>OY292376.1:5812136-8705704 GCA_958496195.1 Timandra comae
GTTCGTGTATGTTTGCTAACGTGTAACTTGTGCCCAAAAAAGGCAGTCGAACCGACACTACAGATTACAGAATAGCCAGAGAAGATAATGACCTCCTCAGTGACCGACAATATGGCTTCTATTGGAATCGGTCTACTGGGCAAATCCCCATGAATTGGAAGCTTTAGAAAGCGTAGTAATTTCCACCACTTTATCTGTATTATAGAAAACTAGTGTGATAAAGTATAAAGCGATGAACAATATTGAAATAGAAAACTAAATTTTTTATGGTCATAAGAATAATTTATTTACAAGTTTTTTTTTAACTATGTAACCGATATTGTTTCGCCAAAGATTGCTGATTCAGCAGCCCTCTCTGAAAGCAACCATTGTGTGTACAAACATGTATTTTGTTAGGCGATTACTACTTTTTTAAAGTATGATTTTCCGTTCTCTTGTATTCATTATAAGTAGAAGTTTAATGTAAAGAATTTCTTCATAATAAATTAACATCTCGTATGTCTCACCAAACTCCATTCTAAAAAGAATTAAGTAAATTAGTCCTTACAAGTGTACAAGTAAATCGAATAACAGACAAAAATACTTAAATATTTGCTTGCTTGGTGACAGATTGATGGACAGCGACGTCTCAATAATAGGGTCCCGTTTTTACCCTTTGGGTACGGAACCCTAAAAAAGTAAGAAAGATAGAAATAAAGTTAATGTTACTACAGTTGCCTTGTTAATAGTTATTAGTCGACCTTCAGTATCTAGTAAGCTTCAAAAAAGAAATGAATCTAGGAAGAAAAGAAAATTTATAGCTAAGCACTTTTATGCGCTTACGCCCAATATTAATATTCAATCCTAGTCCATACGATTGAGATAGAAGATTGATTCCATTAAATTTTTTTGACGTTAATCTATTTTTGACAAACTAAACGCCCCAAATATAAATAAAATCAGTCAGCGCATCTCACTCATCCTCTTGATGAAGACCACCGTATGTGGCTGAAACTAGTCGAGTGATTCAACTTAAATTGGACACACACAGCCCGTTTCACTAATATAAGATTATGTCGTACGTTTCTAATAAAACACTATGGGCGTTTATTTATCTAATCTAAGTAATTAAACTGAAGGTGATATTATTGTACTCACTTCTCCAACTGTTGCAGTTTTCGTATTCCATTTCGCAATAATTACTAAAAGTTCTAAACATACCATCGTAATGGCGGGCACAAATTATGTATTGTCTAAAAGAAACAATATAAAAATCATATAAATGTATGCAACCATGTAATTATTTAACATCATCCAGGTAGTAGGAATCTTTCACAATTCCGCCTGAGTGCAGTGCATTAACATTTCGTTGTATGCAATCAAGTGACAAGAAGAGCGTGATGGTAATCTGATGGTAAGCAACACGCCTGCCTATGAACAGACACAGTATACCAACACTGTACTAGACACCCCTACACTCATCACCCCGAGACATCAGTCGGTGAGTCTCTCATTACAGACACAGAATATAACACTGTACAACTGCGCTCATCACACCGAGACATCAGTGTCGTGTGCCCTGTAATTTCACTGACTACATTGCCCTTTAAGCTGAACCCACCGCCACGCACGCTACGACCACGTTCCACGGCCACGCAGCTCCGCTACGTTGAGCTATAGTCGAGTAAGGCACGAATGTATCAATGACGTCATTTTCGTACTTAGCGTGTGCGTGTACTTCGGTGGGTTTGGCCTTTAAACTGGAACACAATAATGTAAATACTCTACTGTTTGGCAGCAGAATATCTGACAATACGTTAGCATCTAACCACTCAGCCGGAATCGTGTAAGATTCCTACTACCTGGAGATCTTTTGATCTCCTTAACATCACCTCATTATAGTAACTGATTCATTGTAATAAATGTTAATATGTATAAGTTGTGATAATGTTTGTTAATGAATGAGTTATGTGCATGAATGTCATCACTACATAGTATAAAACAAAGTCGCTTTCTCTGTCCTTTTGTCCCTATGTATGCTTAGATCTTTAAATCTACGCAACGGATTTTGATACGGTTTGTTTTAATAGATAGAGTGATTCAGTGGAAAGATTTTTTAGCAATTTTATCCACATATTCCTACGGGAGCGGGAACTACGCGGGTGAAACCAAGGGGCGTCGCTAGTTTTAAATAAAATAGATGACAAAAATCTTACTTATATGATCTAGGGCAATCCTTGATGAAAGTTTTGCAGCCCCAGTCAATTAAACTAGATTTTTTAAAGTTAGACCTCTTTGGATAATATCTGACTCTAGTTGGCCGAGGGTGAGCTTTGTTGACATAATTCGATGATATTACCGCAAATAAACTGAAAACTGAAACGAATTTTACATATTAAAAGATTTGTAGATAAAAATTAAATAAGGTTTTATCTACAAATCTCTTTCACCATTAGACACCTTCATCCACTCTGAGTAACATAGGCTATATTTTATCCCTGTATTTACACGGGAACAGGAACTACGTGGATGAAACCGTGGGGCACTACTAGTGTAAGTATAAATTTACTAACCCACACATCCCAATCTTCTGGAAATTTTGATATACAAATATTTTTGGTATGTATTATCTCTAGTATAACCAGGAATAGATATTTGTTACCCTTTTACGTCAAAAGTGCTGAACCGATTTAGATGAATTGTGGCAGAGATTATACTTATAACCAGGAATAACTCACAGGATATTTTTATGACTCATTTTTATCCTGTAATTCCCACGTGATTTAGAATTATTTAGGTACTATAACTGCCCTGCAGGGCGTTGCTAGTATTCTAAAAAAATATTTTACCAAAAATAAACCACACGATAATTTTGTATGCCGATATCATAGCAATACCGCGCAGAGAGTTTCACTAACATAGTAAGGTTAGGCAATGTTAGATAAATATTTCAATAGCAATAAAATGTTCAATAACTCTGTTTATATCACTACATAGTATAAAACAAAATCGCTTTCTCTGTCCCTATGTATGCTTAAATCTTTAAAACTACACAAGGGATTTTGATGCGGTTTTCAGTAATAAATAGAGTAAAGAGGAAGTTTTTATTTTTTTATTTTATCCCCACATTTCCACGGGATCGGTAACTACGCAAGTAAAACCGCGGGGCACAGCTAGTTCAAAATAAACTAAACGGACATATTCACTTTCATATTTATAAACACTATTGTGTATTGATAAAGTAAATGGAGCATGGATTGGATGTTTAGAAATATGCATATATGTAGAAGTATGAATGGATATAATATGAAATAATAATAACCAAAATCCACTAGGTGGTAATAAAACGCTTTATTTCAAAACATTTTATTATATTTTTGGCTATAAGCAAATAACGACTGAGCGTGTAACATACACAAAATGCTTGTTTAAAAAAAATACAAATGCAATTTAGTGTTTGAAAAAAGAATTACATTTTTGATGTCAGTTTTTAGGGTTCCGTACCTCAAAAGGAAAAAACGGAACCCTTATAGGATCACTTTGTTGTCCGTCTGTCCGTCCGTCTGTCAAGACCCTTTTTCTCAGGAACGCGTGGAGGTACGAAGCTGAAATTTATATCAATTACTCAGGTCTACTGTCCCTTGAAGCTGTGAAAAAATCAAACTTCTAAGCCAACGCAATCAAAAGATACAGCCGTTTATGCCGCAAATTTTCGACACTTGCAAGGGAATCAAAACCTACAGGGTGCTTCCCGTGAACTCAGAATCTTGAAATTTTCTTGGTACGAAGCAACGTCTTATAGCATAGATAAAGGAAAAATTACGAAAACCATAAATTTTTAGTTACATCACATTTTTTTTTTTTTTTTAATAATTTTAACCTTACTACCCATTTCCTCATAAACGCGTAGAGGTATTAAATTGAAATTCATACCAAATACTCAGGTCTATAATACCTTTAAGCTGTAACAAAATCAAACTTCTATGTCAACGCAATCAAAAGAAACAGCAATTTAAGCTGCATATTTTGAAACTCGCAAGTACTCGCAAGGGAATCAAAACCTAAAGGGTACTTCCAGTCGACCTAGAATCTTGAAATTTGGCATGAAGCAACGTTTTATAGCACACATAAAGGAAAAATTCCGAAAACCTTAAATTTTTAGTTACATTACAAAATATATATTTTCTTAAATTTATGCTCCTCCATCTTTCCCCATTGTAATGTTATGAATTTCATTTTGCAATAAAAATACCATAGTTATGACTCGATTGTCGTAATGAACGAACTTTGTAAACCTTGCAGGTTTGTACGGAACCCTCGGTGCGCGAGTCCGACTCGCACTTGGCCGGTTTTTTTTTATATTTTTTTATTACTTCTATGGACTTTATTGCGAGTGTTTTGATTTTTTATTGTATTGTCATCTTCACGTTCTTATACTATCATGAAAATTAAAAATATATAAAAATACCTACTTAACTTTTTTAATGGTACATTATCATTATTTTATAGGGGCTGAATGCCAAAACATTAATTAAACAAAATGTATTATGCTCAAATATATTATACAGGTTTATTCTTAAAAAAATATGTTAGTCTTGATTATCGTCATTTTTGATGATATTTTTCGCCTTTTCTATGACGTCAACAGCTGGTCCGGCGCTGATGATGGCATCTCGCACTCTTTGCCCAACACCTTCATGTGAAAATAAAAAAATAATTTTATAAAGTTATGATACTTATATTGATTTCTTTTACTATCGCTAGTTCTGCACCCCTATTTTGAAATGATGGGACTAATTAAAATCAGAATATGTGTAGCAGTAACTGAATCCATATATCCAATAAAAATATCAAAAATGATAGTCGATTACTTATCTTTAAAAAATACTAAATAAATGTCGTATTACCAGACGGCACACTAGCTATTAAGTATTCTGTGACGGCTCGGGTCGATGACCGCGCTCAGCTGTGTATCGCAGCGTTCGCCGGTTGTTCGGTGTAGAATAACAATAAAATTCGGCGGGATTTTGGAAAACTTTGACTTATCATAACTTTTTAAATAAAAGCAAAAGATAAAAACTAGCTTCACTATTATATTGTCACCAGTCGTTTACATTAGCTGTGTGATTAAGTATTTCGAATTCAAAATAGGGATGTATATTATATTATTGAAATAAGATTAGTACCCATAGTGATTTTTATCGTGAGTTCACAGATTTTGTAAAGTATCTGAGCCAACTTTTGTCTGACAGTTTAAATTTTGACTGAATAATAGAAATGCAGCAAAACAAACTTAGAATTAGTATTTAAAAATATTTTTGAAGTGAAAACTAAGTAAAGTGAATTTTGGTAGGGGAAAAACTTATCGATTCGCGTCAAGGATTCCAGCTAGACTAGCATGACTTCGAAAACGCGATAGATACAGCGATTTATTGATATCCAACTGTCAAAATTTGATAAAAATACCCGCCATATTGAATTTTACCACGTGATTACTTTTATAACATTTGGTCATGCTCGCGAAATCGGTATAGCTATTTATTGACATCCAACTGTCAAACTATAATAAATATAGCCGCCATATTTAATTTTATCAAATCGTACCACGCCATTCATTTGGTCATGCTCGGGAAATCGATATTATTTCGTGGTGTCTATATATTTTATCACGCACAGTCATGCTAGGGGGGCAGACTTTATTAATTATTCCATTTAAAAATAGAATAATGTTATTCCATTGTTTTAAGTTTTCACTTCTATCGGCAGCCCTAAAAATATTTTTAAAATCAAAATACCTTACCTATCACTTGTTTCTTTAATAAATAATTCATTCAAAATACTTCAAAACAAAAACCTTTAACACAAAACCCTGCGACTTTTTGTATATTTACAACTAAAAACATCTTACGTTAGCGGTTTCTCACACAATAAAACCGATCCCTATGGATAGAATCAATTTACTGGGATTAAAGTACGTTTCATACCTTTTATTCCTTGGATTGGAAAACTAGACTTGTATTGTATTGAAGGTAAAGGGATGTAAGAATTACTGAATGGTAAAAACATTTTATTCTTTGTGTCTAATAGAATTAGGGTTTATTTTTCAATGCCAATTTATTTCTTAGTATCAAGGCACATATTCTACGCACTATTTCTAATCTTAGGTCGGTTATTGATAAAAGCCGCATTAAAATCCGTTGCGTAGTTTAGATGAACTATCTAATATATAAAATTCTCGTGTCACAGTTTTCGTTGCCATACTCCTCCGAAACGGCTTGACCGATTCTCATGAAATTTTGTGAGCATATTCAGTAGGTCTGAGAATCGGCCAACATCTATTTTTCATCCCGAAATTCCTACGGGAACGGGAACTACACGTGTGAAACCGCGGGGCACAGCTAGTTATATTATAAGCGCGAAAGTGTGTAAGGAAAAGTCTTTCCTCTACAGCGCGTTCTTACAGAGCGAAACTTATAGAAAATTTAATTAATAAGACCTGATGAAGGCAACTATAAGTTTTGTCCTTTCGACGAAATGGCCTTTCGGCTAAATGGCGTTCCGTTCATATGGCACTTCGATTATTTGGCGTCGCACAAATGGCTTTCGCTTAAATGTCTTTCGATGTGTCATAAACCCTAGGTAGACAACTGGTGTTGGCGTAGCTGGATTTGATCCGGGAACATTTAGTTTCATGCTTATCTTTTTGTGGTCATTGACACGAAGAAAAATAATAATAACACAAGATTAAATATGTCAAAGGGCTTCCGTGTGTTGGCTTTGGCCCCATACTAGCCTTCCAAAAGACCGGGACTCCTTAATAGTCCCGTGAATGGAAAAGACATAACAATAATAATTTAATTTATTTATAGACTTGGGGCCTATTTCCAATCTTCAAGTAACGTTCCGAGTAGTTACTTACATGATTTGTCTTTGTCACTTGACATAAAGTATGAAAGAGACAAAACTAACTCTACTTGTTGAGTAACTTTACTTGAAGGTCGTGAAATAGGCCCTTAGTATATAATATAGGGTGATATAGCAAAAGACTCTGAATAAAAGAATACAACGAAAACCGTTCAAGTAAACTGTAGGCTACATATTTCGGGAAACGAACCCCCAACTCTCCAGCATAGAATAATGTAAAAAGATATATTATTACTTACAATTTCTTTAAAAAGGTCCCACGCTGATACAGATGTTGCGATTAAAGCAACCACGCAAAGAAATAATAAGATTTTACCGTTCATTTTAATTTCCCTTTAAGTTTTAAGTACTTACAAAGTACAGACTCAGAACCGATACTAAAATAAACAACAATGCCTTCTATTTATACATCGTGAAACTAATTTTATTTCCTCAACTTATCAAAGAAATATGAATCTTATATTCAAGGAACAAAGATTCATAATAATTATGTTTTATTGATTTGCATAAGGAAAAACACGTGTAGCTCTTATTGCAACGTATTAAAGTTGAAAATTGATATTAAGATCTGTCGTAGGGTTGCTGTGGGAACAAAGCTTCGAAGGTAAATTCCCGATAAAAAGTCCCCTGAGGTTTTGGATATTAAAAAGCAAGTTTTTGAGAATTGAGCATGTATCATAGTTTTATAACTATGAATATTGATTTTTTTAATAAGTATATCTGAACACTGGGAAGTTTATTTATTTATTTATTTATTTATTTATTTATTTAGGACATAAGTGAAAATTACATTTTTGCTTACAATAAGTAACTAAAAAGTAATAAAATAAAACTTTTTTTCACAGATTTTAGTCATAATTTAATTTTTTTGTTTGTTTTATGAATCCAAAACGCCAAAATAACAATTGGTAAAACATATTGTTTTACAAAAAAGAAACTCTAAAATATCAAATATCTTAAACTGAAAATTCGGGAGGAGTTATCCATATCCATAGCAATAAAATGTGTATTTTGATCATTACCAATTATTGGTATATTACGAACCTTTAATTAAAAGAAAAAAGTTGAAAAAAAAGAACTGTTTTTTGTGCCATTTTTTTGCAATATTTTAGATAGAAAACTACGTATTCGCAAAAAGGTTAATTTGAGTATTTTAACCCCTTATTCCCCCTGGAGAAAATGTAGGGGAATTTTACCTATTTAAGAAACTGTTTAGTGACCTGTCATTTTGTTTGGCTTTTGCCATTTGCTTCCTGACATAGTTTTTTTTTTCATTTAGTACATTTTCAATTAAACCCCTTAAAAATATATTAAAAAAGTGATATGTCTTTAGATATTAAAAACTTTATTTATCTTTGAAACAGAAAAAAAAAATTTTTTTTTTAAAAACACTAGCAGTGACTAAAGCTTATTTAAATAACATTAAATGATGTGAACATAAAAGTTTTATTAAACAAAATATCTACCTGCCATTCAAAGTCTAGTGAAAATAATATAAAATTCAAGTATTTTTGTTAAGAATATTCATTTTATTATGAGCTTTAGAAAATAAAATATCTACCTCAATTTTCTTTAAAAAAATTTTTATAATAACTTTAGCTCATTTTGAAAACTTTTTTTTTATAATAACTTTAGCTAATTTTGAAAATCACGCCACAGCACATTTTTACATATTTGGTTTAAATTGAGATGCAGATCTTTAAGTTATTTTTTTCTTTTTAGTTTTTTTTTATTTCATATATTTTTAGGAAATTTTCAAGTCTTTGTTTTTTACGTAGCAGTTTTTAAGAAAAAAATCACATCCAAGTAGTCAAATTCAATGTAAAGTTTTTACGTAAATCAAAGTATTTTAATCACAATGTGAACACGCCTTTAACGGAAAATGACTCATTTAATTAGGTACCTCTTATGTAAATACCCCTTTATGAAAATAACTTATTATGTTGCATAGATAACAGTATTAATAATTGATTTTAAGGAAAGTGTATTTTAATTTGTAAGTTTGAATGTGTTAGTCGGTAAACAGTCTTTGTAAAAGTATTTCTATTTAGTAGTAGGAGTGCTTCATGAAAGGACGTGACCTAGTATATAAATAATGTTAAATTAAATTAAAAACCAACCAAAAAAAATAATTTAAAAAAAAACGTGTGGCACTCGGGGACTGCCGCGGTAAAGCATTGCATAGCAATTTTATCAACTAATTGTTTTTTTTATTTTTGTATTGCAATCCTAACCTTAGAAATGTTGATGTCGTACTTGGGACTTCATACAATAAAAACTTTGTCTACATTACTATAAAAACTTTTTGGAAAATTTACAAAAAAAAGTTTTTTTTCGTTACGGAATTTCTGGATTCGGTCCCCGCGCTCAAGGCCCTCGATAGAAGCTATGCAATAGCATAAAAAAATATAACATTTATTACGTAAACTTCGTAGAATAAAAAAAAACAATTAATATTGAAGTCGGATTTACCTTAATTCCTAATTTATAACTATGGGGCTAATTGAAAAAATCTTTTACTTAAATAAAAAAAATATGGACTTCTGGCAAAACAAACATAAACACGCGGTGGAGATATATTTCTAGAGTTGAGCATGAGATGAAATATTATGCAAAATCAGAACTGAAAACATAATAAAAAGAAAATACATTTATGTTTAAATGTAGTATATTTTCTTCGAATGTTATTTTAAGACATTTAATTTTTTTTTAAATGAAAACAATAAAAGAAAATCATAAATATTATCTATTTAAATTCTTTTGATATAATACTATTATTACTATTTGATATAAAAAATACCAAATTGGATAACCATTTCTTGTAAGGTAGTAAATATTAGAAAAAAACTCCTTTTTTGAGTAGGTGTGAAGTAAAAAATTCATCTACAAAGAAAATCCATCATTTTCCTCTCACTGGTGATAATAATCCTGAGTGTCTGTGATCTCAAGCCAAAACCATTCTTGTAAAATAGAAAACATGCAACTTAAACCTAGGAATTGAATCCAGGACCACACAGGCGTTGTGAGGTAAGTATTATGTAACTAATAAAACATATTGTAAGTAAATAATCATATATGTATATAAAAATCAATTGCTGTTCGTTAAGTAGTCCCGCTAAAACTCGAGAACGGCTGAACGGATTCATCTTAGTCTTGAAATGTTCGTGGAGGTCTAGGGAAGGTTTAAAAAGGTAAGAAATATTCGAATATTTTCCTGGAACACGGGAACGGGAACTACGCGAGTGAAACCGCGGGGCATAGTTAGTAAAATATATATTTTTAACCCCCGACGCAAAAAGAGGGGTGTTATAAGTTTGACGTGTCTATGTGTGTGTGTGTATTTGTCTGTCTGTGGCATCATAGGTAGCTCCCGAACGGATGAACCGATTTCAATTAAGTTTTTTTTTTTGTATTAAAGGGGACTTACGTGCGAGTGTTCTTAGACATGTCGGCAACAAAATCGGTTGACCCATTTAAAAGTTATGGCGATTTAAAAGTAATTGCGTTGGGGGTTTTGTAATTTTTTAATTTAATGGTATTCTACCTGCTTAGAACATAATAGTGATGTAGGTAGATATTATGAAACACCTATATTTCCCCTACAATTACTTTTTTGTATGCAATATTCCAATAAAAAAATTTGCAATATTAATAATAGCCAGCGAAAAGCTTTGATAAACAAAGAATGAATGAATTATAATAATATTTAAATTAAATAAATAAACTAAAATATAATAATGTATTTTCATTATAATTAATTGTTAGATAATTACTTATAATTGAATTATAAACAATTTGACAGGGACTAAACCTTTATCATTTGAAACGGGACTCCCCTCACGATGAACCCGTCTGAACTCTTTATCTCACAACTTTGAACTGTACACACATTCAATTATAAACACTCTTATCTCTTACGCAATAAAGTCTATTATTCAATGTCTTTAAATAACATAACTTAACCATATTTTCATATATAAACTAAACGAACATCGAATAGAACATCATTTTCAAATAAGCATTCGACGTTTGAACTTCTAAGTCAGAAAGGAGTTTGAAACTTTTAAAAAGTTTAAATTCGATATTTAAATTTTGAAAAATGAATTTCATTCGTATTTTTTTGTTTGTCTTTGTTTGCGTAATGGCGGTTACTTCAGTGACAGCTGCGCCAGCACCGAGATGGAAAATCTTCAAAAAAATTGTAAGTGTTTATAAATATCTAATTTGATACTAGCAATATTTTTATATAGGATTTACTATTTATTATTTAATAAATGTAGGTACCCCTTGATTTTCTCCACTTAGTAACAAACAAAATAATGTTTGGAGAGAAGACTTTTGCCTAACAGTGGGACGATAAGGGTTGAAATAAGTTCTAAAGATAGAATCGATTATATTCAGATAATAGTACTTAACTTATTTTCGCACTGTATTGTATTCTATAGGAAAAATTAACCAGTTGATAAAACTAATCAATGATTTTTTTGTCATATTTGACGATAAGCCCTTTTATACATACATTTCACTAATATTACTAGTTAAAGAGACATTCGACAGTTCATTTTGTTTACTTTTTTTTTCAGGAACGTATGGGCCAAAACATCCGTGATGGGATCGTCAAAGCTGGTCCTGCCATCGGCGTATTAGCAAGCGCAAAGGCACTTGGAAAGTGAACCTTAGTACCTCGTAATTAGGATTAAAATCTAAGTCATTTACTATTTTAATTATAAGCTTGATTTAATACTCAATACATTATTATAGTTTGTAATGTTACAATATTTTCTAATTGAGTTTACCTACAGGTATTTTTATTCTTCTGGTAATGTTTACATAATGCATGTATGTATCAATGAATTATGTTATTAATTGTCTAAATATTTTTTTTCTATATACAAAACAATATGGTGAATTTAATTGAATGTGTGTCAAAGTATAGTACATAAAGAAAAGTTAATTTTAAGTTTTATTCTTACTTATAGCTTAATTAAATCTCATGTTGTGTTCGATTGAATCTAAACATGTACATTATATTTTTATTTTTTTTACAAATATAATAAACCAATAAAGACTTTCAATTAAAATAAAGTTAATTTTATTTTTATTTACCGAAATAACACTTTTTATTTTTCCCATAAAAAAAAAAATACAAGTTAGTTAAAAAAAAGTGTAGCGTACAGTAGCGTAGCATAGCGTAGCACAGCGTAGCGTAGTATACTAATAATATTAGTACTGTACTAGGAACAAGTAATACTTAAAAAAAACCTTTTAAAAAACAAGTTTTTTTTTACTATTATAAAGATTTATTTTACTTTGATTTATAAATGTTTAAATATAACGGAGAGTAAGGGGAGAACGGACACAACATCTCATCCGACCCAATTGTCATCCTCACCTGCTCGTGCTAGTGGTTCTTTTCAGAATAGCTAGTGGCGGCGGCCCAGGGGTCGTCGCGGTGCTCCCTGCTAGACAACAGACGAGGCAATGGCGACCGAGCATAGGCGGTATAACCTAACACCCAGTTGGGAAACCATCTGGATGAGGCTTCAGTAACCTGGAGAACCAAATAATCTCCAAAAGATCTGGTGCAGAAGGCAACGGGAAACCACTGCACTATTGTCCCAAGAAATCTAGTATGAAATGAGCGCACATAATGATGATATTTTGGCATGCGATCCGGCCACCGCCCGGCGCCATGATGACGATTCCAGGTCGCTTGGTGTGAAGTATGCTACTGGACACGCTAGGGGGCCTCACCAGGCACAGTCTGGACAAAAATCCATTGGGGATGGCAGAAAGCCATTAACGATCCAGCGATCTTTGAGGAAGATGGTTGCACTTGCAACGTGGAATGTCCGAGGCATGATCAAAGTTGTGAAAAAGGAAATGATTGACAAGGAACAACAAGCCTACGAATTGGACATTTTAGGCCTCAGCGAAACTCATATGAGAGGCACAGGGTTCTACAAAACGAGCAGAGGGCACACTGTTTACTTTTCAGGCCCTGATAACGAAAGCAGTAAAGGCGTAGCGATATCTGTAACACCTGAAATCAATAAATGTGTTATTGGATACAATCCTGTTAGCGACCGTATAATAACCCTGAAACTCAATACTAAACCATGTCGTATGAACATCATACAGGTATACGCTCCTACGAGCACTGCCAGTGAAGTAGACATTGAAGCATTCTATAATCAGTTAGATGACACCTACAACTCACTACCTAAGAGAGAAGTGAATATCCTGATTGGAGACATGAATGCCAAAGTTGGCTCCACAGAGTATGACGACCACCTGAGAGATGTTGTGGGACGTTTTGGACTGGGTGTGCGGAACGAGAGAGGTGACCGTTGGTTACAGTTCTGCGCGGCTAACTCCTTGACTATAATGAATACCTGGTTTCAGCATCATCCTCGTCGACTTTATACATGGACATCGCCAGGAGATAGGTCACGAAACCAAATCGACTACATTGCCGTGCCTAAGAGATGGAAATCTTGTATAACAAACACCAAAACATACCCAGGTGCCGATTGCGAAAGTGACCATAATCTGCTTGTCGCAAAAATGGTAATAAGACTTAAGAAATGCCACCGATTTGTAGACAAGCACAAGCGCAGGCTTAGACCAGAAGAACAGGCTAATTTTAAAATGCGGTTCCAGCAAAAAGTAACAACGGAACTACAGATGGACGAAAACTCGAATGTCAATGAGAACTGGACGAAAATCAAAGAAATGTTACTCGCAGTTCACAACGAAAGCCAGGTTGTCACGCTAGACTTACCCCGCAACTCTTGGTTATCAGATGAGACATGGGACATTATTAAGAAAAAGAAAGACCTGCTGAAAACCATCTCAAACAAAGATAGCCGTGAGCGATATAAAGCTCTCTCGACGGAAGTTCAACGACAATGCAGGGCAGATAAAAATCAATATTTCAATAACATATGTACTGAAATCGAGAGTCACGCCCAAAAGATGCACACTCGAGATCTTTTCATTAAAATCAAAGCGATAACGCGGGATTTTAAGGCGAAAACATGGGCTATAGAAGATGCAAATGGAGGTTTGCTTACCGAAATTGACAAGGTGGTAGACAGATGGAGAGGTTACTGTCAAAATCTGTACGCAGATGTGTCCGCGGTATCAACAAACTTTCGACACAGCATGGTCAATACACCTTTAGAACCTGACATTATGAAGTCCGAAATTGAGTCTGCTATAAATAAGCTAAAACCTAATAAATCGGCCGGAAGTGACTGTATTTTTGCCGAAGACTTGAAACTTATAGGTGATAGCGGTGTAAGCATTCTGCAAAGTCTGTGCAATCAGATATGGAAAACAGGTGTTTGGATAAAAGACTGGCAGGAATCCATTCTAATACCATTACACAAGAAGGGTTCAACTGAGTCTTGTGCAAACTACAGAACCGTGGCACTCATATCCCATGCAAGCAAAATTTTGCTGTACGTCATCAACGAACGCCTTAAGAGTTTTCTACAGTGGCAGATTCCAGTAGAGCAAGCGGGGTTTGTAAGAGGACGAGGGACAAGGGAACAGATTGTAAATGTCAGACAGATCTTAGAAAAGTGCCGTGAGTTCAACATTCCAATGCTGATGTGCTTTGTAGACTACTCAAAAGCATTTGATTGTGTTAGGTGGGAATGTTTGTGGAACATATTAGCGGAAATGGGAGTACCGGAACACCTCGTAATTCTCATTGCAAACCTCTACGAATGTGGAAACACTGTAGTGAAGGTGAACAATGTATTGTCGCAACCATTCAAGCCACAAAAAGGAGTCAGACAGGGATGCATACTCTCCCCAATCCTCTTTAACATCTATGGGGAATATATATGAGACGAGCCCTAGAGGGTTGGGAGGGTGGAATATCTGTTGGTGGGAAGAAAATTAGCAACCTAAGATACGCAGACGACACTACTTTATTTGCATCGTCTGAACAAGAACTGGCTGAACTCCTCTCTAGAGTAGAGAAAGAGAGCGAATTAGTTGGCCTCAGCATCAATAAGGCAAAAACCAAGGTGTTGGTAGTAGACAGACCGGGTACGCTAATTCGCTCCAATGAACTCAAGGACCTAGAATTTGTCGATAGGTTTGTTTATCTTGGCTCTCTTCTTGACAACAAGGGTGGCAGCGAAAAGGAGATCATCAGGAGAATCCAAATGTCCAAAGCAGCGATGACTAAACTCACAAGGATATGGAAAGACCGCAATATATCACGCAATACGAAAGTGAGGCTGGTGCGTACTTTGGTTTTCTCAATCTTCTTCTATGGAGCCGAATCCTGGACAATAAGACAGAAAGAGAGAGCCAGGATAGACGCCTTCGAAATGTGGTGCTGGAGGCGTATGTTGCGAATCCCTTGGACCGCGCGCCGAACCAAACGTGTCAATTCTCCAAGAACTCGGAATAACAACTAGGCTGTCCACTATTTGCTATCAACGGATACTCAGCTATTTTGGACATGTCGCTCGTAGAGACCCTGATTGCCTGGAGAAGTTGATGGTAGTTGGTCAGGTCGACGGGAAAAGACCGCGAGGTCGCTCACCTACCCGTTGGTCGGACCAGATAAAGACGCTCACTGGCTTGCCAATCCCTAAGGCTATTAAGACCGCCGAGGACAGAAGTGTATGGAAGAGCATGGTACATCAAGTGAGCAGCACGTCACACTAGACACGACCTTCAGCAATGAAGTTACCGACTAAGAAGAAGAAATATAACGATCACAATACGAATACGAATTTAAATGATTCATTTCTTAATTATGATACAATAACAAAGTTAAAATTTTACTTACTTTTCTTTTTTTACTTACATAAGTATGCCAAACAGCTCAATTGGATAGCCAGAAGTGGTCGAAAAATGGCTTGCATGATTTGATTACAGACAACGGGACAGGTGAAACTAAAAGCTTGTAAAAATAGATGTACCTAATCACCTTGCTTATTTGGTGGTTGGTTTCAAAGATAACCTACATAATTTTAATAGTACTAGCAGCGCCCCGCGGTTTCACCCGCGTAGTTCCCGTTCCCGTGGAAATTTCAGTATAAATAGTCTACTATGTGTTATTCTGATATATTTAAGCTAAATTATTGTAAAGTTTCATTAAAATCCATTCAGTAGTTTTTGCGTGAAAGAGGAACAAACATCCACATATCCAAACATCCATACTCACAAACATTCGGCTTAATTAGTAAGATAGTAATTTCAATACGAAAATATTATTTTTTTATCCTTTTTGCCATATCAACACTTACTTTCTAAGGTAAGCAATACTTGACAATAAATGTTAATCTTATTACAGTAATCTCAATACACCTAATTTCGCAATAATTACATTACCGATTATTAACCACTTCAAATTAATATAAAAGAAAATAATATTAAAGTAGAGCATCATTTATATTGTAAAATTATTTTAGTTGGAATTGTAACGTTGTTAAGATGAAATTCTTCAGCTTTCTGTTTTTTATTTTCTTTTTTGTAACAATGTTGAATATTGCATTCGCCGCACCAGAACCTAAGTGGAAAGGATTTAAGAAAATAGTAAGTAATTTGTGGCTTTCCTATTTATTTTATTTTACTAAGAGAAATAAAATCTCATAATTTATAGTCTTCATAGAACAATGTTTTTAGATTTTTATGTTTTTTTTTTTTTTTGCTAAGGCCTAATCACCCTAATTCAGGGTAGGCTTGTGCCCCTCGGTGGGGACATTATATGAGCTGATGATGATATCTGTTTACCTATCCGTATGTTTCTTCACGCATCAGTAAAATTACTGAAATTAGTTACAATACCCGTGCGGGGTGAATATTTGTGTGAACCACAAATGTTTGTCTCGGTCTGGGTGTGTGTGTGAATGAGTGTGTGCGTAGTTTCTGATACAAGATTCGAACTTAGTTAGGGGTCAGTTACTACAATGAGATGTAGTGAATGATTATGTTATGTAATGTTATATAATAAGCTATTTTTCTTATTAAACAAATACGATATGAACTCTTTATGTAGGTATCTATACGCCATTTTTATACGGGTAAACTGAAAAAAAAAACAAGATATTTTATTAATTTTATTCCATTTCTTAGGAAAAACTTGGACAACACATACGAGATGGGATTATCAAAACGGGACCAGCAGTAGCTGTAATTGGAGAAGCATCGTCTATTTTAGGAAAATAATATTGTTTTATTTAAAATTTATTGTAAACTTATTTATAAAATCAATTAAAAATATTTAAATAAATATAAACAATATTTTAACCGATCACTCTTTTACCTAAATAGCAACTGACCCCTAACTAGGGTCATTACCTGTATCACTACATAGTATGTCCTTATTTCCCTATGTCCCTATGTATGTTTAGATCTTTAAAACTACGTAACGGATTTTGATGCGGTTTGTTTTAGTAGATAGAGTGTGAGGTTAAAAAACCTAAATATAAAATAATATATATTATATACTAATTATGTTTTAAAATGCTAAAGCATAACTTTATTCCCATATTCTTACGGAAACGGGAACTACGCGGGTGAAACCGGGGGGGGGCGCTATTTAGAGTATATACCAGAAACTAAGCACACACACAGTGGATCACATTAACATTTACTTTATCTGGGAATCGAACTGAATCGAACGAAAATTTTGTTGACCACGCTATCATCTAACAAAACAAATAAATTATAACTTTGATTTTAATATTTGTCTTATTTTATTACCTAAGTATTATCTTGTCTATCTAATAGGTACTTTCATATTTTATTACATAAGGATCTTTATCATGTCTATCTATAGGTTCCAGCCTGCCCAGCACGACTGTGCGTGATAAATGATATAGACCCCACGAAATAATATCGATTTCGCGAGCATGACCAAATGAATATGGCGTATTACGATTTGATAAAATTAAATATGGCGGCTATATTTATTATATTATGACAGTTGGATGTCAATAAATAGCTATATCGATTTCGCGAGTATGACCAAATGTCATAAAATTAATCATGTGCTGTATTTATCGCGTTTTCGAAGTCATGCTAAGCTAGCTGTATTAGTTACAAATTCCTAATACATAACTAAATAAGGATAGCTAGCCCTTTCTTCTCAAAATTTGGAACGAACATCTTAGTAGCAAGAGCTCTCAATAAGTCTAGGATATGTCTCAACCTTTCAAAAGGATTTCAAAGACCTTTGAAAATGATACCCAAAATGTCACTACCCACTGCCCAAATTACAACTCTCTTTTACTACCTACAACTTTACTTTGTGTTCAAGAGGTCTTAGGATCGATGCTCGACCCGATCAAGTATTTGTGAAAACCCTTTTTTCAATTGTTCTCTTATGTGTAATACTGAAGTATTTTGAATGTGGAAAATTCAGTATCGAAGTGTTTTAGGTAAATGAAAATATGAAAAACTTATAGGAAATGAGCCTATTTCACGATCTACAAGTAATTTAACTCACCAAGTAAAGTTAGTGTGACAAACACAAAACTCGTGAGTAAAGTCGTAAGTACTCGGAACTTTACTTGAAGATAGTGAAATAGGCCCTAATAATAATTATTGACTGAGAAAGATTGTTTGAATGAAATGCATTTAAATATGTTTATAGTCCGCATTAAATTCATAAATTGGCAAACTAGTGTATGCTTCAATTTGTAAGGCGCCAATTTATAATGCCCTAATTATTGTATAGTATAGTCACTGCTAGAGAAAAGAATAATTATAAAACTAAGAAACCAAAAACAAAAATCGAATTAAATAATGTTTATTATCATATAAACTTAATAATACCTCTTACATAATTTGACTTAGTTTTGAACAAATAATTTTAAACTTTATTACTTAAACTATAAGATCTATTTTCCGAGAGCTTTGGCTTGTCCTAGGACAGCTATGGCTGGTCCAGCTTTGATGGCACCATCGCGGATGTTACGGCCGACCTTTTCCTGGAAAAAAATAAAATACATATATTAAAATCTTTGAAAATTAAAATATTTTGTCTCATGTTTGTTCTCGTACCACTTTCGAGGGGCTGTCCAACAATTATATTACTAGGTAATTCATTCATAAAAATCTAACAATTGTTATACATAAATATGTTAAAAGATGATAGATCAAAGATGTTTATCGTTAATCAGTTAACCCTACTATATCTATAACCTTTCTGAGATAAGTAATCTGGTTTAATGGAAAGTCTTTACCTATAATTGAATAATTACACATTTAATATTAAGTAGGAGTGATTATAAAAACTTTACCCACACAAGAAAAAAAAACAAATATTTCGGTTATGAATTTAGCCCATTAAAAAAACGAATGCAATAAACAAATATAATTTCAAAAATAGAAACAAAAACTTAAATTGTTTATTTTTCACGAAAATTACTGAAAATCTCAAAGTAAAAACAAATGCTAGTTTGTGATCTAATACCTTTATAATATTTCAAAAATAAAAATGAGTACCTATTTTATTTAAATCATTTGACTATTTTTACTAAAACAATATTTAGAAGATTTACTTACAATTTTCTTGAAGATCTTCCATTTTGGTTCAGGCGCTGGCGCAGCTGAAACCGCTGTGAGCGCCAAAACGCAAGCGAAGAAGAAAAAGAAGATGCGAGCGAAGTTCATTTTTCAAATTTAAAATTCGAATTAGATCGGTAAATAAATGTCAAATGCTTGCAACGGTTGCAATTTGAATGATGTTCTATCAAACACTGGCCAGTATTAAATACTGAAACCCGACAATGTTATTTAAACATCGCTTTAAAACAATGTCAACCTTATCAGCTATTGTATAAGACTGAGTTTCCTGTGTCACAGTGAGACATGAACGCAACAGTAAGTTTGTAGAGATAACGGGTTGAAACCATCTCAAGGGGACTCCCGTTCGTCTGGGATCGTTTGTGAAGAACCTAAGAATGTGTCGTCATCAGTTTGATATTTCAGTACTGACTTCGTGTTAATCTGTGGTAGTGACGTCATGTTGCTTTGTCCCATTTTCTTTAGATAGTTTATAATGAAATCGCTTCCTTTGTGTCTGTTCGTTAAGTTTTTTTTAATGAATGCTGTTTTCAATTAGAGACAGACTGATTACAAAGAAGATTTATTATATAAGTTGTGTATACATTCCCCACGGGTTTGGAATTTAAGCCAAGTGAAACCCCGGGGCAATGCTTGTATAATATTATAAATGTGAAAGTTTGTAAGGGTGGATAGATAGATGATGTTTGTTACTCTATCCCATACCTAAAACTACTGAACCGTATAAGAAATTTGATACAAATATTCCTTATAATCAGGAATTAGAGGAACAAGGGATACTACTAGATTATTATCCCGAAATTTGAATAGGGTTTTATCTCAAAATTCTAATAAAATTAAGATTTCAGCAAGTAAAACCGCGTGATAAAACTATAGATAATAAAGAGCTTAATAGTTTATTACTTAGTTTCAGTCAAAGAAAGTTTATTTGGGTTAAGTAAATATAAATTTTTGATGTATTTGCTTAGAGATAATAAGTTTCTTGACTTCTAACCCGTATTCATTAAGGTGATTGTAATTTGTAAGATAATGGCCAAGTGCGTGTCGGGGCAATTTTAAAACAATAGTAATCCTACTAATATTATAAAGCCGAATGTTTGTGAGTGTGGATGTGTGGATGTTTGTTCCTTTTTCACGCAAAAACTACTGAATGGATTTTAATGAAATTTGGTACAGATGTTCGTCATACCTATGAAAAACACATAGG
Organism: Timandra comae; assembly: GCA_958496195.1. Classification (NCBI taxonomy): domain Eukaryota; kingdom Metazoa; phylum Arthropoda; class Insecta; order Lepidoptera; family Geometridae; genus Timandra; species Timandra comae. The sequence goes on from OY292376.1 coordinate 5,832,811, forward strand.
ATTTTTTATGACTTTTTTTGCCAAAATTCCCACGGGATAAGGTTCCACGCGGGTAAAACCGCGGGGCACAGATAGTTGTTAAATACTTCTCTTTTACTTCCAGTATGTGGCTTTTAGCTTGTAATCGTATTATCAAATAAAGAGTTGCGAGTTCGATTCCCGTGTAATTATTTTATTTTAAGTTAGACTTTTACAAATTAGTGATGTACCGTGAGAAAAAAAAATACGATCGAAATATTGTGTTTCGTACTGCTAAGGGTAAACGGGTTCGATTCCCGCGTGAGGCCAAATTTGTGTGATTTACAAATCGATCTGTGTGTACATTAATGATTCATAGACACAGGTTAAAAACCTAGATTGGATTTGCTGCAAGATTAAATCAAATCAAAATTCTTTATTGCTCGCTAAGTGTAGGTACATAGGTGTTACAATAATATGAACTTAAGACTTAGCACCTTTACAGGCATTGCAATTATATAATATTAGGTAGGTAACTTAAATTACTTTATCTATAGGCTAAAACAGTGGTAACAATATAACTAACAATATAATTCTTTGAATTAAAAACAAACAAATAGAGAATTCTTATAACTTAAAAAACTAAAAGAACATGATTGACTGATTTATCTTTTTATAACATAACTATAAAAACAATATTTGTTTTCGCACAAATCTTGATACGGTCAAAGATCCAAACTGAATATTTAATAATCGTAACTTGATTTAATTTTTTTGTTAATAAATATTTGGATAGATTAAAATCATTATAGTTGTAGACAAAATATTTAAGTTAATAGTTTTAAGTTTTTTTTTCTTATGTAATGTGTAATATTTATGTAGCAATAAATGATTTTTTATTTATTTATTTTATTTTATTTTATTTTATATTTGCCTTGAACGGAATTAAAACCCGCAACCTTATGTGTCGTAACTGATACCACAGAATAATTATTAGTTAAAGTATTAGCTGATACATGCAAGTACGTCATCGATCGTAAAAAAAAATATAAATCACAGAATATATTTTATTATTATTACATATACTTGGAATTTTCACTGTTCAATATTATTTAATATTTTATCAAAAGAATTTCAGGGTTGCATCAGAATGTTAAAATAGCAAAATAAAGTTTCAGAAAAATAAATACATTTAGGTATGGAAATTATTTGAATACCTTTGTTTCAAATGTTGTTCTAGTATACTTGAGTCTTATTTCCGAACCTTTATCCCATGTCTATTTGGGGTCGGTTTTCAGTTTAACCAGATTTGGCGGAATGTCAGTATTTTACGTGAAGCGACTGCCATCAGACCTTCACAACCCAGAGGGCTATACGACATTTTTTTGTCAAGCCAAATGTTAGACTTTTGAGGGCTCTAACTACCCGTAACGACTGTCTATGATGTTATGACGACAACCGGGCTTTACGTGCCCTACGAAGCACTCTACTATAACATAACATAACATAACATAACATAACATAACATAACATAACATAATCATTCACTACATCATCTCATTATAGTAGCTGACCCCTAACTAAGCTCGAAGCTTGTATCTAGGGTATCAGAAACTACGCACACACTCATTCACACACACACCCAGACCGAGGCAAACATTTGTGGTTCACACAAATATTCACCCCGCACGGGAATCGAACCCGCAACCTTACGGATGGCAGTCCGGCATGGTGACCACTCTGCCATCGAAGTCGTCTATATCTACTATACTTATAATAAAAAAATAACTTTGAAAATAGCCATGAGATTTAGGTAAGTATACAACAAAAATCAATAACTCTATCATCTTTATAAACCTGACTCCTAACTAGGTTCATTACCGATGATTACGTACGTAGGGTATCAAAAACTACGCACGAATTCATAAACACATCCATACAGAGATTAACATTTGTGGATCACACAAATACCCTGCACGGGAATCGAACCCGCTACCCTCTATTTGGAAGCCCCGCATGGATACCTGCCACTAGGATCATCCAACAGCCCATGGTTATTTTAACAATATAATTTTCAACCCTTAGAAGGGGTGATCCATCCCCAGTCAGAAAACACATATCAGATTTCATTATTTTATGGTAAAACAATCTTTAATACCAAATTTCATGCAAATCGGTCCTTCCGGTTAAAATTGGGAGCGAAACCTTAATAAAACAAAACCGTACAAAACTTCCCAACCTGCCGGGCTAGCATGACTTCAAAAACGCGATAGATATAGCGATTTATCGAGACCCAACTGTCAAAATATGGTAAAAACACCCGCCATATTTAATTTTACCATGTGATAAATTTTATCACATTTGGTCATGCTCGCGAAATGGATATAGTTATTTATCGACATCCAACTGTCAAAATATAATAAAAATAGTCGCCATATATAATTTTGTCATGCTCGCGAAATCGATATTATATCGTGGTGTCAATATATTTTATCACGCACAGTCATGCTAGGAGGGCTGAGGTACATTAAATCTATGAATTTTCATTTAAGTCAGTACATTAGTGAAAATTGTAAGTGATCGATAAAAACAGTTATAATTAGTTTCTCCTTTGAAACAATGCTGAAGAAAGAACAAATGTTCACAGCGTACGTTTCGTTTAATAATAAAATGTGCACAACAAACTATAATTCTTAAAATCAAAATTTTATTCATTACAAATAGTGCTGAAAGCAATTTTGAGGTGAAATCATATGTGTTATTTCTAGTTATAACATACTAACATAATCATTCACTCCATCATCTTTACTCCATTATATTATTACTAAAATTATTCAGAATTGTTAATCTACTAAGTTAAATTGTGAAAAAGTTACTAAGATTTTTCAGAATTGTATTCGTTTTATATTGTCGTCAATTTGTTTTCGTATTACCGACACCACGATACAGACCCCGAGCTAAGTGTAGGAGTCAACATTACTTCCTTTAATTGTAAACATTTTGGGAATAAAGATTTATTTATTTATCTCATTATTGTAACTGACTCCTAATTAAGTTCGTAACTTGTATCTAGGGTATCAGAAACTACGCACACACACCCAGACCATAGTTAGAGAGAAAGAAACTTAGTTTTTTTTCACCAAACAACTAAGTGAAAACTACTGAACCGTAGTTTTTATATGAAATACTCTTTCAAACATCTATACATTCAAACTTTCGCGTTTATAATGCTAAGGATTAACTGAATCGAAAGTGCAACGCTAAACGTAGAATTCCGGCAGTACATACTCTCTGTAATTAAAACCATATAGATAATAAGAAAGTACATACAATTTATTGCATATTAAAAGCTACATCGCATGAAAATGTTAATAAAATTACAATTCCGTATGACACAATTAATTGACGTAATTGAACCGGGATTGAACCGCGTTAATCATTTTATTATGTTCAACATTATAACATTAACTGTATGTGTTAATTAATCAGTAGTAATGGCCGCGGGTTTATCTGGTTTTTATGCCAATAGTACGCAAAAGTTTCATGTTAAATGTGTAAATAAATGAAATAAGTAGATTATAAATTGGCAAGTTATTGATATGACGAGTATACCAACACTACCTAATTGAAACATCGGTAAAAACTATTCAAATACTGTACAATATACTGATAAAAATAACGTTCAAAAATGTATTTAAACAAGAAATGTTTCAACGTAAATTTGAGGGGACTACCATGGTCGTATGACACCCACGTATGTATCTACGTATATTACAAATGTACAAATAGATGTAAGGACATATACCTTATACTTTCTGATCTAAATAAACTACAGTTAGCAAAACTAGTCATAAGCATAGCTTTTTCTAGGACTCTCTCACTGATGATATTAATACAATGAAGAGAAAACTTGTCCAATGTCCATGTCCAATACATGATGGTAATCTAAAATCCCCGAGCCATGTTAAATAACTGTTCCTTAATTCAAGGAACAGTATATTAAATACCAATAATCTTGTTTAATTATATCATAAAACAATAATAACAATAATCCTAATCCTCATACTAATTTATGTACAATAAAACAATACGAGTATAAGCAATTAATATGCATAAAACCTATTATAATTATTTCAATGTTAATTCGATACTGCGAACATGCGCATGATTCATTTAGCGGTAGAGTCCCCTGACCCAAACCGACGCTAATCAACTGTGACTGTTGACTCAGTTTGTTTCAATGAAGTATAATAAGCTATAGATGTGTTGTTCGTACTCTGAAATTAAAACAGTAATGGAAGTAATCTTATCATACCAATTCTGTATAGATGAGCAAAGAGTACTGCGATAAAAAGCTTCTTTCAAATAAATTCATGTGTCTAGACATACTTACTATATCTCTTTTTTATTATTAAACGAAACGTACGTCATTACAATTATTAATATTTATCTTATTTAACTAGTCGAGGGATTCAATTTCAATTTTTCAATTTATTTAATAATTTCGACTTATTGGTACGTATAAACAACCCGTAAAAAGATATCCCACCAAAAACATTCTGTAAAAAACTAGCCAAGTCTCGATGGAGCTGCTTGTTTATCTCTAAAAAGTAATGAAATCTAGACAAAGTCGTACCAAGTCTAAGGTTCCTTACTGCGATTTTTTTATTATTATAGTTAATGTTGTGTGACTTGGCCGTTGAAGGGTACACATGTACACAAGGGTACAAAACTAGGTGCTCCTTGACACTATTGCACCAATCTGTCGCCAGAACCGCTACCCATTGACGATAGAAAATTGCCACTTGAAAAACGTTGATTTAATATCTAGTCAATTGTAGGCTTGATAAAGCTGCGTATTTTAATAAAGTTATAACATTACGTGTAAACAAAATTGACTTGTGCCCACTACTAACGTTTTAAACAATGTTCAACGGCCAAGTCACACAACATTAACTATAATAATAAAAAAATCGCAGTAAGGAACCTTAGACTTGGTACGACTTTGTCTAGATTTCATTACTTTTTAGAGATAAACAAGCAGCTCCATCGAGACTTGGCTAGTTTTTTACAGAATGTTTTTGGTGGGATTTCATTTATTTTTGTTGAAACGTGTTTATATTGATTTATTTTATTAGATTTTCTTATTTGACACATTTTTTCTTTATGGGATCAGTATTTTATTATTAAGCGCCCCGCGGTTTCACCCGCGTAGTTCCCGTTCGCGTTTCCGTGGGAATTTCGGGATAAAAAGTATCCTATGTGCTTCTCCTGGTTCTAAGCTACCTCCCCACAAATTGTCAGCCAAATCAGTTCAGCTGTTCTAGAATTATAATTCCTGTTCCCATTCCTGTGGGAATTTCGGGATTAAAAGTATTCTATATGCTTCTCCTGGTTCTAAGCTACCTTCCCACCAATTTTCAGCCAAATCAATTCAGTCGTTCTTGAGTTATAAATTCCCGTTCCCAATCCCGTGGGAATTTCGGGATTAAAAGTATTCTATATTTTTCTCCTGGTTTTAAGTAACCTCCCCACCAATTTTCAGCCAAATCAGTTCAGCCGTTCTTGAGTTATAAATTCCCGTTCCCATTCCCGTGGGAATTTCGGGATTAAAGGTATTCTATGTTCTTCTCCTGGTTCTAAGCTATCTCCCCACCAATTTTCAGCCGAATCAATTCAGCCGTTCTAGATTTTTAAATTCCCGTTCCAAATCCCGTGGGAATTTCGGGATTAAAGGTATCCTATGTCCTTTTACTGGTTCTAAGCTACCTCCCCACAAATTTTCAGCCAAATCAGTTCAGGCGTTCTTGAATTACAATTCCCGTTCCCGTATAATTCCCGTTCCCGTTCGATTATCCTTGTTTTTATAGTTTTCCCTTTATGTGGCCATTAAACCCTAACTCTGTACCAAATTTCAGCTCTCTAGGTTTATGGGAAGTACTAGTTCTATTTTGATGATCATGAGTGAGTGAGTGAGTGAGTGAGTGAGTGAGTGAGTGAGTGTCTGTCATAAATACGAAACTTTGCTTTCGCTTAACTTCGGAACTAAATGACCTACAGACTTGAAATTTTATTTTAAGTATGGAATTGTATAGCTTACTGGATGACGAAAATTTCAGCGTTCTGGGCTTATCCAGAGGTTGTCAAATAGGGGCCTGAAAATGCGGCGAAATGGTTCCTGTAAAGGATGGTACGGCAGTGTGTGCTTCGCGCTCGACTTGGCGGGGGGCACTGCCGTGCCCCCAGATTAATGACTAGCTGCGCCCCGCGGTTTCACCCGCGTAGTTCCCGATCCCGTGGGAATTTCGGGATAAAACATAGCCTATGTCCTTTCCCGGACCATAAGCTACCCCTGTACCTGTTTAAGTCAATCGGTTCAGTAGTTTAGCCGTGAAAAGGTAACAGACAAACACACAGTCAGAGTTACTTTCGCATTTATAATATTAGTTAGGATATATCTCTTTTTTGCAATAATGCATAAGTTCTAATTCTATTTGCACCTCTCGATAAGTTTCTATCTCATATCAGGAGGAGTGAGATGCTTGCCACAGAGTCTCATTTTGCAGTGTAGCATACGTATTTTCTTCCGACATGAGGTCTCCTGTAGGGTGAAATAATTTTCTTTCCTCTCTTCACGCTTGTATAGCTATTTATTCACGCTATAAACGTTGTTTTGTGTGCCGCGATATAATTTACATAACGCATCTATATTGTAATACTTCATTGGTTTGTTTACAATATTTGAGATAGCTGAAAACAGAATTATCATACATGTTTAAATAATATTTACATAATCTTAGCCACGAGTTTGTATTTTTAATTGGAGTAGATAATATTCATTTTATTTTAAGATAATAAGTCGTATGTTTCCTTATTATATTTTTTATTCGTTTAATTTTTCTCGTGCTAATATTAAACCGCGGGGATTTTTTCGATATGTTTTCATTTAGTCATAGAAAACTTAATGCTACCTACTTATATTTATAATAATGGTTTAAGATCCTTTGTTTGTTTCTATGTCCTATGCATTCAGGACATTTTTTTTATAATCATTCACTACATCACCTCATTATAGTAACTGACCCCTAGGGTATCAGAAACTACGCACACACTCATTCACACACACACCCAGACCGAGACAAACATTTGTGGTTCACACAAATATTCACCCCGCACGGGAATCGAACCCGCAACCTTACGGATGGCAGTCCGGCATGGTGACCACTCTGCCATCGAGGTCGTCACATTATGGAAGAATCTAAACTTTTCTTGTAGCTAAGTTAGATTAAATCAAAAAGGAGATTCTATCTACGGTTATGTGTGTGGTTGTATTATGTTCATCGAAGTCGAAACATTTTAGAAACTCCATGAAAATCGAGAAAAATCTGCATTCTACTTACTATTTACGTTTTAAGTTGGTATAAGCTAGTACTTATTATACTGGGGTTTAAGTAAATGCTATTTATATAAGAAATATAATTTAAAAACGCAGTATTTTTTAACATAATATTGAAAAGGCATTGTAAAGTCAATTTATTTCAGAAATAAAACTTTCAATTGCAAGTAACAGAATAGATATACACTAAATAAACTTTATCTCTTCGCCGTACATATTTATATTTTTCTAACGTACCTACCTACACTACACGTTTCGTATAATATCGTATTAGATTGACCTTTATTTAATAAAGTTACTTGTAGCTGAGACAAGTTGATTCTATTGTAGCTACAAATAAAACTTAAAATAGTCGATACTCCCGATGTTGTCAATAAAAAAGTGAAGAGAATAATTGATTAACCAGTAATTGATTCGCAACAAAAAATATTGATAAATGCAATAGTAGATTGTATGCAAGTATCAATATTATTCATTAGGTGAACAAAAAATTTTGATATTGATATTAATCGAATAATTGACTGTTAAGAGTGATTCACACAGGATTTTACGTAAAGTTTATATGGGCAAACGAGCAACCTCAGTAAGAATGTAAAGTACCGTCGCCCATTGATGCAACTCGAAAGAGACCCAAGTCTGTATAACAAGAAGTTATGAACAGAAAAATGAAAGCAGGAAGTGTTTAAATGCAAAAGTTTGTGCTAACACTTCACTCCGATATTCTGGAAGAATGTGATACTTCCCCGGTCAAGTCCGCATGTGCTCAAGTTGTGATAATCGCAGTTTTACTCTACCATTACAAAATATTAATATTATGATATTAATACTCTATACTAATATATAAAGCTGAAAAGTTAGTTTGTTTGTTTGGTTGAACGCGCTAATCTCAGGAACTACTGGTCCGATTTGAAAAATTCTTTCGTTGTTAGATAGCCCATTTATCTCATAAGTGCCACATTGATGCCTTAACTGAATAAATTATATTTGACTTTGACTTTGAAACGTTCCTCCAATTATTTATTTTATCAAAACCCCACTCAAAAACTTTATGGCATTATTAACGTAACTCTCAAAAACTCATTAGTGCACGTTTCGCCAGCGGATATGTACCCTTGAATGTGTGTCAACCACAAAGTATACTCTTGTTCTGAATGCGAGGTTAGCGGGATGTTATTAGTTATTTGGTGCATTTAGTATGTAGTTGCGGTGGAGAGAAGCTTTATACTAGTACTAGCTGTGCCCCGCAATTTCACCCGCGTAGTTCCCGATCCCGTGGGAATTTCAGGATAAAACGTAGCCTTTGTTCTTTCCTGAATTATAAGCTACCCCTGTACCAAATTTCAAGTGAATCGGTTCAGTAGTTTAGCCGTGAAAAGGTAACAGACAGACAGACAGAGTTACATTCGCATTTATACTATTATTAGTTAGGATAAGGATTAATTCTAATCCTGTGAGGATTTTGGGACCAAAACAAAGAGACACTTTCATTTACACAAAATGTTTCTCTTAAGCTAGGATCGAACATGTAACCTTTAAGATAGCAAGCAGCATTATCAACTCCACCACTCGGTCGACAAAAATGTATACTATACCATTTTGTTTTGGTTTCATGGGAGTTGTATGTACTAAGGAACAGATGTTTTACCAAAATTAATATTAAAAAAGTTTGGGACTTTATTGTTAATATTCGAAAATTCAACATTTTCTTCTATAGAATATTATACATACTCCTTGTTAACACATAAAATATTATTGCTAAATGATTTGTACCAGGAGCAGTGATTAAGTTTTGTCTAAATTTCTCAAGGAATTCATAATTATAGGTCCCGGCCTATCAATTTTAGTAAGCAAATATAAGTTAGTTCATTATTAAATATTAAAATAGGCCAAACCTTTTTTTTACCAAATTTAAACAAAAATAACGAACACATTTTTATTTTTTTCCTAAGAAGAAGAAAATTCCTTTCATAACTCAACATTGAAACCACTTTTTCCTTCCTGTTATTATTTTTATTACAAGAAATTCAAAACCTCTTCATAATTCAGTATAAAAAAATGGTACAAATAACTTTTCCTTATAATCACAACCGTCTCGGTAGAACAACAGTCTATGAAGATAAACAAATACGCCTGAGAAAGCTATCTGCTATGAGCACGTACATACAAATTGGTCTTGCTTGCTGGAAACGCCTTTTAATATTTGAGAAGCAATAACGTTGCGCGACTTTTTGCTATAAAACCTGTATTTACATAAGAAGTTTTATTAATAAATTACTTGATTAGCTGCGAAGTTAAATGTTTTTGTGTATTATTGTTTATGCTTGCATCTATTTTTAGTATACTCTTATTAGTTTTTATGCTCTACAAGATAAGCTGTTAGTTGTTTAAATATAAATGATAATGTCGTTAACTGATAGTTTGGTGTCGTTAGTGTAACAGCTGGTTTAGCCCAAAAATATTACAGCACAAAAAGGGGACTCCCATTAATGTCACTCATTGGTGTCATTCTAACATAACTACAGTAGTTACGGGCAGTTTTCTCAAAAGTTATCCTCAGAAACTATTGCAACAAGAAAACCCAAAATAATGCCTTAGTCTTATTTTGAAAAACTGCCCACTTGAAACTACAGCAGGTACTTCATCATTATTTTTCCTGGCTTGAAATCAGCTATTACGTACTCTAAGAAACTTTAAAATTTCGTGATAAAAAGTTGCCTACATTCGTAATAAATCGAATTAGTAGTTTTAAGTCGTATTAGATAGATCAACAGATATATAGATCAACAGATACATACTATACATTTTACTTCCCCTTGATGCTCTATTTCGTGTAGGCGTCTTGTAATTAAGTTTGTGAAACGTGTTGTGATATAACACCGAAGTTAGTATTTACCTTTCTTGTTGATTAAGGATTAATGTTCTTAGTTATCTACATATAGTTAGACAAATAGTAGTAAGTACTTAATGCTCCCGTAACTTCACAAGCAGCTGCTGAGCTATAAATGGTGACGACAACAATCCTACTAATATTGTAAACTAGCTGCGCCCGGCGGTTTTACCTGAATGTTTTACGTGAATCCCAATCCCATGGGAATTTTGGATAAAAAGTATCATATGTGCTATTCCTAGTATAAGTAACATCTGTATAAGGATCATCTGTTTCAAATTTAATCTTAACCAATACAGTAGTTTTGGCGTGAAAGAGTAACAAACATCAAAACTCAAAAACAAACAAACTTATTACGCATTTATAATATTAGTGGGATGCAAACGTGTTTATGTACGATTTATACTGATTAAATGGACTTTAATTTAGGTTTTCTTTTTAGGAACTTTTCATTACAGATTATGACCATGCGAGGACCTTTACAAGACCACTGACAGCGCTATATCGGTGGCAAGTTTTGGTCCTCAAAAATTTGAGTCGACACGCAAAGAAAGAAAAAAAACGTGTGGTACTCGGGGACTGCCGCGGTAAAGCTATTGCATAGCAATTTTATAAACTAATTGTTTTTTTTTATTTTTGTATTGCAATCCTAACCTTCGAAATTTTGATGTCGTACTTGTGACTTCATACAATACAATCTTTGTCTACAATACTATAAAAACTTTTTGGAAAATATACAAAAATAAAGTTTTCGATAAAAAAATAATAAAAACGTGAGGTTTTTTTTCGTTACGGAATTTCTGGATTCGGTCTCCGCGCTCAAGGCCCTCGATAGAAGCTATGCAATAGCTTAAAAACCAGGAATCAAATGTAAGAAATTGTGATTTCCTGTATTTCATACTAAGCCATCGTAGTTACAAGCTTAATCGCTGTAAGTTTCAGTCATCTGGTTGAGGTTAAGCCGAACAACCCTTAAGTGCGGAAGCATACTTAGACATTTCTTAAGTAAACTGCAAACGCTTTGCTGACTTCGCTTCAAAATTTTTAATAGTAGTATATTAATAGGAACTAAGCACTCAAATTATTATAATTAACGGGATATTTACCATTTCATCCGTGATCATGGCGCTTGCAACAGCGTCGAAATATCGGAAACTCGAAACAAATAATATACATGGTAAATATCCCGTTAATTATAATAATTTGAGTGCTAATAACCATAAAAGGAACTAAGCATTTCATGAAACAAACTCTATTATTGATCGGGAAACATATAAAACGGAAAGTTCCACTTTTATTTCATATCTATCGATAATAATTTATTCATGTCATATCTTTATGACGCTATAACCGTGTCACATATTTTTGTGTGCTACTACATCAAAACTCCACAATTGAATTTATTCTCACATAATTTCGATATTATTGAATTCTCTTGTGTCAGATATTTATGACATTTATGCTTCTAACGTGTACTTAAAAGTCTCTTAAATCAATCTTCGAATCTTCCCTGTTGAGAAATCTTCCACTGCCGTAGTAGAGAATTTACCTACATACATAATATATTAGTTTTAGATATTAATATCATCATAAGCTCATATGACGACCTCGATGGCAGAGTGATCACCATGCCGGACTGCCATCCGTAAGGTTGCGGGTTCGATTCCCGTGCGGGGTAAATATATTGAATATTTGTGTGATCCACAAATGTTTATCTCGGTCTGGGTGTGTGTGTGAATGAGTGTGTGTGTGTAGTTTCTGATACCCTAGATACAAGCTTCGAGCTTAGTTAGGAATCAGTTACTATAATAAGATGATGTAGTGAACGATTATGTTATATTTATCCCCACTGATGGGCTCGAGGCCTTAGTCAACTACACTAAGTGTGACCTTAGAATTTATTTGCAGGTGTGTTCAGGTTTCGTCATGATGTTTTCCTTCACTGCAACCGTCGAAAAATGTACAATGACATACTTTTTTCGAATTCGAAAATAGAAAACACAGGATTGAATCATGAATCAAGGAAATACATATGAAATAGGTACTATAAATAAAAGAAATAGCTTAACAGAGACCCCAGTTAAAGGAAAAACGGTGCTATCCAAAACCTTGAATGCTAGATTGAGTTTTACGGCGGCCATTAGTGATATCTATCAACGTACACAAGAGTTTGTTGTTCGGTGTTAATGTGTTAGAAAATTACGGCGATATACGAATGTTTTAGTGATGTACAGTCTCGGAATGAAAAGGTTCGTCAATTTTCAAATTGATTCGTATAATGTGTCGCGAAAACATATTACCTTTTGAAACTATGGTACAGAGCAGACTCGGGTTAGGGAAAATAATGTTCTACTGCTTGAAAATAAAGTTCAAAATTATTCAGATCAGTGTTGTTTGACAGGATAAATATCTTGACAACAAGATTTTTAATAAACTAAAACCTTCTTGTTGGTTCAACCTGCCATTATTATTTCTGTTAAAACTATTGTCAATCGGTAAATGTCATCATTGCAAAATATCAAAGAGGTTTTTATTTGCCGCGCGCACAAGGCAGTGTTTAAAAAAAGGATAGAAAAATCAAGCAAAACCTTATTCGATACCAAACGTCATTCTATTTATTTAAATGTTAGCATCACTGTTTCTTACACTTGTATGTTGGCATAATTGTTTCTTGCAATACTAGTGCAAGTGAAAACCGACTCTAAGGTGACGAACCTTTTCATTCCGAGACTGTACACGAAAAGCGACTCAGGAACATGTTCCTTGATTGTTTTGGAAAGATATTTAATGTTGTTATACTGACGTCATCGATGGTTAGTTTAATTGTCGTAGTAACAATAGGGTAGTTGCCAAGAAAATAATATTATTCCGTCTTTTAGATTTCCAAAAAATATTGGACACGTATTTTTTATTTTTCATGTAACAAATAATTTTGACGATATAGTGCGTCGAAAACTCGTGAAACGTCACAGATTGCTACAATTTTCACCAACAGTTGACGTGACAAGTCCCCCACTCTCAAACTTTAATGCGTTATAACGAAGTCAGTTTTATTAATTTGATGAAACAAAAAAATACGTGTCTAATATTATTTCGAAATCTATCTGACGGACTAATTAGAATTGCAATTTGTTTACCCAGGAAACCAACCTATTAACATTATCGACAAGGGGGGGTTAGGCCGGTTGGATACACGCTTCAGCGTTGCGGTGTGAAGCTATTGGTGTCTACTGGCAAATCCAACCATCTAACGTCCACGTCGTACCCCCCGGGCAATGCTCTGTAGCCATACGGGCACCGCACTTAAACACTTACCCCGAGTCCTACAGAGTAGCCAATAGTGGTGGATGAACTAGCAGGCGTTGTAAGGGCCGCTTGCTCAACCAATAAATAGCACTTACCTGCGCCAGGACCTGCGCAGTTGATCGCCGTATGCAGGGATGACGGAGTCCTGGGGGGTTGAGCCGGAAGAGCGTCTGTTGTCGTTACGCTCCAAGGCAACACGCCCTCTTTGGTCTCGATTTCAGGCAAAACGGTACCTCCTCGAAGTAGCGAGCGGGGGGGAACGGTCCGGCGTCCCGTCAGAGGGCCGCTGCGAGGGGTGGGGGATGTCGGTGAAAGCCATGCTGAAGTGGCAAGGTGGGATGGAACAACTGGGGAACCCTGAACAAGTTCTCCAGCCACTCTCACTGCAGCCGCGGATGTCGCGCACGTAGCCGCTCCTCTGCTCCTATATCTACCTGGTAGTCCTAGCGTCCCTTTCGTCTTTTATACACGGAGGGCGCTCCCAACGTTGAGGGCTCCATGGCGGGTGGGAGGCTGGGTAGATGAAGTTTTTGTACTAATCAACCATGGATTTTCACAGGTTCGATAACGACAGTGTTAACACACCAAAACCAAGTGCGATGGCCGACAAACCGGAAATTGACACTACTAAACAAACACAAACCCAGATCGTACGTATGGATGAAGAGAAGGGGAAACCTGACTCGGAATCCGACGCACGATCACCATGTACCAGTCATTCCTTACAGGATGACACTGAACAGCGACGCATGGAAGTGCGTGAGCTTGAAACCTGGACGCTGGTGGCTCCGAAAAAGTCGACCAAACCGCCCCCTGAGGGGCGCGAGACTAAACCGAGAGCTCCAGCGCCCAATAAACAGGACAAACCCCTCACCCAGAAGGAAAGGAGAGGTCGTCAGAAGGTCCTACGCTCTCAAAGGGGGGCTGACAGACCAGCGTTGGGACTATCGAAGGTCCGGAAACCGTTCGGCAGGACGAGGAAAGGTGTCCCCGCCACCGGCGCAAGCCACGAACAGGCAGGGCACCCGATGATCGGAGCCCCGGACGGGGGGAAGACCCTCGATAGACCCACCGGGAAGTCCGGAAGTGTACCCAAGAGGGCTAGACTGGACGACACGATCTCTCCCAGGGGAAACCCGAAAAAGGCCAAGGTAGAGGGGTCAACAAACAGGCCAGGTGCGACGTACGCGGAGGCGACTGCATCGGCGGCGGAGTTGGTGTTGGCGGTCACCTTAGCGAACGGCGGGCATCTGAACGCGGAACAAGCAGAGCTAGTCGACGAGCTGGTAAGTGACGAGATGGTTGCCGCAGTCGACGAAGGCAAGAGGTGCCCTCAATACGTGGGCAAGCCCCTGCACTCGGACGGAGCCCTGAAGGTCTGGTGTCTAGACACCTTCTCGGCTGATTGGACACGCGAGGCCCTTGGCAGGCTGAAGCTACCAGACGGGCGTGGCCTGGAGGTGAAGCTCTTCTCAGAGCTAGAAAAGAAGATAAGATGCGCGCTTCACCTACCGGGCCACGTGAAGGACGTCCTGAAGATGGCCAAGCTTCTACTGGGACAAAACCCGTGGGCGGGGGTCTCTAAGTGGAGGATCCGGGCGGTCGACCTTCAGGAGAAGGACAAGTGCAAGAGCACCTTCGTCGTGATTGACGTGCCGGAGAAAGCCGCGAAGGCGATGGAGGAGAAGGGCCGGCGCCTCTTCTACAGGATGGGTACGGTATACGTGAGATTCCAGGGGCCCAAAGGCAGATTCCTGGACCACATTACCCAGACTGTGGGAGAGACGCCGGACCCGGCATCGGCTTCCCCGGCGCGTCCAAAAGGAACGGACGACACGGTCGAAGACACCGCGGAGCCAGGCACCAGCACTGGCAGGAACAGAGCCACCTCTGAGTGCGAGTCGGTAGGTTCGTCAACTGCCTTCGGGCTGACAGGCGACGACCTCCTTGACATCGGCCTCGAGGAACTGGACATCGGGCAGGGAGGAGCAAAACCATCTCAAGATGGCGCTCCCGATGTCTAACTGCCCCATCCTCCAGTGCAACCTTCACCACAGCATCACCGCGACGGCTCAACTCCGCAAGTGGATGAAGGTAACAAACAACGCCATCGTGCTAATCCAGGAGCCGTGGGTTAGAGGTGGCCTTATACAAGGTCTCTCCAATCTGGAGGGTAAGTTATTCTTTAGTAATGAACCTAATAACCGCACCTGTATTCTCGCCTCCCGCGATATACAGGCACATGTACTAACAGACTTCTGTTCCAGAGATCTCTGTGCTATAAAACTCGAAAATCAAGAAACGCATGTCGCGGGTCTGGTTTTTGCTTCAATCTACATGCCGGAGGCCGACGAGCCACCACCACATGACATGACAAGACTGATCTCGCACTGTAAGGCAGAGAAACTCGAACTAATAATCGGAACAGACTCCAATGCACATCACCAATTATGGGGAATGACAAACAACAACGCTAGAGGTAACAAACTCGTTGACTACTTGTTCACTACTAACCTTAACATTTTAAACAAGGGGTCCACACCAACGTTTGTGAACAAAAGAAGTAGGACAATCATCGACCTAACCCTAGCAACAAACAAGGCCGCCAACATGATCGCAGACTGGCATGTGTCTGACGAAGTCTCATGTTCGGACCACAGGTACATACGTTATAACATACAGGTGAGTATTGATCCAACCCCACCTATAAGGAACCCGCGGAAAACTGACAAAACTGCGTACAGATCCGCTCTCGAACATAGACTACAAGCACATGACGAGGTGGGTATCCCACCAAACAAACGTCAAATAGAACAACAGGTAACAGAGATAACGGCTGCTGTTATCCAGAGCTATCATGACTCTTGTCCACTCAACAGCGGACGCCAACCTAAGGAGGATGAATGGTGGGGCCCTCAACTTGAGAGGGCCCGACGCAAGGTAAGATCACTTTTTAACCATGCCTACAACACCAGGAAGGACTCTGACTGGGATAACTACAAAGAGGCCCAAGCCACATACAAACGACTAATACGGTACTGGAAACCAGCATCCTGGAGGAATTTCTGCTCCAGCATTGCCAATAATACACAGGCCAGTCGGGTCAGGAAAATCCTAGCCAAGGATAGTTCAAATAAGCTTGGCTACGTTAAAAGACCCGACGGCACACTAACAAACTCCACCACGGAAACAATGAGCATCCTACTTCAAACCCACTTTCCGGGCAGCACAATTATCGACTGCCATGTCTGGGAAGACGAGGCTCATACTGACCCGAGCGAGACCTGTTGGACCACCGCACGTACAGTAGCCGCACCTGACAAGGTAAGATGGGCCATAAACAGTTTCAAGTCTTTCAAATCCCCCGGCATGGACAACATCATACCTGCCCTTTTGAAATGGGGACTTGAGCAACTACTGAACCGCCTAACGGCCATCTTTCAAGCATGCCTTGCCTTCAAATACGTCCCTCTTGCCTGGAGGGAGGTTAAGGTGATTTTTATACCCAAACCCGGCAAAGGCGACTATACAGAAGCCAAAGCTTTCCGGCCCATTAGCCTAACATCCTTCCTACTCAAGGCCCTGGAAAGACTATGCGACCGACACTTAAGGGATGAAATTCTCCCTAAAAAACCACTGCATGCCCAACAGCATGCATACACAACTGGGAGATCAACGGACTCAGCTCTTCACTCAGTTGTAAGCAAAATCGAAGAATCGATAAGCACCAAAGGCTCATGCCTCGGGACCTTCATTGACATCGAAGGCGCCTTTGACAGAACTAACTTCAACAGTATAAACAGGACACTAAGTGAACACAACGTAAATCCTGCCATAACTGGATGGATAAGCAACATGCTCAAGCAAAGAATCATCAGATTCAATGACAGAGACACCACCAGTGCTCTGGTAGCTAGAGGATGTCCCCAAGGAGGAGTTCTCTCTCCCCTTCTATGGAACATGGTAGTCAATGGACTCATATCAAAACTAAATGAAAACAGATACTTCACTGTGGGGTATGCTGATGACATTACTATACTGGTAAGTGGCATTGTCACCAGCACCATCTGCGAACTAACTCAAAACGCCCTAAAGATAGTTGAAAGGTGGTGCAAAGAATATGAACTGAGCGTGAACCCAACTAAGACGGAACTAGTAATGTTCACTCACAAGAGGACTCTGGGTCCGCACAAACTACCAAATCTTTTTGGCACGGAACTCCGAACAGCCCAAACTGTCAAATATCTGGGAGTCACTCTTGACAGTAAGCTGAACTGGAACCAGCACCTAGACAATACCGTCAATAAAGCAACAATCACTTTCTGGCAATGCAAACGAATGATTGGTAAAACATGGGGTCTATCGCCCAAGATTACATCATGGCTTTACACCACCATCATTAGACCTATTGCGAGCTACGGAGCCATAGTATGGTGGCCGAAAGCGAAACAAACAACAGGCAAATCAAAACTACAAAAGGTACAAAGACTAGCTTGTCTTGCCATGACAGGGAGCATGAGAACCACTCCCACTGCAGCCTTGGAAGTTCTTTTAAACCTCCCACCATTACACCTTTTCATAATACAAGAAGCCGCAGCCACCGCGCAGAGGCTACGAATCAACCAATGCTGGACCAGCATCAGGGGGATACACACGACGATACTCAGCGAGACAATTGAGGTTTATCCACTGACAGTGGCGCCGAGTGACACTATCCCCAAACAATACATCTTTGATAAGAAATACAGGATAGCTCTCGACGAATACGTTACCCTGAAAACAATACACAAAGAACTGAGCATTTACACGGACGGTTCCAAAACAAACCAAGGGTCAGGAGCGGGTGTTTTCTCCGAGGATCTCAACATACATATCTCTGCCCCCCTTGGCAAACTCAGCACTATCTTCCAGGTGGAATGTGTCGGCATCATCCTAGCATCGCTGGCCATTTCTGCCAGGCAGATCACAAACACAGGTATACGTATATACACAGACAGTATGTCTGTCTTACAAGCCCTGAACAGCACCACCTATGGATCGGGACTGATCCTGGAATGCCATACACGACTAAATTCGGTAAGTGTAAAAAATTCAGTCACCCTACAGTGGATAAAGGGTCACAGCAACTCACGGGGCAACGACGCAGCGGACCAGCTGGCCAGGGAGGGATCGGGAATGTGTGTCTTTGGACCTGAACCCATACTTCCTCTCCCTGGGGACTACGGCAAAACCCTGCTGCGTAAACGCACCCGGGACATGCATGAACAAGAGTGGTATGTCAACCCAGACTGCAAACAGAGTAAGTTAGCATTACCCACTCTAAATCCAAAACTAACTAGGAAAGTACTAAAACTGTCCAGACCCACGTTGCGTACGCTAACGGCGGCAATCACGGGCCATGGTCATTTTAATAAACATCTGTATACCCTAGGTATTACAGATAGTCCACTGTGCAGAGCCTGCCTCGAAGTGGATGAAACAGCTAGGCTCATGCTACTTGAGTGTGAGCAGCTAGCAACATACAGACGGCTGCACCTCGGGTCGCCCAGCACAATCCAGGAAGTCACCAGAAACCTGAGGGGACTGATCAGCTTCCTGGAAGAATTGAACTGGTACTAGACGCTCACCTCACGCAAAATGGACGCAACTGAGCCGTCTAATTGCGGAGAAGAGCCTGTCAACAAGTAACAAGTAAGTAACAAGTAGGGTAGTTGCCAAGAAAATAATATTATTCCGTCTTTTAGATTTCCAAAAAATATTGGACACGTATTTTTTATTTTTCATGTAACAAATAATTTTGACGATATAGTGCGTCGAAAACTCGTGAAACGTCACAGATTGCTACAATTTTCACCAACAGTTGACGTGACAAGTCCCCCACTCTCAAACTTTAATGCGTTATAACGAAGTCAGTTTTATTAATTTGATGAAACAAAAAAATACGTGTCTAATATTATTTCGAAATCTATCTGACGGACTAATTAGAATTGCAATTTGTTTACCCAGGAAACCAACCTATTAACATTATCGACAATCGCTACGGATAGTTAAGCCCTCAAAAGTGTAACATTTGAATTAACTAAAATCCTCGCAGGTATCGTCCTCTTGGTAGTGAAGATCCGTCGTATATATGTACGTGAAGGCATATCACTCTACGTAAACTATCTTACCAATATTTTTCCAAATCTGGGTAAATTAAATATAGCTACAGGTTCGGAAGAAGAAATAGAATTAGAGTTTTCAACTAGATATTGACTTATATCTAACTAACTAGCAGCGCCCCGCGGTTTTACCCGCGTAGTTCCCGTTCCCGTGGAAAATTCGGGATAAAAATCCTATGTTCTATCCCGGACCATAAGCTACCCCTGTACCAAATTTTAAGTCAATCGGTTCAGTACTTTAGCCGTGAAAAGGTAACAGACAGACAGACAGATAGACATACAGAGTTACTTTTACATTTATAATATTAGTAAGGACTTAGTAATTAGTAGTATTCATTAAAAAGAACACAAATTCCATCAAACCACTGTTTAATATATAAAACCACACATTTAAGTTTGCGGGGATCAAACCCACAATCCTCTGTTAAGCAGTTTGGCAATCACAATGACATTTGGGACGCCACTAGTAAAGTTACTTAAAGTTTGCATTACTAAACTAAATATTGTTTTAATAGATAAGGGCTGTTGAATACAACTAAATATTTTGAATGGTAATAGTTTATAGAGTATTGAATTCAACTTCATATTTAAAGTGTTATTTTGTGTATTTGTGAATGCTTTTGTTATTAAAATACAAAGAGGTAAAACGGATTTAGATAAAATTTAACAGAGAATATTTGCCCGGCTAAGTGACTATATTAATGTAGGATACTTTCTATCACAAAATTTAAAGAAATACAATGGAAGTCCTTTTAAAATTGGAGCTACAATTTATTTTCTTGCAATTTGAATAACGTCCCCGTACGTCGTAGATTAATTAAGTCTAAAAAGCGGGATTTGAGATAATCGCATATTATTATGTTTTATGTTTGTATATTTTTAATAACTACTTAGTAAAAGCCTGTAAGATTTCACTGCAAGGCTAAGACAAATACTAATATTAATTAAAAGAAATATATCACTATACATAAATCAAAACTCAATTAAAATTAAGCTTTTAATTTCAAAACCTCATTCCGTACACTGAATATCATAAATTAAAAATAATGAGAGGTACAAAACGTTTAAACTTAGAACTACTTGATAATCTTCTTCTTTTGAGTCAAGTCCATAGTTTCTAGTTCTGGGTACAAGTCTTCCTTGTTCTTTTCTTCATATTTAGGCGAAGCTACTTCTGTTTTTTGTATGTTAACGTTGTAATGTCTTGAATAGTCTTTGAATGATATGTTGTTATTGTTGGTCGTTGTGATACGACTGAATCCCGGCCCTTGAGAGAAGAATGGCTTGTCTCCGTTGCCGAACTGGAAAATAGAAAAAAAGTTTTTAGTTCTATATTCAAATTAAAGTATCTGTTTTATGAGGTAGAGACAAACTTTCCTATTGGTATCATTATTATTATTGTGTACAGATTACAGCTGTGCCTTGAATTTTTCACATCGAACCAATAGATCTTGAGAATAGTGCGTTCAACCAAACAAAAAA
This sequence comes from Timandra comae, assembly GCA_958496195.1. NCBI lineage: Eukaryota > Metazoa > Arthropoda > Insecta > Lepidoptera > Geometridae > Timandra > Timandra comae. The sequence continues at coordinate 5,854,001 of OY292376.1, forward strand.
ACAAAAAGGCACTTCAGCTTCAAATTGCTCATGCGGCGCAGCACAAAAAATATTACATCTTTTGGAGTGCCCATCATGTCCCAATAGGTGAACCCTGGACGACCTCATGTTAAGCCAACCTAACGCCATCTAGGTGGCCACTCATTGGTGCTCTAATATCTAAAATTAATTGTTAAAAAAGTCTTTTCAATTGACATGAAGAAGAAGAAGAGCTTCGTATTATCAGTAGGTATAGATAAAGTGAAATACACTTTGAAATAAAACACTTAAACGGATTTTTGTCGTGGTTGTATTTTGTTTTACATTTTCTGACGTTTCGGATTCTTTAGAGAACCCGTGATCACAGAAGTAATCCGTTTAAGAGTTTTATTACAAAGATATCAATATGGAATACACTTCTTTTGCAATACAGCGAATACTCGTGCCTATAATATGTAGTTTAAACCAGAGGACTGAATAAAGTATTATGTGTGTGGAAATTTCAAAAACCACTTCAAGAGAAAATACTTTAAAATACTGTAGATAAGAAAATTTTCTCAAACGAAATTTCAGTTTGTTCTGAAAGTACATTCTCAAAATTTTAAAATACATTATTCTTAGACCATGGTTAAGTTTAATTTTCCAATGTTCTTAATACAAATTTTCTGTAATTTAAATAACAAACAACACTACAAGTAAAGACATAGTATTAAATTGTTATATTGTTTGTGTAACTTTAAGAACAACAAACTTTGACATAATTGACTCAAACATTCCGATACTTATTTATTTTATTTTATTCTATTAAGAAAACAAACAGTTAACAAATTCCACTTAATAGCTAAATATTAACTAAAAACCATTTATATGTTTCCATATGCTAGAGTAATAGACCGGAAAATTCTTACAATAAACTAATTGAACTTCCCAGAATTCATTAAATGTTTATAGTTAAGTAACTATTATATTAATTACGTAAATACCATAATATTGTACTAGTGGTTTTTACTACCGATGTACTATGTATTCTAAAATTAGCAACAAAACCTAGCTTCACTGGTGAAGGCAAAACTATGCAGTATTATTATCATCGTCAGCTCAAGTACGGCTTTATCAAGGGGGTATAGTCTATCCTAAAGTAGGGCAATAAGGTTTAACAACGAAACTAGATTTGGGTTATCCGGATTCACACAAAAAATAAAATGTCAATCGGACTGTAAGGTCATAAAGGGCATCAGAATTTTTTTCTAAACAAAAATGTTGACAGAAGTTTTTAATTAATTAGGTCAACAAGATAAAAGTTTATTATATTATATTTGACCTATGTAATTATTTTACTTCTACGAGTATATTTATAGAATTTTTTTATATACCTTTTAACATGTTTTTTATTGTTGACATTAGTTATAAGTGACATTTGTATTTAATTTTATTTAAAAAAAAATACCAGCCCGAGTTTCTTGCCGATTCTTCTCGGCTGATGTAATTCCGAATCGGTGGTAGATTCAGTGACGTTCATAAGTGCCTCATTGAGGCCTTAATTGAATAAATATTTTTTGAATTTTGAATATCGTATTGCTTGTTTCTATTAAAGAAAACTGTATGAAAATCTCCATAACAGTTTCTGAACTATCCCTTAGTCTTTTTACTAGTAAAACATTTATGAGAAAGAACGTGTTTTCAGCAAACATTTTGCAACTCGATACTAATAGCTTACTAACCTTTCTAAATAAAGATTAGGCTAACTGCGTTAAGAGTTAGTGCTCCATTAGCAGAGACCGTAAACAAACACTAAATAGTTGTTTAGGAAACTCCTTCTAACAAATTAGGAATGTTCTATACCTAACTAGATTTGTATTTATGATAGTGAAAGAGGATATTTAGGATTTCTTTGATAGGTTCAATTCAATTTTTAGTTCTTGGCTGCTGCTGTCTTGCAATTCTGCCAATGTCAAAGTAGACGTAAGACCGCTTAAACGATGGAGAATGGTCATTGTTTCGAAGCGCTCATGGCCCAGTGCTACCCGCGAATCACTTGTGATCTCTACGGTTAGGCAACGTTCGGCACCGGCATCACTGTGATGGGTCATTACTAAAAATGACTTAAATTTCATGAGCGATACCGTGCTTCAGAGGGCACGTAAAAGCCGGTCCCAGTTGTCGTACTAACATTTATTGATAGTCGTTACAGACTTCAAATAACAATAAACAATTTACATACAATAATTTTGATGTGATGTATAGTGTGATGTCTAATCTAATTGATGTGTAATACTAATTTTAAAGGACCAAGTTTGCGAGTATAAGATTTTAGGGTATAATTCCTGAATCTGAATAACCAATTTTATTAACTCTTATACCAATTGAAAGTCAAATAATAACTTATATGCTATTTTATTCCCGTGGAAACGTGAATTACTTGGGTAAAACCGTGTTGTTTTAATGAATACAATATGACATTTCGTAAAAATTGCTACAATCATATTGTAATTTATTACAGTGTGTAGATAATAAAATGCAAATTATAATATAAAGTCGTAATGAAATGAGGAAAACGTTTAAACATAATATTACCATAAAAAGAAACTTATAATCTTGTTACTTTACAATACAGGTTTCTGGGGATTCCTTCATTGGCCTGTCAGTTTTAAAATTAATCTAAGTTATGTGTAATTTATATCTTTTTTTATGTTTACATTCTGGTATCGTAGTATCTTCTTTACATAGTAAAATTGTTTGCCGCTGAATGTCCTTATGTATGTATATATGCTTAGATCTTTAAAAATACGCAACGGATTTTAATGTAGGTTTCATCCACAGATCAGCGAGTCACCTTCGGACTTCCCAAGAGAAAGAGATGCCTAGTTCTCTTTTCCATGGTTTCATCAATGAGTAGAGTAATTCAAAAGGAAGGTTTAAGTTAATGATATCGGGATCGGGAAAGCGAACAAATGAATATGCAATATAGTTTCTATAGTTATCATGGTTATTAGCGCTCAAATTATTATAATTAACGGGATATTTACCATGTATATTATTTTTTTCGAGTTTCCGATATTTCGACGCTGTTGCAAGTGCCATGATCACGGATGAACGATGATGAGTTGAACGATAATTATAATAATTTAAATGAATATGCATCTTAATAAAGAGCTATGCAGTAAAACCAAGAAAACTAGGGAATCCCCGAGATAACCAAGCCGACAAAACGGCAAACACAGTTAGTGTATAAAATAATATTTTGATGCCAAGGTTATGATTTAGAAGATTTTTTGTAACGGGTATTCTCAAAATGTCTAATAGCGATTGGTATAATTTGGAATTACAAAAAGTGTGTTATGTTAATAAAAAATGAAATGTTATGATTAATGTTATTTATTACTATAGATGTATGAAAAAACTAATGAGACGCGTTTAAACTCAACATTACAATAACTGCCCTATTAATAAGTTGAATCTAGCTAGACGGTCAGAAACTACGTACATATTTATATCCGTTCAGACCAAAATAAAATTGAAAAATCCTTATAAAACCGAATATTACAAACTGAAACACCTGAGACCTAATTTTCGTAACAAAAATACTACTTTAATGGGTGTTAAAATTGCTATTAGGATTTTAGAGGCCGATATATTGATTTTATTTTAAATGCCCCGCGGTTTTACCCGCGTGGAACCTTATCCCATGGGAATTTTGAGATAAAAGGTATCCTATGAGTTATATTGATGTATAATCTAAATTATTGTAAAGTATCATTAAAATCCATTTAGTAGTTTTTGCGTGAAAGAGGAACAAACAACCACACATCTACACTCACAAACATTCGGCTTTATAATATTAGTAGTATGGTTGGTTTTTAAAAATTACAATGTGTAAAGTTATCACGTAGATCCAAGAAATTGATTATTGATAGAACATTTAAATACTTATACCAATCGCCTATAGACTTTTAAAAGTTAAGAGGAACACAATGTTAGGAACAGAAACAAAATGTTTCTTACAAACTGTTTTGCCAAGTAATTCTATATTCGAGCTATGCTATCGTGAAACCTGCATATGCCTACGAAGAAATTCTAAGGTTGTGTGTGAAGTCGACCAACCCACACTTAGTCAGCGGCCTAATTCAGGGTATTCACCGAAGAGCCCTCAGTGAGGTCATAATGTATGAGCTGATGGTGAAGCAGTAAAGGCCATCTGCGACCAACTGCATTAGGTAGTTAGAAAAAAATATGATAATGAAAGGATATACTTTAACCCCATATCCTCACGGAAATGAGAATGATCACGGGGCATATATTGTATTGCATACAAAAATAGCCATAAAATCTAATACATTTCGACGGTATTTAGTGTGTACTGGTGCTACCATGTGAACGGCAATATCTAGCAGATTAATTTAAAAATTTGAAGTAAGACTGGGATGGAAGTTCGATACAATCAATTTTATGACAAGGGCATTGTTTATACCAATCACAATTAGACCATTTTGATACATACCTTACGCGAATACTTCTACGTCTTCGTCATTATTATTCCTATCATCGTCATCTTCAAAGGTTGGCTGGTTCGAACCACTGAGTACTGTTTTCTGTACGTTATAATTGTAGTGCAAAGACCGGTCTACGTAACTAATGTTGTTATTGTTGATGGTGGTTATTCTACTGAAGCCGGGCCCTTGGGAGAAAAATGGACTCTGATCTCTGTTTCCGAACTGAAAATATAAATTGAAATTATTTATTGTAATTATAGAGATGGATAATTGGAACTATAGTTTTAATTGAGTCACTATGTTTGTAACATACATTTTTATTATGCAGAGTGGCCTGGTCCTAAGAACATATCTTTGTGTCTCTTATAGAAAGAAAGAAAGAAAAAAATATTTATTCTGTCACATTATATTACAGTTTCAGACTTCCTCCCACTGACCGTTCTATTTAGGCCACCCTGTATATTTTATCATGTTGATACGAAAAACGAAAGAAAGAATTATTATTAGCGTACATAGAGTCCTCAATTGTGAGACTTCGCATAAATCAACTTTTAGTATTGAAAATTTCGATTGAAACAACTTTCCTCTAAAACCGTTATAAGCTACGAGTGTATAAACATTTGATTACAAATAACGGTTTAAAAATACTAGACAATTTTAAAAAGTTCCTTGAACCAGACGCCATTTTGTATTTCAGCATATTTCCTTAAATGCACACGCGTAATTACGTTCCTTCTTGAATCCTATTTTGTATGTGATTTTCGATTATAAGGAACATCTGAACCAAATCTTACCCATATCGGTTCACAAGATTTAGAAATAAGTTATTATCTAGGTATACATTTTCACAAACTTTCAAATATATAATATTAGTAGGATAACATTGTTAAGGAAATCTAATTTATTAATATTTTGGTTAACTTTTGACTTAAATGACTTTGGTTTAGTGTAATTTTCGATACAAATGCCTTTGTTTTCTTCTGCATGAAAGATATTAGAAGTTGTTTATGTGAGTCTGTTATTCTATGCTATTTATGTTGTGACGTGGATACCAAAATGTTAACAAAATTAGTACTGTTTTGACGTGAAAAACGGACAAGTAGAGATAATTTTTCATTAAAATAAATAAATGCTTAAATAGCTTTAGGCAAATGCTTTTTATGGGTTCAATTTCGACTCTACTTAACATACGGTGGTTGCCTTTCTATAATATCACTTTGTTTAAAATATATTTTTATATAATTTATTACAAACTAAACTAGATATCAAAACACGAAAACAAATAAGAAAAACAGGTTAGCTATTAAGTACTGTAATGACGTCAAAGATTTTGAAATTGGCACCTATTTATTACAATATTTCGACTCAAAAACTTGCTACAAACACTAACTATTCATAATTGAATAGGATTTTCTTAATAAATATATTAATAAAGTTTTACTTACCAAACCCCAACTAGGAACAGGAGATCCAGTCACAAAACTAACCACAGACAGACACAAAAAACAAACAGAAAACAATTTCATATAATAATTCATTTTTAAATATAATTTTTGTTTAATTCACTCGAATTTCAAATAAATACAGTATGCGGGCGTCTCTTTTGTTTGTATTGATTAAAATGAGTCAGAACAACTGTGGTCAAACATGTTTGAGGTCACATGAGGATAACTTGTAGTTATCAGAGATGTAAAGCTTAGTACTCAATAGTTTCTTACTTTTAGAATTAATAGACATGCGAGTAGAAACCGCGATTTATACTGCCTTATTTGCGTTAAATTTTGAACCTAGTTTAACGAATGTTTGAACAGCGATTTGTTACGGGGCGGGGATACGGCTTCTGGTAAGCATTTGACACCTTGTCAGTCAAATCTGTCACTTTTGTTTTTTGACATTATTCAAAATTGATTATAAAACCTGGTTTAGTGCTAAACCAGACTAAAAATTCAACGCAAATAAGTGTTTGCAATCGATATAAAAAAAGAAATTGTCACTGACTGATTGATCAATACAATGGTCAACACTTGATATGTTTTTTTTTACCCAGATTAGGCTTGCACTTGACTGTAAGTCGTCTAATGGAAAGCGTTGATACAATCTAAGATGGAGCGTGCTCGCCTAGACGGTTTTCACTCGCAACTTCAAAAGACCCAGATTATATGTTTCAGGGAACAGAGAAGCTGTAGGGAGTTCTACACTCACTCATTCACTGATACATTGCAACAAGAAAAAATAACTCTTACGTATATATACAATCCCCTATGTATATGTATATCACTGCGGCTGTGCCCAGCAATTTTATTCGCGTGAATCGCAATCCCATGTGAATTTCGGGATAAAACATATCCTATTCCTAGTTATAAGAAACATCTGTACTAAATTTATTCTAAATCGATTCAGTAGTTTTTGTGTGAATGAGTAACAATCGTCCAAACTCACATTTATAATATTAGTAGGATATTCTGAGAGGGATTTAAAACACATAATAAAAATTTTGGAATGTTGTTGTTAATTTTCCCCTAACACATACATATTTCCCTAATACGTGCGGTCAGCATGAAATAAATTGGTGGTTGCAAAAAAAGAGATTTATAATGTTTTTTGTGTAAAAATTACTTTTGTCAAGTAAACATTATTATAACGTTACCCTGCGAGGCACCACAATTTGTCGGGTTGTTATCATTAGTAATACTATATTATTATTTTTTATATTTATACATATGCCCCGCGGTTTTACCTTAACCCCTGGAAATTATGGGATAAAAAGTTATATGTGTTATTCCTAAGTATGAGGAACATCTGTAAAAAATTTCATTAAAATTCATTCAGTAGTTTTTGCGTGAAAGAGGAACAAACATCCACACATCCACACTCGCAAACATTCGGCTTTATAATATTAGTAGGACTAGTAGGAGTTTTCTTATGTTTCTTTGTTTTCAATTAGTGCGGTCTTATTAAATAACAAGTTGAATAATAAGTATAATAAAATGACACCAAATACGCAGAAACAAAAACCGCTTTACACTCCTTTTCCTTCCAGACCCAAATATCTTTTCCTCTTTTGCTTCTTTATAATTGTGTTATTATGAACTAATAGTAATGTCCTTCTTCCCGTTGATTACTTTTTATTAGAATTACGCTCGAGAATTCCACCTACTTAATATTAAAAAATACGAATTTTCATACAAACTTTCGTCCTTTTTTCACGAGGAAAAAATGTATGAACGAAAATCCCATGATGTTCACAAGTCGGGGAAAAGAAACAAACTTGTTGAGAACAAAAATCGTACAACTTTTGGAGTACACTGGTTCTTAGAGAACTTGTTTTGTCAACTCATATCCTACAACTGCTGCAGAGGACTTCTCCAAACATTTCTCTTCTTTCAAAATATTTCCAACTATTTATATTTTTTTCCGACCCACTAACTGATAACTGTGAAACATCGTGAGGAAACCTGCACACACCTGGGAAGAAATTCTAAGGTTGTGTGTGAAGTCAACCAACACTTTGCCAGCGTGGTTGACTAAGGCCTAATCACCCTACTTCAGGGTAGGCTTGAGCCCTTTTCGGGGACATTATATGAGCTGATAATGATGATATCCTTCACATGTTCCCACTAACTGATGTTAAAGGAAGCGAAATCATTGCGCGATCGTTTTCTTACAGATTAAATTTCCAAAATATTTCCTTATAATCACTTACACAAAAGGAACCCGCATTCAAATGTTCACGGCTTTTGTTTCAGTAGTTTGAACTCTGCTTTGATAAATTAATCTGTACTCAATAGATTACTTGTCGTAAAAGTAATCTACATAATATTTAGATTACTATGGTTATGTCAATTATTCACCCTTTTTTATTTAAATTAAATTACTTAATTTTAATTTTAGATCTCGTGTAACAGTTTTTGTAAGCAAACTCCTCTGAAACAAATTGATCAATTTAAAAATATTTTTTTGCTTTCCATAACGTAGTCAGCAATTTTCACACCTCTGAGTGATAAGGGTGGCCCATCAAAAAAATCAAATATATACATAGCAAAACAATGGATGCCGGGAGCTAGTAACATATTTATTTATACATATTTTTCTTTTAATTATAGTACATAGTACAAGATGTTAATAAAACATCATGATAATTACTTATCGTCTCGAGATTTTCCAATAGCAAACGAAGATTTCCGATCAATTGATAAGTCGCAATACACAATAATTATTTCTTCCTCTAAGCTATTATTACATAATATAAAGTATTAAATAACTACATTATCATATAATCAACAGTATTGTATGACTATGTTACATAATAGAATGTGAGATGAAGACGTTGTTTAATTATTTTTCCTTTATACAATCGAAGTTTATACTAGATCCTTACTAATATTATAAATGCGAAAGTAACTCTGTCTCTCTGTCTGTTACATTTCACGGCTAAACTACTAAACCGATTGACTTGAAATTTGGTACAGGGGTAGCTTATGGTCCGGGGAAGGACATAGGCTATATTTTTTACCCTGTATTCCTACAAGATCGGAATCTATGCGGGTGAAACCGCGGGGCACAGCTAGTTTTTTAATAAAAGTTGTAATTAAACTATTTTGAATAAACATTACTCTGTTTTGTTTAAAGTAGCCCCACAAATTAAAAATATTTAATAACTTATTTATATCTTTGATTTACACGAACACTACACATTGAAATAAAATACTTAAACAAGGGCCTAAGTCTGCAAATTGACATTATTGATCAGACAATATGTTGATATTGAGGCACCATTACGAGAGTGTCAGAAATTTGGTATTCTGCTAAAATTTATTCATATGGCTATGGTGTCTCAGTGATTTTTGTTGCATATCAAAATTCAAATATTTTTTTGGCAAATAAACGTCAGAATACAGTTTCCATGACAACCATCTAAGTTTTATGGAGCCATTGAGTCAGCGGAGTAGTTGTCACTAAGAGAATACCAAAATGACAACAAATGACAGAAAAATGACCATAATGTTGATATTAAAATACATTTGAGTAGCATTATCACAGCTTAATAGTTTAGAGAATTAGGGCCCTGATTTTTGTCATTGCTGTATCGTGGTTATATGTAAAACAAAATACAACTACGACAAAATCCGTTTAAGTGTTTTATTTCAATATTTAATAACTTATTTTTAAATTCATATATATTCATACATAATTGTCATTTTCCAGTTCTTATTTACTCAAGATTTTTTCCTTCTCAGAATTTAGTTTTCTTGAAAGCAAATTTTAAGGAAAAAACAATATTCATAAACTAAGAGTAACAATTAAGTCATTTTATGAGTCATAATTATTTTTAAAAGTTAAATAATTGTCGACATTAGTTGCTTAGCAATCCAAATATGAATTATTTACTATAGTGATATGTCAGTGAGAAATCCTTATCCTTACTAATATCCTACTAATATTATAAAGCCGAATGTTTGTGAGTGTGGATGTTTAGATGTGTGGATGTTTGTTCCTCTTTTACGCAAAAGCTGCTAAATGGATTTTAATGAAATTTGGTACAGATGTTCCTCACACCTAGAAATAACACACATACTTTTTATCCAAAAATTCCCACGGAATCGGGAACTATGCGGGTAACACCGGGGGGCACAGCGAGTATTTTATTAATCTTTGACCCATACTTTGGATACTCACTCTCACAAAATTACTAAAGGATGGAATGGAATTTACTTCGGTAAAACCACACCGAGTTGCAGCAAAATATTATCAGAATAATTGTTTAGTATAAACTTGCAATATGGAAACCCCGAAGCATTTAATTCCTTTAAATATTACTTAAGAAAACAGGTTTTTATACTATCCTCTGTTGCTGACGTTTCAGACAAAGATTAGAAAATTATGTAATACTTTGTATATTTGTTTTCATTTTATCAAGTTTTAGTTGAAGTAATATTGAAAACAATTACTGCTATGTGGTTTTATTCACAGAAATCTTTGTACCATAGGAATCTTGAACTGTATAGATGTATCTATAATGAGATGATAATAGTGAATTAATGTTAATAAAAATATTATGTTATGTTTTCTTATTTTTTATTAGAAAAAAATCTTCACCTTAATCAGTCCAGTAGTTTCAGATACTGTTAATAAATATAAGAACAAACTCTATTATGTTCTTAGGCTATGTTCTATATTTGTGTGAACCACAAATATTTGTCTCGGTCTGGGTGTGCGTGTGAATGAGTGTGTGCGTAGTTTCTGATACCCTAGATACAAGTTACGAACTTAGTTAGGGGTCAGTTACTATAATGAGATGATGTAGTGAATGATTATCTTATGTTATGTTCTACTTTTATCTGTTAATTACATAATGGAACAATTACATGCCTTTTTCAGATTCCGTTAAAAATCGGTCATCATCATTCTCATTTCATATTATTTTTTACCCTCATACAATGAATGAGTCATTACCATGGTGACTCAAAGGGTGACAGATATTAATTAATGGGTTGAACAAGGGTTAAATAAATAACAAATATGTATTTTCGTAATAAACATTTTAACATATTCTTTTTTATTTTTATATATCACATTAATACTAATATATTTACAAGTAAGGACCATTATCCTTAAAGATTTCTACTGCCATTTTCACATTTCATCCGCATTTTCTATCTTCATTTCTCTCTTGGATCAACCACCGAGGTAATGATCACTGATTTGTCTAATTCTTATAAATAATTTTGTAAGTATTTGAATTATTAATTATTGTCGTTGTTTTATGTATTGTAATATAAACTTTGCACTCGCATTGTTGTCCCTGAAACAAATGGAAATAAATAAATTAATTGATTTCACGTTACCTTATTAATTTTTTTTATTTATATTTAAGTATAACAAAATCCACAGCTCTTTGATAATACATTATGCCAATCTTATAACTAAACTTATAACCAATAACGAATTTATATATATTTAATTTTAATATAAAACAAAAAACTGCAATATAATAAAATAAAAACTCATAACACATCAACCCTTTTTTTTATAAGTTATCTTTACTTTATTACACAATAGTTACGTAAATGAAACGAATAGAGATATAAGAAATTCATAATTTTTCTGCTATCCTTTGGTGAAAGAATTTTCAAAATCGGCTCAGTAGTTTTGATTTTATTCACAACAAACAAATAACAATTTATTCTTTCAAAAAGTTTATTGTAAAATATGATACTCACTTGAATTGTAACTACTGGCGCGCTATTCACACAACATAAAAAACTTAAAACCAAACAAATCAGGAACATAATATTGAACAGTTTCATTTTATATATTAAATATATAATATATATATTATTAAATCCAATATGTTTTCTTTCCTACATATAAATATACGGAATGATACAAACAGCGCTCATGAGTATAATAATGTGTATGAACAAAATTTAAATCTGCCGCATGTTAAAACCGGATCGCAGTATTCTTTGAAGTTGATTTTCCTTGGTCTTCTTATGTATTTATACTGGATAAATGTCCTGTGGGTTTTCCTGAATTAATCCTGGTTTTTCGATTGAATCCCCAAGTATATATTTTCTAGTTGTTTATATAAACCACAGGTTTTAAAGCGTATAAACATACATTAAAAACTCTAGCTATCGTTTAACGAGTCACGAAGCTACAGATTATTATGCTCATTCAAGTTTTATATCTTTTCATACAGAAAAATATAAAATCAAGTTAAGGATTCATTTATACATTGAAATAAAACTACTCATTTATACCTACTCGTGGTTTTTCATGACTTAAACCTGGTAGTTCAAATTTTGGTAGTTCAAGACTTCGTATTTTGAAATATGTTGACCGAGACACTTGGTAATGCAAGACTTAGTTCAAAACTTGGTAGTTCGAAAATGGTGACCGAGACAATGATTAAAGACTTGGTAGTTCAAGACTTGATTTTTAACCAGTTTTAGCAATACAAAATTATTCTTTCAACCCTTTCAACAAGTCAGGTATTGACTTCACAGCTTTCATGGCATAGGTATTAAAAGTAGCTTATAATAGTTAGTTCTATGGATATACAGTGAAGAAGCTTCTTGAACGGCACTTTCAAAATAGATCCATTTTCAATGTTCTCCCGCAGATATAATATTATATACCATAGCGAACGATAGCCTAATTCTTATTCGTTTTTCTTTTGTCTCAGAAAACTTTCTTTAAAAGGGGTAAAAAGTTTAGTCGTTCCACTTTTTTCAAGTCGAGAAAATGCGAATTCATGTTCAAGTTCTTTGTAAGAAATAAATAGACGTATTTCACGTTTCAGTGTTCTGAAAAAATTGCTCTAAATGGTGTAAAATATGGAATGAAAAGTATGAGGTGTTGTAGTGGTTATTTTAATATCATAAAAGAATTTTATATGAAGGATTTTTCTCTAAAAGATCAAATTCGCAATGAAAAGATCAAACAGAGAATAAAGTCACCGACATAGCTCAAAGAATCATCTCTTTGAAGTGGCAGTGGGCTGGCCACATCTATAGAAGAATCTATGACCTTTAGAGCAGACGAGTTCTCGAGTGGAGACCGCGACTCGACAAACGTAGTGCAGGACGTCCTGTGGCTAGGTGGAGCGATGATCTGTTCAGGGTAGCCGGGAGAGAGTGGATTCGACGTGCCGCCGACAGGGCACATTAGCCCGAGGCCATGTCTAGCAGTGGATGAACACAGGCTGACAATAAGAAGTATGAATGTCACATAACCATAAGGGTAATGAGTATGAATGTGGAAGATTGTGTGAGTAGAGCGAGACCTATAAAGAGATGGATGGATTGTGTGAAAGAGATATGAATATGAAAAAAGTGCAAGCAGAGTTGGCGGTTGATAGGAATGAGTAGAAGAAAACATTTTGTGCCCCACATAACGTGGAAAAAGGGCAGGAAACGAGATGAGTATGAGATAAATCTGTGGCGACATCTACACGCCACATAGGAACTAAGTACTAACAGCGACATCTATCCGCAACTGAGGGAAATAAACTGAAGAGTCCTGAATCGCGCAAGCGAAATTTACAGTGCAATTGACTATGTATACGAGAGCCTGTCTACAACCGTCGGGCAGCTGCCCACCAGACATAACACCCGTCTGGTCGGAGGATCCTCCCTTTCTAATGGGGATCTCCCATCCCCATAAATCATACCTATTTATTAAGGTTATTTTACATTAAGTCAAAAGCTAGGCTTTTCTACCTGGCTTTAAATCTAAGCCATTTCCTACTAACGGTCGTCCCCAATATTCAATCTATATTATGATCTTGTCAAAGAGTACAAAACCCATTTTACCGTCAAAAATTACAATAACGTCGACAAGCATCCCGAGTTTCTTGCCGATTCTTCTCGGCTGATGTAATTCCGAATCGGTAGTAGATTCATTGACCTTCATAAGTGCCTCATTGAGGCCTTAATTGAATATACGATTTTTGATTTTGAAGCACCATCATAGATAGATTGTATATTAAGAACGGCCGTAAGAGGAGACGTGATGCCGAACTTTTGTTTGTAACCAGTAATGTAATCTGTTTCAAACCATTTACTATACATATAATTTTCTTCACAGCGTAAATTCCGAGAATTTAATAAACCGGTAACTATTTATTCGTCATAATAAAGCTGTCTTTATAAAATTATGATTTGATTTTGAATAGGTTGTTAACCTTTAAATATTTTTTATCAGTTTTGCCTCTTACTTATGTGCCTATTATTGACTAGCTATCTAACCTGGCTACACCCGCTTATAATCTGCTAACTTTGTCCTGATTTCGGTATATCGAGTTGATTTGAAAATCGGATGTATGTCTGCTATTTTCTGAACATGACTCAGGTAAAATGATGATGAATGATGATGATGATAAAATGTAAAGGACTGGACAAATGTTGCTACCAAATCACCTTTGCCCTGCAGTGCAATTTCATCGGTCATTTACATAAAATTACTAGCTGTGTCCCGCGGTTTCACCCGCACGCAGCTTCACAATCCGTTGCGTAGAATACATAAGGACAGACAGCGGGATACGACTTTGTTTTATATTACGAGTATGTAGTGATGTGATATATTAGTGGCGATAAAATAATTATAAATAAAACCGTTGCTCTAGTTATAGTATAAGATAAATCAAGCAATAACGTATGTATGTATGCTTATCTTAATGTGATATAAGTAAAAAACATTTAGATATAAAATTATATATTTACTTACTTAAATTTTTAATTGAACGTTCTTACTAACGTAATTTGGTATTTTATATTTGTTTTATAACTTTTTTTTAGTTTTCTTTTAGTTGAACAATATTGACAAATTCACTTAGTTCTAGAGAAATATTTATATTATTTTTATGTTATATTTTTTTTTACATAAATTGTTATAATAAGTTATTATATAAGAAATAGTGTCACAAACTTATCTGATCTAGCAGAAAAACATAACTCTAATTATATGTCCTTTATATAACCATAATATACATATGAACATATGTACGAGTATATAACTCAAAGGTGACTGATTAGTGATCTATCAACGCACAGCCCAAACCATTGGAGGTATCGGGCTGAAATTTGGCATGCAGGTAGATGTTATGATGTAGACCTCCGCCAGATTATGATATTCCCACGAGATTATGTTATACGCGGGTGATACCGCGGGGCACAGCTAGTTATATATAATTTTATTGTCATTTGTATTATTTTTTAGTGTGACAATTAATAATGCGATTACAGCAACGCTACATCCGGATCAGATAAGTTTATGTCACATCATATTACGAGTATTAACTCCAGACATACAATATTATCGTACTTTTCCTAAGAACTTCGTTCATTATTGATTATTAACAATAATTGTGTAATGTTTTGAATTATTCTCAATATTAACGTTATTCGTTATCGATGTGTAAACTGTTGTTTTACATTCATTGCAGTTGGTAGTCCTGAAATTTTCACCGTCCCATTCCTGAAAAGAAAAGAAGCACTTTAAATTAAGAATGTTAAAATAAGCTTGAGTAATATTTTTTTATATTGTTGATTTTTATTCTAGGGGATATAATTTAATACATTAATATAGAGTCTACAGAAGCTCGTAACCAAAAAAATAGTTAAGACTATAAAAAGACGAACCAAAAAAAATTGACTTTAAAAAGACATAAACAATAAATGATCATTATATTTATTTACGACAAAGTTCATAAAACTGAATTAAGATCAATTAAATATTCATTTCTTTGTTTTCCGGAAATTCTACACATTGAAACGTCAGAATTTAAAAGAAATTTAAAACCGCGCCTAAAATCCGCGTATTAATTTTAAGATGCCAATCAAAATTAACAACTTATAACCAAACATTTAATTAACTTCAAAACTAAATAAATAAACAATAAAAAACACAAAAAAATAAAAATACTCACAAATCCAATAGGCACAGGGACAGGTTTACACATAGTCCCAGTTAAAAACAAACATAGGAATAAAACAAATGAATATTTCATTGTGTATAACCTATACGTACTGTCTTAGTCACAGAAAAAATAAAGTAGTTTCAATCAAAGAGGTCGTAAGTTGTTTTAATAAACAAACCTCTTTACTAAACAGACAGAGATACACTCAATTGAACGAGACTGTCTAGAGTAATGTCGTTCAATGTCATGATGTTCGCTCAAAGATTTCATTCGTTCACAAGATTTGGTTCGTTCGCAAACTTGTTTTAATGTGTTTAGTAAAAAAGTTACTGGGATTTTTTTGTTGTAAAATAGTATGATTTTCCTTGTCTGAGTTCAAAGTAATTATAAAAAATGCAAATTTTTATAAGAGGTTAACATTTACAAAGTAGTTATGTAGTAGAGTCACGAATTAGAAAAAAAAACAATATTTTCTGTGGGTAGCATAGAGTCACTATATCCGAATAAAATGGAAGGTGATGGGTTCGATTCCCATGCGAAGTAAAATTTTTAAGGACTAGGTTGGTAAACATTTGTTAATTCTACAAATTAAATTAGACATTTTTTTCTATTCATTGTTTTTTAGTGTCTATTCAAAATTATGTTTTCCTAACTGGCCACATTTAACATTACTAAAGAGAAAACTGTTTAATTCAAGCACAGAGTTAGTTAACTCTTTAATTAGTCTTGAAAATTTTGACGTCAGCATTATTATGCAAGTTTGTACAATGAAAATAAATTAAATTAGTTTTCTTTAGCTGGCCACTTTCAACAACTTCTGCTTTTCATACTTTACTTACGAAGTACCGCAACGTTTATTAAAACCTTTTTTATTTCAAATCAAGTTAAAGGAGTAAGTAACGATAGCAAAAAAAATTAAGTATACAAAGAAACAAACGTTCGATTTTTGAAGTCAACAGGAAAATCAAAATGCGAAGAACTGGTTTTCATGTAACAGGTTTGAAAAAAGAACTTTTTTGTTCTTATTATGTTTTGGAATGTTTAAATTATGACGTTCTATATTCAAATACCTACCAACTAGTACTACTCGTACATTAGTCGTTTTTATCTAAAGATTTGAATTTAAGTTCTGATTTTGAATTATCATTTTCAAATTTCGAATAGTTCTACGGCGTTTTTATATCAGATCAGAAGTTTAATGGCTTCTAAGCGAGATCAAGCTAAAACTAAGCCATGCTCCTGTATATATTCATTTTCATTTGCATGGCATTTGATCCCCGAATAAATCTTAGTTTTTATTTATTTAATATTACACATAATATACATTCCTAGGTGTAATACATTGAAAAGAAACTACTATTGAAAGCTCTAAATAAACATAAATTATAGTCGATGTTATTATAACAACCGAGAACTAAAGTTTAACATTTCCTTCAAAGTACTAAAATCTCATACAATTAAACCTCGTTTGGTCACCCAATTTTAACGTTTGATCACTTTTTTGTAGGGTGTATGACCCTAATTCAGGTTTAAGCCGCTCGGCATGTCTCAATCAATATACTTCAATAAAACAACACATTTATAAAATTAGTATATTTTACATATTTCATTCAGATCTTAATACAAAAAATACTTAAACTATTGCTAATTAATCTAATTATTCATTTATTGTTGTTCATTTTTATTCCCTTCATCGACGTCGGTTTTCGATACCGTGTAAGTGTGAACGTGGTGTTGTGATTTGTCTAGAAAGCTGACATTATTTGTTATATTCGTTACTACGTTTGTGTGTCCTGGTAAACCGTATTTTCTTCCGTAGAGGAAACTCTGAAAAAAAAAATATCATTATAGATAGAAAACATACAGTGTTTTATACACATTTTCAAAATACATTTAAAATCTCCTTAAATGTATAATTTAATACAGGAGGAAGTAGGCAGGATAATCTATAATTCAAACTTATTGTCAAATTTTAAGGCTAATTGACAGATTGACATAAAGTTGACGAGTGAGAATAAATGAGACTTGAGAGATATTTAAGTAGATTTTGAGGTTTTTATAAAGTAAAATACTGTCTAAAAAATAAAATACATAATGTTGTCATCGAAATGATTAAAACCTTTACAGACAAGGTTTCGTTACGTTTCAAATATTTTGAAATACTTATAATACTGTATGTAGGTAAGGCAAACAAAATACTAGGTATCCTACTTAATATTATAAATACGAAAGTTTGTATGTTTGTTCCACTTTCACGGAAAAACTACTGTATCGATTTTGATTAAATTTGGTACAGATGTTCCTTATAACTAGGAAAAACACATAGGATACTTTTTATCCCGAAATTCCCGTGGGATTGTGTATAAGTAATCGTATGTTTTATTGTATCTTTTTGTAGTCACAAATCCTACCAATAGATGGCGCTGTTACTTAATTTTTTAACACACGATGGTGAACTGTGTCGAGATTGTATGATACTAAGAGCTACGCACGGGGCGCTGCTAGTGGATATCAAATAGATAACTAAACAATAGATGTATACAACTGAAATATTAATTATATAAAAAATTCTTGCTGTCATTCAACATATTATCTATAATTTTCCTAATGGACATGTGTATCAAGGAATGTTTGCGTAGTGTCTGATACCCTACAAACTTAATGAACTTAGGGGTCAGTTGTAACAAACAGAGTGATTAATGTTATGTTACGTCATATAATGATGTCATGATATGATTAACCCGTATCTAAGCTTGGCATAGTGGTTAAGATATTGACATTCATTGGGAAGGTGCCTGGTTTGATTCCTGCTACGTACCAATTTGTTTTTTAGGAGAAGAGAAGAGATTGTCCTTCGTTTAAAATAGAAATAAAAAAACATTTTCAAAAATATCTGAATTCAAAATTCAAGTTCTTACTTTGAAAATACGAAAACAATGGTTGTTAAACAAGTTAAAATATACTTCTGTACTCTTCTTGCAAAGTTACGAGACAGAAGGAGACAAAATAAAACATAAACATTTCTTTGTCAAAAGCAATGTTGATGTTGTATGATATTAATACATATTTGAAAAACATTACACATTGTATGAAACAGTTCAGAAAAGCATAAACAATAACATAATTTTATGTATATTATTACATACTTTTAACCATAATTAATTATTCACAAATGTCTATAACTAAATTCATTTAAAATTGAGCTGAAAGAATATGTTAAATAAATGTTATTTTAAATTTAAAATTCCTAGTCAGGTAATGAAACTGAAGACAAAACAGGTATACGTAGAATTCTGTTTTAAATATCACATTTTAATGGTGACTATAATATTATGAAACTAAAATTCAAACTATCCATATTACAACTAAATTCTACAATCATTTAAAACAAAGGAATCACTAAAACCCATATCATAATCTTTAAGCAAAAACATCGAACTAACTTCACTCTCATAATCATAACCTAACTTATAACTTAATAATCACACAATTACAAATATAATCACATAATTACTTTACTTACATAATCGTATTGGGGTGACGGGGCAGTATAAACAACATAACTTGTAAATAAACAGAGAATAACCAACAGAACTATTTTAGAAGACATTTTGAACGTCAACAACAGTTCGCTTTGAACAAAATGCTGAGATCAAGACACAGACTATACAATATTATGAACGATTTACCTCATATTTTGCAAGCAGGAATTTTAATACCAAGATCAAAAGGTCAATAAAATTATATATCTTACGATGACGTAGGTTTTGAATAAATTATAAATGTATTTAATTAATTATTATGTGCGTCGTAGAATAAGTTGTTTGTTAATATGAATTCCTTATTGATATTGATTTTCCTCATGTAAAGAAGAGCTATAAAAAATCTATGAAGTTTTTTTTGTAACAAATTGGAAGCCATTTTGTTTTGATGCTGTTTTGTTTCGATACATACCATAAAGAACCACTGTATTAATGATTTTCCTGTATTGGTATTTGTTTAAAAAAAACTGGAATAAAATAGCTACCATACAAGATTTTGCTAGTGTTGATAACATAATATCTTACGGCACACGAAACATTTAGAATAATGCAGTAAAATAATTCAGAAAATTGGTTCAATAGTTTTTCAGATTACCTTATAAGTACATCTTATCTTGCAATCTCTTTTATAATTCTGCTCAGGTACAGGATAAAGGTATTGAGGTACAGCCCAAACCGATCTAGAATGGAATTTTACCCCTTAGTACGATATAAGATTAAGGATGTGTTTTTGAAAATTCGTTATTAGGAAGGGTTAAATGTGATATAACTTTGATTTTTCATGAGCAGTGACCATTTTCTCGAAATCAAAACTAATTAAACATATTTTAAATAAAAATTAGATTAGGAAACTTATGTTAACTGTTTCTGTCTAAAAATAAATATATTTTTTCTTATACTTAATAAAACTTCTAAACCATCAACAAATTAATAGTAAATTTATTAAAAATATGTAAAAAAAATTCAAAAACACACTCCATTAAAAAAGGAAATCACGAAAAACGAAAACGAATCACCATTTTTTTCCTGCAACTACAAATTACATAATCCTGTACACATTTAAATCTAATAACGTATCCCTTAAATACAACCCCTCGCATCCCTAACCGATGGTATATTGCAAAATTATAATAAATACATATTCTGCCCTAACTACCCTTGTCATATTGCCAACCCTCTCTAAGTTGGTAACGTTATGAAATATTATACCCCGTATAATATATACCAATATTAACAGAATTATAATATTGAAATGGAGTTCTTGTTTTACAACGAATAGTTTGTTTTGTTAAGTTTTTGATAATCGGTTTTACCCCGCTCATTCGATTGTATAATTTAGTGGGGTATTACTTTCACATGTTTGTAATATCAGGTGAAGGGTTTTTTGTGTAATCAGAAAGCTATCATGTTCTTATAATATTTTTCAAAATCTATAATGATCTAACCCACTCGATTATTAAGCAGAGTAATTTATTTTTATCATAATTTCGGTATTATTTCGACAATTAATATTAATTTTTTTACGAAATGATATTACATTGTAAGAGAAAATCGTAAATATAAAGTTAAATTCATGACTAAAAGCAATGATAAAATAAATAAAAAAACATTAAAAAGTTCATTTCAATTTAATAATAAATACATAATTTAGTCCAAAATTTTGTACAGTACAATGTTTTATTAAACATTATACGTCTACACTCACCTAAGTAAATTTCAACAACATGGTTTTATAATTGCAGACAGTTTTATTTAAAAATAATTATTATAATGTTCAACATAAAATTTAAATTACAATACTTTTAAACTTAGAGAAAATCTTAATCCTAACTGCATCACAATTCAGAGGCTAGTTACCCCAACAGCTTAAAAGATCTTGATAACATAATTAAATGCAAAAAAAATCTCAAGGTAACACAACATTTCAAAAATATTTAAGTCAATATTTTAATGTATTAATAATCATATTCTCTATATTGCCTTCTCTCGTGATATTCGCTCCTGTCGTGGTACTCACGGGGGTAAATTTGTGTATCATGTTTTTCCCATTTTTGTACTGTTGGTGTCTTTTGTTCCTTAGCAGAATACAGTGATATTCCACCCGCTTGATCTGAATTAGGAGGGCTAACTGGACCTAGAGGATATTGTTGGCCACTGGGGTACTGTTGACTAGCGGGGTATTGTTCTCTGACAGGGTATTGGTCCCCGACAGGGTACTGTTGAACGCCAGGGTACTGTTGGTCAGTGGGGTAAACTTGAACACCCGGATATCCTTGACCACGGTTTTGTGGATTAATGCCTTGCTCTCCGGGATACTGGTTTTGGGGTTTTTTTTTACTAGACTCTGGTCTGCTTGTGGGTCTGTTGTTTTTATTGCCTCCCTTTGGCCTGGTTGGCTGCCTCAAACCGGGGTCGGTTAAAGTAATGTTGTGTGTATAATGCCTTGATTGATCGACATAGTTTGTGTTTGTGTACACATTAGTTTCAATGTTAGTTATTCCTGACGGTTTACGCATTGCCCTTGCTCCGTAGAGTAGTGAATCCTGGAAAAAGAAAGGTTTTATTTTAATAAATAGAACAGAATAATATGTCAAGGCTCACTCTTACTCTTTCAAGACTAAAATGTTTATTTATTGGGATGTTTTCTATTAAATCATGCGAAAAACTGATGAACAGATTTGGTTGTCACTATGAGTTTATAGTTTGCATTATCACAAAGGATACTATTTAATCTAAAGGCTCACAGAATCACACATCGCATGTAAAACCGCGGGATACTACTCTCTGATTACAAAAATAACATAAAAATATATGTAAAAAATATTGAAATTGAAAACTCTGCTTCAACGCAAAACGTTTCCTCTGTACACAAACGAAATAAATATTTTAAAATCAATACGTATATAAAAGGATTATTATTTTATTTCCACAAAATCATCTGCTTTCTACATCAAAAGAAGAAAACTCTTAATAAAAACTAATTTTAACATTCATATTTAGCGTAAAATTTGTTTTAAAGTTCATAATACCATACATTTATTATCTTACTACGATTTAGGATAAATAAAATACAACTCACATAGTCAAACTGCGGCACAGGACTCGCAAACACAATGTTTACAAACAATAAACACGACAATTGAAAATATATCAATTTTAAATTCATTTTTCTTGTGTTAACACCTTAAGCCGACGTATTGTACCGAGTCTTGTGACTGTTTAGCCGTATTGAACCGTCTGCTTGTTTTTCCTTATAAGATTTCAAGTCTAAAAGGTCATTAGTACTAGTTGCTCCCCGCGGTCTTCACCGCATTCATTTTTGTACGTATGATGTTTATTGGGTGGATATTGAAAATTCATTGTAGATGCAAAATTGGTGGTTTTGATTTGTGTTTTGGGTATAGACATACTTACATAAAATTGCAGTTTATATATAGTTAAACATGATTAAGATAACTTAGCAGATCTGTATAAATTAAAAATACTAATATGTGTGGGTTAAGAGCAGGAAAATAGTGATGTATGCACCCTTTATTAAGCTGCCGTGTCTATAGAATATCACAGAAACTACATTTGAATGATTAACTCTTTTATTATAATGTTATATTAATTTCAATGTTATTGAAGTTGAAAAGCAGATTTTACCAATAACATACTTTAATTAATTACGAGAACTAT
The DNA here is from genome assembly GCA_958496195.1 of Timandra comae. Taxonomy (NCBI): domain Eukaryota; kingdom Metazoa; phylum Arthropoda; class Insecta; order Lepidoptera; family Geometridae; genus Timandra; species Timandra comae. Next base: position 5,877,112 of record OY292376.1, read on the forward strand.
TTAAGTAGTATTTTCTTACTATCACTTTTAGGTACTTAATGTTTCTTATTTGAAGATTTTTCTTCTGGTAAAATTTAAAGGTATCCGCCTATAGCTCCGCCCGAATGCAATTCATTTTATTCTCTCTAACACATAGTTTTTAGAGGAAAGGAACGTTTTTGAGGTAGAGAAACATGCAATAGTGAAATTGCTTGTAACTTACTAATAGCGCCCCACTGTTAAGGCTCAAACCCACCGAAGTACACGCACACGCTACGCACGCGTACTAAGCTTCGCTTTTTATGAAAATATATAAAGTAAAACCCACCAAAGTACACGCACCCGCTACGCACGAAAATGACGTCATTGATACATTCGTGGCTGACTCGGCTATAGCTCCACGTAGCTGAGCTGCGTGGCCGTGGACCGTGGGCGTAGCGTGCGTGGCGGTGGGTTCGCGGCTTACACTCACGTAGTTGTCATTACCATGAGAACATAGGAATAACAGAACATAGCCTCTGACACTCATGAAAGTCATAAATAATGTGGCATTTTAATGGTAAAAAACAAAAATCGGTTCTGTAGATTCAAACCGTCTTACCATAAATCGATGTTTAAACACTCTCTAGACCACTCTTCAGTCAAACACGATTTTGGCATGTTTGACCGTGTTTGAATTTTTCTTACCACAAATCGTTGTCTTGCTCTTGTCTTGAGAAAAATAGTTTTACTCATAGAATAAGGATCACGATACTGTTTCTCTCTGGTTTTAATAAAATACGTATGGCAATACATAAACGCGTTACGTTATATGCAGGACAAGTTGAGTACAACATAAACAAATGTATCTCAAAAGTTGATAATAATTATTGAATTAAGTTATTAATTGATATAATTTATTTTTAAAAATATTATTGTCTATAAATATAATTGTTGATTGAAGAAACAGTGAACTAATTACTTGATATTTTCATTCTCAAAGATCGTTTAATCCGTAAAGGAACGTTTTTTGAATTGACTGTTGATCGACGTTGTCTGACTGACTTATGTCATGTGTGACTATTTATTCAATCGACGTTGTGTTTAATTTTATATTTTCGTACAATTTTAAATAGTTAAAACATGCAGAGTAGCAATTAATGGATTTGTACCGTTGCGTTGCGTTTGTACCGAAAACATGAGCAGTCGTGTCGTGCCGCAACAACTGCCTCAATGTTCGGCAGAATAATCATTTTGTCACTACTATCAACAAAGGCGAGTTACGTGAGCTACCCAACAAGCCTCATCTGTCTACTATTGAGGTTAAGAGCGTAGCTGCACCGAAGAAACAGCGAGCAGCAGTCAGTGCAGCAGAGAAAGGCGACGTGGATGGCTTCACCCTGGTGGAGAGGAAACGTCGACCGTATCCGTCCCGTAACCGACGTGGTATCGCCCCTGCTACAGCAACAGAGGTCACCTTACGTGTTGTGGAGCCTACCTGCACCGTATCGTTTACTTCAAGTACCTACGAAGTACACGGGCATGTTCCTCATATATTTGAATGATTTTATATGTGCGCGTGGTTTGAGAGGCCTTACCTTACCGTAACACAGTTTGTAACTAGCACGGGAGGTAGGGTCTCGAGAGGGGTCTCTCTTAGAATATAATGTACTTATTGTCTAATTAAATAAATTGAATTCAATGACACAATGCAGTTCTTTCATTAGAATATAATTACATTAATACGTTTCGAATAGTTTTTCTACATCGTTTTGGAGTTTGTGCACTAGCGCCATCAAGCGGCACCTTGTAGTAACAATATAGCAAAGAGGTTGAATAACAAACTAAAGAGGTCATAATATCATAATCGATATAAAATCACGTTGACGTTTCAAATCAGCTGATACAAATTCAGGCGGCCATTTTAGAAATAGCTTTAGACAAGGGCATCGGAGTTTTTAGGTAGACTGTCATTTCAAACACTGCCTAAACCAATTTTAGAGGTAGACATCGATTTGTGGTACAATTTTTTGTAAAAATCATTTTAAACTATGTTTCAAATTTAGACTTCGTTTTGTGGTAAGACCGAAAGATTTTCCATACAAACTAACAAACTTTACCTCTTTATAACATTAGTACAGATTAACAATAATTATTAGTCTAAATTGAACGAAAAACTCTTAATTTCACACCAACTCACTGTCTAATATTCGTTTATAAAAGAACACCATAAAATCTCCAGGTTTATGGGAATGAAAGATAAAATATGTCTCTACTTACGGGATTCATTGCCTTCACTCTTTGTATAAATTATGTAAGATCCGTTCTTGACAAGTTACTTTTGATAGAGATTGACATAAAGTTAAGTAAAAGTAGCCCTCAGCTTGCAAACACCCCTACGGGTCACATGTGCAAGTAATTTTATGTCCTTATTAATCACTGTCATGTGACATGCAATAAATATATAAAAAAACTAGCTGCACCCCGCGGTTTCACACGCGTAGTTCCCGTTCCCGTTCCCGTGGGAATTTCGGGATGAAAAATAGATGTTGGCCGATTCTCAGACCTACTGAATATGCTCACAAAATTTCATGAGAATCGGTCAAGCCGTTTCGGAGGAGTATGGCAACGAAAACTGTGACACGAGAATTTTATATATTAGATAAGTATTTGCCTATAAGATCCCACTAGTAGACCGGGAGAATAACCGCTGCTAAACCTTGGCAGGGGAAATAAATTCGTGTAGTTTTAAAAATTGTCACAGTTATACCTTTCGGTACCCAGATGAACATACTAATAGTCCTCAGCACTGGAGGCTGTGCTAAGGGCGTAAGAGGGTTTTGAAGGTTTTTTCAGAATTTTACTCATAAATCTCGAATATTTGTACAATAAGCGTTATGATTACTTCTAAACAAAAGATTTTTATAGGGTAAAGATGAGAGGTGTCACTAATGTAAAATTACAGTATTTGTAGAGATTAAAGGACTAACTGTAAGATCCTAAGCTTGAAAGGTCTCACTGATGATATGGTATTAATATAGTGAGAAGTAATAGGCGTAATCACCACTCTTACCTGAGGCGTGTTGGGGACATTAGGTGCTAATATAATTATAATCTAAAGGACTGACTGACATAGTGATCTATCAACGCACAGTCCAAACCATTGGACAGATCGGGCTGAAATTTGGCATGCAGGTACACACACACATAGGCATCCGCTAAGAAAGGAATCTCGGGATTGTGATATACGCGAGTGAAACCGCGGAGCACAGCTAGTATAGAATAGACTAAAAGTAACTAACAGAGCTATTCACGTCGATACTTATCCTGTGTGTTATTCCTGATCAAAAGGATACATCGGTACTTAATTTCTAAAATGTTTAGTGAAAATGAGATAACGGATGAAGTTAAAACAACGTTTTATATTTGAAACAAATTTTTAAAATACTTCATTAAAAAAAAACTCTTCAAAACTTTTTCAAGACATTTTTTATTAATAGAAGTTAAATTAAAAATAAGTTCAAACATCCGTAATTTAATATTTTATTAGCGATGGATTTCAAAAAGGGTTCCGTTTTTGAAGCTACGTTTGGTTTTGTTTTTTTGTTCTGAAATTAAATTAATATTATTTAAACGTTTTAAGAAAAAATAATCTTAATATTGACAAGTATACTTAATTCAGTTTAAAATGTTTTGGATTTTCTAGCTACTAGAGCCTTATAACAAACACCTTATACAATAAGGGAAATAAATAAAAAAAACACATTATAGAAAATAATTACACATAATTATATTTAATTTATTAAACAAATGAGTATTTATTCAACCTATATTTATACTACTTATAATAAAAAAAACAATTACTATTCGTTAGACTTGAATGGTTGGACAGATTTGGCTATTTTTCGAAGGATTTTTTAAAAGGTGAGAAAATATAAAAATACATGACTTTATTTCATTTTTATAGATAAAATTATGGGCAGTACATGCTCAGCTATCACTATCAGTTGAGTCAGATAGTCTAAAATATCGAGATAATTTGAGAACATCCTCTCTTTTTGAAGTTGGTTTTAAATAACACATATCACTATCCATCCTTAACTTTAGTAGATGTGATTGTATAATGGTGTGTGTGATGTACAGATCTATTAATTACATTAACGTTGTTGTATATGTTTGTCTGTATGTTTGTAGTTCCACCTCCTCCGTATACTGGCCCTCCAAGGAATTCTAGACCCTGAAATTAGAGAAAAAGCAACTGTTATATGGAACAAAATAATATAACATAATCATTCACTACATCATCTCATTATAGTAACTGACCCCTAACTAAGTTCGAAACTTGTATCTAAGGTTTCAGAAACTACGCACACACTTATTCACACACCCAGACTGAGATAAACATTTGTGGTTTACACAAATATTCACCCCGCACGGGAATGGAACCCGAATGGATGGCAGTCCGGCATGGTGACTACTCTGCCATCGAGGTCGTCTATGTAAATATATAACTACAATTACTGCTTAAAAAAGTACTAAATACCACTATCTACTAATTGGTTGAAAACATATTTTTTTTATTCGTCTTCTAATAATCACAGTTCCAAATCTTACGACTAACAATAATTCTATATTGCTAGCCGAAAGAAAACTACCTATGTCCATTTATACATCAACAATGATTAAAAAAACGCATCTATCAATAAATTATAAAACACATCCACAGACTAAAAACTATAAAACCAATAACGTCATAAAACTAAACAAAAATATATAAAAAACGAAATTACTCACTTCATATTGAGGTAACGGAGCACCAAACACATTAGTTACAGCCAATAAACATGTAAATATAATACAAAATAATTTAAATTCCATTTTTAATTAAAATAAATACTTAAATATTTTGAATACAGAACTGCTTGTCAGCCAGTCATAATAATATTGAGTTGACTTTTCCTTATCGCTATAGTTCAATGAGTTCCTCGCAAAAGAACGATTCGAAGTGAACTGTTAGTTTTATCTGTGGAATTCTTTTTGTTTGTAGAACTCGTTTGAGTTGTCTGTGGTTGTTTCTTTTTTGTTTTAATTTATGCAATTTTAAAAATAGAAAATGGATGAATATTTTTCATAGAAAAACTTACGATAATCACTACATAGTATAAAATGAAGTCGCTGCCTGTCTGTCCATATGTATGCTTAAATCTTTAAAACTACGTAACGCATTTTGAAGCGGTTTTTTTTATCGGATAGAGCGATTGAAGAGGAAGGGTTTTAACATAATTTTATTCCCGTATTCGCACTATATTAGTAGGAACTACGCGGGTAAAACTACGAGACACTGCTAGTTATTATGATACTAGCGACACCCCGCGGTTTCACCCGCGTAGTACCCTTTCCCGTAGGAATATGGGGATAAAGTGCTATGCTATGCTATGCTAAAAACCTTTCTACTGAATCACCCTATCTATGAAAAAAAACCGCATCAAAATCCGTTGCGTAGTAAAGATCTAAGCATACATAGGGACATAGGAACAGAGAAAGCGACTTTGTTTTATACTATGTAGTGAAGTGATTAGGCTGATATTTTTCGCCAGCATTATTTCAAAGGACATTTTTGACCTAAAATTCCTAAGGGATTGAATTTAACATGGGTTCGGATCGTTGTCATTTACAATCTCGTAATAAATAACATATGAGAGGTTAATGCGAAGGACGATCACTATTTTGCTGAGTAGCCATTAATGGTGTTTAATTTATTAAGGGATTTTAGGAATATGTTATCTCACCCAGTTTAGTTTATAGCTACTTAAATCTACTTAAATATAATCTTAATCTTAAAATAATCTTAAATGTTATTAAAAAAAAAAGAAAACTTGTAGATTTTTTTCGCGGTTTTAAACTTTTCATAAAGATTTTTTACAGAATCTGTTTTAGCATAAATCAAAGTTCTTTATTAGCAATTCAGTCAGATGTTATTAAATAAGTTGGTACCTAAGTTCTTGTTTCATTAATTTATATATTTTCAAATTCAAAATGTATATACCTAAGCAAGTGTACTGTACTTACATAAATAAATTTACTATAAAAAGCTATTTAGAAATCTAATTAATATTACAAAGTTTTGATACTTAACAAGTAACTTTACAAAGTACAAGGAAAATGGAAACCAGTTGTGAATTCAAACTAGTAAATTTTGATGGACGTCAGTTAACGATAGAGCCGACTACGGTACAACATCGAAGGTTAGTGGGATGTGCACTTGCCTGCCAAACTGGTAGTCCCTGGTTTGATTCTAAGGTCAAGTTATTCATGGTTATTAATTTTCAAATATGGATGACTAAAATGCAAACAAGCGACCACGCTTGTTTTAGTCATCCATTTTTCAACATTCAACAATCACACCTATTCCTACGCCATGCGCTCGATACTTGATGCCTGCATGTATTTTTACCATTGTTTTAAAATGACCAGAATGCATTAGTTCACACATCACAACTTCAATCATACTTCTTTTACTGATACTATGGCATCAGTATGAGAAGGAGCCTATATTTTGGGATCTAACATGCCGAAACTATTCTCGAGCCTCTATTTCTCAACACGGATTGAGATCACCAAAACGTTTAGTTCTTCACTAAACTAACCAGACTAATCCTATCTTATCTTTACTCTGGGATCCTAAACACTATTTTTTCGTTTGCCACTGGACCATAAAGTCTATGCGCTTGAGTGTTATACTTGACACGCTCTAATGTACTTCAGTGTAAACAATTCCACTATTTCAAGGCATATGGCCATGTACCATTCATTATCCTAGTAAAACATACGCCAAGCTATACTTAAGATGCACTCATTCGTAAAATAGTATACGTTATATTACACTGATATAAATAAGGAATATGACATGTTCAAATCTGTAATTTTGTTGAACTTCCTACTGTATTGGTATGTAGGAAAACTTTCTATTTGTATGAGTATTTTGATTTAGAAATTTTCGGCGGGTTGTGTTGACAAGCTATCATTTGCGTATGGCATTCTGCGAGGATCAGATTTTTATGTCCAGGTTATTTAGCCAGTTTCACCCGCGTAGTTCCCGTTCCCGTCGGAATTTCAGAATAAAAATCTTATGTTGTTTCCCGGACCATAAGCTACCCCTGTACCAAATTTTAATTTAATCGGTTCAGTAGTTTAGCCGTGAAAAGGTAACAGACAGACAGACAGAGTTACTTTCGCATTTATAATATTAAGTTAGGATTAGTTAAGATAGTTAGGATAGGATTAGGACTAGTTAGGATTAGGATAGTTAGGATTAGGATAGCGGCAGGTGTAATCCTATGGACTTCCGATATTCCGCCGGGGAAGCACCAAGCTATGTTTAGCTATGTATACGCAATAAAGTATCGTCTTTCATAATTGGATGATATTTAATATGCATCATCGTCATTGGATCATGGAACAAAACACACACAATTTAACTTTTCCTCTTTTTTCATTATGAATCTAATACTGTGATTTGTTGTCCGTGTATCGTGTCCGCGTTAAACGGACACAAATTAATTAAAAAGTATCGCACATTGTTCCGCACACAAGGGAGTGAAAATGCTCAAAATTGTTCAAAATATTTCCATCAACTGGAATTTGAACCCAGGACTAACCCAACCAACTGAAATAGTATAAAATTTTGTAAAATAACTTGAAAACTAGAGTGGTTTTTACGGCAGCCTATCTACATTATATAAAACTCTTCCGTTACTGAGTGATGTACTGACTGCCTGACTGACAGACAACGCACAGTCGAAACTACTGGTCGTAGAGAGCTGAAATTTGGCCCGTGTGTTTCTTGCGGGGAGTAGGCTACCACTAAGAGAGGACTTTTAGAAATCCCTCCCCTAGAGGGAGAAAGGGGGGGGGTTTAATTGAAAACTACGCGGATAAAACCGCGAGGTGCTGCTAGTTAGTGTTTATTACTAATAAGTTAGGTACCTAAAATTCAGTTCAAGAACTAAAAAAGTATTTTACATTCTTAAGGTCAAATTTAAGTATAACTAAGCCCAATAAATAGTTTTAATGGTTTAATAACAATAAATATTTTTTATAGTATTTTTCATACTAATTTTCTTTGAAATATATAAGTACTTTATCCAATAATTGGTCTAATTCTGTCAAAATCTGATAAATGTACCCCTAAAAGTAACCTATGCCAAGGTCTCAGAAGTTATAGCGAAAGTTAAAGGCCATTGCTTTAATATTTGATTACAACAAGCCAAGTGTGAAACGGATCTAAAATAGAAGGGTTCAGTACCCTTTGATATTCATATTAATATTAGTTCATATTAGTTTCAATCAAGTCCTGACATTAAAATTGATTGTCAAAACTATACCTTGAACTAATTTCCTAAATATTGAGTCACAATCTTTTCTGTACAGGCTGTTGATGATGATGAATATTTTCTGTGCTGGTGACAGCGTATCTGTAATCGCATCTTTTGGTTGTCAGTTTAATGAAAATGTATCCAAATGACATTATCAAAATGAGAATAGTAGCTTCCAATTTTGGCCGCCAGAAAAGATTGTGACTCAATATGCATTTTATGTTGCAAAGAATTTTCTGAAGCTGCATTTATTTAGAATATAATGTTTGAGGAATGTTTCCAATTTTTTTTAAGGAAGTTATAATTAGCTAAGCTTGTATTGAGGTAACGTGTGGTGACTAACCAAATTAATGAAGAGTATCTCATACTTCTTATATTAATGGCCGAGATAAAATATCTCTTTATGACTACTGAAGAAATATTTTTTTTCGAACTCGAATATATTTTCTTCAAAATATCTCAATAGTCAACAGATCTAAGGGAAAATACAGGTTTAAAGTCGGCGAAATGCTCGAGCACAATTTAATTGTTAATTAAATTAATAGAAATGCCAACCTTCCAATTCCAACGGAGCTAAAATATGAAGTGTTACTTTAAAAAAAAAAATAGGTATCATTTTCAGTTATATTCCAACCATTTGTTTACAGAACCCTAAAAAGTGAAAACTAAACACGCAAACATTATTATACGTCAAGTTTAATCTAATTGTGATTCTGGTTCTAACCTTGTTTAGTGATTACCGTACTTTTATTTGATATTAAAATTGTTATTAACTATAAAAATATACAAAGACATAACACTTTTTTTACCTTTTTCTTCTGCTTAGATTTTATAGTTGAAAAAATTTATCGTTTAATATCACGAATTCTTTTTGCAAATTAGTTAAAACGAAAGTTATTTTTTAATATTTTTTCTAAGTGTTTGCTATACTCATTTAGTGAAATTCTAGAAAGAGGATGGTACATTGTCCGTTACTCTATCGCTCGGCACTACCAAACGAGTCGAAAGAAATTTTTCTTTCAAACATTATCCAAATCTATACCAGCTAGTAAAGATATCAGGTCTTCTCTCTCCAGGCAACTAGCGCTGGTGTAGGCGTAGCTGGATTTTGGTCCGGGAAAATTTAGTTTATTTTTGTGGCCATTGACACGAAAGAAGAAGAAGAAGTAAAGATATCGACCATATTTCTATTATACTATCCATACAAATTTCTAAAGAAAAATAAAGCCAAGTAAAGAATCAATGCTTTTATAATGTCTGTGTGAACCACAAATGTTTGTCTCGGTCTGGGTGTGCGTGTGAATGAGTGTGTGCGTAGTTTCTGATACTCTGGATACAAGTTTCGAACTTAGTTAAGGGTCAGTTACTATAATGAGATGATGTAGTGAATGATTATGTTATGTTATGTTTAAAATGTATGGACACAATTTTTTTGGTTTCGAAACTTTTTTAAAAACAAGACAATTAAAAAAAACAATCTATAACTCACTAGTGAATAAAACGTGTCATTATTCAACTGGTTTTGCACAAATAAGAGCCCCTTTATGAGCAAGTTTGTTGAAAAAAATATTTCAATCTTAAGAAACAACTATTTTCTAAACCTCCATTCTTGTAGTAAAAAATAAAATATTATTACACGTACAATCGCTGTTATCATAATATATCTTTATACCCTCTCGCAAAAGAGATTCCAAGCACGCTATCACACACTTAATCTGTACAAAAGCTTAGTACAGGGTGTTACTAATTTATACGCTTCGTTTAAAGGATAAACAGGATGAGCGTACGAATTTACGGAATTGAAATTGAAAATGGAATTAAGATTTTGAGTGCTGGGTGTGTGTTTTCGAAACTTTTTTAAAAACAAGGCAATTAAAAAAACAATCTATAACTCACTAGTGAATAAAACGTGTCATTACTCAACTGGTTTTGCACAAATAAGAGCCCCTTTATGAGCAAGTTTGTTGAAAAAAATATTTCAATCTTAAGAAACAACTATTTTCTAAACCTCCATTCTTGTAGTAAAAAATAAAATCTTATTACACGTACAATCGCTGTTATCATAATATATCTTTATACCCTCTCGCAAAACAGATTCCAAGCACGCTATCACACACTTAATCTGTACAAAAGCTTAGTACAGGGTGTTACTAATTTATACGCTTCGTTTAAAATGAGCATACGAATTTACGGAATTGAAATTGAAAATGGAATTAAGATTTTGAGTGCTGGGTGTGTGTTTTTTATAAATTGAGTTAACTAATTATACTACTGTTTTGTGTTTTAATTGTATAAGCTCTGTGTTTCTTTTTGTTATTATTTTATAATCCTAATCACTACATAGTATAAAACAAAGTCGCTTTCTATGTCCCTATGTCCTTATGTCCCTACGAGTATGTATGCTTAGATATTTAAAACTACGCAACGGATTTAGATGCGGTTTGTTTCAATAGTGATTCAGTGGAAAAGTTTTTAGCATAATTTTATCCCCATATACCTACGGGAACGGAAACTACGCGGATAAAACTGCGGGGCGCCGCTAGTTTAATATAAAATACAATCATTTTTATAGCTAGTATCTTGAAAATGGTTCTTGATTTGAGTTAAATTTTGTATTTGAATAAAGTTCTGCTTATTATTTTTATTCTTAATACGAGTATGTATATTAATTATTTAATTGATTAGTTATAATTGTCTATTTTAAGCTTTACCACTATAATATTATTAAAATAAGGCACACTTATATCCTTAAAATATTAACCTATAAATATCAAACACCCTATATAACGTTAATTTTATTTCATTTAGTAATCTACAGGAAGTATTAAGGGTTATGAATTAGGAAGTTAACTGCCTGTTCGCATGATTGACCTTTAAAGTTAACTGTTATCAATAAATTCTAGAGAAAATAAAGTTTAATACTTCCGCTCCTAGATAAATAACTATTAAGAAGCATTGTCATAATTTTAATATTGGGCCATATTTTTTGACGCCCTAAATGTATAGTGGCTATATAAGTTAATATATAAGTTGCAGCAAAGATTTCGTTTTTGTTGCAAGGTGAAAAATTGCCTGATCCATATAATATAGTATATATGGATAATATATGGATTTTGATAATAGTATTTTTACCAGTTATAATAAAGGGACTTTCAAGAAAATAGTATTTAATGCCGTCTGATAATGCACATAGAGTCACCAAGTTTTCTGTGCCGGCGGCCAAAAGTGGAAGCTACTATTGTCATTTTGATTCTAATGTCATTTGGATACATTTTCAATAAACTGACAACCAAAAGATGCAATTACAGCGACGCTGTCACCGGCACAGAAAACTTGGTGACTCTATACTTATCTTATACTTACTTGAGTGACAAATATGGCGTCGATGATGTCTACGAATTATAAAATTCCTTCACACGCTGTATTAGACAAAAATAAACTCAATACCGATTTTGATCAATTTCCACCACCTAAACAACCATTAAACAAACTTTTAAAGACCATACTGCCACTTGCAAAACTCAATCATGTTAGTACATTAAACGAGAATAACGGAATTAAAAACCACTTCGGTGACTGGCGCCCATCGCAGTTTTAACTTTGTTTTACCGTATAATATGTATATTGAAAATTGCAAACAATCTGCGAAGTGCTAGTCTACATACTGCTGTGCCTTGAAGTACTGTAACAAATATATTCAACCCTTAGTTTTCAAAAACTGTGCAAACGTGGAATTATGTCTTCAAAAAAAAGAGTTTTCCAATGTCACAAATAAATGATGGAGATCTAAGATACAAAACCAAATTCAGAAATTTTTGGAAAATTTTGGAAGTAGGTAAAAAAATATCCTGCTAGAAATATATGAGTGTTTTTTAATTCTTCTCGGTCACAACCAAACACAAAAATGGATAAAAAACATGGTTTACCGCATTGAAGAATTGCCGCGAGATTTAGATTTACACAGCTAGTAGAAAATAAGCAATGAATAAAACTACCAACTTTAACTTTTCCATCAGATTACACTGACCCGTGCCCGTAGGTTACTGATTCGATCATGCATATTTAAAATGGGTTTAGACCATTACAGCTTCTTAAATAAACATGATGTTTCCCCTGGGAATTATCATGACGGTATGTATTAACAGCCTTTATTGCTTAGAGGAAAAACAGTCGTAGATTTCTATTAGGTAGTGAAAGAATTTATTTGAAGCAGTTTTGCTAATACACAAATAAAGTTATTTATAAGTACCTATGTATGAGAGATATAGGGAATTCAATTATAGTCTTGTAAAATAGTTTCAATTAATATTATAATGAAAACGAGCTTGTCTTCAAAAAAATGCATCGATTGCTTACTATTTAAACGATTACCTAAAGTATTGGTAATAATGTCTCTGCCCGATATGCCTAAATTTTGGTGTGCATGAACATTGAACATGTCTGTTTGTCTTGGTCACCATTTTTTTTCTATATATTCAAAGCAAGTTTTTGCAAAATATTAAAATTTTGTCTAGTAGCTAATATCCAAGTGGATGGCTTTGCTAAGTTTGGAACTACTGAAATAGTCATGACAAATGGCGTATTCTCGTATCGGAGGCATCGAAAACACACATTGGGTCGCTGAGCCATAGGAGTAAGTAAGATATATTTATTAATTTTGTCGACAGCACACACCACACTAGTACGGCTTATGTTTTTCCCGATTCTAACAAAAATAGATAATACATATCGAAAATAAAAATAAATTCTTCTCCGTACCAAAAAAAGTAATGGAGGAACCAAATTAAATGATACACTTCGTTGATTCCGAACATTGTTTTGATTGAACATAATCAGAGAGACTTTTGATTTGCCGTTGAAGAAGTGGAAATATAAAATTTTACTTTCCAAAATTATAATGAGATTGTTATAACGAATTTGGAGATGTTTTATTGTAAAAATACACTTATTTTTTGTTTGACAGATGGAATTTTCTTCTAATCATCATCATATCAGCTAGGAGAAAGAATAACACATTAACCCTTTACCAGGCCTCGGATAAATTTTATAGTAATAGTAATTTTTGTATAGATGTATATGAGTAATAACGTTTACTTTGAGAAATTATGAATTATATTTAGAAAATTAGCCAAAAACCTTAAAAAACCATGTGGGAAAACATAATCCCATTGCCTGTCTAGACGTTGACTTGTATATCTATACAGGGTTATTGGCTAAGTCGACCTATTCCCGTCAAGGGCGTGTAGTTTACATCGTTTCCGACTGATTTAACCATGAAACACCCTACCCTAAACCTAACCGTTTAAGAGATATTTCAATTTATTTGTTTTTATAAAAATCACCGGATCTTCGGCTATAAGCTTGGATATTTTCAAATGCGCATGTCTTATTATTACTAATACTTGATTTTTACGTTTATAATAAGGTGCTTTGTGACCCCAATAACCAATATGGTACCTAAAATGAATAAATAAGTAGTTGTAGACGATTAAAACTTTAAAAAAATAATAACAATCAGAAAGTTTATTTTTCTTTCAAGGATATCTAGAAAAAAAATATGGCACTTGTTTGGCAGATGTGCTTAAAAATATCTACGTTTCATCGGCTATCCAACGAGCTATAACAACCCAGGGTTTTATCGAAATTTTGGACAAAACATGTAGTTTTATAGGCTACCGGGGAGGTTAAATAAAACAATAGGTCAGCATACAGAACAAGATACTAAACTTATTAAACTTTTAAGTACTACACACACCATTTTTGAGTCTAAATTTCATGTTCGACATGTCGGCCCCTGCCTTGCACACATCTTCGCATTATTTTGCGAAGACCAGTTTTCACTACACCAGTAATTAATTTTGTTCTTATTTTATTGGCCGCATTAATGATTCTGTCTCTCAGTACTTCAATTAATGAAATTGGTTTGGTTTCACTGTACATGAGACTCTTTATGTACCCCCACGCATAAAAATCCATGAGGGTTAAGTCCAGACTTCTGGCTGACCAGGATATGGGCCCACTTCGTCCAATCGATTTGCCTGAATGTGTGGATGGGCATTATTTCCAATCATTCAATTGGGCCTTACACTTACTTTCTCCCCGACAATTTAAATGGGAAAAACTATGAAAATTTCCTGCGAGAAGACTTAAATGACCTATTTGATGATTTGCCACTCAATCTTATTCAAGACATGTGGTTTCAGCATGATGGCTGCCCTGCCCATTTCAGGAGAAGTTTTATCCAAACAATTGGATTGGACGAAGTGGGCCTATACCCTGCCAGCCAGAAGTCCGGACTTAACCCCCATGGATTTTTATGCGTGGGGGTACATAAAGAGTCTCATGTACAGTGAGCCCAACCCAATTTCATCAATTGAAGTACTGAGAGACAGAATCATTAATGCGTCCAATAAAATAAGAACAAAATTAATTACTGGTGTAGTGAAAACTGGTCTTCGCAAAATAATGCGAAGATGTGTGCAAGGCAGGGGCCGACATGTCGAACATGAAATTTAGACTCAAAAATGGTGTGTGTAGTACTTAAAAGTTTAATAAGTTTAGTATCTTGTTCTGTATGCTGACCTATTGTTTTATTTAACCTCCCCGGTAGCCTATAAAACTACATGTTTTGTCCAAAATTTCGATAAAACCCTAGGTTGTTATAGCTCGTTGGATAGCCGATGAAACGTAGATATTTTTAAGCATATCTGCCAAACAAGTGCCATATTTTTTTTTCTAGATATCCTTGAAAGAAAAATAAACTTTCTGATTGTTATTATTTTTTAAAAGTTTTAATCGTCTACAACTACTTATTTATTCATTTTAGGTACCATATTGGTTATTGGGGTCACAAAGCACCTTATTATAAACGTAAAAATCAAGTAATAGTAATAATAAGACATGCGCATTTGAAAATATCCAAGCTTATAGCCGATGATCCGGTGATTTTTATAAAAACAAATAAATTGAAATATCTCTTAAACGGTTAGGTTTAGGGTAGGGTGTTTCATGGTGAAATCAGTCGGAAACGATGTAAACTACACGCCCTTGACGGGAATAGGTCGACTTAACCAATAACCCTGTATATATAAAAATCAAACAACATGTTTGCCATACCTACATCGCCTAAAATGCATAAAATGTATCTTATAAATTAATAATTTATAAGATACATTTTATGTGTAATGTAAAATGACCGTGAGCAAAACTAAAAATGAAACCCGCGGCGAAAAGCTAGTTAAAAATTTAAGATTTCGATTCACCGGGTAATGGGCATATGACTCCCACAATAATTTAGGTCTTCACAGGCTAAGGTCATATGGTTCCCCACATGTTTTATTTCGTTATATCGTGATATTTTTCAAGTATTTACGTACGATTTATGCACATATCGCTAGAAAAACTCAAATTCTATAACATATCAAAAAATTGTACGACTTACCTCTCTCCGATTCGCCATTACGAACAAAAAAAGGTGCACTTTCAAAAAACTACTGCTAAACGAACGATCAAAGAAAAAATGGTCAATAAAGTAACATTGACGTTTCGTTGCAGGTTTTTTTTTCAATATTTCTATTATGACGTTTTTGACAGTTTGTGGGAGATTCTTCACCAAAACCTGGTAAAAACCGCCAAAAATCTATGTGGGAGAAGGTCAATCCATAGCCTGGTAAAGGGTTAATCTGTAGTTTCCGGGTACTTACATCATCGACGGTTTATACTAGTAGTTAAAGTTGTCAAATTCTAAAAGTTTTTATAAATATTGCAACTTGCACTAAAGACCCAATGAGGATAGATCGTAGTTGTGGAAAACTCACTTAAAACATTTACGTAATCGAAATGTAAAAGTGTAATTAAATCATCATTATAACGTCTTGTGATATAGCACAATATAGATTATAATCCTTTCCCAATTATATGAAAGAATTAGATTAATTTCTTCTATAATAATTATAGACATAATAAAAAGTTCTACTTTAATGCTGGTCTATACGTAGTGCTGTGTACATCGAAATAAAATTGCTCTCTTGATCTTTAGTAAAATCAAGTCCCATTTTTGCATACTTTGCAATATCTTTAACCGACATTTCACTAATGATTTTCAAAACTTCGTGTACAGAAAATATCTTATTTCAGTTTTTAATTTATTACCTAGTATTACCCAACTTTCAAGAAAGTGTATTTTTATTTAATAATAGTACTATCTAAGTAGTCGTTGGACCATGCGGTAGTAATATTAGATAATGTGTTCCGCTCATTAAGTTCTATATTTTTGATGTTTTGGCAAATTAATTTTCTTTTTTGAAGGAGAAACTTTGTTTCTTCAATTATTATACTAATGTTTCAAAGTCTATAGGTATGGGTGCGTGAGTTTGTATATATGTTTTTAACTACAACATAGAGTTTTAATGCGGTTTTTATCTACTTCTTCTTAGCGTGTCGACTCATATTTTTGAGGACCAGAACTCGGCCACCGATATGGCACTATCAGTGGCTTTGTAAAGGTCCTCGCGTGTGCAGGTGTAGGGACACGCATGGTTTTTATCAATAGACTAGCTGTGCCCCGCGGTTTCACCCGCGTATTACCCGTTCCCGTGTTCCCGGCAATTATTCGATATTTTCTCACCTTTTAAACCTTCCCTAGACTTCAAAGAACATTTCAAGACCAAGATAAGATAAATCCGTTCAGCCGTTCTCGAGTTTAAGCGAGACTAACGAACAGCAATTGATTTTCTATACTAATATTATAAAAAAGTAATGTTTGTGTGTTTGTTCAATTGTAAGGGGTACGTAATCTCGGGATCTACTAAACCGACTTCAATTTTTTTTACTAATGGGAAGCTATATTGTCAGCGTGTGACATAGGCTATAGTTTATCCCTGTATTTCCACGGGAATGGGAACTACGCAAGTGAAACCGTTGGGCGCTGCTAGTTACATAATAGACGAAAGTGATGCATGAGGAAGGTGATGACTAATAAAACAAGCTGTACCCCGTAGTTGAACCTGAGTTAATTCCATTATCATATTGGTCGTAGCGTTATATTTTATAGCCTATAAATCTTGGATAAAAAGGTAATCCAGCACTAAAAGAATTTTACAATTCGATCCAATAGTTTCTGATATTAGCGTGTTCAACCAAGCAAACTTTTCAGTGTATATTTAAAAGTCGTGTTGTTCGAAATTGGTGGGAAGGTTAGCCCACTGCATGGCATATGTCTCTCCAATTTCTCTCCACATCTTCTGTCACTGGTCTTTTTGGGCCACGTTGTCCTGGCATGCACTCGTATGTCGTCAGACCATCTGGCTGGTGGTTTGCCCACACCGGAGGGTAGCTTAGAACCAGGAAATGGGCATAGGATACTTTTTTTCCCCGAAATAACCACGGGAACGGGAACTACGCGAGTGAAACTGGGCACAGCTAATATTAGTATAGATTTAACACAGTTAAAACCTCGAGGTACTGCTAAATATAATAATGGACTTAAAAGTAACATTGAAATTACTTTATATTTATTAAAACAATACAAATAAACATTTTATAACACAAACCTGAAAGCGCTCTTATCTCACGAACGCCTTTATTAAACACAATTTAAATATTCTAAACTAAATGAATATTATTTTGCTAACATACAAAATTAGGCACTTTAAGTCTGAGATTATCATTTCAATATTTTTACGTATTTTAGTTCGGATAATAGTTTTAAAACAAATAAGTTTATCTGATAGATTTAGTTGTCAATTTTAAGCTATTGCATAGCTTCTATCGAGGGCCTTGAGCGCGGGGACCGAATCCAAAAATTCCGTAACGAAAAAAACCTCACGTTTTTATTATATTTTTATCGAAAACTTTTTTTTTGTAAATTTTCCAAAAAGTTTTTATAGTAATGTCGACAAAGTTTTTATTGTATGAAGTCCCAAGTACGACATCAAAATTTCTAAGGTTAGGATTGCAATACAAAAATAAAAAAAACAATTAGTTGATAAAATTGCTATGCAATAGCTTTACCGCGGCAGTCCCCGAGTGCCACACGTTTTATTTTTCACTGTGTTTGTTTTATCGTATCTTAAAATTGAAGTCAGCGAGGGTCCGTTTCGTTTCAATCAAGACAATTTGACATTTGTTTTCAATATAATTCAGAAGATCAGTGTTAAGTAGAAGAAATAGTTTAATTGATTTATTTAATTCACTAGAATATACATTCAAATTTTTTTCACCTCATTTAGATTTGAATCCCGGAAACATATCCAACCATGGCAGTGCTAAAATTGAGCTACCATGACCACTTAGCTATTGACAAATTGAGCTATCATGACCACTTAGCTATTGATAAATTGAGCTACCATGACCACTTAGTTATTGACAAATTGAGCTACCATGACCACTTAGCTATTGACAAATTGAGCTATCATGACCACTTAGCTATTGATAAATTGAGCTACCATGACCACTTAGTTATTGACAAATTGAGCTACCATGACCACTTAGCTATTGACAAATTGAGCTACCATGACCACTTAGCTATTGACAAATTGAGCTACCACGACCACTTAACTATTGACAAATTGAGCTACCATGACCACTTAGCTATTGAAAATTTTATTATTAGGCTAGATTTACCATTGCTAATATCTATGGAAACAAAATTGGTTATTAAACAATTTCATTTTTGTCAAGCATGAAATAAAATACAAAGAGAAATCTTCTTTCGTAATTAAATAAGGCACAGGAAGTATTTGTTTAATATATTGTGAAGTTATTTACTTTCTTTTAGCGTTCCCAAGCCGCTCAGAGCAAATAATAAACCGTATAAATACTTGCGAATTTCGTTGTAATCCCAAAATGCTTTTATATCATTTGCATTGTCAAGTTTTATAGGGTACTGTAAGCTATTACGTATTTAAAGGTATAACTGGATTAATAAGATTATTTAAGGATTAAAATACCATAACATAATCATTCACTACATCATCTTATTATAGTAACTGACCCCTAAGTTCGAAACTTTTATCAGAAACTACGCACACACTCATAAATAAACAGATACTACAAAAGTCTTACCAATAAAGCTGTACACAGTACATATAAAGAAATTTAATTAGAGTGATCATAATGCTGAACCCACTTACGAGTACATACATAAATAATAGTTATTTATGGTACAAGCGAGGTAAGTTGGTGATTACTTCCGAGGCGCTATTGAGGCCCGAGCCGACAGGCGAGGATCTGAAGATAGCCGAGGATAGTAACCATCAATACACGCGTGTACCATACAACGTTTTTCAACACATTTGCGAAGAAATTATCATTTTTCGCTAATAAATAAACAGTTTTTCTATTCGCGCGCATCCAACACAATAATGGTGATCGGCCAAAGACTAAAAGAATATACTTATTTAAAAAAAAAACGAATGAATGAATGAATGGAATCGACCATAGACCTACCAAAAGTAAGGAAACATAGTTGAAGTTTGTTTTTAAAATGTATGGACACAATTTCTTTGGTATCGAAACTTTTTCAAAATGAAAGCAATTTAAAAAAACAATCTATGACTCACTTGTGAATCAAGCGTGTCATTATTCAACTGTTTTTGCACAAATAAGAGCACCTTTATGAGCAAATGTATTGAAAAATATATATTCTAATGTTATAAAGCTGAAGATTTTGTTTGGTTAAACGCGCTAATCCCAGTAATTAATGGTCCATATTCAAATTCTGTAACGCCAACCTATACTGACTGACTGATCTATCAACACACAACGGTCACCAGGAACGGATATATCGCTGATATATTTTGAGACATAATATACTCGTACTTACCTAGTTATTACCAACATACTTAGCTAATATGTTTACCTATAAAATCATAGTCTTAAAGTAGGCTTACTTGCTCGTTTTAACTTTACTTAAACATCTTAGTTTAACTAAATCCTTCACCCAACAACATAAAAGTGAATAAACACACACATTCCTTTCAACATTCTGACTATAATCCCTAAACGAAATGAATAAATAACTGCGGCTCAAGTCTGTTAACTATAATGCTGTGATAATGCTAGTCAAATGTATTTTAATATCCACATTATGTCCGATGTTTTTACATTTATTGACATTTGAAATGAGAACAACACCACTGACATAATGGCTCATAAAACTTAGATGGTTGTCATAGAAACAGTATTCTGACATTATTTGAAAGTGTTTTTATTTGAATTTTGACAAGCAACAAAGACTACACCATAGCTATATTAATAAATTTTAGCAGAATATTGAGCCACAATCTTTTCCGTGCCGGCGGCCAAAATTGGAAGCTACTATTGTAATTTTAACTCTAATGTCATTTGGATACATTTTCAATAAACTGAAAACCAAAAGATGCGATTACAGCGACGTCATGTCACCGGCACAGAAAAGACTGTGACTCAATACCTCGAAACTTGTATCTAGGGTATCAGAAACCACGCTTACACTCATTCAAACACATTAGTTTTTTTTGTATTGTTCATTTATTTATGCTAAAGGGCAGTTTAGATACTTCTCTGATTATCTCGATATGGTATCTCAATATCAACACATTGTCTGATCAAATAAAGTCCTAATGCAGACTTGACACCCTAAGTGTAAACAATTTGTTATCCCGGATAGAAAGGAAGAAACGGGGTATTTAGCGCTATTGTGCTCACTATTTCATTATTCATAAGGTCTTAATTGGATGGAAGGATTACTTACTTAGCAGAGAAATTGCATCGTTAGAAACGTATAATTTTAGCGAAATGGTCACTCTATAGGTGGCCATAGACGAATCAGTTGAACTGATCCAGACATAAAACTTTGACTTCATTCCAAAAGTTTTAGGCCTACTAGATCTCCCCACTGGAATCTGGAAACACTCCTGTGATTGACGATCATTTTTGGATGGACGCCAGTTCAACTGACTCGTCAATGGCCACTTTTAGAAACGTATAATTTTAGCGAAATGGTCACTCTATGTTTCAGTTTTTGGTCGTTTAATTAAATTAAATACGGATAAGGATAGCGATAGTTATAAGGATAAGCGCACCCTAGTAATTTAGATCCAGTAAAAGGACCGGGTTTAAATGTACGAGTTTCCGTATTTGCTAATACAGCTCTGTGTAATACAGTGAAATTTTAAGAATGAAAACCGTTTTAAGTACTTACATTTATTTTAGTTTTATTTGGGAAACAGTACTACTTACTCATATAATCTATTAGGGACAATTATTTACCTATTAAAATGAATATTTTTGTCCAATAAAGGACGACGACGAAGACCTCGCTTGATTTCTTTGAAAGGGTTTTTTGTGTAAAGTCTCAAAATAAGGCATATAACTCGTATACTATTTTATATTGTAATATAGGGTAGCCCCCTATGGGGTAAATAAATATATATGGCAAAATAACATTTACCAGTCAGCTAGTTATTAATAGTTATTTATGGTACAAGCGAGGTAAGTTGGTGATTACTTCCGAGGCGCTATTGAGGCCCGAGCCGTCAGGCGAGGGTCTGAAGATAGCCGAGGATAGTAATTTATTTATTTATTTATTTATTTATTTCGGTAAACCAACAGCGTTTATGTATACAAATTAAATCAATACACATAGTAATTCAATAAGGCCAAAACAGGTTTACACAATTATTTTTTACATTTAAAGTACTTACAGGATTAGTGCAATTTTATGAAATTAATACAACAAACAAACTGGTGAAAAACAAAAGAAAGATACAATAGATCGTTTGTGTGTGTGTGTGTGCTCGTGTGTGTGCGTGTATGTGTGTGTGTGTGCGCGTGTGTGTGTGTAGGTGTTTAAATAATTCATAAATAAAATAAAAAAAAACATAATATAATAATTAGTAACCAATAAATAAACTTATATTTATATACGTATGTATAGGTGTCGTAATCATCAATACACGCGTGTACCATTTTATTTTATTTTTATTTATTTATTTCAATTATAACGGTAAACCACTTACAATAATTGAAAAACTAAGAAAAAAACAAAAACGAATTACAATAAAAAATTAAAATGAAAAATAATAATAAAATTAAGAACAAAGATAATGAAACATAATATGAATAAATTAAATTTTACATTCACAAAAATACAAACACAGTGACATTAGGTCGTTCCATTTGTCCGTAACCAAAATACAACATACAACGTTTTTCAACACATTTGCGAAAAAATTATAATTTTTCGCTAATAAATAAACAGTTTTTCTATTCGCGCGCATCCAACACAACAATGGTGATCGGCCATAGATTAAAAGAGACTACTCTATAGATTAAAAGAGATATACTCATTAAAAAAAAATCGAATGAATAAATTAATGGAATCGACCATAACCTACCAAAAGTAAGGCAACATAGTTGAAGTTTGTTTTTAAAATGTATGGACACGATTTTTTGGGTACTTAGTCTGAAAGGACCATATTGAATGGCCCGCGGTCCACGAAAATCAACTACGTTCGAAAGGACCGGTGTCAATATAGTAAATGTCAAACTATTAAGTACAGTCAAGAATGAAAGTGTAACTGTTAAAATAAAAGATCTTAATAAGTTGTATTTATTTATATAAACAAATCAAGTTTAAAGATCTCTAATACTTCTTAGGTATTTAAACATTTTTTTAATATGAATCAGCCTAAGGTTCAATACTAATAAATCAACAATACATAAAATCAACTACAATAGTCATATAAATAATTTTAAAATTCTTACAATAAATATTATTAAGCTATTGCATAGCTTCTCTCGCGGCCCTTGAGCGTGGTGACCGGATCCAGAAATTCCGTAACGAAAAAACCTAACACACGTTGATAGTCTAAATTCAAATACTTAATATTATTAATTTTGAACGAACTATGTTCCGCGGTTGTACCCGCGTAATTTGTGCAAAAACAGTTGAATAATGACACGTTGTATTCACTAGTGAGTTATGGATTATTGTTTTAAATTGCTTTGTTTTTAAAAAGTTTCGATACCAAAAAACAAATTGTGTCCATACATTTTAAAAACAAACTTCAACTATGTTGCCTTACTTTTGGTAGGTCTATGGTCGATTACATTCATTCATTTATTCGATTTTTTTTTTAATAAGTATATTCTTTTAGTCTTTGGCCGATTACCATTGTTGTGTCGGATGCGCTCGAATAGAAAAACTGTTTATTTATTAGTGAAAAATGATATTTTATTATTAATTTCTTCGCAAGTGTGTTGAAAATCGTTGTATGGTACACGCGTGTATTGATGATTACTATCCTCAGCTAACTTCTGACCCTCGCCTGACGGCTCGGGCCCCAATAGCGCCTCGGAAGTATTCATCAACTTTACCCGCTTGTACCATAAATAACTAATAAACATTTTCCGCTCCGTCCGGGTTTCCTTTGTAACGGACAAATTCTACCCCGAAATGTTATGCATTAAAACCCAATGATCTATAAGACGAACAAATTGTACTGAATTATTTTTATGCTAAAATGATCTTTAGATGTATGTCAATAATGTTTGTTCTAGCTAAAAATGTCGAATGAACTTTAAACCCTATATCTTAGCGCGCAAAGTTTCAGGACTTAAGCCACATCTCGAAATTGTTCTTTAAATAGGACATGCGGTTAAATTGACAATGTTAGAAAAAATATGTCAGGACTCAGGAGGCTATAAAGACGCCTAAATTATCCTCCAGAAAAGCTTTTGACTTGTGGACCGCTTGAATCAAAATAAATAAAACTTAGTATGATATTTTATTATAACAGTTACACTTTCATTCTTGATTGTACTTAATAGTTTTATGACATTTATTTATATTGACACCGGTCCTTTCGAACGTAGTCGGTTTTCGTTTACGTCCGAATGGACCGCGGGCCATTCAATATGGTCCTTTCAGACTAAGTACCCGATTTTTTTTGGTATTGAAACTTTTTTAAAACTAAACAATTTAAAAAAAATCTATAATTCACAAGTGAATCAAGCGTGTCATTATTCAACTGTTTTTGCACAAATAAGAGCCCCTTTATGAGCAAGTGTGTTGAAAATAATATTTATTTTCCTTCTCACAATACGTGGAAGTTGTATCTCACTTCCATCCTTCCCTATTTACTACCATTACTCACGTCTTTAGTTAATTAATTAATTTATCCTTTAGTAGGAAATGGACTCTAATGAACTACGACTATCTTAGCTTGGAATTAATTAATATGTTTGGTTCTCAGATGTTTTGGACATGTTTTACTTCGATACATATGAGGTTTATGTTTGTATATGTGAAGCTAGATTTCAATGACTATTTTATTTACTTTTGTTTTGTGCTTCCATCCGGATATTGACGAGTCAGTTGAACTGATCAGTCCAGACATAAAACTGTGCCGTTTCTCCAAAAGTTTTAGGCCAACTAGATTTCGCCACTGAAATCTGAGATCGCTCCGGTGATTGACGACCATTTTTATCCAAAAATGGTTATTTTCCAAAAATGGTTTTGTCAGTTGAACAGGCGTCCATCCGGACGCCTGTTCAACTGACACCTCAATGGCCACCTTTATTAGTGAAAAATAATAAACCGATTTCAAATATTCTTTCACTAACGAAAAGTAACATTATTAGCGAGTAACCTAACCTAGGTTATTTTATTCCTCTATTCCCACGGGAAAACGAGAATTACATGGGAAAATCCAATGTTCACTACCACTTATAAATTCTATTTTAAATTCTTTCAAATCTGTAAATAATACTAAAACTGAGTATAGTATACTCGAAGAGCCCCGAGGCAGTTGTTTATAATATCTTAATCTACATCAAATTGCTTGTAGTTTTCCACAACATTTTAAAAATAAAGTTTAAACTCAGTGACTTCAATATTTTAAATAAACTCAAGATTCAAAGACAACAATAAAGTTCAAAGTTTAAAAAACCGGCCAAGTGTGAGACGGATTCGCGAGAAGGGTTCCATACCAAAAACGACAAAAAAACGTTTGTTGTATGAGAACCCCTCTTAAATATTTATTTTATTTTGTTTTTAACATTTGTTATTGTAATTTTTGTTTTTAATACATCTTCTGTGAAAATTTCAACTGTCTAGCTATCACCGTTCTTGAGATACAGCCTGGTGACAGACGGACTGACGGACGGCCAGCGAAGTATCAGTAATAGGGTCCCATTTGGGTTCCTTTGGGTACGGAACCCTAAAAACATATTTACGTTAAACTATGACAGATAAAAGTTCAAAACAGTTCAGCAAATAACTTTTTAATCTGAACTCAGTTCAACAAACATGTCGTTGTGATTCTTTTGCTATAATTTATTGCTTCGATAATAGTTTTTGTTGCAAAGAAATAAGTCATAGTTTTGCTTAAATTATACCTAGTTTTATGTTCGAAGTTCAGTAATTTTGTATTTTTATTAACGTTATTAGAGATCTTAATGAAATTTTCTGTATTGAACTTTTTGTTATAATAGGTAATTCCTTTCATGGAGTTCCAGATTTCGGTAATTATTTTTATAGTAATAACGAAACTTTTTTTATGATAGAAATATTTCATGCTTTTATAGAAAGAAATAAATCATTTTTAGTACTAGTTTTACTCCATATTTTTACTATTAATTCATATTTCATTACAGTTCGGAACAATTCTTGTAGCAGAGCAAACAAGACAAAAATAATAGGCTTATTCCAATTAACCCTAAAAAAAATTGCGTTCGAATTATTTCTATCTATACAATTATTCCACTATTACCCCAAAGTGATCATTAGTAGCCTTATTTGCGTTGCATTTTTAGTCTGGTTTAGCACTAAACCAGCTTTTACAATCAATTTTGAATACTGCCAAAGTGACAGATCTGACTGACAAGGTGTCAAATGCTTACCAGGTTTTGTTAAACCAGACTAAAAATGCAACGCAAGTAAAGCAATAGACTTTATCGTGCGATGATCTATTAGTGCATTGAAAAATATAATTTCAAACAAGAAGAAAGTTTAGCATTTTACGAAAATACAAAGATTTTTGAATAAATAAAAGTTCTCAAAAAAAAGGTAAACAAATTACGAAAATTCAAAGATATTCACTTTTCTCATAATACGAATAAGGGCTTCAGGTACAAAGCCAGCTTTTAGTAACACAAGAGGCGACGAAACAGTTAAGGTAATATATGAACACTTTTGGTTCACGTGATGTTGTTTACCCGTTCTTACTTACCCAAACTAGGTCACCACAAATACAAACTATCATAACAAATATTATTCACAGAGTTACCTTTTCTGCGCTTGTGGTTTACCACAAAATATTATATTTTCTTCCCCGAGATACTAACTGTAAACCTATATTATTTGCGTTGCATTTTTAGTCTGGTTGAGCAGTAAAACAGGTTTTACTATCTGTTAATCTGAATGATTTTGAAAGATAGAACAAATTATATCATATAATTTGTGCCATCGTTGCAAATCATTCATTGAATTGGTTCATTGCATTAACAAAACCATAGACTAATTTAGGTTTTTTGGATTTCTTGGTCGTTTTTTTTAACGCTGTGGAAATGCATAGATCTGCATACCACCGTGAGCCGATATTGGGAGGGCCCCCGGGGCATGTAGGGCTCTCCCTGCCAGAAGGGCTGGGCCTACCCACTAAAAACACAGTGACTTCCGTCCGCGTTACATTGAGGTGCCGTAGGATCCCGAAGGGGATTTCTACCACGGCATTCTTGGTCTAACTTTAGTTCTCGAACACTAATTTCTAAAACCAAATCCAACTTAAATACTGGTTTTGTTAAACTAGGTTTAAGAAATGTAACGCAAATAAGACTGAATAGGTTCAGTCGTATCATTCTTTTAACAAAACATTGGATGTACTCCAAATACATATACAGTGAGTAGGTGGAGTCCTGGTCCTGTGTGTGTATTGCGTATATTTTGGTTAAACTAACTGTAATATTTTTGTTGATTCTATAAAACTTAATAGCAGAGAAGAGGATTTTCTTTTTAAATTTGTTAGCAATGTGAGTTACAAATGTGCGCAAGATGAACTACTTCTTAACCCCTCCCTCCATTTACGGTTAATATTCTTGTGTCTGGAGTAGGTTCACAGACAATTGAGCCTCCCGTCGCCACTTAAAGGCCTTGAAGAAAATGGTGTGTGTGTGTGTCCTCACACCTCTCTTGGAAGTGGGGCGAATAACATCTTCGCTCCAGGGTTACCAATCACCTGCGACGAGACCCGAACCCGGGTCAGCACAGCTGAGGCCACGGAAGTCGCGGACGTAGTACCCGTCGCCCCGACCATATATGACGCGCAGACACACCGAGGGGTTTTAGTCGGTAAACGCGTCGCCGCTCAACATCTTTGGTGGCGCGGAGTCCGACATACCCCGTCGCTCCCCTCGTTCGGCGATATAATATCTTTCCCCTCGAAAAAAAAATCGTTCACAGACAATAGTGCAATGGGGATTGAAATTACGACTGACGACGAAAGGCTATTGCCGCTCTGTTCTTTATGTACACACTTGCTATCTAAGTATCTACTGACCACCAATTTGACAATCATATCTGAATTGTTAAAAAATCTGGAAACTTCCTAAATAGAAAGAATTGTATATTATGATATTTTTTTCATTTTTTGTTACTGATTAATTCTCGATCGCGATAACGTATGAATATCTTGAACTTGTAGCGAGGTGAAACTTACTTACAATTCCAATTTTCACGCAGAATACAAATGTTTGTAAAGGTATTGCAAAGCATACCGAGCGGAGCTAGTATTTTTATTGAAAAATCATTGTTTCTCGTGTATTTTATTTCATAAAAGCTGGTTCGATTCAAGCTTACATTGAAAGTTCTTTGAACGAGTTGTTATTAAATTCTCTGAAGCTTTACTATATATAACTATGCTATAGAAGATAGTAGTCAATAGTCGACAAGTAAGAAACTATGCTATACTTTTCAGGAAATCTTCTTAATTTGATTTGCTAACATGTAACAGTTGGAACTGTACTTTTATATACTTTATGTCGCTCAAAATATATTCCAGTTATAAGAGTACATCATCTTTTATCATTGTTACATCTTCCCGACAAAATAAATTGTCTAAAAAAATTGTGATGACTTTTAAAATGAAGATGACTTCTTGATGCCAACCTTTGCAGACCAAGATTATTGATGGTAACTGATGCCATTTTCACTCTTCTTAAACTTTTTTTAACTCTTTTATATTTTATTCTGACAATAATTGAATAAATTATTATTCTGAAGACTAATTCTAACGAAGAATTTAAAAACTATAATAGGAAACACTTCTTAGCAAATATTTGAATTTTTACAGCTTAATTAAGACTGACTTTATAAAAACTTCTTAAGCTAAATTATAACTTATTTTATGGTAAGTATTACAATTAATGAATCTTTAATTTAATTAATTATATCCCCTCTTGAAATTAATCAGTAATTATGAATTAATTAACGTTAATTAGTTTGTTAGAATAAAACATTTTTAATGGAGGAGTTATTAAAGATACTTGACTAATTATTTGGATGTAATATTACATTAAAATTATATATTGATCTTACTTTTCATTGATATTATCATATTTCTCTAAACTAATATTATAAAGAGGAAAGATTTGATTGCTTGTTTGTATGTAACGAATAGGCTCCGAAACTACTGGACCGATTTCAAAAATTATTTCACTAATGGAAAGCTAATTTATCAGTGCGTGCCATAGGCTATTTTATACCCGTATTCCTACGGGAACGGGAACTACGCGGCTGAAACCGCGGAGCGCTACTAGTTTTATTATAACATTCATTCACTCTATCATCTCATTGTAGTAACTGACCCCTAAGTTCGAAACTTATATCCAGGGTATCAGAAACTACGCACACACTCTCACACACACACCTAAGCCGAGATAAACAATTTTCATCACAATATTCGCCCCACACGGGAATCGACCCCGCAACCTTACGGATGGCAGCCCGGGATGGTAACCACTCTGCCAGAAATAAGAATTATTTTGTGACTGTGCCATCTCGTCGGGTCGTCTGGTTTCTAATTTAAAATTAAATGTCATAGAGCAAAGATCTTGCCCTTAGGAAGGGTTTCTCGACCCCATATGCCCGCGGCTGACATTTCATGCTTTATCTATAATAATAATCAACTGATAATAATAGTACAAGGCCAAAAACGGTCAAACGTGGCCCAGAAAGACCAGTGACAGGAAGATGTGGAGAGAAATTGGAGAGGCATATGCCCTGCAGTGGGCTAACACATGCTGTTGGAGAAGATAAGAATAGTACAAGGAGGAAAGTATCAACAAAAAAAAACTTTTTTTTGTAATATTAGTTACCATAATTTTAACTTATTCCTTACTAGCGGCATCCCGCGGTTTCACCCACAGTAGTTCCCGTTCCCGTAAGAATATGGGGATACAATTATGCTAAAATCCTTCCCACTGAATCACTCTATCTATTAAAACAAATTGCATAAAAATCCGTTGCGTAGTTTTAAATATCTAAGTATACATATGGACATAAGGACATAGGGACAGAGAAAGCAACTTTGTTTTATACTATGTAGTGATCTTAACTAATAAGTTTTTAAGTCAGTATTTATGATATTAGTTAAAAAAACAACAACATTGAGTTTATTTCCTTAATAGCTACTTGCATTTCGGTAACGCTAAAAGTGTTACGAATTCAATTACTTATTCCATACATTTTATCCCATACAAAAATGTCCAATACGCCTTGCAAAGTTTTGACTTCAAAAATCTTCTTATTTTTTCTCTAACATAGACATATAAGTTAAGATATTATCTAAGTTTAGTCCATATCATTCCAATAGACATTACAATATTTACTTCCAGAACGGCCCTACAAACTTTTATTTTAAGATCCCGAAGCCAAGTAAGACTCACTTTATTTAACCGAAATTGCGATTGATCAAAGGAACGAACTTACTTAGATCAAAATTGACTTACGATGTGAATTTAACTTGTAAGTAATCATTGGAAATCAAATACGTTGAACTCGGTTATTTTATAACTGGATTATGGTTGGGAGTTGGGTTTTTGTTTATATTACTTTAAGGATTTTTTTATTCGTCATCTTCGAAGGCTATCATAATGACAGGGAAGTTTAGAACCAAATTTCTGCAACTGCTACCTCATTAAGCTTTTAGACATGTTATCCTACAAATATTATAAAGCCGAATGTTTGTGAGTGTGGATGTTTAGATGTGTGGATGTTTGTTCCTCTTTCACGCAAAACCTATAGATTTTAATGAAACTTTACAATAATTTAGCTTATACATCAGTTTAACACTTATGATACTTTTTATTCTGAAATTCCCACGGGAACAGGAACCACGTGGGCGAAATTGCGGGGCGCTGCTAGTATATTCATATACTTTTAACAGGCTATAAATTTTAGAAGCCTTTTGTCTTCCAGTTGCGAACAGCGCTTGTTTGAGATGAGAGTGATGATCGACAGCTGACATCGACAGTTGAGCTATAATTCTACATCCACATGTAATGACGTCATGTTAAATCCAATATGGCTGACTCTCAAAGATGGCGTCCCTTTTTTGCAAATCAATTACAAGCTTGTTACTACCTTTATCCGTAATAAAAATAAACTTAAGAAATATATCTTAAGACATAGTTGTCTTTATTAGTATAAATGCTTGTCTGTCCGTACATAAGCACATAATGAATACTGACGTGTTGTCGCCTCGAGCATAAACTAAGAGGTATGTTTATCACAGCGATAATACTCGTAATCCCGTATTAGTGTAATGTCATGCGTAGAAAATATTTACGCCTTAATAGAACTCTATGGTTAGCCAATAACTATAATATTGTACGTTCTTAATTTGAAATCATGACAGAAATAGAAATGTTTGAATGTGTCAAACAAATGTCAAGATCTTAAGATTTTATAGGTTTTAATTACAGCCTTTTTCAATTGGTTAATGATTTTTGAAGTCTTTTGGCTTTTTGCCCGTTAGTGGAATTGTATCCTAAAGTTTATACAACTTACAAAATAAAACCGTAATGTATTTATTTTGTTTAATAATATATTTCAATGTTAACCAGAAATTCTCAAAACTTCATAGATCAAACCTTTGAGTTAAACACAATTTATTACACGCAAATGACCCCTAAAATGTTATATCTGAATTCCATTTCATACAGTAGTTCTTTAAGAAAAGATTACCATTTTATTTCTTTGAGTTCGGTCTATTTATATTTTGTAAGGGTTTTGTTGGCCATTTCTGTAAAGGAATAACCCTTTCCGGGTTTTTATTATCGTTAGGGATCATTTGAGTCGGATCAAAGGAAATATTTTTATTAGATTCTAATTTTAAATTTGAAGGAGTTAGCTTGGTGCATGGATAGATAAGGATTTGGGGGACCGTTTTTTGCCCAGCATCGCATAGGACGACCTCGATGGCAGAGTGGTCACCATGCCGGACTGACATCCGTAAGGTTGCGGGTTCGATTCCCGTGCTGGGTGAATATTTGTGTGAACCACAAATGTTTGTCTCGGTCTGGGTGTGTGTATGAATGAGTGTGTGCGTAGTTTCTGATACCCTGGATACAAGCTTCGAACTTAGTTAGGGGTCAGTTACTATAAGGAGATGATGTAGTGAATGATTATGTTATGTTATAGGGACATTATTGGTTTATTTAAAATGTTTTGAAATATCTGTGATGTGTACGGTTCATCAATATCTAGGACCGACGTGACAGTGATAGGTGGCTGTTATTGAAGTGATTTTTTACTATGAACGTCTTCGTTAAGTTAAACTAACTACAATTAGCAATGGGATAACGGGTTAGCAGAAGGAGAATTGCAGAAAACTACAATTCTCCTTCATTTGTTGTTCTTGACTGACAAATTACATGTCCTGACTGACAAAAATATCATCAATACTGTATAATAACCCAAATCTTCTTATGAGAGAGAGAGAGAGAGAAAGATATATGTTTAGCAAAAATATAAAACACTTTGTTGGTAAGTAATAGTAATAAGACATTACGAGCAAAGCGGACGGTCAAAGTGCTTGCTTAAACAATAAAAATGAAAGTACATATTCAAATACATTTTCACATTTCATAATATGATAGTTTGTACGTGGTTTACTTACTAATGTATTATTAATAACGTAAAGAGTTTCTCTTTCATTGACTCCTTATTATTATAACTGACTTCAGAGAAAGGGTTTTCGAATCAAATATTCATTTTTACGTGTCGTTATCTTCACCAGCCGTCCTAGCATGATTGCGCGTGATAAAATATATAGACACCACGAAATAATATCGATTTCGCGAGCATGACCATATACTAGGGCGTGGTACGATATGACAAAATTAAATATGGCGGCTATATTTATTATATTTTGACAGTTGCATGTCGATAAATATTTATATCGATTTCGCGAGCATGACCAAATTTCATAAAATTTATTACGTGATAAAATTAAATATGGCGGGTATTTTTCCATTTTGGCAGTTGCATGTCGATAAATCGCTCTATCTATCGCGTTTTCGAAGTCATGCTAGCCCGGCAGGGTGAACCAATTTAGATTATTTTTGTTGAGAAACTTCAAAAGAATTAAATAAGTACAGTAAAATTTCTTATATTATAGTAAAACGTACTATGTAGACATCACTCCGAACGCATGTCACTCCTCAAGGTGAAGCCTATTATGTGATGGAAATTAGTCCAAGGATTTTACTAAAATCAATTCGTTCGCATAACCGTTAGTATTTTATGATCCGTGCCAAAACCCATATAAAATAATTCAAAGTACATACAATTTGTTTTTCAGATGTTTATTTTGTGTGTTTAGTAATAAACTGTTCTTATTTATTTAAGATCCCAATACCGACAAAATCTCTTTTATAAACCAAAATAAATCGAAAATATTATCTACAAGTATACTAATATTAAAAAGTGGCAGATATTGTGCTATGTTTGTTTGAACGTGCCTATGTCAACAGCGTTATCCGATTCGCGAAATTATTTTCGTATAAACCCGATTATTGGGAAGGCGATAGGCGATATATTATGCTACCCAAGGGGAAAACCGCCGGGCATAACTAATCTAATATAATAAAACAAAGGGACATTTAAACCATTTGTAACTCAAGAAGGGCTGGACTGATCAAAGTGAAATTTTATGCAGATGTTTCATATTTCTTATAATTAGTAATAATACATTTGTTGTAATAATCAGGAATAAATGGGATTGTATATTTTATTTTATAATAATTCTGAGGACATTTGGATTTTATTTGGGTAAAACCGTGAGGAACCGTTTATATAGAAATAAAATAGCAGAGTTGCTGAGATTTGCGCATTGAATCAATCATACAAATTTGAGTTGAATGCCCTGTTTTTAGCTACTATTCAATTAATAAAACGAAATTTGATTCACTGTTCCTTACGTTTTAATACATAAATACCTTAATAAGTAAATGTATATTAATATTAATGACGTCACAAAAGCTCGGCCCTTGGACTACCGACTTGTACCTACGGTATTCGAGAAAGTGGCCTTACATCGTGCGCTTTATTACAACTTTTGGCATTCCGTGAAAGTGGCCGAACGTGCTTTTTGAGCTTAAAAAGTTTATTGTTAATAATGTATTTTGTAATTTACTTTCAAGGAGTTTGATTAAAATGAAAGTAAGGAATGCTTGTGGACTAAATATAGGTTCATTATATGGAGTTACGATACTATTTTTTTACAATGAATAAGACTGCTGGCAGTGCTAGTTTATAAGAGTATTTAAGTACTTTTAATATCACGAAACCTAAATGAACAAAATATTATTTAGGGTATTTTTAAAATAAGACCTTTCTGCCAATAATGAACAAATAGGGACAAAAAGAGCAGAACAAATTGAAAGGGCTGAACTAATTAAAAAACATGTGTAAGAACTCATAGAAATAAAAATGTTTAGGAACTACCTAAGGATGGTTGGAAATGTTTGGAGAAGACCTTAACCCAGATGTGGGACAATATAGGTCTTCTTCTTTGCGTGTCGAATCATATTTTTGAGGTCCAGAACTGGGCCACCGATATGACACTATCAGTGGCCTTGTAAAGGTCCTCGCGTGTGCATGTGTAGGGACTTGCCGTGCAGGGACACGCACGGCAAGTCCCTACACATGCACACGCGAGGACCTTTATACATGCACAATATAGGTTAGCGAAGAAGAAAAAGAACTAACAAATCTACATCCAAATAATACAGTATTCGATTTCGCTCATCCATTTTAGAGCTACTATGTCACACACACACACCCACATTATAGCGGTCAAACTACAATACCCCTTTTTTGCGTTGGCGGGTAATGGCGATCATCCCAAAACTTTAAAGAGTTGGTAAGCCGCAACCGAAAGGCCAGTTATTAATAAATGTCAAAGATTAATTCGGCTACAAATATAAAATATATATTTAAAGTGTTTCATCAACGATATTTTCATTGTTTTCTAAACTAATTATGAAGAGGAAAAATTTCTTTGTTTTTAGGCTTCGAAACTTATAAACCGATTTCAAAAATTCTTTCACTAATCCAAAGCAATATTA
Source organism: Timandra comae (assembly GCA_958496195.1). Lineage (NCBI taxonomy): Eukaryota > Metazoa > Arthropoda > Insecta > Lepidoptera > Geometridae > Timandra > Timandra comae. The sequence goes on from OY292376.1 coordinate 5,912,058, forward strand.
TCAGGTAGTAATTTAGGCTATATTTTATCCCTATATTCTCACGGGAACGGGAAATAAGTGGATGAAACCGCGAGGCGTTACTGGTAATAAAACCCTTGTAAAGAAATAAATCTCATTAAGCATCCAAAATGGAAAAAGCAGCCTCTAATTTACAAAACAGGAATCAATTTAGAAATAATTAGAAAGAAAAAAAACATAAGCCAAAAACATAAGCGTCGATTGGGCCATATTTTTTAATAATTTTCTTTCCCATTTCGCTTTTGAAAGCAATTTAAAATACGAATCGCCACAGTTTCCCCTAGTGACCAATTATATCAAACCAGTTTAGAAGGTAAAAAGTACAAAATAATGAGAGTATTTTTGTTGTTAACTCGTTTTTATGTTGTGAAGGCATTTTAGGCGATTATTTAAAAAGTACGAATAAAAGTAAAGAAAAGTACGAATGTAATCCTTAGGCTGTGCTACGTGTAAGAAATTTGTCTTGTCGGATTCAGATAACCGAATATTCATGTAAATACTAGATTTTTTGTACATAGACTCGGCAAAATTCTTCTCATTTATAAGAATATTTATATGTTATTTAAGTCCGACAAGACATTTTTAGACCGCAGCCTTAAAAGTATAAATGGGAGTTTATTTCTTACACTATCCAGAATTATTTCTTACACTACTGTTCAGAAAAGTCGTGGTATTGAATGTCTACTTATCGTCATTCAAATTACAACATAATTAATAATTCTAAGGGCCTAATTCACCACCTTCAAGTAAGTTTCTGAGTACCTTCTCACAAGATTTGTCTTTGTCACTTGATATAAAGTAAAAAGAGACAAAACTAACTTGGTGAGTAACTTTACTTGAAGGTCTTGAAATAGGCCCTAATTCTAATATTTGATTAAAATTGGGACCTTTTCTATGAAGTGGGATCTTACACTATGATAATTTACTTTACTGAGGTGGACATTGACGAGTCAGTTGAACTGATCAGTCCAGACATAAAACTGTGCGTCACTCCAAAAGTTTTAGGCCAACTAGATTTTCCCACTGGAATCTGGAATCGCTCCGGTGATTGATGACCATTTTTGTATGGATGCCAGTTCAACTGATCAGTTAAACTGACTCGTCAATGACACTTTTTTAACTTAACACTTTTACAATTTATAATTTTTGCCTTCAAAATTTCAAAGAGACAAATCTCCTTGCAAAATAACCAATTTTCACATAAGCCTTTTAAAGTACAAAGTTACTTTTGAAACTACTGTTCAGTAATTAATTTTAATAAATTCATTATAAACTCCAAGTTTGCCGCAGACAGAGATAATCTTTCAAAGATTAAGGAAAGAAAAGTTGGTCGTAGAAAAGTTTTTTATTGGTAAGTATAAGAACATAATGGTATTATGTACAAAATTTTATTCTAAAACTCTTTTAGACTTTGTGAGATTATTATTGCGTAATGTGGTTATTATGTTTAATCGTATTAAGTTATCAAAATGTATATATAACTTAACTAGCGGCGCCCCGCGGTTTCACCCGCGTAGTTCCTGTTTTCGTAAGATAAAATTATGCTAAAAACCTTCTCACTGAATCTCATTAAAACAAACCGCATCAAAATCAAAATGCATACAGGGATAAGGGACAGAGAAAGAGACTTAGTTTTATACTATGTATAAATACCGTACATAAACGACTCAGCTAATAGGGGCAATAGTTATTTATTACGCGAGTATTGATGATTACTATCCTCGGCTATCTTCAGACCCTCGCCTGACGGCTCGGGCCTCAATAGCGCCTCGGAAGTAATCACCAACTTACCTCGCTTGTACCATACAACGTTTTTCAACACACTTGCGAAGAAATTTTCATTTTTCGCTAATAAATAAACAGTTTTTCTATTCGCGCGCATCCAACACAACAATGGTGATCGGCCATAGATTAAAAGAATATACTTATTAAAAAAAAATCGAATGAATGAATGAATGGAATCGACCATAGACCTACCAAAAGTAAGGCAACATAGTTGAAGTTTGTTTTTAAAATGTATGGACACGTTTTTTTTTGGTATCGAAACTTTTTTAAAACTAAACAATTTAAAAAAAAATCTATAACTCACTAGTGAATCAAACGTGTCATTATTCAACTGTTTTTGCACAAATAAGAGCCCCTTTCTGAGCAAGTGTGTTGAAAAATATATATTTTCACTGCACTTGACTGCAACTCGCCTGATGGATAGCGATGTTACAGATTAGCCTAAGATGGAGCGTGCTAGCCTAGAAGATACCTTCACTAGTGACTTAAAAAAATATTAGTATTTAAATTACCTTAGAAAAGAGAACTATTTCAAAAGAAAGAAAGAATTACATAAGAATATAATAATACATATACTAAAAAACAATATTTTTAAATACCTTCTCCTTTCAATCAGATTAAATAAACACACACTCGACAACAAACACAAACGACAGTTACTTTAGACATACCAGGATATAGGCTATAAATTTTCTCAATTTCCTCATACGATAAACATCAACACTTCGGTAAAATTCAGCAAGTTTTTGCTATAGGTATACGTAAATATATAAAAATTATATGTTAGTCGATAACATAGGTACATATTTTGCATTGAGACATTGCAGTATTAAGTTCTAAATATTTTATTTAGTTTGGGCCTCAGAAGAACTTAAAGCAACTGCAATCGACGCTATTCAAATTCGTAACGTAAAACAGTTTTGTGCGTTAACATCTGCAAGATATGGCGCTGTAAATTGGCAAATGTTACATTCATTTTACAGAAGCCCTTTTAAATGCAAATATATGTCACATGATTGCATTGTAAATATTTAATACTGTCATACCTACATTGTTTTGTATCCCACAGTAACTATGAGTATATAGTAAATCTTCTCTACTATACAGCAGATAAACTAACATGGTTGTGTGTTTTGACCCTAAATTGAAGTGACATAATTATCGTAATAAATACCAATTTTCTCTGAATATTGGACAAACATAAAAACAAAAATTATACAAGAATCCTAACTTATTTTTAGACCAAAAAACATTGAAGAAAATAATACTCATCAACTAAAAGCCCTTCTATTTGGCAACAAAATTATACCAATTGCTAAAATATCCGAAACGTTACCGGCTGTAGTCGACTGACGTCACTACTCTTTATTAACCGAAGTAGTTTCATACTTACTATGGATGGTCAAGTGCATTCACCTGTACTGGCTGGCTAGTACTATTGGAACTCGAACCAAAGTCGTACGCTTTCGAGATTGTTCGAGATCAAAACGTCAAAACATCTGTAAGTACTTTTAATTGGCAGCTATAAAATCCTATCTACCTATCCAGGGGTGAGAACCTGGTGATCTGTATTAGAAAGAAAGAAAGAAGACACTAGTCGAATTTTGTTAAATAGTATGTAAATTGTGAGAGACAATAAATGATTTTTTATTTTATTATTTATTATTATTGTGCTGAGTTAAAAAAATATTTAATTTTAATTAAATTGTCATTCGTTTTAAAGCTCTCATGGTCGTTTACCTTAAAGTTATTATGGGATATTTACAATGAATAGTTATCGAGTTTCTGATATTTTGACGCTGCTAAATCCATGCTGATATAATTAATGGTAGATGGTTGCTGTAACGTTTATTTTTTTACCTATGTAATGTGAGATTTGGACTACGTCTCAAAATATACGGATTTGGATAATAGGTAATCTGTATACTTGTGGTTATTACTTGAATTGCGCCTAAAATAAATCTCCAGACTTGATTTTAACATATTTTTCATCAAAATTGAAAATAAAATATAACCTGTTTCCCATTTTCAATTACCCATATTAAAAGCGAGCACTGTTTTCAATTCAATATCGGAAAATATCTTGAAATCCAAACACAAATGACGTAAACAAACAAAAATAGATTCAACTGGTGACGTCAGTCAATGGCGACCATTTTATATGACCTACATTTTGTATGGAGGTTGTGCTATTCGAGAGGTCTAGTTATTACCACCCTCAATCTATTTGTAGCCAACTGATTAATTCCAAGTTGTTTACTATTTTCAAGCGTACACAAGGTTTTACTTAATCGTTTGATTACATTACTTAGAATTGAACGTAGTTGAAAACATTGTAGATGAATATTTATTAACTTTAAGCTGTTTATTATGAAACTAGCTGTGCCCCGCGGTTTTGTCCGCGTAGTTCCCGATCCCGTAGGAATGTGGGGATAAAATTATGCTAAAAATCTTCCTCTTGAATTACTCTATTTAAAATCCGTTGCGCAGTTTAAAATATTTAAGCATACATAGGGACATAGGGACATAGAGACATAGAGACATAGGGACAGAGAAAGCGAATTTGTTTTATACCATGTAGTGATGAGGAATAGCCACAAATTAAATAGAAATAGCAAAAATCGTTTTCTTTCATTCATTCTTATGAATTTATTCATGCAATTTTTCTTTTTCTGAACCTTTATCCCAAGACTAATTAGAAGAAAGAAAATAAACGTGGATTAACTAAACCTTTATTTCTCGTCTATGAAAAGGAGGGCAAGAGTTTTAAAATCTAATGCATTATAAAAATAGATTAAAATTCACTGACCAGATTTCAAGTAACAGACTTAAAAATAAGTAAAAACACGCACAATAGTAAAACTACTGCAAAATTATCACGTTAAACCGACAAAACATCTAGAAACATTAGTAATTGCGATCGTCGCGTGCGCAACGAAAGATCTAATAGACATTCACCATCGCAAACTCTATAACTGAACTCGTTTCGCTCAAAAAATCAAAGAGATAATACATTTATTTTAAAAGAAATAATATCGAAAGTCAAACAGCGAAGTGACCTCGCAAACATTACTTGTTTTCGTCTTGTCGGTAAAAGTAGAGGGAGAATGTATGAAGACACATGACTGTGGCAGTGAAAAGAAACTCACGGACTCGGCTATATGTGTGTTACTTCCTACTTCCTATTACTTTTTAAATTAAACTGTGTTTTAGTGTTATTTTTAGTATATTCTTTAGTAATTATAGTGTATTGTGGTGTATTTGTGACTAATAATTGAGTAAATATTGAATCAAGTGCTGCAATAAAAACTGGGTGCTCGAATTTCTCTTTCGAATTGGATTTTTTTTTTGGTGCTATGGATTCTTTCAACGTTGATAGGTAAGTTATTGCATGATATTGTCAGATGTTTTCTTTTATAATTTGAAAGTTATTTAGTTACCGTGTTTGTTTTAGGAATATAATACGGTTGAGTTTTTAGGTTTTAGACTACAATTTTTGAGGTTTTTTTGTAATCGAAAAAGAGTTTACCACTTACATTTCTAGAGCTTTGCCGACCGATCTTTCTAGACTTATATTTACCTAGATAAGTATATTAATCTTAATCTTTACTAAGTGTAAACCGCGGTTATTAAAAATATTACTCCGGCTTTTATTTTTAATACAGATTTACCGGTATTTTGTTGCCGTTGTTACCATAATAGGGTGCATAAACATGTGATTTATTTTTATCTTACTTCCTCATAAAAGTGTATTCTTACTGGTGTATTATATTCCTCATGTTGTCTTCCATTTCTTTCTAGAACAACTTATTTATATACGGATTAATTGTGCTATCATTTTTGTATCAGTTACTAAGGTTCCTCATGTCCACATTTGGTCAAGTCTGTCTTATTCGTATGCCAATAGGTACGACTAATCATGGAAAAAATATTCTTTAACTATAAATTAAGTACTTATGTAGAACGAATAAATGAATTGAATTGTTTCTCAGGCATCCAAAATTTTGTTCTCAATGCTTGCGAAAATTATACAGAACAAGGTTTTAAGATTACTACTTGTTGACCCGGACAAACATTATTTTATCATATAAATGGGGTGGGACCTTTATCACTTAAGCGTATATAAATAGTTTGAGATTATTTTCAGACTAACTGTGCCCCGCGGTTTCACATCTCAATCCCTTGGGGGTAGAATTAATCAAGATCCTTTCCTAACGAATGCCTACGTCATAACATCTACCTGCATGCCATATTTCAGCCCGATCCGTCCAGTGGTTTGGGCTGTGCATTGATAGATCACTAATTCAGTCACCTTTGAGTTTCATATAAACATATATATTTAGACTTCCTTTAAATACTTTTAGAGGAGTTTGGTTACAAAAACGGAGACATGAGATTTCTTATTCATCTAAATAGATATTTATATAGTTAGCAAGAAAAAACGAATCTCACATTGGTCGATGCAGTGCGTGATTGACAATGAACAAATGAACACTTTCTTTGTAATGTAAATGACTAAATTAATGTTACAATGTCATTATAATTGACAATTACAAACTCTTGAAATACGAGTATAATAGCTTCCGTACGAAAGAAGGAAGAGAAACGTAATAAAGAAATTTAATTTTACTTATTACTGGTTTTAATAAGTAAACAAAATTAGTATATATTTAACAGGGATTATATTTTTGTATAATGTTCGCCTTAATTATTTTGTTTATGAAGATTTTTTAAGATTATTTTTTTGTTTCTAACCTAGGGGAGCGAGCGAGAATAATTTAATTAGGTATAAACCTATAGTATTTTTGTTGCTCATTCTGAAATAATATTTTTCTGTACTGTAAAAAGCGATCTGTGGTTTGGAACCGAGGTTGATATATTGTCAAGCAACGTTTAGTATCACTTTTACTTGGATGGGAGGTGCGTTGATCATATTAAATTTTCTATTATTTTCTTACATTTTTTAAACCAAATCAAATGTATTTGAGTTTTATTAAATTTTTATCTTAGTAAGATAGAACATTTTATAAAATTCTATGAAACTTATTCTTTCGTCTATTCATGGATGTTTTGGGAATTAAATTGTACACCTTTATAGATGTTTAATTTAATTCCCAAGACATCCAATCATCCAATATTGATTTCAATATTGGATTGGGTGACAACGTTTTGGGAAAGGAAATTTGGTTTAAGTACCTAGAAATACTCGTAAACCATAACTTATCGATATTGTGGATTGGGTGAGACATTTTGGGAAAGGAAAGACTTACCTGAGAATAAGCCAAAACTTAATTAATAAATGAATGAATAAAAATACCCATCTTTATCTTATTCTAAAGGTCAACCTCCATTACACCTTTTAAGGAATAGAAAATATTAATAACGTAGTCGCTATTAACTCGTAAAGAAAGTTTGAAAGCCATTAACGTTCAATAGTTGAATCATCTGCGAATATTTAATTGAATTCACACGTTCAAGCGATTCTAAATCATCTATACGTACAGATAAACAAAATTGAAGTGTCTGTTTGTAAGTGTAATTTCAGATGAATATGAAAGTTAATAAGAACATAAAAACAATCATTTTTTTGAATATTTGTCTGTCTGTTTGTTTAGGTTAATGTCTGAAACAGCGGAACCGATTTAGTGTTAGCTAGTGTTGTAAAGAGTAACTTAGGTCACTTTTTAGCCTGAAATTCCCACGGGACCTCGGTTAACGTGGTTTATACTTTAGGGCATACCTAGTTTTTACTAATATTATATTTAGAAAAGTTTACCTAGTTTTTTATACTCTTGTACCAATTCCCGCTGTTTCAACCAAGTAGTTGCCGTTCCTACGAGATAAAATATAACCTATGTTACTCGATGATATTGTAGCTTATTATATTAGTGATAGAGTTTTGGAAATAAGTTCTCTATTTTTTTAGTAAATAGTTACAAACAAAGAATCAAATCTTACTTCTTTATAATATAGTATAGATTATGATTAATTCCATAGTATTAACTTGGGTTAATATCTATGCGAAAGTGTGGTTGTGGTTTTTCCCTCTTTTCACGATAACCGCGGATCATTTCTGTGATAAAATTGCTTATGTATGAATCATCAATGTGACAATTTTTGCTGCTTGGTACAACTAATCTATATACAGAACTAACAGCATCCCATGGTTTCACTCGCGTAGGCCCCGTTCCCGTAAGAATTTGAGGATTAAAATATACTAAAAACCTTCCTCTTGAATCACTCTATCAGTTAAAACAAACCGCATCAAAATCCTTTGCATAGTTTTAAAGATCTAAGCATAAGTGCATAGGGACAGAAACGGGAAGCAATTTTGTTTTATACTATGTAGTGATAAAAAATAGCGAAATGTATGGTCTAGCGTCTGTCCAGTACATCTGCAACTACTATTTCGACAAATTAACAGCTAATATCTATTAGCTTTTCTAATATCTATTCTATTAGCTGTCATTTTTCTCCTTATTAATAAATATCAACCTTATTCAAGACTGTACCAAAAAATTAAATGCGGAAATATCTAGACTAAACGGTACGGTACTTGGGTACTAATTTAATGAAAATTAGACTGGACATACCTTGTATTTACACAAGGTACGTACACCTTTGATACCTTATGTTGCTACCTTAAATTTCTACAACCTCAAAGCATTTCTAAGAACGCTCTACAACCAAAATTATACATCAAACCTCAAAGAAATACTAACCTTAATTACATGACATTAACTACCAGATTCCTTTGACAAGAGCTCACAGGTCACATCCTTGAGAAGTGTAGTTGTTTAGTTGTTGTAACCACTTTCATACGACCAGTTTCTATCTAGAATCAAGTGTCATCGACACGGCCTAGAACTTATAATTAGACTGATAAAAACTTGCGGTCGTATCCTGTGAGCAGAAGACGGAAGATTAATTATTTGCTAGAGTAATTTGTTCTGTAACTAGGACTGTTATTTGTTACTTCAATTTTGGCAGTTGGTAACAGAAATATAATAAACTAGCTCGCCCCGCGGTTTCACCCGCGTAGTTTCCGTTCCCGTAGGAATATGGGGATAAAATTATGCTAAAAACTTTCCCACTGAATCACTCTATCTATTGAAACAAACTACATCAAAATCCGTTGCGTAGTTTTAAAAATCTAAGCATACATAGGGACTATCGACAGAGAAAGCGACTTTGTTTTATACTATGTAGTGAAGTGATAATTAATGGTTAGGTTGTCTATACCTAGTTTAGTTTTATTCTAGTGTCTTAACTTTTAACTTTATGTGGAGCGTAGTGTCACTATGCCGGACTGCCATCCATAAGGTTGGTTCGGTACCCGTGCGTCGTGAATATTTGTGTGACCACAAACATCTCGATCTGGGTGTGTGTGAATGAGTGTGTGCGTAGTTTCTGATACCCTAGATACAAGTTACAAACTTAGGGTCAGTTACTATAATGAGATGATGTAGTGAATGATTATGTTATGTCATTTAGGTACTAAGGTTACACTAGTGTAAATCCTAACTCGTGGGAGTTTCCGTGAGAAAGTGTCAGATGTGTTATTGCTGATTACATCTATCTATTCATCCTCACAAACTTTCCTGTACGTCTTTACTTACTTGGATGAAAAATATTGATTACTTTTGCATATTTGTACTGTATTTCCATTAAAATGATCTACTAATTATAACTCTCAAAACGTCATAGCTCAAGATAAAATTAATGATTCCAGAACTCCTTTCCATCACATCAAAAGAACCAACAACCCAACATAAAGAAACACAAAAGTCAACCCTCTCTCTGCCACACAAGATTCAAAATTCAACCTGACTAGCAATGTAACATTTTAGACAGAGTTATGATAGAAGGACGTGTGGTGCTATATCCGATTTCAGCTAGGTTTCGTTAGTCAATTGCTGACTTGATTGATGAGAACAGTTGCCTGATGCATGGTCAACTGTCACTGTTATGTTGCAAGTTAGAATCTATCGCCATATCGCTCTAGCACAGGGATGGTTAATTGGTTCGGTAGTAGGAATTGTGTGGATACAATGTTCGGAGTGTATGTGAGGTTGTTATATCTATGTTGTATGTCTATATATCCAAAGTTTGGTTATTAACATCACTTCCACCATTTATAAGATACCTGTCATTCAAAGAGGTTAAAAAAGTTATCACTATTCAAAAAGGGCTGGATTGAATTGACTTTTTCATTTGCGTTCTCTTGTTAATATAAACGCGTTCCCATAGAGAAATCAGAAAATATTTGATCTAATTATAGCACTATATTTATTTCATGCTAAAATAATTTTCGAGTACCTAAATTTTTAGATTAAAAAAGTATCTGTATGATCACACGATCCCACACACAGGTCAAAATCCTCTCTCACTGATGATCTTATATACTGTTATTCTCCAAAACTATATAACTATTGACGACCAAAGCGCCTGTTAACGCCTTGGGTGTTCATGTTAATTGCGAACTTTTACAGAGCGTGAACCAAACGCATTTAGAGTTAAACGGTTTTAGGAAGTACTTGGGTATAATGAGGGAACAAAAACATTGTGACAATTCCGTTACGATTTAAAAAACCTTTTGAATGTGTCATTGTTGTAGCGTGCATGTCACATTGGCCAGTCATTGCAAGGGCTACTTCTCATGCAAGTTATGTTTTAAAAAACTTAATAGATATTGTCGATACATGGCATGTCCACTACTGATATTTTCAATCAAGGGCAGATGACGAGGCATGGTGACTTTGACAACATGTAACTTAAGGTGCTGAATATAAACGATATAAAACCATCAAAAGCATTCACTACATCATCTTTTTATAGTAACTGACCCCTAACTATGTTCGGAACTTGTATCAGAAACTACGCATACACACACCCTCAGAGCAAAAAATTTGTGGTTCACACAAATGTTCACCCCGCACGGGAATCAAACCCGCAACCTTACGGATGGCAGTCCGGCATGGTGACCAATCTGCAATCGAGGTTGCAAATTCATCTGCATTTGTTTTTTAATAAGATGTAATTCACATTCTAAGCTATAATTTATTCCAACTATCACAATCTCATTTAATTCCTCGACTGTACATAATTCAATATAGATTAGGTTATCATGTTAATGAACTAGTAATCTCAACTCTAACGTACCGTGAACGTATGTCAGTGAAATGGCATTAAATGCAAAATACTTTCTTTGAATAACGCTACTGTTTGGTCCACATTTCCTTGTCATGCATTATTATACTCTATTAAGTATGATTTATTTCTTTATTTTATACTTATTATCATTATATTTTGCCAGTTGTGGCTTGTGGTCTTTCCTGTGCAGTGTTTGTTGTATTATAAGTACCTACATATACACGGATACTTTTATTCTTCTTCTTTGCGTGTCGAGTCATATATTTGAGGACCAGAACTCGACCACCGATATGGCACTATCAGTGATCTTGTAAAGGTTCCTCGCGTGTGCAGTGTATAAAAGTATTGACTTTTATTGAAATGTGAGTAGAGGAAGACCTGAGAAAAGATGAATTAAGTAGGTTGTATGATAGATGCCAAAGTGTGAATGTTGAGGTGACAGCAGCTGGGTGTGTACGGAAGGAGCCTCCCCGAGTTTCGCATATAACAAGCATGCGCCCGGCGCACCCTGGGCAATGGTCTGCGGACGGCAAGTCGGTAACGCAGACTAGCCGATCCACCACGACTCAACGGCAAATAACTTGCCATGCGTGTCCCTACACCTGCACACAAGAGGACCTTTACAAGGCCACTAATAGTGCCATATCGGTGGCCGAGTTCAGGTCCTCAAAAATATGAGTCGACATGCAAAGAAGAAGCAGCTGATAGAGAAAAAAAAAAGAAAAGAAAAACATGCATTAGGGAACATTTGTAAAATTTAAACGGGATGAGGATTTGTATGACTTAAACTGTGGAATACAGCATGCTAACAAAATAATAATCAAATATTAAATACATCATGAAATTATCAGCATAAAAGTTTTAGATAATCTGAATTTACGTTTTACGAAATTAGGAGCCTAAAATTAGTTTCATCAACAATTTCACGTGTAAACATACATGTGTGAATTCGGCTTATGGAATGTTTCCATATTGAATTTCGGCCCGAAAGTATCCAGTAAGACCTAAGTCATTATCAACTGATTTCGAAGACTTGGAGCAGTAACATGTCTGACTGAGCGTAATTTTCTTAAATTTAATAACTCCGTGTGTCTTATTAGCGTTAAGGGTTTAAGCTTAGTTTAACATAATCGGTTTTAAGGCTAGGATTAAGTTTAGATGTTATCGTTATTAGCATTTTTGAACTAAAGTTAGGCTAAGTAATCTCAAAACTTAAAAATGACTTAAACCAGTTTTGCAGTCAAGTTTAAAACCAGAGAGACCCTAAAAGTCAAAATTAAAAATCATTTATTGAGGTAGGGGCAAAAAGCCCAGCCTTGTATTCTAAAAAATAAATTCGAATACAAATGACTAAAAACTGTCACAATGTCCAAATTAAAAATCCATTTACATAAAAATACTTAGGTAACGTCTAAAACTTCGACACTAATAAGGCATCTTCAGTTACTATTTAACATCGTACGGGTAGTCCGTCTTTACATACATACATAGAGTTTGGATATTTGAATAGTTCAAATTTCCGTTTCGCTCCGTCTGAACGGTACTAGATACGAGTATGTTCACTCTTTGTTCAACATACTCGTTAATCATTCTTGTACAAGTTGCGAACTTCTAAGTATGTTAGTTGGAATTTTCCTGTCTTTAACTGATGTCTTGGTGATCTAGTAGCTTGTATCTATGAGTATCTGTTAGGTTTTAGGTGCTATTTCTGGGTTGAGTAATAACGTGTTTGCTATTTTTGAAATGGGAATTTTTGTATGGACTCTTAAAATAAAGGAGGTAAAGTCTTGGTTCAAATAGTGAAATTTTAGAAAGTGATTTTTGGTAATTTCGCCAAATACACACATCAAAAGTGTCTAGGGATCAAGCATTTTTATGCGGATTTCTTGAGATTGAGATGTGGCTTTGTAATAAATTTATGATTTTATAAATTTATATGGATCCTTTTTGGTGCATTTCATAATTTGAATCAGGAACTGTGAATCAAATTCGAGTAAAAGATGAAAATCAGCTGTCAATATTTTCCCTATAAAAACATACAACGCATTGAAGACATTATTAGTGCTACTGTTTCCCTACTACTGATTAAAACCAACGTTATTATGGAGCGGCGACGTCATTTAAGCAGGGAAGAAATGCTCAGAGCCGTGGGAATGATAGAAGCTGGTTCCCGGCAACGTACTGTGGCTTTAGCTCTGAATACAAGTCAGAGTGTTATCAGTCGACTTTGGACACGTTACCGAAGCACTGGTACCGTGGCTGAGCGCCATGGAGGACGGTATCGCTGCACCACACGGAGACAAGACCGATACATTCAAATCTTAACTCGAAGAGCTCCAACAATAACCGCCATGATGTTAGCCGTGCGGCTTCATCACTCTTCAGGGAACTTAATTAGCGACCAAACAGTCAGAAACCGCTTGCATGAAGTGAACCTTCATTCCCGAAGACCGCTACGGGTACCACCTATAGCAATGCACAATCGTAGGATTCGATATCAATGGGCTCTTGAACACAGAAATTGGGCAGAAGAACAATGGCGTTTCGTGTGCTTTTCTGATGAGTCTCGTTTTGGTATGAGACCGGATACAAGACGTATACGACACTGGAGAACCCCTGGACGCCAACAGCGATTAAAATCCTGCCAGGAAGTCCATCCTTATAGTGGTGGAACCATCATGGTATGGGCGGGTATTTGGATCGGCGGAAGAACTGAGTTGATTTGGATCAGAGGCAACCTCAACGCTCAAATTTATGCTGAGACGATTGTATCAGACGTCATCGTTCCTCTACAAGTGCAAATCGGTCCCTTATTTCAGTTAATGCATGATAATGCACGACCGCACACCGCAAGAGTTGTAAGACAGACTCTCGCCGCAGCTAACATCAATGTCCTGCCCTGGCCTGCTCAGTCGCCAGACTTGAACCCGATTGAGCATGCATGGGATATGCTACAGAGAAGAGCTCTGCCGAATATGGAGGGTATCCAGTCGCAAGAAGACCTTTTTTTGTTGTTGCAACGAACATGGGCGGCCATTCCACAGCGTGATTTGGATGAACTCATTTTGAGTATGCCAAACCGATGTTCTTGTGTTGTTAGTGTTCGCGGTAGAAACACGGATTATTAATTGTTTAAGTTACCCAATAAAATTTTAAAGAAAACTGTTATTTCAGTCTTTTTTTCGAACTTTAATGTTAGTGGTTCAAATGTCAAAAATCCCTTTATTAGGAAAATGGCAAATTTCTTTATTAATGCAAAGGTGACTTGGTTTATCGTTACTGTGACAAACGAAAACACTTTATTTGATGAATCCTTAAAGAAAATTTTAATTAATATCAATCAGGAGAAAAGTTATTGCAAAAATATATGTTGATCCCTAGACACTTTTGATGTGTGTATTTAGTCGATAAAGTCTGGGAATCAGATGGTGAGTAATGACTGTGGTGAATGACCTCTTTCACACTGATGATATACACTGATGACTTGTAAAATCAACTCATATTTGGAAAATTGCACATGCAGCGATAAACCCCGGATTTGAAAATCTTCTAGTGGACAAATGCCTCTTCCACAATTCGCTTATGTCCCTGATTGTTTACGAAAAACTAAATTTTAGTAACTTCACTATAGCTTACTTACTACATTGCTGTGTAGGTGAAATAGGTATCGAACCTATTTCACCTACACAGCAATGTAGTAAAATCACACGAAAACCAAGGAAATTTTACTTGGCATAACATTACGCCTAATCTTGCCAAAAGTACGCTTAAACATGCCAACACAACAAAATATAAGCCAATGTTTCCGGCACGGTACAGCGTTTGAACAATCCTACTAATATTATAAAGCCGAATGTTTGTATGTATGGATGTTTGTTCCTCTTTCACGCTAAAACTACTGAATGGATTTTAATGAAATTTGGTACAGATGTTCCTCATACATAGGAATAACACATAGGATACTTTTTATCCCAAAATTCCCACGGGATAAGGTTCCACGCGGGTAAAACCGCGGGGCACAGCTAGTAATACATAAACCAAAAGAGTCGTAGTAATAATAAAAGAGGAGCTTTTTATTTTTTGAATAAGTATGGTATTTTTTGTCAATCTTGAGTTTTGGCACCTTAAATTACAAAAAAAAAACATTTCAGAATTTACAAAATTAGCTGTATACCTACTATAAAAGTGACTCTTTCAGCCTTACTAATAAAAAATACCCACTGTGTATATTCTTGATATAACGAGTGTGAAGTGAAAACGCTACTAATAAAAACAATTTTGACATAAGCCTGTTATAAACCTAATGTAAACTCCAAAAAATTGTATGGAAAGTTACACTAGGTTTATTCAAGCAGGCCACCTAGTTTAACGATACTATATAGGGTATATATGGGGACAAGATGGACGACTGTATGTATCAGCTGATCGTGCATTGAGTTTCGTTTCGTTAGTTAGGTTATAATTTGTGAATTCGATCGATTTGTTACTGAGGGAGGTCTAAACCAGTCTGTGTTCTACGTAAATCGATTATTTAAATTAAATGGATTATTTAAATTATTTGGACTACCTGGACCAGAGGGACTTGGAGGAATTAGAAGAAAATTTAACTTCGAGTTGCAATCGTAAAAGAAAACATTACAAGACCCGATCGGATCCCTTTCTTTTAAATGAAAAAGATTTCAAATCAAAATACAGATTTACAAAAGCGTATATAACAAAAATTGTAAATTTAATTCGAGAATATATAAAACGTGACGCAAGAGGGTCTGCAGTATCACCCGAATTGCAAGTATTGACGGCGCTTCGGATTTGGGCACGTCAAGAGGTCCAAGACGATGCTGCTGATCTCCACGGCTTGAGTCAGCAATCTATAACTAATATCTGTCGTCGTGTGGCAACAGCCTTATCCAGCAGGGCCAACCAATTTATTTTTATGCCGAATAGCATCGAGGAGCAAGAGCAAGTCATAGCAGGATTTCGCCAGATTTGCGGTAATATGCGTAATACGGTTGGAGCTATTGATTGCACGCACATCAAAATAAAGAAGGTGGGTGGCCCGTCAAGCCAGTTTTATATTAACCGTAAAGGTTTTTACTCTCTCAACGTCCAAGTTGTTTGTGATTCCTCTCTGAGAATCAGAGATATTGTGGCAAGATGGAGAGGAAGTACTCACGACTCGAGAATATTTAATGAAAGTCAAATCCGTGAGCGCTTTGAATGTGGGGAATTTGTGGGGCATTTATTAGGGGATGCCGGATATGCCTTAATGCCATATTTGCTAACACCAGTAAATAATGCGACTACACCAGCAGAAGAGGCATATAACAGAGCCCATATTTTAACGAGGAATACGGTGGAGAGGTGCTTTGGTGTGTGGAAGCAGAGATTCCGATGTCTGCAAACTGGCTTTTCAGTGACATTAGAAAATGTAAAACTGTACATTGTTGCACTCGCAGTTTTACATAATATTGCCATTGATATGGGTGAAGACGTGGACTGTATAGGTACGCTTCCACCACCACAAAATTCTGTGCCTCATCCTCAACCTCAAGGTGTTAACGTACGGGGACAGGTAGTCCGAACATTATTCATTGAAAGGCATTTTAATTAAAATAGTTTAAATTTAGATTTTTGTCTTGGTTATAATTCAATTCCACATTCAAGCGACAACCTGTTGTCTTACCATATGCGAAAGGAGTCACTGACAAAATTGGGAACACCCTGAGGTGACCGTCCATCAAGACCTACTTCTACCTGCCAAGGAAAAAAAATCAATTTCTAAGATCTGAAGTGCCATATACCTTATGAAGATGCAGGTGTTTATAAACTTGCCTGTGACTGCGGGCTCTCCTACATAAGTCACACTAAAAGAAGTATAGTAACATGGATTAATGGATAACATAGATGATGTTAAAATAGATGTGACTATAATTCTGCAGTCTGTGAGCACACTCGGGAAAAAACCCAACCATTACCTAAACCTTGATGAACCCTCGTCAAAGAAACCCAGGATGATATGCAAGACCAATAAAATTAAAAAAAAAACCTAATTTGAATAGGGAAGATGGCACTAAGTAGGAAAAAACGAAAAAGATGTACACTCATTTATTGTTTTAATTGTTTTATTATAAGTTTATTTTGCAATTTTAAATTTTTTATTTTTAGTTCATGTTCCTTACGGGCCCATTCTTGGGCTTCCACCATGTGTTTTAACTTGTTTTCATGTTCAACCCTCATGAACTCTAGAATAGTTTCGTTTCTAGTTTTATTTATATCAGCCATTCTTGACTCCTGAAATGTAGACATAAATTATATTAAATGGGGTTGAACATATCTTGAGCTATTACTGAATCTAGACTTGAATATTCCCAGACCTTACTGTTCAGGGAATAAATACACCTTGACTGTACAAATGGTAAAAGTAGAAGCAAAGCAAATTAGAGAAGGTATTTCAAACCATGAAGACTTTTCCTTAAGAATAATCACATTACTTCTTCAAATAATAGGAAGTTTTACATAACCTTACCAAACAAATTATGTACATAATAATATTTATTGATCAATAATACATACCACATCAATTGGATTATTTTTCCTTATTTTTGCTGGTAATGGGTTATGAGCATCATACTTTCGTTTCTTTACAGGAGTCTGGTATCCTTTTTTTTCTGATTTTACTAGTATCCATTATAAAATATTCTTTGTAAATGTTTTCCCAAAATAATACGAAACAAGAATAAATGACTGACACTTGATGACAGTAACAGAGGCCTAGCGAGATTTCGTTCAGAAATTATTCTAATTTAATCGGCTTACTTTGACAAAATATTGCAATTATACCTAATAATATACTTTTAATTATATTTATACATGATTATATGTTTCTAACGACGTTTTAATATAATTTAAGGTGATATATTCTTATTTTGTGGGGAAAAAAAAAAACGTTTTTGAACGAAAAATAAAATGCTGCCATGAAGGAAACAAATAGTGAAAATAACTGACATAGCGACGTAAAAGCAACTGTGAAGATTCCATGAAGTTTCACATCAGGTGCACACTGTTTATTAGTAGGTCTCTGTAATAACGGGTGTGAAACTTTATTTACTCCTTTCACACAGTGAAACTGTTTAATGGTTAATCACTTGTGAAAGATTTTTTTATTAGTAAGGCTGTGTAAGTTTTTGATTAACTGCAAATAATTATTCCCAGGCATGGTGTGTAATAAATGAAAAAACCTTTTTTTTTTAATTAGACATTCTTGCTGAATTTTGTCTGGTTGGGCTTATTAGTCAATCAGTATAGATAGAATAAACGGTATTAAAAGTGTCACATTTGACATTGGCATTCGCATTTTAAATTTAATCAGGACATACGTCCGTTTTTAGTGGGTAGGCCCAGCCCTTCTGGCTGGGAGAGCCCTACATGCCCCGTGGGTCCTCCCAATATCGGCTCACGGTGGTAATAAAATTGATGATACATTCAAAATCTTTAATATTATGGAAATTATAGAAATTTAGCTTTTCAAATCAACTTAAAGTGACCCTGTGGATCCAATATCTTCGAATTGGTGTTACGATGATGTGGTTGACCCACTTTGCATCTCAGACGGCAGGTTTCCAAGACATTTGTATAATTATGTTAAGCTATAAAATGTATTATACTTTGTATATATTATCTTGTGGATCTAGTATAACAGTATACTTTTTATTCTCTTGATTGATGACATTATTTATTACTCTTTCGTCTAGTAGTTGTTTGGGTTCATTCTCTAAGAGTAGTTGATTGAAAACTAAAAGTATTTCTTCCTTTTTATTTCAACCTACTTTACTTTTGATTATATTATCGCTATAAATTATTGCAAAATACTAAAGTTTTTATTAATAGTCTAGATAATCTTATTTCGGAAAATTTAAAAAATCATTGAAATGGATTTGTAATGCAAAAATATAAGCAATCATGTATGTTGCTGTTTGGAATGCATAAAAAAGAGTTCTTTCTGTAAGACATTTTTAAAAATCAAGTAGTAAAAGAAACAAATCAACTAGGAATAACTAATGTATGAAAGTTATATTTAGTGATAAAAGCTATTCGTTTCGCAAAATGGAAGCAACTGAGTCTTCTAATTGCGGAGAAGAGGCTGTCAAGCTTTTCGTTTAATTCCTGACAAAAAACATATAAAATTTGCCAAAAATAAATATATCTTCTTAGGTCTAGGGTGTGGCTGAATGAGATTTTGAGAAAACTTATTGAATTAAGGCCAACCTAACGGAAACCTACATTAATAAAACCAAACCATATTGCCATAAATACAGTTTCCATAAATTCGACAGTTGTTCGTGACATCTTCGGCCTACATGTGACAAGAAACTGGATTCGACCGGTTTTTGTATTGAAATTTTTCCGTCTTTATTGGTCGGGGAAAGTTGTCGACCCTTATTTGTAGGCCTTATCACTTCACTACATAGTACAAAATAAAGTCGCTGTCGCTGTCTGTCCGTCTCTATGTATTAAGCATACAATCATAGGGACGGACAGCGGTTTTATATAAGTATAGTTATTTTATCGTCACCAATATTATCACTATCACTACATAATATCAAACAAAGTCGCTGCAGCTTTCTGTGCGTCCCTATGTGTTAAGTATACATAGGGACAGACAGCGGTTTTATATAAGTATAGTTATTTTATCGTCACTAATATTATCACTACATAGTACAAAACAAAGTCGCTGTCGCTGTCTGTCCGTCTCTATGTATTAAGCATACAATCATTACATAGGGACGGACAGCGGTTTTATATTTATAAGTATAGTTATTTTATCGTCACCAATATTATCACTATCACTACATAAAATTAAACACAAATGTGATGTTAAATTTTTAAAGAGACATGACTATGTTAAATCTAGTAATGTAAGTTTTAGGTACCAAAATGTCACAGCGAGTCAGGTAGAAAAAGTAATTGATAAATTAAGTGTAAATAAAGCCCCTGGAATTGATGAAATCAGGGTTCAAGACATTAAATTTGTGAAAACTAGCATAGCACCTATAATAGCACTCTTTATAAACATGTGTGTCAACAAAGGAATCTATCCTGACTCTCTTAAAACGGCAATAATAAGACCTATTTTTAAACAAGGTAGCCATCTAGATTATTCAAACTATCGCCCGATTGCAATTCTCCCCGCTATAAATAAAATCGCTGAAAAATTGATTATTCAGCAAATAACTCAATTTCTTGATAAATATAACTTATTATCAACAAATCAGCATGGATTCCGTAGGTGTCGAAGCACTACAACTGCATTAGCTAAGTTCACTGACGACATTAACGAGCATCTAGACAAAAAAAAGCATGTGGTCGCAATATTTATAGATTTCAAAAAGGCATTTGATACTTTGGAGCATTCTGTGTTACTGGAGGCTATGCGAGAGTGTGGCATATCAGGACCAATCAGTGAATGGCTCCGTCAATATTTACTTAACAGGAAAATTATAACAGCTGTTAGTGGTGTTCGAAGTGACTTAGCTACAATAAAGTATGGTGTACCGACTGGGTCAATATATGGCCCGATTGGATACATAATGCATGTGAACAGTATGTGTAATGTATTAAAATATTCTAACGCTTATATGTATGCTGATGACACATGCATAGTCTGTGCGGATACAGACCAAAAAATAATTGAAAATAAGTTACAGAAAGATTTAGAAAATATTGTCAAATGGGCCCATGATAATGGAATTATAATAAATATAAATAAAACTAAGGCAATGCACTTGTCGTCACCTCATAATATCAAAAAAGGTATTAAATTTAACATTGTATGTCACAAGTATGAATGTTTCCACAATAACAAAAAAAAATGTAAATGCGAACCACTTGAATTTGTTGATAATTATAAGTATCTTGGTTTAACTATTGATAGGACAATGAACTTTAGGGCACATATACAAAATGTTTGTTCTAAATTACGAAATATATTAAGTGTTTTTTACCATTTAAAAAGTGTGGTCAACATTAAAACATTGCGTGTTGTTTATTATGCTCTGGTTGATTCTGTTATTGGGTATGGACTAATTGCATACGGCCGTACTTTTAAGTCATACTTATATCCTATAAAAAACCTGCAAATACGCTTTTTAAAAATGATGATTAGTGATAAAACAAAAAAGGAATTTAGAAATGACTATAATAAACTATTTAACAAGTGTAACATTTTGTCTGTACATAATAAAAGTAAGTTAATTTTGGCTATGCATTATTATAATGATTTTTTGTATAAAAAGGTTGAGCAAAGAAATAAATCCCGTAGAAAAGGAAAACTATTTGTAGAATTATATAAAACACATAATTATTACGGGGAAAGAACTAAACAATATATGATACCCAAATTGTACAATACTTTGCCTGAACACATTTTTAAAAATAAAAATAAATCTAAAACTATCAAACATAAAATTAAATCACATTTATTAAATGAACAAGTAACACAAACAAAGTGATGTAATTTGGTTTCTCTCTTTTTTTTTCTTTTTGTGAACTGTAATAAAATAACATACAAATTTATACATATAGTATAGGTAAATGTACTTATGTAATTTTGTTGTCACTGTGCCTAAATGTGTATTAGACTGTATGTGGGTATATAGCATTAAGTATATTATACTGTATTAATATAAATGAGAGTTTATGTAACTGCCAACAAACTGTTTATCAGTTTGGCAGTGCCAATAGGTTAAGGTTTTCTTATGTATAATTTGTTTTGGGTTAAATAAATTAAAAAAAAAAAAAAAAAAAATATAAAACAAAGTCGCTGTCGCTGTCTGTCTGTCTCTATGTATTAAGCATACAATCATAGGGACGTACAGCGGTTTTATATAAGTATAATTATTTTATCGTCGCTGGACGCAGCTAGTATCTTATATTGTAGGGTGATACCACTTTCTTGTCACACATGGACGATTCTGATGATATGTATGTGTCACATTTACAGTTATTTCGTCGATTCGTTCTAAAATATTTGGATTTTTAATGTCTCTTTTGGCTTTTAATTCTTTATGATTATTTTCTGATATTTTGCTGTAGAATTATTTTGGTTTTAATAGATATGTTATACTCAATCAATCCATTGAAATATTAGACAGTTAGATACGTACTCTAATGCTCGCTCTCGACTAGGAAATAGTTTGACACGATTTTTCTTGTAGATTCAAACAAAATACACTATGAAAAAAATGTGTTACTGCTCTTTAGTAATTTCTGTATAGTTTACCCTCAATTATGACAAAGTAAATTCAATTAAACTATACTAGAGTATTCATTAATTCAACATACAATTAACAAATCATTTTGGTCTGAATAGTAAGCCCTGTGGAGCACCCAATAACCCTTTTAAACATGTTAATATTTGCATAAAAGGCTCGTCAAATACTTTAACCTAATTTACTCAGACTGGTTACAAATTGTAAGTAATTAATAATATACTTAATTTATGTGAAACGTTTCAGTAATTTATTAGCTAAAATGTCGGAATCTAAGTGATTTAGACTTAGTTCTGCCTTCTCCAATTACTTACGTTATTATCTTTAGTAAGCCTTAGGGAAGGTTCATATCTGACGGAATTTGCGTCGCGTATTATCGGTCGCGTAACGCCAGAACAGACAAATGTATAGAAAAACTCTTGAACGTTCACACTCAACGCACTAACGTATAATCGATTGAATGGAACGGTCAAGAGTTTTTCTATACATTGACAAATGTATTGTTCTGGCGTTACGCGACCGATAATACGCGACGCATGTTCCGTCAGATATGAACCTTCCCTTAGTGTAAATAGGATATTATTTAGGATGTCCATTGCAATAGATTTATGAAACCGATGGTATTCAAATTTCGAGTTTTCTGCCTTAAGTGCCAATGAAGTTTTAAGTGGTATTTTTACCTTTAAAAAGAACTGTTTGTTTATTATTTTAGCTGTTACTTATTATGTACATCACTACATAGTATAAAACAAAGTCACTCTCTCTGTCCCTATGTCCCTATGTATGCTTAGATCTTTAAAACTACGCAACGGATTTTGATATGGTTTGTTTTAATAGATAGAGTGATTTAGTGGGAAGGTTTTAGTTTTTTATTTTATCCCCATATTCCTACGGGAACGGGAACTACGCGGGTGAAACTGCGGGGTGCGGTAGTAAATAAATCTATCAAAAATGTTGAGTTCTGATAGACTATCTGTTATTTCTTTAAATTTATTTAGTAGCTATGGAAATTTTCAATTTCGTACCATAGGCCAAAATCTTTACTATCCTTACTAATATTATAAATGCGAAAGTAACTCTGTCTGTCTGTCTGTTACCTTTTTCACGCCTAAACTACTGAATCGATTGACTTGAAATTTGGTACAGGGGTAGCTTATGGTCCGGGGAAGGACATGTTTTATCCCGAAATTCCCACGGGATCGGGAACTACGCGGGTGAAACCGCGGGGCGCTGCTTGTAAACTATAAAAAATAAAACTTCTACAACATTGTTAGGACCAAATTCATTATTAGAATAAGCCTCATAAAAACGGAAAACGTACCTTCAAAGATTAACTAGCTCTATTATACGCTTGTTAAAATGTTGAATTGGCAATAATCCTAAATGAAGGTATATTTTCACAATGAACTAACTTAATACTGAAAACTTTTTAAACAATTCTCATCGTCTTCAAATATTCGTTTGTTTTTAAATCTCATTTCTGCAGAAATTATAACTTTTATTATCACAGAATTTAATTTTATCGTCTAATATTGTAAATTTATACAAAAAATATCATTTTAAAAAGCTTTTAATTTATTCCCTATATGACTGGGTTGCATATAAAAAATTACGTCATCTTTAAAAGCCACCATATTGGATTCAGGATGACTTCATTTTGTTGAATATGCAGTGTCATCCAAACTAAAAGCTTAATTAGTCAGATAATGATACCATACACACTTTATAATTTAACATTAAAAGTTGAAAAGCTTGTAAAAAAGTAATTAATTTAAACTAAAAAGATAACCGTTCAGATATGAGACAAAAGCTTAAGCAAAGAGATAATGATCATCATTAATACAAAGTTATACAATACTCGTAACTATTAAGAGTTAACGGTTTAGAAAAATTGGAAATTGTAACAGTTTGAAGTAAATTGGATTGAGTTGAATAAAGATTTAGTTGCATTCTTGGTTAGGTTAGTACATTGATGTACAAAAACCCAAAATGTAATGCCGAACAAATGTAGCATTCGACGTTGTCCGCAAACATTGACCACTACTACATATTTTGCCTGCCATCCATAAGGTTGCGGGTTTGATTCCCGTGCGGTGTGAACTTGTGTGAACCACAAATATTTGTATGGGTCTGGATGTGTGTGTAAATGAGTGTGTGCGTAGTTTCTGATACCCTAGATACAAGTTTCGAACTTATCTATGAAGCATAATGCGGATGATAGCTTAAAGTAAAAAAAGAGCTTAAAATGAGCGCACTGCGCTTCTTTTGTGGGGGACGATTGTGAGACGCTTAATATATCTTGAGTTTTTGTACATCAATGGACTTGAATCATCGGAATAAGTTGGCAAAGACTCGATATAATTCGTTTAAGTGTCCACTGACTGAACATTGGTGAGAAAATTTTAGTTCTTTTAAAAATATTGCGGTCTTTTATTACATATTTGTAAAATGGAACGTTTGACTTAAACGGTTTGATATTTTAAATGTTACTTTGTTAATGTGTTCAAAATTTTATTTATTAGTAAAAGACATGAATTATTGAAGATTTTGAAATTATGTTTACTGGGAGATAAGTTTAATTGAAATTAAATTTCATTTGCTAATGTTTAATTATTGATATTCAATATTAGATTTATCTCAATAATCAATGTATTAAAATTATAATTGTTAGTCTACAACTTAAGCCGATATTTAATTACATTTTGGTATCTACAAATTATACTCTCATAATATTGTTATTGCGTCTCAGTAGAGATTAAGTCGGTAACGCAGACTAGCCGATCCTTCCACCACGACTAAACGGCAAATAACTTGCCGTGTGTGTCCCTACACCTGCACACGCGAGGATCTTTACAAGGCCACTGATAGTGGCCGAGTTCTGGTCCTCAAAAATATGAGTCGACACGCAAAGAAGAAGAAGTAGAGATTAAGGTCATAATTGATAGACGAAATGTGTAGTATATTCATAAGTAACAATTACAACTAAGGCCACTTGCCCACGATAAGAAATTTGTCTTGTCGGCTACAGACAAGATGAAAATATTAATGTACATACTTGATTCTTATCTGTAACAGACAAGTTTGTTTTTGTATATAGACTCGAAATTATTTGCTTCATTTAAATACATGGTTATTTTTATCTTGTCTGTAGATGACAAGCTGAATTAAAATCACGTTTTAAAATAACTAAAAGCAAATATTTGTATTCAAATGAAAGTAATCTAGAAACCAATATGTCACCCAGAAATATGAGACAGCATAAAAAGGGGAAAGTTTATAACAAGAAACCGTTCAGTGTATTCAACGATAACGTCATACAACTCTGAGATTTACTTTAAAACAAGCCGGGAGAGGTCACCAGTTTTATATTTCTTAACAAAACCTCATTCCGTTTTGTAAAGAAACCTTATTTGCAAATGATAGGACAAAAGTTTTGAAATTAACTGTTCATTTTAGATTTTACGGATAAACCACGTTGTTTAATTAAGTATTTTGTTAAAGATTAAGACCTTATTTTATTAATGGACTCTTCGATTCCCGTGCGGGGTGAGTATTTGTGTGAACCACAAATGTTTGTCTCGGTCTGGGTGTGTGTGTGTGTGTGTGTGTGAATGAGTGTGTGCGTAGTTTCTGATACCCTAGATACAAGTTTCGAACTTAGTTAGGGGTCAGTTACTATAACAAGATAATATAGTGAATGGTTATGTTATGTTATGTTTTATTTATGTGTTATAGTCGTCAATTTGGAAGTATGAATGTAGACGTTATAAAAATTCTATAAAATAAGGTAATTTTTCACAATACAATTCAAAATTTTTTGTAAAAACTATGAATACAAAGCTAAATCTGTAGAAACTATAACATTAAAATAATCACAATACAATCTTAAAACAAAAAAGGTCTTTTTATCTTAAAAAGGCAAACTATCTAAAGGTAACCTGATTGAATAAAGTAAATGCTGAGTACTCTAAAAGAGATTCAACAAACAAACAGTTTACTACAGGGTACAATAACTCATCTCGCCGAGGAAAATGCTTTACTCAAAAATAATATAAAACAACTGGAAGAAAAATCCAAAAGGGACCAAGAGCAAATAATATTACTTGAAAATAAATTAGAAGATTCAGAAAGAATTTACAGAAAATCGAACATTGAAATAAAAAATGTTCCTTTAAAAGGATCTGAAAATAAAAAAGATTTTCTACAAATGGTTACAACATTATATGAGAAACTTGAGATTAAAATTGAAAAATCAGATATCAAGGATATAATTAAAGTGAAAAAACCAAAGACAGAAAGATGTACACTAATTGTAGAACTAAATAACACCTTTGCAAAAACCGACCTTTTAAAGGCTACAAAGACATATAATTACAAAAACAAAAACAATAAAATAAGCGCAAAACTACTAGGAATTAAATCTAGCCCGGATTGCGACACTCCGATATTTATATCGGAGAATCTTACTCACAAGTCATCGCGTCTATATTATCAAGCCAGGGAGTTTAGGACGACGAACCAGTACAAGTACTGCTGGACCAGTTACGGCAAAGTATACCTGCGCCTGGACGACAATTCCCCGATAATCCAAATAACTAGTGATGCTCAAATAAAAAAATTACAGAAATGACTAGATTTAATATCTCTTCAAATGTTCATCTTAAGAACTATATCAGGTACTTATATTCATTATACTATGAACCATAATCGAACTAAAAAAATTATATATATTATTTTCTATTACAATCTAACAACG
Source organism: Timandra comae (assembly GCA_958496195.1). Taxonomy (NCBI): domain Eukaryota; kingdom Metazoa; phylum Arthropoda; class Insecta; order Lepidoptera; family Geometridae; genus Timandra; species Timandra comae. Next base: position 5,939,037 of record OY292376.1, read on the forward strand.
AACATATTTTTATTGTTAAAACTATTTCATTGTTATGTTTACAACTGTTTATACTTACTCAATGCCGCTATCACTATAATTGTAAAAACTCTCAACAATATACTTACTATCACTACAACCTTTATAATTAAAATATATATTACAATAACTAATTACTACACTGTAACAAAAAAATACACAAATTTTTTACTAGTAAACATCGTCATGTCTTCTTCAAGTAATAATAATTATGGATAGTCCTAACACATTGTGCACAGAGTTAGACACATTAAATCACCTCAATTCCTTAGCCTGCACAATAGAAGATTTAAGTAAACATCTACCTACTAAAAAACCCAATCTCACAGTTATTGTACAAAATATCAGGAGTATTCACAAGACCTCAAATCTAGATGACCTAGAAGTAAACTTGAGTATGCTTAAAGACGGAACTGATGTGATTATCTTGACTGAATGTCGGATTGATTTTAGTAAACCTTTACCCCAAAAACCCGGCTATATAACATACAACTCTTCTAAAAAGACTAACCAAAACGACGGAGTAGTAATTTTCATTAAGAGTGACATTAGACACTCCGTTAAGGAGATTACACTGTTCCGGGCGTCTTGTTTAGAAGTTTCTACCCCCTCCAATACTCTTATCTGCATCTACCGCCCTCCAGCAGAAAAAAATAAGGATAAACACATAGAAAAATTTATACAGTCTTTAGATAATTATCTAACTTCTCCCCATCTTAAAATCAACACCACATTAACTGGAGATATAAATATAAATATAATGGAAGGAAACAATGACAACATTTCACACCTGTATCTTGACATGCTTGCTTCACATAGCTTACTTCCCGGTCATCGGTTTGATACTAGAGTTAACAGCTGCCTAGATCACATATTTACTAACATTGACACATCTAAACTAACTGCTACTGTGGCAGTGCTCGACACAACAATTACTGATCATAAAATGGTTTTGATATACTTTTATGAAACAAATAGATCCTATACTGTGAAATCAACTAAAACTATAACTGACTATGCTAGTGCCCTTGACTCATTAAAAAACGCTAACCTGATCGATCTGCTAAATATACGGGACCCGAACAATCTTTGTCAATCGTTGATTACTCTAATAAATAACTGCATACAAGATAATACCAAAATAACTAAAATTCCAAATAATAAAAAAATTATAAAACCGTGGATTACTCCTGGTGTCTTAAAATGTATAAAAAACAGAAATAAACTACAAAAACAAATCAAGTCGAACCCTTATAACGACATTCTTAAGATAACTTACCGTCGATACCGAAACTACTGCAATAACTTATTAAAGAAGTTAAAGAAAACTTACGAAAGAGATCTTCTTAACAAAAGTAAAACAAATAATAAAACTCTTTGGAACTGCATAAAAACCATAACCTATTTAAATAAAAATAAATGTCCATGCATAGAACTTTTAAAATTAAAATCATCTCCTCACGACTCAGCAGATTACATTAATTACCACTTTAACAGCGTAGGTAGTTCTCTGGCTGTACTACTACCCCAGGTTAATTTATCTTACAGTGACGACTACTTCGCTTCTTTTCCCTCTCATGTGAATACCATCGGAATTATATTACCATCCTTATCAGAAGTTCAATCGATTATCAACAACCTAAAACTAGACTCTGCTGTTGGATGGGACAATATATCGGCTAGGTTTGTAAAGATGGCCGGGCCTAAATTGGTGCCGGTTATTGCTTATCTGTGCACTCGGTGCTTTGAGGAAGGCGTCTTTCCCATCGAACTAAAACGCGCTATTATACACCCAATTCACAAAGGTGGAGACCGAGACGATATCAACAATTATAGACCAATTTCAGTATTGACCACCATATCGAAAATTCTGGAAAAAATGATGAACAATAGACTCTCTAACTTCCTTAAACAATACAAACTATTATCAGATTCACAATTTGGATTCCGACAAGGATACAGCACCGAAAACGCAATAACTAATCTTACTAAAAATATTACCACTCTTCTAGATAATAAGAAAAAAGTTCTCTGTATTTTTCTAGACCTGAAAAAGGCCTTTGATACCGTCTCGGTCCCGATCCTCCTGTTTAAGCTTGAGAAAATGGGAATTAGAGGTAACTTCTTATTAATGATAACTGATTATTTAAAAAACCGCAATCAACGTGTAAAATTAAATAGCAACACCATCAGCTCAGACATATCTGCCTCAGACTACGGCGTGCCACAGGGTAGCGTTATTGGCCCCACTTTATTCTTGGCGTATCTGAATGACCTTACCGATATTACCCTTAAAAACGGTAAAGTATTCTCATACGCAGATGACACCGCATTGCTTTTTCATGGTAGCTCTTGGGCTGAAACTTACCAGTTAGCAGAGACTGGACTTCGAAAGGTGATCAAATGGCTAAACACGAATCTGCTCACACTAAATACCCATAAAACAAACTACGTTGCCTTTTCTATAAGAAATTCACAACAGCCAGATCCTAGCCTAACTCTAACGGCTCATAATTGCAATGCCCAAATCCCCTGTAACTGTGAAGTATTAACTAAAGTAAATTCAACAAAATATCTTGGTGTCATGCTGGACCAGAACCTCTCTTGGCTCCCACAACTTGAACTACTTACAAATAGATGCCGAAAATTAATCTGGGTCTTTAAAAAACTTCGTGATATTGCCGATAAAGATCTTTTACTATATGTTTACACATCGTTAGTCCAATCCGTTATCCAATATTGTCTACCCATTTGGGGTGGCACACATAAGTCAAAATTTATTAAAATTGAACGAACACAAAGACTAATTAGGTGATGTTGCGCAAAAACAAGACCTTTAGTACAGAACAACTTTACAGGGAATCAAATGTATTAACAGTTCGAAAATTATATATACTACACTGTATACTTAGAACCCACACAAGTACAACTATTGATCCCACTCTCTTAACGAAACGAAGAAATTATTCTGTTATACCAGTTATTTCTACCAGAACTGCATTTGCCTCGATTCAATTCACTTCACAGTCTATCTTGTTATATAACCGCTTAAATCGTATCTTGAATATCTATCCTCTAACCCTATTTGAAGTTAAAAAAAAGATTACTTCCTTCCTTCAAAGTCTTACCTACGATGAAACAGAAAATCTGCTAATCTCCGTCTCGTAATTATTCACGTCCCAGTTTACACATTCACTACACATTCACAAATCCTTACACACATTCTTATATCTTATACTCTTATTCTCGTAGCATGCATAGGACATACACATTTCTTAAACTACCCTAACCTTATATTCATTTACTTATTATATTTGCTAATATTAATGCCTATATCATTCACTGAAAACAATTACTATTTATAAACTTATAATATTTTAAACATGACAATTAACACATTTTAAATTAATTTCATTATGTAAGCAATTTGCCAGAAAATGTGGGTATCTTACACGTTTTACGATTTAGCTTGCATTCCGCACTGACGTAGTTGACACAATGTTTACATTACTTACTTTACTTAGTCCGAGAGACAACTGTTGTAATTGATGATAATGTAAATTTATATCATAATTATTTGTAAATTAACTTATATTGAATATAAGTTTATATATATATATTTTTAATTAGTTGTTTTATATACATTTCGATATATGATTTATTTATTTTTTTTACTTCTTTTTTATATGTGTTCAGGTTCGTTATGGTTTTTAATTCATTTGGTCGTTTGTTATATAAGTTTACTCCTTCAAATATTTTAGTTTTGTCAACAAGGTTTTCATAAATGTTCGTCTTGACAAATGCTTCTAAAATGTTATAGTCGTTGCTTCTATTTAAATAACGTGCTTGAGATATTGTTTTCTTCAAGTTGGTGTAGTCGATAGCGAAATATCTGGGGGCACGGCAGTGCCCCCCGCCAAGTCGAGCGCGAAGCACACACTGCCGTACCATCCTTTACAGGAACCATTTCGCCGCATTTTCAGGCCCCTATTTGACAACCTCTGGATAAGCCCAGAACGCTGAAATTTTCGTCATCCAGTAAGCTATACAATCACATACTTAAAATAAAATTTCAAGTATGTAGGTCATTTAGTTCCCAAGTTAAGCGAAAGCAAAGTTTCGTATTTATGACAGACACTCACTCACTCACTCACTCACTCACTCACTCACTCATGATCATCAAAATAGAACTACTACTTCCCATAAACCTAGACAGCTGAAATTTGGTACAGAGTTAGGGTTTAATGGCCACATAAAGGGAAAACTATAAAAACTAGGATATTCAAACGGGAACGGGAATTATACGGGAATGGGAACGGGAATTGTAACTCAAGAACGGCTGAACTGATTTGGCTGAAAATTGGTGGGGAGTTAGCTTAGAACCAGGAAAAGGACATACGATACTTTTAATCCCGAAATTCCCACGGGATTGGGAACGGGAATTTAAAAATCAAGAACGGCTGAATTGATTTGGCTGAAAATTGGTGGGGAGGTAGCTTAGAACCAGGACAAGAACATAGAATACTTTAATCCCGAAATTCCTACGGGATTGGGAACGGGAATTTATTACTCAAGAACGGCTGAACTGATTTGGCTGAAAATTGGTGGGGAGGTAGCTTAGTACCAGGACAAGAACATAGAATACTTTTAATCCCGAAATTCCCACGGGATTGGGAACGGGAATTTATTACTTAAGAACGGCTGAATTGATTTGGCTGAAAATTGGTGGGGAGGTAGCTTAGAACCAGGAGAAGCACATAGAATACTTTTAATCCCGAAATTCCCACGGGATTGGGAACGGGAATTTATTACTCAAGAACGGCTGAACTGATTTGGCTGAAAATTGGTGGGGAGGTAGCTTAGAACCAGGAGAAGCACATATAATACTTTAATCCCGAAATTCCCACGGGATTGGGAACGGGAATTTATTACTCAAGAACGGCTGAATTGATTTGGCTGAAAATTGGTGGGGAGGTAGCTTAGAACCAGGAGAAGCACATAGAATACTTTTAATCCCGAAATTCCCACGGGAATGGGAACGGGAATTATAATTCTAGAACAGCTGAACTGATTTGGCTGACAATTTGTGGGGAGGTAGCTTAAAACTATTTATGTATAGATACTTTTTATCCCGAAATTCCCACGGAAACGCGAACGGGAACTACGCGGGTGAAACCGTGGGGCGCTTAATAATATAGTACTACTCCTAAAAAATAAGTGTGTCAAATAAGAAAATCTAATAAAATAAATCAATATAAACAAGTTTTAACAAAAAGAAATGAAATCCCACCAAAAACATTCTGTAAAAAACTAGCCAAGTCTCGATGGAGCTGCTTGTTTAACTCTAAAAAGTAATGAAATCTAGACAGACTCGTGCCAAGTCTAAGGTTCCTTACTGCGATTTCTTTATTATTATAGTTAATGTTGTGTGACTTGGCCGTTGAAGGGTACACATGTATGTACACAAGGGTACAAAACTAGGTGCTCCATGACGCTATTGCACCAATCTTAAAAAATCCAGAACCTATCCATTGACGATAGAAAATTAGCTTAATTATAGCCACTTGAAAAATGTTGATTCAATATCCAGTCAATTATAGGCTTGATAAAGCTGCGTATTTTAATAATGTTATAACATTACGTGTAAACAAAATTGACGTGTACCCACTACTAACCTTTTAAACAATGTTCAACGGCCAAGTCACACAACATTAACTATAATAATAAAGAAATCGCAGTAAGGAACCTTAGACTTGGCACGAGTCTGTCTAGATTTCATTACTTTTTAGAGTTAAACAAGCAGCTCCATCGAGACTTGGCTAGTTTTTTACAGAATGTTTTTGGTGGGATAAATATTATAATATATAGTTCACCAGTAAACAAACATTGTAAACTTAATTAGGTACTTCTGTAAGAAACATTGTAGACAACGATCCACAGATGAGAGGGGACTCTCCTAACACAAGTAAATAATACTTAAAAGAAGAGTTCCCACACAACTTTGTATATTTTTATGTGTGTTTTTTACAATAAATATTTTTGATTTTGATTTTTGATTTGATTTGAAATGATGTAAGAAAACTCATGTCATATCAACCTTTATCCCAAAATTCAGAAACATGTGACATCTACCAAATCGTATCAACTGAGTCAGCGTAAGGTGGCCATTGACGTGTCAGTTTAACTGATCAGTTGAACTGACGTCCATCCAAAAATAGTCGTCAATCACCGGAGCGATTCCAGATTCCAGTAGACAAATCTCGTTGGCCTAAAACTTTTGGAGTGACGCCATAGTTTTATGTCTGGACTGATCAGTTCAACTGATTCGTCAATGGCCACTATAACTGATCAAGGCTCATTTGCCCCCAGGGTAAGGATACACCGATATCCAATTTTTAGAAACTACGTATTGTAAGTCTTAAGTAGTTTTGCTACTATTCCAATTTCATATAATGGACACTTCTTGTTGAATACATTTTAGCAGTGTCAGTATAAAGTTAGTGTTTTGTAGGGATCCGTAAGTTTAAGACAAACTAAAAAGTCCAACCTATACGGTCAATTTCTAGTAGATTATGTGTCAGCACTCTTTTTCATGAATACCTGAAATAGGCTTCGTGTATGGTGACACGCAGGCGACGCAGGCCGCGCAGGGCAGAGCAAGCACGTGCGACGCAGACATGTGTATGTCTTGTTCTCTCTCGCGACGTTCCATGCTTTACAAAATTTGCTCTGCTCTGCCCTGCGTAGCCTACGTCGCCTGTGTGTCAGCATACGCTCGCGCTTAGTCAATTCGGCAAACACTTAAGTTTGAGAGCGAATGCAAAACTTTTAGTATAGGTACTTATCATTGACCTAGAATCTTACACAAAAGTAGAAATCTAAAATCTTTAATATTTTTTTGGAAAGTCTCGTGAGCTCAGTAATTTCACAGAAAAGGTAGTGATTACTTCTGATAATTTTACATATTTGTTTTATATTTATCAACACCTACACTTTCATTCTATAAAGGCTTCCAAACAATTGACGTCGGAATAAAACTCCTACGCATTCCAGTAACAGAGAATTTCCATCGCTCGCGGATTAGAGGAAAATTTATTTTAGATTCAATTTATTTTTCTTATAATTTCGCTTATTTTTCCTTAAGGACGGCTTATACAAGCCTTAGAACTAAACTTGTCGAGGTTTATTTTAAGCTTATTTCATCTGCAAGGTAATTTTGCAAGTGAAAAATATCCTGGTGATTCTGGGATTACAATATAGTCTATTTATTATTTATAGTTTAAGTTGACTGACAGTAAAATCCCTGAAAATAAATAACCATTTCAGAAATTAGCCCCAACAGATATACAGATAGAACAGTTCTAAAGTAATTTTCAAGTACGAGTACTACGTTTGCCTATCCCAAATACTGTTTTATTTTTCTTTCACATTACAAACTAACTCTTCAATTTTATTTACGTAGTTTCTGATACCCTAGATACAAGCTTCGAGCTTAGTTAGGGGTCAGTTACTATAATGAAATGATGTAGTGAATGATTATGTTATGTTAATGTTTCAATAAATTATCTATCTCAACCATCATCATTACAACCCATATATTAACACAATAAACCAACAAAATATCTTTAACCAAATGACGTCATTTGCCGGTAGAACAAGCAAGCCCCGGTTAAACTATCTCGGTCGGGCTTATCAAGTTAAGTAAGGGATTCGGTTCCCGGAAACATTGGTACGAGAGATTATTAAGATTAGTAAGGACTTGCCTTTGTTGCAATAATTTGGGTGTAATGTGCGTTATCGTTATACTTATGTAATTATTATATTATTTTTGTTTATACATATTTTCTCCGTCTAAGGGAAGGTTCATATCTGTGAACGGTCAAGTGTTTTTCTATACATTTGTCTGTTCTGGCGTTACGCGACCGATAATACGCGACGCATGTTCCGTCAGATATGAACCTTCTCTAAACATATTTATCCCTTTCATAAGTGATTTTCCCTTATTTCTTACTTATCAAATGCCGTCATAATATTTTTGTCCATGTGCAAAATTTCAGCGCAATTTGTTTATTGGTTTGTGTTCTCATATCAGTCAGTAAGTCAGTTTTTTATAAATATATGTACATAGTTATAGTATTAATCACTACATAGTATAAAACAAAGTCGCTTTCTCTGTCCCTATGTCCTTATGTCCCTATGTATGCTTAGATCTTTAAAACTACGCAACAGACTTTGATGCGGTTTGTATTAATAGATAGAGTGATTCAGTGGAAAGGTTTTTAGCATAATTTTATTCCCATATTCCTACGGAAACGGGAACTACGCGGGTGAAATCGCGGGGTGCCACTAGTATTGAATAAGACTTAGTTTACTGCAACCACTTCGGTACGTGGCTTCTGATTTAATTTAGCCTAATTCAGTAATAATCAGATGATAGAGTAGTTGACTAATTGATTGATCTGCACCATAATTCAAATCTAATCGGTTCAGTATTGCGTAAACTAGTTAGGAGCATATTAGATTATTGATAACTAATGAAGGAAATCACTGATTTAGGCAAATATCTATACTAATTTTATAATATAATATAATCTGAAGAGTTTGGTTGCTTAGAATTCAGGAACTATTAGTTTTAATTGAAAAGATCTGCTAACATTATACTACATACTGCTAATGTAGATAAAATGAAAAGTTTATTTGTTAGTTTAAACATGCTAATTCAAAATTACTGTTTTGAATTCAAAATACCGTTTATTGAGAAAAGCTTTAAAATATCACGCTACGACCAATAGGAGATTAGCTATGCAGCATGTAGCAACAGCTAGTTAGGCTCCAGACAGACAGACTGCATTTCAACTGCAATTCTTCTGCAAATTTCAGTTAGGATACAGTTCACACGGCTGCAATACAACTGCAAACCAAAAGCGCAGTCCGATTGCAGTCGTGTCAACTGCATTCAAACTGCATCTGAACTGGACCAACCTCCCCCCCTCTCCCACTCTCAAAGATATTGAATTAGTATTATGAAAAGTATTGATAAGATAACGTAACAAATAATAATTATCTTGGCAATCTAAAGGGATCAGTAATATCCAGATCAAAGCTGGTAAAACCTAACCTAACCTAAATACTGCTTTTATTAAATACTAGCTGTACCCCGCTGTTTCACCCGCGTAGTTCCCGATCCCGTGGGAATTTTGGTATAAAACGGTATAAAACCTTTTCCGGACCATAAGCTACCCCTGTACCAAATTTTAAGTCAATCGGTTTAGTAGTTTAGCCGTGAAAAGGTAACAGACAGACAGAGTTATTTCGCATTTATAATATTAGTAAGGATATGTAATACAATTTCACCGAAAATCAAACCTATTATTATGTATCACTTTTATTTTTCTTTTAAGAACAGTGGATCATATAATATTTTTATTCAATACCATTTTTTCGGCTTCTAATATTCATCGTTATATTATAATTTCCGAAACAATGGATTCCAATCTTCAAATATGGAATTGGCTTAAGTTTTCTTACTTATCCGTGAACCTAAATATAAGCCGAGGCTTTATATGTATTACTATTTGAAGATAGAATAATAATAGGGATTCGATAAATATATATCCCACCAAAAACATTCTGTAAAAAACTAGCCAAGTCTCGATGGAGCTGCTTGTTTATCTCTAAAAAGTAATGAAATCTAGACAAACTCGTACCAAGTCTAAGGTTCCTTACTGCGATTTCTTTATTATTATAGTTAATGTTGTGTGATTTGGCCGTTGAAGGGTACAGTACAGTACACAAGGGTACAAAACTAGGTGTTCCAAGACACTATTGCACCAATCTGTCGCCAGAACCACTACCCATTGACGATAGAAAATTGCCTCTTGAAAAACGTTGATTCAATATCCAGTCAATTGTAGGCTTGATAAAGCTGCGTATTTTAATAATGTTATAACATTACCTGTAAACAAAACCCACCAAAAACATTCTGTAAAAAAACTAGCCAAGTCTCGTTGGAGCTGCTTGTTTATCTCTAAAAAGTAATGAAATCTAGACAAAGTCGTGCCAAGTGTAAGGTTCCTTACTGCGATTTCTTTATTATTATAGTTATTGTTGTGTGACTTGGCCGTTGAAGGGTACACTGTACACAAGTACACAACTGTACACAAGGGTACAAAACTAGGTGCTCCATGACACTATTGCACCAATCTGTCGCCAGAACCGCTACCCATTGACGATAGAAAATTGCCACTTGAAAAACGTTGATTCAATATCCAGTCAATTGTAGGCTTGATAAAGCTGCGTATTTTAATAATGTTACAACATTACGTGTAAACGAAATTGACTTGTACCCACTACTAACGTTTTAAACAATGTTCAACGGCCAAGTCACACAACATTAACTATAATAATAAAGAAATCGCAGTAAGGAACCTTACACTTGGCACGACTTTGTCTAGATTTCATTACTTTTTAGAGATAAACAAGCAGCTCCAACGAGACTTGGCTAGTTTTTTTACAGAATGTTTTTGGTGGGATTTCATTTATTTTTGTTGAAACGTGTTTATATTGTTTTTTTATTAGATTTTCTTATTTGACACATTTTTTTTCTTTTTAGGAGTAGTATTTTATTACTAAGCGCCCCGCAATTTCACCCGCGTAGTTCCCGTTCACGTTTCCGTGGGAATTTCGGGATAAAAAGTATCCTATGTGCTTCTCCTGATTCTAAGCTACCTCCCCACCAATTTTCAGCCAAATCAATTCAGCCGTTCTTGAGCTATAAATTCCCGTTCCCAATCCCGTGGGAATTTCGGGATTAAAAGTATTTTATGTTCTTCTCAAGATTTTAAGCTACCTCCCCACCAATTTTCAGCCAAATCAGTTGAGCCGCTCTTGAGTTATAAATTCCCGTTCCCAATCCCGTGGGAATTTCGAAATTAAAGGTATCCTACGTCCTTTTCCTGGTTCTAAGCTACCACCTCACCAATTTTCAGCCCAATCAGTTGAGCCGTTCTTGAGTTATAAATTCCCGTTCTCAATCCCGTGGGAATTTCGGAATTAAAGGTATCCTACGTCCTTTTCCTGGTTCTAAGCTACCACCCCACCAATTTTCAGCCAAATCAATTCAGCCGTTCTTGATTTTTAAATTCCCGTTCCCAATCCCATGGGAATTTCGAGATTAAAGTTATTCTTTATCCTTTTCCTGGTTCTAAGCTACCTCCCCACCAATTTCCAGCCAAATCAGTTCAGCCGTTCTTGAGTTACAATTCCCGTTCCCGTTCCTGTATAATTCCCGTTCCCGTTCGATTATCCTAGTTTTTATAGTTTTCCCTTTATGTGGCCATTAAACCATAACTCTGTACCAAATTTCAGCTCTCTAGGTTTATGGGAAGTACTAGTTCTATTTTGATGATCATGAGTGAGTGAGTGAGTGAGTGAGTGAGTGTCTTAAATACGAAACTTTGCATTCGCTTAACTTCGGAACTAAATGACCTACAGACTTGAAATTTTATTTTAAGTATGTGATTGTATAGCTTACTGGATGACGAAAATTTCAGCGTTCTGGGCTCATCCGGAGGTTGTCAAATAGGGGCCTGAAAATGCGGCGAAAGGGTTCCTGTAAAGGATGGTACGGCAGTGTTTGCTTCGCGCTCGACTTGGCGGGGGGGCACTGCCGTGCCCCCAGATTGACTTGTACCCACTACTAACGTTTTAAACAATGATCAACGGCCAAGTCACACAACATTAACTATAATAATAAAGAAATCGCAGTAAGGAACCTTAGACTTGGTACGAGTTTGTCTAGATTTCATTACTTTTTAGAGATAAACAAGCAGCTCCATCGAGACTTGGCTAGTTTTTTACAGAATGTTTTTGGTGGGATTTCATTTATTTTTGTTGAAACGTGTTAATATTTATTTACATATTTTATTAGATTTTCTGATTTGACACATGTTTTTCTTTTTAGGAGTAGTACTTGATTATTAAGCGCCCTGCGGTTTCACCCGCGTAGTTCCCGTTCGCGTTTCCGTGGAAATTTCGGGATAAAAAGTATCCTATGTGCTTTTCCTGGTTTTAAGCTACCTCCCTACCAATTTTCAGCCAAATCAGTTCAGCCGTTCTTGAGTTATAAATTCCCGTTCTTATTCCCGTAGGAATTTCGGGATTAAAAGTATTCTATGTTCTTCTCCTGGTTCTAAGCTACCTCTCCACCAATTTTCAGCCAAATCAGTTCAGCCGTTCTTGAGTTATAAATTCCCGTTCCCAATCCCGTGGGAATTACGGGATTAAAGGTATCCTATGCCCTTTTCCTGGTTCTAAGCTACCTTCCCACCAATTTTCAGCCAAATCAGTTCAGCTGTACTTGAGTTACAATTCCCGTTCCCGTATAATTCCCGTTCCCGTTCGATTATCCTAGTTTTTATAGTTTTCCCTTTATGTGGCCATTAAACCCTAATTCTGTACCAAATTTCAGCTCTCTAGGTTTATGGGAAGTACTAGTTCTATTTTGATGATCATGAGTGAGTGAGTGAGTGAGTGAGTGAGTGTCTAAAATACGAAACTTTGCTTTCGCTTAACTTCGGAACTAAATGACCTACAGACTTGAAATTTTATTTTAAGTATGTGATTGTATAGCTTACTGGATGACGAAAATTTCAGCGTTCTGGGCTTATCCAGAGGTTCTCAAATAGGGGCCTGAAAATGCGGCGAAATGGTTCCTGTAAAGGATGGTACGGCAGTGTTTGCTTCGCGCTCGACTTGGCGGGGGGCACTGCCGTGCCCCCAGATTACTTATACAGTTTCGATAAAAGTCAAATTCGATTGTCTATTTTATTTGCGAATATAAATATTGAAGAAAACGAATTTGAGGTTTTTCTTAGAGCAACTAAAATAGGTGTTATATAAATGTTTATTTGTTTGTATATAAAGGTTATTGAGATATTTTTTTATAAAATTATCTTTCTAATAGACAGTATCAGAGTCACTTATTAACATAAGGTTTTGAATAGATTATTGTAATAAAAAATCTATATTCTATAAAAAAGACGAATTAGATTGAACAGATTTCATTCCAACCACCACCTCCATAAATGGGGTTTAAGGGAGTCACCACAGCGCACAGTGCGATTGTGGAGCACTTGACCAGACCCTGTCCCATGTGGTAAACGAATGCCCGCTTCGCTGTTTCCCCGGCGGAATATCGGAAGTCCATAAGCTTACACCTGCCACTATAATGGATTGGATTCTGGATTGGATTCATAACCTGGACATTCAAATCTGATCCTAGCAGGATTAATGCCATACGCAATGATGATGATTACACTTTACTTTATTACTTTCGATAAATTAAACTGTAATTATATACACTAAAAGTATTTCTATGATACCACAGAATATCCAATTCTTTATTTGATTATAACATAGAAACAAACAACAGTTAACAACATAAAATTACTAAAATTCTATCCATTACATTTCAATCTCGCTACCAATACTACCTTGCCAATTGTAGTATATTTTGTTAACAAAAAACTAAATTACAGTACACACAGTTATCCAATTACTATAATAATACGTCACCCAAACGTGGGGAAACTATCAAAACTTCCAACTTGACATCATTAAGAGAAAGTGGTATTTGTAATGAAATGAAAGTGAAACGACCGCTATCGATTCATTAGTCTAGTATGTTTGGTGAATCTAAACTAAATCGTACCACTTTGATAATAAGATTTAAATTTCTTTAAATACTTTTCATAGGTTTGTTTACGGATTTCCTGTTAGATAACGATTAAAATTGTTCCCTAATTTCTCTCAAATTTTCTCTCAAAAAATTAACAAAAACTTACCAAGAGAGAAAGAATTCTCTCTTGATAAGTTTTTGTTAATTTTAATTTAATCCGTGCTTCGGAAACCACGTCAGTCCCGGTTGTCGTACTAACATCATCGACAGTAGTTACGGGTAGTTATAGCCCTCAAAAGTCTAACAATTGAAATTTTGTATAGCCCTCTGGCTTGTGAAGGTCTGATGGCAGTCGCACGTAAAATACTGACCGCTAAATCTGGTTAAACTGAAAACCGACCCCAAAAACAGACATGGGATAAAGGTTCGGAAAAAGAAGAATTTAACTTGGTCAGTTGGAGCCTCATGAAAGCATTTAATGAAGTCAAAGAGCATACAAAAATAACTGTGAAATGTCAGAAAAAGTAAAACTAAATTAAAACTGCATTGTCAAAAGTACTGCAAAAATATATTTCAAAAGCAAAATTCTTTAACATTTTTCTATAAAATTTTAATACCAACCTGCCAATACATGTTAAGTCGCATTTTTCCTGAAGCAATTTATGTATCGACCACCATTTTAAACAGATCCTTGAATCGGAAAGTCATTTATATCTTTTCATACATTAAGCTTCGCACCGCGCCTGTTGTCTGCAGATAACGTTAAACCGAGTCTTAGTTATTTTAATGATTTTGGATTCTGTTGGGCTCGTTTTGACAAGAGGCTTACCTGTGAGCTCATGACACGTTTAATACTGATTTATTGTAATAGTGAACTGAGGATCGTTTAAGAATATTATGTAAGAAGAATTTAGTTTTAATTGCATATTTTTTAATGAATTCAACTTGCTAGATACTTATAATAATTTATCAATGAACTAAACACTATAATAACTATCAAAATCATTTTTTACTGGGGCCCTGATGGTACCTGTTGTGCCAAAGGTTATGGGTTCTCCAGCTTAAGACAAACGTTTCGTGCTCCTGGACTTGTAATTAACATGTCTCTTGTTTAATTAATGTGAAAAGTGAACCATTATGTGATTTTCGTACTTCGTGCAAAACTTTTTCAGTACATACTTGATATTGACTACAGAGACTTAATAAAATATGTACTTTATTGGCACCAGAACCTGTTTTATTTTATTTCACTTTACCTAAGATGAAAAGATAAAAGAACAAGATTGTATTGTTTATGTTTACTGTGGAGAATAGCAATTTTCTTACTGTACAGTCGGCACCAAAAGTCGATTAGCTGAGTAAAATATACGAGTATTTTTTTGAAGTAAAATATATTTTTATAGATTGAGTGAACTGTAAGAGATGTAATGAAAAGTATATTTTGGTTTGTAAAGTAAAGAAAAAGGTTTAAATAAGTGAATGTTTTCATTGACTTTTGATGCCGACTGTACATAAATAGGTATAAAACATAAAAATCTAATATATTCGATGGTCACAGAGGAATATACAAGTTATTGGGTTTAAAGAGCATTTATTTATGATCTGAATTTTGCTTGTGGTTTTACATAGAAATCCGGAGAAAACGTTAGGATGAAAATTTTCATCAAAATGTATCATATACATAATCTTATAATATCAGGCACATTTCGTTGATAAAGTATTTCAATCAGCAGAGCGTCTGATTTATTTTTATTTATATAAAGTTGTGCCAAAGTGTACTACGTTTAATATACATGTTGTTTATGTTCCTAAAAAAAATAAATAAATAAATAAAATATTTGCAATTTTGAGCTAAGAGACATATACACAAAGTAAGTACCTACCTTAAATGTCTTGCTTTTTCTGTTATATAAAGTTTAGGTCGAGAGCCTAGCTGCCTTATTTGTGTTGCATTTTAGTCAGGGTTTATAATCAATTTTGAATAAGTACTGTCAAAGTGACAGATTTGACTGACAAGGTGTCAAATGCTTACCAGGTTTTGTTAAACTAGACTAAAAATGCAACACAAATAAGGCAGCTAAAGTTTAGGCCTAGAGTCTAAAGGCCTAAATCCACAGACGCATTGATACTACAATAGTATTATAGTATAACAGCCAGTTATATGATCTACATATAAATGACTTATCATTGCATTTGTTTACTTTAACACAATCTAAACTTACTTTCATAGATTGAGCACACGTGTGAAAGGTATGACTTTACACTCTCATACATACAACAAAACTTATTCATTTTTATCTATTTGTAGCCAGTTTTTGTTCCTATATCTTTCTGAAAGTAATTGTAGTTTTAAAAGAAGTGAAAACAAAATGATTTATGATTTGACCCACTGATTAACTTGTCAAGATCGCTTTTAAATTAAATATTTTACGAAGTCTATATGCTAGTTTTATTGCTGAAGAATTATTGGTCTTATGTGTGTTAGGAATAGGGTTTATTTTATCTTGGAACTGTATATGTGTTGAGCATAGGTAGTGTCAAATTTAGTAGGTCTAACTTTTTATTTACTTTCGACGGTTAATGGAAGAAAAAATCTTCTTTTTTTAAATATTAGCTATGGTTTTTACTGTCAATACTATAGAAAACTTTTTTCTCTTAAATTTTTAAAAAGTATGACACAAATTTTCGAAATGGTTATAAAACAAAAGCTGGTAGCGAAATTATCTGTACCTCATCAAACTCACAGTCCATGTATTAAGTTTTTGTGAAACCAAGCTCAGAAGATAACAATCCAGAATGTTCTAAAGCCACCACAATATCCCTAGTTAGTTCGTTATATGATTCGTACAATTATTCTTTATACGACATTTTAGGACTCATAAAACATAGATATTTTACGGCCTAAACTACAAGTTGCAAGAGTTCTTATTGCAACAAAGATAGAGTCGAAATTCGCTTGATTATGTACCATGGAAGCTTGGAAGCCTAGCAACGCGTATGAGAGCAATTTCTGCAAAGTATATAAAAAGCAATCCATTCTTGATTGTCTGTTTCTTATCATAAAATGAAGTCATTATTTTCTGTGACATTAAACTCGCATTATGTAACATTTTCAATTGTACTTTTACGTGTGGGGAGAAAATTGATTCTATAGTGGACCGCGTATGATTCACAATGTGATAACAATCACAATCCTACTAATATTATAAAGCCGAATGTTTGTGAGTGTGGATGTGTGGATATTTGTTCCTCTTGCACTCAAAAACTACTGAAAAAAAAACTAATGAAATTTGGTACAGATGTTCCTCATACCTAGGAATAACATATAGGATACTTTTTATCCCAAAATTCTTACGGGATAAGGTTCCACGCGGGTAAAACCGTAGGGCACAGCTAGTTATTAATATTTTACCACAGATTACTGCAAAGTTACTTTAGGTTTGGAATCGAACAACAGTTTACATTAGCCAAAATGTGCCTATCGTGGACCAAAGTGTGCTAAACTATTAGCAGCTAATATCAATACATTTTGTTATTAGCTGTCATACGATATACACATATTATCCAACAAGCTGTGCCACGTGGTTTAACCAGAGCCAACTCCACTTCAATTGGTCATTGCGTGATGCTCTATAAGGCTCAACACACACCGGATCGTCAACAAAGCGAATCGCATTTCAGTGTCATACAAATTTTAACTTTATTTTCATTAATATAATACTTATTATCGTATGAGAAACTCGAACGATCGGAATTCGCCGGAATTCCCGCGGCGCCACAGGCGATTCTAAATATTATAGTAATGAAAATAAAGTTAAAATTCGTATGACATTGTAATGCGATTCGCTTCGTTGCCGATCCGGTGACTGTTGACGCTAAGCCCTACGCGTTCAACCAAACAAACAAACTCTTTAGCTTTAATAAAATAAATTGAACGAATATTCCAAAATAAATGAATTTAACTAATATTCGGTGCTACTGTGAGAAATTTCTTCCAGATGCTTATATTCTTAAATGAAGTCAACATTTTCCCCAAAATGTATAAAATATTCCATCCAATTACTTCACCAAACTTTATCATAACTAACAATTAATTTAATGTACAATTATTTGACGTAGTTTGATTATTGAACGGAAACTTATTGCGGTAAATAATGGGTTGGTACAGGGGTGGACTAAGGGAAATACGTGTGGGCAAAAGAAATGAAGCAAAACGTATTAAAACTTTGATCTTCTTTTTTATTAGAATGTGTTTCTGAGAGATCTGAGAGAGAGAGACAGAGAGAAAGAGAGAGAGAGAGAATAAACGTGTTATGTTAATTTCAATGTAATGTTGTTTTCAATGACTTAATGATTCAAGTCCAAAATTCAGTAGGTTCACAAAAACAAATAACGTTATTTATTTATCTTTGAACCAAATAAAATACAATAAAAATATAAATGAAACATAGTACAACATTCATTTCGAAACATATTTGTTCCTCAGAAAGTAAATAAAAATAAATATTAAGTGTAATTTCTGCGAAATAAAGGAAATTTTTTACCACATTTTTTGTAGACAAAAGGATAAACAAATAAATAAGCACTACATAGTATAAAACAAAATCGCTTCCGCTGTCTGTCCGTCCCTATGTATGCTTAGATTTTTAAAACTACGCAACGGATTTTGATGCGGTTTTTTTAATAGATGGAGTGATTCAAGAGACAGGTTTTTAGCATAATTTTATCCCACAGGGTTGGGAACAATACGGGTAAAACCGCAAGGCGCCGCTAGTAATGCGTAAGATTAGTCCCCCAGGGCAAACCCTTAGTACGTACCGATCTATACTGAAGTGAAATCCTTATGGTATTATTATATTACATTGAAGCGAAGCAACGTACATTACCATTTACCATAAGTATAACGTTAATGTGCTATGTTTACAACTCAACACTATAATTTGTGAAATATAAATAAAGTTCAACTTAGCTTGTACGAGTATATCTATTTGACTTGTTTACGCTTCACTGGACTTGGTCTCGTTGGTATCATCTTATTCTTTTTAAACCCCGACGCAAAAAGAGGGGTCTTATAAGTTTGACGTGTCTGTGTGTGTATCTGCCTGTCTGTGGCATCATAGCTCCCGAACGGAAGAACCGATTTCAATTTAGTTTTTTTTTTGTATTAAAGGGGACTTACGTGCGAGTGTTCTTAGACATATTTCATGAAAATCGGTTGACCCGTTTAAAAGTTATGGGGGTTTGAAAGGAATTGTGTTGGGGTTTTTTTTAATTTAATGTTTTAATTGTTTTTCTTGATTTCTGTGTTCTCTCTGACGTGGTTTATTTACTTTTTGGTATTTGGATTGTTTTACTATACACACACGTACGTACTGTCAAAACTAAAAACTACAAGAAGTGCCCCACGGTTTCGTTTTTTCTCTTTGCGAAATAATTTTTAAAATAGGTCCAACAGTTTTTGAGTTAAATTGTTTCTAAATAAAATAATAAAATAAAATAGGTCCAACAGTTTTTGAGTTAAATCGTAAAAAACTACGAATTATTTCCTCGATATACCCTTAGTATAGAAGTACCTAAAGTCTAGCTGTACCTAACTAAGCGTACCTTAGAAATTCGGGATCACAAGTATCCTGTGCTAAGCCAGGCAATAAACTACATGTATACGAAATTGCTTCTAAATCCGTCTGGATGTTTACACATTAAATATGCCTTCGGTTTCGTATTATTAGTATGTCTAGACTTACGTGAGGTTTCAACTGGATCTGACATATTATTTATTTGTTATATTAATTACTAGCTGTGCCCCGCGGTTTCACCCGCGTAGTTCCTGATCCCGTAAAAATTTCGGGATAAAACATAGCCTATGTCTTTTCCCGGACCATAAGCTACCCCTGTACCAAATTTCAAGTCAATCGGTTCTGTAGTTTAGCCGTGAAAAGGTAACAGACAGACAGACAGAGTTACTTTCGCATTTATAATATTAGTTAGGATTAGGACTAGCTGTAACGGTTTAGCCCATATCAGCTCCGCTCCTATTAACATAACATAATTATTCACTACATCATCTTATTATAGTAACTGACCCCTAACTAAGTTAGAAACTTGTATCTCGAGTCTCAGAATCTACGCACACACTCATTCACACATACCTACCCAGATCGAAATAAACATTTGTGGTTTACACAAATATTCACCCCGCACGGGAATCGAACACGCAACCTTACGGATGGCAGTCTGGTATGGCGACCACTCTTGGCAGAGTCAGAGTCTAGGTCGTCAATATTGTGCTAAGCTTAGGTCTAATCTGTTTATATTGTATTAGGGCCAAATCTTTACTTTCCATAAACCATATCTTCACTGTGCAATGTCTTTAAGACACCAATAGACAATACGAGTATAGCTTTTAAGTTTGTACAGTCAGCATATAAAAAAGATTTTTCTTTCTTTATTTATTTTGGAGCTTTTGTCCTATAAGGATATGCCAGCCCTATCGAACCTTAACCTAAGTTACATAAAATGAATCACAATCAACCTACTACTAAGTATACAATTTTTTTTAAGTGTTAGGGTCGCGCTGCAAACATTGGGCAGCAAGTTTAACAAGGCCTTCTGTAATATCTGCTGTCGGTACAGCTAAAACACTTGGATACCGACATCCAGATTATTAATGTCTAAGCGCAACATCGGCGCATGTCTAATGACCTGATTCTTGACACATTTAAAAAAGATTAACGCGTTTAAATATTTAAACCTTTATTATGACTTCAAAATCAAACTTTAAATAAAAACCCTGACGAGTACACTGCGGATGTTATGTTACGAGTTCGATTCCCGCTCGTGACAAACATTTACGAAAATATTATGATGTGTGTGACTGTGTGTGTGCGTATAACATAACATAATCATTTACTACCTACATCATCTTTATAGTAACTGACCCCTAATTAAGTTTACACAAATATTCACCCCCCACGGGAATCGAACCTGCAACCATATGATATCGAGATTCTTGATAGCGGAAACATACACATTTACTTACAAAATAATAGAAAATAGCCAGACACAGACAAACAGACACATACTTGCACACAAATGTTTCTCTAATAAATATTATTTTTGTTGCTGTCTGTACAAACCATTGACATATATATTTCTGTTTACATAACGCTAAGTAAATTAATAGAACTGTTTACAAACTCCAATGTAGACACAGCTTTAGCAACCAAACAATACTTAGCATTCGAATTGTCCCAGAAATTATTTATTCGCGTACAAAAGGTCATTGTATGATGAATGGCACTTGTATTTTGGGACAAGCTTTGTATGTATTGTGTCTTTGTTGACAGGATACAGGGATCAATCCCTGAAAACGGGTCTTTTGACTTTGACAATTGACTTTGGTTTGGATGATTTGTATTTTTATCGTGTGTCAATTTAACTAATTTATCTGTTTAAGTATACGAAAAGTAATCGTTTCTGACTGACTGACTGATCTATCAACAAACCGCTGAATGAATAGCGCTGAAACTCAAACGACATGTAGATGTAGACATCCTCTAAGAAATAAAAAGAAAATCGCGGGTGATACCATGGGATACAGCTAATTTTATAGGTTTTAATACTCTACTTTGATATATATTCAAAAACAGTTTGTCGTAACGAATAATAAAAAAAATTCAACGCATTCAGAACCTCTATCTTTTTTTAAAGTCAGTTATAAATATATAAAAATCAGATGACTAACTAATCTCAAAGACCTCTATTCAAGTAAACAAAACCTCTCAAACATTTCAACCTCTTTGATGCCTCAAAAACCAAATTTCTTGTACAAAACAATACTATCACAAACCGTATTATTTGTGCATGAACGATTACTGATAGCCCTTGACGATAACGGTCTCCATAATGCTTATTAAGATCAAACAACTAACTCAAATTAAAATAGTTCTCGTTAACTACAACGAAACTAGTTAACCAGATTAAGGAAGTGACGGTCTGGTACACAATTTATTACTCAAAGTAATAGTGATTTAGATGGATAGATAGATATTCTTTATTGCACATACACACTACTACATATTACAGAAACAGTTAGACAAAAACATTTGGTACATGGGCAAAGGCGGTCTTATTGCTGAGAGCAATCTCTAGTTCGCACCTTTAGGAATAATCATAATAGGAGTGCATCCGTGATCATGGCGCTTGCAACAGCGTCGAAATATCGGAAACTCTAAATAAATAATATACAGGGTGGCGCAATAGAACGTGCATATTGCATCATCTTTTTTTGCGTGGTAGAAGGGGCGTGGGCGGGGGGAGACCGATATCGTTGGGTAGCGCGGTTCATAAAGTTTTAGTCACTATGAGTCACTTCGACGGGAAGCGTCGCGCATTTTGCGTGCGCGCATTTTACGAAAACTCTCGTTCGTACGTAGTTGTCAGGCGACTATTTTGTTCTGAGTATGGTGTACGGCAAATTAGGGAGGCTCCGAGTGCTAATTTAATTAAAATCTGGATAAAGCGTTTTGAAGAGACTGGATCGACGTTTAAACCACACGCGAAAAGTCGTCCACGCACATCTAGGACCGAAGACAATATTGAGAGTGTTAAGCAGTCGGTACCAGAAGATCCACAAATGTCTACTCGCAAGAGATCGTCTGTCCTAAACATATCGCGACGAAGTTTTCAACGAATTTTAAACTTGGATCTTAAATTGCATCCATACAAGCTGCAATTAACTCAAGAATTGAAAGACTCTGACTTCATAGCACGGCTCACATTTGCTAATGAAATGCTCAATCGGTTTTCAAATTTTGAAAACATCCTTTTCTCTGATGAGGCACATTTTCATATGAATGGGTTCGTAAACCGCCAAAATTGTCGTTATTGGAATAGTGAAAATCCCAGACTCAAACATCAAAAACCGTTACATAGCCCTAAAGTGACAGTTTGGGCCGCAATATCTGCCAAAGGAATAATTGGTCCTTATTTTTTTGAAAACGCACGGGGGCAAAACATCACTGTTAATACCGAACGCTATGTTGCGATGTTGGAAGGTTTTTTGGCCCCAGAACTTGAAAATTCAAGAATAAAGAACTCTAGGACTTGGTTCCAACAAGACGGAGCTACCAGTCACACATCAAATGACTCCATGGCGGTTGTGAAGCAGATGTTCCCTGGCAAACTGATTTCGAAAAGAGGTGATATCCCATGGCCTCCGCGCAGTCCAGACTTGACGCCTCCTGACTTTTTTTTGTGGGGATACCTCAAACACAAAGTCTACACCAATAATCCGAGAAACATCAGTCAGCTCAAGGAGAATATTCGTGGTGAAATGGCAGCAATCACACCAGCACTACTTAAGAAAGTTTTCGGTAATTTCCGTTTGCGGTTAGAGGAGTGCCAACGTAGAGAGGGTCATCATTTAGATGATGTTATTTTTAAAAAATAAACTTCATTTATCACTTAATAATTGCTTAGTTTTATTTTAACTATACCTTTTGTATTTATTTTTTAATAATTATTTTAAAAATGCACGTTCTATTGCGCCACCCTGTACATGTAAATATCCCGTTAATCGTAATAAATTGAGTGCTAATAACCATGATAACTATAAAAACTTTATTTAGGAATAATTATTATTCCTAAAGTTACCTATATACCTATTAAAATAGGTAAGTATATAGGTAAATGTGTGCCGCCGACAGGACACATTGACGCGAGTTGGGAAAGGCCAGCAGGGGACACATACAGGCTGTTGATGATGATATAGGCAAATTAGCAGCGCCCTGCAGTTTCATCCGCATAGCACCCGCTCCCATGAGAATGCAGAAATAAAATTATACCAAAAATTCGCTTGAATCACTCTATCTATTAAAAAAAACCGCATCAAAATGCGCGTTGCGTAGTTTTAAAGATGTAAGCATACATAGGGACAGACAGCGGGAAACGACTTTGTTTTGTACTGTGTGGTGATAGCATCACACATAGCCATCTAGTGCCATACTAAGAAAAGCTTTTACCATGAATACTAGACCGTGGATAAACATACTTAAATACTTTGTTTTTGTCAATACATATTTAGAATAGATAGAAATCACACAGACCAAGATATACAATAAACAGACTTTTCATGCACATAAAACTTGGTAACCACTGCCAACGATGCTACTTGGTCATATCTCAATCGTTTTGGATCGCATAAAATACCTTGCATGGGAATCGAACCCGCTAACCTTTGTTAGACAGTCTATGGTCCATGGTCTAAGGCATGGTAACCACTATTCCATTTGTTTTGTCAAATGTAATGAATTATCATTTTGCTCTAAGAAAGAAAAACATTGTAGCACGTAACAAGTTAAAGACGCAAAAATTGGAAGAAGTAATCTACCAATCTACTCTCAGAGCTGTAAACTTAGACTCAAACCCAGGCTTGCTCAACAAACTGTAGCAACGCAAAGCCGATGATGATGCAATAAGCAAGCCAAGTTAAACCTTTTTAATTCATTTATAGAGTCCTAAATCAGATGAGCAAAACGTAAAAGGTCCAGAATTCTCGTCGACCTATAAAACAGATATAAAACTCGGAAGTGTTGGAACATTTCTTTCAGTTCCTATTTTATTCAGTGCTTTTAAACTAACACAGCGTACTTTATACCACATTTATTTATTTAAAACGATAAAATAAAGAGATCACTTGTGTTTTATTTGATTTCGTTGAGTTAAGTGTTGTTTTAAACGATTGTTGTGGAGATATTTTCTAGATTTCATCGCGTATAGGGTTTCTTTTCTTTACGACTGGCAGTTGTTATTTTGCCTACAAATACTTTAGCATTTGAGAAGGAAATAATTGAAAACCATTTTTTTGTCAACCTATAGTGTCGCACTGCTGGGCAAAGGTCTCCCCCAAACATTTCCAACCATCCCTATCCTTCGCAGTGTCCCACCAGCTACTGTCGAAGGTGGTAAGATCATCCCGCCAGCGCTTTTTCATTTAATTATTTGGCTAAATTATGAGGTAAATCCAGGTAAATTTCAATCACATAATTTTAGGGACAAGAATTTTCATTGAAATTCTGAGACAAGCCTATAGATAGACTTTAACCCTAATCGTTTTCAAATTATATATATGAGTAATTTAAACTTTTTATGGGATAACTTGACCTCTTTGGACAAATGTATAACATATTGCTATCCCATTTCAGGTGGAGTGTATGTCAAATTATGGAGGACGTTTTTATGTGAATTTTTATTATGGCTATAAATTATAATTTATGTCACCTACGAAATTCCGGAAAATAATTTTCAATGTTGTCTATTATTATACGTATTATGTGTTAATATCTATAAGAGGTTTGTATGTTGTACTTGTATGCAGGTATTTTTCCGCTTTTAGATTTTTCAAGTTTTTTTTCTATGTATCCTTTATTTTCTTTTTCCGGACCATATTTCCTCGAACTTATATGCCATATCTAATTGGGGTCAGTTTTTAGTTTCTAGTCTTTAATGCGTAAGTTAATACAATCTATAATTACTATTTAATTCTTGTCCATTGAAGAAGAAGAAGAAAAAATGCGTAATGCATAAGTATTTGTTGGTCAAACAATCTAGCTAGTATATGATGTTAGTACAGCAACCGAGACCGACGAAAATAGACGAAATAATTCCTGGCATAAATTAAAAATTCTAATGAAAATCTTAACAACGTTTCGTAATTTGATTAAAATAAGTTACTCAGTGATTTTTTTAATAATGAAATAATTAGATATACACTGATTCTGCGAAGTTTGCTTTCCTGTAAAAAATTGCAATTCATAATTAATGTTTTTTAAAGATTTAATGTGCGTTTGTTACACCCCACACATAGCCCCAAGAATTACTTATTTAAAAACACAGTTGACATAACTTTTTGCAGTTGCTTTTCTTATACTTTTGCTAAGATTCTAATCGTAAAAGACTTACTTACTTATCACCGTATTTTTTTACTATATCATTTTTTTATTATTTTGGAATAGTCACAGCTTTTGCGTGGTAAATTAACCATTACAATGTATAAAAGTCAACAAACTGTCTTATTAAACAGTTATTTCTCAACAAAACAGTTAATATCACTTACAATAACAGTTACACTATAGTTAATAATTACGTAATCATGAAAGTGCTACAAATTAGCGTTTGAAAAAAGAATTCACGTTCCGTCTAACGTAAACTACGATTGTTTGTTTGCATGCATACAGATGCGATTTCTGCTTACGTGAAACGAAACGCTATCTCACTTTCACTGCGTTGCATGCTGAAGTGGAATACTAATATCAATATAGGAGTTATGTTTTAACTCGATAATTGCAACAAAATTATTATTACTAGCTGTGCTTCGTGATTTTACCCGCTTTGGGATAAAATAGCCTATGTCCTTCGTCGGATCATAAGCTACACCTGTGCCAAATTCATCGTTTCATCAAGTCAACCGATTCAGTAGCTTAGTCGTGAAAAGATAACAGACTGACAGATTGTAACAAATAAATTTAAATAAAATATTTGCCAACTAGCTATGCCCAGTTTTACTCGCGTTAATCCCATCCCGTGGGAATTTCAGGATAAAACATCCTACGTGTTTTTCCTAGTTACTTATAAGGAACCTCTCTGTACTAAACATCTAAATCGGTTCAGTAATTTTTGACAGAGTAACGAGTAAGAGTAACGTACATCCATCCTCACCAACTTTGGAATTTATAATATTAGCAGGAAATAAGATTTCGTTGTAAATCTATCTTCTTCACTTTTAATAAAATATCTTTCGCTGGTGAGTGCGTAATTTTAATGGTTACTAGAACGTAATTCTTTTTTTAAATAATTGTAATAATTCAAGAACAAAACTCGAAATTCTATTTCATCGTGGCATAGTATAATAATGAGTACTAGTCCGTGGTGTGATTTCGTGATCTATGATTCGTCAGTTACCCTGTTCGAAACGTGGATAATAATTTCAAATGCTTTTAACGTCTTGGTAGTAAAAACTATATTTTAGTTATTTATCTATATACTTTTTTTGTATATAAACCTCTTCCGTTACTGAGTGATGTACTGACTGACAGACAACGCTCAGCCGAAACTATTGGTAGAGAGCTGAAATTTGGCACGTGTATTTGTTAGGGGGAGTAGACTACCACTAAGCGAGTATTTTTGGAAATTCCCCCCAGGGGGAGAAAAAGGGGAAAATCCCAAATTCTGCCGGAAGTCATTAGTGCACGCGAACGAAGTCACGGGCAAAAACTAGTTTGAACATAAAAAATATCGGTATTTTGAACTCATAATTATTAATGCAGTGCAGTGTGGTTAGCAACCACAATACAACATGTTTTGTTTTGTTTATGCAATCAGAGATATCAGAATACACAAACATCATGATGTTTATCTCGATCTGTGTGTATGTATTAATTACCGTTTGCGTCGTTTCTGATACCCTAGATGCAGGTAATAAACCTAGTTAAGAGTCAGTTGATATAGTGACTGATTATGTTATCACTACATAGTATAAAACAAAGTCGCTTTCTCTGTCCCTATGTATGCTTAGATCTTTAAAACTACGCAACGGATTTTGATGCGGTTTGTTTTAATAGATAGAGTGATTCAGTAGGAAGGTTTTAAGCATAATGCTATCCCCATATTCTTAAGGGAACGGGAACTACGCGGGTGAAACCGCGAGGTGCCGCTAGTAGATAAATATTATGTTATACTTAGATAAATCAAAATTTACTAACACAAGAACTATAATCAAATTTTTAACTTCCAAACCTTTATTCTAGTCTAACTGGGGTCGTTTTTCAGTCAGCCATAATCAATAACCCACAAAAAATACAAATATCTATATAAAAATTAACTGTTTTGACCTTCCGAACAATAAGACGAAACTTAAAAACTGAAGCACGTATAGCCTATTTGTTTATTTGTAGTTTTAATATAAGTTGTCCATTTCCAAGGGTTCGACAGACCAATAACAATTAAGTAATAGTGATGAACTGAACGACAGTACTTGTACAGTTGGCATCAAAAGTGGTTTCATATCCTACTAATATTTTAGATATTAAAGTCTGATAGGATGGATAGATGGATATTTGTTACACTCACGTTAAAACTAATTAACTGATTTAGATGAAATTTGGTAGAGATGTTACTTATAACCAGACTTATTACATGGTATTCTTTTTATTCCAAAATTCCCACGGAATAGGGATTTACATAGGCAAAACCGCGAGGCACGGCTAGTATTTAAAAATTTTTTTGGACGATCCAAATTACGGCAGAGTGGTCATCATCTCGTTTGCCGGTTAGGGTTGTGCGTTAAAAGTAAATATGTATTTGTGTGGTCTATAACTGCCTTATTTGCGTTGAATTATTAGTCTGGTTTAACAAAACCTGGTAAGCATTTGGCACCTTGTCAGTCAAATCTGTCACTTTGACAGTATTCAAAATTGATTGTAAAACCTGGTTTAGTGCTAAACCAGACTAAAAATTCAACGCAAATAAGGCAGTAAATGTTTATCTTGAACTGTATGTGATGTGCTAATAAGTGTGAGCATAATTTCTGATGTAAAGTATGTACTCGTAAGTAGCCAGTTTGCCGCTATATCTCCTAAATTAGGGTCTTTCTGCTTCGACAATTTTTGGCTAGAACTTTAAGGGTTCTAACTAGCCGTAACTACTGTATATGTAGTTAGTTTGAAACCAGATACAGGTAACAAAATTGAGGTCTTTTGTGCGTGCTTCAATAATTTTTGGTTACAATTTTCGGGGGCTAACTAATTGTAACTACTGCCTTTTGTAATTAGTTTATTAACTAGATACAGGTAAAATGCATAATTTCTGATGTTATTTTTTTACCTAGATACAGGTTACAAACATAAGGCGATAAGACCGCCTTTGTATATACCAACTTGTCTGTAACTATTCTGTTTTTCTGTTCTTTTTTTGTGTGTGTGTATGTACAATAAAGTATTTCTATCTATCTATCTATAAGGGATCAATTGCTATATGAATATGAATAGAGATATCATTATTTTCTTTGATTTGAATTAATAACTTTCTTTGAGTAAAGTTAAGTTTATCTTTCAAAAAGTTTTTGTCGGTTCAAGAAAAGCTTGAATTAGAATTGGATAGTAAATATTATGATAGAAAACATGGTTTTCTTGGGCTATAATTATGCTAAATTTCCTTTAAGGAAAGACATAAAATCAGTTTAAATATTATTTGCTAATAACAATTAAATTAAAAATTTAAAAAAAACCCAACACAATTACTTTCTATCCCCCATAACTTTTAAACAGGGCCACCGATTTTCATAGAACATGTCTAAGAACAATCGCACGTAACTCCCCTTTAATACAAAAAACTAAACCAAAATCGGTTCATCCATTCGGGAGCTATGATGCCACAGACAGACAGATACACACACACACACAAACAGACACGTCAAACTTATAACACCCCTCTTTTTGCGTCGGGGGTTAAAAATCAATCAGTATTATATTTCTCTTCAGTGATTTTTACCGTGCTGTTTTGTGTAATATATTTGTTTAATTAAATAAAAAATATTTATCTATCCACTTTTGCTACTAACTGTACAGTATTTGAGCTAGACTTGTGTTTGCCAATAAATATTTATCTCCTTAATTTATCCGAAAGTAAAATTTTATATTCACATTTTCTTTATTTTTGTTGAGTGAACATTTGAGATAAAGGGTTGATGTTTGGTCAATAGCAACTGAATTATTGTTGCGGTCTATTAGGGTTTTAATGTTTGTAGGGATTTTATTATAGGGACCAAAATGGTACAACTACCATTCTGGATACTCTGTTTGACAAACAGGGTTCGATTCTCATACGAAGTCTTTGTTAATTTATAATAATGTTTCAAATGGCATAATGGCATAACCGCCATGCTAAACTGCCAAACAGTAGTCTGTTGACGGTTGCAGGTTCAATTTCTTTATTTCATCAAATCAAAGGTATAATATCAAAGGTCTATATTTTTGTGATTCATATATATGATTACGGTTTTAACGTTTGAGGGAAATTATTTTTGTGATGTAAAAGCATAGATACTATACTGGACTGCCAAACATAAAGTTGCGGGTTTGATTCCCATGCAAAGTCTAAATGAATGATAAAAAAGTGATTCACAAATGTTAATCTCTACCTGGGTCAATTGATTGCAGTTTTCCGTCGCGTTCTCCAGTTTGGGTCCTTTTGTACTAGTGATATATATTGTTAGACAACTGTTAGACTATTAAGGGACTTTAATTACCCGTATAATGGCATTGTATTTTGTCTTATATCTTCAAATGGTTTGACTAAAATCAGTGTGATCAATACTTAATTACACTCACACTCAATTGCAGAAAGCTTTTAATTACATAGTAGCATTAAAGTTGATGATTTCATGATTTTGTTCTAATAAAGTTACCAAAATACATTTTTAAACATACTTAAAATTACATTTTACACCGGCTTTAGCAACATTTTTTTTGTCTAAATTTATTAATGATTTGTTTTGTTGACTAGAACGATGGCAGATTAACTTATATGATATTAAGGTATATAATGTATTCTTTAATATATAAAGAACATTTCTGCAGCTCAGTATTTGTGTGAACCCAAAAGAATCGTTCATATTGTGTCACAAACAAAGGCTATGAAAATAATCCTTCCCTTTTCCGAAACCAAAATGTCTGTACAAAATAAAATACATAATCCCGTAAACAGAGCAATCCTTTAAACCGAAGCGACATTATCTCAAAGTCCGTTAAAACAGACCGCTAAATACGTTTCCCAGTTGTGGTTTAACCAAACTACCCAATTATTTTTCGTTTACATTGACACGACAATTTTGTATCGAAATTAATGTTTTTTGTATGGATTTTAAGTGGTTTTAATTAATTGTTTGCGATGAAGACGTTGCAGCAACTTCATAATAGTAATGAATAGCCAATATTGAAGTGGATTTTACATTATTATAAGTAGTCTTCACCGGTAGGAGGGAACTCTTAAAAATCTAACTTTAGAATATCTTTAATCTGTATCTGTCCGCCTTAAATACTTGATACATTACCTCAGGTAAGGTTTGTTAAGCCAATTTCTAAAACATTGCGTAGTAATCTATACTAATACTAGCTATGTCCCGCGGTGTCACACGCGTAGTTCCCGTTCCCGTTCCCGTGGGAATTTCGGGATGAAAAATAGATGTTGGCCGATTCTCAGACCTACTGAATATGCTCACAAAATTTCATTAAAATCGGTCAAGCCGTTTCGGAGGAGTATGGCAACGAAAACTGTGACACGAGAATTTTATATATTAGATTATAAACCGGAAAAAATTATTTGTTTGTAACAAATAGGCTTCGAAACTACTTAACCAATTTCAATAATTCTTTCACCATTAGAAAGCTACATTCATACAGAGTAACAAAGGCTAGGTATTTTATCCCTGTGTTCCCACGGGAATGGGAACTACGCGAGTGAAACCGCGGGGGCTGCTAGTTATAGATAATTTTATGCACATCTTTCTAGATATAAAGCTTTAACCCATTTTTTTAGATACCCACGATACAGACTTGTGTCTAGTGTGGGTATCGCAAGAAATCTGTAACGTAAAAATGTTACATTTGAAAATCAATATACTTTTTATTTTTTTATTTATTTTATTTATAACCAAACCAAATCTGATACTCCATGCGTACAATATTCTTAATAGCGATCCAAAGTACTCAAAGTATTAATACATAGAACGTATTCCGTGTTTAAACCTTGTTTAAACTCCGTTTTAGTTTAAGCTGCAGTTTAGAACCAAGTATGTCATATTACGGAATAGGATTTAAGTACTGAAACCTAGTTAAACTTAGTAAACTTTAGTCTCGTGGTAAGATTGTGTTCCTAATTACAGTGCAGGCTTATACGGGGTATAAGACAATGCTTGTTTGTCAATTTGATGCGCTAATGAAACGGACGTGACATAGGCTAAAACGAAGTGAAATTTTAATGAAATTAATTAAAATGAATTAGAAAGAAAAAATATAATCCATGATCTTATTGTAGGTACATATTATTTGGTTCCATCGGTAATAAAAATATACTTTCCATAAATTACATTTCTGTAACTTCAACATAAAAATGGATTTGCATTTAAAAAATTCACCAAATTTTTAATTATTAACAAATTTCATTTCCCAAATTATGCAAATTAAATAAAATCCCAAAGCAATCAGAGACACAATTGCATACCTAAATCACATTATATACTGGTACAACAACACGTCAACGGTACCCCGAATAAATCAACATATATTTTATTGTCGTGACATTACAAACAGGGCCGGATTTGACCCGCCCCTAGCCCATAGGCTCTGTAAAAAATACCCTGAAATTTTACATATCACATTTTAACCATAATTTAATAAAATATAAAATGGTCTCGATGTATAAATTTTCCATGTATTTTCCTCCGGACAGTGGCGCATCTGTATAAAAAACGTCATAAGATGCAAATAGGTATATAATTTTTCAATAAATAAAATTTGATCTTTCCCTACAGACAATCGTTGTTACCGGTAGATAGATCCATAAAATATTACAGCTTGCACAAAAGATCCAAGTTAGAAAAGTCTAATACACTTACAAGAACATCATACATACTTATGATAATAAGTTAGTTACATAAAATTTAGTTTAATACGTTTTCAAGACAATCAAACTTTTAAAACATTTTAGATTACACAGACAACTTTTTATCGCCCTAATTATTTTCCCTAAAACGCTCTGGGCACTGCCCCTGAATTTTTATCGTATTTTTGCCTCTATTTGCCCTGGGCAAACCCCAAGTGCCCTTATCCTAAATCCATCCCTGTACCCGCCTTTGCCTGGGTAGCAAATGATAACTACCTAAGTATGTTACGTTATTGTCCACCTAATATTAACCGTACCCTTATAATGCGTCCCTAGATATAACCTTTGTTGTGGGACAGACTTTTCACGGAAGAATAGAATTGTTTTTGGGCAACGCGTTATTACACAGTGAGTGAATAGCTGAGGGTCTGAAAGGTAATTCTTTACTCTATGTG
The DNA here is from genome assembly GCA_958496195.1 of Timandra comae. Lineage (NCBI taxonomy): Eukaryota > Metazoa > Arthropoda > Insecta > Lepidoptera > Geometridae > Timandra > Timandra comae. Next base: position 5,971,845 of record OY292376.1, read on the forward strand.
GTGTAGTGACTTAACTTAGATAAGTTAATCTGTACTTAAATTAAGTCGTAAGCTGTGAACTCAATAAACCTTATATGTTGGTCAAAATGTTGTGTACGTATCTCTTGACAGTTTCTGGCTAGTTTTAGACGTTTTATGAAATATGTTTCCCATTTCTTGTATCCTTGACGCGTTTAGTTCCTAGGTTTGATTCTTGGTTTGATCATGTTTGTTTGTTCGAAATGATTGAAGTTTGATAGGGCATTAGGCATGCACGGTGTTTACGCCTTTTTCCTCTTTATTTATGAAAGTGATCTGTCATGACAGAAGTGCACATTCGCAACACATTTCAGGCTTTTTGCCTTGCTGTAAAATTACTAAAAATCCTAGACTTTACTAGTTTTTGTATTATGCATGGAGTAAGAAACATTAATTCACAATCCTATCTTTGATTCGGCTTTCAATCCTACCATCATCAAATCATTACTTAATCAAGTCAGGTAAATAAGAGTTAAATTAAACAACTAATCTACGGCTTAATGTATCTTTGTTCAGATCTTAAGTTCTTAGTGAAGAGAAAACTATTCTTAAAGGGTCTTTGGATTAGCCACACATTAATCAAGGTTCTGAGAAAAAGTTTTTATATCCCAACCAAGTATAGGATTCTATCACTGAATACATTTTATGATGTTGTTGGTGATTTTCTTTGATTAAGCACACTGGTATACTTTAATTTGTTTTAATTAATCCTTCTTTTTACTAATGAAGTATCTTTGCCGAGACTTTACTTTTAACCTTTAAAACCAGAAGTCACCAGAAACCTGAGGGGACTGATTGGTTTCTTGGAAGAATTGAACTGGTACTAGACGCCCACCTCACGCAAAATGGACGCAACTGAGTCGTCTAATTGCGGAGAAGAGCCTGTCAACAAGTAACAAGTAACCTTTAAAACGGATGTTTTCGTCATAATAAATAAACATAGTATAAAGTTAAATGGATTTTCTTTCTGTAAGATCTATTTGCAGAGAAGTCTGTTACTCACGTATTTCATATTGGAAATCACATATTCATAACTATTTCCCAATGCATGATAATGACCTCAAACCCAAGTCACTTCGTTTGTTTTACAAACAAAACAAATGACAAAAAAAGAGAAAAAGAGAGATTTTCTTTGACCTAATCAAAGAAATTTCTTCATTATTACTAGCCATTAATTTATTTTTAGACATCAATTAGCAAATGGTTTAAAAGGCTTCTGTTAAATTAATCAGAATTCCTAAAATCACGAATTGAATACGAAATTTGAATGAAAATTGGCACCAAAATTATAGTCCCCAAACTTAATGATTGATTGAGTTTCATGAATAAAACTTGGTATAATAACCAGATGTCGCCAAATGAAATTCGGACTATTTATTATACTTGAATCCTTTTTATTGAATTTCTTGGAACATTAAGTTTAAATTTCTTTGAAATCATATCGCTTTAAACAGTTAACTTTGCTTTTGATTTAGCTTATACTTTTTTGGTTGATATATTTGATTTAAAATTGTGCTTGCAATTTGCCAGATGCTCTTTCACGATTCCGTCTGGGTACTACCGCATTGCCAGATATTCTGCTGCCAAACAGTGCGAAGACATTAGTGTTCTAAGGGCAATGTAGTCAGTGAAATGACTGGGCACACGAGACTCACCAACTGATGTCTCGGGGTTACGAGCGCAGTACAGTGTTGTACACTGTGTCTATAATGGGAGACTCACCAACTGATGTCTCGGGTTGATGAGCGCAGTACAGTGTTGTACACTGTGTCTGTAATGGGAGACTCACCAACTGAAGTCTCGGGGTGATGAGCGCAGTACAGTGTTGTACACTGTGTCTGTAATGGGAGACTCACCAACTGAAGTCTCGGGGTGATGAGCGCAGTACAGTGTTGTACACTGTGTCTGTAATGGGAGACTCATCAACTGATGTCTCGGGGTGATGAGCGCAGTACAGTGTTGTACACTGTGTCTGTAATGGGAGACTCACCAACTGATGTCTCGGGGTGATGAGCGCAGTACAGTGTTGTACACTGTGTTTGTAATGGGAGACTCACCAACTGATGTCTCGGGGTGATGAGCGCAGTACAGTGTTGTACACTGTGTCTGTAATGGGAGACTCACCAACTGATGTCTCGAGGTGATGAGCGCAGTACAATGTTAAACACAGTGTCTGTTATGGGCAGCGTGTTGCTTACCATCAGGTGACCACCTCGAGAGTCTCGTCACTTGATCGCAATAAAAAAGTGAAAAGGTTTCCACACTTACACTTATCCAGTTTGGGTTAAATTATGCTTTTAATGTATTTCATTTGTAAGAGAAAGGTTTCCGCAATTAGACTTATCCGGTTTGGGTCCTTTGTGAATGTTGCGATATTTTGGTTAAATTAACTGTGACTTTTGAGATCACCACCCGTAACGATTGTCAATGAAGTGAGTTCAACAACCGACTTTTTAACGTGACCAAGACATAAATCAAAAACTAAGGCTAAGCTTTTTGATTGACCCATTTTCACTATGCTTGCCTGTTGATGTCGGTGTTCTGAAACCTGAGTCATGTTTGAAAATAGAAAACAGTAACGAATGTGGCTATATAAATACTCGAAAGGCAAATAAAATTATTAATCGTATGGATTAACAACAATCATACACAACAATCATATTAAGTGAAAAGTTTTTAATCAGTTTATAATCTTGGACTGCGAAGTGCAGCAAGGCATCGAATATGGTAGATTTATAATTTGGTTCGCGTAGAGACTAGAAACTTATTGCAGAAATTTTAATACGAACATCAAAATATACCCCTAAGGGTCTATTTCACGATCTTCAAGTAAAGGTACTCACCAAGTAGAGTGAGTGTTGTCTTTTTCTAACTTTATATCAAGGGACAAAGACAAAATATGTGATTAACTATTCGGTTTACTTGAAGATCGTAAAATAGGCCCTAAAACTCTATATAAAAGATAGTTTGCTAAGCAGTTGATCGAGTATTATTACGCCGAAACTACGTTTCTTACGTTATTTTTTTACTACATTAATTACTTCATAAACACCTATAAAAACATAATGATCTTATTATTTAATATGAACCCAGATTACATCAATTTCTCTTGAAAGACTATGATGCTATAATAACTTCCAGTTAATCTGTTACACTGATGGGAACTTACGTCATAAAGATGTTTTTATTACATCGTGGGATAGTTTTCATTATAATTAAGTGATATATGATGACGTTATTGTGGTTTTAAGTTAATATTATTATGTTAGTTATGATAACAATATTAATATAGAAATAACTGTAAGATCATCAGTTGGTTGGAACTTTGAGCAATTTCGAATTTGGCAGTAACTTACTGTTAAACTATGTACATTGTACAGTCAGGATCAAAATTGTATTAATTCATTTTTAACTTTAAAAAATCGTGATTCCAAGTCTCTCTTTCTCTTTTCCGAACCACTGTCCCATGTTTATTTGGGTTTGGTTTTCAGTTTAACCAGATTTGGCGGAATGTTAATATTTTACGTGAAGCGACTGCCATCAGACCTTCACAACCCAGGCCGACATTTTCGGTTAAACCGAATGTTAGACTTTTGCGGGCTCTAATAAAATTTCATAAATCTCTTCTCTCTTCTTTTATCAAACTTTACAGACAGAGACAAACTTTTTGTTCAAACAATTCACATTATCACTCTTGAACGAGACCAATATTTGTAGCAATAGCTGTTCTATTTTGGTTGTAACACATCAAAATGTTATTATTGGACAAATGTTATTGATATTATTGGTATCGATACTTTGTGTGAATATTGGTAATAATATTAGCTAAATACTTAGCATTGTAAAACTAAACAGTTCTGTTTGTAGCTGTTTCATTGGTAAATTATTTATTTTAGTATATTATAGCATTAGGTACCCATTATCGCAGTTAACTTCGATATATTATTTTAAAGTAAATGAAACTAACATATTTTTAAGCTTGTTGTTGTTTCACTGTTAAATTTATGTATTTAAGTATTAGTTACCAATTGAAATAAAACACTTAAACGGATTTTTGTCGTGGTTGTATTTTGTTTTACAGATTCTTCTCGGCTGATGTATTTCCGAATCTGTGGTATCTGGTGGTCATATTATTAATACATAATGTATTTAAAATTATATTCAAAATATTGAAGTTAGTAAACTTTTTACATTACTTTGTACTCACGTCTTCCATCTTAGTCTTCTGTGATCACGGGTTCTGTAAAGAATCCGAAACGTCAGAAAATGTAAAACAAAATACAACCACGACAAAAATCCGTTTAAGTGTTTTATTTCAATGTGTAGTGTTCGTGTAAATAAAAGATATCAATAGTTACCAATTATTGCAGTAATGGGGTTATTCCAGAGAGTCTAATTGTGACTGTGGTGCTCCGAAGCAGGATATGTCCCACTTACTGTCTTGCCCGCTGTGCCCTTACACCTGCACGCGAGAAGTCCTGTTGAAGGCAACTTGCGCTGGTATAGGCGTAGCTGGATTTTGGTCCGGGAATATTTAGTTATAGGTTTATCCTCTTTGTGGCCATTGACACGAAAGAAGAAGAAGAATTGCAGTTATCCTTTCACATTAATATCTCTTTCACACAGTCCATCTATCTCTTTTTAGATCTCTCTCTCTCTCTTTCTCTCTGTTTATACAACCTTCCACATTCATACTCATTATCATTACCCTACTAAATAGTTATGTGCCATTATCTCTTATTTATTTATTTATAATAATAGTGAGTTTACAGTCTAACACCAAAACGCTAACTATCTTAAATGTATGGTACAATATTGACTAAAACTAGAGATTACCAAATATTTTTTTCTTCTTTTTAATTATCTTCTTTTTGTTATACCTTAGTTAATTTAATTTTATAACGAAGAAAATTCTCTATTTTTTTTAACTTGTTTTTGTAAACATTATTATTATAATTGTATAAATAATTCTTATGTTGTGACCTTACAGGGTGCATATTGATACTAACCCCTGTATTATATACATTAAGTCACCTACTTGTATAACAACATGTATAAGCAAGAAATAAATAAATAAATTAACTTATTCAGATTGTAGACAAATAAGTCGACATCTTGTTGAACTCGTATGTAAAACTATTTAGAATTGTTAATGCTCTCCGGGTAGGTGCATTACTAGCATGGGTTGTGCGTGAAACCGGGCAAAAAAAAAGGCAATGTTTTTCTAGCGATCTCTTCTATAACATGACTGAATATACAAGCTAATCTTTATCCTATTCTACGTTAATCAATACCAATAAAAAAATAAGAACTTGTAAAGATTTTCGCATAAAATTCGATTATATTCAAGTCTTTTAAAGACCTTTTTAAAATGTCGATGAAAAGTAGCCTATTTATTACCCCGACACAATTTATTCTAAGCTTAAGGTCCTTAAAATCTGCTCAGTGAAAAGCCTACTAAAATACGGACCAAATTAGGCAGGTAGTATAAAGCAAGGGCTTAGGAAGAATGAAAACTGAAAACAGGTTTTAACAGCGAAAAAATTACAAAGCTTAGTTTTTATACATGTAATTTATTATATACTAGCTGTGCCCTGCGGTTTCACCCGCGTGGTTCCCGTTCCCGTGGGAATACGGGGATAAAATATGATTGAAATCGGATCAGTAGTTTCGGAGCCTATTCGTTACAAACAAACAAACAAACAAATCTTTCCTCTTTATAATATTAGTATAGACAAGTTTCGAACTTAATTAGGGGTCCAGTTACTAATAATGAGATGATGTAATGAATGATTATGTTATGTCATTTATAATGAGAGTTTGACCACCGGGAGTTGTGGTATTGACTCTGCTATGCCATAGGTTACGTGTTCGATTCCTGCTCAAGGCCAAATTTTGGGTGCGTGAATTTGAACATGTCTGTTTGTCTTGATTTGGCTTTTTAAATCTATATTTTATTTGTTGTAATATTTAACGATTTGTATTTTTAAAGATAATTTAATAGATAAATAAAAAAAAAAAATAAGAACTCTGTTTTCTAAATACCTAACAAATATTGATTACAACTTTGATTTCCGATTCAAAAATAACTAATAAATACGAATAACAAAGTAATCACTTTAGTGATGGTAGAATTTCGAACGAACTATCTCTTTATTACGAAGTTATTTCGTTTTATTACAAATTACCATTCATCTTATTCGACACTAGCAGCGCTGGTTTCACCCACTGCCATTAGAATACGGGGACAAAATTGTGCTTAAAACCTTCCCCTTGAATCACTCTATCTATTAAAAGAAAAAAAACATCAAATCCGTTGCGTAGTTTTAAAGATTTAAGCATACATAGGGACAGACAGTGGGAAGCGACTTTGTTTTATACTATGTATGTAGTGATTACCAAGTTTTATTATGAAGACCATTCACCTTATACGACATACGAAGCGAGAGAAAGTTTCAAATGATTCATGTAAACAAATGTAGTGTCCGTCAGTACGCTCAAGGTCATTTTATTTGCTAAACACTTTCCAATAGGTTTCTAAAATTTATTCGTTTAAGTAATAGTAGTAACTATGATTCAAGTAACGAAAAACAATTTAAACTTAATGGTAATAGGAAGTAGGTATATTTTGCAATGACTTGTGACCGGAAGCCTTTCTTTCTATTTTGAATATGTAACATTAGCAAAGAAATGTAAAGTGCACACTGTTGTTGTGTGTTTTTATTAGAGCTGAGTTTTAGAAATGTTTTGATGTATCCTAGAGTCTAGACTCTAGGGCCTAAAATTTTACGCAAACATATGATTTCATGTCTCATCTAATTTTATATTTTTGTTTCAGGTAAATCTTTTCACATAAGACATCTAAGGTATCGTAATATATAACATATTAATTAATTTAATTTTAAAAATCCAATATAATGATATAAGTGGCAAATAATGTGGGCAACGAAAATTACCAAATACCAAATGACCTGTCAACTCGTTTGCCCTTTACATCATTAAAAAAATAAGATAAAAGTATCTGCTCTATTGTCTTTAGCATGCGCTTACCCTAACCATCATAAAATATTATTTATGAAAATAATACGCAAAAATACATACTTTTTAAAAGACTTAAGTATATTCCTAAGAATGTACTTACACAGTCACTCCAAGGTCACTTTCTCAATTATCATATTCAACCGTTAATTACCCAGTTGCTCTTAACCGTAGAGTAAAGAATATTTAAACAGAATGACCTCTAGAATGCGTAGAAAGTAAACGAGAATGCCATAGACAAACAGCAGAGGCGGTAAACCTTTTAACGGACACGTGCTAAAAGGAGGTTCCTTTTAAATGGTATTGACAAAATTTTCACTTTAAAGGCTTCATTTATATAAGCAGCTGATGACAAATTTTATTAATTAATTTGCGAATTTTGGTATAGTTAATTTTTTACTTCAAAAAAGGGAGAGGTTTCCAATTATTTGGTTTTTCTTTTATGTGTGTATTACAGAATTTTAAGGCGAATTTTGAACCGATTTTAATGATTATTCTTTCATACAGTATAATATGTCAAGGAAGATTTTTTTATTTCTATTAGAATACTGTCATTAATGGTGGAAAATGGGGGTTGAAATTTCATACGTCGTGTTAAAAAAAGTCATTTTTTGAACATAAGATTATTATGTAAAATGTTTACAATTCCTAACTTTTACAAATAGACAATAAAATAAACAGAATAAAAATGTTGTTTTGTGACAAATGACAAGTGAAAAGTGTGCTAACGTATCATAAAGTCATTACACATGCGCAGTCATAATTTATTCAGTATCAATTTAGATAAAACAATGTTTTCGGTAAAAAAGTTTTCTTTTTGTCGTTCTAAAATTGAATTTGAAAATGGAACTGACAGTTTGATATGTGGCCTGTTTTTATTTTTTCTCTGTCTGACAAGTAGATTATTAAAGAATACTAGACATGTTTTTTTCTTTTTTCACGTAAGTAAAAAATTTAGGAGATAAATAGAATTAAAGTAGCGTAAGACGTCACGTTTGAGTACATTTTATGCAAAACGTTGACGTAAGCCTTTAACTTTAAAAACGTCACAACTAGGTCATTTTTAAAATTTCCTAAAACAAAAAATATTCGTGTCTAATATTTTTCTATTACCTGACTGATAAAATAGAATTTATTTATCTCAGGAATCATCCCTATAGTTACAATTTCAAATGATAATGAATTCATAAAGATCAAAATATATTATAAGCATTTGTTTATAGAAAATCGGCTTACCTATCTAAACTAACATTATGAAGAGGAAAGATTTGATTGTTTGTTTGTAACGAATAGGCTCCGAAACTACTAGTACGATTTCAAAAATTCTTTCACTAATGGAAAGCTAATTTATCAGTGCGTGCCATAGGCTATATTTTATCCCCGTATTCCCACAGGAACGGGAACTACGTGGGTGAAACCGCGGAGCGCTACTTATATATTAATTTTTTGCTCAATTTCAAACATTTAATATATGACGAACAAAGTTTCTAGTGCAGAGATGTTTAATTTATTTACTTTGCCAACTTTCCAACGGGTTGGACCCTTTTCTTCTCAACTTCAGACTTAAGTGGAAATCAATATAAAAGTTTCCGTTAGTTTTTTGTTTAGTTTCATTCTTATTTTAAAGTTATTGGGGGATTAGTGGTTTTTATTCTGACGTAAGTTGGTATTTTATATGTTAGGTGTGAAGGGTTAAAGCTGTTACTTTTAAATACGAAATATATCGACGATCATGTTTTTGTAGTTGATTATAGTAATATGCTTGCCACAAAAAAGTTGAAAAAGATTTTGCTCAAAAATAGCGGTATACAAAGTCTTTTTGTCTAGTCTTCGAAAAATGTTTAGTACTATCCAGGGTCCCAAGTTTTGTTTATTTTGGGACCTTATTCGACATGTAAAATGCAGTAGTATAGTTCACGACGATTTTTTATGAGAGTGAGGAACTTCCCCAGTGCGTCATGGATGCATCATGGGAGCAACTGTGCTTACCTATGTTTGAACTGTGATATAAATATAAAATTAATATTAAAATTTGTGTCTAAGGCTTATAATTGCATACAAATTATCTCAAAAACCTATATATTATCTTCAGGTCAGACAGCTGTCGCTCAGGCGAAAGTGACCCGTCAGTAGGTCATGTAAGGAAGTGTCTGCCTACATTATGTTAAAGACGCAAATTCCTATTTCTTTGAATTCATTTACAATTGACTTTCTTCATTCTTTTGTTTGGAATTTGACAGGAAAATATTCAAATGGAGACCTTGAGACCCTGCTAAGTTTCGTATCAGTTGTTCTTAGCAGGAAGCAGATTAGTATTTTTTTAATATATTTTGATGAATGTAATTTGCTGACTATCTTAAATTGGAAATTTGCTTAGTAGTGTTATGTTTGTGTAGTTATGTGCATATTATTTTTGAGATTTATCCTTTTGTATTTTTTTTTATGGTACATTAAAATAAAAAGCTAAATCAAAATCGGTGCATCCCTTTGGAAGCTACTATGTCAATATGGGGATACGTCAAAACAACATCTTATCATCGTCGACTGCCCGTAATCGCCCACTGCTGGACATATGTAGTACAAAAAATATAAAAAACCAATTTAGCTTTATCTAAAAAATCAAACTTAAAACAGCAGCCATTCTACAAACCAACTCAAAATAATTACATTCATGTAATTATTCATTATCCATCATGTTAACCGTAATCTGTCTAAATAAATCTATTCTAATGATAAATTATAATAACATAATTTAAGAAGATTTTAAATTATTTTAATCTAAACCGGGTCGTAATAATTGGAGCCCACAAAAAGTGATTAAGTACTTTGAATTTTATTGTAACGTTTTTTAGTAAAACGAAACTGAAAAAGGGTTATTTCTGTTGATGAAAATGTATATTTCGATTGTTGCTAGTCATATAATACTGCCTTATGTGCGTTGCATTTTTAGTCTGGTTTAACAAAACCTACTAGGCTAGCATGACTTCGAAAACGCGATAGATACAGCGATTTATTGACATCCAACTGTCAAAAGTCGATAAAGATGCCCGCCATATTTGTGTGCATAATTTACAAAATCACTAAAGGCCATTAACGAGTCAGTATAACTGATCAGTAGAACTGGCATCCATCCAAAAATGATCGTCAATCATCGGAGCGATTCCTGATTCCAGCGGGGAAATCTAATTGGCCTAAAACTTTTGGAGTGACGCCACAGTTTTATGTCTGGACTGATCAGTTCAACTGACTCGTTAAAGGCCACCTTTAAGATTTTATTAAACTTGAGCAATATACTACGTAAATATTGACCTTACTTAACTAACCGAAAGATTTAAGAAAAGTAATACTTTCAAAAACAGAATGAAAGAATCGTTAACTACACACATCAAAAGTGTCTAGGGATCAACATATATTTTTGCAATAACTTTTCTCCTGATTGATATTAATTAAAATTTTCTTTAAGGATTCATCAAATAAAGTGTTTTCGTTTGCCACAGTAACGATAAACCAAGTCACCTTTGCATTAATAAAGAAATTTGCCATTTTCCTAATAAAGGGATTTTTGACATTTGAACCACTAACATTAAAGTTCGAAAAAAAGACTGAAATAACAGTTTTCTTTAAAATTTTATTGGGTAACTTAAACAATTAATAATCCGTGTTTCTACCGCGAACACTAACAACACAAGAACATCGGTTTGGCATACTCAAAATGAGTTCATCCAAATCACGCTGTGGAATGGCCGCCCATGTTCGTTGCAACAACAAAAAAAGGTCTTCTTGCGACTGGATACCCTCCATATTCGGCAGAGCTCTTCTCTGTAGCATATCCCATGCATGCTCAATCGGGTTCAAGTCTGGCGACTGAGCAGGCCAGGGCAGGACATTGATGTTAGCTGCGGCGAGAGTCTGTCTTACAACTCTTGCGGTGTGCGGTCGTGCATTATCATGCATTAACTGAAATAAGGGACCGATTTGCACTTGTAGAGGAACGATGACGTCTGATACAATCGTCTCAGCATAAATTTGAGCGTTGAGGTTGCCTCTGATCCAAATCAACTCAGTTCTTCCGCCGATCCAAATACCCGCCCATACCATGATGGTTCCACCACTATAAGGATGGACTTCCTGGCAGGATTTTAATCGCTGTTGGCGTCCAGGGGTTCTCCAGTGTCGTATACGTCTTGTATCCGGTCTCATACCAAAACGAGACTCATCAGAAAAGCACACGAAACGCCATTGTTCTTCTGCCCAATTTCTGTGTTCAAGAGCCCATTGATATCGAATCCTACGATTGTGCATTGCTATAGGTGGTACCCGTAGCGGTCTTCGGGAATGAAGGTTCACTTCATGCAAGCGGTTTCTGACTGTTTGGTCGCTAATTAAGTTCCCTGAAGAGTGATGAAGCCGCACGGCTAACATCATGGCGGTTATTGTTGGAGCTCTTCGAGTTAAGATTTGAATGTATCGGTCTTGTCTCCGTGTGGTGCAGCGATACCGTCCTCCATGGCGCTCAGCCACGGTACCAGTGCTTCGGTAACGTGTCCAAAGTCGACTGATAACACTCTGACTTGTATTCAGAGCTAAAGCCACAGTACGTTGCCGGGAACCAGCTTCTATCATTCCCACGGCTCTGAGCATTTCTTCCCTGCTTAAATGACGTCGCCGCTCCATAATAACGTTGGTTTTAATCAGTAGTAGGGAAACAGTAGCACTAATAATGTCTTCAATGCGTTGTATGTTTTTATAGGGAAAATATTGACAGCTGATTTTCATCTTTTACTCGAATTTGATTCACAGTTCCTGATTCAAATTATGAAATGCACCAAAAAGGATCCATATAAATTTATAAAATCATAAATTTATTACAAAGCCACATCTCAATCTCAAGAAATCCGCATAAAAATGCTTGATCCCTAGACACTTTTGATGTGTGTAGATTCAAATGTAAAGTTTTGACAAACACCAATTTATATATTTAAAAGTTAAAGTTGGAAATAAAGTTAGCATTTGCTTTATTTTTGAGTAAGTTAAAGTTTATCAACATTTGGATTAAGAGGCCGAAACTTTAAATTTTATAATTTTATTTCGACTAAAGTAAATCTAAATGTTTGAATAAATTAACCTTTTCTTAATTGTTGATTATTGTGAAGTCGAAGCCGTTTTCTTATTATTTTGAATTTACACCGAATTTTGGTCTAAATATATTTGAAATATTATTATCGCTACGTTGTAAAGGACTTTAAAAGAGAATTTATGATTGTTCACTAATGTGAACAATCATAAATTCTCTTTTAAAGTCCGACGATTTAATAATCGTGGTAAAATATTAAATTAAAAATTTAAAAAAAACCCCGACACAATTACTTTCAAATCCCCATAACATTTAGACGGATTTTTAACCGATTTTTATCAAACATGTCTAAGAACACTCGCACGTAAGTCCCCTTAAATACAAAAAAACTAAATTGAAATCGGTTCATCCGTTTGCGAGCTATGATGCCACAGACAGACAGATACACACACACTCACACAGACACGTTAAACTTATAACACCCCTCTTTTTGTGTCGGGGGTTAAAAAGTAGTAGAAGAATAACGATAACCTTTATATGCTATTTTAAAAATACACATGAATAAACATAAATAGCTAATAGAAGTGGGTCACAATAAACTTTGAAAAATGTTATTGGTCATACATTAAACATAAGTATAACTTATTCTAAAAATCATTCATGGTACAGATAATTTTGTTTTCACTAATATCCAAAATACAAGAGAAAGTTCTACAGAAAAATCTTTCATTTATTTCAAATTCTTTTGAGTATGAATCATGACGTTTTTAAAGTGAAAACGTGAAATATTTAAATATTTGAAGTAAATGAGTCAAAAGTATGGAATTGAAAGTAATTAGAACTTGGTTTCATAATTTTTACTTTAATGGTGTATTAAGACATTTAGTTCTTAAATTATTAAGTACTAGCTGTGCCCCGCGGTTTCACCCGCGTAGTTCCCGATCCCGTGAGAATTTCGGGATAAAAGCCGTAGCCTTTGTTCTTTCCTGGACCATAAGCTACCCCTGTACCAAATTTCGAGTCAATCGGTTCAGTAGTTTAGCCGTGACTTTCCCTTTTATAATATTAGTTAGGATAATTAATGGGATATTTGAGTGAATTTCAACAAGTGCCCAAAAATCTTCATTTCCGTGGATTTTTTTGTTTTTAAGTTTTTTTCAAAAATAATTAGCGTTTATTATACTTCTTGATAATGTATGTATTCTTGCTTATTATCAAGCTGATTACTTAAAAAACTAACGAATACCACAAGTTTAAAAATTTCATGCCACGGCGATGAAAGATGCGTGCACGGCAATGAAACAAGCGTCCACGGCAATGAAAGAACTGTCCCACGGTAATGAAAGAATCACCACGGAAATGAAAATCTATACATAAAACATTTTTTTTTATATACTGACATGAGTATTATATATACACGCCTGTCTCCGAGAAGGACAGGCATACTCCCCCAGACGGGTTATCTACGCCACATCGACTGATATTAATTGATCGAATTTCTTTATAAGATTAACATAAAACCCCTATGATATATGGCCTAAAGATTGGAAAGAATCGCTTTTGATCCCCCTGCTCAAGAAGGGGTCCACAAAATTACGTGCCTTATAAGCATGCTTTCATCATACTGTCTGCCTGTTAGTTTGTGTGGGTGGATATCGGACTTCTTGCGGGATCGATCGATACGGGTCGTTCTTGATGGATGCTCGTCCGATCAAATGGCGATTAATGCCGGTGTTCCCCAAGGGTTAGTACTCATTGCAACACTTTTCCTGTTGCATATCAATGATCTGCCAAAGCCCAGAATCTATGAGTATGCAAATGATTGCACAGTTGTAGAGGATTACATATCCATCCCGCGTGCTAGAGCGGCCGAGACACAGTATTTAAGAGAGGCTATGATCGAACTTTTCCCTTCAGGCAGTCTCCGATTGGAGCGATGCCAATCTGATCAAGTTCAATGCCTTGAAGACCCAGGCGGGTCTTTTCTCCGCAAGGAAGACGCTGTTTGAACTGGCTTCTATTTTCCGGAGTGTATCCTTACCTATAGTGGACCACCCTGACCTTCTTGGAATAACGCTGACTTCAACACTCAATTTTGGTTCATATATTGAGTCAAAGGCTCAACTGGCTGCAAAAAAGCTAGGCGTCCTCTCAAGGGTGCGACGGTACTTCACGCCAGAACAGCTGCTCCAACTCTATTAAGCACAAGTTCGGTCGTGCATGGAGTACTGTTCGCACCCTTAGGATGGATCAGCTAAATATCAACTTGAGGGGTTGGAGTCCCTAGAGAAGCGTACCAAGAGTCTCCAGAGTTTTGAACACCGGTAAAAAGTTGCTAGCCTATGGGTTTTTTATCGGATACATTTTGGAGAGTGCGCATCGGAACTACACCGCTTAATTCCCCCATCTCCGTTCTGCCACCGAATGAGCAAGGAAACCGATAAACGTCACCCATACATAGTAGATGTTCCATAAGCTCGCACGAAGCGTTTCGCGTCTACCTTTATAATGCGAATAGCGAGAGCGTGGAACTCCCTGCACAGCATCTCTGTTCTGAAACTGGAACATACAAATTAAACATACAATCTGGGTCTAAGTCGCGAGTCAATAGGTACCTTCTAGGTGAGCACGTTCCATCTTAGGCTGTACCATCGCTTTCCATCAGGTGAGTTACAGTCAAGAGCTAGCCTATTCAGGGTAAAAAAAAATGTGCGCCCTACCGGACTGTGGCACTTATATCCCATGCCATGTGGCACTTATGCACATGTAACCCATCATATCATGCATATCATCCCGGATGAGCAGGCTGAAAAAGAGTTCCTTTTTCTATTTAACATCCATGGCGAATACTATAGGATATACGAAATATAAGTAGGAGAGTTCATCCGTGATCATGGCGCTTGCAACAGTGTTGAAATATCGGAAACTCGAAATATTTCAACGCTGTATAATCATAATAATTTGAGTGCTAATAACCATGATAACTATAGAATCTATATAAGTAGGAGAGCCTTAAAAGGGTGGGAGGGAGTCATTACTGTTGGCAGGAACAAGATCAGCAACCTTCGATATGCAGATGACACTACTTTGGCCGCATCCTCTGAGCACGAACTTGCTGAAATGTTCAGCAGAGTAGAACGCAAAACCGAGACAGTAGGACTTTAGGTCAACAAGTCGAAGACAAAGGTTATGGTCACTGACCGAGCTGAACAGATCACACGCACAGGAGAATTGTCAGACCTGGAATTTATAAGCAAGTTTGTATATCTAGGCTGGACGATCAGTAATCAGAGAAGCTGCGAGAAAGAGATTCGAATTTGTGTGGAGATGGGCAAGCAATAAGCAAAATGTTGATAATCTGGAATAGTTGATAGTCCTGGTCTATCCACGCGCTGTAGATCGAAAAAAGATTAAGGCTTTCGAGATGTGGTGCTGGAGAAGGATGCCACACATACCGTTAACATCGAGACGTACGAATAAGTCTATTCTAGAACAACTTGACGTAAAAACAAGACTGTCTACGATATGTTACCTACGAGTCCTGACCTACTTTGGTCACATTTGGAGCTACAACGGTCATACAGCCTGGACAAGCTGGTTGTGGCGGGAAAGGTAGACCTACTCGACCTACCCGTTGGTCAAACCTGATCAAGGCAATAACAGGGCTCTCAATTACCAGCTCTGAGAAGAGCCGAAGACAGAGCGGAGTGGAACAGCTGGTACACGACTCCATTACAGTGCATCAGAACGGACACGATCTTAAGGAATCAAGAAAACGAGCTAGAAGGAGTACAGTAAATACAAATGAGTTATTTACTGTACTTATAAGTCTTTACTTAAGTCTTTTGTCGTATTGCAGAGATATTACTTGACGAGTACTGTACTGTCAATATTCGGTACACTGTATCACAGGTAAATATGTTTTCCTTGCCTAATTATACCATGGCGATGAAAATATAAGTCACGGAAATGAAAGACCTGGCCACGGCGATGAAAGTAATTTGTTTTAAAAGACACGGCAATGAAATTTTTTTCATTGCCGTGTCTTTTTTTTCATTGCCATAGCAAATATTTGCTATGGAAACCACGGAAATGAAAGCATGGCGATGAGAAACGAGTCGAAAATTTTAAATTACATAAAATCTATTAGGTTTCCTAAGAACTAAACAATTCACAAATAAACAGAAGAGTATGGGCATTCTATCGAATGCTCAATCAAGAGTAGAAACTTGTTCAAATAGAAGTTATACCTATACACGGCGATGAAAGAAAAA
Source organism: Timandra comae (assembly GCA_958496195.1). Lineage (NCBI taxonomy): Eukaryota > Metazoa > Arthropoda > Insecta > Lepidoptera > Geometridae > Timandra > Timandra comae. The sequence continues at coordinate 5,988,249 of OY292376.1, forward strand.
ATGTCCAGTAACAAAAATGGGATACACTTACATTTATAGCTTGAAAACGCAGGCACGTGGACACGTCCTTCCACATCGAGCACTGAGGCGGTACTATTGGGCAACGTTTAGCACACAGAGAAGGAGACGCAAGTCTTTAGGTGGAACAATATGTTTAAAAATGTTTTTGACATGGCGATGAAAGGAAGTTCTGGGACAAATGTTTTTCGAGTAACCATTCGTTGTATTGTTTGAATATTTGATTAAGTGTATTCCGTAACAATACCTTAACTATCCAAGTATCATATAAAACTAGGTTTCAATGTATTCAACCGATAGGTTTTCATCAAGGAGGTATAATACACATCAAGGTGAGTTGTGGACAGACACGGCGATGAAAGATTTCGAGGTTTAACATTTTTTTCTGGAGTACCTATTAATCCCAGTAATGAAATATTTAGTGCCTCACATAGGTGACTATTTCATCTAACCAAAAAAAAAGTTTTAAACATTATAACTATATTTTTTAGTACCGATTTCATAGTTGCCACGCAAATTTAGGCGCCGGGATATTCACTCATTTATCATGTATTTTATTTGTTTCGAGTTAATTATAATAATTTGAGTGCAAACTATAAAAACTACATTGAGTTCATATTTTTTAATGGTACAATTTTAATTATTTTAGTCAATTTTAAACTTTTTTCTTGTATTCTTAAATTAAAATGGTAAGAAGCAAACCCAACAGTCGTGGCCATATTTAAGTGTAAATTAAGAAACTTCGGTAGTCATGTCCACTTATGACAATTATTATACCCTATTTTATTTAGTATACATTTTAAAAATATTGCTGAGATTCTTTATTATTGGTCTTAAAACTATAGCTGGTTTACTTCAAACATTTTACATAATAAACAGAACTAACTTTTTTAAATTCAGTTCTCTACTGATTAAAAAGTTTTATTTCACAGTCTACACCTCTTTTGTGGTGGAAAAATATAAAGTTTTTAATCCATTACCACTCAAGGCAAGTTTGCTGACGTTAATCTGAATATTTTGTTTTATTTTCTACAGTGAGCGATGTATTCGTTTACAAATACATGCTCATGGCCCAGTGCTACCCGCGGATCACTTGTGATCCGTGCGGTTAAGCAACGTCTGGCACCGTCATGACTGTGATGGGTCATTACTAAAAATGACTTTTAATTTCATGAGCGTTTCCGTGCTTCGGAGGGCACGTAAAGCCGTCGGTCCCGGTTGTCGTACTAACATCTTCGACAGTCGTTACGGGTAGTTAGAGCCCTCAAAAGTCTAACATTCAGTTTAACCAAGAATGTCGTATAGCCCTCTGGGTTGTGAAGGTCTGATGGCAGTCGCTTCACGTAAAATACTGACATTCCGCCAAATCTGGTTAAACTGAAAACCGACCCCAAATAGACATGGGATAAAGGTTCGGAAAAGAAAAGTGAGCGATGTATTCGTTTGTTATTAAAGAAAATAGATAAGCCTAAAAAAGGAAAATTATTACCGAAATGCGGCTTGGTTTTGAGGTTTTGTTTGCCCCTAATATTTGGCAAATGAGAGATCTATTTTTACATTATAACTACTCGTATAATGACATACTTTATCGGGCTGCTTTTTTTTTTGGTTGTTTTGTTTATATTTATAGACTTCATAATTCTTTAACTCATTACAAATTGCCACAAATACCAAACTACTTAGTGTGTTAAAACACTTAAACGGATTTTTTGTCGTGGTTGTATTTTGTAAATTCACAATGTATTTAAAATTATATTCAAAATATTGAAGGTAGTAAACTTTTTACATTACTTTGTACAGACGTCTTCCATCTAAGTCTTCTGTGATCACGGGTTCTGTAATGAATCCGAAACGTCAGAAAATGTAAAACAAAATACAACCACGACAAAAATCCGTTTAAGTGTTTTATTTCAATGTGTAGTGTTCGTGTAAATCAAAGAATCAATATACTTAGTGTGTTCTTTAATTTTATGGAGTGCAATAAAACTAATTTAAATATCTACATTCATTATTAATTCCGAACTATAAATATAATTTTAATTTAGAGTATTTAATCCAACTCTTGATATAGATCCAAATAATATATCTACCTAAGTAGACAAATCTTAATTTAACAATAGATATGTGCTTGAATGTTATGTTTTACTAAGGCCATTCATGATATATCATCACCGGCCTAGAAAGTTTTTGGTCTATAGTGGAAGGTCAGAGTCAGACAAAAGATACCTGCAGCTGAGCATTATCAAGGAGGGTACCTTTCATTGACTGTACATAGACGCTTTGAGTCAAAAGTTCTTAATGTTGTACCAATTCTTATTATATTATATTAAACTATATTATCCCACTGCTAGGCAAAGGTCTCCCCCATTATTTTCCACTCCTGTCTATCTTCTGCCACCGTAGGCCAATCGCTTCTGTACGCGTCCAACTCGTCTCGCCATCTTTTTTTGGGACGGCCTCGGTACTCGGTTGTACTACTATTTAATTTAACTTAAAAATCACGACCTACATTTTCAGCTAAAATCATAGAATGTAACTTGTTTGTAACATTGTCTATGTATGTAATTGTTCCAATACCTATAATGGTATTATGTATGAGAAATCAATGTTCCGTACTAAACAGTATTGTTTGCGATGATATTAATTGTTGCTATTGTTTGAGCTAAGTCTCCGTAGTAATTATTAAGTGGATTTCAACTAATCTCATTATGTATGGCTTTTCGCTTACAGTTTTGCGTTTATAATTTCATGTAATCAAATAAGTATCACGCTTTTAGATCATTTCTAAATTAAGTGCATTGGTACTTTAATCATCGTGAGGAAACCTACACACGTCTGGGAAGAAGTCGACCGACCCGTACTTGGCCAGCGTGGTTGACTAAGCCCTAATCACCCTAATTCAGGGTAGGCTCAAGCCCCTCCATAGGGACATATTATGCGCTGATGATGAGTACTTTAAAACTATATTCAAACTGTATGTATTTATTTATTAGCGTATTTGCATGTGCCGTTATTGATTTGGATGTATTTTAAGCTTTCAATTTTTTCGCAGTTCATAATATGTGAGTAATACTTTTAGGATACAAGGCACATGTTATTTTCTTGCAAAGTTGTTGTTATTGGGAAAACAGGAAACAAGTCAATATTTATTAGTTGATAAGAGTTAAACTTGCATAAAATAAGTATCAAACTTGAGACATTACCTATATTGGCATTCGATGGCCTACTACTAGTTGTGATTTATAAATAACATTATTCGATATTCGAAGCGAAATATCACATAGCCTTAATTTTCATTTATTTACGTCGTTATGTAATGTTATGTTTTCCTAATAAAATATACTTTTACTAAGCAATTTTAAGGAATACTCTGAAATATTTGTACCCTCATACCTCTCTATTTTTACTTAAAAATGTTTTTTTCAAAACAATTTTCGCCAAACTGTGGTTAATAACGCTCTATAGAAAATAGCAAGCAACCAATAATTATTTTCAACCCTATTCCAACCCCTAAAATACGAGAATACATAAATTTATCATAATAACAAAATAAATATAATATTTACCATATAATAAACGAATAATCATATCTAAATATAAATTATATAATTTTTTACTCAAAGTAATATTATTACAAAATAATATGAAGTATTTACAAAGCAAACATATGTATTTAATACAGATTTTCCCTACGAATATATTATAACAATGTTTGTGTAATACTTTCTTTAAATATATGTTTTATTATTGTTTTTGGCAGTATACTTAATACTGCGACTTTATCTGCTTGAATATAAGCATTGGCATAATATTTGCAGAATTGTAAATTAAAATTAATCACAGTTGTTCGAAGTACACTTAGATAATCAGTAAGAGAAAGAACATCCATTTGCGAAGATATTACAAGCTAAAAACTGAAAATATTTATAAACATAAGCTTAGTTTTTATTTATAAGATTTTTTCTTTTGACTTGTTCCAAAAGAACCAATATACTTAGTGTATATAACTCTTAATGAAGACCACAATATAATATACTAGCTGTGCCCCGCGGTTTTACCCGCGTAGTTCCCGATCCCGTGGGAATATGGGGATAAAATCAAAATTAAAAACCTTCCTCTTGAATTACTCTATCTATTACTGAAAACCGCATCAAAATCCGTTGCGTAGTTTTAAAGATCTAAGCATGCAGGACATAAGGACAGGGAAAGCGACTTTGTTTTATACTATGTAGTGATTTATGATAGAGATTTAGAGACACAAATAGAGATAAAATTTAGAATCTTCAACAGACATACACTACAATTCATATTATATCATAATAATATTTTAACATAATTTCCGTAAAAGATTTATATCATTGCTCCGTATTCCCCAAAGCGCGTTCGCATAACATATTTGTATTATAATATTGTAATAACTCTTTCTTTAGTATTATAATAAAAGAGATACGGAATAATATTTTCATAAAGTTTTGTTTAACAATCAACAATAATATGGAACATAATTGTCCAAAATTTTCATATATCTTTTCGTAATATTTATTTTGCTGTTACAGGTTATGTAGTACCTGATTATAGACTCGGATAATAAAACTAATAAATAACATAACATATTTTACTAAGAAAATATATTTCTATCTAAATTACTCGTTCAGTTCAATAAATGAATTAAAATGAAACATTTTATTATTAAACTTATTAATACTATACTAACTACAATTTACCCCCCTTTTCTCCGCCTAGGGGAGGAATTTCTAAAAATCCTCTCTTAGTGTTAGCCTACTCTCCCCAACAAACACACGTGCCAAATTTCAGCTCTCTACGACCAGTAGTTTCGGCTGTGCGTTGTCTGACAGTCAGTACATCACTCAGCTAACGGAAGAGTTTTATATTATATAGATAGATTTCAGCATACTATACTCTAGTAGTGGTGTACTTTTGATGCGGATGAAACCATAAGACTAATTCCAAAACTATTTGCCCAATAGAATGCTGCTTTTTACCCAAATTTCCCCCAAAAACAAACGAAACCACGACACACAGTTATCTCACAATAAAATATTATAAAGAATATGAATTTGTTTGTAACGAATCGGCTCCGAAACTACTCAACCGATTTCAAAAATTCTTTCACTATTAGAAAGCTACATTCACCCTGAGTAACATAGGCTATATTTTATTCCTGTATTCCCACGGGAATGGGAACTACGTGAGTGAAACCTCGAGACGCCGTGACGCAGTGTCACAGTAAAATGTACTTACTTACATGATTAAGTAACCCCTACTGCGTCTAAAACTAAATTACTGCTAAGCCTCTTAAGTCTAAATCGTAATTATTCAAGCGAAGTTAATACAAATTCTGTATCAGCGAGTGTAATAGCCAATCTACGTAAATTACCTAAATTAATCCTTATACATACCTACCGATGGATTGAAATTGATTGAATCTTAAAACATAACGTTGCGAATCTTGAAAGGGTTACTCATAGTTAGAGAATGCTTGATTAAGTTGAACCTTCATTGTAATGTAGTATTCGTCATTAGCCAGCGAATTTATTATCTACTCGAAATAAACTAAATTTCCTTAAAAAGTCTCGCTAAATTTCAAAAACAGCTTAACTAAATTGCATAACCCTTCGGGAGGTCTGCCAGTTTGAGCCATAATGACGTAAGCGGCATGCCAGCGGAAGGGATAAATTGTGTTTTCTCTAACGCTGAAGTGGTTTAAACAAAACCAAATTGAAAAAGATAGACATAAAAAATTGTGTCACGACTTGTTACCAAAGATGTTTTATAATATAGATATGTCATGCAGCCCTAAACCAACATCGCGGCGACACATAGCTAACTTAGCTTACATTATATTATTTACGCTATAGTGGGCTCACAACCTAAATGATGGAAAATCACGAGACATAGTACTTAATGAAACAACGAACTTCATAATCTAGAAACAGCTTTGTAATACCTTAATTAAAATTTAAATTACAATCTCTAAACATAATTTAATAATATTTGATTATTTTAGAACATAAATTAACAAGCAATTCAATCAGAATTTGTCTTAGAAAACATTTTATATAGCAACACCAAAGTTGTGAAAGCAATCAGAGGTGTTTCCTGTTTCTTTGGAACAAAGGAATCTGAGTACAAGGAAATTAACAAGTTTTAATGTTTGTTACGAATAGTCTATTGTGTACAAATCTATTTAAGTACTACGTTAACAGTAGTCGATTTACGTATATTCGTGCTTCGGAGGGCACGTAAAGCCGTCAGTCCCGGTTGTCGTACTAACATCATCGATAATCGTTACGGGTAGTTAAAGCCCTCAAAAGTCTAATATTTGGTTTAACCACAAAATGTCGTATAGCCCTCTGGATTATAAAGGTCTGATGATGGCAGTCGCTTCACGTAAAATAATGACATACCGCCAAATCTGGTCAAAACTGAAAACCGACTCCAAATAGACATGGAATAAAGGTTCGGAAAAGAGAGACTAACAGTTATTTACGATTTATAAGTAGGTAACCGCTTTTCTCGAAATCGACCAACCCGCACTTGGCCAGCGTGGTTGACTAAGGCCTAATCACCCTAATTCAGAGTTGGCTCGAACCACCGTGGTAGAAATCCCACTACGGCATCCCAATGCAACGCGGACAGAAGTCGCTGTGTTTTTAGTGGGTAGGCCCAGCCCTTCTGGCCGAGAGAGCCCTACATGCCACCGGGGGTCCTCTCAATCTCGGCTCACGGTGGTATGCAGTTCTATGCATTTTCACAGCGAGAAAAAAAAAGGCTCGAGCCCCTCGGTGGGAACATAAATGAGCTAATGATGAACCGCTTTCTTCAATAAACGGGCTATTTATTGCAAATATAATTTTGAAATCGGATTTGTAAATGCTGAGATTAGCGCGTTCATAAAAACTCTGTTCTCTTTGTAATATTACTGTAAATTATTCTAACCGTTCTCCTTTATTTAAAATATTGATTAATTAGACGCTAATGGATATGAGTGAAACATAATGTAAACCATTCTTAAAAGAGATTAATAAAATTCAATAGTAGAAAAAATAAGGCAGTATACCCACATGCTGTAAAGTAAAAAGGAAGAAACCTAGTCTACCGTAACTTGCAAATATCTTCAACAGAAAATACTCAAAAGACACACTTTTCCATATTCGAAAATAATTCCATATTCGAAAATAAATAAACAAGAAAATGTTAATAAAACATCTCGAGAGTAAACCTAATGCTAATGCTTTTACGAACCGAATAAACATCAAAGTCAATAGTGAAATGAACTATAAAGCACAATATTTTTTAAAACAACATAACCTGTCTAATAAAATCACTCGTTTCACGAAATAAAAAAGAAAACGCTGGATTTTTTCGTCCATTAACACAATATTTTTCCTGTCAGTTATAAAGAGGGGACGGAAATACAAATGGTACGAGTACATACTCCATTGCGTTAGGGGTCATAATCGTAAAAGTTAAAAGGCAAGTTATTTTCAGCGTGGTACTCAAAGATAGGAAATTATTGAAGATTAATATCTAGTGGTATAGCAATTTCGACCTTATGTCTTGTCCTTTATTATATCTTTAACAAATAAGGTGTGACTATTTCAAATAAAATTTAAAACATGCACGATCTTATGAAACTTAGAACAACTATTACAAAATGTTACTATATTTTCTTATTCAGCGCTGTAACTTTACGAGACAGGCGAAAATTTGGTTACCGTTAGATTAAAATTTTAACATAAGTTGTAGATACTTACCTAATTCTAGCTGATATTAAAGTATATTTTATAGATACAATTTTGTGGTGGGAATGGTAAACGTATCATGGGCTGGAACGCACATGTCAGTGAGGCTCATAGGAATGCCAGGCTTAAATTTGAACAATGGGTGTTGTGTGGCCGGCCTAAATCGGGCTGCATCTTTAACGAAATGTGTGAAAGCCGTAGAAACTTTAAATCACGTTTGAAATGGTGCCAAAACCACCAAGACCAAATAAAAATGGATATTCTGGCTAAAAAGCACTCTGATAGTGACTTCCGCGGTTTCTGGCAAAGTACGAATAAAACAAATTTAAGACCGGGCGTTCCTATGAGCATCAACGGAAATAGCAATGGTTTAGACATAGCTAATATGTTTAAAGACCACTTTTGTGTGCGTTCTACCCTAAAACCATCAGAAGAGGTGATCAGTGCTAATGTACAGGGTGGTGTAGTCGGGGTTCGTTTCACTGCGAAAGTGGTGAATGATATTATAAAAAACATGACAAAAGGGAAGTCGCCAGGCCATGATGGCCTCAGCATTGAACACCTTCAACATGCTGGTCCTCATATAACTCGGGTATTAACAATGTTCTATAATTCATGTGTGAACCATTCCTACTTGCCGTTCGAGCTAATGAGAACTGTCGTAGTTCCCATCGTTAAAAATAAGACGGGGGATCTTACTGATAAAAGCAACTATAGACCAATATCTCTGGCTACAATAGCGGCTAAAGTGTTTGACGGTTTGCTTAACACACAATTAAATAAACACACTAAATTGCACGATAACCAGTTTGGATTCAGACCAAAACTGTCTACAGAAAGTGCAATATTGTGTCTAAAGCATACCGCCAGATACTATATAGATCGGAAGACCCCTGTTTACGCGTGCTACTTAGACTTGTCAAAAGCATTTGACCTTGTGGCGTATGATATCCTCTGGGAAAAGCTAAAAACCATTCATCTACCAACAGAGATCATTAACATTTTCAAATTTTGGTATTCACACCAGGTGAACTTCGTCAGGTGGGCGGGAACAATGTCAGAGCCATACCGGCTGGAATGCGGCGTGAGGCAGGGCGGGCTAAGCTCTCCGACGCTATTTAACTTATATATGGATGCATTAGTTATGGCGCTCAGCAGTCATTATGTCGGATGTCATATTGATGGGGTATCGGTCAACAACTTAAGCTATGCTGATGACATGGTACTGCTGAGTGCCTCGATATGTGGTCTGAGACGACTATTGCGGATATGTGAGGACTATGCTGAAAAGCATGGACTCATATACAATGTTGTAAAAAGTCAGTTCATGGTGTTTGAGGCAGCTGGTGCAAAATGTCCACATAATTTACCACCAATATGTTTGAAGGGTGTACCACTGGAGAGAGTTGACAGCTTTAAATACCTAGGTCACATAGTTACGAGTGACCTCAGAGACCATGCTGATATCGAGCGTGAGCGAAGGGCCTTATCACGAAAGGCAAATATGTTGGCCCGTAGGTTTGCGCGATGCTCAACCAATGTAAAGATTACACTTTTTAGAGCTTATTGTACGTCGCTTTACACATGCAGCTTATGGGCCAAATACGCAAAGAAAAACTATAATGCCCTTCGCATTCAATATAACAATGCATTCAGGGCAGTTTTGGGGCTGCCTCGCTTCTGTAGCGCTTCCGGTATGTTTGCGGTGGCGCGCACAGACTGTTTTTATACCACAATACGAAAAAGATGCACATCACTAGTACGTCGGGTGTGGGATAGCCCTAATGCTGTCCTGAATATGATAGCAGATAAGGTAGATTGTCCATATATAAGACATTGTTGTGAGAAACATCTTGTCTATATTTAATAATAAATAATTGTAAGAATTTATGTTAAAACTCAGATTAATTAATCCAATTCAAATGTGTTATTTAATTTAATTTTAGTTGTGTTTAATTTTGTAATGTAATTGTAATTTTAATTGTTTTTTTTTTTTTTTTGTAATCATGACTTTACTAATTAATTTGAAAATTTTATTTATTTTATTTTGATGATGTGGAATTTTATATGGGTCTGTGACCTGAAATAAAGGAATTTTATTTTTATTTTATTTTATTATTTATTTATATAAAACTATACTACTTTTATTCTTACAGTAACAACGAAAACTAAAATACAGAATCATACAATACTCTAAAAAAATAGTTTTATTCAACTCTTCTACACTCAGCCTTACGTTATACAAGATTTTTACTAACCGGCACAAAAATAGGTCAGTATTTTTTAACAAAATATATAGTGTGAGTGACCATAAGTCTTAATAAAATCCGAGGGTACTTCACCGAATTCCGTTAATGGACGCGTTAATATTTCAAACTCAATTCCTGTTTATTTTTATATTGATAACGAAATATTTGAATTGGGTTTATCGCATTTTTAAGCCGGAATTTTATTGAAGTATTTTTCCTTAGGAACGGGGTTGGAAATGTTTTTCTTTTTTCGTATTTATTTAAGACTTTCACGATACAGAGCTTGGTGTAGGTAGGAGTAGAATAAAAAAATGGTTTATATTTTTTTATTGTTATTATTTCCCTTAATTTCATAATTATTGTTTCCGGCTTAGTATTATTTTCTGGGACAATATATGAACTATGTACTGTACGTTAATAATCAATCACCATTTGTTTACTGGTTTATCCAGATATTTAGAAATTATATATGAGTCAAAATAAACTGAAATTCGACACCAAATAGACATAGGATAAATGCTCGGAAGAAGACAAAAAGATTTAGTCTAAGTTAAGTCAAGTTATGTTACGGAAACAGGCATGATGCAAGTTCTATGACAATAAATGAATACTTCCCATGCACCCACTTTCCCCTACCACCGCAAACAACAACAATAATGAGAACCAATAACAATATTAATCAATAATTAAATCTTTTGTTCCAGATTTCCCCGTCACTAACATTAAAGAAACATTCGCTACCGGTGATGTGGTTGCAGCCAAACGAAAATGGCCCTAATAAACAGAAAAATACAAGAAAATCATAGAAAAATGGAATGGAGGCTCAACCTCCTCATCATCTTGTATATAACAACACTCACACAAGTCAGATGTCATGAGAGTCAAGAAAGCAAAACCAAAATAGAATTAGATAGTAATCAATGCCATAATCATAACTGTTTTAATAGTAGTAACAGTGTTATTAACACTGAAAATATTGTAGATAACATTATTGGAATACTAAGTACGTTAACCGAAAATAATACTGTTGTAAATAAAACTATAGTTAAACTAGAAAATGAAGTAGAACATCTATTAGATGAAGCTTTAAGTAAGGAAAAGTTTCAAATTTTTGAAGGCGTTGAAATCAAAATTGATGATACGAAGAAAACGAAAGAAGATGATAAAGAAATAATTGAAAGCAGAGCGTTGTTCAGTAAATATACTTATGAATACAGAATGTTTCAGAAAGTAAAAGATTTTATTAATACGCATATTGTATCGATAAATCTGCCGCAAGCTGCTAAGTTCATGGGATTTAGATGTGAGTAAACTAAACCTCAACTTTATAATACTTCAAATCACTCTATCGTCATCTAATCTTACCGTGTAGCTAATAGAAACTACGCATACACTTATTCAAAGACACAGACCAATTTATGTATAACAGAAATTTTGCAGACAATAATAATTCCTTTGTATATTTTTGGTTTGACGAAAATCTACACCAAATTTCACCTAAATTGGTCGAGTAGTTTTTACATGACAGTGTAATAAACTTCTATTCATCCTGAGGATACTTTTTTTTTTAGGTACACATTGTTTCACACATTCCTTGTTTTCTCATGGTCCTGGGTTCAAATCCCAGCTTAAATGAAAATGTATTAATTTTCAACCATTCTTACGAATATTCCCAATTACAATACCTATAAATACATGATTCCTTCCACCATTTCCTCACACAAAGCGTAATTACTTTGAATACAATTAGTTAATTTGTTGCAGCATTTGGCCTGAACAAGTTTCTGCTCCCGCTATTCATTGGTGGGCAAGTTCTCTTCAAGTCCATACTACTGGCCATGTTCCTACCAAGTATATTGGGAAGTTTCGGCAAGATACTCGGCAAAGGTAAGTTTGTTACGTGATGCACTTAAAGTGTAGAGTATTATGTTAGTTTTAGCAGTGTTTGTGTTTTACTTAGGTCACTCAATCGTTACCTCAATATTTGATATTGAGGTAACGATTGAGTGACCTTGTTCCCCGTGTAAAATATATCAAGTATTTAAGTTGTATTATAATAGAAGTCTAATCACATTAAAAAAATGAAATTTGCGATAGCTGAAATGGCAAATTTACGATTACGTACAATTTGATACACTAGAAACTCACTTCGAGAAGTTTAAAAAGTTTTCTGTATAACCATAAGTAGTTAACAAAGTTTAGAGAAACAGACGGACATACATAAGAATGTATAAATGTGTGTGAATGAGTGTGTGTTTAGTTTCTGATACCCTAGATACATGTTTCGAACTTAGTTAGGGGTCAGTTACTGTAATGAGATGATGTAGTGAATGATTATGTTATGTTATAAGAAATACAATTATAACTAATTCAAACTCTGTCGTAACAATAAATATGAAAATCCCTAGTGATCTTTTACCACACTCTCATAAATAGTCCATAACTTAGTATTCTAATAAAGTTTATTAAAAAAAATAAGAAACCGACTTCAGCACTAAAAAGTAAGAAAATAATTTAAAATAAACGATATTATTAATACATATTTACAATTTATAATTAGTTACTTTTGGAGTCAGTGCCAGCCCAGGATAGTTTTTTTTCCTTATAAGATAGCACGAGACGCGCCTATAATATTAATGAAGGCTTTGGCTGTCACCGACTTCAAAAGTAACTAATTATAAATTGTAAATATGTATTAATAATATCGTTTATTTTAAATTATTTTCTTACTTTTTAGTGCTGAAGTCGGTTTCTTATTTTTTTTAATAAACTTTATTTTAATTTTTTTAGTGGGAAGCAAGTCTCCTTCTACAAAATACGCTTAAAATTTCCTCCAGAAGAGATTTTGACTCGTGGATCACTTGAATCCTTTTTTTGTGGGAGGAAGACTTTACGTCTGTCCTCTGTCCAGGGGAACGACGGGGTATGTCGGACTCCGCAAAGATAGAGCGGCGACGCGCTTACCGACTAAAACCCCTTGGTGTGCCACCTCTGCGCTTATGGCCGAAACCGGAAGAAACGCGGCTGCACGCTACTACGATCCCGGACAGCGCCTCTACCCTGTTAAGGGTTTCTCCTCTGAGCTAGAATGTAGCTCTAGGCGACAGATGTTGAGTTACCCCCTTCCGAAAGTACCGCGCGCCACCTCGAGGCCTATATGGCGGCAGTGGATCTCCCCCCGGGGATCACTGCCGCAGGTCGGGCGTATGGTGGTTGCAGGACAAAGTGGTAGTCCCGCTTCCGTCTGCCCAACCTTCTGCTGCGAATAGTATTAGTGGAGAGGGCTTTGCGCTCTCTCTCCGCAGCTTTTTTTTGCGAGAGTACGACCTCACAAAATGTGGACACTCCAATCCAAGACCTCTCCTCGCTCACCATAGCAGAGACTACATTTGGTAAGGAGAGGTTGTTTCCCACGATTGCCGCGAGAGTTGCGAGGGCAATAGCCTTTTGCAGGGATTTTTTCGCTGCTCTATAAGTTTTGAGCAGTTCAACCTCAACGGGTACCGCTTGAATCCTGTCCCATGAGCTGATGTTACTCATGATTCATAATCTAACACAACCCTGCATTTTATTACTTGTTTTTAACTTCATCATCCCAATTAAACCATCATTTTATTACAAAACTTCTTTATAACCATAAAGGTATAAGAACTTTTTAGAAAATTAACCAAAGTCAAAATAAAAACGAAAATAGAGGATGACGTTTATACTGTCTATTTATTAAATATTAAAATAAAATATACAATCTAATCTGGTGCAGTGTTTGTTTGTAATATCTAAATATATTTTTTTACGAAAAGTTTTATGAAAACGCTCTGAAGATATATGTGTAATAGGTACCTATAATAGTTTCAAAAACATTTTTAAAAAATGTTGTAGGTTCGGGTTTATTTCAGTGTGTGTTAACGAATTAAAAAACAGGACATTTTTATATCTAAAACCCATGAATTGTGAACAGCATTTGATTTAAATACGAAAGAATACAGCCAAAAAAATTTCATCCAGAAATTCTTATGGTATCAAGAATATGGCGAGCAAAACCACGGGTCACAGGTAGTTTTACTTTTAATAATGTCAATCGACACCCCAGCCTACATTGTTGGGGGTTTTTCCTCGATTTATCCTGGATCTCATCATCAGATCCTGATTTCCTTGACATGGGACCACTTCGCGAATATCCGCTTTCTAATGGAACAAGAATTTTAATATGCTCCATTCATGATTACAAAGAAATCGCGTAACAAACACACAAAAAAAAAAAAAATACACGTCGAATAGAGAACCTCCTCCTGTTTTTTTGGAAGTCGGTTAAAAACAGCTTCAGCTCTCGTAAACACGACAATATGTAGTCGCTTCAAATGACTGACAAGATTTATGAGAAAATGCCTCAAGAGTTTAGGGAATATGTAGCGTTAGAAAAACAAAGTTGCTCAAGTAAGGCTGGTCTTAAAGTTATGCGTTTAGTTTTGGACAGCACGCATACGAAACGCGGTTGTTTTTTGTGCCTTAACCCGCCGTTGGTGACGTGTATGCCTGAGAGACCGGGTGAATAGAAAAAATCGTATAACTTTTTGACCCGTTATTGTTGGGTGTTACGATTTCGTGTAGCTGCCTCATTTCACGCCCCCTACAACTTCACGAGAGCGCCACAGCGCGGAGGCTGCACGTTCCAAAGTTCTAGTCTCAACCCGGTCACCGAGACCGGCGTCACCAATTACGTAAGTAAATTATTCAAAGTTTTATTTATATAATTTAAAAAAAAGTTGAAAATGTAGTAAATATAAATGCTACATTTACTGTTTTTTACATTATAGTATCTACAGTAATTTAATAAATCATTTTTTTTTATAATTTCCTTGTTATTTTACAAAAATATATAATAAATGCTATTTTGTTTCAGAATGTCTTACGAGGATGAACAAAGTCGTTTTGAAGCGCTTCTTCAAGATGCCATGCCATCTGATGAAGATCTGATATCAACAGATGAAGTATGACAATCAGAAAAACCAAATATTCTGGTCACAAGTGCAAGAAATATTTGTGCCTTGAGCATGTAGTGCCTTGTTGTAGTACTCGTTTGACGGTACAAGAAGAGTAATTTTATGGATGGTTGTTATTTTTTTTTTATGTTAGAAGACTATATGGTTTTGTTTTTTTCAATTAGTTTGTAATGTAATCAAACTGACAAAAGCTGATTTAATGCTTAAATGTATACAGGGTTATTGGTTAAGTCGACCTATTCCCGTCAAGGGCGTGTAGTTTACATCGTTTCCGACTGATTTCACCATGAAACACCTTACCCTAAACCTAACCGTTTAAGCGATATTTCAATTTATTTGTTTTTATAAAAGTCACCGGATCTTCGGCTATAAGCTTGGATATTTTCAAATGCGCATGTCTTATTATCACTATTACTTGATTTTTACGTTTATAATAAGGTGCTTTGTGACCACAATAACCAATATGGTACCTAAAATAAATAAATAAGTAGTTGTAGACGGTTAAAACTTTTAAAAAATAATAACAATCAGAAAGTTTATTTTTCTTTCAAGGATATCTAGAAAATAAAATATAGCACCTGTTTGGCAGATGTGCTTAAAAATATCTACGTTTCATCGGCTATTCAAGGAGCTATAACAACCTAGGGTTTTATCGAAATTTTGGACAAAACATGTAGTTTTATAGGCTACCGGGGAGTTTAAATAAAACAATAGGTCAGCATACAGAACAAGATACTTAACTTATTAAACTTTTAAGTACTACACACACCATTTTTGAGTCTAAATTTCATGTTCGACATGTCGGCTCCAGCATTGCACACATCTTCGCAGTCTTTTGCGAAGACCAGTTTTCACTACACCAGTAGTTAATTTTGTTCTTATTTCATTGGCCGCATTAATGATTCTGTCTCTCAGTACTTCAATTGATGAAATTGGGTTGGGCTCACTGTACATGAGACTCTTTATGTACCCCCACGCATAAAAATCCATGAGGGTTAAGTCCAGACTTCTGGCTGACCAGGATATGGGCCCACTTCGTCCAATCGATTTGCCTGAATGTGTGGATGGGCATTATTTCCAATCATTCAATTGGGCCTTACTTTCTCCCCGACAATTTGAATGGGAAAAACTATGAAAATTTCCTGCGAGAAGACTTAAATGACCTATTTGATGATTTGCCACTTAATCTTATTCAAGACATATGGTTTCAGCATGATGGCTGCCCTGCCCATTTCAGGAGAAGTTTTATCCAAACAATTGGATTGGACGAAGTGGGCCTATACCCTGGCCAGCCAGAAGTCCGGACTTAACCCCCATGGATTTTTATGCGTGGGGGGTACATAAAGAGTCTCATGTACAGTGAGCCCAACCCAATTTCATCAATTGAAGTACTGAGAGACAGAATCATTAATGCGGCCAATGAAATAAGAACAAAATTAACTACTGGTGTAGTGAAAACTGGTCTTCGCAAAAGACTGCGAAGATGTGTGCAATGCTGGGGCCGACATGTCGAACATGAAATTTAGACTCAAAAATGGTGTGTGTAGTACTTAAAAGTTTAATAACTTTATCTTGTTCTGTATGCTGACCTATTGTTTTATTTAAACTCCCCGGTAGCCTATAAAACTACATGTTTTGTCCAAAATTTCGATAAAACCCTAGGTTGTTATAGCTCGTTGAATAGCCGATGAAACGTAGATATTTTTAAGCACATCTGCCAAACAGGTGCCATATTTTTTTTTCTAGATATCCTTGAAAGAAAAATAAACTTTCTGCTTGTTATTATTTTTTAAAAGTTTTAATCGTCTACAACTACTTATTTATTTATTTTAGGTACCATATTGGTTATTGTGGTCACAAAGCACCTTATTATAAACGTAAAAATCAAGTAATAGTAATAATAAGACATGCGTATTTGAAAATATCCAAGCTTATAGCCGAAGATACGGTGATTTTTATAAAAACAAATAAATTGAAATATCTCTTAAACGGTTAGGTTTAGGGTAGGGTGTTTCATGGTGAAATCAGTCGGAAACGATGTAAACTACACGCCCTTGACGGGAATAGGTCGACTTAACCAATAACCCTGTATATTTGTTGTTCTTTTTTAATTTTATAAAACGTTATACAAAAATACATGTTGATTTCTGGTGTTGTAAGTATGACTGATTAATAATAATAAACGAGTTGTGATTCATAAAATATTTATGTTTTATTGCTATTTATACATGTCAAATTAAAACGAAACTAACTAAATGTCATATCTACTGTTAATTATTGGGAAAGTCTAAGGTCGAAAAACCTGGACCGTGAGACCGGCGTCACCAACGATGTAAGTGAAATTGACGTCACCAACGGCGGGTTAAGGTGCTCCTTCACCGTGAGTATTCGCGTGTAATGTAACGTTACAGATTCGTCTTTGAGCATTACATTACAATAATACCTGCCTGGCTAAAGAGCATTCGCGTGTAATAATTACAAATTACAATTAATAAATTACAAGGTGCGCATTGTAATGCTCGGTTCTCCTCCTCCACTGATGTAATACTCAAATCTGTAACGTTACATTACACGCGAATGCTCCCGGTGAAGGAGCACCTTTAGAACTAACTTTTCTTACCAAAATTTAGTTTTTTGTGCCTTATCTTACGACTTTACCGAGTTTTCTTACCAAAATTATACTTCTGAAAAACGGGACATAAGGGAATAATCGCGTAAAAGCGATTAAAAATTTATTTTTTATCTCCAAAGTTACCTACTTCAGTGTGAAAATATGGCAGTCGTTTCACGTAAAATACATTCTACCGAATGTGGTTGAAAAACCGACCCTAATTAGATTCGGAACAAAGGTTTGGAAGAGAGTGTGAAATGTAATGAATTTATAATGCAGAAATTTTAATGGAATCAATATCACTACATAGTATAAAACAAAGTCGCTGTCGCTGTCTGTCCCTATTTATGCTTTGATCTTTAAAACTACGCAACGGATTTTGATGCGTTTTTTTTTAATAGATAGAGTAATTCAAGAGGAAGGTTTTTAGCATCATTTTATCCCACATTCTCACGGTTGCGGGAACTACGCGGTTAAAGTCACAGGGTACTGCTAGTATTATATAAAATGAAAGAGGTACTGTGAGTTTAAAACCACAACCATCCGGTACACGGTACTAGTTTTCAAACTTTGTAGATAGTCGCTAGTTGGGAAACTATTTTCGAGCTGGGTGAGAGAAAAAGGAAATAGAGGTATCAGTATCACTTTGTGTGATAGTATTGGATATATTAAACTATAGTAGGGACTAGTAAGGAAGGGTGTTAATTTGTACGATGGTAAAAAAGGTGATTTCCAGTAATTTTTTCAAATATTCCTCTCAGAGAAAGTTCAGATGTATACCTTTTTTTCCGCTGCATAGAGCTGCATACCACCGAGAGCCAATGAACGGACGGACTCACGGTGGCTATGTGAGGCTCTCCCTGTATCTTAGGTTATTTTATTAATCAACCTGTATTCATTACTGTATTCAATAATATATTACTAATAGTGACTTTTGTTGTCTCTTTGGTGTAGTATGTCGATCGTAAATGTTTGACGAGATTGAAACGGTTCTTGGAAGGAGGGTGTTACCACACCTAAACTTACTAAAGAACCATAGCCGACGTAATGTAGAGATCACGTTAATATTTACACCACACGGGAATCAAACACACAACCCTGCGTATCGAAGACCAGCATAGTATATCGTCAAATTGAGCAGCCATTTTAACATGATGCGTGAATATACATCCGACAATTGTTTATACAGCTTAATATTAGCTTATGAGCCTTTGCGAACATGAAAGCGAATCCGTACGTATATAACAGTTGATGTACGGAGTATTACGAGTATAACATAGCTCGACTCGACTTGTCAGCTTTAAGGTATTAGACAGACTTCTCTATCGCTTGTTATGTTAATGCTTAATCATAAGTCGAGAAAGCTTACGAAGGCTCAACGAGTGTTTTGATGTTACATTGTAGGTTTATATTGATTTACGTGAACGTTACATATTTATTTATTCGTCCAGACAGGTTCATGCCTTCCTTTTCCAAAATGTCCTTATTTCTGTTCTTCTTACAGTGATTTTACAAGCTTTTATTTAGTTTCACATGACCCGTTGTCTGTAATCCTTGCAAGCCATTTTTCGATCACTTCTGTTTATCCGATTGAGCTGAAATTTGACATACTTATGTAAGTGTAAGACAATGCAATAAAATCAAAATATATATATTTTTTTAATTTTAAATTCTTGTTTCGTCTTATTATTTTTTTGTTTGTTGACAATAAATCATGTATTATAATTAATTGTTTTTACTCTCACTAGATTTAATGTTATCTTTAATAACCGCCATCAACAGTAATACAGAGCTGGTCGCCTTTTTAGTTTTCATTTTTATCATATTGTATTTCATTAACTAATGTAATTAATTGATTTTCAGAAGAAATAAAACTTTAAACTAAATCTAGGTATTTTTATACGAATTAACTTCCCATTTTTAATTCCTAATTCACCTTTTACCATCCGTATTTCACCTTGTACCATCATAGTTATATACCAACCTCCATGCGGACATCCCTAACTCGATACTACTGTGACCCTTTAAAGGAAACGGTTTTCATAACCGATTCAATAAGAAGGCAGTGATTGGTTTTTTATGACGTTAGCTCTCTATTTTGGGAATGTTGAACGACGGAAGGAGTTAACCCTTATGCTTGTACGTTTTATTATATTAGTTTG
Source organism: Timandra comae (assembly GCA_958496195.1). NCBI lineage: Eukaryota > Metazoa > Arthropoda > Insecta > Lepidoptera > Geometridae > Timandra > Timandra comae. Next base: position 6,008,055 of record OY292376.1, read on the forward strand.
TAGATAAATACACCAGGGCCCTGATTCTCTAAACTATTAAGCTGTGATAATGCTACTCTGATGTATTTTAATATCAACATTATGGCCATTTTTCTGTCATTTGTAGTTATTTTGGTATTCTCTTAGTGGCAACTACTCCGCTGACTCAATGGCTTCATAAAACTTAGATGGTTGTCATGAAAACTGTATTCTGACGTTTATTTGACAAAAAAAATATTTAAATTTTGATATGCAACAAAGACCACTGAGACACCATAGCCATATGAATAAATTTTAGCAGAATACCAAATTTCTGACACTGTCGTTATGGTGCCTCAATATCAACATATTGTCTGATCAATAATGTCAAATTGCAGACTTAGGCCCCTGTTTAATCCACTATACATTATGGATTTACTAAAATGTTTTGTTATATGTATTTGTATGACATAATATGTCGGAAAATCACACATCATGAAGTCAGTTATGGACATCCGTCCTTCTCGATTTCTGCGAGAAAACCACAGAAAATGAAACGAAAAGCGGTTTTTAGTAAATTAGTGTATTTTTTTTTAAACTATTTAGTCATAATTACATACCAAAATTGACTTTGATGATACAGATTTAAAATTATTATATTAAACTAGCAGCGCCCCGCAGTTTCACCCGCGTAGTTCCCGTTCCCGTGGGAATTTCGAGATAAAAAGTTCAAGTCAATCGGTTCAGTAGTTTAGCCGTGAAAAGGTAACACACAGACAGACAGACAGACAGAGTTACTTTCGCATTTATAATATTAGTAGGGATTTTGACCTCATCGTGGTTAATGCTACACTAAACGGTGATTAACTTGACAACGGCTTGACTAATTTGGATGATTTTAGATCTCAGGTTGTATTTATAATTGCCAGAACAAGGTTTTTAAGTGTTTATTTGGTTAAGAGTATATTCGCAAATGTGTAGCTACGTAAAGATGGCGTAGAACAATACTTTCTTATAAAAACATATTTTTTGATTAGAATTATTATTGCAGACGATATGTTGTTATTCCATGGCTGTTTTGTTAACAGCAAAAGTTAATAAAGTTTTATGAAATTCAAATTAGAATACTTTGTTTAAAGAAAGTTGAAATCAAAACTCTTTCTTAACCAAAGAATGCTTCAAATAATATTATTTAATAACATTGCGTTTGTTTTTATGGTATTTTTTTATTATGATAGATTTTTCATATGCGCTCGCCTGAAAAATCTATTATAAGTATCTGATTAAATTACTGGAAAACATGGCTAACATTTGAGATCACCAACATGCAATGTTTTAATAGCATCAGTGGAGATAGAGGTCTTGTCTTGCAGTAGGTTGATATACAGGGTGTCCCGTAAGTAGTGGACCAACGGGATATGGGGGATAGGGGAGACCGTTACCTACCAGAATCACCAAAATTTATTGTCCTAGACCTCATAGTTTTGAAGTTATAACGTTTTTTAGTAAGTAGGTGAAATTATCGTACTATGTGCACATTTTTCTTAATTCTACAAATTCTATTACTTATTTTGATGTTATTTTTATTCAAGGGCGTTAAGAATACATAGGTTTTTCTAATTTAAATTATTTTTTAGTGTAGTTATCATTAACATTAAAATTAATCAACAAAACAAGTGCAATTGTTAAATTTCAAAATACTCTAAGTGGTATTTGAGCTGAGCTGGTGTAAAAAAAATGTATTGTAGCCTTGTGGCACTTTATTTTAAAAACATCTACATATCATAAGGATTACAAAAACGTATAACACTGTGGTTTCAAATGAGTAGTTTTTTATTTTAACTGATATCAACGTAAAAGGGAACTTTTGAGAGAAAACAAAAATTCATTGCTAATTATGGAAATTCGTTTATTACTCAATTTATTTTTACATTAAGGGTTCAAAATGCCTTTCTTTAGCTCTTGTGCATTAAAACATCTTCGTATAAAGTCTTTTTGTAAACTTTTTTGGGCTCTTTGATGTTTTTTTATCAATTCAGCAACATGATTGAAATTTTGTGATAACTCTCTTTTTATCAGAAATATTTGTCTCATTAACTGCTTCTTTGAGGAAACCCCATAGAAAATAATCCAAAGGATTCAAGTCGGGAGATCGTGGCCTATTTCATGGCCGATCACTGGCCATGAAATAGCACCTTCGCGTCCAAACCATCGATTTGGGAACGTCTCATTCAAAAATTCAGTCACTTACTGTGAATAGTGGGCCGGTTCACCTTCGTACTGCAACCACATTCTCTCCCGCGCAGTTTCAGGCCTTATGCATAACCAACATCTTCGAATAAAGTTAAGAAGTACGCGAGAGTATGTGGTTCCGCGCAGTTTCAGGCCTTGTGCATAACCAACATCTTCGTTAAGTTAAGAAGCACGTACGAATGTTGCAGTATGAAGGTGAACCTGCCCACTATTCACGGTAAGTGACTGAATTTTTGAATGAGACGTTCCCAAATCGATGGTTTGGACGCGAAGGTGCTATTTCATGGCCAGTGATCGGCCATGAAATAGGCCACGATCTCCCGACTTGAATCCTTTGGATTATTTTCTATGGGGTTTCCTCAAAGAAGCAGCAAATATTTCTGATAAAAAGAGAGTTATCACAAAATTTCAATCATGTTGCTGAATTGATAAAAAAACATCAAAGAGCCCAAAAAAGTTTACAAAAAGACTTTATACGAAGATGTTTTAATGCACAAGAGCTAAAGAAAGGCATTTTGAACCCTTAATGTAAAAATAAATTGAGTAATAAACGAATTTCCATAATTAGCAATGAATTTTTGTTTTCTCTCAAAAGTTCCCTTTTACGTTGATATCAGTTAAAATAAAAAACTACTCATTTGAAACCACAGTGTTATACGTTTTTGTAATCCTTATGATATGTAGATGTTTTTAAAATAAAGTGCCACAAGGCTACAATACATTTTTTTTACACCAGCTCAGCTCAAATACCACTTAGAGTATTTTGAAATTTAACAATTGCACTTGTTTTGTTGATTAATTTTAATGTTAATGATAACTACACTAAAAAATGATTTAAATTAGAAAAACCTATGTATTCTTAACGCCCTTGAATAAAAATAACATCAAAATAAGTAATAGATTTTGTAGAATTAAGAAAAATGTGCACATAGTACGATAATTTCACCTACTTACTAAAAAACGTTATAACTTCAAAACTATGAGGTCTAGGACAATAAATTTTGGTGATTCTGGTAGGTAACGGTCTCCCCTATCCCCCATATCCCGTTGGTCCACTACTAACGGGACACCCTGTAGATTAATACCATTTAAACACTGAGACTACATACAACGTTTTTTACGACCATGATTTCTTACAAATCTAAGCGTACGTAAATATATTATAAAATTAATACCGCAAAATTGCACCACAAAAACAAAACATACCACATTCATCAAAACCAATAAGAAAACCATCTGTCTCCTTATTGATCAAAACACATGAAATCTTTACCGCCATCAAAACCACACAATAATAAGCTAAATCCTTCAATCTTCCAGGAATATCCCAGTTATCAGCGGGTTCGAGCCAAGCGAGCTATCCTCCCATAAACGGAGAGGAACAAATAGCGTATAACACGGAGAACAAGGACGTTATGGGGTATGAGACGAATCCCGCGGGAGCTTACGCGTACCCTGACGCGTATGGTACCATGGACCCGAATGAGGCCAATGACATCGGCAATGTTGATATGTCCAGGTAATTATAGTTATCATTAGTTGTTTCATTTTTCTAATATTTTAGTTACTTATCTTTTTAGTTTTAGGCGCGTGTCAACGGTCACAAATTTGTCTCATCTGATTCAGATTAGATACAATTTTAATGAGATAAATACTATATATTTTCTAGTTTGAAACAGACAAAAAAAATCTTACCGTGGACAATTCTATATATAACAATTAATTATAACTCTAATTCGTATGAATGTCTGTCTGTCTCATAAACATCCTTCTCAAACTGTTATATTGTGAAGGATGTTTATGTTTACCCAATAAGACACGAATTAAAAATAAACCACTATATAAAAAGTAATAAAATTAATAACGGATTAAAATAATAATCGGGACACATATTAATGATAGACTACATAAATCTGCCGAGCTCTTCCGCGAGGGCGAAGCCCGAGCTATGCTCCGGCCAAGCCCGGAGCATGCGCCGCAGGCCAACTGTCCCAAAGTCCGCAAAGCGGGCTTTGTTCAGCTATTTAAAAATAAACCACTCTATAAAAAGTAATAAAAATAATAACAGGATAAAATAATAATCGGGGCACATATCAATGATAAACTACATAAATCTGGTAATATGGATACTAGACAATGAATAAGCATACTTACTTACTTACTTAAGCACATTTTTTTTGGCAAAAACTTACAATATAGAACGCTAAGACCAAGGCAATGACAAAATGTTGATGCACAAAAATGTTTGTGCATAGCGGGAATAAAACCTGTTACTTTTAGCATAGATAGGTACACACTTGGTCGTCTGAATTCATGATCCATTTTGACATAACATATTGAAATTTTTAATACTAAAAAAACATTAATATAACTAAAAACAAAAAGTTAGTAGTTTTCTTACAATCAATTACTTTGATCAAAGTAAATACTTATATCATTTCTTCGTAAAAGAAAAATATCACTAATTAGTTTCTGTTCGTACTAAAATATAAGATCGAATTCTTGGACATTCAAATTAAATAATATCGCTAATGAATTGAGAAAGGAAACTAAGTAAGTAATTGATGATTTTTCTTCATATTTTTTCCATGAAGATGATAATAAAGGGATGTGGTATTCTTTTCCTAATTTTCCGACTCAACGCCGGACTTTTGGAAGGCTAGTGATGGGGTCAAAACCAACACACAAGCACACGTAGCTAGAGAACCTTATATTGATACTAGCTGCGCCCCGCGGTTTCACGCGTAGTTCCCGTTCCCGTTCCCGTAGGAATTTCGGGATGATGAAGGATAGATGTTGGCCGATTCTCAGACCTACTGAATATGCTCACAAAATTTCATGAGAATCGGTCAAGCCGTTTCGGAGGAGTATGGCAACGAAAACTGTGACACGAGAATTTTATATATTAGATATCTTCACCGAGATAGACGACATATTCTGTTAACAAGAACCACATCAAAAATAACTTCACATAAACTTTTCGTACAAAAATATTATTCAATCCAGATTATTCTCTACCCTATTATTAGTCCAAATATTGGTCTCAAATTTTCATTGAAATCCTTTGTTGTTCCATTAAGAATTCAAAGAATGACGTAATAGGAATACTTTCGAGTACATTGGTGGTTATTGGCGAATATTGGCCCAATTTACCTTTAAACCAATAAGTGGCTTCTCCTTCGCGAATGGTTTTTGTAATGATTCAATTTGGATATTATTGTTATATATATTTAGCTTTCCTTTGAAGTTTGCATAAAAAATTCAGCCTTTGGATTTTATGTTATTTTTGTTTCTGAGCGAAAATTCGTTTTTTCTTATTTTATTTCTTTAGTAAATTCGTGGAATAACGGAATTTCTTCCGCGTTGATTTTGTTTTATAATAAAATGAATAAGTTTTATACTGTTTTACATACACAACTAGAGCCTGACTAATCTTACTTATACTATAAATTTCATAGTTAGTGAGGAATGGATGATGAATATTTGTTACTTTTACAAGTAAAAGACACGGGATAAAAATTTTAAAATATCTTTTTTCTCCCGAAATCCCTACGGAATTGGCATTTACAGAGGATAAAACCGGGGGCCACAGCTAGTACACTAAAAATAAATACATTAAACAAACTTTAGTCATATTTTCATACATCTTCAACAATAATCGTTCCATCCTACTGTGCCAGTTAACTTACAGATAAAACTAACAAATCATCTATTTTACAGATTTGGTGTTCCCGGTCAAATGCTTCCTTCCAAGAACAGTTATTATCAGAATCAAATGGCGACCGCCAATAATTACAAGGTAAGTTAATGGATGAATTGAATTTCTTCGCAGAATTATCTCGACAAGATTTTTTTGGTCGGATTAAGAAACCTTTTTTTGTGTCTTAGAGCAATAAAGGAATTTCTTCATTTATTTAACGAAAAATTACTTTCTTTAATTATTCGTTTCTTTTGATTAATTTATCGCAGGAAAGATTGATACAATCATAGAAATATAGGAAAGATTGAATCATATTAAAGTCTATATATAAAAATGAATCCCTATTTCCCTTGTTCACGGCATCACGCGTGAACTACTGGACCAATTGACTTGAAATTTGGTACAGGGGTAGCTTATGGTCCGGGGAAGGACATAACATGTTTTATTCCGAAATTCCCTCGAGATCGGGGCACATGAAACGAAAGCTAGTATGAAACGAAAATGAAAATCATAGCTTGAATACTGCCTATATTAAAGCTAGCTATTTTAGTATTAGAGTTGAAACTCGTAATATTGTTTTAGTCGTCAGCCAAAGAAAGTTTCCAATTACCTTCTGATTTAATCTTAATTTTTCTAATGATGCCTTAACCATGTAAAATGTATTATTTTCTAGTCGTGTAAGATGTTCTGATAAGCACGAAAACGCTCGTTATTTAAACCCTATTAGCCGTTCACGTGATGATGTGAACAATCCAATGTTCTCTATGTGCTACACGCACAAGATTGGTTCTTTGTATCTGAAGAGGCCTTTTGTATCATCATCATCAGCTCATATAATGTCCCCACCGAGGGGCACGAGCCTACCCTGAATTAGGGTGATTAGGCCTTAGTCTTTTGTATCAGTACATAAAATTAACGAAGTGTCTAGTCGTCCAGTAATTCGGACGAATAACATTATTTTAGTCGTCCGAATTACTGGACGACTAGACAGTCACAGCCTAAAATTAATTAAATTATAAAATTAACAATCCATAGAATTTAATAGTCATTCAAAGTATTAATTTGTCATAAATAAATATACTCTAATTGTTTATCAAAATAATAACCAAAATTAGTATAAGAACTAAAACTGGCTATTGAATAAGTAGTTTCCTTTTTGGAATTTTAGTAGTCACAGTTACAAAGTTTCCATCTTTTTTATTTATATAATACTAGAAGTGCCCCGCAGTTTCACCCGCGTAGTTCCCGCTCCCTTGATAATTCAGGGATAAAAGTATGCTAAAAACCTTTCCACTGAATAACTCTATCTATTAAAACAAACTGCATCAAAATCAGTTGCGTAGTTTTAAAGATCTAAGCATACATAGGGACAGAGAAAGCGACTTTGTTTTATACTATGTAGTAATTTCCTAAACCGTGTAAGACCTACCCTCATAATTTTATACTTTACTATTACTTGTCCTTCGTTATTTAAACTTGACTAATAATTGTTCTAAGGTACAGTGTACCTTAAAAGGTACAAGCAAAATGGTTCCGTGCGTCAACAGACTAGTTGTACCAAATTTGTACCCCATAAGGTACACGACCGGTTCCGCAAAGACCTTGTACTGCCCGAGGGACACGGATATAATTATCCGGGAGCAATATATCCGGAATCCGGATTGGCAATTTTATTCGACATCAATTTTATGTAATTCAAGTTTGCATTAAATTTTGGATATCAAAAGCCTTTGGATATTATGGGTTGATTTATTCGAGTTTGCATCAAAAGTTATCGAAATCAAAATTCCTTTGAACATTATGGGTTGGTCCAAAACTTTTGTATGGGGGTTGTAAATGTAATGACTTGATCAGAGGTTGCAAGTAACTGTCAGTTCATTTTTATTTGTCATTTTTATTGATTACGTACATTTTATAGTATTTAAGGGAAGGTTAAAAAAGTAAACCATTCGTGTGTCCGTTCTTTGTCATATAAGCTTATAACAACATCTGAAGTATTTAAGTAGAGGTATAATATAGGAATATAGGTATAATAATGGATATAATAAACTTAGTTCAGGGTTCGAATCTTAACTAAAGTAAAAATATTAAAGTACAGTGACGACAATAACAGAACAATAAATAAACCTCTACTGTTCATAAAAGTCCTTTATGATATTACGAAAAAACATTTAGACCAAATAAAACTAAATGTGTTTTTATGAGATAGCTCTTCCAGGCTTTCAGTTATTGTCATAATGTCGTTACAAAAGTAGTAACAACACGTGGTGTCATACTTTAATGGTTGTAAACTCATAGTTAGAAGTAAAACTGTTGCCCCTCGGTTTCAATCTCAGCCCCGTGGGAACATTCTACATATAAACTGCCTCAAAAATCAGTTTGTCTATTGCTGAATTATTACATTAAATTCCTATGAGTAGTTCAAAAGATTTAGTAATCAAATGAAGTATTAGTATAAAATAAACTCGCTTCTGCTGTCTATTCGCACTGCGAAAGCAACTTTATTTTATAGCTACTAGCAGCTCCCCGCGGTTTCACCTGCATAGTTGCTGCTCCCGCTAGAATGTTGAGATAAAATTATGCTAAAAATCTTTCTCTTGAATCATCAATCTATCTGTTAAAAAACCGCATAAAAATTGCGTAGTTTTAAAGATTTAAGCATACATAGGGACAGATAGACGGGAAGCGACTTTATTTTAAACTATGTAGTGATGAAGATATGAATTCTTAAACAAATTTATCCTGCCTACTACAAAACCTTACGCTTTTATTCTAGGTGTTCCAGAAAATTCCAGCATCTTCGATGATATTGAGTAACTACGATCCTTTCTACTCGCCGCTACTGTCACGACTTGATGGGATTTTTGCTCGACTGGGTAAATAGAATTACTTTCCTTATTTCGTATACGTTATCGTAATTATCATTTGATTGAGTGTTTTAGGGAGTGAGATTAAATAGGATATACAAAATGTTTTGCGTTATTTTGGTAGAATTTTGTGGGAACATTCCATTTGAATTTGCTCTTAATAAGGTAATTTGGGTTGAAATTATAAATGCGGAATTGTTTGGTACGCTTTAGCGTCTAAAGTGGTACCAATTAGCATATTTAGACATTGGCATTGCATTAACATTATTAGAGGTATTGGATCACAAACACGCCTTAGGCAAGTGTGGTGATGACTCATTTCTCGTCTCACTGTACTAATATCACCGTAAGAGAACGCCAATTGGGATCTTCATTCTCGTTTAGGCATATCCCTGGCACTCAAAGCCTTTAGCTATTACCCGTCATCAAAAGTGATGATTATGCCTATTTTTCTATAGTAACACATTAATATTAATCATCTGGAGAATCTTTTCCATATTAGGATATTCCGTCTTCTTTAGCTGCTTTTCCATGGCAGTAAGAACCTTTATATTTTACTCATATTTTATTTTGAAGGTCTAGCTCCTGCCGAAAACGAAGTAAGCGACGGGATGCACACGCACATTGGTGGTCAAAGTTTGACAGATGTCAAACTAGAGTCTTGTCGCGAGCAATTGATATGCTTGATGTACGCAAGTCCAGCGAAATATGCTCCTTACAGCAACTTAGTGTCGGCTCAGTTGAGCAGGTGAGTAGAAATTAAATGACTCCTGTTCCCTTTTATTAACAGGGAGTCAGGTCAAACTTTTTTGATCAATCAAAGCTAAGATCAAATAATCTAAAATTATGGAGCATTTTTAACAGAATGCTTTTTTCACATGAGTTCAGATTAATGTGTAACATGTGAAGGCATACAAAAAAAAATTAAAATTTAAAAAATCACCCATATTTTTGGCCAATTCTTCTTGACTGGTGTAATTTCTGAATCATGTAAATAGTATGTAATTTTTGGTCACTTCTTAAAACTGTAATATCTGTATCCAACTTAACATTACCTTTTTTATCTTTTCCAGAGAACTAAACGAACTCCGCCGTCCAGTGTCAGACAACCCTGAGATCCTTCGTTTCTTCCGCTACATGCGGGCAGCCAGGCGGGGTCAGGAGGGCATGGATTGTATGCGAGGCTACCCAACGTGCTCCAGTAACGCAGCCCCCGCGCATACCATGATCGCTGCCTATCATGATATTAACAAGCTGGTCACTGCAAGGAAGCTGCATCATAATTGATTTGTGAGGTAAGATCTGTTATCAAATTATTATGATTAACCGGATATTTACCATGTATATTATTTATTTCGATTTCGGATATTTCGACGCTGTTGCAAGCGCCATGGTCACGAATGAACTGTTGGACTGTACTGCAGAAAAAAAAATTTGATATTTTGGTTCAATAAAAATAAGTAAAAAACTATTATGGTAGCAACATTACTAAATATTAAATGCAAATAAGTACTGGAAGTGCTGCTTCATAGGAGTACTTTATGCAATTAAAACAACGTTCAAATTAAACAAACTTGAGGTGTTCAAATGAACTATAGTAATTTTATTACTTTCATGTAACTTCGACTTTCGTTATTCATTTGTATGTTTGTTTTTTCCAGAAAAAAGGCGCTATTTACCAACCAGGGTCATTTAGAGAAAAATACTTCTCCACGAAGGAATAAGTTTAAATATAATAATTAATAACACAAAATATTTTGAAATGTATCAAAGAACAGAATAGTTTTATAAAAGACAAACACCTCACAACCCTATTAAATATGCACAACAGCTAATACCACATAAATCTCTAATATACTACTAAAAACTTCATAAAAGGTATGAGTTGATTTGTATTTTGTGTTTTTTAATGTCGAAAATTTAATTTTGTTCCAAACGTTATTCCCATTTTGATTATTGGCCTTTTCTTTTTTTGGCTATTTCATTTATAAATGCTGTTGAATTTAAATTATTACTTTATAATGCAAGTAACTTTGTAGTGATGAACACTGCAGTTCTTCTTCTTTGCGTATCGACTCAAATTTTTGAGGACCAAAACTCGGCCACCGATATAACGCTATCAGTGGCCTTGTAAAGGTCCTCGCGTGTGCAGTTGCCGAGCCTACACGAGTTTCCAGAAACTATGTTCTATGTATAGTCGGTACGGCTCGTATTTTATTGGCTCAGAACTACGTGAGCCAAACTGAGCCACGCTAATCACCCTGTTTCCTTAGTAGTAATTCTTTGGAAGTACGTGGGGGATTGAGGCAGTGCTAATTCATTTTTGTTTGGTTAATCTGAATGTTATACAGTTCCATTACATTGAAAATTAAGAGTAGGTATAGTAATTATACATTGTTGAATGTAAGTTCATTGCATTACTGTAGTACATTTAAATCCAATTTTTAATTACCTAACTTGTTTTTAAGCTATTGCATAGCTTCTATCGAAGGCTTTGAGCGCGGGGACCGAATCCAGAAATTCCGTAACGAAAAAAAACCTCACGTTTTTATTTATTTTTTATCGAAAACTTTTTTTTTGAAAAGTTTCCAAAAAGATTTTGTAGTAATGTAGACAAAGTTTTTATTGTATGAACTCCCAAGTACGACATCAAAATTTCTAAAGTTAGGATTTCAATACAAAAATAAAAAAAACAATTAGTTGATAAAATTGCTATGCAATAGCTTTACCGCGGCAGTCCTCGAGTGCCACACTTTTTTTTTTGTTATTTCATAATGGTCGGATGGAACAAGTAAAAAAAAAAGGGTTCTTAATACTTTTATATACGTTACTGCGATTAGTAACCGACTATAATTTGTTGTAATTTAGTATTTTATGATCTATGTTGTACCATAATTGTAGCATCTAGAGTGCTCAAATTGTTTACGTTGTCCAATGGATCCCGTATTAAAATGTATTTTTATTAATTTATTATTTATTTTAAGTTATTTATTGGTGTGAATGTAATTTATTGAATGAATGATGTATATCTTGATTTATTTTAAGTGAAATCAATGCATTTGTTTATTTATTAAATCTTTATTTTATTTGACATTTGGGCTGTAGGAAAACAATCCTTATTATTATATAGCATAAAGTAAGAATTTGTTTGATGTAAACAGCCTTTTTGTCACATTATGGTGGATGTTGGGATATTATTAATTTCTTGTTTTTTAGAACTCAGTCATAACTTTTACTGAATAATTAGTAAAATTGTAATAGTTTTTGTTGAAGTAAAATCAACTTTATTGTTTTCAAAATAGAGCTTAGTTTCCTATTTATTATTTGTTTTTAATAATTTATTTTAGTTTTACGTATATTATTTTTATTAGCAAAAATACTATTTAAGTAAAGAGTATATTGTAAAACATACTATTGTAGTCATGTAGAGTAAGAATGAAAAAACTGTAGATGACATTAAATTATATTTATTAATTGAACATGTTTTCTTTATTTGAGAATTTCCATAATCATCTTTATTTATGTTAATCAAATCATTGAAGTTTATTTTTCAGTCATGCAAAAAACTACACACGCTCACACCGAGAAAAATATTTACGAATCGCTCAACACTTTACCCCACGCGAGGATCAAATCCTCGCTTGGGGTTAAGTGTTAAGCGATTCGCATCCTCTTTGATTGGCAGTCCAGCAGGGCGACCACACCACCAGTATTTCCCAAAAATATTTTTTTATAATCATTCACTACATCATCTCGTTATAGTTACTGACCCCTAATTAATCTCGAAGCGTGTATCTAGGGTGTCAGAAACTACGCACACACTCAACACACACAAAGAATCAACTTTACATAACAGTATATAAAGATAAGGTACTATACCTTCTTTGAATAACCTTTATAACGTAAACACTTTCGAGATCTACCATCAATACAATTCAGAATAAAATACATGTTTTCTTTAACATAAATGTTACCTTTGTGTGTAAACCTTTCTTTCTTTATCAAAACTATTATCCGTAAAGTCGTTTTAAAGGCAGAAGTAGTCCCAAAGTTTCCATTAACCAATCCTTCCGCTATTTATTGATGTAAACCGTGAAATATGGTTCTGTTTGTTTGTTTACTTGGATAAGGTGGGAAATATGTTAAAGAAAAATCCCGTGGGATTGACAAGAAAGGAGTTAAAGTATAAGAAAGATCAGGTAGATGATTATTATAGAACTTTATTAATCTCTAAGAAATTTGACACACCTACATATTCCTTTGTTAAAGCATATTATATTACATAAAAACATTTTTATAAAAATAAAATATAGGAACGTTTCACACTGAAATGATATAGTTTTTGTAGCATCAGTCACGAATAAAGTAGCGTTAGTCATGGTATTCATATCACCACAGTCTTGTAACATCAGTCACGGATCTCGTAGCATCAGTCATGGATTTTGTAGCATCAGTCACGGATCTCGTAGCATCAGTCACAGACCTCGTAGCATCAGTCACGGAATTCGTAGCATCAGTCATGGATTTCGTAGCATCCGTCATGGATTTCGTAGCATCAGTCACGGATCTCGTAGCATCAGTCACAGACCTCGTAGCATCAGTCATGGATTTCGTAGCATCAGTCACGTATCTTGTAGCATCAGTCACGGATCTCGTAGCATCAGTTAATGATCTCGTAGCATCAGTCACTGATCTCGTAGCATCAGTCATGGATCTCGTAGCATCAGTTATAGATCTCGTAGCACCAGTCATAGATCTCGTAGCATCAGTCATGGATCTCGTAGCATCAGCCACGGATCTCGTAGCTGATCTCGTAGCATCAGTCACGGATTTCGTAGCATCAGTCATAGATTTCGTAGCATCAGTTATAGATCTCGTAGCACCAGTCATGGATCTCGAAGCATTAGTCAATTTCGTAGCATCTGTCATGGATTTCGTAGCATCAGTCACGGATCTCGTAGCATCAGTCACGGATCTCGTAGCAGCAGTCACGGATCTCGTAGCATCAGTCACGGATCTCGTAGCATCAGTCACGGATCTCATGATCGATTTGTAGCCACTAATCGATTCGTAGCCATTGATCGATTCGTAGCAAATGATCGATTCGTAGCCACTGATCGATTCGTAGCCATTGATCGATTCGTAGCAAATGTTCAATTCGTAGCAAGTGATTGATTCGTAGCCACTAATCGATTCGTAGCAAGTGATCGATTCGTAGCCACTGATCAATTCGTAGCAAGTGATCGATTCGTAGCAAGTGATCGATTCGTAGCAAGTGATCGATTTGTAGCAAATGATCGATTCATAGCCATTAATCGATTCGTAGCCATTGATCGATTCGTAGCAAGTGATCGATTCGTAGCAAGTGATCGATTCGTAGCCACTGATCGGCTCGTAGCCACTGATCGATTCGTAGCAAGTGATCGATTAGTAGCAAGTGATCGATTCGTAGCATATGATCGATTCGTAGCTATTGATCGATTCGTAGCAAGTGATCGATTCGTAGCCATTGATCGATTCGTAGCAAGTGATCGATTCGTAGCCACTGATCGGTTCGTAGCCACTGATCGATTCGTAGCAAGTGATCGATTAGTAGCAAGTGATCGATTCGTAGCAAGTGATCGATTCGTAGCATATGATCGATTCGTAGCAAGTGATCGATTCGTAGCAAATGATCGATTCGTAGCAAATGATCGATTCGTAGCAAATGATTGATTCGTAGCCACTAATCGATTCATAGCCATTGACCGATTCCTAGCCACTGATCGGTTCGTAGCCACTGATCGATTCGTAGCAAGTGATCGATTAGTAGCAAGTGATCGATTCGTAGCAAGTGATCGATTCGTAGCATATGATCGATTCGTAGCAAGTGATCGATTCGTAGCAAATGATCGATTCGTAGCAAATGATCGATTCGTAGCAAATGATTGATTCGTAGCCACTAATCGATTCGTAGCCATTGACCGATTCCTAGCAAATGTTTGATTCGTAGCAAGTGATTGATTCGTAGCCACTGATCGATTCGTAGCATATGATCGATTCGTAGCTATTGATCGATTCGTAGCAAAGTGATCGATTCGTAGCAAGTGATCGATTCGTAGCAAAGTGATCGATTCGTAGCAAGTGATCGATTCGTAGCCATTGATCGATTCGTAGCAAGTGATCGATTCGTAGCCACTGATCGGTTCGTAGCCACTGATCGATTCGTAGCAAGTGATCGATTAGTAGCAAGTGATCGATTCGTAGCAAGTGATCGATTCGTAGCATATGATCGATTCGTAGCATATGATCGATTCGTAGCTATTGATCGATTCGTAGCAAAGTGATCGATTCGTAGCAAGTGATCGATTCGTAGCCATTGATCGATTCGTAGCAAGTGATCGATTCGTAGCCACTGATCGGTTCGTAGCCACTGATCGATCCGTAGCAAGTGATCGATTAGTAGCAAGTGATCGATTCGTAGCAAGTGATCGATTCGTAGCATATGATCGATTCGTAGCAAGTGATCGATTCGTAGCAAATGATCGATTCGTAGCAAATGATCGATTCGTAGCAAATGATTGATTCGTAGCCACTAATCGATTCGTAGCCATTGACCGATTCCTAGCAAATGTTTGATTCGTAGCAAATGATTGATTCGTAGCCACTGATCGATTCGTAGCCATTGATCGATTCGTAGCCACACTGATCGATTCGTAGCAAGTGATCGATTCGTAGCAAATGATCGATTCGTAGCAAGTGATCGATTCGTAGCCATTGATCGACTCGTAGCAAGTGATTGATTCGTTATTCGTGTAGCATTAGTCACGGATCTCGTAGCATCAGTCACGGATCTCGTAGCATTAGTCACGGATCTCGTAGCATCAGTCACGGATCTCGTAGCATCAGTCATGGATTTCGTAGCATCAGTCACAGATCTCGTAGCATCAGTCATGGATTTCATAGCATCAGTCGCGGGTCTCATAGCATCAGTCACGGATCTCGTAGCATCAGTCACGGATCTCGTAGCATCCGTTATGGATTTTGTAGCATCAGTCACGGATCTCGTAGCATCAGACACGGATCTCGTAGCATCAGTCATGGATCTCGTAGCATCAGTCACGGATCTCGTAGCATCAGTTAAAGATCTCGTAGCATCTGTCACGGATCTCGTAGCATCAGTCATGGATCTCGTAGCATCAGTCACGGATCTCGTAGCATCAGTTACGGATCTCGTAGCATCAGTCAATCTCGTAGCACCAGTCATGGATTTTGTAGCATCAGTTAAAGATCTCGTAGCATCAGTCACTGATCTCGTTGCATCAGTCACGGATCTCGTAGTATCAGTCACGGATCTCGTAAACTTGTAGCATCAGTCATGGATCTCATAGCGTATTTTTTGGCATGAAAGCGCGATAGATAAGCTGAGTTACTTTTACATTTATATAAGTTAGTTTAGTTAAGTAAAACTAAAAAATACGAACGTATTTTATTGCTTGTATTTGTTGCTTGAAGCACACTTTCATTATCCACATTTTGTAATATTTTGAATACCTCTTGGTAATAATATTACATGTCATTATGTAAATCAATATAATTATTTGATATCTTAGTCCTACTTTCAAGTATCAAAATGAGTCATAGTTGTGACTCATTTTGATACTTGAAAGTAGAATATAGATAGATTCAAGTACCAAGAAATATTAGTCAAACAATATACTTTGGTAATTTTTTTATTGTTTCAACTTAACCAATGTGTATGGATGTTTGCGTAAAAATTAGATGAAAAAATTAAAAAAAAAGGGTTTTTGTAGAGATATTACGATAAAAAATATTTAAGAGTTTAATCGTGTTAAGTTTAACGTAGTAAGTAAATGAAACAAAAAATAACGTTAAAAATTGCTTTTTAACTAACTGTACCTAGTGATACATTTAGTTCGTCTATTTGTCATTATTCCGTTAAAACCAAAACAAAAGGAATATGAACTCGTTAAATTCCGTTACATATTTTAGACAACATGTAAAGGCCGCACGCATAGTTTTGGTACTTGCTATGAATAATATTATTAGTAAAGTGTTAGGGCCTATATCACCATCTTTAAGTGATGTTCCGAGTAGCTACTCACATGTTTTGTCTTTATCACTTGATATAAAGTCAGAAAGAGATAAAACTAACTTTACTTGGTGAGTAACTTTACTTGAAGGTTTTGAAATAGGCCCTTAGTCTAATTTATGTATTTAGTCTTGATTCGGATTGGCAATCGTAGTTGTAATGTTAAAAAACAGATTAGTTTAAATACCAACCCACTTTTAATTCTTTAATTAAAAGTGGGTTTACAGGTAATATGACACTTTTTGTCCTACTTTTGTAACTATTATGAGTATGAAAGTGGAATTTAGTCAAAACGATTGGGATGTGCGTTGAAGTATGAAAGTTCTTGTAAAATTATTAAAAATCCTTTTTTAACGTAAAATTAATACCTGCTTAATTGATTTCTGATAAACTTTGCTTGAAATATAATTTTACCCTTTAACATACAATTTCGAAGAAAATTTAATAATTTTTTGCTTTTATGTTATTAAGGGTTACTGAGTAAGTAATTAAGTTTTTGTCGAGTTAAAAATACTTTTTTATATTCTAAGAAACCATCTTTGTTACATTAAAATCTTCTCGGAAAATATTTATGGATCGCAATCAGGTACGCCTACAGGAAACTTTTATTTATTAATATCGAAAACATTTTCAAAAAGCAAAGAAGAAATTACTCGGAAAATAATTCATTAACCTTTTAGATACAAAGACTATTCATCGGAAATTTTAAAGAACAATAACTCAGTTCGTTTTTGTTAAATATAAAGGTTTTTCTTGAATTATAAATGTGATTGGTTTCAAACATCCAGTTCTATGTATTTTAAAACAGGATATTCATTTCGATTTTATCAGATAATTCTAAAATTATGATTTGGTACAAAATATCACAGTGGCTCTTACGATCAAAATATGTATATGTTGGAGCATGCGATCGGAATAGTACTATTTAGTTTTGATTATTTATTTGATTATTAATTATTGGTTTATATTAAGCTTGAAACGTTTTAATAATTGTTATTTAGTTTGTTAAATTTATTTTTGTTGATGGTTACAAATGATTTAAGAAGTTGTTGTATTGAGCGGGGCTAGTTTGGCCTGGAGTGGGGTCGAGAGACGTCAGTCGCCATACTTGATATAAAAGGAGGGTAGAATGATCGAGGAGGATCATTACTGGTTGAGTTTTGGTGGCGACTGGTCGTTATCGCGAACCTGCTGCTCAGAATATTATTTTGTTTATACTGTGTTGCGTAATTTAACGATAAGTCTATTCCCGTTTAAATTTAATTGTTAATAAATAGTGTAACAAGTATTTGGATATTATTGTCGCTTGCATTTACCCAAAATGCCGCCCACACACCCCGTGAACACTGATGATGTTGGTCAGAACAACGATTCTCCGACATATATAATTGAAAGTTAAATGAATTAAAATGCTTTTTTATTTTACATTCTGTACAGATCTTGTATTTACAGTTTGAGGTGTAAATCAATTACAAAATCAATAATCTTAATAAACTCGCAACATTAGAAAACTCAACTGCAACAAATTATATTCACAAATATCAACTTCATGGAAGTCGCCTACACCAGACGCAGTACAAAGATCCGGTTTAAGAACATCCCTTCCACTATCTCTCTAGAAAGTTGACCTACCTTCACTTCCATCAATACTCAACTGTATTCCAACTGCAATAGAGTTGATTTTTCCCTGCACGTACGCAGATTAGTGAATTATCTTCTTGCATAATGTTTATGTGTGTTTTTCGGTTAGCAGAACCATGGACAAATTTTTAATAAGGTCAACAAACTCAATCTTTTGATTATGAGTCAATGACCAAGGCGGTTTATTAGTCATACATGACATGACTGTGATCAATATATAAATATTTATCATCTCATGTTTTCTCTCTCTTCACATGTGTGTTTAATTATGCATGGAATTAATAAGTAATTATCTAGTACTAGCGGCGTCCCGCGGTTTCACCCGCGTAGTTCCCGTTCCCGTAAGAATATTGGGATAAAAATATGCTAAAAACTTTCCCACTGAATCACTCTATCTATTAAAACAAACCTCATCAAAATCCGTTGCGTAGTTTTAAAGATCTAAGCATACATAGGGACAGAGAAAGCTACTTTGTTTTATACTATATGTAGTGATTATGAATATAGATGATAATAAGATGGTAGTGTATAAACGTTGATTTCTATGAATCAAGGAAATACGTATAGTAAAATGAAATGCTCGGGATTTTATTAGGATTAGACGTCTCGTTTGTGCGTCGATATTTTTTGGTTAACAACATAAATGGTTGCGTTTAGTGCGTTCTTAAAAAGGCGGAAAAATACAGAATAAAGTTATATAAGTATATATTTGTTTAAAATAAGGAAGGTCTTATTTGTATTGAACATTTTTTTATTCTTGAAAGCATAAGTATATAGAAATGGATATGCCTCAAGCATCTTATGGTAGAGTTATATAAGAACGAATGAATGAATGGATTAAAACCTATCATTCTCAAGGTCATTTCTTACGTCACACATTGGCATGCCATAGTTTTGAATTAAACACATTTTAAAAATCACACATCAAAATCCTATAGTACAATAACAAACAATGCTTACTCTACTTGAATATAATAGTTAATCTCTATTATGAATTTGTATTATAGTAGAAAACAAAATCGTTTCCCGATTTTTGTCCTATTATTTGATGTGCATAGGATTTATACGTATCTAGATATCAAAATGGGCAAAGCTAATTTTCAAGCTGTATCGTCAGCGGTAAGCCAGCATTCACTCAGACATAACAAACATGTAACATATTCAATTTATTTATTTACTTACTGTCACGCTTGAGCTGCCTAACACGGTCTATGTATTTAGCCATTTAACGATATTTCGATGTAATTTCATTTTGGTTTCGTAAGTTGTAGTTTTGATTTATGATTTTGATTTTGATTGAGTGTCAAGTTTGAACTTTTATTCTTTCTTTGAACCAATAAGAAAATTCATTGAATTTACAAAAAATAAATACATCGATTAATAATAAATCAATCACTTTATCATTGTCTTCGTGATTTAAATCATCACCTAAATCATCTTATGTAGATGTATAGGCCAATGATGATGATGATGATTGTCTTCATAACTACCATCATATTGCAGCTTGTGTCCTAACAAGATTTAGCTCTACTTAGACCTAGAGTATCAGATGTTGAAATAGAAACTACTTTGTGAAGTTCCTCAGTGTCTATTTATTCAATGATCTGTCACTAGCTTTTGTTTTACTACTCTTGTCAATACTGTTATAAAATTCTTTTACTTAATTATATTATATTACGTTTTTTCGTGTGTATTTCTATTAATTTTATATTCCAAGATCCTGAAGTAGTCTCTAACTTTAACGTGGTAGCAGAGCGTGGTTCGCGGAAATAAAAATTGAGATAGAAATTACGCGTCGATAGTTCGAGAACTCAAAGATGGAAAGTTCTATCGTTGATGCAGCTAAAATTCATATAGGAGCACTAGAGACATCGAACTGGACAACATGGAAATTTAGAGTAATTATAGCACTGCGAGGTCTGAAGATCCTCGATGTAGTTGAGGGCAAACTTGTGCCGCCCCAGAAACTAAAAGCGGATGCAGCAGCAGCAGATGTAAAAAAGTATAAAGAACAAGAGCAAACATATTTGTCAGCGGATAGCGCAGCCTTACTACTCATAACAACAAACCTATCAGAAGAAAACTGCGAAAAAGTAATGAGATACTCAACAGCGAGAGATGTATGGTTAGAATTACATCGACTGTATGATGGCATTTCAGAAAGCAAAGCCTACGACTTATGCATGAAGTTCTTCAGCTATAAGATGCAATCTGGTGGTGATGTGTTAGCGCATGTCAGCAAATTGAAAAATATCTGGTCAGAACTTACCAGGGAACTGCAGAAAGAACACCTGAAGGAAGAGCTGCCAGAACTATTCCTAATTTGTAAGATACTGGATACTTTACCTGAAGAGTACTTCTCGTTTAAGTCAAGCTGGATGATGATGTCAAAAGAAGACAGGACTGTTGAAAATCTAACAACTCAGTTGAGTAACCACGAAAGAGCTTTATCTAGTAGGCATGAAGAAAAGATAGAAGCACTGGTAGTGAGAGACAACAGAGTTATAACAAATAGGAAGAGTAAGATGAGTAAGAATTCTGGAAAAAGTAAGGTGGATGCGAGCACAGACAAATGTCATTATTGTGGCATGGTCGGTCATAGAATAAGAGGATGCTCTAAATGGATATCCGATGGACGACCACCTAAGCCAAAACCATCAACATCTAAGTCAAAAGGACCTACCACAAGTGTGAATATGCATATTATGGCAGTGAATCCAAATGATTCTGCTGATAAAGATCACTGGTATGTGGACAACGGAGCTACTAGTCACGTCACGAACAGGGAGGATCTATTCCAGACATTTGAGAGGTTTCACAATTCACACACCGTTACGACAGCTAATGGAGATACAATCAAGGCAGTTGGAAAAGGAATTGTATACATAGAAGCTGATGTAAAGGGTCGTAATGAACAGATAGCACTTAATGATGTATGGTATGTGCCTACAATACAGAAAATCCTATTTTCGGTACTGTCAGCTCAAGACAAGATGTCAAACAGCCTTTTTATGTCTACAACCGAAGAATGCAAATTGTTACAGCATGGAAAAGTGTTACTCATTGGACAAAGACAAAAAGATGGAGGTCTTTATAAGTTAAAAGTAAGAAATATCAGACCTGAATGTCCAATTGAGATCAACAGTATTTCAAAAGAGGATCAATTGCAGCTATATCATGAGAGGTTGGCTCATCAAAGCAAATCACATGTGAAGAAGGTGATTGAGAGAGAACTTGGCATTAAGATGAAGCTAGACAAAGAACTATGTGAGGGTTGTATGTATGGTAAGGCACATAAGTTAAAATTTGGAACAAGAGAAAGAGCTACTGAACCAGGGGAGCTAATACATGCAGATGTATGTGGGCCGTTTACTAACTCTTTATCCAAATACAAGTATTTTGTACTCTTCAAAGATGATTTCAGCAAATTCCGCAATATCTACTTTCTGAGAGAGAAATCAGAGGTTCATAAGAAGCTTGAAGTGATGTTAGCTGAAGCAAAGACTGCAGGACATACAGTAAGAGAGCTATTAAGTGATAATGGAGGAGAATTTGATAACGGAAATGTGAGAAGAATACTAGAGTCGTATGGCATAAAGCAAAGATTAACAATGCCACACACACCAAACCAGAACGGATGTGTAGAAAGAGATAATAGAACCGTTGTGGAAGCAATGAGGACGATGAGGCATGCAAATGACTTACCTGAAAGTCTATGGGCTGAGTTAGTAAATACCGCAGTGTATATACTGAATAGAACGGGCCCTACTCCACTAGATAAGTCACCGTACGAGATCTGGTACAACAAGAAGCCCAGGATTAAGCATTTAAGAGTGATTGGTAGTATTTGCTATGCACACATTCCTAAAATAACGAGAAAGAAGCTGGACAAGAAAGCTATCAAAGGAGTGCTGGTCGGTTACGATAATGACGAAGGTTATAGAATTTGGGTTAAAGAGAAGAACAAAATAGTTCGATCCAGAGATGTAATGTTTGAAGAAAAGCCTTTGAAGTCTAAGGATGAGACGAAGGAGAGTATTCAAGAAACAAATCTTCAGAAAGGTCTTATCGGTAAAATAGAAATTCCAGAAGCGATAGTTAAACTTGTGAAACCAGATACAGTAAAACCAATTAATGATGAAGAAGAGCCCAGTGATGATGAAAGATTCGAAGACTGTGGTTCTGAACATATAGAAAGTGAGGTTGAAAATGAAGAAGTCTTACCAGAGGTACAGCAAGGAGTAGAACCAGAAATACAGATGGACCCAAATGCAGAACCAGAAGAAGAGCAAGGTATGAGACTGAGAGATCGTTCAACATTGAGAGCACCTGTAAAATTTGAAGATTTTGTGATGATGACAGTTGCAGAGTTGAGTGATATAAAAGAACCTCAATCGTTCAGAGAAGCTATGGAATCCAAAGATAAGGAAAAGTGGAAAATAGCTATGGATGATGAAATGAAGTCGTTGAAAGAAAACGAAACATGGGAAATGGTACCTTTGCCTAAGGGAAGAAAGGCTATACCATGTAAATGGATTTACAAAGTAAAGACAAATCCAGATGGAAGCGTAGAACGTTACAAAGCGCGACTGAAAAATTGGAATGCTCATTGGAAGAGAAGACACTAACTAAACTTGACAAAGAGAGAAGATGTTGAAATAGAAACTACTTTGTGAAGTTCCTCAGTGTCTATTTATTCAATGATCTGTCACTAGCTTTTGTTTTACTACTCTTGTAAATACTGTTATAAAATTCTTTTACTTAATTATATTATATTACGTTTTTTCGTGTGTATTTCTATTAATTTTATATTCCAAGATCCTGAAGTAGTCTCTAACTTTAACGTCAGAAACTACGTACCAGCACACTAAGTCCAAAAACTTTTGACCACACAAAAATTTTCTTTGAACAAGTACCAATCCAGTGCTACCTTATTTGCATCGCATTTTTAGTCTGGTTCAGCACTAAACCAGGTTTTACAATCTGATCTAAGTACAATTTTGAATGCTGTCAAAAGACTATAGTGACAGGTTTGGCTGACAAGGTGTCAAATGCTTACCAGGTTTTGTTAAGCTAGGTTTAAAATTTTACGCAAATAAGACGAGTGATGTTTAAATATTAAGTAGCTAAAATAAATAATTCATCATTGGATACACAAAGCGGATTTCGGAAGAACAGTTTCAAAACATAAAAGTTTGCGGGTACTGGAACCTCCATGAACTGATTATGAAAGCGCTACCAGGATCTGAGCGGCCGTGTGGATGGGGCAATGTGTTGTGGAGACGGATTATTCGTAATGTATGAGTCATGTGATCTTTAGACTACGTCAATGCAAAGACATTTAGGCCTCTCTTTGTAATGGGCTATGATGATAAGATGAAAATTATATTACCAAGCTCGTTTGAGGTTTGCGCGCTCTAATTAGGACACTGAAATCTATGTTTGAACTCAGCGCACGATAAAAACTCAGTATGTAGGCCATCAAAAGATATTTAATACCACGTCATAAAAAGCAATGTATTTTATCGTTAAATCAATAATTTTATTTTAGTAGTTTTTGTGAGGAAACTATGACACCATACCAAACTTGCACCCTTGCGATGATTTATCGGATTCGAGATCCTCCGAGACGGGATCCTCGGGGAATGGGGTTGTGTGTTAAATAACCAACCACCACTTGGCCAGGCCAGTGTGGTTGAAACTATGGCCTGATTGGAGCTAATCCCTAATTTAGGGAATTCTCTTTCTCCGCATCTAGGATATAATGTCAGTTGATGACGGTGACGTATATTGAGTACCTTGTACTATATTTTAAAATCAATCTAAATAGCCAAAAAATAATAATTTTAAAACATGGAGAATTAAGCAATTTTCTTATTAAATAAAAAATCCTTCTCCACACTATAAACCCATATAAATGTTCTCGGGGTATCCCCAGGTTGGCTAACTTCATTCAAAGTCAACTTACTCTAGCTTACAACCTACAAACCAGATACAACCTTACCACAATGGAACAAAGCACAAATTTTACAAGCAAAATAATTTTCACAGACCTCAAACTCTATTCATGCAAGCCTACTTCTAGAATACTCGAATATAAGCTTTAAAGTAATGAGATAAGGTCCAAATTTGTGTGTAAAATTTGAATGGTAGTGTTGATACAATACGGATTCATGAAGTTTATGCAATTCTTATATTTGTTATTATATAAGCTTGTTTTGAGTTTGTCCAACCATTCTTATTTGTAACGTGCAGTGCAGTGGACTATTTTAGTTTTTTTTTCCTTTAATTAATTAGGTAAGTGGATTAATCAATACTACTAATTATTTCCAGGATTTTAAGTGATATCTGGATTGACAGTTGATAAAGGGCATCAATCAAAAACTGCGAACCGCTAATATCCCATTTTTGGGTCCTGTAGGAATTTAGGAAAACTATCCTGTCTATCCCCAACACCTTTGTCCAGCAGTGGGACGATGTGGGTTGAAAAAAATCTTAAGCTTAAGTTTTAAATTAGTTAACTAACTCGTATTGCTTTTAAAAGCACGCTTGTCTCGGGAACTGTTAAGCTCTAACAGCCGCATTTAGAGACGTTTAACGAATACTTAAACTAATGTGCCACAATATTTCTGTGCCGGCGGTCAAAATTGGAAGTTATTGTCATTTAGACTTTGATGTCATTTGGATACATCCTAATCCTAACTAATATTATAAATGCGAAAGTAACTCTGTCTGTCTGTTACCTTTTCACGGCTAAACTACTGAACCGAATGACTTGAAATTTGGTACAGGGGTAGCTTATGGTCCGGGAAAAAACATAGGCTACGTTTTATCCCGAAAATCCCACGGGATTGGGAACTACGCGGGTGAGACCGCGGGGCACAGCTAGTTTTCAATACACTGACAACCAAAAGATGCGATTATAGCGACGCTGTTACCGGCACAGAAATATTTTGGCACATTACGAGTAGTTTAAGTATTCGTTAAACGTCTCTGAGTGTGGCTGTAAACCGATTTGAAAAAATCTTGATGGATTATCTACAGTAGTAATCTGTCTACTGTGATCACGGTCAGTAAATGTAAAACTAAAATAAAACCACGACAAAAATCCGTTAAAGTAATTTAATTTCATACTAGCTTTTGCCCGCGAATTCGTCCGCGTGACTTCCGGCAGAATTTGAGTTTTTCCCCCTTTTCTACCCCTAGAGGGGGAATTTCCAAAAAATATCTCTTAGTGCTAGCCTACTTCCCCCAACAAACACACGTGCCAAATTTCAGCTCTATACGACCAGTAGTTTCGGCTGTGCGTTGTCTGTCAGTCAGTACATCACTCAGTAAGGGAAGAGTTTTAGATATTACACATATTTCGTCCCAATTTGCCAATGGGACGAAAATCAATCGCCAAAAAAGCACAACCTTACTAGGTTACAAGACTTATAAGTACAACATGAAGAAAGACGGTCAAATAAAATACAAGGATCACCTACTTATTGCTTCAAGCCGAAGGAGAAAGTCCTTTACACTGTATGTGGGTCAAGATCGTACGTGTATGAATCACTTACGACGTTATATGTGACATAATGTCCTTTCAATGACGTAGACTAGTCAAAATAGGCAGAATATACACTTTGCCTACTTTGAGAAAGGGATCGGATTTTTTATAAAGACAAATATTTGTGGATCGCTTGATTTTCTATATATTACTAGCTGCGCCCCGCGGTTTCACACGCGTAGTTCCCGTTCCCGTAGGAATTTCGGGATGAAAAATAGATGTTGGCCAATTCTCAGACCGACTGAATATGCTCTCAAAATTTCATGAGAATCGGTCAAGCCGTTTCGGAGGAGTATGGCAACGAAAACTGTGACACGAGAATTTTATATATTAGATAAGTATTTTTAAATTTTGTCATTGTGACCGTATTAATGAAAGTTTAAATGCGGACATCATCAATTAAGAAATTATGAAAACCTGAGAAATTTAAAAAATAGGTCGATATGAAGACAGGACATGTTTCAATAACATTAAATTAAAAATTTAAAAAACCCCCAACACAATTACTTTCAAACCCCCATAACTTTTAAACGGTTCAACCGATTTTCATCAAACTATAAACTAACGTTCGCACGTAAGTCCCCTTTAATACAAAAAAAAACTAAATTAAAATCGGTTCGTCCGTTCGGGAGCTATGATGCCACAGACAGACAGATACACACACACACACACACACTCACACATATACACACACACACACACACAGACACGTCAAACTTATAACACCCCTCTTTTTGCGTCGGGGGTTAAAAAAGGATTAAAGGTCTAAACGAAACTAAGTCTCTCATTAATAAATAAAATAATAGTAAACGAAGATTAACGACAGTACATTTAATCCATGTTTCTTGTCTTCCAATACATGCATACATATTAAAACTGAGAAGGTAAATATGTAGTTATTTCAGTTACATAAACGTTCAGACGTTCTAAAGTCTAATGCCTTCCGTATCATAAAGCATTATGTAATACAGGAAACAATACCAGGATAAACCTAGACTGTTATGTAATATGAACTTTAAAGTAAAGACAATAAAATTCTAAGTTCAATGTACAAGATAGCTGTCTAGAATCTAATGGTGAACATGTAACAACTTTATAGCTACAGATACTTAATCAAAATGGTTTTAAAGATTGTACAAAAGATTTTCTTTTAAAATGACTTTTATGTTTTATTTGAGAGTTATTTTGATGTAGAGGAATGAAAACTTTGTGATAATTTACTTATTGAGGTTTAATTTTCAAAACGTAGTTCAAAACTTACGAGTATAAACTCCACTTATCAATCATTCTATATTGATAAAAACTACATTATAGCTACCCATATAACGCAGCCAGCAACACACAGCCACTTTAATTTACAACTAGCTGTGCCCCGCGGTTTCACCCGCGTAGTTTCCGATCCCGTCGGGATAAAAAATAGCCTATGTTCTTTCCCGAATCATAAGCTACCCCTATACAAAATTTCAAGTCAATCGGTTCAGTAGTTTAGCCGTGAAAAGGTAACAGACAGGCAGACAGACAGAGTTACTTTCGCATTTATAATATTATTAAGTAAGTAGGGATTTCAAGATTAATAGCATAAAATTTTTAATGGATGCAGTATTTGAAACACAGCCTCGGTCACATTTTCCTCAAATAATGGACTCCAGGGAATTACGGGGTTGGTGGAGTGTTTGTGACGTAAGCCCGTTTATTTGCTAAATTACCGACAGTGACCCTCTCATGCAAATTTTACCCGAGGCAATGCGACGCATTGCATTGTGGGGGCGTTAAGGGGGCTCTCAGCAACAAATCTCTTGGCATTGTATCTCGGTTTTCCTAATTGCAATAGCTTAAATCATAAACGTTATGTTACGTTTTAGGGCTGATTTTTCCATCGCCAGATAACTTTATTCGACGAATAACTTTGAAATTTTGACAGTTATTTCATACATAATCTGTCAAACGTCAATTTTATTCGTCGAATAAAAGTTATTTGGCGATGGAAAAA
The DNA here is from genome assembly GCA_958496195.1 of Timandra comae. Classification (NCBI taxonomy): domain Eukaryota; kingdom Metazoa; phylum Arthropoda; class Insecta; order Lepidoptera; family Geometridae; genus Timandra; species Timandra comae. Next base: position 6,036,108 of record OY292376.1, read on the forward strand.
TCGGCCCTTAGACTATTTTTGAAAAACAACGGAGTTAGCCGATAGGTCTTTAGGCATCGGCTATTTTTGCTAGGAGAGTTAGTCTCGCTCACGGACGACAGAACTATCTCTCTCGACGAAGTCCTAAGCTGACTCCCTGATCTGTCTCGCCCAAGGAGAAAAAATCAAAATAATAAATCTGTCACGCTCAACTACAACTTCTAATACATATTCTTCAAACTTTTTTTATTTAGATCTAATATAATGTCCAAGTAGACTAGTGTAGCTTATCTTCATTACTATCTACGACTTTGTATCTTCTTTATTTTTAATCAAGTTAAAACAAACAAAATATAAAAAAAAAAAAATCTGAACCAACTTTAAGAACATAACATTTTTCCCTTCCCAAAACGGTTTAACTTACAAAATCCGGATCAATGGATATTACTTAAAAACTGCTTTTGAAAATCGTTTTATTTGGAAACTTTTCTTAAAAAGAACGGAATGGTTACCCGAACTTCATAACTGAACGGCTCTAAAGATTAAGGTTTTGGACCTTTAAGTATGTAAATCCTTCGTAAAAATAGAACATACCAAATATAGTAGACAAACGTTATTAACAGTTTTAACACTTGTACTGTATCTACTCGTATGTATCATACTCAACAATTAATTAATCGTATTATTTAATCGTATCAATCAGTCTACGCAAAAATAAACAAAACACATTAAGAAAAATATATCTCTCTAGAACATTATTATCATTGGACAGAGTAAAAATGAGAAAGAAAAGAGATTTAAGGAGTTTTTTATTTAAAAAATAATATACTGTTTAATACTTTTTTCAATATAATTAATTATGTTCAAACTAAATTATTGCAACAGAATAGTAAATTGAATTTATTTATTTTTTTCATTTTTCTTGTATTTAATTTATTTATTAATTTCGTTCCGTCTACATTTTTCATCTGCTCCTAACTTAAATGACTAAAACGTGTCGCATGCAGAGAATTTTTTGCAAAGAAAAGTGTTTGAAGACTAAAAACTTTTGTTGTTTTTTTTTCCTTTATCCATCGGCGGTTTTACTAAATGGTGTTTTTCCTTATTGCTTATCATTTTTCCCCATGGAATAATTTGGTTTTGGTTCGTTAAATTTTATTTTGTTTGTCAAAGTTTTATGCTTCTTAATTGGTATTATTTAATAAGTGGATTTAAGAATGGAAATTGGGAATAAGAAAGATTGTACGAAAACTAATTACATAACATAACATAATCATTCACTACATCATCTCATTATAGTAACTGACCCCTAACTAAGTTCGAAGCTTATGTCTAGGGTATCAGAAACTACGCACACACTCATACACACTAAATAAAGTAACAATAGCACAGTGGTTAAAACGTCGGCCTGCCAATCAAAAACCGTGAGTTCAATCAACATTACCCTATATTGACGTAAACCTACCCCACACAGGCATAATGTAAGTACTTAGCTTAAGCTGAGTTAGAAGGGTTACTAATCTATGCACTAACTATTAGATATGCACTGCGGTTTTACTTGCATAATAATCCGTTTCATACTTCAAACTTTGATCATCAAAGATCTTAGCGCACATACCATGCATAATATAATAAGGGGCAGACGGTAAGAAATAACTTTAGTTTTTATTAACACTGTGTAAAAAAAATGTAGACTCTACAACGTAGAGTATAAATAACTCTTTTTTAGTCACAAAAAAACGAAAAAACAGATCAAATGTTTATTCAAGTCACAATCAACCTATTTCCTAACCGATACACAATTCTCATACAAATCGTGTGAGACCGTTATTTGGTGCGCAAACGCAGTCGACGGCGATCAGTCGTGCGTCTCGCTCGCACGCGACGCGCTCTCTCTTCTGTTACATATTTCCCGCGTTTTTTTCACTCACGAAAATATTTGCTACTATTTTTTTTACTGTTATTTAACGTTATTAACTAAATAACTAGTTATTTAAATGGTTATCGATATATTAGTTAATGAACTGGTTCTAGTTTTCTAATGTTTTAAGTTTTAGTGATGTGTTTTGGATATTGTATCGATGAGATACGAATAAGGACTGTTGATAATATGTAAGGATATTTTAATTACTATTATTTTTTAAAAGCAGGATTAGGGTATTATGGTGGGGAACTGAGGAAGATTATATGTCCGCACTGAGTAGCTAGAGCCTACTTTGAATTAGGGCCATTAGGGGCTAAGTGTGTTTAGTCTCTTAAGACTTAGTCAACCACGAAAATAATACATAAATACATCAAATTCAAACTTGGCGCGAGAGAAGCTACAAACATTCACAGAACTAATATCTTAAAAGAAGCTGCAAGCATTATCCGGTCATAGAGATACGTAAAGTCAAGAACATCAAGGCACCGCCTGAAGTTAAACGAGACGCATTTAAATCAAATTACTATACTATTTAATGTCGTAACACAACTTAATCGTGTTTAGTTAACCGTTTTCACTTTCCTATAGACGTTAGTTTAAAATTGAAATTGGAAACGGCACTCGCCTTCCTACTTTTACTCAGGTGCAACAAAATACTTTCACGGCTATATTTGTTCGCGGTACATTAGAAATAGTTACCTCGATGTACGTAACGTTTAGTATGTTATTAGATCGTAATATTTATTTGTTTTGGCAAACATAATATCGCGGGCTTCAAACCAAAGGGGCGTACAAGCAAAACCCTCACTTTTCAGGAGAGCCAAAAAACTTAATAACTTTTTTTGTAATGTACCTACATTTTTGAATTTTTTTACGTGTTTCATAAATTTACGTTCTTTATTATGTGAAAGGCTTATTTATTGAAAAATATAATTTGTTACCCATAATATCGCGCTTACGTCTATGGTTCGACAGTATTAGATAAACTGATTGTTATTTTTTCCAAGAAAATGCTTTCAAGGAATGGACGTATAAAACATTTTTTTTATTTGTAACGCAAAATAAAAAAAACCAAATGAAGTTTATATAAATGATGAGAAATATTTTATTACAGTCATTTATTATTTAAAAAAGTTCTCTATTTCACCACCATTTTCGTTCATTATACGTCCATTTGGCTTGTCAAAAATAGGAAAATAACATTATTCCAATACAGACGTAAGTATATCAATTTCACGTTTGTGAAGGTGAAAATAAAACAAATAATATTCTCAAAATTTTTTTTTAAGTTCAACATAAAAGTTAAACAATAATAAAAAGAAAAAATGAAAATAAACACAAACGATTCGTGATTCGTCTTTAGTACGCCTTTCTGGTTCGGAAAAATATTTTACTCAGAGACATACGTCTAATATTATTTTGTTTATTATCTTAAAAAATATTTAACCGATAATTATGAAATAAAGTCAGTAGATGTGTCGATATAATTAGAATACATTGACGTAATAAATTTTTTTTTGGATTTTTGCGTATACGCCCCTTTGGTTTGAAGCCCGCGATATGTAAAATGTATGAATGATCTCATAATATCGTCTTTGTTAAACCTTGTTTATTAATAACGTTCAAGAAGGATGTATCATTAATCTATATCACATTATTATATGGTCAATGTAATTTTCGACAATAAAACAAATCAACAAAAAAATAATGTTATTTCTAAAAATGTTATTGTATTGTGATATCCTTAACACCCACGTTGCTTACTAAGAATAGAAATGTAGGTGTAGGCGTATCGTCTTCTATACGAACCGGTAAAACGGAATTTTTGCTTGCGCACTTTGGATGACAACGCATGATAAGTTGTGACGTCAATATTGATCAAATATGGCCGACACCTAAAGATGGTGGACTAGATTTTGTAAGCACCATTCATTGATTCATCCTTCGGTTTTAAAAAGAAAAATAATATGGCGAGCGGGACGCATTATAATTTACGCAGGTGCGACAAAGATAGCTACAGGTCAACGCACAAAATTTTATCTGTGAATTACGACCGGACTATATTAGCTATTAGCAAATTAAAACAACCTATCAATCAATGTTCCACCTTATTTCCAGGGCATAAGGACCTAAAATGTATCAAGTGAGATGGCTGATGTTGGCGATAGCGGCGACCCTCGCGTTGCAGTCCCGAGGTGATGGCGTCAGATTGCCTGATCAGCCTCCGAGGGACCAACAACAGAATCAAGAGACCGAAGGGAGATCGGTAAACTTCGGGAGTGGACGATCGGTAACTATAAATTCTTTGTTTAAACAAAAAAAACAATCACCAAAAAGTTGGCCTTAATCAGACAGGTAATTCGAAATCTCGGAATCACACAAATAAACTGCTTGCAAATTTTTCACATCAGCTGGGATTTTGACCTAGAATTTTTAACATCTAAGATTAACTGACTGGCTGCTGCTCTCAACTCAACTCATTACTTCCTAGTAGTTTCACTGATCTACCGTCCTAACCTGTTCAAAATCACTGTCTAAAGCGGATTCAAACTGATCTTAAGTTTAAATGCCAGTTGAGGTCTTAATTTTGAAATTATGCATAGTTTTCAGAATATCTCAATATGTGAAACACTAATAACGCACACGATAAAATATTCATAAACCCATTACCAACAATAAAATCTCTGAGTTCACTGTTTAACATCCAATAAAACATAAAACATTTGTATCAAGTTTCACTCAATGTAACTAAAACTGTGCGTGTCATTTGTAACACGAACGTTAGAATTGAAATACTAATTTTCCTGACAATTAATAATTACATAATAACACCGAGTATTTGTACTGTAAAACACTAATCATGTTTCAAATATTTGATAATTACTCACACAATTATGTAGCTATACCCCGCTGTTTTATATTAGTAAGCCTCGCTTATAAACAGCTTCAAAAGTAGAAAGTTCTTTATTTTTCTATTGGCTTATTTTAATGTGATTGGCAATGATTCCTACTAGCAGTACCTACTATTAAACTTCAAGTGTAATTAACAACATACTTTCTTTTTCTTTTCTTTCTTTCTTTCTAATTAATATCCGGACACATTAATCCACCATCACCACTGAAATTCACCAGACTGTTTGTCATGAGTGAAAATCAATTTCGCAACTTTTGGCATACCAAGCCAGTATACTACAAACCATGCCACTTAGTCAAAAAGTTTTACCTCTTCCAGAGTCATAATATATCGTACATCAGCATACTGCAAGGAACTACATAGAGTATCCTATTTGAAGCAATGACAGTAGACGAACTCAAAGAATAACCTATGATTTTCTCTAAATTTTCAGCCCGAAGCCCAAGGTCGTGGTCTACTTGACTGGATCGGTCTTGGAGAAGATCAAGACCCTTACATCCAGCAAGCGACCCAGCAGTGCATCAACGGAGACCTGGCTGACTGCTTCAAGGCCCAAGCTTTAAGATCTTTTGACGATTTCTTTGATAAACAGGCTTACCAGTACGTATTTTGTTTATACGATTTTTTTATCCAAGCAATTCGTAACCACAATGGTTCCTCTACCTTTTGGAAAAGATAGATGGATAAAATCTGCATCAAATAAACAAAACAAAATGGCAAAGACTAGACAGATATCGAAACTGCTTTATTTTTACTAGTTAGTACCACAAGCGACTAAATAAATTTTTGGTTATGACGCAAAGAGCATTTTGTTCTTTTATCTGGGATTTGCCAGCAAATATCTTTGTAAACAATATCAGGAGTACAAAAGCTAATTATGATATTTACATAATAAAATAATTACAGCCACAGCTCTGCTCCAAAGCTATTTCTAGAACACACCCAAATCTACACAAACATTCCACTAACAAATCCATTCTAACTTTCCAGGTTATCAGAAAATGCAGTTCTAGTGAAGATGGAATCTCAAGCCAGAGCGTTGGCGAGAGAGCCACCCCAGCTGAGCTCCCAGCCTCGCAGTGAAGACTCGGACTGGGATGCTTTGGTCAAGTTTGGTATGAGGAAAATTGAAAGGTGAGATCTTCGAAATTATTATTTTCAAACCTAAAAAAGCAATAAGTTTTGGTTAGTTTTGGCCTGTTAACTGCGTGAGGCCATTTGCTTCATTTAGAATATCAGAATAGTAGTAACATTAGTTTATTAGAACGAGTACATCTTTTGCGCATTTCTAGTTAAAACTGCTAATTTTATCTCAATTAGTCCAGTAAGTATTGTGTGAAAAACCAGGCAAATATATCCACCCACAAAAACTCTCTGGGAAGAAATTCTAAGTATTTATATCAAATTCTTATAGGCACAATTACTACAACCAAAATTACTAAGAGCAAAAGTAAATTACTTCATTTGAGATAAAATACACAACAAACACATATTAAAGCAGCTAAAATAGAATTCAATCTACAAAGGCACTAAATTACAATTGAACCACAAATGTATGTCGCTCAAATATTACACAAGCAATCACTGGAAATGATATTAAAATATTGATATTCAGCTCGCAAATGCGTAATTTGGGAGTCGTCTCCACAAGCCAGGGTTTTAATCATATTTCATTGTTTGCGATTGTTCGTCACATATTAAAGCGAAAGGTATTAATGGCATATTTTTATTTAAATACTGAGGTTTTCTCTCGTTTTTAATTAATGTAGGAAAGTTTTAATATAATATTAAAATTATATCAAAGGCATGCCTTGACAGTTTGGCTGGTCTGCCGAGTTTGAGTTCAGGGTTCAATACTTGGATTCAGCGATGTATAATGCTTTTTCCAAAACATAGCTCGGGTTTGAGAGCAAACGTGATAGCGCTTATTACTCCTCGCTCTACTAACATCACCAGTGAGAGAGATCTTTCAGAATCTTGCAGGCGCATATTTGGCACATAAGCATCTATATTGACTTTCAAATTATAACAATCAATTTTGCACCTTATTTCCAGGTTCCTAAGGTCGACAGCCTTAGAGATGCAGCTGGATAACGAAGTGACATCAGACGGTATCATCGCACCAAGGTTTATTGATGAAATAGCTGATGAAGTTGATATCATCGAAGATAAGAAAGCACCTCCTTTCCGTGAGTTTGATAATTTTTTGTTAAATAATTAAATAAGAATTGTTTTAACAACATACTCTTAGATATATTATATTATAGCACACATTTTCCGTGCTTTGAAAGGCACGTCAAGCCGTTCGTCCCAGTTTGCGTACTAACATCAATGATACTCTTCGTCAGATTACCCATAACGACTACCCATAATTAGAGCCCTTAAGGCCGGTGTCTTGAATTTAGCGGGCAGCGGGGTGGCAGCGGAGCGGGAGCGGGAGCGGAGCGGGACTTTTAAGTGCAATGCAATGACATCAAAATATGTTCACAAATTCTGAAGTTCTAAGTTAACCACGAGTACCAATTTTTACCAGCAACTATTTAATAATAAGGTATTATGTATATTACAAAATGTATTTAATAAGTGATTGCATAGATGACAAAACCTAGCAGTACAAAATACCAATCGGTCCAGTAGTTCTGCGTGAAAGCGTAGCAAACAAAATGTCTATACATACTCGTACATACATCCTCAGAAACTTTCACGTCTATAGTATTACGCGATTTCACCGCGACATTACTGTTTTCGACAAATCTAGAAATAAAGACAATTTTGTATAACACATGGTATAAGTACACGTCACGACAAGATTTGTATGATAGATTTTTATTTAAATCTAATGGCATGCCTAATATTTTTAGAATAATACAAGCAGTGCCGCGTGGTTTCACTTGTTAAAGTTGATGTTCATAATATTATTAAGATTAACTATTGATGCATGTAACAAAACTAGTCAAGGATCATCATCAGCTATATTAACAAACCTATTATTTACTGTTTACACAATGTCAAAGTTATATTTCCTCTTTCCAGGCCGCCATAAACTGAAGAAACTCATCATCCCCATGTTGTTGATTCTGAAGCTGTTCAAGTTGAAACTTCTTCTGTTCTTGCCTCTCATTCTCGGTCTCGCTAGCTTCAAGAAGTTCCTTGGATTTATGGCTCTTATTATTCCTGGTAAGTAACTGGAATTGAATATAAAAAAACCTCATAAAGGTGGGATTTTCAAGTAGGCGTGGTACCTTAATCAAATCCAAAACTACAAAGATTAAAGTATTCTTGATACCGATTATGTTAAAAACAAACTAAAGGATGGGAAAGGAAATAAGTGAAGTCTATTCTAGACCAAATCTAGTGGAATTGTACATGCCATATTGTTTATTTTTATTTCATTACAAGTTACGAACAGCATCACCACAATTCAGCTAATTCCTAATCCCATATCCTACCTACAAATTATCTCCACATCCACCACTAATAACTAACTTTTTGTTTCAGGTGTAATCGGATACTTCAAGTTCTGCAAACCCAACCTGACTTCACCATTCTCGTCAACCCACTACTCGGGTCCGCAGTACAGTCCCGCGGGAATCGGTGTGGGACCTTACCGGGAACAGCATCATTACGGGCATTATGATACTTATGCTGTGAGTATCGATAACTGTGATTATTAAATTCAAATAATATTCGTGTGCTCCACAAATGTTTGCCTCAGTTTGTATGTGTATGAATGTATGTGCGTAGTTTCTGATACCCTAGATACAGATAATAATCCTAGTTAGGAATCAGTTACAGTGAAGATGAAGGACTGATTGATTATGTTATGCTATAAAAAAACTGCGTACCCGTTACGCTTAAAATGTAGCAATGGTGTCACATAACTTATAGATTGTAGCTCAAAAATGCAATACATTTACAAAACGGGCGTTAAGGTACCGGCAATCAATAACTAACATTTCTTTTTATCTCCAGGGCAACAAATATCCAGGAGGAGGTGGCTTTTCCTTCAGGGAACACGACGCAAGCCCCCAGGATATCGCTTACCAAGGTTGGGAATACAGAAACAAGAAAGGAGGAGAAGAAATCAAAGCTGAAGCACAATAAGACTGTTTTTAATGATAAATATTGTCATAACTACATCATAGGATAGACTGTAATAAACTTAAAGCTTATGTATTTCAACTGCCGAGCATTTTAAAAATTAATCATTACATAGTATAAAGCAAAGTCGCTTCCAGATGTCTGTCCCTGTGTATTCTTAAATCTTTAAAACTATGAAACGGATTTTGATGCGATTTTTTTAATAGATAGAGTGATTCAAGGGGAAGGTTTTTAGCATCAACGTCAAAGAGTATAGACCATTAGAGATCAAGATCCTATGCCTAAGCATGAGCAATGGCTTCCATTTTCTACCTTCATAGGGACAGGAAAAAAATATATTTATTAATATTGAGAAAATGTATTTAAACAGGATTTAAACGAATTCTTGTTTGCCATAATAAAAAGAAATGGTGAATTTAGTTTTAAAAACGATAAACTGATTTTAAAGGTACAATTCCACGACGGGCCGCAGACCGCAAACTGCAAACGACAGCACTTTTTTCTATCAACATCTATGATATTGATTTTGAGCGCGTCACGACTGCAGGCAGCATTGTTGCCGCGCTCGGAATCAATTTCATAGACGTTGATAGAAACATGTGTTGTCGCTTGCAGTTTGCGATTGTAGTTTGCGGTCTTGTACCTTAACAGTTTTAATAGTTATTAAGTTCATATTAATTTATTGTTTTCTTATCAATAAATTGTAGATAGTATCTATCTCTGTTGTAATTTAACTTAAATATAAATTGATAAATAATCATATAAACAGTTGTAAATGTTCATATTATTAAGTTGTATTATTTAATTTTGTAAATAAACTTTTTTTATAAATAAACTACGTGTTCTTATTTGTACTGATTTATTAAATATTTAACCCTGACTAAAACATATATTTTTTACAAATAAAACTGAATAGTCGGAGAGCTAAATGACGTTTTCAATTTGGCTTTCGATACTAATCTATACTAATATAATAAAGAAGTAAAGTTTGTGTGTTTGTTAAATTGTAAAGGGGAATCTCGGGATCTACTCAAAAACTGATTTCAAAAATTCTATCCCTGTATTCACAAGGGAACAGGAATTACGCGGGTGAAACCGCGGGGCGCTGCTAGTAATTATTATAAATAAATTAATGTTAGCCTTAGTAGCAAAGTTTTTAAAACTAAATTGATTTTCAGATCATGCGTTCTCTACTCTACAAAAATATCAGTTTTACATGTGTGTGCCTTTTAAGTACAATATTTAGAAAAGAAAAGGAGTATACTAACTTAGTTAATTTTATAAGTATTTGAAAAAAGCAATTCATTTCTATACGCAACTTATATCCAACCAAGCATGATACCTTTATACACCCTTATTTTGAAATGATGGGACTTATTAAAACCAGAATATCTGTAGCAGTAACTGAATCCATATATCCAATAAAAATATCAAAAATGATAGTCAATTACTTATCTTTAAAAAATACTAAATAAATGTCGTATTACCAGACGGCACACTAGCTATCAAGTATTCTGTGACGGCTCGGGTCGATGACCGCGCTCAGCTGTGTATCGCAGCGTTTGCCGGTTGTTCGGTGTACAATAACAATAAAATTCGGCGGGATTTTGAAAAACTTTTACTGATCATAACTTTTTAAATAAAAGCAAAAGAAAACAACTAACTTCACTATTATATTGTCACCCGTCGTTTACATTAGCTGTGTGATTAAGTATCTCGAATTCAAAATAGGGGTGTATATCGGTAATCGTATACAAACTCTTTTAACAATAGAAAAGTACAAACGTACATTAAAAAAGTTTTCACAGAAGCCTTCAAATACGTACTCAAAAGCGACACTAAGCTCTCGATCTATAACTTTTATAAAGAACTCTCACTCAAAAGGCAATCATTGACTTCAAAGACAAGATTACAGTTGTATATTTTATTTTTTATAAAATATTCAAAAAAGTTTTTAAAAACAGACAATCCTCTCTTAGCGTTCCTTCTAAAGTATCTTAAATTTTAAAAATAAATGCTTTAAAAAAGGCTTAATGTTTAAAAAATAGCTCAGTCTCTGACTGTTTCAAAGTAAAAAAAACATTATAAAGCGGATTAATGCCAAGACATTTTTTGTTAGTACTAGATGTCAAACTAGACTGTTAAGTGACAGCTTCAAATTCAAGGTAAATGCTTTCATCAAAATAATTAGGACCGTTCTCGAGAACATGATTACAACTTTTGAAACTATGTAGGTACTCACAGAATTCGGAAAACTCTATGTACATACCATAGGGTATTCCGAATTCTGTGTATGTACTACTAAACTTCATTCTGCGGTTTTTCCCATAAAATTGAATACTGTGAAAATTTCGAGATAAAAAGTATCCTATGTTTTATTCCAGTTCATAACAACTACCTATACCAAATTTCTTCTAAATCAGCTTTTAATCAATTTTGAAGCATATACGATCTATCTTCTTTTATACTTATAAGTATAAATACTACTAATTGCACGCATTTTATTTATTTTGCTGTCAAATGAATGTGTGTGTGAATGAGTGTGTGCGTAGTTTCTGATACCCTAGATACAAGTCTCGAACTTAGTTAGCGGTCAGTTACTGTAATGAAATGATGTATGCATTGAGTTGAGTTAATCAATCATCATCATTTCAATCATCCACGACTCAACGGCCAATGCGTGTCCCTACACCTGCACACGCGAGAACCTTTACAAGGCCGAGTTTTGGTCCTAAAAAATTTGAGTCGACACGCAAAGAAGAAGAAGAAAGGAATAATTATGAATGTTCTCGTTCCATACCCTACCTTGTTAAAATATCAATAGATATAGCAATGACGTACTCGTAATTGAAGCTACCTATGCACGATAAACTCAGTAATTACATTCAGTTCATTAGCAGCCTTTGTTAATTTGGAGTCCGTTAGTCAGTACTATGTAGATCAATTTATTACTGTCAGAGTTATAATTTAGAAACAGAATTATAAATTAGCTAATTTATTATTAGCTCCGGGCTTATCCCCGTTATAACTGTTTTGTTTCAACCTTTTTCTAATTTTGCATTTTTCAGATATATATTCGTCTACCTACCCTTGCCTTGACAGACTTTTTATATAAGTCGAATCCGAATGAAGGCCATCGAATGTGGCTGAAACTAGTCGAGCTAGTTTCAGCCACATTCGATGGCCTTCATCAACAATGACGTAAAAATATTTTTATAGGTACGATAATCAGGACGATTTTCTCTAACTACGTTTGCCGATTCGTCGTCTCTAGGACTAATCTACTACAGCGGTTGTCGGTCCAGCGGTAATTATGACCAGCCTTCATGGGATATGTTGATAATAAAACATTGAAGAAAAACTATAATTAATATATTATTAAGAGAATTCACATTCACAAAGAACATAATCTAATCTATAATCTACAATATTATCAAGGTCTGTTAACTCGTGAATTACCAAAATCATATTCCATAACACTAGGTTGATATTGTATGTCGTCAAAATCTTTTAAAATGTATATTTCTCTGCTCACTTCTCTCTTGGTACGTTTGGTTTTATATTCCTTTGGTAGTATTTTGGGATTCGTATTTGTTTCCCTTCTTTGCAGTTGGTCTGTGAAGCGTATTACAAAATCTGTTTTTCTTTTATGCCTTCGCTCTTTTTTGCCTTGCATCCCTTGGAATGGCATACGGTACCGGGGTATTTTGTTGGTCCACTTCTTAGGTTTCCTTTTGAGGCTGGCCTGCGTAGTTGTTCTTATACTGTTCCATGATTGCTCGTACATTTCATAGTTATCGTTTCCCGTAGATGCTTTAGGTTTATCGGTCACTTTGAAATACATTTTTCTTATTTTAGATTTCAATCCGTTCTTTTTTATTATCTTCTGTATCGTTCGTTTTGGACTTTTCTTTGATTTCTTCTTTGATCTGTGTTCGTTTATGTGTTTTATGATTGGCATTCGAAGCATGTTTTCGTCTTTTTCGATGTATGGTGTGTAGCCTTTGCTTGAGATCTGTAACATTGATCAAAATTTAATTAAGACCAAGCTGAAAACAATCCTGTGTATAGAAGTTATAGGCATAAAAAAATGCCCAAATTCAAATCATTTATGCAGGTTGGACTTTCAAAAAACATTTATGAAGGAACTAACAAAATAATAAAAAATACACTTAAAGGTGGCTATTGACGAGTCAGTTTAACTGATCCGTTGAACTGAGATCCATCCAAAAATTATCGTGAATCATCGGACCAAATTCCAGTTGGGAAATCTAGTTGACTTAATTTTTGGAATGACGCCACAATTTTATGTCTGGACTCATCAGTTCAACTGACTCGTCAATGACCACCTTATGACCTAAGAATTGATCACATGAAGGACAATGAAGTGAAGAATAAATAAAATTTTAAAAATATAATAATTCTATAATGTAAGGTACTCACGACATTACTGTTATCCGCATTCGCCAATAACGGATTTCTCGTTTGTGATTCAACATGAAACTGGGGTGGTGGTTGCTAAAAATAGAAGAACAAATTATTATTTTCAAAACGATACTTAAGCAAATATTTATAAATAATTTACTGCAGTTTAATAATCTGCTTGGTTATTATGATGTTATTATAACTCAAGCACAAGATTTCAAAAATGGATTGGCTATTCAAGCAAATTTTGATATTACTTTTTATTAAAAAGTCACAATATGAAATTTTCTGGACAAATTCAAATTCGACTACGCAAAAAAATCCATGCAAATTCTTGGATTTTCTCATAATACACAGAAATAAAATGAAGGGGCGCTTCAAGATAGCAATATTTCTGATAAAACTTAGCCTAAACCTAAGATTAAACCATAAATTGAACATTTACCTCAGTGGCAAGAGCTAAACAATTTAAAACGAGTGCTACACCACATAATAAAACCTTCATTCTCCTCCTGAACAAGTTACAAACTAAACCAAATGAGTATGAATTAGAAACGAGAAACTTTTATAAACTATTATGATTTCGCTTAATCTAATACAAACATCATTGTTCTAAGGAAAAAAAGTGATTGCAACGGATGTTCTTAAACTCATTATTCTTTTTGTTGGAAAGAAACTATAATTAATGTGACTGTAAGTAACTGTTTAACTAACTAGACGGTAGTTTTTGTATACTCTAGGCGTTATAGTAAACTGTTAAGTAGAAACAAAATTACAGTCATCAGTCACGTTGTTTTAAAGGATATTATTGTTATTTACAAGTGCGTTTTCATTGATAAAGGTAGGTATTTGATTAAAATTAGGTTCATCATCTAATGATGATGATCCATCATCAACATCATCATCATCATCACTATTTTCATTCAATGAACGTAAACATAGTCCTCCCCTGCATCCAACGATTCCTCTTTGACTTTTATCAAGATAAGTAGCCTTAAAGAAACGCTCATCATCAGCTCGTCAATTTTTTATAGAGATGGTTATCAACGATTGACACCGTAAACAATGAGCATCCATTACCGAAGTTACTTTTTATTTATTAGTGTCTCCGCGTTCTGGAGAGAATTTTCAAGCGTTGGTTCTGGTTGTCATACTACCATCATCGAAAGTCGTTACGGGTAGTTAAAGGACTCAAAAGTTAAACATGACGTTAGTTATACCAAAAGGCGATTGAAAATTTATGAGAATCTTCTCATTTCTTCTCTGTCAAATAGTTATTTCGTTCCCACAGGAACTATATCAATAGCAAGATAACTGATAGAAAAAAATAATTAAAATTAAATAATGTATTCCATTTAAATATGATCTTATACTGAGGATGCAAAAAATAATAATAAAAATAGTATTCAGATTACATTTTTGCAACAACTACAATTTAGAAAAATCTTTCAATGAAAAACTGTTTTTTAGTAAAATTAATAACGCTGTATGTTCAATTAAATTGCAGCATTTTTACGAACTATTAATTCAGATTTCCAAATTTTTCGTTACAAACAAAATACATAAGTATTTTTGTTATAAAACCAATGGATTATCCACATATGTAGACTCAAATGGTGGAATGGTCACCATCCACACTGGCGGTCGCAGGTTCGATTTCTTTTGCAAGTATTAAGATTCGTTTGCAAGCATTGTCTACATTTAAATCTAATATTTTTTTTACAGAAACCTGAAAGTTTTATAGCGAAATGATATGAAAAACAACTTATAATGACTGTACAGAATTTGGATACTCTAAGATGATTTTAAGAGTAAGTATTTAAATATTTTTTTAAAGTATTGTAAAATAGCTCATAACCTAGTACTAACCAAGGATAGTGTACAGTACGTTACGGTCAGTACGGTAAAGCAACGGCTAGCACCGACATAATAGTGATGGGTGTCCGGTAGCGAAGTAGATTTTACAGTAGTAAGGGTGACTAATACCTTAGTTTATTTTAATTTCAAAGGCGATTCCGTGAAGGCATGTCGTACTAACATCATTGACAGTCGTTATGGGCAGGTAGAGTCCTCAAACGCCATATATATTTTCAGTTTAAATAAGTCAACTTATGAATGAGTTACCAAATATAACTTTTATATCTCCCTTGAACTAATGGAGGTCTAATGGTAGTCGCTTCACGTAAAATACTGTCATCCCGCCAAATTTCATTAATCTAAAAACCGCCCCCAATTAGACATGGGACAAAGGTTTGGAAGAAAGGATGATATATGACAAATTACTTGCCCTGACTGACTGATTTATTAACACAGAGTTCAAACTACTGTGGTATACCAATACGTACTGTGCCCTGACTTCACCCGGGTTTTTCCTTAATAGTATGTCAATAACTTCCTATCCGAACACGGAGGGTTCTACATGTCCTGTCCTTTCTCTTTAATACGCATTACTGCTTTTCTATCCTTATAAAATGAAGAAAAGAAAGAAAAAGTACTTATTATTAATACCTACTTTCGTTTATAAACTTTACTTTTTTACCCACACTAAATCAACCACTCTTTCTAGCCTCTAAGGTTTGCTTGAAGAAAACTCTTTTAGGGTTAAGCTCACCTCTATACATGCCTTTTCATGTTCTATTTTTTTATAATTATGTTTCTGTGTACAATTATAAATAAATAACTATCAATGATGGTTTATCTGATTTTGATTAGATTCATTTTTGACACTCATAAGTGCTTCATAGAGGCCCTCACTGAAGAAATGATTTAGAATTATCAGGGTGCCAAATTTCAGAGAAATCTGTTCAGCAGTTTGAGCGGTGTGTAGTTAGATCAGTCAGGGAGTAAGACAGTAACGGGTGCTATCTTAATATAGATTTTATTCTTAAAGATATCAAAGTACAGGCAAAATGGCGGGACAGTTCTGGGGCCTAAGTCTGCAATTTGACAATATTGATCAGACAAAATGTATTGATATTGAGGCACCATAACGAGACTGTCAGAAATTTGGTATTCTGCTAAAATTTATTCATATGGCTATGGTGTCTCAGTGGTCTTTGTTGCATATCAAAAATTTTGACACAACAAAAATTAATTGAATTTTGATTCAAAATTCAATTAATTTTTTGTCAAATAAATGTCAGAATACCGTTTCCATGACAACCATCGAAGTTTTATGGAGCCATTGAGTCAGCGGAGTAGTTTTCACTAAGAGTAAACCAAAATGACAACAAATGACAAAAAAAACGGTCATAATGTCGATATTAAAATACATTTGAGTAGCATTATCACAGCTTAGAGAATCAGGGCCCTGGTGTATTTTATTATACTATAATTGTTATTATAATATTATTTCAGTTATCAATAATATTGTCATTTCTACAATATCAAAAATGTTCGTACGTAATAGACAGTGCCGGGCAGCGAGGGATATACCTCTCGGAGTATTGTCCTAAGATGAAACATTGTGAAGAAGGAACTCATGTTATGTGCATGCATTATAATCCTGTGAGTATTTTTCTTTAACCTCTATACATAATATATAAAATGAATCCCTAATTCCTTTGGCCACGGCATCACGCGTGAACTACTGGACCGATTGACTTGAAATTTTGTACAGGGGGTAGCTTGTCCGGGGAAGGACATAGGCGGTTTTATCCTGAAAGTCCTACGGGATCGCGAACTATGTGGATAAAACCGCGGGGCACAGCTAGTTATTTATATATCCTATCTTTGACTCCCATTTGGAAGTCACCGGTTCAGTCCCAACCGCGTACAAATGTGTTTTCGATTTTCAAATTCTTATAGCTGTTACGGTGAAGGAAAATTCTAGGTTATGTGTGAAGTCGACCTACCCGCACTCGGTCAGCGTGGTTAATTAAGGTCTAATTGCCCTAATTCAGGGTAGACTCGAGCCCCTCGGTAAAAACGTATATGAGCTAATGATAATGATATTTTACTAATTCTAATATTAATTATACACTTTCATTATTAACATTAACAATCCATTTTAGATTTCCAAATATTTACAATAATTACAATGAACCCTGAGAATATTATATCTGTTAGCCTAAAACAACAATGGATAATATATTTAGATTCCATATAAGCATAACAATGGGATGTTAAGCCTAGGTTACGTCGAAACTATCATAATTGCTAGGGTAACCAAATATTTCGATTCGAGCGGGATAAACTGGGTATCAAGTCTGCTATCGACATTATTTGATCTGACATTGTGATGATATTGAGACACCACAACGGGAGTGTCAGAAATTTGATATTCTGCTATGAATCTATGCAGAGATCACAGAGACACCATAGCCATATTAATATTTATTAATATGTTGCTTGTCAAAATTCAAATAAACAAACTGTAAAATGAACGACAGAATACAGTTTTGACAACCATATTGAGCTACGTTTGAAGTACTATTGAATCAATGGTTTTGTTGTCATTAATAGTTTGCGAAAATGACAACAAATGTCAAAAAACGGCCATAATGGTGACATAAACATACCTTTGACTAGCATTAACATAGCATTATTGTTAGCAGACTTGAGGCCTTGGATAAACTTGAAGATAATATTAACTGTTTCAACATTGCTTAAGCTACAGACAATTATATGGCACACTACATGAATATAGGATACATTTAGCATGACTAGAGGCAGTAGGCAAAATATCGTATCGTATGTGCGCGACATGACACGACAAACAAGACATATAAAGGTGGCCATTGACGAGTCAGTTGAGCTGATCAGTCCGGACATAAAACTGTGCGTCACTTCAAAAGTTTAGGCCTACTAGATTTCTCTACTGAAATCTGGAATCGCTCCGGTGATTGTCAACCAATTTTGGATTGACGCCAGTTCAACTGATCAGTTCGAGTGGCTTGTCAATGGCCACCTTAAGTGTGTCTTGCATATCAAATATAATAATACAATACTTCAGATAACGAGACATTTATACGTGTCTTGTTTGTCATATAATTGTGCTATTAAGTACATGTCCTATTAAGAGAACGTTTTATGGATTGAGATTACAATTCGACATTACCTACTATTAGATTACCATTTAAGATTATTCTTAAACGGTAATGTAGTATTTATTTTCGTGGGCATATATCTTATAATATCTATGAGTGAATATCCCGGCGCCTAAATTTGCGTGGCAACTATGAAATCGGTACTAAAAAATATAGTTATAATGTTTAAAACTTTTTTTTTAGTTAGATGAAATAGTCACCTATATGAGGCACTAAATATTTCATTACTGGGATTAATAGGTACTCCAGAAAAAAATGTTAAACCTCGAAATCTTTCATCGCCGTGTCTGTCCACAACTCACCTTGATGTGTATTATACCTCCTTGATGAAAACCTATTGGTTGAATACATTGAAACCTAGTTTTATATGATACTTGGATAGTTAAGGTATTGTTACGGAATACACTTAATCAAATATTTAAACAATACAACGAATGGTTACTAGAAAAACATTTGTCCCAGAACTTCCTTTCATCGCCATGTCAAAAACATTTTTAAACATATTGTTCCACCTAAAGACTTGCGTCTCCTTCTCTGTGTGCTAAACGTTGCCCAATAGTACCGCCTCAGTGCTCGACGTGGAAGGACGTGTCCACGTGCCTGCGTTTTCAAGCTATAAATGTAAGTGTATCCCATTTTTGTTACTGGACATTTTTTCTTTCATCGCCGTGCATAGGTATAACTTCTATTTGAACAAGTTTATACTCTTGATTGAGCATTCGATAGAATGCCCATACTCTTCTGTTTATTTGTGAATTGTTTAGTTCTTAGGATACCTAATAGATTTTATGTAATTTTAAATTTTCGACTCGTTTCTCATCGCCATGCTTTCATTTCCGTGGTTTCCATAGCAAATATTTGCTATGGCAATGAAAAAAAAGACACGGCAATGAAAAAAATTTCATTGCCGTGTCTTTTAAATCAAATTACTTTCATCGCCGTGGCCAGGTCTTTCATTTCCGTGACTTATATTTTCATCGCCATGGTATGATTAGGCAAGGAAAACATATTTATCTGTGATACAGTGTACCGAATACTGACAGTACAGTACTCGTCAAATAATATCTCTGCAATACGACAAAAGACTTAAGTAAAGACTTATAAGTACAGTAAATAACTCATTTGTATTTACTGTACTCCTTCTAGCTCGTTTTCTTGATTCCTTAAGATCGTGTCCATTCTGATGCACTGTAATGGAGTCGTGTACCAGCCGTTCCACTCCGCTCTGTCTTCGGCTCTTCTCAGAGCTGGTAATTGAGAGCCCTTTTATTGCCTTGATCAGGTTTGACCAACGGGTAGGTCGGGTAGGTCTACCTTTCCCGCCACAACCAGCTTGTCCAGGCTGTATGACCGTTGTAGCTCCAAATGTGACCAAAGTAGGTCAGGACTCGTAGGTAACATATTTGTTTCACTTGTTTTTACGTCAAGTAGTTCTAGAATAGACTTATTTGTACGTCTCGCTGATATCGAGAATACCTGAGATTTAATTAGTCTCATCTTTGTTACGTTTGGAGATGGTTTGGACATTCCAGATTATCAACATTTTGCTTATTGCTTGCCCATCTCCACACAAATTCGAATCTCTTTCTTGCAGCCTCTCTGATTACTGATCGTCCAGCCTAGGTATACAAACTTGCTCATGAATTCCAGGTCTGACAATTCTCCTGTGCGTGTGATCTGTTCAGCTCGGTCAGTGACCATAACCATTGTCCTCGACTTGTTGACCCAAAGTCCTACTGTCTCGGTTTTCTTCGTTCTACTCTGCTGAACATTTCAGCAAGTTCGTGCTCAGAGGATGCGGCCAAAGTAGTGTCATCTGCATATCGAAGGTTGCTGATCTTGTTCCTGCCAACAGTAATGACTCCTTCCCACCCTTTTGAGGCTCTCCTACTTATATAGTTTCTATAGTTATCATGTTTATTAGCACTCAAATTATTATGATTATACAGCGTTGAAATATTTCGAGTTTCCGATATTTCAACGCTGTTGCAAGCGCCATGATCACGAATGAACTCTCCTTCTTATATTTCGTATAACAAGAAAAAGGAACTCTTTTTCAGCCTGCTCATCCGGGATGATATGCAACATAATCTTACTGGCATGGGATATAAGTGCCACAGTCCGGTAGGGTGCACATTTTTTTTTTACCCAGAATAGGCTTGCACTTGACTGTAACTAACATGATGGAAAGCGATGATACAGTCTAAGATGGAACATGCTCACCAAGAAGGTACCTATTGACTCGCGACTTAAAAAGACCCAGATTGTATGTTTAATTTGTATGTTCCAGTTTCAGAACAGAGAAGCTGTACAGGGAGTTCCACACTCTCGCTATTCGCATTATAAAGGTGGACGCGAAACGCTTCGTGCGAGCTTATGGAACATCTACCATGTATGGGTGACGTTTATCGGTTTCCCTGCTCATTCGGTGGCAGAACGGAGATGGGGGAATTAAGCGGTGTAGTTCCGAGGCGCACTCTCCAAAATGTATCCGATAAAAAACCTATAGGCTAGCAACTTTTTGCCGGTGCTCAAAACTCTGGAGTCTCGAGTCAACAAGGGACTGAACGAAATGAGCCTCTTGGTACGCTTCTCTAGGGACTCCAACCCCTCAAGTTGATATTTAGCTGATCCATCCTAAGGGTGCGAACAGTACTCCATGCACGACTGAACTAGTGCTTAATAGAGTTGGAGCAGCTGTTCTGACGTGAAGTACCGTCACACCCTTGAGAGGACGCCTAGCTTTTTTGCAGCCAGTTGAGCCTTTGACTCAATTTATGAACCAAAATTAAGGGTTGAGGTCAGCGTTATTCCAAGAAGGTCAGGGTAGTCCACTATAGGTAAGGATACAATCCGGAAAATAGGAGCCAGTTCGAACAGCGTCTTCCATGCGGAGAAAAGACACGCCTGGGTCTTCAAGGCATTGAACTTGATCAGATTGGCATCGCTCCAATCGGAGACTGCTCGAAGGGAAAAGTTCGTGTGATCGACCTAGTCTCTCTTAAATACTGTGTCTCGGCCGCACTAGCACGCGGGATGGATATGTAATTCTCTACAACTGTGCAACCATTTGCATACTCATAGGTTCTGGGCTTTGGCAGATCATTGATATGCAACAGGAAAAGTGTTGCAATGAGTCCTAACCCTTGGGGAACGCCGGCATTAATCGCCATTTGATAGGACGAGCATCCATCAAGAACGACCCGCAAGAAGTTCGATATCCACCCACACAAACTGACAGGCAGACCGTATGATGAAAGCATGCTTATAAGGCACGTAATTTTGTGGACCCCTTCTTGAGCAGGGGACCAAAAGCGATACTTTCCAATCTTTAGGCCATATATCATAGGGGTTTTATGTTAATCTTATAAAGAAATTCGATCAATTATTATCATTCGATGTGGCGTAGATAACCCGTCTGGGGGAGTATGCCTCTCCTTCTCGGAGACAGGCGTGTATATATTGTATGTTAGGATAATATAATACTCAGATGATATTAGAGAAGGTATGGCTGATGGTGAATTGTCTGTTTTAGCGCTGCTTGATTTTAGTAATGCCTTCAATAATGTTGATTTTGACATCATGTTAGAAATACTGCGCTCTCTTAACATATCTCCAACAGTAATTGATTGGTTTCATAGTTACCTGTATGGACGTCGGCAGCGTATTCGGATCGATGATTCTTTTTCATCGTGGTGTAATATCAACGCTGGCGTACCTCAGGGCGGCGTGTTATCTCCTCTTCTTTTTTCAATTTTTATAAATTCTATTACTCTATCTCTTACTTCATCCTACCACCTATATGCAGATGATCTACAAATTTATACAAAAGCTCCATTAGAACGACTGTCTGATGCGATTGGGATCATAAATGTCGACTTGCAACGTATATCTAACTGGAGTAAATCATATGGCCTTCAAGTCAACCCAGCGAAAACACAAATTATAGTCATAGGTAGTTCCCGAATGATTTCCAAAATTGACTGGTTTCGCTTACCCCAAGTAATTTTTGATAGTACCCAAATTAACATCAGTCAAGTCGTAAAAAACCTGGGCATTTTAATGGATAGGCAATTATCTTGGGTACCTCAAATAGCTGAGGTCAGCCGAAAAATCTTTGCCACGGCTGCTTCACTTAGAAGATTGCGATATATGTTACCCATAACCACTAAAATTGCGTTAGTGCAGTCTCTTCTGTTACCCCTTTTGGACTATGCTGATGTCGCTTACTTAGATTTAACGGAAGAACAATTAAATAAACTTGAACGCTTGCAAAATTTTTGCATAAGATTAATTTATGGGCTCCGAAAATATGACCACATCTCCTCGTTTCGGCTTAAACTAAAATGGTTACCTATTCGCCTTCGACGCAATGCTCACATCCTTTCTTTCCTATACAAAATTCTTTTTATTCCTACAACTCCTCTGTATCTTAAACAACGCTTTCAATTCTTGCACCTGACACATTCCTTTTCCCTTCGTTCTTCCGGATCCTTGCAACTTCAAATGCCAGTACACACTTCTTCTTTTTATGATAGATCCTTTACGATTCAAGGTGTTCGGCTCTGGAATGCTTTGCCACTGGAAATTAGACATGCTAAGTCCTTGGCAATTTTTAAAAAAATGGTTCATGAACACTATCTATCAATAGCTTAATTTAGTTTTTTTAATAATATTTATTTATGTATATATAATATATATATATATATATATGTATATATAACTTATTATATATTAATATGTATTTAGTATATTTTATATATATTGTAAGTAATATAAGTATGTATTTTATGTACTTGTCATCTATATATTACTGCTGTGTAATTGTTTTTTTTTTTTTTTTTTATGTATGCCTATACATCAGCCTCTGCCACTTTCATACTTCTTTCGTTACTGTCCATCCAAAGGTTGTCTGGAAGAAATTGCTTCGAGCAATAAGACCGCCTTTTGTATACTTATTTTTTTTTTTTTTTTATGTTTGTATCCTTCGTTTATATGTATTTGGTATACAATAAAGAATATCGTATCGTATCGTATCGTAATACTCATGTCAGTATATAAAAAAATTGTTTAATGTATGGATTTTCATTTCCGTGGTGATTCTTTCATTACCGAGGGACAGTTCTTTCATTGCCGTGGACGCTTGTTTCATTGCCGTGCACGCATGTTTCATCGCCGTGGCATGACATTTTTAAACTTGTGTTATTCGTTAGTTTTTTAAGTAATCAGCTTGATAATAAGCAAGAATACATACATTATCAAGAAGTATAATAAACGCCAAATATTTTTGAAAAAAACTTAAAAACAAAAAAATCCACGGAAATGAAGATTTTTGGGGACTTGTTGAAATTCACTCCTATCTTATAAAGATTGGAGTCATTTAATTTAATACTTTTGTTTTTGCCAAATATCAAAAACCTGAATAACACTGAACTGTCTCACTGAATAACCTTTTCGATTTCCGTGTGGGGTGAATATTTGTGTGAACCACAAATGTTTATCTCGGTCTGGTTGTGTGTGTGAATGAGTGTGTGCGTAGTTTCTGATAACCTAGATACAAGCTTCGAGCTTAGTTAGCGGTCAGTTACTATAATGAGATGATGTAGTGAATTATGTTATGTTATGTGCTGTATCCATAAGTAGATCAAAAAAGTGACTATCACAGGTTAAACGGGCTAGTCAAAAAAAAAAAATATTGACTATTATTCTCAAAACTCGAAAAAAGCTTGACCAAATCGTTTTTTTGTGGTTTTATTTACCATCTACAGAAATAGTTGAAAATCCTAGAGGAAACAGTTCCAAATCCCGGAGAAATCCACGGGGCTTAGCTGGTATTGCATAACAAAATATACAGTATATCCTAAAGTCCGGGATTCGTACCCTTGAAACGAAATGTAAAGTAAATTCAAACTAATATATGGAGGAAAGCGGTCAACAGGGAAACATAAAAGCAGTTTGTTTTATTTAACACGCGATTCTATGGAAATGTATCTCGTTCCTAATTAAAGAAATTGCAACGCAGTTTTTTTATTAGATGCCCAATTGGTGTAGTTTGTTGTTGAAAAACCAAAGGTTATTTGTTCGATTCCCCTCGGAATAAGATTTTTATACGCTATCGTGATATCCATGTTTTCTATCTAGTCTAGAATTTAAGTCGAAATCCAACGACGTACCTGCTATTAAAACTTCGATCACAAAATGTTTGATCATTTTTTTAACCAGCGTCGTATATACTATTGTCCGTAGGTTTGCAACAAGAGTTCCATAGAATCTAGATGCTGTGTTCGAATATTTATTTTCATGTCTTTTCCATTCACGGGACTATTAAGGAGTCCCGGTCTTTTGGAAGGCTAGTATGGGGCCAAAGCCAACACACGGAAGCCCTTTGACATATTTAATCTTGTGTAAAGGATGCACAATCCGGCGACTATCCCTGTATAACACTATAAAATGCATCCAAGGACAGTCCCCGGTTCTGCTGGGAGTATTGCAAATATATGGAAAACTACGACTGGGTTATGGGAATGGGATCTTTAATGGACTGGATATTGGGGAACTATGGGGACAATGGCACCCGCTGATACAATGCTATAAACACATACAAAGTGGCGGTTCGAATATTTATTTTATTATTAAAAGAATTAATGTTAAATACAATGTTCCGAATATTTAATGGTCATCCTAGTAAATTTCTATACAATGGCTAATTTAAAATGCATATACTAAAACCCTATTTAATATTGTTCTAGATCCCTTTCCCATGTTATTTTTAGTTAAAAGATTTTACACTGGTTATAAATTCAAATAGATTATTCCGGTTGTTTCAGGCCACCCGAAAAACTTATTAAGGTGGCCAGTGACGAGTCAGTTGAACTGATCAGTCCAGACATAAAACTGAGTTCACTCTAAAAGTCTTAAGCCAATTAGATTTCCCCACTGGAATCTGGAATCGCCCCGGCGATTAACGACCATTATTGGATGTAGGCCAGTTCAACTGATCAGTTAAACTGACCTAAAGTCATATCCCTCGACTAGTTTCAGTTACATACTGTGGCTATAAAAAAATCGAGATCTCTGTCAGTTTAAATAACATAAATCTGTTTCAGTTTGAATAACAACCGGCTAATTTATAAAATAATAAATCAAACTCTTGTAATATAATGAACTTGTGTTATATTCAATGTTTACTAAAACACAGGCATTAATGGCTCATAAACACATTTAAAATGGTAATCTCGATGCTGTCCCGAGTGCTTTTATGGCTACGGTCAGTGTAATTTGATATAAAAGTCGAAATATTTCGCGAGCATGACCAAATGAATTATGGCGTGCTATGATATGGTAAAATTAAATATTGCGGGTATTTTTATCATATTTTGACAGTTGGATGTCGATAAATTGCTATCGTGTTTTCGAAATCATGCTAGCACGGCATGATTAGTGTAACTGCGTGCGTCGTAGCCTGGTCGAAATGTCAAGATAATTATTTTGACTGTACTTAAATTAAGTAACTAAGAATTAAAGACTGTGAATGTTATAAACAATTATGTTCTATTTCCAGAAACATACATTTGGACCTAAATGCATTAATCCACGAAATATATCCATGACGCCAGAATTCGCTGAAATACTTCTATCGGTATCTAATGCGTAAGTATTACATACTAACTATGTATTAAGCTGTGGTCACCAACTGATGTCCAGGTGTGATGAGCGCAAAACACTGTGTTTCTGTAAAGGTGGCCACTAATAAGTCAGTTTAACTGATCAGTTGAACTAGCGTCCGTCCCAAAATGGTCGTTAATAATCGGAGCAGTTCCAAATTCCAGTAGAGAAATCTTGTTGGCCCATAACTTGGGAGTGACGGTACAGTTTTATGTCTGGACTGATCAGTTTAACTGACTCGTCAATGGCCACATTAATGGGCACCATGTAGATTATTGTCACTTGTTCGCTATAAAAAAATCAGTGTAGCAACTGACCTTTGACTAGACAGGCCGGAGCTAGTCATGAAGTAAATCCCATTACTATAAATGCCAAAGATTATCAGGATCGATTGATGATGACGTTTCGTGAAAACTTAAACTTAATGGTGACCTAAGAGTTATTAAAAAACAATCTGTTTGAAATTCAAACATAAATTAACATAGAAAATTACAGTTAATATAATTAATGAAGCGATAATTAACCTCAACGAACAAACATTAAGAATTTGGGTAAATTAATATGTTTAATAAGATTCGACCTTCGATGAAAATTGAATTATGATTTTTATTTTTTAGCATCAGAGCCAAAATATCCAGAGGCGTTGAGAAAGGCAAAGACGGCACCTTATTACCACGAGGATACGGGATGTTCAAATTGGTAATATTGTTATTTACAACATTTATTTATTACTAGTGGCCCGCCCCGGCTTCGCACGGGTCCAAGTTTCCCGTTTGCTTTTCCAGATTTTTTTACATAAGAACCTTCTCCTGACAATAACAAACACAGCAAAAAAAGAATTAGCCAAATCGGTCTAGCCGTTCACAACTTATGGCGTAACAATAGGAAACGGGTTTCATTTTATATATTTACTAGCTGCGCCCCGCGGTTTCACTCGCGTCATTCCCGTTCCCGTTCCCGTGGGAATTTCGGGATGAAAAAGAGATATTGGCCGATTCTCAGACCTACTGAATATGCTCACAAAATTTCATAAGAATCGGTCAAGCCGTTTCGGAGGACTATGGCAACGAAAACTGTGACACGAGAATTTTATATATTACATAGATATAGATACACAGATATACAAATAAGTTTAACTGAAGTGCCAGTTTGTGTTTAATTTCAAATTAACTTTAATAAAAAATCCAATTAGCTTTATAAATGTCCAGTAACAAGTTTTCTCTTATGAGTGTGAAGTAGTTGGCTTGTTACCTGGAATGTGATGAGTAGTAGAAAATGATGTACTTGTCAAAAAGTTTTTTTTTATGAATAAATAATTTTAAATTTGAATCCAGAAATGGGACGAGGAACTGGCCACATTTGCCCAAGTATTGGCCAATCAATGCGTATTGAGACACGACTACTGCAGAGCTACAAGTAAGTTTAACATTAAATATTGATTACTTACATGTTACAGAATTTCCTTTTCTTTTAATAATATTATTTAGAGATTAGTTTGTGAGTTTCTGAGGTTGTAGGGGGCTATAAATCTCTCGAGGTGGCGCGCGCAGAATCCCATTGCACCACTGTGCAAATGGAACAACACGTTCTTTGTGTCCCAAGGCTGTTCTGATCACCCAGAGGTCCCTGATAAGGCTTGAGTTTTGGCCGGGCCACGATAGACTGTAGCCACGTACTCGTGGCTATTTGAATCTCATGTTTCACTGTAGCACGTGCTAGATGAAAAAGCTGCATCCTGCGATGCGAAAGCGTCAGTGGAGTAACAGCGTTTATGTTTTCTTTCATAAGATCTTTGAAATAAATTAGCGCTTTAATAAAGCCAACTAATAAAGAATATTACAACTAATCTTTTTAAGGCCATCAAGGTACTGTTGAATACAAGCATCTATACAAAAGTACAAGTATAATGTATACTCCGCTAACACGTAGTACGCAGTCAAAGGCTTATGTAACGCGTATCAACACGATACAACGTGTAAAACCGTTTTATGTGTACGTGCCCTAGTGTTACATTAAATAATGTCGTTGCTGTTTTTATGTACATTTTACTCTGAATTAAGGTTTAATCTCTGTTTAAGCTATTATATTAACATGTATGTAGGTATGAAATTGCAAACGCTTTCCTCTGGCGTGACGAACTATTTTCGTCTTATTTTATAAAAAACTAGCTGTGCCCCAAGGTTTCACCCGCGTAGTTCCCGATCCCGTGAGAATTTCGGGATAAAACATAGCCTATGGTCTTTCCCGGACCATAAGCTACCCCTGTACTAAATTCCAAGTCAATAGGTTCAGTATTTTGGCCGTGGAAATGTAACAGACAGACAGACAGAGTTACTTTCGCATTTATAATATTAAGTAGGGAAGTAGGGATTGCTCTGTAAGCAATAATTAAGAATTTTAGAAAATCTCATCCTTAGTTTCGGCTAACATTCGGTGGCTACAAAGTACCTATATAATTTAACGTGCAACCTATAGCGGGTCAGTGCCAGAGCTACCGGTGGTTAAGGCTGCAAAGACAGGAACCTCCTTATACTGCGTGCCTTGTCCAACACCACAGTCACTGCCCCTTGATAAAACCGTGTCGAGCGAAAGCCTCTTAAAATGTTGGTCGAAGATATTTGCAACAACCCATATTATTATCATTTCATGTCGCCTCTTCTCAGCTGATGTAGTTTCCGAATCGGTGAATGAATTTACATTTTAAATTCTTATGTGCTTCTTGGAGGCACTACCTGAATAAATTATTTTGAATTTCGAAACCTCCTTTGTTTCTTTCTTTCAGAGAAGTTTCCCGATCCAGGCCAAACAGCTGGCTTAGTGAGGTTTAGCTTCCCGGCCTGGGAAAAGATGAACAGGGGTACCATGGTCCCCAATAAATTTAAATCTGGACCTGGACTAACGGATGAAAAAATCAAATATGCCCTTACTCAATCCCTCAAGTCTTGGTACACGAGGAAGCAACATATCACCACCGCAATCATAGCTAACTATCCTGATTGGAACAAGTAAGTTTGTTGAATAATATTACTTATTCATCATCATCATAAGCTCATATAATGTCCCCACCGAGGGGCTCGAGCCTACCCTGAATTAGGGTGATTTAGGCCTTAGTCAACCAAGCTGGCCAAGTGCGGGCGGGTCGACTTCACAACCTTAGAACTTCTTGCCAGGTGTGTGCAGGTTTCCTCACGATGTTTTCCTTTACCGTTATTCTACATAATATTTATTACCTGGACGATTTAAGTGGTTACTTGGTTTGTACCTCTGTCTGCTAAGGGGCTAACGCTCTACACGTCACAACTCAAGGAAAATTACTGTCAGGCTTAACGATATTATCATGAGAGGCAATAGTGGGAGCTTAAGAAGTCCCATTTATTTTAATGTCTTTTCCTTTCACGAGTCTATTAAGGAGTCCCGGTCTTTTGGAAGGCTAGTGATGAGGCCAAAGCCAACACACGGAAGCCCTTTGACATATTTAATCTTGTGTAAAGGATGCACTATCTGGCGACTATCCCTGTATAACTATTATTTATTCTTAAATAGTTTATTGATGAAAAAGCGATTCAGTTGGTAGTTGAACCTGCCAACTCTGCCTAAGGTTACACTTTCGATTCCTACTCAAGACCAACATTTGTGTTCATGAACAACTATCTACAAATATTTCTTTCCTTTTTTGTATGTGCGTAGTTTCGGATCCCTAGATACAAGTTTTAAATTTAGTTAGGTATTGGTTACTATAATGAGATGATGTAGTGAATGATTATATAATGTTATGTTAACCTACATATAATTATGTTTCAGAAACATATCACAGATCGAAGGGAGATTGTATTTAGAAATGATACACGGCCCAGCGACTCACATGGGATGTGGAATATCAGCCTATTCGGAATACGCGTTCTACGAAAACCGTGGAGATCTCAATTTTAACGTAAGTTTTTAATTTGCTTTACCGACAATTTACAATTTTAATATTAACAACTAGCGGCGCCCCGCGGTTTCACCGGCGAAGTTCCCGTTCCCGTTGGAATATGGGGACAAATTTATGCTAAAAACCTTCCTACTGAATCACTCTATCTATTTAAATAAACCGCATCAAAATCCATTGCGTAGTTTTAAAAATCTAAGCATACATAGGGACAGAGAAAGCGACTTTGTTTTATACTATGTACTTAGTGATTATTGAAATAAAAATGTTGTAACGGATTTTGGTGCTATCAATTTAAACTGTCTCTTTTAATACTGTTGGCTAAACTTCTAACTAAAATTTCTAACTGTACCTACAAATATTCAATAAGTGAATGTTAACCCATTCGGAAGTTGTGGTGTTAACTTCCTCAATCAAAGTACAACTAATATTTAATGTTTACAGCACGTGCTTCATGTATATTTGCTTCCTTGAATTACGATTGTCAATTGTTTGTTTGAGTGAAATGGAAATAGATCACTCTAGCTAGAAGGAAAACTGACAACCATACTAGATTAGAGGCACGTTTCCACTGACGTGTGCAGAGTGGACTGAAGCGGCCTTTGTATGGTCAAATCACAGTGTTGTAAATCTCCGAGTTCACACCTTTAAATGTTTATTGGTCCACTCTGCTCCACTTGCACAACTCTGCGTCAGTGGAATCATACTCTATGGTTCACTCGCAGCAATAATACCTAATATTATGATGCGGTATGATATATCCGTATACTAGTCTGTTACATATACCAACTCTATGTAAACCGCTGACATGCAAATCCCATTGACGTCACCGATCACGCCACATAATAAAGCGCAATGTGGGGGAATCTGCCGACGCTGCACCACGAGGCGCGGACCGGCGTACGTGACATCGGGCAGCCACTTTTGGTTCCAACCTCGACCAAGTCGCTATTCTTTTAGTATTAATTAGTTTGTAATTTACCATTGTACTTTTATATTAAAATTAATAAATTAATTATAAAATAAATCGGTTTTTTTTGAGCTCTTCCGCGTGGAGAAACTTAATTGGCGCAGTCGGTAGGATATCCTGGGTTGGATCGCGATTCAAAAGCCGCCAAAATCGCGTCGCGTCGCGCTCCGATCGACTTTCAACGTCTCGCCGGGATACTCTGGACCTCTCGTTATCCACGCGGCACAATCCGAACATTGATACCGCTCAAGGATAAATCGACAATGCTCATGTAAGTACATTGAATTTCCTAGTGGTTGCTTACTTTCCCCTTTAGTATTAAATTATATTTTTAATTTTAATTTTGTGACTTACTTTCACCATTTTTCACAAAAGGAAATCTAGTTTAAATAGGAACATTAGTAGTAGGCAAGTTAGTATAGATAATAGACGTAATATTAAATTAAACTCTGATAAGTTAGAAGATAGAATAATGTCAGACCTTGACAACATTTTTAAAGCCCTCCGCTTGGTCCCAGATTTTGATGGGAACCCAAACATCTTAACCCGATTTATTCGGTTGTGCGATCAACTAGTGGCCCAATACGCACAAGAGGGTAACGATTTATGTAACCTAGGGTTATTAAATGGCATACTAAATAAAGTTGTAGGCCCCGCCGCTCGTATGATCAATGCTAATGGCATACCTAACGACTGGATAGGCATCCGTAATGCCTTAATTAATAACTTTGCTGACCAGAGAGACGAGACCGCTCTCTATAACGATTTGGCTCTCCTCACCCAGGGCCCCAGTACACCTCAGGAATTTTACGAGCGCTGCCAAAATTTATTCAGCACCATAATGACCTACATATCATTGCATGACAGCTTACAGACCACCATAGACGCTAAGCGCGATTTGTATAAGAAGCTAACCCTACAGGCTTACTTACGCGGTTTAAAGGACCCCTTAGGGTCCCGTATTAGATGTATGCGCCCAGAAAGCATTGAGAAGGCGTTAGAATTTGTTCATGAGGAAATGAACACACTCTATATGCAGGGTCGAAACGAACATCTGCATGACAAAAGACCTCAAACACTACCAAACCAATTTTCTCAAAATTTTAAAATACCTATGCAGCCGACCATGCAGTCCCCGCCGTTTAAGTTTAGCATGCCTAACGCACCAGGTCCTTCACGACCACACCAGCCACCGGTTATGTACCGACCACCGCCGCAGTTAAGACCACCAATGGGGATGAATCAACCCCGCATGCCGTCACGCACCCAACAAATGTTTGGCGCACACCCACAGGGTTACAACCCCCGTAGTGGGGCATTTAGACTACAACCCCGCGAATATAACACACCTCAGGGCCCTAAGCCTATGAGTGGTGTTAGTCATTTTGTGACGAAACCCACATTCGGTACTAACTCTTGGAACTGGGCTAGGCAAGGTAACCCGCCGCCCTCCAATTACTTTAAACAGCGCGATGTTAACATGAACGTGTGTTCTACTTATGACGACTATAACAATTACGCTGACTCGTATGAATATGACTATAACGAACCTAACTATTGTGACGAGTACTACGTAACTGACTTTAATGACTATGATTATACTGTAACTGACATCACAGACAATGATCCGACTATACAGACTAGTGACGACCAAGCGCAACCCTCTACCAGCCAGGATTTTCCCACGGATTCGAAATTAAAAAAGTCAAAATAGAGGTAAACCTCCAAACGCAAAGACAATTACCTTTTATACGTATTTCTAATCCTCCTCTCAATCTACTTATAGATACAGGTGCAAATCAATCCTTTATTAGCCCCGACGCTTTACATAACTTTTACCCCGATATTACTTGGAACTATGATCCTTTTGAGGTCACAAATGTTCACGCTACAAGTAGGAACGACTACTCAGTGAACTTACCCTGTTTCGATGAACTTAAAGACCCAGAGGAAATTAAATTGTTTGTGTATAAGTTCCATGAACGCTTTGACGGACTTATAGGTATGGACCTACTCACTAAATGGGAAGCTAAATTAGACCTTAAAGATTTAAAACTTATAACTAAATTTTCCATTAATAATATTCTTATGTACAACTCTAAAAACCTAAATTTCTATGAGACTATCTTACCAGCTAACAGTTCTAAATTAATTCGACTCCCAATTAACGCCCCGGATGGCGATGTATTAGTTCAGGAACAATTTTTATGTAACTGTATAATTTCAGAATGTATTACTACCGTTAATAATGCAAGAGGTATAATTGAAGTAATAAACCCAACAGATAGTGATATTATATTTTCCTTAGACCGAGCAACAGAAGCCTCAGTTTTTAATATCGAGTGCACACGCACCGAACTCATGTCCCCGCGCGCTAATGACGTAGTTTCTCGGTTACGAATGGACCATTTAAACGACGAAGAAAAAGCAAATTTAACAGCGCTTTGTTCTAGGTACTCAGATGTATTTTACATTGAAGGGGAAGCTTTAACTTTTACCAACAAAATAAAGCACAGTATTAAAACCACTGACGAAACCCCAATATATACCAAAAGCTACCGATACCCATTTATACACCGCGAAGAAGTTAGCACTCAAATCGCGAAGATGTTAGAACAAGGTATAATAAGACCTTCCGAATCTGCGTGGAGCTCACCTATCTGGGTAGTCCCAAAAAAGGTAGATGCTTCAGGGAAGCAAAAGTGGCGTCTGGTCGTTGACTTTAGGAAACTAAACGAAAAGACTATTGACGATAAATATCCCATACCGAATATCACAGACGTCCTTGACAAACTAGGCAAGTGTCAATATTTTACGACCCTTGACCTTGCATCAGGCTTTTACCAAGTGGAAATGAACCCTGACGACATTCCCAAGACTGCTTTTAACGTTGAACATGGGCACTTTGAATTTTTGAGAATGCCCATGGGACTTAAAAATTCTCCGTCAACTTTTCAACGTGTAATGGACAATGTTCTTAAAGGGCTTCAGAACGTCATCTGCCTAGTCTACTTAGACGATATAATAGTATTTAGTACGTCCCTTCAGGAACACATGACGAACCTAGAAAAAGTATTCCAAAGACTACGCGAATCGAATTTTAAAATTCAATTAGACAAGTCTGAATTCTTAAAACTTGAAACAGCTTATCTAGGTCACGTTATTAGCACAGAAGGTATTAAACCTAACCCAGACAAAGTCTCAGCAATTCAAAAATACCCGTTACCAAAAACCCCAAAAGAGATAAAACAATTTTTAGGTCTCTTAGGATATTACCGAAAATTTATCCCCGACTTTGCCCGAATAACTAAACCTTTGACTCAGTGCCTAAAGAAAGGTAAGAAGATTAACTTTGACTCGACTTACACTACCTGTTTTGAAAAATGCAAAACCCTTTTGACCAACGACCCCATATTGAGATACCCAGACTTCAACAAAGAGTTTGTATTAACTACGGACGCGTCAAACTTTGCCATAGGAGCAATTCTCTCTCAAGGTACAATTGGCTCTGATAAACCAATAGCGTACGCCTCACGTACACTAAACGAGAGCGAGATCAACTATAGTACAATAGAGAAAGAATTACTAGCTATTGTATGGGCGACTAAATACTTTCGCCCCTACCTTTTTGGAAGGAGATTCAAAATCGTCACTGACCACAAACCACTTCAGTGGGTCATGAGCCTCAAGGAGCCGAACTCGAGATTAACGAGATGGCGTTTGAAGCTGAGCGAGTATGATTTTGAAGTTCTTTATAAAAAGGGCAAGAATAATACGAACGCTGACGCACTCTCTCGTATTGAGATCAATAACGAGGAAGTTGACTCTATGATTGTGAATATAGATACAGACCAACAGACTACTAAAGCTGACTCAGACACAATGACAGCCCACACTTCTAACGAAAATCCCATATTAGAGATCCCCATTTCTGACGAACCACTGAATAAATTCCATAGACAAATAATTTTTACCTTAGTTGGCGATATAAAAAAACGTACCGTAGCCAGTAAACCATTTGAGACCCACACTAGAACATGCATTCAGTTATCCGAATCAAATTTAGAAACCGATGTAGTAACCGCCATTAAAGAGTATGTTAACCCTAAAATTAAAACAGCTATACTTATTAACCCACCTCTAGCTATGTATCGCATTGTTCCAATTATACAGGATAAATTCGTAAGTTCCTCAATGAATTTAGTATTATGTAAAAAGGAGATTGAGAACGTCAAAGAATATCTGAGACAACAAGATATCATTCGTCACTACCATGATGGTAAAACAAACCACCGTGGCATTAACGAGTGTTACTTATCTTTATCTCAAAAATACTTTTGGCCCAAAATGAAAGAACATATCACCAAATTTATTAATGATTGTACCATCTGTGGCCAAGCTAAGTATGATAGACGTCCAATTAAACCACAGTTTAACATAGTACCACCTGCTACAAGACCTTTTGAGATAGTTCACATGGACAGCTTCACTGCCCAAAATGAAAAGTACGTAACTCTCATCGACGTTTTCTCAAAATACGGACAAGCGTACCTATTACGTGACGGTACCGCAATCAGTGTAATACAGGCTTTATTAACATATAGCACGCATCATGGCTTACCACTTACTATTATAACTGACCAAGGTACAGAGTTCACAAACCAAATGTTTGCTGAATTTTGTAAGATACATAAAATCACACACCATCAAACATTAGCGCACTCTCCAAACGCTAACGGTAACATAGAACGCTTTCATTCGACTTTACTCGAGCATCTCCGCATATTAAAATTAACACATAAAAATGAACCTATTACTAATCTAATGCCATACGCAATAATCGGATATAACAGCTCAGTCCATTCATTTACAAAATGTAGACCTTACGACCTTATATTAGGACATACAGACCCACGAGACCCGACCGACATTGACTTGACCGGACATTTACTACAACAATATACTGAGACACATAGAGAACGTATGAAAAAAGTATATGACCTAATTAACGAGACTTCGCTCACTAATAGGACACACATTATAGAAAACCGGAACAAGTCCCGCGAACTCGAAGTAGAATACCAACCCGATCAACAGGTGTTTATTAAAAACCCTTGTGCTAGCCGATCAAAACTCGCACCGCGATATACACAGGACACAGTACTAGCTGACTTACCGATCCACATTTACACCTCACGAAAGAAAGGCCCAATAGCTAAGTCCCGATTAAAACGGACCCCTATAAGTAATAAATTGTTACAGGATAACATGGACGCTGACTCTCAGCCTGATACAGGCTCAAGAGATAAAACTTGAAGCACTACAGGACGGACCAGGACTTTTACCCTTTAAATTAGGATCCATGCGACTCACAACCCAATATCATACATTCTTACAATACATAGAACTTAAACCTATTGACTATAATATACAAGTAGTACAGACACAATTAGCTGACTTAGAGACAAGACTAGATAACAAAACTTACGAACTTTATGAACTACAAATATCTCATTTAACTAACAAACTCAACGACGCTTCATCTATGTTAAAAAGCTTAGAACCTAACCGTTTTAGGAGAGGTCTTGTCGATGGTCTAGGCTCAGTAATTAAAGGTATTACGGGAAACCTAGATTACAATGATGCCTTAAAATATGATAACGCACTTAAAGTATTAAAAAATAATCAGGACAAAATTATATCCGAGCATAATCATCATATTAGCCTTAGTAAAGAATTAAATAACGAGCACACAAAAATTATTGCGAAATTAGTGGAAAATCAAATTCAATTTAATAAAACTTTGCAAATTCTAATTGACACCAATGCATACGCAGAAACAGCTCTTTTAAAATATGCAAAATTCGCTCAAATGTTAGCAATAATAAGCGGTAATATAAATTGCATTTCGACTGAAATAATGAGGTTAGAGAATGCAATATCATTTTGCAACGACATGCG
Organism: Timandra comae; assembly: GCA_958496195.1. Classification (NCBI taxonomy): domain Eukaryota; kingdom Metazoa; phylum Arthropoda; class Insecta; order Lepidoptera; family Geometridae; genus Timandra; species Timandra comae. The sequence goes on from OY292376.1 coordinate 6,073,023, forward strand.
TACTCATCATTCCATGATAGGTACAAATATACTCAGTAATATGATAATTAAATTAAAAACAATTTATAATAATGAACAAATAATTGATTTAGATTTCCGAGAATATTATAACATTATTAAACCAGCTTCGTATTTCAATGATAATCAAATAGTATTTGCCTACCGTTTTCCCGTGGTTTCACCTCTTACTTTTTCGTTTTATAAATTATCAGTAGTACCTAATAGAAATGAACAGACTATTATACCCCCCTTTCCCTTCCTTGCAATCACTGGGAACATTCACTTGTACATTGCGGCTGAATGCCCGAAGGTTAACACACGGTATCTATGTGAGAAAGAACTTAATAACCAGATAAGTTCACAACCGGATTGCATCTGCGACATCATAGAGGGGCGCACCGAGACGAAGAGTTGTAAGAAGACCAACATCCATCTAACAAAACCTGCAATGGAGAGATTAGACGACCGACATTATAGTATTATCCTACCGACACCAACTCAAACAAGGTTATCCTGTCAACGAGAAGAATTTATCACGCTCACCGGAAGCTACCTCGCTGTACTACCACATAACTGCAAACTGAAGACAAGCGAGTTCACCATTGTCAACGAGAACGACCACCTCGAAGGCCAACCTATAAAGATAAGCAATATTTCAAACAAAGACATCGGAACATCATTTTCATCTCAGAAACCTCTGCATATCGACACCATTGACCTACGAAAGCTACACACATTACAAGACAGAATCCTGCAACAACCCTTAATAGAAGACAGCTCATTTTTATACCACACCACTATCCCAATATATGGTATTATATTCGTCATATTTGTACTTGGTACCGCTATACTATTACGCAGGTACATCAGTACAAACCACTCAGCAATTATTAATGAGACTCAACATACTTATGCCGAAGTTCATCCACCACAAGAACCGAGACCTGGGACATCCCCGAGTAACTGCAAGCTGCCAGCGACATTTTCTCTCAACATTCCAAAATAGTCGCTGATCTGATGGGGGAGGTGTTACATATACCAACTCTATGTAAACCGCTGACATGCAAATCCCATTGACGTCACCGATCACGCCACATAATAAAGCGCAATGTGGGGGAATCTGCCGACGCTGCACCACGAGGCGCGGACCGGCGTACGTGACATCGGGCAGCCACTTTTGGTTCCAACCTCGACCAAGTCGCTATTCTTTTAGTATTAATTAGTTTGTAATTTACCATTGTACTTTTATATTAAAATTAATAAATTAATTATAAAATAAATCGGTTTTTTTTGAGCTCTTCCGCGTGGAGAAACTTAATTAGTCTGTAGCGTGTGCCAGCTATATACCTATACATACGTATCATCCAAGCTTGCTAATACACTGGTACGTGTTACACGTTCATATGACACCTACTGCCTTATTTGCGTTGCATTTTTAATCTGGTTTAGCACTAAACCAGGGGCCTAAGTCTGCAATTTGACATTATTGATCAGACAATATGTTGTTATTGAGGCACCATAACGAGAGTGTCAGAAATTTGGTATTCTGCTAAAATTTGTTTATATGGCTATAGTGTCTCAGTGGTTTTTGTTGCATATCAAAATTCAATTTTTTTTTTATCAAATAAACGTCAGAATACAGTTTCCATGACAACCATCTAAGTTTTATGGAGCCATTGAGTCAGCGGAGTAGTTGTCACTAAGAGAATACCAAAATGACAACAAATGACCATAATGTTGATATTAAAATACATTTGAGTAGCATTAGTTTAGAGAATCAGGGCCCAGGTTTTACAATTTGATCTTAAGTACAATTTTGAATACTGTCAAAAGACTAAAGTGACGGATTTGACTGACAAGTGTCAAATGCTAACCAGGATTTGTTAAACTAGGTTTAAAATGTAACGCAAATAAGACCACTAGTATTTGAAGAGCTACTATATACGCTATCGCAAGGGTTCATATTACGAAGACTACGATAGGGTTCCTATTTCAAGTGTACGTGTGTTGATGTGTGGCACGAACAAACCACGTCCGGTATACTGTGTAACGTAAATAGTATTGAACGTTATTGGAACAGTTTCATTTCAAATGTTCTTCAGGGTTTAACTCGTGCCACGGCCGCGTCTATTTATTTATCGTTTTTAACCCCCGACGCAAAAAGAGGGGTGTTATAAAAGAGAAAAAGAGGGGTGTGACGTGTCTGTGTGTGTATATGTGTGTGTATCTGTTTGTCTGTGGCATCATAGCTCCCGAACGGATGAACCGATTTCAATTTAGTTTGATGAAAATCGGTTGACCCGTTTAAAAGATATGGGGGTTTGAAAGTAATTGTGTTAGGGGTTTTTTAAATTTTTAATTTAATGTTTCGCTTTAGTTGACAAATCTTATCGAAAAGACCTAAACAGTTGTGTCCGTGATCCAATACTATATGAATAGCTGTGAGTCAGTGTGTAGAGATCATATTTTTTCATTTAAAATCGATATGCGACATGCCGCAACAGTACGCACGATCAGTCACAAGTGTGTTCTAGACCTAGCAACTAAAAACACGATACAATTTCGAACCAACTCTTAACAATGTTTTATTTGTAATATTTTTAACCCCCGTCGCAAAAAGAGGGATGTTATAAGTTAGACGTGTCTGTGTGTGTGTGTGTATCTGTCTGTCTGTGTCATCATAGCTCCCGAACGGATGAACTTTTTGTATTAAAGGGGACTTACGTGCGAGTGTTCTTAGACATGTTTGATGAAAATCGGTTGACCCATTTAAGAGTTATGGGGGTTTGAAAGTAATTGTGTTGGGTTTTTATAATTTTTAATTTAATCGTTATTTACAATGATTTTTTGTTAATATTTTCAGTCCGTCCAAGTGATGTGCAATTACTCAGCGAAACCGAACAAGGATAGACCGGTGTACAACACCCTGGGACCGAGTGATAAGGACGTCCCGTTCAGTAAATGCGGCTGCCCTGTTGGAAGTAGGCCTGATGAAGATTGTCTGTGCATTGAAAAGCCTGAAACTGGTCGTAAGTAAACTTAAATATAAACATAACATAATCATTCACTACATCATCTCATTATAATAATTGACCCCTAAGTTCGTGACTTGTATCTAGGGTATCAGAAACTACACATAGTTTATTGTACAAGTAGATACTACCTGCTGCCAAAAAATAGTTGAAAAACATATCTGTGTTCTAAATATAACTTAAAAAATAGAACTATGGAGAATTATCTTACTTTCATCAGGATTATCGGGCTTTTTATACCCCTTGAACTACGTATAATCATCACATTTTATATTATACTAGCGGCGCCTCGCGGTTACACCCGCGTAGTTTCCGTTCCCGTAGGAATATGGGGATAACATTACGCTGAAAACCTTCCCGCTGAATCACACTATCTATAAAACAAACCGCATCAAAATCCGTTGCGAAGTTCTAAAGATCTAAGCATACATAGGGACAGAGAAAGCGACATTGTTTTATACTACGAGTATGTAGTGATTACAGTGAATCTAGTTCCTGTAATTTTACGTACACAAAGCGTATTTAACGGTATAACACCCAGAACAAGACAAACAGACATGCTTATGCACAAAATTATGTTTGTCTTGAACGAGAATCGAAACCAAAACCTTTGGCATAGCAGGCCGCGTACTACCAACTACACCACTAAAGGTGCTCCTTCACCGGGAGGATTCGCGTGTAATGTAACGTTACAGACTCGTCTTTGAGCATTACATTACAATAACACATACCAGACTAACGAGCATTCACGTTCAATAAATACAAATTACAATAATAAATTACAAGGTGCACATTGTAACGCTCGGTTCTCCTCCTTCACTGATGTAATGCTCAAATCTGTAACGTTACATTAAATAAATAAAAGAATGTTTATTGTCATAATAATAATACAAAAAGAGAATTAGAACAGAAATATTAAAATTATAAAACTACATTATGACAAATGGTATACCGCTCAGCTTGTGCTGCTCCAATAGTGGGCAGCGCTGGTTTTCAGCGGTCACCTACTCCCTGGGGTGTGGGGCGGGAGTAATGGTGAAAGGGCATTACACGCGAATGCTCTCGGTGAAGGAGCACCTTAGACGTCAAATTAATTTAGAGTACATACTTGAAACCAAATACACCGTTTTACATTCATTGCTAAAAATATTTATCAAAGACTCATTAATTTATTGAAGGGCTCTCAGAATCTGATTTAAAAATAAATTATATTATTTGGACAGTGAACGAAAGGAAAAACATTTTTAGGATTCCGGAGGTGTAACAGGAAAAAATAACATTTACAATTTTCGCGAAAATAATATAAATAATATGGAAATTTCGTGATCAGTAGATACTCTAAGGAAACAAAATATTTTGCGCATAGTTTCAGAGACCTTTGGGTTTACCGGAAAAATATTTTTTTTATACCATACTAGCTCATAATCTTCTTAATTCTGTCAACCCCACTGAATTTCTTGTGCAAATGCATAATTCCAAAAATAATAGGGTCATACAACTTTTACCCCTTTGAGAATTTCAAGGAAAATACAAAAAATATATTGGCATTAGATTTAAAACTTTTTAAATCACTTTGTAAAGAAGTTTTACATGTAACTACGCATTCTATTAAAGAATCATACATCAGCAACGAACAATAATAAAAACTGCGATAAAAATTGTTAAAACAGATTATTTTTAAGAAATATGGGTTGAATATATTTTTGTAGTGTACGTAACCCTATTCTACAAGTATTCCTAATCATGCTAAACTTAACCTTTACCAGTGACCAAAATATCCGAACCTAAAAGTTTTGTACAAATAATCACCACAAAAATAGAAAATACTTACTCATAATACTGACGTCACAAAAGACTTTTTATAGGTCATCAAGTGTTTTGTTCTGGTGGCCAAAATTGGAAGCTACTATTGTCATTTTGATTCTAATTTCATTTGGATACATTTTCCATAAACTGACAACCAAAAGATGCGATTACAGCGACACTGTTACCGGCACAGAAAAGATTGTGACTCTATACCTCGTATTTTGAACATAAAACAAAGTCGGATTTGTTATACAACTTATAACTCGAGAAATAGGTGGATCGATTTAAGTGAAATTTGTTACAAATATGCCTTATACTTAAATGCAGAAATAGTACATAAGTTACATTCAAGTAACTACAAGCCTATTTAAATATTAAAAAAGAATGATACATTTTATCTCAATATTCCTACCCCCAAAGGATTTTTCTAAAATTCACTGGAATCACTCGCATGAAAACATAAAATTTGTACATATAAAATCTCGATAACGATTCATAACTTTCATACGTCGTAATATATTCAGTATGTTCCCCAAATATTGGTAACAAACTCGACTATTGGGATCAAAAACACCTGATCATATTGCTGGGCCAGAAAATATTAAGATTTACTTATTTATTTAAAGATGGTTTTACACGGCGAGGTTTTGCAGCGTTTTTTTGCGTCAAATCACTGAGCGTTTTACTTTTAATCACGCATTAATCTAAACAACGTTTCAAAATTGGATTGCAACAAAATGCACAGACATTAGAATTCCTTAGTAGGTGTCTGCAAGTTTCTTTACGAAGGTTTTCTTCACCGTAAGAGCGTCGAATATACGTACATAAATTAAAATTAAATGATGATCAATCTGTACCAGTGTAACATATATTTAATGTTTTATAAACTATTAATAGAAAAACAAGTTTTAAAATTTCTTTACAATCTAAATTTAAATGCGCGACACACAAGTCTTGATATAAACGCGCGTTCCTATTGTCTTTATCGCTACAAAACCGCCGAGTGTAACCCCGTCACAATGAAACTCTGTATCAAGCAGTCTGTTTCAAGTTACGCGACACTAATCGCCAGAACTAAATCCCAGAACACATTTACTATTCTTAATTACGTCCACAATAAAGTGAACGTAATATTTCTTGAAACAACCTAATGAGTGAATATCCCGGCGCCTAAATTTGCGTGGCAACTATGAAATCGGTACTAAAAAATATAGTTATAATGTTTAAAACTTTTTTTTTGGTTAGATGAAATAGTCACCTATGTGAGGCACTAAATATTTAATTACTGGGATTAATAGGTACTCCAGAAAAAAATGTTAAACCTCGAAATCTTTCATCGCCGTGTCTGTCCACAACTCACCTCGATGTGTATTATACCTCCTTGATGAAAACCTATTGGTTGAATACATTGAAACCTAGTTTTATATGATACTTGGATAGTTAAGGTATTGTTACGGAATACACTTAATCAAATATTTAAACAATACAACGAATGGTTACTAGAAAAACATTTGTCCCAGAACTTCCTTTCATCGCCATGTCAAAAACATTTTTAAACATATTGTTCCACCTAAAGACTTGCGTCTCCTTCTCTGTGTGCTAAACGTTGCCCAATAGTACCGCCTTAGTGCTCGACGTGGAAGGACGTGTCCACGTGCCTGCGTTTTCAAGCAATAAATGTAAGTGTATCCCATTTTTGTTACGGGACAGTTTTTCTTTCATCGCCGTGCATAGGTATAACTTCTATTTGAACAAGTTTATACTCTTGATTGAGCATTCGATAGAATCCCCATACTCTTCTATTTATTTGTGAATTGTTTAGTTCTTAGGATACCTAATAGATTTTATGTAATTTTAAATTTTCGACTCGTTTCTCATCGCCATGCTTTCATTTCCGTGGTTTCCATAGCAAATATTTGCTATGGCAATGAAAAAAAAGACACGGCAATGAAAAAAATTTCATTGCCGTGTCTTTTAAAACAAATTACTTTCATCGCCGTGGTCAGGTCTTTCATTTCCGTGACTTATATTTTCATCGCCATGGTATGATTAGGCAAGGAAAACGTATTTACCTGTGATACAGTGTACCGAATACTGACAGTACAGTACTCGTCAAGTAATATCTCTGCAATACGACAAAAGACTTAAGTAAAGACTCATAAGTACAGTAAATAACTCATTCGTTGTTACTGTACTCCTTCTAGCTCGTTTTCTTGATTCCTTAAGATCGTGACCGTTCTGATGCACTGTAATGGAGTCGTGTACCAGCCGTTCCACTCCGCTCTGTCTTCAACTCTTCTCAGAGCTGGTGATTGAGAGCCCTATTATTGCCTTGATCTGGTTTGACCAACGGGCAGGTCGGGTAGGTCTACCTTTCCCGCCACAACCAGCTTGTCCAGGCTGTATGACCGTTGTAGCTCCAAATGTGACCAAAGTAGCTCAGGACTCGTAGGTAACATATTGTAGACAGTCTTGTTTTTACGTCAAGTTGTTCTAGAATAGACTTATTCGTACGTCTCGCTGTTAACGGTATGTGTGGCATCCTTCTCCAGCACCACATCTCGAAAGCCTTAATCTTTTTTCGATCTATAGCGCGTGGATAGACCAGGACTCACAGCCGTATAGAAATATCGAGAATACCTGAGATCTAATTAGTTTCATCTTTGTTACGTTTGGAGATGTTTTGGACATTCCAGATTATCAACATTTTGCTTATTGCTTGCCCATCTGCACACAAATTCGAATCTCTTTCTCGCAGCCTAGGTATACAAACTTGCTCATGAATTCCAGGTCTGAAAATTCTCCTGTGCGTGTGATCTGTTCAGCTCGGTCAGTGACTATAACCTTTGTCTTCGACTTGTTGAGTCCTACTGTCTCGGTTTTGCGTTCTACTCTGCTGAACATTTCAGCAAGTTCGTGCTCAGAGGATGCAACCAAAGTAGTGTCATCTGCATATCTAAGGTTGCTGATCTTGTTCCTGCCAACAGTAATGACTCATTATGACTCCCTCCCACCCTTTTAAGGCTCTCCTACATATATAGTTTCTATAGTTATCATGGTTATTAGCACTCAAATTATTATGATTATACAGCGTTGAAATATTTCGAGTTTCCGATATTTCAACGCTGTTGCAAGCGCCATGATCACGGATGAACTCTCCTACTTATATTTCGTATATCCTATAGTATTCGCCATAGATGTTAAATAGAAAAAGGAACTCTTTTTCAGCCTGCTCATCCGGGATGATATGCAACATAATCTTACTGGCATGGGATATAAGTGCCACAGTCCGGTAGTGTGCACATTTTTTTTTACCCAGAATAAGCTTGCACTTGACTGTAACTCACCTGATGGAAAGCGATGAAACAGCCTAAGATGGAACGTCCTCACCTAGAAGGTACCTATTGACTCGCGACTTAAAAAGACCCAGATTGTATGTTTAATTTGTATGTTCCAGTTTCGGAACAGAGAAGCTGTGCCACACTCTAGCTATTCGCATTATAAAGGTGGACGCGAAACGCTTCGTGCGAGCTTATGGAACATCTACTATGCATGGGTGACGTTTATCGGTTTCCCTGCTCATTCGGTGGCAGAACGGAGATGGGGGAATTAAGCGGTGTAGTTCCGATGCGCACTCTCCAAAATGTTTCCGATAAAAAACCTATAGGCTAGCAACTTTTCGCCGGTGCTCAAAACTCTGGAGTCTCGAGTCTCGAGTCAGAGGACTGAACGAAATGAGCCTCTTGGTACGCTTCTCTAGGGACTCCAACCCCTCAAGTTGATATTTAGCTGATCCATCCCAAGAGTGCGAACAGTACTTCATGCACGACCGAACTTAATAGAGATGGAGCAGCTGTTCTGGCGTGAAGTACCGTCGCACCCTCGAGAGGACGCCTAGCTTTTTTGCAGCCAGTTGAGCCTTTGACTCAATGTATGAACCAAAATTGAAGGTTGAGGTCAGCGTTATTCCAAGAAGTTCAGGGTGGTCCACTATAGTTATGGATACACTCTGGAAAATAGGAGCCAGTTCGAACAGCGTCTTCCTTGCGGAGAAAAGACACGCCTGGGTCTTCAAGGCATTGAACTTGATCAGATTGGCTTCGCTCCAATCGGAGGCTGCCCGAAGGGAAAAGTTCGTGTGATCGACCATGGCCTCTCTTAAATACTGTGTCTCGGCCGCACTAGCACACGGGGTGGATATGTAACTCTCTACAACTGTGCAATCATTTGCATACTCATAGGTTCCGGGCTTTGGCAGATCATTGATATGCAACAGGAAAAGTGTTGCAATGAGTACTAACCCTTGGGGAACACCGGCATTAATCGCCATTTGATCGGACGAACATCCATCAAGAACGACCCGTATCGATCGATCCCGCAAGAAGTCCGATATCCACCCACACAAACTAACAGGCAGACCGTTTGATGAAAGCATGCTTATAAGGCACGTAATTTTGTGGACCCCTTCTTGAGCAGGGGGATCAAAAGCGATTCTTTCCAATCTTTCGGCCATATATCATAGGGGTTTTATGTTAATCTTATAAAGAAATTCGATCAATTATTATCAGTCGATAACCAGTCTGGGGGAGTATGCCTCTCCTTCTCGGAGACAGGCGTGTATATATTGTATGTTAGGATAATATAATACTCATGTCAGTATATAAAAAAAAATGTTTTATGTATGGATTTTCATTTCCGTGGTGATTCTTTCATTGCCGTGGGACAGTTCTTTCATTGCCGTGGACGCTTGTTTCATTGCCGTGCACGCATGTTTCATCGCCGTGGCATGAAATTTTTAAACTTGTGTTATTCGTTAGTTTTTTAAGTAATCAGCTTGATAATAAGCCAGAATACATACATTATCAAGAAGTATAATAAACGCTAATTATTTTTGAAAAAAACTTAAAAACAAAAAAGTCCACGGAAATGAAGATTTTTGGGCACTTGTTGAAATTCACTCTAATACAAGATGTTACCTGTTACCGTAGATATAATAATATAGAGTGGATAGTTTAACTGTCTTATTCATAAAAAATCCTTAAAATAGGTTTATAGCGCTATTTAGTTATAACGTTCATTAGGCCTATTAGACGTATTATAAAATTCATGATTCATAAACGTTCGATAAACCTACTTTAACTAAGTTAGGTTTATAATACACTTTACTGTTGTTAGGTTGTCGTTGTGAGCAATCCGTCAAACATTCGTCAAAAAAAGTGTCAGTGACCACAGGTTAAAAAGATTTTCGCTGCGATTGTCAAAGTCGGTGACATTTTTTTGAAATTTCACGTCCAACTGACAAGACATGATACAGCGGGCGGTATATTTTGATTTTTTTTTTCATAATTATAGACAAGCCAAGCCTGTCGTGAAACAACAGGGACCGCCACCGTTCGTTTCCATGAAACAGAGAACTAGGCATCTCTTTCTCATCAAAGAATAATCGTTTAATTTGACTAACACAATCTATGAAATAATATTCAATGTTTTATTATAGCGTTAGAAACCTAATTACCTATATTGTTTCAAAACATTACACACTAACAAAGATAGATTATAGTGCTCTCAGTAACATACTTATGTAAATAAATATATACACAAAAATGGTATTTTATAAATTTATTATTAAATACACATAGTGAAATAAATAAGTCATAGATTTGGATAGTGCACACGCAGTATTATTTCGGTCCAGACTGTACACCCTTTGCTAACCCGTCTCACAATTAAAAATAATCTGAAAAAAAAGAAGTTATGTTTACTTACTTATGTAAAGTTTGACAAGATGTAGGTCAATATAATCCTTTTATGTTAATCAAATATAAGTAAATGTTTATCTGGGGAGGGAATTGAACTCGTAACCTTCGGCATAACAGGCAGGTTCACCACGAAAAACACCTTACTGTATAGTCTTTGACTCGGTCGTCGATCAAGAATTGTTATTTGGTATTTCACGAACTTCGATAAGTTATGTAAATCATTACAAACGGTATTAATTTTTATCATTAACTTACCTATTTACTATAATGAAAAAATATGTCGAGTATTTAACTAAGAACTGACAACACAAACCTGTAACAGTCAAAATCCATATGTGTATTTAATTTTAAGGAAATAAAGTGGCCTGCTGCTTACTTTTTTCTATAATCCATTAGTCATCCTTTAGAATAGTATGTGGGGCATCAATTTTACATGCTTGTAGATTATTTAATATTTTCAATTTATAAATAAAGATTTAAAACACGGAGCACTTGATACTAAAGACTCTGACAATAAATAAATGCCATTTTGACATTATCACCGACTTTTCAAATTCTGCACACACTGACATGAATCAAAATCAGCTGGCTGTCGTAGAGTCGGCCATGTTTTCCTCTATTAGAGGTTTATAGAAGGGTTCGACCTTCTATAACTTACGGAGTCACTAAAATAGACTATAAACGTATTTTAGCGTTACCGAACGTTTATGAATCATACTTTTTGAAAAAATATTTATAACACGTTTAAAATGTATTTTAAGCCCCATTATATTTTTTATGAATAAGACAGTAAGTGTTTTTCTTAGAAATATAGTTTTGTTTTTGCTAGTTTTAAATTATCTTTAGGTTTTCTCCGGTTTTGAAACCAAACTACTTTGATGGATTCTTGGTGCGTGCGGTACGTATTAATTATGTTTTACATTTCTTCAACTTTTATTTCAACGAATAATGTTCACGTATAAAAAAATATAAAAATATTATTTACATTAAAAACGAAGTACTTACTTATTCGTAAAATACAATTTACTAGAATATTCTTCTTCTTCTTTCGTGTCAATGTCCACAAAGAGGATAAAACTATAACTAAATATTATATTACTACAATATTATATCCAATACACATTCGATGATAATACTTTAAGTGGGAAGATTACAGAATTCCAGTGGCATTGCCATGCCAGAACTGGATTCAAAAGAAATACCACCAGTTCGGTTACTAGACCGGATTGGATTGGCCTTTCAGCACAGGTTTACATTTTCCCTGATGCAATGCAATTTTGTAGTCCAGTACTGGACTTGAATACTGGAATAGTGTGAAATGATCTTTACATGGACGATCGAAATAGCAGAGTGCCAGAGTAGTCACCATACCGGACTGCCCAACAAAGGATTTCGGTTCGATTCTCGTCTCCTATATTTATGTGACCCATAATGTAATAATGGATCCATAAAATGATTGAAATCGTAACCTTATGTTTGGTAGTTTCGGCTTGGTGATAACTGCGCCGTTTGGGCCACCCAAAGGCACAGTTATCATTGGTTATTTGCCTTGATTTATAGTCTACTAGCAACGCCTCGCAGTTTCACCCGCGTAGTTCCCACTCCCGTGAGAATGCGGGGATAATATTATAATAAAACCTTTCTCTTGAATCACTCTATCTATTAAAAACCGCTTCATAATCCGTTCCATATTTAAGCATACATAGGGACGGACAGAAAGCGACTTTACAAGCGGCGCCCCATAGTTTTAGCCGCGTGGTTCCCGCTCCCGTGAAAATGCAAGGATAAAATTTAAGTAAAAACGTTCCTCTTGAATCACTCTATCTATTTAAAAAATCTGTTTCAAAATCCGTTGGGTAGTTTTAAAGATTTAAGCATACATAGGGACAGAGAGTGGGAAGCAACTTTGTTTTATATTATTTATACTTACTGTGTAGTGATACGAATAAATCTTTCTTTTAAAACAAAGTAATTATTGATGAAAATCTACAGTTTAAAAGATCTATACGAGCTTAGGAAACTTTAACGGAAAGCGACTTTGTTTTAACTAAGCCCTTTTTATTATTCCACGTTTTATTTCAACTAATTCGTTAAAGAACTTAGTGTCAGTTCCCACTAAGTATACCATACATTTTAGAACCGCAAATGTAATCTCTAGAGCTATTTAAGGTCTAATGGAACCCGGTGGTATTCTGATTACAAAGAACCCAAGCTTCAAGTTTTAAATGCACAATGAAACTTGGAAAATTTTACTTTTAATTGCCAATTTTTGGGACATTAACGAGTCGTTTTTTTAACTAATGCTTCTATTTATATTTCCATTACAAAAGAAGGAATAAACAAAGAAATGTTAAGTGCTTTACAGGGCTTATTTCTGTAAGCGTTGTTTTTTATTGAAGCAGTGTTTGTTTTAGCGTTATTTTTCCATTGTTTGCGAAGTTTCTTTCACTATTTTGGTTCAATAGGACGGTAAAATGTTTCTTTTGACGACCAATTTGCGTAGGTGATACTGTTTCCGATTGTGGATTGTATTACGTTCTATTTACGTGCATGTATATTTGAGTGAATGAAACATGGATGTTTGTTCACTTTAATGTCTGTATCATACTTATAATTGACTCAGTTATTTGGAGAATATGTACTTATGTAAGTACATTCATTCACTCAACTGTTCTCTTCAGGTGCTGTTCTAAAACATCTGAGCTATTGAAGCCATAACCCAATAAGATACTTCCCATCTCTATCTCGACCAGGAATCGAACTTACAAGTCTTTGTTTTGAAGTTCCGCATTTCGACCACTCTGCTATTCGGTTCATCAATACTTTGTTTTATGCAGTTCTAAAGTTAAGTTTCCTTTTGTTTCAGCATTTACCTTACAAAATAAAAAGGGTTGCAAAGGTCCCGGTTGCGACACGACTGTTGTTTTACTACCAATATTCACAACAGAAGACGCTCCACCAGAAAAACTGGTACATCTTAACAAGTAAGTGTACTATATAACATAACATAATCATGCACTACATCATCTCATTATAGTAACTGACCCCTAACTAAGTTCGTGACTGGTATCTAGGGTATCAGAAACTACGCACACACTCATTCAATCAAAATTATATTGTTCCAGCTACAATAACTCGATGAGAACACTTAATGAAGAAGATGATTTATTTTCTGATATTGAACATGGGACTATTTTAAAAAATAAGGACACGTCTAACCTAAGGTAGCCTTACTATTTATATATCTTTGAGACCAATGCTCCTGTCTATGAAGCCAATATTATTTTAATTCCATATCTGTATTTTTATCCAATATTTTTTTTTTGTCAACCTATAGTGTCCCACTGGTGGGCAAAGGTCTCCCCCAAACATTTCAATCATCCAATATTATTGTGCTAAAATCTATAAATTTAGTACAGTCAGGTTAAAAGGTACCCCCCTTAGTAATGCATACTTTGGTATGGCCAAACAAGGGAGGTACGTAGAACCCCGATTATCCAAATTTATTGGGACCGGGGTCGATTCGGATAATCAAAAATTCGGTTAATCGGACATAGATATAAATTAAAGAAAAACAAACTGTCACTCATAGATAAAACTTTCATAAGTTTAAAAAATACAGTTCTACAATAACGCTTACTTGAAAATCTCGATCTAAGTAAGATACAAATAAAGCATAATAAAATTTCAAAATGTAAAATTCACATCAATAATAGGAGTACATAGTTAGCATAAATTACGCTTCGGACCGATTCGGATAATCGGCGTTCTACTGTACCTTTTATATGACGCTGACTGTACACCAACTAATATTTTCAGGAGACCAGCAAACCCAAAACCTAACAGATATGTAGTAAAAAAACGTTACTTTGGTAAAAACGGGATTGAATCTAAAACTAAAGAAAAATATGTGAAGAAACAAGAGCATGTTCCATTTAAGGTAAGGGCATTTAAAGTATTCCAAATTAGACAAAGAGAAACGTGGAGACACCTTTACTTGGCAGGAATATTACAGGGAACGAAATCCCGAGCCGCGAGGCGGGATTCCGTTCTTGATATTACTTTAGATGGTATTGCAAACAGCTGTATACACGTAGTTTAGGTTAACTAATATTAAAATGTATACAGAGACTAAATAGAATGTTAAAGAACAACTTACATTTGATTTATTGATTTAGATTGCTGCATTTGATTTTATTTATAACGACAAAAGAGAAAGAGAAAATGTAATTGCAATGAATGTTTTGTAGGTGTAAAATAGACTCAAAACCAAGTTTCCGATTTAGAAGTACAATTTTATTTCTTAAACTTAAGGAAATTAAATAAAAATGTTCTCTTAATATTTTTCAGAAAATGAGTTTATTTGCAAGAGCTACGACATTCAGACTACCAAATTCAAGAATTAAAACTCAGCAACCAACTACTAAATCTTTGAAAAGGGACGTCGTTATCAGAAGAGACTTTTCAAGCGCCAAAAAGTTGGCTGATAAATATATTTACGGTAAAAAATCTTTAATCAAAAAAGCAGTTGGTGACAATATGTTGAATGCATTTATTGGAGATAAATCAAATCTATTAATGATGCCGGTTCATCCTAAAGTCAAGCATATACACGATGCCGAACCTATACATGACTATTTTGATAAACATCATACAATTGACATTAAAACACAAGACAATGCTGAAAATAAATCCATATACTTACAAAACATGGATCGACCTGGCTTAGACTCTATAGACAATGCTACATTTTCATCAGATAACAAATTGTTGAATCTATTAGATACCTTGGAACAAGAAGTAAAGAATATAGAGTTACGCGGTCCAGATAAAGAAATATTTGATGCCAAAATTCGAAATATTTATGGCAAGGTTGTAGGCCAATCACCAACATCGCTTAATCTTAAACTAAAGATACCGGCCAAGACTGATACTAAGCGCGTTAAAAAGATAATCGAAGATCATTTACTAAATCTTAATGATGGTAAAGTAAAAATTCTAGCGGGAAGCGAAACATCACAACCTCCACCAACACCGCGAGAATCTAGCTTTGAAAACTATCAGAACACACATCCAACTAAAGAAAACTTACTTTCTGATGATGCTAGCAATAGCAGAGTTCGCAGT
Source organism: Timandra comae (assembly GCA_958496195.1). Taxonomy (NCBI): domain Eukaryota; kingdom Metazoa; phylum Arthropoda; class Insecta; order Lepidoptera; family Geometridae; genus Timandra; species Timandra comae. The sequence goes on from OY292376.1 coordinate 6,088,747, forward strand.
ATTTATCTAAATAACAACATAGATGCAAAACCTTATGACAATCCAAGATCTTTGAGGAAGCATAAAAGTTTCAACTCTTTTGAAGAGAAAAGAGATAGGGAAAGAGAGTATTCACAGAGAGAATCTATTAATGAACATCAATATAGGTCTAAAAGGCCTTATAAAAGTGAGAGGTTTGAAAAGAAACATTACAGAGAGAGAGAAATGAATGGAAGAGAAGAGAGAGGAAGAGAGATGGATGATTTAGACAGACGTGATAAGAGACATAGGAATTACATTAGTGAGAGAGGGCCAGGTGAAGCCCTTAGTGTGGAAAGACGCAAATATTACCAGGATAAATTAGACAATATTGAGAGAAGAATTAACAGGGTTCGAAATCACAAACGTAGACGAGTAAGTATCTAAAATATTTATCCTAAACGCAGAATAAAAGTATAAATCTTTCTAAAACATATAAATTCGTATTTCGTTAATAAAACTGAATCAGTTAAAAATAGTAATGTTTTCGCAAAAAATCTGAATCAATTTAGTCAAAACGTATGTATGTACGTTGTTATCCAATTTTATGTCGTTTCATGCACTTCTAAAAATGACAAATAAGTATACCAAATCTTTTCATCTGAACTAGAATTTTCTTTCTTTATATTCTGAACAACTCACATTAAGTACCGAAAATCCCCTTTACCAATACTTAACAAAAACCAATTCTACCATCACGATTCTACCACACCAAATGATTTCTCCGATATCATTTTCAAATCGCATCTGAATATTGACGTATGTTAATCAGTTTCAGGCGCCTGGCAGTCGTCATATGAGAGCTATGGTGCCAGGGGAGAGAAAATCTGAAAACCAAATCGATCCATTTTACGTTCCCGACCGGGCGAGAATTCTGCATGGCTATTGAAATTCAATATTCCATATCATTGATGTATAAAAAACCCAAGATTTCAAAATAAAGTAAATCAAGTGTCGACGTCACTAATTCTATCCCGAACAAATTAATGTAACACTCAAAACTATGTATGTACAAACACTCGATCTATAATTATAGTATAGCGATAATTTCTAGTTGTGGTACATAACATATGAAGTTATCGATAACCTATAAACTATCATTGCAATTTCAACCCTACGCGCATAGTTGAAAAAGACTTTAAATTGAGTGCACAGTGCGCTCATTTAATGGGGACAATTTTGAGACGCTGCATATGCATCTTGGATTTTTTGTGCATCAATGATCCACATTGAACATGTTGTAGAGAACAGCCATTGGTTTTTATGGTTAAGTCATATTGTAAGGTTTGCTGCTAAAGTTATTTTGAATAAAACCTTTTTGTATGATTAATTAAGTATATGTATGACGTTTCAGTGTACGGTCAGCGTCAGATAGAGGTCCTCCCTTGGTTGGCAATTAAGCATTACCAAGGGGGTACTATTTTATCTGACGCATACCTAATCCCAGTATTTTACGCCAGTATTTATAGCCAGAAACATATCCAACCCAGTAGCAGCATCGCCGTAATTGTAATTTTGGTTATCAGTTTATTTAATTTCGTTTACCTTTAGTCCAAAACAAACTCTAATCATTAATATCTTTTAACGGGTTGTTAAAAGATATTAATGTCCACCACGACTAAACGGCAAATAACTTGCCGTGCGTGTCCCTACACCTGCACACGCGAGGACCTTTACCAGACCACTGATAGTGCCATATCGGTGGCCGAGTTCAAACAACCCGTAAAAAGATATTAATGATAAACAATGACGTACGTTTCGTTTAATAATAAAACTCAAATCAGTTTAAAAAAAAAGACCGAGTGTGGTGTCGTGGAACACCAGGTAAGAACGAAGTTACTTAAAAAAGTATTATTTTCAATGGTCAAAATAAGAAGAAAATAAATCATTATGATTTTCAAAAAAGTTTCTACTCAAAAGAGTTAGCCACCTACCTTTTAATAATTAAAAAATAAACGCGCGCCGCGCTGTCCGAAATTTTAAAAAAGTGTCGTGACAACTTTTCGTAAGATTTTTTTCCGTCTAGCCCCCTTCCACAACACGCGATAAGGAAGTTCGTTCCAAAATTAAAAAATAAAGCTTCGCCGTAACAGTGTTTAACACTGCCGTGACCAGGATTCGAACCTGGGTTACTACGGCCACAACGTAGGGTCCTAACCACTAGACGATCACGGCTATCGAAGCTGTTGACTGACCAGTCGAAATTTTAAATCTTATAATATAAATTGGACTACTTTCACCGCGGAATTCGTTACGGTGTGCGCAAGAGTCGCGAGCCGTGACGTTGACACTTTGTAACACGATGTTTTCTTGTCATATCAACATATTTCTGAATATATTATAAACTGGCGACGCTCTGTGGTTTTACCCGCATAGAAAGCTATCCCGTAGGAATTTTGGGATAAAATGCAGACTATGTCCTTTTCCAAGACAATAGATTTCTAGATTATCTGTGTATCAAATTTCATTACAATCAGTCCAGATAGAGATTTACTTTCGCATCTATAATAGTAGGGATTTGTGCGAAAAACTGCATTTTTTTTATAATAAAAATCAGAATAGATCTAAAACAAGATTGATTAAATTGATTATCATCATCATCATCAGCTCATATGTACGTACGTCCCCACCAAGGGGCTCGAGCCTACCCTGAATCAAAGGCTACCTTCATCTGATGCTGACTTTAAATAAGCTAGCTAAAAGCCATATTTTAAAAATAACTAAGTAAATAAAAATTATTAATATTACGACTATAAAACAGAGTTTAATGAAATACGTAATTCAATTTAAAACAAAACACGCACGTTTGCAATGTCGGTTGTATTGTTTAGCCTTATTTATTCATTTTGAAATTGGAATTAGAATACGCACAGATTCATGAGAAGGTATAAATGTCTTTTTTCCTATTTACATTATAATCCTAGGGGAATATCAGTGTAAAATATATCCTATTTAATTTTCTCAAACCCTAAGCTATACTTCAGCATCAGCAGCTCATATAATGTCCTCACCGAGGGACTTGAGCTTACCCTGAATTAGGGTGATTAGGCCTTAGTCACCCACGCTTGCCAAGTGCGGGTTGGTCGACCTCACACACCACCTTAGAATTTCTTCCCAGGTGTGGGCGGGTTTCCTCAAGATGTTTTCCTTCACCGTAAGAAGCTATATAACCCCATAATATGTTAACAAAATCAATTTATCAGAAACTCAATTTATCAGAAACAAAAGCCGATGGTAATAATAAAAAAAAAACAAGGAAACCCTATAGGAAAAAGAATTACTAATAAATTGAATCACAGCTTTATATCTATTTAATTAATTCAATTCACGGCAGTTTAGTTTTACTTACATAATTACTTATTTCAACAATAAGTGCTAAATAAACTCAATAAAACCTATTTTAAACTCTTAAATTCTAATTTTAAATTTAAATATCATAAATTCTAATTTTAAATATCATTAACAGTTCTTTTCAAATATTTCAAATAAGTCTTCTCTTTCCCTTCTTCCTGTTTTTTGTCTTGCATCCTCATTTTCTTAGTCAACATCTCGACTATTCTTCTCATACTATATTTTGATCTTTTCGGCGCATCATTATTTCCATTCAATCTGTTTATCAAATTTTCTATGCCTGATTCTGTTGAAAATTCTACGTGTCTCGCAAGCTGGAAAAGTTATTTTTTTATTACTAACACAATAATTTACACAGTTTTGTGATACACTAGCTTGTGCCCGCGATTTCGTCCGCGTTGAAAATGACTTCCGGCAGAATTTGGGTTATTCCCCCTTTTCTCTGCCAATTTGCAAAAATCCTCTCTTAGTGGTAGCCTACTCCCCCCAACATACACTCGTGCCAAATTTCAGCTCTCTACGACCAGTTTTCGGCTGTGCGTTGTCTGTCAGTCAGTCATTCAGTTAGTACATCACTTAGTAACGGAAGAGTTTTATATTATATAGAAGATATAAATTTTATGGAAAAACTACAACACAGACCTACAGATTTACTCTTCAATTTGATATATAACTTAGTTATTATTTTCATTCATGTCTAGATGTGCAGAAAATCATTATAAATTATTTTGTAAATGAAATAAAAAAGAGGTTTTTATATGCTCACGGCAGTGGCCGTTAAAAGGCTTTCGAGCCCCCACAAAGCCTAGCTAGCTTAGCTTCTGCTACCTCATTTTAATCTAAGTAGGAGATTGTAGAAATCCAAAATGTAACTAAACAAATGATGAAAGAGTGATTGAACAATTAATGACTATGTAATATGTTAATACGTTACCCGTGCTTTTTCTTCTATTTGTTCTTTAAATACATGTAATAATTCATCAGCTATATCTTCAAGTGACTAAAAATTTAATAAGATAATTTAAAAGAAAATTTAATAGAGATTTGACTATAAATGTGTCCCACAATGGCGCCATTTCAGTGCCTTTTAGCAACTAGACAAAGAACGCGCGATTCGAAATTTAAAATAAATAAATTCAAATTTGGAATTTCGTTTCTGTGACGGTGAATTCTTAACTTTTTTTTCGTCTTGCCCCCATCCCCACATTCTAAAAAGAGACATTGTTCCAAAAATACTTAAGAAAAATCAGCAGAAACAAACCTCTTTTGACTCAAAAACTGGAACTAAAACTATTAAACAAATAGCAATACTAAAAAACGGATACATTTTTTAAAAATCAATATCCAATTCCACACTGTATTCAATCAGAGCGATTTGAAAACTGTTTGTTTTTTAAACTGTTCGGCGTTTTTCAACTGTTTTTGAAACTGTTACCTCACAAGAGGCGAGTTTTCGTTCGAACAATTGAAAATGGAATGTTATTCAAACATTTAATAATAGTTTTTACTAACAAGAACTAGGAATTTAATCATAAACTACGAGTACGAGTATTATACAATTGTTGCGTTCTATGAAGCCTTAACGTATGTTTGACTGGTTTATTTTAAGGCAGTCGGATTAAATATACAATACTAGCGGCGCCCCGCGGTTTCACCCGCGAAGTTCCCGTTCCTATAGGAATATGGGAATACAATTATGTTAAAAACCTTCCCACTGAATCACTTTATCTATTAAAATAAACCGCATAAAAAACCCTTGCGTAGTTTTAAAGATCTAAGCATACATAGGGACATAGGGACAGAGAAAGCGACTTTGTTTTATACTATGTAGTGATTTATAGTTTCATACATTAAGTTACTTTTGCCGTAGCTAGAATATGAAACTACATAGGATTATTCTGAACCGTAATGCTGCTATTATACTACTACCAACTGAGCTACGAAGGCCTAAAACATATCTTAAGATCTCAAGTTTTACGGTAGCCCTTAGTGACATACATAGAAGACAATCGCAGATCCTAATGATGCTCTGGAATCTTCGTATTACCACAGTATAAGAACTACTTATTTAAACCATTTATTTCCACATCTAATACAAAATAATGTTATAATAAAAAACAGTTTACGATGTAGTGGAGCAGACTCAGCGTCCGCTGTGACGCCGCTGGTGCGACACAGCACTGGTTTTCAGTCTGTCCGTCAACAAAACAAGTATTTCTACAAAACATAATGACGTCTAGTGCGCAATACAAACAAAAACTCACTCTCATGTACTTATACAAACAAATTAAAAAATAAATAAAAAAACTCTTATTTAAAAAAAACTATAAGTATAATAAATATTCACTTAAGTAGGTATATATTTTAACACTAATATTTAACATTATATTATTTACTTATTACTACTAAAATAGGTATGTTGTTGCAGTTATGAATGACTAAGATAATATGAGAGAATATTATGAGTAAGTATATAAGAAGGACATTTAAAATTAGAGGTTTTAACAATATGTGACTAGAACTACTTTTGAATCTTAAAACTAGCTTTTTCTTATGGACGCTGCACACATTGGACTAAGGCGCTAGGCCATTGGCGTACTGTTCTGTATTGGCGCTTGGGCACGGGCATTTGGCATCTCAGAGCCCCTTAATAATCATTTGATGTGAGCATGGAAAACCAATAAGAGATTTGGCTGGACAGTGTTGTTGCCAACTAAAAGTCTCCTAACATACCGCCAATTGCCCCTTTACACATTGGGATAAGGTGCTGGCCAGCCTCCTGGCTAAATGTGTACAGCGGGCTTTAGATAAGGTGTGTCTTGGCCGATGGAAGTGCTAAGTATCTAAGTATTTCGACTTTCTGAGTTACTTAGGTGGTGGCCTGTTTACCTAATAGGTTATGATTTGACTTGATGATCTTAAAGTTTGAAGGTATACAGCTCCTTTTAGCACTACTGCGGTGGCAAATCATCTTGCGTTAAGCTTTTTAATATCAATAAATCATTAACTCCATCATCTCACTATAGTAACTGACACTTAAGTTAATCATAATATATAATCATCTTGTATCTAGAGTATCAGAAATTACGCACACACCTAGATCGAGATAAATTTGTGGTTTACACAAATATTTACCCAGCACGGGAATCAAACCCGCAATCTTATGGATGAATGATGAGAAGCGTTTGGCTTACAGTGCTATCGTCAGGCTGTTACGTTTTCGTTAAAGTAGTCTCACTCTACTTACTTTTAAAGTATAAAAATGAAACAGTATCGAAATAAAAAACGATTTATCAAACTCCAATATTTACTCCGGGGAAACTCGATCAAAAGTTTTCAGTAAATCTCTTTGTTACAACTTTATTATGAAACATTTAATACTGACATGGACTGAGTATGAAGCTGGGTTTTGAACAACATTCTTTCCAATATCTAGAAATTTCTATGCCATTGAGTTGCAGTTCGACGGGTCAGGAGAAATGAGTGGAAATCTTTAGTTTCCACATTTTATACAACATTTTATTTTACCGTAAAATGAAGTGTTGTGATTTCTTGTTGAATCGGAAATAAAAACATTTTTCATTCTTGTGAAGTCAATTGTTTCTGTGCCTTTGTATTCAATACGAAATATTCTGAACAAGATATAATATTTTAAATACATTTAAGGTTACTTAAACTAGGTAATATTCGTATTTTTTTTATCAGCGTTTCCATAATTCGGAGGGCACTTTTAGCCGACATTCTGGTTTTGTGTGAGTGACAATCGTTAAGGGAAGTTAGAGTCCTCGAAAGTCTTACATTTGATTTAACCAAAAAAAAATCGTATTAAGATCCGAAGGCAGTCTTCATGTGAATGACATGACTGACATTTAAAAAAAAATACCAGCCCGAGTTTCTTGCCGATTCTTCTCGGCTGATGTAATTCCGAATCGGTGGTAGATTCAGTGACCTTCATAAGTGCCTCATTGAGGCCTTAATTGAATAAATAATTTTTGAATTTTGAGTTTTTGAACATGCCGCCAAATATTCTGGCCACCACAAAAATAAAAAAGATTTTAAAAATAGGATAGGTTCTCTGTGCAATATTTTTACAGGTGCATCGGTAAAATATCAAGTAAATAACATTTATTATTTCAAAAATATTTGACACAACAATACATTTATTTAAAAAAAACATAAATTAAGACAAACACAATAAATTACGATCGTATCTACAATCATTTACAAAATCTTTTCCGTAAAAAAATGCCATGACCGAGAAACGAATTCACCACCTTCAGAGAACTTCAAAAAAAATATTTTTTTATTCACTTTCATTCATTTTTATATGTACTACAATATCAAATGGTGCTCTTTTAGACTTTTCATAGGATTCCGAACTTTTATGTAGAGGAACTATTTTGATTATTCTCTGAGGTTTCTTATTTGTAGTCGTTCTCGTCGTATTTTTCTTATTCTTATGTTTATTCTTTTTTGTTTTTCTTTTTGGTGTTTTTTTCTTCTTTTTTGGCCGGCGTGTTGTTGTTGTGACGTAGCTTTCTTCAATGATAGCTCTGCGCCAATTCTGAAAAAAGGAAGTGATAGCAACCTTTGACTTTGAACCTTGGGCTTTAGGACTTAAGATTAAAAGTTCGGTAATAACCACAACATGTTATTATCATTAAAATACTCTATCATATTCTTAAAGCAACTGACCATGTTAGCTTATGCTTTATGCCCTTTAAACATTTGCGGATCACACTTATTACCTCATATTTACCTCACACGGGAATCGAACCAGCAACTCTTTGATCGACTCTGCTAACCAAAGGTCGTCATGATCATCCCAACTTTTATTTTTACTGAATAAAATAAAGAAATTAAACAAAAACTGCCTTATTTGCGTTGCATTTTTAGTCTGGTTTAGCATTAAACCAGGTTTTACTATCAATTTTGAATACTGTCAAAGTGACAGATTTGACTGACAAGATATCAAAAGCTTACCAGGTTTTGTTAAGCCAGACTAAAAATGCAACGCAAATAAGGCAGAAAAAGTTTAATTACCGTTGGCGAGAAAAAGTCCAAGCCCTGTGCTTCATTATTTGAATTCACATCTACTTCAGGCATGTATAAACCCAAACCTGATTCAGCCTGAAATTTAGAAAAAAAAACATTTTTATCATCGACAAAAAGAAAGATAAATCATTTACTTCTTCTTCCTAATATATCCTATCATTTTTAAACAATAACTGCCTGACTAGATATAGGATATAGAGACAGGATATAGATACATAATAATATCTAGGGTACCAGAAACTTCATACACACTCCTAAACATAAGATACTCATATATTTGCGAATCACACATTTTTTTCGTATGAGATTTAAAACCGCAATAATGTAGTAAATTTCTGTTTTTTGTAATTTAAACTGTCTATAAAAATTAATTAATTAGGTTCTTTAACTTACCTCCACACAAAACATAAAATACAATATAATTACAACCAAACATTGTATAAAATAATTAAATTTCTTCATGTTGTTTTCCTAATTAGTTTCATGGCTCTATCACGTTTAAATGACTTGTGCTAACAAAGAACTGTTTGAAAATAAAGAAAAAAACGTTGTTTTGAAAATCGAACGAATTGTTTGAACGGCGAATTGGTAAACAGCTTTTATAACTACTTTTCTCCAACGAAAACAAAAAAGTTAAGGATTAAAAAAGTATATGGCATTCGTTTTAACAATGGTCATTTCTGTAGAGATGCTCTTTTGTTTATATTTTTTTATTAAATCAAAGACAATATTTTGCTTTGAGTACACTTGAGCGGTCTTGTGCACTTGTCTGTCAAGCTGTTTATTAATTTGAAAACAACTTAAAATGTCTCATTTCGAAATAGTAATAAGTAGAGCAATAAGTAAGAAAGACTAGGCTTAACTTTTGCGCTTACTAAGTGCGTGTTGGTGATCACAAACCGGAGCCATGTTTAGAAAATAGGAAATATGCATCAATTGAGCTACGAATTAAACAGAGAACTTCAAGCTTTGCAAGCAGCTGAGGTCTGTTAAATATGTCGTTATAGGATATGCCCAAAGGAAAACCTATCGAGTTATGTACTCGTATAAGTCTTACAAATATTGACAAAAAATCCTTTTAATAAACACAATTTACTGTCGACAATATTTACTTTATAATTACAAATTATTCTCGCAAAATATTAGGAAAATTTATTATATAATTTCCCCAAAATAATGATAACATGACACCATTAAATTATTAGTCTCTGGACAGACATTGTGTGCTATTGTCTGTTTGATATAACATTCCTTTACTTATGTGTTGTTTTAAATGAGTTTTATGTTATATTCAGTACTAGCGGTGCCTCGCGGTTTTACCTGCGTAGTTCCCGTTCCCGTAAGAATATGGGGATTAAATTATACTAGAAACCTTCCCACTGAATCACTCTATCTATTAAAACTATATAAACCGCATCAAAATCCGTTGCGTAGTTTTAAAGATCTAAGCATACATAGGGACATAAAGACATGGGGACAGAGAAAGCGACTTTGATTTATTATATCAGATAATTATACCTAAGTCTTACAGTTTAATGACCCAAAAGTATCAAAGCAAGGACCCTAACTGAAGTGAAAAAAGAGGTAACATGAACTGTACTTTATAGGTGGCCATTGACGAGTCAGTTAAACTGATCATCAGTTCAGACATAAAACTGTGCGTCGCTCCAAAAGTTTTAGGCCAACTAGATTTCCCCACTGGAATCTGGAATCGCTCCGATGATTGACGACCATTTTTCGATGGACGCCTGTTCAACTGAGCAGTTGAACTGACTCGTCAATGATGGGAATGGTGATAAAGAGTGCAACAAATGTCAATCAACTGTATGCATCCTCTGTTACCTTAATTTTTCTTCTCGCTGTGGTTACTTACTGGTTGGATTACAAGAAACATACATTTCTAAGGTCCCATAGTGCTAAAAGGAACAAAGAAGAATAAAATAATGTTTCCCCATTATCCTTACTATCCTTACTAATATTATAAATGCGAAAGTAACTCTGTCTGTCTGTTACCTTTTCACGACAAAACTACTGAACCGATTGACTTGAAATTTGGTACAGAGGTAGCTAATGATCCGGGGAAGGACATAGGCATATCCCGAAATTCCCACGGGATCGGGAACTACGCGGGGGAAACCTCGGGTCACAGCTAGTGTAAAATTTAATGTTGCTAAATAAAAGTACTTGGAAAATTTCGGAAAATGTATAAAAGTGTTTTCCGAATTTGTTACGGAACATTAGATTAACGAGGCCTGACCAGTACTTAGACTTTCTAGGGCTAATGTCACTCATCGAGCAGAATAAAACTCAACGAAGCGAAGGTGTGAATCTAAGCTAATTTTAAACGTGAAAATATGTTCATAAATAAACATTTTTGCTAACCTACCGTAAAACCAGGAATGAATTCAAGAGAAAAAATATAAGTTATTGCTTAGAGGTCTTAAATTGTCGACAAGACAGATCAATTACAAGAAAACTTCATAATATAAGCTAAGAAAAACATCTACACAAACACAAACACATTTCAAAAATTATAATTTTGTTCGCTCAAAATCCCATGTAAGTATTTTATCTATGGTGTTATAAAACCTGTCTATTCCTAGACCAACTGCAGTGCAGCGCATAGCTGTCACAGTGACAGTTTTGACAAGCTGTCAGACGCAATACATTCACGCATTTTGCAATACATGTCGAAGTTTCAAACGTATATTCTCTCACATGTTATAGTAGAATTTGTAGATACGATATATGTATGTACGGACTAGAGAACATTTTAAAAGTGTACGAGTATTCAATCTTCTAGAATTCTAAAATCAAGAATTCTAAAATCCTTAGCTAACCCTGATTCCAATCGATTAATATGAACAATTTGAAGTTAAGTCCCCATTCTCGAGTCGAAAAAAAATGATGTTACTTATTTACATTTACGAGTAATTACTTTCTGTTAACGATGCATGGTTAGGATCTAACCTATAAAAAGGTCACCGTTAGACCAAAGAACCTCTGAAAATGAAAATCTACCTATGTACTTTGAATATGGGTTACAGTCATGATGAAAATTTTTCCGAGAAATTACCAAAACGCTTAAGATTTTTTCATATTTAGATTAAAATACATGCTTATATGGATTGATGTTGGTAGTTTTAATAGACATAGTTTGATAGTTTGTTCTGGAAAATATATGATTACTTTAGGACTGTTCCTCTAAAATGACAGGATTGAATGTCATTTTCCCTAACCACGACCTAGAGACGTAGATGATTAAACTTTAGAAGAGGATTTTCATAACATTGTGCAAAAAATGTCTTTAAAAATTGGCTATATTTTACAGTATTATTTTACAATCAATTTTAATTAAAACGACTTTGAATTATCCTTGCAATGTTTGAATAAAGAAACTTAAATAAACAATTAAATTAACACCTAGATAAATGTTGTGAAATTACTTGATAATAATATCAGCGATCATTGGCCTAAAGTCATATGTATTGATTATCATATACTATTTAAAAAACATTTCCATACAAAACATGTCATAGGAACTAACAGTAAATACATAACATCTGATTTTGGTCCTTTAAAGCCTTCGGTCATTGACAGCCAGATTTCACACCTAACTGGTAATTATATCTGTCTCCCTTTCACTCCAACACACAAACGTATACATCAGAAAGAGATGCACAAAAGCAACGGTACATTATAATATCTTCATTTCTTGTAGGAACCGAGCTCAGAGTCAAGGACGAATGCACTTGGTTTTTCACTTGTGGGAAAGAGACAAACATATACGAAAGAAAGGGACAAAGATACAGAATCGGTTTAGACGAAAAAAGAAGATCGTCGACGTTGCTCGCGCGCCGGGCGCTTTATTTAAATTTTGTATTTAGAACAGTATTTTCAAGTTTATTCTTTTTTCAAAAGTGACAAGTTGGCAGAATAAAAAAGTGTTTTTTGTTTGTGGCAAAATTAGTAAATTATATTACAGTTATTTTACATTGGACTTAAATTAATTAAATTCAAACTTGAATGGTTACGTGTCTTTGCCGGTTTGTGAATCGTATCATGAAGAGGAATTCAAAGTGATATTTTATTGAATAATAATTAATCGAACTGTAGATATTTTTAGAATAAATAATTAAAATAATAGTGAACTTTCTAAGACAGTTATTTCGCAAGTTTTACAACTGAGGGTAAGTTAGAGAACATTATTTTAGCATAGTTTTAAAATGATGAAATATTTTAAAATAAGTTAAAATTGAATCAAAACATGGAATTTATATGCAAGTACCTATACAAGGTACTTATTTTTTATTCATTTTCTTATCGCCGAAATAAAATGTCGAACATTTTATTATTAACTTTACATAGATTGGTACATTTATATATTTTGCGGTTATCGCACACCAATTGTGTCCCGCGGTTTTGCTTACATTATTTAAAAGGCACAAACGTTATAACATTTTTGATATGAAAGACTTCAGAATTGAATCAACACTAACAGTACATTCAAGTCGATACACAAATAATACAAAAAAAACATAGATTTTATCGACGACGTACCGTTAGCAACAAAAGTCGATCTTTTAATAGGTTTAAAATAAAAATGTCTTTATTCACAGTAAGATTTGTACAAACAGGTTTTAGGTGGATTACATTTTTTTTTTTCTCAAACAGAAACATAATTAATACTACAATAATATTTATTTTAGCATTCTGAAAAAGGCATTGAATGTGAAACACTATAAAATCAATTCTAATAAAGACATTATAACCAAAATTCTTTGTAATTCGGATCAAGGTTTACAATGTCAGCAAAATTTATTCAACACCTATCTGCTGATTATAGTTTTATCAATAACAAATCAGTATTAAATACTGTATCTTCAATAAATTCAGGGCATGATAATAAACGATATACTTACTTAGGTAAACAAAATTTGTTTATTTGATTACTTCGATTAATTACTGAGTTTTATTCTTTAGGATTAAATTTCGTTTAGTATTTCACATACATATATCTTTTTTTTATCGCTGTGATAAGCATAGAGTTGCATACCACCGTGAGCCGAGAACGGGAGAACTCACGGTGGTTATGTGGGGTTCTCCTAGCCAGACGGGCTGGGCCTACCCACTAAAAACACAGCGACTTCCGTCTGCGTTACATTAGTGTGCCGTAGGATCCCAGGAGGGATTACTACCACGGAAAACACACATATACCTACCTACGGAATCAGAAAATAAGTAACTTTTTTTATAAACTATTTAAAATTTTAACCACAACTGGAAGTTGAACCCATGACTGTGCTGGACTACTATGCTGGACCGTAGCTCCGACCCCGTTCTAAACCACTGCTAATCGAAACCACATCTCAGCGGTTATGAATCTTGGATGCTAGGCCTTTATTTTTGATGTCTGCAACTCACAAACTTGGTGTATTGCTACTTCTAAACATATAAGTATTTATATATCATCATTGGCCTATACATCTACGTAAGATGATTTAGGTGGCGTCAGGTGATTGAACAATTCGTGATAGAACATTTCTGTTCATAGGACTCTTTAGCCATGTATATATTCTCAGCTTTGCATCTAAAGCAAATAAACTTGGGTCTCTGCCCCGGGCGCCAATTCTAGGGACCGTCAATATAACTACAGAAAATGGTTTGTTTTTCATAAATACTTATTATATTTATGAAAAACAAAACCATTTTCCTGTCCATTGATTTTGGTCACATTTTATGTTGATTTATGATGCGAACATGATTTATCTGCGAGCAGTATCTTAGTATTGGTTTGCAATAACCAAGGCAAAGGTTTCTCTTATTAATGACTAGCAGCGCCCCGCGGTTTCACCCGCGTAGTTCCCGTTCCCGTGGGAATTTCGAGATAAAAAGTGTATCCTGTATGTTCTTTCCCGGACCATAAGCTACCCCTGTACCAAATTTCAAGTCAATCGGTTCAGTAGTTTAGCCGTGAAAAGTTACCAGACAGACAGACAGAGTTACCTTCGCATTTATAATATTAGTTAGGATTACTGATAACATTAGTAAAGTATGTAGAGTACTTACACTAAGACCGGAGACGACAATTAGACTATCTATCTAATCTAGGGGATGTACTTGGTTAGATACATTGGACAGCTAACAATAATTAGACTACAGGTATATAGGTATTCTATTGGTCATTTTCCTCTCAAATCTACATATGAATGCCTTAAATATAAACGTAACTCTATACAAATATAAAGTACCTATAAACAGTCAATTTTCTTATCCGATTCAACTGAGTCGTTTCCAGAAAAAGATTTCGAATAACTTAACCGATTCAAAAAATTATTCCGAATAAGATCCCATTCATTGAAGAATATAAGATAAAAGAGCAAAAAATAATAAAGTATACTTCCTCTTCTTGGTATCTATACAAATATTATAAAGAGGAAAGATTTGATTGTTTGTTTGTAACGAATAGGCTCCGAAACTACTGAACCGATTTCAAAAAATCTATCACCATTAGAAAGCTACATTCACCCTGAGTAACATAGGCTATATTTTATTTATGTATTCCCACGGGGACGGTAACTACGCGTGTGAAACCGCGAGACCCTGCTAGTCTGTAGTAAGAATGTAGTAGCCAAATTGGTCCGTATATAAAAGGCATATAAAAGGTAAAGGAGGTTCAATAGTTCAACCGTCAATTTGCATGGAAATGAAAAGCGACCTTTACAAGCCGAGGCTATCAAATCTATCTTTTCAAAGATACCCCACTTTTCTTTCCCTTCCAGTAGTTTATTCACAGTATTTTTCTTTTGATCTCTTTAAGTATCTACTTGTTTTATGTTCTATGGAAGAAAATTCTATGGAAAAATGGTATTTTGTACAATATTAAATGCTTTGCCTCTCACTTTTTTTAATCCCCCGACGCAAAAAGAGGGGTGTTATAAGTTTGACGTGTCTGTGTGTGTGTGTATGTGTGTGTGTGTGTGTGTGTGTGTGTATATATGTGTGTGATTGTATCTGTCTATCTGTGGCATCATAGCTCCCGAACGGATGAACCGATTTCAATTAAGTTTTTTATATTAAAGGGGACTTACGTGCGAGTGTTCTTAGACATGTTTAGACATGTTTGATGAAAATCGGTTGACCCGTTTAAAAGTTATGGGGTTTGAAAGTAATTGTGTTGGGGGTTTTTAAAATTTTTAATTTAATGTTTTTAACGATAAGTATATAATATACTTACTATAACTTCTCGACAATATATAAAAACAGAGTTGCATTCCGCTGTTTGTTCCTAGGTTCCCTAAGATATTTTAAACAATAAACGCAATTAATTTTTATGCATTTTTTATGATTTGCAGATTGATTAGAGAGTAAAATTTTCGTGAAAATTTACTGTCAATGTGGGTGAAATCCGTGTCGCATTAATAAAGTATATGAACAACCTATCCTTATTGACAATGTACATATTTTCCTATTAGTAAAATTCTCCATACTTTAATCAAATACCTAGTCAAAATATACGAGTAATATCAGCTAAAATAACTGTTATTAATTACTGCCAAAATTAATTAGGTAACCATTAGGTAATTATTACATTTCTCTGTTCTAATTAATACATTACTAATAAATAAAATTGTATTACCAATAATATCAATAAATTTAACATGTAATTACCCTTAATAAGGTACGCAGACTTAGATATCTAATGATAATTGCTGTACGTAATTACGTAGTTTTAACGTAACGGAAAATAGATTATCGTAAATCTATATGGATTACTTCTGCAGGGTGGATACGACAGTCCATACTTAATAAATGTTTCTTACAAATACATTAATACAAAAAGAAATAAATGTTTTTAAAACAAGATTGTTTTATACCTAAGAATGTCTATTATTTACAGTTGCTTAAAAATTAACAAGTCCACCATATTTAAATGTCCACCATATTGGATTTAGAATGACGTCTTAACTTCATAATTATCATAATGTCTATTATTGAGGGTCGCTTTACCAAATGTCAACCATGTTTAAATGCCGGCCATATTGGATTTAGAATGACGTCATAACTTCATAATTATCATAGCTAACCATGATTGTGATTAGAGAATTACAATGTGACTAGATTTTTTAAATTACTATTCAAACTGGTACCTAGTTTCGAAGATATTAGCTCGACCAAATAGCTTCAGCTTTATAATATTAGTAAGTATAGATAAGTGATACTCATTCGTTCTCCCATAATACTATTACAAAGAAAACACTTAACTACATAACAGGAACATAAATCATATAACAATTGAAATTGTAAGATAAATTGCTTTGCGTGATTCCAATTCAATTAGTCCAAACAAATATCAACCCTATTTGTTTACAATATAAGGTATCAAATTGGATGGTACTGTATCAGGTTGGACACAGGTGAGTGCCAATGACCGCCGAGTGACGTCATTAAGGTTGTACCGCTAGTTTAAGGTCTGTATACACGTGGATTCCTTAGTAATACGTAGTATATGCTATATGTAGTTTGCGATAATTTACGTACGTAAAGTAAATTCTACCAATATTATAAAGTCGAATCTTTGTGAGTGTGGATGTATGAAAATGTTGATGTTTGTTCCTCTTTTACGCAAAAACTACTGAATGGATTTCAATGAAATTTGGTACAGATGTTCCTCATACCTAGGAATAAAACATATGACTTTTTATCCCAAAATTCCAACGGGATAAGGTTCCACGCGGGAAAAACCGTGGAGCACAGCTAGTAATACATACATACATATTTAAATAAAAGAAAATAACACCAATTATTTTATATACCAAACCTAGCAAAGTATTATTGCTTGCGTAATTTATTTGAGTACAAAGTTAAATAAATATACCTAAATGATATTTGTTTTAATTATAATTACTTTTATTAGTGTGTAAGTAAATATAAACTAGTAGGTCAGCTGTTTTTAATTTGTTTGCATTAATTTACATTTATAATATTAAATTATTTAATTATTTTAAGTTAGTTAGCTTTAATAAAATAAACAACACTTAATAAAATACATGATATAATTATAAACTTAGGTAGATACCTATACACTTTTGTTTATTTAGTGACTAGCAACGCTCCGTTTTACCCGCATAGGTAGTTCTCGTTCACGTGAGAATATTGGGATAAATATAGTCAATAACACTCGATAAGTAATAAAGTAACTTACTATTTTTATTATTTTAAATCGGTAAAGTTGATCCAGAGAACTTCAAAAAATATATATCAGTTAAATTCAAGGTCCTCGTGATCGTCACGTTAGTTTTTTTAATGGTTAGGTTTTGGGATCACCAACACTCAATAAACATACCATGATCACGCCTAAACCACCTCACTGTACTAATATCATCAGCAAGCCAGAGGCCTTTTTCTTATAACGAATTCTTACAAACGACATTATAATAATGAAGAATTACGCTTAAAGATATGATTGATTATTTCTCGTTAAAAAGTTTGCTTGAATTCGCTAATCTCAGTAACTACTGGTCTGATTTGATAAAATCTTTCAGTGATTTATAGGTCATAAAGACTAGTACCCCGCAAAGTTTCCGATCCCGTGGGAATTTTGGGATAAAATAGCGTATATCCTTTCCCGAACCCTAAGCTACCGCTGTTCCAAATTTCAAGCTAATCGGTTCAGTAGTTTAGCCGTAAAAAGGTAACAGAGAGACAGAGTTACTTTCACATTTATGGTTAGTAAGGATATTTATGGGAGAACCAAACCAATAGGATCGGAGCTAGCGTGGGTTTATTAAAAAGTTATGCTCAAAGACGAATCTGTAACGTTACATTACACGCGAATGCTCCCGGTGAAGTAGCAGCTTTAAATAAACCCATGCTAGCTCCGATTCTATTGGTTTGGTTCTCCCATAGATATCCTTACCTACTAAACATAAATTACCTTAACAGCTAGTTATAATTCCTAAGCCATCACTATGATTGTCAGAAGTCATTACTTTGATAGGTGGCCGTTATACATTTGTTAAAATGAGCGTTTTTATGCTTCGTAAGGTGCGTTGAGTATTCGGTACTAGGTGAAACAAATTACAATAATTTTGCGGCTAATTCGACGGCTTTTGGGCCACTTAAGAAGTTACTTAGTTCTTCTATTACTCTAGATTTGTATGGATTTTTAACTTATTTTGTTTAGTGTTGGCTTTTTGTTACTGCTGCAGCTGTGGTTCAGAGACAAGTTTTTTTTCGAAGTGATTTTATTCGCTATTTTTTGTCGGCTACGGCAAAGTCAATTAATGAATTTTTGCTGCTTTGGTTCCTTCCTGTATGTCCGACTTTTGTTTGTGAAAAAATCGAGCAACGAATGACTCGGATATATAGACAAAGTTGTGTTATTCTCACCCGTTATAACTAGTGAAGGACAGGCAATATAATATTTTAGATGAAATTAGTTAAAGATGTTCCCGAAAAACCATGGAATAACACATAGTTCTTGTCTCAAAGTCCCCATACAACCGTAATTAATAACACTATACCACAGCCTTAATTTTTATACTATGACTACGGAGTACAGCTACGTTAACAATAAAATAAAATTATTTCTACTGTCTGAGCAGCAAAGACCTTTTGCACCTTGATTTGTCATAGTAACCGCCGTAGTCTCCAAATAGCTAAATACAGCCCTCGATAAGATTACAAAATGCTTTCAACCTTTTTGGTTCACCACTGAGTGAGTGAGTGAGTCATGACGAATGCTATACAGTTACGTCTTCCAAGAATATTGGTCCTATCAGTATTCGCGAATTCTTTTAACTGTGTCATACTTGTTTACTGCATTATTGTCTTTCTTTAGTTTAGAACAAAGTCGTTTGCCGCCGTCTATCTTGTCCTCATGACTGGGGCCTAAGTCTGCAATTTGACATTATTGATCAGACAATATGGTGATATTGTGGCACATTTGTGTCAGAAATTTGGTATTCTGCTAAAATTTATTCATATGGCTACCGTCATATGGTGTCTCAGTGGTCTTTGTTGCATATAAAAATTTTGACAAATAAACGTCAGAATACTGTTTCCATGACAACCATCTAAGTTTTATGGAGCCATTGAGTCAGCGGAATAGTTGTCACTAAGAGAATACCAAAATGACAACAAATGCCAAAAAACGGCCATAATTTGATATTAAAACACATTTGAATAGCATTATCACAGCTTAATAGTTTAAAGAATCAGGGCCCTGTACCTTTGTATGTGCGCTTAGGTCTTGTATTCAATCTAATCCATATGATTCAGATTGAAATCAATCGCAAAATACATTATTAATTTCGGGCGTTAGACTACCCATGGATTTTAATTTTATCGCAGTTATATCTATAAATAAAAGAGTTAGCTATGTATAACCGTATTGATAGGAATGTTTAACCAACTGTGTCTGCGACTTCGCGTGGACTTCGGAATATTGATGGCAATACTTCTCGATACATATTGTTTGCTGTGATCTGGTCGTTCATAATTATGCACTTGACGTGGATATGTGATGGACTTGATAAATTTTGCAGAGATAATTTCTTTTATCACATCAATGTTTCTTTTATCAAATCTAGTTTTTATGTGTTACTAACTAAATCATTTTATTCTATTTTAATACTAACACCCTACTAATATTTATGGATCCTTGTAATTTGATATAAAGTATTTTTATTTTATTTCTTTAATGGCATATAAAAAGATGGCATTGTTTTTTGTAGTGAAAGAAGTGTGTAAATTAAGTTATCTGAATACATTTGACGCCTAAAATCTCACAAAATCAGCATGTTTGTTAGCAAAACAGGGAACAATATTTTGTCACAACTCTTCTATAAGCTCCTTAAAACCAACAACAACAAAAAAGGGTACACTTTATTATTATTTATTAGTAATACAAGACTGTATTTATTGTTGTAGAATCGGCACGTTTTGTCAGTCAACAAAATATGTGAAAGAGAAACAGGCCAGTGAATTAAGTGGCTATGAATAATACAACAGTGTTACACTCGATGAAGTCCGTAGTTCCGTACCGAGTTGTCATATCTGAGGAATGAGGGTAGGAAATCGATTCGCATAGCGCGTGTAAAAGTTGGAAATGGTCTATAATTATGTGCGTATGAGTTTAATATGGTCGATGACCTAGTATGTGACATACAATAGAAGCATTAGAGTACTTTACCCTTAAAACGCCTCGCGATTTTACCCACGTAAATCCCATTAGACGAAAAAAAAGAATTTGGGATAAAAAGTGCCATATATTTTATTCCTTATTAAGAATATTATGATGTACCTTTCATCTAAAAAGGTCTAGTAGTTTCGGAGCCTATTCAATAGAAACAAACATCTTTCGTCTCTTTAATATTAGTTTAAACTAGAATAGTGACCCTCCTCGCGAAAAGAGTTCGTACTTACTCAACAAAAAATATGATGATTTCAATCGTTCACAGATGGTGACTAAGAGAAATTGGGATTCATTTGTAAGCATTATAGATTTGTGTATTTAGCATCAAAAATGTATAAAAACATTCAAGTACAAACCTTTTCATGACGTTTCAAAAGCTAAATTAATATGATTTTCGTCTATTTTTATTACATACTTTAATTTTCTTTCAATCGTTATAATAATACAGTTTTCTAAAGAACGTTTGAATACCTTTTTAAATGTTTGAAATATTTTTGTTGCTTTGTACGTTGAATATGCCCTAATTATTATTTTAAAAATAACATAATAATCATTCACTACATCATCTCATTATACGAGTAGTAACTGACCTAACTAAGCTCGGAGTTTGTATCTAGGGTGTCAGAAACTACGCACTCACTCATTCACACACACACCCAGACCGAGATAAACATTTGTGGTTCACACAAATATTCACCCCTCGGACCCGCAACCTGTTAAAATAGCTGTTTTTACTTCGGTTTTTTTTTTCTTTTTTCTTAGCAGATTAGATGTCTAACGTTAGAAAAACCATCTGTGCTTCATGGTTTAACCCGATTTATCTCATTTGCTCCGCTCAAATTGGTCGTAATATGATATTTTATAGTCTGTAGAAAGCTTTCCCAGATAAATAGGCCATCCTACAAAAAATATCTGGTAGAGTCTGAGATTAGCGCGTTTAACTTGACAAACAAATTCTTCAACTTTATAAAGGTACTCCTTCACCGGGAGCGTTCGCGTGGAATGTAATGTTACACTGTAACGTCTGTAACGGTTACAGATTCTTTGAGCATTACATTACAATAATACCTCCCTGACTAACGATCATTCGCGTGTAATAATTACAAATTACAATTAATAAATGACAAGGTGTGCATTGTAATGCTCAGTTCTCCTCCTTCACTGATGTAATGCTCATATCTGTAACGATACATTTCATGCGAATGCTCCCGGTGAAGGAGCACCTTAAAATTTGTATAAACAAATGAACGTTCAGCTAATCTTTAAAAAAATATCATAATTGAAATAATGGACTAAAATTCTTAAACAATTGCACAATAGAAAATAGAAAGTATCATTTACGTAATTTAATTTTACTATTGTTTGTCTAACAATAGATGGATTAAGCCTATTAAACATAAACATTCTTTCTGGATTACTTTGAATTTGTTATCTGAATTACTTATAATCTCTACTAATATTATAAATGCGAAAGTAACTCTGTCTGTCTGTCTGTCTGTTACCTTTTCACGGCTAAACTACTGGACCGATTGACTTGAAATTTTGTACAGGGGTAGCTAGTATGATCCGGGAAAGAACATAATTTGTCTGTTCTGGCGTTACGCGACCGATAATACGCGGAGCATGTTCCGTCAGATATTTAGAAAGAACCTTCCCTTACTCCTTCTCACTGTACGAATTATATCATAAGTAGTGTTGCCCAAATGCAAGAACAAGACGAGACTTAGCCAGTCTTGGTCTTGGTCTTGCGCCAATACACCTGGTCTTGGTCTTGGTCTTGGTCTTGCGCTCCCAGTCTTGGTCTTGGTCTTGGTCTTGCAGCAAGAGTCTTGCAAGTCTTGCAATTACCTATTAGTCTATTACTATTTATTAAAATTTACTTTAAATCTTAGAAAAACGTATTATAATTGAAACATTGTGAGCTTGAATTAACATAGCCATAGTAAAGATCAAGCAGATTAATAAATAACTGAGGATTTGATAAGAAATTCGAAAAATCAACTGACCTATATGTCGTTTTCCATGGAAGTAACTGTTTCTTAATAAACATTTTAATTAACTTAATAAACACCATATTAGGGCAAATACGTAGTAGGTAAGTACCTACGCTTTTTATATTATTTTATTAGTTTTGTAGAATTTTTTTACACGTTTCAAGTATATTTAAAAGTGGCTACAATATTTATCAAACGGGTGATATTTGAATACTTTTTTGCTATTTTTTTTTGTAAAATCTTAAGAAATTTAATGACTAAATGTACAATAATAGTACCTAAGTAATTAGTTTAAAACCATATAATCAATATTATAATACCGGGTGTTTGGTAGAGGGTTGACCAAACGGGATGGGCGTGTTCCTGGGCCTATTTGGGAGATACAATTTGGCTAAAAATTTCCTAGTGGTTAAAATAAAAAAAATATCGACAAAATTGTATTTTTTATTTTTTTTCCGAAATTGCGACTATTTATCCCTATAACTTTTTTTTGAGCTGGTTTCCAGTCAAATTTTTTGTTTGATTTTGGTCTCGGATATCACTTGGTCTGCTCACTGCATTTTCAGACCCCTACAAGGTCTAAATAATTTGTTATGACCACTTAACGCTAGGAAAATGAAAAATAGAAATCTTATAGGGGATCTTTCAACTCTAATAAAAAGAAAACTAATTGTAACCGAGAATTTAAAACTCGTTTAAAAACTTCTCTGTTTATCCCTTATTTTAACGGTATACTACAAGTTTTACAGAAGAATAGCATCCCACTAGACGCGTGTTCCACAACTCTGGACGTATTTTAATCCCTTTAATCGGTTGCCAGAGACGGGAAATCTTGATTTGGAAGCAATATCTTCCTGTAATTGAGATAGTCCATTTTACTTGTTTTATGACTAATTATTTTCTAAGAAAGTCACTACAGCATCTCAGTATCTTCAGAAGACCTCAGATAAATCCAAATTTATTCATACTGTGACGTATTTAAGCGAAACTTGGAATTTGTTTTTAAAAATATCTTGTTATTTTTTCTTCCATTTCCACTTTGCACCTAAATTTTTGTCAAGTTTTTTGGCTTCTGTAAAACTTGTAGTATACCGTTAAAATAAGGGATAAACAGAGAAGTTTTTAAACGAGTTTTAAATTCTCGGTTACAATTAGTTTTCTTTTTATTTGAGTTGAAAGATCCCCTATAAGATTTCTATTTTTCATTTTCCTAGCGTTAAGTGGTCATAACAAATTATTTAGACCTTGTAGGGGTCTGAAAATGCAGTGAGCAGACCAAGTGATATCCGAGACCAAAATCAAACAAAAAATTTGACTAGAAACCAGCTCAAAAAAAAGTTATAGGGATAAATAGTCGCAATTTCGGAAAAAAATAAAAAAATACAATTTTGTCGATATTTTTTTTATTTTAACCACTAGGAAATTTTTAGCCAATTTGTATTTCCCAAATATGCCCAGGAACACGCCCATCCCGTTTGGTCAACCCTCTACCAAACACCCGGTATATACTTACTAGAATAAATTATTATGACATCTACTACCTATCCTTAACATTTTTTCCTATCATAATACTATTTGCTTGATCAGTATAATGTATTCATTTTCATTCTAAGCACTCTGAAACTTATTTATTCTTTGGAACACCTGTAGGTACTCTTAAAATTCGAAATTATTTTGCATGAGTATACCTACGCCCTGTGGCGGCAATCAAATAGTGTCAAATGTTGTGATTTTGGCGCGGCGGCAATGATTGTTGATTTCAAAAGAAGCCACCGGCGCGTGTATCATAACCATGTACTTCCGAAAAGCGGCAAATTTCTTTGAGAAGTAAGTACAAAACCTTTGATGCCGCATTATCAAAGTGCCGATGGTTAAAACATAACTATAATGCATGCACTCAGTTTGATTTTAATGGATATTTTTTTATTCGCTATGTAGGTATGTTTATGGTATTAGTCGTAATGCGCATAGGTCCAGTTTTTCATATTCTTTGATACAGTTTTTTGCGTCTCATAGAATTCCTAAGCGTACCTATACACCGAACTGTTACACCTAACTACTCCGTGAAATAGCGCTAAGTCCTAGTTGCAAGACGCAAGAGTCTTGCAGGCTTAGTCTTGTTCTTGCTCAAGTCTTGCACGGTCAGTCTTGGTCTTGGTCTTGCTAAAAATACGCGGTCTTGTTCTTGGTCTTGGTCTTGCAAAAACGCAAGAACAAGACCAAGACTGCAAGACCAAGACTGAATTTGGGCAACACTAATCATAAGAGAGAGGCCTTACCCTGCACTGGTATCTCACAGGCCTGTTATCATACTTTAATTAAAAAGCATAAAAAATAAATAACATAAATAGTTAATTTCTAAACTAGGTAGTACAGATAAACTATAATAACAGTATAAATATGCTTTGCTCGACATAATATCTAGGTACAGTCAAACAGACAATTAGAGACAATTACAACACGTATAGTATTTGTACCGTGTCTTTGTGTAATTGACTTTTAAAAAACGGTTAAGTGCGAGTCGGACTCCCGCACGAAGGGTTCCGTAGCATTGCTAAAAATTCTGTAAATAAGTGTCTAAAAAACGGCAAATTAATCACGTTCGTTGTATGACAGCTCCTTAAAATATTTATTTTAGTCTCTGTTCAGTATTGTTTTTTATTATAGCAGCAATAAAAATACATCATCTGTGAATGCATTTCAAATGTCTAGCTATCACAGTTCATGAGGGTATAGAGGTGAATAGGGTCCCGTTTTTACGCTTTGGCACGGAACCTTAAAACTGTTTTGTTTATATTTTTAAGAGTTTATAAAGAGCTAGACCACGTTAACGAGTTTATTAAACATGGTTACCATACATTTTCATCTCCTAGTTAAGTAGCTAGTCAGTGCGTGAAATACATAATCGCTTGGCGCGTTAAATCGCGCAGTGCACCGTGGTTGGTGACTCATAACTTCTTACGTTTGTTTCTGACGCAAGTCGCATATGTAGTAAAAAAAATAAGTAAGTTGATATTGGAATCATGATTTTAATATGGTATACATATTGGATACCTATAATGATCAAAATAAGAAAAAGAAATGGTAACCTATACAGTTCTTAAAAACCATAACCGAAAAACACGCTCAAACGGTCTTATAACTGACGGTCCAATATCTATGCTGAGATAGATATTTTAATATAGTTTTTCTTTCTTTGTAGGTAATTTTAAAAAGATTTAGATTCAACAAGAATACTCCAATATCTACTAAACTAAGATTACATTCGCATTGATGTTAGAAATCGTCTTTTTTTGCTCGAAACTGGAAGTAAATCATTCATTTTGGTACTTATTTTATTCAAAACTGAAAGGTAAAGAAAAATAATTTAATAAACATATTTTATGAATCATAAAACTATCGACTTTAATATTATATTTTACGATATTCCACGGAAACTTGTTAGGCGAGGTGGTTTGAATAATGTCGTTCCGTTTTAATACTTAGGGTGATAATACACTAGTTACCCATTATATCCTATACTTAAATATACCAGTGTATAGTTACTAACTTTTTCTTCTTCGTGTCGATTGACAAGATAAGATATACTAACTAATTACATTAAAAGATTAATTATATTTTTCAATTACTTAATCCTTAGTTAGTTATTGATATTGAATCACTTAAAGAAAATCAATGTCGATACATGATATTATTATTATTAAACGAAACGTACAACATTATCTATAAGTATGTGAAACAACGGGATGTTAGTACGTACTTATTTAAGTCGTGATATGATGACTATTGACTAAGGATGAGCCAAATTTTACATTCGGTTTGACCGAACTTTGGAAACGATTGTGGTGTCAAGTTAATATTATTAATGTATTAAGTTATTATTATTTAGTTACCTGTAGTTATTAAAGTTTTTATACCAAAATTTAAAAAACATACAAAATTGTTTTATTACAGTTAGTAATAAAATAGTCTCCGTGATTCCCGTTCCCGTGGAAATACGGGGATAAAATATAGCCTATGTTACTCAGGTTGAATGTAACTTTCTAATGGTGAAAAATTTTTTGTTATCGGTTCAGTATTTTCGGTGCCTATTCGTTACAAGCAAACAAACAAATCTTTCCTCTTTATAATATTAGTGTAGATTATTAATAGTGACTGTTATATATCATCCCAGTCACAAAATATTTCAACATTGTGAAAGCGTCTTTTTACCTATAATAAGATATAAAAGATATGTACTTTCTTAGAGCTTACGTTAATTAATAAAATATTCATGAGATTGTCAGATTAAACCTTAATTAAGTACTGATTGAATATATATTTTTTCTCCTCTTTAGATTTTTTTTCCTTTGGATTCAGTTATTTTCTGCTTTTCAATGAACACTAGACTAATGATGAATGAAGCTTGGTTTTGTTACGAACTTAAATATTATATGAATGAAATCTAGTACGCGTTTTTGCAAAACATCGCGCGATTTTAGATGAAGCTTTGTATTCAAATTTTAGGTACTGCTGATTATCTAATATTGATAATTTAATATTGAATAGAATCGTGGTATAAAGTTCTCGCTCGCTTATATTCAGTCACGGTATTGAACGTCCATTTTCCATCAAACTTTATTTTGTATTTTTAAAGCAATACCAACTTTGTAACATCTTTAAATATCAACATGAAGTTTAAAACATCTTTAAAAGTAACATCTTTAAAATGGCAACATGAACTTTAAAACATTTTTAAAAATTTAAATGATTCAATTTCCCAAACATCTAAAATAAAATTTGTACTTTACTGCAACCAATTCCAACAAAATATAGGGTGGATATAATATCATATTTTGCGGTAAAGAACGTTCATACTTTAAAGACGTTGCGAATTGTGGAGTCGTCGCAATAAACTAGAGTGGAATAGCCAACAATAAACATAAAACACCTTGACGTGTTTCAGAACATTATTTATTTATGTCACTTTGTATTTATTTGTAACTTTATAACCTCGCAGTTGATAGAGAATAACTTGAGGTATGAAAAGGTGATAGACGGCAATTTTAGGTATTATTGAGTCACAATCTTTTCTGAGCCGGTGACAGCGTCGCTGTAATCTCATCTTTTGGTTGTCAGTTTATTGAAAATGTATCCAATGACATTACAGTCTAAATGACAATAGTAGATTCCAATTTTGTCCGCCGGCACAGATAAGATTGTGACTCTATAAATAAAATTTCCAAGCAACTTTACGGCTGTTATTCTGTATCTTTTAAAGGATTTTTTTCTCATAATCTATGCCAGTCGTAATCATTAGTAACTAATGCTGCGGCCACACTATCGCGATAACGCGAACATTTGCGTTGACGCGACCCGTCTGGCCAAAGAATTCGTCCTATCGCGAATCCTATGGCCAAGCACTTTCTCGTAATTCGAACACGAACTTTTATTGCTACAACGCGAACACGAACATTCGCACGACAGTGTGGCCGTGGCACAAAAATATATTATATTTATGTACACTACACATAATATTGTTGTTGACACTATTACATGCGCATAATTATGTACAACAGAACATGGTACATAATAACATGGCTGGTCAGTCGCCACAATGTTATCATATCACAACATGGCATCATAACACGAGATGGGAATACACGACATGGGAATACATGACATGGGACTACATGATATGATACGATATGAATCTCAATACATGATACAAAATTATATCAATAATTTACTGTATAATAATAACTAGTTAACCTACGATACGGTCTATAGGCAGGCAGTTATCGACCCTTACCTTACTTATTGTAGTATGTTTTATTAATTAAACTAGCAGAGCACGGTTTCATTCACGTAGTAAAATACGGGAATACAATCTTACTAAAACTTTCCTCGAGAAACACTCTATCCATTGTTGAAAACAGCATCAACATCGATGCAGTAGTTTTTGAATTTCGCGCACAGACAGTTACCAACTGCAACGTGACGGAGGACTTTTTTTTTAGTAATAATATTGACTGGCGTGGTATTGTAATATGCGACTTTATGTCCTAAAAAATTAATCAAGTATAATCATTACTAATTTAATAATCAGATTAGTCTTAATTAAGTATTCTGATTGCAAATGAATTGTGGTGTAGACGAACACTAAATTAAACAGTTATTGATAAGAGGGACTCGATACGTGCGGCGTCTTAGATTTTTATTTGAAAAAGGTAAAATTAAAAGCACGACGTTCTATTTTTGACATCTATCGTATAGAAAACAAAGAAAATATTTTTTAAAAAGGAACAGTTTTAATACATTCACGGTGGTATGCAGATCTATGCATTTTCACTGCGTTAAAAAAAAAGGTATAATGACTTTTTTAGAATGCCAGTATTTCGGAAATCACACATTACGAGTATAAGTAATCACAGGTTCTTCTTTCGAAAAAAGAAAATGTTCGGTTAGAAATATCCCACAAACCCGCGAATTCATTGAAACTGTAATAAAATTTACTGAACCGAATACCCTTATAAACGACTACTTATTTAGATATTCATTAGTTTTAAATTAGTTTAACTAGTGTAAAGTAGATAACGACCAGTAACAAGCTCCTAATACACTGTGGAATAATCTATTTAGTTTAAATATCAAACAAACTAAATAAGTAAAACAGTGGTTATTAAAGTAGGCTTAAGTATTAAAATAATTTGAAAATTTCGCTTCATATAAAACTAGCGGCACCCCGCATAGATCCCGCTCCCGTGAGATTAATTGGACAACATTATGATACAAATCTTCCTCTTGAATCACTCTATCTACTAAAAAAACTTTCATGAAATTCCGTTGGGTAGTTTCAAAGATCTAAGCATACATAGGGACAGACAGCGGAAAGCGACTTTGTTTTATACTATGTAATGATTGTGATACAATGGTTGTAGCTATGTGTTAGATCAGTCAGTCATCAACAGTTGCTTTTAATAACCAATTATTTTCTTCTTTTCAGAAACCAAAATGGCGAAACAATTACTAACAACGTTCTTAATACTACAAGCTATAGTAATCCCAATGCAATGTAGTGATGATAATCCGTTCCTGGATCTAGCTTCATCCTTTATTCAAAATATGGGAGACGGTGGTAATGCTAACGGTATGGCAGCTTTGGGAAGTATCATGGGCTCGTTAATGCAAGGAGATAATGCAAAGAACCTCGGATCTATGTTTGGACAAGATGGAGGCAACGCAGGGGATATACTTTCCAGTAAGTTGGGTTTTTATCTTATCCTATTTTGTCCCAGTACTGGGCAAAGAGCCCTCAATTCACTTTTCCTTTCAAAGTCCCTGTTTATCCCACTTTTATGCAGTCGACCCCTAAATGCTCCGGCGCTTCACTCATCTAACTATTATATGTACCAGTCAGCGTCAGACAAAAAGTTGGTAATGCTCACTATGGTATTGCCAACTCTCCCTTGGTTGGTCTTTTGGTACCTTTTATCTAACGCTGACCGTACTACATAAACTACAAGACTACTAATCCTTTATCTATAATTATAGGTCTTGGAAGTCTCCTCGGAGGCGATGGACAGAATCCAAAGATAGACCCTTCATTAGTAGGATCCATGATATCAATGTTTGCACAGAACATGGTATCTACAGAGAAGCCAGCTCGTCAAAAGCGTCAGGCGGAGGATAACGATTTCAATATTGACAGTATGTTGAACATGGCTTCAGGTTTGATGGCAAATAAAGATGCTGCTAATTTCCTGCCAGTTATTATGAATGCAGTCAGCTCACTCTCAAGTACCGCAACAAATAAACTAGAAGATGAACACAAAGACCATGCGTCATTCCTACCTCCATTCCTGGAAAAGATTCATTTATACTGGGACTTGTTCATAAACTCTGAACTTGGTAAAGCTGTCTGGGAGAAATCTGGATTGAAGAGAGCACTCAAAGCATTCACAGGCCCTGATGGAAAACTTAGCTTCGGAACTATGTTCAAAAACTTTGAAAACCACTCGTTCAGAAGACACTGGATTAAGGCAGCTGCTAAATATTTGACTGATTTTGTTGTTCACGTTTCTAAGCCTGATGTTTATCAGAGGTTAGTACAAAATACTTACTTTAAATTTTTGTCGATAATTGCTAGATCCTATACTCAAATCTTAAAAGTATTCTTTAAGATTTGGGTATAGGACCTAGCATTTTATATAAATGTTGTCATGTTTTTAAGTATGCGGTATCTTCGGAATTATGAGATAATTCAAAAATTCCTTTATTTTTAGTGCCAACTCCCGTATTTTCGTTTCTATCCTTTGTAATTGATCTAATTGTTAATTAATCTCTTGCATACTATCCACAGATACATAGCATCATCTCAGTACATTATCAACGGTTTCCTTGACTCACAAGGCATGCCAAAATCTATCCACTTCAACGTTAAGACTCCTGAGAAATCAATCACTGTTATAACAAACTACGTCTTGAAGAAGTATATGGATATCGATACTGATGTTTCTGAGTATGTCAAACCAGCTATGGAATATTTGAAGGTAAGATAGGAAACCATAATTTTCATTGGCTTTTTCGTTAGCTGTTGATTTATGTGCAGTTAGGTTATCAAATGATTTTAATTTAATCATTTCTTGTTAAAAGGTATATTTAGAAAGACTTTATTTTGTTCTCTTTTTTCACTATTGAAGAGTTCAAAACCTAAGAAATTATTTCCTTTCCACAGCAAATCCTGAAAATGGCCGAAAAGACAACACAATCGATGTCAAGCCGCGGCGACTACAACAAGTTAGCAGACAGAGTGACAGATGCTCTCAATTTGGAGATCATTGAGCCTGTCTTGAGGGTGTACCGGGCGTACAAACATTCAATGGAAGCGCCGCATTGCCAGGAACATCTCATGTGCCTGGTGAACAGACATCCGGATCAGGGCAAGCCAGGTAATACTCAATAACTCTCTCTTATCTAGTAGTTTCTGATACCCTAGATACAAGTTACGAACTTAGTGGTCAGTTACTATGAGATGATGTAGTGAATGGTTATGTTATGTTATCTATGTGGCAGATTGGTCACCATGCCGGACTGCCATCCGTAAGATTGCGGACTCGATTCCCATGCGGGATGAATATTTCTGCAAACTACATATGTTTATCTCGGTCTGGGTGTGTGTGAATGAGTGTGCGCGTATAATTTCTGATACAAGTTTCGAACTTAGTTAGGGCTCAGTTACTAGAATGAGATGATGTAGTGAATGATTATGTTATGTTATGTTATGTTAGGTCTCTCGAGCATCGATGAGGTAGTGCTTATGGTCTTTATCTTCCATAAGAAAGGTGATGCCGTATCTAATAACTACTAGACTAATGCAGAGGTTTCATTTAATTTAAAGTACCCAATGAAGTGGAGTTTATTTTATTTTATTATTAAGCTTAATAATTCTGGAAACATATAATTTATTATTCAAAATAAGAATACATAATAGAATTTCTCATTTAAAATAACTAGAAACTACTACCAAAATACTAAAACTACCCACGTTTAGTAAAATATTTGAGAAACTTATGCTTAATCAGCTTTTATCATATTTCAATAAGAATAAATTATTGCACGGTAAGCAATTCGGTTTCACTCGTGGTCGCTCCACTACTGACGCGGGAGTTAAATTATTAGATAACATTTTTGATGCCTGGGAGGAGTCACGTGATGCTTATGGAGTATTTTGTGACTTATCCAAGGCATTTGATTGTGTACAGCATAAAACGCTTGTCAGGAAACTACACCACTATGGTATAAGAGGCGTCGCCTTGGATCTTCTCACTTCTTATCTAAGTGATAGGATCCAAAGAGTTGACGTCAATGGGAAACGATCTGGTGGATCAGCTGTAGCGATGGGAGTGCCGCAAGGCTCTATATTGGGGCCATTTCTGTTCCTCGTCTACATTAATGACTTACCTTATCTTGTAGGGGACAACCACGAGATAGTATTATTTGCAGATGATACATCTCTAGTGTTTAAGGTTAATAGACAGCAAGCAGTGATTGACGATGTAAATAGTGCTCTCTCAAAAATAGTTAACTGGTTTAATGCCAATAATTTGTTATTGAATAGTAATAAAACTAAATGTATTAGATTCGCCACAAAAAATGTTAAACAGGTAAAAACCAGTGTACTAATCGATAATGAGGAATTAGAAATGGTCAATGAAGCTGTCTTTCTAGGTATAACGTTAGATGCTAAGTTACAATGGGGTCCACATATAGAAAAGTTAGCGGGCAGACTGAGCTCTGCTGCATTTGCTGTAAAAAAAATTCGTCAGCTGACCGACGTTGACACCGCGCGATTAGTTTACTTTAGTTATTTTCACAGTATCATGTCGTATGGAATACTGTTGTGGGGTAATGCCGCGGATATAGATTCTATCTTTGTCTTGCAGAAACGAGCTGTTCGCGCTATCTATAAGATGGGCCCCAGGGAGTCACTAAGAAATAAATTTAAAGAAATTAAAATAATGACCGTACATTCACAATATATCTATGAAAATCTTTTGTATGTTCACAAAAATTATGTAAATTTTAAGAAAAATAGTGATCTCCACAATCTCAACCTTAGGAATAAAGATAAACTGTCTGTGCTCACTACTAGGCTCCAAAAAATTTCTAACTCTTATAAAGGTCACTGTATACGCTTCTACAATAAACTTCCAAACGAAATAGTTAATTTGTCTATTGGTAAATTTAAAAATGTAGTGAAACGTAATTTGTGCGAAAAAGCTTATTACACTATAGTAGATTATTTAAATGATAAAATCGTCTGGAAATGAATTGCTCTTTTTATATCTCTTATTATTTTCATTATGTACACATATTTTTATTTTGTGAATACAATCACAATAAAAAAGACAACCCCACTGAGTTTCTTGTTAGTTCTTCTCAGTAGTGGGCGCGTAGTGAACTAACAATCAAATCAATTTAGTTTAAGTTTTGACGATTATAAGTGATTGTATCAATCCTTGATAATAAAGATAATTTGAGTTTGAGTTTGAGTTTAGAAATATATTCTGCCATCTGGATAGAAGGATTTGTACTGGCATTAACAAAATCTATTCTCCAGTCTATATACCAGTGTAGACTTAAAATGAATATTTACTGTACTCTTTATTAAGAAAGAGGATTTATACTGATTTAAATGTAACATCTTGAGAGCATTACTTTCCATTGCAAGTCTTGTAGTCTTTTATTGCACTCATCATTCTTGAGACCAAAGTAATGGCGAAAATCATGAATGAGTGCAATTTTGAAACTCATTTTAACTAGAATTTACTTGCAGTTTTTTCAACGAAGCGACTGTAATTTGTTTAGTAAGTCATGTTGTATGAATGTATGAGATACATAAGTACGTTAAAATTAACGACCAAGTGTAGTTGGTGTGACTCAACATGCGTTTCGAGTACTTTATTAAAGTTTATTTAGTCTAAGTTATAAGAATTGATATGAATAACATAATGTTCGTATTAGGAATTTAAGAATTATCAAAGTTCACCTGTGTAATCTTTAACTTGATTTATTGTATAATAATTGTAATACAAGGTCTTAGTTAACCACATCTACCTACCGGTCGAATGTAGATACACAAGTTATATGCTTACATACTGTGTATTTGTATATAAGTTATGGAAGTTTTGCAGAACATCTGTAGATTCTACATTATAAATTTCCAACCACTAATATAATTTTAATGTTAAGAAAACATTAAATTAAAAATTTAAAAAACCCCCAACACAATTACTTTCAAACCCCCATAACTTTCAAACGGGTCAACCCATTTTTATCAAACATGTCTAAGAACACTCGCACGCAAGTCCTCTTTAATACAAAAACTAAATTGAAATCGGTTCATCCGTTCGGGTGCTATGATGCCACAGACAGACAGATACACACACACACACACACACAGACACGTCAAACTTATAACACCCCTCTTTTTGCACCGGGGCGGGGGTTAAAAATGTAGCCGAATAAAATGACGACCAAGTGTAATGTAGGTACTCAGTGTGTGTAGTTGGTAGTAACCATAATAGTACCTGCTATGTCAAAGTTTGCAGGTTGGATTACCACTCAAGTCCCGCTAAACATTTGTCATGAACATGTATGTTTGTAGTCCCGCTAAACATTTGTCATGAACATGTATGTTTGTATACCAGTTTGTTAATCTGCTGTCTAGTAGATCTAATACAAGGTTTCCTTAGTTTGGAATTACCGATACCTACTATTTATCACATTAGGTATAACTACTACTAAACATCGGGTATGGGGAGTATATAACTAATCTTATATTTCCAGGTTTACCAGGATTCAAGGCAGGTCTCACAAAGTTGAGCAGTTTCATCGCTTCTGCTGCCCTCAGCTTCAATCATGGAAAATCATTCTTGGACCTCTACCAAGCTATACAGAATGACGTTAATTGCGAGGTAAATATTGTTCAAATTCGACGACCTCGATGGCCGAGTGGTCACCATGCCAGACTGCCATCCGTAAGGTTGCGGGTTCGATTCCCGTGCGGGGTGAATATTTGTGTGAACCACAAATGTTTGTCTGGGTATGTGTGTGAATGAGTGTGTGCGTTGTTTCTGATATCCTAGATACAAGTTACGAACTTAGTTAAGGGTCAGTTGTAGTCAATGCTTAGAAAAAAATATATATAATCCATTCATTTGGCCGTGAGACAAAATGTAAACAAACCATGAAAAAGGTTATTTTGTATGTCATATTTTATCAATAATACATAGACTACTCCCTACTGACTACTTGATATTTAATTAATCTTTGAAATATAGAATATATAACATACTAGCTTTAGCCCTCAACTTCGTTCGCGTGTAATAATTATTTTAACACGCGACTTCATTTATGTAGAAGGTGAAAAAATAGTTATTCTGTGCCGCCGTGCACTAGCCGGGTCGCCTTGTCGTAGTAACTATTTAGTAATCCGTGGCCTTGATCATAATTTTGCTGTAATTTTATTTTAAAACTAAGATATCTTCTAAGATACTTATTGAAATCAAATCATGTAAAAGGCAAATGTCTTTTAGATTAAATACTTTTGCAATGTAAGCGCAAAAAATGTGTTTTTTACGACATCACATTAGAAACCCCTAGATTTATCGGTGTTTCTCTACAATAACATGCATGTATTATACATATAAACTTTCCTCTGGTATCACTCTATTAAAAAAACCGCTTCAAAATCCGTTGCGTAGTTTTAAAGATTTAAGCATACATAGGGACGGACAGACAGCGACAGCGACTTTGTTTTATAAGCACTATTTAGGAACCATAGATTGGTTAGATACCGCGATACCTGATGAGATACATATATTATTAATAGTTACTCGCATGTTCACACTGCCAGCGAGTACCTATTATGATCACGGATGAACAGTTCAGTTCATCCGTGATCATGGCGCTTGCAACAGCGTAGAAATATTGGAAACTGGAAATCACTACCTTTGAGCAATTGGTAGGGAATAAGACACTTTGGCCATAAAATACCTGGAAATTTAATGAAATACCGATAATGCGTCTCGGAGATTTTTTGTCGAAGTATATACAACAGCCCGAATCAAATGATTGACATACGTTACGCGCGTGTTTTAAAATATGCAAAATTAAATGTATTTTTTTATAATCTAACTGAGATATTTTCTTATTTTTTTTGCGTAAGAACATTCTACAGAGTCTTAGAAAACTACAAAAGGAAAAGCCAAATCGGTCTAGTCTCTAAGTTATGACGTGATAACGGCAAACGGGTTTCATTTTTATATATATAGACAAGCGGCGCCCTGCGGTTTCACCCGCGTAGTTCTCGTTCCCGTAAGAATATGGGGATAAAATATGCTAAGACCTTCCCACTGAATCACTCTATCTATTAAAGTAAACCGCATCAAAATCCGTTGCGTAGTTATAAAGATCTAAGCATACATACATAGGGCCATCAGGACATAGGGACATAGAAAGCTACTTTGTTGTATACTGTTTTTGATGATTACACGAAATTTGTTTCTTGAAGTAATATTTTTACACAGTTTCACCACGCAAACTGACATTTTACTACGTATTATGTTCAAAATTTAATAAAACATTAGGAACATACGCCTCACAGACAGCTTGCAGTGTGACTGGCTTGGATACGCCGAGTATGTACGTGTAGTATTTGTTGCCGCATTTGACTACGTCGGCGATACCTACCAAACACAGCGAAACCAATTCTTCATCAAAGGTAGTAATAGTAATGACGATGATAATTGACATTACTAAAACCTAAAAATGCTGTGAATCTCAAACTATGGATACATTTTAATACTACTAAATGAAGTTGAACAGTCATTGTAAGTAATGAAAGTGAAATTAATAGTTTTCGTATTTAGCCGGATTGTACCCGTCATTTTTACTCTTGATCAACTTGTTGACGTGAGTGTTTTCTTCCCGATTATATAGTAAAGTATATTGTAAATTTTTGATAATTCTTTGTTTAAAGTAATTATTGTATTATGTTTTATATTCAGTTATCGTTAAATTTCTGTTATCTGAACGTTGATTTGATGAAAATAAGTGTACCTGGTACAAACAGCGCTTGCACTTTTACTTCGCCGAAGATCCAAACATACACCAAGGTGTTATTAATATATTTAAATACGTAGAAGAGACTTGGCCAAAGATTCGTATCCCTACAAAAATTTTATTGTATATAACGACTTCACGAGCCTCCGTTTACCGATTTGTAATAGAAAAAAAGGAAAATCCATGTTGGAGCTCTTCTTCTTCTGAGGATCACCAATAAATAGTTGTTTATTTATTTATTTTTTTTTTTTTTTTTTTTTTTTTTTTAATAAATTTATTATTTGTACTACAATCTGTCTCCTTTTGGGACATTAATTAGTGGGTTGGTCAGGGTATTTAATTGTCGGCGTGCTCGGTATGCGACTTTTTTCGTCACATCCTACTTTATGCTTTTGAATTTCATTAATTTGTCATAATATTTATTTAATAAATTTGTATTAAAGTATGTCTTGTGGCATTTTTCTTTTTAGTCTGCGAGGAGTCAGTTGTTTTTCCATCAAGGATCTTGCTAGTGGATTTGGATGAGAAGTTATCCTTTCTTTGTACGTTTTTGTTTGGTGAATGATTTCTCGTCTAACTGTATTTATCTGTAGGTCGTGGTGAAGTTGTTCATTCGTGACAAACCATGGGGCATTGGTGATGGTTCGCAGCATTTTGTTTTGATATCGCTGTATGATTTCGATGTTGGAGTGAGAAGCTGTGCCCCAAAGTTGGATACCGTAACTCCAAATCGGTTTTAGGATGGCTTTGTAGAGAAGAAGTTTGCTACGAAGAGACAGCTGTGATCGGCGCCCAATCAGCCAGAAGAGTTTACGTGTTTGTAAGCCTAGTTGTTTGCGTTTTGTAAAGATATGCTTCTGCCAGGTTAGTCTCCGGTCCAAATGTAACCCTAGGTATCTTACGTGATCTGCTTGAGGGACTTCTAGGTTATTTAGTTTTACTGGTGGACAGTTGCCTCTTCTAAGAGTGAAGGTGACATTTATAGATTTGGATTCGTTAGCCTTTATTCTCCACTTTTTGGACCAGGTTGAGATTTCATCTAGCCCACTTTGTAGTATTTTCGTGGCCTCTGCTGGGTTTTCATGGGAGGCAAGGATTGCGGTGTCATCGGCAAATGTTCCAGTAGTGGTACCTTCGAAGATTGGGAGGTCAGATGTATATACGAGGTAGAGTAGCGGCCCCAGCACGCTTCCTTGTGGCACTCCAGCGTTAGTGCGACAAATGCCCGAGACTGCTTCACCGCTCCGGACGAAGTAGTATCTATTCACGATGAATGACTTCAAGATTTCGTAGAGGTAGTTAGGTAGGAGGTTTTTTATTTTATATAGTAACCCCTCATGCCACACTCTATCAAAGGCTTGAGATATATCTAAGAACGCACTTGCGCAGTACTTTTTAGTTTCTAAAGCCTTATCCACTACATTTAATAATCTATGTATCTGATCGGTGGTGGCATGCTGTCGGCGAAAACCAAACTGGTGATCAGGGATTATATTGTGTTTTTCTGTAAGTGGCAATATTCTTGACAGTAGCAATGATTCGTACATTTTTGCGGGGATAGGTAGTAAACTTATCGGCCTGTATGATTTTGGGTCCTCAGGTTTTTTATCTGGTTTCAGGATCATTAGGATTTCTGCCACCTTCCACTGTGGTGGGATAAATTGTATTTCGGTTATTGCGTTATAAATATTAGTTAACAACTTAATCCCAGAGACAGGTAACTCCTGCAGGATTTTACCTGTAATAAGGTCATATCCAGGCGATTTCTTGGTGTTAGCTTTTTTTATTACTTCAATAACTTCTTTTATTTTGAATCTTTCAGGTGATGGAGTATAGTCCAGTTCCTGGCTGTTTAAGAAGTCCATGACTGTTTGCATGTGTTCGAGTGGCCCTTCATATGGATGAGGTTGAAAAACGTTGACCAGATGCTGTGAAAATGTGTTCGCCTTCTCTTCATCACTTCGGGCCCAGCTTTGGTCTGGTTTTCTTAGTGGAGGAGAAGTGACTATAGGGCGTTTAATTTTCCTAGTTGCTTTCCAGAGGGAATAATCAGTAGCTGCCGTTGCGTCAAGACTTTCAAGGTATGCTTGAAATCCCGCGTTACTGTCGCTAGCAAGTATTTTCTTAAGCTGTCTTAATTTATGGTTAAGGCGCTTTTTTGTGGCTGGGCATCTGTCTTGTTGCCACTGTTTTCGTATTTTTCTTTTTTCATTAATTTTGTCAATAATTTCATGTTGAAATAGAGGCTCTGGAGACTTTAGGTGATCTATCGGAGTGGCATTCCATGCAGCATGTTGAATATTCTTATTGAAGAATTCAATAGTTTCTATAATGTCCTCTTCTGTGTTTAGGCTGATTGGTTTACTGAATGTTTCGTCAAGGAGGTCTCTAAAAAGCGGCCAGTTTGTTCTTTTGTTATGCAATGTACATTTTTTTGTTGTTTCCATAATTTTAGTGCTGATTTCTATTAAGATAGGGGAGTGATCTGACGATAGGTCCCAACTACTTTGGCACGATATGTTATTATTTGGGATGCCTTTTGAGATACCAAAGTCTATAACATCTGGGACTTTTCTTATATCAGTTGGCCAATACGTAGGTTGACCTGGTGAAATTATGTTCATAGATCTGCGTTGTACACATGACAGAAGTTCACGGCCCCTGGGCAATATGAGTCTTGAGCCCCAAAATGTATGTTTGGCATTATAATCACCAGCTGCTATAAAACGTTCTCCTAATGTCTGAAAGTATTTACTAAACTGTTCTTCTTTTATGGAATGCTTTGGTGGGCAGTAAAGAGCTGATATTGTGAAGTTGCTTACCCAATCACATACAACAATACTGGTCGCCTGTAAGTAGTCCGTACAGTATGAATCCGATTGGTAATGCTTAATATTGTTTTTGATTAGCACTGCTGAGCCACCATGTGCTTTTCCATTTGGATGCATCGTGTGATATAGTGAGTAGTCGGAAATTTTAAAAAAGCTCTTTGATGTGAAGTGGGTTTCTGATATTAGCATAATGTCGATTTTATTAGTTTTTAGGAATATTTTTAACTCATTCGAGTGATTTGACAGGCCATTTGCGTTCCAGACACATAGTTTTAGTGCTGCGAATTTAGTGGCAGTTTGGACATGATATCGGTTAATATTTGGGTTATCTTTAGCATTTGGTTCATAAGGGCTTGTATAGATGCATTAAA
This sequence comes from Timandra comae, assembly GCA_958496195.1. Classification (NCBI taxonomy): domain Eukaryota; kingdom Metazoa; phylum Arthropoda; class Insecta; order Lepidoptera; family Geometridae; genus Timandra; species Timandra comae. The sequence continues at coordinate 6,129,173 of OY292376.1, forward strand.
AGTTTTAAATGTGTTTGTTATGTTTTCTTCCATGTTTGTTGTATGATTTGAATTTTTTACGGCTGAGGAATATGTTTTTTCAGAATTAATATGTTCATTATTTGGTAGAGTTTCTGAGGTTGGGGGATGTAATCTGATTTTTCTCTGTCTTGTAGCTGGAAGAGGTGGGTATTTAAGTTTCTGCAATTCCTGGTAAATAGTGCACCCTTTATAATTTGCTGGATGATTTCCGTCGCAAAGAATACATTTAACTTTGTCCGATCGCTCTTTCCTAGGACAATTTGTCGTGTGATGAGGTCCAGCACATTTCACGCATCTAGGTTGTCTGTGGCAGAACTTTTGGGTATGTCCGTACTGCTGGCAGTTAGTACACTGAGGTATATTCCGTTTGGGTTTGGGTGGTTCAATTATAACACGGCAATTTAGTAGGAATTTTATATTGTAAATGTCTTTGTTATTGGGGCTAGGTTGCAGGTCAATGTAAAACATTGGGAGCGGCTTTTTAGTTTTGTTATGTTTTATATTCCAAATGTTAGTAGGTTTGTGATGCAGCTGTTCTAAAGCTATTTGCAACTCCTCAATTTCAGTTGATGGATGAATACGTTTCAGAACAACTCTAAAGCTCCGATCCTTTTTGGGTTGGTAAGTAAAAAACTCAGTGCTTCTATTCTTAAGTTCTTTGTATATAATAGAATATGTCTCATGAGATTTAGCTTGGATTTTTACTCTTTCGCCCTGTAATATTTTCATTTCGTAACCTCCTTTGGCTATGTTCTCCAGCATTTTTGTTAAGGGTTGAATATTGCTAACCTTGTCGATAAAAAATGGAGGTGGTCGTAAGGTCGGTTGGGTTACTGTTTGAGTTGATTTTTGTTGGTCAGTATCCTCTAATACATCAAAACTATTTGAGGTTTGTACTGGGGCTGAAAGCCAATAGTTGAGTTTTGTTTGTTTTTGTTGTCTCTGTTCCATTATAGGGCTACTGCGTTGTCTTTTGCGGTTCTCCACTACTTGCCAGTTTTGTTCATCGCTACCGACGTTTTCTTTAGCGCGCGTGGTTTCGTCAGGTTCGTTTATTGCAGAGGTAGATGACTGGCCAATACCACTAAAGGAGCTAGATCTAGGCCTGGTATTAAACATTCCTTTATGAAAGATTTGTTGAGACAGGTTAGGTTTTGGGTCCGTTGAATTCGATGGTGTTTTACTACATAAGCGAAATTTGCCCTCCCCAGAATACGAAGGGCAGCCTGAGCTCTTTTCTACTGGTCCATGTTCTGCAGAAGAAAGCTCAGAGAGGGATTCTCCACAGAGTGTGGTACCCTCCTGGGGTAGTTTTGTTTTTAGTTCCGCCATTTCATTGTTGTTTACTGATCCACAGCTTTGCCTTTTCTGTTGGGGTGAGGTCCCTTAGAGCGCTATCTTACTGGACTAAAGGCACGCTCTTGCCTGCTGGTTTTGGTTCGCGCTAGGTATTTGATTTCCCTAGTACCTCCCATATCTGGGGGGCATTCCCCTATCCACCGCCTGGGGACGCGGTCGATGGGAGTCCAGCAACTCCACACGACAAAGTTTTAGTAGTAGTAGTTTATTTATTTTGTAGTAAAACAATTCAGGTAAGTACTTACATGAATTGTTTTTACTTGTACTCAACTCATCCTGTTTATTACCTTTTTATTGATTTTTACACTAAACTAAATTACTTATAGACGACTTATCAAAGATGCCTACTTAGTCTTATTTTATTTTCATATTTATAACTCTAAAAAAACAATATATTTTTCGCTTAAAAGAGCTAAAAGTTTGACAACCAGTATTTCTTTGTTTACATTTTGTCTCACGGCCAAATGAATGAACTATAAGTAGTTTGACAAGGGATGAGATAGGCGTTTTATAAAAAAAAGTTATTTCTGGTAATCAACTTCTTATTTGTTCAACCGCCTAAATACTACTTAGGTACTTCCGTGAGAATTTTAGTAATACCTATAGGTACCTAAATACCTAGTATCCTCTGTGCAACATATGTGTTATTCCTGGTTATAGAGGACATCCATACTAAACATTATTAAGTACTTTTTGATTCTGAAGATGCTACTAATGTTAATAGTAAATTTTGTCTATAAAAACTAAAGTTTAAATTCATTTAAATTCAATTAGGTAACTGTACTAACTTCTTGCTGCAAAACATTTAATACGACAGCATTACAGTAAAAATGTAATTCCAATTACGTAATGCAACCATAAAAATATGTTTCCGCTACATTTCCTTACCTTCTGTACGTAAATTGTTTAAACGCCCTCTACTCCGTAATTAAAATCCGTTTTATTTCAGGCCGCTTATCCAGCCGACTGCACAGCGTTCCACAAACACGAAATGCGAGTAACCACGGAGGTATACCATAGCGAGTTATAAGCCTCTTGAGTTTTTAATTTTATTATTTTTTTAATGTGAAACCTTTTTGGTAGTTTTTTTAGTTTGTTTGACGTTTATAGACGGCCAGTGTTTTGGTTTTAAAATTAAATGTTGATCTGTTGTTTTTCTTAATCTTTTTGGAATTTTGAAATTAGAATACGTTTTTCTATCGTTGAAATAGCTAATAATATTTTATAACTTTCTTCTGTACTTACTTATATTTTCTTCTATATTCTTTGCATAAATAAATATGTACTTTACTAACCAAAAAGGTTTCACAAGCATTTATCTAGAAATTACTGTAAAAATGGAATTCGTGATACAGCATAATATATTTATCTCAAAGTTAATTTTAATTCTTAAAAGTACCAAGGTTTATAATATTAATTTAATTAATAATTAGTTTCGTACATTGCATTTATGATAAATATCTACATAGACCTATTCATATTTTTGACGTTTAGCTTACCTATAATAACTAAACGTCAAAAAATATGAATAAAATCAATCTTCAATTTCAATCGAATGGAATAAGTTTGAATATAATATTGGGCGTTAGGGAAAACATACGTGAAGTAGTACGACAACCGGATACGACTGACCGTATTGAGTCAATCTTTTCTGTGCCGCGGTCTACTATTGTCATTCATATTGGAAGCTACTATTGTCATTTTGACTCTAATCTCATTTGGATACATTTTCAATAAACTGACAACCAAAAGATGTGATTACAGCGACGTAGTCACCGGCACAGAAAAGATTGTGACTCAATAGTACGACAACCGGAATCGACTGACCAGTTGATACCGGTTGTCGTACTAACATCATCGACAGTCATTCGTTACGGGGTACGGGACGGGCTAATAAGTTTCTGTTATTTTTATCCCTAAGTAGGTATTTTAGGATTTAACTAGGTACTTTATTATATTGTAGAAAATTATAGAAAATAATATAAGTACACGAATTTACTGTCTTAAATATGTTTAAGATTATTTTAATATCTAAATGGACATAATAATTAATAATTAAATTTCTATTAAAATAAGTATTTTTTTTTGTAGTATTGCTGGACATTTGGTGCTAAATAATATTTGTTTTATGTTAATTGTATTGTAAAGTTTTTGAGTCTTTTCAAGCTTTCTTTATATTATTTTAAAAACCATATATTTCTTATCGTACGAGCATCATGAAAAGTCGATCGAAACATTTTAATTAACGACTCATTCAAATATTTTACATGCAATATATTATTACATAAGTAAGTACATACATGTAAAATATTTGAATTTCAAGTTTCATTAAAATATACTTTTCTTTATTTTATTAAGCAATTTGAATTGTATCTATTTATTAGCACGAACATTTTAATTTTGAAATGTAAAAGTTTATTTTTCAATCGTATAGTAAAAGTGTTAATTCATAATAAAAAACATTTTTAAGTGAACTTTGTGAACTATATTGAGCTTAAACTTTATTATACATTGAAAAATATACTAATAAGTACTTCCTTATATGTTATTACTGTACATAAGATTCCGTCCTATAATGTAAGTAACTTAAATAAAACAATAATATATAATTGTTTATTTATTTGGAAAGACAAACCGTTACAGATATTTTTCTAATCTAATTTTTATGTACTTCGAGAATGAGATATTGAAGTTGACAAGCAATTTTGTACTTTATTGTTCATACAATAAGGAATATATTCTATTATAGTAATACAACAATATATGATTTGTAAGTTTTTTGATATTTTACATAAAGTCTATTAATAGTAGGGGATTTCCCCATTTTTATATTGAACTCTAGCCACTTGTAATAAGAGTTATTTGAAAATGTCAACATAGAAATAGTAGTATTATTTTTTATTTTATTTGAAATATTTTTAAATTCTTAAGTGATAACTACAGTTAAAAACGATACCTACCTAACATAAATCAATTACAAAATAATTACAAACATAGATAAGTATTTATAACATAATTTACCATTCATAAGTGTAAATATAATGAAAACTAATTTGACTAGACATTTAAAAGTAATGAGAATAATATTGAATATATTAACTCACATTAAAAGTAAGATTCATACTAAGGGTCAATTTATACTAGCGCAGAATTGAAGCGCATCGAAGAGAAGTGTATCCATAACGGAACATACCAAATTCAACCTTAACACCACAGCGTAACGCACATATTACTTCGATATTAAAAACACGCGCGCTTGTGCTTTCGACATCCGCGCATCTGCGCGCGAGTAAAGCCAACGCCACACTTGACGAAAATTCCGTTCCGGATCTTTTCGGACGGACATCAATACATATCGTTACATATAAATGTGAAGTTGTATCTATTGGCGTTCCGTCCGAGGGGATCCGCGACGGAATTTCCGTCAAATTTGGCGCTGGCCTAACTCTGATTGGTGTGCTTTTTTAACCCCCGACGCTAAAAGAAGTGTGTTATAAGTTTGACGTGTATGTGTGTGTGTGTGTATGTGTGTGTGTGTGTGTATCTGTCTGTCTGTGGCACCATAGCTCCCGAACGGATGACGCGATTTCAATTTAGTTTTTTTTTTGTATTAAAGGGGACTAACGTGCGAGTGTTCTTAGACATGTTTGATGAAAATCGGTTGACCCGTTTAAAAGTTATGGGGGCTTGAAAGTAATTGTGTTGGGGTTTTTTTTAATTTAATTTTTGTTTTCAATTATCAGAAGTAATGAGTGCGTTACGTTGTGGAGATAAGGTTGAATTTGTTATCTTAAATTTTGGATGCGCTTCAAGTCAGCGCTAGTATAAATCCATGTTGGACAATCGGTGACCGACTTTTTGTACCGATAATCGGACTGCCTTTTTATACTTCATTAAATTAATACTGTTTTCTCACGACCTAAGCTTGTTCGGATAGACGAGCTAATAATAAACATAGTGCATTGGAAATATTTTCTCCAAGACATAAATATGCGCCTTTTTCTTTCACTACTCGTATACGAGCTACCTCGAATATTCAAAAGCAAGTTGACTAGGAGTGTGAAACGCGACTTAAAATAACTCCAGCATAAACTCCTGATTAAACGACTACCCGGTAGCGAATCTAGCTTAAAAGTGAGCCTAATTGTTCTAAAGTAAATCTAAATAATGCTCTGGACGGAAGTGATTGCAATATTTTTAATATCTTTGGTATTATTTACTATTTAAAGCATAAATATTATAATGCTTTTTAATTTAAAATATTTCCCGAATGAAATAGATGTATTATTTCTTGACAGGTATGTTTTTGCATACCCATTCCATTCCTTCCTGTAAAAGAATAAAACTGATTAAACTGATTGAATGGTGCATTTGTTGCAACCTGGTACGAATCGGTTTGATTCCCGATAAACATTTGTGTGCTTTCAATTCCAATGAAATTCTAATGTTGTATGTGAAGTTCACCAACCCACATTCGGCCAGTGTGATTGACTAAAATCCAATCACCCTTATTCTGGCTAGGCTCGAGGGTGATTACGTATATAAGCTAACTAGCACCATCCCGCGGTTTTATCTCCGTAGTTCCCGTTTCCGTGGGAATACAGAGTCAAAAAATAGCCTATATCCTTCCTCGATAACTGGGCTATATAACAGAGAAAGAATTTTTCAAATCAGACCAATAGCTCCTGAGATTAGCGAGTTCAACCAAACTAACAAACTTCAGTTTTTTTTTTTTAACCCACATTGTCCCACTGCTGGGCAAAGGTCTCCCCCAGACATGTCCAACTCTCCCGATCCTACGCAGCCTCCCCAGCTACTGTCGAAGGCGACGAGATCATCCCGCCAACGCTTTCTCGACCGAACCGACGACGCCCTCCTTCGGGAACCCATGCTGTTGTTATGTGGGCCCACTTCTCAGATTTTCAATATGATGTCTATATAATGTATGAACCCACCTTAACACCAGTTCCATCTGTCGCTACACACGCTTGTATCTGCCACGTACGGTTCCTTATCAAGTGCAGACCTAAATGTTGGGCCACTTCACTTGAGGGTAATGCTGAAATAGATATAAACAAATTATTTAATAGAAATATGTTTGCTGTTCCAAAAAATAGCATAACTTATCAACATGTATATAGTTTTTTTTTTGTAGTTCATGGTTATTAGCACAATAAATAATGTATATGATCTTAATAATTTTATCAATTTGAAGCCAACTGGCTGTAGTTACAAAATTATTACAGAAGTTAAAAGACTGTAAGATTCTACTGCAAGGCAAATGTCTCTCTCTCATATACACACCAATGGTATTAGTACCAATATCAAATGAAATATATGGACGGATATTGCCCAGTGAGCAGGACAGAACAGAGTCAAGCAGGCTGTAGTGTCAAGCAAAGTACACATAGCTCAGTGTTAAATTAATGTCACCACACTATATTAAATACATTTATTCTATCATCAATTAAGGAGTGGTGCTCTTGTCGGTGTAACAGGTGCAACTCCTTCAGCCCCTATCCAAAGCTGCCTCCTTTATTATATTTAATTTATTCTATAGCCAGTATTAATACAATAATAATAAGTAAGATGTTGTGAAAACGCAAAAAAAAAACAAGTAAGTTGTGAAAAAGCAAAAATCATTTTATTTTTCATTTTACCTGTATTTAAATCCTGTTTGTTAGCATACACTAACAGCGGTACACCTCTCAGCTTCTCATCTTGAAGTAACTCCGCTAACTCTTGACTTGTCTCCTCTAAGCGCAGGTGGTCGGAACAGTCCACTACGTAGATCTGTAATTAGGTTTTAATTTCATTAATTTTTTGTAATATATAGTTAATGTGTTATATTGAAGCTAGTATTGAATATAATATATCAACAATCTCAATTTCAGAGTGGTCACCATGCTGAAACTGCCATCCTTAAGGTTGCGGGTTTGATTCCGGCGGGATGAATATTTGTGTGAACAACAAAATATTTAATTATTAAACAACGGGATGTTTATACGTACTTATAAAGTCGAAATCCTCGACTAGTTTCAGCCACGTTCGGTGGCCTTCATCAGGAGGAGTGCGATACGCGTCTCGCTCTGCACTGAGAGTGCAGAGCGAGACGCCAACGGCGCGGGGGAAGCTGAAACTAGTCGAGGATTTCGACTTTATAAGTACGTATAAACATCCCGTTGTTTAATAATTATATATGATGTCGTACGTTTAATAATAAAACAAAATATTTGTCTTGGTCTGGGTGTGTGTGTGACACAAGTCACAAACTTGGTTAGGGGTTAGTTACTATAAAGAGACGATGTAGTGAATAATTATGTTATGTTATATGATTTGTGGTTTTAGTATTATTGAATACCTATGTATGTCTATAACTGTTTCTGAATGAGATGGTATGATAAACCCTTGGATGGAGCATACTAGACCAGAAAATATCGATTTAGTGCCTAAAAAGCTAGTGTGTGTCAGGAAACAGAGAAGGTAGCAAGGTTCAACACTGGTAGCTACGACCAATAAGTAGGAAGAAAGCTCACGCGGGTTATTTATTATACACAGCTAAATGGGTATAATTCTAATTACATGAACTTAGTTATGGGTCACTTACTATAATCAGATGATGTAGTGAATGATTATGTTATGTTATAGTGCTAAAACTACTTACCAACATATCAGTATTTTCAAAGTAATTCCTCCAATACGGTCTAATCTTCCTTTGGCCTCCGATATCCCAAACATTTAACTTGAAACCGCTCGACATTACCGACTTTATATTGAACCCAGCAGTAGGAGTAACATGGTTCACATCTTCTGAAGCTAACTGCTTTAGCATAGTCGTTTTACCAGCATTATCTAGACCAAGAAGTAGTAAACGAAGCTCTTTATCTGGATTGGACCTCAACTTCTTCAAAATATTGAGCAGACCCTGAAATATTTCAATTTGTCGCACTAAATATTTCGCATTGTCTACGTGCCATAGCTTTGATTTAACACTTAAAACGATACTCACCATCATCGATAACAATGTTTAATATATCAATATACAGAGAAATTGTTTATTTAATTTTATTTCATCGTAATTTAATTACAAAATTGTACCAGAGCGTACAAACATGAAAATTGCGAAAATTGAATTGTTGTCATATTGCCGTTGCTATGGTAACGTTTACGTATATTACGTTCCATTCCACGTAAAAAAAAATCCCTTCTATCGGGCAATCCAGTGGACGGTTCAGTCAGTCAGTCAAACTGTCAAACTCAAACGTCAAATAGTCAAACCACAACCACATTGTTTTGGATTTTTGGTTTGGTTATTGCGTTGCGGAAACCCACGTGTTTAAAATTAATTTTAGTGATAATTAACTAAAATAATGGGCAAAATAAAACAGGAACCAGTTCAAGATGACCAAGGAGATGTTAGTATTAAAACAGAAGTGATGGGATACGAAGATAAAGTGGATCATTGTAGTGTTATCGCTAAGCCGATGGCACCAAAGAAACTAAGTAAAAAGATATATAAATTAATTAAAAAGTCCTCTGGCCACAAAAATTACATCAGAAATGGACTTAAAATTGTTCAGAAGCAACTCCGTTTAGGAGAAAAGGGGTAAGTTGATCACTAAACATTGGTCATTGAGGTTATGTTCCAAACTTGAAAACCGAACATTTCGTTTTTTCAATTAAAATTCTCATATTAATTAGAAAAAAATTGATTTCAGTATTGTGGTATTCGCTGGCGACATTTCTCCGATCGAAATTATGTGCCATCTTCCCGCCGTTTGTGAAGAAAAAGACGTTCCATACTGCTACACGCCAAGCCGAAAAGATATAGGCGCTGCTATGGGTACCGCGCGTGGCTGCATTATGGTTCTAGTTAAGGAGCATGATGACTACAAAGATTTATATGAAGAGGTACAAAGTGAAATCAAAATGCTTGGACATCCATTATAAAAGTTATTGTTTAATAATGTCATCTTAATTTGAAGCAACAGCAATGGTACTAGGTATATTGAGGCAGAGAAGGGTTATGTGAACCCACATTATAGTTAGCAGACCAGGGCGCGTAATAGATTTTTGGTACAAACTTTTTTTTGACAGATATCCTCAATAGACTAAACAATTCAAAGATGAATTGAACGATAGATTGAGTTGTCAAATCATACATAGACAAAAAGTTTCTAAAAATTGATTAGGGTTTATTCAACATTTTGGTTAGGTTATGTTAGAACTGCAACCACACAACGCGCGAGCCGAGCGAGCGAAGCGAGCGTGCCGCGGCAGTGGCCGGCGAAGCGCAAAAAATTATATTTACGGAGTTATTTAAGAAATGTAAAGAAAATTATTGTATATTTGAACGAATTGAGTGACTGGACAGTGTAAATCGAAAGGCTTTATATTCTGTGGTCTCTATGATTTGACAACATAATCCGTGATTTATGGCAATATCTGTCAAAATTGCTTGATTTTTCACGTATTTCCATACGATTTTATTATTGTCGTAATTAATTTATATTGCGTTTCCTTAATAAAAAAAAAACCGGCCAAGTGCGAGTCGGACTCGCGCACCGAGGGTTCCGTAACTTGATAGCTCTACGCGTTCATGAGGAAAAAAGTAATAAGTTTATATTTACTAAAAAATATATATTTTGTAATGTAACTAAAAATTTAAGGTTTTCGGAATTTTTCCTTTATGTGTGCTATAAAACGTTGCTTCATGCCAAATTTCAAGATTCTAGGTCGACTGGAAGTACCCTTTAGGTTTTGATTCCCTTGCGAGTACTTGCGAGTTTCAAAATATGCAGCTTAAATTGCTGTTTCTTTTGATTGCGTTGACATAGAAGTTTGATTTTGTTACAGCTTAAAGGTATTATAGACCTGAGTATTTGGTATGAATTTCAATTTAATACCTCTACGCGTTTATGAGGAAATGGGTAGTAAGGTTAAAATTATTAAAAAAAAATATATTATGTGATGTAACTAAAAATTTATGGTTTTCGTAATTTTTCCTTTATCTATGCTATAAGACGTTGCTTCGTACCAAATTTCAAGATTCTGAGTTCACGGGAAGCACCCTGTAGGTTTTGATTCCCTTGCAAGTGTCGAAAATTTGCGGCATAAACGGCTGTATCTTTTGATTGCGTTGGCTTAGAAGTTTGATTTTTTCACAGCTTCAAGGGACAGTAGACCTGAGTAATTGATATAAATTTCAGCTTCATACCTCCACGCGTTCCTGAGAAAAAGGGTCTTGACAGACGGACGGACGGACGGACAGACGGACAACAAAGTGATCCTATAAGGGTTCTGTTTTTTCCTTTTGAGGTACGGAACCCTAAAAACTGTTTATATGGGTTATAATGAGCCCCTAAAACACCCCCAAATAAACAGCATCATTAAATTTAGGTACCGGAATTATATATCCATCAGTGCGTATGAATTCGACCAACCCACACTTGGTTAGAATGGTTGACTAAGGCCTCAGGGTAGGCTCAAACCCCTCGGTGGGGACATTTATATGAGCTGATGATGATGAATTTTCACATGACTTTTCTCTGTCTCATGTCACCATATAGATGTTAAAATCTATGAAGAATTATGAAATGTGTTACATTTCTTTTTAGTTTTAAGTAATTATAGGATAAGTACTAATGTATAAGACAGAATAAAATACAAATTCTTTACACAAATTTCAGTTTTATTATTTTAAAATATGATATAACTTTATTAATGGATGGATACAAAAAATAACAGCCTGTAAGATCCCACAGCAAAGCATAGGTCTGGCTAAAAAGTCATAATATATGGAATAGTTATGAATTGCTCAACTTGGAAATTGAACCTGGGACTTAAGTCCTAGTTTAGCAGGTAGGTCATGTTTCAATTTATATAATTTTTGTCATCTCATATTGTCATGGGCAAAGGTCTCCCAAAGATTTACGTTAGGCATTTAAAAATAAAACAAAACATAATATTTTGAATACATTTAATACACATAATAAATTCTATGGGTACGTAAAAAATGGCAGATTTGTCATAATATTGACTGTGAAGATTGGCAATTTTAAATTACGCACTAGGTTCACTAAAGTTACTAAGCTAGAATTCTAGACTTTTAAACGGGTAAGATTTCAGTTGTTCACTTCAAAAGTTTAAATTAACAGTAAAAAAAACTATTTGATTTAGTAAAATTATTTATTTAAAATTGTTTTTATTTGTGTTAAAAGTTTAAAATTTAGTGTAACAAAATCGGGTTTAAGAGTGTCGAACAGCAGATTTTCATACAAACATATTCTGCCTTATTTGCGTTGCATTTTTAGTCTGGTTTAGCACAAAACCAGGTTTTACAATCAATGTTGAATACTGTCAAAGTGACAGATTTCACTGACAAGGTGTCAAATGCTTACCAGGTTTTGTTAAACCGGACTAATATGTGCAACGCAAATAAGGCAGGTGTTTTCTCCCTGAATAATAATACCTCTAGAGCAAAAATGTTTAACATATATTTTTTCCTTTTCATACAAAAGATGAATGTACTTACTACAAAAAGATGTATAACGCATGAAGTAAAAACTGAAATCTCCCCTAATACAAACTAGTAATTGAAGCAATAGTTATTTTTATAGTTGTTAATTAACCCTGCTTTTGATAGTGCATGAATTTTAGTTGAGATCATATAATAATTAAAATTTTATGATTTAAAACTACACTTGATTGCAAATTATTTGTATCAAAATTGACTATCCTTCCTACCGCTATCTAACTATCTCATCCTACCATAAAAAAAAAATTTCAAACACATTTAATTTGCAAAAAAGTGTATTATGAGAAAACAAATTGTATATGCGATTATGCGTAGGCGTGCTTATTAAAAAGGAAATATTTAAATTATTTTATTACAATCAAATCTTAGGTAATAGGATCGTTTTATATAAATAAATCAGAATTTAATATGTATGTTTAAGCTTTAACTTAAAATAATACATTTTTACATCGCCAAATAATTAGAATTTGTATTGCTTCTACTGGAGCACAATCTTTTCTGTGCCGACGGTCAAAATTGGAAGCTACTCTGGTCATTTTCAATAAACTGACAACCAAATAATGCGATTACAGTGACGATGTCACCGGCACAGAAAAGTGGCTCTATAGTTACTAGAACAAGATGGCGTCGCTGCACAACTGTCAAACGTAGGGCATGTTCGACTGAAGGAAGTCATGAGTATCTAAGTTAGAATAGATGGTCCGACTTTCTGAGCGCTGTTCCAGCCGGGTCACACTGTCTTCCTATTGTTTATACGTCAGAATTATTGTAACGCTAAGGTGAAATGGCGAGAACCTGACTCAGGTGACACTTCAACCCTAAGTCCATAATCTAAGTTATCTAACTTGGCCCAGGACTTTTTCGGGTGAATATGCCCATTGCCTCTCTAGGCCAAAAAACCTGCACAGATTTGAGATTCTAGTTATCTAGCGCGATATACTTTTAAAAGAAACTCATATTTATCACATAATAATGATATTGGAAATATTTTCTGTTCAAAACATTACATATTTTGAAAATCAAAAAATATACCTTATGATTAAATAATAAGGTTCTTATTGGATTGAATACTGTTCAAAGGTACTATATTAAAATTAAACCTAAGATATAATATCTAAGAAAAATAATCTTATAATTAAGAATAAAATGTTATGCAGGCAAGCTATAAAATATTACAATCATTCATATTATTTAGTAGGGTCAGCAAAACAGTAGGTACCTATTTAGTATACGTCCGATTTTTGTTGACATTTCTGTCAAAAATCCGTTAAAGGTAATTTTCGCGTACATTAAAGAAATCAATATTTTAATAGAAGGTCCTTAGCACATGATTAGAGAAAGGAGCAGATAGAAAGCTTCCTAAGAACGTACAAAATTTTACTTTGTGTCCGTAGGAACGAGTTAGACAGAAAATCCGTTTTTTGATGCCTTTAACTGCATCTAAGGGCCGATTTTTCCATCGCCAGATAACTTTTATTCGACGAATAAAACTGACGTTTGACAGATTGTATGGAATAACTGTCAAAATTTCAAAGTAAAACAAAGTAAAACCTCGAATAAAGTTATCTGGCGATGGAAAATCAGCCCTAAATGGGATAAATAAGTTCCAGTCGTAATATTTTGCTGACCCTACCTTTATCTTTGGTATATGGTTCGACCACTCAAATCACAGTTCTGTACCTATCACAGTATTATTGGGAATAGAAAATAATTGCTTCAAGCAATCACATACAAGTGTTAGGTATCACATTAACTTCACACACATAATGTAAGTCTAATAATAAATAATTGATACATAAGACACTTAAAAATATTGCCCAATAAATTATTAATACAAAAAGTTACCAGAATGATAAATTCGAATATTACTTATAAAATTAATAATACTTCAAATTATAGTTAATTTTATTACTGAAAGTCGCCTCTAACGGCCTAATTATTTATGTCTCTTTTACTTATGGCCTTAGGGTCGAAAATTCTGAAACAAAAATCGGGGAGATGTTGCTTAACTATTTGTTGTTTATGACTGTCAGGGAATCAAAATGAACATAATGGTACTTAATGAATAAAAAAAATGTCTTTTTTTCGTTGAAGTATCCATGCGAACCAGCCACATAGCCTTAAAAGGAAGTTAAACAACTTTCTGATACCTGATCAAACATTTGTGCAGATTAAATTGTTCAAAAATGAAATTTTTGGTATAAAGTTAGTTCCATAACAGGCCGCTAGAGGCGTAACAATCTACATACTAATGATTAAAATAATACTTGCATCAAGCCTCATAATACCTACAAAATATAACTTATAAACACTCGCAGCCAAACTATCACGATGTTACCATTTCATATCACTAGTTTAATAAAGCACCAAGCTAAAACCTACCTTCTTACAACTGTTTAAAGTGCATTATGCACTACATTACTTCCTCAATCCCTAAATTAAATCGATCCTTAAAAACTATAATAATTGGCCCGATTTTCAACTCTATATTAAAGTAATAAAGTCGAATCGAGTTACTACGGTGCGAGATAATACCATTTATTATTACAAATGAAGTTTAAAATTTCTCTCTTTAGACAAATTAGTGCACGCTAATTTAGTCTTTATTGCTTAAAAATGACGTTAAATTGCCCTAAGGCCAGGTTTATACGAAACTTGAGCAAAACAAGTTTATTTTGTAAAAATATTATTAATTTATTTAATTACTTAATTGGGTATAAAATATAAATAAATCTGTTTTATTTTTATTGCTTTGTGTTTACTTTGTTTGACAAGCGACGTGTAAACGGGCCTTAAACATTCATAATTCGCACATGGAATTTCACACGCAAAATCAGACCTTAGCACTACGATATTGAGCTTAGCGTATCTAATAAAAATTATTGCGTATCCGATCAAAAAGTTACTCAATCATCTTACATTAAGGTCGATAATCGCTTGTACTGTTCTATGGATATTGCTGGGTGACAAAAACTTGGTATAAGAATGAAACTAAGCTTATTTTAATATATTAAAATCTGTAGTTAATAGTTTAAAGATAGTATTAAAATATAATCTATTTTCTTTGGTTTTTCATATAAAAATATGCTAAAATGTATTACTATGTATTATTGCTTACTGACATTATTAAGACACCTAATTGGTGAGTTTAGACCGCATGAAAAAAACTATCATCAGGTTTTCTTTACTTCAACTATACCTAAAAATATAAACTATAACCGTTATTTGTGAGCATGTATGAGTATAATCATTGTTGTTACTCGTGACATTTTTATCTCAAACTTTGATGAAACTGAATTAACGAGGGTAGATTATTCAAGACAACCAAGTATTTTTTGAAATCAACTATTCTAAAATTCCCCAGCAATCGGTAGGTAAATATGGGCTGACATGACGTGGTATTAAACCAACCAACATTTGTGAATAAAACTTCAAACCGCTTACAAATCGCTATAAAACAGTTGAATGTAAACCCAGCATTAACCATAGATAGCGAGACAGTGTGTATAAATTAAATTACGTGTAAATATGGAATAGTATTAGAATCGTCAGTATAGTGCTCATGAAACATAATGTTGCTGGTAGGAGCACGGCGAAACGGAGGGACCTGGAAAGATAGGCGGTTAGTTAGTTATACTATGGAATAAATATTTAAGAGCCAATACATTGAGCTATATTTTGATGAGGATATAGGTACTACTTTGTTGTAGTATTTGTGATTAAAGTAAGTTAAGTATATAAATAAAGTGAGTAAAGATTGAATGGTTCCTTCGGTAGGATAACTAGTGGTTGCCGTAAAAACAGAGTAAAACGTTTAAAACAGATGCAAAGTGACCTCGGTAGCTCAGTTGCTTTACAGTGCTACGGTTCATAAGTTTGGTCCTGGGTTCAAGATGCAGCTGATGTTATTTTTTTTTTATGTACTTACTTTTATACATAAATCAAAATAAACAAGAATCACCGTTGAGGTATCTAAACAATGGTCAATTGTACAAAAAGGCAGTGACTTCGATATAAATAAGATAGTTAGTAGTTAGTGTACCTCCAGCAAGGCGTGTGTCAGAGCGGCGGCTGCGCGCGCGCCGCGCACAGCGATGACGTCACGTCCGCGCCCGACGAGCTCGACCGCCGGACCTTACCTACAACATGCATATAAATCTAAACGAATTCAGATATTTAATAAATTGAAAGGCAATAAACTTATTGAATTTGACAGTAAGTATATGTATTTTGAGAGTATTAATGTAAATGTTATATAGTATTAGCCATTCGTCCGCCACAGTGGTAGTTAGCTCGCAACCAGGCGTACATAATAATGTAGGATTAAGACAGTCCATTATATTAAGTAGTTTGAACACAAACTTTTAGGCATAAAACCGCAGAGACACAGAGTATGAAACTTTCGACAAGATCAATCTGTTCTGTATCTTCAACTAAATAGCAAATTAGGGGAAACCTTAAAAAAATATGATCTGAAATCTTCAAAGTTTAATTATCATTATCAGCAATATGTCCCCACCCAGGAGCTAAGCCTACCCTGAATTAGGATACTTAGGGCTTATTTCACCATCTTCAAGTAACGTTCCGAGTACTACTCTACAGCTCACAAGTTTTGTCTTTGTCGTCTATAAAGTAAGTAAAAGCCATAACTAACTTTACTTGGTGAGTAACTTTACTTGAAGGTCTTAAAATAGGCCCTTAATGTAAAAACCTTACTCACCAGTAAAACACAAGCATCCCGTCTGTTGACTGGCTTGTAGTGAGGTAGTGGGTCTGATGTCTTTCTGGTCCTTGTTCTGTTCCGTCAAACATTTCTGATAGTAGTCGTACTCTTTGACGAACCTGGGAAATACATTTTAAAATGTCTCATCTTCATTAAGCATGCCTAACTAGGCTAGGCTATAACATCAGTTGGTTGGTGAGGCACTACAAATAAATAAGTACTTACTTAATTATACAAATGTCACCTATACACTATGACAGTATTAGCTTCAATTTCACCTGCCATGTCATCTGACCTAACTAACAAATAAATCTAAGTTTGTCGCATTAAAGTTCAAATTTTGATCAATCGAGCCAGATAAGTTTATGGCACTATAGTATCAATTTAGTCCGCCAGGTTAGATAAGCTTGTGGCTCTATAATTAAATTTCTGCCACTGGGACAGATAAGTTATGCCACTACAAAAATATAATTGTCAAATACTACTACAGTATTAGTTCCAATTTTGTCCACGGTGTCCGAAAAGTTTGTGGCAATATAACAACACACTTAGTATCCATACATACCAGACAGGCGGCCACCTGTTGTCGGACAGGTAGTCCCTCGTCGCCGGCGCGAGGTGGCGCGCGCGGCACGCGCGGTCGTACGCGCCGCACAGCCGCCAGCGGCACCAGTCCGCCAGGTTGTGGGCGTTGTGCAACTACAACGTAACACACGATATGATCATTTATAAATGTTTAGATAGGAGGTAGAAAGGACTTTATATACACCCGTATGATAGTGATTCTTATCAAAATTAAATCATCAAAACAGCTGTGTAGTACGTTTTTAACAGGTGTGTCTAAACATAACGCGGAATTTGACAGTGGTTATGCGTAGTAAGCGGCCGTTCAATTGGAAGAGTGCTGCACACGATTGGACTCATTGGATCATCCGCCACTTGTTTAATTTTATCGTGTCCTGCCGAGCGCGACTGCTGCGTTCAAATGCCGTGCTATGTTTGGACAGAACTTAAAACCTAAATTGATTTAATTGTTACTCGACCCATAAAGCTATATCTATATATTATTAGCTATAGCTATATCAGTATTGATAGAAAAGATAGAAAACTCATACTTTGACAGGCTCCAATAAATTGAGGGCAATTTCAACAACTTGCTCATCTTCACCGCAAACTCTGAAATAAAAAAAACATTCAATGAGTAAAAAAAAAATTCACGGGGACAAATAAGGTTCTGGCACAATACAACAGGGTCAGATAACTTTGTGGCATTTTATGAAAGTGAGATGAAGTAAGTAATATAAAAGTATTTTTATAAAAAAATACCTGTCTTGCCTCTGCAAGTTTTCCAGTACTTTCGCTTCGACCAACGTGACCAATCTGTTCATACATAGTCTGTTTGCCAACTCTAAGAGCTCGAGACATTTAATGGGCTCCACTGACGGTATCTTGTCACTGTATATGTAACACAGCAGTATGTGGAACGCGTACATTTTTACTCCTGGGAATGAGATCTGGGAAAAGAAAGAAGGAAAATGATAATTAGCAAGAACTTTTTTTTGCGGGAAGGCTATTGCAGATATTTATAGCTTGTTACACAATATAAAACATACAGCGTCGATGTGGTGGTTGATGGTGGTGAAGGATTTTGACTACCAATCGGAAGCCTGCCTGGTTCGATCTTCGCCATGTATCAATGTATTTTCGTATTTCAAATTCCCACGATCGTTTATTAGACGCTCTTACGGTGAAGGAAAAAATCGTAAAAACCTGTACGTACATACCTACTATGTAATTTTAAGGTGAAGCATGAAGTCGACACTCATCCTACACTCGGCCTGTGGTTGTGTGGTTCAGGCCTGATCGCCCTTATTCAGGGTAGGCTCGAGCCCCTCGGTGAGGATATACTAATATGAGCTAATGATATTAAAAATTGAAAACCAACAGTTACTAACCACTCTAGAAGTGCTCTCCCTGAAGTGTCCTTGGAACATTGCCTTCATTGGATCACATCTCGCCATTAGTATGGCTCTGTGTGCCAAGTGTATACCATCATCCAAGTCGAACGTCACGTCGGCAAAGAGATTACGTTCTACGTACATCTCACGTAGTCTTTGAGGTAGTGGCTGTTGAAAAAGGGAGTAATAGTTATAATACGAAACAAAAAAAAAAAATGGAAGAATTGTAAGGGTGCAGTTTTCTGCAACTAGACCTTTATAATTAGAGTTGTTTTGAGTCCGTAGAACTGGAATAACAATGGTGTAGTTCATGCGGATTTTCTATATTTTAGACTTAGTTATAAGTATAGTTATACTGGAGAAACCTGGATAACTATACCGTTGTTATTCTTCGTTGGTTAATAAGAGAGCTAAAGTTAAGAATAATTTATTTTGCAACATGTTGGCGCCAGGTCTGGAGAAATTACCAATATCATATTTAATACTTTGGGGGACAAACAGGAATTAAAAAGTTCGATCCCCTAATAACGATGGGGGACAAATAAAACAAACGGAATTGAATCGAGTTCGAACTGTCCCCATCGGAAACGGGGGACAGATCAAACTTTTTTGTCCGATCTGTCACCCCAGTGGGACAGATTGGAATAGTTAATATTTTCAGGTTTAACCAAAAATATTCACAGGCAATAAACATAAATAAGTAAGATAAATGCAATAAATTAACCATTATCAAATAAATTATTCATGGTAGTTTATTATTAGTTCTTACCGAGTGAAACTGCAGCATGAATCCTTTGTCAAACAACAAATGTTGGTCCAATATGAACTGGCTCAGTTTCGTTAACTCGTGGAATCCTAGTAGCTCGGCGGCTTGTCTTATTTCCTGTTTGAAAATGTATAGTTTTATAGCAAACTTATAAAATCCTTGTAGATAAAATGATACTTAATTATTACTAGCCTGAAATGTATCTCTATTTGGGCTTAATATCGTATAATATAATATATAAATGTAAATACTGTATGCGTATTGAGTACTTACTTATGTATTTTCTATGGATTTTTAGTTAGGTACATATTTTGGCTTTATCTACATATAGAAACGATAAGACTTATGTACATAGTTTTAGTCAGTTACATAGAGTTTCGGATTGGAATCACACCCACTTAAATAAATCTAGGGTTATTTATACAGCGGAGTAATATCGCCGACTAAGTCCCTTCATTTCGACAAATTGTTACAGCACTATCGATTGTAGTGCCACAAACTTATCTAACAAGATGATGGTACCGTCGGGTCAGATAAATTTGTGGCACTTTATTACGAACGCATAATATTTTGGCCATAGCGTTACATAAGTTTGTAGCTTTATACAAATATATGTACTTTATATTGTCATTTTGCATTTTGCATTTCTATTGAAATGCTAGCACTCTATTCGATAAACAAAATTGAAGACTAAGCAATATTTATGTTGGATATACATTAGCTTAAGGTATATTACAATTAAAAGTATGGTTGTAAGTTTAGTTATTAAGTATTTTTTGTAAACTTGGATAAAATGTCACTACATTCTAATGTTAAAACGTTGAATAAATATATTAAATTGAAGACAAAACATTTTTAGAAACACTTAAATTAGAAGAGAGATTCTAAAAGTTTCCGACCGAGTTTAGAGCACAAGCTTAGCAATGTATTGCCACTTTACAAATATTTTGTAGTTGCTTAGATCATCAGACCTTAGGAAAGCTTTATGAATACATCCATCTATTCTTATTATTTGAAAAAGTAGTGTAAAAATCTTATTTTTTTTATCAGTCAGAAACTTTAAAACCTTATTTTATTTTGATCCCATATCAAGTCTACAATCTATGATGAACTATAGACAAATGAATAAAACTCCATGAAATACATAAAAACACACATACATAAAAAATAAAAAACACAGATGTGCATTATAAAAATAAATAAATAAAAACAATGTTTATGGTATTATTCTTTTATGATTTTATTATTATAAATTTTTACCAGTAGTAATCCGATTGCGGCGGACTGAGAAACATAGTGTATAATTATATAAATTATTATTTTTATTTTATTATTATTTATTAATATATAATAATGTGAGTTAAATAAATATATATTTAAAGGGAATTAAGCTGTGTATTATTAAGAAGAAGATTATAGAACATATAAATTAAATAAGCTGTTTTTGTTAGAAAAATCATTATTTTACGGTAATAATTAGGAAACTGTGTATTATTATATATTACATAGTAATAATACATACATACAATAAGCACTACTATATTTATTTATATTACTAACATTGTTAAACAAATATCAACTTTAACACATAAATAAGAAGGTACATTTTGAATTGCAATTTTCAGATTTTAAATTCCATTTTTCTAACAAACACATCAATATAAAACGCACTTAATAAGAACCATAGTATCAAATTCTTACATAAGCGAAGCTTTTTAAAAAATAAACTTTAATAATAACTGCCTTATTACCGTCGAAGGCATATGTCTGGTTTAACGCTAAGCCAGACCGTAAAACCTGGGTTAAGCACAGATTGTATGGTTCAGTGAATGAACAAACCATAGTCTTACTTAAGTTTTGAGATTACTCCAATTCTGTACTCGAAGGTCTAATTTTGAAAGTTCTATGTTAGGTTGCTATAAATACGTTTGATATCTATCAATCATATTCATTTTATGAACTTAAACATGAATTATTTGATATATCAACTAACCACATTCATTCAATGAATATAATTAGATATAAAACACATCGACAGCAACGTAGCATAGTATATCTCCATTGAAGAAGCACCCTTAAACTTTAGTTAAACTAGGTTTAAATGTTCAACGCTAATAAGGCAGTAATAGTCACATAATATGGTTCAAACTCACCTGTTGTTTGAAAGCAGTACTATCCAAGGTTCCAGTGTATATGAAGTTTATAATCTCCTGCATTACAGCTTGAGATATGAGCTTGCTCATAGTAACTATTGTTTGAGTCTGTGACGTTGCATGTTGGATCTTATCGCACTAGAAATAAGGGTTAAAATTGTATGTAATGTTTTTGGATTTTTGTTTGACACGTACAGTCAGCGTAAGATAAAAGGTACTCCCCTTGGTATTTTTTTATTTTATTATTTCTGCAAAATTCGGTCACTAATAACAAGTAACTTGAGTTTAGAATAACGGTATCTGGCGTCAAAACAAATAAAAACAGCAACAAATGAATCATGATAGCCCCCAACCCCCCCCCAAACTGCGTAATTCTGTCTGTTATGCTTTCCCGCCTAAACTGTTGAACCGATTCGATGAAATTTGGTAAAGAGATACAATAGAATTTGAAGAAGGCCATAGACATTTTATCACAATTTTCCAAGGGACAAGTTTCAGCTAGGGTGTCAGTTTCAATTATCAATAGTAGACTCAGACTAACCTTAACAACCCTAATAGAGTTGATAGCGGGGTGGTTGACCTCTCGGTACAAGTCCGGTGGTTTCTTACAGCTGTCGCTCAGCGGCAGGATCTGACACGACGACCGGCGTTTGATCTGGTCCCATACTCTGTGGATACGATAAAATAGTTAGTCTATACTAATATTATAAAGAGGAAAGATTTGTTTGTTTGTAATGAATAGGCTCCGAAACTACTGGACCGATTTCAAAAATTCTTTCACTAATGGAAAGCTAATTTATCAGTGCGTGACATAGGCTATATTTTATCCCCGTAATCCCACAGGAACGGGAACTACGCGGGTGAAACCGCGGGGAGCTACTAGTTTATTATAAGAAGACAGATACAATTTAGACATTCAATTATTTTAAACAGGCTAGGCCATCGACTAGTTTTAACCACATATGGTACTAAACTACTGATTAAAGTCACCGTATGTGACTGAATAAAATAAGTCGAGGGATGATTTCGCAATAACTGGCATTACTTAATCCGTAAGGACTCAGCAGTCTAGTCGAAAATTCCCACGTGAATTGACAGAGTTATGTTCTTTAATCGTTGAAAAATCTATCCACAAGTATTGTCAGTCATTCTTGCAAAACAATGCAAGCATTACCTCATTTGCTTAGCCTGATCTTTGCTAATCAAGTATTCCGTATCTTCATTGAATTCCCCGGCAGTCGCCTCGCCCATGCTGCTTACCTGTGAGAGATAAAATTGAAGTTATACATTCCAATCAATGTCTTATTCAAATCATTTTTTTTAACAAAATACCGCCTCAATGCATAGCTTTAGTGGGTTTGATAGTCTTAAGCCACCTTCACATTTTTGCCATTCTAATGAAACCGATGTTGAACATCGCCTATCACAGTGACGTCTATGTAAGTATGTACCCTATTGGAAACCTTCCTTATTAGAAAGTATTACATTACCATGCTACTCTCACTAGAGCTCCTGGCCAGTTCAGCGGACAGACTGACACAGTCGGTGGTGAGCAGGCGATGGAACGCCTCGCACGCCGCCGCCAGCATGAACCGGTGCACGGGGAATCCTTTAGCGCCGCAGATAATGACCATGTCTGAGAAATACTGGAAGATAATAGTTTGGGTTATCATCTATAATAAAGCAAGATTTATATAAAGACAGCACTGGCACTGACAGCCAACGCTGGTCTAATTAAACAGTTTTTCAAGACAAGTCAGTTCAGGCCAGTGTTAGTTGCCAGCGCTGGCAAGTGTTGGTTGCCAGCACTACCAGGAATAGGGCGCTGGCCTATTTTAAAAGGCGATGAGGACGCGTTTAGACGCGTCATCTAAAAGACACGAGCCAGACTAGGCAGCGTCGACTTGTTTGAGCACTAGCACCAGCGTCACTGGCTTCGTATAAATCTTGCTTAACATATCATAGTTACTTTATTGGATTTTTTTCGCGCCTAAGTTTAAATATCTGGCTTTAACCCTAAGATTTTATACTCGTGTTAATTAACTAACCAATATAAAACAATGTTAAGTACTTAATTAAAACGCGTAAAACACTAAATTCCTAAAACATTATAAAACCAATTATAATGTTAATTAAAACATGTAAAACACTACATTCTTTCAACATTACATTACATGTAACATTACATTCTATTACAACACTAGTATATATTGTTACACTATACCTGTTGATGCAGTAAGCACGTCATGTTCTCGAAGTAGACGCTGGTGACGACTGCTACTTCGGGCTCCATCGGCCGCGGGGGGCGGAATGGGGCCTAGGGAATGTAGAAATAAATTTTATATGAAATAAGTCTTTAAGGGTAAGATTATAAACAGATTATAGTGCAACAGTGGCGAGGGGTCCATACAAGACGATTCCTACCGTCTTCCCTTTTGAAAACAGACCAACTTACACTACTTTACTCTAAATTATCTAACACTCATACTTCAACTAAATATTAACGACACCTACTTACTTATAACCACATATTAAAAAAATATCTGTTTCTAATAAATCAAATTAAAATAATAATTCAATAAAAGTGTATTCTTTTAGCGTAATAATCATCGCATAAGAAACGATCTAACTACCTCATACTGAAACAAAATCATAATAATCATTAGATGCTATAATTTACGGTTCAAAATCGCTTGGAAGCACCTAGCGCTATACAAAGTTACAATACACCTACATCGTATAAGAAACGATCTAACTACCTCATACTGAAACAAAATCATTATAATCATTAAATGCTATGAGTTACGGTTCAAAATCGCTTGGAAATAAAACGTTTTCCCTTGCAGGTCTAGCGCCATACAAAAGCGTATTCACAACTACATACAATGAACCGTTCCGATACAAAATTCACGCACACATTGATACATATTCGCACAAATTCACGCCCAAAAATAAGACGCTCGGCCACCGTCTTGCTACTAGATACTATTAATTATTCTGTGCCAGCCAAGGATCAGACCAGAGAAAGAGAGAGAAAGAGAACACGGCTGTTGACGTTTTGCAAAGCGTATTCGCGTATGTCAAGTGTCATGCCATTAAGTTTTCGCGCGTTGTAACAGTTTGTTTTTGTTTTGTTGATTTTTACGATTTTACATGATAATATTATTTACGCGACTTATTGTTTTATGTAGTATTTGTAAAGTTATTATTACGTATATCTCAATTGTAAATTTGATATAATTAGTGAGTTAAATACCTAAATTCGATATTATTGGTTTTCGTGTTGTGAAGTGTGAAAGTTAAAATAAAACAAAACAAAAGTTTATTGTATATTGAGCAACTGTTGCTTACTGGATAACCTGCTAGGTGAGAATAATTTATTTAGTAAATTGGACTTAAAATACTACTTGAAAGTAGGGTGATTTCTTGATAAGTAATATTTTTTTAATTAAATATGTTAGTCTATTGAAATAGGTTCAACTTGTACAACTGAACTTTTATACTAAATTGCATGCATAATTATGATGATTGCAACATATTTTTTTGTTGCTTTTTTTAGTTGAAATTTAAATTACTTCATAACTATTACACACATAAAAATATGAATGAATTAAATGTAGTGAAATATAATTTATTTAAATAATAAAATAACTAAAGAGGCAGAATTAAAACTAATAAATGAAACATATTTTTTTTATGCACCTTCAGTGCCACCCATAAGTAGAAGTTAGTTAAATTAGTTATGAATAGTTATTTCTGTTATATAAAGGAAGCAGCAACTTCAGAAAGTATACAAATTACCTAATTGTGTAATTTTATGAGATCTGTCCCCGGTTTAATTTTTAAAATCTTTTTTTATATTTAAATGATAATGGGGTATATAGCATAAAGTGTTTTGTTTCCTGTGTTTGTTATTTTAGATTCAAAAGTATATAAATTCGTTAGAATTTGTGCGTTTATCTTTATGTAAGCAAACAAATAACAATACAGCTGAACCGATTTTGATGAGCTTTTCACATAGCAAATGGTCAATATAATAAACAGTAACTTTTATGTTAAAATTAACATAGATCAGCGAGAAACGTATTTCTTGAGTAAAGTCGCGGAAAAAAGTTTGTCATCAGTCTCATCCAAAATTATGTAGGCGTCGTATTTTTTTTGGATCGTCTTCCCTTTCGAAAAATTTCACCCCTCGCCACTGTAGTGCAAGAATAGCATGAAAGAAGTGAATTAATAAGTAATAATGTGCGTTTGTGTCATTATTTTCCAGAATATGATTGATTGATGCAACACTATCATAATACAGGGTGTGTTTTTATTGCAAAATGATCTGGTTCTTATATTGATTTTTCAAATCCAATGATGGGTTTTTGTTTTTTTCAATCGACTTCCGATTTGGTCTGCACTGAATATGGTCTTTATACCACGCCCAAAACAAAATTCACCTTGGATAGAATACAGATAAGTAATGTTTTCAACTGTTACCTGCAACAAAGGCCGCTGAACACGTTTCAAGTTAGTCATCCAGAACCTCTGTTGTCTTCTTGCAATTAAAGCCGCTCTGATCGCGTTCTCAAAGACCTCATTCACACCGTAGTATGTGAACACTGAAGTCTCATAGTAATATATGCCGAGTTCGTGAGCCAACGCTCTGCCTTGGTCTGGCATAACTAGGTCACTTTTTCTTGGAGCTCTGGTCAAAAGAGGGGGAAATTTGTAAGAAGCTGTCAAGATTATTCAGGTTACCTAGTACAATCAGCGTCAGATGAAAGGTACCCCCCTTTGGTAATACTTTCTTTGGTACCTATTGCCAATTAAGAGCAGTAACGGATTAAGACTACATAATGCCCTAAGTAATCCAAGCCATTTCAAGCATAGCTACGGCCCTGGGGGCCCCCCATCCCATCCTTATGTCAACTAAGAAGTTTGTGCTTCTTCAGGTGTTTTTTGGTGCCCCCCCAGACGTGGTGTCCTTCCTAGGCTAAGAGTGGTACCTTTTATCTGACGCTGACTGTACAGTGATAATCATCAGCTCATTGTGTATGTCTCCACCGAGGGACTCGAGCCTACCATGAATGAGGGTGGACAGGCCTTAGTCATCCACGCTGGCCAAGTGCAGTTTAGTCGACTTCACAATTCACATCACACACAACCTTGCAGGTGTGTGCAGGTTTCCTTACGATGATTTCCTTCATCGTAAGAGCGATGAATAAACGTACATATTATCTTGAAAAGTATTTAACCGATCTTTATTAAATAAAGTAAATAGATGTGTAGATATAATTATAAATTGACGAAATATTTTTTTTTGCATTTTTGCATATACGCCCCTATGGCTTGAAGCCCGCGATATGAATTAGAAAATTGAAAACACATTGTACAGTCAGCGTCCGTCAAAAGGTACCTCCCATGGTTGGCAATAAGTACCAAAGTGAGCATTACCAAGGAGGTACCTTTTATGATTTATCTGACCCTGACTGTAGGTACGTGTTAAGGATCAAACCAGGCACCTTTCGAATGGAAGTCAGCGGTTTAAACAACTTAACTAACAGTAACAGCTTAATAAAAAAAAATGCCTTAGAAAAAGTCATAGATATTACATATTATACACAAGGATTAACTTACCTTATAAAAGGACTGCGATCTTTGCAATAATTCAAGTACGTCTCGTCTCTGTACATGTAACGCAAGTCGTTCTTACATCCAACTAATAGTATTGGCGTGTTTGGGCAGAAACGTCTGTGGAACAAATATAAAAATTAACTTCTGGCAAACGGCTGGAACATCACGAATAGGGCGAATAATAATTTCATCTCAAAATTTTCACGTGATCGCGATTTATGGGATCTACAACTAGTGTGATCAATGAGTAAAAGATAGTAGTAAAAATACAACAAATATTTTACCTTATTTCTGGATACCACATAGCTCCACAATTTCTTAATGATATTGGATTTGTAATTGAAAAGCATAAAAGCACCACGTCGGACCTGAAACATACCATAATTTATAAAAATACATAAAAAGTAAACTATTTAAATTGAAAAAGAGATAAATAAACATCCCATTGGTTCATAAATGACAGAGATAAAAGGTTTATAACTATAACTGACAGAAGTACAATGTTGTAAGTAATAAGTACAGTAATATTAAAATAAATAAGTAGGAATGAACATAAAATAGTACATAAACATTACCTAAGTCTAATATTACCTTCCATAAGCGAATCTTCTATCTTTCTCATGGTCTCCAAATGTGTCCCATAGCCGTAATGATACATTCACACCGTCCACAACCTCCCATGATCTTTCTAGAACCTTTAAATTTAATATTATTGTTACTTATAGGAATTACCTATATTTAATATTATTGTTATTATAGGCAAGAGTAATATTGGAAAAGCTTTTGACCCTAAGTGTATTATATTGGCCATAAATCAGTACTTATTATAAATTACTATATTTCCTCTAAATCATCAGACTTCTTCTATTTAAGTAGGTACCTATTGAAAGTAGGCAAAAGGGCTCATGCTGTACAAATAATATGCTTATTATGTTTTGGACAGTGCTGATTTTCATGCTCATTTCATCTGATTTCCCAAATCCCAGAGATGACGAGCATGATTTATAGAGGACTCCTAAGAATAAAATGATAGTAATAATAAACTTACATCCTTATAAATCCTATACTGATCGATAGCCCAGACAGTAGGTACATGTGTAGTCATCAGCTGTGATAAGGAGACATGTTTGTTGCAAGCCCGGGCACATATCAGACGAGTTTTGCCTACAGCTGTATCTCCGACTACTACACACTTGACAAGCTCCTGATGAGGTTGTTCGTTGTCCATGGTCTAGAAAAAAATAATTAAAAAAGTTGAAAACTGAATTCAGCCTCTTGTGGCAGTATGGCATCAGCCTTTGCTTACTCACTAATTTGAAAAAAAAAGTTGATTCAGACTATTTGGCAGTATGGGAAGATGTCTTTGCCTATTAAAAAAAATCTGGTTTCAGCCTCTTGAGGCTGTATGGCATGATGCCTTTGCTTACTTACTAATTAGAAAAAAAAAGTTGATTCAGCCTCTTGAGACAGTATGGAATGATAATGATATCTTTGCTTACTGGCTAAAATTTAAATTCGAAAAAGAAACTAATGTATAGGTACACTTTTTAAACTTTCGCGATCGGAATTCATTGTAGGTAGTTAATTTGTACAATCTTCAGTCCGACTGTATGTAAGTAGTTCTATATTTTTAAAGCTGGCTTTTTATTAACAATTACTCACAAGAAAAATATACTTAAACAATTTTACCACGAGAATATTTTTTTTTAAATAGGTAAGTACTTACTTATGTCAGTTAAATGTTGAATTTTACATAGAACAATTTCATTCATTTGCGATCTATTAAATTACTAAATATGTATGTTGTAATAAACTGTTGAATTTGACTGAAATATAAGTCATACTTAGACAAATAGAATACGAAGAGGGAATCACTAAACTACTTATCTTAACTTTTGTTCGATAGTTATTTCATTAGTTTTCTCGATATGGAAATCTTAACTCACCACTTGAAATGTATCTTTATGAAATGTATTCTTTAATCATTTTACTTTAATTGAATTAAATTTAAATAAAACAAAAATATTTTCAACAAAACAAAATAAACAAACAAAATCAAAATGTAAATAAACAAAATACTGTCAACGTCAATCAATACGTCACCTTCAGTTGAATAATAAAATTTCGTTCCAAAATCAAATTTATTAAAACTGCTGACTCAGTAAACTAGTCTGGCATGTTCTAGGATTTTTATTCAAATGATATTCTGTAAGACGTCATTTCGTGATAAAGAGCCATGAATAGATTTCATGGGTCATAACAACTTTGTAGGCAATGCCATTATTGCTATGTAAATTCATTTTATTATCTTCTTTACCATTTAACATCAAAGTCAAGTTACGTACGACTGAAACTGTTGCTACCTACTTAATAATTCAAGCATTTGAAGGTTTAGGAAAATAACTGGTCAAAAGTCATACAAATCTTAGCGGATTTAATAGTTAAGTACCGCATATAAGTAATCCATTTTTAATCAATGAAAGAGTCTTCATTCAACAAAAGTTTAGCATGTACTTACTTTTTCAATTCACAGTTTTCTGAGTCTTGAAACCACTTTTTAATTAACAAAACTTCACAGTTTATCCCTACATAATCACTGTTTATACACGTTAACTGTACAACTAATATAAATTGGCAAAAATCTGCATTATGTCGTATAGATTAATAATGAAAAAGGTAATCTTTTCACGATATCTGAAGAGGAGTGAAGTTAGATTTTGTAGCATTGCAGTGTTCTGCGCATGTATTCCGTCTTGCGCACAATTCCAGACCAGTCGTATACATACGTACAGATTAGTTATTATTATATTATTGACAATTTAGTTACGAGTCAACGAACCTACGAGAGTTTCAGTTCAATTTTTCAATCGGTTTATCTCAACCTGCTTAACGACGTAATTCAGATCATATTACGTCCAATCGTCCCTTTGCCCCTCGTGTATGACCCCTTTGTTGTCAAACTCATTATTCGCATATTCGCATTGTATGGCTGCGTTCAGTTTGACGAAAAACTTTTGATACTTAGGTACGTTTCGGTATGATTGTTAGTATAACAATATATTGACAATACAATCATACATTTTAAATTTAATTACTTACTCAATTTTTTTTACTGTTCTCGTTGATTTCCGATAAATAAAACAAAGAATAATACACTACACTTAACGCCTACTTATTTTCTTAGAGCAATCTCTAGGTCACATTCCCAAATAACAATAGTACTAAGCACTACTACCTATTCTGTGGCGTGACTATTTTTTTATATCGAAATCTTCCTTTCGAATGATTATTTCTCGTATAAAATGTAGTAAAACGTATTACGTAAATGTTGGTTCGTAACATAACTACGAGTATTATTTGTTATTTTATTATGTAGGTACACTGATTGTAATAGAATCAATATGTACTGGTTTTCTGAATATGACAATCACGACACAATAGTGTTACGTAGTTGTTATTGCTTCAAATGTTTTCGTATATTTTTATTAATTGCATAAACATTATTCTTTTCCTTAGACAATTTATAATTATTTGAAGGTACTTGGAAATCACGCGCTAGTTTCTCATCCCGTCTTTCACTATCTATCTAGCTAGAACTCTTTTTAGACCCTTATTCCAAATAACCATGAGTCCCCATCCTGTTATGTTTTCTGCTAACTACATCACCATTTTTAACTCACAATGATTAATTAAGTAGGTACATACATTCTTCTATAACCACAAATGTTTGTCTCTCACACACTCATTCATACACACACCCAGTGTGTGTATGAATGAGTGTGTGCGTAGTTTCTGACACCCTTGATACAAGCTTCGAGCTTAGTTAGGGGTCAGTTACTATAATGAGACGATGTAGTGAATGATTATGTTATGATATAATGTTTAATTTTGACAAAGACTACAACTCAACCTCCTTTTGTTTATTCTCGTTTATTTATGTCACTTTGTCACATCTACTTTCTCTGGCCCTCTTTGACAGATGATTCTAAACCTGAGGAAAACTCGAGCACAGAAAAATCTCAACTAAAATGTATATTTTTTTAACAAAAGGATATCACGAATTCGAACCACCTTTCCGAAGGTGACTCGATAAAATCTACATCATGGCGCATTTCGCACTTCTATGGAAAGCGCGAACTATAGAGAAATACAGATTGAAATATGAGAAAGAGAAGATTAATTCCATTATAATGTCTAATGCTGAGATACCAGACAAAACTCTGTTTCAAAGATGGAGACATTATCGTCATGATATGAGCAGGCATATTTCTAGAACATTCAGCAAGTGGTACCCCGAAGGAACTACAGTTTCGAATCTCTTGCTCCATTTCAGAGCTGATATGAAATTCCCTCAAATATTACTGAGAAGTCTCTTCGGTTTCATTGGTGGACTGATCCTGACGTATCTTTGCTTCATATTCTTTGTGTTCCAATTATCTCTATCACTCGGGAATGCAATTGTGCTGAGTTCTATTATTGGAGTCCTGTTGACCTTGGGATTAACTTTGAGCAACAGAATGAGGTTTGTAACTTTGTAAAACTACTTTGCTAGTGATGTTATCGCGGTTTTCTTCACAACTATATTTACTTAACTTAATTTCTAAAACCCAGCATACAATTCATCGCCGTGACGTTGATTCTATGCTAGGCTCAGAGCCTTTAGGAATCGATATGTATGGTGAATTGGTGATTTATAAAGAACCAAGCTCAAATAAATTATTTACCTTTCTAATCTATCAAGTGTTATTGTAAGTTTTACCTGTTGAAGCGACTAAGGGCCTATTTCACGACCTTCAAGTAAAGTTACTCACCAAGTAATGTTAGTTTTGTACCTTTTACACTTTATAGCAAGTGACAAAGACAAAACATGTGAGTAATTACTCGGAACGTAACTTGAAGATGGTGAAATAGGCCCTTAGTCTTTTATTAAACTTGAGGAATTGCTAATGTAGTTTATGACGCATCAAGTCAGACCCATCAAACTTTCCAACTTCCAGATGTCTAATGTTCCTGCTAATACCACAACTGTTTTCCCGCGTTGGGAGATACACTTTGACCTGTTACGCTCTTGTCCTAATTCTCACTGGTCCAGCCACGAATACGTTAAAGAATTTAGAAGTTCTGTCCGAATCTATGGCTTGTAGCCAGGTTAGTTCTTTGCGCTATTTATAGAGTTATGAAACGTTAATATTTTTTAAGTAGTTTGGCTAATTTAAAAAAACCGGCCAAGTGCGAGTCGGACTCGCGCACCGAGGGTTCCGTACAAACCTGCAAGGTTGAAAATGGTAGATTGACTGGTGATTATGGTATGAATCAAAAATAATGGTAGAAAGAAAGAAAGAATACAATGAGGAAAAAAGTAATAAGTTTATATTTATTAAAAATATATATTTTGTAATGTAACTAAAAATTTAAGGTTTTCGGATTTTTTCCTTTATGTGTGCTATAAAACGTTGCAACATGCCAAATTTCAAAATTCTAGGTCGACTGGAAGTACCCTTTAGGTTTTGATTCCCTTGCGAGTACTTGCGAGTTTCAAAATATGCAGCTTAAATTGCTGTTTCTTTTGATTGCGTTGACATAGAAGTTTGATTTTGTTACAGCTTAAAGGTATTATAGACCTGAGTATTTGGTATGAATTTCAATTTAATACCTCTACGCGTTTATGAGGAAATGGGTAGTAAGGTTAAAATTATTAAAAAAAAATATATTATGTGATGTAACTAAAAATTTATGGTTTTCGTAATTTTTCTATGCTATAAGACGTTGCTTCGTACCAAATTTCAAGATTCTGAGTTCACGGGAAGCACCCTGTAGGTTTTGATTCCCTTGCAAGTGTCGAAAATTTGCGGCATAAACGGCTGTATCTTTTGATTGCGTTGGCTTAGAAGTTTGATTTTTTCACAGCTTCAAGGGACAGTAGACCTGAGTAATTGATATAAATTTCAGCTTCATACCTCCACGCGTTCCTGAGAAAAAGGGTCTTGACAGACGGACGGACGGACGGACAGACGGACAACAAAGTGATCCTATAAGGGTTCCGTTTTTTCCTTTTGAGGTACGGAACCCTAAAAAAACACTTGGTAGAAATCCTTCCTTTAATATATGCGAAAGTAACTCTGTCTGCCTGTTACCTTTTCGCGGCTAAACTACTGAACTGATTGACTTGAATTTGGTACGGGGGTAGTTTATGGTTCGGGGAAGAAGGCTACGTTTTATCTCGAAATTCCCACGAGATCACGAAACGTTTCTCTTTTACGTGACCGAACTTCTGAACCGATTAAAATATTTAAGGTACTTTAAGCTGTGAAATAGGTAAGCCAAGTACTAAGTAAGTACTACATATATACCGAATCCAAAACCACCATGGAAAATAGCAAGCATAATTATAGTACTTAACTCAATCTAAAAATCAAATCCTGTTGGTCCCTCGGCTTGGTAAACCGATACAATATCACTATATAGACTGCTGAAGCTTTGATCTAGAAATAATTATACGCAGCTCAAATTAATATTACGTTTCAGGAACAGCTGAAGACAAATTACAGAAATCTGAACGATTTTATTAAAAAACCTTTCAATTCAATAAAGAATTCAATAGATTTGATGGTTCAGAATATAAAACAAATTACTTTCAAATTGAAAATGGCTTTGATATACATTAACAGACTTCTTATGAGTACATGTAAGTTAATTTTGGTCCCTAAGTAAAATACGATTTTTAAAACGATCTTTCTCTTAGCATACCTAATTTACTTCAGTAACATTATTGTAATAAATTCATCTCTCAGTTACTTATATTCAAGGATTTATCAATTTCCATTTCTAGGTTAGAGGGTCACAAATATTCCATAACAAATAAATATCAATACACATATCGATCTCGACATCAGTTAATGACTGCATCTGTTGCGCTTCTCATAGCAAAAAGAACATACTTATACATTTTTACCAGATTGTAATTCGCATTCCGTTTGGGTACTACCGCATTGCCAGAAATTCTGCTGCCTAACAGAGCAAAAACATTACTGAGTACCAGTTTGAAGGGCAATGTAGTCAGTAAAATTACTGGGCACACGACACTCACCAACTGATGTCTCGGGGTGATGAGCGCAGTACAGTGTTGTACACTGTGTCTGTAATGGGAGACTCACCAACTGAAGTCTCGGGGTGATGAGCGCAGTACAGTGTTGTACACTGTGTCTGTTATGGCCAGGCGTGTTGCTTACTATCAAGTGACGACCTCGCTCGTCTCGTCATTGTCACTTTAAAACATAAATTACGTCATTATATTTCTATTTTCAGCATCCATAATCCAAGCATCTTATACCTGGTTGGATTCAGTTACAAAAGTATGCTATAAATATTTTGCTGCACCATATAAAAAATGCAGAGTTTCACTGATTAAAAACGCTAAAATGTTATGTCCTCAATGCAAAAAGAACTCATCATGGTTTTCAGTAGTTCTCAATTTAGCTGATAAATCGTGCAGTTACTTAAAACCCTACAAAAGTTTTTGTATTATGGCCAATTATGCTGATGAAACTTTTTTGGCAACTATAAAAGGGAGTAAGTTATTAACTTTACAATGTATGAGTTTTTTTAATTTAGACCTTAACTTAATAGATATAAAGACTGCTGTTCATTAACTTAGTAATACGTGTTTTCCTTGTTTGATTAACTACCTAGCAAAGTACAACTTTGTTCGGTATCGCAAATTTTTTACGAATATAGCCTACCAACTTGTTAATCCTACAATGGGTACTCTAGTCTAAAAACGAGTGAACCAAAAAGGAATTATTCAATTCGATTGAGCCGAGCGATATTAAAATTTATTGCATATCTCTATAAGCCTTGTTTTGCTTTACCTTCGATCTTCCGCATTTGTAGCTTATCGTTCAGAAACCCTTACAATCCTATCTGATATTAGCTGATTATCTTAACACAAAATTGACAGAACTAAAGCATTTCACACAACGCATCGGCAAAATAATATCAATGCACGTCCAAGTCCATCATTCTTACACGTTCATCGGCAACAGTCGATCTGACAGCCAAGTCACTGCTGGTATCGTCACCGAGATACGGAACAGAGCCGATCCTATACTTACCTGGTTGTCTTGGAGCTCCTGTGTCACTAGCTTGTTCCTGCTTCTTATTATATTCAGGTTAGTCTGAAATATCTTTTGAAATATCGGGAAAGTTAAGAGTTTTGCAAGTTGCCAAAGGTGTAAAGTCACTGTACAATTAATTTGGTAAATTGAATAATTTATTGGCAATATAGTAGTTGTAATATCCTCCACTTGTCTCTTTACTTTCTTGTTACTTAGCGTCATCTACTTTATATTTGGCCTTACTCTTGGCTGACCCTATCCTCATAATTGTAAAAGTCTGTCATAGCTTATCATTTTCCTTAGAAAGTGTTGCATTTTCAAATTCCTAGTGACTATTTTCTATTGTTTTCTTTAGAGCAAAATACTACCAGCGGATGTACGAAAGTCGTTCCCGGTTTGACAATCGGTTCATTACAAATGAGTTCAGAGAACTTGACTTGAAGAGACTGAGAGAGGGCAGAGAAACTGTCTTACCACTTAATAGGCGAGAACGCGCTAAATACGTCACGGTAAGTTCCAAAAGTGATTAACACAATGAAATAAGTTGAAAATAAAGCTTTAAATGTATGACTTTAATAAATGACTCCACTCAAACCCAGTGTCTACGGTCAATCAAGCCAATATGAACAATTGAATATACTTAAAAAATATACTCATATAAAGTCAATTATACAATATGCTCAGTTGGTACCTTTAGGCTCTTGGGTTGTCTACTCCAGACAAGTATAAATTAAAAAATAGGTTCCAATCCATAACCATTTTCATTGAACTGTCTTGGACTGTTTTCCAGACCACATCATTCCGTCTGGTAGCGTCAGAGAAGCTATACATAAATCGTTCTGTAATCTTCATGATAATCACCACATTCAAGCTGATGATCCACATAGTGGCTGACTACAGTCTGTACTGGGTATTGATGATGATACGTCACCATGGGAGCAAGGAGACTCCGCTGAAACGTTAGTTAATTATGTAACTTAAAGCTAAATAGGTGGTTGACTAAGGCCTAATCACCCTAATTCAGGGTAGGCTCGAGTCCCTCGATGGGGACATTATATGAGCTGATGATGATGATGAAAACTAAATAGTATTGTCCGACAAGAGCTTTTGATTGGAAGTCCAAATTAACTTGCAAATTGAATGTTTTATTGTGATGGCCTTGCGTGGAGTTCATACAAATTCTTTCAATTATCTTATTCATACATAAAAACCCAAAAGACGAAATTTTCAGAATCGGTGTGTATTGCACTCGATTATCTCAGGAACTACTTATACTGGTTCGAAATGAGAAAAAAAATGGATATCTCTAGCGAGGAAAGCTTTATTGTTTTTTCAATAGACTGGTTTATTGACATATCTTTTTCTCTTACCAGCTGGTGTCTCAGATGTAGGAGTACATGTAACTGGAAAAGGTTTTGTGGCTAGATTCATCAGATCTATGTTGAACACATTGAATATACCTTTAAGGTTTTCATGTTATTCGAATAAGGAGTGCCTTCCGGATCCTCATCCGCCTGATTATAAGAGATATACTCAAATTGGTAAGTTTTAGATGATTTCATTAAGGAATCAGTACATAGTATGCGAAAATGAAAGACTCTGGCGAATGTACTTTGTAAACATTTTTAACCAGAATGTAAAATTTATTGTGGATTGGAAAACCGGGCAAAGATGTTTTATAGATATGACGCCAATACGGGTATTACTTATTCTTCTGGCTCAGATATCCGAAGTGAATTATTACTTCCGACACTAAGCGACGCCATTGTGCCCTATCCTATTTTATGCCACTTCTCGCCATTTAACCGTGTGAAAAGCAATAGATCTCGGCACGGCGCACTTGATCTACCCATTTTTTTTTTTCATTTATATTGTAAGACTACTAGCCTATATGAATAGTGGTCACGCGTAAGTACAAGACTATCTAAAAACTGAGTTTTCTTAATAATATTTGACTCAACTAAACCTTTTTTACCATCAGGTATCCTCATATTTCTACTCTGGTTCTTCGCATTATTCGAACCGTACGGTCTCAGACTGAGGCACCTAATCGTTGGACATTATCGTCCAGAGAGAGCGAAAGCTAGAGCTGTGTGGCTTTATAACCATATTTTGAGAACTAGAGGTAATGATTTTATTGAATTCTCCATTTCCCTTTGTCACAGCATCACGCGTGAACGACTGGGCCGATTGACTTGAAATTTGGTACAGGGGTAGCTTATGGTCTGGGGAAAGACATAGGCTGTTTTATCCCGAAATTACCACGGGATCGGGACCTATGCGGCAAAACCGCGGAGTACAGCTAGTTTACAATGAAATTGGCTCTAAACTTTTTCCTTAATCAGATCAAGGACGAATTCCATCACTGTCTTTTCCATCAGTACTATTGTTTCGCTTTGTCTTTTTATTTAACTTCTAAAGTTTTGCAAGCATCAATCATTCATTATAATGGATTTGGAATTGGACTTGTATTTATGGCAGTAAAGATCTTGAAACGAAATATTTTTAAACGAAATATTTTTAAACGAATACTTATTGAATTATGGTAATGTTTTACATTGTTAAAAAATTGTTGAGTTTCGCAGGTTCCTTTATGAAATTAGCAAGAAGAAAATTGCATAGAGAGCATAAATATTCCAGTGAAAAGAAATTAACTTTCCGATGTTGGCTGAAAAGTCTGGTGCCGTAAGTTTATCTTTTGCCAAATTTTAATTTGCAAACGAGTCGAATCTGCATCTAAAATTTTTAAAATCGATGTAGCATCAAAGTTTATTTTGGATTATTATGAACAAAGGTCATTCTAAATTCAATATGGTGGTCACTCGAAGCATAGTACTCTGTTTTATTTAAAAACTAAGTTAATGTACATTTTATTATCTATATCATCATTATATAAAAGGCTTTGTCCTGAATGACTGATGGATCAACGCACAGCCTAAACCGCTGATCGTAGAGACCTGAAACTTGAAGGGTGTGTTACTTGTATTACGTAGGCGTCCGATAAGAAGGGATTTTTGAAAATTCCTCCTCTAAAGGGGTGAAAAGGGGTTGTAAAGTTTGTATGGGACAACGTGATTCCGTGGTCTGATTAAGCTCAAACTTGGCATAAATGTTCTTCAAAAAGATTAATTAAATTCGTGATACTCATTTTTCTTAAAATAATCACCTAACATGACTTAAAAGGGGTAAAAAGTTATTTTGGGGTTGATTTGCGTCGAAATTGGTATCAATACTCCTTTGACATGTGTTTCAATTTGTAATTTGACAGCTGAATGTCAAAATGGCGGACTCAAATAAATTGACGGAAAATGAGAGGCAGCGTATCAAAACTATAACTAAATAAAAATTACCGTGTATTTTTACTTATTAATAGATATTTTTCAACATTCTTCACCCCGCATTATAAATCTAGACATTAATTTAAAGAACTATTTCAAATATCAAATCTGTAGGTGAAATAGTTTTTTCATAAAATGTACCACCAAATTGTTGCGTTACAAGGGCTTCGCTTTGCTCGCCCTAATTAGATATTTTACTCATAATTTGATTTCTGCTTATCATATCTTCAGACATTTTCGATCTAAAATACTACAATAAGAAAATTATTATTCATGTGCGATTTATCGATTTTAGCTTTACGATTTTTAAAATTAGTTAAGTGGAGCAGGGTTTTTTTATAACTAAATCACCCACTTATTATAGATACAAAGATTCGCTAAATTACAATCTCAGTGTTAACTTGGCAGTTTAGTTTTTCGCAGAATCTAAAACACTTTCCAATATAGTAGAACGCCGATTAACCGAATCGCCAATTATCCGAATCGGTCCTAAGTTACTATGTAATGTACCTCTATTAATTGATGTGATTTATTATATTTTGTATTTTCGTTAAGGCCCGCTGGGATTGCAACTCAAATATAAATACTTAAATAAAATAAAATAACTTACTCTGATCGAGATGTTTAAGTGAGCTATAGAGATTGTAGAACTGTGTTTGTTAAAGTTATTATAGTTTATTCTATGTGTGACATCGTTTTTAGAGTTTCGTTCCCAAAGAGTAAAAACGGAACCATATTACTGAGACTTCGCTGACCGTCCGTCTGTCACCTGACTATCTCAAGAACCATGGACATTGGACGTATGATATGAGAGAATGATGCACATTCAAGGTATAGAACGGTGATAGCTAAAGCTACACTTGAAATTTTCACAGATGATGTATTTCTATTCTATTGCCGCTATAGGAAAAATACATAAAATAAAATAAATATTTAAGCGGGACTTCTCAATACAACAAACGCATTTTAACCCTATATTTAGGAACCCTTCGTGCGCGAGTCGAGCTATGTGCAGTCTATGTGCGATAATC
This sequence comes from Timandra comae, assembly GCA_958496195.1. Taxonomy (NCBI): domain Eukaryota; kingdom Metazoa; phylum Arthropoda; class Insecta; order Lepidoptera; family Geometridae; genus Timandra; species Timandra comae. Next base: position 6,168,795 of record OY292376.1, read on the forward strand.
CGAATCGACCCCGGTCCCAATTAATTCAGATAATCGGCGTTCTACTGAATATGTATTGTGTTATGAAATGCCGACTCTTCCGAAGAAAAGATGAAAAATGGGATGGAAGTGGTAGTGGGGTGGAAGGGGTAGTGGCATGGAAGTGGAGTGGAAATGAGAGTGGTGTGGATGCGGGATAGGCATTGAAGTGGTAGAGATGTGGAAATGGGATTAGTGCGGATGTAGGACGGTGTGATGTAGAGCGTCGGTGGCGTAGGGGTTAAAGCCTTTGACTTTCGATCGGAAGGTGCCTGGTTGGAATCCCACCACGTACCAATGTATTTTAAATCATCATTACCAGTTCATTGATCTCCCTACCGAGGGTACAAGACCAGAAATAAGTAATGATGAGTGATGTGGAAGGGGGGTGGTGTGGAAGATGTATTAGTATGGAAGGGGAGTGGAGTGGAACAGGCAGTGACGTGGAAGTGATATTAGGAGGTCAGCATCAGCTACCTAAGGAGGGGCTAGGGCCTGTCCTGAATCATATCTAATAGGGGTATTTTAATTATGTAGGCACATAAAATATTAACGTTTACCTAATTTATATGTCGCTAGCGGCGCCCCGCGGTTTCACCCACGTTGTTCCCGTTCCCGTAGGAATATGGGGATAAAATGATGCTAAAAACCTTCCCACTGAATCACTCTAAAACAAACCGCATCAAAATCCGTTGCGTAGTTTTAAAGATCTAAGCATACATAGGGACCTTTGGACAGAGAAAGCGACTTTGTTTTATACTACACTAGCGGCCCGCCCCGGCTTCGCACGGGTCCAATTTTCCAGCTGATTTTCCAGATTTTTTTACATAAGAACCTTCTACAGAGAATTAGAAAACTACAAAAAAAAATGACAAATCGGTCTAGCCGTTCTCAAGTTATAGCGTCAGGAAGGAAAGCCCGACTTATTTTTATATTAGATATGTAGTGATAATGAATAATATAGGTGTGTTTATTGTTTAATTTAAATCTCGACTGCCAGACCCACATACGATACGATACGATACGAAATTCTTTATTGAATACCAGAATGCTACATATTGATTAAAGTTATTTTATTACATCGATATTTAGCGTTAGCCCAAAATAACTATTCTTCGCGTACGAAGTCGCGGGGCAGAAGCTAGTTATTATATATAAGTCGACCAACCCGCACTTGGCCAGCGTGGTTGACTAAGGCCTAATCACTCTAATTCAGGGTAGGCTCGTGCCCCTCGGTGGGGACATTATATGAGCTGATGATGATATCATATTATAAGCTTACTTTACTACGAATTTGTTCATAGGTTTGCATGGCTAAGAAACTGGCTCGGTATTTCTGATGAAGAGGGCAAATGTCTACTGTGTAACACTACTGAAGAACCCAGTAATTCTAACACTAAAATTGTCAGGTACTTGTTTGCTTATCCCATGATTCTAATCATTACTTATATCATAACATAACATAATCATTCACCACATCATCTCATTAGTAACTAACCCCTAAGTTCGTGACTAGGGTATCACAAACTACGCACACACTCATTCACATACACACCCAGACCGAGACAAACATTTGTGGTTCACACCAATGTTCACCCCGCATGAGAATCGAACCCGCAACCTTACGGATGGCAGTTTGGTATGGTGACCACTCTGCCATCGAGGTCGCCATAATTCACAATTAGCTCTGGTAATTTTAAACTTTTAGCCAGCATGTTATTCTAACCCCTGAAGCAAAAAGAGTGGTGTTTGAAGTTTAACGTGTCTGTGTGTGTGTGTCTGTCTGTGACATCATAGCTCCCGAACGAATGAAGCGATATCAATTTAGTTTTTGAGCAGCTAGAATAACTATTTCAAAGATTAACGCTGTTGTGACTTATTATTGCTGCGTCCATTTGCAAGTATATTACCCGCTTACCAAGATTTATCTAACTGCAAATATGACCTTTTCAGATGTAAAGTACCAAATTGTCCTGGAACTTACTGTATAAAATGTTTCTCTGATATTGGTCAAATGTGCACCATATGTTTGCCTCCTTTAGACTATGTGGACTTGAGTGATGTTAGCATGGAAAAGTAAGTCAGATATTTTCTGTTTTTTTTTGGAACCCAGTTTCGCAATAGCCTTTGCTATTTGAAATCTCTTCTCTCACGGAGTACTTTTAGTAGCGCTATCGCTAGTATCTGTCTTTAAGAATCCACTCTGCAGGTCAAAGAATTCCATCCTTTAATCATAGAAGTATAGTAAGAAGCAATAGTCATAATCTCCACGCTTGCTAAACGTGTGTCGGTGATCTCAAACATGTGCCATGTTTGGAAATTGTGAACATAATATCGCTTAATGTGGGAATTGAGGCAGACCTTGGACTTGACAAACAACAGACCACATTTGGATATTTTTAATAAAATATTTAAGTATTTTTAATGTTTCCATTGAAGAGGATCATCTGACGATGACAGTAATGATGAAGGAGGTCCAAGTCCGAATATGAATAACAACATGGATAACAATGATAATAATGATGACAATACACAAAATAAAGTACGTATTTTTGTTGATTTAGGCGTTATTCTGGTAGCAGTAAAGTTCAAGATGGCTTGACTCGACCAGCCAAAGACTTCATTTTCATAAAATATTAACGTGAAGTAGCAACTCTAGCTATTATTTTGCGTGCTCTCACTCGTCAGAAGGTAGAATCATCTTGTATGCCAATACTTGTTGGTGATCTGAAACCCTAGAATTACCTCGCTCCTTCTACCATCTCCCAATAACCTGTTATCTTTTAGAGACTGGCAATACACTTGTGCTTTTCACGGCTAAACTACTGAACCTATTGACTTGAAATTTGGTACAGGGGTAACTTATGATCCGGAGAAGGACAGAAGATAAGTTTTTTCTCGAAATTCCCAAGGGATTGGGAACTATGCGGGTAAAACCGCGGAATACAGCTAGGTATATAAAGAACAGACATTTAAGATGAAACAAATGTTTTATGTACAACATTTTATTTTCAGGATAATATTTCTGAACATTCAGATGATTCGGATTCCAAATATAGTAGTGAGATATATCCGCTATTAAATAATCGTTTTAATGCAACTAATAAATTATCAGTTAATACAATGAACAATGACGATTTATCGAATTTGAATAGACCAATACATTTTGATAGTAGAAGTTCTAAAATGTTTTCTTACACTGGACGTAAATGCAAAATGAAAACACGGTTCAATAACTCTAAATACTTGATAAATAACATTCTAAATGTGTTCGTTATTCAATATGAATTACATTCCATATTAAAACAAAACAGATTCTACAAAGCGCTAAAAATATTTGACATAGTCGGTCTCATACAAATTACTAACATATTAATTATTCCAATTCTGTTACAAAACAACAATAAACATCTTGCAAATATTTTACAAAATGCCATAACAGAATCTAAAAATAAAAAAGAAACGGAACCTGATGAAAAAATAAATAAGAACAAAAAGAAAGAAAAGAAAAAAGATAAACCGGAAAAAGAAAGAAAAAAATCAGCGCCTCAATCTAACAAAAAGGATATTAAGAAATCTAATAAAAAGAAAAATAAATTACCTAAAGACAACCCAGATGGCGATAAACCAGACAAACCTAAAACAAAAAAGAAGAAAAAGGTTAAAACATCATTAGAAGATGTCCGTTTAAAAATTGACAAAAAAGGTTCAAAATACTGGAAAAATATACTATTTTGCATAATACCGTGCAGAAAGCAGAAGAAAACATCGTTACCGAGTTCGCAGATAAATTGCAAAAAGAAAAAGAAGAAGAAATGTAATGAAATTGAGACTAAGGATGAAAAGACAAGTACAAAATTCCATGACAAGAGTGTTCGTGTGTTTACGTATTTAGCAGAACTTGATTGGATAATGAACAAAAAATGTGACAGAAGTACGGATATCAATGAACGCGAAACATTACGTGAAGTGCAATCTGAAAGTATGATTAGAATTAATGACGTAAGATATTTTTGTAATCTGTACAATAGAAACGAAAAGCTCGTCAGTAAACACCAGCTAGCTAATTGCTAATAATTCTCAATTTTTCGTCTTCATAGGGAAAACTTACATAAATCTGTTTTTAACCCCCGATGCAAAAAGAGGGGTGTTATAAGTTTGACATGTCTGTGTAGGTGTGTGTATGTGGTATCATAGTTGCCGAACGGGAGAACCGATTTCAATTTAGTTTTTTTTTTAAAGGGGACTTACGTGCGAGTGTTCTTAGACATGTTTGATGAAAATCGGTTGGCACGTTTAAAAGTTTGGGGGTTTGAAAGTAATTGTGTTGGGGGATTTTAATTTTTTTTTTTTAATAAAGCAGCTTTTTTATGTCAAAACTTTACATGAATCAAATAGCAGTAGTAAGTAGTGTTGGAAAGAATGCAAAATAATCGATCAAGTAAGTCGTTTTAGCGTTGTAATATTTTTACTAACTTCGCAAACCTTATTCCAGATATTGATACCCAAATTAAATCTAAACTTTTCTACGGAATCTGTTTGTGTGGAAGTAAACAAAATGAATAACGATAGTCACCGATCTCAAAAAAAAATTAATGGTACAAAGAAAAGTAAGTCAGTTTAAATGAAAGTCGTTAACATTTCTCAATTACAAAAAAATACTTTAAAAAAGAGTCTACTTGATACTGATGCTTAATTTAGTAGGGTACCCGACCTCTAAAATCCTGAGAGTCCTGAGACCTTTAAAGAAGAGCAGCTTCGGTTCCGTTTTTTAGTACAATGTGGCCCCCCTAGTTAAAAAAACTCAGTTCTTGAATGCCGTGCAACAAATATGGATAAAAATACATCATTTGTAATGAAAGTACCTAAAGCTTTACTAGCTATTGTCACTGCAGTCATCCACAAGGCTGCTTTTTCTGAATTGTGTCAAAGCTGTTCAGTAGCTATGTAGGTTTTTAGTTATGTTATTTATAACTCTTGTTGTTCTCTGTTTTCCCAAGACGATTAATCTCACCCTTCAGTACGGTACTTGCTTAGGATTTCCCTTTTGCACCAATATTGTAAGAAAGTAATACATATTATGTTGTCTAATTATAGAAAAGGAATATTCAAAAAAGGCGATTGAGAGATATTTCAAGAAATCCTATAAAGATCCTTGGGAAGCCCATAGTAAAGCAGAGGACGTGGAAAGTCTTTCCTCTGATGACAATGATTTGAAAGGTAAAGGACTACCTCCTTGGGTTTCAAATTTCCAAAAATCTTACGTTAGTTGAAGTAAGGTGAAGTAGTTGTACGTAAGGCGTTCACTTTATTACATCAGATATTGACTTTGATTTGAGTTCGTCAGACATTGAATTGACTGTAATACGTCATAAGTTGAAACGAGTACATCAGGCGTTGACTTTATTGAATAAGACGTTGAAAGTGGTACGTCAGACGTTGACTTTAGTACGTCAGGCGTTGACTTTAGTACGTCAGAAGTAAGTACCGCTTGACCGCTGCTCCCGTGAAACGGCAGAAATTGGAAACTCGGTGACAATGTCAAAATGGCATTTATTTATTGTCAGTGTCTTTAGTATCAAGTGCTCCGTGTTTTAAATCTTTATTTATAAATTTAAAATATTATATAATCTAAAAGCATGTAAAAGTGATGCCCCACATACTATTCTAAAGGATGACTAATGGATTATAGAGAAAAGTAAGCAGCTGGTCACTTTATTTCCTTAAAACTAAATACACATATGGATTTTGACTGTTACAGGTTTGTGTTGTCAGTTCTTAGTTAAATTCTCGACATATTTTTCATTACAGTAAATTAGGTAAGTAAGTTAATAATAAAAAATAATACCGTTTGTAATGATTTAAATAAATAAAAATACTTTTATTGTCAAAAGCACAAAATATAAAAACAACATACAGTGGCTTAAAATAATAATTTTTGCCAAAAGTAAAGGTGAATTTACACAACTTATCGAAGTTCGTGAAATACCCAATAACAATTCTTGATTGACGACCGAGTCAAAGACTACAGTGGTGTATTTGGTGGTGACCCTGCCTGTTATGCCGAAGGTTACGAGTTCGATTTCCGCCCAAGAGAAACATTTACTTATATTTGATTAACATAAAAGGATTATTGGGGGAAAAAACCTACAGCTTGTCAAACTTTACATAAGTAAGTAAAGATAACTTCTTTTTTTTTCAGATTATTTTTAATTGACAGAGGAGCAAGCAGATTTAAATGACATACAAGTTAGACGGTGTAGTGAGACGGGTTAGCAAAGGGTGTACAGTCTGGACCGCAATAATACTGCGTGTGCACTATCCAAATCTATGACTTATTTATTTCACTATATGTATTTAATAATAAATGTATAAAATACCATTTTTGTGTTTTTATTTATTTACATAAGTATGGTACTGAGAGCACTATAGTCTATCTTTGTTTGTGTGTAATGTTTTGAAACAATATAATTAGGTTTCTAACGATATAATAAAGCATTGAATATTTAATAGATTGCGTTAGTCAAATTAAACGATTATTTTTTGCCTATATTAAAGCAAGTTAAAATGTAATGGCAATACATGAGAAAGAGATGCCTAGTTCTCTGTTTCATGGAAACCAACGGTGGCGGTCCCCGTTGTTTCACGACTGCGTTGGCTTGTCTATACCCTAATGTGAAATTTCACAACTGTATTTGTTGCATTTCAGCCAGTTGATATTTGTTACTATTTAATTTACAGATAGCGGTACGCAGTACGATATACAGAGACCATTGAAATACTTCAGTTCGCTTGGCCACGATGATTTTCTTGAGTAAGTTTCGGATAATAGACGTAACAGTATTAGACATTAATATTAATAAATACCTTACATAAATAGATATATTGATAGTTGATGCAAAACGATAGTTTATTTAAACTGCGAATAAAAAGTAAACGAGATGTCGATTAACTTTCTGTATTATTATGTCCACAGCAACGTAGAAGATTTAGTTGCACTTGATATGGACGAATTTGATTTTCTGGTAATCATTTGACATGCCTTAAAGTATGTTCTAAACAATACACAGGTTTTGTAAAACTAATATTATTTTAGCTAGCCAGCAGTCAATCAACCCATCAAAGACATGTAAATACCGAAGAACATGATACAGCAGGAGATCAAAAAGAAACGGAAAATAAAGAAACTGAAATATCTGTAAACTTAAAAGAAAAACAAAGTAATAAAAAAGAAACTATTAGTCAAACGAATGACGACAATGATGTTGGTAATAAATCAGATGTTAAAGGGAATACAAAACCGAAGAAATTCAGTAAAATAATGAAACTCTGTAGTTCTACTAATGATTTAATTGGTAACTATAATTACTAATATAGTATTCATAAATATGCTTAAGATATAAGAGCCAGAACAAAGGTATGCAATGTGTGTGAGATGACCAAAATTTCCAAAATCAATATCTAATTTCCGTTATGCATTTTAAAAGAAATTACGGAGAAACAGACAAACGGAAACAATGATTTTACCAAAGAAGTAATATAAAAACCATTATTTAGATTTGTATTTTGTGTATTTCAATAGTTTTAAGATTAATGTAATTTTCACTGAAGTACTTAATACTTAATAAATAAATTTATAAGAAACTAGCGGTCCGCCCCGGCTTCGCACGGGTCCAATTTTCCCGTTGATTTTCCAGATTTTTTTACATAAGAACCTTCTCCTGACAATAACAAACACAACAAAAAAAGAATTGGCCAAATTGATCCAGGCGTTGTTGAGTTATGCGCTTACCAACACATTTTGCGATTCATTTTTATATTATAGATTAGTAAGATAAATTATGATCTTTTTAACATTATATAATTGTTATCTTTAAAGGTATTGAGGGAGATTCCAAAACTAGTCCAAGTCGAAAGAACTCCTCAACTAACTCAAGTTGTAAATGGTTTAAATTAAGACAGTAAGTTCATAATACTTCTTGCATTAAAATCTTCTTGTTTTCAAGACGACGTTTGCGATCATCAGGTAACCATCACTTCGAGTGCAAAACTCCGTAATTTCAAAAGAAAATTATGGCATTTGTGAAAAGGCAAATATTTTACACTCTATCTTCTTAGATATTTGGGATGTATATGTTCTAAAAGTGTATTATATGAAAGTGGAATTGCCCATTTATTGCTATAATCCTAAGCTAAAAAGCATTAAATTAGGTACTAACTCTTATTTATAAAACTAATTAAAACTAATACACCTATTCAATTTTGCAGAGTTCTATCAGACAAAATTCCATGTGTCAAGTAAGTTTATGTTAGTTTGTTATTCAAAATCATTACTCTTTACGTCCAAGAGGTGATATTTAAATTGTTAATCATTGTTGATATTTAAATTGTTAATCATTGTTTCAGATGTCCCATGTCAATGGTAAAAGGATTGTACAATGCATTTTTGCCTTCAGAAGTCAGGCTTTTTCAAGGACGCCGATATATGTATAATGGTATACCAAAGTGATCAGTAATTTATAGCTCGCAGTTGTGTTTTATTTCTAATTTAAAAAAGGGTGGGAAAAATCTGTTGAATTATCCCCGACCAGTCAAATTTTACCATCACTATTAGTTTGTAAATGTTATATTATAGGCTCTACACAGACGGACTGCAATATAACCGCAAATTGCAGTTCAGGTGCAGTTTGTATGCAATTGACTCAATAGACTGTCAACTGCAATCAAACTGCAATTTGCGGTTGGATTGCAGTCTGTCTGTCTAGAGCCTAAATGTTTATTATTGTCTCCAGCGGATAAAGCTGTCAACGTTTCTCCTAAAATGTGTTCTTGGTAAGAATCCTTTAATATTCCCTACTGCCATATTGCATTAGGAATAGTAATGTCCAGTTCATCGCTGTTTATTTCTAGTGCGTGCCAAAGAAGCGTACCAACTACAATAAAAGATCGTTTCAGCCTGTCACGCTTAAGGAAACCAAAATCATCTCCTCGAGTTTACGGTAATATTTTTAACTAAGTACACATAACACAATGCTTATTAAAGCAAATTCTCTTTTGGTGCCTCCAACAATGGCAGCAGCTGGAAATTTCAAATATTTACGCCCATAGCGATGTCTTGGTGGAAATATGGGATTTCTATTTGCTGATATACCATGATCGTCAAAGAGAAATGGGAATTATTAAAAATCATTTCCATTATTCTTAGTTGTCCCGTTCGTATTGTATAGAATAGACCGATAGTCGATGGTCTTTTTAATGCCATTTTTTACTTTTTCTTTCAATTGTATCTCTCTTTTTCGAACTTTTATCCCATGTCTATTTGGGGTCGGTTTTTAGTTTAACCAGATTTGGCGGAATGTCAGTATTTTACGTGAAGCGACTGTCATCAGACCTTCACAACCCAGAGGGCTACACGACATTTTTTGGTTACTCTTTCGACTGTACCATGTTATGAAAATCGATTTAAGATTATCAGATAAGAGTCAATCATACTTTTGGAATTACATGTTAACTATTTGAAAGGAAATGATGAGGGTTTCAAAGGGCTAAAATGGGACCCTCAGAATTCTATTACCTAGGAGCTCCGACATAGTTAATTTATTAAACAATACTTCCACTAAATACCACAAATATTCTATCAACAGACGCCCAAGTAGAGGTCCATCATTCAACTTGCACATGCGCCACTCAGTACTACGTTACCAATCGGGACGTTGGAACATTCCGTAACAGCAGCCCTCGAAGTCAACGAAGTAATTGTAAGAATTGACGTAATATTATCAAACCTAATAATATATATTGGTTGCACCCGTATAAGAGAAATAAATCAATTTTACCAATCCCTAAGAAATATTCTACTAATATTATAAACAATACGATAGATTGTAAGGATAGATTGATATTTGTTACTCATTTACTTAACAACTTATTTAGGTGGCATTTGGTAAAGATGTTTCTTATAACCAGAAATATAGAATACATTAAGTCCAAAATTTTGATTTTTGCGGACAAAACCGAATAAAAATCTTCCACTTGAACTGCTATTGCTGAAAACTGCATTAAAATCCGCTACATAGTTTAAAAGATCTAAGCTACACCGTAGGAGGTGTCGCTCAATATCACCACACACTGCTTAAATCATCTGCTATAGATGTAGAGGCCACTGATGACGATGATGATGATGAGTTTAAAAGATCTAAGCGTACAAACATCGCAAGCGATTTCCTTTATACTAATGATGTAGTAAATAATAATTCTACAGATACAACTGATGATTCAAACGGTACACTAACAGACAGCTTAATATCCGGATCCCATACTTCCGAGTCTGCTCACTCCAAAGGCAGTGAAGATGAAAAAACAGATACAACTGTCTATAGTCTAGCAACAGTAGATTACTGCGATCCAGCCAAGAAAGCAAAACGAATGAAAATCAAAGTTATAACTAAAACTAATCAGTCTACGTATACTAATACAAATCAACATGTTGATGTGAGCACTATTACCGATGATTGGTGGAGTCCACTAATTGAAAAGAAAGATATAAAACAGGTTGAGAATAAAGGGGATACATCGACTTCGGATGAAGTTTATAGGAAACGAAGGGTATCGAGGAATAGAAGAGTTGTTACGTTTGAAAGTTTTGATAAGATTGTACCTTATGGTAAGCATAAGTTCTTTTAATTATATCACAGTAAGCTAATTAAAAATGAATTGATTAACCATTAATACGTATTGTTCAAGGGTGGTGATTCAATTCCTTTAGCAAGTCCTCATAGCGAAGAGGCTATCACGATTTTTAGCTTTATAAATAACTAGCAGCGCCCCGCGGTTTCACCCGCGTAGTTCCCGTTCCCGTAGGAATATGGGGATAAAATTATGCTAAAAACCTTCCCACTGAATCACTCTATCTATTAAAACAAACCGCATCAAAATCCGTTGCGTAGTTTTAAAGATCTAAGCATACATAGGGACAGAGAAAGCGACTTTATTTATACTATGTAGTGATAATTTGTGGAGGTAGATTAAGAGATCAGGCTTTACGGGTCTGGCATAGTTGCTGAGCGACTGAAAGTCCCTTATAAATAAAAGATTTAAAAAATCCTGGATGAATTATTGCCATCAGTGAGAAAGAAGTCTTTAGGTCGATTCGACGATACTGTATGTATACGTACATTATTGGATGAAGCCTATCAGTGAGCTGGGGTGGACTGATGATGATATGATGAAAAAAAGAGAAAAGAAAGAAAAAGAATATTCAACACCCAACAACATAACACAAAGAACAAAAAAAAACAATAAAGAAAAAACAATGATGATAGTTAGTAATTAGGTAATACCGATGTTTATTTTAAAACTTTTTTTTTCTGTTTAGCTGGTACAGCAAGGCGATGTGACATATTGACGGCGAAACGTTTTCTCTATGAAGTTAGTTTATTTAATCTTATTATCTTTTAATTTTTTTTATTTAAGCACTTCTAGTTTGTTGTCATTATGATGTAGGCAACTGCTAAAATTTAAAAAGAATAAATTAAAAATTTTAAAAACCCCCAACACAATCAAACCATAACCCCATAACTTTTTAACGGGTCAACCGATTTTCATCAAACATGTCTAAGAACACTCGCACGTAAGTCCCCTTTAATACAAAAAAAACTAATTGAAATCGGCTCATCCGTTCGGGAGTTATGATGCCACAGACAGACAGATACACACACACACACACACACAGACACGTCAAACTTATAACACCCCTCTTTTTGCGTCGGGAGTTAAAAAATACCGAGGTGCACAGCTTTTCTTGAGACAAATAGACTATTTCAGACGTTCTAAATCATTCAGTAACTAAATTAAGTCAAGTGAAATAGCATTTAGGATCCTAAATAGCATTCAAATTTGGAAGAAGTGTGGCTTGTCTTTATGTCTTAATAAGAAAGCGATTTAGGACGTCTTAACTTAGTCAATTGAAATAAGGCCTAAAGCTGGTAGACAGTCTATATTAATAAAACCTCATCATACGTAAGTAGGTACCAATTTTTTATAAAATGTTTTAAGCTATTGCATAGCATCTATCGAGGGCCTTGAGCGCGGGGACCGAATCCAGAAATTCCGTAACGAAAAAGAACCTTACGTTTTTATTATTTTTTTATCGAAAACTTTTTTTTTTGTAAATTTTCCAAAAAGTTTTTATAGTAATGTAGACAAAGTTTTTATTGTATGAAGTCCCAAGTACGACATCAAAATTTCTAAGGTTAGGATTGCAATACAAAAATAAAAAAACAATTAGTTGATAAAATTGCTATGCAATAGCTTTACCGCGGCAGTCCCCGAGTGCCACACGTTTTTGTGTAATCGCCTTATTTTTTATTATAGTCACAAAATAGTCGCCATGAAATATTCTCACCAAAAGAACACGGATATGGAACTCAGGTAGAGTATTATTAAAATAATATCTGCTTTACGACGAATAGCCATTTAATATAGTTTATTCTTATTGTAGTAATACTTATAGTAAATATATGTATTATATTAAAATAATGTTTTATTTAATAAGAAGATTTATACACTAGCAGATACAAGAAATAATGTTTACGTTAAGTATACTGAGATGTATTTCAATAATATTTTATAAACTTTCATAACATACTGTGCCGGCTCATGCAGTGGGATAGGGGCACGAAGATGACGATATTTACAAATATGCTTTAATTTTTGTGAAAAGTTTATTAAATTGCCATAAATGAATTTTTAATGCTTTTTTGCTATTACAGTCATGCAAAAACGCGGAAAGAGTCTGTTCATCTATCAGTAGTCGACGTCGAAGTAAGTAAATTAAACAATATTTACTCTATAGTGCATATTTCATCCCTGATTTTATAGCCATTCTCCATAAATTTTCTAAAATCGGATTAGTAGTTCTTAAGATAATTGCATTCAAACTTGGCTAAAAGCATATATCAATTTGCATCTAGAAGCTAAAAAGATCAGTCCTTTTCGCGTTTAGGAGGTAATGCTGTATCGTTTAGAGATTAATTTAAACATAATCATTCACTACATCATCTCATTACAGTAACTGACCCCTAACTAAGTTCGAAACTTGTATCTACGGTATCAGAAACTACACATACTCTCATTAATACACACACACACACCCAGACCGAGGCAAACATTTGTGGTTCACATAAATATTCACCCCGCGCGGGAATCGAACCCGCAACCTTACGGATGGCAGTCCGGCATGGTGACCGCTCTGCCATCAAGATCGTTACTAATTAAAGCTCTTGGCTTAGATTAATTAAGACCCTAAACTCGATAATTGACGGTTTTTGTACTTTTTGATCTAGTCATATTATATGAAAAGCGTATTTTATAAACATGCTTTTCGGTAATAATTAAAGGAAATATTGTCATCTAAAAAATACTCAGAGAAAAACAATATTATACAGAAAACTTAAAAAATATATCAAGAAAACTGAACATATGTTTTCTGAATTTCACTTTTAGCATTAACTTCCATGCCTTCGGATTCTAGTAATTCGACCAATTTAGCACAAAAAATTAAACAAACTTAAAGTCCAGATCCTTATTAAGGAAATACTCATAGGAAAATTTAATTGTTATTATAATTATTATTGAAATCGAAAAAAATATAAAGTTAGAATTTGTAAAAATCACACTCAAGAAAATCGTAATTTACGTTGATAAATGGTGCTCAAAACGTTATTAAAATTACCTCAAATAATAAAAGAATATTTTCTACAACAATTATACTAAAAAAAAATCTCTAAAACAAATTGTCTTTTTTTCTACAAATATTTTAAAATCATCATAAAACTACTATAAAATCGGACGCACGAAACAATTCAAATCAGTCTGCCGCGAGGCTTTTTAGAGAGAGGACGTATCGCTCCTACCGAGCGTTTAACCTTTGCGGCGCGTACGAATTTTATACGATAACTCATCAACATGTTTTGATACTCGATAATAATTTTTGTTTTTTAATTTGAATTATTTGAGTGAATATCCCGGCGCCTAAATTTGCGTGGCAACTATGAAATCGGTACTAAAAAATATAGTTATAATGTTTAAAACTTTTTTTTTAGTTAGATGAAATAGTCACCTATATGAGGCACTAAATATTTCATTACTGGGATTAATAGGTACTCCAGAAAAAAATGTTAAACCTCGAAATCTTTCATCGCCGTGTCTGTCCACAACTCACCTTGATGTGTATTATACCTCCTTGATGAAAACCTATTGGTTGAATACATTGAAACCTAGTTTTATATGATACTTGGATAGTTAAGGTATTGTTACGGAATACACTCAATCAAATATTTAAACAATACGACGAATGGTTACTAGAAAAACATTTGTCCCAGAACTTCCTTTCATCGCCATGTCAAAAACATTTTTAAACATATTGTTCCACCTAAAGACTTGCGTCTCCTTCTCTGTGTGCTAAACGTTGCCCAATAGTACCGCCTCAGTGCTCGACGTGGAAGGACGTGTCCACGTGCCTGCGTTTTCAAGCTATAAATGTAAGTGTATCCCATTTTTGTTACTGGACAGTTTTTCTTTCATCGCCGTGCATAGGTATAACTTCTATTTGAACAAGTTTATACTCTTGATTGAGCATTCGATAGAATGCCCATACTCTTCTGTTTATTTGTGAATTGTTTAGTTCTTAGGATACCTAATAGATTTTATGTAATTTTAAATTTTCGACTCGTTTCTCATCGCCATGCTTTCATTTCCGTGGTTTCCATAGCAAATATTTGCTATGGCAATGAAAAAAAAGACACGGCAATGAAAAAAATTTCATTGCCATGTCTTTTAAAACAAATTACTTTCATCGCCGTGGCCAGGTATTTCATTTCCGTGACTTTTATTTTCATCGCCATGGTATGATTAGGCAAGGAAAACATATTTATCTGTACATATACAGTGTACCGAATACTGACAGTACAGTACTCGTCAAATAATATATCTGCAATACGACAAAAGACTTAAGTAAAGACTTATAAGTACAGTAAATAACTCATTTGTGTTTACTGGACTCCTTCTAGCTGGTTTTCTTGATTCCTTAAGATCGTCTCCATTCTGATGCACTGTAATGGAGTCGTGTACCAGCCGTTCCACTCCGCTCTGTCTTCGGCTCTTCTCAGAGCTGGTAATTGAGAGCCCTGTTATTGCCTTGATCAGGTTTGACCAACGGGTAGGTCGGGTAGGTCTACTTTTCCCGCCACAACCAGCTTGTCCAAGCTGTATGACCGTTGTAGCTCCAAATGTGACCAAAGTAGGTCAGGACTCGTAGGTAACATATTTGTTTCATACTTGTTTTTACGTCAAGTAGTTCTAGAATAGACTTATTTGTACGTCTCGCTGTTAACGGTATGTGTGGCATCCTTCTCCAGCACCACATCTCGAAAGCCTTAATCTTTTTTCGATCTACAGCGCGTGGATAGACCAGGACTCACAGCCGTATAGAAATATCGAGAATACCTGAGATCTAATTAGTCTCATCTTTGTTACGTTTGGAGATGGTTTGGACATTCCAGATTATCAACATTTTGCTTATTGCTTGCCCATCTCCACACAAATTCGAATCTCTTTCTCGCAGCCTCTCTGATTACTGATCGTCCAGCCTTTTTTTTTTTTAACGCAGTGAAAATGCATATAATTGCACCGTGAGCCGATATTGGGAGGGCTCACGGGGCATGTAGGGCTCTCCCAGCCAGAAGGGCTGGGCCTACCCACTAAAAACACAGCGACTTCCGTCCACGTTACATTGGGGTACCGTAGGTTCCCGAGGGGGATTTCTACTACGGCACTCCAACGCCGGGCCCGCACTAAAGCGGCGCCTCCCTCCTTGAGAGGACCTCTCCGGAAGTGAAGACGTCCTCGACTACTGGTACCAAGGGCAAGCGTCCTCCCGACGCTCTCCCTTTTTACCAGAGCTCAGGAGAATCCCAGCCCCCCCTCACTGACCCCCTCACATTAACGGGCACAGCCAACTGCGTCCGAAATGTGGGGGTGATCGTCCAGCCTAGGTATACAACCAAAACTTGCTCATGAATTCCAGGTCTGACAATTCTCCTGTGCGTGTGATCTGTTCAGCTCGGTCAGTGACCATAACCTTTGTCTTCGACTTGTTGACCCAAAGTCTTTTAGAACTCTCCTACTTATATTTCGTATATCCTATAGTATTCACCATAGATGTTAAATAGAAAAAGGAACTCTTTTTCAGCCTCCTCATCCGGGATGATATGCAACATAATCTTACTGGCATGGGATATAAGTGCTACAGTCCGGTAGGGTGCACATTTTTTTTTACCCAGAATAGGCTTGCACTTGACTGTAACTAACCTGATGGAAAGCGATGATACAGTCTAAGATGGAACGTGCTCACCCAGAAGGTGACCTATTGACTCGCGGCTTAAAAAGACCCAGCCAGTTGAGCCTTTGACTCAATGTATGAACCAAAATTGAGGGTTGAGGTCAGCGTTATTCCAAGAAGGTCAGGGTGGTCCACTATAGGTAAGGATACACTCCGGAAAATAGGAGCCAGTTCGAACAGCGTCTTCCTTGCGGAGAAAA
Organism: Timandra comae; assembly: GCA_958496195.1. Taxonomy (NCBI): domain Eukaryota; kingdom Metazoa; phylum Arthropoda; class Insecta; order Lepidoptera; family Geometridae; genus Timandra; species Timandra comae. The sequence continues at coordinate 6,185,412 of OY292376.1, forward strand.
GACACGCCTGGGTCTTCAAGGCATTGAACTTGATCAGATTGGCATCGCTCCAATCGGAGACTGCCCGAAGGGAAAAGTTCGTGTAATCGACCTAGCCTCTCTTAAATACTGTGTCTCGGCCGCACTAGCACGCGGGATGGATATGTAATTCTCTACAACTGTGCAATCATTTGCATACTCATAGGTTCTGGGCTTTGGCAGATCATTGATATGCAACAGGAAAAGTGTTGCAATGAGTACTAACCCTTGGGGAACACCAGCATTAATCGCCATTTGATCGGACGAGCATCCATCAAGAACGACCCGTATCGATCGATCCCGCAAGAAGTCCGATATCCACCCACACAAACTAACAGGCAGACCGTATGATGAAAGCATGCTTATAAGGCATGTAATTTTGTGGACCCCTTCTTGAACAGGGGACCAAAAGCGATTCTTTCCAATCTTTAGGCCATATATCATAGGGGTTTTATGTTAATCTTATTAAGAAATTCGATCAATTATTATCATTCGATGTGGCGTAGATAACCCGTCTGGGGGAGTATGCCTCTCCTTCTCGGAGACAGGCGTGTATATATTGTATGTTAGGATAATATAATACTCATGTCAGTATATAAAAAAAATGTTTTATGTATGGATTTTCATTTCCGTGGTGATTCTTTCATTACCGTGGAACAGTTCTTTCATTGCCGTGGACGCTTGTTTCATTGCCGTGCCCGCATGTTTCATCGCCGTGGCATGAAATTTTTAAACTTGTGTTATTCGTTAGTTTTTTAAGTAATCAGCTTGATAATAAGCAAGAATACATACATTATCAAGAAGTATAATAAACGCTAATTATTTTTGAAAAAAACTTAAAAACAAAAAAATCCACGGAAATGAAGATTTTTGGGCACTTGTTGAAATTCACTCATTTATTAAAAAAAAAATATTAACATTTATGATAACAAATAATGTTTTAGAATGCAGGCATTTACCCACATTAGTAATGTAGGCATTTACCCACATTAGTAATGTAGGCATTTACCCACATTAGTAATGTAGGCATTTACCCACATTAGTAATGTAGGCATTTACCCACATTACTAATGTAGGCATTTACCCACATTAGTAATGTAGGCATTTACCCACATTACTAATGTAGGCATTTACCCACATTAGTAATGTAGGCATTTACCCACATTAGTAATGTAGGCATTTACCCACATTAGTAATGTAGGCATTTACCCACATTAGTAATGTAGGCATTTACCCACATTAGTAATGTAGGCATTTACCCACATTAGTAATGTAGGCATTTACCCACATTACTAATGTAGGCATTTACCCACATTACTAATGTAGGCATTTATTTGTTTTATTCATTACTAGCAGCGTCCCGCGGCTTCACCCGCGAAGTTCCCGTTCCCGTGGGAATTTTGGGATAAAAAGTATCCTATGTGTTATTCTGATGTATAAGCAAGATTATTGTAAAGTTTCATTAAAATCCATTCAGTAGTTTTTGCGTGAAAGAGTAACAAACATCCATACATACAAACTTTCGCCTTTATAATATTAGTAGGATTCCTTGTTGTGAATAATGGAATATCGAATCGAAAGTTATTACGTAAATTATATCTAATCATATACTACCTACTACGAATCGTAAAAAAAAATATACTCGTATTTTTACTTTTGTCAATAACTTTTACACAATTTATAATTTCCAATGGATCAAAACCATTCGGCCGGAGTATTCAGAGCGAGCGCGCCGTCACTACATAGACAGTGTGCATGCGGACACGCGTGCGCGTCTGTGTGAGTGAAAATTTGAGTTGTCGCGCGCCAGATCAACCCTCTTAAAGCTAAAGATTTTGAAAACATATTTTTTTCTGTACAGATCGTAAAACGAAGCGCTTGGAAGATCGTTATTCTCCAAGGAAACTGGTTAGTTACTTTAATACCTATTTAATGCTACGAAAATACATAGAATCGCATACCCCGGGAACCGTGGCGAAGATTCTTGGGTGTTATGTGGGGCTCTTCGAGCCAGAAGGGCGAGGCGTATCCACTAAAAAACAGTGGGCTGCTGAAGAATCCCGGGGGATTTCTACCATCTCACGGGATATTTTACCATACGTTCCATCCATTTATTCACAAAAAATAAGGACCAATCTCTATTGAAGTACTAGTATTCCTTCCAAAACAGTTTCATTTATTGTCAAATAGCTGTGCCCCGCGGTTTCACCCGCGTTTCCGCTCCCGTGGGAATTTCGGGAAAAAACATAGCCTATGTTCTTCCTCGGACCATAAGCTACCCTTGTACCAAATTTTAAGTCAATCGGTTCAGTCCGTAGTTTAGCCGTGAAAAGGTAACAGACAGACAGACAGAGTTACTTTCGCATTTATAATATTAGTAAGGATTGTCGTCACTACTGGGCATAATATGAATCATTGATCTACCTCACACATTACATGAGCTAAAAACACTTTTATCTTATTTTTTCAGCAAAGCACTAGACAAAAACGAACTGAGCTTTTGAAGGCAATCCGTATTTCGTCCCAAATACAATGAGTTTAAAAATGACAATCCACTTGTTATATTATTCATTTTTAGTTTACTTAATATTGTAATAATTTGTTTTGTCTTTTTATATTAATTAAATTCTTGCGTCGTTTTTTAATGCATTGTTTTATTACTTTAAAATTTTTTAAAAGCTTTTTCTGCTGCAGTTTAAAATCCCCAACCGGATAATTTCCCAATTGGAAACATTTCCAAAAAATAATTCCTCAACCATAAAGATCCCCAAACGGAAAACTCCACAACCAGAAATTTCCTCAACCGGAAAATACCCCATCGGAAATATTCCCCAGTCGGAAAATTCTTGTTACTACACTACCCACAAAAATTCCTCTACCGGAAAATTTCTCTGCCGAAAATTTCCAATTTTTGAAAATTCCAATTAATAAATTCCCCATCCGGAAAATTCTACAATCTTAAAATTCCCTAATCGGATAATTCTACAATCGGAAAACTCCCTTATTGGAAAACTCCTCAATCGGTAAATTCCACATTCGGAAAATTCCTCTAAATTCCTTAACCTGAAATTTCCTTAATTGGAAAATTCCTCATGGGAACAAATCCCCTATTGGAAAACTCCTCAACCGGTGGATTCCACATTCGAAAAATTCTACAATCGGAAAATTCCTCATTAAAAAATTTTGTTTGGCTGCATTCAAACTGCATCCGAACTGCAATTTGCGGCGGGATTTCAGTTGGGATGCAAATTGCATTCCAACTGAAATCTGAAGTCCATCTCCAGCCTACAGAATTAGGAATACTCTATGGTAAGTAAGTATGAGTATTCCTAATTCTGTACTCCAGCTAGACTACAGACAGAGCTTAGGAGATCTAATATTAAATCACGCCTACTAACGTATCGTAAGTATATTGTAGATATTTACTCAGTATACAAAAACATTCACACACGTTGTTATACAAGTATGTTATGGGTTACAACATTAGCGATTGATTTACTTACATTGTTTCTTTAAACTATGTAGTCTGTAGTAACTTGATCGGCTAAGCGTGAGTCGGGTTCGCGAATCGAGGGTTTCGCACATTACAATAATTTGTTTGTATTAGGGGCCTATTTCACGATCTTCAAGTAAAGTTACTCACCAAGTAAAGTTGGTTTTGTCTCTTTCTTACTTTATATCAAGTGACAAAGACAAAACTTGTGAGTACGTACTGGGAACATTTACTTGTAGAATGTGAAATAGGCCCTTAATAGAATATTTTTGAAGTACTTACCTATAAATATTTCTAGTTTCGGCGATTTACTTTTGCTATAATAACTCCCACAATACAGCTTGTGAGTAAACATCAAAATATCTAAACTTTTGGAAATAAACAGTTTCAATTGTTTACCAATGATCATTAGAAATGGTACTTATCTTCTCTGAAAGACAATTATTATAAAAAACTGCCCCGGCTTCGCACGGGTTCTATTTTCCGTAGATTTTCCAGATTTTTTTTACATAAGAACCTTCTACAGATTATTAGAAAACTACAAAAGAAAAAAATAGCCAAATCGGTCTAGCCGTTCTCAAGTTATAGCGTCAGGAAGGATATTTTTATATAAAAAATAAGACTTTATTGTGGAGGGCACACCTAGAACTCAAACTGGAAGGGTAGGCATAGAAATGATATAAGTACTTACTTAATGTGTTAAGAAATACTTATCACTAATAATTATTCGTTAGTTCGTGCCTGCTATTATAATAGCAGGCACGAACTAACGAATTTAAACTGGAGTTACTAAGTAGTTGTAAGCCTACTTAGGTACTTACGCTAAGAACAAAATATTTATTTTCTCGCTTTTTAAACATTTAACTATTAATTTAAAATAACTATTAACGGAATAACCCTAAATATTATTATTATCCTGAACGACATTGTTATTGTGAGACGCGGCTCAGAATTAACGATTTCAATTTGATACACGCACGCACATCGCTTGGACATGGATAACAAATTCTCTTTTGTTTTATGGTGAGTTCTTTTATAATCTTATTTTAGAATCCTAATATATCGTCTTGGCTTCCGAAATACATAAACAAATCACAAAAAATACAGAATAATTTGAGGTTTTGGCTACCCGCAACGGCCAAGATGCTCTGACGATTTATTAGCATTTTCTATACTTTCGCAAAATTTATACTATTGTAACATTCCATACATTTTGTAGCACATAATATAAAAATAATATTACCCCGCATTTAATAGCAAATCATACACTTTATCAAAATATCAACTTTTTTTATTAACAGTACATTTGCTAGCGTTTTGACAAAAACTTTAATTACTATCGTAGAATGTATCACTTTTTCTACTAAAAGTACAATCACGCAAAACTTTTAAAACTTAAATTCCTTGTAATACTTATTACTAAACCGAACATTACTTCTTAATTTTTGTAATAGTACCTAATATTTACTAAGCCGTTCCAAGCATTCTTTTAGTGTGATGGAATTCTCTAAATAATCATTCGTTATTTTCGTCAGCCGCTCATCAATGATTTTCATTTTCTTCTAGCGTTTTCTGTTGAAGGTTACGTATATGTTATTTTGCCGGATACGAAAATCAAAATCAATGCTTTCTTTGCGTAGACATGATATTAAAAAATATAAACTAGGACGGCCCCTTCCAACTGTCCTGTTAATGCGGTTGTGCCAACCCTCACATGCGTTAATAGTTCGGTGTCTATTCCCATAGCAGCTGATAACTGGCAAAATATCGCGGTTCATCCATTGTTTGACAAAATAGTTGATAAATTCATCCCATATTGCGGTGTTTTCTTTAACTTCAAACTCTATTGTCAAAAATGCTTCAGGTATATGTGTCACTGGGAGGTGAGCCAACGCTGTAAACAAGGATAAAATTTGTTCACCATTTCCAACTTCATTGATCTTCATTTTCTTAGCCTTTCGGCGAAGGGCCTGAGCGAAATGAAAATGACACCCTTTGATATCGGCAGCTGGATATACCGTTACAAATGCATTCATAGCTGCAAGTTCGTAATCTGACTGAAAAATTGATGGTGTCATATTAGGTAAATGTTGTTTGACCAAATGAAAAAATCTGATGTAGGTAGCTTGTTGTTTATCCGGCAATAAGGCGAAGATGAGAGGGATGATCTTAGTGCAGCTACCATCGCTTCCGATATCCCCGTGGATGGTATATAATTGAGAAAATGGTTTGGGAACGGCTTTGAACGTCCCATCGCCGAAATAATGAGAAATGTTTGCCATAGAATGTCGTGCTTCCATGCTACAAAAAGCAATAATTTTATCAGAAGCTCCGTCCATGAATAACAAAAAGTCTTGAGCTAGTCTTTGTGGAATGATAACATCTTGAAGTTGTTTAAATGTGCAACGGTGAACCTTGTAATATTTTTTTCTAATGCGATATATATATCTTTTACTGCCTCGAAGGATGGTATAACGTCATCATATTCGGGGTCAGATCTGTAACTCCTCATGAATTCGTCAAACACTTTTGGAATAGGACGATAATCATCACAGACGGCTTTTTTAGGCCTTCCATAATTACTTCCAGTTTGTATTGAGACATATTTGGGATACATTGGTGATCTCCCTCCCTTGTAACTGTCCCATCAGTTACACACCAAGTAATAGAGCCACTGCTCATATAACCGGAGCATCGCCATATTTCAGTTCCACCTTTATTTGTTTTAATTTTGTTATAGCGGTAACCATCTTTCCATAACACTTTTCTACCATTACTCATTAAAATAAACTTAATATTTTCCATCTTCAGAGTTATCTAGCTTCAGGATTCAACAACATTGACATCAATGATAGTTAATCAAATCTTTGTCATAATTTTGTTTTAAAATCTATCATAGAGAGCACTTGAGACAGAGTGTAAGAAGGTTGATAAGATATAAAATAAAGAGTATGGAAATTGAAGTAAAGTGACTGTACTTGACTGTACAATAGTATATATTATCATACTGACACTAAAATGAGCTAGAATAGTAAATAAACTACTAATGATTCGTAATACCAAATAAAAAGTGTATGATTTGCTACTAAATGCGAGGTGTTTCAATTTTTATATTATGTGCTACAAAATGTATGAAATGTTACAATAGTATAAATTTTGCGAAAGTATAGAAAATGCTAATAAATCGCTCTGACGTTTTTTCTCAAAAAAAATCGGTACCTACTTTGGTACTTAGTATGCGTCCTGTGGCATATCTACTTGTACCAAGTTTTATCTAATTTAAGTAATACTTACGTCAATAAATAGTAAACATCTAATCCATCTTCAAACAGCCCCGCGGTTTCACTCGCGTAGTTCCCATTCCCTTGGAAATACAGGGATAAACTATAGCCTGACAATATAGCTTCCCATTAGTAAAAGAATTTTTGAAATCGGTTCAGTAGATCCCGAGATTACCCCTTACAATTTAACAAACACACAAACTTTACTTCTTTATAATATTAGATACTTATAGAAGTATAGATGTATTAATGATATGAGACTAGATTCATGTGTACCTAAGTACGATAATATAGTGGTTCTGGATACCGGCTATTAACAATATTGAATTCGAATTTCAGTTTATTTTACGCATCTTTAAGCACAGTTAAATGTATAGGAGGACTGAGGTCATTCCCCGATAATTTCAAATTCGGTGCGTCGTCATCAGCTTATCAGACTGAAGGAGCTTGGAATGAAGATGGTATGGACATTTTTACTTAAAACTTGGAGTATTTTTAAAGTAATTTGTCTTGTAAACTCTTGTACCTTTTTTAAATTTGTCTTACAGGTAAATCGCCCTCAATATGGGACATCGCAGCACATTCATACCCTTCCCCCATCAAGGACCAATCAACTGGTGATACTGCAGCTGATTCTTACCATTGCTATAAAAAAGACATAGAAATAATGAAAGAACTCGGCTTAGACTTCTACCGTTTCTCAATAGCTTGGACCAGAATACTTCCACATGGTTTCGCTACTCCAATCAATTCATATGGCATTCGATATTACAACAATTTTATCAATGAAATGTTGAATAACGGTATCAAACCTTTTGTAACCATTTACCATTGGGATCTTCCGGATAGATTGCAGAAAATAGGGGGATGGACCAATTCTGAAATTATAAACCTTTTCGCTGATTACGCTAGAATTTTATTTGAACATTTCGGTGATAGGGTAAAGCATTGGGTTACTATCAATGAACCAAAGCAGATTTGTAAAGATGGATACGGTTTGGATCTTAAAGCACCAATGTTGAACATTAGTGGTATAGCCGAATATATGTGCGCTAAAAATGTTTTACTGGCACACGCTACCGCCTATCATATGTATGATGAACACTTCAGAAAGACACAGAATGGTACGATTGGAATATCTATAAGTCATACTTGGTATGAGCCATTTTCTGACAGCGTGGATGACTATCAGGCAGCGGTTGATGCTCGACAATTTGATGTCAGTATTTTAGGACTTACTATTTTTAGATACTTGCTGTAGAATAAAAAAAAATGTAGTAATTATTATTATGTATGCACACATTGCATTTGTAAGCGTAAGCGGCCAGTAATTGTTCGCAATAAGACTTTCCACCCACTGACTAGGCCATTCGGCCATTTTATTAGTCCGCATTATAGATTTCAAAGAAATACTGGATACCTATTTTTCATGTAAACAAATAATTAAGACGATTTTCCGACACGAGTTTTCGACGCACAGTGCGTCGAAACTCGTGTAACGTCACAGATTGCTGCACTTCTAAGAAACATTTGACGTCACAAGGTCCCAACTCCTAAACATTAATGCGTTATAAATAAGTCGGGTTGGTAATTATTTTATCTATTATGATAATTATGATTCCTATTACATTTTTCAGTGGGGTATCTACGACCATCCTATATTCTCAAGAGCTGGTGACTATCCAGCAGAAGTGAAAAAAAATATAGCTATAAAGAGCGTTGAACAAAATTATCCAAGATCGCGGCTCGTTGAATTGACTGGTCAAGAAGTGAAGTACATTAGAGGATCGTCAGACTTTTTGGGTGTTAATGCTTATACGTCTAAAATGGTTTATAGAGATGCGTCTTTAGACGGTTTGTATAGAGTACCCTCTTTCATGGACGATATGGGAGCTGTAGTCATCAAAGATACAAATTGGCGTCAGTCAGCATCTTCTTGGTTACAGGTACGTTATTCTAACTTATCTTAGCATTCTTCTTCGGAAATTTTCATAGAAAGCGAAGCTGTGTAAACGTGCGTAGCGTGTGCGTGTACTCCGGTGGGTTTGAGCTTTTATCTCATTTCCATTCCAATCGGGGACAGTTTTTAGTTTAACCAAATTATGATAATGACAATGATGAATGCTATTCTACTCTAGACACTTATGTAATACGTAATTGTACGTTATGGATGAGAACTTTTCTTTGTTTTAAATAAGCAATTACTATATCTCTATTGTTTTTAAAGTTACTATATCTTAGTCTAAATACTATTCTCTGCAGTAGAGACTAAACAAATGGAAACTTTGTTTTTTTTTCTATGTACCAGCATCCCGTAGTTTCATCCTTGTAAATCCTAAACCCGTGGAGATTTTGGGATAAAAGTATCCTGTGTTATTTCTGGTCATAGGACACATCACCACATCTAAACATACCTACATTAAAAGTACTTACCTACATCTAAACCGTACCTACATCTAAACGTAAAAGAGTAGAAAGCCAAACATCCTTGTTTAGGACTACCTACGTATTTTCTAGTTTTAGATTTACTTACCTTTGTAGGTACAATGTAAACTGATTTCAGGAAGTACCATGGGGTTTCTTCAAACTATTCATAGAAATAAAACAATTATACGGGAACCCTCCAATATACGTCACGGCTAACGGATGGTCTACTTCAGGCGGTCTACTGGATGAAACTAGGATAACATACCTGAGGAATTACTTGAGTGCTCTCCTAGATGCTGTGAATGAGGGTTGTAATATCAAGGGGTATTTCGTCTGGTCTATGATGGACGGCTTTGAATGGACGCATGGTTACAAGTAAGGACCCTTTTGGTTTAGTATTTAATATAAAATACAATGATCAAATTTTATAGGATAGGATCGCTACTTGCTCGTGGTCCACCTACATAGTTCACCTGGTTGTACCACGGGTATTTTTTTTCCCCGTGGATCACCACTGTCTAACTGGGTGTACTAATTTTTTGTAAGACTAATGAGAACGGTTGCATAGGCATGCTAGTAGTTCACCGTGGATTAAAATATCATGCCTTAGCAGTTGAAAGCCCGAATATCCTTTTGTACTGTAGTTAAAAGTTAGTTTCGATTTTTACTATCGCTAGTGAGAAAGTTTAAGTTGAGTTACTTTTAACGTTTTTTTTTTTCAAACAAATTCGTCTTCCAACATATTTCCTAGTAGATAATCTGATAGGAGCATACGTTAAGAAGAAACCTGTAATTTCTTTACAGAGAGAAATTTGGTTTATATGAAGTGGACTTCAGTTCATCAGATAAAACAAGAACACCAAGAAAATCAGCGTACATTTACAAAGAAATAGTGAGGTCTAGAAAATTGGACCTAGATTATGAACCCGAAAGTTATATGGTAGATTCAAAAGATGGCATAGAAAAAGATATAGATGTATTATATTAGTAGAAATAAATAAGTTTTAAGTATTTATTAAAGTGAAATTTTATTTTAATTACTTACTTAATTAATTATTTTGATTAAGTATAGAGACACCATTTTGTTGCAACCTACAAATTGAACTCTAATAATTTTTAAAATATTGATAACTGGAAGAATTGTAGTCTAGCAATTCTTTAATAGTAAAACACTAGTCAATGTTGCAAATGCATAGGTGATATTTTTAGGGAGAGTGACCTAAATAGGTTCCAAATAAATATATTACTCGTAATGCCATTTTTGCATATAACGAAACGTAAAACAGAAACCAAGTTGTAAAATCATACCTCTATGGTACGACAGAATTGATAAAATTTGTCAAAGATGTCAACGTCACTCAAATTGTTTTGTTTATGTGTCATGTTTGTTGCGTGATTTTTTGTTGATTGTTGTACCGTGCTAAGAATTTTCTTCAAAAATGTGCGATTATAATGAGAATCCATTAAAAATGAGTGTTAAATGGAATGGTAAGGAATACGATATCCCAGAATTTTCACCATCGGACTCTGTCGCTATGTTGAAAATCGCCATCGAAAACGCTACTGGAGTTCGACCGGAAAGACAAAAACTTCTCAATGTGAAATTTCAGGGTAATTACGAAACGAGTTTTTTAATATTCTTTGTTAACGTTTAAGGATTTATTGATGAACCGCTATTTTAATTCTATTTATAAATTGCTTATTAAAACTTGAAAGCAAGGTTATGTTTATTGATTTTTTTTAAACTTAACACAAACTTTCTTTTTTAATTATTTTTTTTTTACAGGGAAAGTAGCAACAGACAACTGCACGTTAGCAGATTTGAACTTGAAACCGAATTTAAAAATAATGATGATGGGTTCCCTGGAGGAAGCAATACAGGGGGCACTCACGAAACCAGATGTGGAGGATGTAGTAAACGATCTCGATATTGAAGAGGAAGAAGTTGATGTGGAAAATCAAGAGGTAACAATATAATAGACAGTTAAATTATTCAATTTTTATTATGACAAAATAAGGTAGAGAAATAGCATAGATTGGGAGACTTGGGAAAGGCATATGTCCAGTCCAGCAATGGACTGAAGTAGGTTGATGATGATGAAGGATGAATGCAGTTTTACATTGTCCATGGTCCAAGAGGTTTTGATCATATTATGGCAAAATGGGTGGCACAACTATGATGCAATATAATCCCTCCATGGTGCAAGAGGTCTTATGTTTGATTCCTTACCATTTTAATCAAATGATTAGTCAATTATTGGTTCTTGGAACTTGGATGTATGACTATGCTTCTTGTCAATCTAAGCTGTCTGATATTTCTTAGACATCTTTAGTTTTGGTACTTTATATCTCCTATTTTACCTAGGACCTTAGGTAATGTATACACCCCTATTTTGAAAATATGGGACTTATTAAAATCAGAATATCTGTAACAGTAACTGAATCCTTATATCCAATAAAAATATCAAAAATTATAGTTGATAACTTATCTAAAAAAAAAACCAAATAAATGTCGTATTACCAGACGGCATACTAGCTATCAAGTATTCTGTGACGGCTCGGGTCGATGACCGCGCTCAGCTGTGTATTGCAGCGTTCGTTGTAGAATAACAATAAAATTCGGCGGGATTTTGAAAATCTTTGACTTATCATAACTTTTTAAATAAAAGCAAAAGAAAAAAACTAACTTCACTATTATATTGTCACCCGTCGTTTACATTAGCTGTGAGATAAGGTATCGCAATTTCAAAATAAGGGTGTATAGTATTAATTTATATTGACAGTGTGTACTTAAATAAGTCTATATATAGGTACATATATAAAAATCAAACCCGTTTCCTGTTGTCACACCATAACTTGAGAATGGCTAGACCGTTTTGGCTAATTCTTTTTTTGTTGTTTGTTATTGTCAGGAGAAGGTTCTTATGTAAAAAAATCTGGAAAGCAAACAGGAAACTTGGACCCGTGCGAAGTCGGAGCGGGTCACTAGTATTTGAATAAAACTAAATATTTTTCAATATTTATTTACAGATATACTTAGCAAAAATTAACAAAAGAGTCAAAGATTATAAAATTAATATGTTTAATGAACCTCGTGAGGGCAAGAAGCTGCTTGTGTTAGATATTGACTACACTTTATTTGATCATAGATCCGTCGCTGAAACTGGTAAGTTACAATGAAATATTACTTTATAAAATTATACTCAAGCAAAATTTGATCTTCTGAAAATTTTTGGATACAATGCTATTGGTTATAATCCTATATCCCAAGCTCTAGTTTACCGCTGTACCAAATTTTATCAAAGTCAGTTTAGTGTGAAAGAATTACAGACAGTCAGAGTTAATTTCACTTAAGGATTAAGTCTAAAAAAGAACCAAAGTCTGTATGTAAGCAGTAAAGGCCATAATCCATCTGAATAAATTCAGACATTCTAAATCATTCAGTAACAATATTCACTCAAGTGAAATAGAACTTTCATATAGAATAGATTTCAGTTTCTATTTGTTTAAAAGAAGTCTGGTTTTGTATATTTAAATTATTCAGTTTAATTAAAACCTTCCAGGCTACGAGTTAATGCGGCCGTTTCTTCACGAGTTCCTAACATCAGCGTACGAAGATTATGACATAGTGATATGGTCAGCGACGGGTATGAAGTGGATTGAAGAGAAGATGAGGTTATTAGGAGTCTCCTCCCACCAGGACTATAAGATCATGTTCTACTTGGATTACTTAGCTATGATTACTGTGCATACTGCCAAATATGGGACTATTGATGTGAGTTATTAACTTATAACAATCATTCACTCCATCATCTCATTATAGTAACTGACCCTTAACTAAGTTCGAAACTTGTATCTAGGGTATCAGAAACTACGCACACACGCATTCACTCACACACCCAGACATAAACATTTGTGGTTCACACAAATATTCGACCCGCACGGGAATCGGACCCGCCTTACGTATAGCAGTCCGGCATGGTGACCACTCTGCCATCAAGGTCGTCGTTATTAATATCTATGTTTAAAAACATATTTCACATAGCCTTAATAAACTATAAATGACTTAGCACCCTCTATTTATCAACATAATCTTTGAAATATTCTTTGACTGAGCCAAAGTTGAAAAAAAAATCCAATTGTGTAACGAACATTCAAATCTGTTCAGCCCTTTTCATTTTAATTTCGTTTGGCTTAAAGGAAAATGCTTGGTATTTCACCAAATTCTTAATACATGTCTTACCAAATTACTTCCAAAATTTTTAGGAACATAAAATGGGAAGATTCATTGTTTAATAACATTTCATCATACAAGTAAAATTTATTTTTATTTATATTTATTTCAGGTAAAACCCTTAGGCGTAATCTGGGGTAAGTTCCCCCAATACAGCTCAAAAAACACAATAATGTTCGATGATGTGCGACGAAACTTCATCATGAACCCCAAAAGTGGTCTCAAGATACGACCATTCAGACAAGCCCACTTAAATAGAGATAAAGATAGGGAACTACTACACTTGTCTACTTATTTAAGGGATATCGCTGGTTATTGTGACGATTTTGATACATTAAATCATAAGAAATGGGAGAAATACAGGCCCGATAAGAGAGCTCAAGCGAGCAAAAGAAAAGCTGATGACAGTGCGCCGTCAACTCCGAGACAATGACAGCGTCAAGTTAATGGCTGACATTAAACTGTCACTCTTATTAATAAGCTAGGAATAATAGGGGTATAATTAATCCACATCTTCTCTTTCATACTTTAGATTAGTAGGGATGATGTCTGATTTAGAAAAAAACTATTTTGTCCGATAGTTAGGTTAGACGAAAATAATAGACACGTTTTATTAAATTAATAAATATAACTTAGTTATAGCACATTAAACTTAGTGACTGCTAACTACATCACCATTTTATTATTAAACGAAACGTACGTCATCATATATAATTATTTGTGGGGGTGCAGAGCGAGACGCCGCCGGCGCGGGCGTATCGCACTCCTCCTGATGAAGGCCACCGGACGTGGCTGAAACTAGTCGAGGATTTCGACTTAAATAAGTACGTACTAACATCCCGTTATCTATACTAATATTATAAAGAGGAAAGATTTGTTTGTTTGTTTGTATGTAACGAATAGGCTCCGAAACTACTGAACCGATTTCAATAATTCTTTCACCATTAGAAAGCTACATTCACCCTGAATAACATAGGCTATATTTTATCCCCGTATTCCCACGGGAACGGTAACCACGCGGGTGAAACCGCGGGGCGCTGCTAGTGTTAAATAATTATACATCACCATTGTGTTTAAAATGTATTCAAACGTCATTCGCCACTTGAACTGAATATTATTATCTCCGTAATATTGTGATTACGCAAGAAACGAAGAAATACGTGTCTAATCCTTTTAAACAATCTACTTGACGGACAACATAAATAGTCTTAAATGAGTATTAATATGTATGAAAGAGAGAAATCGTGGATTAACTATACCACTGTTATTCCGCGCTTAATAATAAGAGATGGTGTCTATAGAAATATGAGTATTGGTCGTATCGCCTCAGCTACCAAGACTGTGACCCTTAAATATTTATTTAGAACAAATTGTTTTAACCAGATTTTGTAGTATTTCACTCAGCCCCCCTAGCATGACTGTGCGTGATAAAATATATCGACACCACGATATAATATCGATTTCGCTAGCATGACCAAATGTTATCACATGCTATGGTATGGTAAAATTAAATGTGGCGGGTATTTTTATCATATTTTGACAGTTGGATGTCGATTAATCGCTATATCATATCGCGTTTTGGAAGTCATGCTAGCCTATAAATATAGTATTAGTATTACAGATTAATTTTATTATTATAGATTCTAATCAAAGCTGAAGTGAACATGTCGAATGTATACTTTCCATGTACAATGTTTTTTAATTACTTACTTATGTGCTATTTTTAGAGTGAAAAATTAAATATCTTTTCAGTCCCAAA
Source organism: Timandra comae (assembly GCA_958496195.1). Lineage (NCBI taxonomy): Eukaryota > Metazoa > Arthropoda > Insecta > Lepidoptera > Geometridae > Timandra > Timandra comae. The sequence goes on from OY292376.1 coordinate 6,200,624, forward strand.
AATTGTATAAATCTAACTTTCTTCACTAAAATCGCGAGCGAATTACGAAAAACCGTTAGAAGTTGGTTTAATAATTAATTGTCCGATCAACTTTAAGTATTATATTAAGGGCTTATTTCACCATCTTCGAGTAACGTACCGAGTCGCTACTCAAATGTTTTGTCTTGATATAAAGTAAGAAAGAGACAAAACTAACATTACTTGGTGAGTAACTTTACTTGAAGGTCGTGAAATAAGGCCCTAAGAAAGAAAGATATAATGTTCTTAAATACAAAGATATGAAATAAAGTATAGAAGAGAAGATCATAAGTATTATATTCACGAGATTTACAGGTCTATTTAAAAGGTGTTGCCAGTTATCGAACGAAATATTATTACATCATAGTATTATTTTTAGTTTATGAACTAAATATTTTAAAAAGGGTCAATAAAATGTATACCTATAGCTTTGGCGATCAATCGTAAATAATAAAAATACTTCTCACAAATAGGTAGATAATGTTTTGTAATCTCTCAAAATATAAATTTTAATGTACTTCCAAAATTATTGAGTCACAATCTTTTCTATGCCGGTTACAGCGTCGCTGTAATCGAATCTTTTACTTGTCATTTTCTTGAAAATGTATCCAAATGACATTACAGTCTAAATGACAATAGTAGCTTCCAATTTTGGCCGCCGGCACAGAATAGATTGTGACTCAATAATAAAAATAATAGTCAATATATAAAAGTCATGTAAGTAAATAATTGTTCATTAAAATAATTATATATTAAATAGAATCTTCCCAGTAATTTATTTTTAACTTTTTTGCTGTAGTCATATTTTTTTGTCAATAGTTTTAATACTTTTATTTTTTCAGTTTGGCAACATTAAGTCTGATATTACATGACATAAATTACAGGAATGTGTATCAAAAAAGGTTTAGATTATAAGATTTTGCATTTAATGCATTTTTTATTTATTTTCTTAGTAACATAATTAAAAAAGTTTATTTCCAATACATACATAGTTTTGTTTTTATTTCAGTCATCATCATCCACTTGAGAGCTGTTGCTCTTGGCTGTGTAACAGGTGCAACTCCCTCCATCTGCCCCTACCTAAGGCGGCCTCCTTCACCTCCTTATACGACACGACACCGACCTTATCCTTTATCTGACTCATGTAAGTCATTCTTGGCCGACCCCTTCCTCACCCCTTATAAATTAATAACTGTGTTTTAGCCGGGTAACTCCCAACCCATGATAATTTTGGCATACAATCTATTTTATTCCTAGATATAAGGAACATTAAGTACCACAATTAATCTAAGTAAAACTGTTACCAACTTTCGTCATTCTCCTATCAAAGATACAAAACTAAATATGAAACAGGATTTTAATCAAGTACCTAAGTACTTACTCCAAATAATAATGAACGCTGAGAGTATGTGATAATAAGGAAAATCCCTCATTACTATACAAAACTAAAGGCAGGCAGATAAATAATAATACTTATTACATGTTAGCATTCCCGCAATAAGAGGAAATAGGCAAGTTATTAGTACAAAACAACATACATAACATGCATTAGTCACTTCTCAAACGTCCTTAGAAACGCGGTATTTGTGAGTGAATAAAATTAAAGTTTCACCTTAAAATGTCTGAAAATGACACCACAGGATCGTCCCGAGAAGAAATTATAGATGAACCAAGAACACAAATGAAAAGAAGACGCACATTCTTTTCTTCCGTGCGTGAGTTCTTTTCCGACTGCATGTTAAAATTTGACTTCTGCTTCTGCAAGTGTTGTCTACCCAAGAATTCCGATTATTACCTCTCTGATGGCGCAGGGTATACGAACCAATATTTTCAAGGTGATTACGAAAATAACATACTTGAAGTTGACGCAATAAGCCTTCATAGTTTGCAGCAAGGTAGTACCGAAATTGGTAATGAAGCTATACTGAATGATTCGGAGCAACAAACAGTTAATGATTCCAATCCAGTCGAAAATTTTGACCCAGAACATTTTGGGTCGAAGGACAATCAAGCTACTTCGAAAAGTTCAGAAGATTTAAAGAAGGACGCAGAAGTTGAAATTACGAAGCATACAAACCATCATACAGTTCGATTTTCTGATCTATCACACAAAAATCAAGAGCATTCTGAAAGTGTTGACCGCAATCACGAAGTGGAGTTATCGAAACCAAAAGAAGTCGTTGAAAATACTGAGAATATTAGCCAAAATCAAAAAGAGGTAGAAGAACAAGTCAAACGGGACTATGCTGTTGAAGTTTGCGATGACGTTGGTCAAAATTACATGGACCAATCTGATAGTTCGTACAGTGTTGAACAGACGGATATGTAGAGGGATTTGAAATGTAGATATTGATTAAGTACGTACTACAACTACACGTACTTACTTTATTTTACAACGGTAACAACTGTACCTTAAATTATCTAAATCAGTTCGATGTAGTTTTTGAATCGTACATTTGATTTTCGGAAATAGATTTAAAATGTTTATGTACTTACCTACCTATAAGCAAGTTATTAAAATTTTGCGAATTGGAACGTAAACGTGTAAGTATTTATCAATAGGTACGTATACCTACAAATACAATAGTACAATATTTATTTACCTAACCTAGACCCTAGACTAGTCTAATTTTCAGAGATTGTACATAAGTATTAGGCTATGATAGTAAGTTAACATGTATTTTTTACCCTTAATTGTTAACCATTTTGTATTCTTTAAATATTTGTATTAACCATAACCATACTATTTATTGTAGTCGGTCTTATCAGTTGTTATTTAAATAATCATTATCAATATCGTAGAATTCATTCAAGTAGGTGTCAACCCAATATCAGTAGAAATGGTATCAACATTAAATAACCTAACCAAAATGGCAAGATTGAGCGTAGTTTCTGATTTGATTCAAATATACAATACCAGTGTCTTAGCGGTTCAGCCACAAAAACTGATCAAAGAATTTGTGAAATATAACCCAAATAATGAAGAACTGAATATCAATGGGAACAAATTTGATCTTATCAATAAGAAAGTGTTTGTTGTTGGTGCCGGAAAAGCTGTACAACATATGGCTAAGGAAATACACGACATTTTAGAACGTAAGATTAAAAAAGGTATTATAAGTATCCCAGAAGGAAGTTTAGCAGAAAATATTAAATGTTCTAAATTCAAATTTTGTGAAGGCGCTAAAAATAACCTGCCAGATTCAAATGCTATGGAAGCAGCAAACGAAATAAAGAATCTCGCTGTTAGTCTAACTTCTAATGACGTGCTTTTAGTTTTAATAAGTGGAGGCGGATCAGCCTTGCTTCCTTTGCCTAAAGAACCCATATCATTAAAAGAAAAAACGGACCTAGTAAAGAGATTGGCAAATTCAGGTGCTGATATAACAGAACTCAATACAGTACGGAAGAAAATCTCCAACATAAAAGGCGGGAAATTAGCAATATACGCGAGACCTGCTTTAACAATTTCCCTTATACTATCCGATATTGTTGGCGATCCATTAGATTTAATAGCAAGTGGTCCTACTATAGAAAATAAAGATGATGCAGAAAAAGCGGCAAAAGTTGTTAAAAAATACCTTGAAGATAATGAAGTATCCGATTCTGTTAAACAGGTTCTTAGTGAAAAGAATATTAACGTAATATTTCCGTCAGATCAAACATTTAATTATGTATTGGGCTCTAACAAGCTAAGTTTGTCAACTGCAGAAAATGAGTCCAAAAACTTAAACTACTTACCAGTAGTACTGTCTAATACAGTAACTGGCAATGTTAAAGATCTGGCAAAAGAATACGTAAAATTAGCTAAAGCATACTGCGATTATTTAGAAAAAAATGATATAGAAAAACTGAAATCACAATTGGAAGCTTTGAAAATACCAGGAATACAGACTGATAATCTAAATTTGGAAGATGTCAATGTAGGGAATAAACCTATCTGCTTGATTTTGGGAGGTGAGCCTACAGTTGAAGTTAAGGGAAAAGGATTAGGAGGAAGAAACCAACAACTAGCTTTAGAATTTTCTGTGGCAATAGACAAAGTAAAAAATGATTTCAAAAATGTTGATGTGTACTTTTTGAGTGCAGGTACAGATGGTATAGACGGACCGACAGACGCGGCGGGCGCTGTTGGCTATTTAGATTTAATAACCGATTGTATCAATGACAAAATTGACGTCCAAAAATATCTAGAAGATAATGATTCTTATAATTTCTTTAAAACATTCAAAGATGGACAGTTTCATATCATTAAAGGACATACAAATACTAATGTCATGGATGTTCATTTGTTAATTATTTCTAGACTAGGAACGAGAAATAAATTATAAGTTGAATTCATAATTAAGTATAAGATTAGAATCAAACTCAAGTTATATTAAAATATATTTTATTTTACCCTGTCGAAGGTTTTAGTAATAAATGAAGTCTATTATTTTGTGTCGGCTTTTCTTTTTCCTCTTTTAACTTGGCCGAAGCTAGAACGGCTTTCTGGCAAAGTCCGGCAAACTTATCCTTCCTTTTCTTGTTATTTTTAATTACTTTTGGTTCAACTTTAACTGCAGTAGCTAGTGTATTGTTTTCATTTTTTAGGGAAAATACATCGAAAGCATTAGTGTAGACATTTGACGTTTTATGTTTGACTTTTTTTATAGCTTCGATTTTCTTTTCTTTTGTTTTTTTATTATCTTTGTCATTGTTCGTAGTTTTTATTGTGTTGATTTCTTCAGAAATGTTTGAAATTTTTGTGGCATTGATTTTAGAGATAGGATACACAGAGTTTGTCACTGGTTTTGTCCTTTTCGGTTTAGTCAAAATTGTTTTGGTTACATTTTTACAAAATGAACATTTTCTTTCCTGTAACAAAAATATCAATCTTATAGAAAAGTAAAATTTTATATTTAATCTTGTTTTATATTTTTTCAGTTCATTTTACCAGTAGTTTCTGAGAGTGTTTAAAAGCGTTAGCGTCTTCAACAAACAGACTTTTCAGCTTTAAAATATTAGTATATGCTACTTACCAATATATTACTTGGACCTACAATATTGTCGCTATTCGTTGATTTTTCTGCTTTTCGTTTATGTTTCTGCTTTTTACTTAATTTATTGGGCTTCAACTGAAAAAAAAAGCATAATACATCTTATTTAATTATACATTACACCATATTACTAGGAGGAGAATGGATTTGTGTGTGAAAGGATACATTGGTAGAGGGAGGCCAAAGAAGGGATGGATGGAGTGTGTGAAAAATGATATGAATATGAAAGGAGTGAATGAGAGTATGACGAGTGATAGAAGTGAGTGGAAGAGGAAAACATATTGTATACCCCAGTTAAGTGGGACAAGGGCAGGGAGATGATGATGGCATTTATATTATTTAATACATAAAAATAGTAGCAAATTGTCTTCAAGTTGTTGAAGCATTTTGTATTTGACTTGGTGTTTGTCTCAGTTCTTGCTCATGTAAATGGTTGATGAGTTGAATCTAGATTGTAGGTATGTATTTTGAAGGTGTCTAGTTGAATATTTATTTGGAATGGCTCGAGTGAATGGTCTATGTAGAATATAACTCGATGTCTAGTTTGTGTAAGGTGTAGTGATCCATATTCAACTGCCCAAGATTCTCTCTGGTCTCTGGTGTAAGGTATAGGTGTCTGGCTGTTTATTTATGTATTTTGAATGTCTTACTGTTAAGCAGGTTCCTTTATCCAACTCTAGGCAACATTTAAGACATCTCAGTTGTTCAGACAACACTTTTGCAGGTAGAGCATGGTTACCACTCACTTCTTTACATTTCATTCTGTAACCAACATAATCTCCATTAAAATCAATGAAATTTAATAATTATATTCATTTCCAATTACTTTAATGGGTTAAAAATACTTACAAATAGTAACTTCTGAGTATTTTGCAATATTCATTGTTAGACGCGTTTGTAGTATTAGCTAAACTGCAGTATAAACTAATTCGATCTCCAGACATGATTGTTTGATATTATTCTTTTCTTACGGTAATAAGTATAAGTAATACGTAAGCTATTAATTAAAAATTAGTTATTTTTCTTAAATCTTATCACGATGATTGAGGTTATGATTTTGTTTACATTTTTTTATTTTATAATAACCCATAGAGTATAGTGATTATAGATCAAAATACCATAGTCATAGAGAATATTAATCCGACCAAACTACGGAGGGATGTAATTTTCTGTGGTAATTTTAGTTTATCTGTGCTATGAGTTGCCGATCTTGATTGATTGACTGTCTTGTTTTGTCATTGTCATCTTATCTTTGTCATTCCGTCCGTCCGTTATACATCCAGTTCGTGACGTGAACTTGCGTCGCCTGTTGCTTCGAATATTTATTTTATTCTCGAAAAACAATTATTATTTTGTCGATCGTGGTATTTCAACAGTATTACTTTGAATATACAACTGTGAAGTATATATCAGGAACTTTACAATCGGCTATAACACGTAAATAAGTTAGAAAGTTAGTAAATAGTTTTCATTCATCTCGTCGGATGGTTACCTTACCAGGTTTTGTGTCAATACGAGTGATCCAGAGTTGAAAGTGTGCAAACAAGGCCGAGATTTTAAAAGGTATGTAAATAAATACCATATAGAATAATCACATAAGTAACTTTAAAGGTAGTTTAGCTTGTTTAAAATATGATTTAATTATTAAGTTAAAAAGTACTAAAATTAATAAGTCCATAAAATATAAAATCAAGAAGCATTTCCTTGGTCTGCAAAATAGTTTAAATGGATTAGGATGAACCCCTCAGAACACCTCTAATTCACATCATCATTAAAATCAGGTACTATAAATCTAGTCTTACTAAAAGTAGTTTTGTGGAACAAAGTGTTTCAAATCCTGGAATCTTATGTTCCAACTTCCAACTTATTTTTAGAATAATATTGTTACCATTTTAGTCTTCGTCGTTATTATTCCTTTTTCTCTGTGTCAGTGGTTTGGTTTCTGTTACATAAATAATTTAATTTTGAGCGAGTATGACTGTAAAATCGGACACCTTTAATGATGCATCATTAAAAGATCTGTTTAAAAGATCTTAGCATATAAACAAGCAACATTATGTACATTACAAATAATAAGAAGATACGTCATTGAGTTGCTCATACATATTCAACAACAAATCCATACATAATTAGGCGCAAAGACGAACACGGCCTTTGCGTTAAAAGCCAATTATGTATTACTTACATGTATCAAATACTTAAGCTCCTTACACAAAAGTATGTGTGGAAAGGTAACCAACACACGTAAATTGTTAGAAAGTGGAAAGTAACACGCCCATATAAAATATCTACGTGTGTTCAAAGAAATTAGAAGCATGGTGTAATGGGTTGATTGTACCACATAATAAATCGGCGTTTAACTGTTCAAATCGTTGAATGGTGATTACATTCATGTAATGGTACATCTTCATACAAATCTATTTATTCAGTTTTGGCCCCCAAGAAGCCCTTTTAAATGTCAAATACACTGTGATATCATCATTAGCTCGTATACTTATTATGTCACCACCGACGGGCTCGACCCTACCCAGAATTAAAGCAAGCAGGTCTTAGTCAACCAAGCTGGTAGTGATTATTCAATGTTGTGCAGTCTTTCTGAAGTTGTGGGCCTATATTTTCGGCGATTCATTTTGATTTTATAGATTTAAATCGAACGGAACGTAAATATTTCTTCTTATTCATCATAAGTACAAATCAATATTTCCCGCGCATTACCAGCCAGTTAGTGTAGTTAGCATCAGACATCCGCTCTCAAGAGAGCACTGGGTCATTTCTTACATCATACACCTACTTGTCTTGCCTATTAAGTCCATGTTTATGGTGTGGTTCTAAGTCTAAGTAATGTTTATTGAAATCTTCGAATGATTCCCGCATTTATCGTAGTATTTCGTAAAGAAAGAAGTTTGCTAATAGATATCGGCACACGGCAAATATTATAGCAAAGTTGACATTGGAAAAAGATCTTCGAAATTTATACAAGCACCGATTTTAAATTCCCGGAGAACCTTCCAGAAAAAATGATTGAGCCATATTGTGGAAAAATCTAGCCTATAAAATCTACGTAAATCAATTCATGAGTAATGTTTAAGAGTTGGTAATTGTTATACAAAACCGACGAACGTTACATAATCAATAAATTGTACAGAAAAATCACGAATCTGCTTAACAATAGTTTAGCACCGTCAAGTGTAACGGATCGTTAACAATGGTGATAGTTTGAAAAATATCGTTAAAATTTCAATTTTATGCCTTTGTTTTTAGAAACTAATTTGAAAAGCGATTAAATAAAGATTTATCTACAAAATGTATCACATCAACACACAGTGATCAAATAAAACGGTTCAATTTAACTGCGGCAATAACTGCAAAGTAAACCTGTTGATTAATTAACCGTTACTGAATGGCTAATAGTTTTAGTTGACCTATTTGCAATGACCTGACTATTGTTGTTTAGTCAACGTTTTTGTTGTTTGTTGCACCATATACCTACCAGCAGATGAAGGATGATATTTGTAATCTCTAATTTGTTTGAGACCATGCGCTACACGCTACTGAGTGACTGAGAGACGCTTATGAGTTCAAAGCTCTCACAATTCCGCCTTCGCTCCTTCTATGGAGAGAGCACTTTAACTTGAAGTTTTAGAGTTAATCATATACAGTCAGCGTCAGATAAAAGGTATCCCCTCAGCTAGGCTAGCATGACTTCGAAAACGCGATAGATAAAGCAATTTATCAACATCCAAGTGTCAAAATATGATGAAAATATCCGCCATATTTAATTTTACCACGTAATAAATTTTATGACATTTGGTCATGCTCGCGAAATCGATATAGCTGTTTATCGACAACCAACTGTCAAAATAAATATAGCCGCCATATTTAATTTTATCAAATCGTACCACGCCATAATTCATTTGGTCATGCTCGCGTAATCGATATTATTTCTTGGTGTCTATATATTTTATCACGCACAGTCATGCTAGGCAGGCTGGTAATGCTCACTTTGGTATTGCTAACAGAGGGACGGTACCTTTTCTCTGATGCTGACTGTACATCCCGCCTTACACCTCAGGGAGTAGGTGACTGCTGAAAATCACTGCCTAAAATTGGAGCAGCACAAGCTAAGCCTTGCATCATTTGTCATGACAACATAGTTTCGTAGTTTGAAACTTACTTTATATTTGTTTTTGGGTTCTGGAAAATAGATCCAAAGTTATCCTTTAAATGTCAATTACTTCTCACACAAATGTCATACGTGGGAGTTTGCGGGGGCGAGGTATGGATTCAACTTGGTCAACTTTTGGGAAAATTCTATTTCTATATTTTTATCCGTGCAGTGTTTTTTGACTTGGCACTATTGGGTATTTAAAGAGTGGGTTCCTGACACTTTATTCTTCACATTCTCATATCTTCTTTGTTCCTCTTTCATTTTTGAAAGATAGGAAAGGTGGTTTAACTATACTTACCGCTGTTATTCCTCTATTATTATTATTAAGGGAGTGTAAGGTGTTGTGCTAAAACGACTGAATTTTTAAATTATTGGTGTAAAACTTGGCCTACAAATAAGTCATTATCAAAATTTTACAGCAATTTTCAGTAAAACAACAAGTCTCTTATGTTACAACATTAACAACATAACAGTAATCGATTAACTATCAAACAATCTATAAATAATCGAGAATTCTATATAAAAATGTACTATAAAATGGCATTCAAACAGTTTATTGGCGCATAATTTGTTAACTGTGCGAACGTTGATTTAGTAAAGGTCACGTTCATATTGCATTTGTTACTTCACGATATTCGAAATAGTATGATTTGGATTTTGAAGGAAAGAGATGAAAATCTAAGATTAGTTATGATATGAGGCAGATAAAGCCTAGTATATAATATACTAGTAGCTCCCCGCGGCGTAGTTCCCGTTCCCGTGGGATTACGGGGATAAAATATAGCCTATGTCACGCACTGATAAATTAGCTTTCCATTAGTGAAAGAATTTTTGAAATCGGTCCAGTAGTTTCGGAGCCTATTCATTACAAACAAACAAACAAATCTTTCCTCTTTATAATATTAGTATAGACTAGCAGCGCCCCGCGGTTTCACCCGCGTGGTTCCCGTTCCCGTGGGAATTTCGGGATAAAAAGTATCCTATGTTCTTTCCCGAACCATAAGCTACCCCTGTACCAAATTTCAAGTCAATCGGTTCAGTAGTTTAGCCGTGAAAAGGTAACAGACAGACAGACAGATAGATAGACAGACAGACAGAGTTGCTTTCGCATTTATAATATTAGTTAGGATAGAGGAGGTAAAATCAATCTTGGAACATGTACCGCGGACATGTGCAATTGTGCATGTATTTATATGTTCGTATACACAGTATTTATGACTTTTGTCTCTTTAACTCCTTGATTCTTCAAAAGTTATCTATAGGCTGAAAAGAAAACAATTTATGTAATATGGGGCACTGTTCCTTTGTCCTATTCGGGACCCCTAAACCAATCCGCTTGCTCTGGCAACAGATTTCTCTTACGGGTGGTAGATACAGGAGCTACATCAGCCAACAAACTGTTTTGCAGTTTGGCAGAAGTATTTTGTAATATGTAATTTATGTTATTTTAAAAAATCTTTTCCTATCCTTGGCCATCAGTACTATTTTTGAGATCTGTGATGTGATATACACCATTGATGAATATCTCTTATATCTAAGACACAAATAATGTAATACATAAGGCTTGATATACATAGCAAAAGTACTCAAACATGACAACAATAATTAACAATTAAAACTATAATAAGTATAACATATCAAGTTTAAAAGTAACAAAAAAAAATGTGAGAGGTTCACATTGTTGCCAACATATTCTCAGTATCGGTTATACGGAAGAAACGCGCCGACCTAAGGGGCATTTCCTTATAGGCGACGTAATCTGGTTGCATTCGTTTTTATGTTACAGTTTCACTTAGCTCTCTTATTAATGAACAAGGAATAACAACGTTATATTAAGTTAGTGTGCTTCCTCTCTTTCTTCAATTCTTGAGATAGGAAATGTGGATTGGCCGTTATTGATATCGTAAAGCAGCGAATCTCAATAATTTAATATATAATAGATTATGCACAGAAGTTTCACGTATCTACGCTTGTCTTGTACTTGTCTTGTACTACGAATACTATAGAATAGATATATTCATCCTTAGAAAAGGATGAAAAAAGTATTAACCTTTACGATCCTAGCATGCAAGGCAAAAGCTCGTAATCACAATCCGAGCCATGATTGGATATTTCCAAATAAGCACACGTATGAAATCCGGGATCTACGGTTCATAAATAATGTGCCTCTGGACCACCAATGCATTAAAAAGTTCAAACGCAGAATAGAAGTTATCATTGCATAAGAAAGCCAATAATGTTCCACAAAGTATGACTTCGATGCGTTTAACAATACAATTGCGGTCAAAATAAAATAACAAACATTTGTATTACCAAACCAGTTTTTGTGAACCACAAACGAAATTACTGCCTTAATGTTGGTTATCGTTTTCTTAGTAACTTCGAGAAACGATTACAAGAATTGCCTTTTTTTTTGTTTTTGATCGATTGAAATTATCATCACAACTAAGTAGTAAGGATTTGCATTATTGCTATAACATGTTTTTCGCGTAAATCTAAATCTGAAGATTTTGGCTTGTTTCGTTAACTGTGCTGGATAAATTGGTTCGAATTGAAAAAAAAAATGTTAGATTGTCCATTTAATAGAGGAAGGTCAAAGGTATACCTACAACTGACAACATCACGCCACCGGCCACGACCAATACACTGCTAGCCGTTTAAAATAGTTTCGAGAAATATTTAATCACCTTAAAAGAATGTATGCAATTTACTAGTTAACTCTACTACGCATGAACTTCGTGGAATCTCAGAAAGGTATAAAATTAATAATATTCCGGAACCAAATGCGTGACTCATGTTTTTATTATGCGTTGCGTGATATCTAGTGATCTGCTTTTATTTAGGTCGATATGTGCAATGGTAATAGTGATGCTTTGTTGTGGGTTCAAGAGCATGATGAAGTCTGTACTTAATTTTTCTTGACTTTTGACTTTTTTTTGATGTGTAGGATGCAGTTTGTGAGTTTCTTGAGTTTGAGCTGAGTTTCTTGTTAGTTCTTCTCAGTAGTGGGCGCGTAGTGAACTAACAATCAAATCAATTTAGTTTAAGATTTGACGATTATAAGTGATTGTATCAATCCTTGATAATAAAGATATTTTGAGTTTGAGTTTGCAGCGTGTAAACGAATTAAGAGAGGCTTATGATCATATATGTATAAGTAAAAAAGTGCAGCAGTGAGTAATATGTTCTCGCATTGACGAATCTTGGGGCATGCGAGTAATTGTCTGTTATTATGCAAAATCTAATAGAATTTATGCTCTCTAATATTTATATAACTAAATCAATGGAAAGTCTTCTTAAATGCGTAAGTCCACGATGTTCTATGAATTAACTATTCATAACAGTACACATTGCTGTTCATACAATTTTAAGTATTTACTTTCGAAATAATATCCTCATTATCATGATTACGCTCTAGGCATGTCTCTTTATCCATTAAATAGGTACTGTTTATGCCAATTTCAATCTAGTTAAATATTCGAATCACTTTCAATCAAAGACTTTGGTTTTGCCTTTCACCAGATTATAGTATCGAAAAATACTTTCTCATGTTTGCGTTTTGAATGCGTAACCAGCCTATATTGGTTTGAACAAGGTATATTTGGGTCACAATTGTGGCATATGTATAGAATACAGCGGCCTTCGCTAGCATGTCCATAATAACAGGCGGTGTGACCAGTTGGTGCTCGTCTGCCCGTGAAGTCCGTTACACACTGTCAAGGTTGAAGGATTATGTGTTTGGGGTGGATTACCTGTGTTATTGGTATGGATTTAATACTATTTGCTTATGAAATTTGTATTTGCTTTGGGACTTTACTACGAATCAGAACTTTTAATAGAATATATAATATGGGATAAAAATGAAAGATAAAAATCCTATGTGTTATTCCTAGGTATGGGGAACATTTGTACCTAAATTTCATTAAAATCCATTCAGTAGTTTTTGCGTGAAAGAGAAACAAACATCCACACATCCACACTCACAAACATTCAGCTTTATAATATTAGTAGGACTAGACGATAAACTTTTCTACGCACAAAATCACAATCGCTCGTTAGTACAATGTTATATCAGATGTTTGCCTTTTTGCGCTCGAGAGAGCAACAAGTCTCCAACTGATTATTTCCTTCGTTTTACTCGCAGATTGTATCTTTTTGTAAACATTCCTTGAGATGCAATTTAGCAATTACACTGTTTAGTTCGGTATTTACTAACTATACTTTCTTTTAATTGTTTTATATTGTTTCTCTACTATTAAATACTTGCGACAGTTTTATAGAAGCACTAGCGGGGCCCCGTGGTTTCACCCGCGTAGTTTCCTTTCCCGTAGGAATATGGGGATAAAATTATGGTAAGAACCTTCCAACTGAATCACTCTATCTATTAAAACAAACCGCATCAAATTCCGTTGCGTAGTTTTAAAGATCTAAGCATACATAGGGACAGAGAAAACGACTTTGTTTTATACTAGCTGTGCCCCGCGGTTTCACCCGCGTGGTTCCCGTTCCCGTGGGAATACGGGGATAAAATATAGCCTATGTTATTCAGGGTGAATGTAGCTGTCTAATGGTGAAAGAATTATTGAAATCGGTTCAGTAGTTTCGGAGCCTATTCGTTACAAACAAACAAACAAACAAATCTTTCCTCTTTATAATATTAGTATAGACTATGTAGTGAAGTGGTAACAGTATTTTGAAATCAAACCCGTATGTCTTCCTTAAACATGTTGTATAGGTAAGCTACTGCCAAGCTTTAGGTTCTAAGTTCAATTCCTAAGTTCAGAATTGTATGATAGCCATATTTAAACATGGCTCGGGTTTCAGATCACCAACACGCTTTCGGTAAGCGTGATGATTACGTTTATTGTATTTTTACTCTATTGTACTTAAATAGATAACTTTTACTTTTAACCGCAAGTTTAGATAGTATCTATTATTCCGAATTTGAAAGTTAGATATTGTTTATTATTTATAAAAATATTTAATTTGGTCAGAAATCTGTTTGTTTTGAGCCATTCTATTTGCCTTTGCAAAACATAACTTTTTATTGTCCACAACGAAATACAGGGGGTTCAAAGTGCGTTGTAAAGTAAAAGTATTTACTTCGAGAAAAGTACGATGTACAGTTGTGATTGACAAGTTAAATCGACGTTAAATCACATTTATGTTTGGGTACTAAAGTTTAAGTATTCGTTAAACGTCTGAGTGCGCCTGTACTCAGACGTTTAACGAATACTTAAACTAATGTGCCAAAATATTTCTGTGCCGGTGACAGTGTCGCTGTAATCGCATCTTTTGGTTGTCAGTGTATTGAAAATGTATCCAAATGACATTAGAGTCAAAACGACAATAGTAGCTTCCAATTTTGGCCGCCGGCACAGAAATATTGTGGCACATTAGTTTAAGTATCAGTTAAACGTCTCTGAGTGCGGATGTTAGTGCCTAATCTTTGGAAGTTTTTCTTCCATGATTTCTTTAAAATACCGACCTACGTTCTTTTGCACAATAGGTAATTTCCCCCATAATTCTTGAATCACTAGTTATTGCCACTCATTTAACAGGACAATTTAAATCCTAAAATTACAAATATGCCAAATTGTTTTGTATCGAATAACATTTGAATATTCAAGGCCGATGTCAAATGACATCACGCCAAAAGTTAAGCAACACACTCATTTGTGTGTAAATGTGTGTATTTCTCTCTAAATGTAGTGAGAATTAGATTAATGAAGCATTTTAAAAGATTTTTAGATGTTTTGCTTTCCGGTTTTGGCTTGGTAGTGTCATTTGGAATAACAATGCCAAAAATTAATCAGGTTGGCATAATTGCGTTGGCGATAAAGCCTTTCGTTGATTTAAATAAACTATTCCTAAAAGCAAAATAACCTAAATAACTTTGTTTTCGAGACTCTGGTTACCAAATCATACTGGCAAACAAAGAGTTGCGGGTTCGATTCCAGTATTTTATAAAAGTCTATGTCAGTATCCCCTTTAAATCATTTTTACGTTTACGTGTCTAATGGCCGATTTTTCAATCGCCAGATAACTTTACTCGAGGAATAATTTTGAAATTTTGACAGTTATTCCATACAAAATCTGTCAAACGTCAATTTTATTCGTCGAATAAAAGTTATCTGGCGATGGAAAAATCGGCCATAAGAAAACAAATAAGGATTTTGTAATATTAAATAAAAACTGAGATTCATTACAAAGTAAAAGTTCTTTGACTGACTCTAACTAATTACAAGTTAAATTATAATTAGTCAAAGTTACAACTTATTAACGAATTCTAAAAGAAACTTTAGATAATTTGAACTAACTAACCGTGTAATGCGTAGTAAAATGATTATAAAACGAAAGTATAATTTCATCTAAACTGTTGCACAATAATAAACAATAACAGGTGATATAATAAACAAAAACGTAACTTTTTATTATTAAAAATAATATAGAAAAATAAAAACATGCAAAGGATGATGCAAATTTTGGTACCCCCTCCAATAGTTAAGTGTAATATATCGTTGGATAGCCCTAGTTGTGCAAACACAAGTTACTATGGAGTCAAAGTTTAAATCTGATTATGTATCCGCATATTTTTCTACCAGATCTCCGTGGTTTTATCCACGTGAATTCCAATCCAGTCAAAATTTTGGGCTAAATAGTATTATAGTTTAAAAAAACATCTGTACCAAATTGCATCTAAATTTTTTCTTGAAAGACTAACAAATATAAGGCAAGATCATTCATCAATAACCACATTTGATCGCAAATTATTATATTTTTGTTATTAATTACCTCTATACAAGCTTCATGTTAATTACACTTCAATATTACGTACTAACTACTATACAATCTGTGCTATAATACCGTGTATTTAGCTGTCGAATAACAAAAGATTAACTAAAATATTTAAGCAACTGTCATGCTGTGTGAACAACCTTCACTAGCTATTGTTAGTTTTAATACTTTTAATCATCATTTATTAACATAATTGGACTTTCAAAGCCTAATTACTGAAGGACAGTCCCCTATCTATTTACTGTCGTTCCCAATATTAGATCTATCTATCGATCTAATAACCGTCCCAATATCCATATCATGACGACCTCGATGGCAGAGTGGTCACCATGCCGGACTGCCATCCTTAAGGTTGCGGGTTCGATTCCCGTGCGGGGTGAATATTTGTGTGAACCACAAATGTTTGTCTCGGTCTGGGTGTGTGTGTGAATGAGTGCGTGCGTAGTTTCTGATACCCTAGATACAAGCTCCAAGCTTAGTTAGGGGTCAGTTACTATAATGAGATGATGTGGTGAATGATTATGTTATGTTAAGTTATATCAATGGTCTTGTCTTATGTTTGTGTTCACTATTGATACAGTTATAGGGACGGTAAAATGACAGATAGGTATTACAGAGTTTTGTAACCTCCTATAAGAAAGATCATAGATAGATTTAATATTGGGAACGACTGATAGTAGATGAATTAATATCCACTTAGGTAGATAGAGTTATATAAGATTGATTTTATGAGCCTCAAACTAGCAGCCAAATATAGGTCGTAAGTGTAGGTGTGTTTTATCTTACTTGAATGGGCTATCAATCAATAAAATAATTTTGAAATCGTGCTAGTAGTTTCTGAGGAACCAGTAATTCCAGAGATTAGCGCGTTTTATCTAAAACTAGAATATATAATTATAGTATTTGTTAGTAAATATACAAAAACGAGTTTGACTATGTATTATTATTGTGTTATCTTGTAATATTGTTATTATTACACTATACATACGTAATAGTTTTTATATAATAACGTGGTTGCTATTTTTATACAGTTTAACTTTAGATTTAATATGATATAATTATTTGTCAACAAACAAGTCTATTAAGTCTCGACTATTACCCATTTCCCCTCATTTATTAATGCACAAACTGAACGTGTTTCAACATTCATATAATTGTAAAAAAGTTTTACACAAATCTCTAGAAGACTCATTCATTTACATAATCAATTTTCTTGTTCCAGAATTACCAACGTCGAAGAAACTAAAGACAACACTGTTTGCTGACAATCGCGATTTGTTTAAAACAATGGACGATTCACAACGTTCTCACATACTAGAAAATATCTAAAAAAGCCACAATTAGCTCCCTCTGGTAGTAATTTGAGATGTGACGCAACGCCATCTGGCGATAACGGACTGAACTCGATAGTGAAAGTGGTTCGAAATTCAAAATGAAGCTGAATATGTTCAAACGTTCGATGATATTTACTACTTTTTTCGGTTCGTGTTTGAGTATTGCGTTGATTGTAGCCTCTTTTGGGACGATTCATTGGATCGATGCGAGGGCGAAGCGGACTACGAATACTCTGGACTCCGAAGGGTTAATAATATTCGGCCTCTTTGGAGGACAGAAGGAGCTGGACGTTGGCTATGGTCGGAGACTCCATGATATTGGCAGTAAGTGTTTTAATACCTTTTTTATTTTGTATTAATTTCGACGAACAAATAGAGCGAGAAAGGTGTAGTTGGTGAACCAGCCTTCTATATCAAAAAGTTACTGGTTCGATTACCGCTTAAGACAAACGTTATGTTCATGGACATATCTGTTTGTCTTGGTCTGTGTGTTATCTATCGAAAACATATAGGTACATTAAGTTTTCCATACGAGAAAAGTATATACTTAAGTATTATATGTATGTAGTTTAAATAAGCATTGTATAGTTTTATTGTTCATAGTATCATGGAAGATTTTATTCACATGAAAGAGTATAAACTGTTTATTATAATTATCAAATCAAACTAAGCAAGTAACTAATGCATTATATAATTAAACAGCGATTGTAAATGTGTTATTAATTGATGTTTAAATAACCTATTAGTGGTTTAAATAAACAAATACTTTATGTTTTTAATGTTGTGATTATATAAGGAGTTACTAAGGTTACTTTTTTCTGAGCTGGGTGGATATAACCGAAATTCCTACAGGATTGGGTTTTCTTTCTTTATGTCATTGTCTTTCCTTCTTTCATTCATCTTATCAATCATATAAGATATGAACTCATAATAATTACACTCTACAGAGTCTAATATACATAATTTCCTCTTTCGACGACCTCAATGGCAGTGGTCACCATGCCGGACTGCCATCCGTAAGGTTGCGGGTTCGATTCCCGTGCGGGGTCAATATTTGTGTCAACCACAAATGTTTGTTTCGGTCTGGTTGTTTCTGTGAATGAGTGTGTGCGTAGTTTCTGATACAAGTTTCGAACTTAGTTAGGGGTCAGATACTATAATAAGATGATGTAGTGAATGCTTATACACCCCTATTTTGAAAATATGGGACTTATTAAAATCAGAATATCTGTAGCAGTAACTGAATCCATATATCCAATAAAAATATCAAAAATGATAGTCGATTACTTATCTTTAAAAAATACCAAATAAATGTCGTATTACCAGACGGCACACTAGCTATCAAGTATTCTGTGACGGCTCGGGTCGATGACCGCGCTCAGCTGTGTATCGCAGCGTTCGGTGTAGAATAACAATAAAATTCGGCGGGATTTTGAAAATCGTTGACTTATCATAACTTTTTAAATAAAAGCAAAAGAAAAAAACTAACTTCACTATTATATTGTCACCCGTCGTTTACATTAGCTGTGAGATAAGGTATCGCAATTTCAAAATAAGGGTGTATATTATTCCGTAACACACTGATCCCATGGTTCCAGTTAAGTCGGGTACCCTGCCCGCGCGCCGCTGGGCCTGGTGCGGCACTACAGCGCTGTTACTAGCATCGCTCACTTGTGCGGTCTGCGCCGCGTTACTCTCGGCGCTAGCCTCCGCCAATCACATTAGATGCTCGCCGCGACCGATGCTTGTCTGTAATTGTCTGGCTAGTAAGTATTTTTGGTATTTATACTTAGTTTTGTAATGGTTAAGGTTGAAATTGCCATATCAAATGGGACAGTTGCTCATGCTGGACTGTCAAACAAAGGGTTGCGGGTTTCCCGAGAAAGGAGGCGGAATATATGTGATCCACAAATATTAAGCTCTGTATGTGTGTATGAATGAGTGCGTATTTTCTAACACGCTTTTCTTCAGAATAATGCAACTTAAACTAATATTACAAAGCTGAAGAGTTTCTCTGGTTAAAGGCGGTCCTAGGAACTTCTGGTTTCAATTGAACCATTATTTTACACAGCTGACAGCTATACACATAGTGCAGCTAATGCCATGCATTTATTTTCCCATTTTGTATAACTAATCCTACTAATATTATAAATGCGAAAGTTTGTGAGTGTGGATGTTTAGATGTATGTATGTTTGTTCCACTTTCACGCAAAAACTACTGTATCGATTTCAAGTAAATTTGGTACAGATGTTCTTTATAACTAGAAATAGCACATAGGATACTTTTTATCCCGAAATTTCCATGGGATTGGGATTCATGCGGGTAAAACCGCGGGGCACAGCTATATAAAATAAGTCTGGACATTTTAACAGACTTACAAAAAGAAGGAGGAGTTTTCGAACGGGTTTTTAACAACAAATTTTGAGTCCAAAATCATTTTAACAAAGAAATCTCACTTCGTCAATTAATTTGTATTTTCCTCCATTTTCCAGTGCTGTTCTCAACGGGCGGTATAGCAGTGTGGGTGACCGAGTACTACCTGCGCCTGCAGTACAATGTCATGTCTGATGAAGATCTGGCGAACGCGTGGTCGTCTGATGGCATGGCTGATCTTGGGATGTCTTTCTGGTTGGTATAACATAGGTTTTATCACAATTATCTAAAAGTGAATGATTTAATTTGGCTTTTTTGTTTCACTACCAACATAACTACGGCTATACTCCAGCATTTCCTAATCCTGTGGGAATTGAAACTGTGTGATATTTCTTTTGAAATTGAATTTCAAATTCCTATAATGCATGTTGTATTATGCTGTACCACAACTATAAAAATACATAAAACAAGGTCGAGTTTGCTACAACAGTAATAATTCGAGAACTGCTGGACCGATTTAAAGCATATAGGATACTTTTTATCCCGAAATTACCACAAACAAGTATGGACCGATTTAAAGCATAAGGGATACTTTTTATCCCGAAATTACCACAAACAAGTATGGACCGATTTAAAGCATATAGGATACTTTTTATCCAGAAATTACCACAAACAAGTATGGACCGATTTAAAGCATATAGGATACTTTTTATCCCGAAATTACCACAAATAAGTATCAAAAAATCAGAAATTACTCGTGTGAAGCCACGGGGCACAGCTAGTTAGTAACCTAAATAATACGGTAGTTTTTATTTGAAAAAGTGACAACCACAAAAATCTTTATATCAGGAGGTGTGCATTCTTGTCATAAATACCTGACTAAAATTGCCAATCAACAACAACCACAACTACTATAATAATAAAATCCATTTTCCAATTCCAGGATGGTAGTAGCGGCAGTGATAACGTTACTCATGAACATCGTATTCATATTGCTGGCGATGGCTGACAGACGAAGCGAGGATCCTGTAGCACCGGCCTTAGCCGAGAAAGTGAATGGAGCTATAATGTTGTATTAAGGGCCGATTTATCCATCGCCGGATAACTTTTATTCGACGAATAAAATTGACGTTTGACAGATTTTGTATGAAAGAACTGTCTAAATTTCAAAGTTATTCGTCGAATAAAGTTATCTGGCGATGGAAAAATCAGCCCTAAAAGTATTAAACATCTCGATCCTAAAGTTATACATACATATACGATCGGTAAAGTCTCCAAAAGTTCAAATGCATGCATTTTCATATCATTGATCGGATACTTTAAACTATAATGATTTTCAAAATTGTAAGGTCCATATTTTACAAGTTAAATATATGATGAGTCCTTAGCTTGTATTCTTTAAGATTAATATTAAGAATAACATTCCAAAATGTAATTCCATAAAGACATTTTGTAAGAGCATTTTTTTACAAGTTTTTATAAAGTATTTTATTGTAATTTTGACTGTTTTTGATAACTTTTGTATTTTTTCGTATTATTTTAAGTCTAAGGCTGAGTTTTTTGTAAGACTAAGGGCCTATTTCACGACCTTCAAGTAATATCAAGTGACAAAGACAAAACATGTGAGTAGCTACTTGGAACGTTACTTGAAGATGGTGAAATAGGCCCTTAGACTTTTTATTAGACATTTTATAGGATGGAGATATTGCGGCAGTCTATGGTAATCTATACAAACATAATAGTTATTTGCCCTGACCTGACTGACTGACTGACTGATTGATCAACCACAGAACCCAAAATATGTAAAGAAACTGTTTTCGTAAAATCAATCCTAAGATCATAGAAAAGGGATGAAAGTTGTATAAAATTGCGTCCCTTCGAAGAAAAATGCGTATTTCACCTTTACCCTGATTAAGAAATATGTACCCTATTTGTATGCGTATAAAGTATTCTTTACTTTATTGCCGTCCAACAAACTGTCAGATCTAAGTACTTATAGAATCTCCATAATAAATATAATTATTTAGTTTATAAACCATGTATATTCCACTAGTATCTAATTTATTAAAATATAAGTACATATATTATTGTACAACTATCCTACTCCACTTAAAAGGAGTGTCGCTATAATACAAGTTTGCATCTTTATTTGAACAAACTCTGTTTTTCTGTCGTTTTCACTCAAGTTTAATACTACTGGTCCGCTCCTGCCTGCCTAGCATGACTGTGTGTGATAAATGATATAGACACCACGAAATAATATCGATTTCGTGAGCATGACCAAATGAATATGGCGTAGTACGATTTGATAAAATTAAATATGGCGGCTATATTTATTATATTTTGACAGTTGGATGTCAATAAATAGCTATACCGATTTCGCGAGCATGACCAAATGTCATAAAATTAATCATGTGGTAAAATTAAATATGGCGGCCATTTTTATCAAATTTTGACAGTTGGATGTCAATCAATCGCTGTATCTATCGCGTTTTCGAAGTCATGCTAGCCTAGCTGGTTGTAGCGTGATGTTTGATATAGAATGCGACTGCAATCTCCGCTCGAGTCGGCACTGCGACCGCCGCGCGGGGACGTGCGGGGCGGGGCGTCACCCGGGTGTCACCCGAGCCCGACTAGGGACACCCGTTATAGTTCCACCGATAAAAAAACCGCCACTAATAAAATAATCTGAGATTCCAGGCAAGTGCCTAGTCTTTAGGATATAGGTTAGGAACTTGTTCCGTGGTAACCATTTCAGTCGAACGGGTCGCCCATTTTCGTCGAAAAATAAAGGACGATCGGAGCTTGGACGTTTTTGGTTTGATTATGTATTGACAGTTGGACGTTTTAGTGGTTAGGCGAGATTTCTACAGCGCTCCACCCCTGCAATTGGATTTTTATTTTAACAGTTTTCATTGACTATGGGGGGGACATCTATACAAAATCCGCTCCAAGTGCCACCCACGCTAACTACGCCAGTGCCACCGTGATCTCGATGACATTTTAGTGACGCGACCGCACGCATACCGATAGGAGACCTATTCCGTATTAGGTTTAGGACTCTTATTCCATTTAATATTTGATTCATACGACAGAAGACCGCGCGAACTTGCGATGTTCTAGTGGTCGCTTTCTATTAGGATCTTTTTTTTTCTTTTTCCGAACCTTTATCCCATGTCTATTTGGGGTCCGTTTTTCAGTTTAACCAGATTTGGCGAAATGACAGTATTTTACGTGAAACGACTACCATCAGATCTCACAACCCAGAGGGTTATACGTAATTTTTTGGTTAAACTAAATGTTAGACTTTTGAAGGCTTTAAATACCCGTAACGACTGGATATTACCTAAATAATACTCTAGATTTTGTAAGTATTGATGCAAACTCGTATTACAGATGCCGTCCGTTAATTATACTTATATTCCGTCCAAAGTCGATTTAACTCATTTTTTTATTATTATTTAGTTGTGCCATTAGTTTAAGCGTCACTTTTAATATAAGATTCCTGAATTTGTACTTACTGTTTATAAAACAATTAATAAAATTACTTGAAGTTTTTTAATTATTGACTTTTATTGGTGCTTTATGTGCCGTGTGTATTTTACCTGGGCCCTGATTCTCTAAACTATTAAGCTGTGATAATGCTACCAGAGACCAGAGAGAATCCTGGTCGTGATCCTTATTCTATGCACCCAAATGTAATATCGACATTATGACCGTTTTTCTGTCATTTGTTGTCATTTTGGTATTCTCTTAGTGAAAACTACTTACTCCGCTGACCCAATGGCTCCTTAAAACTTAGATGGTTGTCATGGAAACAGTATTCTGACATTTATTTGACAAAAAAATAATTGAATTTTAATATACAACAAAGACCACTGAGGCACCATAGCCATATGAATAAATTTTAGCAGAATACCAAATTTCTGACACTCTTGTTATGGTGCCTCAATATCAACATATTGTCTGATCAATAATGTCAAATTGCAGACTTAGGCCCCTGTACTGCCGTATAATAGTTATTTATGGTACAAGCGAGGTAAGTTGGTGATTACTTCCGAGGCGCTATTGAGGCCCGAGCCGTCAGGCGAGGGTCTGAAGATAGCCGAGGATAGTAATCATCAATACACGCTTGTACCATACAACGTTTTTCAACACACTTGCGAAGAAATTCATAATAAAATATCATTTTTCGATAATAAATAAACAGTTTTTCTATTCGCGCGCATCCAACACAACAATGGTGATCGGCCAAAGACTAAAAGAATATACTTATTAAAAAAAATCGAATGAATGAATGAATGGAATCAACCCTAGACCTACCAAAAGTAAGGCAACATAGTTGAAGTTTGTTATTAAAATGTATGGACACGATTTTTTTTGGTATGGAAACTTTTTAAAAACTAAACAATTTAAAAAAAACTATGACTCACTAGTGAGTCAAGCGTGTCATTATTCAACTGTTTTTGCACAAATAAGAGCCCCTTTATGAGCAAGTGTGTTGAAAAATACGTTACCTAACTATAGTTATCGTTTAGCATGCTACTGATGATTTATGTACTTACTCGTAAGTGGATAGTTCTTCGCAATTAGATCACACTAGATTCTTGATAGGTGCTTCGATATTTTTGGTTAGATTCGACATCTCTAACAACTGTCGATGTGGTTTGACAGACATATTGATATCTATAAGTATAAGTATATAAAAATGAAACCCGTTTTCCGTTGTCACGCCATAACTTGAGAACGGCTAGACCGATTTGGCTAATTCTTTTTTTTGCTGTGTTTGTTATTGTCAGGAGAATAAAAAAAACCTGGAAAAGCAATCGGGAAACTTGGACCCATGCGAAGCCGGGGCAGACCACTAGTACTTAATATTTTTTGAGAATTCTGAAGAATTAGTACATAATAGTACAAAGAATAAGTAAAAAAATGTTCACTTTACCATCTAAATATCCCAATAAAATAAAGGTTTTTAAAGTAGTTTAAAGTAAAACGTTACACCGTCGTTTTCGTTACAAACCGTAATGGATCTAAAACCTTAATGGAACCATACACTAAACCAAAGACCAAAACAATGTACCAATTGTAATCCCGTATTCTTGTAAGACACGAACAGGAACACGTACGATGACAAATGGAATCGCATGTATAAACTAAGTATGATATACAAACATATCTACTTACATACTGTCTGTTGATATCCGACCGTGAAATCTGGTTACCTTTGTAAGGTAGAGGGTTTGGTGAACGAGAAACGACGTAAGATTTGAGGGCGTTGCTGTGATTTTCTTATTAATTTTGTTATGTGCCCAAAATTACTGTAACATCGTGATAATAATAATGTTTGTGATTCTGTTTCATTAATTGTTTAAAGGAATTATTTTAAGAAGTTATTAATATAGTTAGTTCCTCGTTTTAATAAGAGAATTTAAGTTTAAGCTTACTTTATTATAGTTATATACTTACTTATCCTTTGTTTTATTAATTTAAGGATTGGACACAATTCGCTTCAAACATTTTTGTATTCTGCACCAATCATCCAATCAACGTTAATAAAAGAGGGCTATTTACTTCTCTGTAATAATAGCATCATCAACATCCATAAATTAAAAATGTAAAAAACCCTCAACACAATTACTTTCAAACCCCCATAACTTTTAAACGGGTCAACCGATTTTCATCAAACATGTCTAAGAACACTCGCACGTAAGTTCCCTTTAATACCAAAAAAACTAAATTAAAATCAGTTATCGGTTCGGGAGCTATGATGCCACAGACAGACAGATACACACACACAGGCATGTCAAACTTATAACACCCCTCTTTTTGCGTCGGGGGTTAAAAAGAGAGAACAGCCACCCAAACTACTACCCGACTACTGAAAATAGTTTTTCAACACATTGCGAAGAAATTATCATTTTTCGCTAATAAATAAACAGATTTTCTATTCGCGCGCATCCAACACAACAATGGTGATCGGCCAAAGACTAAAATAATATACTTTAAAAAAAAAAATCGAATGAATGGAATCCACCATAGACCTACCAAAAGTAAGGCAACATAGTTGAAGTTTGTTTTTAAAATGTATGGACACATTTTTTTTGGTATCGAAACTTTTTTAAAAACAAAGCGATTTAAAAAAACAATCTATAACTCACTAGTGAATAAAACGTGTCATTATTCAACTGTTTTTGCACAAATAAGAGCCCCTGTATGAGCAAGTGTGTTGAAAAAAAACATTTTTTTTCTTTCTAAACCGCTCCTCCATACTTCCACACCACCTACTTTACGTAACCTACCTATGCCTCCGATGTAAGTAGTGACGTAGGTACTTACATAAAGTATCTACATATCTACATAGAACGACCAAACGTTGCGTATCTGTGCTCATATTTTACCCTTTGCTCGGGAAACTCACAATTTGATTGTAAGACGGCATACATTTTAAGTAGCTCGCTTTTATATGTAAATATGGATGAACTGAAGAAGGTATACTATTGTAGACGTTATAAGAAAGAAAAAGTTGATTCAAACTAATATATTAATTTTGAAAATAAAGAGAAACGGCATCCAAAATTCATTTCACCAAAGATTTTCACGATAAAAATAGACTTTGCTAAAAAGGATGTTATGACATAAAGCTTTAGTTTAAACTATTTGCAGATAGGTTTATTTGCTGGATAGATAGGACTTTTTTCGTTTGAAAAACGTATTGAATTGTGTACCCAGAAATGACTCGGAAGGTATTCACGTGTTTACATTCCACCATAGCGAGATAAAAAGGACTTATGAGTAGTAACATAATGGGTAGTTACTCCGTTGTAAGCCCCAACAAACAATTGTAGAAATATATTCCAATGTTTGCAATATCCTACAAATCAAATTAAAGTTCCTAATTCAAATACAAATAAGATTACTATTATACGAAAACAAACCTAGCTAACTCTAAGCGACACTACTTATTCAGTAGGTAGCTATACCCTTATTGTACCTGCATCAAGATTGGGTCGTACCAAATTACGGTCCGCGGAGGTACCTGTCGATCCCTGAACCTTCCTTGATAATATCTATGTATACAGCAGGGGTACACAACCTTTTTTCTCAATTATACCTTTGTCAAAATATTTTTGGAAAGATATCGTTTGTACGGAAATAGTAGCTAAGGTCATCGACGTGTGTTACTATTGTAAAAGAAATTTCGGGGTAACAGATATTTTAGGCATTGTTTTAGTAACAGAGCTTGGGTTATACGTAAAAGTAAAGTACACCACTTTTGAGCCATTAAAAAACTGAAATCCAATCGAGCAAGCCAGAATGTATTTTTTGTGGCTCTACTATTACATAAATTAAATCCTACGCTCTACCTACATACCTACTCAAGGAAATTGAACTAAAAACAAATAGGTACTGCCGATTACAGATACATAAGTATAATACAGTAAGTATTATACTATTATATTAATCCATTGTTTTAGTTTAGATACAAACAACCAACTGTTACTCACCCCTGCAACCATAAAACTAAACTATCCAATAGGCAAGCTTACAAACTGTCATTACACTTCAAGTCACGCTTTGTACAACTTTTAGATTGAATCCAACCTTCTTGTATTCGATCTCTTTTCACTAATACCCATCATTTTACACCTTTTTGGCGTCCACCTTTTTTCTTTTGAAATTCGAACGAACAAATGACAGCAAATAGTTTTTATTTGTACACTCATAATCACTTAGTAGGTCTGTAGGTTTAAGTAAACCAAATTCTCAAGAACTACTTAGACAAAGAACTTGTATGGCAATAGGGTTCTTTAATAGGTGGTAAGTGGAGGTGTCCGTTTTATACGGTTTTAGGAAAATCTATTAAATCTGTAAATTAAAAACCAATCAACTACGAATCAAGTAATGATGCTACGAATCAAGAAAATGATGCTACGAATCAAGCGACTGGTGCTACGAAACAAACATTTGATGCTACGAAACACTCACTGATGCGACGAATCAAGCGACTGGTGCTATGAACCTAGTGACTGGAGGTAGGATGACACGAATGTATAAGAATGTGTAAACAAGTGAATTATATTAATTCAATCAATGCAGCGTATTGCTCCATGTTTGTCTTGAACGGGAATCGAACACGTTACCTTTAACATAGTAGACAATCAACCAACTACGCCACTCGATCGTCTAATAGAAAAAAAACCATCAAAAATATTTAACAGATAATATTATTCTTAGAAAAATTTCAGAAAATTGATTTTTAGATTGGATGTACGAAGTATTATGGAAGCAATAACAGCGGCTTTTAAGAGGTCCTCGCTATAAGGTCCCTGTAATCACAATAGATATCCGTAAGTCTAAGGACCTCTTAAACTGCTAAGGATAATCTAAAGCTCTTGATGTAGGTAAACGAGATCCTGATTATTTTCCAATAAATAGGCAATTTATTTGATGTTCTAAAAATATTTCTTTAAAATAAACCGTTTGGCAGTCGTTTTGTTGGTTGATGTAGTTACATTTAAGATATAAATGATGACTGTTTTTTACATTGATGATTTGTGTTTATGCTATTTATAAAAATACCCTACCTTATAGGTACTTACTTTAATAGTTTGCGTATTTTCCAGGTTATAAAATTTTTATAACATGGATTTGGAACCTTTTGAAAATATCTACTAAGCTTGATACCGAACTCAAAAGTTGGTTAGTTACTGATAGATATGTATTAGTATAGGTAATTAATTAAAGAACTTAAGATATTTTTATCGCAAAGTCACCGAAGAAATACGACAATGATGTGTTTACAACACAACTTTTCTACTAACAAAAGACCATTTTCAGTTTGACAAATGAAATCCAAGATTGATCTCAACGCGAGCACATTGCCTCGAAGACAGTTACAATCTAATTATTTTTATTGGTTATTTGGTCTCTTGTATTGTCCAAGAGGGAGCTAAAAGAATCCCAGACGAAATCAGACTTAATTACTTTAACATATAATACAGTTTTCATTGGCAATGATTGTATTGGCATCTGGTAATTGTTGTTAAATTAATTTGTCAAGTATTAGAGTGCTTGTTTTGCTTTAGAAGGTTTTTTAATTAAATTAATTAAAAGGACTGTTATTTTCCGAAACAATCACTATTCTATTTTAATGCAATGAATAAAACTTTATTGAGGTTTATACTGTGTACTATCAAACAGAGGTAAACAAATATCTCTGTGTGTATTATGTTATGTTATGGGTATGTATATTGTATAGGTATACGTACCAATAAGCAAGTTCATTTATACTTGCATATTTTAATAGTAAGTCTGATACTTTTTCTTAAGATAGTCTGTTTAAACGTAGTTCAAGCTTAAATTAAAAGAGATACAAAGCAAATATTCCTTACAACAATATCAATATCATCCCCATATACACATTGTAACTACAGACCATGTTACGTCATACACAGCTTGGGGCTAAAAATAACTCCAAACAAACCTAAAAGGTTCTAAATACGTGTACTAACAATCCATTAGAATAATTAGGGTGCCGTCACCTAAGTAGATACACTTATTTACTTAATTCTCGGTAAATATTAATCAGCTAGCAACGCCTCATGGTTTTACCCACGTGAATTCCAATCCCATAGGAATTTCGGGATAAAAAGTATCCTGTGTGTTATTCCTAGTTATAAGGAACATCTGTACCAAATTTAATCTAAATCGATACAGTAATATTACTAGGAGCGCCCCGCGGTTTCACCCGCGTAGTACCCGTTCCTGTGGGAATTTCGGGATATAAAATATTCTATGTGTTATTCTGATTTATAAGCTAAATTATCGCAAAGTTTCATTAAAATCAATTTAGTAGTTTTCGCGTGAAAGAGGAACAAACATCCATACATCCACACTCACAAACATTCAGCTTTATAATATTAGTAGGAAACCCTGATCTTTGCGAGTCCCAATCGAGCTTGCCATCAAGTGCTATTAACTAAAGTAATATCGCGGTAAAATTAACCTGAGGTTGGAAGCTCTACGTATCCCGAGGGAACATTCGCTAAACCATCTAATTATACATCGTATCCTAATATTTCCTTTAGGGCCGATTTTTCAATCGTCAGATAAAAGGCCGAATAACTATTCGAGGAATAAAGTTATTAGACTGTTTATCAGAGGAATAATTATATTGAATTTTTCATTTAAAAATTATCTAGCGAATAGTTATCTATGATTATTTTGTTGCTGACTTCACACTAGCTAGTGCGAGCGAGATACATATATGCAATCTTATGTGCGTTAGACAAAGATAGAATATAGATTAAGAAATTCTACCTAGTTTGATATTTCACAACTTTGACTTTGACAATCTCAAAATACTTTCAATTGATTGAATTGAATTTATTTGTTTTATTTTATCATTAATCAATGAAAGTAAATAATCTACGGTTTCCTTTTTTAATCGAAATCTCCTCCAAAATTCACTTTCATCCCATTGGGCCTCTCTTGTAAAACGCGGGTTTTCCGCTCAGGGTTTAAATAATGAAGAATTTCTCGTTCCTCTTCGATAGCCAAGTCGTCAATGGTTTCAAACACTTCCATCATGAAAAATCACTACCTAAACTTAAAATAAGTCGTCGTGCGTACGTTCCAGTTCAAAACTAATGAAAACTGTGAATGAAAATCCTAGTGGTCGCCGTCGATAACTGACAGATAAACCTCTATCTGGCCCTCAAAGTAGCAGATAAGTTTATTCCTCAGTTAGAGGCTTTATTCGTCAGTTAACTACTATCTGACTATTGAAAAATCAAGAATCCTGTTATCCATCGAATAAACGCTATCTGGTTGTTATCTGACGATTGAAAAACCGGCCCTTAGTAATGTTCGTAGAGTTATTTTAAGGTTTCTCTGAAATATTTTATTATTTTCTTAGCGTTTTTTTGGGTGTGTTTAAATTTGGTTTTGCGATAGGTATGTTTTTTAATCGCTTAGATACTGGCTCCATCCCGTTGCTTTTAATATTGAACAATGCACCTGTAAACATATCGGATTTAAACATTCCATGTGTGTGAATGAGTGTGTGCGTAGTTTCTGATACCCTGATACAAGTTACGAACTTATTTAGGGGTCAGTTACTATTGTGAGATGATGTAGTGAATGATTATGTTTATCAAGTTTTTGCGATCTCTCTCCGAACAAGGAATTTTATAATTAATATTTTTACGGGATATTAACACGTACCTATAAGTCGAGTCCCTCGACTGGTTTCAGCCACGTCCGGTGGCCACCATCATCATCATCGTACGTGTTAATATCCCGTAAAAATATTAATTGTAAACAATGACGTATGTTTCGTTTAATAATAAAAAAGGAATTTTATTTTACAAAAAAAATTAAAATTCGAATTGATATGTCAATTCTACATTTTCGAAACCCTACAACTGCAAAGTGCATACAATTACACAGTATTCATCCTGAATAGCTCGCGATGAAACTAATCAATTAGAGCAATTCCGCGTAGGAGGTAAGATCAAGATGGAGTTTCAATTACAGTGTAAAGGGCAAAAGGTTTACGGCAAATTAGACTTTATTGCCTTACAATAGAGTACATGCTTGATAGGGTAATTTTTCTACTGGGTGAGGCAGAGTAAATCCTAGATCCTACAAAGAATTGTAGAAATAAATCAAAGGAAATAGTAATAACTTTCCAGTCTTTGATTATTCTATCTGATAGTGTAATATTACAACGATTGTGTTTTCTTATTAAGACTACCAAAGGCATGCGAGTTCTATTCTTTTGAGAGCTGATTAGGAAGCATGTGTGTATAAATATAGGCACGTATAGTACATATCCAGACCCAGATAATCATAATCATTCACTACATCATCACAGGGCCGAGCCGCCCCTGTGTGCGATGTGTGCGGCGCACACAGGCGCCAAGACAATAGGGGCGCCGCGGCCACCATCCAAATTATTTTAGTTACACCACAACAACGTATCCATAGAGGAGGCCATATTAGACCAAATAGACATACACGAGGACTAGCAGCGAATCGCAGTTTCACCCGCGTAGTTCTCTTTCCCGTGGGCATACCGGGACAAAATATAGCCTACACCCCCCCCCCCCCCCGTGAAGATTCGTGAAAAAAAGAGGCGCTGCATAGGTTTCGCACACAGGCGCTGTGGGAGGTCGGCTCGGCCCTGCATCATCATCATCTCATTACAGTAACTGACCCTAACTAAGTTTGTAATTTGTATCTAGGGTATCAGGAACTACGCACACACACACTCAGACCGAGACAAACATTTTGTGGTTCACACAAATATTCACCCCGCACGGGAATCGAACCCGCAACCTTACGGATGGCAGTTCGGCATGGTGACCACTATGTCATCGAGGTCGTCAATACATAATATAGTAATCATACTTATTAATATGTTGCCGCAAATCATAATAAATATTTTCTTGTGTATGTTTAAAGTTTGCGATACCCTTGATACAGGTATAAGCCGGGAAAGTAACTGTCTGTCTGTCGGTCTGTTACCTTTTCACACCTAATTAAACTACTCAACCGATTGACTTAAAATTTGGTACAGGGATAGCTTATGATCCGGGGAAGGAGGAAGCTATGTTTTATGCCTATTCCAAAGAGATCTGGAACTATGTGAGTAAAACCGCGGCGCACAGCTAGTAGACTATAATATCATCATCATATGAAGAAACGAAGCTAACACGAGTTAAAACCACGAAAAACCTAGTCACAAATATATCTATATTATCTATATACTACCATACAGCCAGTCACAAACATATATATTTGTTATAGATATATCTATATACCTACCTACCTTCAAATAACACACATATCTCTAATCGTAACGTTATAATCTTAGAGTGAGTTCCCGTAAATCATGGAAACGTCCAAACGTCCCCAGACAGCGTTTGTAATGACGTCACAGGTGTGTTTTATGGTAGTGTAACGATTGAATTTTGATAGAAAAGCGAATATTGGGGTTGTCCTTAATGGGGGTTTTGACAGTGGTTTGGGTTCTATGGGGCTTTTTGGTTTGACAAGCTGTTGTCTGCGGATTTATACGCTTTTTTATTATTATTTTCTTAGATTTTTATGAAGGTATTTTTATTATAAAGGTGCTCCTTCACCGGGTGCATTCGCGTGTAATCTAACGTTACAGATTCGTCGTTGAGCATTACATTACAATACCTATTATTTTACCATTATAACGAGTATATGCATTATATTACCTCCCTGACTAACGAGCATTCGCGTTCAATAATTACAAATTACAATTAATAAATTACAAGGTGCGCATTGTAATGCTCGGTTCTCCTCCTTCACTGATGTAATGCTCAAATCTGTAACGTTACATTACACGCGACTGCTCCCGGTGAAGGAGCTCCTTAATAATAAAATAAACTAGTTGTTTCGTAGTTTACTCCGGTTATATTTTTTGTTTCTTAGCGGATGTTCATTATGCCTAAATGAATTGCCAAATGTTTGTGCCAAAGACTTTGGTTTGATCTTTGTGTTAATAATAGATCAGTTAGCCAAATGACACAATCCGTCAAGTAGTTTAAGCTAACTTGATAGTTCAGCCAGTCAGTAACGGTTACCTTTAATAAACATATTATCTACGTCATGAAGTTTCCCGGGGCAGAGAAAATCATAAAAAGCTCCGTGGAAGGAGAAGCCAAAATAGCAAATTCTAGGCAAAATAGCAAAATGTTGCCAGAATCGCAAATTATAGCCAAAATAGCAAAATGTAGCTAAAATAGCAAAATGTAGCCAACATAGCAAAATGTAGCCAAAACAGCAAATTGTAGCCAATATAGCAAATTGTTGCCAAAATACCAGATTGTAGCCAAAGTAGCAAATTGTAGCCAAAATAGCAAATTATAGCCAATATAGCAAATTCTAGCCAATTGTAACCAATACTGAAAAACGTAGCTTAATATAGCAAAATGTAGCCAAAATAGTAAATTCTAGCCAAAATAGCAAATTGTAGTCAAAATTGGAAGGAGTAGCCAAAATAGCAAAATGTTGCCAAAATAGCAAATTGTTGCCAAAATAGCAAAATGTAGCCAAAATAGCAAATTCTAGCCAAAGTAGCAAATTGTAGCCAAAATAGCAAAATGTTGCCAAAATAGCAAAATGTAGCCAAAATAGCAAATTCTAACCAAAATACCAGATAGTAGCCAAAATACCAGATTGTAGCCAAAATAGCAAAGTGTAGCCAGAAAGCCAATTTTACCCAAAATAGCAAAATGTAGCCAAAATAGCAAATTCTAGCCAAAATAGCAAAATCCAGCCAAAAAAACATTTTTTCCCAAAATAGCAAAATATAGCAAATTGTAACCAAAATAGCAAAATGTTGCTAAAATAGCAAAATGTAGCCAAAATAGCAAATTGTAGCCAAAATAGCATAAGGTAGCCAAAATAGCAAATTGTAGCCAAAATAGCAAAATGTAGCCAAAATAGCAAATTCTAGCCAAAATACCAAATTGTAGCCAAAATAGCAAAATGTAGCCAATATAGCGAATTAAAGCCAAAGTAGCAAAATGTGGCCAAAATTTCTAAATGTAGCCAAAATTGGAAGGAGAATCCAAAATACCAGATTGTTGCCAAAATAGCAAAATGTAGCCAAAAAGCCAATTTAACCCAAAATAGCAAAATGTAGCCAAAATAGCAAATTGTAGCCAAAATAGCAAAATGTAGCCTAAAAGCCAATTCTAGCCAAAATAGCAATTTGTTGCCAAAATAGCAAAATGTAGCCAAAATAGCAAAATGTGGCCAAAATTTCTAAATGTAGCCAAAATTGGAAGGAGAATCCAAAATACCAGATTGTTGCCAAAATAGCAAAATGTAGCCAAAAAGCCAATTTTACCCAAAATAGCAAAATGTAGCCAAAATAGCAAATTGTAGCCAAAATAGCAAAATGTTGCCTAAAAGCCAATTCTAGCAAAAATAGCAATTTGTTGCCAAAAAAGCAAAATGTGGCCTAAATTTCTAAATGTAGCCAAAATTGGAAGGAGAATCCAAAATACCAGATTGGAGCCAAAATAGCAAATTCTAGCCAAAATACCAGATTGTAGCCAAAATAGCAAAATGTAGCCAGAAAGCCAATTTTACCCAAAATAGCAAAATGTAGCCAAAATAGCAAATTCTAGCCAAAATAGCAAAATCCAGCCAAAAAAACAATTTTTCACAATATAGCAAATTGTAACCAAAATAGCAAAATGTTGCCAAAATAGCAAAATGTAGCCAAAATAGCAAATTGTAGCCAAAGAAGCAAATTTTAGCCAAAATAGCAAAATGTAGCCAAAAAGCCAATTCTAGCCAAAATAGCAATTTGTTGCCAAAATAGCAAAATGTAGCCAAAATAGCAAATTCTAGCCAAAAAAGCCTATTTTACCCAAAATATCAAAATGTTGCCAAAATAGCAAATAGTAGCCAAAATAGCATAATGTGGCTAAAATAGCAAATTGTAGCCAAATGAGCTACAATTTCTAAATGTAGCCAAAATTGGAAGGAGAATCTAAAATACCAGATTGTAGCCAAAGTAGCAAATTGTAGCCAAAAAAGCAAAATGTGGCCTTAATTTCTAAATGTAGTTAAAATTGGAAGAAGCCAAAATACCAGATTTTAGCCAAAAAAGCCAATTCTAGCCAAAATAGCAAAATGTTGCTAAAATAGCAAATTGTAGCCAAAATAGTAAATTCTAGCCAAAATACCAGATTGTAGCCAAAATAGCAAAATGTAGCCAGAAAGCCAATTTTACCCAAAATAGCAAAATGTAGCCAAAATAGCAAATTCTAGCCAAAATAGCAAAATCCAGCCAAAAAAACAATTTTTCACAATATAGCAAATTGTAACCAAAATAGCAAAATGTTGCCAAAATAGCAAAATGTAGCCAAAATAGCAAATTGTAGCCAAAGAAGCAAATTTTAGCCAAAATAGCAAAATGTAGCCAAAAAGCCAATTCTAGCCAAAATAGCAATTTGTTGCCAAAATAGCAAAATGTAGCCAAAATAGCAAATTCTAGCCAAAAAAGCCTATTTTACCCAAAATATCAAAATGTTGCCAAAATAGCAAATAGTAGCCAAAATAGCATAATGTGGCTAAAATAGCAAATTGTAGCCAAATGAGCTACAATTTCTAAATGTAGCCAAAATTGGAAGGAGAATCTAAAATACCAGATTGTAGCCAAAGTAGCAAATTGTAGCCAAAAAAGCAAAATGTGGCCTTAATTTCTAAATGTAGTTAAAATTGGAAGAAGCCAAAATACCAGATTTTAGCCAAAAAAGCCAATTCTAGCCAAAATAGCAAAATGTTGCTAAAATAGCAAATTGTAGCCAAAATAGTAAATTCTAGCCAAAATAGCAACTTGTACAAAAAAAAACAAAATGTGGCCTCAATTGCTAAATGTAGCTAAAATTGGAAGAAGAAGCTCAAATAGTAAATTGTAGCCAAAATTGAGAAATGTAGCCTAAATAGCAAATTGTAGCCAAACTGCAAATTGTAGTTGAATTAAGGAGTAATCAAAATAGCTAATTCTAGCCAAAATAGAAAAATGTTGCCAAAATAGCAAATTGTAGCCAAAATAGCGAAATGTGGCCTCAATTGCTAAATGTAGCCAAAATTGGAAGGAGAAGCCAATATAGCAAATTGTAACTAAAATAGCAAATTGTAGCTAAAACTAAATAAATGCCTTTTTCATAAAACCAATTTGGCTTTGACCATGATTACCAACGTCCTCAGACAGCGTTTGTAATGATGTCACAGATGTGTTTTATGGGACGGTTGATCCGATTCAATTTTGATAGAAAAGCGAGGATATTGAGGTGGTTAATGGGGGTTTTGTCAATGGTTTGGTTTCTATGGGTTTTTGATTAAATTTGCGGTTTTACACGATTTTTGGATGCTTTCATTAAAATAAATATAGAGCAACAGAATTTACGTCTATAATAATAAAATGAACTGCTTAGTTGTGTTTCGTAGTTTACTTAGGTTATATTTTTTGTTTCTTAGCGGATGTTTGTATGCCTAAATGAATTGCCAAATTTGATGTGGTTTGAGCTATGTGTTAATAGGTCAGTAAGCCAAATAGCACAATCCGTTAAGTAACATAACATAACATAATCATTCACTACATCATCTCATTATAGTAACTGACCCCTTACTAAGTTCGAAACTTGTATCTAGGGTATCAAAAACTACGCACACACTCATTCACACACACACCCAGACCGAGTAAGTAGTTTAAGCTAACTTGATAGTTCAGCCAGTCAGTAACGGTTGCCTTTAATAAACATAATTATCTACGTCATGAAGTTTCCCGGGGCAAAGAAAATCATAAAATGTTACAGAAAAGCTCCGTATTCTCGTGAAGTCTCTGGACTTATATTGATAGTAAACACGGACTACTATCACGCAACAAATATTTACCTCGTACGGGAATCGAACCCGCTACCCTAAATAAATAATAGCAAAGGGTCAGGTAATGGTGTTGGACACGAGGTAACATGTATTTTATATTTGTATTGTATAATGGATGTGTCTAAAGGTATAATAGTTATCTTGAAGCCATAAAAGTGTTGAATTAGGTATAGATAAAAAATTAAATTAAAATTTTAAAAAACCCCCAACACAGTTACTTTCAAACCCATAACTTTTAAACGAGTTAACCGATTTTCATCAAACATGTCTAAGAACACTCGCACGTAAGTCCCCTTTATAATATAATACAAAAACTAAATTGAAATCGGTTCATCCGTTTGGGAGCTATGATGCCACAGACACACAGATACACACACACACACACACACACACACATACACACACAGACACGTCAAACTTATAACACCCCTCTTTTTGCGTCGGGGGTTAACAAAATAAGTAATGGTGTAATCTCGAACTCGGTTTGTATTTAATTAAAAATAATTTATTAATAATGGAGAAATCTGTTCTAGGCTGACTCGACCGGGTATGTCTAAGTACCACACTTTCGTAGTAAAATAAGCGTCAAGTTCTATAGCTCAAATTACAACTTTCAGCATGCATTTTCGCAGACGTTGCATGACGACTTTGAAGCGTTTGTCGAAATGGTCTGTAGATGAAATACCTTCTTCTCCTATTCCTCATTCTCTTCTCAATACATATACAATACATTGACCACAGTCAAACCAGCATCGCATACTGATATATATATTCATACACAAGCAACACCCCGCGATTTCACCCACGTAGTTCTCGTTCACGTTATAAACATACGAGTACATAACGATTCAACACCTACAACAAAGTCATAAATATGAAATGCTTAGCCAAAGAGACCGCGACACTTTCCGGTGACCTTATCCACGAAACCGCGTTATTTTTAGTTCCACTTTCAGAGCCAAGGTTTCCACGACAATTACCGTTCTAGTAAGTAGTAACCTCAATCAGATTAACTATAATTTAGGTAATCATGGTCAAAGCGGGATTGGTTTTATGAAAGCATTTATTTAGCGGCTGTTGACCAAATTAAGTTTCTTTTATGTGAAGCTTTTGCGTGGAAGTATTATAAGTGGTAGTTATAGTGTAGAAAAGAAGTTGTGTTTCTTCTAGTAGCTCCTTACCTACAAGGCAATTTATTAGGTGAAAAATCGAGATAGTATTAATAACATAACATAACATGAAATGATTAATTCACTACATCATATCATTATAGTAACTGACCCCTAACTAAGCTCGAAGCTTGTATCTAGGGTATCAGAAACTACGCACACAGTCATTCACACACACACCATTAATGCCTTCTAAATTATGTTTATGTTTTTATTTTAATACTTTTTAAAGTTTTTATGTGCCGAGGAATAATAAAACTCTTAAGACTATCAGGCAATATTATTATGTTATGTCTTTTCCATTCACGGGACTACTAAGGAGTCCCGGTCTTTTGGAAGGCTAGTATGGGGTCAGGCTATATTATTATTATTTATTGTTTCAGTCCTCTCCAGCCAAATATTGTCTTGAAGCCGAGTAAGCTTTATGTGACATGATAAGGTCGATTCTTGCTTTAAATGTAAAGCTTTCTTTTGTTCTTTATATACTTACCTATTATTTTTTTCTATATAATTTCGCAAACAGTACCAATGAATAATAAAACTTGCCAGGAGGAAAAAAAAAACTTGTTAGAAACGTCTCTTCTGTACTTTATTTATCAAGTTTATGGTAAAACTAATTATAACTGACGCATTAACATTTTTGTCGATAACCATCTAAATAGTGTTTTTATTTGCGATGTCAATGTTATTCGTGATACTCACTAATTTATCAGGTGTTTGTTAGATTTGTTAGTGTTTTAACCAACTAAAATAAAGGAGGTAGTTCTCAATACGTCGTTTTTTGCATTAATTTTTATTTATTTATTTATTGAAAAAAGACACAACAACAGTTTAACATATTAAGCATTAAAACAGAATACACATATTTAAAGAAGGGTTCTGATATGTAAACCAATTATGGTTGTGTACAGCATTGTCTAGTAAGAACATCAAAAAGTAATAAATCTATCTAACAAAACTATATAATAACTATATTAATATACGATAGCAAGTTATTCTCGCTGTTTGTTCTCAATTCGGCGACATACTCATTTTTTACATTAATAAACGATAGCAAGTTATTCTCGCTGTTTTAAAAACTGTTTGCACAAAAACACACACACACACACACACATCATCTCATTATAGTAACTGACCCCTAAGTTCGAAACTTGTATCTAGGGTATCAGAAACTACGCACACACTTATTCACACACACACACCCAGATAAAGTTTTTCCTACATCTTAGGTAAGACCCATTTGAATTCAAGTAAATCAGAGATTTGCACAATAATTTACTTCCAATAAGAGCGATCTAAACCCCAGTCAATTCCAAAGGTAAATACTTTAGTTCGAGTTTGGAGGACGGTTACGCACAACATATTTTACTGACATATCAACTGAGTTGTAATTATTGGATGTGGTATTATTTCTTACTAGCAGCGCCCTGCGGTTTCACCGTTCCCGTTCCCTTGGGAATTTCGGGATAAAAAGTATCCTATGTTCTTTCCCGGACCATAAGCTACCCCTGTACCAAATTTCAAGTCAATCGGTTCAGTAGTTTAGCCGTGAAAAGGTAACAGACAGACAGAGTTACTTTCGCATTTATAATATTAGTTAGGATTAGGATTAGTTAGGATTAGGATAGGAAAGCTCGTTTAAAAACTTTAGAATCAAGGTTGATATCTTCAGTCTACACCAACATTATAAAGAGGAAAGACTTGATTATTTGTTTGTAACGAATAGGCTCCGAAACTACTGGACCGATTTCAAAAATTCTTTCACTAATGGAAAGCTAATTTATCAGTGCGTGACATAAGATATATTTACCCCCGTATTCCTACGGGAACGGGAACTACGTGGGTGAAACCGCAGGGAGCTACTAGTAGTATATTATAATATAAAATGAACCATTAAAACAACCGACAAATCAATCAACACAGCAGAAACCACTGAACAGTATACGCTATTTGGCACGCAGATACCTATTTATTATGATGAAGATACCTATTCATCGGCTAAGATGAAAGACTGAAATAAAATGACTTTCTATTATGTTTAATTTTCTCTACTATTTTCATTTTATAAACTGCCTTTTTAGAGCAATTTTCTTATAATCCTAACTAATATTATAAATGCGAAAGTAACTCTGTCTGTCTGTCTGTCTGTTACCTTTTCACAGCTAAACTACTGAACCGATTGACTTGAAATTTGGTACAGGGGTAGCTTATGGTCCGGGAAAGAACACAGTATACTTTTTTATCCCGAAATTCCCAAGGGAACGGGAACTACGCGGGTGAAACCGTGGGGCGCTGCTAGTATTCCCATAAATAAGTCCTCATTAGAATTTCGTGTGTACAACAAAGAATAAGATTACCATATCCAATATTTGATCACTTAATATGTAAAGGGACGGGTAAACCAAACCGTTGGAGTTTTAATATGTGGCTCGGTGCGTTCATGTAAGTTATAGGGAGTCACCTGTTGATGTATAGGTTGGATACGATACACAGGCACACACTCAGACTTAGGGGTTAACATAGAAATAGATATTGTGCCATTGATTCATCGTGAATGAAAACTTTTCTCAGTTT
This sequence comes from Timandra comae, assembly GCA_958496195.1. Lineage (NCBI taxonomy): Eukaryota > Metazoa > Arthropoda > Insecta > Lepidoptera > Geometridae > Timandra > Timandra comae. Next base: position 6,241,543 of record OY292376.1, read on the forward strand.
CCAATAAAAACAGACTGATCGCTATTTGTTTTTACTGCCACCAGTGAGAACTCTAATAAGTGGGTACTTTACATACCTATGTAAAGAATTTGTTGCAGCAAGAAGAACTATTATGACTTTTATCGGTTATCAAAATTTTTATATACCTTTTGACATGTTTTTTATTGTTGACATTAGTTATAAGTGACATTTGTATTTCATTTTATTTTAAAAAAATACCAGCCCGAGTTTCTTGCCGATTCTTCTCGGCTGATGTAATTCCGAATCGGTGGTAGATTCAGTGACGTTCATAAGTGCCTCATTGAGGCCTTAATTGAATAAATATTTTTTGAATTTTGATTTTTTGATTGAACACCTGCAACTCTGTACGAAGAAAAGATAGCAGAATAGTAGAAGCAAGTGCAGAGAAATGGTTTGGGCTACGTAGCTCTAACTCACCGCTTGAAATGTAGTACCTAGCTTAATCCAGTCAAGTACCTTCCCTAATCTAACCGGCGAACCGAAACCAAAACTGAAGAATATTAATTCATAATTGCCTCTACAAAACACGCCCAAAATTCCAAAATAAACCGGAATATTTAATCATTTCCAAATCCTTCGCTTTGTATTCAAAATAAAATAAACTTTAATAATTTGTATGTATTTTGCGATTGTATACACAATACTTTGAGCCGATTAATCTGAAACTCGAGTTTAGAAGCTCTTCATTGTTATTTCATTTATATTAAATTAGTCGAGAATTATACACACGCTTATGTTTTAAACCGAGGAAAGTATTCTACATTTCTCTTTATACAGCTTTTTTATAACTGGTGAGCGTTGACATTATAGTTTATAGGTGGTTTATAGCTTTCTTCAATAAGTGGAGAACCAACTGCAAAGAAATATCAGTTGGTTTAGTAGCATCTGACATTTGCGCGTTCAAACAAACAAGTTAACTCTGATTCTTTATAGTGTAGTGATGACATGAGTTTAATATTAATTTTGCTAAGTGTATTTTTCGTCAGTTGGTTTGTGTCTCTTTTATTTTATCATTCAATACTGTACTCGAGAACCGAATGTCAATTGAAAACTGTTTGTTACGAATGTTAATTACGGTTTTGATAAACCAATTCAAAAACATTTTAGAGTATTTAAAAAAAAAATAGTTAATTGGTTAAAACTGGATCGGATCTCTGATTCTGAATCAATCATTAATTCAAGAGTGGTATGTATAATTTGAAAAGTTTTGTCAGTAAAGAGGTCTGAAATTGTAAACAGTAAGTACACCTTTTTCACAATCTGAAACGACTTATTTCAAGAATAACAGGATTAACCAAACAATTACACTAATGTTAGTTAGTCCTCAAGTCCCTCCCTGCGCGGCGCGTTATTATATTTACGCCGTAGAGGCCTGTAGTGCTATTTTTGTTACCTCATACTTTATTTTCATACTACGCGTTGAAATATATCGTAATTTTTATAGTAATGCGTTATATTTATGATGATAGAAAAGTTTTTAATAATAAAGTTATGATGAAATATTGTGGTAAATATAGAATTGTTTATGAAGATTATTGAATCTATTTTAATATTACTATTAAAGAGTTTTAGTACGAATTTCGGTACGAATTGAAAATATAAAATTTTTAGTGTTGTATTGTCCATTTACCGAGGAAGGCTAAGGGACTAGACACATTTATTCAGCTCCATTCAGCGTTTGTCCATACAAAACAACGATTTTGTATGAAGATGATTCAGCTGAATGGATGCGTACGCGTCTCCATACAAAATCGTTGTTGACAAACGCTGAATGGAGCTGAATAAATGTGTCTAGTTCCTAATACCACACAGAACTACGGCCAACAGAAGCGGAGCTAATGCGGGTTAAACCGCGGAGTTTAAGTAGTTAGTATTTTGTTAGTACAATATTACCTCACTGCGGGGCAAAGACCTTGCTACGCGTCCCCAAAATGAATAATACTTAATACTAATTTATAATTCAAATAACTTCCCAGAAACATGTAACAAAACGTCCCAAATGAAGCTCAAAGATTTACATAAAAATAAAATGGGTATTATTAATATAAGTATGTAAATGTTCACAAAATCCGGGAGCCCTAAATCCTGATTCTGTATGCGAAGAACAAATTCACTGGGAGTATTGTAGGTCTGACAATTTTGCGAAACTCTTGTTGTACAATAGGGCTATAGGGACACAGTGAATCAGAGAATCATCGTGGTTTCGGTCGCATTAATGCCGATCCCGAGGGATTTTTTGTTATAAAAGTATTTTATATGGTTATTAAGGAATATTTTGTACCTAATTTCGTGTAATTCGGTTGATTATATTAAAATATTGAGTGATTATGTGTGCAGATTGATAGATAGATATAGTTTCTGAAAACTTTTGGTTTCTGTTGTTCTTACCCTCCGGCCACACTATCTCGATAACGCGAACATTTGCGTTGTCGCGACACGTCTGGCCAAAGAATTCGTCCTATCGCGTATCAGTTCCGCGAACTCGAATGCCCTTAAACCATTGACATAATGCCTTAAACTCGCTGTCGGTAAATTGGCGCACAATCAAAGGATTTTATCGCGGCAATTTCGCACGACAGTGTGGCCGTAGCATAAAGCATAACATATATTGTAGCACATATCATGGAGTCAGTCTACATACTCGTACATTGACACTTGCAATCTGTAGACGTCGACAAAATCTTGCGGCCAAATTGTTGCCAAAAATATTTTAAAACTAGCTGTACCCAGCGTTTTTACCCGCTTGGAACCTTATCCCGTGGGAATTTTGAGATAAAAAGATTCTATGTATTATTCCTAAGTATAAGGAACATCTGTACCAAATTTCATTAAAATTCATTCAGTAGTTTTTGCGTGAAAGAGGAACAAACATCCACAAATCCATACATCTAAACATCCACACTCACAAACGTTCGGCTTTATAATATATTAGTAGGAAACCTACCTACCTAAGATATACCGTTAACTAAGGAAGGCTTATAGACTTATTATCATCATTTTACTACTTACCTAAGGGACACATTTAAGTGAAATTACAAGCATATTGTTGTAACACACGCAACGTAAGAAGGTACAATTAAGTCGAAATCGTTATATTTTCTTCTTTTTATTTTCATGTAATTATACTTACATTTTGAGTGCTGGTTCGCAGTTTGGCCCACATGTTTTAAAGAGGTTTAGGAGTAAAGGTACTTTTTCTTCTTATACTATAACGTTAATACATAATTCATATAAAATAACCTGTTTCGTTCATTAATAAAATACAGGCATATTTATTTAAAATTTCAGGAAAAGCAACTCCAAAAATGATAACCAAACAAGTTAAAATTACATCATAAAGTCTAAATTAATAATTTACTGCTCATTCAAGTAAAATTGGTCGTATTTTATATGAATATTTTATTATATTTGGTACGCTGTAAAGGTTATTCAAGCGTATGTAAGTGTTATACGCTGGAGCGTACCGTAGCGTACGCTTTGGTTAGTGTTGCGTGGAATTTGTCGATGTACGTAATTTTTATAATGCGAGCTTGTTCGACATATTTATACGAATATATTCAATAAATATGTGTGTAGGTTATAATAGGGCATTGCAATAGGTCTGAGATGAAGTTAAGCAGAAATATCAGTATCTACACTAATAATAATAAAGAGGAAAGATTTGTTTTTTTGTAACGTATGGGCTCCAAAACTACTGAACCGATTTATAAAATTCTTTCACTAATGAAAAGCTAATTTATCAGTGCGTGACTTAGGCTATATTATATAAATAAAAAATAAAAATAAAATAAAAATATGTTTATTGTTCTTTTACAAATAATACTTAGGTCTTATGCATAACTTAATTAACTAGAATAATAAAAAATAATAAAAATAAGGATGGACAAAAATAATTAAAAGAACAAAAGGAAGTGACTCAGCCGTGTGCCGACTGAAACATGTTTCAGCCGGCGCTGTTTTTCAGTCACCCCTCATCCCCTGAGCTGTGGTGCGGGGGTTACAGTTTACGGAGGGCTCACTTGACTGTTTCTATAATATAATTTAAAACAAGAAATAACAATATTTATCATTCTTAAAAATATTAATAATAATAAAAGAGAAATTTGTTTAAAAGAAGAAAAAAAAATGAAATAAAAACGATCCATTTACGGCTATAAGATATTAAAAACATGTATGTGTGTGTGGTTGCGTGTGTGTGCTTGCGTGTGTTTGTGTACGTGTGAGTGTGTATGCGTGAGAGTGTGTGTACGTTAGGATGATTTGGCTTATATACGTCATTTTATTTAAGGGTTAAAGGAAATAGTTTTTTAATTGCAAATTCTTCACATAGGTATATCTTAAATTTTCAGCAGCAAGTTGGCGTTTTAATAGAGCAGATTTGTATTTTATTTTAAAGCAATGGACACTGATATTCGTTTTCAAAGGTGGAGGGAGGTCATTCCATATTTTTGCTGCTAAAAATTTAAAACAACCCCTATACCGTGATGAGCTGTGAGCTGGTATTTTGAGTAGGTTTTCTATAGTAGAGCGGGCACTTCTTAGTTTTCTTATCCATATTAGCTTTTCATATAAATATTCAGGTTTTTTGTTATAGATTATACGTTTAACGGTGCATGCATATTGTAGCTCTCTTCTGGCCTGCATATTTAATATGCCGCACTTGTTTAAGTGAGGGGTTATATAATCTCTTTTGGGGACGTTAAGTGAGAAACGAATGCAGGCGTTTTGTACTCGCTGTATAGCACGCTCCAACTGAGAGGACTAGTGTCTCTGTTAACATGAGGCGCAATTCCGTTCTTATATAAGGTCTAATTTTGTAAAGCGTCTTAAGTTTAAAAAAGGCTGTTCTAATTTTATTATTAATATGAGTAACAAATTTTTGCTCACTATCTAACACAAGACCTAAGTTACGTGCAGATTTCACCTCTCCAATTACAGTGTCACTTATTTTAATCATGTTTACACAGTCTGAAATGCACTTCGTTTGGTGTTTAGTACCTAGCACCAGCATCTGTGATTTGGAAGGATTAAGTACTAAGGAATTCTTTTTTGACCAGTCGTGAATATTATTTGAGTCAGCATTAATTTTGTCTATTGCCTGTTTGATATCTTTTCCATGGAAAGAGTAGTACAGTTGTGTATCATCGGCGTATAAATGGTACTTACAGTGTTTTATGTGTAAAGGTAAGTCAGCAGTGAAAATTGAAAACAGGACTGGAGAGAGCAAGGAACCTTGAGGAACCCCACGGTCTATAGGTAGCAGGGAAGAGAATTTATTTTGTCCGTCATGTCCGTCCGTCATAACCATTTGCTTTCTATTCATTAGATAAGTTTCAAACCACCGGCATGTGTTTAACGAGAAGCCATAGTGCTCAAGTTTTGCTAGAAGGAGTTCCGGATGTACGCAGTCGAAGGCTCTGGAGTAGTCTAATAGCACAAGTATGCTAGTCTGGCCCAAATCAGAAGCTTCGGTTAGATCATCTGTGATATGAAGTAGAGCGGATTCCGTACCATGGCCTTTGCGAAACCCTGACTGGTATTTTGGTATGACGTTATTGTTCTCTAAGTACTTTACCATCTGGTTAAGGACTACTTTTTCTAACACTTTTGACAGTACAGGCAAAATAGAGATAGGGCGGAGATCACTGAGACTATTGACACTATTCTTTTTTGGTATTGGTTTTATCAAAGCTATATTCCATTTGGATGGGAAGGTGTGAGTATCGAGCGATCTATTTATTATTTTAGTTATAATGTGCAGAGTTGCGTCTAAGGTCAAAGTGATCATATCAATATTAATTTGGTCATATCCTGCGGCTTTCGTATTAATATTAAGGATTATGTTACGCACCTCTTCTTCCGTCGTCGATGTTAACTCAAAATTTTGTTGGTGTGGTATTTTGTCTACAGAAATCTTTTGTATGTCTTTTTCGTCGAAATCTGGTAATGTTAAAAAGTGGTTGTTTATTTTATCTGGGTCAGCAAGATATGCAGGTAAGGGTGATGTTGAGCTGTTATTAATAAGAGTAGAGTTTTTAATATTTTTCCACAACAGAGCCGGTTTATTAATATTATTGTTGATTGAATGATTAAAATAGGCCTTCTTTTCCCTTTCTCTAGTTGTTGTTACAAGGTTTCTCAAGCTTTGATATCCCCGTATTCCCACGGGAACTACGCGAGTGAAACCGCGGGGCGTTACTAGTTATTATTACTATATAGTTTTTCAAATTGAATGGTAGTTTACAAACAGAATTATAAAAAATCGAAGTAAATTAGCGGGAAAAACAAGCATGTGAATTACTTTCTAACAATTATTACATTATCCTCTAAATATTTAGCATTAAAACTAGACCAACAGCAACTTACAAAGTAAAATCTAGGATTTACACAATCCAGCTTTAAAAACTTCTCTACCCAAGGTAAAAAGTTTTTTTCAAAGACATTTTTAACTAAGCAAAGGCTACATTCGTTATGCCAACGGCACCTAACAAGCCTTCGAGCAAAGCCTCCGAGAGAACGATGAACGAATGAATGATGTGCAAATGTTTGATCTTTACATTCATTCATTGAGTGTAGTTTGAATTGGTAGATTTACATTTTATTGTTAATTTAAAAGCAGTTTATTTTCAATTTTCTGAAAGTATTAAAATAAAGTCGACTTCGATGGCAGAGTGGTCACCATGCCGGAATGCCATCCGTAAGGTTGCGGGTTCGATTCCCGTGCGGGGTGAATATTTGTGTGAACCTCAAATGTTTGTCTCGGTCTGGGTGTGTGTGTGAATGAGTGTGTGCGTAGTCTTATAAGGTCTATGTGAACGAACATTTTGGAACAATTTAATACTTACGAAGCCGGGGCAAGCGTTTATTTTATAGTAGTTTTTATTATAGATGGAGTTTTGCTCAGCCACTCTATTAAAAATAATGAAAATAAAAAACTCTTCAGTGAAATTGTTTATTCATGTACAATACAAGTACTTAATCCTTTTCCCCAAGATCATAGAAGACCATGATACCTGCAATCAATATTGACAATTAACAACTCATAAATAAAGTTTTTTTTCCTGTGTTTGAAGAATAAGAGTAAATATCGGCTCATATAAAAAATGCCGGTATCCAACCTGTCACCTTTGGCATAACAGCCAATTACTTTCTACACTTGGTAAAAGTATTTAGATATCTTTGATTTACACGAACGCTACACATTGAAATAAAACACTTTATCGGAAAGAATCCGAAACGTCAGAAATTGTAAAACAAAATACAACCATAAGTGTTTTATTTCAAAAGAATTTAGTTCGTGCAATATATATACTTATAGCTATTATGATAAAGTTTAAATTAATCACCATAACAAAAATTTGTAGCTGTTAACTGCCACTAGGAAGTATATGAACGCTGAAATAAAAAAAAGTTTATAAGATGTAAAGTTGTGCTACGTAAATCCCAATACCGTGGGAGTTTTGGGATAAAAGTATCCTATGTAAATATTGTTCGTAGTTATATGGAACATCTGTATCAAATTTCATATAAGTAAATCGGTTTAGTTATTTTAAAATTTTATAATAAACAAGCTGTGCCCCGCGGTTTCACCCGCGTAGTTCCCGATCCCGTGGGAATTTCGGGATAAAACATAGCCTATGTTCTTTTCCGGACCATAAGCTACCACTGTACCAAATTTCAAGTCAATCGGTTCAGTAGTTTAGCCGTGAAAAGGTAACAAACAGACAGAGTTACTTTCGCATTTATAATATTAGTTAGGATTAGGATTATGAGAGATACTAGTAGGACTAGTAGGTATAGATAGAGATAACCACGATTTTACGAATTGATTTTAATTTTTTGTTGAATGACTTTTATTTAATACTTACCCACAGACCACAAGACATTGACTAAAATTTTAAATGCAGCTATTTTCGGTATTTCTTGTTTATAACACGCCTTGACTACGAATGGCAGTAAACCTAGTAATAAATTCACTGCACAATAAACTATGGCATACCATATGTATATGTGAAGGAGTTTTGGGAAATTCTGAAACAATGTAATATGTAAAAATAAATATTCGGCCTTCAGGATTGAGATGCGTTTGGAACAGGCGTCTCGAGCTGGTGGGGCCAGATTTAGCGGGGACAACGGGATTACACCGACCCGCACTGCCAAAGCTGTGAAAATGTTTAAGGGGTTCGACTAAAATCAGAACATACGGTCAACCCACATCATCAGCTCATATAAATGTACCGATCGAAGGGCTACCCATAATAAGGGCGATGGCCTTACTCACCTACGCTGGCCAATTGCGAGTTAGCCATCATACACAACCTTGGAATTCAACACGTAGAAAATAATCGTCTTTATAAAATAAAATTAAAGGGCTGAAGAGAGAGAGTCGAGAGAGTCTCTCTCTCTCTCTTCAGCCCGTCTCAATGTAAGCTAGAGATAAAATATAATATAAACTTACAATAATAAGTCCAAGCATCAATAACCCACTGATGATGACAAATATAGCGCTCCACAACATGTAGATAAGTTTGCCGTAGTAAAACACGTCAGTATTTGTTTCAACCATTCTGCGCATATACCTGTCAGCGTATAAAAATTCAATTAAACCCCATAACTGTAACAATTGGAAAACATTTGTTTAAGTTTCGCTTATGGTCGTTCCCAATATTATAGAACATCAATTTAACCACGGATAAAGGCGTGTACAGAATACTTATCAGTCCCCTTGTAAAAATAAAATATTTTCTTTCTATCTTGTGACCACGGTCCGGTCAGTGTATTTTTTTGTTTGCAAGATGGTTCCATTGCATTCAAGTCATGATCTGATCAGGGTAACCTATGAGAATCGAGGGATTATTTTTCTATACATCTTGGAAAAAGTCTGTTTATTTATGTAAGAAGTCGTTTTTTTTATCATCAATGTTAGTATAGATAAATGTTAAATGGAATACTTACAAAAGAAATCATACAAATGACTATTGCGCCGGTCCTTACTGAGAAACACCAACAACATCTCTGGTAAATTCCCACTTTGTCCAATGGTGAATTGTTTGGTGGTGAATACGGCAATTCTTCGACAAACAACGGTGGATTACAGGTACAGAATCTAAAACATAAGTATGCTTTCATTTATTGCGATCAAGTGACGAGAAGAGTGAGGTCGTCACGTGATGGTAAACAACACGCATGCCCATTACAGAAACAGTTATAGCACTACTATCAGCGCCCCGCGGTTTTACCCGCGTAGGAGAATGCATAGCTCGTAGTATCATACAATCTCGGCACAATTCACCATCGTGTGTTAAAAAATTAAGTAACAGCGCCATCTATTGGTAGGATTTGTGACTACAAAAAGTTATAATAAAAATTACTTATACTTATACACAATGCCATGGGAATTTCGGGATAAAAAGTATCCTATGTGCAAGGGCGGATCCAGCTTTCGCGCCAGGAGGGGGTCACATAGTCGTGGTCAAGTAGTAAGAACTTATAATTTAGTTTTGATAACAATATACCAGGTGTTTGGTATGTACCATATGTGGTGGGCGTGTACCTACGCCTATTTGGGAGATAAACTTTGGCCAACAATTTCCTAGTTGTTAAAATTAAAAAAATATCGCCAAAATTGAAATTTTTTAATATTTTTTTCCAAATTGCCACCTTTTATCCCTATAGCTTTTTGATTTTTTAATTGATTATATGGTCTCAGATATCACCTGGTCTGCTCACAGCATTTTCAGACCCCTACAAGGTCTAAATAATTTGTTATGACCACTTAACGCTAGTAAAAAAAAAAAAGAAATCTTATAGGGGATCTTAAAACTCAAAACGAATACTAAGTGGAACCGTGAATTTAAAAACTTATCTGTTTATTCCTTATTTCAACGGTACACTACATGTATTACAAAAAAACAAGTTAAAAATATTGGTGCAAAGTGGAAATAGAAGAAAAATAATAGGATTCTGTTAAAAAGAAATTCCATATTTGGCTTAAATACGCCACAGTATGAATAAATTTGGATTTACCTGAGGTCTTCTGAAGATACTGAGATGCTGTAGTGACTTTATTATAAAATAATTAGTCTTAAAACAAGTACAATGGTCAAGATTTCGCTCTGGCAATCGCTTAAAAGGTTAAGAATACATCCTGTGGTGTGGCACACGCGTCTGGTGGGATGCTATACTATTTACAGCCTTTTTTTCATTCTTTTTACTGTGCTGGCGAAATGTTCTACCTCCATTACGTACTAAAAGAGATTCATGAATGATTTGTTTATTTGATAATTCGAAATCATTCTACAGCACGGAACTCTGCACTACACTACTACCTGCTCAGGGGGGGGTCATGACCCCCATGACCCACCCCCTGGATCCGCCGTTGCCTATGTGTTATTCCTAGTTATAAGGAACATCTGTACCAAATTTAATCAAAATCGATACAGTAGTTTTTGGGTGAAAGTGGAACAAACATCCAAACTCACAAACATCCAAACATACAAACTTTCGCATTTATAATATTAATAGGATTAATAGGATATCAGTAGGATACTGCGCTCATCACCCCGCGACATCAATTGGTGGGTCTTGTGTGACTAGAACACAATAATGTTTTTGCACAACTGTCTGGCAGCAGCATACCTAGCAATAAGTATATTACCATCTCAAATGATGTCGTCTTTGATATCTATCCGATCTAAATTGAACTGTACAACGGACCTAGTAGGAACAGACTTAAGATACCATTGCAGACCTTAACGTCGACTTCCTGTGTGTGTTGGTGATCCTAAACCCGAGACATGTTTAGAAAATGAACATGCACAGCCATACTCAAAGATCAAACCACGATTAAACGTAGGCGTTCATATTATGACGAAATTAAATAAATAAAATATCTCGAAAATCCCAAAATAGCTTGAGGAATTACGACTATTAAAAGATTCCAATGGCTTCTAAAAATGGAATACTTATACGAGTTTAATTGAAATCTCTGGTTTTTCGTGGGTGTATTCAAAGGATAGAAATAAGTGCGTAGGCTTCGAAAACCAGTAATAACTCTTTATACTTATAAGTCTCTATATTTAAACTGCTTAGCGAATAAAAAGCATTTCTATAGTTTAAAACTTAGTTCTAAGACTGAGTTATAGTAAACTTTACCGCGATGAAAGCAAACTTGTGAGTGCAACTCACAAGACGCAACTACTTATAAAACTTTGTTTATTTTCTGTTGAGAACTTAATACTTTTTAACTTCTTATTTATGTTACAACTGCTTAGTTGTGCCTCGCTTTATATTTCTTAAGGGATGTCTGTATCATATAATAAACTAGCTTCTGCCCGCGACTTCGTCCGCGTGGAATAATAATTCCCCCTTTTCTTCCCCTAGGGGGGGAATTTAAAAATATCATCTCTAAGTGGTGGTCTACTCTCCCAAACAAACACACGTGTCAAATTTCAGCTCTCTACGACCAGTAGTTTCGACTGTGCGTTGTCTGTCAGTCAGTCAGTCAGTACACCACTCAGTAACGGAAGAGTTTTATATACTTAATTATATATGTATAGATAAGATAGATATCTGTATGCCAAATTTCATTGCATTCTATCCCGTGGTTTTGATCAGTCAGTGGGTAAAGGTTGCCTTTCATATACTTAAACGGGAGACTGTGGGACAGAAATGAAGGATTGATTGGGGCCTGTAGGCATCTGTACTTTGAAATTGTCACAAACACGTGGACTTTAAAGAATAAAAGAACATAAGAAGGAGAAGGGAAGGGATTGCGTTTTCCATCTCTCACTTTCTGCGCGTAACGCTTTGTTTTTTCTCAGTCTCGTGAAAATTTTGGGACAAAACGTCCCATCCCTATTTAAATAGAACATCTGTACCAAATATCACCTAAATTAGGTAACGAAAACATCCATATACACCCATATAAACTTTGACATTAATACGTATACAGCAGAATACATTCTAATAAACACACTACCGTCTACAGTACGAATCGAGTCAACAAAGCAAGTATCTAATTGAAACACTAACATCTAATACTGTTGGAAGCAAGATCACAATATGCCACCCCAAGATTGCTATATGTTCATCTCTGATTTCGACAGAGCTTTGAGTTTCTGAGACATTTGATTGATAGAGGTACAGTTAAGTGCATAATGGAGCAACAAAATGTTTCAAGCAACAATTATTGCGTCCATACATCACTACATAATATGAAACAAAGTCTCTTCTGCGTATTTCTGTCGCTATGTATGCTTATATCTTCAAAAATAAGCATGATGCGGTTTGTTTTTATAGATAGAGTGATTCAAGAGAAAGGCTTTAATCATAATTTTATTCCTATATTCTCTCGAGAGCGGGAGCGGGTAAAACGCTGGTAATTTACAATAAAATGCGCCGGAAAACATATATGTCGTGTGTGTGTGCGTATCATTTAGGCACAGGTATTGTGGCAATATGTTGTTTTGAATAATTGAGTTCTTCTTTTAATGCTGACTGTACTGCCGATATTGATTTTGCATAATCTTAAAGAATCTATTGATAAATAAGCTGTGTCTCTCAGTTACGATACGACTGTGGATTTAAATTAACCGGGGTAAAACTGCGGTGCACAGCTGGTTGAAATACACAAATAAAAATCGAAAAATACAAAAAAGGAGGAACACTTACGGAAGTTTCAAAACATCACACATCTTGGTAATGAAATGGGTTCAAAATTATTTTTATAATTGTTGAAATAGGCGACTGAAACTGTCTAGTAATTATTGTTTTATAATATTTTTATTTTCATTTAATAAATAAACGTTATTTATTAATTTTAATATGAAAAAAAATAACTCGGTTGTTTTTATTTATTTATTCATTTTTTTTTGGTCATTAGTGCCTGTTTGAGGCCCAAACTGAATATTTTAATTTTGAACTTCAATAACGAGCCTTAATTATCACAAAACACTGAATATATTTTCAATTTAATTTTGTTTCTATTTAAAATATATTTACAAAAATAATTACAGAGTTTCATTTCTAATTTTCAACTCAACATTTCGCGGTTGACAATTTTTATTGACAGTTGACATAAATAAATGAGATAAGATGTCGAAAAATTAAATATATTTTCTATGGAATATATTTATGATCGATACCTAATCTTCTTTTTCTTTATTTCTTTGCGTGTTGACTCATATTTTTGAGGACCAGAACTTGCCACGATATGGAACTATCAGTGGCCTTGTAAAGGTCCTCGCGTGTGCAGGTGCACGGCAAGTTATTTGCCGTTGAGTCGTGGTGGAAGGATCGGCTAGTCTGCGTTACAGACTTGCCGTCCGCAGACCATTGCCCAGGGTGCGCCGGGCGCATGCTTGTTATATGCGCCACTCGGGGAGGCTCCTTCCGTGCACACCCTAATAAATTATGCTCTTAAATTAATAAGCCTGCTAGGAAAAGTGCATAGCGCAGGAAAGTTAAGAAAAGACAAGTTAAGAAAAGACTCAATTTTTAGTTTTATATAAAATAGCTGTGGCCCGCGGTTTCACCCGCGTAGTTCCCTATCCCGTGGGAATTTTGGGATAAAGCCTATGTTCTTTCCCGGACCATAAGCTACCCCTGTTCCAAATTTTAAGTCAATCGGTTCAGTAGTTTAGCCGTGAAAAGATAACAGACAGAGTTACTTTCGCATTTATAATATTAGTTAGGATTCTTATTAAATAACCTGTTTCAGTAAGAAACTTCGTTAAATTAATAAAAAATAGACCCGGAAACCTCTGTCAGAAATCCGGGACTGCAAACCAGTCATTGAAACGATCCCAATATGTTTTAAAAACATTGACCACAGCCGCATCCCTTTCCATTTCCCTGGCAAAACATATCCTCCATAGACAAAATACCCAAAAATATCCTCCTTCAAGAAAAGCAAACGTGTGTAAAAGTTTTACCAAAATTTATGATAATAAATACAGAATACGTGGCCCGGCTTATCGGTACATTGGAATTTATAAGCTTTTTATAAGATTATTGGAGTGAATTAAACTGAATATGGAGTGTTTTATTTGCAATCTGTTTGGAATTAGGTGTCTATAACTCTTCCACTTTATTCTTGAACTGAATTTACAGGGTAATAACTTTATTGCTTAAACACAAAAGGTAGTTAAACACAAAAAAATATTTATTGGTACATACGCAAAGACGGTCTTATCTCTAGCGGTCTCTTCTAGACAACCTTTTTCAATAGGTTTAAATACTCAGATTCTTAACTCCTGATTCATACATAGATCCTGCTTCTTAGTGCAATCAACCAAACCAACTCAACACCTTTATAACACTAGTAAAAATTTTGTGCCCTCAAAATGATATAAAAGTGGCTATAATTTCCAATAATAGCATGTTTACAGCCAGTAAAATGCGATACAAAATAAATCGCCAAACGTGTGAGTTCTAAACACGACACGTCAATGGCGAAGATATCGCGTCAGCTTTGCCGCTTAGAATTTCTATTTTGTGATATAAATCCGTTCACAAGAGGCCACAATAGCACTTTAAAGGATTTCCTCCGAAGATCTTTTGGTGAAATACATAGTTGAATGGAATAGTAGGTTAACTCAAGGGTATTTTGATACCTAAGTTTCATACCTGTTTGAAAAGCTTAATGTATATCTACTAGTGTCAGACAATATTTTTTGTGTGAATTTGTTAAGATATCAAACAACTTTATATATTTTGTGTTGGTTAATGTTTGTTTGATACCTTGCTATAAATAATGGTGTGATTTTACGATAGTTGTTCTAACTGTAAGTATTTATTTGAGTTCTTGTAGCGATAATTAACAAATTAACGAAAGTATTAGTATATTTGCTAGTTTCGTTTTGTAATGTTACTAATGTAGGTATTTTTACATAGTTGTATTTTACGTATCAGAATGATTCAAAATTTAGATAAGTAGATATTTACTGTTTTTTATTTTGCTTGTTTACTGCATGCATTTTGTCACTAGAGACCTAAAAAATATAAATAAACATACACTTAAGAATATATTTTTTTATGTATAAATTCTCATACAAGTGAACTGTTTTGTACGTTCTTTTGAGAATAAAGTTTCTTTAAACCGAATCTGTACAGATGTTTGAAACTTATTTATACAAATTAGGAAACTTTTTGTGTCTGGCGTAGATTCATGGCAATATAGTGCAAAGCGTGGAGAGGAACTCACGACCTCTCGACCGACACTATGTCTTGCAGTTTTTACTTGATAAGTGTACATACCTACATACAAACAAATATAATAACTATAAACTGTTCGCTGGCGCTGCTCTGATCCAATCGAGGCTATATCTAAACTGTTGAAAATCTTGAGTGCTAGTAAATACTTATAGCTTTATTGCTTGTGAGTTTTAGTTATCTCAGCTCTCCCCAAGACCTATCTCCGCGAGCTAAAACAAAATGCCATGTTCTGGGATACTCCTGTATCAAGTTTTTATGGAAACTTCTTGTGACTTTTAATTATATCATCAGCTCTAGCCATAGAAGATGATAAGTATTACACTCTTCGGAAAGATCTCCATGAACTAAAGCGAAATTGCATACTCTGTAAAACTCTTGTACGAAGTTTACTTACTGCTTAATTCTCCGCAACTGTGTCAAAGGATTTCAATCCAAAGATCTGTTGGGTACAATCTTTGAGCTTTAGATTAGTACGTTGAAGTGGTTGAGGGCTTCTCTACGACTTTGGGACGAGTCTTGTTGTTTTAGGTTACCTGAAGGCCTATAAGGGTTTCTGTTGAGGATTAATTTCAAAAATGTCTAGACTAATATCTATACTAATATTATAAAGAGGAAAGATTTGTTTGTTTGTTTGTAACGAATAGGCTCCGAAACTACTGAACCGATTTCAATAATTCTTTCACTATTAGAAAGGTACATACCCTGAATAACATAGGCTATATTTTGTTCCCGTATTCCCACGGGAACGGGAACCACGCGGGTGAAACCGCGGGGCACAGCTAGTTAAGTATAAAATAAGGAACGTAAAAGTACTGAGTAGTAATTTATTTAGTGGAATTTTAATTGGATATCAGTCAACATGGTTGGTGGCCCACATAACAGAACACAGAAAGATGGTTGATTGATAAAGTATTCACGGATTCTAATTTATCAATTCAGAAAGTTATCTTTTGTAAGCCTTTGTCATTAATAAGTGCTTCTTTAATGCAACAGAATAAATTAATTTTTGAATTTGAAAGATGTACGAAATTAATCATGAAGTACCTTTACCATCCAAGGTGACCTGACGGGCCCTGAACTCTGCCAAGTTACAAACCTTCCAAGTTATATAAAATACCAATAGGTGCTTCGTAACAAGCCTTCATTTATTGTTGGCAGTCAGCCATTTTGGTGTATTCATTGAAAATCTCTCGATTATATAAATACTAGCAGCGCCCTGCGTTTTCACCCGCATAGAACCCGCTCCAAGAATGCGGGTATAAAAATATTGCTGAAAACCTTCCACATGAATCACTCTATCTACTACGAGGAAACTACATCAAAATCCGTTGCGTAGTTTTAAAGATCTAAGCATACATAGGGACAGACAGCGGGAAGCGACTTTGTTTTATACTATGTAGTGAAGTGATACATTAATATATACTATACATTAATCTTGAAATCAACTTACGTACATCAAAAACTAACATCTCAGCAAGAAATGATGAGAGTATACGTGTCGTCTCGTAAGATTATGACTCCGATATAGTTTATAAAATATCTAGCGGTAAATTATTAGCTTTAGATAAATAGAAAAATGTACCGTACTGCTTAAAAATAGCGAATTAGTTACTTACTACTAAACATTAAATTAAAAACTTAAAAAACCCCCAACACAATTACTTTCGAACCCCTATAACTTTTAAACGGGTCTACCGATTTTCATCAAACATGTCTAAGAACACTCGCACGTAAGTCCCCTTTAACACAAAAAAACTAAATTGAAATCGGTTCATCCGTTCGGGAGCTATGGTGCCACAGACAGACAGATACACACACACACACACACACACAGATACACACACACAGACACGTCAAACTTATAACACCCCTCTTTTTGCGTCGGGGGTTAAAAAATATATGAACTGAAAAACGGCAGGTTGCGAATGCAATGATTGAAGTCAAATATTTGTGCATGGATTTTGTGACTTGAAAAAATAAAAAAAAAAAACCGTGTGCTATTCTGACCATCGTCCTATTTCAACTAAACCTCTACTGTAGATTTCGCGTGATAAATGCCCAAACGTACCACATAATTTTATCACTAAATCAGTCAAAGACCTAAGAAAATATCTATCCATCCACCAAAGTACTAGTTACAGATTAAAGTCGTGTCTTGTGGGCATGTCAGTTGCACTGTGCGGCCACTAGACGACTGAAGGGCCTCTCTTGACCTCACTTTTAATAGGGTTGACTCTCATACCGGTTGTTACAATATAGGCTGAGGTGGTTTTTACCCGGTTAGCATTGTGAATTTCTCGTTTTAATATTGTTTTTTTAGCGAGTGAGAGTGGTTGTGTTTTTTAAAGTGATTCAAGGAAAGGTTGCCCGGTTTCGATTTAGACCGTAAATGTTGGACCCGCCTGAACAGATTTCGTTCCAACCACGGAAAATCCAACCACCACCTCCATAAATGGGGTTTATGGGAGTCACCACAGTGCTCCGCACCTGACCAGACCCTATCCCATGTGATAAACGAATGCCCGCTTCGCTGTTTCCCCGGCGGAATATCGGAAGTCCATAAGCTTCACCTGCCGCTATAAGCTGGATTCATAACCTGAACATTCAAATCTGATCCTCGCAGGATTAATGCCATATGCGATGATAAGGACAGGTTCTTGATTAAAATTGATTTTGGTTATTAATCTCATGAGCGTTTCCCGGTTGTCGTTCTAACAACATCGGCAGTCGCTACGATTAGTCCTCAAAAGTTTTACACAAATATCGCAGAATGCACGTGTAATAGCAGAAAACTGCACATCTACGCATAAAATAAAGAAATATATCTCCTATTGATTAAAAATTTTATTTTAAAGGATAAATTAACCGATTGCTACAATACAATGAAAAATATGTAATTTTTTTCCATTTATTTTAGTACCATTAAATTTCGACTTAAAAGAATGAGCTTTACCACATTTTATTTTTAACTAGTGGACCGCCCCCCCCCCCCCCAGCCTCGCACGGGTCCAAGTTTCTCATTTGCTTTTCCAGATTTTTTTTATATAAGAACCTTCTCCTGACAATAACAAACACAGCAAAAAAAGAATTAGCCAAATCTAATCAAATATGACGTGACAATGGGAAATGGGTATTATATAGATTGAAACTAAATAGAAGTATGTTACTGTATACTGAAACCAAATAGATATATTTTGTTCTAAGTTCTTTTTTGTGTCGACAACTTGCAAATTCCTTAATAATTAGCTGATTGACGTGAAAGCCTAACAAACAAATAGCAAACTTACTTTCTCATTTATAATATCTAAGAATTACAGAATACCTGAAAATCATTAATTAGAAGATTATTTTAAGAACAATTGTTCATTTTCTTTCATCTTCACTTGAAACAGAAAGTTTGAGTTCAAATACGAACATAATTAGTACGTCATTATAAGGTTTTATTCAAAAGATCAAATATTTAAGCAATTTTTTTAATAACTGCTCATTTTGGGAAGTGCTTTCTTTTAAATATTGGTACTGGTCTGAAATATATTTCATCATAAAGTCAAATATATATTTATTACATAGTATATAAACAGGCACATGATTATAAGATCTCATTTAGGAACTTTATTTTAAACTTGCCGCGCCCCGCTACTAGGTCAACTAAGTCCTAGGTCCCAAACGGCCATTGTAATTTTTTTATGAAAGATGATATGATCGAAAATTATTTATACAGAAGTTTTTGTAAGTAAACTTTTGCTGCCTTATTTGCGTTGCATTTTTAGTCTGGTTTAACAAAACCTGGTAAGCATTTGACACCTTGTCAGTCAAGTCTGTCACTTTGACAGTATTCAAAATGATTGTAAAACCCTGTTTAGTGCCGGAATAAAAATGCAACGCAAATAAGGCAGTTGCGGTCTTATTTGCGTTACATTTGAAACCTAGTTTAACAAAACCTGGTTTAAGCATTTGACACTTGTCAGTCAAATCTGTCACTTTAGTCTTTTGACAGTATTCAAAATTGTACGTAGATCAGATTGTAAAACCTGGTTTAGTGCTAAACCAGGCTAAAAATGCAACGCAAATAAGGCAGTTAAGGTTAAAAATATGATTGTTAAACTTTAAAGTCATCACCATATATGTTTTAGCTTTTTCGCGTAAGTAAGTAGGTTTACTATTTCGTATGATTGAAATATAAAATCATGAAATAAAACACTTAAACGGATTTTTGTCGTGGTTGTATTTTGTTTAACATTTTCTGACGTTTCGGATTCTTTACAGAACCCGTGATCACAGAAGACTAAGATGGAAGACGTCTGTACAAAGTAATGTAAAAAATTTACTACCTTCAATATTTTGAATATAATTTTAAATACATTTTGAATTTACCACGACAAAAATCCGTTTACTTGAGTGTTTTATTTCAATGTACATTTTTGAAAATATATTGTATGCCCGGAAACATCGTATTAATTTTAAAGTTAATGGCGGTTTTCATAATTTTAATACTAGGAATAGGCATAAAATCGCCATCTCAGGATGTAGGTTAGCTAGGACTAAAAAGTCCTTCATCTATAGATGTATTCAATTTTATAATAAAATCCCCCGGGAAGTGACTGGGCTCACTGATGGAAGGTTCCGATCACACGTTAAATGTGTAGTGTTCGTGTAAATCAAAGATATCAATATAAAATCATGATTTTTATACTTAATATAACATTTTGGCTAACAATATCTGTGCTAAAATTTGTATGTAAGATGAATAAAATTGCTAACCAAAGCGAGTGGATAGTGTGAAAATAGTGAAGCAGACTTTCTACGTTACCGATCGTTCTATTCTTGACTTGGTCTAGTTTCTCTCAAGATGGATTAAATAGAAATAAATGTCGTAGTCTACTCCGAGATCTACTGTAACTAAAAATAGCATAGAAGTTTTTAATAAAACTTTTTATTCAATCAGAACTGAGATTCTAGAAAAGTATACTTTTATGTGACTGTTGGCCAAAGTATTAATAGCTTAAACGTGTGTTGATTGAGAATTCCTATGATGAAAATAATACTAAGAAATATGATGAAATGTGCAAGTGGGGTTAAAGTGGGAATAAGTTAGCAATAATAAACTGTTTCTTTCTTTTCTATCGCTGTCTGTACGTCTCCCTATGTAGGTATGTTTAAATCTTTAAAACTGCCCAACGGATTTTGAAGCGGTTTTTTTAATAGATAGAGTGTTTCAAGAGGAAGGTTTTTGGTATCAAGCGGGTGAAACCGCGGGGCGCCGTTAGTTAAATAAAATAGTTATAATTCTAGTTTTGTACGATCGAAATTTCATCGAAATCAGTCCAGTCGTACGTTGAATGCAAAAACATGCGAAAAACAATTAAAACAATATCATATTACAACTGTAGTCTCTACCACGTATAAAACTTTCATTTTCCCCTTAAAACGAACACTCGTTCGTGTCTATACACTTTTCCAGTACATACTAATATATACGATGTAATTTAGGTATAATCCATAACAGTGAATGCGGCAAAGCTTGGTTAAACGTTTCCTAGTATCAAATTTAACTGCACTTGTATACCACGTGTAACACGCTTGTGGTCATTGGTAAGTTTTATGACGGAGTAACTGACATTTTTTGTGGGCAATAGGCAGGTTTGTTAGCAAGTGATAGTAGTGGGATAACTGACATATTTTTGTGGGCAATATGCAGGCTTGTTAGCAAGTCATACTCGTAGTAGTGTTAGTTTCTTTTGTCAACCCACATCGTCTCACTGCTGGACATAGGTTTCTTCCAAACATCTCCAACTCTACTATCTAACCTATCTATACTATCCTTATATTGTTATAATAGTTTTAATAGTGATATTTTAGAATGTGTTTTTTCTTCAAATTTCAAAAGAAGACGTGTTTATTTGGTTCAATATTAAATTCGTTTTAAGATTGTTTTATAAATTCTTATTGATAGGCGTTACTTTGAAGCCCAAAAACTAATTGAATTAAATTTGACTTGACATAGTCACTGAAACGAAAGAAAAATGTCTAGAAATAAAAATTTAATAAAATACTAAGACATTTTAAGACAAGCCGCGTTTTCAGTTTTATTTACCGCCACAAAATATCTGATAAATACTTTATTTTTCTATTCTATTTCACCTCCGTAGTAAATTTTATATTTGTGTCCAAGCACACACGATCAATATTTGCTGACCGTTTTTAATTAAAAAAGTAATCCTAAAAATAATGACAATAGATAGTTTTTTTTTTACTAGAAGATTAAAAATGCCACTTACCTCATTCTTCTAATAAACACTAGTTTAACTAAAATTAATATTGTGTATGTCCCAAAATAGTGTTTACTTACATAAGTATCAATATAACATTATTTAAGCACATTTACTGTAATTATAATATTACATTTTAAAATAAAAATATCAATATTTCATTTACGAAAATTAATTACAGAGTAATTTCTTAATCCGACTTTTACTTTTTGCATCTAAAAGCGTCCGAATTTCCCTAATTCCGAATACATTTTTAATTTAACAAATTCTTTCCACTCTTCATTTTATTAGGTATATCACTACATAGGGTAAGTTCGCCGGTTCGCGTCCATTTAGTGCAGTTGGCGAGTTTGACGGCGATTATAAAAATATCCCAGCACTCATTTCTATGTAGAAAAATATTTAATATGTTCGTTATATAGTCTATTTTAAGATTAACTTCTATTTTTGTTAAATATATCTTTGGTTTTTTTGTTAAATAGAGAAATATCAGAAATAGCCGTTTTCGCCGGTTTGCGTCCAAAAAATCCAAATCGCGTCCACCTATGAACCGGTTTGCGTCCACTAGCTTAGTAAAGGAATAAAGGGGTGATATTTATATGAATTTGTAAAGAAAGATTGTATTTTAACAATTTCTTTAAGAATATAAATATTGAATAGATATTATTATTATTAAAAACATTATTATCACTACAATCACCACTTAAAAAAATGAGATCTGACCCGTCTATCGGTCTAAGTAACGTTCTTGAGGCATACTATTCACTAAAACTCTTCCTTCTTCCACCTTGTATCGTGTTTTAATACTATTCAATCATCATCATCAGCCTATGTTTGTCCACTTCTGGACATAGGCCTCTCCCAATGATTTCCAGTGGGGATGGTTGATTAAAGTCAGCATGCAATGCTGCCTGCATTGCATGCTGACTGAACTTTACCAGGTTGTCTGTCCATCGAGTAGGCGGTCATCCTTCACTGCGCTTCCAAGTACGTGCTCTCCATTGTTGGAGAACCTAGCTGCTCCATCGGCCGTCAGTTCTCCTTGTCTGTGCCCTGCCCATTGTCACCGCAGGAGAATAAAGGTGGTCGCACCTTCGTTCTCCTGCGTCCTCGTTGCGGATACGATCACGCAGCAAGCATAGCCCTTTCCATTCCATAGCACGCTGAGTATCTCTGAGATTTATGATTAGGCCATAGTAAGAGACCACGTCTCAGTTCTGTAGGTCATCGCTGGTAACACACTCTGGTTGAAGACTTTCGTCCTTAGGAGCTGAGGTGTTTTGGACGAGAAGACGCTTCGTAATTTCCCAAACACTGCCCAGCCGAGTTAGATTCGACGATTGACCATTTTCTTGACTTACCTAATTGGACCGTTTGTGCTAGGTAGATATATTCGCCATCAACTTCACAATAGAATTCGGCGCAACATGAACATTCGACATGATTTTCGTCTTTTGCATGTTTATTTTAAGGCCGATCTGATGAGTAACTCCGGCGAAGTCAGCGAGAATTTATCCCGGGCCTCTAGGTCTTCCACCGATTCTGCCATGACTTCGATGTCGTTGGCAAATGGAAGGTGAAGGCGATGTTGATGCCAAGTTCTTTCTATTGAAGGAGCTCGATGGTATCTTCCAATACTGTCCAAATAGTGTCAGTTACTTTACTCCATCTGGTCTGCACCCACTGATTTTGTTCAATATTGTGGTCTTGGGAATAGTATACATATGTGTCTTATCGATTTAATCTTCTTTCGAAATTAATTTAACGCTTTCTTTAACTTGTCTTCTGTGAATGTACTTTTTCTTTCTTGTCTCCGAAGAACTCATCTTATTCAAGATCATCAAGAGAGAGAGATATTATAAGAGAGAGAGAGATATTTTTCTATTTAGAAAAAAAAACAAAAGATATTACGCATTTCATTTAAAATTTGAATTATAAACACATAGTCTTCATATAAAAAATACAGTAATAATAATTAATTTTATATTGTAAAAACTTAAGATATAACAAAATAAATGAATATATGAATAATTAATACATTTTAAATTATAATTATATAGCAAGTCAATCGTATTTATTTGACGAAAATAGTGGACGCAATTTGGTTTACTACTATCACCTGTAGGTATAGTTTGCGTCCATTGTGGACGCAAACTGGAAATTTTGTAGATTCGATGTAGCAATTCGCGTCCACCTTATTTTATTCGTTAAATATGAAAAACATTAGCAAATTCATAATTAATATTATTCCTTTTTTCATTATTAGAGTCTAGAAACAGCTATGTATCCTAAAATTCACATAAAACTATTAAAAACTTACCATCGAACGCGCGGCTGCACACTACTTGTTTCCTAAAAATACTGCGCAAACGCTCTACCTTGATGACCAGTCAGATTAAATATTTTTTTTTACGGGATTGGTTTGTCGTACGGACCTTTTGTCCATGCGTGTGTGCTCCTTATACATTGAGGTATTAGCAGTAATGTCTATTTGTTTTATTGGTGTGTTAGTTTACTTATTTTTAAAGGGAGATTCTTAAAGTGGACGCGAACCGGTACATGGACGCGAACCGGCGAACTTACCCTAGTATAAAACAAAGTCGCTTTCTCTGTCCCTATGTATGCTTAGATCTTTAAAATTACGCAACGGATTTTAGTTTGGTTTGTTTTAATAGATAGAGTGATTCAGTGGAAAGGTTTTTAGCATAATTTTATCCACATTCCTACGGGAACGGGAATTATGCGGGCGAAACCGCGGGGCACCACTAGTTTTATTAACAACAAGGAATAAACGAACTAAAATCCTAGTTTGTAATACTTACTTAGAATTGATAGAAAGCCAGGCTAACAGAAAAATACATACGCTCAAATGTTGGTCTTGAGTTAGAACCAAACCCGTAACTTTCGGCGAAGCAAGCAGGATCACACAAACTACACCATTGGTCACCACTCGTCAATTATTACAAATATTTTATCTAAAGTAAATTTAGTAGGTAAACCGACATACAGGACAGGCTACATAAATATAATAGCAGCTATATTCTGCCTTCAATGCAGCAGTTAGCATAGCAAGCTCAGTTGGTTTCGGGCGTTCATAGGAGACGGACGTCTTTGTCTCGAGTGTGTTCGTGAGTGAGTTTGTAAAGTTTAAGTGATTCTGACATAAGGATTAGTTAAAGTGATTGTGAAATATTATTTTGGGATTATTGGTAAGATATTTTTGTGTCAAATTTTGTTTAAATTTTTGTTTTAATGCTGAATTTAGTTGTGGTTAAGATTGATGAAATGCAGTTGATATTTGGATGTTTTGCGGTATTATTTGGTTTATTAATTTTAAACCAATATATTGAAAATATTATTTAATATTTTTAAATATTTATTCACCTTATCAATGTTAAAATTACTTTTAATACGTAATTTATACGCGTGGATATGAATTTTGTGTTAAAATTGGTAATCTCTTTACTTAAGGTATCTTTAATAGGTGTAAAATCCAAAATTGGTTTCGTATTTACTATATTAAAGTAAGGATAATCTGAAAATGCGTTTGTTGGTCACTTAATCCCACTTTACGCAATAATGAAGCAACAGATTAGTAGATAAGATTGGTACGTCTCAATGAGTCGAAGATTTCCGTAGTATACTTTCATCCCAATTTTCCAATGAGATGGAAATGGAAACGGATATTACTTAATATCAAAAGTACTCTATATTATTTGTATGTCGTTTTTGTCTTTATTACCATATGTTTTAACATTCGAACTACTAAAAGTTTCAAACATAAAATGACTCTTTTTAAAATAAAACCTACTGATTCTTATTTTATTTTCCGTCTTTTTAGCTATTTTCTTATTAAAATCAATTTTTTATTGATGTTTTAAACTGACCGTATAAGCTCGGTCAGTTCGTATCTAAGAAATCATATAATATACTCTAAACATAGTAATTTTCTTTTGTGCTGTATCATTTTGATAACTTGGGTAGGGAAGAAATACTCATTTTAAAATGATTTCTCTTCAATGTGTTATTAATATTCATAAGTGAGGAGTTAAGATTAAGATTCTTAAATAATCTCATTCATCGTGTGTAAATGAATATGAGTGCGTAGTTTCTGATACCCCAGCCCCCTTAGCATGACTGTGCGCAATAAAATATATAGACACCACGAAATAATATCGATTTCGCGAGCATGACCAAATAAATTATGGCGTGGTACGATATGATAAAATTAAATATGGCGGCTATATTTTTTATATTTTGACAGTTGGATGTCAATAAATAGCTATATCGATTTCGCGAGCATGACCAAATGTCATAAAATAAAATAAAAAAAATCACGTAGTAAAATTAAATATGGCGGGTATTTTTATCAAATTTTGACAGTTGAATGTC
Source organism: Timandra comae (assembly GCA_958496195.1). NCBI lineage: Eukaryota > Metazoa > Arthropoda > Insecta > Lepidoptera > Geometridae > Timandra > Timandra comae. The sequence continues at coordinate 6,267,441 of OY292376.1, forward strand.
AATAAATCGCTGTATCTATCGCGTTTTCGAAGTCATGCTAGCCTAGCTGATACAGGTAACAAACATAGTTAAGGATCAGTTTCTATATGAAGACGATAGAGTGATTGATTATGTTATGATACACACAGGAAGAAAGGTAAACTGAGGTAACTTTTAGACATGGGTACGATACAACTTCATTTATTGATTGATTGGAGAAAACCTTTCTAATATTTTTGTTTTACCACCAATAAATTGCGATAGAGGTTTTCCTGGCACGATGTGTAATAGATTAGTGCCAATTAGTGCCATGTCCAAACAATTGTGAGGGTTTCCTTCCTTATAGATGGCACTATAAGTAATTGGTAGGACTGTCAATATCGTTTACAAAGATAAGGTTGTGAACAGTCAATCTTTTAGTATAGTGGTGATTTCTTTAATTCATAAGTTAAATAAAATATTCAACTTTTGTAAACCTTTTAAGTAAGATTTACTGAAAGTGAAATAGGATTTATCGTTGTATATTTATTGCTATCGTAATCAATTTCAATTGGAAAGTATATTTTACTTTTGAAGCCTGTAAAACTATATAACTCGAGTTGGATTCGCGTTTAAAATAACCTACCATTTTGAATTTTAATTTGAATTGCTCCTAATCAAGCATACGGTGTTGGCAGTGTCTGTCTTGCAGTTGTTGGACGTTTGGATGAAATCATTAGCAAATGTTATCTCAACTATAGTCTATCTTCTATAATTATACCTATATATAAAACTCTTCCGTTACTGAGTGATTTACTGACTGACAGACAACGTACAGCCGAAACTAGTGGTCGTAGAGAGCTGTTTGACGCGTGTGTTTGTTGGGGGGAGTAGGCTACCACTAAGAGAGGATTTTTAGAAATTCTTCTCCTAGGGGGAAAAAGAGGGAGGGGGGGGGGGGGATTGAAAACCACGGGGGTGAAACCGCGGGAAAAAGCTAGTATTGAAATAAGACAAATCAAAATGTTAGTTTAAAACAAAAGTCAATAATTATTAATTTCGATATCTGTTTTTGCGTAAAACAAATTAAAACATGTAGAAAGGTTTCAATCTTTAAAAGTTTATGTGACTAATGAGTAATGACTGTACTAAAGGCATAAAATTGGCAATATTCTAAGCCCTTTTCTTTCAATAAAGGTTATAAATAGTGTCAATTTTTCTCAGTACTTCAGGTGGCAAACAACTAACAATATTAAGAGGGGCATAGTTCTTTGAATGTAGATAAAGGTTGAAATATTACCCACATGTCTAGACTTCTGGCCTCATGCGTAATTCTTCTTGAATGGAAGAGAGAAAACGAGAATTTAGTACCTACATACATAGTAAGACTTTTGTTATTTCCCGTTTGCAAATAAGTTAGGTGTGTATTTTTATTTTAAAATACGTATATATAAGTTAATTGAATTAAAATATCGTTCTTTGGTTTTTTGAAACATTCGTAAGATTCCGATCTGCAAATAAAATAAAATGTAGTCTCAGACCTTCACAACTCAGAGGACTATACGAATTTTTTTTGGTTAAACCAAATATTAGACTTTTGAGGGCTCTAACTACACGTAACGACTGTCGATGATGTTAGTACGACAACAGGGACCGGGCGGCTTAACGTGCCCTCCGAAGCACGGAAACGCTCATGAAATTAAAAGTCATTTTTTAATAACGAACCATCACAGTTATGACGGTGCCAGACGTTGCTTAACCGCACTGATCACAAGTGATCCGCGGGTAACAGTGGGCCATGAGCGCTTCCACACACAAAGCGATCAAGGCCATAAATCATAACACCTCTTTTTTGCAGTGGGGGTTAAAATTGTACATAACATAACATAATCATTCACTCCATCATCTCATTATAGTAACTGACCCCTAACTAAGTTCGAAACTTGTATCTTATATATATATATTTATAGTATTACTATTCATTATAGTATAGGTACCTACTATTTAACATTTTAGGTATGAACTCTGATATTATATTTGCGTACGTATAATATTTCGAAAATGATCTAAAGTAACCAAAACTGAGTAAGTTACATTAAAGTTTGCGGTAACTTGCGGTTTTGGGGCTTACTTCGAACCTCTTAATGATTATTTTACTATTAAATTAATGGCCGAAACTAAGTTTAAGTAAAGATTGATAAGTTTAATATCAAGTTACGACGATGACGACCTCGATGGCAGAGTGGTCACCATGCCGGACTGCCATCCCTAAGGTAGCGGGTTCAATTACAGTGCGGGGTGAAAATTTGTGTGAACCACAAATGTTTGTTTCGGTCTTCGTGTGTGTGTGAATAAGTGTGTGCGTAGTTTATGATACAAGTTTCGAACTTAGGGGTCAGTTACTATAATGAGATGATGTAGGGAATGATTTAACCCATGAATAAACATTAAAAGGTCTGAAAGGAAAGTCTAGTTGGCCTAAAACTTTTGGAGTGACGCCTCAGTTTTATGTCTGGACTGATCAGTTCAACTGACTCGTCAATAGCCACCTCAATACTAACAAAGAAAATTGAGTGTAAACGAGGATTACTTTATTTCTCGTAAAACCTTAACAACGTTCAACAATTTATTTACATTGTAATATAATGTTCTGTGGTCTCGTTAAATAAATACGGAAAAAGTAAGATAACGTAATTAATCTAAATTAAGATGAGTTGTTTGTTGAGTAAACTTAAGATTATTTACTTTGTTAGTGAGTTTTTTTTATTAAAATATAGCCGGACATGTCCCATATCGCTATCAAAACAAAGTTATGTAAGCAAAGCTTGGTAAATAGACATTAGAAAATTAGGTGAACGAACTTTAATTTCTTTTTTATATATTTTTTTTCATTTACTTATTTGTCAAAAAATAATAATAATTTAAAAATTCTGCCAAACTGATACGCAGTTTGTTGGCGAGTGTACACGCTTACTTACTTAGCCTAGGATGTGTACCTATATCTAATCTACTTACAATATTAGGTTTTTTTATAAGTACATTTTTAACAAATTTTAATAATATAAATCACCTAGATCACGACAATTAGACATTCATGCACACAAATGTTTCCCTTGGGCGGGAATCAAACCAGCAACCTTTAACATAGCAGCCCGGGTCACTACTAAACCATTTGGCCATAAGTATAAATATATTGATGTGAATTTTAAGGAGATATGATTTCGCTTGTGATTGGCATAGAACCTACATCACAGATAGAAAAAAAAGACGACAAGAAACTAATATTGTCGAATCCGACCCCGCCCGGTTTGACCAGACCAATTTACGTTACATGTAACATGATTGATAGAAGGACAGATGCTTGTCTGGGATTTCCATGATACTAAAAAATATATTTTGTCCGTAACTTTTATTGTACTAGCTATACTCCATGGCTTATCTCGCGTTAGCTCTTCTTCTATTGCAATTGGTCATAGCGTGAAGTTTTACAGTCTTTTTTAATCTTCTTCGATAAATAGTCTAACTAATACTACAATAAAATCAAACTACGTAGTTGTTCCTCAGATTAGTACACTCAACCAAACAAAAAAACTCTTGAGCTTTGATTGCATTTGTAAGTAGGTAGTTGTTCGCAATTAGAGCTCTCTAATAAAGGTCCTTTTACATACCTAGTGCTACTGCTATATTTTTTGGATAGACTTTTGAGGGCTCTTACTACACGTAACAACTCTTTTTAAATCGCGAGTGAATAGGTACCTTCTAGGCGAGCACGCTCCATCTTAGACTGTATCATCGCTTTCCATCAGGCAAGTTACAGTCAAGTGCAAGCATATTCTTAGTAAAAAAAAACAACTGTCTATAGTGTTATTACGACAACCGACGGATAAACGTGCTTTCTAAAGCATGGAAACGCTCAAGAAATTATATGCCACTTCGGTAACTGACTCCGATCATTATTATGTCAATATCAGACGTTACTTATTCTTATACCTGATACACAAGTTGACATTAATACCACATTAATTATGGAAGCTGAAGGTGGCTATTGACGAGTCAGTTGAACTGATCAGTCCAGACATAAATATATGGTCACTACAAAAGTTTTAGACCAAGTACATTTCCCCACTGGAATCTGGAATCGCTCCGGTGATTAAGGACCATTTTGGGATGGTCGCCAGTTAAACTGATCAGTTCGACTGACTCATCAATAGCTACCTTTAGAATTATAATACGACCATTAATATAAATGGTGTATGAATAATATTCATACATTTAATGGACATAAAGTCATACTTAATCTTGCCTTTGAATTAACCTAATAATCAGATTAATTAGGTAATTACTCATCTTGTGATCTCAGCGTGACTTATCAATAATGAAGGGATTTATGTTATATGATGGGAGAAAATATGGATTCGTAGGTATTCTAACTTGATATAGGTATTGAAGTATATAATGTTAGGTTGTCAACAAATTGATTGGAAATTCGGTTAATTTTGATTCAATAAACTTAGTGTTTATTTTGGATAATAATATTATAAAGAGGAAAGATTTGTATTTTTGTATGTAACGAATAAACTCAAAAAGTACTGAACCGATTTTAATAATTCTTTTTGCATTAGAAAGCTACATTCACCCCGAGTAACATAGCTATATTTTATCCCCGTATTCTCACGGGAACGGGAAACACGCGGGTGAAACCGCGGGACGCCGCTAGTTTAGGATAAAATTAAACATTTTCTATTATGATATTTTGAATAAAATCCATGAATCTAGATCTCTCAGACGCATTACTTATGGCTGTTCTTAATATTCGATTTGTCTATTCTTGCTTTTCGACGGATACAAAACTCTGTATATCTGGCATTTTACCGTCTCAATAACTATATCAAGTTGCCCAAGTTAAACTTTAACCAGAGACTGTTTCATCCTAAGGTTCCCTGGAAGAAATCGTTTTTAGCGATAAGGCCGCCCATTGTTCTTTCTATGTCTTATATTTTAGTTATTATTGTTACTGAATACATTTGTATACTTACCTGTTTTATTTGTGAAAGGCAATAAAGAGTTAAATCTATCTATATCAAAGGTGGAAACAATCATGAGACTACATACTGATAGTGGTATTTTTTAATGTTATAACGTTCCGAAGACCATGCAGACAAATTCGTGAGAACAGATAGTTGCAAACAAAATTAAACTCCTTATTAAGTTAGGGCATAAAGGTATAAGTTGGTAGCCGACTGCAGGCAACAGCAGCAGACCACATGTCGCCGCGCCACTACTGGTTTGTATGTATTTCTATGAAATTACATTCGAATTGGGCGACATGAAGCCAGCTTCGCGTCGCTGAGCAACGGACGGCGAAGTGTCATGATGACGTTAGGCGGCGACGTGTGGTCTGCTGCTGGTGTCTGCAGTCGGCTACCAACTTATACCTTAACATAGACAAGCTACGTAGGTTGTCAATAGAGCATAACAACTCTTAACATATTCATCAAACAAAGAAAAAATAAAGCAATATTACAATAGAGACTTGACCTTTCCTAAACTAAATAAGAAGTTGCCTTTCTCACGTTATTTCTGCCGGTCAGACTTAGGCCGCATGTCCAGTAATATGTCTTGTCGGATTCAGATATTAAAAAATATTCATGTAAATACTAAACATTTTATTAGTTTAAGTTAAATTAAAATTAATTATTAGCCTCATTATGACTAGATCGTAATATATTAAAGTACTCAAAGTGGTCATAAAATAAATTAAATAGGATTTTTTGTCTTAAACAGACACAATTTTTTTCTTATGTAGACTCGACAAAATTATTTTCATTTACATGAAAATTGTATCTTATATGAGTCCGACAAGAAAAAATTCTTACCATGGACACGCGGCCTTATGAGAATCGATTGTTTAAACCATCAATCATTCAAGATGGTGGTCGATCGTAAATGTCTGCCCAATGAAGATGAATACGTGCAAAGAATCGCGAGTTTGTTTAATATTGTGCTCGTATTATGGTAATGTGTTATAAAAAACTGTTTATGTTAATGTTATAAACGCGGAAATTCTTATTATGATTTTATGTATTTTTTATTGTTTCCTGAATATTATTTCGTAAGGGGCATTTTACATGTAGTTTCAAATTTGATGGAGGCCTTTTACAAAAATATTGGACACTAGCTGTGCCCCGCGGTTTCACCCGCGTAGTTCCCGCTCTCGTGGGAATTTCGAGATAAAACTTAATTCTGTTCAAAATAGTTCTAAAATAATTTTTCCTAATATATTATGTAAAATCTAGATAAAACATAGTCTAGATGGTTCCTCAAATAGAATATAAAGGTCAACGTTTGTATTATATTCGGACTAATATCTCTTACCTACGTACGACCTACGAATGAATTTTTAATGGTTTCCAGCAATAGGTAGAGGGGCTATGTTATCTATATTATAAATAGGATAGTACCTTTGTGTATTTGCTTTTTATATGTTTGTTAAATATCTGAATAAATAATATTTTTTAATTTTCCATACACTTGCAATAGTCCCAGCAGAACTAGGGACTGTCCTTGGATGCATTTTATAGTGTTATACAGGGATAGTCACCGGATTGTGCATCCTTTACACAATATTAAATATGTCAAAGGGCTTCCATGTGTTGGCTTTGGCCCCATACTAGCCTTCCAAAAGACCGCCGTGAGTCGGAAAACACATGACAAGTTATAATGAACATTTAAAAAAATTTGCTTTAAGTGGAAAAACTTATAATTTTCTGTGCTTACTGACTAAAGTTTGAAAGAGTTCCCCAGAGGACACGAAATAAACGAATAATAAGCGGAAAGCTAATAGAGTAAGAAGTAGATAATCCGTAAGTCCCCAAGTTTTACACGAAATGATCTGTCTTAATCCATATTAATGTGCCTGTATCCCAAAAACTTATTGTTTCTTAGCAAAAACGAATAATAGGCCGCAAAAACAAATCTCATCTTTATTGCTTATTCTATTAATATTTTCTATTAATTTTTTAAGTTTCCCTTAAAAGAAAAGAATATTTGTATTATTAACTCAATTGGTAATAAATGGTCATATGTGTATCCCAAAAAACTGAGTATTTCTTATAAGCAAATAATAGTTTAAAAAACTAAAAAACACGCTTTTTATAGAAAACCGAACTAAAAAATAAAAATATTGACACCATGCACCCCACGCTTTTTTTAAAATAAAATAATTTTTTTTTATTCACACTATTATTAATTTACTAGCAGCGCCCCGCGGCTTCACCCGCGTAGTTCCCGTTCCCGTGGGAATTTTGGGATAAAAAGTATCCTATGTGTTATTCTGATGTATAAGCAAGATTATTGTAAAGTTTCATTAAAATCCATTCAGTAGTTTTTGCGTGAAAGAGTAACAAACATCCATACATACAAACTTTCGCCTTTATAATATTAGTAGGATATTTATCGAAATTTTTAACACTATTCTTAATTTAAATTTATTAAAACTTATTTTCTATTTTTTAGTTCGGTTTTCTATAAAAAGCGTGTTTTTTAGTTTTTTTAAACTATTATTTATTTTCTACTTTTTAGTTTGGATTATTTATAATAAATAATTTTATCAAATTAGTGTATTGTCATCGGTCCTCAATAAATCTACAAAGTTTGAACGAAATCTGGCCGTTTAAAGTGGGTCAAAATCGCGCCCAAAGAAGTCGGTTACAAACAAACATACAAACATACAGGTGAAGCTAATAAAAAGCGTGTAAAAAGAATAATAGGATGAAACTTTTTTCTCAGAAACATGTTTACTATTTTACCATTTAAATTTCCAAGATTTTCATGAAAAATAGCAATATTACGTTATAAAAACATTTTATTCAACATCTACATTTTCAACAAACCCGCTCCATATAGCAAAGAAAATCACGTTATAACCCAAACATTTCACAAGCATATTAATAAAAAAGATTGATCCCCATTAAATTGACAGCCAATTTATAGGTAATATAGTCGATAACACTTCGATATTTCAATTCCCTGTACCTATATCACGGACCAATAATTTTTCACCAATCATTTTCTGGATGATTCATTAGCATGACGTGAAGAATATTTAACGACATCACTGTCATTGTGATGATGTTTTATTAAAAATCATTGAGCTGTAATTGAAAGGGGAGTTTCGTGTGGTATTTGCAGGTGACGGTTTTGTACTTAAATTTTTTGATATATTTTCCTTGAATTTTGTTACTTGATTCTTGTGAAGTGTATGTTTAAATTGTTGTGAAATATTTTTATTAATTGTTGTTAAGAAAATCTTAAATTAAATTTAGTTTTTTACTCAAACATGTTGATTATGCAGGTTTTCTTTATTTATAGATGATGATGACAGTCTTCGTGAAGTTATGCCGTATAAATTAAAATATTGGTTAAATTGAAAGATTTTACAATTCAAGCATGACTTTTATAATTCTAGCCCATATATTATCGCCTTACAATGGACAAGCGTGAGAACGCCTATTTATTTTTACTGTTTAAAATATCACCAGTAAGAGAAAGAGGTTTACGTTGCTGGTAATAATTATTAATGTCTCGTATTTTACTTGTATAAGGTTATAAAAAATACTCACGTTCTCAGCAAATATTTATTCACATACAAAATTACAAAAAAAACAACAAATAAATCGTAAACCTACTAAAATTAATGGCTACACGAGAAAAATTCAAATAGAAAACATCTCATTAGACCGACCGATGCCTTCACAGCTTAATTAATAAAATGCTCACTGCCCATACATATCTGTCTCTCTCACACATAAGGGAAAAATTATGTTTTTCTCTTTTACTCCTTAGGAAATTTGATGGTCGGTTGCTGGGATCGTAAAGGAAATAAACAACGTGAATAAATACAGAAATCAGTGATTTTTTCACATCATTTATTATTGTGAATCTTTATTTATTTGTTTTATTATATCTGTAGGTCGATTCCACTAAATTTAACCGCTACGAGTTAGTTTCGTCAACCTAGGCTACCCGCACACGTCAGACTTTTTCTAGGACCGATAAAATCGGGCTGCTTAATTTCTCCAATTCATTATGTGTGTGAATGAGTGTGTGCGTAGTTTCTGATACCCTAGATACAAGTTTCGAACTTAGTTAGGGGTCAGTTACTGCAATCAGATGATGTAGTGAATGATTTTGTTATGTTATAGGACGTGTGCGTTGCACCATTGCAAAAATATGTTATATTTTTCCTACATAATGTCTGTCACCAATTTATTGGACATGGCGACCAGCCTTATGTTTTAATTCAATTTCAGTTTAAACGTTGATCGGTTGATACTGAAGGTGGTTATTGAAGAGTCAGTTTAAAAATGGTCGTCAATCACCGGAGCGATTCCAGATTCCAGATGGGAAATCTAGTTGGTCTGAAACTTTTGGAGTGACGCACAGTATGTCTGGACTGATCAGTTTAACTGACTCATCAATGGCTACTATAACATACAAAAGGTCAGATGACGAGAAGAAACTTTTTACTATGTAAATAAGAAGATAATTAGGATAGAATAAAAATAGATAATAAAGGTTTAAATATATTGATAAAACTTTTATAAAAGTAAGTAAATGTTTAAATAACAATTAAAAAGTGTAGGCGATAAAGTTCATAGTGTAGGTGTTTCCATTGAAAAAAAAAATCCAATATTTAATACCGCTTTTAGTATTTATGAATAAATGTGTAGGTTTAATAAGGTAAGGAATCTTGTTATCTAAAAGTTACTCTTTATTGGTTTATTTTTAAGCTATTGCATAGCTTCTATCGAGGGCCTTGAGCGCGGGGACCGAATCCAGAAATTCCGTAACGAAAAAATACCTCACGTTTTTATTATTTTTTTATCGAAAACTTTTTTTTTGTAAATTTTCCAAAAGTTTTTATAGTAATGTAGACAAAGTTTTTATTGTATGAAGTCCCAAGTACGACATCAAAATTTCTAAGGTTAGGATTGCAATACAAAAATAAAAAAAACAGTTGATAAAATTTCTATGCAATAGCTTTACCGCGGCAGTCCCCGAGTGCCACACGTTTTTTAAATATCTGCTAAAAAAAATGTTTGTGCCAAAATAAAATAGATAAAAGCTGTAAGAGACTTCTTTTCCTATTATATATTTATATTTTTTGGATTTCGAACAAATGATTTAAACTTCATTCATCTGTATACTGTTTTTAGTCGACAATAATACTTTGTTTAAAACTGAGAACCGGGGTAACAAGTTAACTCAAATACTAGGTTGAAATAGTTTTACTTGTAAACTAGACTTTGTTGAGTATTGTATACGGATTTTTTATTCGATAAAAACATAGTAATCATTGCAGTAGCCCTTAGGAGTTAGATTCAATGAGAAACAAACATAACAAACGTTTTTGTTACCAAACTCACATGCTATAAGTCAAAAGGGACCCGTCCCTTAAGCTTCAGGGGTTAAATTTAGAATAAAAAACCTTTCTCATAACTTAATCCTAAAATATTTTGGGGCAAATCTCATTTTTTAACGTATTTTCAAGTTGACCTAGTTAAGTCGGTTGATGATAAAATTAGAATTTAAAATTTGGGGTGACTTATATTTGGATAACCTGAAGGTGATTTTGTATGAAATAATGATAAATGAAACAATATTGTTAATTGATGCTTTGAATTTTATTAATCTTCTTTTCCGAACCTTTGTCCCATGTCTATTTGGGGGCGGCTTTCAGTTTAACCAGATTTGGCGGAATGTACAGTATTTTACGTGAAGCGACTGCCATCAGACCATCACAACCCAGAGGGCTATACGACATTTTTTGGTTAAACTTTGGTTAAATTTTTTGGTTAGACTGTCGATGATGTTAGTACGAATTTTATTAATTTCGTTATTACATGTACCATGTGTGTTAACATATAATGTGTAATTATGACAACGTATTACGTAAATACCATTTTCATTACGTGTCCAATGTAAAATTAAATTTATCAGTCCGTCAAAATCGATGAAAATAATCATCACAAGGATTTTTTTATAAATTAAAAATGGCGTTCATTGTTGTTTTCCTCTTTGAAAGTACTTTATAATTTTCCCCTAGAGTCAAGGCTGGTAACAAGGGTCTAGTAGAAAGTGGGTTTTTGAGTATTCACTACATAGTAAAAAACAAATTAGCTCTCTCTGTCCCTATGTATTAGATCTTTAAAACTACGCAACGGATTTTGATGCGGTTTGTTTTAATAGATAGAGTGATTCAGTGGGAAGGTTTTTAGTTTTATAGAATTTTATCCCCATATTCCTACGCAGGAGAAACCGCGGGGCGCTGCTAGTTGTTTATAAACCTCAAATCCTCGCGCAAAACCGAATTTGGATGTAAAAAAAATCCCTTTTTGTCCCCAAAATATCGTGTAACTGTTATTGACACAACGAACGGACCAAGTTAAATAGAAATACAAAAAGTTTTTACTATTTTATTTAGTTACAAATTGATAAAATTTGCTTATATTTTGTAATGATATTGCTTATATTTAGGACTTTTATTTTCGCAGTTTTATTGGTTGTTCAGGTAGCTTAGCTAGAATTGGCCTAAATTCTTCTTCCAAATCTTTATCCCATGTCTTATTGGGGTTAGTTTTCAGTTTAACCAGATTAAGTGGAATATATCAGTATAAAAGTAACTGCCATCAGACCTTCACAACCCAGAGGGTGATACGTCATTTTAGGTTAAACCAAATGTTAGATAAAACACTAAATCTTAAACACATTATATTTTAACATACTCTCTCTTTTCCAAACCTTTATCCCATGACTTATTGTGGTTGGTTTTCAGTTTAACCAGAATTAGTGGAATGTGCGTATTTTACATGAAAGACCTTCACTATTCAGAAATCGAAACGACATTTTTGGTTACAACCAAACGCAAGGCCTTTGAGGGCTCTAACATAAAATCTTTAACACATTATATTTTAACTAGCAGCGCCCCACGCTTTTACCTGCGTAGTACCCACCCCATGAGAATGCGGGGATAAAATTATACTAAAAACCTTCCTCTTTAATTACTCTATCTATTAAAACATTAAATTAAAAATTTAAAACACCTTTTAAACGAGTCAACCGATTTTCATCAAACATGTCTAAGAACACTCGCACGTAAGTCCCCTTTAATACAAAAAAAACTTAATTGAAATCGGTTTATCCGTTCGGGAGCTATGATGCTACAGACAGACAGATACACACACACACACACACACACACACACACAGACACGTCAAACTTCTAACACCCCTCTTTTTGCGTCGGGGGTTAAAAAGAAACCGCATCAAAATCTGTTGCGTAGTTTTAAAGATGTAGGCATACATAGGTACAGATAGCGGGAATCGACTTTGTTTTATACTATGTATATACAAGTAAGTACATAAAACCCACTATTTCCCCAAAAATATTAAACACAAACAAAATCACCCAACAAGCATTCAATACGCGACTTTATGGCAAAAACAACAGTTTTTTACAAAAAAATAAAGTGGAATATAATAAAATACAGCGGACACTTCAAATATGCCCGGAGCGGGAGAAGGGTCGAAAAAATGGTTACTGAATAATCGTATTTAGTGCGCGTCACTTGACATTGTACCCACGATACCTCCGGGTAATGGAGGAAAAGGGTATTAAAATATAGCCTCTGTAGAATGCGTGACAGTTTGGTTATACTCCAAATTATTATGATTAATGGGATATTAACCATATATTAGTTATTTCAAGTTTCCGATATTTCGACGCTGTTGCAAGCGCCATGATCACGGATGAAATTCAAAATAAGTAATATACATGGTAAATATCCCGTTAATCATAATCATTTGAGCGCTAATAACCATGTTAACTAAAAACTATATTGGTTTTACTTATATTATTGTAGAAAAATACATAATAATTATTATAAGTTATTTGGACTTGCTAATCAAAAGACTTACAAAAAACGCAAACTGGAGAGGTATATTAGTGGAAAACTATTAATCACAAGTTAAATTAAATACAATATTATGATAGAGTTGATAGGGAATTACATAACAGCCTTGCAATGCAGTTTTAGAAATACGAACTGCGTTTCACCAGGCAAAAAGGAAAAAATCGGTTTGGTACTTTAAAAATACTAACGCTGACAGAAGGAAAACCCACATCCTATATCGAAAGTATGAAAGAATTACACGTACCATGGAATGAGCAGTAAAAAAAGATTTCCAAAATTAATCCCCTGTGAGTTTCGAATAGGGGATGATCGAAATCACTGACCGTAGCCGTAGTATCCGTTCTCTTACTACGAGATTGCTACGAGACTCGTAGTGATTTCGTAGTGGTAAGGTACTTATGTGGTCTGAGATCCTATTGCTTTTTATTACTAGATATAAAGCTATAATAATAAAATAGATTTTAACGATTATTATTATGCTGAAGATTCATTAAAATAAAATGAAGTTATTAATTATAAAGAAAATTACATACTTGGGAAATATTAGACTATTTTCTTTAATATTAGATCTATACAGTTTTTTTTGTAATTGTTCTTGTGCATGTGATGCTTCCTACACTGAAGTTCCCATTTTCAATTCCTGTGAATGATGTGTTTTATTATTTTCGACACACTAAAAGTGTTGGTTGCAGCTATACCTCTTCTGTACTAATATTCTTTTTTGAAAACAAAAAGAGTTTTTTCAATAAACCTATTAAAACAAAACATCATAACAATACAGATAAAATTCCTGCAAAGTCTAGTAACACGATACCAACAAAATTGAGTAACCAAACAAATTACTTTAAATAAAAAACTTATAAAACTACAGTTTTATTGAACCTAACAAACCTTTTTAAAAGAATATTTTGTACAACGATCTATATCAACCGATATTTTATTATAACCTCTATGTATATTGAAATAAAGTTCATATTCGCGTGTATATTTTGTAGGTTATCTGTTGCTTGTACAGTCATGGTAGGAAAAAGTTCGTCACCTTTAGATCTATTTTCGTTTGCTTAATATGAGCGATAATCTGTTTTACCGATCGAGCATGACATATTGCGTCGCTAGACATAGTTCAAATGTGTTACACTATTTTGAACCTAGTTTTCATACTGTGTCAGCATAGTTTTATACGCAGTTGTCTGCTTAGGAAAGTTACCAATATTTGATCAGTTTATGATCTTGCTAGTCGACGGATACTAAGCTGTATATATGTCATTTTACTGATCCAATAACCACATCATTATTGGACGATGATTTATTGGACTTGTCTGATGATTGAGTCCACTGTTGATTACATTACATATACCCCGCGATAAGCAAGATTATAGATAGTTCCTATATTGGGAACGACCGTTGATGTCAAGTTTCAAAAGGTATTAAGAGATGGTTTTCCTACCGTGACTGTACTGCAATGGAGGCATTGGAAAAAATATGTTTTCTGTTTCACTGAACTAATATACTGATGGCTTTTGCGTTTGCGTCTATTTGTTACGCTATCGTACGTTTGTAGTCCGTTTGTTTTCAAAGAGATGAACGATAATGTACGAGTATGTTTGTATTTTATTAAAAGTTCATCAAATATTTTTTTCAATTTTTATTTATTTTTATCAAAAGTATATAATATCTTTTCATTTGTAAGGTATTAATTATTATGTGTATTATAATATGTACTAGCCTTTTTTAGCCGCATAAACCATAGTCCTATAAGAATTTTGGGATAAAAAGTATCCTATGTGTTATTCCTGGGTATAAGGAATATATGTACCAAATTTAATCTAAATCAGTTCTGCAGTTTTAACGAGAAAGAGTAACAAACATCTATCCATCCAAACCTTTATAATTTTAGCGTAGCGAAAAAAAACATCCAAAATCCTTGGTTATAATAATAAGTTTTTGTGTTTTTCCATCAGGTTCACAAAATTAAATGTTCGTACCATAGAATAAGGATCACGACCAGGATTCTCTCTTTGGTTCGTACTGTTTATAGAGTCACAATATTTTCTGTGCCGATAACAGCGTCGCTGTAATCACATCTTTTGGTTGTCAGTTTATTGAAAATGTATCCACATGACATTGGAGTCAATATGACAATAGTATCTTCCAATTTTGGCCGCCGGCACAGAAAAGATTGTGGCTTAATATCAGAATTATATGACTGATCGTAATTATCGTCTATTTCAATATAACGGCCTATATCTATTCCACCGATCAAATTCCTCGGTCTATTGTTCAAATATCCCAAAATCCTTGATAATGGCGAAAATGCTTTGACAGGCAGCAGAAGCTATAATTAAAATATTGACTCGTGCGTTATAAATATTTTTGTGATATTTGATATTTTTAATCTTGTGATCTATATTGAAGGTTTTTTATTATAAATACGTTTTGACAAGAAAAGAGTGAATTTTATAGTTTTTCACTCATGTAATCTGAAAAAAAAGGGTTTTTAAAGGCTCTAAACTAAACCAATCGCTTTCCGGAAGTCACCATTTGAGGTTACGGTTTGGTATGGTCCAAGGTTCATGTCCCAGTTCAGGTGAAAATTAAAAAATTTAAAAAAATTAAAATCTACACTTCTACACTAATATTATAAAGAGGAAAGATTTGTATTTTGTATGTAACGAATAAACTCAAAAAATACCGATTTAAATAATTCTTTTTTCATTAGAAAGCTACATTCACCCTGAGTAACATAGGCTATATATATTATATATATTTTGTCCCTGTATTCCCACGGGAATGGTAACTACGCGAGTGAAACCGCGGGGCGCTGCTAGTATGAAATATAAGAATAAGCTATTTTTTCTTTTGTATACTGTACTTCGCTCAGTTTCGTATCAGTGGATACACCCTTATACATAATTATATATCTTGTTTTTGTAATCTTGGTTCTAATTAATACTGGGCGTGTACTTTATACGTTTTTTAATTAAGTTGTTCCGTCCCTCTACCGGGTAAAGTCTCCCCTATATACGACTAAAAAGTTTATAATACAGTATTAAAAAATTAATTAAAAACATTTTTTTTAAAGTTTGACTATTACTTGTGAGAACCATACATAATATCGGACTAGTTATTGTATAGTAGTTTTAAAAGATTGTTTATGCCTACCTTCTTTTCTAAAGCAAACTCATACTGTTCCGTAAATTGTGGCTGAAACAATATTTATTCTATTAAAAAAAAATCCAAGCATCCATAAAATAGTCGATTTAAATGCAAAAACAGCAAATTAAATCAGTGGGACTACGGATTTTGATTATCTTTGAGTTTACGCGTTTGTTCTTGAAGAATCTGTAAATAAGATCTTAATAAGTACCACTCAAGGTAGCCATTGACGAGTCAGTTTAACTGATCAGTTGAACTGGCGTCCGTCCAAATATTCCAGTGGAGAAATCTAGTTGGCCTATAATTTTTGGAGTGACGCACAGTTTTATGTCTGGACTGATCAGTTCAAATGATTCGTCAATGGCCACATTTAAGCTATGTTTTAAACCAGGGTAAGACTCGAATAAACAATCTTCAAGGTCCTGCAAAGATAACACGCTGTCGATACAAACATCCACCAACCTTCAAGATATTAATCTATCGATAAACCTTCCTCCATACCTATGATATCGGAACCCTATCATGAGCGCATCTCACTAGTGATGAAGGCCACCGTATGTGCCTGAAATTAGTCGAGGGATTCGGCTAAAATTGATACTTACGATACATACCCGCGTAAAATAATTAAAATATCTTTAGCATACGTTTAGTTTAATAGTACAGGGCGCGTACCCACCGCCACGCACGTTACGCACGCTACGCACGCTACCCACGGCCACGCGGCGGCGCTGCCATATTAGATGATATTTCAATTGTATATTTCAGCGCGTGGCCGTGGGCGGCGTGCGTAGCGTACGTAGCGCGCGTAGCCAGCGTAGCGAGCGTGACAATGAGTCCGCGCCCTGAAATGTAATTTTTATTTAATGGCACATTTTAAATTATAGTTATTTATGGTACAAGCGAGGTAAGTTGGTGATTACTTCCGAGGCGCTATTGAGGCCAGAGCCGTCAGGCGAGGGTCAGAAGATAGCCGAGGATAGTAATCATCAATACACGCGTGTACCATACAACGTTTTTAAACACATTTGCGAAGAAATTATCATTTTTCGCTAATAAATAATCAGTTTTTCTATTCGCGCGCATCCAACACAACAATGGTGATCGGCCAAAGACTAAAAGAATATACTTATTAAAAAAAAAACGAATGAATGAATGAATGGAATCGACCATAGACCTACCAAAAGTAAGGCAACATAGTTGAAGTTTGTTTTTAAAATGTATGGACACGATTTTTTTTGGTATCGAAACATTTTAAAACTAAACAATTAAAAAAAAAACTATGACTCACTAGTGAATCAAGCGTGTCATTATTCAACTGTTAGAGCCCCTTTATGAGCAAGTGTGTTGAAAAATTATTTATTTGGGTTTATCTGGCAGATACGACTAATTGCAGAATTCCGCCCAATTTCACGTACATACCACCATTACCAATTATACACATTATACCTACGTACATTCATATAACACACATATTAAATATGTAATGAGCCATCGAGGGGTATTAAGGTAGTATCGATCGAACTGGATTGGGGAACTCTCCCTGGATGGGACCGAGTCTAAAAATATCCTTGGCTGAGTAGAACTTACATACACTATCCATTAGTTTTAGGTATGTTTTAAAGTGATTATAATTTGTGGTAAAGATTATTTGTAAGTACAGTATGAGTAACTACTTTCATCCGATAATCGGTAACCGATTTTTAGGTGAAAAATAGAACGTACTTATTGCAATAGTGCAAACAAATCTCGGTCATAAATGGATCATAAGAATTAGAGAAAATCGGTGTTTCATATAAACTTACGTTCGGTGGCAATGATTTAAGTTTCTATTTGCAATTTTCAACTGTTAATACTCAGACTAGTTGTGTTCGCCTCTATGGTTTCCCCAGTTTTGTTATAAAATTGAACTAAAATCAGCGTAGTTGAAACGATCTAAGAGTAGAAACAGTGGGACTGATTTTGTTTTGTACCACGTAAGAAGATATACCGACCAATCTACCGTCGTCGTTCTAATTACCACCCTTATAGTGTATCCAAATTAGGTGATTAACAAGATCAATGTTGACGGAGGTTAAACAACGGGATGGATCTTGGACTAATATTAGCTTCGTCCTTTGGCATCAAGCCGTCGGTCCCGGTTGTCGTACTAACATCATCGACAGTCTTTAGTAGTAAGTGGGCTAGAAAAAGTAACTAAAATATTTCATAACATGCTTACAAGACACTTAGAAAAGTCTGATTGCGGAAAACTACCCACTCACAACAACATGAATATTGCAAACATACAACAACAATATTACATAGTTTTTATAGTTATCATGGTTATTAACACTCAAATTATTATGGATATTTACCATGTATATTATTTATTTCGAGTTTCCGATATTTGGACGCTATGATGAAAAATTTTGAGTACAATATTTTATTAAAAGCTTATTATGAGTTTCTACTGAAACTAGCTCTGTAGTATGTATGTGTGTGATACAATTGGTCCATTGTCGTACTAACATCATCGACAGTCCTTACTCCTTACTGATAGCACAGTATAATAATGAGTACTAGCGTACTGACAGTAAGAGTTCTCAAAAGTCTAACTAAAAACATGGCAACACGCAATAGAGCCCTCAAAAGTCTAACCAAAAACACGCAAAATGGACCCAAATTAGGGAGGTTTAAGTGCGGAAAACTACCGAATACCTAGTTAATTATTCAAGAAAGTTAGTCAAAACCCTTTTGCCGTTTCTAATTTTAAGTTCACTTTAGTTCAAGATTTGGCTTAAATGTTAGTATTTTACGTGGAGACGGAAAGTGATACGACATTTTTTAGCTAAACCAAAATTTGTAGACTTTTAGTCACAACATAGTATAAAACAAAGTCGCTTTCTCTGTCCCTATATCCCTATGTATGCTTAAATCTTTAAAACTACGCAACGAATTTTAATGCGCTTTCTTTAATAGATAGAGTTATTCAAGAGGAAAGTTTTTGGTATAATTTTATTCCCATATTCTTTCGGGAGCGGGAACTACGCGGGTGAAACTGCGCTGTTAGTCACTACATAGTATAAAACAAAGTCGCTCCCGCTGTCCCTATATCCCTATGTATGCTTAAATCTTTAAAACTACGCAACGGATTTTGATATTGTTATGTATGTTAGTCTTTAAGGTATTTATTCTATGTGCCTCTGTTTGCAGTTATTTGTTTAAAACTGTAAATATTGCCTGAAATAAATGATTTGATTTGAAGCGCTTTCTTTAATAGATAGAGTTATTCAAGAGGAACTCATTGGTATAATTGTATTATTGCATTCTTATGGAAGCGGGAACTACGTGAAACTGCGCTGTTAGTTATTTATAATATAATACGAAATTAATAAACAAGATGTTACAATGTAAACTGTAAAAAATACGTTGACGGTACCGCGTAATATACCTTCTGAAATTACACTTCACATTTTCAAGTAACCCAATAAATTATATTAACTTTGTCCAAAATAATATAAAATAAATTTTATAACGGCCCCATATTTTCTCCTCGCGAAAACCTGTTAACATTTTTTGTTTCGTAAAAAC
Organism: Timandra comae; assembly: GCA_958496195.1. Classification (NCBI taxonomy): domain Eukaryota; kingdom Metazoa; phylum Arthropoda; class Insecta; order Lepidoptera; family Geometridae; genus Timandra; species Timandra comae. The sequence continues at coordinate 6,287,098 of OY292376.1, forward strand.
ATTTTATGCGAGTTCTTTATTCACTTAAAAGTTTTGTAATGGGCTTGATATGGCTGTGAAATTGAAAGATGGTGATTGAACTGAACAACTTTGACAGTTTAAATCGGCTTTAGATTTGAGAGTGATATAGAGGTTAATACCACTGTGTTAGTAAGGTGTTAGTACATACAATATTTGTCAGTATTATTCAAGCTTTTGCGAACCAGCGGTTGCTATAGTGGTCAAAATGCGACGAATAATGAATGTATTATTCATTTAATTGATTGCAGTTAACCATGTTGAATATATTTTTATTGATTTTTGTATACCTAACGCTGGTCCATGTATAGGTACGTTAAATTGTATGCAGTACGATAGGTTACAGTTTATCGTCAGTTTACAATCTAGATACATAGTTAATGAACTATCAGTTTTCACAATCAATTTTGCTTTAGGTATATCACTACATAGTATAAAACAAAGTCGCTCTCTCTGTCCCTATGTATGCTTAGATCTTTAAAACTACGCAACGGATTTTGATGCGGTTTTTTTGACGAATAGAGTGATTCAAGAGGAAGGCAGCATAATTTTATCCCTGAATTATCAAGGGAGCGGGAACTACGCGGGGCACTTCTAGTAGCATTCATAAAATAAAACTAACCTATACTTACCTACTTATATAGATCCACAGAGCTGCGTATATGTCTACTAAAATCATCCAAACTTTTATAATCAACGTAGTTAAAAACTATAATTAAAGTAATAATTCTAATAAACTGATAAATCTTAATCTAGCTCGCAAAACTGTTAGTTTGATGATTAAAGTTGAGAGCTATAAGACCCTAAAGTTCCACAGATTATAACTGATACAAGTAGACCTCTCATGAAAAGGTAAGTTTTAATTGGGATAACCTTTTCGACAAATAGACTTTTGAACATTGAGATATTGAGGCCGAAATGTTTTTGTATGTGCTAGAAAATTGAACTTATATTTCAGTGTGTTTCGTAACTTTGTCAAAACTTTTTGATGCTGAAATAGGCTTTATTTATTAGGCAAATAGAATGAAAGTTTTGTGCGTTGTTCAAAAATATAAAATTTTGTTATTAGGATAATATGAAACAAGTTTCATTAACGAAAATTTTAATATAAAATTGGACAAACAAAATTGAAAATATGTAGTTTTACTTTAATTTCGAAGCAAAAATGTTTTTTTTTCTAATCATAGATCATTATTTTGCACGTCAATGCTTTTATATTTAAAACAAAGTACTTAAAGGGACATTTTGCAATTTAATCTTAATTGAAAGTTTTTATGGTTGAACAACCTTGCATAATGCATACCTACATTTTAATGAGTACCTAAGTAACTCATATTTCAAACAGTGTTTTGTACAAACAAGTGTACAATTTTGTATTTTTATTATATTTTCAATTTCAATTCAATTAAATACTCGCGACAAACTTTTATAATCATTTATATTGTATACTAGCGGCCCGCCCCGGCTTCGCTCGGGTCCAATTTTCCCGTTGATTTTCCAGTTTTTTTACATAAGAACCTTCTCCTGGCAATAACAAATACAACAAAAAAAGAATTATCGAAATTGGTCCAGGCGTTGTTGAGTTATGCGCTTACCAACACATTTTGCGATTCATTTTTATATTATAGACTAGCGGCCCGCCCCGGCTTCGCACGGGACCAATTTTCCCGTTGATTTTCCAAATTTTTTTACATAAGAACCATCTCCTGACAATAACAAACACAACAAAAAAAGAATTGGCCAAATTGGTCCAGGCGTTGTTGAGTTATGCGCTTACCAACACATTTTGCGATTCATTTTTATATTATAGATTATATAATGAGGTTATAAGTTTGTAGTTAAAATTTTTAAGGAAAAAACGTGGAAGAAATGTTTACGAGATTTAAATCAACCAAGGCCATGATAAAAGACATTTTCGAAATCACACGCATACAAAACTGTCTTGAAAGGACAACGAACCCACACCCTTTTAGCATAACAGCAAAGACCACTACCAACTACGCACTAGACCGTAAAAATATATTTCAACGGATAAAGAATAATGTACACATTAAGTCCCATTCACCATTTATTATGACGGTAAATAAAAATGCCTCCAATCTCAGAACATGTCAGACAAAGGGAACACACATTGCAACATCCTGGTTTATTGTCCCCTCTTAAATACAATTATGACTCTAACCTTTCGAAATAAAGTCGAAAATCCCTTACCACATTGAAACTGGTCCCTGAAATCCGTTTTCCGGTTTTTCACACCATTATATACCCTTTTAAAAGCGCATTTACATTGTGTAAGCTTCCGTAAACTCGTTTGAAGTGTTGAAGCAGTATTGTTGGGAAAAAGTCGGGAAATGTTGAGCAGGCTTTGTCGGCAAATGCGGTTTAGACTCAGCTTAGAGTTAGGTTCTTACGTCTAAGCTGCTGTGATAATGTTGTCGTCAATTTGTTTGGTACACGTTATTTGGTTGATTCTTGTTTTGACACAGAATTAGACTCATATAGGGGTACCTTTTAGGCATTTATAGGGTGTGGGTAGGTTTTTTAGGTTCCATTACACTGAATTGACTTTAAAAGTAAACTGTACCCTAATTAGTCTTGTTATTTGTGCCCGTATTGAGCCCTTTTATTGCATGACTAGGTCCTATCTGATCCCGAGCGTTTTTCTGGATAAAATGTAGGTACTCTATGTATGCCAAATTGCTAATCCAGGATTTATCACAATGTACAAATATTTTTTATCCATCTTTAATTAATATAATTTTCACTGTTATCCTTGTCGTAAATAAATAGCTAAACGACTGTCCATGTAATCTATACTCGTATAAAAATCAATAGATTTTTGCTTAAAACGCGCTAAAACTTATTATTCGCGTTAAAACTCGAGAACGGCTGAACGGATTTATCTTATCTTGGTCTTGAAATGTTCGTGGCAGTCTAGAGAAGGTTTAAAAGGTGAGAAAAAAATGAATAATTGCCGGGAACACGGAAACAAGTACTACGCGGGTGAAACCGCGGGGCACAGCTAGTTTGGAATAGATATATTGAACAAATTAAGAAATATTAATGTCTTAATGGCAGATATTCCTTCACAAAATTACTAAGGAACCAGTTTTGATCGTTTAAAAACACGGTTTAAAAGATTATCTTATAAATCAAAATTCACGCAGCAAACATATTTGCTGAGAGCTCCATATTCGAGACTACAATACCTTATAAGAATATTTTTCCATACAATAAACATAATTACACTTTAAAATTTTCACAATACATCTATACCACTTGTAGGTACCCAAACCCCTTATAAAGGTCGAGACACTCGGCGGTACACCGCATCCCTCATTATTGAATTGAAAGAGATCACGTTACACGCAACATCGCATTGCCGATATCTAGGACCCTCATTTAATGTAATTTTCATTCACATACACATCCAGACCGAGACCAACATTTGTGGTTCACACAAATATTCACCCCGCGCGGGAATCGAACCCGCAACCTTACGGATGGCAGTCCGGCATGGTGACCACTCTGCCATCGAGGTCGTCAATTATTTGACTCGATGAAAAGTATCTTTAGTGTTGTGAATTTTGGGCAAAAGTATGCCACAAGCTGTGACAATGAGCACCAAGAAATGAAGCTAGTCATTCATCATCATCATCAACAAGTATATGTTCCCAACAAAATGCTCGTGAATTAGGGAGATCAGCCGGGCTTGACTTCGAAAACGCGATAGATAAAGCAATTTATCAACATCCAACTGTCAAAATATGATGAAAATATCCGCCATATTTAATGTTACCACGTAATAAATTTTATGATATTTGATCATGCTCGCGAAATCTATATAGTTATTTATCCACAACCACCTGTCAAAATATAAAAAACTAGCAGCGCCCCGCGGTTTCACGCGCGTAGTTCCCGTTCCCGTGGGAATACGGGGATAAAATATAGCCTATGTTATTCAGGGTGAATGTAGCTTTCTAATGGTGAAAGAATTATTGAAATCGGTTCAGTAGTTTCGGAGCCTATTCGTTACATACAAACAAACAAACAAACAAACAAATCTTTCCTCTTTATAATATTAGTATAGATATAGCCACCATTTTTAATTTTATCAAATCGTACCACGCCATAATTCATTTGGTCATGCTCGCAAAATCGATGTGTCTATATATTTTAATCACAAACAGTCAAGCTAGGGGGGCAGACCACCGCTGGTCAAGTGCGCTATGATAAAAATAGTTTTAATATAAACTGGTGTTTAATCATTCAAAACGATGGTACACTAATGGATTGAAATCAGTTTGGTTTTAAATCGTGAATGGCAAAAGTGTCCCACTAGGGAAATTTATTTGAAAACTTCTGTTATCCAATTGAATTGTACTAAAAAATATATAATTTTATTACTGTTATTAAAGTCGAGTTTACTTTGTCTTTAGCTCATAGTTACATGTCCCCACTTTTAACCTACTTTCAATTATTGTGATCAGACCACCAGTGCGGGTTGGTCGATTTCACACACAACCTTCAGAATTTCTTCGAAGGTGTGTTTGTAGGTTTCCTTACGATATTTTCCTTCACCGTAAGAGCATCGAAAGAACGTACATATGAATTCAAAATTCGTAAATTAATGCGTAAATAAATTAATTTTTTTGTATACGCTTTGGTTTTTATGTTGCTATTTCTGTACAAGCAATGCATATAAAGGTAGTTAATAAAATCACTAACTAAACTAAGATGGACACTACCCATTTAATACTAAGATGAGATAATACGTAGGTGTTAATGAATGTATTGTACTTACCTGCTACGTATTAAGATGTATGCCACATGACTAACATTCCCGTTTAGGTGAATCTATTAATAGTTTCTAATCGTATGGCGTTTGTTAGTCTTAATGAATTGACATTACAATATAACTACTCGTACTAGATATTAAAAATTCTGGTATAGCCCTAATCATCACACTTGCCTAATGTATATTGGTTACCTCAGACCCGTAAATAAATGAAATCATAAAAATAACTTCATTAAAAGAATCATACAAGAACAGTAAATTGTCGTAACTATGTATAAGTATTCGACAATCGTTGCGGGTATCGGGTAGGTATAAATCTATATCTGTGGGGTAGCCCTTCAAAATTTAAATATTTGATTTACTTAAAAAAAACGTAAGTATATCCTTCTGGGTTGCGAAAGTCTGAAGGCAGTCACTCCACGTAAAATACTTGTGCTTGGCCAAAGTTTAATAAACCAAAAAGCCAGTTCAAACAAAACATAGGTTAAAAGTTCACAAGAAGAAAAAGAAAACGCAATTAAATACATTTTTACCACTTTACTATAAATTCAAAAGTATGCGGAAGGATTAAACATCAGTCTGTCACAATTAGATATGATGTATATGTATATGATATACATTAGACACATGAGATAACCGTACACGTGGTTTGTATTATCTCATCTATTACCACATGATATCAATGTTCAAACAGCTGTAAACACAATAGAATTATCATAGTTCAGATATTTATCATGTGTAAGATTCCAAGTCACTGTAATACATTGTTACATGTTAGTTTTAGCCGTGGGCTGCACTTGAAACTACGTTTATGCTAACTGGAGTTTGCGTTTGTAGCTTTAAAAATGTATACTTTTGTTGGTTGAATCTAAATTGTATTTTTAACTGATAGAGATTAAATCACGTAAAATGGCTTAGCTTAGATTGATTGCGTTCAATTGATATAACTTAACGCTATGATCAATCGAAGAGCAATTGTAATACAATACGGACAGAGTAATTGCGGTAGATTTTAAAAATAATTATTAAAGAACAACTTATATTACATTATAAAGTCTAATAAAATTTAATTTTAACGTCACCATCAATAATAATTAAAATTAAAATCGTTCCATAAAACGGGTATACCTGATTTATCTGTCCTAGTTTTCTTTGAAGTTTTAACCCAAACATTTTTTAACCAAAATCTTTTTTTACAGGTACAATGGCCGTCTGCCCTTTACGATCGGACTACATCAACAGGCGACTCAGAAAGGAGTCGAAAACTTAAACAACACAGACCTACAATATGTGAAACATGCAACTTGATATCCTTCTAAACGTCGACAATTTTACATTGGATTTCCGCAATCTATCCACATCAATGTATCTCACTGATGGCTATGTGAACCGGACTCTAGGAGTGAATGAGACGCAAGACCAAGTGTTTTACTCAAATCAATTCAATGACGAACCGTTTATAGTGTTTTTAGTGATACTAAAATGTTTGATAATGCTATTCATCATACTGGCTGCAATATTTGGAAACTTGCTTGTGATTGTATCTGTTATGAGGCATAGGAAGCTACGAGTGATTACCAACTATTTTGTCGTGTCGCTAGCGTTGGCCGATATGCTAGTCGCAATATGGGCAATGTGCTTCAATTTTAGCGTAGAAATAACTAACGGGGAATGGTTGTTCGGTTACTTCATGTGCGATGTATGGAACTCACTAGACGTGTATTTCTCTTCTGCATCGATTTTGCACTTGTGCTGTATCAGTGTGGACAGATATTACGCTATAGTGCAACCTCTAGATTACCCGTTAATAATGACAACAGCTAAGCTTGGAATAATGTTGGCTGTGGTCTGGTGTAGCCCGGCTTTAGTATCATTCTTGCCTATATTCATGGGATGGTATACAACCGAAGATCATTTGGAGTTTCGAAGGAGGTTTCCTAAAGTGTGCAGCTTTACAGTGAATAGAGTGTATGCAGTGATCTCAAGTAGTGTTAGTTTTTGGATACCGGGAGTTATAATGCTGTATATGTACTATAGGATATACGTTGAAGCTGATCGTCAGGAAAGGATGTTGTACAGGTGAGGGATTTATATTATTTATCAATATTACATGAGTAATAAAATCACTCACTCTATCATTTTCATATGACAAATGATCCCTAACTAGTTATCTATTGGTATCAAAAATTTCGCACAACTTCATTCATATACATTTCCGGGACTGGAATAAATATGTTTGGGTCAGATAAATATTTAACTCGTACAGGTATCATACCGCAAAAATTGTATATACCTATTCGTTATTTCTGATATCCGACATACGGGTAATAAAGGGTCAGTTGATCTATAGAGTGATTGGTTTATAAGTATAATATTTATGCATAATTAATATCTTTCTAACACAAATTGTCTCTTCTATAATTCACTCCATTTTTAACCCCCGACGCAGAAAGAGTTATAAGTTTGACGTGTCTGTGTGTTTGTATCTGTCTGTCTGTGGCATCATAGCTCCCAAACGGATGAACCGATTTCAATTTTTTTTTGTATTAAAGGGGACTTACGTGCACGTGTTCTTAGACATGTTTGATGAAAATTGGTTGACCCGTTTAAAAGTTATAGGGGTTTGAAAGTAATTGTGTTGGGGGTTTTTCAAATTTTTAATTTAATGTTATTAAATAAAAGATTAACTTCCTAACAAACAAACATTATCCTTTTCATACCAATTAATCAATGGAAGTAACATATTCCATATTGTACATATTTTAAAAAGTACCAGGAATTCATAAGTACTGAGAGGATGACGGAAATAACTTTTCTGATAGCTCCTTCAAAGTCGTATTTTTTATCATCGTAATATTTTTACGTTACTCGTGCGAATGTTTAAAGATAGCGCGTGAAGTATCAGTAATAAAAAGTCCATTAGCGTTCGACAACACTAATCTGAGATAACTAAAGACTAAATTTAGCATGGCTTGAAAAACTGCAGTACCTCGCAATTAGCCCTCTCAATTTTAGGTCTTATATGCGTGTTACGCGTCATATTTAAGTATATCAAAACTAGCTGTGCCCCGCGGTTTCACCCGCTTATATCACAATCCCGTGGGAATCCTTTCTTAGCGGATGCCTACGTCATAACATCTCCCTGCATGCCACATTTCAGCCCGATCCGTCCAGTGGTTTGGGCTGTGCGTTGATAGATCACTATGTCAATCCATCACCTTTGAGTTAAGTTAGTTTAAGTTATTTAGACTATATACAATTATTTTACCAATGCGCTATGTAACCGAGTATTTACTATTGGTGTTCCGTTAATATTTATTGTTAGACTTTTGATGGCTTTAACTCCCCGTAACAAATGTCGATGATATTAGTACGACAACCAGGACCAACGGCTTGGACGTATATTCCGAAGCACGCAAACTGTTGTTGAACTGCCATTGTAGTATTGATGACATTAAACTAATAGCCACTTCGGTAAAAACTATACCTATTATCTGCTTCTTAGCATGTCGACTAATATATTTGAGGACCAGAACTCGGCCACCGATATAGCGGCCATGTAAAGTCCTCGCGTGTGCAGGTGTAAGGACACGCACGGCAAGTTATGGGAATTTACCGTTGAGTCGTGGTGGAAGGATCGGCTAGTCTGCGTTACCGACTTGCCGTCCGCAGACCATTGCCCAAGGTGCACCGGGCGCATGCTTATTTTATGCGCCACTCGGGGAGGCTCCTTCCATGCACCCCTATTATGATGGTGTCAGACGTTACTTAACCAAGTAGATACTCGTAGTAAGTACCAAGTGATCCGCGGTTAGCACATGGCTATGAGCGCTTCGAAGCTTTATTAAATATTAATTAATGAGCTCAATTAACGCTCCCAATTGAAATAAACCGCGAAATCAATTTAAAATTCACCAACGTACATGTTAATTAATTTTATTTTAAGCTCTTTCAATAAATTAACATTTAAGAAAGTGTTTGATCTCAATTTACTTTCAAATTCTTAAGTTTCTAAAGAAATTTCCGTAAAAATTCTTGTCAAAACTTTATGGCCTTTCAAATAAATTAGTTACAAGTTTTCGTGATTAAGAAATAATAGATTAGCAACAGATGTTTCTGGCTGTTCTTAATGTTTTGAGGAATAAGATAAATTGGAATTTTGAAACAAATCTTTAGTTCTTTTGGTACTTTTCAACGCTTAATTCTTAGTTTGGTAATTCTGTCTATTTTTAATCTGGTTTTGATACACATAGTCTCGAAACGCAAGGTCCTTGTCAAGTCACAGATCTTAATCATATTTATACCTAATTCAAAATTCTTCTGCTTACGAAACTTTACTCCAAGTTTGACTGGGATCTGTTTTAACTTTGGCGGCATGACAGTATTTTTATGGAGCGAATACCGTGAGACCATTAAATTTTGAAATTGTTTATTTCAATTTGAATTCTTAAGGCCATTAACGAGTCAGTTTAACTGATCATTTCAGACATATAACTGTGCCGCCACTCCAAAAGTTTTAGGTCAATCATTTTTGGATAGACGCCAGTTCAAATGAGCAGTTAAACTGACTCGTCAATTTATTGCATTCCATCCATTTCAATTGTTTTAATAGTTTTAACTAACAAAGTCGCCTAAACCAAAACTATACATCACCTAGCCACATCATCCACCCACATCAACCACCCATCATCACTACGAATTATGCATACAAAGTCCTATATTAATTCAAAACAGTCAATGTAGTATCTCTCTGAATATCTGATTGAAATCATTGAGGTCTACGTATGGACTGAAACAATACAAAAAGTACTTCGCTTTGTCTGTACTATTGCTCTCTATGTGTACAGTGATTATTATTTCCCGGTATTGGAATTCTGATTCACCTTTGAGTCTGACTGAGGGTAATTGAGCCATGTAGCATACTAGTGAGTCTAGTGGTGGTACCTGTATCGCTCAATTAGCTTCAATGGAGTCACAAACGCACACTGGATAAATGTCACTGGATGAATCTGGGTGAATGTGGATTTAACCTGTATGCGTTTGTGATGTTAGTAAGAATCTAGCTAAAAGAGTACTAGAATCTAGTTAAAGAGAGAATCTAGATAGAGTTTAGTTAGACAGTGAAAGGTCTCCGGTATTTTAAATACCAAGTTTCATACAAAACAATCATGTGTATATGTATATGGTAGTGTCAATAGTCACTCGACAATCGTTACATGATGTAGAGACCTCAAAGACTAATCTTATCAAAAATTACTCAGAAAGCGCAAATGACCAAAATTATTGAGGCCTAATTGCAAGAAATACCCAGTGACAAATACATACCTGCATAAGTCCAGTAAAAATGACGTAACAATAGGGTAGCCAAACGAGCAAAAAGTTATAGGCCGATGGCATTAATAATTCCGTTAAACCCACCAATAGTTGTGGGCCGGTGGTACATAATAATAACTCTAAAACAATTCAAAAACAACTAATAGAAATCAATTTATAAACCAAAATTTTCAACGAAACTAGAAACGCTTCAACTTTATGCTAATTGCATCTCCGAAATCGGACGGTTTCCAACTAATTTGCACATCGGCTAAATCGTATGCAATCTGGGCACCAGATTAGATAATAGTTAATACAGTGAATAATTGGAGTTTCCAAACTGAACGATTTAGTTTCATAGTTTTGTCGAATTGAAATTGATTTGATTTTCATTGTTTTTATTGGACAGCCGTTAGTGGTTTGGAAATATTGGGTAAAGTTTCATTTGTTTTTGGTATGAAACTATGTTTACGGGGTATTTTTTTTATGGATGAGGGTAGATTATTGTTTGAGAAAGAATTTGATTAATTTGAGTACGTATTTGAATTTGGTACAGATGTTCCTTATAACCAGGAATAACAAAGAATAATATTTTCCTCGAAATTCCCAAGTGTTTTGGTTTTACGCAGAGTAAACTGTAGAACGGTTTTTCTACGGTGTAGCTGTTTATGCGGTATAAACATGCTCCTAATATTCAATCCTTTAATTAGAAAGAAGCATTAGAATCTGCTTTTTTAAATCCGAAGCGACTGCCATCAGACCTTCACAACCCAGAGAGCTATACGACATTTTTTGGTTAAACCAAATGTTAGGACTTTTGAGGGCTCTAACTACCCGTAACGACGGTTGATGATGGTAGTACGACAGCCGGGACCGACGGCTTTACGTGCCCTCCGAAGCATGGAATATAAACCAACTTCTCTCTACAACAACAAAAACTCTTGAACTAAAGCACTAAATTAAAATAAAATTGTATCTAATGTATTCACCAGAGTCCCGAAGCAATGTTCATTAAGAGAGGAGGTGAAAAATTTACATAAAACATTCCCTTCCCTTTGTTTTGCGTCGGTTTCATTTTGCTTGGTAGCGACGCGCGACCTATAAATTAGACCAGGTTTTACCAAGCGTATAACTCGTGTCTAATATTGTTTTAATGATGCATTGTTTTAAGGTTGTATGGTGAAATTAATTTGTCGAAAATCTAAAGCAATCTAATGTATAACTCAAAGGTAACTGACTGACTGACATAGTGATCTGTCAACGCACAGCCCAAACCACTGGACGGATCGGGTTAAAATTTGGGGATCTGTGAAGTTAACATCTTGGTAGCAACTAGTCGAAATTTGACATGCAGTTAGATGTTATGACGTAGGTATCCGCTAAGAAATGATTTTGATTAATTCTACCCCCAAGGGGATAAAATAGGAGATGAAAGTTTGTATGACGGAAGTGATTGTTCCACGCGGACGAAGTCACGGGTAAAAGCTTGTATATACATATGTGCACTATAGAATAGTGACGACATCAGCTTATAGAGTAACAGTGACCCTGGACTAAAGATTAACTTATCATGGGTCTTATACACTATAAAGAGCTATTTTCAATATGTTTTCGCCAAAATATTCGTGCTAAAATATTCGAGTAAGTAACACTCAAAAAATCAAGGAATATCTGAGTCTTTTGTAAGCTAAGTCTGAAATCTAGTTCTAAATCTGTCTTCTAAATTAAAGTTATTCTCCAAGGGAGATGTTGGATGTCAGTTACAACTGTCACACTAACTGACAGCTCACGTCAAAGATTTAATCTTGGTCTTTGGAGACAAACTCACATTTTAAAGAAAGATTTCTTTTGTGAATATTTTACAAAAACAATCTTGAAACAGTTATTTTTAAAAAAGTTGAGTTATAGGACACATGATTAATTTGAATAACAATATAATATACGTTTATCAAAATAATGCTCATAATTCAAAATGGCGGATTTTTCAAGATGGCGAGTTATATCGTCAATTTATAGTATGCACGTGTTATCCACATATTATGACATACTAGCGGCGCCCCACGGTTTCACCCGCGTAGTTCCTGTTCCTGTAATATGGGGATAAAATTATATAATATGAGGATAAAAATTAAGATAAAATGCTAAAAACCTTCCTACTAAATCACTCTATCTATTAAAATAAACCGCATCAAAATCCGTTGCGTAGTTTTAAAGATCTAAGCATACATAGGGACAGAGAAAGCGACTTTGTTTTATACCATGTAGTGATGCTACGTATTTTCCTAGGTAACATAACTTCAAATTTTATTTCTGACCCTCCGCGCTATCGACGATTTAGCATTGAGCCATGTCAATATCTAGCTCAGTATGTACAAAGAGTGGATTAATTTTGTATGAACGCGGTGTTTTGCCCTATGTAACTCTAGTAGGCTAGCTAATGGCCATGATAAAAACTGGCTCAATTAATGGGTTGGGCGATCCATTACGGATCACGCTCTGCCGCGCGTGATTGGAGATTTGTGAATCGTCCTATGTAAATTTCAGATTTACATTTATTGGGCCATAAAAAGCATGAAAAAATGACTCAATGTTTGGTTTAGACGATATCAATCAGCTTATCTCAGAAAATTCTGAATAATTAATGTTTAGTTGTTGGATAGTCCATCCAAACATCACGATACGACTAATAACATAACATAATCATTCACTACATCATCTCATTAGTAACTAACCCCTAAGTTCGTGACTTGTATCTAGGGTATCAGAAACTACGCACACACTCATTCACACACACACACCCAGACCGAGACAAACATTTGTGGTTCACACAAATATTCACGCCGCGCGGGAATCGAACCCGCAACCATACGGATATAATATGTAATCACTACATAGTATAAAACAAAGTCGCTTTCTCTGTCCCTATGTCCTTATGTCCCTATGTATGCTTAGATCTTTAAAACTACGCTACGGATTTTGATGCGGTTTGTTTTAATAGATAGAGTGATTCAGTGGGAAGGTTTTTAGCATAATTTTATCCCGATATTCTTACGGGAACGGGAACTATGCGGGTGAAAGCATGGGGCGCTGCTAGTATTAGATAAGTTAAAGTTCATTAAGTCATTGGGCAAAACAAGACTGGAATAAAACGTAATAATAGGTATTTCAAACAATATGAAATACCGTTTACCTCTATCAGTCAAAGTATTTTGAGTTATTCTCATACAAAGGATAAATATTTGTTTGTTGGAACTGTGAAAGGAATATTTTGTATTACTATTGAAAAGGCAATTGTACGAACAAATAATTGTATTGCGAAATAAATGTAGGCTTGAAGTGCCTTTGATGGGAATCGGGTGAAATGTTGGTTATATTTTGGTTTAAATTTAGTTAAATACTGATTTAAATTGGTTTTATTATGTACTGAGATTATTTGAAACAAAAATTTAACTCTGATTTACTGTTTTTACTTCACACCAAAAGGAAAACGATTGTAAAATAACGTTACCAATTTCATCAGTGATCTGCTAGTTTAAAGGGCCTATTTCACGATCTTCAAGTAAAGTTACTCACCAAGTAAAGTGAATCTTGTCTCTTTCTTACTTTATATCAAGTGACAAAGACAAAACTTGTGAGTAGCTCGGATTTTACTTAAAGATCGTGAAATAGGCCATAAATCCCGTTTTTTATTGATTCCTTTGATATTTCGAGAAGTATCATGCGATTGTTTCTATACCCTGATAGTTACATACAGCTTTTACTAAAATGTTATGATGATCACGATGAATCTAAGTAACTAAACATATTGCCTTTACATCTAACACAAAAAATACAAAAATCAACTTGACTTAGGGCCTATTTCACGATCTTCAAGTAAAGTTCCCAGTAACTACTCACAAATTTTGTCTTTGTCACTTGATATAAAGTAAGTAAGAGACAAAACTAACTTTACTTGGTGAGTAATTTTACTTGAAGATCGTGAAAAAGGCTCTTTATGTACTATGTCCCCTGAATGCGACAGACGGCTTCCACAGCAATCCTCCATCCCATTCGGTTTTGAGCTACGCTTTTTATTTCGCTCCACAACTCAATCCACTAACATACCATTTTTCCACCAGGAGTAAAGTAGCCGCGCTACTCCTGGACAAGCACCTTCAGATCAACGGCATCAGCATGGGGGAGGTGATGAGAGAACGGCAGAGCATACAGATGCAGCCAATGGCCAGCAGTAAGATGAAGAGGGAGAGGAAAGCGGCGCGGACCCTGGGGATCATCATGTCGGCTTTCCTGGCTTGCTGGCTGCCGTTCTTTTTGTGGTAAGAGGTTTTATTTTGATGCTAAATAAATTTGGTTATGAAAAGTAAAATTCGTGTTTAATCTTTAACGACCTCGATGGCAGTGATCATCAACTGCCATCCGTAAGGTTGCGGGTTCGATTCCCGTGCGGGGTGAATATTTTTGAGAACCACAAATGTTGGTCTCGGTCTGTGTGTGTGTGTGTGTAAATGAATGTGTGCGTAGTTTCTGATACCCTTAATACAAGTTTCGATCTTAGTTAGGGGTCAGTTACTATAATGAGATAATGTAGTGAATGATTATATTATGTTATATTATCTACTTACGTATACATATAAAAATTTAAGAGTGACACACAATCGTTCAATCGTTTTAGGGCGATTGAGTAACAGACGTCCAGACTTTCATCAACTCTCAGTAGGATTTTAAAAGTCAGGAGAGTACAAACAAACTTGCTAACTGCTTTAAAACTACGACATCAGCTTCCACAACATAGCCATAGCAACAATTAAAAATAGATCGCCAAAAACTATCCCTCTTTCACAGGTACATTATAACAGCACTATGCGGTGACACACTATGCCCCTCACCGCCTCCCGTAGTGGCCGCAGTATTCTGGGTCGGATATTTCAATTCGGCTCTCAACCCCCTCATCTATGCGTACTTCAACCGAGACTTCAGGGCTGCATTTAGGAAAACTTTGGACTCTTGTTGCAGGTATGTTTTGAATGATGTAGAGATATTTATTTAGCAATGTTAATTTATAATAACGTAGATATCAGTTGGTGGAACTGATTTTTAACCCCTGACGCAAAAAGAGGTGTGTGTGTGTGTTTGTCTTTGGCATCATAGCTCCCGAACGGATGAACCGATTTCAAAATTTAGTTTTGTTTGTATTAAAGGGGACTTACGTGCGAGTGTTCTTAGACATGTTTGATGAAAATCGGTTGACCCGTTTATAAGTTATGGGAGTTTAAAAGTAATTGGGTTGGGGGTTTTTTATTTTTTTAGTTTAATTGTTATTATATTTTAGTTGTTTACTCGTTCAATATTGCTTCATTGAGTAGTGAGTTTTCAGATTAGATTTAGCCAAGTTAGACCAATTTTAGCTGTCATATAGTTGTTGGTAGAGTATCAAATGTGTATCTTGTTGTGGTGAGTTTTAGTTAGTTTACCTTTTTTAGTGTTAAGTATATAGATTAGATTTATCCAAATTAGATCAATCTTAGCTGTTATTTATAGCACGTATATTATAATAGCTGTTGATAGTAAAGTATAAGAATACTTTTTTACGTTTTTGGCATTCTATGTTCAAAGTTTCTTGTGTTCGTCTTGTTTAATTAGATGAGTGATAAATGTCTTTCTAATTTCGTAGATTAGATTTAGCCAAGTTACATCAACTTTAGCTCGCTTATGGCTGAAAAGTCTAACATATTGTGACGCTATTAAGACTGTTACAATTACAAAATTTACATCCAAAAGTTAGTTCCACATGAGCTATAAAATTCAAATACATATTCATAAGTTTAATTGTTCATGATGTCGACGAGTTTGGTAAGTTAGTCGATTTTACATATTTTGAAATTTTGAATCACCATTTTCCTTTATGTTAAAACTAGCGACGCCCCGCGGTTTTACCCGCGTAGTTCCCGTTCCCGTAGCAATATAGGGATAAAACTTCGAACAATAAAGCAAAATGTCCTAGGACAGATTGTTGTGATGAACAGGATATATATTTAAAAAAATAGTTTCTGAGATTGACATTTAACCAAACAAACAAACTCTTCAGGTCATATAGTATTGGTATAAAGCCGCTAACCCACCGCGACGCACGCTACGCCACGTCCACGGCCACGCAGCTCAGCTACGTTGAGCTATAACCGAGTCAGCCACGAATGTATCAATGACGTCTTTTTCAAACGTAGCCGTAGCGTTTACTTCGGTCTTCTTCTTTGCGTATCGACTCAAATTTTTGAGGACCAAAACTCGGCCACCGATATAGCGCTATCAGTGGCCTTGTAAAGGTCCTCGCGTGTACAGGTGTAGTGACACGCATGGCAAGTCAAACAAGTCCGAGAGGATCTCGGATTTAGCTTCTGAAAACCCCTCTATGTTTACTTCGGTGGGACATTTACATTATTACCTCATACATTTTCATAGAAAGCGAAGCTGAGTACACGTGCGTAGCGTGTGCGTGTACTTCGATGGGTTTGCGCCTTTTCACCGTGTTTAGCCTCTAAAGTGAATAATTTGTAAACATAATCTACCTTTAATCAATATTGGTCACTCGTCCTAAATGCAATCAATAATGCAATTCACTTTGGAATAATCGAGAAACTTCGCTTCAATTCTTGATTAAAACTATCCAGTTTAAACTTAATTAATTGTTCTCCAAAATCAAATTAATTGAAGAGACCTTTTGATCCCGGTTAAGTTCTGTCTAATCTATTTGGTATAACACTTCATTTTAATCTCATTTGTCTACACCTTGTTGTTTTAAGACGTTGATACGATGTTTTCGTGGGATGATTGTTATATATAATTAAATAGAAATGATAATTAAACTGTGTTTGTAAGAAATCCCTTTGAGGTTTGTCTTACTGGTGATATACTCTTATTTAGATAGTTACTAGCAAACCCGGTGAACTCCGTTTCACCATGATTTTCTCACTTTTCTGTTGACATTTTTCCTGAATTTTCTTTGCTATAAACCTCACCGAGCCTGAGACCTTTGAACCTTGGAAATCGGTTTGTGCGTTCTGGAGTTATAGCGTCAGGAAGGAAAACCCGACTTATTTTTATATAGTCGATTAAGAGAGTTTAATTTATTTATTGTACAATACCTTCCATGAAAACACATAAAAAACGGGGTAAAAAGTTTTGAAGAAACAAAATGGAACGACCTTATTATAATAAGTATATTATAGTAAGGAGGAGTAATCTAAGTAATAAATAGTCTTACTTTTACTAGTACAAAGTATATAAATAAACATCCGGATCTAGTCTCCAACTATATAAACTTGCCTACTTCACAAAGGACAAAGTTCTTTACTATTTTACATTTTGTATACTTACTATTTTTTGTCAATTCATTCTCATTTAGAATTAATAGAAACCTCAGATCAAGACAAACAGACCGTCTAACTTAAAGAATGATGGGTTGCCAATGAAATTTTAACCCCTTATTTGGTCCCTTTATCAGATACTTCTCTTGTAGGTAAATACATTTTAAAATCATCTAACTACACCATCGTAAATAATTTAGCTCTACAAGGCAGTGATCGAGAACTATCGGCGAGTTCTCGTCCAAGAAAAGGATAGTAAATGTACATTCCGTGTAAACGAAAGAGATGCATAATTATATTACGTGGGCGCGGTGGGACCACTGCCTAAAAATGTTATTTCAAATATAAAACAAAACGTGTAAAGACAGCGAGGTAATAAGAGTTAATTTGTTACACCGAAAGAGTTTAATAAAAGAAGTTGTAAGCGGTTTCTTTGGAAACTTTATATTGACTTTTATATGTTTTTATAAATAATAATAGGCATGTATATGTATGTTTTGAATTGTGTTACATAATAACGTTTGCACTAATGAACGGGTTTATGAAACTGGAAGCTATAGCAGTTGTTAAAATAAAAACATTCTAATTTTACCAAAGTTATATTTTTTCAACACACTTGCTCATAAAGGGGCTCTTATTTGTGCAAAAACAGTTGAATAATGACACGTTTTATTCACTAGTGAGTTATAGATTGTTTTTTTAAATTGCTCTCATTTTAAAAAAGTTTCGATACCAAAAAAATTGTGTCCATACATTTTAAAAACAAACTTCAACTATGTTTCCTTACTTTTGGTAGGTCTATGGTCGATTCCATTTATTCATTCATTCGATATTTGTTTTTAATAAGTATATTCTTTTAGTCTTTGGCCGCTGTGTTGGATGCGCGCGAATAGATAATCACCACCCACCTTTAGTATTTGATATAAAAATTGAGAAAGTCAAACCGTTAAAAGAAAATGTGTCATTTAAATATAATTTTTATAAAGCAGACTATGAATCATTGATAAGCGCTCTCGATGATACTCCTTGGTTAGATTTATTTCAGATGCATGACAGTATTGATACAATAGTAGATATATTTTATACAACTTTAAATACCCTTATAGACAAACACGTACCTAAATCTAAACCTAAAAATTTGAACTTTCCAATTTGGTATTCAAAAAAATTAATATCAATGCTCAACAAAAAGAATAAATATCGAAGAAAAATCAAAATATATAATAATCCACTTGATAAAATTAATTTTGAATCATTGAGAATAGATAGTAATAATTTGATTGATTTGTGCTATAGTAATTATTTAAAATTAATCGAATACAATATAGGTAAAAATACCAAGTACTTCTGGACTCATCTTAAAAACATTAAAAAATCCCCAAACACTTTTCCTTCTAAAATGTCTTTTAATGATAGAATTGCTTCTGACGGTCCAACCATATCAAACCTCTTTGCTGATTTCTTTTCATCTGTTTACTCGTCAAATAGCATTAATATAAATCATAATAACTATCACACTCCAAACCCTGGTAACTTCATAAGTTCTATTTTTATTACCCAAGAAGAAGTGTTACAAAAGTTAAAAAGACTGGACTTAAGCAAAGGAGCGGGTCCCGATGGTTTACCCCCGATCTTCTTAAATAAATGTGCTCAGTCACTTTCTATACCTATAAGTCTAATATATAATACATCACTCACAACCGGATGTTTTCCTACACGTTGGAAACTTTCAAGAATTGTCCCGATTTACAAGAGCGAAGGCCGTGAACAAATAAAAAATTATAGACCAATATCTATTTTGTGTATATTGTCAAAGATCTTCGAGTCGCTAATACATCCTATGGTTCTTCGTCATGTCAGCCCATCACTAACTGCCTCGCAACATGGGTTTATGCCAGCACGCTCAACAGGTACAAATTTATCCAACTTTATTACCTATGTGACTGATGCTGTGGATTCCCGTATAGAGATCGATGCCGTCTATACAGACTTTTCGAGGGCCTTTGATAGGGTTAACCATGAACTACTGTTACACAAACTTTCATCTTTCGGTGTGGGCGGGTCTCTGTTATCATGGTTTTCCTCATATCTAACAAATAGGTTTTCGTTTGTCGCTGTGAGCGGTCATTCTTCACGAGCATACCCCACTCCTTCAGGTGTTCCCCAGGGATCCATAATGGGACCATTGTTATTTAATGTTTTTTTGAATGATGTTACCAATTGCATACAAAACTCTAATTACTATATTTATGCTGATGATCTTAAACTTGCTAGAGAAATCACGAACACTGAAGATGCCAGACTTCTCCAAGAAGACATTGATCGTGTAGCCTATTGGTGTGAAACTAACTGTATGATACTCAATCCGTCAAAATGTTCTTTTATAAAGTTCACACGTAACATAATTACTTCAAATACTGGCTATAATATTAATGGCAAAGAACTGCAGAAAAGCACGTTCGTTCGTGATCTAGGTGTTACACTGGATTCCAAATTACGTTTTGATCGTCATATAGATAGTATTTGTAGATCTTCCCGTCGGATGCTTGGTTTTATATTTAGGAATTGTAAATGCTTTAAGACATTAAGACCTAAAAAGCTTTTATATACCAGTCTGATACGTACTAAGCTCGAATATTGTTCGATTGTATGGAATCCATATTACCAGATTTACAAAGACCGTTTGGAAAGTATCCAAAGAAGATTCACTCAATTTTATTCCATGGGGCCAGAAAAAAAAGCTCCATATGACATCAGACTCAAAAAATTCAAACTTCATTCTTTAATAGACAGACGTAAATTAATTGATATGGTGTTTTTGTTCAAATTGCTAAATGGTAAAATAGATAACCCAGAATTGTTGAGCCAAGTTATGATCAAGGTACCTCATAGATTACCAAGACATCCTGTATCATTTTTATCACATAAATCATACAAAACTAATCTTGGGCATAATTCATTATTGCCAAGATTGGCCAGATTGTATAGTGTTCTCACAAATAATAATAGAAGTAGCCAGATTGATATTTTTAGCAGCAAATTATGTGAATTTATTTTTAAGGTCAATTCTGCCCTCGCTACCACATGAGGGTAGTGAAGGGATTGCTCAATTTAATGTCCTAAATTAATGTTATTAATGTTATTGTTAATGTACAATTGATGCATGCTGTAGCCACCTGTAAGTGGAAATTCATGTTTATTTAAAACTCTTTTGTTAACTTTTTATCATTGTATTGCATGTGTTTCTGTTGGTGACTCATAATAAAAAATAAATAAATAAATAAATAGAAAAACTGTTTATTTATTCAAATTAAGAAAAATTATAATTTCTTCGCAAATGTGTTAAAAAACGTTGTATGGTACACGCGTGTTATTGATGATTACTATCCTCGGCTATCTTCTGACCCTCGCCTGACGGCTCGGGCCTCAATAGCGCCTCGGAAGTAATCACCAACTTACCTCGCTTGTACCATAAATAACTATTCTTTTTCATCGTTTCTAAACTATTAATTACGTCTTAAATTGTCAATCACTTACCTTTTTAATGTCCTCGATACAGGCTTTGCCTAAAAAGTGATCACAATAAATAAATGTGATTTTCTATTTTTTTATGAAAGAAATTACTACCATTATTTTTATTCTATTCTTGTTTTAGCTACTTGGATAATACCTAGAAGAACCTTTATTACTATAAGAGAAGTATTTCTGTTGATCCCACGGGAGTTTCAAGATCCTTTTCTATACCTCTGACATGTGTTAATTGATAGATGGTTAGTTGTTAAGTACGAAAAACTATAGTGTTACTTAATAATATTTTTCATTTTGCCTTACTATGCATATTGCTCACTAGAAGCGCCCCACAGTTTCACCTGCGTAGTTCTTTTTCATAAACATAAAATATAGCCTATGTCACGCACTGATAAATTATCTTTCCATTAGTGAAATATTTTTGAAATCGGTTCAGTAGTTTGTAACGAAAAAGCTCCGAAGCTTTTTCGTTACAAACAAATAAATCTTTCTTTTTTATAATATTATTAGTGTAGATAAAACAAAAACTATCAACATACTGAAAACTCAAAACTAGTTTAAAATAAAATCAACCAACATGTTTCAAAGTAAAGCTTGCTCAAATTGTTCATAGAATAAGGTATCTCTTAAAGTTAAACCTTCAGCAAAACCCTTAAAATCGCTATTTAACAATTCCATTTCAAACGCATATTTTATTTACGAATCATTATAAGTAAACGTATTTAAACGTTGTTTATACCCGGATCAAACGCAAAATAAATACAAATCATCAAGGAATTGATACAAAGTTAAATTACAGAGTGATTACTTTCACGATTACTTGCTTACAGCCAATTTGTTTGATGTTGATTCCTATTTGGCTCTTCAACCCTTCAATGTGATAGGAAAAGTTGGATTAAGTTCGTTTGACGTGTGTTTTAGGGTTGTTTAAGGGCTTGTCAGTGTTGTAATTAGCAAAGATGGGTGTGTTATTCTCATTTCTAAATTATACTTAAACATATTCTTAACTGTAGTACAATTCTATAAAAGCATAAAACTAATTTAGTTCGAATGAATGAATTTTGAGAGCGTCGGTCGGTGGCGCAGGGGATAAGGCCGTTGACTTCCGATCGGAAGGTGCCTGGTTCGAACCCCGATGGTCCCGCCACGTACTAATGTGTTTTCAATTTACGAATTCATAAGTACGTTAATTTCGAACCTCTTTACGGTGAAGGAAAACATCGTGAGGAAACCTGCACACACCTGGGAAGAAATTCTTAGGTTGTGTGTGAAGTCGACCAACCCGCACTTGGCTAGCTTGGGTGACTAAGGCCTTATCACCCTAATTCAGAGTAGGCTCGAGCCCCTCGGTGGGTACATTATATGAGCTGATGATGAATGTTTTTTTATTACTTAAAGCTGTGCTCGCAAAGATCCCTATCCGTAGGAATTTTGGGACTAAAAGTATACTCATGTTAATCCAAGTAACAAATTACATATTTACGTAATTTGATTCAAATTTCAAATCCTTTTAGCCGTTATACATACATGAAAATCTTTAATTAAAAGGGTTTTACGACAGTCCTTAGTATTTGTTTACGTATAGTTTTAGAGATCACATAAATGTGAAATACTATCCTACTAATATTATAAAGCCGAATGTTTGTGAGTGTGTATGTTTATATGTGTAGATATTCGTTCCTCTCACGCAAAATCTACTGAATAGATTTTAATGAAATTTGGTACAGATGTTCCTCATACCTAGGAATAGCACATAGGATACTTTTTATCCCAAAATTCCCACGGGATAAGGTTCCACGCGGGTAAAACCGCGGGGCATAAAAAATAATCCCAATTCCATTTCGTTTCTATTACAACTTTGAATTTAAAAAAGCATACAAAGTATTTACCAGACGGTTAGCGCTACGCCTTCTCATAAAACTTGTAGCACAATCTTAAACATTTCATAAATTCTTAACACCTCTGCACTGCGATTTAAAATTAACTTTCCAAGTCATATCTTTGACAGTACTAACGATTCTGAAGAGAATTCTAAAGTTTTACGCCTCCATCTGTCCCTTTCTTTAACTTAGGATAAGAGAGAGATGTAAGATGTAAAATGCTGGTAAATTAAACTATACCAACTTAAAAACTAAGTTATGTGTCATTGGTATCTTATTTTAAACCATGTTTATATACGATACTAGCGGCCCACACCGGCTTCGCACGGGTCCAATTTTCCCGTTGATTTTCCAGATTTTTCTACATAAGAACCTTCTACAGAGTATTAGAAAACTACAAAAGAAAAAAATAGCCAAATCGGTCTAGCCGTTCTCAAGTTATAACGTCAGGAAGGAAAACCCGACTTATTTTTATATAGTAGATTATTATAGAGAGGAAAGCATTGTAAAAGTGGAGCCACTGGGTATAGCTAGCATTTGTTTTATTTGTTTATATGCTACTACTTTCATAAATAATGTTTATTTAATAAAAATAAAACACGAGACCGCAAACCACAACTACTCACAAAATAAATATCAAATTAAAAATACTCATTAAAACGAAAATGAGAGATCTTTGTCCAAAATAATATCTTCAAACAAAATGGATTTAAGATTACATTACTGCAAACATAATTATTGAATCAAATATTTAATAATAGAAATGTCAAACGATCCATTCGACGAAACGAAAATGAAATATTCAGTATCAATTAAAATTGGGGAGAATCCAATTTCTTATAAATGTTTTCAACCATCATTACGTATTGATTTGAGTGGTGTTTCGACGAATTCCGTTTATTTATAGAAGGTATACCGATATTTGATATAGATATAAATATCGGTAATAGATTATCATTCTATTTCCATTCCTTTTGTTCAACTTACAATAAAATAACATAACATAACATAACATAACCATTCACTACATCATCTCATTATAGTAACTGACCCCTAACTAAGCTCGAAGCTTGTATCTAGGGTATCAGAAACTACGCACACACTCATTCACACACACACCCAGACCGAGACAAACATTTGTGGTTCACACAAATATTCACCCCGCTCGGGAATTGAACCAACAAATGATGCATTACATAAATTATATTAATGTAATTATTGTATTCCATTAATATAATAAAACCCTAAATAATATTTAAAATCAGGCGTGTGTTTCTATCAAAAACTTTAATTTATGCGAATGCAAAACTGAGATGATTTCTAATTGTATATTACTTAGAGTAAAATGCTCTTCACTTACACTAAAAATACAACATATTCATCACCTCTTTATCACATCGTACACTTGAGGGATTCGACTTAAATAAGTACGTTTTATCATCTCGTTGTTTCACATACTCGTACTTACACATCGAACACATCACAAATATTCAACACACAATTTTTGCTTTACCATAAATGCTTGATCCGCATCGAATAAAACATGAAGTGCTTCAAAATAACATGCTTTTAGAGTAAATATATAAAAGGTTAAAACACAAACAACCACAAATTGATGCAGTACCCTGACGTAGTTTATTGCGCTGCAGATAATGTAGCAAGGCTGCACTCTATATTTTTCTTCTTAATTTTCTCTTTGATGTAATTTTACATAATAAGGAACAGATCAAATTGCGCGTCTTCGCATTGCGTAGTAGACATACCTAAGCTTGTAATTTTGTAGTTTGCAATTTTGTAGAAGTTGTGTTTTGATCCTAAATAAAAAATATATCATGACATAAAAATTACAATGATAAAATTGGAACCTAGATATGCATGTTAATAAAAAAACTGTCATTATATTAATAAACCCCTAAAACACTATATCGTCTGCAATGTAAGTGTCAACACACACTGGATCTGCAGCCAAGCGAATCGCATTACAGTGTCATAAGAATTTTACCTTTATTTTTATGACTATAATACTTATTATCGCATGAGAAACTCTAACGATCGCAATTCGCCGGAATTCCCGCGGCGCCGCAGGCATCCGTGCGAATATAAGTATTATGTTTATGAAAATAAAGTTAAAATTCGTATAACACTCAAATGTGATTCGCTTCGTTACCGATCCGGTGTGTGTTGACGCTTTCTCTTGTAAAGTCATTGCATGTGTTCTAAACTGTTATTCCCTTGAAAATGCAACTAATCAACAGAAATGAGTTTTTAGAAAACCAACCTAAACCCTTTAACATAAAGTTCATTTCCCCAGGTCGCTCTGCGGGGACATTGCTCGGAGGTACTGTTGGAAGCGACCACGCCGCGAGCATCACCATTCAAATGCATCATCCGACATCCATATGAACAACTGCATCAAATCCACCTCAGCTGATATCCTTAAAGCACTCCCCTCCACTTCACGACCCGACGAAATAGCCTTCGAAACATGAACCTTATCACAATGTCATAAAAACTAAATTACCTTAATTTTTATGATTAAGTTTACATTAATTTAGCAATTCTGTGTTATAGGATTTTGAATCTTAAGTGTCTAAATATTAAAGTTTAAAACGATATTCTCTGTATATAAAATAATTGTATTAAAATTTAATGTGTGCGTAGATTTGTGTGTAAATAATATTAAAACGCACACGTAAGTAGGTTCTTAATGTATGAAAATAGGTCATTTGTAAATAAAAATGTAAAATAAACCTTATTACGTAGAGTTTAGGTTGTGAATTGAAAATAGATGTGAGAGAGGTTGTGATAATCATGACGCAAAGGAATTATTTTTATTATTACCTCAAATTAGGAAGAAATGGAGTAGGAAGCAAAAGACAATAATTATATATTTTGAAGTGAAATGTGAGGAATTGGTGTGTCCTTGTTTATAATAATAATCACAAGTGCTTATTATTTGTGACACGTTACGAAAAGCTGTGCAGCAAGATCTAAATGTCGAAAAGTTTGGAACATTGCAAACAAACCGCATTTTATTTTCTTTTTTTCACACTAGAGCCTTCGCTTCTTCTTTTTCTGTAAGGGCTGATTTTTCCATCGCCAGATAACTTTTATTCGATGAATAAATTTGACGTTTGACAGATTTTGTATGGAATAACTGTCAAAATTTCAAAATTATTCCTCGAATAACGTTATCTGGCGATTAAAAAATCGGCCTTAAGTATAAGTAATAAGATTTCATCGAAGTTACAGTATTTATTCCAAGATATTTATGGTATTAACATGATTGACTGATCAGACCTTCACAACCCAGACAGCGATGCGACAATTTTGGTTAAAACGAATATTACACTTTTACCATTTAAACCATTTATTTCCACATCTAATACAAATAAAAAACTTAGAAAATAATGTTATAATATAAAACAGTTTACGATGTAGTGGAGCAGACTCAGCGTCCGCTGTGACGCCGCTGGTGCGACACAGCACTGGTTTTCGCTCTGTCCGTTAACAAAACAAGTATTTCTTAAAAACATAATGGCGTCTAAAGCGCAACACAAACTTTAAAGTTAAACTCCGTAAAGCAAGGCACCGAATCAATTAGTATTATTAATCCTATGATCGTTTTGTTACTGAAGACCTACATGTTTATTGTTCGATGCCAGATTTGAAAAACGTTTTAAGTCGAAATTCTACTAGCTATTGAAAAATATCTACCTGTATCTACCGACAAAATTGCTTAAATTATACTTACTTATTTATCTTTCTGGAGTTTCCTGAGCGAAGCGGATCTGTTTAAAAGTTTAATATTAAGTCAAATAACTCGATCATTAGCACTTAATTGAAATTCCTTCGAAATTATAATTAGCATTTGTTCTTTCTAATAAGCGAGAAAAGTTCGAAATTTAATAAAAGTTTTTTTCTTTAATTTTTAGGGATTGTACCATATTTTTTTAAATGTAGAACTTAAATGCATTCATATCAGCAAATTATAACTTCCTAATTTAAATCCTTTGGGCGAACTATGTCATTTTTAGTAAAACTTTTGTGGGCTCTAACTATCTTTAACGACTGTCGATTCTGTTAGTACGACAATCAGGACCAACGACTTCACTTGCGTCCCCAGAAAAGTACATGAAATTAAACCAAACAAAATTTTGTTATTAAATATGAAATGTAATCAAAATAATATGCCACCTGAAAACCATTATTTTTGTCACTCACTCAGTGTTAAAAACATACCAAAATGAAATATAATTACTGGTATCTATCTACCCAACAAATTCAAATGTTGATTGTATTACCAGATTTTATGTCAACAACCATTTCAAATGTTGCCATTTCATGAATTTACAAAATTTACTTTGAAATTGCTGATACATTTATAATTTGGGTTACGTTTATGATTTTAATTATGGCAATGTTACGAATTTTAATTAATGTTTTTATTTGTCTGAAATGGACTGTCAAATATTGGAGGGTTATTTTTTAATTAAGTACATGATGTATTGTTGATCTTATTGTTAAACGAAACGTACGTCATTATATATAACTATATAATACAACGGGATGTTAATACGTACTTATTTGAGTCGAATCCCTCGACTAGTTTCAGCCGCGTCCGGTGGCCATCATCAGGAGGATGAGTGCGATACGCCCGCGCCGACGGCGTCTCGCTCTGCACTGCACTAGTCGAGGGAATCGACTTAAATAAGTACGTACAAACATCCCGTTGTATTATATAGTTGTATTGTTGAGCGTCAAAATTAAAATCGTTCGTGGAATCATTAGTGTCCAAATGCCTTCCAAGTTCTAAAAAAATTAAATGACTACAGTTTAATGAATCTCTCTTAAGTAGTAATGGTATTAAAGATATACCATCATCAGCCTATAATTGTCCACTTCTGGACATAGGCCTTTCTTGGTTGCTTCCAGCAGAGGCGATTGCATGCGATCTGCCTGCAACCAATGATTTCCGTCATCCTTTATCATACCGTCGATAGGCGGTTGTCCCACACTACAGTCTATAAGTCTAGTATAAAATTCATCCTTTCTATATTCTGTAAGTTACAGCCTGTCCAAGAACAAAAGGACTTCGTGAATTTGTCTACCACTCTAATCATTGTTTCGTCCGCATTAAAACATTTCACTTTAAGTCATAAATAGTTTTACCCATACTCGTATATCAATTTGTCGTTTGGCTGATGCTAACTATGCCTATTTAGTCACAATATTTTCTGTGCCGATGGCCAAAATTGGAAGCTACTATTGTCATATTGACTCTAATGTCATTATGATACGTTTTCAGTAAACTGACAACCAAAAGATGCGATTAAAGCGACGCTATCACCGGCACAGAAAAGATTGTGGCTCTATACTTACTGTGTATTAACCGTCTCAAAACTACTAAAATGCAAGACGATTTCTTTTTTGTTTTATATTCCTGAATAAATATTTAGCTTCTAAAGTCTAAGAAAGACAAATAAAATAGAAATTACGTGCGTAAAACCACAAAACTGCGCGGCTTAGCAAATATTAAAGTATGAACGATTTTAATATTTTACATTTTTGACATTTCGTATTCTTTGCAGCAAAAGTTACAAATAGGCTTTCTGTGACGTGAATTTAAATCGTTGAAGACTTTGAAAGTAGTTTTATTTCAATGTGTATTGTTCGGTTGAAGAAATCAATACCTATTCTAATATTTAGAAAGCTGAACAATCTATTTTTGAACAGTTCCATTCGAAATTCAATTTGAAGTAGGTATAATATTGTGTTCTATTGTTTAAAGGGTTATACTTATTTCGCATTAACTAAATAAGTATTTCTTTAAATATCATGAGTGAAAGACAAGTTTACGTGCTTGGGGAAACACTAAAAACCTTAGGCCTCTGTTGTCGTACAAAAATCATACCCACATATTTCAAAAGACACGATACGGTGATGATTGTCGTACTAACATCATCCAGTCGTTACAGGTCAAAATGGCTAAAAGGCATGACAAAAACCTAACACTTACTTAAACATAAAACATGTATGACACGCAAACAACCCAAATTATAGTGGTCCTGCGGAAAATCCCACTATAGTACAATACATAGCTTAAAATACTATGAAAATACGCTGGTTTCAACAATGATATTGCGTTTCATTCATGTTATTAAAGTGATATAAAAATGTACGGTATGCATATATTTAATATGAGTTTCGGATGATCAAATTCCTATAATATAAAATAACGATACAGTTCATTTTTTCCGTTCGCTTGCCTTATAATAGAAATCCTCTGGAAAAAGTTTCACGTAAAAATGAACTCTGAATCGGTCCGTAAAAATGAGGACCGAAAAAAAGTTATAAAAATTGTTTTTGATGACAAAAGAACAACTTTTTTTATCCCGTTATCTTACTTTCAATGGTAATGGTTTGTTTTTTGTTACTGGCAGTTTTTATAGCTGTGAGTTAGACTTGAAAGAAGTATTTGTGATAGATTTATAGATGTAACGTAAATCTACCATTTTATTGATGGACTGACCCTTAATTAGGTCATCTACTAGCTATGCCCATTAATCTACGTTAACTCCAAACTTATCGGTCGTATCATGATGAACAACTTTCAAATAATCAATTGGAAAATTTTGAATGTATATTTTCAGACAATCTTTAGTAATAAAAACTCTTAAAAAGGTTTTCTAAATTATTTTAAGTCTGTAATTTAAAAAAGCTCTCATCGCAAACAATACCACGAGTTATATTCCATAACGTATCCCAGTTATAATACGAAAACACAATACGCCTTCCATATCCGTATATCAAACATTTTAGCGGGTATAATACTCTAACTCCTAAAACAATGTTTCTAAAGAACACTCGTAATCCACGACCGCGGTAAATCTCTTGATGTTATTCCATATGTAGTCCATTAAAGGTTTTGTACTTAAGTACTTTTCAAAGGAAATATTTTATTTTTGTTACTAGCTGTGTGTGTATTATCAATGTATGGAATACTAGTTTTGCTTTTTGAGATGTAGGATATTGTGTTATATTATAGCTCATCGAAAATTTAAGTCTGTTTGGATTTAGTTCAAAATTTTTAATGTGTTCCGATAAGTCAATTTTGTACCATTCTTTGGAGGGTACTTTAAAAAATTTGTCCTGGTTGTCGTACTAATATTATTAACAGTAGTTACGGGAAGTTAAGGCTCTCAAAATATTTGGTTTTGTTTCGACAACTTTTCGTTAGGTTGCGGGTTCGATTTCCCGGATGAATATTTGTGTGAACCACATATGTTTGTCTCGGTCTGGGTGTGTGTGTGAATGAGTGTGTGCGTAGTTTCTGATACCCTAGATACAAGTTTCGAACTTAGTTAGGGGTCAGTTACTATAATGAGATGATGGAGTGAATGATTATGATTATGTTATCATGTTTAACAAAAGAATGTTGTATCGCCTTCTGGGTTGTGAAGGTCTGATGACAATCGGTCCATTTCGAACGCCAAATCTGATTAAACTAAAAACTGAGCCCAATTAGAAATGAGACAAATTTTCGCATGAAAAAACATAGCAATTTTATTAAAAATCATCTAAGGAAAAAGGAATTTAAATAATAAGGAAACTTACAAACAACAGTTATTGTTCGAATTCAATTAAAAACAATCGTTTCATCAAAAATAAACCTTTTATTAAGTTGAAAATAAACAAAATAATAAACGAAACAGAAATGCCTATTCAATACTAACCAACAATATAATCGCATTAAAGGTGGCCGGTCATTGACGAGTCAGTTGAACTCATCAGTCCAGACATAAAGACAGAGTCAGTTGAACTGATCAGTCCAAACATAAAGACAAGGTTAGTTGAACTAATCTGTCCAGACATAAAAATGTGCGTCACTCCGAAAGTTTTAGGCCAACTAGATTACTTCATTGTAATCTGGAATCGCACCGGCAATAACGACCATTTTTGGATGGACGTCAGTTCAACTGACTTAATCAGTTGAAAGACTCAAAAATGCCGGTAAATGACGACCATTGGTAGACGTCAGTTCAACTGCTCATTTAAACTGACTCGTCAATGGCCACCTTAAAACCTAAATTCCACAACAGATTGTAAACATGGTACGAGCCTGAATAAACATGCCAAAAAGGGCTAGTTTAAGTAAACTTTTTAAATGTATCTCCCGGACTCAGAGCCCTTTTAACTCGGATGGATTAGCGATATTGTTTAACAAAACAATGAGTTTATTTATTGTTTTGGTCTTAATTGTGCTTGATATTACGTTTCTAATGTTTGTGTAAATATGGTTTATCGTATTAAAGGAAAGTTCTCAGTGTAATTTGGTAAAGAAATGTCTGGTATTGCAGATACAATGCTCAGTTGATACTGTGGAAATTGGGTTTAAAATAAGAACGGTTGTATTACTGAAGGCATTTTTAATTTGTAGGTCAGAATTGTCGTACAAGACGAGTATAGTATGGTCATCATCATCATCATCAGCTCATATAATGTCCCCACCGAGGGGCACGAGCCTACCCTGAATTAGGGTGATTTAGGCTAATCAACCACGCTGGTCAAGTGCGGGTTGGTCGACTTCACACACAACCTTAGAAAATTTTCCCAGGTGTGTGCAGGTTTCCTCGCGATGTTTTCCTTCACCGTAAGAGTATACCACTATACATAACCACTAAAAACGCAACTGTTTTTTAGTTCTCCTATACATGGGCGATAAATCACTACTTTACTCCCTGCAACTATAATCGCAACTTACATATAAATCTGATAAAATTAACTTGAAACATCAAAGGTCCGCATTTGTCCGATAAAAGAGGATTTTACATTCACCCTTAGTGGTCGGCTGATAATGAGGGTCGAAAACAATTAAATAAAAGCTATTGAAGAGGTAAAACCTTTTTACTTTTTCGTGTAATGAAATACTTGATGAGACCTTTTCTAAATTACTTTAAAATTCAATATTATGGCATTAAAAGTATTGTTTAAAATGGGACTTAGTTGTTACTCTGATGGGTAATCTCCAAAAGTTTTATTTTGATTATTTAGTAATTCATTAATCACAAAGAATATTTTGAAATTCCGAGAAAACAGTCAATATCTCTTTCAGAACATAGTTTTCGTTCGTCTGTTCGGTAGCAAACACAAAAACAAAGTTTCGTTTGCATTAACAATATGCACTTTTAACAGAGAAACCTTAAATGAATATTGAGTTTCCATTTTTTAACCCCCGACGCAAAGAGAGGGGTGTTATAAGTTTGACGTGTCTGTGTATCTGTCTGTCTGTGACATCATAGCTCCCGAACGGATAAACCGATTTCAATTTAGTTTTTTTTTGTATTAAAGGGGACTCACGTGCGAGTGTTCTTAGACATGTTTGATGAAAATCTGTTGACCGTTTTAAAGTTATGGGGGCTTGAAAGTAATTCTGCCGTGCTAATATTAAATGCAGTAATCGACATTTTATCGAATTTGTTTTTTTTACAAAAATGATACCACAAGACTCGTATCTACCTGTTGGGGTGAAAATAATAATTTAAAAAAAATTGGTTCTTACTAAAACGATAACGACAAATGCAGCATATGGATCAATTTCATGTGACTTACAAGTATAAACGCAGCAATATCCGAACACAAGAATAAAACACAGTATTTGTGTCTTTTATACAAGTTTAAAACGCAGTATTAATTGCTTACTAGGCTTAAATGCAGTATTTGTACACTTAACTGTGTTTTATTTAGCAATTTTTAATAATAATATTGTAGTTTCAAAATTTAAACGCAGTAAAGAGACAATACTGCATTTTAGCGTTGTATCATTGACGCGTTTCTGTGTGCGGAGCGTGTTTCAAACGCACGTACTGCACTTTTTACAAATACCTAGTTTACTCAAATTATAATATAGGAATATAATATTCCCGTTTAATAATTGCTATTTAGGCATGTTATGCTTATTAAGAGTAAGGGGGAGAATGACAATAACATCTAGTCAGCCCCAACTGTCAACCTCACCTGCACGACCCGGACGTTTGGAAACGAACGTTCAGGTACGACGGCTTTCAGCTATCGTGGTGCTCCCTGCTGGATAACTGACGAGGCAATGACGACCGAGCTGTGGCGGGATAACCACTCACCTGCTCGGGCAACTGAGCAGAAGAGGCTGCAGCGACCTTGGGATCTAAATAATTCCTAAAACGTCTGGCGCAGAAGGCAATGGGAAACCACTGCGGCTACATTCCCAAGAAAGTCACATGGCAGCACAAGAAAATGAGTCACGATCGCCATGCGAGCCGATTAGCAACCGGCGCCGTGCTGCGTCCGGGGCGTGCGGTGTGAAATTAGATACCGGCCTTGGAGGGGTAGCATTCCAGGCCCCCCAAGGAAATTCTGCTACTGGGAACACCATCAAGCTACGACTACACCAAATGATAGGGACATGGAATGTGCGCGGCTTAAACCAACCCGGGAAACTTACCGTATTGGAACTAGAGTTAGTCAGAGTCGGTGTAAACATCTGTGGACTTAGCGAGACCCACTGGAGAGGAAGCGGTCATTTATTAACAGACCACTTCTATCTACTTCTCTGGCAACGACAGCATCAGCAGTAACGGTGTGGCCTTCGCAATACCTTTACAGCACAGAAACTGCGTGATGGGGTATGAGCCTGTAGGTGACCGGATTATCAGCATCAAGATAAAGGCTTTACCGATGAATCTTAACCTAATCCAGGTATATGCTTCAACCTCTGCCGCCAGTGATGAGGTTATTGAGAGATTTTACTCCGAGTTAGGAACTGTCATAGCGAAAATATCGAACAGAGAGTTATTAGTCCTCATGGGTGACCTAAACGCTAAGATCGGAGAAAATGCTCATCAGCTAGCCAAATGCGCGGGAAAATTTGGACTTGGGAAACGGAATGATCGAGGTGAACGCGTAATACAATTTGCTTCAGAAAACGACCTGGTAATTGCAAATAGCCTTTTCGAACATCACCCTCGAAGACTGTACACTTGGGTATCGCCTGATGGGAATACCCGCAATCAGATTGATTACATCATGGTTCGGTCGCGATGGCGATCGTCAGTAACAAATGCTCACACATTGCCTGGAGCTGATTGCGGGTCAGATCACCAACTGTTGATCTCTAAAATTAAACTCAAGCTGACAGCGGCTAGATCCACCAAAAAGCCAAAAAAGTTAGAAGTGAAGGATGCTGAGAAATTCCGTTCAACTATTGAGCATAATTGGTCACAATGGACTGAAGCAGATCTAGTCAACGAAACGTCTGATGCACTATGGGACCGGGCAAAGAGGCTTATTACTACAGCTGTCTCAGAATCCGCACCTTCGACCAAACCACACAAAAAGCAGTACTGGATGACTGATGGTACTTTCCAGCTTGTCGAGAAACGGCGGAAAATGAAAACAACCGGAGCGGAAGTCAAGGATCTGAATAAAATGTCGGCACAAATACAACTGAAATGCAGACAAGATCATAATACCTACTTCCGTATAAGGAAATTGAGGCCCATGCACATAGATATGAATCCAGGGATTAATTGATTTGATTTAACTAAAATGACTGCTAAAGTGCCAAGTTTTTTTTAAGTTTTTTTATTTTAAAATTTGCATAGCATTTTTTTTTGTATTTTGTGCGAATGCAATTTTGATTTAACTTTGATTTTGAATTTTGTTATGTCTTTTATAAAACTTACTCGTAAATAAATGTTCATGAAGGTATTTTAACTACTACTTAAATTATTTTATTTAATAAACTACATTTTAGACATAAAACACTAATTGTTATTTATTACTCACTTCACTATACCTACAATCTCCCCAAATTAATATATTCGAATGCTAGTACAACACGCAGTATATAACAATTCCTAAGATAAAATGCAGTAATAAGCACTTATACTGCATTTTGCTTTAAAATACAATTGAATGACTACCTAGTAATACATAGTTAAAAGGCAGTATTCAACATTTATATGAAAACTAATTTATTTTTCGCTTAATTATTTAATGTAATGATTTGTTTTAGTTTTTTATACTATAATAATAATAAATCAAAAACATTTGTCTGCACATGACGTAAAGTTTGTAAAAATACCTTTTACCGCGTTTATCTCGAAACCGCCATTTTGCGAGTACTGCATTTAAAATTACGACGGCAGAATTGTGTCGGGGGGGTTTTTCAAATTTTTAATTTAATTGTTATTATTGATAACAATACCTATAACTTAAGTTTATCGAACTACCAAAAACATAGTTTGTCAAACTTTATGATCCGTGGTCAAACAATGAAGATGGAGAGAAATAGGCATCAAACTGTTTTGTCTTTACATATAATAGAGTATGAATTTATTAATTAAATAGCTACTAATATCCCTATAACTAGACCTCTATATTAAATTCCTCTAAACATTCCTGACAGACGGACATTTTCATTAAAATACTCTATTCATTACGTCACAATAGAGTGACGTATTCGTGATAAGGAAAGTTTCCTAATATCTCATAAGAATTTGCTTTTTTGTCATGGTGTTAGGATTTTTATTTGAATGAAAAGAAGTAAAAATAAAAGCAGAGACCAAAGAGAATCTTGGTCGTGATCCTTATTCTATAAATAAAAGTAAAAACTGTAAAGTTGTATAAATGTAAGAAAATATGATTCTCTTGTAGTAAAAACTTCAATCCTTGGCAAAAAGCAAATAAATATTTAAGTTTATTTTTAAAATTAAAAGCCAAAAAATCAACTTTCAATTCAATCAAATATGTATCTCTTTTTAAAATTAAAATAACGCCCCACTGCAAAAACGCATTGCAGCAATTCGTTTATTTTTATTATTTAGCACAAAATAAACTAACAAATGCGTTCAAAATAAATGTTTAATAAAATATGGAAACATTTCAATTCTAGCTTAAACCTGAGAGGGATCAAAAGCTATATTTAGAGCTTGCAAAGGGTAAACCTAATAAATAATCAATACATTGTTTCATTTCTCGGTTTGCAAAATTGTATATTTGTAAAGCGAATATTTTTTCAACACACTTGCTCATAAAGGGGCCCTTATTTGTGCAAAAACAGTTGAATAATGACACGCTTGATTCACTAGTGAGTTATAGATTTTTTTTTAAATTGTTTTGTTTTAAAAAAGTTTCGATACCTAAAAAAATCGTGTCCATACATTTTAAAAACAAACTTCAACTATGTTGCCTTACTTTTGGTCGGTCTATGGTCGATTCCATTCATTCATTCATTCGTTTTTTTTTAATAAGTATATTCTTTTAATCTACGGCCAATCACCATTGTTGTGTTGCATGCGCGCGAATAGAAAAACTGTTTATTTATTAGCGAAAATGATATTTTATTATTAATTTCTTCGCAAGTGTGTTGAAAAACGTTGTATGGTACACGCGTGTATTGATGATTACTATCCTCGGCTATCTTCAGACCCTCGCCTGACGGCTCGGGCCTCAATAGCGCCTCGGAAGTAATCACCAACTTACCTCGCTTGTACCATAAATAACTATTATTTAATGTAATATTTACAAAGGTATGTTAAGCTGTTTTGGTTGTCTATGAAATGAAAAATATCATTGATAGGTATTAGCGCGTAGTTGATCCCTTGTATGTATTTTTCGTAAGATATCAGTCATAATAATATGATTATTTTAAACATTAAGGTAAGCTGCATTATTTTTTCCTTAAAAACCAGTATTATAGATGTACCTATTATTGTAAATAAAGGTTTAATATCAAATTAAATGTACTATTACTAATTAAATTATAATTAAAAATATTATGTACTTGTAAAACTGTGTTTATACTTATTTAAGAAATTATGTAAATAATTTGTAATATACAATTATTAAATGAATACTCAATCCCTTTTAAAAATAAACAAGAAATAAAGACAGCATTGATAAATAAATATTTCTCTCTCTTTCATTCTTAAGACTAACATGAATGAAAGAGAGAGACTCATAGGTTTAATATATTTGTTAATTCTTTGTTTATTATTAAGAGGCTATATTTATATTTAAGAATAAATGTTTAAAAATTACATATCTTGCAATTAATATATAAATGTGGCAATGATGTGCCAAAAAGCAATTTTACCCTTACTAGTGTAGAAAAAATATGAAATGTATGTAAATTATTAAGTAATAATTTATATATTTTGTGAGAATTGTACATTTTAATTATTAAGTGTGTAATAATAGTCATTATATTAGCTGTAAGGATAAAATAGAATATGTAATTGTCTATATTATTATGTTGAAATTTTAACTATCCATAGATTGCACTCGGTCACAGTGTTAATATATTTTGTTGTCCTCAGTTGCGTAATTAATTTTTAGTTTCTTCTGGGCCTCTTAAGTCCGCTTAAGGTCTTTAAGTCAAATGCAAAATATATTGAAATATCTTACTTATAGGTCGTTTAAAGAATACGAGAAAGACAGCTAAAAATATGTACGTTACATTACAGCTATGCATTACAGCTGTGTCATTACCACCTACTAGCGGTGGCCCGCGGTTTAACCCGCGTAGTTCCCGTTCCCGTAGGAATATGGGGATAAAATTATGCTAAAAACCTTCCCACTGAATCACTATCTATTAAAACAAACTGCATCAAAATCCGTTGCGTAGTTTTAAAGATCTAAGCATACATAGGGACAGAGAAAGCGACTTTGTTTTATACTATGTAGTGACATAGCCATCCTCAAGCTTAGCCCATTTACACAATCTAACACAAAAATGAACCAGTAGTTCCTAACATTAGCGTTTTCCCCCAAACAAACTTCTTCTCTTTATGTGCACGCAGTACATACTGATTCCATGGATGTTTGTTCTCTTTGTTTATTAAATTCCTTGGATTTACTAAGTATTATGTATAGATAAATAAACATATAAAAGAGCGTAAGAAGATAAACTGGATGTACTTGCAAGAAATAGCTTCTCAAAGGAACATAGTTCCTACATAGTCCCGCTTTCTTCTCATGTTTATTTATAGAAAATTCTTCAAGTTCAATAACAGATACTGGATGGAATCCAATGGATTCTTATCATTCTTTGCCCCACATATTGCTGCATAATCAGAGTGCCTCGGTATCTCGTCCGTACTACGGTTTAGTACGTTTTTGTGTGCAATGTTTCTGAGTATAGTTAATGTGTATGGGGCATAGCAAATAATTTTTGTGTTCATATTTCTGGATATTGAGAAAATGTGTTATGTAACCACAATTTTTACGTAACGCTCATTATTAAAACAATTCATTTCATTTTCCTAAGTTTCAAATAAAATTGTTCAGTGATTGTCAAGATATCAGCTGTTGGACATACAGAAACTCTAGTAAGCTCTGACATTTTCTTTTATAATAGATGTATGTTGTACAAGAATACTTACCGCTATAGTAGTACAGAAATTCAACCGACCAACCATATAGCGACACTCATAGATCATTCACTCATAGACACTCAGGACACACCTTTGAGTCATGTGAGTCCAAAGACAGATCTAAAATTATACTAACATGACCTATTTTATTATCAAACAAAACGTAAGATGTAGATATTTTAATTATTTTATAAGAGTTATGGAAATGTATCTTTTCGAGTCGAAGAATTCAACTAAAAATTGTTAAAATAACTACAACAATTCAAAGCCGAGTTGCAATCGAGAAATCATAGTATCTCTCACACACGGTATGTTCTAAGAAAATTCGATTCGACTCGCTTACGCTACGAACTGAGGTAAACAATTTTAATTTTTGAATACTTTTCATAGGAAGAACTGCTGGGTTTCCTTTTTTATTAAATATGAATGGATATTGATCGTTTGGAAACTATTCTTGTTAAGTATTCATATCTGTTTGTCGGGTAGTTGGTTAATAAAGTTCTCAATTAAATATGTTCGTTTAGAAATAGGCTTATTAAAGATGTTAGGTTCAAGGTTTATTGAAGTACTAGCTGTGCCCCGGATTCACCCGCGTAGTTCCCGATCCCGTGGGAATTTTGGGATAAAACGTAGCCTTTGTTCTTTCCCAGACTATAAGCTACCCCTGCCTGTATCAAATTTCTAGTCAATCGGTTCAGTAGTTTAGCCGTAAAATTTATAATATTAGTTAGGATTTAGTTTACTGTCTTTGTTCTGCGGCGTCACTCGTATTAATCTTTGAATTAGGTTAACAAACGATTCCGATCGGAACGATTGGTTATGAAACGATTTAGTTGACAAATTGATAATTTAAATATTCCTGGAAATAAAAAACATCTGAACATCTGTCTTTTGCCTGTGATAATTTAGTTATGGCAGCGAATAACAATATTTTTAATTAATTTTATTTGAAGTTGTTAAAATTAAAGTAAAAATTATATGTTTAAAGAAGCTTCACCCATCTATACGCGAAATCCTTATTTAATTCCCACACTAACACTTAGCATTAAAGTCTAAATTACTTAACACAATTCTAGTCTATTTGTATACAAAACACTTACATAAAGACAAAACATACCAATGAAAAATGAGCTTTATTGATTTAGTTTACACCCTATACTGAGCACTGATACGAATTGTAAATATAATTATTTAGATATAATAAATGTTTGTATTTAGAAAATAGTTGAATATTTAATAATTATTTATATTTAATTAATTTATGTAAATATTATATTTATTTAAATATTACAGGTATGAAAGTAATCGATGTATTAGATGTTAGATATTACATTTTAAATGTGGAATAAAAATATCGTTGGATGTATTAAATATTTTAAAATTGTACTAGGATTTGTTTTATTTAAAGTATTTACTTACATGACTTTTTTTTATTTGAGCCTGAAGTAAAATTGCTATTAGATAAATTGTAATTACTACTAATCTATATCATTATATAAAAGGCTTTGTCCTGAATGACTGATGGATCAACGCACAGCCTAAACCGCTGATCGTAGAGACCTGAAACTTGGAGGGTGTATTATTTGTATTACGTAGGCGTCCGATAAGAAGGGATTTTTGAAAATTCCACCTCTAAAGGGGTGAAAAGGGGTTGCAAAGTTTGTATGGGACAACGTGTTTCCGTGGTCTGATTAAGTTCAAACTTGGCATAAATGTTCTTCAAAAAGATTAATTAAATATGTGATACTCATTTTTCTTAAAATCATCACCTAACATAATTAAAAAGGGGTGAAAAGTTATTTTGGGGTTGATTTGCGTCGAAATTGATATCAATACTCCTTTGACATATGTTTCAATTTGTAATTTGACAGCTGAATGTCAAAATGGCGGACTAAAATAAATTGACGGAAAATGAGGCAGCGTAACAAAACTACAAGTAAATAAAAAAATACCGTATTTTGACTTATTAATAGATATTTATCAATATTCTTCACCCCGCATTATAAATCTAGACATTAATTTAAATAACTATTTCAAATATCAAATCTGTAGGTGAAGTAGTTTTTTCATAAAATGTACCACCAAATTCTTAGATAAGTCACTCTATAGATCCCATGTCATACACTGAGCGATGCAATAGACAATGGCCAACATTTGCAAGGCTGTGTGCGTGTGGTACGCACACAAGCTTATAGCCAGCATCGTCTTACTCGAATGCATAGAGTTGCCAGCTAATGAATCTTCCCTATGAAATGGGGAAAACTGTAAAATTGAGTCGTGTTAATAAAAATATTTTAATAAGATGAATTTTATTGAAATTAATAACTTAAATGTATGGGGTGTATAGCAACATATGCGATGTGATAAAATGTCCTTTTTGCCCATTTTCCTATGGGTGAATTTCAACAAATGCTATTTTTGAAGTGAAAACTTCTTTAGCGGCGCTGAGCACTTTTTTTTGTATGGGTAAAAACTTTCATACTCGCGTCAGGGTCACGTGATGCTGATCGAAAAAGCGTAAGATCGAGAGGAAGGGAGAGGAACTAGTCTATGATAAATAGGTTAATAAACAGCTCCTGCCTTATTTGCGTTGCATTTTTAGTCTGGTTTAGTAAAACCTGGTAAGCATTTGACACCTTGTCAGTCAAATCTGTCACTTTGACAGTATTCAAAATTGATTATAAAACCTGGTTTAGTGCTAAACCGGACTAAAAATGCAACGCAAATAAGGCAGCTAAAGAATAGGGTAAGTAGTTGACTAAAAAAATATTAGTCCGCATTAAAGATTTCTAAAAAATATTGGACACGTATTTTTTTAATTTTCATGTAAACAAATAATTAAGACGTCACAGGTTGCTGCAATTTTAAGCAACAGTTGACGTCACAAGCCCCCACTTCTCAATATTAATGCGTTATAACTAAGTCAGTTTTATTAATTTGATGAAACAAAAAAATACGTGTCCAATATTTTTTAGAAATCCATCTGACGGACTAATAAGAGTTTCATCTGGGGGCACGGCAGTGCCCCCCGCCATCGAGCGCGAAGCAAACACTGCCGTACCATCCTTTACAGGAACCATTTCGCCGCATTTTCAGGCCCCTATTTGAGAACCACTGGATAAGCCCAGAACGTTGAAATTTTCGTCATCCAGTAAGCTATACAATCACATACTTAAAATAAAATTTCAAGTCTGTAGGTCATTTAGTTCCGAAGTTAAGCGAAAGCAAAGTTTCGTATTTATGACAGACACTAACTCACTCACTCATGATCATCAAAATAGAACTAGTACTTCCCATAAACTAAGAGAGCTGAAATTTGGTACAGAGTTAGGGTTTAATGGCCACATAAAGGGAAAACTATTGAACTATCGAACGGCTGAACTGATTTGGCTGAAAATTGGTGGGGAGGTAGCTTAGAACCAGGAAAAGGACATAGGATACCTTTGATCCCGAAATTCCCACGGGATTGGGAAGGGGAATTTATAAATCAAGAACGACTGAATTGATTTAGCTGAAAATTGGTGAGGAGGTAGCTTAGGACCAGGAGAAAGACCCAGGATATTTTTAATCCTGAAATTCCCACGGGGATGGGAACAGGAATTTATAACTCAAGAACGGCTAAATTGATTTGGCTAAAAATAGGTGAGGAGGTAGCTTAGAACTAGGAAAAGCACATAGGATACTTTTTATCCCGAATTTCCCACGGGAACGGGAACTACGCGGGTGAAACCGCGGGGCGCTGCTAGTGTAATAATAAATTACTACTCCAGAAGAAAAAATGTGCCAAATAAGAAAATCTAATAAAATAAATCAATATGACCACGTTTCAACAAAAAGAAATGAAATCCCACCAAAAACATTCTGTAAAAAACTAGCCAAGTCTCGATGGAGCTGCTTGTTTATCTCTAAAAAGTAATGAAATCTAGACAAACTCGTGCCAAGTCTAAGGTTCCTTACTGCGATTTCTTTATAACTATAGATAATGTTGTGTGACTTGGCCGTTGAAGATTGTTTATAACAAAAGGTACAAGTCAATTTTGTTTACACGTAATGTTATAACATCATTAAAATACGCAGCTTTATCGAGCCTACAATTGACTGGATATTGAATCAACGTTTTCCACAGATTGGTGCAACGGTGTCTTGGAGCACCTAGTTTTGTACCCTTGTGTACCCTTCAACGGCCAAGTCACACAAAATTATCTATAGTAATAAAGAAATCGCAGTAAGGAACCTTAGACTTGGCACGAGTTTGTCTAGATTTCATTACTTTTTAGAGATAAACAAGCAGCTCCATCGAGACTTGGCTAGTTTTTTACAGAATGTTTTTGGTGGGATTTTGTTTACCCAGGAAACTACACTATTCAATTCGAACCAGTGCCTGAGATCAGAACGTTCAATCAAACAAACAGACTCTTCAACTTTATAATATTTATATTTTCTTTACATA
The DNA here is from genome assembly GCA_958496195.1 of Timandra comae. Taxonomy (NCBI): domain Eukaryota; kingdom Metazoa; phylum Arthropoda; class Insecta; order Lepidoptera; family Geometridae; genus Timandra; species Timandra comae. Next base: position 6,329,859 of record OY292376.1, read on the forward strand.
TACAGATTCGTCCTCCTCTGTACAATACTGTATATTACAAGTGAGAGACAGGCGATTGTCCTGCAGTGGAATCTTACACAATACATTTTTGTATTAGGCTAGTGACTGTGGGTGGGCGTCGCAATTAGGAACTTTCCGTAATACTTTCTGTTCATCAATGCCGATACAATTAAGTGGAAAATCATACTAAGGGTCTATTTCACCATCTTCAAGTAACGTTCCAAGTAGCTACTCACATGTTTTGTCTTTCTCACTTGATATAAAGTAAGAAAGAGACAAAACTAACTTACTTAACTAACTACTGAGTAACTTTACTTGAAGGTCGTGAATTAGGCTCTAAATCTTACAAACAAACAATCTTTAACTTATTCTTTAATCAATGAGTTAGAGCTCTCGGAAACAGACGCTTTTTAAAGATAAATGGAAACAGTTTACAAGCAGTTCAATTGTTTCTTTTAGAACAAGAACTTCAATTGTTTTTCAATCGTTTCCTGATAGGACAGGAACTAGGAACTATTACACTGTAATTGATTTGTTTCCTCGATTTGTAGGAGAAGATTTACGTCTAGCTTTGCAATTCCTGCTTTTTTTTTGTTTGTTTATAAAGCTTACTTTATTGTGGGTGCACATTTACAAGTATTCTTGGTAACCTCTCCTGCTACTCCAATATCAATAGTGCATGCGGGTGGGAATCGAACTGTCTACTTCTCGATCGCCAGGCCAACGCTGAAGAATGCCTTTAGTGTAAACTCATCATCATCATCATCAAAGGCCTCTACATCTGTAACAGATGATTTAAGCAGTGTGTGGTGATATTGAGCGACACCTTCTCCGGTGACTAGTTAAACCGATGCGGGAACGGCAACAGCGTCCACACCTTGTGCAGGCGTAAACTACTGCTTCTCTAAACACTATATGACTCTACTAACCTACTTACACTTTCGTACAATTAATTAAAGAAGTGAACCTCGATGGCAAAGTGGTCACCATGCCGGACTGCCATCCCCAAGTTGCGGGTTCGATTCCCGTGCGGGGTAAATATTTGTATGAACCAAAAATGTCTCGGTCTGGATGTGTGTGTGAATGAGTGTATGCGTAGTTTCTGATACCCTGGATACAAGCTTCGAACTTAGTTAGGGTCAGTTACTATAATGAGATGATGTAGTGAATGATAATGTTATGTACTGTTATACGTAAGCACATGAAAGAAAAACACTTTCTTTAATTAATTGTATCTATTAATCAACATTTACGACCAAAAGTCATTGTTCAAACAGTTTTTAATTAAATTAAGTGTTATTAATATAATTACGTGTACACCCTTGAAGGGAATAAATTTGAAATTTTCTAACAAATGTACCAATTACGAGGTATGATTCGAATTTCGAGAAATTTCCCAAAGAATTTGCAACAACAAACTTTTTGAATTTGAAATGGGAGTGGAAATTATGAAAATTTAAAACTGTTTTAGGACATTATTCTTGTATTCTTATTGGATTTGGAGTGAAATTAAGCTTGATTTTTCTTTTTTTAGCTTCCTCTTCGATCTAGTGGTGATTAGCTGTGCATCTGTCTCCTAAATCGGAAGGCCTAGGGTTCGATACCAGGGCATGTTTTTTTTTTATTTTCCAAACATGGTTCTGTTTTGGGATCACCAACACGCGTAAAGGAGTGATGATTATTCGTAATCACATCACTTCATTATTACCAACAGTGATGCCGACTTTGAAGACACAATTAAAGTAAGTCGGTCTAAAAATATGTAATATTAGCTGTGCCCCGCGGTTACACCCGCGTGGAATCGTATCCCGTGGGAATTTTGGGATAAAAGTATCTATGTGTTATTTCTAGGCATTAGGAATATCTGTACCAAATTTCATTAAAATCCATTCAGTAGTTTTTGCGTGAAAGAGAAACAAACATCCACACTCACAAACATTCGCATTTATAATATTAGTAGGATATATAATTTTTGAAACCAGCTAATTCCAAATATACCAAGGATATTTGTATTTTTATAAAACTTTACTATTAACCATTATAATGAATTCACGTAGAACTAATGGTACTATCATAACCTATTAAACCCACCTAATGTTAGCTAAATGGTCTGAGAATGACATAATATCGCTTAAGACTTTACTGATAAGGCAAAGTAACAATTTGATCATGGTTTCTAAGTAGTTTCAACGCGATTATTTTGTAAGTAATATCTAAAAACGACGACCTCGATCGCAGAGTGGTCACCATGCCGGACTGCCATCCGTAAGGTTGCGGGTTCGATTCCCGTGCGGGGTGAATATTTGTGTGAACCACAAATATTTGTCTTGATCAGGGTGTGTGTGTGTGAATGAGTGTGTGCGTAGTTTCTGATACCCTGGATACAAGTTTCGAACTTAGTCAGTTACTATAATGAGATGATGTAGTGAATGATTATGTTATGTTATAATGATTTTTTATTTATTTATTATTGATTATGTACTTACACAGCGTTTGCGACCGCTACTAAAACACAGGATAGTTAAATTAACAAATTAACGACAAAACCCAAAACAAATATGCGAAATAACCCTTACTAGTTACAACTGGAACCCTCAATTAATATTCCGTGTAATCCTCGTCTCATAGGTCAGCTAATTGAATTGATTTATTGACTTGTATTATTCAGGATTTAGAGGTTACAGTATGTTTTCGTTCTAAAATTATACATGTGGTGTATGTGTATCTACTTATCTTTACCCAACGAGATACCTTCGAGAGCGCGAAAGTTGTTAAGTACTTAATTTATTACTTCGAAAAGTTTTTCCGATATATACTGTGATGCATTGTTAAAGTGTTATAAGTACCTATAGGGAATCATAGTCGGTACAAAAAGTGAATATTTTTTATTGGAAATAAGATTTTTTTATAAATTTCTGATTTGCGTTTGGAAAATAATAAAACATTTTTACATTTTTTTTTGTCATTTATTTACTTTCTAAGCACAATAACCGGATAATATGCCTACTGATCTCATGATAGAAATCAAGCTTACAGGACCTATTAAGTATAGTTAGTCCTTTCAAGGAGATTTCACGGTACAAAAAAAACAGTAACAAAACCGTAGTAACTTCGTTAATTATAAATCATAGCCGGAACAGTACCGCTACTAAATATAAACTTGGTTTGAAACATTTTATGATAAATTAATTTAATCCCTGTGGACATATCAATAAGGTATATTATATAAAATACCTTAGTATTGTTCTCGTGGGTGTCGTTACGGTGTATGTATATTTTTGAGTAAAGAAATGTATATTTGTGGGTTTTGTACACAATAATATTCGTATATAAACAAGGCACGATGATCAAAATATGGGATTTACAAACAAATATATTTGTACGTTTTCGATTACCGGATTATAAATAAACCTAATTTGCATCCTGATGTCTAATTAGCTTATTAGTTATAGCTGTGCATTTTGGTTTAAACTACATTATGATACTCAAATTATTATGATTAACAGGATATTTCTCATGTATATTATTTATTTCGAGTTCATACGTGATCATGGCGCTTGCAACAGCGTCGAAATATCGGAAACTCGAAATAAATAATATATATGGTAAATATTCCGTTAAATAAAATATAACCATGATTATATATTCCGTTATAACTATGATAACTATAAAAACATACATATACATTATGATATTTCCTGACCTATTAATACAATTTTAAAAACTTTGTGTATCAACTACCTGTATTAAAATAAACTGATATAATTTATGTAATGTATCATAATCTTTAATCCATTTCTTCGCCATTAATAATTTTTAAAAATATAGGTTTAAATAATATAATTTTATGATATTACTAGCTGTACCCCGCGGTTTTACTCGCGTAGTTCTCGTTCCCGTTCCCGTGGGAATGTCGGGATGCAAAATAGATGTTGGCCGATTCTCAGACCTACTGAATAGGCTCACAAATACACGTTTCGGAGGAGTACGGGAACGAACATTATAATATATAATTATTTAACAGAACGGGATGTTTGTATGTACTTATTAAAGTCGAATTCCTCGACTAGTTTCAGTCACGTCCGGTGGCCTTCATCAACTAGTCTAGTCTAGTGAAACTAGTCGAGGATTTCGACTTTAATAAGTACGTACAAACATCCCGTTCTGTTAAATAATTATATACGATGACGTACGTTTCGTTTAATAATAGAACGTTATAATATATAAGATTTTAAATATGTACCTTACATCCAAAAACACTCTATAGACTTAATCCAATCTTCGACTACACTTCAATTTCAAACATAATCTAGCCGAAATACTCGATAAATTCTAAGAAGCCTTAGAAAATATTGATGAAATATTACTTGGAAATATCGAATACCAATTTCCCAAAAGATTTGACACGATATGAAGTAAGACAGGTACTCTTAATAATAGAGAACTCGTCAAGATAAAACTTTTAATAGAAAGGTCAAAACACTTGTTGATAGCTTGAGAAACGGGTGTAATATAACCACGAAGTTTTAGGTAGATTTCAGTGTACTCAAGAAAATATAAAAAAACATCTAATCAGAATTTGAACTCATCTATCAGCTGGACCTTTTTTTAATTTATACACCCCTATTTTGAAATGATGGGACTTATTAAAATCAGAATATCTGTAGCAGTAACTGAATCCATATATCCAATAGAAATATCAAAAATGATAGTCGATTACTTATCTTTAAAAATTACTAAATAAATGTCCTATTACCAGACGGCACACTACCTATCAAGTATTCTGTGACCGCTCGGGTCGATGACCGCGCTCAGCTGTTTATCGCAGCGTTCGCCTGTTGTTCGATGTAGAATAACAATAAAATTCGGCGGGATTTTGAAAAGCTTTGACTTATCATAACATTTTAAATAATAGTAAAAGAAAAAAACTGACTTCACTATTATATTGTCACTCGTCGTTTACAATAGCTGTGTGATTAAGTATCTCGAATTCAAAATAGGGGTGTATATTAGGTAAGGCAAATAAGTTTCATTTTTTCGCATTATCATCATGTTGAGCCATCTGGCTTCTAATGATTAATAAATACCTATCATTGAATCAATAGCACAAATGTGTTGCCGTCTTTAGAAAATCAAGTATTAAGAGGAAGAGGAGGAAAGCTTGGGCACTAGCGTGACATTCTACTCAGCAATATTCTGGTATTTCCCTAGTCAATTCAACCTAAGTATCTTAGTAATCTGATATTCACACATAAACAAAATAATTTTGTAATAGGAATGGTTAACCAAAGTTCTAAACAAAACCACCAAAACATTTTCAGATCTTGATCAAAACCAGGGACCGTCACTTCGTCATTTATCACATTCGATGCACCAACAGCTAAGCTATTTCAATACCTACACCCGCTATTGAAATAGTACGAGTATAATCCCTCATGCTCAATGCAATGGTAAGCCTTCTCTACTGAATATATTCGTAGAATATACTCCAATAATTCAGTTAGCTAGAAGGTAGGTTTAAGTGCTCTTTTGAGTTTGCAATTTAGACGGTTTTTGGTGAATTAATTATTTTCTACGAGGATTTTTATTTGAGAAATTAAAATTAGATTTCAGCGTGCATCTTGCAACCTAAATTACTGCAGGCATAATTTTAGCATTTGTTAAGTTGGTTCATGATACTCTAAAAGTTCTAAAAATGATTGAAAATTGAAAATAATCATGTTATGGTATATTTTTAATTAAATATATTTAAGTAAGCTGAAAAGAATAATGCCATGTTAAGGGTAACAAAAGACAACTATAAACAATCGATGACGTAAATCGCCACAATCTTTTCTGTGCCGGCGGCCAAATTTGGAAACTACTATTGTCATTTTGATTCTAATGTCATTTGGATACATTTTCAATGAACTGACAATCAAAGATGCGATTACAGCGACGCTGTCACCGGCACAGAACAGATTGTGACTCTATATGTAAGACTATATTTTAACTAACAGTTGAAATCTACCTTTCCGTAAGTCGGTATCTCGGTAGGCTTATTTTATTAAGTCGACACAATCCACCCAGGTGCTCACAGGATATTACAGAATTTCACGAAACTCCAATAAAATTTGTTTCTTTTTACGAGCGCCAAGATAAATTGCTAAAGATAGAAATATAAGGCAGATTATAATATATTTTATCCTTTGAATTTGTAGCTTAAATTTAATGAAATTGTAAAGGCCTGATTATTTTTATCATTATCTTTTTTGAAATGTAAACGATATTTCTTTAAATATATTTTCTTGGAAATGTTTTCGTAAAGTTTATTGGTAAGAAGTAATGAGGACGCTTTTCAACTAAAGCCTTATGATATTTTTATCGGTACAACTTTTACGGAGCTTATTTCACGACCTTCAAGTAAAGTTTACTCACCAAGTAAAGTTTGTTTTGTCTCTTTCTTACTTTGTATCAAGTGACAAATACAAAACATGTCAGTAGCTCTCGGAACGTTTTTGAAGATGGTGAAATAAGCCCTTAGAGTTGTTTATTACCTTTTTATTACTAATCTATTATTTTTAGCAAATACCTCTTTTGATCTATACTTCGCCTTCGATTTAATTCTTATACTATCGGCAATCGTCATGGATAGTAAGAGTTCTTAAAAGTGTAACATTTGAATTATTATAATTAACGCGATATTTACCATGTAAGTATATTATTTGTTTCCGATATTTCGACGCTGTTGCAAGGGGTTAGTTGCAAGCGCCATGGTCACGGATGAACTGAACTGAACAAACACTTGAAACAAATAATATACATGGTAAATATCCCGTTAATTATAATAATTTGAGTGCTAATAACCATGATAACTATAAAAACTATATTGTCTAACATTTGGTTTACCAAATATGGCCTTCTGGTTTAAGAAGGTCCATATAGTACTTAGTCGCAAAGTCACTCACTCTTATTTAAGTAAATGAAATAAAATAGTTTATTAACGAGTATATTTAACCAAGAAAACATGCAGAATACTTTTTACTCCAAACTCACGCAAAACCACAAAACACAGCCAGTTGAAGCAGCATAAAATTGAATGATATTCAAATTGTACCAATTTGCAAGAGGAAATTTAATATACAAACGATACGGATCTTATCATCTTCTTCCCATTTAATAAAAGTATATAAGTATCATAGATGTACAAAAAACCCAGAGAGATACATTCAGCGTCCCAAAATTGTCGCCATAAAATAAGCGCACAATGCGCTCGTTTCAAACAGTCTTTTTCAACTTTAAAGGTGGGCAGAGACGAGTCAGTCGAGCTGGCGTCCATCCAAAAATTCCAGAGCGATTCCAGATTCCAGGTCAGGTAATCTAGTTGGTCTAAAACTTATGGAGTAACGCCACAGTTTTATGTCTGGATCAGTTCAACTGACTCGTTAATGGCCACCTAAAACTTTCCACGTAAGGTTGAATTTGCAACGATGTATTTTTTATACTAAAACCATAATTTCATACGTTGTAATAGCACATCACTACGTAGTATAAACAAAGTCACTTTCTCTGTCCCTATGTATGCTTAGATCTTTAAAACTACGCAACGGATTTTGATGCGGTTTTCAGTAGTAGATAGAGTAATTCAAATGGAAGGATTTTAGCATTTTTTCCCCACATTCGTATCCGGAACTACGCGGGTTAAACTGCGGGGCACAGCTAGTGAGAAGATAAATGAAACAGTATAAAATGTCATTATAAGTGTTTGCAGACAATATCGAGTGTTAGATTTGTTCAGGATAATAATACATCTTGGGTTTTTATTCATCAATGAAGTTGATACTTTTATATAAGTGTAGTATGTATGTATAGTCCATTAAGACGCCGTGAGACTAGCGTGGAAGCCTTCAGGCTTTCATTTCCGGTGACAGGAACTTCCGCAGTTAGAAGGTTGTATGTAATCCTTGTTATAAAATCTTAGAGATTTTCTCTTTATTTACGTGTTTGATTGTCAATATTTGATCGGTATTTTATTTGGATGTCTAACAGCCATTTTCAATAACCAACTAGTTGTTCTGTCACACTAATATTATAAAAGTGAAAGTTTGTGAGTGAGAAAAAGGCGAAACGACGTGTAAAGACGTATGATATTGCGTGATTGAGTACAGTCAAACGAAATGAATTTTCTCAGAAATAAAACCTAGTTTGATCGATTTACCCCATTAACCTTCAGAACCATTCTCAAAAACGTTAATAAAATATGTTGGTTATATAAAAAGATGATCACCTCTGTGTCTGCAAAGTCTGAGGTCAGATTTATTCTACGCCAAGCGACACATGTTTGTTATTTTACAAACTCTCGGGTTTGAGATCACCAAGACGCATTATCAATAGGCAGGCATGGCAATTACACACTAATAATGAGTAATAATAATGAAACAGAACCTTACTTTACTAAAATTTAAAATTTAAAAACCCCCACACAATTACTTTCAAACCCCCATAACTTTTAAACGGGTCAACCGATTTTCATCAAACATGTCTAAATACACTCGCACGTAAGTCCCCTTGAATACAAAAAAAAACTAAATTAAAATCGGTTCATCCGTTCGGGAGCTATGATGCCACAGACAGACAGATACACACACACACACAGACACGTCAAACTTATAACACCCTTCTATTTGCATCGGGGGTTAAAAATCTGCCAACCCACGTCTGATTGACAGAAACTATTTTTTTTCTACGAGAAATGTAAAACATAGAAGTGCAATGCGCACGTGCTACAAAAAGTTATTCATAAAATTGGTCATAAGAGAGAAAAATCGGCCCGATTTAAGTCTGACGTAGGCCTTGTTAATTCGTAATATAATATTATCTCGTCACGCATTATATCAATACATATTACATAAGTAGGTACTGTCGGGATCGGGTTTGATTCAGGGGGTTTTGCTAGAATAAACAATAACAATAATTATGATTAATATTTATATTTTAAATAATAATTTCACTTAATACAATATGTAATTCTTCTGACATTTGAAACATTCTGTCAATCATATCTTTTATAACGAAATATTCTACTTACTTCTTAAAAAGTTTGTATTAGCGATATAATAAGATGCATATCGCTACAGTACCTATTACATGTACATCTTTGAGAGCACATATCTCTTATGTACCAACCCCTTAAACTTTATCATTTTCAGTAATAGTTAAATTGTGTTTCGGAGGTTTATGTACTAAGAATGTATAATATAATTAATGTATGGTCTCGACAAGTTTCTATTAGATTGAAATCCTTTACCAAAATTATGTTCAATTGTCACTTCAAATATAGAATAAAGATGATTTGATGAATAGGGTAGTTGACTAAAAAAATTTATTAGTCCGTCTTATAGATTTCCAAAATATATTGGAAAAGTATTTTTTAAATTTTCCATGTAAACAAAATAATGACTCGTGAAACGTCACAGATTGCTGCAATTTTAAGCAACAGTTGACGTCACAACACAACCCCCCACTCCTAAACTTTAATGCGTTATAACTAAGTCAGTTTTATTAATTTGATGAAACAAAAAATACGTGTCTAATATTTTTTCGAAATCTATCTGACGGACTAATTAGAATTTCATTTTGCTTACCCAGGACACTGCGGCTTATTCCAATCTGTCCGACAAGTAGTCCGATCATATAACTACTTGGACAAAAATATTCCAAATAGTCCGACAGCAGTAAAGTACAGTCAAATAAAAAAGAAATAACGAAATGGCTCTGTTCAAAATAAATTAAGTTTTAAGAAATTTAACAATAATCTATTTTAAAATACCAGGAGAACAGAAATGTAGAGGAGGTATTTTCAATAAATAAACTTAGTTAAATGATGAATTCACAAAATTAAATAAAGTTATTGGTATTTCTGTGGAGAATTATTATTAGAAGTACCAGGAGAGCATAACCTAAAGCGTTAATTTTTTAATAAAAACGTATTTATGTTTATTATTCATATAGGCTATAATATAATTCTAAGTATATCTCCAGCACCTTGATGCTTCTCTGGTACTTTCATTGCAAAAATCTTAAATAATTACTTCATTTCGATCTTTTATTTTAAGTGGAAAAATAATGAAATGACTTAAAAGAGGATTAATAATAATATTATAGGTTTTTATATGTATGTGAAGTACCATGACGTGAATACTGGGCAAATATTTTTCCCATTGACTGTACCGTAAAATTCACTGACGGACTATTTGGAATATTTTTGTCCAAGTAGTTCGATGATCGAACTAATTGTCGGACAGATTGGAACAAGCCGACACTACCCTATTGTCTATGTTACCAATACCATAAAATACGAATGTTCACGACATTCGTATTTTATTGGTATTTACCCTAAGTACAGGGTGGCGCAATAGAACGTGCATTTTTAAAATAATTATTAAAAAATAAATACAAAAGGTATAGTTAAAATAAAACTAAGCAATTATTAAGTGATAACTGAAGTTTATTTTTTAAAAATAACATCATCTAAATGATGACCCTCTCTACGTTGGCACTCCTCTAACCGCAAACGGAAATTACCGAAAACTTTCTTAAGTAGTGCTGGGGTGATTGCTGCCATTTCACCACGAATATTCTCCTTGAGCTGACTGATGTTTCTCGGATTATTGGTGTAGACTTTGTGTTTGAGGTATCCCCACAAAAAAAAGTCAGGAGGCGTCAAGTCTGGACTGCGCGGAGGCCATGGGATATCACCTCTTTTCGAAATCAGTTTGCCAGGGAACATCTGCTTCACAACCGCCATGGAGTCATTTGATGTGTGACTGGTAGCTCCGTCTTGTTGGAACCAAGTCCTAGAGTTCTTTATTCTTGAATTTTCAAGTTCTGGGGCCAAAAAACCTTCCAACATCGCAACATAGCGTTCGGTATTAACAGTGATGTTTTGCCCCCGTGCGTTTTCAAAAAAATAAGGACCAATTATTCCTTTGGCAGATATTGCGGCCCAAACTGTCACTTTAGGGCTATGTAACGGTTTTTGATGTTTGAGTCTGGGATTTTCACTATTCCAATAACGATAATTTTGGCGGTTTACGAACCCATTCATATGAAAATGTGCCTCATCAGAGAAAAGGATGTTTTCAAAATTTGAAAACCGATTGAGCATTTCATTAGCAAATGTGAGCCGTGCTATGAAGTCAGAGTCTTTCAATTCTTGAGTTAATTGCAGCTTGTATGGATGCAATTTAAGATCCAAGTTTAAAATTCGTTGCAAACTTCGTCGCGATATGTTTAGGACAGACGATCTCTTGCGAGTAGACATTTGTGGATCTTCTCGTACCGACTGCTTAACACTCTCAATATTGTCTTCGGTCCTAGATGTGCGTGGACGACCTTTCGCGTGTGGTTTAAACGTCGATCCAGTCTCTTCAAAACGCTTTATCCAGATTTTAATTAAATTAGCACTCGGAGCCTCCCTAATTTGCCGTACACCATACTCAGAACAAAATAGTCGCCTGACAACTACGTACGAACGAGAGTTTTCGTAAAATGCGCGACGCTTCCCGTCGAAGTGACTCATAGTGACTAAAACTTTATGAACCGCGCTACCCAACGATATCGGTCTCCCCCCGCCCACGCCCCTTCTACCACGCAAAAAAAGATGATGCAATACGCACGTTCTATTGAGCCACCCTGTATTAACTTAGTTTAACATATTATGCTTAGTTTCATAATTTATTCTTTTTTAACCCCCGACGCAAAAAGAGGATTGTTATAAGTTTGACGTGTGTGTGTGTATATGTGTGTGTGTGTATCTGTCTGTCTGTGGCATCATAGCTCCCGAATGGATGAACCGATTTTAATTTAGTTTTTTTTTTTGTGTTAAAGGGGACTTACGTGCTAGTGTTCTTAGACATGTTTGATGAAAATCGGTTGACCCGTTTTAAAGTTATGGGGGTTTGAAAGTAGTAGGTTGATGTTTTTTAAATTTTTTATTTAATGTTTTTTATTACACTATTTACTGCAACAATCACCACACAAAAGATCACAACCTAATATCATAAAAAAGCGGTGACCTGGTCCGTCACTTTTTTATCAAAACGATAAAAAATCAAATATATTTACACAAAAGTTCGTAGAACCTTTCCTTCACGCCCGAAGCACACTTGACACTCCGCATATCTATTTGCAAGGTAAACTAAGACAAACCTGGTAACAAAAGATAAAAAAAAAACAATTGTACTCAACAGATTTATTTCACGTTTTGTTTGTGAATATCTTATTTATGCTATCTTATTTTGTATTTGTTTGTTTGTTAAAGGTTGTCTGTTTAATGTGTGTTTTGTTATAATCAGCGTTTTTCTCTCAGCTTTGCTAGGACTAGTAAATAATGTGATGTAAATAGTAGCAATTTTTGCAGTTCTATCTTCAAAATTTTTTGTCCCTTTTTTTCAAATAGGTTGACTATTCGGAAAAAATACCTTTATTTTGGTTCTATTCTGAGGTCCAGTAGTTTGAGATGGCATTTTTTAACTACATATGTTCAAAGTAGGTTAATTACGAAAGATTCATTACATTAGAATCTTGTAACAAAAACAAATGAATGAAAACAAAGCATTTGTGCAAATGTATTAAAGCCGAATTTCACGAGCATAATACCTATGCCATTGAAATGATACACCCTATTAAATATTGCATTAATTAATCACAATCATAATAAATCATTACTTAAAAGCTCACCCTATCAGTTATCTCGAACGTATGATAAATTTATCAAACATATTTCAATTGAAAACCACTGGAGCGATACATTCTCTATTCATAGATATGTATAACATTACTAACAGTGCCTCGTAGTTTCACCCGAATAGTTCCCGCTGCCTTAAGAATGCGGGTATAAAATTAAAAGATACATATATAAAAATAAAAGCCTTCCTCTTGAATCACTTTATCTATTAAAGAAAACCGCATCAAAATCCGTTGCGTAGTTTTAAAGATCTAAGCATACATAGGGACAGACAGCGGAAAGCGACTTTGTTTTATACTATGTAGTGATGAATAGATATCAATATACAATCCGTTGAGCAAATACACGGTGAATACAGACTACGATTTGATAGGATGACCTTAAATGTTGGCTTCATACTAATGTTTCATTTAAATGGTAAAGAGGACTAGTGTCTGGCTGCCATATAAAGTACTGCGGTTTCTCTTGTGAGGCTATTTGTAAGATTTACAAAATGAATCCCTCCGTCAGTAGATGAGTGTGTGCGTAGTTTCTGATACCCTAGATACAAGTCACGAACTTAGGGGTCAGTTACTTTTAGTGGGTAGGCCCAGCCCTTCTGGCCGGGAGAGCCCTACATGCCACCGGGGGTCAAGCCAATCTCGGCTTACGGTGGTATGCAGTTCTATGCATTTTCACAGCGTAAAAAAGGGGTCAGTTACTATAATGAGATGATGTAGTGAATGATTATGTTATGTTCTTCTCCTCTCTCTCTCTCTCTTAAAGGTAATCAACACACATATGACTCTTCTAAGTTGCAGATGTTTTGGGTATTTATTCAAAAGTAACTGGTTCGATTCCGAATTCATTGTTATATTTTTATTAGACATTATAGGCTACCCGTAATGACTTCAAGTAAAATTTCAAGTAGTCTCAAGTTTCAAGTAGTCTCAACTCACAAGTTTGTCTTTGTCACTAGATATAAAGTAAGAAAGAGACAAAACTAACTTTACCTGATGACTAACTTTACTTTAAGGTCGTGAAATAGGACCTAAATGATATTTGTAAGGTAACAGACCGGCATTTACTTAATATTAACAAGTATTTCATTAAAATAACTTTTTATTTCAACTTAAAGACATCACAAACTGAATCTGATATCAAAAGACAAATTCCGCTTGCTTTACGTACCTACTTAGCGTCTTGTTGGAGCAGAACTACAGAAATTAACATATAAAGTGCATTTCCAAAGTTTGGAGCTTAAATTTGGAGTATTATTTCAGCAGTTTCACTTGTTTTAGACGAAATATTATGGAAAATATTATGTGCTCCAGCCACTTGAAAAATCCCTTGTATCCAAGAGGAATAGTGAATATTCGATGCTATATGAGTAAATTACTCAGAGTAATCGTGCAGTGTTCGACCCGGGAACCGAACTCCAGTAGACAGACAGACACATACCATTAGTACATAAGGTTACCTTTCCACCAGCCTGTCTAGCATGACTATGCGTGATAAAATATATAGACACCACGAAATAATATCGATTTCGCGAGCATAACCAAATGAGTTATGGCGTGGTACGATATGATAAAATTAAATATGGCGGCTATATTTATTATATTTTGACAGGTGGATGTTGATAAATTGCTTTATCTATCGCGTTTTCGAAGTCATGCTAGCCCGGCATAGCTATGCTATGCTACGTTGCTACGGATGCGTAGTATGGCCACATAGCATAGCCCTGGTCTAAAGACACCCTATCACTAGTACTTAAATTAAGTTAGTTGGTTTGTATGATACATAATGAACAGTCTTTCTCAATGGTCTTTCATCAATCTGCTGCTCTGCCCTGCCCTTCATAGCATCTTTTTCAATTGTCATACCCTCTTAAATGAGATCAACAGCAATTTCCGTACCTCGTATTCGAAGGACCGACTGTGAATGTATCATTTATTAAAGTTATATGTTGAACAAGTATATAAATCATATTTCCGAATAAAATTATAGATAAAATAAAAAATAAAATAAATAATGTTTGATGTCATAATTATAAAAAAAGAGAATTAAAACAGAAATATTAAAATTATAAAACTACATTATGACAAAAGGTATACCGCTCAGCTTGTGCTGCTCCAACAGTGGGCAGCGCTGGTTTTCAGTGGTCACCTAGATAAGGAAGTTTTAGTGGATAATTGGTACTCATCAAGCAAAAAATAACCATAACAACTAAGTTTGAGAAGGCTTGTTCGTCTCACTTACATATTTTTAATTTAACACTATCACTTGAGTTGTTTGTCTCGATATTTATCTCGCCGTCGCGTGGGTGTGTGTGTCAATGAGTGTGCGTAGTTTCTGATACCCTAGATACAAGTTACAAGCTTAGTTAGGGGTCAGTTACTGTAGAGATGATGGAGTGAATTATAATGTAATGTTTACCGCCGGCCGCTGCTAGTATTTATTATGTTCAATTCTTACTTGTCTATCAATTACCTAGGTCTACATAGTAGTAGGACTATTGGGAGTTTTGTGTTACTGGTAAGTCTACTGGGTACAAAATTCCCAGTAGTTCAACTGGTAAAACTACTGGGATGTGGCCGTTCATTTGTGTGTCACTAGATCAGTCAGTCAGTCAGCCACGATACCTTTCATATACAGAATTACAGATGACGAAATATTACAAATGTAACAAAAATCCCGTTTTCAATACACCTGTACTGTATAATATTATCTGGTATCAAAAATTCATATCCAAAGGACACGTATTTTCCTCAAACATTTCATATTCTTTTGTGACTAGGACCCGTTCAATGTGATATAAATATTATATTTTATTTCCCTTTATTGTATTATAAGGTTTTTTGACTGTATTGAAGTTTTTTTCCATAGTTAATAAACTCTTAGGTTTGGTTATTAAGTAAGGTTAGATGTACTGAATAATTGCAAGAAAAATAAATTGAAATTATTATATGAAAATCAAAAGAAAATTTAACAGAAAACTACCTACATGCAGACAGTTGTATGTAGTATCTGAAATAATCGAATATTTATCCTAATGAACTGTAGTCACCACTGTTATTGCCGTTCCCGTAAGAATACTAGGAAAAAATATTACCTACTAGCAGCACCCCGCGGCTTCACCCGCGTAGTTCCCGTTCCCGTGGGAATTTTGGGATAAAAAGTATCCTATGTGTTATTCTGATGTATAAGCAAGATTATTGTAAATTTTCATTAAAATCCATTCAGTAGTTTTTGCGTGAAAGAGTAACAAACATCCATACATACAAACTTTCGCCTTTATAATATTAGTAGGACTAGCTGTGCCCCGCGGTTTCACCCGCGTAGTTCCCGAAAGCGTGGGAATTTCAGGATAAAACAGCCTATATTCTTTCCCGGACCATAAACTACCCCTGTACCAAATTTCAAGTCAATCGGTTCAGTAGTTTAGCCGTGAAAAGGTAATAGACACACAGACAGAGTTACTTTCGCATTTATGGTATTAAATATTTCCTATAGCCTTCCTCAATAAATGGGCTATCTAACACTGAAAGAATTTTCTAAATCGGACCAATAGTTTCTAAGATTAATGCGTTCAAGTAAACAAACTTTTCAGTTTTATAATATTTCTACTATGATTTTAGTTAAAATTGACTGAGAAGACTGAGTGTTTTATAAAGAAGATTGACCTTCATACTCGAACTTAGATTAAGTGAATCGATTTATTTTGTTTGAATAAGAGGTAGGTACATCTTAAGGTCGAAAATCCTTGAAAGCTTTTTAAATTATCGCAACTAAACATTTGAATAAACGGTTTTTGCGGTAAGCAAAAATGAACTTTGAAGATACATGTCTGTCTATCCCAATAAGGCATGTTTTTTAAATGCGGGAATGATGTTTTGAATAATATTGCTTTTGAAAAAATGTTAGTCTAAATACGATTAAATATAAAATCTTTTCACTTTATAATATTATATTAGGTTACAATAATGATACAAAATGTTATTGACAAAACGAATAAAAATAAATTTACAAGACTTGCTTACGCTAAACAATTAAATCAATAATTGTTTCTCCATTTAGCTGGGTCCACACTATACGATCCAACGCGATCTGATCGCGTTCCAAATGTGACAGGCGGCGTTGTATAAGCCGCGCGCGATCCACACCGTCCACACCGCGCGCAACTTGGGATCATAGTGCTGCCTCGCGCGATCGGAGCGCGGTGGATAGTCCGGTGTAGACCCAGCTATTAATTTTAATCCGCTACTCCTTCTACATAACTGTTTGCAACGGCTAAGAAGTAGCACCATACTGAAAAAAGAAAAAAACACAAATGAATGCCTAAGCTATTGAATTTCACACATGTCAAAGTCGATGTCACTGTCAGTAAATTGTCATGCCACAGACATTGGGTGTGTTTCTGCGGATGGAAGTACTAGGTATCTATGTTATATGGTCTGACTTTTGCTGCCTTATTTGCGTTGCATTTTTAGTCTGGTTTAGCACAAACCAGGTTTTAAAATCTGATCTAAGTACAATTGTAAATACTGTCGAATACTAAAGTGACAGATTTGATTGACAAGGTGTGACATGTCTAAAAAAACTAGTTTTAAAATTTAACGCAAATAAGACGATTGGAGTTATATTGTCGCCATTTTCCCTGTCTTGCCAATTCTGACAGATATATATGATAATGACAGCAAAAGTTAGGCAGCGCCTATTGACCAAAATGAGTGTGCTCAGAAAGTGAGACTATCCAACTTGGTTAGTACTCAGATATTTATAGCTGGAACACGTCCATTACATAAAATACTTTTCAACACACTTGCTCATAAAGGGGCTCTTATTTGTGCAAAAACAGTTTAATAATGACACGTTTTATTCACTAGTGAGTTATAGATTGTTTTTTTAAATTGCTTTCTTTTGAAAAAGTTTCGATACCAAAAAAAATGTGTCCATACATTTTAAAAACAAACTTCAACTATGTTTCCTTACTTTTGGTAGGTCTATGGTCGATTCCATTCATTCATTCATTCGTTCATTCGTTATTTTTTTTAATAAGTATATTCTTTTAGTCTTTGGCCGATCACCATTGTTGTGTTGGATGCGCGCGAATAGAAAAACTGTTTATTTATTAGCGAAAAATTATAATTTCTTCGCAAATGTGTTGAAAAACGTTGTATGGTACACGCGTGTATTGATGATTACTATCCTCGGCTATCTTCAGACCCTCGCCTGACGGCTCGGGCCTCAATAGCGCCTCGGAAGAAATCACCAACTTACCTCGCTTGTTCCATGACTTATATATATCCAGCAGTGGACGATCATAGGCTGATGATAATAATTATATACGTTTCTATCTTCACTTCCCCATATCAATTACTTCCCAAAACATATCTTTATTAAGTATTTTATGCAGACTAAGAACGGACTACCAATTAACATAATTAAATAATACAGTCCGGATGTTACTTTTATAATTAAAAACACAAATTGAGTTTGTCATCATAATTTTTGTAGCGTTACAACGCTACCGAGTAAAAGATGTAATAATTTTAATTTGGTCTCTCTATTAATTACGGGACTTAATTAAATGGAAATTAATTGTTGTTTTTTGACAGTGACGTTGACAGCTAGCTTGCAATATGTCCTTTCTTAGATTTTAGCAGATCTTTAAATTGGACTTCTTTAGTAGTTTATTTTCCAGATTTTCTTACATAACAACCTTCTCCTGGCAATAACAAATCCAACAAAAAAAGATTAAGCAAAGTCGGTCCAGTCGTTCACGCGTGATGCCGTGACCAAGGAAGCATATTCAGTAGGTCTGAGAATCTGCCAACATCTATTTTTCATCACGAAATTCCCACGGGAACGGGAACGCGTGTGAAACCGCGGGGCGCAGCTAGTCTTATAATAAAATTCTCATGTCACAATGTTCGTTCCCGTACTCCTCCGAAACGGCTTGACCGATTCCCACGGGAATGGGAACTACGCGTGTGAAACCGCCGGGCACAGCTAGTTTTTATATATAGAGATATTGCCTTAATCAGTAGTCCTAGTTAAAAGGCCCCAGTTTTAGATTAATTTAAATTTTGCTAGTTTTAAATTAACGATGAAAAGCCTGTCAAATACATTTATCATATTATGTACTCTATGTATATTTGTTCATAAAACAAACCTCTTAAACTTATCTAATAACAACGAAACTGACACGATGTTACCAAAACTTTTACTACAATTAATTAATAACATTTCAAAACTCAATATTATATCATAAAGTTTATAGTGTTTTCATAATATACTTAGTTAAATTTTAAAGAACCTTTGTTAACTTCGCTTTAAATTTCTTGTTTGTAATGTAAAAATCATAGAGGTTTTATTATATATAGAGCATGGGAGCCAGGTCTCCAGTTGTCCCTCGGTTAGAAAGAGAGAGGCGATCGCGGTTATTCATTTAACGACTCAAATGTTTGTACAATAATAGGGGACCGCGATCTTCTCTCTCTTTCTAACCATAGGACGTTTCCGCTTACAGGCAGCCGTATGCCTTCCCTGCTCTATGTGTATTAACTCTATGGTAAAAATACGCAAACAAATATTCAGGTAAAGATAAAATCTTCTATAATAAAATTCTATTATCCTTTGTTTATCTATGCTTTCACATATACACACACAGACCCGTCAAACTTATAACACCCCTCTTTTAGCGTCGGGGGTTAAAAAGATAACTTACTGAAAAGAAATGCTATCAATATAAGCAAGACGCAAGATGCAGACAGCCAGTCCAAATCACTGAGAATACAGGACTCCGAGAACATACATTGGTACGCGGTACCGATCACCATCAGGAATCCCAGAACAACTGTCACACTCGCCAATATAATGAAACATTCGATGAAAGTTGCATCATTCTGAAAAATGAAACTAATTTTGAACCAGAATAGGATTTTTCGTAGTATTTTCTGGTTAGGTTCGTAAGGACTAGATAGCTTAACGACTCTAAGCAAAACGTCTTAGTTGCTTAAGGTGCCAAACAGCTCTCTACGACCAGTAGTTTCGGTTGTGCGTTGTCTGTCAGTCAGTCAGTACATCACTCAGTAACGGAAGAGTTTTATATATATATACTAGCAGCACCCCGCGGTTTCACCCGTTCAATTTACCCTCCTTTTCTCCCCCTGGGAAGGGTAATTTCCAAAAATCCTCTCATAGTGGTAGCCTACTCTCCCCAACAAACACACGTGTCAAATTTCAGCTCTCTACGACCAGTAGTTTCGGCTGTGCGTTGTCTGTCAGTCAGTCAGTTGTTATGCCAGTTTTTGACCGATCCTAGGCACTTCCTTGATGTAAAATAATGTTTCGTCTAGAGCTTGCGAAATGTCTGAGTATTTTTAAATGCACGATCTGCATTATTGTGTAAAGAATCATTTACTTACCATTAAATTGGCAAATAATAACATAAATCCCGAAAATATTAACAACACAGACATGGCTGCGATCCCGGATTGCATTAAACTATGTGCTTGTTTAACTGCTTGTGTGGGATCTGAAAACAAAAACGCCAATACAATATTATCATCCATAAGCAGCGCTCCGTGGTAGTTTCCACTCCTGTGAGTATGCAGGGAAAATCCTAAAAACCTTTTTCTTTAATCACGCTATCTATTAAAGAAAACCGCATTAAAATCCGTTGCGTAGTTTTAAAGATCTAAGCATACATAGTGGTGAGCGATGGCCCAAAGTTTAGCCCGCGTTAGCTCTTCTCCTATTGTGCTCGTCTCGATGAATAGGCTTTTCAATGCTCAAAGATTTTTTTAAATCGGCGCAGTAGTTCCTGAGTAAGCGCGTTCAGGTCTCTCGACTCTTCAGCTTTATAATATTAGCATAAATAGAATTAATATTAACATCAGCTCATATAATGTCCCCACTGAGGGGCTCGAGCCTAAGTACCCTGAATTAGAGTGATGAGGCCTTAGTCAACCACGCTGGCCAAATGCGAGTCGACTTCACACATAACCTTAGAATTTCTTCCCAGGTGTGTGCAGGTTTCCTTACTATGTTTTCCTTCACCGTAAGAGCGTCAAAATTAACTTACGGATTAATATAACTGCGTTAAAATATTGAAATTACCTTTTATGTCCGTCACTCCCTTTACCTCATCGAAGCTGGCTCCAGATTTTAATTCAACTATCGACAGTAACAGGCTTCCCATTACCTAAAATCAGGTAAACATAAAAACATATCTAATATATAAAATTCTCGTGTCACAGTTTTCGTTGCCATACTCCTCCGAAACGGCTTGACCGATTCTCATGAAATTTTGTGAGCATATTCAGTAGGTCTGAGAATCGGCCAACATCTATTTTTCATCCCGAAATTCCTACGGGAACGGGAACGGGAACTACGCGTGTGAAACCGCGCAGCTAGTATAATATAATATTTTTATAAACAATACAAACATATTTATAGAAAACAGATACAAGTCACGAACTTACTTAGGGGTTATTTACTATAAATGAGATGATGTAGTGAATGATTATGTTATTTAGGAGTGAATATTTGTGTGAACCACAAATGTGGTTAAATAGAAAATAAAGAATTTTGATTTGATTTGATTTGATGTTTATCTCAGTCTGGGTGTGTGTGTGAATGAGTGCGTGCGTAGTTTCTGATGCCCAGATACAAGTTTCGAACTTAGTTAGGGGTCAGTTACCATAGTGAGATGAAGTAGTGAATGATTACGTTATTTAGGAGTGAATATTTATGTAAACCACAAATGTTCATCTCGGTCTATGTGTGTGTGAATGAGTGTGTGCGTAGTTTCTGATGCCCCAAATACAAGTGTCGAACTAAGGAGTCAGCAACTATAATGAGATGATGGAGCGAATGATTATAAATTACTCACTATAGTTCCGACAGATATAAATAACATTCCAACCCGTAAACCGAATACAAAACAACATTTAGTAACTTCTGGGAATATGTCACACATGGTTGCAGTTTAATATGATCTGATCTGATATAGGAAAAACTGGGAAAATCTAGGAAAATTCTAGGAAAATCTAATCACAATTCTTGTCCCACTTTTGGCTGTATCAACAATTTCCTACTTTAAAACAAACTTTGCGCATTAATTACTGTTATTAATTTAAAATTGTTTTTAAACAATTTAATACCCTAAATTTTGATTACTTTTTTTTGTAAAAAATATTGTTTTCAAAACGCCAAGAAAATGTGACAAAAATTTCAGCTGGCAGTTATTAATTTTTATTTTTATTATGGCTTCTGCTGTCTTTCGTCGCCATTTTGTCTATGTCAAACAAGGTATAAGCATCATTGAATATTTTGGAAAAAAGGTTATACATAAAATGTCCTTGTTTATGATAAAACTTAAAGAAAATCTATAGCTCACTTTTGAATTGTGTAGTCATTATGTGCCTGAGTTCGGAGAAATAAGAGCCACTTTATGAGCAAGTGTGTTGAAAAAACATTCAAAATCCTTGTTTTAAAATCGTAGATTCTTTCAAAACTCTTTTCCCAATTTTCATTACGTTCGTAGTTCGTAGCCAGCTTACATTTTCGTAGCACACGTAGCACTGTGTAGCATATTGATGTTTAAGCTACTTATTGAAATGTTATTAGGAACCCATTTACTCAACAATGTAATGACAGTGTAACCTTTTGGGGAAATTTCAGGTGAAAGTTGCTCGGAAATATGTATTTTTAAAGGAAAAATATAATCGTATGTAGATTGTTAACGTTAAATTGAGTTTGCTTGTTGTTATAACATAGCAAGCCCTTCACAAAATAAAAATAATAGATTACCCCACAAATCAATCTGAATCAAAACAATTCGAATAACAAAGTAGACTGACCTTTTTAGAATAATATCTAGATTAGTCATAGAATAAGGATCACGACCAAGATTCTCTCTGATCTCTGAGATTAGTGTTTCATTAAGCTGAGACCACCATAGAGTTATTATAAATAGAGCAGGGGAGCCAAGTCTCCAGTTGTCCCTCGGTTAGAAAGAGAGAGACGATCGCGGTTACGACGACTCAAATGATTGTACAATTATATGGTACCGCGATCTTCTCTCTCTTTCTAACCATCGGAGGTTTCCGCTTACAGGCAGCCGTATGCGTTCTCTACTCCATGTATACCTCTATGGAAACCACTCATATTATAAGCTGTGTCTACTAAAGCGAAGTTAAAAGAGTACTAATCTATGTATCGAACTATGAACGGTCATTTTACTTGAACAATTTTTTTTTGTCAACCCACTCTGGTATGACTAAAAATAATGAACTTATTTGGACATACGAGTGGGACGACATGGGTTAACAAAAAAAAAGTTTTGTACAGTAACATTTTACTTGTACAAAACTTTTTTTTTGTCAACCCATGTGGTCCCACTGGTATGTCCAAAAAAGTAATGTCCATGTTGCTTTTATGTTTGGTTCTTAGGAGGACACGTTATATAGTAGTAAGTCACATAACAGAATGTACATATTTTATGGACATCGACGCTAAATAATTAATTAAATAAAGACTACAATTAAAATAGAGAGCGTTAAAATACGTAAACTAAACACAAATATAACGAGCGTCGTTATAACTTAATTAATTGTTTGTTTAATGCTAGTTCTACACTATGCGAGTTATAACAATACTATTACATAACATAATCATTCACTACATCACATCATCTCGTTATAGTAACTGACCCCTAACTAAGTTCGTAACTTGTATCTAGGGTATCAGAAACTACGCACACACTCATTCACACACACACCCAGACTGAGACAAACATTTGTGGTTCACACAAATATTCATCTCGTACGGGAATTGAACCCGCAACCTTACGGATGGCAGTCTGACCACTCTGCCATCAAGGTCGTCGAGCATTATTATTTAATACGATGGAATTATTCAATTTCTTACAAAAATACTAATCGGTAACTTTATTTACATGGAAGATTTTATAAACTTGTTTCGTCTGTACATACCTTAAACAGACTTACCAGATAATACGCGTAAGCGAAATATAAAATTAAATTATTCGTTTGATAATAAATTTAATAAATTGGCGAACAACACGGAATTTCGAATATTAATCGTCTCTTTGACAAACTTGTTTATTTCACATTTTTTATGGAAACTTCGGGGAAAAGATGAAACATTCTTCCTTTACAAACGCTACACAGAATTTAATTGACGATCGAGTGGTGTAGTTGATTATATTTACAATGCCTGCAGCTATGCTACTCTATACATGTTTGTCTTCCAAGCTATGTATATAGGTATGTATATTTGTCTTACATGGGATAGGTATAATAACTGATAAAATAACGACAGCATAAGTATACAAATTAACCCTTTATTTTCATTTAAAATACAAAAAAAAACTACACTCAGCTACCAAAAGCAAAGATAACAAATTTTTGCCAAAAATAGTGCTTTCAAAGATAAAAATGTTTAATTATTAGTCTAGATTTAAACCATTCTTCAAAAGCACGTACCATATAACTGCATATCCACATAATCACCGTGATCTCATAAAGAAAACCATAATCCTTTCAAAGCCTACAAAATGGTACCTACATCAAAGTAATTCTAACTCAGTCTTAAGGAAAGCTTCCTAGTAAACCTTTCAAAAGTAAAGAAGGTGCAGCATTAAGAGAACCCGTATAACTTTTTTAAGTCCAGCAAAAGTTCCTTTAGGGTGACAAATCTACATCGAGCTGTGCTGCGCTGGGTCGAGCTGTGCTATGTTTGGTTAACTCGCTCGCCATATATTTGAATGAGGATACAATCAAAGCATGCTGTGCTGCGCTGGGTGAAGCTGCGCTCTGTCTGGAGTAAAAATAACCTAGCTTCAGAAACATAGCACAGCTCAACCCAGTACAGCGCAGCACAGCTCGATGTAGATTTGTCACCCTTATAGAAATGTCTAAGTTTAATCAAACTCACGGCCTCTGGTTGAAACTACTTGCGAACTGTGTCTGTCTATCTCACTCTTACAACCAATTATTTGGCGAGGGAAAATAATCTGCCGAGAAATAGAAAATAGTGAAAATTACAGCGATGTTGGGTTTGGAGTGGAAGTGACTTTTGATGTTTATTTTAAACTTATTTACGTATACTTACTACTTACTTTTTCCTAAGAGGATTATCACCTCGGTAGACTAAATGCATGTGCCTGACAAACCAGAGGACCGGGATCCGATTCTTAGATTAAGACATGTTTAACAATGTTTACTAAAAGTTACTTTATTACATCGATAGTTAGCGTTAGCTCAAAATTCGCGTACGAAGTCGCGGGCAAAAGCTAGTAAACGTAGACTAGTATGTATTATTAAACACTACTTCTTTATGTGCTATCGGTACTTTTAATGCTGTGGCGAGTTTACTATGCCTGTCATACTAATATTATAAAGAGGAAAGATTTGTTTGTTTGTTTGTAATGAATAGGCTCCGAAACTACTGGACCGATTTCAAAAATTCTTTCACTTATGGAAAGCTAATTTATCAGTGCGTGACAAAGGCTATATTTTATCCCCGTAATCCCACGGGAACGGGAACTACGCGGGTGAAACCGCGGGGAGCTACTAGTATTGAATAAAATTGACACTGTGGCCAATTTACAAATATTTTTCCTTGTGACGAATTTTCGTTGTGACAAGTTTACAATAACGTGGGATATTTTTCAAACATAGCCATAAACTGAGATCCCCAACACGGCTTAGCCAACGATGTATTAATATAGACGTCTATTCTTACTTCATTTACTAGATATGTTTAACAATGCTGCCGCTATTAACTTGGTAATCAAAGTGCTTGTTAGTGAGCTGAATCTAAAACTTTGTCATATTTAAAGAATAGTAAACACAAAATGATAATCCTACTAATATTATAAATGCGAAAGTTTGTATGTTTGTGAGTTTGGATGTTCCACTTTCACGCAAAAACTACTGTATCGATTTTGATTAAATTTGGTACAGATGTTCCTTATAACTAGGAATAACACATAGGATACTTTTTATCCCGAAATTCCCATGGGATTGTGTATAAGTAATCGTATGTTTTATCTTAACTTTTTGTAGTCACAAATCCTACCAATAGATGGCCCTGTTACTTAATTTTTTAACACACGATGGTGAATTGTGCCGAGATTGTATGATACTACGAGCTACGCATTCTCACGGGAGCGGTTACTACGCGGGTAAAACCGCGTGGCGCTGCTAGTATAAGATAATTAAAAATATTCAACGTTAAATTTCAACACCAATATCACTAACCACTTCCATACAATCTTATCAGATGTCAATTCTCACCCGATCTCGATGTTGTTTGAGTAGTGGTTTTATTTTTATTTGTTTTTGTAATATCTATAACCATCAAAGCGGACAGAAAAATAATGATAATATCTATACTTTTACTCCATGTGAATAAAAACGTGTTATATGTACAAGTTTTTGACGGCGTTGTTGTGGAATCCATTTATTTCCGGTGTCATCTTTTGGGATAAACACGTTTAGTTTATTACTTTATTTGTGAGTTTAAATTAAGTATTTTGATTAGTTTGTTTCTATTTATGCTAAAACTACAGCTAAAACTATAGTAGATTAAAAGAATATGAAAAGATTTTGGTAAGAACACGGAATAGTGCAACCTGGGGAAGTATTGTACACTCTCACAAAGTATTGATGAAAAATAGTAGATCAAGCTATTGCGTTTCGTACGATCGAGAGGTTCGGAATTTGAATCCTTTCGGAAAAGAAGTTCAGTTTAGTGAAATGGTTCAGTTTAGCTATGGAGCCCAGACAGACTATTTATAATCTTCTTCTAATATATTTAAATTCTCGTGTCACAGTTTTCGTTGCCATACTCCTCCGAAACGGCTTGACCGATTCTCATGAAATTTTGTGAGCATATTCAGTAGGTCGGAGAATCGGCCAACATCTATTTTTCATCCCGAAATTCCCACGGGAACGGGAACGGGAATTACGCGTGTGAAACCGCGGGGCGCAGCTAGTAGTAGTATAGATTTTTCTACACGGATTTGTTCACTTTCTCATTTTTATT
This sequence comes from Timandra comae, assembly GCA_958496195.1. Taxonomy (NCBI): domain Eukaryota; kingdom Metazoa; phylum Arthropoda; class Insecta; order Lepidoptera; family Geometridae; genus Timandra; species Timandra comae. The sequence continues at coordinate 6,356,650 of OY292376.1, forward strand.
GTTCAAAATAAGAATTAGTTTTAACAGTTCACTTTTTATTACTCTCTTATCTCGAATAGAAAATGAGTCCAATTCAATAGTTTCCCGTAAAGAATTTCCGCTGTTTTATTGCATCCGACACTCGTAACGTTACTGATTCCGATTGAAAACATTCGTACTTATAAATACAAAGTATTTTACGATACCTACAAAACTGGTCTTCCACTACATGAGAGTTTGTCAAAATACAAGGGTAGTTGCCTAAAAATTTTTATTAGTCCGTCTTTTAGATTTCCAAAAAATATTGGACACGTATTTTTTTATTTTTCATGTAAACAAATAATTAATACGATACAGTGCGTCGAAAACTCGTGAAACGTCACAGATTGCGACAATTTTCACCAACAGTTGACGTCACAAGCCCCCACTCCTAAACTTTAATGCGTTATAACGAAGTCAGTTTTATTAATTTGATGAAACAAAAAATTACGGGTCTAATATTATTTTGAAATCTATCTGACGGACTATTGTTGACACATTGTTTACCCAGGAAACTACCCTATTTCTGATAATATTTATAAAATTTTATCACGAATTACTTCGATGAAATATCGTGCGATTTCCAAATATTTAAATGTGATAACTTGCTTTTGATTCTAACTGTAAAGGCGAGTCTACATTATCTAAAACTAACTGTGCCCCGCGGTTTTACCCGCGTAGTTCCCGATCTCGTAGGAACGTGGGGAAAAAATTAACCTTCCTCTTGAATTACTCTATCTATTACTGACAACCGCATCAAAATCTGTTGCGTAGTTTTAAAGATTTAAGCATACATAGAGACATAGGGACAGATAAATTATAGAGAAAGCGACTTTGTTTTAAACTATGTATAGTGATGTTATAAAACCTACATTTCTGAACATATTTAACTTAATATATAACACGTTATATTACAAAACGTAGCTAGACGCACCTTTTGTTTAAAATCTGATTTTCGTGTATTAAAATCCAGATATCCTTTACTTAAACCAACTATAAGATTAAACGCTACTACTTGTAATACAACAATACAAAAGTATTATATAAAAATTAACCATAGAAATACAAAGTAGGGTACACAAAAGGTTCTCGTGCCCGAGGCGTAATCTGAGTGACGGTTGACATTTGACCTGTCCCACACAAAATGGAGATACGTAAACCAATGTAGAACACTGTGACATAAATATGACGCTTGTATATGTATGGTGGTAGTTCTGTGGCGTGGTTTTGGTTGTATTTTTTAATTATGTACTACTAGCTGTGCCCCGCGGTTTCACCCGCGTAGTTCCCGATCCCGTGGGAATTTCGTGATAAAACGTAGCCTATGTTCTTTCCCGGACCATAAGCTACTGTACCAAATTTCAAGTCAATCGGTTCAGTAGTTTAGCCGTGAAAAGGTAACAGACAGACGGACAGACAGAGTTACTTTCGCATTTATAATATTAGTAAGGATTATCCTATTTTATACGTTGTTTTTAAAACACGTCGCTGTAATCGCATCTTATGGTTGTCAGTTTAATGAAAATGTATCCAAATGACATTAGATGGGGATACGTAAACCAATGTATAGTAGAACACTGTGACATAAATATGACGTTTCTATATGTGTAGTACTAGTTCTGTGGTACGGTTTTGGTTGTATTTATATTCAAACAAATCTATTCTATCCTTTGCGAACCCGTCAGTTCCGGTTGTCGTAGAAACTTTTATATACCAAAGTTAGAGTACTCTAAAGTTACCAATAAATAATATAGCAATGCACAAAGGACCCAAATTAAAGTGGTTTAATCACGGAGAAACTGGCCACTTTCGATTACAAAAGGAACGAACATACATAGTAAAAGAAAAAGTGAAAAAAAAATAAAGAGTTACTTAAAAATCATGCACCTAAAGTCATTGTGGCAATATACTTTGTTGAGATTATACATCTGGCCATACATAATGCTCGTATGATCGAATTATTTTTGAAACAAGGAATCTCATAAAATAGTGGTAATATTAAATAGAAAGATTCTTTTGCAGACCCAAGTAAGTATTAGTATCAACTATATCGATCCATGTCACCATGACGGACTGCCATCCATAAGGTTGCGGGTTCGATTCCCGTGCGTGGTGAATATTTGTGTGAACCACAAATGTTTATCTCGGTCTGTGTGTGTGTGAATGAGTGTGTGCGTAGTTTCTGATACTCTAGATACAAGTTTCGAGCTTAGTTAGGCGTCAGTTACCATAATGAGATGATGTAGTGAATGATTATGTTATAATGGTGGAAGCCTTAACAAATGTATATAAAGCCCTACCCTTAAGACGTAGATAAATATTATAAACTATTCAAACCCAGTCTCCAATCTGCACCTGATACCTTTCCATCCATTTCTTACACTTTACGATACAAACACATCACAAATCCATCAAAATTAAACCTCTATCCATTCTAAAACCAACGTTATTGTAACCTAGATAAAGTCTAAACTCTACTGCATTTTTAACAAAAGCTCCATGCATCGTGTTAAATAGGCATCAACTTGATGTCTATTGTTAGAAGATTTAATGCCTAGAATCTAGGGTATCTAGATATAGGTTAAACCCTAGACTATTTATGTTAAGATAGACGTTTTAAGTAGGTTAGTTTTGTAGAACAATGTTATTTAAACCTTTATTAATACACCTTTATTTGAAACTAGCAACGCCCCGCGTAGATCCCGTTCCCGTGGGAATAATGGGATAAATTATAGCCTATGTCACGCATTGATAAATTAGCTTTCTATAAGTGGAAGAATTTTTAAAATCGGTTCAGTAGTTTTGGAGCCTATTCGTTATAAACAAACAAACAAATATTTCCTCTTTATAATATTAAGTATAAACTAGTTGTACCCTGCTATTTCTTACGAATCAATGGTTCAATTCTGTATGTAAGTGTCTTTTTTCAAACGAGGCTCAAATTTGAAGTCACCAACATGCACTAAGCTAGCGTGTTAATTAAGAATTTCTTCTTTACTGTAATATCATCACTCACAGACGCATTAACAAGGGTAAATGTCTCTCTTCAACAGTTAGAATTCTTCGAAATAACCTTAATGTTTACGTAAAAATATATTAGAAACAAAATTTTCTATAAAAATAATCGCCATCTTTAATTCTCGCCACATTAAAACCACTCTGTCCCAAACCAAAAATCTTAAAATAAAACAGATGGAGTGGAAAACGTTACTGTTTTTATTTACACCAAGCTTTTACACAATTTTGGCCACACCAAATTATTGAAGAAAAATGAGCTCTATCCTCTTGACTATAAGAGCGATCCTTAAACCCGTATTATTGTTATATTTGTCATTGTAAAACGACTTTTATTACCATAGATATAAGGGTCATATGGTCGTTGGTGATGTTTCTAATGATGGTATTGTCAAGTACAGGGTATATCATTAGTTTAGTTAGAAGGTTTAAATCTAGTAGGCGACGACGACTGACAGATGGAATAACATTTGAAATCTTGGAGGATTCAAGAGGAATGAACATGCTTGTTCAGGGGTCCTTCTTGTTTAACATATGGTTGTTAATCAATGTCCAGCGTGGTCGTGGCTTGTCAGGAAGCTGTCTGGAACACGTATGTTCACATTATTATATTCAGGGCTTATTTTACAATCTTAAAGTAACGTTCCGAGTAAGGACATACATGTTTTGTCTTTGTCACTTGATATAAAGTAAGAAAGAGATAAAGATAACTTTACTTGGTGAGTAAGTTTACTTGAAAATCGTGAATTAGGCCCTCAGACATACGAGTATAGGTACAACCTACAAAGTAATCTAAATAATGCCATTTCGATGTCTCGATCAGGTTACACTAACCGTGCTCACAGGATGACAACATAGGATACTTTCATTCCAAAAATTCCCTTTTAGACACGACTTTTACTAGTAAAACCTAACACAACCATTAGTTATTCCACAAAATGACAACAAATGTCAAGACAAATCAAAGCTATTTAACAAACTCCGCGTAAAACAAACAAAATCTTGAATCGTGATGAAAATATTTAACCGCGAGCTTACTCTGAGAATCGAACCAACACAAGCCATGTATATAAAGGTGGCCATTGACGAGTCAGTTTAACTGATCAGTTGAAATGGTGTCCGTCCGAAAATGGTCGTCAATCACTGGAGCGATTCCAGATTAGTGGGAAAATCTAGTAGACCTAAAACTTTGCCTGCCTTATTTGCGTTGTATTTTTAGTCTGGTTTAATAAAACCTGGTAAGTATTTGACACCTTGTCAGTCAAATCTGTCACTTTGACAGTATTCAAAATTGATTGTTAAACCTGGTTTAGTGCTAAACCAGACTAAAAATGTAACGCAAATAAGGCAGTGCGAGTTACGGCACAGTTTAAGACTTGTTTTAGTCTCACGCCAACGGCACGCGCACCGTCCGAGATATATGAACTACTAGGAACCGTGCGCGCTGATAGCCACGCGTCATTCAAAAACGGTTAAAAATTATCCTATGTCCTTCTCCTGGTTCTAAGTTACCTCCCCACCAATTTTCAGCCTAATGAGTTTGGCCGTTCTTGAGTTCTAAATAGTGTAACTAACACTTTCTTTTATATTATAAATAAATAAATCATTTAATCATTAATAAACGACTACGTTAGGTATATGTCTGGGTATACGAGTATATATCGTAGGTATATAAATAGTTCCTAGAAGTTCATATATCTCGGCCATCAGCCCTGACGGTGCGCGTGCCGTCGGCGTGAAACTAAAATCTGCCTTATATCTGGACTGATCAGTTCAACTGACTCGTCAATGGCCACCTTAAGTATATTTATTTATTTATTTATTTATTTATTTATTTATTTAGAAAAAACATCAACAGCTTCATACATTAAACATTTTTTATAAGTGTACAACAAAATCAAAATTCTGATGTATAAAGCCAATAACAGATGTTTATAGCATTTACAAACAAAGGTTCAGAGACAACTTAACAAGTTAAACATAATGAAACAAAAATATGAAATTAATACAATTAAAAAAAATAGAAAAATAAAAATGGGTATATATAAAACTAAACAAAAGATCTTAAGCAGATAAATTTATGATGAACAAAGATGATTGGTAATTTGATGCTTAAAAATATTGAGGGAGTTAAAGAATATGTCGAGGTCAGGCAGTTTAGCGTTAAATTCGTTGTAGCAGTTACATATACGAGGAATGGGTGCGTGTTTGCCTATGTTCGTCCTGCAGATGGGTGTTGCAAATGTTTTGGTTATGGGCTTTCTAGGTAAATGGAATGGGACAGAGAGAGGAATGCGTTCAGTAATCTGTGCACAGTTAATGGAGTTATTGAGGCATTTGTGGAGGAAGAGAAGATCGTGTATTTTCCGTCTATCGCGCAGTGACATCATGTTAAAATGCTCTCTTCGAAGGTCATAGGGACATCGGTGAGAAATGCCTTGAGATGAAAAAGCGAGGTGTCTAGTAAATGCACGCTGTAGGGATTCGATAAGCTGTGAGTGCACTGCATAAACGGGGTTCCATACTGCGCTGGCGTACTCAAGTTTACTTCGAACAATTGTGTTAAAAAGTATAATTTTAGTTTTATTATTGAAACATTTAGAGTTTCTTTTGATAAAACCTATCAGTTTTGATGAATCTAGGACAATTCTTTTAATGTGCGAGGTAAACTTGAGTTTACTGTCTGTATATTGCTTACGTATGTGTGTATGTAAATAAATACGAGTAAATTCATTACAGGCGTTTACAGGAGAACTACCGCGTGAACCAGTAATGAGATGTAGCGATAGAAGAAACGTACCGAGTAATTAATAAAATTGGATATTAAATTACGAAATTTTGGTTTTAATTTGCGAGGATACTGAGCATTGTATTTTCTATAAATTATGTTAATGACGGAGATGTTAAGCAAATATTTTAAATATATAATCATTCACTACATCATCTCATTATAGTAACTGACCCCTAACTAAGTTCGAAACTTGTATCTAGGTTATCAGAAACTACGCACACACTCATTCACGCACACACCCAGACCGAGACAAACATTTGTGGCTCACACAAATATTCACCCCGCACGGGAATCGAACCCGCAACCTTACGGATGGGAGTCCGGCATGGTGACCACTCTGCCATCGAGGTCGTCGTCACACAAATATTTTTGTTGATTAATTTGGAGATTAGTTAAACGTCACACAAAGAAGTTATCACTCAACAAAAAACACTAATCCTTTGTGTATTAGCTTTTAAAATAGTACTGTAAAGCAAATATCTTTCTCTCATTGATGATTTTAGTATAACTAAGCTCTTACCCTATTCATTTTGGTCACCCCAAACCCCAGTCATACATATTTTGAAAAAATATAACCCAGGAATCACTTACGAAAACTACTAGTATGAGTACAGCTATAAAATTTTGTTCGTAATTTTTCACGATTATTAAATCAAAATCAAACCCAGTCTTCCCCTTCAAAATTAATTTTTAATTCAAAACCCTACACTCAAAAATGACCTTTAACAACTACACAATAGAGTATCAAATTTATTAAATTTGTGAATCGCTGTATTGTATTTCTGTTCCATTTGTGTCAAACGTAAGAATCAATCGGATTTATCTGAACACAATTTGTCCCTTCGAGTCAGCTCATGTGTGATTGGTTTTAGTCCCAATAAATGATATTGGGACGATGGTAGTGCTGTATGTATGATTGGTACTTCGGACTTTATACATTATTAGTGGAAAAACGTTTTTATATAGAAACTAGCGGCGCCCCGCGGTTTCACCCGCGTAGTTCCTGTTCCCGTAGGAATATACGGAAGTAAAATTATGCTAAAAACCTTCCCACTGAATCACTCTATCTATTGAAACAAACCGCATCAAAATCCGTTGCGTAGTTTTAAAGATCTAAGCATACATAGGGACAGAGAAAGCGACTTTGTTTTATACTATGTAGTGATACTCTTATGTTATTAAACTAAATATTTGATTACACTCTTGCTGTCTGAGAAAGAAACTTCGGATAAAGATACATAATTAAAAGTATTTTTGGAATGAACGCTTTACCTTGAGCAGGATTTGAATCTGCAATCTTTATGCCTTTTCGAAGAATGTCTCTCTATTGAAGAACAAAACTGTACGAAAATTTACCTTTAGAGGCCAATTTAAAACAGAACTATATGAAAAGTTAGGGGTCACGTTAAAAAGGTCAAGACTTATTAGATACTAGCTGTGCCCCGCGGATTCACCCGCGTAGTTCCCTATCCCACGGGAATTTCGGGATAAAACATAGCCTATGTTCTTTCCCGGATCATAAGCTACCCTTGTACAAAATTTCAAGTCAATCGGTTCATGCCATGCATAGCCATGAAAAGGTAACAGACAGACAGAGTTACTTTCGCATTTATAATATTAGTAGGGATATAATTATAAAAAAAAAAACAAAAAGAAACAAAAGAAGTGCAACAAAGAAGAAAAGAAGTTTTTTTTTCGGAAGTATTTTTTTCTAAAATTTTTTTTCTTATTCGTTTGTTTGCTGCCCCTACCCTCAGATCTCATTACAGGTGAGTTGCTCAAGTAGCAGTAACCGTATTAAGTTGCGCAACTATCGTACCACACTTGCCTTTCACGTTAAAAATGTATCCAACGTTTTGAAAAACAAACACAAGTGCGTTTTTTGTGTTTTAAACTTTGAAAGCTTGATCTATGAAATTTTGAAGATCCGATAAAACGTAGTATGTAAGTATTTTGATTATCTGAATTTTGGGTGAATTCTAGGGATATCCCGAAACAACATTTTATTAAAATATATTTTATCTCGTGCTCAATTTCCTATTATAACAAAATTCCCACAGAGTCTACAAAAACAAGAATGACGCAGGACCGAGCTAGCGTAACGTAGCGTATAAATTCGGCTAGATCTTTTTACTACAAGTACTTATACAATACATATAAATATTTTTTCATAAGTATATCCATCCCGTTGTGCCCTTCCACCTGCACACGAAAAAACCTGATGGAGGCAAATGGCGCTGATGTGAAAGTAGCTGAGTTTTGGTCCGGGAAAATTTAGTATTATATAGTATTTATTATTTTATTTTCTTTACTTAAATATATTATTTTGTGGCCATTGACACGATAGAAGAATAAGTATAAGTAAATAATTTAGATAGTTTTACAAGTTAACCTAATTATTTGGATAAGTACTTACTATATCCTCTCAACCAGCTTTCTGTTACCCAAGCAAGCTAAAATCATCATTCCACTCACAGAGCAAGGAATGTGTTACGCTCGTAATCACGCAAGCGTATAATCTCTCAATGGGGTGGTATTTCATCCCCATTGTACGTTTACACTGACTTAACTATCTATTACCTGACTCCCGCAAAATGTATTATAATTATTGATTTTAGAAGCGTTATGTATGTAGTGTCTTGTGGTTTTACCCGCGCGAATTCCGATTTCGTGGGAATTTTGGAATGCAAAGGATATTCCGGCTTATATTGGTTTGGTACACATATTCATTGGGCACTAAAATTCGAATCATTCCACAATGCCCCACCAAGACACCCCACCTAGTGGAGCAAAGTGGAATGGCTTAATTTTTTCCGTATATTCTGCCCCAGCTATTTCGCTTTAGTGGGGCAGATTTCTTGAAAATCATAGCTTCGTAATTTCGTAGTTCTTTGTAAAAGTATGACAAACAGAATCCATCACCCCTACTCATAACATTAATAGCTGTGTTCCGTGGTTTCACTTGCGTGATTCCCGTTTTTTTATCTTGTGGGATCTTGTGGGTTTCAGAATAAAAAAAATATTCTTTAACTTTATTCCTAGTTATCAGTACTGGTGGGTCAGCAGTTCTCGAGCTGTAAGTATTATGGTGGCTCCACATCAGTGCCGTGAATTCACGTGCGAATTCTCGCCGTGAATTCACGGGACGACCGGGGGAACAGGCGTGAACGTGCGTGAACTCGGCGAAAACCGTCCACATTAACGTTCGCGCTTGTTCACGGAGCTTCACGGCACTAATGTGGAGCCGCCAATAATATTAATACAAACTCGATTTTGCTATACATATTACATACATATAGATATTTAATTAGTCCTAATACACATGTCACCAAAAGGCTTACCTACAATCAGTTCTATTCATGCGAACGCCATCACCTGTGGATTCTGCTTAAAGCTCAAAATTTAATTTGAATGTATTACCCCGTAATCCTTGTACCATATACTGATTACGGGAATAATTTCAACTCAAACTGGGAAAAGGGGAATTCTACATTAAACCAGGTTTATGGTACAGATGAAAGCGTTATTGGGCCGCCTTGAGTGATGACATGAGAACATAAATACAAAGAGAACAAGGCAGTGACCTACAGTGTGCTATAAGTCGGTAGTCGGTAGTAGTACCTATGAGTAGTACCTACCCGGTAGTGCTTTTGATAACTATGTCAAAAGCACTACTACCGGGTTGAACAAAAATTATTGTATCTATTCGTTTGTTTCTTTTGGTAGCGAAAACATCCAACACTCACAAAAAATGTTCCAACGAAGGTGTTCCGGGTTCTATTCGTGCTATGCATGTTTCCTATTTCCAAATGATGGCTCGAGTTCAAGATCAATATAATTTGGCAGAAGTGGTGATTACACCTCATCACTGTATTAATACCATCAGTAGGATATTATGGAGGGTATATTTGCCTGCCATTCCTTCACTCACTTTCGGTGTGATAAAATGCCCAATAATATCCTACGGAGTAGGAGCCGTTCAACATTTCCGTTTTAAAACTTGATTTACTTACTTTTTTATTACAATAACAACAATAACTGCGGCTCATGCTGACGATATGCTTCACTTTATAAATGCTAGTAGTGAAAGAGAGAGAGATACCTGTATCCTGCAGTAGAATCTTAGAAGCTGATATTTTAACTTACTTTACCAATAAATAAACCTGAATACTATTTTAAATGGAAAACATTCTACGATTCTAATTTCATTTCAAATTATAAAAGTTTCCTTTAAGATATCTAGGCTACTCTTTGTGAATATCGCGAGGCACAAGCTTACCATTTTAAATAATACTCCTTTATGTATTAGAATATAGCACACGTGTATACATTTTCTATATAAGAGTCTATGATGCTTGTTCTATGAATGGTAAGAACGGATAAAGATATTATTATTATTCATATATACATTTATTTTCTTATTTTTTAAGTTTTTACAATATACATATATTAAAAATATAAACAAAATATACAATATTATTATTTGTTATGTCTTTTCCATTCACGGGACTATTAAGGAGTCCCGGTCTTTTGGAAGGCTAGTATGGGGCCAAAGCCAACACACGGAAGCCCTTTGACATATTTAATCTTGTGTAAAGGGTTCACAATCCGGCGACTATCCCTGTATAACACTATAAAATGCATCCAAGGACAGTCCCCGGTTCTGCTGGGACTATTGCAAATATATGGAAAACTACGACTGGGTTATGGGAATGGGATGTTTAATGGACTGGATATTGGGGAACTATGGGGACTATGACACCCGCCGATACAATGCTATAAACATGTACGAAGTGGCGGATGGAGACTTGCCAGCTCTATAACTGGGCCCTCCAAACAAGTCGCTCGAGTCGCAACAAGGGGGCAACATGAAACGAGCGGCTTTGAGAGTGGAGCAGACGCCCTGGGTTTATTATTATTCTTTTTGTAAATGTACGTATTTAGAAAATACCTAGACCAAGGCAAACATATAAGTAATAATATATTAATGCACTGCACACAAATGTTTGTCTTGAGCGGGAATCGAATCCTTATCATTTCAAGCCTTCCTACAGCCAACTTTACCACTTGGTCATCGATAGATAAAATAATAAAATACAGATAATTTATCCTACTAAACGGCTGACCGTTATAAGTACTCGTAGTTACTGATAACTATAATAAGACGATATTATAGTACTTGATTAGTCACTAATGAACATTGAACGTATAGGCTAACTGATGGTCACTTACCATCAGTTGTGTCATTACTCCTTATATACATTAGAAACACCAAAGTTAAACCAAAAATATTTGATACTAGCTGTGCTTCGCAGTTTTACCTGCATAGTTCCCGATCTCGTGGAAAATTCCCCTTCCCCGGACCATAAACTACCCCTGTACCAAATTTCAAGTCAATCGGTTCAGTAGTTTAGCCCTGATAAGCAGATACGGATTAGGACTTCATGATGCCCTAAGCAATCCAAGCCTTCGGGCCCCCACTGAGCTCACTATGTTCAACGAGGTAGGGCGTATTTCAAGCATAGCTACCTATCATGTGTTCTGGTGCCCCCCCCCCCCCCCCCCCCAGACGTGGTTGCTTAATTTGATTAAGGGTTAATCCGGGACTGCTGATAAGGTAACAGACAGAGTTACCGTGGCATTTAAAATATTGGTAAGGCTCAGAGGCTAGGGGAAGGTACTTTAGTTCCAAAAACTCTAAGTCATCATGAGAAAAGCTATAACTTTTGTGTACAAGTAAATATCCTGAGTAAGGTACTAGGTATCGGAAAGGACAGCGATCGATCATTTTCGTAATAAAATTCCATGCAGGGTTCCTATATTATCTATTGGGTTACTATACTCAGATGGACGGAACGCGCAAGCGAAAATCGCCTCTATAGGTAGAATTCTTTGATCTATACCAATTCGCCAGTCCAAACTCACAATACTTACTGATGAAATATAAAGCAAATTATAACAATATTTAGTAATAAAAAAAGATACGCACAAGCGTACTAGACCAAAATATGTAGTTCTAAAAGTAGGTTCCTATCTATATTTCTAGAGTAACTTATGATATCGTGCTTTACTTGAAGTTACTTAAGTTTCACTTTCCAAGTATTGGCTCCATCAGTTCATTCCGATATGGAAATTATATATGTATGTAGAATCAGATTATTTACTTCCTTATATTATAGTATAGCCCTCTGGGTTGTGAAGGTCTGATGGCAGTCGCTTCACGTAAAATACTGACATTCCGCCAAATCTGGTTAAACTGAAAACCCACTCCAAATAGACATAGGATAAAGGTTCAGAAAAGAGATATTTTACAGATAACATTACATATTTATTACCTACCTAGTTAATGAAGAAGCTAACATTATGTTCACTGCCATATTTCTTTCTGCCACAAACAAAGTATTAAACATTATGTAAATTACACATTCAGACACAATAACAGCGACCAAATACGAATATAATAACTTCAGCTCGATTAAACTTCCAAACGGTTGGCGTTAATGTGAAATATTAAGTACATACGTGGATATTATTATGGTAAGTGGAACGTTGGTGGAACATTCGATGATCGGTGTGCTGTGAAATCGGGTACATCTTGCGCAATGTGGTGATTTACGGGGTTTTATTATGGGGAGCAAAATAAAATAACCTACCTCTTTTTCACATTGGAGAAAGATATTGCTGTCTACCACCGAGAATCAAAGGGGAGATCTTGGTGGTTATGTGAGGCTCTCTCGGCCAGAAGGGCAAGGCACGTAATGTGGTGACTTTCGGGGTTTTATTATGGGGATCAAAATAAAATAACCTACCTCTTTTTCAGGCTGGGAAAAAGCAATGCGGTCTACCACCGGGAATCAAAGGGGGGTTTTGGTGGTTATGTGGGGCTCTACCATCCAGAAAGGCAAGGCATAACCACTAAAATTACAGCGAAAAATTTTACCTAACTAACATCCGTTGTCAATTGTCCTAGTAAAAGTAGTTTTAATTGTCAAGCGACATCTACCGCTGGGTTCAGCTGAAAATCAGCGCTGTGACTATTTAATAGTTATGGCTTCGAGCTGAGCTGAATACCATTTTAGTGTTTATATTTTTTTTTGTATTTTTTTTTCTTTTAGTTTTAAGTTTAAGCTTAAATCTCTTTAATTGTTTCATTTTACTATAAAAAGTGTATGTATAAATACTGAATAAATTCTAGTTTGGGACTATGATGGGTGATGTGTTTATCGAAGTCCTGGATTCGGTTCCTAAGTAGAGTGTGCTATTTTCTAAATGTTGCTCAAGTCAATTCGTATACTTACTTCAGTTGTGTATTTTCCAAGCATGGCTCGGGTTTATATTTCATAGATAGCTGTTCATCTTTTCAACCGGTGTGACACCAAATCAATGACGCGTACTTCACAGTTTTCGGGAAAATTCTGTTTATCTGAACATTTTTGATTTTATAAAAACTGAAATGTTATACAAAGGTAGTACTTATTCACAACATTTTTTATTTATTTAAACATATGGAGGATGCAACATGTTTCGAAATGATGAAATGAAATAAAAGTAAATAAAGTATATCTACCAGATTACATATTTAAAGCAATCAATGATGTACAATAAAATATAGACGTGTTTATCGCACTTTCGAACCCCCATAACTTTTAAACGGGTCAACCGATTTTCATCAAACATGTCTAAGAACACTCGCACGTAAGTCCCCTTTAATACAAAAAAAAACTAAATTAAAATCGGTTCATCCGTTCGGGAGCTATGATGTCACAGACAGACAGATACACACACACACACAGACACGTCAAACTTATAACACTCCTCTTTTTGCGTCGGGGGTTAAAAAGGAGTGAGTGCAGAGCGAGACGCCCCGCACTCATCCTCCTGATGAAGGTCACCGAATGTGGCTGAAACTAGTCGAGTGTACCGACTTAATGAGGTACGTGTAAACATCCCGTGATTCTTCTTTTTACAACAAAAAAGGAGGCAATTATTAACATTCTGCATAAGTACTTAGTTACAAAGCTGCGTAAAAAAAATGTTGCGAAAAAATTACCCTCTTTCTCTCTCTCTCTGTGACAACAGGTATTTCGGATTTCAGCAATATTTTTATTTCATTTTTTCAAGTACATGAGTTAGATCTAGTTTTCGTGGTTTTTCGAGCAACGTAACGTTGGTGCATGACACGTCTTTGCCACATCTATACTACGAATATAATACGTCATCAACAAAGAAATACTGGACAAGTACGAATTAAATTCGCATGAAGAGGATTTCATTAAAATGTATTCCAACAACAATGATTTTCCAGCATAAATTAAAGTGAACCTTATATAATGTTGTAATAAAACTCATATTTAATATTCATCAGAACTGATTTTCATATTGAAAATGCATCATCACGTTCTCTAGTTCTTGTAAAAGGGACAAAATGTTTTACTAGCTGTATTCTGCGATTTCACTCCATCAAAATAAAGGTATAATAGATGTATGTGAACATATCTAATGGCAGTTTAATATAATTATTTACCTAATGATAGATAAAAATGTGTCCTTTATAAGGTGCTTGTGTTGCCTATGGTTTCAAACGCATTAAAAACCACTACGCTCCTGTTTACGCGGTCAAGGCTTTAAATCATAGTAATATCACAGTATAATTAATGGATTATATCGTGATTTTATATAGCCTTGACCGCGTAAACATTATTTTTGGGATAAAATGTAGCCTATCTCCTATAGACCTTTCTCCAATCACATTTAAATAGATTAAGACACAGACACACCTTTCATATATGCACACACTCACATTGCACACTACTTACATAACACACACAAACAGACATACACCTTTACACTTAACAAAACCATAAATAATAAGGCCTAAACGGACATTACCAGTTTTTTTAACAACAACGTGCGAATTTCTTATTAAAATCTATTGTTTGTAGTTTTTTATTAAACTACTTACAACATTGACTAAACACTTCACTTTTAAGTGGATATTTATGACATCATCTCGTGTTTATCTTTGGGAATACCTACTGATTGTCAATATGTATTTTACTTACTAATATTATAAATGTGGAAATGTTTGCTATGATGTATGGATGTTTGTAATGATGTATGAATGTTTGTTACTCTTTTGCGCAACAGCTACTGTAAGTACCTTTAATCTAAATATTTGTGTGAACCACAAATGTTTGTCTCGGTCTGGGTGTGTGTGAGAATGAGTGTGTGCGTAGTTTCAGATACCCTAGATATTAGTTACGAACTTAATTAGGGGTCAGTTAGTATAGTGAGATGATGTAGCGAATGATTATGTTATGTTAAATCAACGTGGAACAAACATTCAAACTCACAAACATACAAACTTTCGCATTTATAATATTAGAAGGATTAGTCCGGAGAAATAAAAACCGACTGTCGATGACGTTAATACTAAAACGATTAAAATTATTATAATTAACGGGATATTTACCATGTATTTTATTTGTTTCGAGTTTCCCTTATAATTAAATATCCCGTTAATTATAATAATTTGAGTGATAATAACCATGATTACTATAAAAACTATATAAAACGATAATACATCTGTTACGTTAGTCACTATCACTATCACTACATAGTATAAAACAAAGTCGTTTTCTCTGTCCCTATGTCCCTTTTTATGCTTAGATCTTTAAAACTACGCAACGGATTTTGATGCGGTTTGTTTTAATAGATAAAGTGATTTAGTGGGAAGGTTTTTAGCATAATTTTATCCCCATATTCCTACGGGAACGGGAACTACGCGGGGCGCCTCTAGTATATTATTATCCGTGATAATACTTAACTAATAAACAGATGATACTTTTTATCTCCGAATTCCCCGCGACTGATGTCCACAAAAACGCAGGCCACAGTAACTTGACACTTCAAAACTTATCTCACTACACCCATCGTCGGCTCATCACTCAGTTCCAAACGTCATCTCATAGATATCAGACATGTTTTACATATTTAGTTTTTTATTAGTTCAAAATGTGTTTGGGGCCTCAAACATAAGTCCTAGAATAGATCCCTTAGTGGAAACTAAGCTAGGCCTAATAAGAGGGTTGAGATCTGACGATGGATTATACTCAACGTTCTTGGGGATACCGTACGCTGTTGTAGATGAAGCTAATCCTTTTGCTGTGAGTGTTGATTTTTTTTAATCTTTGATGAGTGTTTTTTAAGGTTTTTGTATACATTAGAATATTAATTAGCGATAGCATAAACATAGGAAATATAGGAACAAATACATAGTCTATCTATACTAATATCCTACTAATATTATAAAGCCGAATGTTTGTGAGTGAGTTTAGATGTATGAATGTTTGTTCCTCTTTCACGCTAAAACTATTGAATGGATTTTAATGAAATTTGGTACAGATGTTCCTCATACCTAGGAATAACACAAAGGACTTTTTATCCCAAAATTCCCACGGGATAAGGTTCCACGCGGGTAAAACCGCTGGGCACAGCTAGTGTATTATAAAGAGGAAAAATTTGTGTGTAACAAATAGACTCCGAAACTACTGAACCGATTTCGAAAAATTTTCCACCATTAGAAAGCTACATTCACCCTGAGTAACATAGGCTATATTTTATCCCTGTATTCCCACGGGAAAGGGAACTACGCGAGTGAAACTGCTCGGTGCTGCTAGTTTAATATAAAACTTGAAAATTGCAAGGAGATAAATTTAAATATATTAAACTCGCAAAATCTTTATGTACAGTCTCGGAACGAAAAGGTTCGTCAATTTTCAAATTGATTCGATTAATGTGTCGCGATGACATATTTACCTTTTGAAACTATGTTACAAAATAGACTCGAATTAGGGAAAATAATGTTCTACTGTTCGTTGATAAAGTTCAAAATTATTCCGATCAGTGTTGTTTGACTATTTATCTTGTCAACAAGATGTTTATGTTTTATAAACTAAAACCTTCTTGTTGGTTCAACCTGTCATTATCATCTCTGTTAAAACTATTGTCAATCGGTCAATGTCATCATTGCAAAATATCAAAGAGGTTTTTATATGCCGCGCGCACAAGGCAGTGTTTAAAAAAGGATAGAAAGATCAAGCAAAACCTTATTCGATAGCAAACGTCATATTATTTATTTAAATGTTAGCATCACTGTTTCTTACGCTGGTATGTTGGTATAATTGTTTCTTGCTTTACTTAGTGCAAATGAAAACCGACTCTAAGGTGACGAACCTTTTCATTCCGAGACTGTACATGCCTCATTTTTAATCCTTATTCAGTACACATTGGTTCAAAACAAACTTTTTATCAATATCCCTGTGATTGCATTAAAAAAACCAGCCCACCATTTCAAAACTTGTACCGGACTTTGGAATCCATCAAACGAGATTTAGACGGTACTTAGCTAATCCACAGGCTAACCATACCCTTATTAATAACTGTAGTTAATCTTTTGTAAAATGAAAAAATGCCTAAGGGCCTATTTCACGATCTTCAAGTCACGTTACTCACCAAGTTAGTTTTGTCTCTTTCTTACTTTATATCAAGTGACAAAGACAAAATATGTGAGTAGATACTCGGAACGTTACTTAAAGATGGTGAAATAGGTCATGTAACAGTGTATTGTATATACGGCTTATTGCCAGTTGGAACACTTCTACGCTAGTTTATTTATAATCCACTATTTACTTCTTATTTTAAAATTCAACGTACTTTTCGATTTAAAAATAAACCTTATTAACACAAAATTTTTGTATATTACTTTTTTCCTCGACAGTCCATTTCTACCTTAAAAAAAGAATGAAAAATTTGACATAACAATGAGTGTACCAAATGGGAAGAAGCCGTATATACTACGTTAGTATACTCGTATTATGATCCGTGGTATTACCAATAGTTCTATTGCAACATGTTTTATCAAGATCTTGAAAGCCGGTTACTCTTGATTAACACTTGTCAAGATTACAACTCTTTATCGTGATCACAAATAGAATCAGATATCGTATTTGCAGCAGTTTAAGATAAATTGGAATTTAGCAATGGAATATGTAATCTATATAAATAGTTATTATAAAAATGTATGCCATTAGGAGATTTTGTTTTATACGTTTTTTATGTTATATTTTTTTATGTTTGTGAAAACCTTTAATTAGCTTTCAGTAGCATATACACCTCTGTTTTGAAAATACGGGACTTATTAAAATCAGAATATCTGTAGCAGTAACTGAATCCATATATCCAATAAAAATATCAAAAATGATAGTCGAATACTTATCTTTAAAAACTACTAAACAAATGTACATTACCAGACGGCACACTAGCTTTCAAGTATTCTGTGACGACTCGGGTCGATGACCGCGCTCAGCTGTGTATCGCAGCGTTCGCCGGTTGTTCGGTGTAGAATAACAATAAAATTCGCCGGGATTTTGTAAATTTTTGACTTATCATAACTTTTTAAATAAAAGCAAAGATAAAAACTAACTTCACTATTATATTGTCACCCGTCGTTAACATTAGCTGTGTAAGTATTTAGAATTCAAAATAGGGGTGTATACTTAAATTAATTTATATCTTAGCTGTGTAAGTTTAAAATAAAATAAAAATTATGTACCTATTAAGTAAAAGTGCAGTCTGTAAGATTCCACTGCAGGTCAAAATCCTCTCGTTCACTGATAACCATGTTTGCCGTTGCACTTTGGTGTTCAAATACCAGGATCGGGAATATCCCGTGGGAATCCTTTCTTAGCTGATGCCTACGTCATAACATCTACCTGCATGCCACATTTCAGCCTGATCCGTCCAGTGATGGTCCAGTGGTTTGGGCTGTGCGTTGATAGAACACTATGTCAGTCAGTCAGTCACCTTTGAGTTATATATATTTAGATAAGAAACATGCTCGACCCAGAAATTGAACCCGGAACTAATAATTCAGGCCTAGCAAGCCGGTGCTTACTACAGGCCGAGGCGTTAATAATAATAAGTTTTCAGATTTAAATCTTACTTATTAGTAAGATTTTTGGAAAGCCAGTTTTAAAAGAGTCACAACTCTTTTAAAAAAACAAATGTCGGTCACCAACATTCTACATTTTGTTTTAAGATAATAAGTTTAGGTTATGTAAACTGACCTTTATTACTTAATTATTATCATACTAGCTTCTGCCCCGCGACTTCGTACGCGAAGAATAGTTATTTAGGGCTAACGCTAAATATCGATGTAATAAAATAACTTTAATCAATATGTGGGTCTGGCAGTCGAGATTAAAATTAAACAATAAACACGCCTATATTATTCGTTATCACTACATACATATGTAGTATAAAACTAAGTCGCTTTTTCTGTCCCTATGTATGCTTAGATCTTTAAATCTACGCAACGGATTTTGATGCGGTTTGTTTTAATAGATAGAGTGATTCAGTGGGAAGGTTTTTAGCATAACTTTATCCCCATATTCCTACGGGAACGGGAACTACGCGGGTGAAACCGCGAGGCGCCGCTAGTGACATATAAATTAGGTAAACTTTCATATTTTATGTGCACTACATAATTAAAATAACCCTATTAGATATCATTCAGGACAGGCCCTAGCACCTCCTTAGGTAGCTGATACTGACCCCCTAATATCAATTCCACGCCACTACCTCTTCCACTCCACTCCCCTTCCACACCAATACATCTTCCACACCGCTCCCACTTCCACATCACTCATCATTATTTATTTCTGGTCTTGTACCCTCGGTAGGGAGATCAATGAACTGGTTATGATGATTTAA
Organism: Timandra comae; assembly: GCA_958496195.1. NCBI lineage: Eukaryota > Metazoa > Arthropoda > Insecta > Lepidoptera > Geometridae > Timandra > Timandra comae. Next base: position 6,376,247 of record OY292376.1, read on the forward strand.
AACAAATTGGTACGTGGTGGGGTTCCAAAAAGGCACCTTCCGATCGAAAGTCAAAGGCCTTAAACCACTACGCCACCGACGCTCTACATTACACCGTCCTACATCCACACTAATCCCATTTCCACATCTCTACCACTTCAACGCCAATCCCGCATCCACACCACTCCACTCCACTTCCACGCCACTACCCCTTCTACCCCACTACCACTTCCATCCCATTTTTTCATCTTTTCTTCGGAAGAGTCGGCGTTTCATTACACATATTCATATTCAGTAGAACGCCGATTATCTGAATTAATTGGGACCGGGGTCCATTCGGATAATCGAAAATTCGGATTATCGCACATAGACTGCACGAAGGGTTCCACCAAAAATGACAAAAAAACACGTTTGTTGTATTGTGAAGCCCCGCTTAAATATTTATTTTATTTTATGTATTTTTTCCTATAGCGGCAATATAATAGAAATACATCATCTGTGTGTGAAAATTTCAAGTGTAGCTTTAGCTTTCACCGTTCTTGACCTTGAATATGCATCATTCTCTCATATCATACGTCCAATGTCCATGGTTCTTGAGATAGTCTGGTGACAGACGGACGGTCGGACAGCGAAGTCTCAGTAATATGGTTCCGTTTTTACCCTTTGGGAACGGAACTCTAAAAACGATGTCACACATAGAATAAACTATAATAAGTTTAACAAACACAGTTCTACAATATCTATAGCTCACTTAAACATCTCGATCAGAGTAAGTTATTTTATTTTATTTATTTATATTTAAGTTGCAATCCCAGCGGGCCTTAACGAACATCCCTACTAATATAATAAATGCGAAAGTAACTCTGTCTGTTTGTCTGTCTGTTACCTTTTCACGGCTAAACTACTGAAATAATTGACTTGAAATTTGGTACAGGGGTAGATTATGGTCCGGAAAAGAACATAGGCTACGTTTTATCCCAAAATTCCCATGGGATCGGGAACTACGCGGGTGAAACCGCGGGGCACAGCTAGTACAAAATATAATAAATTACAACAATTAATAGAGGTACATTACATAGTAACTTAGGACCGATTCGGTTAATCGGCGTTCTACTATATTGGAAATAATAATAATAATAGTTTATTTCTCAAACAAATAGGTTGTAACATATTAGTGGCGGGAGTCTCCTTTTAAGTATTGTTATACCTGTGCCAGGAAACACCGCTCTTCCATAACACAACATACGAAACAAACATAAGAATAAATGAACTTACATGATAAACTTCGTTGATAATGTTACTTACATTTGTCTTACTTAGAAAGCCACACACAATAGATTTTATTTAGTTTTATCACAAATTATCACTTAAATAACAATCTAACATTATTTCTACAATCTTACATCTAAAATAATGTCTGACTGAACACAAAACGTTAACATAATTATTTAGATGAAGGTAGGTGAAAAAACAGTAACATACATTGTGAAACATTTGTTAAGACACAGATTACCAAAGAGTTACTACGTGTGTGTGGAAAGTGTTTTAGATTCTTTGAAAAATTCTGGAAAGATTCTGGATTGTAATTAAGACCAAGACTCTATGTATCTATAATAAGTGGGTGATTTGGTTATAAAAAAACCCTGCTCGACTTAACTAATTTCATATCATAAAGCTAAAATCGATAAATCGCACATGAATAATAATTTTCGTATAGTAATATTTTAGATCAAAAATGTCTGAAGATATGATAAGCAGAAATCAAATTATGTGTAAAATATTTAATTAGGGCGAGCAAAGCGAAGCCCTTGTAACGCAACAATTTGGTGGTACATTTTATGAAAAAACTACTTCACCTACAGATTTGATATTTGAAATAGTTATTTAAATTAATGTCTAGATTTATAATGCGGGGTGAAGAATATTGATAAATATCTATTAATAAGTAAAAATACAGTATTTTGTTTATTTAAGTACTTATAGTTTTGATACGCTGCCTCATTTTCCGTCAATTTATTTTAGTCCACCATTTTGTCATTCAGCTGTCAAATTAAAAATTGAAACACATGTCAAAGGAGTATTGATATCAATTTCGACGCAAATCAACCCCAAAATATTTTTTTACCCCTTTTTAATCATGTTAGGTGATGATTTTAAGAAAAATGAGTATCACATATTTAATTAATCTTTTTGAAGAACATGTATGCCAAGTTTGAACTTAATCAGACCACGGAATCACGTTGTCCCATACAAACTTTGCAACCCCTTTTCACCCCTTTAGAGGAGGAATTTTCAAAAATCCCTTCTTATCGGACGCCTACGTAATACAAATAACATACCCTCCAAGTTTCAGGTCTCTACGATTAGCGGTTTAGGCTGTGCGTTGATCCATCAGTCATTCAGGACAAAGCCTTTTATATAATGATATAGATTATGTATTGTTATTGGTACCCATTTATCATAACGTGTTATTGTTCCAAATGGATGAAAACCGACATTTCTTTTGATTCTTTAAGAAGATAACCTACATGATCAAAATCACTACATAGTATAAAACAAAGACAAAGTCACTATGAAGTGATTACAAAAAAAAAATATCCATACTGCAATAATGCTCAAACTAATATTCGGCAATCAACTTTAATATAACCAGTATGTCTCGCAGTTTCACCCGCATTAATATACGAGTACTTATAACCTAAAGCTTTCCTCAATAAACGGCCTATCTAACGCAAAAAGGTTTTGCTAATCGTATTAGTAGTTACAGAGATTAGTACGAACAAAGGATCCAAATTAGAGAGGTCTAATTGCGGAAAAACTGACCACTTACGAGTATAAGTACGTACAATTATATGTTTGTGTCTTAGTAGAGATTAGCGCGTTCAAACGATTTGTTTAAGGTAGCCATTGACGAGTCGCGTCTGTCCAAAAATGGTCGTCAATCACCGAAGCGATACCAGATTCCAGCGGGGAAATCTATTTGGCCTAAAACTTTTGAAGTGACGCACAGTTTTATGTCTAGACTGATCAACTGACTCATCAATGGCTACCTTTACACTCTACCTCTCTAAAAACTATGTCATGATTCGGGTACAATGTGCAGTACCTACTTTTACAAGTGTAATCAATATTATAAAAGAAGCTACGTCAGGTGGCCTGATTATATGATAAAAATTATGATCGATTAATGCTTGTATGACGAGGTTTTCTATCAATGCAAGATGCATATCGCTAATAAGTACTTTAGTAAGGAATCTATGTCATGCCGCGATTATGCATAAAAATATACTTACATAGTAAACTTTATCAAAATAGTTCTTTCATTACTTAATTTTTGTCCCTCATCGTCTATTAGTTAGGTTGAAATATTATTAGGAGTCGTTTGGCCTTAGGTTTTGGCGTTAGGATTTTGTATTATCCCACTACAGATATGTGATAATGCACTTGAAAAACAAGTCAATTTAGACAAAAATAATAATGTTAATTGTCCAAAATAACGTAACATCATATTTGTTGCAGCCTTCTGTGCCGCATGGTGGGTTCAACGATACGTTCAACGCGTTCGACGGCTCTGTAGAATGTCCTCAAGCCAGAAGCGAAGATGCTCCCAAAGGTCAGATCCAGTGTCTGAATGTCAACGTCTACGTTCCTGTTATTGCCACCTCTCGCAACCCACTCCCAGTAATGGTTTACATCCATGGAGGAGCATTCATAGGAGGCAGTGGTGGAACTGGCATGGGATCCCCTGACTATCTCCTCCAGAAAGGAGTCTTATATGTCTCTATCAACTACCGATTAGGTATCTATGGATTTTTCTGCACAGATAGCCCTAAAGCCCCTGGTAACATTGGCCTGAAAGACCAGCTGATAGCACTGAGATGGATAAGAGATAATATAGCCTCTTTTGGAGGAAACCCTGATAAGGTTACCGTTTTTGGTGAAAGTGCTGGATCAATGTCGATACATATGCATTTGCTGTCTCATCATGAGAAGCTGTTCCATGGAGCTATCATGCAGAGTGGTCCAGCTACGTCACCGTTAACTATTGTACAAAAGGATAACAGCTTACCGTTGAGATTAGCAGGTTACCTGGGCTATGTTACAGAAAACGTTGATGAAGCTCTAGACTTTATTGCAAAGGCCGATGTACATCTCGCCATAGCTGCGGCGACTAAGCTGACAAGTCCTACAATTTACTCAACAGAACCTCTCACAAAACCCTGCGTAGAAAAAGAATTCGAAGGCATTGAAAGGTTCCTTACAATAAACCCTAACGAAGCTAAGCCAAGCAAATCGAAATTGATGCCTGTACTGATTGGACATGCAAGCCAAGAGCTGTTATTCCAACATGGAGGTCAACCGGCAGATTTTTTTACTAACTACTCTTTCAAAGACATTTTGAGTTTCGGTTTTGATGTGGAAGGCTTTGACAGCATGATTAATGCTTTAAAACAGTTTTACATCGGTGATGAGCCTCCGAGCGTGAGTTTGGCTAATGAAATAACGTCGTATGCTTCTGATTTTTGCTTCAATCATCCAGTCGAAAGAGCTATTCAAAATATGGTAGATGCTGGTTCAGCATCGGTTTATCATTACATATTTTCCTACGTCGGTAGTATGGGAATGATGGGAGGTAACAATTGGAATATATCAGGAGCGAGTCACGCTAGTGATATGGAGTATGTATTCAAAATGAGGAATGCTGATAATGTGACTGATGATGATAAGAAAATGGTTGAGAGAATGACTACTATGTGGACTAACTTTGCTAAGTATGGGTATGTATTACCGTATTTATATGCTACTATACTCGTATAGAAAAATGCTCTGCAGTTTATATCAGGCATCAGGCAATAAACATGATTTGTATTATGAGACTTGGAGAGAAAGTTAAATGGTGACCCAAAAATAGACGCTATGCTGCCCCCCTAGCATGACTGTGCGTGATAAAATACGAAATAATATCGATTTCGCGAGCATGACCAAATGAATTATGGCGTGCTACGATATGATAAAATTTAATATGGCGGCTATATTTATCATATTTTGACAGTTGGATGTCGATAAATCGCTTTAACCATCGCGTTTACGAAGTCATGCTAGCCCAGCTGGACTACCGTACAATTGTGGGTTCGATTCCCAAACGTGCTACTGATAAATATAAATTCTATCAAACATTTTTTTTGTATTCTACGTAGGTACCTAGTCTAAAAACATTAATTTAATTTCCAATTAGAATTTGAATCCTGGACCCTCCCAAAAATGACACTCTAAACGAACTTTCATAAAACATACAAAGCCTTTGTCAAAGTTATTATTTTTTTTATCAAAGATAAATTATAACGATAAGCAGTTAAACAAAATCTAACGCTTTTTAAAGATGGCGTTAGTCAAGACAATAAAATATTATTCTTTAATTTCAGAGTCCCCATTCCTGAGACAAGTGAACTGTTCCCTGTTAAATGGGAACCAGTGACAAAGGAAAATGAGCCTTATTTGAATATTGATAAAGAGCTGACATTGCAATACAGACCATTCCACTCCAGAATGACTTACTGGGACTTATTCTTCATGTTGAATGCAGATCACACGTTGTGGTATAAGAACAAGAACTAACACGGGAGTTGTATTAAGGTACTCCTTCACCGGGAGCATTCGCGTGTAATGTAACGTTACAGATTTGAGCATTACATCAGTGAAGGAGGAGAACCGAGCATAACAATGCGCACCTTGTAATTTGTAATTATTACACGCGAATGCTCGTTAGTGAGGGAGGTATTATTGTAATGTAATGCTCAAAGAGGAATATGTAACGTTACATTACACACGAATGCACCTGTAAAATCTGTCAAGGAGCACCTGTAAAAGACTTTAACCTATATTTATTTTTATAGTTTATTCCTTGAAATGAGCTTATAATGATGATTCCTCGACATAGTAGAATATCGAAATAAATATTGCAGTATTATATTAAAAACAAATTTTATTTTAAAACTCGTTGTGTATGATTTATCATTTCCGTTTTTATTCCCATAATTTCAAGATTAAAAGTATAGGTAATTATTTTATTTCTGTAAGTACGGTATATGTAAATATATGTAACTCAAAGGTGACTGACATAGTGACCTATCAACGCACAGCCCAAACCACTGGACGGATCGGGCTGAAATTTGACATGCAGACAGATGTTATGATGCAAGCATCCGCTAAGAATTTTTATTAATTCTACCCCCAAGAGGATAAAAGGGGGAAACCCCAAATTCTACCGGAAGTCATTATTCTCGAGGACGAAGTCGCGGGCAAAAGCTAGTTCATATCTAAGTTCATAATAGGTTCAAGGTTTCACAAAATTTCATCAAATTCTGTTCAATAGTTTGCCGTTGGTCAACCGTAACAAAACAAGCACTTTCATAATCACATCTATAATGAAATGGACGGTTTAAAATACAAATACATTAAAATTGAACATTATTATAATGTATAATGTTGGTCTTTGTGACAATTTAGGATAATGTATGATCTTAATCTGGAGTAAATTGAGAGAACAATTTTTCGCATTAACTGACATGATGGCGTAAAATTGTTTTAACAACTCAATTTTACTCTCGTAGTTTTATATAAGTATACGCAGTTTATTTTATATTTGTGTGAACCACATATGTGTGTCTCGGTCTGTGTGTGTATGAATGAGTGTGTGCGTAGTTTCTGATACTCTAGATACAAGTTTCGAACTTAGGGGTCAGTTACTGTAATGAGATGATGTAGTAAATGAATATGTTTTATGTTACCGATAAGTTCATTCCTTCCTCCATTTGCCAAATGTTAAATAGTAAGTACCTAGTTTATTAAATAATGACTACTTACTATACAATTTTAGACTTGAGTGCAAACTAATTCCATATTTGAACTACTAATTTATTGAAGTCAAATTGAAAGGATATATAACTAAGAACTTATATAATGTCGAAGAGTTTACCAAAGGACAGTAAAAATTAAAAGTAATCAAAAAAGCTTACAAAATGGCACTAAAAATTAATAAATTAAGTATGTATATACAGCAACGACGTAAATATTTTGTGAATCTACCACCGTTTCTAGAATACACAATTATTAATAAGATTTAATCAGTTGCTGACCAAATTACGTTGCATCTAGTTATGCAATTAAAAAATCATTTTTAGAGTTCCGTACCCAAAGGATTAAAACGGGGCCTGATTATTAATGGCTGTTCCCAATAATCGATCTATGTATGGACAGATATACCGAGGTTTGCATCCGCGGACAAGCAAGATCAGAATATTAGGATCAGCCGAAAGACTTTGCCGTAGTAGAAATCCCACTCGGGATCCTACGGCACCCAAATGTAACGCGAGTCAAAATATTCAAACTGTTTAACTTTTTAAAAAAATATTTATTAATTTTTAATACAATTTTAATTTATTTAATTAATATATAAATAAAACAAAATTTACAATTTCTACTTGACTACTCCTACGGCTGATGTCTGTGGTGGAATGAACGTCGCTTGAGGTGTTGCTACCGTTTTTATAGTGTAGCCCGGTTGGGCGTCTTTCTTGGAACTCCATGGTGTGTAAACATAAAGACGATGTTCTTGCGAAGCCTGGCTATTAATGTCTTGTAGTCCAAACATCCATTGTTTAGAGTTCCTACTTGGAACTGCAACATTATTATATTTATTAATATATTCTTGTGGGATGGGTTGACTCTCCCCCTCCAATTTTGTAGTCCATGGGTATTGAAAATTCCTAGGGACACAAAATTTATAAATGACACACAAAAACATAAATATAGTTAGTATTACTATCCATGTATATTGTATTATGTTGTGTGTTTCTTGAGTTTTGAATTCCTTTATATGTTTTACTTCCTTTAATTTATCTGAAATAAATTTCATATTATAGGTAATATTTAATTCAGGTACTTCTTCAGTTTGGTTTATTTCCAAATTTGTTAAAATTATTTTATCTGTAGATTCCTTTGTTTGAAAACGTCTTATTCCTGATACATTCAATTCACATTTTTCTCCTTCTAACAAATGTGAACCTTTAACCCATAAAGTTTCCTTTTGTTTACTACATTTAATTGTAATTTCTGTAGTTTTATTAAAATACATATATATAGATTTCGATGTTACTTCTAATATTTCTTCTTCTGGACATGTTATAGGGATTTTAATACATTTATTTGTATTTTTGTCACGTAATAATGTTGTTTCACATAATTCATTATTTTGCAGCACACCGTTCATACAAATAAGTTGTTGTAATTCTATGCAATCTTCTACTTCATATACTTCTTCAAGATTATAAGCCAAGATGACCTTTCGCACTAAAGGATAGGTACAGGTTGGGATATTTTGGATAATTGGTACAATTTTTCTAGAATTATATACTTGTGGCTTAACTAATGGTATCTATAATATAAAATAGATTACATTATTTATAATTTTATTCTTAACACTTATAAAAGGTTCTATTTCATTTAAATTATTAGAAATCATTACTTCTCTAGTTATACTTTTTAAAGTTTCTAATAATACATGTGATTTTAATATACTATAGTGATACATATTGTGTTCACTGAATGTTACAGCAGTAATTAATCTTTCAGATACATCTTGTAAAGTTTGAGACTGTAACAATATTTTCATTGCTATCTTTAATTGATTATTTACATAAGTTATATTATAATAATCCTTATTTAATATATTTTGCATATTTACTATCTTATCTATTTGTTCATTATACTCTTCTAAGACTTTATCTGTTACAGAAATTTGTTTATTATAAGATACTCTAATAGTTTCTAAATCTTTTTGAATACAATTCAAGTCATCTTGATCTAAATTTCCTGTTATTGATTTTATAATAGATCCTAAACCATTAATCAAACCTCGCTTAACTCTACTCTGAATATTTAAATGATTACATATTTCTATAACATGGTTTAAAATTATATTAATTCTATGATAAATAGGCTTAACATCATTATCTATAGGTTCATTAATTATATTATCTACAATAAATTTTATACTTTTAACATTCTCTATAATTGGCTTTATATCTAGTTGGTGAATAATCGTCCATCTTCCTTCAACAATACGGGTAGGCTTCATTTCAACTAAAATAATATGGTCGTTAGAATTTATGGATTGGAATTTGTATCCACAGACGATGGAGATTCTGCAAAACAAAGTTCTTCTATATGATATACTCTACCATTATTTAATTTATACTTATTATGTGCCTCACAACTTTCTATTTTATATGGACCTAAAAATCTGGGACTCGTTTTATGCCTATCCGCTTTACTATTCTTTAAATATACAGTATCACCTATTTTATAAGATTTGGGAGATTTTATATTTTTATTTATTCTATCATTCCTTTTTCTCTTTTGTTCCTTTAATAAATCATGTATATTTTTATTTAATGTATTTACAAATTGTTTTTGTTGCGCTGTGTAATTTTGAACAACTACTCTTAAATTATCAAAATTACGCAATTTTGGTTTTCTACCAAAATGCACTTCAAATGGAGATATATTAATTGCACTATGCATTGTATTGTTATATGCATGAGTAATATAATTTATTTTTTGATTATTGTCTAAATCAGAATCTCTTTGTAATCTAAATAATTCTTGAATAGTATTATGTAATCTTTCTACATCACTATTTGATTTATGATGTTGCGGGGACGTAGTATGACTAATAATATTATAAGTTTGAAATAATTCTTTTATTATTTCACTACAAAATGACTGTTCACCATCATGTATAATTTTATTTGGGGCACCTATCATAGCAAATATTTCAGATAACGTATCATAAACTTTACTTTTTTCTACAGGCTTAATAATAGCATATTTAGAAAATTTATCAATTATAGTTAAATACCATTGTCGTTCTAAAGACATAAAATCTATATGCCAAATAGACATTGGCTCATAAGGAGTTTCTGTTTCTAAAGACAAAGTAACATTAGGATGTCTATCATACTTTTCTTTTTTACAAGCTTCACATTGTAAAATATATTTCTTAATTAACTTACGCATATTTTCCCAATAATACTTTTCTCTTAATTGTTTCTATACACTTTCTATACCAGCATGTCTATTATCTAATAAATGATATTCTTTAATTAATTTTAATTGTTCTTCTTTTTCATTTACTTCTATTAAAGATTTAGTATATCTAATTGGTTTAAATTTTGTATGATCAAAATATTTACGATAAGTTTCTGACACTTTTCGATATAATTCATCATTAGGGATAATGAATGCATATTTTTCATGAGGTAAATATTCTAACATAAACTCTTTAATAGTATCTTCCTCTTCACCAGGGGGAATATAAAAATACCAAACATTATTTTCTCTAGTAGCCTTTTTATAAGGTGACATTTCAAATATAACCCTATGTAATCTTTTAGGCGGATAAGAATGTATAATGGGTATTCCATCATCACTATTATCTTGATTTGAATGTATTGTTTCTTGATCTTGACTATTAACTTGTAAAGAACTATTTGAAGAACTATATGTATCTACATTAACATTCATTGAACTATCTGTTGAGTGATGATTAATTTCAATCCTACTCAAAGCATCAGCTACATAATTATCTTTTCCTTTTACATGTTCTATATGAAAATCATAATCTTGTAACTTTAATTTCCATCTTGTTAATCTTTGATTCGGCTCTTTTAACTTAATTAACCATATTAACGCTTTATGGTCTGTTCTAAGATTAAACTTTCTACCATAGACATAAGGTCTAAATTGAGTTATGGCCCATAATATACCTAATAATTCTTTTTCTGTAGTATTATATTTTTGTTCCGTTTCACTTAATGTCCTAGATGCATAAGCAATAGGATGATTATCCTGACTAAGGACTGCACCTAACGCTATATCAGATGCGTCACTAGTAATTGTAAACATTTTATTAAAATCTGGAAATGGTAAAATCGGAGCATTAATTAATAATTGTTTACATGTTTTAATTGCATTTATATAATCTTTATTATTTATATCTATAACTGCATTCTTTTTTGTAGCTTCTGTTAAAGGTTTAATTATTTTACTTAAATTTGGAACAAATTTTCTATAATAACCTATTAATCCTAAAAACGCTCTAACTTCTTTTAAAGTTTTAGGAATAGGAAACTTTTGAATTGCTTCTATTTTCTTTTGATTTGGTTTTAATCCATCTTTATTTAAAACATGACCAAGGAACTCGATTTCCTCAGACATAAACACGCATTTGTTTTCATTTAACTTCAGATTCGCTCTACGAAGTGATTCGAACACTTGTTGAAGTTTATTAATGTGTTCTTGTTTCGAACTTGAATAGACTATTATATCGTCAAGATAGACTAAACATACATTATTATTGATTTCCTGTTGCAACACATTGTTCATCATTCTTTGAAATGTTGCTGGGGCGTTTTTTAAACCAAATGGCATTCTTAAAAATTCATAGTGACCATCAGGAGTAGTGAAAGCAGTTTTCTCTATAGAATTATTATCCATTAATATTTGATGATAGCCTGAAGTAAGATCTAACGTCGTAAAATATTTATTACCTTGTAATTTAGAGAATAACTCATCAATATTTGGTAAAGGGAATTTATCAGATTTTGTTTTTTCATTAAGTTTTCTATAATCAATTACCATTCTCCATTTTTGAATACCTGATTGATCCATTTTTTTAGGAATTATGTGTACCGGAGAAGACCAAGGCGATTCAGATGGCCTAATTATTTTTTCTTTTAATAATTTATCTATTTGTTTTCTTACTTCCTCTTGTTGAATTTGAGGTAATCTAAAGGGTCTTTGATAAATAGGGTTCTCATCAAAAGTTATAATATGATGTCTAATTTTAGTAGTAGCGCTATTAGTTACATCTTCTGTAAATAAATCTTTATAAGTTTTACATAGATCTTTTATATTTAAATGATTATCTTCTGTCATATGATAAATTAATATTTCATTTTCAGGCATAGTTAATTTACGTGCCTTTAAATCTATTTTCGCGTTAATTTGTTCAATCATATCGGTACCCATTAAAATATCGTACTGATCACTAAAATTATATATATAAAATTTCATAGGTCCTTTATCACTGCCAAAATATTTACACCAAAACGGAGTTTCAATTGAACCATTATGGGATGTGGTTCCGTGCGATGTTTTTACTACAAATGATTCCGGTTTCCAAAATTTTGAAAAATACCTTTTTTGGGCATTTTCCGTGATGAAGGATCTTTGACTACCCGTATCTATTAATATTTTTAAATTCGGATTACTTGTCTCAAAATACGGTAAGTACGATTTTACATGGTTATATATTATGGTGAAGGGTTTTGATGATGCCCTTCTTGAAAATTTTGAAAATTATTGTTATCGTTAGTATTTTCGAAATAACTATTAGCATTATCAAAATAATTATTAGTATTATAACTATTATTTGAACTAGGTATATTTTCATAATATTCATAGTTATTATAGTCTGAAAAATACTCACTATAATCCTCATTTTGTGTACACTCTAGATCACTATTCTCACTTATGTGGTTTATTTCTTTCGCTACATAACCTCTACCCAAATTTATTTGGCCAGGTTTTAATTGCGGCGCAGTTCTCATAGATACGTCTTGTGAGTGCGAGGGATACACGTTACTACCGCGTGGTTGTGTATTTTTCGCAAACAATGGGTGTTGCGGACGTGCAAACACATTGTTTGGGTTTGGTTGCCACGGATGTTTTACATGATATGGTAATGGTGCATTGTTTCCGTTATAATGTCTTTGCATAGGTGGAAATGGTGCAAACTGAGGTCTGTAAGGCATATTTATGGAACGTTGCTGTGGTAATACTTGCGAGAATTTTTGTTTTATATTCTCGAACCTACCTTCGGCCTCGAGTTGTTGTATTTTTTGAGCAGTGTCGTTAAAACTACAATTACTAACGAATATCTGGTCGTGATATGGCAGGCTATTTCTCAATGCATTTTGAACCGTGTTTATATAGGGCTCCATTATCTCCTCGACGTATCCTGGTGTTTTATACTTATCACTTAATTTACTTTTTATAAAGAATAATTTTTGTTTTAACTCCAGGATGAGGTCTCTATAACTACCCCTTTTTTTAACATTTGACAATTCTATAAGCAAAGTATTAAATTCACGGTTATCACCGCATTCTGCCTTAAGGGAGGCTTCAATTACTTCCCAATTGAAATTGTGCTCTATCATTGCAATGACCATAGCAGCTTTCCCTGATAATTTGCTAAGTAACAACATTACGTTTTGAGGTGTATTTCCTCCTACCATAGCCATCCATTGTTTAGCACAATTAAGATAATTATACATTAGGAGGGGATCTCCCTCGTATGAAGGTACAAAGTTTATTAATTTAGCTGGGTCCATGGTTTTTAAAAAACTTGGGACCTTAGAATCACTTGATTTACTTGAAATGAAGCTTGTATCGTTACCCTTGTTCACAGGAAGAGGGTCGATCATTCCACCCTTAACATATACAAATTTAGCTGGACGTAGGATAGGAATTTTGAGTGATTAAAAGGATAGTGCGCAAAAGGTACTTACAGTTGGCTCACGAAGAATACACTGTAGAATCCTCTTTCCATGCTTTTTTCTTTGACTTATTTATTTCTGAGGTCACCCAGAGTTTTAAGACTTTAAGAAGTCACGAAGAATTTCTTTAAGTGATGTAATTTCTATGATCTGGGGGCACGGCAGTGCCCCCCGCCAAGTCGAGCGCGAAGCAAACACTGCCGTACCATCCTTTACAGGAACCCTTTCGCCGCATTTTCAGACCCCTATTTGACAACCTTTGGATAAGCCCAGAACGCTGAAATTTTCGTCATCCAGTAAGCTATACAATCACATACTTAAAATAAAATTTCAAGTCTGTAGGTTATTTAGTTCCCAAGTTAAGCGAATGCAAAGTTTCGCATTTTAGACACTCACTCACTCACTCACTCACTCACTCACTCACTCACTCACTCACTCATGATCATCAAAATAGAACTAGTACTTCCCATGAACCTAGAGAGCTGAAATTTGGTACAGAGTTAGGGTTTAATGGCCACATAAAGGGAAAACTATAAAAACTAGGATAATCGAACGGGAACGGGAATTATACGGGAATGGGAACGGGAATTGTAACTCAAGAACGGCTGAACTGATTTGGATGAAAATTGGTGGGGAGGTAGCTTAAAACCAGGAAAAGGACATAGGATACTTTTAATCCCGAAATTCCCACGGGATTGGGAACGGGAATTTAAAAATCAAGAACGGCTGAATTGATTTGGCTGAAAATTGGTGGGGAGGTAGCTTAGAACCAGGACAAGAACATAGAACACTTTAATCCCGAAAATCCCACGGGAATGGGAACGGGAATTTATTACTCAAGAACGGCTGAACTGATTTGGCTGAAAATTGGTGGGGAGGTAGCTTAGAACCAGGAGAAGCACATAGAATACTTTTAATCCCGAAATTCCCACGGGATTGGGAACGGGAATTTATTACTCAAGAACGGCTGAATTGATTTGGCTGAAAATTGGTGGGGAGGTAGCTTAGAACCAGGAGAAGCACATAGAATACTTTTAATCCCGAAATTCCCACGGGAATGGGAACGGGAATTTATTACTCAAGAACGGCTGAACTGATTTGGCTGAAAATTGGTGGGGAGGTAGCTTAGAACCAGGAGAAGCACATAGAATACTTTTAATCCCGAAATTCCCACGGGAATGGGAACGGGAATTATAATTCTAGAACAGCTGAACTGATTTGGCTGACAATTTGTGGGGAGGTAGCTTAAAACTATTTATGTATAGATACTTTTTATCCCGAAATTCCCACGGAAACGCGAACGGGAACTACGCGGGTGAAACCGCGGGGCGCTTAATAATATAATACTACTCCTAAAAAATAAGTGTGTCAAATAAGAAATTCTAATAAAATAAATCAATATAAACAAGTTTTAAAAAAAGAAATGAAATCCCACCAAAAACATTCTGTAAAAAACTAGCCAAGTCTCGATGGAGCTGCTTGTTTAACTCTAAAAAGTAATGAAATCTAGACAGACTCGTGCCAAGTCTAAGGTTCCTTACTGCGATTTCTTTATTATTATAGTTAATGTTGTGTGACTTGGCCGTTGAAGGGTACACATGTATGTACACAAGGGTACAAAACTAGGTGCTCCATGACGCTATTGTACCAATCTTAAAAAATCCAGAACCTATCCATTGACGATAGAAAATTTGCTTAATTATAGCCACTTGAAAAATGTTGATTCAATATCCAGTCAATTGTAGGCTTGATAAAGCTGCGTATTTCAATAATGTTATAACATTACGTGTAAACAAAATTGACATGTACCCACTACTAACCTTTTAAACAATGTTCAACGGCCAAGTCACACAACATTAACTATAATAATAAAGAAATCGCAGTAAGGAACCTTAGACTTGGCACGAGTCTGTCTAGATTTCATTACTTTTTAGAGTTAAACAAGCAGCTCCATCGAGACTTGGCTAGTTTTTTACAGAATGTTTTTGGTGGGATTACTTTTAAATTCACTTTTTGAAATTTCTACTTTTATCTGGGCCCCACGTTGGGCGCCAGTCAAAATATTCAAACTGTTTAACTTTTTAAAAAAATATTTATTAATTTTTAATACAATTTTAATTTATTTAATTAATATATAAATAAAACAAAATTTACAATTTCTACTTGACTACTCCTACGGCTGATGTCTGTGGTGGAATGAACGTCGCTTGAGGTGTTGCTACCGTTTTTATAGTGTAGCCCGGTTGGGCGTCTTTCTTGGAACTCCATGGTGTGTAAACATAAAGACGATGTTCTTGCGAAGCCTGGCTATTAATGTCTTGTAGTCCAAACATCCATTGTTTAGAGTTCCTACTTGGAACTGCAACATTATTATATTTATTAATATATTCTTGTGGGATGGGTTGACTCGCGGACGGAAGTCGTTGTGTTTTTAGTGGGTAGGCCCAGCCCTTCTGGCTGGGAGAGCCCTACATGCCCCGAGGGTCCTCCCAATATCCGCTCACGGTGGTATGCAGTTCTATGCATTTTCACTGCGTTAAAAAAAAAAGGATCAGCCGAAAGACTCCGCTCGTCTATCTCGTCGTCTATCGGTCTGTCTATCTGTCTGTCGGCTGGCACCAGGTTCTATCTTATGAACCGCTACAACAACAAATAAATACAAAAATCAGGATAAAATAAATGTATAATAGAGAGAGATAGAGAGGCTCCTATGCATCAAACTTTACATTTTTGCTGTTTCATGGTACGGAACCTTACATATGCGTGTCCAATTTTTTTAATATGCTGTACTTCGATTACATAAATAACACATAATCAAACAATCAAAGGGCAATCTCGTGATAAGAAGTGGTGACGTATGATCTCTGTTTATAATTGTAATTCATAAAGTCAATCAACTTGATTGAATTTAAGATAAAAATGTAATCGTAACCAAAATAAATATGTACTTACTTGTTTATTACTCGTAGGTTGATTGATACGAACATTATTTATAAAGGAGTGTATACATTGTAAGTAGTACATGCAAATATTTTTTCAACACACTTGCTCATAAAGGGGCTCTTATTTGTGCAAAAACATTTGAATAGTGACACGTTTTATTCACTAGTGAGTTATAGATTGTTTTTTTAAATTGCTTTCATTTTAAAAAAGTTTCGATACCAAAAAAATTGTGTCCATACATTTTAAAAACAAACTTCAACTATGTTTCCTTACTTTTGGTAGGTCTATGGTCGATTCCATTCATTCATTCATTCGATTTTTTTTCAATAAGTATATTCTTTTAGTCTTTGGCCGATCACCATTGTTGTGTTGGATGCGCACGAATAGGAAAAATGTTTATTTATTAGCGAAAAACTATAATTTCTTCGCAAATGTGCGTTCATACTCAAATACCTGACCGCATGCAAGAGGGACGGACTGACTTGTCATGATGACTGTGACGTGCGACATCACTTTGAGTGACATTCACAGACACTATACGTGTATATAATAAATACAATAATAGTTATTTATGGTACACGCGTGTATTGATGATTACTATCCTCGGCTAACTTCAGACCCTCGCCTGACGGCTCGGGCCTCAATAGCGCCTCGGAAGTAATCACCAATTTACCTCGCTTGTACCATAAATAACTATTATTGTATTTATTATATACACGTATAGTGTCTGTGAATGTCACTCAAAGTGATGTCGCACGTCACAGTCATCATGACAAGTCAGTCCGTCCCTCTTGCACGCGGTCAAGTATTTGAGTATGAACGGGACAGTGTAATATGTTTGTTTTGGAACTTAAAAATACAGCGTGATTTCTTTTCATTCAATCGACTTCAAAACTGGTTATTCTCTATTCGTATAAAACAAATAATTTATTTTGAAACATACTGTATAAGAAAATTGCATTAGTGTGAGTATTTTGAAGGCGCCAGGTCTGGAAAAATGACCAATAGTGACTTAATCTGTGAATGTCACACTCGAAACTCAATGAAAAAAAATTTTAAAGAGAAATCACTTAGCAATTATGGCGAGTTTACTTTTTTATTGATAGAGAGTGTGTTTGTGTATGTCAGTTGTATATTAGGATGATTGAATAAATGGTTAACCTTCATCTGCCTTAATTAACGCACTGTAGTAAAATTAAAAATGTTTATAATCAAATTAAAACAGCTGTTAGTGTTACAATACTAAAGCATATTCTTTCATCAGATTCATTTCTTCAAAATCAAAATTCTAAAAAAACGAAAGTATCTATCATCTGCAAGTATCTTAAGAGGATTTACAAATTACCGTTCTATTTATTTCCATGGAAAAGTCTGCACACAATCTTGATATTGTAAAAGATCTCGGTGAAGATATTAAATTATCATATAATCCAATCAAGTAAGCAGATTATATAAGTGAAAATGAGTATATAAACTAATATATATAACGAGTCATACATTAATTCAATCAAGTCAACAAAGTAAAGAATCTGAATGAACATGTTACTGATAATAAGTTTGCTATTAGCACAGAATGTGCTGGGTGCTCCAAACGTAGGGTCTAGAACAAATCCTGTAGTAGAAACTAATCTTGGTTTGATTAGAGGCCAGTGGTCTGATGATGGACTGTCTTCAACATATCTTGGGATCCCATACGCAGTTGTAGATGAAGCTAATCCGTTTGCTGTGAGTATAATCAAATTTTATTGTTATTCTGGTAGTAGTGTTGTTAGTGGGAGGCTGGGAAGAGTTGGAAGTATTTAGGGGAGACCTTTGCCCAGCAGTGGAATACATGGGTTAAGAAAAAACCAAAGTGAGTAGAGAGTAGTGGTAGAGGAAAACTGTGATTATCATAGTTTAAATTCGGGCTTTCTGAGTAGACCAGAGAAGTACCACAATTCACTTTCGATTTTCACTTGTTTGCCTCTTTTGGCAAAAAAATAAATAGATCAGAGAGAATTATTAAAAAAAATTTTTGGTGTAAATGAATTAGTTATTTTTATGTTTAACTTTTTGTTTTAGCCTTCTGTGCCACACCCTGGGTTCAACGAAACATTCGAAGCATCCGAC
This sequence comes from Timandra comae, assembly GCA_958496195.1. Taxonomy (NCBI): domain Eukaryota; kingdom Metazoa; phylum Arthropoda; class Insecta; order Lepidoptera; family Geometridae; genus Timandra; species Timandra comae. Next base: position 6,394,897 of record OY292376.1, read on the forward strand.
AGCTCTGTAGTATGCCCTCAAGGCAGAAGTGGAAGCGCTCCTAGAGGACAAATCCAGTGCCTCAATCTTAACGTATTCGTGCCAAACACAGATACTACAGAAAAACTTCCAGTAATGGTCTACATACATGGTGGAGCATTTGTTGGAGGCAGTGGAGGCTCAAGAAGACCAGACTACCTTCTTCAAAAAGGGGTCATGTATGTCTCAATCAATTATCGTGTCGGTATCTACGGATTCTTCTGCACAGACAGCCCAAAAGCCCCCGGTAACATTGGCCTGAAAGACCAGTTGATAGCCCTGAGATGGATCAGAGATAATATCGCATCTTTCGGAGGAAACCCTGAACAAGTTACTGTTTTCGGTGAAAGCGCTGGATCAATGTCGATACATTTACATTTGCTTTCTCATCATGAGAAGCTGTTCCATGGAGCTATCATGCAGAGTGGTCCAGGAACATCTCCCCTTACTGTTGTCCAAAGGGATAATAGCCTGCCGATAAGAGTAGCAAGTGTAATGGGTTACGATACAGAAGATGTTGATGATGCTCTCGATTTTATTGCAAAATCAGACGTCTTTGAAGCAATTGCCGCCGCTGCATCTGAACTAACTAGTCCTACTATTTACTCATCAGAACCACTTACAAAGCCATGCGTAGAAAAGGAATTCGAAGGTATTGAGAGGTTTATGACAAAGAACCCCAACGAAGTAATCCCAGACGCATCAAAAGTAGTACCTGTAATGATTGGATACGCGAGTCAAGAGATGGTTTTCCAACATGGAAGTATGTTAGAAGACTTTTATAATAACTACTCATTCAAAGACATTCTAAGTTTTGGCTTCGACGTGGAAGACATGGATGAAATGGTTGATGCCTTGAGAAGGTTCTATATTGGAGATGAGGCACCAGGTGTGAATGTAGCTGATGAAATAACTTCATACGCTTCTGATTTCTGTTTCAATCACCCTGCTATGAGAGCTATGCAAAATATGGAAGCTGCTGATGCCACGTCCGTTTATCATTACGTATTCTCCTACATCGGTAATTTGGGTGTCATGAGTAGTAACAACTTTAATATTTCGGGAGCCAGTCACGCGAGTGATATAGAATATGTTTTCGTGCCGAGAAACCCGAACAATATAGCTGAGAATGATCAAAGAACGATTGACAGAATGACTACTATGTGGACTAACTTTGCTAAATATGGGTATGTATTACCTTAGCTATACCGTCACACTGATGGGCAAAAGTATCCTCATATATTCGACATAAGAATTAATTCTCAAAATCAATTGGCTTTTCCAAAAGGTTTTTTTTGTTCATATTAGGCACTTCTAGACAATGAACACTTAAAAATAAATCAACTTAAAAATACTCTAATTAATACGCTTTTTGTAAAAACATTACTAAATTAGGAGAAAAATATAGGAGATCAACTTTTATTTTGAGACGGGTACTAACTATGATGTTAAGTAGGATATTCAAAAATATTAATCTATATTTTCACGTTCCAGAGTACCGATTCCCGAAACCAGTGATCTTCTACCAGTTGAATGGGAACCAGTGACGAAGGAAACTATACCCTATTTAGATATAGACAAAGATTTAACTTTGCAAAGCAGACCTTTCCACTACAGAATGGCGTATTGGGATTTATTCTTTAAGTTAAATAATGAACACACTTTATGGCACAACGATGAATGATAAAAAACTCTTAAAAACTCAAACTCAAACTGGAAGACTTTTGATTTAGTTTTTTAATACTATTACTATTGGCTTTAATTATTAAATTTAGGAAATTTTTATAAAAATATTATAAGTAATTACAAAAGATTGACTTTTATTTTGTGCTAGCTGTGCCTCGCAGCTTAGCCCACATTATATTTTATTGCCTGACCAATATAAGACCCTAGGTTCAAGTCCAGGACCGAACGATGCATGATTGAATTGATTTCAAACATGACTCGGCCTAAGGGTCATAACTTCATAAGTATGCATTGGAGAGCATGGTTTGCCAAAAAGTAAATTCTCGTAGCCACAATTATAACCTACACCAATTCCGAGTCACAAAATCTTCCACTGACAGAAATTCACTTTACACACAGGCCATTTCACGATCTTCAAGTAAAGTTACTTACCAAGTAAAGTTAGTTCTGTCTCTTTCTTACTTTATATCAAGTGACAAAAACAAAACTTGTGAGTAGGTCACAGAATTAGGAATACTCTATGGTAAAGAGTATTCCTAATTCTGTGAAGTAAGTACTCGGAATTTTACTTGAAGTGGAAATAGGCCCCAAGTGTCTTTTCCACTAAAACGAAACACAATGGCTCAGAGATACAATATCGCAGTGCATATACATACATTATTATCTTTTGGAGAATCCTTGATTAAAATGACAGATCTGAATCAAGATCAATGAACGGTTTTGAAAGCCTCAACTGCCTTGCTAATCGAGCTCTGCCATTAGAATAATTGCAGCGTTTGACTGAGCGAACCCGATACGATCTCAATAGTTGCATTCAGACTGTTCTGTTTGGTACCAATATGTGAACTAAATAAATATGCGTTGTATTTATATTTCATCGTCATTAATTTCAAGTGGTGCTCTTCGAGAGAACCATTTATTAGTAACAAAATATGTAAAGTTGAAACATGTAACATATAAACTTGTTTTGTTAACAAAATCAACGATAAAATAAAACTTTTAAAGGCCTCAAAAGGTCACCAAAAATATATCGTAGCACAATATAATTAATACAAAAAATGCCCACTTACGTTTTATTTATCAACTGTATCGTCGGATCTATCGTAATTTGATCGACTCCGTAGAAATAGGATGAAAACCCTAAGTTTTATTCCTGGTTATAAGAAACATCGGCACAAAATCTCATCCAAACGGGTGAAGTACTTTCAGAACTCATCCAACACAAACAAAAAATCCGAAATTTTCTCTTAACAATATCAATGAAGATACTTAACCAAACCTCAATAAATGTATTACGTTATAATTGAGGTATACTTATCTTTATCTGCCTAAATAGATATGTTACGTAATAATTGAGGAAAAAACCTTTCAACTTATTCCCACTTCTAAGTATTTTCCATGAAATCATTCTCACGTGGTTCCTCCGGGAATAAACCACGTAATCTGTCCCCGTAATTACAAACTGCTTTCGGCTGTCCAATAATAACTTAACACATTTACTGCGTGGTTATTTTCAAAGAACATTCGACGAGTGCTTTGGAGTACTATTAGAACTCGTAAGCGATTTTTGCTTCAAATCGTACGGGGTCTAATTAGCCCCCTAAAATTTTGATTGTGTTCAAATTTAAGAAATCAATAAATGTATGGTGCCACAAACTTAGCTAACCCAGCAAAAAAAAAATACTAATAGTGTCATTTTACTTACATTTTATAGGTATTCAGTATTCATTTTTAATATATCTGCTAACCAAAAATGCGACAACAGCGACGCCATCACCGAGTTAGATAAGTTTGTGAAACAATATAATTACGACCTAAGGTATAGGATATCTGGATATACATCTGATAGACATGTTAGATATACTATAGATCTCTTAACGCAGTGAATGTTATAAGCGTTACTTAAAGAGGCCCAATTTTCACTGAGTGATATCGAAGTAATTGAAGGAAAAACACGTTGAACCAACAACAAAAATGTATTACGAGAAACAGGTCACTACACTCCAATAATGAAAATTGAATCAGTCACATTCTACGTGTTCAACAATTTACATATCATTAACTTCGATAATCTTTGGGAAAATTCAATATTTTTAAAAACATATACGAAAAGTGCCCGTCACGAGATAATTAAGATTCCAGCGATATTATCAGCGATATTATAAAAACAGATTACTCTATCGTAATTGTAGTTTAATCATATAATCAATCAATGTGTAATATTAATAGCAATCGGTGCTATAATTAAGCTTACCTTTATCTAGGGTATCAGTGATGACGTATGTTTTCACACAGCTCCGCAAAACGTGGTGAAGTCATGCGTCAAAGCTGGCTTGGACGAGGCAAGAGTAGGCATATGCTGACACGCAGGCGACGACGCAGGCCGCGCAGGGCAGAGCAGGCACGTGCGACGCAGACATGTGTCTGTCCTGCTCTCTCTCGCGACGTTCCATGCTTTACATAATCTGCTCTGCTCTGCCATGCGCGACCTGCGTCGCCTGCGTGTCAGCATACGCCTAGTCTAATTGTTGGGTTCAGAAGCGTTTCTATTCACTAAACTGTGCCTTGGTATGTGAAAGAGACGCATCGTCATTAGGTTAGTAGTTAATTTGTATTAAATTTACCGTTTACTCCCACCTGTACTGTTGACAAAACTACTGGGATTTTTCCCACATTAGTTCTGTGACTTGCCACCTGAAGCGACAGGGCCCAAACTACTGGTAAGAAAGAAAGAAATAGGACTCTCCTAATAACATAACATAATCATTCACTACATCATTTCATTGTAGTAACTGACACCTAACTAATCGTGAGTTCGAAATTAATAAAACCAACTGTATCCAATGTGACTGCCATTATTAGAAAGAAGTACGCTGAATCAGTCAGTTGGATAACAACAAGAAAGAACTTACATACTACAACAAACAAACATTGACTGCCTTATTTGCGTTGCATATTTTTAGTCTGGTTTAACAAAACCTGGTAAGCATTTGACATCTTGTCAGTCAAAACTATCACTTTGACAGTATTCAAAATTGATTATAAAACCTGGTTTAGTGCTAAACCAGACTAAAAATGCAACGCAAATAAGGCAGTGAAGGTTACAAACCCGCAAAAACAAAACAACAAAAATATAATAAACTCATCTATCGCTAAAGGTAAAATAACTAAAACAATGTTATCGTTCAAAATTGCTTATAAATTTCGTGATAGGTATCTAATTAATAAACAAGGCGTTTAGCGACCTATTTAAATGCAAATCAACTAAAAATTTGTGCCCGAGGCTTCGGAATAATAACGTTGTAGACATAGAGATTATATCGTTTACTTTTAAAATATAAACTTAGGGTTTGTAATGGTTAACCGAGCAATTTAAGTGCACTATAATGGATGAGAAACATGCTGTATTTCTTTTAAACATCGAAGTAGCAGCTTAAGTTTTTTTATTTCAAAGTGGGTTTTAATTTTGCCAGATTTCAAATGAATGTATTTGATATTATTATTGATGGAAAGACGATATTTTTTGTTGAGTAACTGCTATCAGACCACCATCCACTACCCAGAAGGCGTTACGGCATATTCTCTCATTGGTGTAATGTGGCCTAAGAAAAAATTAATTCAAGTGACAGTGAATAATCTGATGATTGAATAACCCACGCTAAACAATATGTATAAGTAGGAACAAAATCCTTAACCTGGCATACAATTCAAGCTATAACTTGTGCCATTTGCGTGTCAAATATTAATTTAGGCATATTGGAAATGTTACCGGTAATTATGAGCGGTTTATCTGCGATCTTATTGTTTTATTTATTATTTTTTTAATGCGTCAATAGTTGGTTTTTATTTCACGCAAAGATTTGAGGGCGAGATAAGTAATTGGTTAGGATGACAATGCATAATTGTACGTTTTTGTGAGTACCTTTTATCAGATTGCGATGAAAGTTGTATAGCAAATATTATTGATTAAATTATCACAGATTTTAATTATCTAGGAAGGCAATTAATTTTCAAATTGATTCGTATTTAATTATCAGTAAGTATGACGTTATAATCTGCCTTATTTGCGTTGCATTTTTAGTCTGGTTTAGCACTAAACCAGGTTTTACAATCTATTTTGTATACTGTCAAAGTGACAGATTTGACTGACAAGGTGTCAAATGCTTACCAGGTTTTGTTAAACCATACTAAAAATGCAACGCAAATAAGGCCGAATAAGTTTATCTTCTCTCTCTTTGAGGGCATTGAAAATGATTCCAAGACTAAAACCTTTGAATATGGATCAAGACATTGATCTACTTAGTAAGAGAATCTTGGTCATAATTCTTCTTCTATGTATGAGAGCAAGACATGAGATTTGAGATCTCTGGTTTCTACGTCCGGGTCCATGCCAAATATGTATATAGAATCACCAAGTTTTCTGTGCCGGTGACAGCGTCGCTGTAATCGCATCTTTTGGTTGTCAGTTTATTGAAAACTAGTAGCTCCCCGCGGTTTCACCCGCGTAGTTCCCGTTCCCGTGGGATTACGGGGATAAAATATAGCCTATGTTATTCAGGGTGAATGTAGCTTTCTAATGGTGAAAGAATTATTGAAATCGGTTCAGTAGTTTCGGAGCCTATTCGTTACATACAAACAAACAAACAAACAAACAAACAAATCTTTCCTCTTTATAATATTAGTATAGATGTATCCAAATGACATTATCATCAAGATGACAATAGTAGCTTTCACTTTCGGCCGCCGGCACAGAAAACTTGGTGATATAAAAAAATGCTAAATACAGACAGATCTACGGACAAATTGAAAGAAAAGTGACGAAAATTTTCACATAAAATATTAATAAAAACATGCAAATCGGAGCCAAAAATTTCCCTCCGAAATTCCAATTACGGCCGAGTTTGTAATGAGTTGTTAGACCGACATTGACCGCGTCATTAGCCGACACAAATTGGGGCCAAAAGTGAATTTCAGATCAAAGTAAACCTTCCTGGTGTATCACGACCAAAAACACATATAAGTACTTGTTATACCATGACGGGATCACATCACTTTAATGAAAATAGAACAATAAAACCGAGTTAATAAAAAAAGTAAAAAAAAGGTTTCAATTATATGTGAAAATAGATGAACGAAATCAAATTATGATTAACAGGATATTTACCATATAAGTATATTATTTATTTCGAGTTTCCGATATTTCGACGCTGTTGCAAGCGCCATGATCACATAAAAACTAGAATGAAATCAAGTTAATAAAGAGATTTAAAAAAAGAAAAGAAAGGTTTGAAATCAAATATGTTTTTTTTCGGAAAGATATTAGTGGTCATTCAACACTCGTAATTCAATTTGGTAAGATAGCCTACTTATCGAGGAAGGCTATAAGGATACATTATCCATGATTAAAGAAAAGACGTAGCTGATTAACGTGGCCACTTTAAGGCTTCATTATCAAAGTAATACTTAAAAGTTGAGAGATTTAATGGGAAAATAAAGATTCCCTAACATATTTGAATATCCCAAAATATTACTGACGAATTTTCTTAGCATCAATATAACTAATAAAAATGAAAAAGTTAAAAAATACCAACTTTATTGTAAAATTTGAACATTATGCAGAAGTCATGTATTCCCCACTTGACAAAAAATTTAACGATACACGAAGACTATTGACAACAATCACGAAATACACCGTCACTGCAACAAAATAAGGTTAATTATTGAATGACATTAACTTTATATAGCAACTGTCCCGCAACTAAGTATAGAAAATTATCGGCTTGTGTTTAGCGCAAAGCCTCTCTGATGACATAAGGAATATTTTTATTTTATTTTATTTTTATTTATTTGGGAAACAAACAGTTATTAGTAAATCTTAATAATAAAGTAAAAATATTATACCGAAACGAATATGCGAAATGAACACGCTTCCTCAATGCTCAGTCCATGTTGGTGATCTCAAACCCAGGCCATATTTAGAAAATAACTGATTTAATTAATAATCCTATCAGATATAGCAATTTAAGGCTAGAAGTTTGTGATTGGTTATGTATATTCGTAGGTCATCAAATTCAGGGTAGGTTCAAGCTCCTTCTGGGGACACTTAAGTTGATGATGATGAAGATATAATGTAGGGTGCAGGATTTCTGCGCTCATCAAAAAAATTTTTTACTGAAAGTACTTGTAGCCAAATTATGCTAGGCAACCTGGTTAATATATATTCTCCTAATTGTGCGAACATATGAGCGTAGTAATCCTGCAGCCGGATCCTAGACGAATAACACCAAGAATACTTACAAATAAGATTAATAACGATAAAACACAACAGCCATCCCCCAGTGCTGTAGCAGTTGGTTTGTATGAAGAAACAGAAGAAAACCAGTATCGTGAAGAGAACTACTATGGAAGCACTGTATAGAACTGCACCCCATTGGTATATGAGTATAAGTACTGGCAGGTTCTGGAAAGAAACAATAAATTTACATTGAAATTATTTTCATCCTCATCAGGGTAGGATAGAACTCCTCGGGTGGGGACATAAATATGAGCTGATGATGATGATGGGGGGTTATGCGTACGTGTCGATTCGTACGTGTCAAAAGTCGAATGGCCTCGACCAGTCTCAGTCACAATTGATGTCCTTTATCAGGAGGATGAGCGAGATGCGCTCACGGCAGCGTTTCGCCCTGCTCTAGTTGCTACTTGTACATTGTCCAATAGTTTTACATTATCTGGTTTATAGCAAAATACATATATATACATCGATGGTAGAAAACAAAGTCGCTCCCGCTGTTTGTGCGCTTAGATCTTTTAAAGTAAGTGACAGATTTTAATGCAGCAATAGAATAATTCAAGAGAAAGGTTTATATTATAGCAAAATTGTACGCCAATGAAATCTCGGGGCATAGCTAGTAGAGTTTAAAAAGGAGGAAGCTGAAGAGTTTGAATCTCAGTTCGTACTGGTTCAAATTGATAACATATTATAAGTCTTTCTATTCCGAACCTTTATCCCATGTCTATTTGGGGTCGGTTTTCAGTTTAACCAGATTTGAAGAATGACAGTATTTTACGTGAAGCGACAGCCATCAGACCTTCATAATCCAGGGCTATACGACATATTTTGGTTAAACCAAATGTTAGACTTTTGAGGGTTCTAACTACCCGTAACGATTGTCGATGATGTTAGTACGACAGCCGGGTATAAGTATAATCGAAAGTAATGAAAATATATGTTTAATACTTACACAGAACGCCCCAAGTAAGAGCAATAAGCTGACAATACATAACATTATTGAGACGGCTCCCAAAGTCATGTGGATCGCAGTTTCGGTCGCTGCACTATAATTGGTCATCAGCGCTTCCATACTCCAAAATCCCTTTGCATGACTTACGTTTGGTGCAAAAAGCAACCCTACAGCCTGTTAAAATAAGGTTTGAAATTGAAAATCCATTAAGTAAATTTTATAAAAAAAATACTAATTATTTTCCAGGCAGTCTTTTACTAGCTTTTAGAATAAATCCCTCAACATCTGATGTTAAGAATTGTACCAAGCCGACGCCTTAGCCGTTGATCTCTTCCTACACGTTGGTAACAAACACTAGGATACGAGAATTTTATTTATAAAGCAAAACATTGTGAGGAAAACTGCACAGCACACAACTGCGAAGAAACGCTTAGTGTGTGAATAGTCTACCAACCCGCACTTGGCCAGCGTGGTTGTCTAAGGCATAATTGCCCTAATTCAGGGTAAGCTCGAGCCCCTCGGCGAGAACGTATATGAGCTGATAATATGAGATATACTTACAAATGAAAACAGAGCGATCATCACAGTGCCGGCTCTGAGAAAGCAGCAGAAACAACAACTGATTACTGTCGGCAATTTGTCCATAAACTTGGTTACTTTCGCCATTTTGAGGCAATTATCGCACTTTAACGATTTAAAAGTAAAACCTTATGATATTTTCAATTTAATGTTACATTTTCAAATCTTTATTTCGCTGTATTGATTTGACGTGACACAAAAATTTTATGACAGCAAATCGTCTGTGAAATAGACAATTCTTTGAATAAGGTTTTATTCTGGTGATTAGTCTATGAGTTTGAAGGAGTTATAGATTTTTTTAATTAACCCTGTCATTATTGTCCCACTGTTGGACAATTAGGTCTCCCCCAAATATTTCCATCTGCCTCTGTTACAGCACAGGTTGGATTCAGCTCGGAAAATTCATGTCTGTGTGGCATTTCTCCCCAAACAATGGCCCATCTTTTAACTTGCCGCGCGTGTCCCTACACCTGCACACGCGAGGACCTTTACAAGGCAACTGACAGCGCTGTATCGGTGGCTGATTCAAAAATTCAAGTTGACACGCAAAGAAGAAGTCAGCACAGTACAGCCAGCTCCTTCTGAGGAATGTCAAACATTTCAAGGTCCTGCCTCCATCGTGTCGGTGGGCGACTCCGAGACCTACGATCGGCGACTTGTCAATTCATTGATACATTTTTATGAGTCCCATCCTACTAAAAATAAAACAGAAATAGAAGAGCATGGCTAGGTATACGAGTATATTCTGTAAAGAAAAAGGAAAATAAGAGGCGTGTCATATTAAATTAAGCTGATCAGTTAAATTTTACAAAGCAACCTAATACTTCTGAATGGTTTATTCCAAAAACAAAATCACAGTTCTAATTATATCACAATACCGTGATACAAAACCGTAAATAAATACCGCATTGTTTGTATTTCATTCCTGTCTGATCAATTCTCCATTTATACGTTATTTTTGGGTATCAATAAAGCCCGTAGTTTTTCCACGTGTTTATTTTGTTCCGATCGTTTTTATTTGTATTTTGTTAGAGTTTTATAGAGAATACTGAAAATACATACTGTGGTAGTCTAAATACCGAGTGTATGGTTATTGATTAGGTAACGAGGAAAAAATGTCCTGGCTACGCAACTTCGAGAACAAATTCGAAAAAATTCGAGAGTGGACTGGCATCAAGACTGTAGAACAATGTTCAGACTGGCTCTGGAAGGAAGGAAATGGTTCCAGAAACTGACTTCAGTAATAAGCATTACAAGAAGAAGAAGGGCACGAGGAACGTATCTCTATGATTAGATTGATAAGTTATATAGAAGAAACAGATGAATAAATTAATTTTATTATCAGCTCATATATGTCCCCACTAAGGGACTCGAGCCTACCCTGAATTACGGTGATCAGGCCTTAGTCAACCACGCTGGCTAAGTGCGAATTAGTCAATATTTTACGAGGGAAACCACGTGGGAATTATCTAATATTATGTTTCTTACTAATATTGTAAATGCGAAAGTAACTCTGTCTGTCTGTTATCTTTTCACGGCTAAACTACTGACGGATTTACTAGAATATTTGGTACAGGGGTAGCTTATGGTCCGGCAAAGGATATAGGCTATGTTTTATCCCGTCATTCCCATGGTATCGGGAACTATGCGCGTAAAACGACGGGGCACAGCTAGTAATTTATAATTCTACTTTAATATGGTTTCAAATTCTATCTTCCACCAAATTTCTTTTCATATCAGTAATAATGTCATAAATATATCTGCTCTCAATATAAGCGTAAATTATAAAAGAATATTCAAAATTGAACCTTATTTCCACTCAGTAAGAATAATAAAAGTAATCCGTTAAAGAGATAAGGGACAAAATAACCGATTGCGGAGTCAAATCGGCGAAAAATTGGATTTATGTACCTAACATTTTCTTTTCCTAATATTATGTGGTTTCTCCAGAGATAGGTAAGAGATGGTCCAAGAAAATACTGATAATATTATAAATGCGAAAGTTTGTTAAGATGCATAGATGTTTGTTCTTACTTCACTTAAGAAGTATATGTAGAATCGAAGTTACGAGTTTGATTCTCGCTCAAGACAAAAATTTTTGGACATGAACAATGAATTTTGTATTTTGTCTTGATTTAAATGTCTTCTATCTATTCTAAGCATGCATTTATAAAATTGTAAGTATGTTTGTTTATCCACTTTCTAGTAACCGTTAGACAAATTATGCTTAGTTTGGGATTATATGGTGATTGTGTGAAATGATATGGAGTCCCGGTATTTATTCTAATCATCCGAGACAGGCTTTTGCCCAGCATTTGGTTCTCACTTCGAAAGAACACAACGAAATTAAACTTTACAATTCCAAAAATAAAGCTGCAAATCGCTGATCGCTGCTACCCTGGATCACACCACGACCCTCATCCACCGTTCAGTTTGACAACACCCAAGTGGCTTCACGAGGTGAGTTCAATTAATTGATAAGAACATTATCAATCTAAACCAATTATCAACCTCGGGGCAATTACGTCACTGGACCAATTACGTACTGGCCTTGACATTTCGAAATTTAAATCTTCAATAACCTTATTTATAGTGACTTGGTGATTTTATGGTTACGCGTTTCGGCAGCGCCGTCGGAGCGCGCGCGTTTGGAGATGTATGGAGGTTGGAGTTGCGTTTCTGTGTAGAGCAGCGTCGCACGATGGGCTAAAAATCGACTTGAATAGACATTGGGATTCCCGTTTTCTATAATGCCTAAGAAAGCAGATTTGCGCTGCCCAGCGGCGCGTCTAGTAGTGTGACAATAACCACAGAGCAGGGATTTTATAGCTGACCCCAATCTGGCATCAAATCAGTTTATCTTATATATATAATTCTCGTGTCACAGTTTTCGTTGCCATACTCCTCCGAAACGGCTTGACCGATTCCCATGAAATTTTGTGAGCATATTCAGTAGGTCTGAGAATCGGCCTACATCTATTTTTCATCCCGAAATTCCTACGGGAACGGGAACGGGGACTACGCGTGTGAAACCGCGGGGCAACCGCGCAGCTAGTTTTATAATAATTTTGTTACAATAAAAACACATTTGGCACAATTATAGAGGCATGTGATAGAGTTTGGAAGGAGAGCAGAGATTTCGCCCCGAGGACAGATCCTCTACCCACGTAGACCCCTGTGGCTGACATTCCCTGCCCTGTGTACTGACCTAATCTAAATTTCACTTGCGGTTTTGGCGGGTAAACTCACCTATTAACATAAATATCCTGTCCTGACAGAAGCAGACTCAGCTTAGTTGTAGGGATTAACAAGACAATCATGCTATCCACAAGGCTAAACGTAAACTTAAAAAACTTAAATGCTAAATATCATAACCGATTATAACTTGCTTGAAATAGAGACCATATTGTTTTACTCAGCCCCATCAAAATAAAAGAAACTAATTAACCGAATAACACAAAAGGAAAAAACATATCCAACAAACCATATACAGAAAAAGTAAATATACTCGTATATAAATATAACAGGGCGGGCAATGCGGACAATCAGTCTAACTAACAAAACAAACAAAATACTCCCGTATATTGCACTAACAAACACACCTGTGATATCGAATTACCCAGAGTTGAGGCGACCTCGCGTTTTTCGGGAATGAGGAGCAAGTTACAAGCTTATAATCATTTAGATTCTACTATTTATTTGGAGTAGACCCTACTAATATTAAAAACGATGCGGTGGACGGATGATCTGGTTCGCATAGCAGGTAGACATTGGATGCAGAAAGCTCAACATCGAAGTGAATGGTGTGCAATGCAAGAGGTCTACACTCAGCATTGGGTGGCAACAGGCTGAAGAAGAAGAAGAAGAACAAGAATGTTATATAAAAATTACTGACCCGATTTAGATGAAAACGTTGAAGGAAAACATCGCGAGGAAACCTGCACACACCTTCGACGATTCTGAGGGTCGTGTGTGAAGTCGACCAACCCGCACTTGGCCAGCGTGATGATACCAACTTTTTACTTATACTCGCATTTTAATCAACAGATTCAGTACAGAAGCACACATCATTAAAAGAAAAGAAAACAAACTTGAAATGATACTCAATTCGCGAAAGGTTTCTTATCCAGCTATGGGACAAACAACCCCATTTTCCCGCTCTGGGAAAAACGAAAATAACATTACATAATCATTCACTACATCATCTCATTATAATAACTGACCCCTACCTAAGTTCGAAACTTGTATCTAGGGTATCAGAAACTACGCATACATGCATTCACACACACACACACCCAGAAATAATCATTTACCGTCACAAACAACTAATTAATAAAATCGTCACTTGTACCACCAAATGTCGCTGTAATCGTGTTAGAGAAGGCTCGGTGGTCGCCCCAGGGACCGTATATCGCTAATCTTAGAAGTAAACTCTGCGTCGATCGTCTTATAACCTTAAACCTTAAACATACGTGTATTACATGTACTTAGCGTTATATCACGTTTATACGTCTTGTGACTCATTGGCGTGGAAATTGGAACGTCAATTTAAACATTCTTTAAGTTCTACAGCTTTTATCAGCCGTTTAGATATTTATTGGTCTTTAAATTGTGTTTAAAGTGTTTTCTAAGTACAAGTACAATCACAATGGCTTTGTTTTCAGTACTTTCTAGTAAATCAGTCGTGGATTTCCTAGCAGACTGTAGACTTAAGCCATTAACAGAAGGATTGAGCCTAGCAACGGTTTTGAAGACAGACGTCTTCCATCTTGGTCTTCTGTGATCACGGGTTCTGTAATGAATCCGAAATGTCAGAAAATGTAAAACAAAATACAACCACGACAAAAATCCGTTTAAGTGTGTGTAGTGTTCGTGTAAATCAAAGATATCAATAACGGTTTTGAGGTCCTAACTTTTATCGCCTATGGTTTTCTCAAGTGTTACAGAAGTTAGTTAAAGCTTTCAGATGTTCGATTTGTTTACTTTTTTATTAAAAAGTAGCTTTTTTATACTGCATATGTATCTAAATGAGTTAATTATGGTTTATTATGATTCCGAATCAACTCGGAAACGCTCATGAAATTAAAAAGTACCTACTTCAATAGCGGCTATTATTGACATGGCGATACCAGGCGCTGTTTATACATAAGGATCGTAGCTATCCCTGATTAGTACAGCGTATAATACAGCCTAAATAGGTTATACGGTCGGAAAGTTATTAGGTTATCTTTCCAACCTATAACGGCAGTAAAATTATACCATCCAATAAATAGACGTGGGAACTCCGTAAATCCGTCACGTACCAGACACCACATTAAAGGATAACTAGTTACTGGAGAACGCAATAAAAAAACACTAGCAAATTATAATTAGTTTGCAAACACGCCAATACGAGGAAAAAATAAGACTATTTACAGCCATTCTACTAAGTTTATTGCTCCATAAATTTGTACAAAGTAATCACTTGCCACTTAAACGCATTATTTATGTTCACACATACTCCACAAATAAGATGTATGTTTGTGGAACTAGCTGTTCAACATAGTTTTACTCACATGCCGGGCTAGAATGATTTTGAAAACGCGATAGATAAAGCGATTTATCAACATCCAACTGTCAAAATATGATAAAAATACCCGCTATATTTAATTTTACCACGTAATAAATTTTATGACATTTGATGCTCGTGAAATCGATTTAGCTATTTATCGATATCCAACTGTCAAAATATAAAAAATATAGCCGCCATAATTAATTTTATCGTACCACGCCATAATTCATTTGGTCATGCTCGCGAAATCGATATTATTTCGTGGCTAGGGGGGGCTGGGTCTTTTTAAGTCGCGAGTGAATCGGTTTCTTCTAGGCGAGCACGCTCCATCTTAGACTGTATCATCGCTTTCTATCAGGCGAGTTACAGTCAAGTGCAAGCCTATTCTGGGTAAAAAAAAATACTGATTATGCTAGCTTAAGGCTTTCTCGATAAATGTGCTATCCAACACTGAAAGATTTTTTTAATTCGGTCCATTAGTTTCTGAGATGAGCGCGTTCAAGCAAATAAACAAACTCTTCAGCTTGATATTCTTCTTCTTCTTCTTCTTGAGTTTTGCTACGATATAAGTAGAAGATGTTAGTACGAGAACCGGAATCGAACCGGCTCAACTTGCCCTCCGTATTACGGAAGCTCTAATTTCCCCGTCATAATAATGATTTTATTATTATTTTCTCACATTTCTAATTTTTTTAGCCAACATTTCCATAAAGAAGATTATGTTTTAATACAAAACATAACAGCTGAACATTTTAACGCTCAGTATCCAATAAACAGCTACAATAATACTGAACGTTTCCGTTCAAACCTTTTTTAACGGAACCCTAATAACAGTTATGAACGATTATTATTCGGTTTTCCCTCAGTTTTCTCATTGTCCTCGCGAATTCTATTTTTATTTTACTCAACGTTGTTAAAAACAATTTGGTTTTGCACAGATTTTTGTGGGATTTCGGGGAAATCTTTTGATTTAAGTTCTTAAGAAAGATTTATGCTACGAGTATAGGTATGATTTGTAGACGGTTAGGGATATACAAGAAACCAATGATATAGAACTAACTATAGATGAGTTTTCCATAATCTGTAATGGTTACATAAAAAGGAGATAATTGACAACATTATTCTAATTACCCACTATTTCACGCTAAGCTTTTAGATAAAAAAAGTTTCAAACGTATTGATTTCTTTCTGATAACAGGTATCCATTCATTTATTTTCTTTCTCTTTCTTCACACACAAAAGTAATCATTTTTACACCTTTTTTAAAAGCCGCAATATTGGAGCATATTCATATCCTCCAAACCGATTTCATTTACGGCGACCCGGCTTCATTACAAACTTGAGCTTATTGAAGCTCACACACATCTTTATTATTACGCCATCATTACAAAATCCCTAATTCATTTTTATTCCCACTTACCTTTCCTTCGAGTGTAGGTATAAGCCACGATCCATCAGGCTAGTATAACCGACGTATGATTAATAGCTACGGTTAACCACGACTGCGATACACAGTCATTACTTTGTCCGATACGGACCATCTGTATCTATCATTTTATCATCTACATATACGAGTATGTGTGTCAATACTGTATCATCTTCATAAAGCAAACCATCCCATCTAGTCTAGATGGGTTCGATTCATAACATCCAGGGTATCTGAAACTATACGCATACATACACAGGGACTGAGAAAACCTTTGATTTCAGGGGCCCCGAGACGGTCAAACGATTTGAGTCAAACACGTAAATTTTGGTTTGACTCAAACCGTTTGACCGTCTTGGGGCCCCTTTAGGCTCCGTCAGAAGACCAGCGTTTAAGTCAGTGATAAAGCTATAAGTAAGTGAAACAGAGGTAATTCAGATATACTCGTAGTTATCCCAACAGAGTCGGAATGGAACTCAGCCGTGGCCTTTATGCGGGTGAGGATCCCATCTGTGGGGTGAAATTGTAGCTCTATACACTACGATGTTTTTTTTATTTTTTTTATGTAAGAATGGACTCGAACTCGAACCCGTCAGTAAGTCATGGAACTTAGTACAATGCGGGTAAGTACACACATCAAAAGTGTCTAGGGATCAACATATATTTTTGCAATAACTTTTCTCCTGATTGATATTAATTAAAATTTTCTTTAAGGATTCATCAAATAAAGTGTTTTTGTTTGTCACAGTAACGATAAACCAAGTCACCTTTGCATTAATAAAGAAATTTGCCATTTTCCTAATAAAGGGATTTTTGACATTTGAACCACTAACATTAAAGTTCGAAAAAAATACTGAAATAACAGTTTTCTTTAAAATTTTATTGGGTAACTTAAACAATTAATAATCCGTGTTTCTACCGCGAACACTAACAACACAAGAACATCGGTTTGGCATACTCAAAACGAGTTCATCCAAATCACGCTGTGGAATGGCCGCCCATGTTCGTTGCAACAACAAAAAAAGGTCTTCTTGCGACTGGATACCCTCCATATTCGGCAGAGCTCTTCTCTGTAGCATATCCCATGCATGCTCAATCGGGTTCAAGTCTGGCGACTGAGCAGGCCAGGGCAGGACATTGATGTTAGCTGCGGCGAGAGTCTGTCTTACAACTCTTGCGGTGTGCGGTCGTGCATTATCATGCATTAACTGAAATAAGGGACCGATTTGCACTTGTAGAGGAACGATGACGTCTGATACAATCGTCTCAGCATAAATTTGAGCGTTGAGGTTGCCTCTGATCCAAATCAACTCAGTTCTTCCGCCGATCCAAATACCCGCCCATACCATGATGGTTCCACCACTATAAGGATGGACTTCCTGGCAGGATTTTAATCGCTGTTGGCGTCCAGGGGTTCTCCAGTGTCGTATACGTCTTGTATCCGGTCTCATACCAAAACGAGACTCATCAGAAAAGCACACGAAACGCCATTGTTCTTCTGCCCAATTTCTGTGTTCAAGAGCCCATTGATATCGAATCCTACGATTGTGCATTGCTATAGGTGGTACCCGTAGCGGTCTTCGGGAATGAAGGTTCACTTCATGCAAGCGGTTTCTGACTGTTTGGTCGCTAATTAAGTTCCCTGAAGAGTGATGAAGCCGCACGGCTAACATCATGGCGGTTATTGTTGGAGCTCTTCGAGTTAAGATTTGAATGTATCGGTCTTGTCTCCGTGTGGTGCAGCGATACCGTCCTCCATGGCGCTCAGCCACGGTACCAGTGCTTCGGTAACGTGTCCAAAGTCGACTGATAACACTCTGACTTGTATTCAGAGCTAAAGCCACAGTACGTTGCCGGGAACCAGCTTCTATCATTCCCACGGCTCTGAGCATTTCTTCCCTGCTTAAATGACGTCGCCGCTCCATAATAACGTTGGTTTTAATCAGTAGTAGGGAAACAGTAGCACTAATAATGTCTTCAATGCGTTGTATGTTTTTATAGGGAAAATATTGACAGCTGATTTTCATCTTTTACTCGAATTTGATTCACAGTTCCTGATTCAAATTATGAAATGCACCAAAAAGGATCCATATAAATTTATAAAATCATAAATTTATTACAAAGCCACATCTCAATCTCAAGAAATCCGCATAAAAATGCTTGATCCCTAGACACTTTTGATGTGTGTATATGAAAAGTAACATCGATTCTTTATTTCTAAATATATCGATTTCCCTGTGTGGTCTGTGCGAAGTTTTCCTTCTCCCAATGATATAAATCAAACATAAGTTAGCAACATAAGTCACTAAGATTCATCTTTGCATTTCCGTACACCGGATTTGAATCAGCTTGGTCATGATCATGACTATTTATTTCTTCCTGCTCTATGTGATGAGTTATTTACTAACAACTGACTTACCTACCAGCTCAAACTACTGAACGGATTGCGCTAAATTCGGCAGCTATAATCGTGTGAGCTTCGTTTAATTTAGGGCTAGATGGCGATGTTTGATATCCGGATCCGGATATTTATTCCGATTGTGTGTCCGGATATTTATTTACTGGCTGTGCCCTTCGGTATCCCGATCCCATGGGAATTTCGGGATAAATTTCAAAAATATTTTAGCCCTGATAAGGTAACAGACAGACAGACAGAGTTACTATCGCATTTATAGTATTTTTAGTAAGGATATTTAAAAATGCTATTTACTGTCATAGTAAAATTCTTGAACTTTTTTTTTACTTTAATCTACAGTGAAACTACAATTTTACAGTCACCTAATCTCCATTTGTTCCACAAAACTATCTGGAAAATCTTTTACCCTAATTTTATTAGTGCTTGTCTGGAATTGAAGTGAAACCATGAATAGCCGACTAGACACGCCACTGAACACAGAACGAACTATTTCAGAAAACCTAACTAAAAACAAACTACTCAATTTCGAAAAGGTAATAAAATTCAGACAAGATTTTTTTTATTAACAATCTTATGCGTTAAAAAATAGAGTAGATTTTGGAGTAAACTTTTCCAACTTTTGTGTAGACTAGACGATTTTCAAGAGAGATCTCTTGACCGATTTTAATTAGAGAATGCTTTTTGTGGAGTTTTCTGTGAAGTAGTGGGGTTTCGTAAATAGGGAAATACTCAAATATTGGTTTGAGCACGGCTCTTTGTTGTACCTCCTTTGTTTGTTAAATGTTTTTAAATAACAACACTTCATGGGCTTCTTCGTGATTTGGGGTGCGTTAACCGGTTGGTCTTGGTTATCTTTGACAATCGTTACGCGTTAGTTAGATTGTTTAAAGATAAATAAGACAGACGTTTATAATGTAAATGTAAGTTTAAGTATAATAGGACGTGTCCTCTCTACCTAAAATTCTTAGATTTTAAATATTGTAATACCCAACAGGGTCCATAATTGATACTTTAATTATATTATCACCTTTGTACAACATTATGGTAACAATAAATATTTGAATTTGATATTTTTAAAACTAACGTTAGTTTTGACGACCTCGATGGCAGAGTGGTCACCATGCCGGACTGCCATCCGATCATTAATCCATTCATCCGTGCGGAGTGAATATGTGTGTGAACCACAAATGGTCTGTGTGTGTGTGTGAATGAGTGTGTGCGTAGTTTCTGATACCCTAGATACAAGGTTCGAACTTAGTTAGGGGTCAGTTACTATAATGAGATAATGTAGTGAATGATTATGTTATGTTATGTTTAACAAAAAGTTTGGAGGTACATTTCAGCGAACGCAAATACCAACGTATGGACAGTATATTTGCAATGTCTTGCCATCACTCGGCTCGTGTATAGTTAGTACCACTAGCCTTGTATTAATTTGCCTTCGCTCGCGTTGGCTTCAGCTCGGCCAACATGTATAGGCTGCATTAGAATGAACTAAGTAAGGACTAAGGGCCTATTACACGACCTTCAAGAAAAGTTACTCACCAAGTAAAGTTAGTTTCGTCTCTTTCTTACTTTATATCAAGTGACAAAGACAAAACATGTGAGTAGCTACTCGGAAAGTTACTTAAAGATGGTGAAATAGGCCCTAAGTAATATAAATAGTTTTATTTTCCGTAAATCACATATTATATACAGCAGCGACCCGCGGCTTCACCCGCGTAGTTCCCGTTCCCGTGGGAATTTCGGGATAAAAAGTATCCTATGTTCTTTCCCGGACCATAAGCTACCCCTATACCAAATTTCACGTCAACCGGTTCAGAAGTTTAGCCGTAAAAAGGTAACAGACAGACAGACAGAGTTACTTTCGTATTTATAATATTAGTTAGGATTTATTTTAGGAAAGATATTTTTTGGAAAGACTCAATAAACCTTCTCTAAATTTATTTTACTCTCAAACCATTAAACTTTCAAGAGCAGTTCATTCACAAAACAAAAAATAAGAAAAATATATAGACATTGAAATAAAGAGGCGTAATTTGATACACGTGAGCCATTAAACAACTTAGTACCGAATTTTCTCGAACTAAGTTAATAATAATACTTTTAGAGTAAAAACCGAGGAGCTATTAGGAGACACCAGTGTGCCAGCCTCTCAGTAATGAGGTATTATGTCTTTGTAATGGTTGTAAGCTTTTAGCCAAATTTCATTGCGATATTCGAGAGCCTAAAGTAAAACGGATGAATTTTAAGTGAATTTATAATAAATTGGTTTAGTTTTTTTTAGCTCGTTAGGGTTATATAGGTTCTTTGGAGGTCTAACTAACTAAAAAATGATATTGAATTGAAGCACTAATGAACCAAACAATCTATTAAGAATAATTGCGAGAATCTTTTTTATAACACAGAGTGGCGATGAAAATATGAATTAATATTCACATTAACACTGCATGCTAACATATTTTTTATCGCTGAATTCCCATGGGATCGGTATAAAAAGTTTGTACAACTATCTGGTCATATATCAATAAGTTTATTAAAACTTTTACAGTATAAATCACTGCATAGTATAAAACAATGTCGCTTTCTCTGTCCCTATGTATGCTTAGATCTTTAAAACTACGCAACGGATTTTGATGCGGTTTATTTTAATAGATAGAGAGATTCAGTGGAAAGGTTTTAGCATAATTTTATCCCCATAGTCCTACGGGAACGGGAAAAACGCGGGTGAAACCGCGGGTCGCCCCTAGTATTATACAAAGAACAAAAACAGAAAACCACATTTTTAAGTCGTAAAACATAAAAAAGATACAAAGACACTTCTAAAACTACACAAACATTATCTGACATCAATTTCTTTATAACACAAAGAAGTTTTGTTGGAAATTTTCTAAGAATATTCCTCCAGTGCAAGCCGTATGTTTGAGTTTAAGTTTTCTGCCTCTGCAATGCAGCTTTTGAAACTTGGTATCAAACTTAAGGATATTAAATATTTACATAAAATACTTGATTTCTTATTGGATAATGTTTTGTTGTTGGCCCCGTGATGTGATATTAAGTTATCCTATTTTTGTAAATTTCGAAATGATGGTAGAATTTTACTCCCCCACAGGACATGCCTAGTGTGGGGGCCCAAACTTTGGTATTGGTATTAAAAAAAATTTAAATAGATTTATTTATTTATTTAAACACATACATTCTATTATTACAGGTAATTTTACCTAATTCAATAGAACTTATTAACTAAATTAATTTAACATTGCAATTAAATTTAAATTAAGACTTATGTTGAGTCATACTCATCAATTTAAATGCGATACGTGTGAGCTCACTCAGTGAACAAGAAAACAAGTCCGCTTGTTCCGACATATTATTGAGAAGGCGCAACGCGCGCGTGATTGGCACGTGTTGCAGAAGGTTGGTGCGCGCGCGAGGTAATGCCAGCAGTGGCGGTCGGCGGCGGCGCCCCACGTACCGGTATACAGAACTGCACCAATTCCAGGAGTCGTGGGTTGATTTGATTTCATTTGAATTATGACCCTCGTACGGGAATCCAACCCGCAACTGATTTAATTTCTTTTTATCTAAAACGATATACTTACTTTTCTATTGTTTCATCAAAAAAAAAATTTCCGGTTTCGTTGATCTTGTAATTATTATATTTATATTTGGGCATTATTTTGTAAAAATCTTAAGTAATCCTTAAGATTTTTTTATTTATATTTATGGGATTTTTTTGAGAAAAGATTTCATGATAACTATTTTTGTAATGGCTTCATTATTTCTCAAGCATAACAGAAGCCAGAACTTACAGGTAAAATATAAATTTATCCTACCTACAAATATTCAACAGCTTGAAGTCAGACCCTCATTATAGTTTCCAATGGTCAATATCAAAGAAAATATATTTCAAAAGTTTCCTTTCATCGGTACAGAACCTCGGAAGTCTTATGAGATCAAACAACATTCGTTGAAATGTACGGATATTGGACATTTAATGGTATATTGAGGTAGGTATGTTTACTTACTTTTCACCTTATCCGGCTTTGCCTGCGTAGAATTTAGTTATGGCCGGTAATATTTTAAAATATATACTTACAAGAATAAATTTAAACAAAAACCTTTTTAAAAACAAGCGTTTTTAGCTTTTATTGCATTATCATGGGACTTACATAAGTATGCCAAACCAGAAGTGGTCGAAAAATGGCTTGCAAGATTTGTTTACAGACAATGGGGCAGAAACTAAATAAATGCTTGTAAAAAAATCTTGATAGTGCTTGTTCATAGATGTAATTTAAGCTATCATGATCATGACGATATAACATAAGTCTAGCAATGCACCGCAGTTCAGCGAAGCTTAGTTATTTACCTATTGTGTGATGAGATATATTATACTCTAATTCGTGTTTTACACCCTATATGTTTTCAAATTTCAAATTCTTTATTGCATAGCCACATGTTTTATTAATAGTTATTTGTTATACAAGAGTGCAAAGTTGCTTTTTAACCGGGGCTCCAGTTGAGGACCGAGCCAGCGAAGGATTCTAAAATTGAATCACGAGCGCAGCGAATCCCTCTCATTGCAACACCTGTAAGGATGGTTCAAAGGAGAGGGCTACTACAACCACCCTTACAACTTCTTCGATAAATTCATTTCATTTATTCAATTTATCAAACACTAAAATATTTTTTTAATTCGGAACAGTACTTACTTCCAGAGATAAGCACGTTCAAACAAACAAACTCAGTCCTTAAATATAATTTTATAAGTATATGGAAAAACTACGTTTAATTGACGACCTCGATGGCAGAGTGGTCACCATGCCGGAATGCCATCCGTAAGGTTGCGGGTTCGATTCCCGCGCGGGGTGAATATTTGTGTGAACCACAAATGTTTATCTCGGTCTGGGTGTGTGTGTGAATGAGTGTGTGAGTTTCTGATACCCTAGATACAAGTTACGAACATAGTTAGGGGTCAGTTCCTATAATGAGATGATGTAGTGAATGATTATTATTCATATATTCATTTAATATTACAAGTTCTTTCCTACCCTCACCTAAAGTCTTTCTCATAATAGCTTATCACAAACACGTTTACCAAATTCCTCCACACCATTATAAGGGCGACCAATAACTGTGACCTCCACCGCCATAGAATACTAAACAATAATATTTTGACGTTATTAGTACTTGGTATTTCATAACTTTACGAATATTTTTTAATACAACAACAAGCACGTATGGGTCACTTGAAAGTTTTTATTATCATACATTAGTTGAAAAAAATAAACTTAAAAAAAAACACCATCGAACGTACCTGTACGTACACATTATGTACCATTGTAAGTACATGCTGTTTATGTTTCTATTGATTTTATTTTCTACTAGCTGTACCCCGCAGTTTTACTCGCATAGTTCCTGATCCTGTGGGAATTCCGGAATAAAACACAGCCTATGTCCTTTGCCGGACTATAAGCTACCCCTGTACCAAATTTCAAGTCAATCGGTTCAGTAGTTTAGCCGTGAAAAGGTAACAGACAGACAGACAGAGTTACTTTCGCATTTATAATATTAGTTATGATTATTTCTATTAATAAAGCCAATCTCCAGACAAAAATCTGTTTTCAAACACAAAGATAATGAACTTAATACATAATGCATACAAAAGAACATTAATTAAAGAACTATTCAAGTACTGTGTTTAAGTTTCACTGAATGTGAAGAAAACTCCTTAATTAAAGTAATTCCGTTTGTTGCACTTCATTAAGAATTTCGTTGTAATATTGAACGTCTAGCCGTCTGCAGTCGGGGTTTACTAACTGCAGGATGTAGTCGCGTGTTTAGAATAACGTGAAATGAATAGACGGATACAGTGATAATAATATTTGAAACTTAAAGTTAAAACCTTATATTAATGAACTAGGAATAACAATGGAGAGATATTATAGAGTTAGTCGACTTTTTCGTCGAACGTAGCGCAACAGCCATCAAAAATTCGCAACCCAGAACTCGATAAGACACTTAAGACTTACCTTACTTTTGAGGTCTCTAACTAGCCGTATGTCGATGGCTAGTACGATAACTGCGACCGAAAGTACTATTTGAAACATAGAAAGCTCATGAAATTAAAATCCGCTATAGTATATTATATCCTACTAGCGGCGCCCCGCGGTTTCACCCGCGTAGTCCCCGTTCCCGTAGGAATATGGGGATAAAATTATGCTAAAACCTTCCCACTAAATCACTCTATCTATTGAAATAAACCACATTTAAATCCGTTGCGTAGTTTTAAAGATACATAGGGACAGAGAAAGCGACTTTGTTTTATACTATGTAGTGATATTATCCACTATACGAGTAGTAAGTAAAATTAAAAAGGTTCCCTTAAAATAGCAGAACTTTTGTAAACGATGTGTGTGTATTAACTTAACCTTGTTGTTTTTGTATAGATTGTCCTTCGCCTGTCCATTACTGTTAACTATAATATTATTTTAATTAGAATAATTTCATGATTTTATATGTATAAATAAGTACTTAATTGTATTTTAATACTCAAATGTAAATAATACTGGTAAAGTGCTATTTCTTTGTTTTTATTTTTGTTTGTTAATTTTAATTGTATAAGTATGTATAATTTTGTTTTTTAACTTTTTTATTTTTTTATTATTTTGTTTTAATTTTGTATAATAAGTAATAAGTGTAAGTTAGTGTAAGCCCCTCTCAGGTTGCTGCGCCCCTACGGGGCATCACATGATCCACACATTTATTATAAGATCTCTATGTTTTGTGATATTGCAATAAAGTTATTATGATTATGATTAATTACTTACATTGGAGGTTTCTTTAAGTCCCAAATTGACGCGCTCTAACACGAAGTATAATTAGATGTCTCATAAATTATTCTTTTGAAATTGGTATTTACTGTATTTTTTCTTTATTTGACGAAATGGTCTAGTTACGAGTTTGATATCCGTTCAATAATTTTGTGTGAATGAATATATCTTATTATAGCTTTGGTCTATTTATAGTTTACTAGCGTCGCCCCCCGGTTTCACCCGCGTAGTTCCCGTTCCCGTGGGAATTTCGGGATAAAAAGCTACCCCTGTACCAAATTTCAAGTCAATCGGTTCAGTAGTTTAGCCGTGAAAAGGTAACAGACAGACAGACAGACAGGCAAACAGACAGACAGACAGAGTTACTTTCGCATTTATAATATTAGTTAGGAAGTTAGGATTAGGATTACGACTAGTTAGGATAAGGATTAGGATTTATAAGTCTTTTTATCCTTACAGGCGTACACCACGCTTGCTAAAGATCGTAAATTAAAAAAAACTGTATAATATTTTATTTATAGTTTATCTTAGCACAAAATTCGTCTAAACATTTTACATATTCTGGAACAAGATCATAAATCATTGCAACTGTATTTGTTAATACGAAAACTTGGTACATTATGAATAGTCTATACTAATATTATAAAGAGGAAAGATTTGTTTGTTTGTTTGTTTGTTTGTAATGAATAGGCTCCAAAACTACTGGACCGATTTCAAAAATTCTTTCACTAATGGAATGCTAATTTATCAGTGCGTGACATAGGCTATCCCACGGGAACGGGAACTACGCGGGTGAAACCGCGGGGAGCTACTAGTATAATATACAACTATTAGTCGTATTGCAGGTGAAGAATATGTTATGGAATGTGTAATATATTCGTATGTATTGTATACCATAATTAACATAACATAATCAATCACTCTATCATCTGTATTTAGCAACTGACTCCTGACTAGGTTTATTATCTGTAGGTATCTAGGGTATTAGAAATTACACACACACTCATTTATACACCAACCAACACATTTGTGGATCACACAAAATTTACCTCGTACGGGAATATAACCTCTTTTATTGCCTCTTGTATGTGCCTCAAGATGATCACACATCCAATTGGATATCAAATGATTGACAAAATAGAAAACATAAGTCAAACATGGCTAAGGTTTAAGATCACCAACACGCAAAGGTAAGTGCAATTTACTCTTTTACGCTAAAACTACAGAACTAAAACGTTCAAAGATAAAGTAGAGCTTGGGATAAAATAGGCTATATTTTATCCCAAATTTCCTTAGGGATAAATTTCCGCGTGGTAAATAATTTTGTAATTTGATCTCCAAATCTTTCGTTCACAATCAAATGCACCACCGTTTGTAACTCAGATAATGAAGTAAATAATGTTCTGACGGATCGCGTTCGAGTTAATGATATCGATAAGTCCCCTCCCTACCTTCGTATCGATGACAGAGTTTCTCAAATATTTATAGTATTTTTCAATCGTTATATCTATTATGGCAAATGTTATACAGTTGAAAAAGTAATTTGCTTGAACGCGTTTTGATTTAATTAAAAGAACTAATGTACAATCGTATGTAAAAAAATATTCTATACGAAAAAAACTGAAAAATCAGCTATAGAATAAAACAAAAACCCCTTTTCGTAAATACATTTTCAGGGGTTTCATTAAAATTTATAAGTTACCGATGCGACGAAATAATTATTGACGAAATCAAGGCTCTAAGTCACGCATCCTGCAAAAAGTTTGTAATCTGTCCATCAGGCGGTAATTAATCGGTTATATCTAAAAAGAAACCGCTAAGTACTAACTGACTAATCTATCAACGCACCGTTCAATCAAACCACTGAACAGATTGCGCAGATTTATTATGAATTAGGCATTCACTTCGAAAAAGAAATAACATGGGTCACATCTAGTAAGTAAAATCTATATTCATATTAGAAACCTGAAGAATTTGTTTGTTTGTTTACTTGAAAGCCCTAATCTCATAAAGTACTGGTCCAATTTTAAAAATGCTATAATTGTTAGATATACTGGTAGAACGCCGTAACGTATTACGGCCAATAGAAGCGGAGTTAACGCGAGTTAAACCACGAGGCACAGCTAGTATATAATTATAAAAAGTAATATGATAATATTAATTCTAAATGACAGTGACAAGACCTGTCTAATTAACTTTACATTGTAAAGTTTACGTCAAATTCGTTTCTAAAGTTTGAGAACGTTTGTCATTTGTTTACATTTGACAAAGAAATCGGATCGCGACACCTTTTGTTGCTTTATCAATAAAATTGTTAAGGTTTATTTGTTACTTTTTTATATTGAACAGGTTTTACAGAGTGTATCCTACTAATATTATAAAGCCGAATGTTTGTGAGTGTGGATGTGTGGATGTTTGTACCTCTTTCACGCAAAAACTACTGAATGGATTTTAATGAAACTTTACAATAATTCAGCTTATACATCAGAATAACACATAGAATACTTTTTATCCCGAAAATCCCACGGGAACGGGAACTACGCGGGTGAAACTGTGAGGTGCTGCTAGTATATTATATGTTAAAGTAATACCCATTTATTATTCAAATCCTATTACTAAATACAAATAGATACTGAAAATAAAGAACGAAGGAAAAAGACAGTCCCTTTGTGGATTATTGAACGTAATTGTATCATTACTTATTAAAGAATACCAAGTTTGTTAGGATCTCCTTAACTTCTTATTTTGCCTGTTTCTTATAGGAAGCAACTATATTCTAAGTGTTAGGTAGATATAGAATTGATTCCACAATTTTCTTATGGAAAAAATGACATAGTGGTAAAGAAAAGCTGTTTAAAAAATAAGCATAAAACATTTAAATAAACACCATTATAAAAACCACCCTTTTACTAGGTACAGATGAAAACATAAAACTGCGAACTGATATATAAATTGAAAAGGAACTAAAGAGATCGATGCAAAATGTTGCGATTTAAGTTACTTATACTTTACGGCAAAGCATCAACTTCCTTTTCGCACATTTCTTAAAAAAAGTCAAGGTATATACATAGATAGATAAACACTTTATTGTACAACTTACACCACATATGAAAAGGTAATGTCTTTGTCAAATAAATTTTAACTAAGTACTCAACAATAATACAATCGAATAATTTGACAAATTGCAAATTCTTGAAATGTGCCATACGATCTCGTAGACTCTATAGTTAGTAGACTCAAGAGAGTAATAAAGTTCATTGTCGTCCATTCGCAGTTTTGTATTTTGTTCTCAAATCAACGAAGTCCAGTCTACCGTTAAACAAAATAAATGGAACACATAAAAAATATTATATCTACTTAATTTTATGTTTTATCAATTTAATAACCCATTATTTTTAAGTACGGCTCTTAAATCTAATCCCAAATTAAAACGGTCGAAGCCATAAAATATTGGACCTTTTTTTAACCAAACATACCTTTAAATATATTTTTATAAAATCAATTTTCACCTGCGAAAAGGTATGGAAACGTGTAGCTATAACAGTTACGTTTTATGGGTTCTCTTAAATTTCTTGTACCTGGCCCGGTACGGCTTTATCTGGAGATATTTCAACTTATTTTACTGTAATAAAATAATCTTTATTTGAATCACCTTATATTACATAAAGGGATTATCATTACTAATCCTAACTTAATATCCTAACTAATATTATAAATGCGAAAGTAACTCTGTCTGTCTGTCTGTTACCTTTTCACGGCTAAACTACTGAACCGATTGACTTGAAATTTGGTACAGGGGTAGCTTATTGTCCGGGAAAGAACATAGAATACCTTTTATCCTGAAATTCCCACGGGGACGGGAACTACGCGGGTGAAACCGCGGGGCGCTGCTAGTATTACATAAAGGGATTATACTCGTATAATGTTTCAATTACAATCTCAGTCGATTATTTTGTTTTAAAAATTTGATAGTGTTGGTCTGTTAAATCAAAATTCAGGCTAGAGACCACTCACTTTCTCATGAGAGTGAAATAGGAGTACCTTATCACTACACGTAACTAACCCATATAATGCGTAATGAATGGAAATCTGAAAAATCAAACCATATTTAGAAAACAACATGCTTTGCCTGTAAAAAAATAAATAGAGAAGCATAAACTAAGAAGGTAAATAAAGTAAGCTTGAACAAAGAAGATATCTAGATAGATATCTTTACTTTATCTGAAAAATAAACCAAAAATCATCCACAATATTGATTAAACCAAAAGTTCGTTCCGACATCGCCCGACGATCTATCTCACTGGACAACTGTCAAGAGACTAGACAATACAAATAGCAGACAATTTGCCGACCAACTATTAATTCAATTAATCTTGAAGAAACTTAGCAATCACTTGAAAAGTAGGAATAACAGTATTTTTGTTTTGGATTTGATTCAGAAGTTGTGCTAACGTTTGTCAAGCTGATTTTGTAAGTTTTAGTAAGATGCTTTTGTTTTTCCGAGTTAATATTTATTTTGGGGAATATTACATTTTTCTTGCAAAGACACGTTGCTTTCAGATCCAAGAAGTCGTTCTACAAGTCATAGACAGTCTTATCACATAGGCCTCATATTCGTCAGACCTCATCTCTTTTAATTTTACGCTTCGGTCGATTTAGAACCGAAGTTTCGTAAGTAATTCCGATCGAAGAATTTAATTTACTAGTATTAAACTGGTTTCGATCGAGGCTTTTAACTTATATTAACTTGTATGGTGCCGAGCACGTTGGATACTACTTAGAACAAAATAGGTAGGTAACAGTACTTAAATATCACAGAGACAACTCGGAATCACGAAGAAAGTCCCATACTAGCTCAGTTAATCACTGCTTATCTCTTAACTTACTTATTTAGTCTTAACTAGAGGACCCAGTTTAGCACATTCATTAATAAACCTCTCTAGTAAATCTCTCTTTCTATTGTAGAGAACTGAATGAAAATACGAACTGTAGTTTCTGAGATTAACTCTAACAAATACAAACAAGTCGTCAACTAAAATGTTTCGACATTGTTTCTGAATATGTAGTTATGTTAATACCATTAACTTAAATGTAACCCATCTTTATGTAGCTTTAAAGACCAACATACTAATACTAATCCTAAGTAAGTTCAAGTACTTATAAGAAAATCTATACAAAACTCGTAAATGGGTAGTTTTCCGCAATTAGACCTAACTAATTTCGAACCTCTGTGCGTGCTCTGATAGTTTTGGTTAAAATTAAGAAGGGTAAAAAGGCTAATTATCAGTAATTACTTACTTTATCCATACAAAAAATACTACTTATTCAAAACTAGCAGCGCCCCGCGGTTTCACCCGCGTAAATATAATATAGCCTATGACACTCCGGGATAATGTGGCTTTCCAATAGTGAAAGAATTTTTGAAATCGGACCAGTAGTTTCGGAGCCTATTCGTTACAAACTGAATTCCGGAACCCCGAAAAAAAACTACGCCCCTGCGACCGCTCCGCGCCACCGCCCCGCTTACCCAGCGTACTATCATTATATCAAAATATAGAACTAAACAAACATTCAAAACCTTAACACCATCAAATACATAAAACATGAAACATTTTAAATCCTAACATCATTCTTAACATAAAATCGCAGATTACAAAGCTCTCTCAGCTAAAACCAATCTCAAACTTAGCAATGCAAATAGTTTTTACTACAATTAGTAAACGTTCATCACAGTTAACTGTTAGACCAGTATTATTTGACCTTTATCTCCCATGAAAATGTTAACGTTTAATATCAGAAGTAGTTAGTGTTATATCCAGGGTGTCAAGTCTGTTGACATTATTTGACCCGACAATGTGTTGGTATTAAGACACCATATGTCACAAATTTGGTATTCAGCGGAAGATTTTTTTTCGGGCTTAGCTTTGCACTGCAAAAAAATATTAATATGGCTATCATATGGTCTCTGTAGTCTCTGTTGCGTGTAAAAATTCAAATAAAAAAACCTGTCAAATAAACGTCGGAATACAGTTTTGACAACCATCGTACGTTTAAAGAGCTATTGTGTCAGTAGTGTTGCTCAAACATAGTTGTTCTTAGGAGAATACCAAAATAATGATTTTTCCATCGCCAGACTACATTTATTCGAGGAATAAAATTGACGTTTTTGTATGAAATAACTGTCAAAATTTTAAAATTATTATTATATACTCGAATAAAGTTAACAGATGATAGAAAAACCAGCGTTAATTGTCAAACAAACGGCCATGGTTTTATAATAATACCTTTGACTAGTATTATCACAGCATTATTGTTAGCAGACTTGGGGCCCAGTTGAGGGGTCTCTTAGTAATGGTTGTTGCCCCGTAATATTGAGTTAGCGCATCGCTTTTACTTGATATGTAATTACTTATGTTGTTTTATTAAAACTTAGAACTGAGACTTTAAACATGATTACGAGTATAACAAATAACATTAACATAATGAATGCGAAAGTCGTTTGTTTGTTAAGTACACAAGATGGAAGGGATTTTATCCCAAAATTATTACAAAATATACTTTTTTAACATAAAAATTAATTAATGTTAAAAATAGCGTAAGTATATTTTGTAATAAGTACACTGCACTTTGAGTACTTATTCCTACGCTACGCCGCCCATCGGTATATTCTGCCTACATAATAAAAAAACTCTCGTCACAGTTTTTGTAACCAAACTAATCCAAAACGACTTGACCGATTTTTATAGATTGTTATAAGGATAGCCCCGAGACTGATACCGAGTGAACTAAGTAGCACCTATCTATAAATATAGGTTATAGCGGTGTCTCGCGGTTTCACCCACGTGGTTCCCGTTCCCGTGGGTATACGGGGATAAAATATAGCCTATGTTACTCAGTGATAATGTAGCTTTCTAATGAAAAAAGAATTATTAAAATCGGTCCAGTACTTTTTGAGTTTATTTGTTACATACAAAAATACAAATCTTTCCTCTTTATAATATTAGTGCAGATAGTGTAAACTACAAAGTTGTTCTGTTACAGTCTAAGAAATCTCCAGATTCTTCTATATTCCACATTCAAGTGTAGCTTAAATATGGCTAAAATTATACTTGAATGCTCTCTTGATAATTATGTCTAAAATTATACTTAACATACTACAGTAAATCTAAAAGCTCTGATGTAATCTGATCTTCCCTTAACAATCGTAGGACGCTCCGTGTAAAGGTGGCCATTAGTGAGTCAGTTTAACTGACCAGTTGAACTGGCGTCCATTCAAATATGGTCGTCAATCACCAGAGCGATTCCAGCCGGGCTAGCATGACTTCGAAAACGCGATAGATAAATTACGAATACACAATAAACGATTTATCAACATCCAATTGTAAAATATTATAAAAATACCCGCCATATTTAATTTTACCACGTAATAAATTTTATGACATTTGGTCATGCTCGCGAAATCGATATAGCTATTTATCGATATCCAACTGTCAACATATAATAAATACATAGCCGCCATATTTAATTTTATCATCGTACCATGCCATAATTCATTTGGTCATGCTCGCGAAATCGATATTATTTCGTGGTGTCTATATACATATTTTATCGGGTCCATATTGGCTCACCTAAAGTTCTTTACCCGAAAATGTTTTTCCTAACTATTTGTAGTCCGAATGATCATTCTTCCTAAAATTTTTCATCCTAAAGTTTTAATTCATACTATTTGTAGTGCTACCGACGATGCTCATAACACTCATTTTTCCGAAAATTTTAATTCATAACATCTTTAATGTAAATATATTTAAACTCCTACTGTTTTTTATCATAACGCTTTTATCCCTAAACATACTTACCATAATATTTTCACTCATGCTCAGAAAGAAACATTTACCAAGTGTAATAAAAAATATATACGGGTAGAAGATGATATTTATAGTTTTAATGATTATTATACGACTCGTTTACGGTTATGCTTATGGCCTGGGAGTTCACCATAACCATAACTAAAGGACCAATTCGGTTCTGGCACTTCGCCGGCCGCTGCCGCGGCACGCTCGCTACGCTCGCTCGGCTCGTGCGTTGGGGTCACAGTTCTAACATAACCTAAACCAATAATTAGGAATAGGACCGATTCGTTACTGGAACTTGACTGGAGCAGGACTCTGGTTTTGCTCGCTCGGCTCGTGCGTTATATGTTATACCTACATGTTATGTAAAAACAAAGTTACGAAAAATTTATGTATATAATATTGATTATAATAAATAAAAATAAATCTAAACAAAAAAGATATGACTTTGAATAATAGTATGAACGATGGTTATGTTGAGAAAATATAGGAAAACAAATGTTTCGGAATTAAAACATTAGTGACAAAGATTTTAGGAGTTGCGATTGTTAGGATAAAAAATGTTAGGAAGAAAATTTTCGGATTTCCAATTATCGGAGTTGAAATTTTAGGTGAACTTTGGCGCACCCTATTTTATCACGCACAGTCATGTAATAGTTGTCCTAAAACTTTTGGAATGACGCCACAGTTTTATGTCCGGACTGATCAGTTCAACTGACTCGTCAATGGCCACCTTAACGTTATCACGAAGTCAAATTGTATTCACAAGCCCACGTACCCGTCATACAAAACTAATTAGCCACAATTAATTTAGCCCATTAAAGTATCATAAGGCAACACAAGCCGCTAACAGAATTGTTCTGTACGTGATGCGACTATTTTGAAGTAAGGTCAGAGTGAAAAGTAAATAAATTGCGAAAAATGTGCAGAGCGAGACGCCGTCGCCTGCGCACCGCACTCATCCTCCTGATGAAGGCCACCGAATGTGGCTGAAACTAGTCGAGGGATTCGACTTATAGGTACGTGTAAATATCCCGTAAAAAGATATTAAGTAAATAAACTGTTTATCATTATCAATAAGTTTTTTTTGTTAGTGACAATATATAATGGCATAGCTTGAATATTAACTGTCTAATATTATAACATATATATAAATAACTGTATATTAATTGTGTAACAATTTATAAAAAAAAACTTATTACGTACAGTGCATATTAAAAATTAAAAACAAATAATTGAAATTCCACCAGTCATTATATTGCATATCTTTAGGTTCCTTTTTAAATTGGCATTGGTTTGTTTAACCAATTAGTTTTTAGTTTTGGTAGAATATCAGATTTTCGGGAAGCGAGTGAGTGCCATCAGAAGAATTTCATTTTCAAATTAAAAGCCTGTTTTTTTTAGAAATATGTTCAACCAATTTAAAGTAAATTTTATTTAAAAACTACTTCCAACCCTAACAGTACTTTAACTTGTAAATCAAGTTAAATTGCAACCACGTGTGGTTCTACAAACAATTACTTTCATCCGAGAACGCCTCGCTAGTTGTCCGTTAGTTTATAACTTCTCGTTTTATTATAAAGGTAGATTAAAACGAAATGACTGGGTCGTGATATGGGTCCATTTATGAAACTTTAAAGAGATATTGTAGAGGACAATGTTACTTAATTCTACGCAACTCATTGTAAAATATATACTTACTAATATTACAAACCTGTGATGTCGTATGATACGATATATTTATCATTTATCGATACGCACAGTCATGCTACGGGGTTAAACAGCTTTGGTTGAACGCGCTAGTCTCAAGAACTGGCCCGATATGAAAAAAACATTCAGTGTTAGCTTTAAATTTGATTAATACCATATAAGCGTTTGCTAGCACAAGCAAACGAGAATGAGAAAGCATAGTAATAACGCTTATGCCTTCTCATATTTTATTTCTAATTCCTAAGTTGTGGAGAGAGATTGCCTTTGCTTTTTCATCCATTCATTTATCCCCACAAACTTTCGTATTTATAATATTTACTAATAGGCACTTAAAAAATACATATACACCTACGAAATTTAATAAAGAAATCAAAAATTAATTATAGTCCCTTTCTTCCTTTGAGATTCACAAATATAATAACAAAAACAAGATATTAAATTCTCGCAAATAGAACGTAATGAACTGTGAAAAGTTCGCAAAACTTTCGTTTCACATTTTCGTTACAAAATATTGTCTGTCTCTGTCGCACACCGGATATTTGGGGGCGAACCGACTACCGGTTTTGGTGCCGTTTGAATTTAGAACAAAAGGAAATCGGCACCCCTTCTACCGGCGGCTACAGGAAACTGAAAAAGTTATACGGACTTATTACTGAAGTGCTCGATATATTCGATTCATTATACTTTATTTGAAAGCGTTGAATAAATGATCTATTATACATCATATTTTAGTTCTATGTCGCGCCGTTAACATCGTTGAAGCGCTACGATCGCGCATTTATAACTAAAGAATACCGATACAGGCATTTCCTTGAAGTTTCCTTGCGACGAAATCCGACGAATAGATAAATTACCACTTGTCTACCAACTTCACGTTTCGTAACGTGGCAAAATTACAAGTCGTAAGCAAATATCAATTTCATTCATAAAAAGGAACTTTCTGTTCTATACGTCTAACGTAATTGCCACTTGTCTAGGGGGGCAGTTTACATCCGATGTTTCTACGAAGATTTCATGGATGTAAAGATTTTTGCCTTAGAGAATCGCCTCGTCGCCTTCAACGATAATCATGCAAAGCTGAGAAACTAGCTATCTATTCTTAATCGTGCTATACTCGTAGTACGAAATCACTCGTCAATATAATTCGAATACAATATCAAACGATCTTCAAAATAGTTCCTTTCCAGTTTGACATATCGAAGTATGTTCTCTCGGTTTTCACCCGATACATCGAGAATAATGTTACACACTTCACAACACACGAATAAATATTTTGGTCTTAAATAGCATATAACTTGATGGAGACTGACAAAATAAATAGCTTAGTGACATGATTTAGATCCTAGGCTTCCTAGCATCATTTACGGTATTTGTAACATAAACTACGGGACTCGTAGTATTAGTCATGAGACTCGTAGCATCAGTCATGATACTCGTAACATCAGTCACGAAACTCGTAGCATCAGTCACAGGACTCGTAGCATCAGTCACGGATCTCGTAGCATCAGTTATGGATCTCGTAGCCTCAGTCACAGATATCGTAGCATCAGTCACGGGACTCGAAGCATCAGTCACGGGACTCGTAGCATCAGTCACGGGACTTGTAGCATCAGTCATGGGACTCGAACCATCAGTCACAGGACTCGTAGCATCAGTCACGGGACACGTAGCGTCAGTCACGGGACTCGTAGCATCAGTCACGGGCCTCGTAGCATCAGTCGAGACTCGTAGAATCAGTCACGGGACTCGTAGCATCAGTCATGGAACTCGTAGCATCAGTCATAAGACTCGTAGCATCAGACAGGGACTCGTAGCATCAGTCTTCGGACTCGTAGCATCAGTCACGGGATTCGTAGCATGAGTCACGGGACTCGTAGCATCAGTCACGGGATTCGTAGCATGTTACGAGATCCGTGACTGATGCTACGAGATCCGGACTGATGCTACGAGATCCTTGACTAATGCTAGGAGTCCCGTGACTGATGCTACGAGATCCGTGACTGATGCTACGAGATCCGTGACTGATGCCACGACATCCTTGACTGATGCTACGAGATCCTTGACTGATGCTACGAGATCCTTGACTGATGCTACGAGATCCGTGACTGATGCTACGAGATCCGTGACTGATGCTACGAGCTCCGGACTGATGCTACGAGATTCGTGACTGATGCTACGAGATCCGTGACTGATGCTACGAGATCCGTGACTGATGCTACGAGATCCTTGACTGATGCTATGAGATCCGTGACTGATGCTACGAGATCCGTGACTGATGCTACGAAATTCATGACTGATGCTACGAGATCCGGACTGATGCTACGAGATCCTTGACTAATGCTACGAGATCCGTGACTGATGCTACGAGATTCTTGACTGATGCTAAGAGATCCGTGACTGGTGCTACGAGATCCGTGACTGATGCTACTAAATCTTTGACTGATGCTACGAGATCCGGACTGATGCTACGAGATCCTTGACTGATGCTACGAGATCCTTGACTGATACTACGAAATTCATGACTGATGCTACGAGATCCATGACTGATGCTACGAGATCCGTGACTGATGCTACGAGATCCGTGACTGATGCTACGAGATCCGTGACTGATGCTACGAGATCCGTGACTGATGCCACGAGATCCGGACTGATGCTACGAGATTCGTGACTGATGCTACGAGATCCGTGACTGATGCTACGAGATCCGTGACTGATGCTACGAGATCCGTGACTGATGCTACGAGATCCGGACTGATGCTACGAGATTCGTGACTGATGCTACGAGATCCGGACTGATGCTACGAGATCCGTGACTGATGCTACGAGATCCGTGACTGATGCTACGAGATCCGTGACTGATGCTACGAGATCCGTGACTGATGCTACGAAATTCATGACTGATGCTACGAGATCCGTGACTGATGCTACGAGATCCGTGACTGATGCTACGAGATCCGTGACTGATGCTACGAAATTCATGACTGATGCTACGAGATCCGGACTGATGCTACGAGATCCTTGACTAATGCTACGAGATCCGTGACTGATGCTACGAGATTCTTGACTGATGCTAAGAGATCCGTGACTGGTGCTACGAGATCCGTGACTGATGCTACTAAATCTTTGACTGATGCTACGAAATTCATGACTGATGCTACGAGATCCATGACTGATGCTACGAGATCCGTGACTGATGCTACGAGATCCGTGACTGATGCTACGAGATCCGTGACTGGTGCTACGAGATCCGTGACTGATGCTACGAGATCCGGACTGATGCTACGAGATTCGTGACTGATGCTACGAGATCCGGACTGATGCTACGAGATCCGGACTGATGCTACGAGATTCGTGACTGATGCTACGAGATCCGGACTGATGCTACGAGATCCGTGACTGATGCTACGAGACCCGTGACTGATGCTACGAGATCCGTGACTGATGCTACGAGATCCGTGACGGATGCTACGAGATCCGTGACTGATGCTACGAGATCCGTGACTGATGCTACGAGATCCGTAACTGATGCTACGAGATCCGGACTGATGCTACGAGATTCGTGACTGATGCTACGAGATCCGGACTGATGCTACGAGATCCGTGACTGATGCTACGAGATCCGTGACTGATGCTACGAGATCCGTGACTGATGCTACGAGATCCGGACTGATGCTACGAGATCCGGACTGATGCTACGAGATCCGTGACTGATGCTACGAGATCCGTGACTGATGCTACGAGATCCGTGACTGATGCTACGAGATCCGTGACTGATGCTACGAAATTCATGACTGATGCTACGAGATCCGTGACTGATGCTACGAGATCCGTGACTGATGCTACGAGATCCGTGACTGATGCTACGAAATTCATGACTGATGCTACGAGATCCGGACTGATGCTACGAGATCCTTGACTAATGCTACGAGATCCGTGACTGATGCTACGAGATTCTTGACTGATGCTAAGAGATCCGTGACTGGTGCTACGAGATCCGTGACTGATGCTACGAGATTCGTGACTGATGCTACGAGATCCGGACTGATGCTACGAGATCCGTGACTGATGCTACGAGATCCGTGACTGATGCTACGAGATCCGTGACTGATGCTACGAGATCCGGACTGATGCTACGAGATCCGGACTGATGCTACGAGATCCGTGACTGATGCTACGAGATCCGTGACTGATGCTACGAGATCCGTGACTGATGCTACGAGATCCGTGACTGATGCTACGAAATTCATGACTGATGCTACGAGATCCGTGACTGATGCTACGAGATCCGTGACTGATGCTACGAGATCCGTGACTGATGCTACGAAATTCATGACTGATGCTACGAGATCCGGACTGATGCTACGAGATCCTTGACTAATGCTACGAGATCCGTGACTGATGCTACGAGATTCTTGACTGATGCTAAGAGATCCGTGACTGGTGCTACGAGATCCGTGACTGATGCTACTAAATCTTTGACTGATGCTACGAGATCCGGACTGATGCTACGAGATCCTTGACTGATGCTACGAGATCCTTGACTGATACTACGAAATTCATGACTGATGCTACGAGATCCATGACTGATGCTACGAGATCCGTGACTGATGCTACGAGATCCGTGACTGATGCTACGAGATCCGTGACTGGTGCTACGAGATCCGTGACTGATGCTACGAGATCCGGACTGATGCTACGAGATTCGTGACTGATGCTACGAGATCCGGACTGATGCTACGAGATCCGTGACTGATGCTACGAGATCCGTGACTGATGCTACGAGATCCGTGACTGATGCTACGAGATCCGGACTGATGCTACGAGATTCGTGACTGATGCTACGAGATCCGGACTGATGCTACGAGATCCGTGACTGATGCTACGAGATCCGTGACTGATGCTACGAGATCCGTGACTGATGCTACGAGATCCGTGACGGATGCTACGAGATCCGTGACTGATGCTACGAGATCCGTAATGATGATGCTACGAGATCCGTGACTGATGCTACGAGATCCGGACTGATGCTACGAGATTCGTGACTGATGCTACGAGATCCGGACTGATGCTACGAGATCCGTGACTGATGCTACGAGATCCGTGACTGATGCTACGAAATTCATGACTGATGCTACGAGATCCGTGACTGATGCTACGAGATCCGTGACTGATGCTACGAGATCCGTGACTGATGCTACGAAATTCATGACTGATGCTACGAGATCCGGACTGATGCTACGAGATCCTTGACTAATGCTACGAGATCCGTGACTGGTGCTACGAGATCCGTGACTGATGCTACGAGATCCGGACTGATGCTACGAGATTCGTGACTGATGCTACGAGATCCGGACTGATGCTACGAGATCCGTGACTGATGCTACGAGATCCGTGACTGATGCTACGAGATCCGTGACTGATGCTACGAGATCCGGACTGATGCTACGAGATTCGTGACTGATGCTACGAGATCCGGACTGATGCTACGAGATCCGTGACTGATGCTACGAGATCCGTGACTGATGCTACGAGATCCGTGACTGATGCTACGAGATCCGTGACTGATGCTACGAGATCCGTGACTGCTGCTACGAAATTCATGACTGATGCTACGATATCCGTGACTGATGCTACGAGATTCGTGACTGATGCTACGAGATCCATGACTGAGGCTACGAGATCCGTGACTGATGCTACGAAATCCGTAACTGATGCTACGAGATCCGGACTGATGCTACGAGATCCGTGACTGATGCTACGAGATCCGGACTGATGCTACGAGATCCGTGACTGATGCTACGAGATCCGTGACTGATGCTACTAGATCCGTGACTGATGCTACGAAATTCATGACTGATGCTACGAGATCCGTGATTGATGCTACGAAATCCGTGACTGATGCTACGAGATCCGTGACTGATGCTACGAAATTCATGACTGATGCTACGAGATCCGTGATTGATGCTACGAGATACGAGATCCGTGACTGATGCTACGAGATCCGTGACTGATGCTACGAGATCCGTGACTGATGCTACGAGTTCCGTGACTGATGCTACGAGATCCGGACTGATGCTACGAGATCCGTGACTGATGCTACGAGATCCGTGACTGATGCTACGATATCCGTGACTGATGCTACGAGTTCCGTGACTGATGCTACGAGATCCGGACTGATGCTACTAGATTCGTGACTGATGCTACGAGATCCGGACTGATGCTACGAGATCCGTGATTGATGCTACGAGATCCGTGACTGATGCTACGAAATTCATGACTGATGCAACGAAATTCATGACTGATGCTACGAGATCCGTGATTGATGCTACGAGATCCGGACTGATGCTACGAGATCCGTGACTGATGCTACGAGATCCGTGACTGATGCTACGATATCCGTGACTGATGCTACGAGTTCCGTGACTGATGCTACGAGATCCGGACTGATGCTACTAGATTCGTGACTGATGCTACGAGATCCGGACTGATGCTACGAGATCCGTGACTGATGCTACGAGATCCGTGACTGATGCTACGAGTTCCGTGACTGATGCTATGAGATCCGGACTGATGCTACGAGATCCGGACTGATGCTACGAGATCCGTGATTGATGCTACGAGATCCGGACTGATGCTACGAGATCCGTGACTGATTCTACGAAATTCATGACTGATGCTACGAGATCCGTGACTGATGCTACGAGATCCGTGACTGATGCTACGAGATCCGTGACTGATGCTACGAAATTCATGACTGATGCTACGAGATCCGGACTGATGCTACGAGATCCTTGACTAATGCTACGAGATCCGTGACTGATGCTACGAGATTCTTGACTGATGCTAAGAGATCCGTGACTGGTGCTATGAGATCCGTGACTGATGCTACTAAATCTTTGACTGATGCTACGAGATCCGGACTGATGCTACGAGATCCTTGACTGATGCTACGAGATCCTTGACTGATACTACGAAATTCATGACTGATGCTACGAGATCCATGACTGATGCTACGAGATCCGTGACTGATGCTTCGAGATCCGTGATTGATGCTACGAGATCCGGACTGATGCTACGAGATCCGTGACTGATGCTACGAAATTCATGACTGATGCTACGAGATCCGTGACTGATGCTACGAGATCCGTGACTGATTCTACGAGATCCGGACTGATGCTACGAAATTCATGACTGATGCAACGAAATTCATGACTGATGCTACGAGATCCGTGATTGATGCTACGAGATCCGGACTGATGCTACGAGATCCGT
Source organism: Timandra comae (assembly GCA_958496195.1). Classification (NCBI taxonomy): domain Eukaryota; kingdom Metazoa; phylum Arthropoda; class Insecta; order Lepidoptera; family Geometridae; genus Timandra; species Timandra comae. The sequence continues at coordinate 6,437,482 of OY292376.1, forward strand.
GACTGATGCTACGAGATCCGTGACTGATGCTACGATATCCGTGACTGATGCTACGAGTTCCGTGACTGATGCTACGAGATCCGGACTGATGCTACTAGATTCGTGACTGATGCTACGAGATCCGGACTGATGCTACGAGATCCGTGATTGATGCTACGAGATCCGGACTGATGCTACGAGATCCGTGACTGATGCTACGAAATTCATGACTGATGCAACGAAATTCATGACTGATGCTACGAGATCCGTGATTGATGCTACGAGATCCGGACTGATGCTACGAGATCCGTGACTGATGCTACGAGATCCGTGACTGATGCTACGATATCCGTGACTGATGCTACGAGTTCCGTGACTGATGCTACGAGATCCGGACTGATGCTACTAGATTCGTGACTGATGCTACGAGATCCGGACTGATGCTACGAGATCCGTGACTGATGCTACGAGATCCGTGACTGATGCTACGAGTTCCGTGACTGATGCTATGAGATCCGGACTGATGCTACGAGATCCGGACTGATGCTACGAGATCCGTGATTGATGCTACGAGATCCGGACTGATGCTACGAGATCCGTGACTGATTCTACGAAATTCATGACTGATGCTACGAGATCCGTGACTGATGCTACGAGATCCGTGACTGATGCTACGAGATCCGTGACTGATGCTACGAAATTCATGACTGATGCTACGAGATCCGGACTGATGCTACGAGATCCTTGACTAATGCTACGAGATCCGTGACTGATGCTACGAGATTCTTGACTGATGCTAAGAGATCCGTGACTGGTGCTATGAGATCCGTGACTGATGCTACTAAATCTTTGACTGATGCTACGAGATCCGGACTGATGCTACGAGATCCTTGACTGATGCTACGAGATCCTTGACTGATACTACGAAATTCATGACTGATGCTACGAGATCCATGACTGATGCTACGAGATCCGTGACTGATGCTACGAGATCCGTGATTGATGCTACGAGATCCGGACTGATGCTACGAGATCCGTTACTGATGCTACGAAATTCATGACTGATGCTACGAGATCCGTGACTGATGCTACGAGATCCGTGACTGATTCTACGAGATCCGGACTGATGCTACGAGATCCGTGATTGATGCTACGAGATCCGTGACTGATGCTACGAGATCCGTGAGTGATGCTACGAGATCCGTGACTGATGCTACGAGATCCGGACTGATGCTACGAGATTCGTGACTGATGCTACGAGATCCGGACTGATGCTACGAGATCCGTGACTGATGCTACGAGATCCGTGACTGATGCTACGAGATCCGTGACTGATGCTACGAGATCCGGACTGATGCTACGAGATTCGTGACTGATGCTACGAGATCCTTGACTGATACTACGAAATTCATGACTGATGCTACGAGATCCATGACTGATGCTACGAGATCCGTGACTGATGCTACGAGATCCGTGATTGATGCTACGAGATCCGGACTGATGCTACGAGATCCGTGACTGATGCTACGAAATTCATGACTGATGCTACGAGATCCGTGACTGATGCTACGAGATCCGTGACTGATTCTACGAGATCCGGACTGATGCTACGAGATCCGTGATTGATGCTACGAGATCCGTGACTGATGCTACGAGATCCGTGACTGATGCTACGAGATCCGTGACTGATGCTACGAGATCCGGACTGATGCTACGAGATTCGTGACTGATGCTACGAGATCCGGACTGATGCTACGAGATCCGTGACTGATGCTACGAGATCCGTGACTGATGCTACGAGATCCGTGACTGATGCTACGAGATCCGGACTGATGCTACGAGATTCGTGACTGATGCTACGAGATCCGGAGTGATGCTACGAGATCCTTGACTAATGCTACGAGATCCGTGACTGATGCTACGAGATTCTTGACTGATGCTAAGAGATCCGTGACTGGTGCTACGAGATCCGTGACTGATGCTACTAAATCTTTGACTGATGCTACGAGATCCGGACTGATGCTACGAGATCCTTGACTGATGCTACGAGATCCTTGACTGATACTACGAAATTCATGACTGATGCTACGAGATCCATGACTGATGCTACGAGATCCGTGACTGGTGCTACGAGATCCGTGACTGATGCTACGAGATCCGGACTGATGCTACGAGATTCGTGACTGATGCTACGAGATCCGGACTGATGCTACGAGATCCGTGACTGATGCTACGAGATCCGTGACTGATGCTACGAGATCCGTGACTGATGCTACGAGATCCGTGACTGATGCTACGAAATTCATGACTGATGCTACGAGTTCCGTGACTGATGCTACGAGATCCGGACTGATGTTACTAGATTCGTGACTGATGCTACGAGATCCGGACTGATGCTACGAGATCCGTGACTGATGCTACGAGATCCGTGACTGATGCTACGAGTTCCGTGACTGATGCTATGAGATCCGGACTGATGCTACGAGATCCGGACTGATGCTACGAGATCCGTGATTGATGCTACGAGATCCGGACTGATGCTACGAGATCCGTGACTGATTCTACGAAATTCATGACTGATGCTACGAGATCCGTGACTGATGCTACGAGATTCGTGACTGATGCTACGAGATCCGGACTGATGCTACGAGATCCTTGACTAATGCTACGAGATCCGTGACTGATGCTACGAGATCCGTGACTGATGCTACGAGATCCGTGACTGATGCTACGAGATCCGTGACTGATGCTACGAGATCTGTGACTGATGCTACGAGAACCGGACTGATGCTACGAGATTCGTGACTGATGCTACGAGATCCGGACTGATGCTACGAGATCCATGACTGATGCTACGAGATCCGTGACTGATGCTACGAGATCCGTGACTGATGCTACGAGATCCGGACTGATGCTACGAGATTCGTGACTGATGCTACGAGATCCGGACTGATGCTACGAGATCCGTGACTGATGCTACGAGATCCGTGACTGATGCTACGAGATCCGTGACTGATGCTACGAGATCCGTGACTGATGCTACGAAATTCATGACTGATGCTACGAGATCCGTGACTGATGCTACGAGATCCGTGACTGATGCTACGAGATCCGTGACTGATGCTACGAAATTCATGACTGATGCTACGAGATCCGGACTGATGCTACGAGATCCTTGACTAATGCTACGAGATCCGTGACTGATGCTACGAGATTCTTGACTGATGCTAAGAGATCCGTGACTGGTGCTACGAGATCCGTGACTGATGCTACTAAATCTTTGACTGATGCTACGAGATCCGGACTGATGCTACGAGATCCTTGACTGATGCTACGAGATCCTTGACTGATACTACGAAATTCATGACTGATGCTACGAGATCCATGACTGATTCTACGAGATCCGTGACTGATGCTACGAGATCCGTGACTGATGCTACGAGATCCGTGACTGGTGCTACGAGATCCGTGACTGATGCTACGAGATCCGGACTGATGCTACGAGATTCGTGACTGATGCTACGAGATCCGGACTGATGCTACGAGATCCGTGACTGATGCTACGAGATCCGTGACTGATGCTACGAGATCCATGACTGAGGCTACGAGATCCGTGACTGATGCTACGGACTGATGCTAAGAGATCCGTGACTGGTGCTACGAGATCCGTGACTGATGCTACTAAATCTTTGACTGATGCTACGAGATCCGGACTGATGCTACGAGATCCTTGACTGATGCTACGAGATCCTTGACTGATACTACGAAATTCATGACTGATGCTACGAGATCCATGACTGATGCTACGAGATCCGTGACTGATGCTACGAGATCCGTGACTGATGCTACGAGATCCGTGACTGATGCTACGAGATCCGTGACTGATGCTACGAGATCCGGACTGATGCTACGAGATTCGTGACTGATGCTACGAGATCCGGACTGATGCTACGAGATCCGTGACTGATGCTACGAGATCCGTGACTGATGCTACGAGATTCGTGACTGATGCTACGAGATCCGGACTGATGCTACGAGATCCGTGACTGATGCTACGAGATCCGTGACTGATGCTACGAGATCCGTGACTGATGCTACGAGATCCGTGACTGATGCTACGAAATTCATGACTGATGCTACGAGATCCGTGACTGATGCTACGAGATCCGTGACTGATGCTACGAGATCCGTGACTGATGCTACGAAATTCATGACTGATGCTACGAGATCCGGACTGATGCTACGAGATCCTTGACTAATGCTACGAGATCCGTGACTGATGCTACGAGATTCTTGACTGATGCTAAGAGATCCGTGACTGGTGCTACGAGATCCGTGACTGATGCTACTAAATCTTTGACTGATGCAACGAGATCCTTGACTGATTCTACGAAATTCATGACTGATGCTACGAGATCCATGACTGATGCTACGAGATCCGTGACTGATGCTACGAGATCCGTGACTGATGCTACGAGATCCGTGACTGGTGCTACGAGATCCGTGACTGATGCTACGAGATCCGGACTGATGCTACGAGATTCGTGACTGATGCTACGAGATCCGGACTGATGCTACGAGATCCGTGACTGATGCTACGAGATCCGTGACTGATGCTACGAGATCCGTGACTGATGCTACGAGATCCGGACTGATGCTACGAGATTCGTGACTGATGCTACGAGATCCGGACTGATGCTACGAGATCCGTGACTGATGCTACGAGATCCGTGACTGATGCTACGAGATCCGTGACTGATGCTACGAAATTCATGACTGATGCTACGAGATCCGGACTGATGCTACGAGATCCTTGACTAATGCTACGAAATCCGTGACTGATGCTACGAGATTCTTGACTGATGCTAAGAGATCCGTGACTGGTGCTACGAGATCCGTGACTGATGCTACTAAATCTTTGACTGATGCTACGAAATTCATGACTGATGCTACGAGATCCATGACTGATGCTACGAGATCCGTGACTGATGCTACGAGATCCGTGACTGATGCTACGAGATCCGTGACTGGTGCTACGAGATCCGTGACTGATGCTACGAGATCCGGACTGATGCTACGAGATTCGTGACTGATGCTACGAGATCCGGACTGATGCTACGAGATCCGTGACTGATGCTACGAGATCCGGACTGATGCTACGAGATTCGTGACTGATGCTACGAGATCCGGACTGATGCTACGAGATCCGTGACTGATGCTACGAGACCCGTGACTGATGCTACGAGATCCGTGACTGATGCTACGAGATCCGTGACGGATGCTACGAGATCCGTGACTGATGCTACGAGATCCGTGACTGATGCTACGAGATCCGTAACTGATGCTACGAGATCCGGACTGATGCTACGAGATTCGTGACTGATGCTACGAGATCCGGACTGATGCTACGAGATCCGTGACTGATGCTACGAGATCCGTGACTGATGCTACGAGATCCGTGACTGATGCTACGAGATCCGTGACTGATGCTACGAGATCCGTGACTGATGCTACGAGATCCGTGACTGATGCTACGAAATTCATGACTGATGCTACGAGATCCGGACTGATGCTACGAGATCCTTGACTAATGCTACGAGATCCGTGACTGATGCTACGAGATTCTTGACTGATGCTAAGAGATCCGTGACTGGTGCTACGAGATCCGTGACTGATGCTACTAAATCTTTGACTGATGCTACGAGATCCGGACTGATGCTACGAGATCCTTGACTGATGCTACGAGATCCTTGACTGATACTACGAAATTCATGACTGATGCTACGAGATCCGTGACTGATGCTACGAGATCCGTGACTGATGCTACGAGATCCGTGACTGGTGCTACGAGATCCGTGACTGATGCTACGAGATCCGGACTGATGCTACGAGATTCGTGACTGATGCTACGAGATCCGGACTGATGCTACGAGATCCGTGACTGATGCTACGAGATCCGTGACTGATGCTACGAGATCCGTGACTGATGCTACGAGATCCGGACTGATGCTACGAGATTCGTGACTGATGCTACGAGATCCGGACTGATGCTACGAGATCCGTGACTGATGCTACGAGATCCGTGACTGATGCTACGAGATCCGTGACTGATGCTACGAGATCCGTGACGGATGCTACGAGATCCGTGACTGATGCTACGAGATCCGTAATGATGATGCTACGAGATCCGTGACTGATGCTACGAGATCCGGACTGATGCTACGAGATTCGTGACTGATGCTACGAGATCCGGACTGATGCTACGAGATCCGTGACTGATGCTACGAGATCCGTGACTGATGCTACGAGATCCGTGACTGATGCTACGAGATCCGGACTGATGCTACGAGATTCGTGACTGATGCTACGAGATCCGGACTGATGCTACGAGATCCGTGACTGATGCTACGAAATTCATGACTGATGCTACGATATCCGTGACTGATGCTACGAGATTCGTGACTGATGCTACGAGATCCATGACTGAGGCTACGAGATCCGTGACTGATGCTACGGACTGATGCTAAGAGATCCGTGACTGGTGCTACGAGATCCGTGACTGATGCTACTAAATCTTTGACTGATGCTACGAGATCCGGACTGATGCTACGAGATCCTTGACTGATGCTACGAGATCCGGACTGATGCTACGAGATTCGTGACTGATGCTACGAGATCCGGACTGATGCTACGAGATCCGTGACTGATGCTACGAAATTCATGACTGATGCTACGATATCCGTGACTGATGCTTCGAGATTCGTGACTGATGCTACGAGATCCATGACTGAGGCTACGAGATCCGTGACTGATGCTACGGACTGATGCTAAGAGATCCGTGACTGGTGCTACGAGATCCGTGACTGATGCTACTAAATCTTTGACTGATGCTACGAGATCCGGACTGATGCTACGAGATCCTTGACTGATGCTACGAGATCCTTGACTGATACTACGAAATTCATGACTGATGCTACGAGATCCATGACTGATGCTACGAGATCCGTGACTGATGCTACGAGATCCGTGACTGATGCTACGAGATCCGTGACTGATGCTACGAGATCCGTGACTGATGCTACGAGATCCGGACTGATGCTACGAGATTCGTGACTGATGCTACGATATCCGTGACTGATGCTACGAGATTCGTGACTGATGCTACGAGATCCATGACTGAGGCTACGAGATCCGTGACTGATGCTACGGACTGATGCTAAGAGATCCGTGACTGGTGCTACGAGATCCGTGACTGATGCTACTAAATCTTTGACTGATGCTACGAGATCCGGACTGATGCTACGAGATCCTTGACTGATGCTACGAGATCCTTGACTGATACTACGAAATTCATGACTGATGCTACGAGATCCATGACTGATGCTACGAGATCCGTGACTGATGCTACGAGATCCGTGACTGATGCTACGAGATCCGTGACTGATGCTACGAGATCCGTGACTGATGCTACGAGATCCGGACTGATGCTACGAGATTCGTGACTGATGCTACGAGATCCGGACTGATGCTACGAGATCCGTGACTGATGCTACGAGATCCGTGACTGATGCTACGAGATCCGTGACTGATGCTACGAGATCCGGACTGATGCTACGAGATTCGTGACTGATGCTACGAAATTCATGACTGATGCTACGAGATCCATGACTGATGCTACGAGATCCGTGACTGATGCTACGAGATCCGTGACTGATGCTACGAGATCCGTGACTGATGCTACGAGATCCGTGACTGATGCTACGAAATTCATGACTGATGCTACGATATCCGTGACTGATGCTACGAGATTCGTGACTGATGCTACGAGATCCATGACTGAGGCTACGAGATCCGTGACTGATGCTACGGACTGATGCTAAGAGATCCGTGACTGGTGCTACGAGATCCGTGACTGATGCTACTAAATCTTTGACTGATGCTACGAGATCCGGACTGATGCTACTAAATCTTTGACTAATGCTACGAGATCCGGACTGATGCTACGAGATCCTTGACTGATGCTACGAGAACCTTGACTGATACTACGAAATTCATGACTGATGCTACGAGATCCATGACTGATGCTACGAGATCCGTGACTGATGCTACGAGATCCGTGACTGATGCTACGAGATCCGTGACTGGTGCTACGAGATCCGTGACTGATGCTACGAGATCCGGACTGATGCTACGAGATTCGTGACTGATGCTACGAGATCCGGACTGATGCTACGAGATCCGTGACTGATGCTACGAGATCCGTGACTGATGCTACGAGATCCGTGACTGATGCTACGAGATCCGGACTGATGCTACGAGATTCGTGACTGATGCTACGAGATCCGGACTGATGCTACGAGATCCGTGACTGATGCTACGAGATCCGTGACTGATGCTACGAGATCCGTGACTGATGCTACGAGATCCGTGACTGATGCTACGAGATCCGTGACTGATGCTACGAAATTCATGACTGATGCTACGATATCCGTGACTGATGCTACGAGATTCGTGACTGATGCTACGAGATCCATGACTGAGGCTACGAGATCCGTGACTGATGCTACGAAATCCGTGACTGTTGCTACGAGATCCATGACAGATGCTACGAGATCCGTAACTGATGCTACGAGATCCGGACTGATGCTACGAGATCCGTGACTGATGCTACGAGATCCGGACTGATGCTACGAGATCCGTGACTGATGCTACGAGATCCGTGACTGATGCTACTAGATCCGTGACTGATGCTACGAAATTCATGACTGATGCTACGAGATCCGTGATTGATGCTACGAAATCCGTGACTGATGCTACGAGATCCGTGACTGATGCTACGAAATTCATGACTGATGCTACGAGATCCGTGATTGATGCTACGAGATCCGGACTGATGCTACGAGATCCGTGACTGATGCTACGAGATCCGTGACTGATGCTACGAGATCCGTGACTGATGCTACGAGTTCCGTGACTGATGCTACGAGATCCGGACTGATGCTACTAGATTCGTGACTGATGCTACGAGATCCGGACTGATGCTACGAGATCCGTGACTGATGCTACGAGATCCGTGACTGATGCTACGAGTTCCGTGACTGATGCTATGAGATCCGGACTGATGCTACGAGATCCGGACTGATGCTACGAGATCCGTGATTGATGCTACGAGATCCGGACTGATGCTACGAGATCCGTGACTGATGCTACGAAATTCATGACTGATGCAACGAAATTCATGACTGATGCTACGAGATCCGTGATTGATGCTACGAGATCCGGACTGATGCTACGAGATCCGTGACTGATGCTACGAGATCCGTGACTGATGCTACGATATCCGTGACTGATGCTACGAGTTCCGTGACTGATGCTACGAGATCCGGACTGATGCTACTAGATTCGTGACTGATGCTACGAGATCCGGACTGATGCTACGAGATCCGTGACTGATGCTACGAGATCCGTGACTGATGCTACGAGTTCCGTGACTGATGCTATGAGATCCGGACTGATGCTACGAGATCCGGACTGATGCTACGAGATCCGTGATTGATGCTACGAGATCCGGACTGATGCTACGAGATCCGTGACTGATTCTACGAAATTCATGACTGATGCTACGAGATCCGTGACTGATGCTACGAGATCCGTGACTGATGCTACGAGATCCGTGACTGATGCTACGAAATTCATGACTGATGCTACGAGATCCGGACTGATGCTACGAGATCCTTGACTAATGCTACGAGATCCGTGACTGATGCTACGAGATTCTTGACTGATGCTAAGAGATCCGTGACTGGTGCTATGAGATCCGTGACTGATGCTACTAAATCTTTGACTGATGCTACGAGATCCGGACTGATGCTACGAGATCCTTGACTGATGCTACGAGATCCTTGACTGATACTACGAAATTCATGACTGATGCTACGAGATCCATGACTGATGCTACGAGATCCGTGACTGATGCTACGAGATCCGTGATTGATGCTACGAGATCCGGACTGATGCTACGAGATCCGTGACTGATGCTACGAAATTCATGACTGATGCTACGAGATCCGTGACTGATGCTACGAGATCCGTGACTGATTCTACGAGATCCGGACTGATGCTACGAGATCCGTGATTGATGCTACGAGATCCGTGACTGATGCTACGAGATCCGTGACTGATGCTACGAAATCCGTGACTGATGCTACGAGATCCGGACTGATGCTACGAGATTCGTGACTGATGCTACGAGATCCGGACTGATGCTACGAGATCCGTGACTGATGCTACGAGATCCGTGACTGATGCTACGAGATCCGTGACTGATGCTACGAGATCCGGACTGATGCTACGAGATTCGTGACTGATGCTACGAGATCCGGACTGATGCTACGAGATCCTTGACTAATGCTACGAGATCCGTGACTGATGCTACGAGATTCTTGACTGATGCTAAGAGATCCGTGACTGGTGCTACGAGATCCGTGACTGATGCTACTAAATCTTTGACTGATGCTACGAGATCCGGACTGATGCTACGAGATCCTTGACTGATGCTACGAGATCCTTGACTGATACTACGAAATTCATGACTGATGCTACGAGATCCATGACTGATGCTACGAGATCCGTGACTGATGCTACGAGTTCCGTGACTGATGCTATGAGATCCGGACTGATGCTACGAGATCCGGACTGATGCTACGAGATCCGTGATTGATGCTACGAGATCCGGACTGATGCTACGAGATCCGTGACTGATGCTACGAAATTCATGACTGATGCAACGAAATTCATGACTGATGCTACGAGATCCGTGATTGATGCTACGAGATCCGGACTGATGCTACGAGATCCGTGACTGATGCTACGAGATCCGTGACTGATGCTACGATATCCGTGACTGATGCTACGAGTTCCGTGACTGATGCTACGAGATCCGGACTGATGCTACTAGATTCGTGACTGATGCTACGAGATCCGGACTGATGCTACGAGATCCGTGACTGATGCTACGAGATCCGTGACTGATGCTACGAGTTCCGTGACTGATGCTATGAGATCCGGACTGATGCTACGAGATCCGGACTGATGCTACGAGATCCGTGATTGATGCTACGAGATCCGGACTGATGCTACGAGATCCGTGACTGATTCTACGAAATTCATGACTGATGCTACGAGATCCGTGACTGATGCTACGAGATCCGTGACTGATGCTACGAGATCCGTGACTGATGCTACGAAATTCATGACTGATGCTACGAGATCCGGACTGATGCTACGAGATCCTTGACTAATGCTACGAGATCCGTGACTGGTGCTACGAGATCCGTGACTGATGCTACTAAATCTTTGACTGATGCTACGAGATCCGGACTGATGCTACGAGATCCTTGACTGATGCTACGAGATCCTTGACTGATACTACGAAATTCATGACTGATGCTACGAGATCCATGACTGATGCTACGAGATCCGTGACTGATGCTACGAGATCCGTGACTGGTGCTACGAGATCCGTGACTGATGCTACGAGATCCGGACTGATGCTACGAGATTCGTGACTGATGCTACGAGATCCGGACTGATGCTACGAGATCCGTGACTGATGCTACGAGATCCGTGACTGATGCTACGAGATCCGTGACTGATGCTACGAGATCCGGACTGATGCTACGAGATCCGTGACTGATGCTACGAGATCCGGACTGATGCTACGAGATCCGTGACTGATGCTACGAGATCCGTGACTGATGCTACGAGATCCGTGACTGATGCTACGAGATCCGTGACTGATGCTACGAGATCCGTGACTGATGCTACGAAATTCATGACTGATGCTACGATATCCGTGACTGATGCTACGAGATTCGTGACTGATGCTACGAGATCCATGACTGAGGCTACGAGATCCGTGACTGATGCTACGGACTGATGCTAAGAGATCCGTGACTGGTGCTACGAGATCCGTGACTGATGCTACTAAATCTTTGACTGATGCTACGAGATCCGGACTGATGCTACGAGATCCTTGACTGATGCTACGAGATCCTTGACTGATACTACGAAATTCATGACTGATGCTACGAGATCCATGACTGATGCTACGAGATCCGTGACTGATGCTACGAGATCCGTGACTGATGCTACGAGATCCGTGACTGATGCTACGAGATCCGTGACTGATGCTACGAGATCCGGACTGATGCTACGAGATTCGTGACTGATGCTACGATATCCGTGACTGATGCTACGAGATTCGTGACTGATGCTACGAGATCCATGACTGAGGCTACGAGATCCGTGACTGATGCTACGGACTGATGCTAAGAGATCCGTGACTGGTGCTACGAGATCCGTGACTGATGCTACTAAATCTTTGACTGATGCTACGAGATCCGGACTGATGCTACGAGATCCTTGACTGATGCTACGAGATCCTTGACTGATACTACGAAATTCATGACTGATGCTACGAGATCCATGACTGATGCTACGAGATCCGTGACTGATGCTACGAGATCCGTGACTGATGCTACGAGATCCGTGACTGATGCTACGAGATCCGTGACTGATGCTACGAGATCCGGACTGATGCTACGAGATTCGTGACTGATGCTACGAGATCCGGACTGATGCTACGAGATCCGTGACTGATGCTACGAGATCCGTGACTGATGCTACGAGATCCGTGACTGATGCTACGAGATCCGGACTGATGCTACGAGATTCGTGACTGATGCTACGAAATTCATGACTGATGCTACGAGATCCATGACTGATGCTACGAGATCCGTGACTGATGCTACGAGATCCGTGACTGATGCTACGAGATCCGTGACTGATGCTACGAGATCCGTGACTGATGCTACGAAATTCATGACTGATGCTACGATATCCGTGACTGATGCTACGAGATTCGTGACTGATGCTACGAGATCCATGACTGAGGCTACGAGATCCGTGACTGATGCTACGGACTGATGCTAAGAGATCCGTGACTGGTGCTACGAGATCCGTGACTGATGCTACTAAATCTTTGACTGATGCTACGAGATCCGGACTGATGCTACTAAATCTTTGACTAATGCTACGAGATCCGGACTGATGCTACGAGATCCTTGACTGATGCTACGAGAACCTTGACTGATACTACGAAATTCATGACTGATGCTACGAGATCCATGACTGATGCTACGAGATCCGTGACTGATGCTACGAGATCCGTGACTGATGCTACGAGATCCGTGACTGGTGCTACGAGATCCGTGACTGATGCTACGAGATCCGGACTGATGCTACGAGATTCGTGACTGATGCTACGAGATCCGGACTGATGCTACGAGATCCGTGACTGATGCTACGAGATCCGTGACTGATGCTACGAGATCCGTGACTGATGCTACGAGATCCGGACTGATGCTACGAGATTCGTGACTGATGCTACGAGATCCGGACTGATGCTACGAGATCCGTGACTGATGCTACGAGATCCGTGACTGATGCTACGAGATCCGTGACTGATGCTACGAGATCCGTGACTGATGCTACGAGATCCGTGACTGATGCTACGAAATTCATGACTGATGCTACGATATCCGTGACTGATGCTACGAGATTCGTGACTGATGCTACGAGATCCATGACTGAGGCTACGAGATCCGTGACTGATGCTACGAAATCCGTGACTGTTGCTACGAGATCCATGACAGATGCTACGAGATCCGTAACTGATGCTACGAGATCCGGACTGATGCTACGAGATCCGTGACTGATGCTACGAGATCCGGACTGATGCTACGAGATCCGTGACTGATGCTACGAGATCCGTGACTGATGCTACTAGATCCGTGACTGATGCTACGAAATTCATGACTGATGCTACGAGATCCGTGATTGATGCTACGAAATCCGTGACTGATGCTACGAGATCCGTGACTGATGCTACGAAATTCATGACTGATGCTACGAGATCCGTGATTGATGCTACGAGATCCGGACTGATGCTACGAGATCCGTGACTGATGCTACGAGATCCGTGACTGATGCTACGAGATCCGTGACTGATGCTACGAGTTCCGTGACTGATGCTACGAGATCCGGACTGATGCTACTAGATTCGTGACTGATGCTACGAGATCCGGACTGATGCTACGAGATCCGTGACTGATGCTACGAGATCCGTGACTGATGCTACGAGTTCCGTGACTGATGCTATGAGATCCGGACTGATGCTACGAGATCCGGACTGATGCTACGAGATCCGTGATTGATGCTACGAGATCCGGACTGATGCTACGAGATCCGTGACTGATGCTACGAAATTCATGACTGATGCAACGAAATTCATGACTGATGCTACGAGATCCGTGATTGATGCTACGAGATCCGGACTGATGCTACGAGATCCGTGACTGATGCTACGAGATCCGTGACTGATGCTACGATATCCGTGACTGATGCTACGAGTTCCGTGACTGATGCTACGAGATCCGGACTGATGCTACTAGATTCGTGACTGATGCTACGAGATCCGGACTGATGCTACGAGATCCGTGACTGATGCTACGAGATCCGTGACTGATGCTACGAGTTCCGTGACTGATGCTATGAGATCCGGACTGATGCTACGAGATCCGGACTGATGCTACGAGATCCGTGATTGATGCTACGAGATCCGGACTGATGCTACGAGATCCGTGACTGATTCTACGAAATTCATGACTGATGCTACGAGATCCGTGACTGATGCTACGAGATCCGTGACTGATGCTACGAGATCCGTGACTGATGTTACGAAATTCATGACTGATGCTACGAGATCCGGACTGATGCTACGAGATCCTTGACTAATGCTACGAGATCCGTGACTGATGCTACGAGATTCTTGACTGATGCTAAGAGATCCGTGACTGGTGCTACGAGATCCGTGACTGATGCTACTAAATCTTTGACTGATGCTACGAGATCCGGACTGATGCTACGAGATCCTTGACTGATGCTACGAGATCCTTGACTGATACTACGAAATTCATGACTGATGCTACGAGATCCATGACTGATGCTACGAGATCCGTGACTGATGCTACGAGATCCGTGATTGATGCTACGAGATCCGGACTGATGCTACGAGATCCGTGACTGATGCTACGAAATTCATGACTGATGCTACGAGATCCGTGACTGATGCTACGAGATCCGTGACTGATTCTACGAGATCCGGACTGATGCTACGAGATCCGTGATTGATGCTACGAGATCCGTGACTGATGCTACGAGATCCGTGACTGATGCTACGAGATCCGTGACTGATGCTACGAGATCCGGACTGATGCTACGAGATTCGTGACTGATGCTACGAGATCCGGACTGATGCTACGAGATCCGTGACTGATGCTACGAGATCCGTGACTGATGCTACGAGATCCGTGACTGATGCTACGAGATCCGGACTGATGCTACGAGATTCGTGACTGATGCTACGAGATCCGGACTGATGCTACGAGATCCTTGACTAATGCTACGAGATCCGTGACTGATGCTACGAGATTCTTGACTGATGCTAAGAGATCCGTGACTGGTGCTACGAGATCCGTGACTGATGCTACTAAATCTTTGACTGATGCTACGAGATCCGGACTGATGCTACGAGATCCTTGACTGATGCTACGAGATCCTTGACTGATACTACGAAATTCATGACTGATGCTACGAGATCCATGACTGATGCTACGAGATCCGTGACTGATGCTACGAGTTCCGTGACTGATGCTATGAGATCCGGACTGATGCTACGAGATCCGGACTGATGCTACGAGATCCGTGATTGATGCTACGAGATCCGGACTGATGCTACGAGATCCGTGACTGATGCTACGAAATTCATGACTGATGCAACGAAATTCATGACTGATGCTACGAGATCCGTGATTGATGCTACGAGATCCGGACTGATGCTACGAGATCCGTGACTGATGCTACGAGATCCGTGACTGATGCTACGATATCCGTGACTGATGCTACGAGTTCCGTGACTGATGCTACGAGATCCGGACTGATGCTACTAGATTCGTGACTGATGCTACGAGATCCGGACTGATGCTACGAGATCCGTGACTGATGCTACGAGATCCGTGACTGATGCTACGAGTTCCGTGACTGATGCTATGAGATCCGGACTGATGCTACGAGATCCGGACTGATGCTACGAGATCCGTGATTGATGCTACGAGATCCGGACTGATGCTACGAGATCCGTGACTGATTCTACGAAATTCATGACTGATGCTACGAGATCCGTGACTGATGCTACGAGATCCGTGACTGATGCTACGAGATCCGTGACTGATGCTACGAAATTCATGACTGATGCTACGAGATCCGGACTGATGCTACGAGATCCTTGACTAATGCTACGAGATCCGTGACTGATGCTACGAGATTCTTGACTGATGCTAAGAGATCCGTGACTGGTGCTACGAGATCCGTGACTGATGCTACTAAATCTTTGACTGATGCTACGAGATCCGGACTGATTTTTTTTTTTTTTTTTTTTTTTTTTCTTACGAAACTACAATATAAAGTAGTTTCTTAATAATTACAATCTAGCCTTTTGCTGGCTAATGAGTAATTTAATTTTAACCTAAACTAATAATAATGTTTATATTAAGAATATGTCCAATAACACTTTTCTTATTATTTCTACTTAAGGCGAAGACACTTTGTTCATGTGTTCTGTTTAGTTATAGTTAACAATCACTACACTACACTATTCACTAAATTAACTCATAAGGCTTAGTCCTTTTAAGTCTTCTCACTTTATTTGTGTTGTCAAGGAGCTGGATAGCCTCAACGTTCACATGTTGATAAAGTCTACGTTCGTGAGCTTTGGCATATTTATTAATAATGCTGGCGACAGTTTCCACTTTAAGGTCCCGGTGGAGGTCGTCCATCCTTATGTACCAAGGAGCATTTGTGATACCTCTGAGTACTTTGTTTTGAAAACGTTGTATCATCATGATGTTAGTTTGTTTGGTACAGCCCCACAGCTGTATACCGTAAGTCCAAACAGGCATAAGGACTTGCTTATACAATAAAATTTTGTTGTGTAATGACAACGCGGAGTGTTTACCAAGAAGCCAGTACATCTTCTTATAACGGATTTCTAACTCATCACGTTTTTTCTTGACATGAGCTTTCCAGCGTAGCTTGGCGTCAAGTGTCATGCCTAAGTACTTGGCCGTATTTTCGTATGGTACCACTTTGTCGTGTATGTACACTGGATGGTAGTTTAACTGTTTATTAGTGAAATCTACATGAACCGACTTAGATTCATTTAGTTTTATGCGCCATTTTTTGGTCCAGTCATAAATTTTGTTAATTGCTATTTGCACTTTTTCCACAGCTTCCTCTTGATTGTCTCCTGTTGCAAGGATTGCTGTATCGTCAGCGAAGGTTGCTATGAAAGTATTTTCTGTATTTGGGATATCACAGGTGTATAGCAAGTACAGGACCGGACCTAATACACTTCCCTGCGGTACTCCAGCTTTGATTTCTTTGAGCTCTGAATAAGAATTTTCTTGCCTCACTCTGAACATTCTCTCTGATATATAGGACTCCAAGAGGTCAGTAAATTGTGATGGTAGCATCTGACGAAGCTTGTGTAAAAGTCCGTGATGCCAGACTTTATCGAAGGCTTGTGCTACATCTAAAAATATTGTAGAGCAAACTTTTTTTTCTTCTAAGGCATTTTCAATTACGTCAGTTATTCGATGTACTTGGTCTATTGTGCTATGTTTTTCTCTAAAACCAAACTGATGGTTAGGAATTAAGTTCTTTTCTTCAATAATTGGTTTGAGCCGCTTTAAGAGAAGCTTCTCAAAGAGTTTTGATATTATAGGTAATAAGGAAATCGGTCTATATGATGAAGCTTCATGAGGTGGTTTACCAGGCTTAGGAATCATTATGACTTCAGCAACTTTCCAAACGTCTGGTACGTGTTTCAATCTGAAGGACGCATTGATGAGTGTCGTTAATTTTACTACTGCTCTGCGTGGAAGATTTCGCAGGACTTCTCCAGTAATCAGGTCGTATCCTGGGGATTTATTTTGTTTTAATAGTTTAATCTCTTGGAGTACCTCTTTTGGAGTGACGAGTTTTATGTCCAGGTCTTCTTGAGATGTTATTTCTAGTTGGAGATCAGTTTTATTTTCATAAGGTTGAAATATTTGCTGTAAATGATTTGCAAATCTCGTTGCCTTCTGATCATTGGTACTTGCCCATTGTCCGCTCAGTTCCTTGATGGGAGGAATTTGGGTTATCGGTCTTTTAATATGTCTAGTAGCTTTCCAGAGTGAGTAGTCTGTAGTGCGATCACTAGTCAATTGACGTAGTGAAGTAGACATATTTTCGTCATTGAATTTTTGTATCGCTCTACTAAGTTTTTTAGTGATATTATTCAATCGAGTTTTATCAGACGGAAAACGTGTTTGGTGCCACTTTTGTCGTTGCTGTCTTTTTTCTCTGATAAGTTGTTTAATATCTATGGGATATTTATTGACCTTATTTTTTATTTTGAGCTCGGGAGTATTGTTCCAAGCGCATTGCTGTATGTTACGTATGAAAGTTCTTATTTCCAAGTCAAGTTCTACGTTTGTTTTTAATGAGATGTTTAGATCTATCAAAGAGTCTAAGTCATGTTTAAAACTCTGCCAGTCAGTATTTTTATTGGTAAGGGATAGGTTGTACGCTTTATATTGAACTTGCTCATTGAGAGTTAGTAAAATAGGTGAATGATCTGAACTCATGTCGAGACCCTCTTCGATCTGAAGGAAGTCAGGCGATATGTTTTTGTAAATAAAAAAGTCTATTAAATCTGGGATTTTGTGTGGATCTGTCGGCCAGTAAGTTGGTTTCCCTGTTGATATGACATCACACTTTACTTCTCTAACCGCTTTCAACAATTCTCTTCCTTTTGTTGTGTTAAGTCTTGATCCCCAAAAGGTGTTTTTGGCGTTGAAGTCTCCCCCAAGTATGAATCTATCACCAAGTTTATTTAAGAAAGTACAATATTGTATATCTTTAAGACAATACCTTGGCGGGCAATATATGGCGCTTATAGTAACTGGGTATCGTTTGGTTTTGATACAAACAGCCACAGCTTGTATTTCAGGTTCTTCGTACTTTAAAATCTCATAGTGGAATATGCGATCCTTAACAATAACCGCGCTACCTCCCCTGGCTGTGTTAGCGGGATGTAATGCATGATATATTTTATACCCTTTGATTTCTATATAACTTTCTTTAGTGAAGTGTGTTTCTGATATTAGACACAAATCAATATTTTCCGTGTTAAGTACAACCTGAAGCTCATTTTTGTGCTGGAGGAGTAAATTTGCATTCCACGCCATACACTTAATAGACCTGGCAATCATTTTTGTTTGTAAATTTTGTTTTCCACTTTCTTTAGTCTTTCGTCAAATGACGATAAGATGTCGAGAATTTTATTTAACTTGTCATCTAGACTTGGTTGTGAACAACTCTTCTGTGTTTTCGGCTGATTTTTTATTTGCGGTTGAGTGCTTTTTATAATTTGAGCGAAAGACAGGTCCTTTGTGACTTGTTTACTTGATGAAGGTATTTTTCTTACATCGGATTTAGAGGTAGCATTAATAGAAGGTTGGTTCTTTTGTTGGGCTTTGTTTTTGATAGTTTGTAGTTCTTTGGCAACTATACATCCTCTGTAGCTAGCGGGATGTGGTTCACCACAGTGAATACACTTAGGCTTTGCATCTGCGGGCTTCTGACAGTCTTTAGTCAGATGTTTGCCAGTACATTTTACACATCTCGGTTCCTTTGAGCAGTATTTTTGGGTATGTCCATATGCCTGACATCTTTTGCACTGAGGGATTAACCTGGATGTTTTAATTGGTTGTATATCTATTTTACTCCCTAGAATGGACTTAATATTATATATTTTTTTAATATCCTCATCCTTATGAAATGAGAGCATAAACATATTTAATGGCTGTTTAGTTCTCCAGCTTAGTTTGTTCACCGCTTCTAGGATGTTATATCCTTTGGATGACAAATCTTCTAAGATCCTTTCTGGCACACACGAGAAATGAAGGTTCTTAGCCATTACTCTAATGGGCCTGTCTTGCTTGTTTTCATACGAATGCCAAGTACAGTTATTTTGTAGCAACATCTGCACTATAGCTCTGTATGAGTTTTCATTATGAGCGTTAATTTTCACAGTATCTCCTTTGCTCATTTTAGTCAAGAATGACTCATCTGGCACGCTTGACTTAAGAAGATCGTAGAAGTTCTGGTAATCCTTAATGTTTTCAACAATGATGGGTGGCGGCTGTGGGGCTTTTTTCGCTTTTGGCAACCTCTTGTCATTCTCTACAGAGTTAGTAACAGGGACTGACTGTTGTTGTGGGCTGAGTGACGTATTCAGCTTCCTCTTCTTACGGCTTTGTACTCGTACCCATTCAGTTTCTTTGGCCAGCTCCTCCTCATCCGTTTCATATTGGACTTGTCCAGAGGGCTTTTCTTTAGTAGAATCTTCAATCGGTGGAGGCTTCTTTCTTTCCTCCTGGATAGATATTAGCTGTTGCTGAAGCTCTACTATTTTAACCTGTAGCTCTTTTACCAAATTTTCATACTTTATACGTTGAGACTTTTCGTCATTAAAACGATCATAGAGAAAATGTTCCGTTTGGGTTGTTAAAGTAACATTTTTTCTAGGTGAAGCCATAATTAAATAATATTAATTTGAAAATTAAAATAATGACTTCGCCTTAACACTGTTTACACTAAAAGTCATGATTCACATTATCGTGATCTGGGTCATCGCGTTGATGACCGGCCGGGCGCACGCGTACCGTACCGAGGTCACTCGCGAGTGTGTTTGCTGCGTCAGCGCTTTACCCGAACGCGCACTAAAGCAACTGCAACGCAACCGTTCTCGATAGACGCTGAATTACTAATGACTGATGCTACGAGATCCGGACTGATGCTACGAGATCCTTGACTGATGCTACGAGATCCTTGACTGATACTACGAAATTCATGACTGATGCTACGAGATCCATGACTGATGCTACGAGATCCGTGACTGATGCTACGAGATCCGTGATTGATGCTACGAGATCCGGACTGATGCTACGAGATCCGTGACTGATGCTACGAAATTCATGACTGATGCTACGAGATCCGTGACTGATGCTACGAGATCCGTGACTGATTCTACGAGATCCGGACTGATGCTACGAGATCCGTGATTGATGCTACGAGATCCGTGACTGATGCTACGAGATCCGTGACTGATGCTACGAGATCCGTGACTGATGCTACGAGATCCGGACTGATGCTACGAGATTCGTGACTGATGCTACGAGATCCGGACTGATGCTACGAGATCCGTGACTGATGCTACGAGATCCGTGACTGATGCTACGAGATCCGTGACTGATGCTACGAGATCCGGACTGATGCTACGAGATTCGTGACTGATGCTACGAGATCCGGAGTGATGCTACGAGATCCTTGACTAATGCTACGAGATGCGTGACTGATTCTACGAGATTCTTGACTGATGCTAAGAGATCCGTGACTGGTGCTACGAGATCCGTGACTGATGCTACTAAATCTTTGACTGATGCTACGAGATCCGGACTGATGCTACGAGATCCTTGACTGATGCTACGAGATCCTTGACTGATACTACGAAATTCATGACTGATGCTACGAGATCCATGACTGATGCTACGAGATCCGTGACTGGTGCTACGAGATCCGTGACTGATGCTACGAGATCCGGACTGATGCTACGAGATTCGTGACTGATGCTACGAGATCCGGACTGATGCTACGAGATCCGTGACTAATGCTACGAGATCCGTGACTGATGCTACGAGATCCATGACTGATGCTACGAGTTCCGTGACTGATGCTACGAGATCCGGACTGATGCTACTAGATTCGTGACTGATGCTACGAGATCCGGACTGATGCTACGAGATCCGTGACTGATGCTACGAGATCCGTGACTGATGCTACGAGTTCCGTGACTGATGCTATGAGATCCGGACTGATGCTACGAGATCCGGACTGATGCTACGAGATCCGTGATTGATGCTACGAGATCCGGACTGATGCTACGAGATCCGTGACTGATTCTACGAAATTCATGACTGATGCTACGAGATCCGTGACTGATGCTACGAGATTCGTGACTGATGCTACGAGATCCGGACTGATGCTACGAGATCCTTGACTAATGCTACGAGATCCGTGACTGATGCTACGAGATTCTTGACTGATGCTAAGAGATCCGTGACTGGTGCTACGAGATCCGTGACTGATGCTACTAAATCTTTGACTGATGCTACGAGATCCGGACTGATGCTACGAGATCCTTGACTGATGCTACGAGATCCTTGACTGATACTACGAAATTCATGACTGATGCTACGAGATCCATGACTGATGCTACGAGATCCGTGACTGATGCTACGAGTTCCGTGACTGATGCTATGAGATCCGGACTGATGCTACGAGATCCGGACTGATGCTACGAGATCCGTGATTGATGCTACGAGATCCGGACTGATGCTACGAGATCCGTGACTGATGCTACGAAATTCATGACTGATGCAACGAAATTCATGACTGATGCTACGAGATCCGTGATTGATGCTACGAGATCCGGACTGATGCTACGAGATCCGTGACTGATGCTACGAGATCCGTGACTGATGCTACGATATCCGTGACTGATGCTACGAGTTCCGTGACTGATGCTACGAGATCCGGACTGATGCTACTAGATTCGTGACTGATGCTACGAGATCCGGACTGATGCTACGAGATCCGTGACTGATGCTACGAGATCCGTGACTGATGCTACGAGTTCCGTGACTGATGCTATGAGATCCGGACTGATGCTACGAGATCCGGACTGATGCTACGAGATCCGTGATTGATGCTACGAGATCCGGACTGATGCTACGAGATCCGTGACTGATTCTACGAAATTCATGACTGATGCTACGAGATCCGTGACTGATGCTACGAGATCCGTGACTGATGCTACGAGATCCGTGACTGATGCTACGAAATTCATGACTGATGCTACGAGATCCGGACTGATGCTACGAGATCCTTGACTAATGCTACGAAATCCGTGACTGATGCTACGAGATTCTTGACTGATGCTAAGAGATCCGTGACTGGTGCTACGAGATCCGTGACTGATGCTACTAAATCTTTGACTGATGCTACGAGATCCGGACTGATGCTACGAGATCCTTGACTGATGCTACGAGATCCTTGACTGATACTACGAAATTCATGACTGATGCTACGAGATCCATGACTGATGCTACGAGATCCGTGACTGATGCTACGAGATCCGTGATTGATGCTACGAGATCCGGACTGATGCTACGAGATCCGTGACTGATGCTACGAAATTCATGACTGATGCTACGAGATCCGTGACTGATGCTACGAGATCCGTGACTGATTCTACGAGATCCGGACTGATGCTACGAGATCCGTGATTGATGCTACGAGATCCGTGACTGATGCTACGAGATCCGTGACTGATGCTACGAGATCCGTGACTGATGCTACGAGATCCGGACTGATGCTACGAGATTCGTGACTGATGCTACGAGATCCGGACTGATGCTACGAGATCCGTGACTGATGCTACGAGATCCGTGACTGATGCTACGAGATCCGTGACTGATGCTACGAGATCCGGACTGATGCTACGAGATTCGTGACTGATGCTACGAGATCCGGAGTGATGCTACGAGATCCTTGACTAATGCTACGAGATCCGTGACTGATGCTACGAGATTCTTGACTGATGCTAAGAGATCCGTGACTGGTGCTACGAGATCCGTGACTGATGCTACTAAATCTTTGACTGATGCTACGAGATCCGGACTGATGCTACGAGATCCTTGACTGATGCTACGAGATCCTTGACTGATACTACGAAATTCATGACTGATGCTACGAGATCCATGACTGATGCTACGAGATCCGTGACTGGTGCTACGAGATCCGTGACTGATGCTACGAGATCCGGACTGATGCTACGAGATTCGTGACTGATGCTACGAGATCCGGACTGATGCTACGAGATCCGTGACTGATGCTACGAGATCCGTGACTGATGCTACGAGATCCGTGACTGATGCTACGAGATCCGTGACTGATGCTACGAAATTCATGACTGATGCTACGAGTTCCGTGACTGATGCTACGAGATCCGGACTGATGCTACTAGATTCGTGACTGATGCTACGAGATCCGGACTGATGCTACGAGATCCGTGACTGATGCTACGAGATCCGTGACTGATGCTACGAGTTCCGTGACTGATGCTATGAGATCCGGACTGATGCTACGAGATCCGGACTGATGCTACGAGATCCGTGATTGATGCTACGAGATCCGGACTGATGCTACGAGATCCGTGACTGATTCTACGAAATTCATGACTGATGCTACGAGATCCGTGACTGATGCTACGAGATTCGTGACTGATGCTACGAGATCCGGACTGATGCTACGAGATCCTTGACTAATGCTACGAGATCCGTGACTGATGCTACGAGATCCGTGACTGATGCTACGAGATCCGTGACTGATGCTACGAGATCCGTGACTGATGCTACGAGATCTGTGACTGATGCTACGAGAACCGGACTGATGCTACGAGATTCGTGACTGATGCTACGAGATCCGGACTGATGCTACGAGATCCATGACTGATGCTACGAGATCCGTGACTGATGCTACGAGATCCGTGACTGATGCTACGAGATCCGGACTGATGCTACGAGATTCGTGACTGATGCTACGAGATCCGGACTGATGCTACGAGATCCGTGACTGATGCTACGAGATCCGTGACTGATGCTACGAGATCCGTGACTGATGCTACGAGATCCGTGACTGATGCTACGAAATTCATGACTGATGCTACGAGATCCGTGACTGATGCTACGAGATCCGTGACTGATGCTACGAGATCCGTGACTGATGCTACGAAATTCATGACTGATGCTACGAGATCCGGACTGATGCTACGAGATCCTTGACTAATGCTACGAGATCCGTGACTGATGCTACGAGATTCTTGACTGATGCTAAGAGATCCGTGACTGGTGCTACGAGATCCGTGACTGATGCTACTAAATCTTTGACTGATGCTACGAGATCCGGACTGATGCTACGAGATCCTTGACTGATGCTACGAGATCCTTGACTGATACTACGAAATTCATGACTGATGCTACGAGATCCATGACTGATGCTACGAGATCCGTGACTGATGCTACGAGATCCGTGACTGATGCTACGAGATCCGTGACTGGTGCTACGAGATCCGTGACTGATGCTACGAGATCCGGACTGATGCTACGAGATTCGTGACTGATGCTACGAGATCCGGACTGATGCTACGAGATCCGTGACTGATGCTACGAGATCCGTGACTGATGCTACGAGATCCATGACTGAGGCTACGAGATCCGTGACTGATGCTACGGACTGATGCTAAGAGATCCGTGACTGGTGCTACGAGATCCGTGACTGATGCTACTAAATCTTTGACTGATGCTACGAGATCCGGACTGATGCTACGAGATCCTTGACTGATGCTACGAGATCCTTGACTGATACTACGAAATTCATGACTGATGCTACGAGATCCATGACTGATGCTACGAGATCCGTGACTGATGCTACGAGATCCGTGACTGATGCTACGAGATCCGTGACTGATGCTACGAGATCCGTGACTGATGCTACGAGATCCGGACTGATGCTACGAGATTCGTGACTGATGCTACGAGATCCGGACTGATGCTACGAGATCCGTGACTGATGCTACGAGATCCGTGACTGATGCTACGAGATTCGTGACTGATGCTACGAGATCCGGACTGATGCTACGAGATCCGTGACTGATGCTACGAGATCCGTGACTGATGCTACGAGATCCGTGACTGATGCTACGAGATCCGTGACTGATGCTACGAAATTCATGACTGATGCTACGAGATCCGTGACTGATGCTACGAGATCCGTGACTGATGCTACGAGATCCGTGACTGATGCTACGAAATTCATGACTGATGCTACGAGATCCGGACTGATGCTACGAGATCCTTGACTAATGCTACGAGATCCTTGACTGATGCTACGAGATTCTTGACTGATGCTAAGAGATCCGTGACTGGTGCTACGAGATCCGTGACTGATGCTACTAAATCTTTGACTGATGCAACGAGATCCTTGACTGATTCTACGAAATTCATGACTGATGCTACGAGATCCATGACTGATGCTACGAGATCCGTGACTGATGCTACGAGATCCGTGACTGATGCTACGAGATCCGTGACTGGTGCTACGAGATCCGTGACTGATGCTACGAGATCCGGACTGATGCTACGAGATTCGTGACTGATGCTACGAGATCCGGACTGATGCTACGAGATCCGTGACTGATGCTACGAGATCCGTGACTGATGCTACGAGATCCGTGACTGATGCTACGAGATCCGGACTGATGCTACGAGATTCGTGACTGATGCTACGAGATCCGGACTGATGCTACGAGATCCGTGACTGATGCTACGAGATCCGTGACTGATGCTACGAGATCCGTGACTGATGCTACGAGATCCGTGACTGATGCTACGAGATCCGTGACTGATGCTACGAAATTCATGACTGATGCTACGATATCCGTGACTGATGCTACGAGATTCGTGACTGATGCTACGAGATCCATGACTGAGGCTACGAGATCCGTGACTGATGCTACGAAATCCGTGACTGTTGCTACGAGATCCATGACAGATGCTACGAGATCCGTAACTGATGCTACGAGATCCGGACTGATGCTACGAGATCCGTGACTGATGCTACGAGATCCGGACTGATGCTACGAGATCCGTGACTGATGCTACGAGATCCGTGACTGATGCTACTAGATCCGTGACTGATGCTACGAAATTCATGACTGATGCTACGAGATCCGTGATTGATGCTACGAAATCCGTGACTGATGCTACGAGATCCGTGACTGATGCTACGAAATTCATGACTGATGCTACGAGATCCGTGATTGATGCTACGAGATCCAGACTGATGCTACGAGATCCGTGACTGATGCTACGAGATCCGTGACTGATGCTACGAGATCCGTGACTGATGCTACGAGTTCCGTGACTGATGCTACGAGATCCGGACTGATGCTACTAGATTCGTGACTGATGCTACGAGATCCGGACTGATGCTACGAGATCCGTGACTGATGCTACGAGATCCGTGACTGATGCTACGAGTTCCGTGACTGATGCTATGAGATCCGGACTGATGCTACGAGATCCGGACTGATGCTACGAGATCCGTGATTGATGCTACGAGATCCGGACTGATGCTACGAGATCCGTGACTGATGCTACGAAATTCATGACTGATGCTACGAAATTCATGACTGATGCTACGAGATCCGTGATTGATGCTACGAGATCCGGACTGATGCTACGAGATCCGTGACTAATGCTACGAGATTCGTGACTGATGCTACGATATCCGTGACTGATGCTACGAGTTCCGTGACTGATGCTACGAGATCCGGACTGATGCTACTAGATTCGTGACTGATGCTACGAGATCCGGACTGATGCTACGAGATCCGTGACTGATGCTACGAGTTCCGTGACTGATGCTATGAGATCCGGACTGATGCTACGAGATCCGGACTTATGCTACGAGATCCGTGATTGATGCTACGAGATCCGGACTGATGCTACGAGATCCGTGACTGATGCTACGAAATTCATGACTGATGCTACGAGATCCATGACTGATGCTACGAGATCCGTGACTGATGCTACGAGATCCGTGACTGATGCTACGAAATTCATGACTGATGCTACGAGATCCGGACTGATGCTACGAGATCCTTGACTAATGCTACGAGATCCGTGACTGATGCTACGAGATTCTTGACTGATGCTAAGAGATCCGTGACTGGTGCTACGAGATCCGTGACTGATGCTACTAAATCTTTGACTGATGCTACGAGATCCGGACTGATGCTACGAGATCCTTGACTGATGCTACGAGATCCTTGACTGATGCTACGAGATCCGGACTGATGCTACGAGATCCTTGACTGATGCTACGAGATCCTTGACTGATACTACGAAATTCATGACTGATGCTACGAGATCCATGACTGATGCTACGAGATCCGTGACTGATGCTACGAGATCCGTGACTGATGCTACGAGATCCGTGACTGATGCTACGAGATCCGTGACTAATTCTACGAGATCCGGACTGATGCTACGAGATCCGTGATTGATGCTACGAAATTCATGACTGATGCTACGAGTTCCGTGACTGATGCTACGAGATCCGGACTGATGCTACTAGATTCGTGACTGATGCTACGAGATCCGGACTGATGCTACGAGATCCGTGACTGATGCTACGAGATCCGTGACTGATGCTACGAGTTCCGTGACTGATGCTATGAGATCCGGACTGATGCTACGAGATCCGGACTGATGCTACGAGATCCGTGATTGATGCTACGAGATCCGGACTGATGCTACGAGATCCGTGACTGATTCTACGAAATTCATGACTGATGCTACGAGATCCGTGACTGATGCTACGAGATTCGTGACTGATGCTACGAGATCCGGACTGATGCTACGAGATCCTTGACTAATGCTACGAGATCCGTGACTGATGCTACGAGATCCGTGACTGATGCTACGAGATCCGTGACTGATGCTACGAGATCCGTGACTGATGCTACGAGATCTGTGACTGATGCTACGAGAACCGGACTGATGCTACGAGATTCGTGACTGATGCTACGAGATCCGGACTGATGCTACGAGATCCATGACTGATGCTACGAGATCCGTGACTGATGCTACGAGATCCGTGACTGATGCTACGAGATCCGGACTGATGCTACGAGATTCGTGACTGATGCTACGAGATCCGGACTGATGCTACGAGATCCGTGACTGATGCTACGAGATCCGTGACTGATGCTACGAGATCCGTGACTGATGCTACGAGATCCGTGACTGATGCTACGAAATTCATGACTGATGCTACGAGATCCGTGACTGATGCTACGAGATCCGTGACTGATGCTACGAGATCCGTGACTGATGCTACGAAATTCATGACTGATGCTACGAGATCCGGACTGATGCTACGAGATCCTTGACTAATGCTACGAGATCCGTGACTGATGCTACGAGATTCTTGACTGATGCTAAGAGATCCGTGACTGGTGCTACGAGATCCGTGACTGATGCTACTAAATCTTTGACTGATGCTACGAGATCCGGACTGATGCTACGAGATCCTTGACTGATGCTACGAGATCCTTGACTGATACTACGAAATTCATGACTGATGCTACGAGATCCATGACTGATGCTACGAGATCCGTGACTGATGCTACGAGATCCGTGACTGATGCTACGAGATCCGTGACTGGTGCTACGAGATCCGTGACTGATGCTACGAGATCCGGACTGATGCTACGAGATTCGTGACTGATGCTACGAGATCCGGACTGATGCTACGAGATCCGTGACTGATGCTACGAGATCCGTGACTGATGCTACGAGATCCATGACTGAGGCTACGAGATCCGTGACTGATGCTACGGACTGATGCTAAGAGATCCGTGACTGGTGCTACGAGATCCGTGACTGATGCTACTAAATCTTTGACTGATGCTACGAGATCCGGACTGATGCTACGAGATCCTTGACTGATGCTACGAGATCCTTGACTGATACTACGAAATTCATGACTGATGCTACGAGATCCATGACTGATGCTACGAGATCCGTGACTGATGCTACGAGATCCGTGACTGATGCTACGAGATCCGTGACTGATGCTACGAGATCCGTGACTGATGCTACGAGATCCGGACTGATGCTACGAGATTCGTGACTGATGCTACGAGATCCGGACTGATGCTACGAGATCCGTGACTGATGCTACGAGATCCGTGACTGATGCTACGAGATTCGTGACTGATGCTACGAGATCCGGACTGATGCTACGAGATCCGTGACTGATGCTACGAGATCCGTGACTGATGCTACGAGATCCGTGACTGATGCTACGAGATCCGTGACTGATGCTACGAAATTCATGACTGATGCTACGAGATCCGTGACTGATGCTACGAGATCCGTGACTGATGCTACGAGATCCGTGACTGATGCTACGAAATTCATGACTGATGCTACGAGATCCGGACTGATGCTACGAGATCCTTGACTAATGCTACGAGATCCTTGACTGATGCTACGAGATTCTTGACTGATGCTAAGAGATCCGTGACTGGTGCTACGAGATCCGTGACTGATGCTACTAAATCTTTGACTGATGCAACGAGATCCTTGACTGATTCTACGAAATTCATGACTGATGCTACGAGATCCATGACTGATGCTACGAGATCCGTGACTGATGCTACGAGATCCGTGACTGATGCTACGAGATCCGTGACTGGTGCTACGAGATCCGTGACTGATGCTACGAGATCCGGACTGATGCTACGAGATTCGTGACTGATGCTACGAGATCCGGACTGATGCTACGAGATCCGTGACTGATGCTACGAGATCCGTGACTGATGCTACGAGATCCGTGACTGATGCTACGAGATCCGGACTGATGCTACGAGATTCGTGACTGATGCTACGAGATCCGGACTGATGCTACGAGATCCGTGACTGATGCTACGAGATCCGTGACTGATGCTACGAGATCCGTGACTGATGCTACGAGATCCGTGACTGATGCTACGAGATCCGTGACTGATGCTACGAAATTCATGACTGATGCTACGATATCCGTGACTGATGCTACGAGATTCGTGACTGATGCTACGAGATCCATGACTGAGGCTACGAGATCCGTGACTGATGCTACGAAATCCGTGACTGTTGCTACGAGATCCATGACAGATGCTACGAGATCCGTAACTGATGCTACGAGATCCGGACTGATGCTACGAGATCCGTGACTGATGCTACGAGATCCGGACTGATGCTACGAGATCCGTGACTGATGCTACGAGATCCGTGACTGATGCTACTAGATCCGTGACTGATGCTACGAAATTCATGACTGATGCTACGAGATCCGTGATTGATGCTACGAAATCCGTGACTGATGCTACGAGATCCGTGACTGATGCTACGAAATTCATGACTGATGCTACGAGATCCGTGATTGATGCTACGAGATCCAGACTGATGCTACGAGATCCGTGACTGATGCTACGAGATCCGTGACTGATGCTACGAGATCCGTGACTGATGCTACGAGTTCCGTGACTGATGCTACGAGATCCGGACTGATGCTACTAGATTCGTGACTGATGCTACGAGATCCGGACTGATGCTACGAGATCCGTGACTGATGCTACGAGATCCGTGACTGATGCTACGAGTTCCGTGACTGATGCTATGAGATCCGGACTGATGCTACGAGATCCGGACTGATGCTACGAGATCCGTGATTGATGCTACGAGATCCGGACTGATGCTACGAGATCCGTGACTGATGCTACGAAATTCATGACTGATGCTACGAAATTCATGACTGATGCTACGAGATCCGTGATTGATGCTACGAGATCCGGACTGATGCTACGAGATCCGTGACTAATGCTACGAGATTCGTGACTGATGCTACGATATCCGTGACTGATGCTACGAGTTCCGTGACTGATGCTACGAGATCCGGACTGATGCTACTAGATTCGTGACTGATGCTACGAGATCCGGACTGATGCTACGAGATCCGTGACTGATGCTACGAGTTCCGTGACTGATGCTATGAGATCCGGACTGATGCTACGAGATCCGGACTTATGCTACGAGATCCGTGATTGATGCTACGAGATCCGGACTGATGCTACGAGATCCGTGACTGATGCTACGAAATTCATGACTGATGCTACGAGATCCATGACTGATGCTACGAGATCCGTGACTGATGCTACGAGATCCGTGACTGATGCTACGAAATTCATGACTGATGCTACGAGATCCGGACTGATGCTACGAGATCCTTGACTAATGCTACGAGATCCGTGACTGATGCTACGAGATTCTTGACTGATGCTAAGAGATCCGTGACTGGTGCTACGAGATCCGTGACTGATGCTACTAAATCTTTGACTGATGCTACGAGATCCGGACTGATGCTACGAGATCCTTGACTGATGCTACGAGATCCTTGACTGATGCTACGAGATCCGGACTGATGCTACGAGATCCTTGACTGATGCTACGAGATCCTTGACTGATACTACGAAATTCATGACTGATGCTACGAGATCCATGACTGATGCTACGAGATCCGTGACTGATGCTACGAGATCCGTGACTGATGCTACGAGATCCGTGACTGATGCTACGAGATCCGTGACTAATTCTACGAGATCCGGACTGATGCTACGAGATCCGTGATTGATGCTACGAGATCCGGACTGATGCTACGAGATCCGTGACTGATGCTACGAAATTCATGACTGATGCTACGAGATCCGTGACTGATGCTACGAGATCCGTGACTGATGCTACGAGATCCGTGACTGATGCTACGAAATTCATGACTGATGCTACGAGATCCGGACTGATGCTACGAGATCCGTGATTGATGCTACGAGATCCGGACTGATGCTACGAGATCCGTGACTGATGCTACGAGATCCGTGATTGATGCTACGAGATCCGGACTGATGCTACGAGATCCGTGACTGATGCTACGAAATTCATGACTGATGCTACGAGATCCGGACTGATGCTACGAGATCCGTGACTGTTGCTACGAGATCCGGACTGATTCTACGAGATCCGTGACTGATGCTACGAGATCCGTGACTGATGCTACGAGATCCGTGACTGATGCTACGAGATCCGTGACTGATGCTACGAAATTCATGACTGATGCTACGAGATCCGGACTGATGCTACGAGATCCGTGACTGATGCTACGAGATCCGTGACTGATGCTACGAGATCCGTGACTGATGCTACGAGATCCGGACTGATGCTACGAGATTCGTGACTGATGCTACGAATTCCATGACTGATGCTACGAGATCCGTGACTGATGCTACGAGATCCGTGACTGATGCTACGAAATCTTTGACTGATACTACGAGATACGTGACTGATGCTACGAAATCTTTGACTGATGCTACGAGACTCGTGACTGATGCTACGAGATCCGTGACTGATGCTACGAGATCCGTGACTGATGCTACGAAATTAATGACTGATGCTACGAGATCCGTGACTGATGCTACGAAATCTTTGACTGATGCTACGAGATCCGTGACTGATGCTACGAGATCCGTGACTGATGCTACGAGATCCGTGACTGATGCTACGAAATTCATGACTGATGCTACGAGATCCGTGACTGATGCTACGAAATCCGTCAGATGCAGAAATCTTTGACTGATGCAACGAGATCCGATCCGTGACTGAGGCTACGAGATCCAGTCATGGGACTCGTAGCATCAGTCATTGGACTCGTAGCATCAGTCACTGGACTTGTAGCATCAGTCACTGGACTCGTAGCATCAGTCACGGGACTCGTAGCATCAGTCATGGGACTCGTAGCATCGGTCACGGGACTCGTAGTCTTGGGACTGATCGCATATCACGGGCTTTTGTAGTTTATACCATTAGTTGACGGTTAAATATCTACGCACATTTTTCATAAAAAAATGATTTTTTATTTATTTTATAGTCCCGGATTTAACATAGTGGGTCAGCTCATTAAGTTTAAATTCTAAATATAGTTCAAGTCTTTAAAAAGTTGCTACTTGGTCATAGAAAGCCAATTATATCATTCAAAAGAATAAAAATATGT
This sequence comes from Timandra comae, assembly GCA_958496195.1. Classification (NCBI taxonomy): domain Eukaryota; kingdom Metazoa; phylum Arthropoda; class Insecta; order Lepidoptera; family Geometridae; genus Timandra; species Timandra comae. The sequence continues at coordinate 6,471,457 of OY292376.1, forward strand.
TCGTACCGCGCCTATCTAGAGACTAGTTGTTACAAAGAGTATTCCAGCAAGTACCCCAGTTTTCTAAAGTGGATAATTATGCAACTACGTCGAGAAAGCCGGGGAAAATATGCTGATTGTGAATGAAACTACGGAAAAATGGAACGGAATATCTTGGAATAAGGTTTTGTTTTTAAGATTCGTTGTGTTGTATTTATATTTTACTGACTCGACATTAAATTATTTACACATAAAAATATTTAATATTACTTATTAGCTCATTTCAGTCATTTTATTCATGCCAACTTTCTATGAACTAGTTTTAATCTTCCAAATCCAGTGACTATTCGGAACTATACGGGAAGAGAACCCACCTTAACATATGAACTTTAAAACCTTATAATTATTTTCTAAACAAGTCACCGAATTGAAAAAATAGCATTGAAATCGCTCAAATATCTAAAAGAGTGATTTTATCGTCACCCGTTTCGGCATCGCCGTCGGAGCGCGCGTTTGGAGGTGTATGGTGGTAGTAGTTGCGTTTCTGTGTCGCGCGCTTGGGCAGGGCCGCACGGTGGGCTCAAAATCTACAATGGATACAATAGACATATTTGATAGCAATTTGTTAAAGTATAGAAGAAAATTATTTAAAGTTTTTAAGGCCTAAATTGTGTTATTATTTCTTAATATTAGTTTAAAAGTTTGCAATCAATAATTTAATTTAATAGTAATATTTTTATTGAAAATGTTGGCAACACTTAATTTATCTTGTCACGTTCACATAATAGGATTATCAATCTAGCTTCTATTGTTATTAATTTATATTATTTGAAATTATTATGATTGTAATCTGATTTGTGAATTTAAATAAATAAAATAAAAATAAAATCGAATGTCATAGACAAAGGAATTTAAATTTTCTATGGAAGCCCATTTCAGCCCACCGTGCGCTGCCCAGCGGCGCGTCTAGCAGCGCGACGATGAAAACAGCCGAAGACCTATCCAACGATATCCTAGAAGTTAAGGAAATTGAGGAAAAATGTAATAAAATGCAGTAAATATTTGTAAATACAATGTATATTCAAGTAAAAGCAACATAATGTACTTTTGTCGTCCCTTTACATTTACACATTTACTTAGAGGGGCGACATTTTAAAAATCGATTTAACTTAATATAAAAAAACTAATTATTTACACTGGAAGATCCGTATTGGCGGTATTTTTTACAAAACTTACATCCATACTTGATATTTTAATGTGTTTTTGTGTAGTTCCTTTCAAGACGATGTTTTTCAATGGATTTACAAAGAAAAACGAATGTTTTTCGTAGTTTAAAAATCATTAAATGTCATTTTTTATATCCCTATATTAATGGTTGCGAAAAGGCAAGTCGAAAGTAATGATTAAGCAATCCAGCTGCATAATGTTATGTTAACAGACATTGCAAATCAATGAGTTTGTGAGAGGTAGGTCAGTTACAATTTTAGCAATTTATAATCCAAAAATTATTTCAATCAATTTTTAATGTCTTATTTTAATAATAAACTTCGTAGGAGAATTTGCTTGTAGTATTTAAATTAAATGCAATTAAAATTTGAAATTTAAACCTTACGATATTACGCCATTTTGAAACACCGGTTGTTATTACGTCACTTCAAATCATATTACGTCATTTTGAAACATAAATCAGTCCAACATCAAAATCACATTAAAACTACACAACTACTATCATATGTCTCTAAAATATAATGTACTTTAACACAAGGTAACACGGTTTACATTTCTTTGCACAATCTACAAACACACTCAATCACCAACTTCACACTTTTGTCTTTTACTTTCACTCGAATTTGAACTGTTTTCCGTTGAATTAGAGTTCCTTTTCCTTTTTAAAGATTTATTTTTGGTTTCGTCCGATGTTTGAGTATTAGAATCGTCTGTTGAATTCACACTACACACACTGTTCGTAGCACTGTTTATTATTAGTAAATCTTTCTCTATTTCGGTCAATTCTCTAGGTTTCGGCGGTCGGCCTATGGGTCTTTTGGGCTTATTTTTATTTGTCGAAGGGGAGTCTTCGTTATTTTTGTTACGTTTTTTGTACGTCCTTTTTTGTATCGGTTTACCGTCTTTGCCTTTTCGTGGTTCGTCCTGAAACAAAATAGGGATTAGTTTATAATTTATCGCTGAGTGGAAGAGGCGACGGTTTTATACGCGTTGAAAAAAGAAAAATATTGTATCCATTGTACCAGTAACAACCTGGATGCGACCTTAGACATTACTAAGTTAAAGCAAACATCGATCTGTAAAATAAGATTTCACAGCGCAAGACCTCTTTTTCTCACTAATTATATAAATATTAGAATTCAAAGAAGTAAATAATCACCATCAAGCATGTTAGGCAAACAACAACATAACATAATTATTCACTATATCATCTCATTATGGTAACTGACCCCTAACTAAGCTCGGAGCTTGTATCTACGGTATCAGAAACTAAGCACACACTCATTCACACACAGAATATACATAACTCGACTCAGGAATCGAACATGGGACCCAGACTTTGCAAAAAGGTAGAGTAAAGATATTTAGGTACCTGTTTAGGTTTAGCCCCTATATACCCGGAGCACCGCTTGGCGCCACATAAACACCTCTTCTTCTCAATGCCGGCGCATTCCAAGTTATAGTTGAACGTTACTTCACTGTTCTGTAATAGATAACGTTATAAACAAATTAAGATTAGCTTTTCATTAATTTTTATTCGTTCTCTCGTCTCGTTAGTGGTGGTTAAACTCGAAAAAGGCTGGACCGATTTAAACGATTCTTTTGTTTCATTCTAATATACTGGAGTATTTTATCAGCTAAATGAACCTGGAGTTACAGTAAAACCGCGGGAGAAGCTATGTCTTTATAATTTTAATCTTTAGTTATCTCTAGTTACTCAGCACTAGCTCCGCTCTTATGAGTCATTGATAGTCTAAAGTATTCCTCGATAAATAAGCTCTCCAACGCTAAAATAATATTTGAATTCGAGCTAGCCGTTTCTAAAATTAGCACGTTCAACCAACTAAACAAATTCTTCAGCATTATAATATTAGTATAGATAAAGAACAACTTACCGCTGGTATATCGTCTATTGCGAACAATCCCACTCGCACGTCACCCAACACAGTCCACTTCTGAGTTTCACAGTTTGGTTCACAGCAATGATTCATAAACCTGCACAAATATAACAAAATTAAATATCGCCCTGTAAGATTTTATGCAGTATTAAGAAGTTTATTTTTACTGATAATATTACTGGTGGAAAAAAAATAGGAGCACTGATTTGTTTGACTAAATCCTGTTCTCAAATTCTATTAAAATTGACATTCTGAATTATCACCTGAACTAGTGTCGCTAATTAAGCACAAATTAGCATCAGTCCTTACTACTCCTTACTAATAGTATAAATGCGAAAGTAACTCTGTCTGTCTGTCTGTTACCTTTTCACGACTAAACTACTAAACCAATTGACTTGAAATTTGGTACAGGGGTTGCTTATGGTCCGGGAGAGGACATAGGCTGTTTTATCCCGAAATTCCCACGGGATCGGGAACTACGCGGGTGAAATCGCGGGGCACAGCTAGTATGAAATATTTTTTAAATATAAATGTTATTTTTCTGTTTTTTAAAAACATACCTACTTTTATACATAAGCATAATTATCATATTACCTGGCAAAATTCCCTTTAGGCCCAGCATCAATCATCCTCTCCTTGTCTAGCGTCAAGAAATAAAAGTTTTCATCCCTTATTTCGTGTTTTCTTCTCATTCGCCTCTTGAACTCTTCTTCGTCTATCAATTCACCGACATACTCGATCACGAACTGACCTGTGAAGGAAATAATAAAGAAAAGATAAATAAGTGTATGTGAAGTCTCTTATACTAAGATACAGGATTTAGTTTGTAATGTAAAATGTTAAAAAAAAAAACAATCCAGCCTCCTATGAAGCCACCGAGACGTTTCCTTTCTACGAAAATAGTTCTGTAGCTAAGCGTGTAACCAGTTTTAAGTGAATAAAATATAGTAATGGGGGTGGGTGTATCCCCATTTGAAAAGGGAGGATCCTCCGACCAGACGGGTGTTATGTCTGGTGGGCAGCTGCCCGACGGTTGTAGTCGGGCTCTCGTATACATAGTCAATTGCGCTGTAAATTTCGCTTGCGCGATTTAGGATTCTTTAGTTATTTTCCTCAGATGCAGATAGATGGCGCTGTTAGTAATTACTAATTAGTACTTTATGTGGTGTGTAGATGTCGCCACAAAAACTAACTTCTAAACTATCCTAAACTTCTATTTATCTATAGTCTATTCATTTGGCCGTGAGACAAAATGTAAACAAAGAAATACTGGTTGTCAAACTTTTAGCTCTTTTAGGCAAAAAATATATTGTTTTTTTAGAGTTATAAATATGAAAGTAAAAAAAGACTAAGTAGGCATCTTTGATAAGTCGTCTATAAGTAATTTAGTTTAGTGTAAAAATCAATAAAAAGGTAATAAACAGGATGAGTTGAGTACAAGTAAAAACAATTCATGTAAGCACCTGAATTGTTTACTACAAAATAAATAAACAACTATTTATTGGTAATCCTCAGAAGAAGAAGAGCTCCAACATGGATTTTCCTTTTTTTCTATTACAAATCGGTAAACGGAGGCTCGTGAAGTCGTTATATACAATAAAAATTTTGTAGGGATACGAATCTTTGGCCAAGTCTCTTCTACGTTTTTAAATATATTAATAACACCTTGGTGTATGTTTGGATCTTCGGCGAAGTAAAAGTGCAAGCGCTGTTTGAATCAGGTTCACTTATTTTCATCAAAATCAACGTTCAGATAACAGAAATTTAACGATAACTGAATATAAAACATAATACAATATTTACTTTAAACAAAGAATTATCAAAAATTTACAATATACTTTACTACATAATCGGGAAGAAAACACTCACGTCAACAAGTTGATCAAGAGTAAAAATGACGGGTACAATCCGGCTAAATATGAAAACTATTAATTTTACTTTCATTACTTACAATGACTGTTCAACTTCATTTAGTAGTATTAAAATGTATCCATAGTTTGAGATTCACAGCATTTTTAGGTTTTAGTAATGTCAATTATCATCGTCATTACTATTACTACCTTAGATGAAGAATTGGTTTCACTGTGTTTGGTAGGTATCGCCGACGTAGTCAAATGCGGCAACAAATACTACACGTACATACTCGGCGTATCCAAGCCAGTCACACTGCAAGCTGTCTGTGAGGCGTATGTTCCTAATGTTTTATTTAATTTTGAACATAATACGTAGTAAAATGTCAGTTTGCGAGGTGAAACTGTGTAAAAATAATACTTCAAGAAACAAATTTCGTGTAATTATCAAAAAAAAAGTATACAACAAAGTAGCTTTCTATGTCCCTATGTCCTGATGTCCCTATGTATGCTTAGATCTTTATAACTATGCAACGGATTTTGATGCGGTTTATTTTAATAGATAGAGTGATTCAGTGGGAAGGTCTTTAGCATATTTTATCCCCATATTCTAACGGGAACGATAACTACGCGGGTGAAACCGCAGGGCGCCGCTAGTCTATACACCCCTATTTTGAAAATATGGGACTTATTAAAATCAGAATATCTGTAGCAGTAACTGAATCCATATATCCAATAAAAATATCAAAAATGATAGTCGATTACTTATCTTTAAAAAATACAAAATAAATGTCGTATTACCAGACGGCACACTAGCTATCAAGTATTCTGTGACGGCTCGGGTCGATGACCGCGCTCAGCTGTGTATCGCAGCGTTCGGTGTAGAATAACAATGAAATTCGGCGGGATTTTGAAAATCTTTGACTTATCATAACTTTTTAAATAAAAGCAAAAGAAAAAAACTAACTTCACTATTATATTGTCACTCGTCGTTTACATTAGCTGTGAGATAAGGTATCGCAATTTCAAAATAAGGGTGTATATATAAAAATGAAACCCTTTTGCCGTTATCACGTCATAACTTGCTAACGGTTAGACCGATTTGGCTTTTTCTTTTGTAGTTTTCTAAGACTCTGTAGAATGTTCTTATGCAAAAAAATTAAGAAAATATCTCAGTAAGATTATAAAAAATACATTTAATTTTGCATATTTTAAAAAACGCGCGTAACGTATGTCAATCATTTGATTCGGGCTGTTGTATATGCTTCGACAAAAAATCTCCGAGACGCATTATCGGTATTTCATTAAATTTCCAGGTATTTTATGGCCAAAGTGTCTTATTCCCTACCAATTGCTCAAAGGTAGTGATTTCGAGTTTCCAATATTTCTACGCTGTTGCAAGCGCCATGATCACGGATGAACTGAACTGTTCATCCGTGATCATAATAGTAACTCGCTGGCAGTGTGAACATGCGAGTAACTATTAATAATATATGTATCTCATCAGGTATCGCGGTATCTAACCAATCTTTCATCTATGGTTACTAAATAGTACTTATAAAACAAAGTCGCTGTCGCTGTCTGTCCGTCCCTATGTATGCTTAAATCTTTAAAACTACGCAACGGATTTTGAAGCGGTTTTTTAAATAGAGTGATACCAGAGGAAAGTTTATATGTATAATACATGCATGATATTGTAGAGAAACACCGATAAATCTAGGGGTTTCTAATGTGATGTCGTAAAAAACTCATTTTTTGCGCTTACATTGCAAAAGTATTTAATCTAAAAGACATTTGCCTTTTACATGATTTGATTTCAATAAGTATCTTAGAAGATATCTTAGTTTTAAAATAAAATTACAGCAAAATTATGATCAAGGCCACGGATTACTAAATAGTTACTACGACAAGGCGACCCGGCTAGTGCACGGCGGCACAGAATAACTATTTTTTCACCTTCTACATAAATGAAGTCGCGTGTTAAAATAATTATTACACGCGAACGAAGTTGAGGGCTAAAGCTAGTATGTTATATATTCTATATTTCAAAGATTAATTAAATATCAAGTAGTCAGTAGGGAGTAGTCTATGTATTATTGATAAAACATGACATACAAAATAACCTTTTTCATGGTTTGTTTACATTTTGTCTCACGGCCAAATGAATGAACTATAGCTGATGTAATTATTACGTTATCATACTAGTTTGAACTACACGAAGTAAAAGTGAAGGTATATAACTAAAAGTCAGACATTATTTGCTATAGTACCTAAAGTGTCACAATGAATTTAGCTCACTTTCGTGTTACGCAAATTCACTAAGAGAGAGTCCTATCCAAACGCGAGGTATGCAATTCAATGGGCTTTCAAGTAGGGAAATTATCAACTAAAACTATGACGTATTGACTTACCAGCTTTAATATCCTCTAACGTCTTTAACCCCCAGCCCCTGTGCGGGGTCCGATATGGCACTAGTTTCGGATAGAGACGTTTCTCGAACGCCCGGTTATTGCATCTATCGCCGGCGCGACACATGGGGCCGCATTCCGTTAGTAACATTCTGAAATGGTTCACTATGTGAATAAGCATATATAATGTATACTCCTAGTGGATGTGGGTACATAGGTAAGCATATGTATAGATTTGCGTGTGTATGTATGCGTTTGTAAGTGCGTTGTATGCGTGTGCGTTTGCATACGGTGAGTAAAAGTGCGTATGTGTGTGTATGCGTGGTTGTGTGCGTGAATTTGAGTATGTATACGAGTGCGTGCGTCTGTGTTTGGGTACGTGTATGAGTGCGTGTGCGTGCGTAAGTGTGTGCGTGTACATTCGTATCTGCGTGCGTGAGCGCGTGTGTATGTTCGTATAAATGTGTATGTAATTGCGTATATGCTTGTGTGTACTCAATGTACGTACCTATTAAGACACTGCGAGTACGGCCCGCAGGGTTCATCCTGCGATGGATCACAGTCGCACTGCGTGAGGGAGAGCGCGGGGTCGTCGGGCCGCCGGCCGCACAGCGCGCCGCACGGCTTGTTGCTCTTCAGCTTCACGAAGTGAGGTGGTAGAAGGGAGGAAGCAATGTCTAGGGACTCTTCCTCGTTTGGCTGGGCTTCTGTTATGGAGTAGAGTGGTATTAGATGATAGGTCACTTAACCCGACCGCACACCGAAGCTATAAATGTTTTCAGACAACAAATGTGTCCAAGCATTTACCTACATAGTACGCAAACCGAAGACACATTTGCATGGAGCTATATAAATGGTATCCTGACGTGTAGCAACTGTTTGAAAACATTTACAGCAGAAATTGGAGTCACGTGAGATAGCATCAAACCAGTAATCTATACCAAATTATACATTATACAAAAGCAAGTTTGCCGAAATCGTCATAATCTAGACACGCGGTAGCGTGTCATAGCCAAGTTCATCATCATTACCTAAACCAGTTTCCTATAACCCAATTATTGTCGAAAACGGCAATAGGTACATTATCATCATCAATTCGGTACATCCGCCTAATTCAAGTTCCTACTAACATTTAGGTGGAGTAAGTAGTCTGCCCAACCTTTTGACCTGAAAAGCATCATACGGCGGTCCCGCAGAGAGAAGTGTATTTTTGATAAGCCTTCCAAATTTTAATAAATATAAGCCAAGAACAATACGAAAAACAATGTAAAACAAAATATAACCACGACAAAAATCCGTTAAAGTAGTTTTACGACGAAAAAAATTTGCTCACTTTTGGGTATGTAATTTTAATTGTTTGCATGATTAACAGGTCTTAATCGCGTATAATTATTAAAATTAGCTTTTATTAGTCTTCTCGTGACCACGATCGGTGTAACCCGGTCGAAACGTCGAGGTAAATAATAATTATGTTATACGCGATTAAGACCTGTTAATCATGCAAACAATGAATTCCGATCGCGAAAGTTTAAAAAGTATATGTAATTTTAAATACGAATAAGACCCTTAAACTAACAGAACCCTTAAATCTTGCAAGCGTTAAGACCGTCAATTCTCACAAAACATAAAGATCCCTCTAGATACCTGTGTGTCCAATCAAGTTACCACATCGGTGGTCGCAACGAGTTTGGCGAGGCATGTCTGTTACTATTGTACGATCTAAATAGAAAACATAGCTTTGAAATTTTGATTAAATTATAAAGACGAGCATATTAATTCATGGTTGTCGCAGAAATAAGCATTGGCCTGTAAGATCCCACTATAGAGCAGACCTTTCTCACTGATGACGTTAACAGTAATTGCCAACTCGTATTGAGTTAAAATCTTTTCTTTGCCGGTCACAGCGTCGTCGCTGTAATCGCATCTTGTGGTTGTCAGTTTATTAAAAATGTATCCAAATGACATAAGAGTCAAAGTGGCAATAGTAGCTTCCAATTTTGGCCGCCGGCTCAGAAAAGATTGTGACTACACAAAGGACTAAACAGAGAGGTACGATTGTGAAAACTACCCCCTTACATTACAGCACTTACATTACAAATAACAATGACCAAGTGAACCTTCACCATTTCGACAGGATTATGTAAGCCGATTTTACATTCGTCTGTATGGAATATGTATGTCTGTATCACGGAAGTAATTCATACAAATTTAATACTTATCAATGAGTAAATAAGACTTACTTTTCAATATATCAACGTGTCTGTGTATGTCTGTATCGCGCAAGTATTACAAACAAATTTAATGCTTTTCAGTATGTAAATAAGACTTACTTTTCAATATATCAACGTGTCTGTGTATGTCTGTATCGCGCAAGTATTACAAACAAATTTAATGCTTTTCAGTATGTAAATAAGACTTACTTTTCAATATATCAACGTGTCTGTGTATGTCTGTATCGCGCAAGTATTACAAACAAATTTAATGCTTTTCAGTATGTAAATAAGACTTACTTTTCAATATATCAACGTGTCTGTGTATGTCTGTATCGCGCAAGTATTACAAACAAATTTAATGCTTTTCAGTATGTAAATAAGACTTACTTTTCAATATTTCAACGTGTCTGTGTATGTCTGTATCGCGCAAATATTACAAACAAATTTAATGCTTTTCAGTATGTAAATAAGACTTACTTTTCAATATTTCAAATGCTCTCTGCGCGTGTTCCATTGCCGTTGTAAATGCTGCGTCTATTTTAGATTTCTGACTTGATATCCGTCCTGAGTCACCTGAAAAATATTACAATCATTTGTACCTTAAGTTAAAATTTAATAAACGATAAAAAGCTATGATCATACAACTACAAAACTTAAAATAAATTAGCCAAAAATCCAAAACTCATTTCAAAGAAAACTGCATCCAAATCAGCTCCATAATTTGGAAACTATTATTCCACAGACCCTTATAAAACCCATGCTGCCTTATTTGCGTTGCATTTTATAGTGTGGTTTAGCACTAAACCAGGTTTTACAATAAATTTTGCATACTGTCACAGATTTGACTGACAAGGTGTCAAATGCTTAGCATGTTTTGTTAAACCAGACTAAAAATGCAACGCAAATAAGGCAGTTTATGTTGTTATCAAAATAGAAGTTAATCAAGTAAAACTTAAATTTAGCAATTCCGCCTATATAAGCATACTAATGTGAGTTAGAAAAAAACTCTCATTGATATGTAGTTCATTGAAATCTTTCATACCCTTCAAATAAAATATACATTTCGCAACGCAATTTTATTTTTAGGATGTCAAGAGGGGGTCAGTTTAAAGTTAAATCCAAGTTTGTGGGGATGCAACCCTAAAAGATGAAGATAATATGATTGGCAACAAGAAATGCTAAAAAAAATTTTTGTGAAACCTATAGTTTGTCAGACCCCTTTTTCCAAGATGGCGGCCGTTGGACAAGGGTTGCAACCCCACAAATCCTCTGAGAAATAATTTACAAATGTAACTTTTCAATGTAGTAATGTTACTTTAGACAAAATAGGTATGAAGTTTTCCGTTTCTTATTTCTATACTAATTTTCACCACACTAACCTTCTTGATAAGGAAAAACGCGTCCTCTATTGACCCAGTAATGGTCGTACTGGCCAAAGAACCGCACCACAAACTCTCCCAGACTGTGTTTCACCGCCATTATGTTTTCTGGTATCTCACACGGATGTAGGATAACGCCGGGCCACCATCTGTAATAAAAATAGTTATTTTATAAATAGTTTATTCTATCTCTTTCACTCATAAGGTAAAAAGGGCGCCCTGCGTGAGCGAGCACGATTACTAAGCAATCCAAGGCGATTTACGCAAATTCATTGACAGGTGATGCGACACGGCGCATCTGTCCTACGAACGTGCGAAATTGCCAAACTACACGCAAATCTTTCTGCACGATTTACACGAAGGTTTCAAATTACGTAAATGATCACGTTTGCTTAGGTTCGACTTGCACCGCATCGCATCCCGTTTGCGTATCTAGGCTACAACCACTGATATAGACTGTTTGCCATTATCGCAGTGCACCGCATCGCTTCGCGTTCATTTACGCAGGAGGCCCCGTTACTGGGGAGTGCAATGGGGCGATGTCCCTATCGCTTTATAGGGAAACTTTATAGTTTTTTACTATAACGGAGATTGTACTGTACTTTGAGGATATTTATTATTTTCAATGTATCAAAGTGTGTAAATATAAAAATATAATCCTTATACATGTGCTGTACTAACCTGTAATGCCCAAGTTTGACCCAGACCATTTCACCATACAACGGCAATCTGCCTGTTTCGCAATCTTCACACATATAGTTACCTAGAATACAAAGATAAATAAAGCTTTTAAAAAAAAACAACACATTGAAATAAATTGTTTTAAAAGCAAATGTTGAAATTTTCTCGTCATTGGGTTTTACGCGGGAAATTTTTAGTACAACGTAGTTATTACGGCTTATTCCAATCTGTCCGACAAGTAGTTCGATCATATAACTACTTGGACAAAAATATTCCAAATAGTCCGACAGCAGTGAAGTACAGTCAAATAAAAAGGAAATAACGAAAATGCTCTGTTCAAAATAAATTATGTATTAAGAAATATAACAATAAAATCTATTTTAAAGTACCAGGAGAACAGAAATGTAGAGGAGGTCTTTTCAATAAATAAACTTAGTTAAATTAATTCACAAAATTAAATAAAGTTATTGGTATTTCTGTGGAGAATTATTATTAGACGTACCAGGAGAGCATAACCTAAAGCGTTAATTTTTAAATAAAAACGTATTCATGTTTATTATTCATATAGGATATAATATTATTCTAAGTATATCTCCTTCACCTTGATGCTTCTCTGGTACTTTCATTGCAAAAACCTTAAATAATTACTTCATTTCGATCTTTTATTTTAAGTGGTTCTTAAAAGAGGATTGATAATAATATTATAGGTTTTTATGTGTATGTGAAGTACCATGACGTGAATACTAGGTAGATCTTTTTCCCACTTGAATGTACCGTAAAATTCATTGTCGGACTATTTGGAATATTTTTGTCCAAGTAGTTAGATGATCGAACTAACTGTCGGACAGATTGGAATAAGCCGTTATTACTACCAAAATATACTCGTACATACAAGAAACATAAGTTTAACTGAATACTTATAAAGAGAAACAATATAGACCTAGCAAATTCAGTTTCTTATTGATTTATCCACCTCCTACAAATGAAAAATAAACAAATCATTTACCTTCAGGCGGTTTAATATTAAGGCACTCAGCGTGAAACGATGTCGGGCAGTATTCGCAGCAAATCAGCGAGCCGCCGAGCGCGCAGATGAAACACCAGCCAGTGTTCACGTGACAAGGGACTTTGCCTGGCCTGGGGAACAAATTAATGGATATTAAGGGTCATTTTGCTATGATGAATTTAAAGTAAAAGTTATGGGTTATACAGAGAAATTTGGGAATCATATTTGTGTAATTACAAAACTACTCATTCTCTCTCAAAACTTTACAAGCTGGTATCTTATACAATTATTATTTTATTTGCGTTAGCATAGACCCTATTATTTTATCCCTTTTCTCTATGGCATAGACAAGAGGGCAAAACGTGTAATTTAGTAAAAATATGGGTAAAAGAATTTTTAAATTTTTGATTTATGTATATCATTACAAAAACATAGATGTAAAAAGCTTACCTAAGTTGATAATGTCTCGGACAAATAATCTGCGACGCGGATAATATCACCGAACCAGCCGGCAAACATTTAGTGAACGAGTGATAGGTAGCTGGACATCTGACGCATCTCGCTAATTTATCTCCGCTAAACCTCGTCTTACAGCCTCTAGGGTCATCACAAACACACGTATGGCATACATGCCTTGGACACGTCATAGCTTCAAAGTATTCATTAATCTTCTTATTGTTTCTCGAAGGTTCTCCGCTATTAAACTGTGTCTGAGGCCAGTGATCCAAACATTCTAAGTGATAGTACTTATGACAGTGCGCTACATGACATTTCTGCCTGACTTTGACACCGTTCTTAGTGACAGCGGCTTTACAAACAAAACATATAGGAGTGTCATATTTTTGACAGTTATTGCATTTGAAATTAGCAGCGTCAACCGGTGTCGGTCTATGTTTAACTTTAACGTCTACAATTTCGCATTTGCCTGCAACTGTTTCAGACCAATCGACTTCATTGTCACTCGAAAATGAGTCGTATTGCAATTCGGTACTGTTCATTATCTCTTGCATTTTTGCCGATAGTTGAGATTCTATAGTCTCCGCGTCGAATGTAATTGTTTCTAAAACGTCATCAGCAGATACGTTATGCATTTCTTCTGATATGTCTTGTGATTTATCATCGCTATGGCCTTCTGAATCTTCTATACTCTTGTATTTGCGACCTAGCTTTTTCTTCTTCTTTCTACCTCTAACTGGTGTAGGAGTTTCCATAACTTCAGCCGCTCTTTTAACACACTCAACATGAAACATTCCATTGCAGCCTTTGCATTTGTATAAATTGTCTGCATATTCACAAATTTCGCATACTTTTTCTCTATTCAATCCTTTGAACACATTTGGTTTAGGTTTAGTCAATTCTGTGAAGTACAATTCGATTTCGTCAATGATTTCAACGTCATTATCTTGTTCATACTTTACTACTTGATTTGCAGGTTCTTCAGTATCTTTTATCTCAATCACTTCATTTTCAGTTTTAACTACATTTTTATCAGGATCTGCTTTAGATACCACTGTAATAGGAGCTTTCTTCGTTTGAAATATTTCAAAGACTTCTAATTCTTCCTCTATGTCAGAGTATTCTTCATTGTAATAAGGTTGTATAGTTTTTCGTCTAGGTTTCTCTTTAACACAAACTTCTTCTACATTGTGTGTCTCTACAACTTTTTCTGTTTTCGGTTTCCGTTTGACTTTCTTAGGAATAGGATCTTGGTTTAGACCTTTAACTAAATTAGATTGTTCTATTTCATCATTCTTTTTGAACTCAGATTTATGAGTTTCTTCGTAAAGCCACGTTTTGTATAGATAATCGACGATTTCCTCTTGACTTAGTTGAGGGTTTTCATCCATTATGGCATCTTGACGAAGTTCCAAGAATTTGAGGAATTCCGGATTCTGTAAACCGTTATCTAATCTCTTATCATTTTTCTTCTTTTTAAGTTTATTTAATAAAGGTTCATCATCAGAGGCTACGGAAATAATAGACACAGTATCCTCCGTTTCTTTCTTCAAATCCAATTCTGGTGATTTATTTCCATTCACTTTATTTTCCTTTAAAACCTTTGATCTTAGTTTACGTAAAGGTACTTCACTGTCTTCAGAATTAACTGATTCCATATCATCTTTGGCTTCGTTATTCTCTTGTTTTAACTCAGTTTGTATTATTTCTTTTTCTTTAGGTGTTCTAGGTGAATTGGTTTTAGAACGATTCCGCTTTTTTGGCGTTGAAACTTTAGGAGTTTCTTTGGCTTCTTCCAATTTGATGCTTAATTTTGGCTCAGTATTTTCTAATTTGACTTCAGTAGTTAAATCAATTACAGCTGGTTTTAGAGGTGGAGTAACTTCATTAGTATCAATGTCTTTCTCATTTTTAACTTCTTTTTTAATTATATCGGTGGCTTTCTGATTTTTATTCTTAATATCGATTATGGCACAATCTTCTGAAGCAGGCGAACCACTTTCTGAATCAAAATCTATTTTCTTCTTATTATATTTATCACGGAAATAGTTTTCTATACGGTTTTTGGCTTGAGTTTTCTTTGATTTCTTGCTAGGAGGAGTTTCTTGTTTTATACCTTTAACTAGATTTGATTGATGAACGTCATCAGATTTTTTAGCATCAGATTTTAGATTTTCTTCGTACAACCAGGTCTTGTATAAATATGTTACTATTTCATCTTGGCTTAGCTCCGGATGTTCATCTATCAAGTAATCTTGTCTCAATTCTAAGTATTTTAAGAATTCTGGGTTTTCAAGTCCATTGTCGTAATGCGGTTTTGATCTAAGACTCCTTCTAGTAGGCTGTGGTTTGATAGTATGGAGTGAGACTGCGCTATCTTCAGAATTTAGCGAGATAGCATCTATGTCGAAATCGTCATCATCATTATCTGGAGTATCTGTGAATTTCCTATCCACTTTATGATGATAACCATTTTGTTTCCTTTCAGGTATAGTTTTCTCAATAAGCACTACTTTAGGCCCTTTTGGCACATCGTCAATTACAATAACTTCTTGACTTATTTTATTCTTTGTAGTCTTTTCTTGTGTTGGTGGATCGTTAGACTTAGTTTTGTTTCTTTTTAGAGATAATTTGAACTTATTATCAGATTTAGGACTTTCTTTCTTTACTTTGCTAACTGATTCAACACTAGATTTTTGAGAACTATTGTATGCTTTGGTTTGTTCAAGAGGTATTATAACTACCTTAGCTTCTGAGTTACACCGACTTCTAATTAGATTATTTTCTTTTATTACACTTTTAACGGCAACTTTAGAGTGATCTCTTTTACCGTGATCATTAATTTTATCTTTGAAATTTATTTCGCCATTTATCGGTTCTAATAAAACAACAGGAGATTTCATTCTTGGGTCATTAAACTGTTCATTTAATTTCTTAGCGGAATTTCTTGTTCGTCTCGTACTAACTTGATTGTTCTCTACCTTTACTTTACTTTCTGTAATATGAAGAACTTTAGTTACTTTTTCCAATTTTATTTCTTCAGCACTTGTGATTTCTGTCTTAATTTCCTGTTTAACTGGACTTGCTTTCTTAATTTCTTCAATTATTTTCGTACAAATCATGACAATCTGTTGTTCATCCTTCTTGTCTGTGACGCTACTTTCTATAGTTTTCATGTGATTGCGAAAATCTTCTGTAATATCATCGCATAATGGTTCATATTCCGGTGACGGTTCATCGTCGGAAGTTTCTTCTGTGTCATATTCATTATCTTCACTTAGACATTTAATAGCTTCATCATCAGTAATTGATTTATTAATGTCTTTCTGTGTATTTGGACTTTGTTTGTTAGTCATTTCTTCACGTAAAAATGGTTTTTCAACATTTTTACTTTCATGGACGTCCTTTTTAACATTTTTAATTTCATTGACTTCCTTTGGTACGACATTTGATTGATTTTTGTCATATTTTTTATCTGGAACCGATACAGAATAATAAGCTGAATCTGTATTGCTTATTTTTTTAATTTTCTTATCTAACATCGGTTCCAGTTGCTCAAAATTTTCTTTAAGCTTATTTGTTTCTGTTACTTCATTAATTAATAAATCTTCTCCATTGATGGGCAAAATTGATTCCGAATTGCCACTTTCGTTTAAGTTCTTTTCGTTTACAGAAACATCTTTTTCACTGACAATAGTATCATCTGTTTTAAGATCATCAACAGACATATTGCAATCTTTTTGTTTATCATCAATTGTATCTTGGTCCCTTAATACTAAATCATCTTTACTATTTAAATCATTTTTGGTATCTATACTTTGTAAATCTAATAAACTTTGACTCCCATTAACTTGATTTTTATTAGGACTCTTAAAATTTATAGTTTTACTGTTTTGATCATGTAAATTATTAGGCGTTTGATTTATATCATCTTTATCAGTAGAAAGATTATTATTACTAGATATTTCTTTATCATCTACAATAACACTATCACTATCTTCGGCATCAATAATAATAATACTGTCCAACTTTGATTTTCCATTTTCTTTCACTTCATCAATAATTTCTACATCTTTAACAGCTTTCTTCATCACCTTATCTTTATTTTGTGCGCCAACATCTTTAAGAATACCATCAATGCTAACTTCTATAACACTAGTATTTACATCTTTCTCGACATTGATTTCAACCTCGTTTTTAACAGGACTTAGTATTTTTTCTTTATTAATACTCGTTTCTTTATCTTTAGAATCACTTTTATCAAGATCAATTTGTTCAATAGTCACAGAATTATTATTAGTTTGTTCCTTATCATGTTCTTGATCAATCAGTTCTTTTTTAACGTTAATATCACTGAAGTCTGCTTGAACGTCCTTCGAACAGTCTACTAGAGATTCTTGTATTGCAGGTTTGATATCTTCATCCAAAGGCTGAGTATAAGTTGGTGAATCTGGCACACATACCATTGCGTTATTAAATGTTTTAAGAGATTCATTAGAACGCCTTAGCGAATATGGGTTTACAAATTCAGTTTTAGGCGTAACTTTCTTTCTACTTGATTTATTATTTCTCGTTACTTTCTTTTCGACTTTTGGTGTAATTAGAATCGGTTTAGTCTTTTCTACTTTAGGTGTTATTAAAATTGGTTTAACTTGTATCTTTTCTGGAGTTTTCGATTTAGCTTTCTGTAACCATCTGTCCATGTGTGATTGTCTCTGAATTTTAGGCATGCCAGTTTTGGCTGCCATATTGTCTAGACAAGCTGTGACAACATCAGAAACATCTAGAGACTTGTTGTTTTTAGGTCTATTTCTCAGTCTACCTTCATCTGTTTTAGTATCATCTTCCGAGAACAATGAATCATATAAACTCTCACTTAAAGACACGTCACTACCCGTTCTAGCTATTTTACCACTTCGTTGCTGCTTTTTAGAAGCCCTAGCTTTCAATATCATGTCATTTAATATATCAATTCGTAATCTCTTTGGTTCCTTCATTAACATTTCTGCCTCTTCAACGGAAGTGTTCCATAATGCTTGTTTTTTCTCAGAAATGAAGTAGGCCGCGTACAAACGTGGATCTTTTTTCTTGTCCTGAAAAAAATATGCGCATATGCAATTGAAATTAAGTATGTTGAGAGTGCGGGAACATATTTTTACATACAATTAACATAACTCAGTGTACGCATTTCAAATGGAGTCGGTATTAATCGGTGCCTATACATTATATAATTTACACTAGCAGCGCCCCGCGGTATTAACCGCGTAAGGGCTCGTATACAAAACTACGATGCGACGTCGCATCGCAAATATTTGAGACCTTGCACTTAGAACCTTATTTTTTTTATATATGCATCGCATCGCAGTTTTGTGTGCAAGCTCTATATTAAACTCTCATGGGAATTTTGGGATAAAAAGTATCCTATGTGTTATTCCTGGTTATCACAATAATCAAATTTCATTTGCAGTAAGTTTGTTTGGTAGTAGATATTTAGGTCTAAGGTCACTAGAATAGAAAGATAGTACATACATACTTTCGATGATAAGAATTAATGTTGTGTAACTCAAGGAAATCACTCCCTCACTGTACTAATATCATAAGAAAATGAGAGGTCTTTGTTGACAGTAGGATTTTACAGACTAATACATTAATAACTTTAAATTAAAAATTAAAAAAACCCCCAACACAATTATTTTCAAACCCTCATGATTTTAAACGGGTCAACCGATTTTCATCAAACATGTCTAAGAACACTCGCACGTAAGTCCCCTTTAATAAAAAAAAACTAAATTGAAATCGGTGCATCCGTTCGGAAGCTATAATGCCACAGACAGACAGATACACACACACACACACACAGACACGTCAAACGTATAACACCCCTCTTTTTGCGTCGGGGGTTAATTAAAAGGTTTTGTTATTTTCAGCGTATTTGACACAATTAGATAATGCGAAAATTGATTTTAAACATAATTTTTTTTTGAGCAGTTCTTTGATTCAACATTGTATAAATCCCAGATTAGGTAAAAATTTTGAATGTTCAAAAACCTTAAAACATTCTATAGTTCAGGGTGGTCCTGGGTTCAAATCCCACCATGTACATTTTAAATATTTAATAACAATAAAAGCTTTCTGTATTTTGTTTTATTACCTCAGAACTAAACTTCTCCCTGGCCGCCACAAACTCCAGATGTCCCAAATAGACCCTCAGCATATTGTCCATGATCCAGCTCCGTCTGCCGTTGTCCCCGAAGAATATCACATGAATTATGTCATGCTCAACACGACCAAACACTGTAACATAATGAAATATATTAATTAGATTGATATATAATTGACAGAAGCGCTCACTGTTTAGAAAAATCTGGGATATGTTTCATCCCCTCTCAATTTTGGGATAATACATATCCTATATTTTAGGTCTACATGTTCCTTATGTGTCAGTATATCCTACTGCGACATATACATATGTACAGAACTTACGTTCACAGCATATTCTATTTAGCTATTAGTTTTTTTTTTATATAAAAAAGATGTTGTTTCTATTATTCTTTACCATAGTAGAAATATTATAATATTTATACATATAATAGTAGTACAAGGAGGAGAAATACCATATTATTTTTTAAATACATTCCTGGTCAGTTTTATTTATAAAAAAATGGCTTTTAGAGCTCATTCATAATTTATACTATCTTTTATTATCATATTTTTCCTACTTTCATATATACAGATTAGATTTGACCTACCACACCCACTCAAAAAGAATCATCCAGTACAAAAACAATTATATATTTGTGTGTAATAAGTAAATAATATTGTACTTAATTTAGGATATAAGATAATATAAATGGCACCTAATAATGAATGTAACAATATTTTAAATATTTTGTTTACATTAAACTTGTGATAATGTCATGATTAAGTACTATGTATAAATTATAATTTATACTTACACACAAATAATAACAGTTACACATAATTATTATACTAGCAGTGCACCATGGCTTCACCTGAGTTAGATTTGTTAAGTCACATTAGTAGTCCTAAGGTGAGTGTATTCAAACAACTCTGCCTTTTATAATATTAGTATTGATACATCTACATATATTAATTTGTATATGATGTTTTTTTTTTTAATATTTCTATTTTTGTTGAACATGTTAAAAGCTTTTGTCATATATAACTTGAATAGCTACACCCTTTCATTTATTTTGTATTTTATAGTTTTGTTAGATAGATTTATTACTTTTTGATGTTCTTACTAGACAATGCTGTACACAACCATTATTGGTTTACATATCAGAACCATTCTTTAAATATGTGTACTCTGTTTTAATGATTAATATGTTAAACTGTTGTTATGTCTTTTTTCAATAAATAAATTATATAAAAAAGTCGTGTTAGTTACACTATTTATAACTCAAGAACGGCTGAACGGATTTGGCCGAAAATTGGTGGGAAAGTAGCTTTAACCAGGAGAAGGATATAGGACTTTTTATCCCGAAATGCACACAGGAATGGGAACTACGAGAGAAACCGCAGGGCACAGCTAGTAATGTATAAATTCGCAAATGCCTCTTACTTAATACCAGTATTAACACAAGTGAAATTGTGCTACACTACTATTTAATAAATAATACCATTTTTAAATAATAATAAATAAAGTTCTAATCGAAAAATTTGTCATGTTTCATTTAATAATTCTCAAGTAAATGAGGGTAGATGAAGAGTCTTCAAGGCAACATATAAATTGTAGACATTCACACAATTTTGTTATATTATAGAGTCATATAAGTACTTATTATAGAAGGAATATAAATTATACTTACACTTCTTCTTAACAAACATTCCAGTGAATGGATCACGAGTTACAATGCACGGCCAGAAGGGAAATGTTCCCATTCGCGCCCAGGCCAAGTCACCAACTTGAAACGGACATCGGGCCTCTATCTCAAACAACTCATTCTTAGACATCACCACCTTGATCTCTCCTCTATCTTTTCTCCTGTTTTTACTATCAAAGTCCAGTGTCTTTACTACCGATGTGTTGTCAAAACCATTGCTCTGTGGTACATATTTCTTTTCAATAGAATTGTTCAATTTTTCAACCGAGTTATTCAATTTATCAATTGAATTTCTTTTAGAGCCACTTCTAAATTTTTCAGCAGAATTTGTTCTAGGACTACTTTTAGGTGAAGCGAACAAGTTTTTAATCAACATTATGTTGTCTTCAACCTCCTTGGTCTGTAATAGATCTTTTCTGATGTACACTTTTGATTTTTTCGGCGAAGGACTTGTTTCTGAGTTGAAACGGCTCAATGATATGTTCTCCTGGTATATGTTGTCTATTTGGTTGCCTGCAGTAGTTTCTAGAGCCCGTTTTGGTGTCTCTGGTTTGTATGGTGAGTTTCCTACACGCATTTTGTAGGATGGCGACTGTGATTTAAGCGGAGTATTCTCAGAGCCAGGGGATTTGATATCAATAGGTTTCTTGTCTAAACCGTCATCAGATTTCAGCTTCCTAGCTCGACCGTACCTGCTGATGTTGGTGGCATCACTGTAAGTGACAGGAGATGTCACATGAGCGGTCAGATTTGTTTCCAATTCTCTTTCAACAATAGACCTCTTTTTAGGCTTCTTGACACCAGAGGAGCCACCATATTTCTTCACATCATCAGAACTCATATTTTCTTCAGACTCTTCCATTTAATCAAATAAAGAACCTTCTTGAATTCTTTCGCGGCGAAAGTCAAAACATCGCCCTCAAAATACAAAATTACAATTTCTCATTACTGATAAAAAATTCATGATTTCTCAACAATAAAAATTCGGTAATATGACCCCTCCGGTCTATTTATAGATTCCAATCGTTAGAACTGCGATAACTTGGATTTCTGAAACAAAAGAATCAAAATGAAGTTTCGTTTTTCCAGGCAAATAGGTTAATACAATATTTGTTTGTTAAATCATGTTTTAATATGTGAATATTGTATTTTTATGAATGAGAATCGTGAAATGACGACTTACCGTCGCTATATGTATATTGGTAGCGTCACAAAGCGTAATTTGCGCCCGACAATCGGTTCATGGGCTGTCTCCTTGTTACACTAAACAACCACAGTGAATCGAAAACTTGGGTTCCTTTTTTGCAAAGCAGTCTTAACATTTATTATTAAACCAATCGCACTTCCAGAAACCTAAATTAGCACAGATCCTAGAATATTAACTGAAAACACCAGCGTCACAATATCGTCCGAGCAAAGTCCCAATTTGCAGCGAGAATGAGCTCAGTGCTTCAGTCAAACACGCGCCATTATTAATTTCTCGCAATAAAACCACTGGGAATTCTGTAGTATTCTCCCATTTTGATGTTTCTATTTGAAAATGGGATATGAATATATTAAAGATATCGACAAACACATTAGATTACAATAGTATTTGCAATCCCGACTTCTAAATTATTTTCAAAGTTGAACTACAGACAGACGCTCACTCGGTACCGCGAAAACACACAGATGCATTATCGGATTTGCTTGTGTGTGTGAGTTCTAGTACACACTTTTGTGTAAATACATGCACATCTACATAGGAGAAACGCACACCGATCAATGCTTCTGGCGGAAACTGCTTTACCGACATGTCAAATTCGAAATTGAGTCGTTTTTAGGGTTCCCAAAGAATTGTGAAAATAAATAATTTTGATGACAGTTATATTAAAAAGCGTTTTAAAAAATATCAGTAGAACTTATCAATGTTTAAGAACAGTATATTTCTATAATTTAATGGTTTTAATTCATTATTTTAACTTATTTTATTCATATACACATTTATTTTGTTAGTTTTTAAGTTTTTACAATAAACATATTATAAAAATAAAAATAAAATCTATATATCTATATACTTATAATAAAACTCTAGAGGGGTCAGTTCTGTACATGGGACGTATTTAAAAAATAACTGTTGGGGGATGATGAGTGATCGATACCAATGCCAAAAAAGCGAAAAAAAAACATTTTTGTCTGTCTGTCTGTCTGTGTGTATGTTCGGGCATCACTCAAAAACTACTGAGCCGATTTCCATCAAACTTGGTATAATGGTTGCTGATACTCCTGGGAAGGTTATAGGATACTTATTTTTTTTAATTTGTTATTTTTTTTTTTTTTTTTTTATCGTTAATCTATTTTAATTTTTAAATAATGATCAATTCTTTATGTAATTCGTATGAAGGAAGGTAGGCTTTAACACCGACAGTATAAAAATTGAAATCGGTACATAAACACCAGAGATTTTTAACACGTTAATAAAATAAATTCGCGCGCGGGCGCCGGGCGCCGGGCGGTGGGAGAACAGCGCGGGGCGAGCGAGGTCACGTGGTCGACTCGCGCACCGACCGCGGTGCTTTTCAGCGCACCATAGTTGTTTAGTTTAGTTATTATTAAATAAGAAGGTTCCTTTTTTATTTTAATTAGGTAGGCAAGTATAAGTTGTTTAAATTTAGGTAGGTAGGTATGTACTTAAGTATAGTTTTTTATTTGTGAAATTAAGTTTAAATAATTTGTATTTTATTAGGTTAATACTTAAAACATATAATTATTTGTTTTAAAGAAAGTACCTAGGATTTAATTTTTATCTTCATACCTAAGTAACTTCTTTTTATGAGTAAAGAAGTTACTTAAATAATTAGTAGGTTAGGTAGGTAGTAGGTATAAGTTTATTTTCGACCAAAAGTAGGTTTACCTAAGTAGGTACGATTTGATTTTATTTCAATTTTCTTCGTTATTAAAGTATTACCTAAACGATGCCCTCTAGAAAAAGATCTTCGTTGTCTCGAAACTCGACTCTAAGAGGATGATAAACGCGCATTCTCAAGAGTTGGCGTATGAATGAACTCTATGTGGTGAAACACTCAACGGGAGATACCTATGTCTCGGCTGAACGGGAGCGCGAGCGGAGTGACATATTTTATCGCGAGAGTCCGAAAAGTTTACGCAGTATCAAGACCTTTTAACAATTGATAGAGAAAATCACTCTGTAACTCGACTCGAACAACGCTTCAGGGCGCGAATATCACTATTCTATTACGTACGATAACTCTGTGTAATGGAAGGCAAAGAATTAAAAATATTAGGTCACTGGAATCAGACGAACAGATAGAATATCGCCTCGCTGCAGATAGGTTCCGACATACTTAGTCTGCAGCAAGCGCCGCAGGCCTAGCTGGTACAGCTAGTATACAATAAAAACTTAAAAATATAAGGCCGCCAGTAGTGGGGCAGGGCCCAAACTACCGGTGGTTAGGGCTGCAGAGACAGGAATCTCCTCACGATACGTGCCGTGTCCAAAATCACTGCCTTCTGTATCTGCCCCTTGATCCAACCGTCGAGTGAAAGGCTCTTAAGATGTTAGTCGAGGCTTTTTGCTATCAGACCATTCGCACGCACGACTATCAGTACAATAATTGTAGAATCAACGTCCCACATGGAGGGAATCTCGTGAGATAAGTCTAAGTATTTACTTAGCTATTCCTTTTCAGCTTTCACGAGATTCTCGTCATGTAGAACAGTGATATCAACATAACTTATTTTATATTATTAATGATATTTATTAATAATTAACATCAAAATATTTTTCATTATATTTCAGTCTACAAATAAAGATAATTGTAATTACTAATTATGTATCCTAACTTAAAAAAATCAAATATATTTGGTTAAATTACGTAACGCATTTCATATAATTACTTAAATAAAACTATGGTAAGAAAATCTGTATTTTTGTACGGAACCCATATATTAAAAATTGAATTTACAATGGCTAGGTGACAACTGACAACTTTACCAAAATTAACAGCTTATTAGTTTTAAAAAAACTGACTTTATCTGTGGTAACAAATTTTTTTTTTAGACTTCGTGACTTATCTAAGCTTCACTATTTATTATAAAACAAAGTCGCTCTCTCTGTCCCTATGTCCCATGTCCCTATGTATGCTTAGATCTTTAAAACTACGCAACGGATTTTGATGCGGTTTATTTAAATAGATAGAGTGATTCCGTGGGAAGGTTTTTAGCATAATTTTATCCCCATATTCTCACGGGAACGGGAACTACGCGGGTGAAACCACGGGGCGCCGCTAGTTATAAATAAAGTTGTGTCGCGGGTCGCGATAAGTAGATGATAAGTACTTTTATAATTTGGTAAACTTTAATAGAAACATCTGAAAAATTTGAATAATGTCGAGGTTAAATTATTTGTATGCATTAAGCACAAGGGCATTTATCTTTCTGAAATTTAGAGAAGGAAAGGTATACCATGTACCTATAAAGACTCGACGTGACTTTGGAAAGCCTTCGGTCGAAGGACTCGAAAGACGTGATGAGCTAACGGTTGGACTGGGTTCAATTGCAGCACTACTATCCTGCCCTGTACGGCTGTATGTAAATGGGGAATTACATTCAGCCGTACAGGGCAGGGAAGTGAGCAATGACTCAATGTAACTAGGTCACTCACGCTACCACTAGTTAAGCCGCTACCACTGCCAGCCCGACGAGTAAAAATGTTCCTTGCGGCTAACGCTCCTGCGAGTGTCGGTTTTACTGCCGCGGAAGTATTTATTATAGTTAGGGGAATATTTCAGGCAGCGATAGTGAGGAGCATCGAGCAGTGGTAGGAGCTGAGTGTAAATAAAATAATGGGGTAAATGAAGTTCCTGAAGCCATCGTGGGAGCCCTTATACTTAGGTCGTAACCTGCTAAATGAGAAAAAATAATCTTTAATTTTTATTTATTGTGAAAAAATCTTATGGAAAAATCACCATCTCCATCATCGTCCCCTAAAATACGTCAGTTATGTTATTGACAGCTGCTGAATGGCCGTCAGTGTCAGTGTTAATTTTGTTTCTGATGTCATGTCAATTGTCATTGTCATGTCAATCCAATTACCAGCCTTCTGTCGCTGAGCTCGCTTGAAATCAAAATCTGCATTTTTATTTTCTTTATATTAAAACAAAAATAACAATTTAAACATGTCGGTAGTAGCTAAAGTAAAGGACAATAAGTCCGAACCGATAGCATACAGTGAAGTAGCGTTACGAAACAACGCTGTTGTTGTGGAATACTGTCGAACATCTATGGCTGCACTTTCTGGGTCTACGGCTGGTTAGTTAGATTATATTACATATTTATCCTCTAAAACTTCTGAGTACGGTTAACGGTTAACTGCGGAAGGGTCTATACAGATTTTGATTACTTTGCATCTTAATTTCATACGCATACTCTGCACAACCAAGGAAAGACCAAAAGAATCACTTTCAAGTTGGAACTCTTTTTATGTGTGTATTGTGTAAGTTATGAGAAATTGGAGGGGCATATGCTCTCCAGTGGTAGCCCACTGGAGAGCATATGCCTCTCCAATTTCTCTTAACTTGTATCATAATTTACTTAGCATAGACTACCTACAACTACCTGCGCTTCATTGCTTCATTTAATTTTTAAGGAATTAGTGAAGAATTCTAGTGAAATCAATAATATATGAACTTAACTATTCTTTGCTTGTTAATTATATTATTTTATCACTTTATAATAATTTACAGTTAAAAACAGGTGAACTAACTAGCATTTTCATCATTTTTCAGGTGTCCTCGGCCTAACAGGCCTCTACGGGTTTGCGTTCTACGTGTTCGCAGTAGTCAGTCTCTGGGTGATGTTCATGATCAAAACCGGACCAAATTGGAGTAAATACTACGTATCGAGACAAAGTTTGTTAACAAACGGCTTCTTCGGAGCTTTATTCACTTATGTATTATTCTGGACTTTTATATATGGAATGGTACATGTATATTAGTTAATAGGTTGATTAAAATATTGGGATGTGTGGGAAGTCTGCCCAGCTGTGGGATTAGGTTAAATAAAAATGTATGATTATATGGTATAGAAAATTTATTTATTCTTGATTGTTATGTTTTATAACTACATTTATCTTCTATCTCTCTCAAGTTATATTCTTGTGAATGTCTGATGTCATGTATACTTGAGTAAAGGCTCAAACTCACTGAAGAACATGCATATGCTACGCACGAAAATGTCGTCACTTATACATTCGTAGCTGACTCGGCTATAGTTCAACGTAGCTGAGCTGTGTGGCCGTGGACCGTGGGCGTAGCGTGCGTGGCGGTGGGTTCGCGACTTAAGAGAAGTGTTATTACAGAAAACTGCCCACCTAAGTATACTTTTGTTATTACCAATTATACCATAAACTATGGGCCAGAGTGTGTAGAACAATGCATTTTTAATAAACTGATTTGTTTATTTTTGTACTATGTATGAATACAATTTTTAACTTTCACAATAATTAATTATATCAACATGTATGTAAATAGAAACTGCAACCACTTATTTAGCAATCTGTTTTATTTAACCACTCTGTTGTTTAAGTCACTTCAAAGATACATAAGTCAGCATTATGTAGCAATGTATATTTATTATTTGGTTATAGGGTAAGTTCTGTTATACATTTGTATTAAGATAATAAATTGTATGTTAAGTAAAATGGTTTTTATTTTATTTCCTCTTAATTTAACAATATTTCTTCAATTTATATAAACTAAAAGTACTAGTTTACTAGTATTTGATCTGTTTTAATAGTAAGGACAAGATAAAAGAAAGATTAAAAAAAGAAGGTTAAAAAATATAAGTATAATTATATATATTTTTGTTATCTGAATACTAACTTGTGTGATCGGTCAATGGGGGAGTCCTACGTTCAGCATTTTGATGGCAGAGTGGTCACCATGCCGGACAGCCATTCGTAAGTTTGCGGGTTTGATTTCCGCGCGTATTCTGTGAGTAAATCTTACACAACCAAAAATAATATCAATTAACCTTCATACCATACGGCATGGTAAGAAGTAAAATTGATATTATTTGTACCTTATAACATAACATAATCATAATCATTCACTACATCATCTCTTTATAGTAACTGACCCCTAACTAAGTTCGTAACTTGTGTCTAGGGTATCAGAAACTACGCACACACTCATTCACACACACACCCAGACCGAGACAAACATTTGTGGTTCACACAAATATTCAACCCCGCACGGGAATCGAACCCGCAACCTTACGGATGGCAGTCCGGCATTGTGACCACTCTGCCATCGAGTATACCTTAAATCTGAAAATAGGTGACACAATAAAACCACCTGCAAGAAATTGGAACGGACAATTATTCTGATAAAACCTTCCTCGGAATTTTCCATTACTCCATTACGTCCCATATATAAATAAACGTTCTCATTTGGGAAACATTTACAGTTCTATTTATGTTTATCTCTACGATCTGTGATACCCAATTTGGGAACCCTTGTCACTAACAAGCCAGTTAATTCTTTATCTAAGAATTACGAATTAATCAATCTTCGAAGGGCGTTGAACTTTGAAAATTGTCAACAAGAATATCCAATATTATAAATGTGGAAGTTTGATAGGATTGGATTACCGATTCAGATGGAATTTGATACGGTAGGTTGGTGATCTCTATAACTTTGAAGAGCACAAAGGATATACCTACTTACCTACAATCTTTCTCTTAATTGCGCTAAATGTATTTTTTTATTGTAACAAAATGTTTAAATAAATTGAAATTGAAATTTCTAGACTGGATAATATTGAATGTACTCGCAAGAGGACAATTTTCCACAATTAGCCCCCCCCCCCCCCCCCCCACTGATTTGAGTTCTTTGTCGCTCTTTCTTCTTATATTTTTTATATAATCGATCATATTTCTGTTGCACTCCAACCAATCATTGAATTGAAAAATTCTACTTTCAAAAACTTCTTTTTCACTGATATTTATAATACTTATTAACGTATTATGGCGTGATTTAACACCACCCTTGCCTAATACCTAAGTACTTGTTATTGATTTTAAGTCATACTTATTTCTAAAAAGGTAACAATTAAGTCCTATAAAAAAATATTAAATTAAAAACTAAAAAACCCCCAACACAATTACTTTCAAACCCCTATAACTTTTAAATGGGTCAATCGATTTCCATCAAACATGTCTAAGAACACTTGCACGTAAGTCCCCTTTAATACAAAAAAACTAAATTGAAATCGGTTCATCCGTTCGGGAGCTATGATGCCACAGACAGACAGATACACACACACACAGACACGTCAAACTTATAACACCCCTCTTTTTACGTCAGGGGTTAAAAAAGAACAGTTATGTGACTGAAAACACTTGATAGATCAATTAATCGCCTTCAATTCATACATCAACATCCCACACATCGTTAATATCAAATACCATTAATTACACCTATTATTTGGCGTCAAACTGCACCAAACAAACACTAACAGATGTTAGTAAACTATGAAATCAATTAAGTCTCCATTGGTTAGCAATTATTTGCCACGTCCCACTAATATTGACCGAACACTTGTCTAGCGTGCTCGATTGGAATTTTAAGAAAAATTCTGTGTTACATTTTGTTTGTGGTAGTTTCTTTGTAATAGTGATTAAATTAAACGGACATTTGAATTGCTGCGTTTTTAATGAATAATTAACCGAGTAAATTGGAGGCTGCGACGGTTAGAACTTTTTGGAGGAAACACCTTACCTAAATAGTGTCATACAATAGTTTACTTTTAGTATTCGAAATAAATGTACCAATTTTGAAGTTTATTTGCAACGTTGACCGAACCCTGTAGAACAACAGAACACAATTTCATGAAATCAGTAAAACAAATTGTAGGTACATAACGACAGCCAGGGAACCGTTCATAAAACTGTCCATACAAAATAATAGATACAGAAATAATGTTATAATTTGAGCTCTTACAGCACTTAGTAGGGACGGACGGACGGACAGATTTACTGCGGTCACAGACGACGCACATTTTTATGTCGACTCATTTTATATACTGTGATGTGGACGTATTCAGGGTGTATTGGGATGGGGGTTATTTAACCTTGAGTTTATACATACAACCTATCGCGGAGAGTCATTGAATGCAGAGCCTGTAATCGGTTGCTGTGGAAGTTCATTGGGGTTGGATATGTTCAGCAGTGGATGGCAAATTGTGGCTGAGATGATGATAATTATACATCAACTTTATTAGTATTTCTAGTAGTTTCTTTGATCAGCAGTGGTCTAACAGTTTTTAGTTTAACCAACTTCTTCTATCAGTCCTAGTTAGACCCCGTCCTGTCATTCGATTATACTTACAGAGTTGCACTTAAACTTTGGAGTCATGCCGCCAAAATATCGCGAGCAGATTTCTGGAAAGACAGTTTTGAGTAAATCCTTACTTGTAGGTATTCACATTACTTAATGAAAATATTATATAGAGCGTATCCTTATCGAATGAAATAACCTTTTTACTTTTTACTGAATTACTCATACATTTTTGGAGATGGAATGTGGAACAAAGTGGTAAGTTCCATATCTCCGTTGAAAGTGGGTGGATCCTCCGACCGTCGGGTTCTCGTATATAAGGTCTCGGTAAATTTCGCTTGCGCGATTCAGGACA
Source organism: Timandra comae (assembly GCA_958496195.1). Classification (NCBI taxonomy): domain Eukaryota; kingdom Metazoa; phylum Arthropoda; class Insecta; order Lepidoptera; family Geometridae; genus Timandra; species Timandra comae. The sequence goes on from OY292376.1 coordinate 6,502,094, forward strand.
CTTCTTTTTGTTCTTTTGTAACGAGGTAGATGTCGCTAAACATTCCCCCTATCAAAATATCCAAATCCATCCCCGTATCCAGACATCTTGTACAGGATTTATCGCCGGAGACCACTATCGGATGTTAGGGAGTTGTAACACTACGCCGCGCTTAAATAGATGTTGCTGTTAACAGCCCCGTATGGGATTTTATTAGTGCCAATAATACTCATTTTAAAGTGTTGTATGGAGATTAATGTCTTTGATTTTCTAATTTTCTTGAGTTATAGGATTGCATTTTTATTCTACATTAAAAAAGCTAATGGAGGAGGTTCTTAATTCGTCGGAATCTTTTTTAACCCCCGACGCAAAAAGAGGGGTGTGTGTGTATCTGTCTGTCTGTGGCATCATAGCTCCCGAACGGATTAACCGATTTAAATTTAGTTTTTTTTGTATTAAACGGGACTTACGTGCGAGTGTTCTTAGACATGTTTGATGAAAATCGGTTAACCCGTTTAAAAGTTATGTGAAAGTAATTGTGTTGGGGGTTTTTTAATTTTTTATTAAACAAACTTTATTCCAGGTAGTTGGACACTTACTTGCACGATTCCGTCTGAGTGGGTACTACAACATTGCTAGATATTCTGCTGCCAAACTGTAGTGTGAAAACATAGTGTTCCATTTTGAAGGGCAATGTAGTCAATGAAATGACTGGACATACGAGACGCACCAATTGATGTCTCGGGGTGATGAGTGCAGTAGGTACAGTGTTGTATACTGTGTTTGTTATGGGCAGGTGACCACCTCGCTAGTCTCATCATTTGATCGCAGTAAAATATAAAAAGATTGATTTGAAAAATCTTACAAAGCAAAAAGAATTCTCTTGTTGGATGTCATTAAGTTGAAGTTAGCTTCTTCCCACGAGTAACACTAGAAAGTGACTTAAATATAAGATAGAGTCTGAAATACCTATTAAACTAGAAACTCATTTAAAATACCTATTTAATTAAATTAAACTACGCTAGGTAACGGCCCGGTACAACAATTAAGTAGGCCATGTAAACACATTACCCATAAACAAACGACCACATTCGTGACATTTCGTCCATTTTGCAAATCCGCCGATTAATAGTAATAGCATTATTGATAACTAGCTGTATTTCGCAGTTTAATCCGCGTGAGCTTCGCTTCTATTGATTACAGGCGATGATGATGTTTTATAACCAACTAGCTGTGCCCCGCGGTTTCACCCGCGTAGTTCCCGAACCCGTGGGAATTTCGGGATAAATTAAAAAATTAAAATTAAACTGTACTAAATTTCAAGTCAATCGGTTCAGTAGTTAAGCCGTGAAAAGGTAACAGACAGACAGACAGACAGAGTTACTTTCGCATTTATAATATTAGTTAGGACTAGTTAGTTAGGATTGCTTTCCTGAATAAATCGTCTATTTAACACTAAAAATCGGATCATAGTAGCTCAAGCTACTGCGTTTCGCATGGTGAGGGAGAGGTCCGGAGAACTCCACCGCCTCTTTTTATTTTTTATCCTCCTCCTTCAACTATCCCGTTATCCTCTAAAAAGGAAAATACTTTGTCATTGTTTGACTATAAAGGCCGGCAACGCACCTGTGACTCTTGAGTTGCAGAAGTCCATGTGCGACGATAGTCACTTTACCATCACGTGACCCCACATAATTTGGAATACTCTATGGTAAGTATGGAAATGTTATCTACTCTCTGGTTATATCGGAACGCGTGTCGCCAGTTGACAGTGACCAACACATTGACATACTATAACAAAAAATTGAACAATACTGGTGAATGGTGTCCTATGGGACACACCTTTGCAGCGACAATATCACGCGTCTGTCAGACTTTTTTACTTACCATAGAGTATTCCCAATTCTGTGGGTGACCCATTAACTCGTTTGCCTCCTAATACTATGTATATCGTAAAAAAATCTATTGTAATTCGATCCCATAGTTCCTTAGATTAACTCATTTATTCAACCAAACAAACTCATTTATATACTTACCAATAATATTGATAATAATACCAAAATATGATATCAATTCAGAACCTATCCGCTACCTTTCAAGTGTAAGTAAATTGATTTGGGTCTGACAACGATCCCATTCGTTGAACTATCCGTTTCATACGCCTGCCTAATCCATTCCTTTTGTTAGACTCTTAGGTTAGATTGATAAGTTTAAGCTGAATTCTGGTCTAAGTAGCACGTTTTAGTGTACTTGTGTAGAATGGTTTTTGTAAGTTTAAAGTGTAGGTAGGTATAACACAGTGCATCAGTGTGTAGAGAATGTTTATTACACAATTACCTAAAAATAAGTGTAATGTTTTAAGCCTTTAAACATTACACTTATTTTTTAGGTAGTACCTTAAAATTTAAGGTTTATTCCTACAGTTATAGCACAATCATGATTGAATTCTTTATTTAAGAATTATTTTTGTTTCGAAATTATATTAAGTACCTAATGTAAAAATTCTCGTAGTTGTTATACATATATTTATTTTAATGTTTTAGATAAGTATATAGATTTAAGTGAATGTGAGCATCCAGACAAACCTAAATAGGTTTATAAGATGTAATAATTAATTACTTTGTATTATTCAGTGTTGTCAAATAAAAAAATGATGTTTGAGAGTTTCTTACATCATTATAAGTAGTAGGGTAAGTTCGCCGGTTCGCGTCCATTTAGTGGAGTTGGCGAGTTTGACGGCGATTATAAAAATATCCCAGCACGCATTTCTATGTATAAAAATATTTAATATGTTCGTTATATAGTCTATTTTAAGATTAACTTTTAGTTTTGTTAAATATATCTTTGGTTTTTTTGTTAAATAGAGAAATATCAGAAATAGCCGTTTTAGCCGGTTTGCGTCCAAAAAATCCAAATCGCGTCCACCTATGAACCGGTTTGCGTCCACCTGCTTAGTAAAGGAATAAAGGGCTGATATTTATATGAATTTGTAAAGAAAGATTGTATTTTAACAATTTCTTTACGAATATAAATATTGAATAGATATTATGATTATTAAAAACATTATTATCACTACAATCACCACTTATAAAAATAAGATCTTATCCGTCTATCGGTCTAAGTAATGTTCTTTAGGCATACTCTTCACTAAAACTCTTCCTTTTTCCACCTTATATCGTGTTTCCATACTGATGATGATGATTGGAATCATCATCATCAGCCTATGTTTGTCCACTTCTGAACATAGGCCTCTCCCAATGATTTCCAGTGGGGACGGTAGATTACAGCCATGCAATGCACCTTTACCAGGTTGTCTGTCTATCGGGTAGGAGGTCTTCCTACACTGCGCTTCCAAGTACTTGGTCTCGATTGTTGGAGAACCTAGCTGCTCCATCGGCCGTCAGTTCTCCTTGCTATGTTCCCTGCCCATTGTCACCGCAGGAGAACAAAGGTGGTCGCACCTTCGTTCTCCTGCGTATCACCTCGTTGCGGATACGATCACGCAGGGAAACGCCAAGCATAGCCCTCTCCATTCCATAGCACGCTGTGTAACTCTGAGATTTATAATTAGGCCATAGTAAGAGACCACGTCTCAGTTCTGTAGGTCATCGCTGGTAACACACACTGGTTGAAGACTTTCGTCCTTAAGAACTAAGGTATTTTAAACGAGAAGACGCTTCGTAATTTCCCGAATACTGCCCAGCCGAGTTAGATTTAACGATTGACCATTTTTTGACTTACCTAATTGGACCGTTTGTGCTAGGTAGATATATTTGCCATCAACTTCAGATTAAAATTCGGCGCAACATGAACATTCGTCTTTTGCATGTTTTTTTATGGCCGATCCGATGAGAAACTCAGCAAGAATTTGTCCCAGGGCTCCAGGTCTTCCAGCGATTCTGCCATGACTTCGATATCGTTGGCAAATGGAAGGTGAAGGCGATGTTGATGCCAAGTTATTTCAATTCCAGGAGCTCGATGGCATCTTCCAATACTGTCCAAATAGTCCCAATTTCTTTACTCCATCTGGTCTGCGCCCACTGATTTTGTTCAATGTTGTGGTCTTGGGAATAGTATACATATGTATCTTATCGATTTAATCTTCTCTCGAAATTAATTTAACGCTTTCTTTAACTTGTCTTCTGTGTATGTACTTCTTCTATCTTGTCTCCGAAGAATTCATCTTAAATAAGATGAGTTCTTTGGAGACAAGAAGAGAGAAAGAGATATTTTTCTATTTAGAAAAAAACGAGAGATATTACGCATTTCATTTAAAAACTGAAATTTAAACACAATGTCTTAATAAAAAAAATACAGTAATAATAATTAATTTTATATTGTATAAACTTAAAATATAACAAAATAAATGAATATATGAATAATTAATACATTTTAAATTATAATTATATAGCAAGACAATCGTATTTTTTTAACGAAAATAGTGGACGCAATTTGGTTTACTATTATCACCTGTAGGTATAGTTTGCGTCCATTGCGGACGCAAAGTGGAAATTTTGTAAATTCGATGTAGCAATTCGCGTCCACCTTATTTTATTCGTTAAATATAAAAAACATTAACAAATTCATAATTAATGTTATTCCTTTTTTCATTTTTAAAGTCTAGAAACAGCTATGTATCCTAAAATTCACATAAAACTATTAAAAACTTACCATCGAACGCGCCGCTGCACACTACTTGTTTCCTAAAAATTCCGCGCAAACGCTCTCCCTTGATGACCAGTCAGATAAAATATTTTTTCAACACACTTGCTCATAAAGGGGCTCTTATTAGTGCAAAAACAGTTGAATAATGACACGCTTGATTCACTAGTGAGTTATAGATTTTTTTTTAAATTGTTTAGTTTTAAAAAAGTTTCGATACCAAAAAAAATCGTGTCCATACATTTTAAAAACAAACTTCAATTATGTTGCCTTACTTTCGGTAGGTCTATGGTCGATTCCATTCATACATTCATTCGTTCTTTTTTTAATAAGTATATTCTTTTAATCTATGGCCGATCACCATTGTTGTGTTGGATGCGCGCGAATTAAAAAACTGTTTAGTTATTAGGGGAAAATGATATTTTATTATTAATTTCTTCGCAAGTGTGTGGAAAAACGTTGTATGGTACACGCGTGTATTGATGATTACTATCCTCGGCTATCTTCTGACCCTCGCCTGACGGCTCGGGCCTCAATAGCGCCTCGGAAGTAATCACCAACTTACCTCGCTTGTACCATAAATAACTATTTTTTACGGGATTGGTTTGTCGCACGGACCTTTTATCCATGCGTGTGTGCTCCTTATACATTGAGGTATTAGCGGTAATGTCTATTCGTTTAATTGGTGTGTTAGTATACTTATTTTTAAAGGGTGATCCTTAAAGTGGACGCGAACCGGTACATGGACGCGAACCGGCGAACTAAGTCAACCTTTAGACTTAAATATTCTACTGCATGGATAGCTACTTCCTTGCAATATGCTTTTATTTATCCAATCTTACCTGTAAGTGCAGTCGGACAATTTCATTTTATTTATCTACCAGTACCTGCGGCTGATTCAATATGGATTGACCGAGAGACTTGTCTAGCTTAAGAAATATTATGTTGTACTATTTGAATGAAGACCAAAAACATTTATTTTATTTTATTTATAATTGTACACAAAAACATAATTATAAAAAATAAAAGATGAAAAGGCATGTACAGAGGTGAGCCCTAAAAGAGTTTTCTTCCAGCAAACCTTAGAGGCTAGGTGAGGCTAGAGAGCAGGTGAAACATCGTCTATATAATCTCGTCTATCAGTTACTATACTGAGATGATGTAGTGAATTATGATATATATCTACTTACTTATGATGAGGTTATGATATATATCTACTTACTTAAAATAATATTGATTTACCATTTCATGATTCATAATAATTATAATTAATCCAAGGGACTAAATATGAGAATGAAGTCAAACTAAGTTATACTTATAAGTTATTTGTTAGGGCTATGAAACCTTAAAACTTTGCGCCTAACTAAACTTTGTTAACACGAAGCCAGAAAAATCTTAAAATGATTTCATTAACTTTCCATATTACCGCGTAATAACGTATGAATTATCAATACTATTTTACAAATACTCAGGTCACAACAGACTCCAAAGGTCATTAAAAAGTCTGTATAATGGTCCCTTGAAATAGGTATTTGTCCAACCAACCTACTTTGTAGTCCATTGAGACTTGGCTCGGGTACTATCCTACTAATATTATAAAGGCGAAAGTTTGTATGTATGGATGTTTGTTACTCTTTCACGCAAAAACTACTGAATGGATTTTAATGAAACTTTACAATAATCTTGCTTATACATCAGAATAACACATAGGATACTTTTTATCCCAAAATTCCCACGGGAACGGGAACTACGCGGGTGAAGCCGCGGGGCGCTGCTAGTGAGATATAATGTAATGTAACCCAAACCACAGCCGTGTAAAGGGTGTTAATAAAACACATTTGACGACCTCGATAGCAGAGTGGTCACCATGCCAGACTGCCACGGACGGTCCGGACGGACGCCATAAGGTTGCGGGTTCGACTCCCGTGCGGTGTGAATATTTGTGTGAACCACAAATGTTTGTCTCGGTCTGGGTGTGTGTGTGTGTGAATGAGTGTGTGCGTAGTTTCTGATACCCTAGATACAAGTTTCGAACTTAGTTAGAGGTCAGTTACTATAATGAAATGATGTAGTGAATGATTATGTTATGTTAAACAAATACAATTTTAATTTTTATACAGTTGTTGCGTATAAACCCTGTTCATATTTACTTTAAAACAACTTAGTCAAGTATTTTCAAAATCAATTTTGGAACAATGTTTTCAAGCTAAAACATAATAACTACGGCATATAACAGTCATGATGAAAAATTGATTTCATTCTTGAGTTTTGAACTTGCCAACAGTTAATTGATGTGTTTTTTGCTCTTTGTAATTCATAATATCAGGCCACAAACTGCATAAAAGTTCTTAATTAAAACAATTTCAATTTGGATTCGAAAACATTCGAAATTAGAGACTTCGTGAAACGCGTAACAACCTTTTTTCCCCTCAAAATAAAACTGTACAACCAAAGTAAGTATACGCAAATGATAAGGAAACACTCAAATAACGTTAAAATTGTGTCGTGTGGAAATTAGTCTGTTTTTTGTACATTCACAAATTACATTAAATGGAGCATTTAGAAGGAAAATACTTTGTCATTGTTTGATTATTTAGGTCAGAACCACTGTTTTGGATGGCTCATGATTTACTGCAGTCTTCGAGCTTACTCAGATCTGCTTTGGGCTTACAAATTGTGATTTCTAATAAATTATGTTCACACAAAAGAAGATAGACTTTCAAATTTGATTTAATGCACTTCCTTAAGTTTTTCTAAGAAAATTAATAAAGTTGTATGAATTTTCTCGAAAACTACTTTAGAAAATAACTGTTTAGTCTTTCATTAGATGGATAAATACATTTACTTTATTGATTATGTTTCAATTCAATCGATATTATGTATATTTATTTGTCGGAATCTTTTTTTTAACTTTTATTTATGGAAGATCGAATGTTTTTTTCAAAATTGGTAACTAGGAAGTCATTAGGCTATTACGCTTTTTAGTTTCTGGTCATTTTTAAGCAATTTGACAATTCTTAGTCAAAACTAAGAATTGTCAAATTAACATTATTTAGCTTTAAAAACCGAATACTTATATAATTAACCAAACTCGAGCCCCGTTTTAAGTAGGTAGACCCAATTATCCCCCCAATTTCGGTTAAAACAGCTGTCTCAGCGTGTACCCGAGTAAACAACACCTCAAATAATTCACAGAAACCTTACAGTGACGTATTATAATATAGACACGTCATGCATGCACGTGGTGGTTTTAATTAAAAAAAACCTTTATAGAAACAAAGCTTTTTTTAGCTATTATTGCATTGTCATGAGACTTGCATAAGTATGCCAAATTTCAGCTCAATTGGATAACCAGAAGTGGTCGAAAAATGGCTTGGAAGATTTGATTACAGACAACGGGACAGGTGAAATTAAATAAAAGCTTGTAAAAACGGCGTGAATGTTACAAAGAAATGTACATGACATCGACTTATGCGCGTGTTGAAAGGAAAGAAATAGGTGTTAAACAACTTAGCAGACACTTATGAATACTATAAAATACTTAGAGGTAACCTGTAGTCAGAGAAAGATAAAGGTTTGTAAGGTTTCGTGAGTAGTTTTCTGTAAATAGACCTCCATAATTAGGACTCAAACTCAAATTCAAACTCAAATTATCTTTATTATCAAGGATTGATACAATCACTTACTACTACTTACGACTCTTGAGAGAGATGAGAATAAGTATTCATTTTTACAGACAAATTAATTTTACGAAGCATTGCATTGCGACACTGGCAGCGGCAGAATATTGGCAAATACCTTGTATTCATTTTGCCATTTCGAGAAGTGCAACGCATCTATAGTTTCCTACATATCATTGGAACCCTAGACCTAAGTAAGCGTCTACTATTACCACCTGTTATGCTTAAATGTATACTTACCTCGAGAAATTTTAGACACAATCTTATTAACGCTATATGAAAATAATTTATACGGTTCGTGACTCAAGGAAACACTTTTAAGTTTACTTTAAAGGCTTAAAAGTCCCGATCTCTGTACTTACTAATATATCATCACTGAGAGCGTATAATGCAAAGGGAATCTTACGGTTTGGTATTTTACTTTTTTAATAATCCGCGGTGTTCCGCTATTGTTTAAATTTAAAAACCAATTTTCTTGTTATATGTATAGCAGAACCTAATTTTCTAAAATGTTAGAATTTAAATTAATTTAATGATTTTTTGTCGAAACCACTCGTATATCCACTTCAAACATAATCAAATTCAATCCAGTATTTTAGCCTATAACAACAACAACAACATACATTTACTGTCGCATTTATAAAAATACTATATCTTTGTCAAAAGATAGCTTTTTGCGTCTTTACTTAGCAACAATCAGAGCATCAAAAGTAAGGACTTACTTTGAGCACTAATACAGATAATTTACGAAAGATTTTCTATACAAAGTAATGTAGAAAACATCTTAAGTAGTATTCCAACGTTACTGAGAGGTCAAAGTTACCGTTTTTTCGTTTAAATGCCTTGTTTTTTGCTTTAATGTGTGTTAACGGCTTTATGGCGGGTACAGACTATCAGTTTTCGTTATTGAGCCACAATCTTTTCTGTGCCGGCGGCCAAAAGTGGAAACTCTTATTGTTATATCGACTCTAATGTCATTTGGATACATTTTCAATAAACTGACAACCAAAAGATACGATTACAGTGATGCTGGCATCGCCATAGACAAGATTGTGAATATTTGAAAGAGTATTCAAAAGCTCATCTTTTCGAGACGGAAACTTATTGGATTAATTGTCAAAGATGAGTGAAACTAAAATAATGTTCTAGTCTATAAAAAAGGAAAATCCACTCTTATCAGTTGTTCGCAGTTGAGAAGGTGTTCGAAAATAATAATCAATTTACGCATTGGGAAGATTTGATAAGTGAAATGAATAGTTACCGATTACGAGACATTCTTTATTGTATTAGATTTTATTATTTTTATGTGTATGGATTGTGAAACTATTTGATTAATTGCTTAGTATCTTTTTGAGATTTGGTATCTCTCACGCATATACATATATTTTTTATGAAATACATTATTATGATACAAAATAGAATGAAAAAAAAACTGGCCAGAATTTTATTCCTGTATTTTCTTCTACTTATTTGAAAATGTATAAAATAAAGCCTATGAATATTTCTAACGTTTAAAAAAAATGCATGTATTTAAAGATTGATAGTCTTATTTAATTATATTTTTTTAAACCGAGTTTTATTTCTTCAACCAAAAGATGGCTTGATAGTCTGTACCTAGCCTTAGTGACTATTAGGGGTCTGTTTAAGCCGGTTTGTCGAAGGGACATGTGTAATGGTCCACGTATAAAAGAGGTTAGAACCTCACAAAACCACTTACATAAGTGTTTTCTAGAAGTTTCCGGAAAAAATACATTCCTTTTTAAGTAAAGGAGGTTTGTGTAATTGAACTTTTTAATGAAAGAGGTGAAGTGAGGTCAACTTCTGTCTTGGGCGTTTAATTAGGCATTTGAAAAGTGATTGAGTTTATAATATATGTCTAAGGATAAATATATGTCTAGGTCTGGGTGTGTAATTGTGTATGCAGTACATAGATATGTGTACATGGTTTTAGATTCGTTATAATATAGAGACAGTGAGACCTAGTTAGGAGCAATTATAAAAAAGATGATGATATGTAGTAGAAATCCCCCTCGGGATCCTACGGCCGGCAATGTAACTGAGAAATAAGAGACAGGAGTACGTTCGCAACACAGTTTATTTCGTAACTGACCGACCAACGGCTTACATTTATACCAATGAATTATATTTACTAACTACCCTCATTACACATACATTACACCTCCACCCTTATTATAAACAACAAAAATTGGTTGATTTATTTATAAAAAATACTACTAAGGTTACTAAGTACTAAATGACAAAAATAAAAACTTATTGTTAGCTTAAACTAAACAAACAATTATAAATGTCCATATCTTTGTGGAGGTTTTCTTAATCTACTTGGTCGGTTGTTTTTACCGGCGGTCGGGGCCTCTCTGGCCGTTGTAACTAACTCATCGGAGGTGCCGGAGCTTTTATCCTCTAGCCCTAAAGGCTGACCGACTACAATTTCCCCTAGTTTAGTCTTACCTCCGTCTGAACCGACCACTGGTGATGCCGGGAACCCCAGTATAGATAATTGCTGGTTTGTACTCGATGACGCCGTTTGTGTGCTAACTATTTGATCATTAGTAGGTAATAATGATTGATTCGCTTTACCTTTCACTTTTATTTGATCTACATGCCTATGTATCACTGTGCCATCTAACAGCCTAACCTGATAATCAGTAGTGCCTAAACGTTGTACCACTGTACCACTTACCCACTTCCGCAAGCCGTGATACACCCGGCACCACACCTCGTTCCCCGCCTCCAGCTGGCGGTGCGACCCACCCGCCGCCTCCTGCTGTCTTCGCTGCATTTTGTCGACCTGTTTCTCTCGTGACGGTTTTAACCGGTCTAATCTAGTTCTTAAAATTCTACCTTGTAATATCTGTGCTGGAGTTTCTTTTGTAGTGCTATGTTCAGTAGTTCTATAAACTAATAAAAACCTTTGAAGTGCTACCTCAACATCAGTCTTTTGAATTATAGCTTTTTTAATTGTATTTTTACACAGTTTCACGGCATTTTCAGCTAATCCGTTAGAGGCGGGGTGATAAGGTGCCGAAAATATTTGTTCTACTCCATTATTTTCTAAAAATGAACGGAACTCTTCACTGCTAAATGGAGGACCGTTATCGCTAACTAATTGCCTAGGTATTCCAAAACGTGACCAAATTTCTCTAATTTTTCCTATTATGGCTTTAGCCGTAGTTGAAACAACCCTACAAGCTTCTATCCATTTTGATGTTGCATCAACTATAATTAAATATTTATATCCATCAATAGGCCCTAAAAAATCTATGTGCAACCTAGTCCACGGGCGCGACGGCCAGACCCACGGCTGTGGCGAGTGGTGTACTGGGGCCTCTGCTACCTCCGCACACACACTACAGTTACGACAAATCTCTTCCACACTTTCATCCACTCCAGGCCACCATACGTAACTCCTGGCCATACATTTCGTTTTTATAATACCCATATGAGGATCGTGTAACTCCTGTAATACCTTATTTTGACAGGATTTTGGCACTATGAGCCTATGGCCCCACATTAAACAACCTAATTAAATATATATTTCACTGCGCCTATTAAAATAGGGTTTTAATTCTTTTATTTCCACCGTGTCCGGCCAACCATCTCTTACATAACTTAATATACGACTTAAAAAAGGGTCTTTGGTTGTCTCGTTTCTAATATCTTCATTTTTCAAGAATAATGCCTCCGACGCAAAGTGTAAATAAGTTTGTTCGGATACCTCGCCCGTGCCTGAATCGTTTATGGATTTATAACTTTCAACCAAACGAGATAGCGCATCCGCAGTATTTGCGTTCGTATTAACATATTCAATTGAAAAATCATACGCCGATAAAATTAATGCCCATCGCTGTAACCTACTAGCTGTCATATTCGGAATCCCTAACTCTGATCCGAATATACTTACCAATGGTTTATGATCCGTTCTTAGTATGAACTTGTATCTTTCTGCCAAAATAGATGGTCGTGGTTGTAAATGATCTTGCATGACCTTCATTACGCTGGACAAGGTCATGTCCGCTGGCTTGCGCGGGCTGCATAAATTCACTAACAATTCATACGCCGCTTCACCCATGAATGCAATTAACGTAGGCAACTTCAGTTCGTCCTTTACTGCGTTCACAACAAAATACATTTCTAACCGTTCACAGTATGACTGCCAATTCCCGGTTTTAATATCAAATTCGCCTAATTTAGCCATCCTCAGCGCCACTGAGAAATAAGAGACAGGAGTACGTTCGCAACACAGTTTATTTCGTAACTGACCGACCAACGGCTTACATTTATACCAATGAATTATATTTACTAACTACCCTCATTACACATACATTACAGTAACGCGGACGGAAGTCGCTGTGTTTTTAGTGGGTAGGCCCAGCCCATCTGGCTGGGAGAGCCCTACATGCCCCGTGGGTCCTCCCAATATCGGCTCACGGTGGTATGCAGTTCCATGCATTTTCACTGCGTTTAAAAAAAAAAGGAGCAATTATAAAAATTATAGAAGAACTAATTGATTTTTAAAAAGAAAAGTTAATCAAATCGTGATTATCAAATTGAAAACCGTCTTAACCGAGGAAGTACTAGTACTTACCACACTTTCACAGAAAGTCGAAGTCAAGTAGTAGTTCAAACCAGTACATTTCACATGATGAGAGAGAGATTCGCCTACCATACTCCATCCTTTTTCTCCCCTCTTAAAATTTATTGAATTTCTCAAAAAACTATCGAGAATATTCTATACCCAATGCATTTTGGAAACAGTTTATCTGCATGTAAGTAAATACAATCCAATAATACATGAAATAGGAGTAAACGTCGGTGTTTGACCTAAAATATTTCGCGTGCCCTTTGCAATAAAGACTAGAATCGCTTGGGCATTAAACACAATAGTAAAAGCTGGTGGTCTACTCTCAAACTCAGATATATTTATTTCATCTATACTAATATTATAAGGAGGAAGAGTTTGTAAGTTTGTAGGTGGATTTTGAAAAAAAAAAATGAATAGATTGCCTTATATGTGAAGCATAGGCTATATTTTATTGGCCGTATACTCAAAGCAATGGGAATTACGCGAGTGAAACGTGGCGCTGCTAGTACAGTATTAAAATAAGTAGAACTTTGAATAGTGGTATAAACATAACTGTGATTACAGAGAATAACGCGAGACACTATCACTAAGATTGAGGTAAAGTATTGGTCTGCAAGTTCCCACTACAGCCCCCCTAGCATGACTGTGCGTGATAAAATATATAGAAACCACGAAATAATATCGATTTCGCGAGCATGACCAAATGAATTATGGCGTGGTACGATATGAAAAATTAAATATGGCGACTATATTATATTTTGACAGTTGAATGTCAATAAATAGCTATATCGATTTCGCAAGCATGACCAAATGTCATAAAATTAATCACGTGGTAAAATTCAATATGGCGGGTATTTTTATCAAATTTTAACAGTTGGATGTCAATAAATCGCTGTATCTATCGCGTTTTCGAAGTCATGCTAGCCTAGCAGACCATAGTCCTTTCCCTCACTTATATTTGGATCTCAAAACCGTACACATTACAATTTTATTTCTGCATTTTGTGTACAATAAAGTATATCGAATAAAAATATAAATTTGTGTGTAGCTCCAAAGTATTGTGCTTATTGCTGTCAAAGGAGCTATTGCGAACTATTGAATTCTTTTCAAATACAACGTGTTCTTTATATTTACTTTTATTGGGTACGTTCAATCAAATGTGAACCCTTTTTGTTAATAAACAAAGCTGCTTTTTATTTGTTTCTAGATTTCGTATTTAGAAATTATAAAAGGCGAAATATTATTAAAAAATCAGCGTAGCATTTTAATAAAAAATGTCGTAGGCGTTTGTAGCAATACCGTAGCAGCGTAGGTAATATTCGTAGTAAGTTGTATGGCTTTTCGTAGCTTTGTGCTTTGATACAAGTCATTTGTAGGTTGCTTAAAAATAATAAATTAACTTTGGCTTGAAAGAAATATCAGAGATTTAAGGAATTTATGAATGCGTAAATACACTCGTCAACTTTAGAAATAAAATGTAGCTAAAACATTTTTTCGACAAAATCAGTACTTACATACCTTTTTATACATAACTAGCTATGCCTCGCGGTTTCACCCGCGTAGTTCTCGATTCCGCGGGAATTTCAGGATAAAACATAGCCTATGTCCTTTCCCGGACCATAAGCTACCCCTGTGCTAAATTTCAAGTCAATCGGTTCAGTAGTTTAGCCGTGAAAAGGTAACAGACAGACACAGACAGACAGACAGAGTTATGGATATGCATCAAATAGCATATTGTATAAAAAAGATAAATCTTAGAATAACTATACAGTTGTTAGTGCCTCGTATATGTCTCTTTAACCAGTAAGACCCTTGATAAGTACTAGGAAATCTAGATTTTATTACTTACACTATAATATATTACTGTTATGGAGCGTTCCACTTTATTTGTATCATTTTTATGATCCTAACATGTCACAAACCCTTTTACAGTCCACGAAACATTTCTTGACCGAGATACAAAATATCTACCAAATCTCCAATTGCTGACATACGATTTTGAACCCTATTTAATACACTATTAGGACTATAACCCCGTAAAATATTTCACTATAAAACGGTAGATAACTTTCTATAGCATATTTACGATGAGTTTTTTAAGTATTATCGGATAGACTTGATTGAAGTCTGGATGAGTTTGAGATAATTTCAACTTTATGTGTTTGGGAATAAAGATTATTTTTATTGTTGTAATTATATGGGAAATTGTAAACCCAGTAAATATTAAAGTGTGTCAAAGTGACTTTAAGCGTTTCCGTGCTTTGGAAGGCATGTAAAGCTGTCGGTCCCGGTTATCTTACTAACATACATAATCATTCACTACATCATCTCATTATAGTAACTGACCCCTAACTAAGCTCGAAACTTGTATCTAGGGTATCAGAAACTACACACACACTTATTCACACACACACCCAGACCGAGACAAACATTTGTGGTTGACACTAATATTCACCCCGCACGTGAATCGAACCCGCAACCATACGGATGGTAGTCCGGCATGGTATATGAATTAATTTATTTTAAACTTCTTCTTTGCGTGTCGACTCATATTTTTGAAGACCAACACTCGGCCACCGATATAGCGCTATCAAGGTCCTCGCTTGTGCACGTGTAGGGTACACGCACGTTATTGGCCGTTGAGTATATACACCCTTATTTTGAAATTGCGATACCTTATCTCACAGCTAATGCAAACGACGGGTGACAATATAATAGTGAAGTTAGTTTTTTTCTTTTGCTTTTATTTAAAAAGTTATGATAAGTCAAAGATTTTCAAAATCCCGCCGAATTTTATTGTTATTCTATACCGAACGCTGCGATACACAGCTGAGCGCGGTCATCGACCCGAGCCGTCACAGAATACTTGATAGCTAGTGTGCCGTCTGGTAATACGACATTTATTTGGTATTTTTTAAAGATAAGTAATCGACTATCATTTTTGATATTTTTATTGGATATATGGATTCAGTTACTGCTACAGATATTCTGATTTTAATAAGTCCCATATTTTCAAAATAGGGGTGTATATGTATATATTGAGTTATTTTAACCAAAAATTACGTACATACTTATACCAGAGAGTTTTAGTTAAGTACATTATATTACCAGATTTGCAAGTAAAATAACAATTTAAAAAACGCAGCAGACAAAAAACTCAAACGGGAAAAGTCTATTCACAAAAAGTTCAATTTATAAATACATCAAGAATTAAAATTATTAACCGAGTTTTCACAACTATATCTTTCAACAAATTCTAATCTATTTAAAATAATAATCACTAAATAACATCAAGTCTGACCTAATTGTTTTTGTTAATTTTAAACGTCAAAGGATTGATTGTTTTGAAGACATCAGAACTAAAATAGTTAATTTATTTTCGTCACTTTATATTTAAACCATTTACTTTATATTTATAGCAACTATTGCTATTTTGAGAATCATGTCTTTGACTCTTAAAACGAATTAATAATAATATCAAACAAGATTGAAATAAAGTTCTAGTTATTTCTAACTACGTGTCAAATGTAACTAAAATAAAAAAATAGTTATTCATAATTTTCGCCTCGAAAATCCGATCCCAATTAGATATGTCACAAAGGTTTGAAAGAATAAAAAATATTATTAATTTAATGCGAGTAAACTAGCTAGTTTCTACTATATTTCTGTCAACGCTCGTTAATTTATCTTAAGATGTATATGACTTTCCTACTAATATTATAAAGGCGAAAGTTTGTATGTATGGATGTTTGTTACTCTTTCACGCAAAAACTACTGAATGGATTTTAATGAAACTTTACAATAATCTTGCTTATACATCAGAATAACACATAGGATACTTTTTATCCCAAAATTCCCACGGGAACGGGAACTACGCGGGTGAAGCCGCGGGGCGCTGCTAGTCACTACATAGTATAAAACAAAGTCACTGTCGCTATCTGTCCCTATGTATGCTTATATCTTCGGAACTACACAACGGATTTGAATGTTGTTTTTATTAATAGATAGTGATTCAAGAGGAAGGTTAGTAGCAAAGTTTTATTCCCACATAGCTGTGCCCCGCGGTTTCACCCGCGTGGTTCCCGCTCCCGTGGGAATTTCGGGATAAAACATAGCCTATGTTCTTCCTCGGACCATAAGCTACCCTTGTACCAAATTTTAAGTCAATCGGTTCAGTAGTTTAGCCGTGAAAAGGTAACAGACAGACAGACAGACAGAGTTACTTTCGCATTTATAATATTAGTTAGGATATTCCCACATTCCCACGGGAGCGGGAACTACACGGGTGAAACCGCGGGGCGCCGCTAGTCTACTATAATATTATGATACCATTAAAATTAACCTAAACAAATATTAATGTTTTAACACAAACAGATTCTCACTTTCGTTTGATTCCTAAATGTGTTTCGTTTTGTTTGTCAACACTTCGATTTTTTGGTGTTATTTAGATTTGGGTGAAAAAAGGTAGAAGAAGCTGTTGTCTCTTTTTTAAATTGAGTAGCTGTAATGAGATGTATAGTGATGGATACACTTTATATTAAATAGCTTTTGCCCACGACTTCGTCCGCGTGAAATAATGACTTCCGGCAGAATTTGGGTATTTCCTCCTTTTCTCCCCCTAGGGAGGGAATTTCCGAAATTCCTCTTTTACTGGTAGCCTAATCCCCCCAACTAACACACGTGCCAATTTTCAGCTATCTACGTCTAGTAATTTTGGCTGTGCGTTGTCTGCCAGTCAGTACGTCACTCAAGAACGGAAGGTTTTAGATACTTACTAGCTGTGCCCCGCGGTTTCACACGCGTAGTTCCCGTTCCCGTTCTCGTGGGAATTTCGGGATGAAAAATAGATGTTGGCCGATTCTCAGGCCTACTGAATATACTCACAAAATTTCATGAGAATCGGTCAAGCCGTTTCGGAGGAGTATGGCAACGAAAACTGTGACACGAGAATTTTATATATTAGATATAGATTATTAGGCTATATTTTATCCTGATTCTCTACGGAATAAGTATATGTTTAACTGTATTCAATTGTGTAAAATTTAGTGTATGTGAAAATCATGTAGAGATTAGATCTTAGCGCGTACCTACGTATAACATACTCGTAAAGTTGAATCTTACAAAATTGAGGACTAATTTTCTTGTTCGTGATGTTCCCAGAAACATCGCGAAAATTACACGATAACGATACTACGAAAACGACAGTCTTTTACAACCTCTTTCGTTTGACGAGATGAATATAGTACACGAGATCTGTCTGCCCTTTTTATTTAGTCTGTGGTGTTAAAGTATTTAATATGTTTAACATTCATTTAAGTGTTGTTTCGTAACATTTAAAATTGTTTGTGTTTATATTTTTTTGGATAATATAAATATAATATATGCATATGATAATATAAACAATTATGTTTGGTGTATTTATACACCCTTATTTTGAAATTGCGATACCTTATCTCACAGCTAATGTAAACGACAGGTGACAATATAAAAGTGAAGTTAGTTTTTTTCTTTTGCTTTTATTTAAAAAGTTATGATAAGTCAAAGATTTTCAAAATCCCGCCGAATTTTATTGTTATTCTACACCGAACGCTGCGATACACAGCTGAGCGCGGTCATCGACCCGAGCCGTCACAGAATACTTGATAGTTAGTGTGCCGTCTGGTAATACGACATTTATTTGGTATTTTTTAAAGATAAGTAATCGACTATCATTTTTGATATTTTTATTGGATATATGGATTCAGTTACTGCTACAGATATTCTGATTTTAATAAGTCCCGTATTTTCAAAATAGGGGTGTATATGCGATAATTTTGAGTGATGTAATTACGTACACAACAAACGTCCAAAGAGCTTCGTTGCTTTTGAATCCTACTTCTAAAAACAACTAAACCGATTTTGATAAATTTAGTACATACTGGTGTTCTATAACCTGGATGTTAATGGTAGTTTTCATCAAGTTACAGCTAAAAAAATTCGTATCAAAATACATTAAATATCTGTTGTAGCACTTGTTTTTTACGAGACATTATTAACAAACCCTCTTTATTTGAGTTCGGGGTCGATAGCAATTTACTAAGTGCAATTTGTGAGAACAGTTGCCGTTTAGACGCGCGATATTTGATACCAATCAATGTTTAGGCTTAGGTCAGGGGCTAACAACATTTGGTACTGTTTGTATGGAGTATTGGTTTGTGGTGCAGATTTAATTTAGATTGTTTTATATACATCTATATACACACATCAAAAGTGTCTAGGGATCAAGCATTTTTATGCGGATTTCTTGAGATTGAGATGTGGCTTTGTAATAAATTTATGATTTTATAAATTTATATGGATCCTTTTTGGTGCATTTCATAATTTGAATCAGGAACTGGGAATCAAATTCGAGTAAAAGATGAAAATCAGCTGTCAATATTTTCCCTATAAAAACATACAACGCATTGAAGACATTATTAGTGCTACTGTTTCCCTACTACTGATTAAAACCAACGTTATTATGGAGCGGCGACGTCATTTAAGCAGGGAAGAAATGCTCAGAGCCGTGGGAATGATAGAAGCTGGTTCCCGGCAACGTACTGTGGCTTTAGCTCTGAATACAAGTCAGAGTGTTATCAGTCGACTTTGGACACGTTACCGAAGCACTGGTACCGTGGCTGAGCGCCATGGAGGACGGTATCGCTGCACCACACGGAGACAAGACCGATACATTCAAATCTTAACTCGAAGAGCTCCAACAATAACCGCCATGATGTTAGCCGTGCGGCTTCATCACTCTTCAGGGAACTTAATTAGCGACCAAACAGTCAGAAACCGCTTGCATGAAGTGAACCTTCATTCCCGAAGACCGCTACGGGTACCACCTATAGCAATGCACAATCGTAGGATTCGATATCAATGGGCTCTTGAACACAGAAATTGGGCAGAAGAACAATGGCGTTTCGTGTGCTTTTCTGATGAGTCTCGTTTTGGTATGAGACCGGATACAAGACGTATACGACACTGGAGAACCCCTGGACGCCAACAGCGATTAAAATCCTGCCAGGAAGTCCATCCTTATAGTGGTGGAACCATCATGGTATGGGCGGGTATTTGGATCGGCGGAAGAACTGAGTTGATTTGGATCAGAGGCAACCTCAACGCTCAAATTTATGCTGAGACGATTGTATCAGACGTCATCGTTCCTCTACAAGTGCAAATCGGTCCCTTATTTCAGTTAATGCATGATAATGCACGACCGCACACCGCAAGAGTTGTAAGACAGACTCTCGCCGCAGCTAACATCAATGTCCTGCCCTGGCCTGCTCAGTCGCCAGACTTGAACCCGATTGAGCATGCATGGGATATGCTACAGAGAAGAGCTCTGCCGAATATGGAGGGTATCCAGTCGCAAGAAGACCTTTTTTTGTTGTTGCAACGAACATGGGCGGCCATTCCACAGCGTGATTTGGATGAACTCATTTTGAGTATGCCAAACCGATGTTCTTGTGTTGTTAGTGTTCGCGGTAGAAACACGGATTATTAATTGTTTAAGTTACCCAATAAAATTTTAAAGAAAACTGTTATTTCAGTCTTTTTTTCGAACTTTAATGTTAGTGGTTCAAATGTCAAAAATCCCTTTATTAGGAAAATGGCAAATTTCTTTATTAATGCAAAGGTGACTTGGTTTATCGTTACTGTGACAAACGAAAACACTTTATTTGATGAATCCTTAAAGAAAATTTTAATTAATATCAATCAGGAGAAAAGTTATTGCAAAAATATATGTTGATCCCTAGACACTTTTGATGTGTGTATATAAAAATGAAACCCGTTTTCCTTGGTCACGGCATCACGCGTGAATGGCTGGACCGATTTCACTAATTCATTTTTTGTTGTATTTGTTATTATTAGGAGAAGTTTCTTATGTAAAAAAAACACGGAAGATCACTGGGAAAATTGGACCCGTGCGAAGCCGGGGCGGGCCGCTAGTAGTAAATAAACGAAATGATTTTGGAAAATGTATCTTCTTCTTCTGGTGCCATCTCCTACCGGAGGTTAGCGATCATCAGCGGGCAATCCGTACTTTGTCGGCAGCAGCTCTGAGCTGTGGGCGTGTGCTCATTCCGAACCACTGCCGCAGGTTCTTCAGCCAAGAGGTCGTCTACCTGGTTTTCGGCTTCCTTGTATCTTTCCTTGTATGAAAAATTTATGCTGAGTTGGTTGGTTTTAGTGAAAAACTATACAATTTATTTTTCATTATTTTTCTAAACAGTAGGATGTCGCAAAAGTGTTGGTAAATGATTATGTTATTGGTGATCCATAAATAAAACATGTAAAATATGGTGAGTGAATTATGCATTAGTTTTTGGAGACAAACAAAGATATAAAAATATTTGTGTAGACGTAAAAAAAAACACAGTGTTTGATTAGACTTATTATTGTTCACAGGATATTTACCAAGTAAATTATTATTTTCAAGTGTTCGATGTTTCGACACTGTTGTAAACAGTATTATTATTAAACTTGAACTTTAACAGTCAAATTTTGTGTTAATAATCATGCATCCTTTACAAAAGATTTAAAATGTCAAAGGGCTTCTTGTGTGTTGGCTTTGGTTCCAGACTAGCCTTCCAAAAGACCGGGACTCTTTATAGTCCAGTGAGTCGGAAATGATAATGATAAAAACTTTATTTTTTTGTAAAAATGTTGCCAACCCCTGGCATGCCGAGACGAGCCCTCAACAACCCTTCTTTACACCGCGTTTATAGAATCGTACTAAAAGAGAATCATTCAATACAATTGAATTTTTTCTCAGTATTTACATAAGAAGTGAATCCCTATACGATTTTAAGTGCAAATAAAATCAATGTTTTGAATGAAGAGTTTTTTTTTCAATAAGTTAAATATGCATGGATATAAATCTTTTTTCTTTGATCAAAGTGCATGTTATTTTTATTCATCACTCACTTTATCAGATCACTACATAGTATAAAACAATGTCGCTGTCTGTCTGTCTCCATGTGTGCTTTAATCTATAAAACTACGCAACAGATTTAGAAGCGGTTTGTTTGAATAGGTAGAGTCGTTCAAGGGTAAGGTTTTAGCATAATTTAATCCCCGCATTTTCATGGTAGCGGGTGGAACTGCGGGCTGCTAGTTTATTATAAGAAAGAGAATTACTACTACTCCATTCTTTTCTTCCAAAATCGTTTTAATTGTATACCTGGCTATAAGGAATTTCATGTTTATCTCGGTCTGGGTGTGTGTGTGAATGAGTGTGTGCGTAGTTTCTGATACCCCAGATACAAGTTACGAACTTAGTTAGGGGTCAGTTACTATAATGAGATGATGTTGAATGATTGTGTTATGTGTTATCCATACCACATATACATGTCCTACTGTCTACTCTACTACTACATAAAACTTTATAGTATTATAATTAATAGCCGGGAAACTCAAGAAACCGCTTTAATTATTATTTCTTCTAAACAATATGTTCTTTTTTCTTGCTTTTACTAGTTTATTTTATTAAAAGATCATAGCGTTTCAACTTGCGGTTATTTAATTGAAACTTTTGATAAAGGATTTCAAAGAGTCCTTCCGATTGAGTTCCGTTTTAATATTAATTAATACTAAAAGAAAGTAATCCTTGAAAGAATCGAGCCGTAACTAAATCCTTAGTACTGGAGAATATTAATATTTTACTTTTGTTGAGGAGAAAGGAAGTATTAAACTTTAGCGACAAAATAAGTATTTTTGTGGCCAACGAGCAGACAGAGGTCACTTCGAGGAATATCTGTTATGAAAAAAATACATATAACAGAGACAAATTAGTCAAACCAATATAACGATGAGTAATTTGATTCGGATGTTCTTTATAATCAGAAAAACACACGAGTTTAACTTCAGTTAATCTGTATAAGTAAATAAAAATTAAAAGTTTGGATGCGCATTATTTAAAACGACTCTAAACCAAATTTGGAAAATCCATTAGACAAGGCGGGAAGGGTCGCTAATTCATAAATATAAATAAAGAACAATAAAACAATTATTGTAACATAATATGAAGTTAAAAATAGGAAAATAAAACAAAGGTAAGCTTATTGTATACGTGCATCCTACTAATCCTACTAATATTATAAATGCTAAAGTTTGTATGTTTGTGAGTTTGGATGTTTGTATGTTTGGATGTTTGTGAGTTTGGATATTTGTTCCACTTTCACGCAAAAACTACTGTATCGATTTTGATTAAATTTGGTACAGATGTTCCTCATAACTAGGAATAACACAGGATACTTTTTATCCCGAAATTCCCATGGGATTGTGTATAAGTAATCGTATGTTTTATTGTAACTTTTTGTAGTCACAAATCCTTCCAATAGATACTTAATGTTTTAACACACGTTGGTGTATTGTGCCGAGATTGTATGATACTACAAGCTACGCATGCTCACGGGAGCGGGTACTACGCGGGTAAAACCGCGGGGCGCTGCTAGTATAATATAAAGCAAACAATTAAAAATATCATGGTATTAGTGCATAGGGTATTAAACAAAAATACCCTTCTGAGATTATAAAGGTAAAGGAGTAAGGATTGTCCGCCATACCGTTGAACTAAGAAATACTCGATACTAACCACAAAGCGGCCACAAATCCAACACTGACCTATAACTTCTTTTGAAAGAGAATACTTCTTGATATTACTGGCAAAGAACGAATTATTAGATGGAGTTCCTTGTATAATTCTGAAACTCATTTGATCGATTTTCATTTCACCGAACATCATTGAACGATGCCCTATATCTACGACGCATTGATTATCCGATGTAATGATACACCGAATAACTTTTTATCGAAACACAATTTTGCGAAATAAGGTGACCCGTCTATTCGTCTGACCACTACGTCATAAAAAAATGACGTGTAAAATTAAAATTATAGAAATTATACCAAAGAATAAAAATTTTTCGTTTCATTTTATTATATTTTCATCACAGTTTCTAAATCAAATGTAACGCTACACCAGACAATAAAATCTTTGTTTCGAAAAACGTAATAATTTTTAATTTAGAAAAAGTTATTTAATAAAACTTTCGTAAATTAAGTAATAAAAAACTGCTGCCAATAAACTCGTCAACGTATATAATTCTTATTTTTTAAATAATTGTCGTGCCATAGTGTGCAATAAATAGTAAGGTGACTTTTGCAAAGTTTTGAATATAAAACTGTCTGATTCTGAAATTGTAAGCTGTTGGATTTTTTTAAAGAACTTAGAAAATTATTGAATAATTGCCTATGCTTCACGGTTTTTCTTCGTCGACGACTCTACGTCATAATAACTGCGTGCCCAACAGTTCAATCCTTTCAGTGTTTGGACTCAATAACATTTAACAAAAAAATATAAAAAAAACATATTCAAAATTAAAAATAACTAGCTGTGCCCCGCGGTTTCACCCGCGTAGTTCCCGTTTCCGTGGGAATTTCGGAATAAAATGTATCCTATGTTCTTTCCCGGACCATAAGCTACCCCTGTACCAAATTTCAAGTCAATCGGTTCAGTAGTATAGCCGTGAAAAGGTAACAGAGAGACAGACAGACAGACAGACAGAGTTACTTTCGCATTTATAATATTAGTTAGGATTAGGATAATTAAAAAAATATATATATCTTGATCAAATATAAGTAGGTCTACAAAACTCCTGTTTGAAACTAATTAATTTACCGTACTCTTTTTCATTTGCTATTAGGTCACAAAATTGCGACGGCTATCAACAAAAGCTTTAGAGAATTTAACCAAACCGGACCCGAAACAAATACAAAAGCTAAGATTAATGTCGGGTATATAAGTTAATCACTACATAGTATAAAACAAAGTCGCTTTCTCTGTCCCTCTGTCCCTATGTATGCTTAGATCTTTAAAACTAGGCAACGGATTTTGATGCGTTTATTTTAATAGATAGAGTGATTCAGTGGGAAGGTTTTTAGCATAATTTTATCCCCATATTCCTACGGGAACGGGAACTACGCGGGTAAAACCGCGGGGCGCCGCTAGTTATTAAAAAAAAGATTGTTATAAAAACAAAAAGTATTTACGTTGCAACATAAACTAATTTTAGAAATAGAATTGATTGCAGTCTGATTTAATACTGGTCTATCTGTGTCCATAAATTCAGTTCCACAATCGCAGCACACTCTGAGTTATAATGTCAAAGGTTCATAGGTTCGTATCTCAAACTAATTGGTCAATAAATTAATGTAATGTGGCTACTGGCATTAATGGAATAAAAACTAGTTATTACATTAGTAATACATAGTTTTTATAACATTAGTACCTTAATTAGATAGAAGCGCTCATGGCCCAGTGCTACCTGCGGGTCACTTGTGATCTTTGCGGTTAAGCAACGTCGGGCACCGTCATGACGGTGATGGGTCATTACTAAAAATGACTTTTAATTTCATCAGCGTTTCCGTGCTTCGGAGGGCACGTAAAGCCGTCAGTCCCGGCTGTCGTACTAACATCATCCACAGTCGTTACGGGTAGTTAGAGCCCTCAAAAGTCTAACACTTGGTTTAACCAAAAATGTCGTATAGCTCTGGGTTGTGAAGGTCTGATGGCAGTCGCTTCACGTAAGATACTGTCATTCCGCCAAATCAGGTTAAACTGAAAACCGACCTCAAATAGATATCGGATAAAGGTTCGGAAAAGACGAGTAAGTACTATAAATAGATACTTAGTGGATTGTGAACTTGCTATGCCAAAAGTTCGATTTCCGCTCAAAAAGTCAAAATAAAAATTTGTGTGCGTAAATTCTATTTAAAAAAATAAATAGACTTATAGCCTATTTCACGACCTTCAAGTAAAGTTACTCACCAAGTAAAGTGAATCTTGTCTCTTTCTTACTTTATATCAAGTGACAAAGACAAAACTTGTGAGTACGTACTTGGAAAGTTACTTGAAGATGGTGAAAGCCCTTAATCTATAAATTTTATGATATTGTTTTTATATAAAAGTGATCTTGGATAATAAAGAGACCTACTTAATATTTTAAATCTTCTCTTACATTTCAATAATGTTATATCAGACTTATTTATGTGTTTGTTTGTCATTAATAACTCGATATTAATGAAATTTTGCGGCTTTTCATAACCCTTTGTTTGTGTAATATGAAAATTGTGGTTACAATGCTTAAAATAACAGGAATATAATTTATATTAATATTATAAAGCTGAAGAGTTTGTTTGTTTGAACGCGCTAATCTCAGGAACTACTGGTTCAAAAGGCAGGTGAAACCGCAAAGCTTATAAGTACTGTAACTTATATTTAGTTTTATCTAATAATTATTCTTGGTCAATTGTGTGGTTCAGACGTGAACGCGCAATATACAAACACATATCAATAGTATTTTTTTCTTCATTTTTAAAACATTGTTGCATTTTTTCACACAAAACAAAACATATATAACTTATTTAAGTGATAAGTAATTAGTGTACAAATGTGTTAAATATTAATGGTAAGTCATCAAAACATCTGTAAGTACTTTTAATTGGCAGCTATAAAATCCTATCTACCTATCTAGGGGTGAGAACCACGGACACCAGTTTCTCACAATTTACAATTACACTAGTAGCTAGTTATAAGTCGTTTTTTTTGTAAAATATGTAAATTGTGCGTTTTTTTTCCTATAATATTCAACAAAAAAATATCGCGTCGAATTGAGAACCTTCTCCTTTTTTTTGAAGTTGGTTAAAAACCTCGAAAAAATCTCTAAATAAGTATCTGTAAAGAAAAATTTCAAAATGTCTCAACTTTTAAACACCAAACAATATTAATTTAGTCCAAATATCAAACCTTGTGTTGTGTGAAGAACGTCACTTGTACACTAGTACGTGCGGCTGGACCTGTTTCTGTTAAACTTTGCGCGATTCCAACTTAGTTTGGTTAAGCATTATGTCTTATATACTGTAGCTATGTAGTTGGCGGTTTGGGTGAATATATTTTGTGTTTTAAGGGATTAAAATGTCATTTTAGTTTCATATATTTTAATGTTTTCAATTTAATACCATACATATTCTTAAACACACTACAAATAGAGTAAATGTAAAACCAAGATATCAAAATATCGGAAACTTGTACGAACTATACCTATAATATCAGAATCAATTTGAATCCTATTAGTAAGACATTAAAGTTTATATTTATTTATCACTCAATTACACTGCTTTACGAATCGTAATTCGTAATATACTTCGCGTCCTTTGAGCTTTTGTATAATAAGAACATAATTACATGTAATTATTATATCAATATGTAATTATTTAGCATGTTGACACAGTTAAATAACTTTTTCAACACACTTGCTCATAAAGGGGCTCTTATTTGTGCAAAAACAGTTGAATAATGACACGTTTTATTCACTAGTGAGTTATAGATTGTTTTTTTAAATTGCTTTGTTTTTAAAAAAGTTTCGATACCAAAAAAAATCGTGACCATACATTTTAAAAACAAACTTCAACTAGGTTGCCTTACTTTTGGTAGGTCTATGGTCGATTCCATTCATTCGATTTTTTTTTAATAAGTATATTTTTTTTAAGTCTTTGGCCTATCACCGTTGTTGTGTTGGATGCGCGCGAAAAGAAAAACTGTTTATTTATTAGCGAAAAATTATATTTTATTATTAATTTCTTCACAAGTGTGTTGAAAAATATTGTATGGTACACGCGTGTATTGATGATTACTACCTCGGCTATCTTCAGACCCTCGCCTGACGGCTCGGGCCTCAATAGCGCCTCGGAAGTAATCACCAACTTACCTCGCTTGTACCATAAATAACTATTGTACATGTTTTATGTATTACAAACACAAATAAATATCTAATACATATCGTTATCTAGATAAAAGTATAATCCTAATTTATTAGCAGCGACTACCCGTTCTAGGTACCTGGTTTCACTTGCATTATTGTTCCTTAGGTAGTAAAACTATGATAATGTTCCTCAACAAATGGGTATTATATGTTATATAAAGTTAATCGCCCTGTAAATAGTAAGTACTGAAAATAAATTTGCGTAAAACCCAACAAAGACAGGGCGGATTGCTAGACTAAGGGCCTATTTCACCATCTTCAAGTTAAGTTCCGAGTAATTACTCACAAGTTTTGTCATTTTCACTTCATATTAAGTAAGAAAGAGACAACACTATATTTACTTACTTAGTAATTTTACTTGAAGGTCGTGAAATAGGCCCTTAGTTGTATTGAAGGTATGAAAAAGTTAAGAGGACTGTTTTTTGCAATTACTTCAAGGTCGTGAAATAAGCCCTAATAAAAATGACTCGCCGAAACTCGAGAACGACTGCACCAAAATTGATGTCTTTTTATGTATTCGCAGTCAGGTCAAGGTTAATGCGTAAGAAAATTTTGGAAAATTAACTGGCTAGTTGTTTCGAATATTTCGTGGCCACAATAAGTAAAGTTCCATCGTTGATTGTATAAAGTTTCAGTGGTGACAGCCCTGTACTAGTATTTGTGATTACGAGAAGAATTTCAACTCCCTTGCAACCACTTGACTCCCAAACAACAAAGTTGGCAGGACTTTTGCAAATCAGTCCGGGATAGAAAATGCAGAGGCGTTTTTATACTGATGAGTAAAAATATAAATTATTACTAGCGGCGCCTCGCGGTTTCACCCGCGTGGTTTCCGTTCCCGTGGGAATACGGGGATAAAATATAGCCTATGTTACTCAGGGTGAATGTAGCTATCTAATGGTGAAAGAATTTTTGAAATCGGGTCAGTAGTTTCGGAGCCTATTCGTTACAAACAAACAAACAAATCTTTCCTCTTTATAATATTAGTATAGATAAGTATACTAGCGGCGCTTCGCGGTTTCACCCGCATAGTTCCCGTTCCCGTAGGAATATGGGGATAAAATTTATTCACGTATCTCAATAACCACATCACTGTTATAAATGTTTAGTTACCAACAAAAAACGTATTTCTAAACAGAAAAAGCTTTTCTTACATCATAATTTTAGCTAAACCCTTCGAATCCCACCGATTACTCGAACCTTCCAAACGAGTATCGTTTACGTTCAATACTTTAACTAAGCTATTCTTTACACTGATGAAGTGAATTCGTTAGTCTTTTTAAAGCCTTGCTTTTTATTAAAGACTGGTGACTAACTCTGGCGAGTATGTTCTTTATACTTTTTCGGGATAATACCATTTTTTATTAATTCGGTAAAACTAACTGAAATTAACCTACCATTTTTATTTCTGTTTTATACATTAGAAGACAAAATTTCTTTTGATTCTACTGATATATTACGCGGGTAGATTCACGGGCAATAAACCAGCATACCGTAAAAATGATGATATTTACAACAAAGAAACTCTTCACTTAATATCATATAATATCTTATATCATAAACTGAATTGTGAGCATGATAAAACTTAAAAACTGTTTACAGTCACTATTTGAATGTAACAATTAACTGAAAATTAAAATTAGGAGCACATTCCAAATGACTCTTTTAAATGTAAATGACTTTTATAATTAAAATTCTCAAGGATCTCATTATGGTTTCATTGCCATTTAATGTTTTCGTTTATAAAGGTTCAAATGGTTTTATTAAAGTAAGAACTGTAAGAAAGTTGGCAAATAAAATTATTGAAAGTAATTTCGAGTACTTGAATCTTCTATTTGAACTAAGTAGGTACCTATAAGTAGCTTTTGTTATATGGATGAATTCATATCAGTTAATTAACTTTTATTAAAGGTAAAGATGAGGATCAAGTTTTCGAATTTCGAATTCGTATGTAAGTACATAATGGGTAAGTACTTTCCTTCGATGTTCTTACGGTTCACGAAATTATATGGAATCATGAGGATAAATTCTAAAGTTGTGTGTGAAGTTGACGCACTTACAGCGCAATCCGTTCAGTGGTTTTAGTTTTAGCCAGGTACCTATTATAGATCAGTCATTCAGTAACGGTTGCCTTTAAATACAGCTTGCCAGAGTGTGTTATACACTATTTTTATCTAAATAAAAATAAGTAAAATATATCCATATAATATACTTCATTCCTACCAAAGCTCAGTATCTTCACCTGCTATATGTTATGCATGTTCGTAGTATTCACAGCACGTACAATGCAAAACCAGTATCACTATCACTACATAGTATAAAGTCGCTGTCGCTGTCTGTCTGTCCCTATGTATGCTTAAATCTTTAAAACTATTCAGCGAATTTAGAAGAAGAATAAGAATAATTTATTACTCAAAAAACTGGTACATGTAGGTCTTCTTAAAAATATATCAATAGGACAACAGTTTTTACCCGTCACGAGCATGCAATCATATTAACAGTTTACAATAAAACTTTAAAAACAACAACAAGTTAACCTGAGAGTAACAATTTTAATCTTCAATAAATATAATAACACTAGACTTTCATAATAACATTTTTTTTAATTTTATGTGAGTATAGAAGTGTTTTGTTTTATAGATAGAGTGATTCAAGAGGAAGGTTTTAGCATAATTTTATCCTTGCATTTTCACGGGAGCGCGGGAACTACGTGTGAAACCGCAGGGCGCAGCTAGTTAGGTATATACTAGAGTTCTACAACCTCGCAAGTGTGAACAGAAATAGTGATATTTCTTTGAAATCTTTTGATTTACTTTTAGATATTTGTTGGGAGTTTTCTTAACTGTATTGTCTCGCGAAGATTTATCGTGAACATCTGGTATGGTTTAACTTTAACTGTATTTTTGATAGCATTTGAATACTTTTCCATTGTGACATTATGGATGCGATGGCGATAGGTCACGTTTGTGAATGAAAGAACACAACTGTAAATTCGTGGATTGCTTTTTTTATACCTACAAACTATGCACAGCTTTACAGCACAGTATTAATTATTCTGTGACAGAACTATGGCTGTCAATAAATGTTTCACCAAAATAAAACAAAATAAGTTAAACTAAAAATGCAGTAGTAGTACGTCCTTGGAACACTAAAATAAATCTGTTAAGCTCAAAGAAATGATTATTTGTTCAATATCAGCTTAGCAATAAACATACTATTGTAAACTGTACAAAGAGTAAATAAATAACATTGATCTCTCTTTATGACAGCGAAAATCGTATGAAAATCCGTTTAGTATTTTCTTAGATTGTTCAGAACAAATACAGATTTAAATTTATGATATGTAGTGAAGTGAAAAATACTTAAAGTTACATAAAAAAGTCATTTATTTTCATTTTTATTTGCGTTGTTAAACCACATATCTCCTAGACACTATTATTTTGAAACAATTCGTGTTAATCTGTACCGATAAATAAAATTGGATTGTCTGTCTGTGATTACAAGATAAATATAAACTGCTTTACTGCATACATTTTTAGGGTTGCGTACCCAAAGGGTAAAAACGGTACCCCATTACTGAGACTTCGCTGTCCGTCCGTCCGTCTGTCACCATCACCAGGCTGTATCTCAAGTACGGTGATAGCTAGACGGTTGAAATTTTCACAGATGATGTATTTCTATTGCCGCTATAACAACAGATACTAAAAATAAAATCTTCCATACAACAAATGCGATTTCTTGTCTATTTCTGGTATGGATTCCTTCGTTCCAATCCGCACTTGGCTGGTTTTTGTTGTTTTAAAAATGAAAAGTCTAAAGTATGACTTAAAATTCGAAGGTTAAGGTTCGATTCCCGCGCGGGGTGAATATTTGTGTGAACCACAAATGTTTATCTCGGTGTGGGTGTGTGTGTGTGTGAATGAGTGTGTGCGTAGTTTCTGATACTCTAGATACAAGTCACGAACTTAGGGGTTAGTTACTAATGAGATGATGTAGTGAATGATTATAAAAAAAACATTAAATCTATTTTAAAACAAATTTTAATGAAAGTTTAATAAAAGTCTTGGTGTCTTGTCAAGCCCAGTAGCTTATGCACATTTCTGAAAAGACAGATCTTGACTAAAACTCGTTCTGCCTTATTTGCGTTGCATTTTTAGTCCGGTTTAGCACTAAACCAGGTTTTACAATCAGTTTTGAATACTGTCAAAGTGACAGATTTGACTGACAAGGTGTCAAATGCTTACCAGGTTTTGTTAAACCAGACTAAAATGCAACGCAAATAAGGCAGGTTAAGTTTATCGCGTTTACGTTTACGTTAATCGCCCGATCGATATTTTTAGCTATTATTACGATATTTTGAATGCACATTAAGCAAGTGTGCTGATAAACGCCTGTTATTCTTTACTGCGCTAAATCATCCACAAGTTTAATCTGTTCAAAGTAGTTTTATTACAAGATAAATATTTGTGTTCTACAATGTTTATTTTTGGGTAGAAAGAAACTACGCATACCTATACGTACTTATATACTTACTCATTTTTACGCAATGAATAAATGTGTGCGTAGTTTCTGATACCCTAGATACAGGTAATATAGGTTAGTGGTAACTCGTTATGATAGAGTGATTGATTTGATTTTGAATTTTGTATGATTACATCTTAATATACGAGTATATAACTAAAAAAGGTAACTAACTGACTGACTGGCATAGTGATCTATCAACGCACAGCCCAAACCACTGACCGGATCGGCCTGTTTGGCATGCAGGTAGATGTTATGACGTAGGCATCCGCTAAGAGAGGATTTTGAATAATTCTTCCCCCAAAGGGATAAAAGGGGGAATACCCGAATTCTGCCGGAAGTCATTATTTCACACGGACGAAGTCGCAGGCAAAAGCTAGTGTAGTATAAACGTTTGCGTAAATAAAATTAGCCATTATTTTATGTTCTGATTTATTTTGTTTCAATATAAAACCGGGCTAAATATTAACGCGGGTAAGTCTGCGGGTTAATATTAGTATATCAATATATCTCAATACAAAAGTACTTAACAAAATTTATACTCAATAACTACTGAGCAATAACAACAGACGGTTATCAAACACTCTATTCTATATATATAAATTAAAATGAAATGCCTGTATGTGACGTAAAAATAAGTGTTTGATTAAAGTTAGAGGATTTAACAAATATTTTTTCAGTAATATTACGATAGTAAATTAATAATACTAATGAATTAATATCACCTTAATTCAGGATAGACTTGATCCTTTTAGTGGGACCATTATATGAGCTGATGATGATGATTTTATTTCTTACATGTTTTTAATATTACAAAACTGTTTCATGGTAGAGAAAAAATATCCAGATCATGTCGAAATTAGGAAAAAGTCTGTCGTTCATCCCGATATTCCTACAGGCCAAATACTAAAGAACAAGAACTACAAGAAAACCCGAAAGATACAGCTGTTAAAGTATAATGACCTTTATTTTTATGGTGATATCGTTTATAATAGCGTGATAATTTGAAGTTATTGTCCTATGAACTGTTTACTGTCAAATCTAAAACATAAACAATGATTTAACGAGGATTTTATGTACGTTTGTTTATTAGAATTTCGGTTTAGAGTGTGAGGGAGTCGGGTTATGGATTTCAGAATTTAACCAAGCTTATAACTTAAACTTTTCCAAGGATGTCATTTTAATTTGACTTTTAGAGAGGGCAAGCGTTACTTACAAAAACTAGAAATAAACAGTGTAGTAAAATATGTAGTAGATACTACTGTAATTTTGAACTCAAGTAAGTAAGTAAGTATACAAAATTTCAGTTCTTGCGTTAACAATCTTTGGAAAAAGCCGATGACAGACCAGAGTTCCTTACGAAGACTACGAACCCTTAACAGAAATAAAATTATTTTGGAGTATCATCCTACCGTATAAACATACAATGTACCTAAAAGTCTAGTACTATACCAACAAAACCGCCACAAATTAAAATCAAATAAGAAAGTAATACATTTTATACTACAAACAGACAAATTCCTGGTTTTATACGACGTAAAACGGTCTTCTTTCACAAGAATCTTCCATAATCTCTGTAGACATTCATCGTAAATGATTTTCAATCAAGTCGAGAATCGTTGGTGGCTATTCAACGGAGTTTTCACGATCAGAAACGATCAAAGGCTGGGTAGGGATGGGTATGTATCGATGGTATTGTGAAATTATCGATAATATTTTTATCGATAACTTGAGTTAATTTACGCTCGTATGGTGAAGAATGTGAATTTAAAGCGCTCCAGAAGAAACTCTTTGATATCTCAAGAAATAAAAAGTAGCCTATTCAAAAATACCTAATACTTAATTTGTCAACTTGAGAGGAGAACAATTAAACACGTCTCAAACAAATTTGGGGACGATTTGTCCGAGGTGAAATGCGCAGATTTGGGTTAGGTTAAGTAAATGGGTAAAGGTAAAAAGGGCTAATAAAGTGAAAAAGATGAGAACGAAGAAAACACAATACAAGAATAGATGTCGAAGAGAAATCAAATTAGGTTGTTATAAAAATACAATGTCTATTGTCTGTACTATCGATATTAATACTGTCCATATTATCGACAGTATTTACCCCGTGCCTATACGAAGGTAATGACACTCTTTTGTAGTAAGATACTGTTGTACGGGGCACAAAGAGTTGACTTTTTAAAGTTATAGTGTGAAGAACTGCATTGATCGCTTTGTGCTTTATAGAGGACGATACTCAAGAAATATAATCATACTAATATTATAACGTGAAAATTGTATGGATGTGAGGATGTTCGCTACTCTTTCACGCAAAAACTACCGGTTGGATTTAAATGATATTGGGTACACATGTTACTTATAACCAGGAAAAATATATGGGATACTTTTTATCCCAAATTTTGCACGGGAATGGGATTTACTACTTACAAGATAATCTAAACTAATATTATAAAGAGGAAAGATTTGATTGTTTGTTTGTAACGAATAGGCTCCGAAACTACTGATCCAATTTCATAAATTCTTTCACTAATGGAAAGCTAATTTATCAGTGCATGCCATAGGACATATTTTATCCCCGTATTCCCACGGGAACGGGAACTACGCGGGTGAAACCGCGGAGCGCTAGTAGTTAAAAATATTTTTAAACCAATTACACTCAAATGTATCTTGCAATAAAAATACATTTGAGGAATAAGTTATTGTCTGGAATAAGTGCGTTTTAATTTTGTCACAGTTTACAATCACGTGATATGTTTTATAGACTATCGGGGTTCATAATTATACGATCATTTATCATACAATATGTAGGCGTACCATAATAGCTATTTGTTACAGGCGATACCAATTATAGGGGTCGATTGACGTAGGTATCATGAGTTTACGTGTTTCGTCTCTAGAGTTTCGTCAGCATGCACACGTACATACAGACATAATATACACCCTTATATTGAAATGATGGGACTTATTAAAATCAGAATATCTGTAGCTGTAGCAGTAACTGAATCCATATATCAAATGAAAATATCAAAAATGATAGTCAATTACGTATCTTTAAAAAATACTAAATAAATGTCGTATTACCAGACGGCTAACTAGCTATCAAGTATTCTGTGACGGCTCGGGTCGATGACCGCGCTCAGCTGTGTATCGCAGCGTTCGCCGGTTGTTCGGTGTAGAATAACAATAAAAATCGGCGGGATTTTGAAAAACTTTGACTTATCATAACTGTTTAAATTAAATCAAAAGAAAAAAACTTACTTCACCATTATATTGTCACCCGTCGCCAGCTAATGTAAACGACATTACATTAGCTGTGTGATTAAGTACGGTAAGTTCGCCGGTTCGCGTCCATTTAGTGGAGTTGGCGAGTTTGACGGCGATTATAAAAATATCCCAGCACGCATTTCTATGTAGAAAAATATTTAATATGTTCGTTATATAGTCTATTTTAAGATTAACTTTAAGTTTTGTTAAATATATCTTTGCTTTTTTTGTTAAATAGAGAAATATCAGAAACAGCCGTTTTAGCCGGTTTGCGTCCAAAAAATCCAAATCGCGTCCACCTATGAACCGGTTTGCGTCCACTAGCTTAGTAAAGGAATAAAGGGCTGATATTTATATGAATTTGTAAAGAAAGATTGTATTTTAACAATTTATTTACGAATATAAATATTGAATAAAC
Source organism: Timandra comae (assembly GCA_958496195.1). Lineage (NCBI taxonomy): Eukaryota > Metazoa > Arthropoda > Insecta > Lepidoptera > Geometridae > Timandra > Timandra comae. Next base: position 6,538,070 of record OY292376.1, read on the forward strand.
ATTATTATTATTAAAAACATTATTATCACTACAATCACCACTTAAAAAAATAAGATCTTATCCGTCTATCGGTCTAAGTAACGTTCTTGAGGCATACTATTCACTAAAACTCTTCCTTTTTCCACCTTATATCGTGTTTCCATACTGATGATGATGATTGGAATCATCATCATCAGCCTATGTTTGTCCACTTCTGAACATAGGCCTCTCCCAATGATTTCCAGTGGGGACGGAGAACAAAGGTGGTCGCATCTTCGTTCTCCTGCGTATCACCTCGTTGCGGATAGGATCACGCAGGGTAACGCCAAGCATAGCCCTCTCCATTTCATAGCACGCTGTGTAACTCTGAGATTTATGATTAGGCCATAGTAAGAGACCACGTCTCAGTTCTGTAGATCATCGCTGGTAACACACACTGGTTGAAGACTTTCGTCCTTAAGAACTGAGGTGTTTTGAACGAGAAGACGCTTCGTAATTTCCCGAACACTGCCCAGCCGAGTTAGATTCGACGATTGACCATTTTCTCGACTTACCTAATTGGACCGTTTGTGCTAGGTAGATATATTTGCCATCAACTTCAGATTAGAATTCGGCGCAACATGAACATTCGACATGATTTTCGTCTTTTGCATGTTTTTTTTATGGCCGATCTGATGAGAAACTCAGCGAGAATGTTGACTTCGATGTCGTTGGCAAATGGAAGGTGAAGGCGATGTTGATGCCAAGTTATTTCTATTCCAGGAGCTCGATGGCATCTTCCAATACTGTCCAAATAGTCCCAGTTTCTTAACTCTGGTCTGCGCCCACTGATTTTGTTCAATATTGTGGTCTTGGGAATAGTATACATATGTGTCATATCGATTTAATCTTCTTTCGAAATTAATTTAACGCTTTCTTTAACTTGTCTTCGGTGTATGTACTTCTTCTATCTTGTCTCCGAAGAATTCATCTTAAATAAGATGAGTTCTTTGGAGACAAGAAGAAAGAAAGAGATATTTTTCTATTTAGAAAAAAAAACCGAAAGATATTACGCATTTCATTTAAAAACTGAATTTTAAACACAATGTCTTAATAAAAAAAATACAGTAATAATAATTAATTTTATATTGTAAAAACTTAAAATATAACAAAATAAATGAATATATGAATAATTAATACATTTTAAATTATAATTATATAGCAAGACAATCGTATTTATTTAACGAAAATAGTGGACGCAATTTGGTTTACTATTATCACCTGTAGGTATAGTTTGCGTCCGTTGCGGACGCAAAGTGGATATTTTGTAAATTCGATGTAGCAATTCGCGTCCACCTTATTTTATTCGTTAAATATGAAAAACATTAGCAAATTCATAATTAATATTATTCCTTTTTTCATTATTAAAGTCTAGAAACAGCTATGTATCCTAAAATTCACATAAAACTATTAAAAACTTACCATCGAACGCGTCGCTGCACACTACTTGTTTCCTAAAAATCCCGCGCAAACGCTCTCCCTTGATATACCAGTCAGATTAAATATTTTTTTTACGGGATTGGTTTGTCGCACGGACCTTTTATCTATGCGTGTGTACTCCTTATACATTGAGGTATTAGCGGTAATGTCTATTCGTTTAATTGGTGTGTTAGTTTACTTATTTTTAAAGGGAGATCCTTAAAGTGGACGCGAACCGGTACATGGACGCGAACCGGCGAACTTACCCTACCTCGAATTCAAAATAGTGGTGTATACATACGTTCTATATTCATTAGATATCCTCTCTTCTTTCGAATCTGTATCCCACCCATGTCTTACTGGATTCGGTTCTTAGTTTTAGGCAAAATTACTGAATTTAACATGAAGTGATTGCCATCCGAACTTCACGGCCCAAAGTCGATAAGGGCGATATTTTTCTGTTTTTTTGGTTTATTAGACTTTTGAGGGATATAACCACCAGTAACGACTGTTAGATGATGTTACAACGATGATGTTTATATACTTTACAATATACATATATGCCTATATACTTACATTACACATACAGGTACTGATAAACACATTATTCTTCCCAGTATAGTGGGAGTTAAATAAATAAAATACAGTCGACAATAATGAACACTTATTTTTTAAATAACACTGCGTTTTATCTATAAATTGATGTAGGTCAATCTGTACTATTTGAGATATCGTAAACGTCACGTCGAGAATGACGAAGTTAACTCCAGTCGAAGATTGATGGAGCCGGAAATATTTGGATTGTAATGTTCAGAGAACGGTGAAAGAAAACTTACTTTTTATTTATAAGAATTACGTAGTTTTGTTCAATTCAATATTAATTAAATATCATAATAGTGTAGTACTGTGCCCCGCGGTTTCATGATGATTTTAGTATGGTAACTTTAGTAATCTGTGGTCTTGATCATAAATTTGGTTAGTATAAAAATGCAATTTGGATTAAAGTAGATTATTTTAAAACATAATCTAATTTTGACTACATAATACACTTTGACACAGATTTTCAACGCACAGCCCAAACTCTTAGGACTAGAACCTTACAATTTCGTATGTCGTTGGCATCGACTAAAGAAGGATTTTCCAAAATTCAACCCTCAACGGGGTGTTAAATTGATTTACCACAGGGTAGTGACTACAGCTAGTAGTGAAGTACACAGCTATAGAGATAAACAATACTGAATCACTTAAAACGTCAGCGCAGTTACATTACAAATGATTACGTAAAAATAAAGCAAATTAGGGTCAGAGCGATTACAATAATACCGGAGGTGATCCTCGGAGGCCAATAAAGAGATATTTCCCTGCCCTATTATTGTCCCGGCTAAAAGCTGATTGAGAGAAATGGACGTTCTACAAACACGGTGACCTTCTGAAGTAGTGATGGGACAGGTGATGTTTTTTTGTCGATGTTTTATTTTTGTTTTTTCAGAGATCATTGTGATAAAAAATCGGTTCAGCGGTTTCGCGTGAAGAAACAGAAAGACAGTGTTACTTGCTCATTTTGTAATATTAGTATATTTTTTTTGTTCTCAAGCCACCGCGCGACTAAAGAAAATAGGAATATTTTTTATTTTATATTTCTTATTTATAATTCCTATAGTATAAGGTTCAGTCTTAGGCTTTTTATTTTACAATAAATACTTACTTTTGTCTTACTTATGTGCATGAATCTGGATAATAAATTGCTCTTCATACCCAAGATCTTGATACATAATAATAAACCTGTTTAGCGGCTACGTACTCTATTAAGATACCTAATATTGTAATAGAATATAATTAATTCAATCATTACTATTCAGTTCATATCAAAACCACTAAGAGAGAAGAGCAATTTTATAATAACAAACTCATTAGGCAAAGATATTCATTAACTTACTTCAAGTAAGAACAAAACGCAAATTGATGGATGACTTTAGTTATGCGGGCGCTTCTTTCAGCTTCGAACTGTAAGTGAGAAACAATAGTCTTTGTAATTGTAACAAATGATTAATTCAAGTTATTTGTACTTTGAGTTATTTAACGTTTATCAAGTATTTACTGTCAGGATATTTGAGATTTGTATAATATTTTGAATGCTTTTGTTCCTGAATTGAATTAGCTTCGTTACATTCCTCTATGAGTGAAAACGATATTGACCACTTCAGTAGCCTCGTGGCCATAGTCAGTGTAACTTGATCGAAACATCGGGGTTATAATTGGGGCACTTGTTCTTGAACTATGTTTTTAGTTATCTTTCAGTTTGGTCTCGTAGATAGACAGAATTTCTCTATCTCATTCCGTACATTGATGTCTTCCGAAGCACAAAAATGCTTATGAAATTATAAGCCACAGTTAGAAACGATCCATTACAATCATGACGGTGTCGTTACTTAACAAAACAGATCACAAGTGATCCGCGGTTAGCACTAGATCATAAGCGCTTGTAATATAAATACACATAATTTTAAATTATCGACAACTTTCCCAATCACTAAACAAGCATTGTTTTACGCGAATTTTAGATATCTAATGACAGTAATCTGGTTTGGAGCCAAAATGTGGAAAAAAAGTACAGGAATCCAGTAATGAAATACCGACTGACATTTTAATATTAGCTGCGGTATGTTCGCATAAAAATAGGTTGTATGTCATTTTTATTCAAATTTTTTGCAAGGTATGGGGTAACACAGTTTTATGAGATTTATGGGCGATCCTAACGTTATATACTACTTATGTGAAGGTGGTTAGAGCCCTAAACGTTGGTTGGTTTAACCAAGAAAATATCCTACAGCCTAATTGTAGAAAACACAAACACACCTTTTTCCTACCTTCAATATAAGTAAGTATTTTAACTGTATTGGTGGTTTAAGCTAAATTTTATAAAAATAAATAAATCAGTATTAGAAATAGATCAAAGGTTATTGATATTTAGATTTGTATAAGGTTTTTGAGATAAAATTGTGTCTATTTTTGTATACTAACACAAAAATAGATCAAAATGAATCTTCTAAAATTCCATCTTAAAAATACTTACTCCCTTTTACTTTACTCGCATAATTGCTATCTATGATTTACCTTAGGCTTTGATGTAATACTCGTAGATAGACTAATTGGTTGGATTTGTCATATATCACTTGTACCCAAGAATCGAACCCGTGACATTTTTCTTTTCATAATATTGTCGAGGTGTTCTTATAGCAAAATTATATAAATAAAGTATAAAATTAAAAATAATATACACCCACAAGTGTTTCACATTACTCATTCATATGCCGACACCAAACTCCCTCACATTTCAAATATTAAATGGCCGCTGTGACGTCACGCGTGCAGCTGTCAAACCGTTGACATTTATGCAGTAAATGTCAATTTGTGCATCGATCACTGCGTCACTCGAGTGACGTTTGTTAATGAAAGCATCTATCATTAATTTGTCGGTTGAACTGTTTTATTGTATTCAATAATTGGTGTTTGATTATTGCGTTTAATTGCATACATTATTGTGTGGAATGATTGATTTGATTGTATATTATTTAGATACATGATTGATTGAACTAGCTAGTATTCGAATGAACTTTGCTGTATCACATATTTTTGACTAACGTGGTATATCTAGGGTGTCAATTAATCACCGTCAGAAATATATTTCTTTCGATAATAGTCTGGAGAAATTATTTTTAAAAGTAATTATTGTACATTTTCCACAAATGACGGTTCTCTTTTTGAACAGACTCTATCAAAATCCAAACTGGAAATAAATCATGCGTTAAACTTAAAGCTGCTTTATTCAAACGCCTTTAAATATTAAACAAAAACCTTTCAGCACCAAAACACAGCATTCATTTACAAATACATTAACTTAGACTTTCAATCTTAAAATACAGCTTTAATTCACAAATACATTACCTTAATCCATTGCAACATATGAATAAACATAACACACAAAATATTTATCCAAAGTCTGTCCATTCATGTATATCAAAGAACATTTTTCTCGATCGTTCACGCTCTACCGAGTACCGTGAATTACGTGAACGTACGGTATTTTCACGTGATGTGATCATACATGAATCATAAGTGGATAAGAATGTATTTTCGATATATTTGTACTTATTATTATTTGAAGAAATATTTTGTTATTATTTGAATGTCAAAGTGTGTTAGCTTCCTACGCTTTTACGTTATCACTACTCCACCAATAGGGATGTCGACTGGGTAAACAAAATGATATTCTAATTAATCCGTCAGATAGATTTAAAAAAATATTAGACACGTATTTTTTTGTTTTATCAAATTGATACAACTGACTTAGTTATAACGCATTAAAGTTCAGGAGTGGGGGCTTGAAACGATAATTCTTGGTCAAAAAATGTATGTAGTCACATGAGTTTTCTATGCACTATATCGTCTTAATTTTTTGTTTGTATCAAAAAAGAGAAAATACGTGTCCAATATTTTTGCGAAATCTATCTGACGGACTTATTAGATATTTTTTGTCGACATCCCTATTTTTATGTAAGTAATTTTGAATTAATCTAAAAGAATACAGCTTTAACGGTAAACATTCAACCGATTATTATTTAATTTTAAATTAACCTAAATGAATATCTACTAAATAACCTACATTACAATAGGAAACTCTGGCATTTGTGGACTACACAAATATTTACCCCGCAAGGGAATCGAACCCGCAACATCCTTTGACAGTCCAGTATGTTGACCACTCTGCCATTAGAATCGTCGACTATCGTTAAATTAACAACGTAGTAATTCCCAGAAATAATAAAACACATTTCGATGACTTTGGCCCTGATATAATTCGTGACGCAATTGACTGCGTCAAAATAAAGATGTCAAAATTGACAGATAAAATTGTTTCATTGATGACAACAGAAGTCAAATTATTTTTTGTTATTCTCTTTCTCGAATGGCCTGTGACAATTGAATGCTTTTAACCCAGTTTTTACTGATTAATTATTTTTAACTTTGGTTTGAGTAGGATTTTTCTACAGTAATTTATTTGTCGTATAATAATCAGAGTAAATAGCTGATAACAATATTATAAAAAGAAACAAAAAAAAAATTGTTTTGTATTTTGTTTCAAGTGAGTTACAAATCGAAGTTTTCAGAAGACAACGGCTGATTACATAACAATATTATAAAAAGAAAAAAGAAAAAAATATTTTTGTGTTTTGTTTGAAATGAGTTAATTCAAAAACTACTGGACCGATTGATAAAATTCTTTCATTAATCGAAAGATTAATAACCACAGAATAACATTATGGTATAAAATACTGCTGCCCGCTGTCCCTATTATATGCTTAGATCTTTAAAACTACGCAACGGATTTTGATGCGGTTATATTTAATAGCCGAACTCTCACGGGAGCGGGAACTACGCGGGTGAAACCTTGGGGCGCGGCTAGTAGGCTATAAAATATTACTTACCTTAATTTTTGAACGGGAATGCAGCTTAAACTATGACACACAGGTAGGTTAATTAGCCAAATGAAAAAATAATTCGTTATCTAGACGACCACTGTCCACAAAAGTCTCCCATTAGAACCCACATCACAAATTATCTCTAAGTAACCGCTATAATGTTCCATTTCATTTAAAAGCGTATCTTAATCCATATTTGGTGATCGTAAAAGAGTGTTCTTGAAAAATAAGCGTTATTTTTACGCAGATTCCATGCAAATATAGTACGATCGTAAAGCTGAGAGACCATAAAATGTGGTACATTCGAGAAAATAGTTTTTTATTTTAGTTTGATGCTGCGGTTTCTGAGTATATGTCAATTATTAGATATTTTTTGTGTAATAAATTAGGCGTTTGAGTTGTAAAAATATTTTTTTTAGATTGTAGACTTACTAAGAGTGTGAGCATACAAGCAACTTTTAGTAGCGAGATCGCGCGACTTTGCGGCTGCAACTATGCGACTTAAGTGATTATACGAATAAGCGACCATTTTGCAAATGCTCAGCAGTTGTTAGTTGCATGCAGTTGCTATGAGTCTTTTTATTAATACGCAAAATTTAACAATACTGGTGACTGAAACTAATGCTCCTCAAGCAATGGTGTCATATGGGACACACCTTTGCGGCGACAATATCACGCGTCTGTCAGACTTCTTTACTTACCATAGAGTATTCCCAATTCTGTGGTTGCATGTGAGGTTGTGCCTATTTGGTTGATTTGGGGGTTGAATAATGCGTTATATCATAACTATTAACACAGTAGCTACACTACAGGCTGCGATTGCTACAGCAGCTTGTGGCGAGCAATCGCCATCGCCCGCGAAGCTACATCGCGACTGGTGTCCGAAGACAGTTGTGTGTGGAGTGTAGCGATTCTCTGCAACATTGCGCGGTCGACAGCAACTCCGTAGTACAGTCGCGCGATTTTAATCGCTCGTGTGCTATTCCAAATAAGGACTATTTATAAGAAATATGTTGCACTACATAAACATGTAAATTATCAAATTTATTGGTGTTTTTTAACTTATTTACTAAGTATATTTTCGCTATGTTTTTAGTCAGGTTGAATACCTGTATCTAGGTCATGAAAAATTACACTCACCAGACTGAGATAAACGTATTATGTGAACCACAGAAACTTACTTTGTACGGAAATCGAATCCATACAACCCTTTTGTTCTGTCGTTTATTAACTCACTTATTTACATTTAGATATTTTATATTGATATAACTATCGGCGCCCCGCGGTTTAACCCGCGTTAGCTCCTCTCATATTAGTCGTAGCTTCTTCATATTATATCTTCCTTGATAAATGTGCTATCAAACACTGAAATAATTTTTGAAATCGGACCAGTAGTTCCTGAGATTAGCGCGTTCAACCAAACAAACAAACTCTTCAACTCTGTATTAGTACTAACGGCGTCTCATGGTTTCACCCACGTGGTTCCCGTTCCCTTGGGAATACGGGGATAAAATAAAACCTATGTTACTCAGGGTGAATGTAGCTTTCTAATGAAAAAAGAATTATTAGAATCGGTCCAGTACTTTTTGAGTTTATTCGTTACAAACAATCAAATCTTTCCTCTTTATAATAGTAGTTTAGATTTAGATAAATAATAATAAAATACTCATATAAGTAGTCTAAGGTATAAAGAATAAAACAACTTAGTGTAAATGTACATTTAATCAACTTTGCACAACATACGCGCGTTAGAATACATGAATTACTTCACTTTAGGTACTTTCGTTTATATAAATTCTACAAACTTCTACAATAAGTACATCACCCTTTAGAGCCCCGGAATTTGGCACAATTATACAATATATTATGTATTTATTTATATTGTTATGTATTTATTATTATATTATGTATTTTAAGTTAGTTTAACTAACGATCTATGCTAAAATAAATCCCATCAAAAACATTCTGTAAAAAACTAGCCAAGTCTCGATGGAGCTGCTTGTTTATCTCTAAAAAGTAATGAAATCTAGACAAAGTCGTGCCAAGTGTAAGGTTCTTTACTGCGATTTCTTTATTATTATAGTTAATGTTGTGTGACTTGGCCGTTGAAGGGTACACAAGGGTGCAAAACCAGGTGCTCCATGACACCATGACACTATTGACTATGGAAAATTGCCACTTGGAAAACGTTGATTCAATGCTGAATGCAAGTGTTGCACAATCAACAACTGCCTAAAATGAGACACTAGCGGCCCATTACCCAGTATGGGCTATTATCTCGCTTACACAGACATAAGTAATTACAACAGATATAACAATATGTAATCAAAATTGACTAGTACCCACTAACGTTATAAAGAATGTTCAACGGCCAAGTCACACAACATTAACTATAATAATAAAGAAATCGCAGTAAAGAACCTTACACTTGGCACGACTTTGTCTAGATTTCATTACTTTTTAGAGATAAACAAGCAGCTCCATCGAGACTTGGCTAGTTTTTTACAGAATGTTTTTGATGGGATTTCATTTCTTTTTGTTGAAACGTGGTCATAAATATTGATTTATTTTATTAGATTTTCTTATACTTATGTATTTTTTTCTTTTTAAGAGTAGTATTTTGTTATTACACTAGCAGCGCCCCGCGGTTTTACCCGCGTAGTTCCCGTTCCCGTGGGAAATTCGGTATAAAAAGTATCCTATGTGCTTCGCCTGGTACTAAGCTACCTCCCCACAAATTGTCAGCCAAATCGTTTCAGCCATTCTAGAGTTCCGTGGGAATTTCGGGATTAAAAGTATTCTATGTTCTCCTGGTTCTAAGCTACCTCCCCACCAATTTTTAGCCAAATCAATTTCGCCGTTCTTGAGTTATAAATTCCCGTTCCCATTCCCGTGGGAATTTCGAGATCAAAAGTATCCTAAGTCCTTTTCCTGGTTTTAAGCTACCTCCCCACAAATTTTCAGCCAAATCAATTCAGCCGTTCTTGAGTTATAAAATCCCGTTTCCAATCCCGTGGGAATTTCGAGATTAAAAGTATCCTATGTCATTCTCCTGGTTTTAAGCTACCTTCCCACAAATTTTCAGCCAAATCAATTCAGCCGTTCTTGAACTATAAAATCCCGTTCCCAATCCCGTGGGAATTTCGGGATTAAAAGTATCCTATGTCATTTTTCTGGTTTTAAGCTACCTTTCCACCAATTTTCAGCCAAATCAATCCAGCCGTTCTTGAGTTATAAATTCCCGTTCCCAATCCCGTGGGAATTTCGGGATTAAAAGTATTCTATGTCATTCTCCTAGTTTTAAGCTACCTTCCCACCAATTTTCAGCCAAATCAATCCAGCCGTTCTTGAGTTATAAATTCCCGTTCCCAATCCCGTGGGAATTTCGGGATTAAAAGTATTCCATGTCTTTCTCCTGATTCTAAGTTACCTCTCCACCAATTTTCAACCAAATCAGTTCAGCCGTTATTGAGTTACAATTCCCGTTCCCGATCCCGTATAATTCCCGTTCCCGTTCGATTATCCTAGTTTTTATAGTTTTCCCTTTATGTGGCCATTAAACCCTAACTCTGTACCAAATTTCAGCTCTCTAGGTTTATGGGAAGTACTAGTTCTATTTTGATGATCATGAGTGAGTGAGTGAGTGAGTGAGTGAGTGTCTGTCTAAAATACGAAACTTTGCTTTCGCTTAACTTCGGAACTAAATGACCTACAGACTTGAAATTTTATTTTAAGTATGTGATTGTATAGCTTACTGGATGACGAAAATTTCAGCGTTCTGGGCTTATCCAGAGGTTGTCAAATAGGGGCCTGAAAATGCGGCGAAAGGGTTCCTGTAAAGGATGGTACGGCAGTGTGTGCTTCGCGCTCGACTTGGCGGGGGGCACTGCCGTGCCCCCAGATATAAATGCTAAAATTACATGTAATGCAAAAATAAATGCTAAAATATAGTACCTAATATGTTTAAATATGCATGATGATATTATTATGTTAACGATATTTTAAGTAGCTTAGCAAATTATTTTAGATAAATTATTATACGAAAATACATATTTATTTTACTTGAATCCAATCCAATATTGTTTTTATCTCGTAAATTATCCAAAATTATACATATAATATACATAAAAAATAAGGTTTATTACCTTCTTTAAGTAATATTAAAACGTGGTTTTGATGTAGACTGAAAATTCAGAAACATAACAAGCGTATGTTCTCATTAGGTAACTAATTCGTGATATATGTTTTTAGTAATTACAATTAGAATGACCGAAAATCATAAAGCCACGATACATCATTCCACTGCCCGATTCAAATACAACAGCCTTTTCAAATACCATCATTTTACAAATGGCGCTCTCATACAAAACATTTTTTCCGACGCCCTAAACGATTAGATATTTAGTTTATGACATATTTATATTCTTATATCTATATATTATTATAAAATTGCTATGTATGTAATTGAAAACGACTTACTATAAATATTTAGGTCAAATGAATGTAATTTCTTGAATTGTCTCGCGTGTTATGTCATATTAACGACTCATCTCTACGAATGCAGTTTTTCCGCAATTAGCTCCTTCTAAGTTTAGGTCATATATATTCTGCGATATTTTTCGCTTAGACTTTTGAGGGATAACCCGTCTTCTTTGCGTGTCGACTCATATTTTTGAAGACCAGAACTCAGCCACTGATACAGCACTATCAGTGGCCTTGTTAAGGCTACTCGTTAAGACTGTCAATGTGTTAAATTCTTTAAATCCTTGTCACTATTATCACTACATAGTAGGTATACAAGTAAAACAAAGTCGCTGTCAGTGTCTGTCCGTCTCTATGTATGCTTAAATCTTTAGAACTATGCAACGGATTTTGAAGCTGGTTTTTTAATAGATAGAGTGATTGAAGACGAAAGTTTTTGGGATAATTTTACCCCTGCATTCTCACGGGAGTGGTAACTACGCGATTGAAACCGTGGGCAGCTAGTCTATACACCCTTATTTTGAAATTGCGATACCTTATCTCACAGCTAATGTAAACGACGGGTGACAATATAATAGTGAAGTTAGTTTTTTTCTTTTGGTTTTATTTAAAAAGTTATGATATGTCAAAGATTTTCAAAATCCCGCCGAATTTTATTGTTATTCTACACCGAACGCTGCGATACACAGCTGAGCGCGGTCATCGACCCGAGCCGTCACAGAATACTTGATAGCTAGTGTGCGGTCTGGTAATACGACATTTATTTTGTATTTTTTAAAGATAAATAATCGACTATCATTTTTGATATTTTTATTGGATATATGGATTCAGTTACTGCTACAGATATTCTGATTTTAATAAGTCCCATATTTTCAAAATAGGGGTGTATACATATATAAAAATGAAACCGGTTTTCTTTGGTCACGACATCACGCGTGAATGGCTGGACCGATTTCACTAATTCTTTTTTTGTTGTATTTGTTATTATTAGGAGAAGGTTCTTATGTAAAAAAATCTGGAAAATCAACGGGAAAATCGGACCCGTGCGAAGCCGGGGCGGGCCGCTAGTATTAAATAAAAGTTGTTTTCAATTACACCCAAAGCTTACACAAAACTTTCTTTACTAGTATAATCGTATATAAATATATTTTTATTATCTTTGCTACTCGGTACGAATACAAATTTATTTCTCCCCTCATCGCTTACTTCTAAAGTAATGGAATACACATTATTTGTTTTAACATCTAAATTCAATATTTGTATTTGTTTATTGTTCTCAGCTGTATCGTTAACTACGATATCGTCGAAGTTGTCATCCAAAGTTTCTATTTCATCGTTCTGTATTTCATTGAGAGCTGCAATAAACTTCATGCTATTCCTTCTTGTATTCTGAACGTTCACTATCTCTCCTACCTTAACATTCTGTTTATCATCTTTCAGTTTCTTACTCTCACGGTTCAATATATTCTTCTGCGAAGACGTTCTGTTACTATATCGTCTCCAGAAAGAATCAGATGTGTTCTGGCTACTCGAAAACCCAGTCGAAGTTGTAGTATTAAACGTATCGCGTCTCTGCATGTTCTCCCTCAAATTCCTACTGTACCTCATCAACTTATTTATCTTCAATAACTTTATGAATCCTTCCCTGAATTTAGATGACATCAAATTGTATAATATAGGGTTTATCGCCGAATTTAAATACAACATTACTCTACAAAAATATAAAAGTATATAGTAACCGTCTATACCTAGTGACATTATTGTCTCTGGGGGGAATACTATGATCCATAATGTTAACGCTTTGAAGGGGAGAAGGCAGATGAAGAATGACAGCACTACTGTACCTAGCATGAGGATGACTTGCTTCCTATACCGGATGACGTGTCCACTAGAGTTCGTATTTTTGCTATTCTGGGCGATAATAACAGGGTTTTCCATTAAGTTTTTGGCTATAACGCTGTATAAGACTAGAAGAACTCCTAAGGGCAGGATGAAGAATACTGCAATAGTTAGTATGAAGAATAGAGCTGACCAGAAGGTGTCTGCTTGGGTGAGGCAGACCGGGACCTCGGTGCCGTCATCGTATTCCTCGTAGGTGAATGTTGCTACGCCGAGAATTGGACTGAAAGCAAAAATAATAATATTATTATTAGTAGGTAAATTTTATATCATACTGACTGATTTCACGGATTATGGATTTGCTATGTTTTTGATCATATTAGCTACTTTTACAGACCATAAAATTTCCGCTCCGAGCGGCAGCGATTCGCTGTAGGGCGGAGATTCTGTACTTTGTAGAAGTACGCATAAAAGAGCTAACATACAATGACCTAACATTATTATTAAAACTTATGCTAACTGTCAAATTACTTCTTTATTAAGATAATCAAGTTTAAACTTATCATAGGTTGAGAATCGAACTCATGACCCTCGATCGCCAAGTCTTCTGAAAGTTTCTATTACTTACCTAATTTTGGTGATCTAATAAGCTACAAAAAAAACTGTTTACGAACTGCAGTGTGTGTGTGACGCCAAAACCAATTTTATTTTGTAGTAGAGGTACATAATTCATCCAACAAGATCACCACGCTTATCTACGTGTCGGTATCCTCAAATCCAAGCCATGTTTGTTGCACATTCCACCACATGTGCTTGAAATTAAACATGTTGAATGTTCTACGATATTCATAACAAATATCTTAAACATAACTTTACAAACTCGTGCTCCTTAAGGGAACGAAGTTTCAGAACAGCTCATTGATGAATAATTACTACATTAGATCTCTTGGGATGAATAGGTGTTATGGATTAGGTAATTATAATGGTTACATAATATTGGGAAATATAATAATAATTAAAATACATTGGCAAACATCTAAACTGACAAGAGATGTAGTTTTTATTTTAACTTGAAATATGCTTGCACTTGACTGTAACTTGCCTGATGGAAACGATGATACAGCCTAAGATGGAGCGTGCTTGCCTAGAAGGTGACTGACTCATCCGTGACTTAAAAAAAGTATTCTTATACAAAGATATTTTTTTTCTACAGAAAATGGTTTTCCATTTTTGAAACCACAATTTTTATTTATCACCCTATTCTTTTTACTTACTTCTAAATTATTACACCTAAATTGTAAACATTAGTAAAATTTTAATTGACCAGAATTAATTAACAAAACTACTGAACGGAGTGTAAAATCTAGGAGTAGTAAAACATCCACTGTAAAACAAAAATATACTAAATCTAAACGTTCTTTATATTTAAATTCTTTATATAAAACAGCTTGTTATTTTCTAGTTTTAAAAGCGAATCGTGTCACATCACAATACTTACTACGAGTACTACAAATGTACGAGCATTCACGACAGTTACCGAGTAACAAACATCAAAAAGAACCTATTAGAGTTTTATTTGTTTCTTTCTCCACTTGAGTTAAACCTTCAAATAATAGTTACTTATATTTTACTAAACTCACTGATACTACAATGTGGCTCTATTTCTTTTTGAATTCCCGTGGGATCTTCGAAAAAATACACATTTTTATATTGAGTTTAACTTAATTTTCTTGTTACAGAGCTGTTTTCCGAAAGAATAACTCTCTAGTTTAGGTCCATTGCAAGTGCTAATATTTCTGGACCTCATCAGATAGTCATAGTTTATATGACAGATAGTCATAGTTTATATGACTATCTTTGAGGGACTTTCAGGATTATTTCAATTATCCGTAGCCACTATTGATGACTTTATTAGTTCTATAGCACTCGTAACACCATATACTATTATGAATGGGAAAGTTTGTATGTTTGTTACTCTTTCACGCAAAAACTACTGTATCGATTTAGATTGAATTTGGTACAGATGTTCCTTATAACTAGGAATAACACACAGGATACTTTTTACCCCAAAATTCCCATGGGATTGGCATTAACGCGGGTAAAACCGCTGGGCGCAGCTAGTCTGCATAATTTGAAACGACGTAGATTACTATGGGTCTGCGATATCTATCCAAATATACACTCCTATTTTGAAATGATGGGACTTATTAAAATCAGAATATCTGTATCAGTAACTGAATCCATATATCCATTAAAAATATCAAAAATGATAGTCGATTACTTATCTTTAAAAAATACTTCACTATTATATTGTCACCCGTCGTTTACATTAGCTGTGTGATTAAGTATCTCGAATTCAAAATAGGGGTGGTATATTTAATAATCAATCCCATGCGAGCAAAACCGCGAACAGGAAGCTAGTACAATATAATTTGATCTGAACCGATACTTATAACTGTTATTGATCTCCTTCCAACATTATAATATATATTTTATTGGCCGCGCAAGTATCATACGGTTTAGTACTAATTTCATAAAATCGGTTATAGGGCTGTCAAACATTATATTAATAAAATATCTTTTCTATTTATGGTAAAACTAATTAAAATATGAAAAGTAAAGTGATCAACAACAATTAATTTTTTTAGCCTATATGTTTCCACAGTAGGTGTATAGCAAACTAGCTGTGCCCCGCGGTTTCACCCATGAAGTTGTAGGTAAAAAATGGAGCCCACACTTGGAACAACAGCTCGAGTCAAATACCTACGTCTCTGTGGGCCGATTTCTCTTTTTAGTCAGACCTTCTCTTTCTAGAAGTTACCTTAGTTAGAAAGAGAGCCTGCCCACAGAGACGCGATAGTGATACATATAGGTATTCGAAGTGTCGACTCCATTTTTACCTTTAACTTCATGGTTTCACCCGCGTAGTTCCCGATCCCGTGAGAATTTCGGGATAAAATAGCCTATGTTCTTTCCCGGACCATAAGCTACCCCTGTACCAAATTTCAAGTCAATCGGTTCAGTAGTTTGGAAGTTAGCAGACAGACAGAGTTACTTTCGCATTTATAATATTAGTAAGGTTTAGTAAGCATTCTGACACTCTGATATATGTGCGGAAATCTGCACAATGTTTTTATTTACCATAAAAGCATCGAATTAACGTACTTATGAATTCGAAAATAAATTGGTACGTGCTGGTGATATAACCTGGCAACTTCCAAATGGAAATCATAGGTCCTAATAATCTAAGGCCTACTACGTCATCGACGCTCTTACTTTTTTACTTTAACTAGACTACCGGCGCCCCGCGATTTCACCCGCGTAGTTCCCGTTCCCGTAGGAATATGGGGACAAAAATGCTAAAAACCTTCCCACTGAATCACTCTATCTATTAATAAAAACCGCATCAAAATCCGTTGCGTAGTTTTAAAGATCTAAGCATACATAGGGACAGAGAAAGCGACTTTGTTTTATACTTAGTAGTGAATAGTGATAAAAATATAAGATTTATCAGTTCTAATGTGTGCCACCCCTATCAACTTAATATGACGTTGGTTACTTTTACGAGTGCCTTTTTATCTTCTAAATTAGGGGCGGTGCGTTTAAGATTGAACGCGTACTCTTCTAATCATATTTTTATAATAAAACTGGATATGGTTTTCAGTTTATTTATTTATTTACTTGCTATTATGTTATATAGGGTTTAGGTCAAAAAGGATTGGGATTGGAAATACTTACTGAGAAGTAGCTAACTTAAGGATTAAGAGAGAGAAGATATCTATCATCATCATCATCAGCTCATATAATGTCCCCACCGAGGGACACGAGCCTGCGACCCGCGGTTTCACTCGCGTAGTTCCCGTTCCCGTGGGAATTTTGGGATAAAACATAGCCTATGTTTTTCCCCGGACCATAAGCTACCCCTGTTTCAAATTTCAAGTCAATCGGTTCAGTAGTTTAGCCGTGAAAAGGTAACAGACAGACAGAGTTACTTTCGCATTTATAATATTAGTTAGGATTAGGATTAATTATTATAGTAGCTGGTGGGAGGCTGCGAAGGATAGGGAGAGTTGGAGATGTTTCGGGAGACCTTTGCCCAGCAGTGGGACAATGTGGGTTGACAAAAAATCTGGACACATATCACATACCTACCTCCAAACAAACATACAGAAAATAAAGAATATAAAACACCCAAACGGACCCAATAGTTGCCTTGAGCAGGAATCAAACCCTTAAAGACATTCAACAAAACAAGAATCCTTCATGTTGGAATATTTTTTAGAATCAGCCAACTTCCTGACCTCAAAAACTTTCGGAATTTATTTAAATCAGACAAACATTCTCTGACCCAATTTCAACAAAAACACCTTTATCAAAAGAATAATTTGTAAAGTCAAAGTAAACGAATGTTCCAGCGGCGTTGTTAAAACAAACATCAAACCCGGCACCTCACTGAGTCACCTATTGTTTGCACACAATGGGGACATTACTTTAACTCGGTATCTTGCAATAACTCCAGTTGCACGGATGCTAATCTGTACGACACAGTGGCATGATAGCTAGCAAGATTTGCAGTAGGCGTGCTACGAAGGTTTCTTTTCTAAAGAGAGTTGAAAACTAGCGCTACGTCACACCGGTGTTTTCTTCGAAGGTCATTTAGGAAGCATCTAGTGTTATTTCTGGTTTTAAAGAATGTCTGTAACATAACTCCCGCGTGAATAAATAAATACGTATATGGTAGGTATTGACCATTATTTTGTTGTCCCGAAGTCATTTTAAAACTAAGTTTCTCCAAAAGGAGTTGTGGGAACTTTTGTAAGTGGAATATTTTCTCCCGCTTTTGCAACGTTTTTTATTCGTAGGGTGATTTTATAAAGAAAAGCCTAAACTACTTTCCTAGATAAATGAGCTATCAAACACAAAAATAATATACTAATCAAACTAGATATTAGGGCATTCAACCAAATAAACAAACAAACTCTTCAACTTCACAACATTATCTACAGTTAAACCATCTTACTATAATCGCCACACTACGTAAGATATTCGTCGGACTTGCCGGTACATAGTAAATAAACATCTGCCAGTATTGAATGGAGCCGCTTCCCACATACAAACATCACATAGATATACCGAAACAATTTACTGTTGCAATATGTTAATACCTAGCGCTACACTATTAATTTGGATTAGGAATGATACAATGTATCGTGATTTTAGTAGTTTATGTTTGGTTAACTAGATTAAATTTGTAACCGATCGTTAAACTAGCAGCGGAACTTTTTTTCTTTCGTACTAGTTGAAACTTTTCAAAAAATAAATTTCGCCAAAAAAATGCTTCTCAATGAGTCTTTCTTCACAATGTATATCTTGATGTGATTTTCAATTTAGTAATATGATTTTCTGTCTTCTAAGACTAGCAGCGCCCCGCGGTTTTACCCCCATAGTTCCCGTTCCTGTGGGAATACGGGGATAAAATATATAACCTTCCTCGATAAATGACCTATCTAACAATGAAAGATTTTTTCAAATCGGACCAGTATTACCTGAGATTAGCGCGTTCAACTAAACAAAAAATCAAACTTTTCCGTTTTATATAATATCTTCTAAGATAATAGGAAGATTAGGGCGTCTTACCATATTGCAGCATACCTAATCAATCACTCTGTTTCATATAGCACTGACCTCTAACCTACCTAGGTTTATCATCCGTATATAGGGTATTAGGAACTTTATTTACGCCCAAACCAATGAAAGGAATAAGAACAATTTATTATAGCCTACATAAAAATAGAACAGATAAATATTTAACAAAAAACCCTTTGCCATTTGAATCGTAAATTGTAAATATTAACGTGAATTAAATCTTATAATAGTTAAAGTTAAAATAAGTAATAGATTTTGTAGATTTGTTTGTGTTCAAAACTATGAGGCCTAGGACAATAAATTTTGATGATTCTGGTAGGCAACGGTTTCCCCTATCCCCCACATCCCGTTGGTCCACTACTTACGGGACACCCTGTATATGTAACTCAAAGGTGACTGACTGATTGACTGACATAGACATCTATATCAACAGCCCAAACCACTGGACGGATCGGGCTGTTTGGCATGCAGGTAGATGTTATGATAATAAAAATAATAATATAATAAACTAAGACTTTGAGTTTGATTTACGATAACAATATAAACAATAAAGCTCGTTGACCTCTAATAAATCAAGGTACTTGAGTAAAAACAAACGTGATGTACTCCATACAACTTATAGAGCACCATTTGACAAAGTAAGGGTGAGGGCAAACGAGCGAAATTTTGTAAGTTCTCTACTCATGTAAAATGATTTACATTGCATTCGGTTTCATACTCAAGTTCTGTTTGTGTATGACGCAAAATGCGTTGTCTGCTGAGTAAGAGTTGTTATATTAATCGAATTTCTGTCAGGGAGTTTAATTTGTACGATGCAAGTACTCTATACAAATATTAGGGTAACAAGTGAAATTACATCCGTCCGTATGGCAGCCTAAAACTCTGGTTTTTAGGATAGCGGTATTGTCATATAGCGGCCGTAATACAGCAGCGAATGACGTTAGTAGAACGTATTACATAGACAAATTAGACATATTTAGATAATGTTTTACTAACATCATTCATTCAATTTCAGTTGAACGTTAATTAGGCGACTCATTTTACGTCACTCACAAAATTACTTATTTCGGCGACTTAAAAAACGCTCGTCTGTCCGCACCCTAACTCCAATATTAATATCAAGTATTCTAAATCTGGTACCATTCTGTGTCACTGTGACTTTACCGCGACTTTACTGTGACTTGTAATCTGTCAAGTGGTACCATTACTCATGGATTTGGGTCGGATAATGCAAAGGTTCATTTGTAAGAGAAAATATTAGAAAAGTAGTGAATTTAGGGTTTAGTTAGAGTTATGTAGTTAGCTCATAGTTTATCGAAATAAATAGTATGAAGTTGAAGAGTTTGTTTTATTGAAGGTGCTAATCTTAAAAACTAACTAAACTTCAAATTGAAAAAATATTTTAGTGTAAGCCCATTTATCATGGAAGGTAATTTAGGCTAAAGCTTACTAGTTTAGCCCGGAACCTACTGGTTTCTATACTAGCTATTAACGCGACAAAATAACTTGATTTTTCTTATTTGTATTGGATGGGCCCGAAACCACTGGACCGATTTAGGTAAAATTTGGTACATACATAGGATTATTTTTCATCCCAAAATTAGGTACCGCGTTATCGGGATTAATACGCGAGTAAAAGTACAGGTAAGGATTCTTTCTTTTGCTTACGGTTCCCATATGAGGGTATCGCAAAAATACAAAAAAATGTAAATTCTTTTACAACCTACAATCATTTATTCTCCGTGAAATACTAGGTTACAAAAGTTATTCAACATAGATTGGTCGATCTTGTTTTCCAAAACTTTTCGTGTTGATTTGATATTCGTGCAAACATTCGATTTGAACCAGGAACTGACGGTGTTACAATAAACAAACGTTATTAATTTAGTTTGTTAACTTTGGACTTTTATCGCATTCTTTTTACTAATGGAACGTGGTTTGGCACGCACTTGGACGATTGTTTTAAGCTTGTGTTATGTAACAAAAAGTCAGATACTTATAGTTATACATGTATACTCGTATCTTAAAATTAAAAAAAAAAAACAAAATTCAAAAAATATTTATTCAATTAAGGCCTCAATGAGGCACTTATGAACGTCACTGAATCTACCACAAAGCAATGTTAATGATTTTGCTGGAAGTAGGGTAAGGTAGTTCGATTCCCGGTCAAACCAAATATTTGTGTGCGTCATCATTAATAAATCTTGTATTTATTACTTAAAAATTACTTAGTAAATTAAACATTTTCACAAAAGTTTTAATTAATTTTAATTAACAGAAAAACTCCACCCCTTTCTTTATTTAACTAGAACCAATCGGAGATTATATTCTTTCAGATATGTAATTTATATATTAAAATACATATTATGTGTACAAATCAGTCAAAAAATTACGGTTATAAGGTATCATACATAAAATAAATATAACTAAATTGAGTTCCCTCCCCTTCCCCAAACCCTCCTTCTATTTTGAAGTCCGTTAAAAATAAACCCCTTGTAACTTTATTTATACACAAAAGAACAACAAAATGGCGCTACTTGTCCGCTTCTTCATCTCAAGTAGTTTCAATTACCCACCATTTTGAGAGCTGTAGTAAAATATTTTTATATTTATGAGTTCCGTAGTAAAAATATTCATTTTATTAAGGGAAATGAGGTCGAAGAGAATAAGGTTTTATCAACATTCTTTATTGTAATTTTACTAATATTGTAAACAAGTGAGTAATACAAGTTGCGCGTGGAAGGAATTTCCGAAAAATTTCCTCTAAATATGGAGAGAGCTGAAGACCGGTCATTGGGAGAGGTATATGTGCAGTAGTGGACGAATGATCATCATCATCAGCTCATATATGTCCCCACCGACGGGCTCGAGACTACCCTGAATTAGGGTGATAGAGAGTAGTGGACGAATACGTATAGTAGATGCTGATGATAAAATTTGTAGATGGATGGACTTTTTTAACCTAGGGGAAGTTATTAGTTTCTAAAAAAACAATTTAAATGCCAGTAAGCTGTGTGTTTTATTAAACTATGAATGGGTATATGTTTCTTTCTCTTTCACGCAAATTCTACTGCACTCGATTTCAATAAAGTTACATATACATAGTGTCAGACTACGAAGTGTCTGATGCTACGAATAGCGAAATGCTACGAATAGTGAGGCATTTCTAATATGCAGGAACAAAACCAAATGGCATACTTTTTATTCTATGATCTAAAGAAATTCGAACAAAGCGGGACTTACCGTGGTTTTATGAGCTCCGAAGTAAAAATGTTTATTAGGGTAAATAAGGTAAAAGAAAAAGTTTTATTAACTTTATTATAATAATAAATAATAGGCAAATAAATCACAATAACAAACGCTATAATATTCAACACAATATTTTAAAGATACAGGTACAAAATTATATACAAGTAGGTTTGTTTAAAGCTTACAATAATGTAGATAAATGACACATTTTTATTTATAATACCAATAGAACAAAATTATTTATTATTCAATGTACAACAGGTTTGAAATAAAAGAAATCATTATACTTATTGTTAAAAGAAAATATGATGAACTAAAGAAAAGTGATGATATTTTTCAGTAAAAAAAATAAATTTTCATATTATTCAATAGGAATCTAATATCAGTGATTTAAAGTTACTATTATTCAATTATTTTAATACTTCACTAGATTTAAGTAGATAATACTTCTCATTTCTAACCTATATTCTTATATTCTGTTATGTCTCTTTATTGTGAGCTCAGCTCACACATAATGATTTCACTTTTTTGAGATAGGTACCGAATATGACTGAGATTGGTCGAAAAATTCGATGAAATCCGGTCATAAGGCCTTTCTAATAGTGATTAAATTATTAAATTTTTCGAATTCGAATCAGGTCATGACGGTGAATTACACATTTATTTGGCAGATTTGAGATTGGTCAAATAGATAGTTTGTTCTACATTGATGTAGTAACTGTCAGCGCATACCTACATGGTATTTTTTTAGACAAAGATAAAATGCCCTCAGTAAGTGTGCACATTTCCTTAAAGCGTACCCAACACACTTTTACTCTATACATCTATACAATCCTAATACTACACTCACACGAAACTCTCAGGTAAATCATAGTCTACACTCTTAGACTTTTGAAATGCAACCACACAATCTACTTTAATCTTCTGATACGTCACCGATTTCTTACTCTCTCCATCCATACTTTTCGCTTTGGCACTATTAATGAGCACACTACGTCTTAGAGAGCCGTGGTTTTTATTACACACTCTTTCAAGTCTATCAACATCTGTCCTATTAGTTTTATTGGAATGATCTATCTCACTTATAATTCTATCATCCAATGCGTCTATATTACCTTCGCTTTTCATTCTATTAATAATATGAGTTTTGTTGTTTGCACAAACTGGAGCCGACTGCTGTCTTACAAACGTTCTGTTTGCGAACAATCTTTCGAAAAGACTCCTTGTTTCTGTATCATCTTTTATTTCTGAGTCAACGTCACTTTTATCAACACTACTTCTGTGGCTGAAGAATTTCTTTAAACTGTTCGTTGTACGTGTCAAACTACTACTAGTTGTAGAGCCATTAGTAACAGTCCTTTGCACTCTTCTACTCAAATCATCTGACTTATTATAACAAATACATACCTTACAGAACCCAATACGAAATTTAGAAGACATTAGATTGTAAAGTATAGGATTTATAGCGGAATTTATATACAGCATGACTCTTGAGAAGTATAAAATGTTGTACCATTTCTCTGGGGTGATTTCGTCGTATAATTCTGGGGGAGTAATAATTATCCACAAAGTTAGGGCTCTGTACGGCATGAGGCATAGAAAGAAGCAGAGAACAACGGTTCCTAACATGAGGATGACTTGTTTTCTTGCTCTAGCGTTGTAAGGGTCGAAGGTTTTGTTCATCACGACCTTAGAGGCAGCAGTGATGAGATTTTTGGCAATGACAGTGTAGAGAACAATAAGGATGATTAAAGGAAGGAGGTATAATAGAATGATGATGGTGATGAAGAAAGTGATTTGCCAGAAAGTGACGGCTTGAGTGAGGCACTGGGAGTACGAGGTCCCGTCTTCTTTGGTGATGGTTTGATGCTCAGCTATGGCCAGGATCGGACTGTAAGAGAAAATATTAATCAATTAGTTTCATTGAATAAAATTTGATTGATGAATTGAAAGAGTGGTATTAGAAAAGTTTTGTTTGGTTTTCACTTTTCAACTTGCTTTATTGATTGGCTATTCCTCCTCACTATACTAATATTATAAGCCAGTGAGATCTTTGCCTTGCTGTAGAATCTTACAGTCTTTACTATGATTTGATTAACAAAGTAATTATAAGTATGTAAGATCTCACAGCAAGAGAAAAGTGTTCCTTTACCTATTCGTACAAAAATTAATGAGTTATATTTATTGGATTTTCTGATACCACTTCTAAAAATATTATGTACAACTAAACATATAATCTATCTACACATATAGATACAGGTACACATTAATATACAAGTAAGTAATATTAATGATTAATGTTTGTGAGTAACATAATAACATTAACAAAATAAATAGCTTTTAATTGCTATAAATTATAAGAAGAAAATATTACGTTCCCAAAATGGTGATGACAAAAAATAAAAAACTGTGAAAGTGATAGTTCACACAAATACCTTACGTTTTATTTGGTCTATACGTTTTTTTTTTTTTTATGATAGAATAAAATGCTCCTATGAATTAGGCAGCTGTTTTATTTATTGCCGCCCTGTAGATAGCCTAAATCTATGAAAAGCGGTTGATAAAAATTATATGCTAAAATATATCTTTATAGATTATGGAACTACTGGAATGGATTGCGCTATTTCATATGTAGATAATAATAAAATAACTAGTAGTACAGAAAGTATTTTCCAAGATAAAACGGGGTACGGACCAAAATGAAGAATGGCGCGAGTACCTATGTACATAGCTATTAATAAAATAGAAAGTCTTAGTTTTCACGTCAAACGCATTTATAAAAAAACGTTACTATACAAAATGCTTAACATGAAATAGTATCTCACTACAAAACCCACTTAAGCTGCATTACGAGACAGTAAAATATTGCACTTTTCATTAAAAACAAGGCAAGGTTAAAAACATTCTCTTAATAGTTTACTTCATTGTCTACCGAGTTCTATTTGCAATAGGACTTTGAATAATTCATAAAATGGTGCATAAAAATGTATAGTGTACTTTGTATATTCACAAGTGCAATTGACACTTTTCTACAAAAGTACAGTCGTGGTAAAAAAAGGTTCGTCACCTTAAGATCTATTCTCGTTTGTTCAGTATGACCGATAATCTGTTTTGCTATGAAAATGACTTGTGTCGCTAGACGTAGCTCAAAGATGTCACACTATTTTGAACCTAGTTGTCATAGTATGTTAGTTTAATTTTATACGCAGTTGTCTGCTTCATGCTTTAGTTTGAAAAGGTATTAGGAGATTGCGACTTAGGAAATGATGTAATTATATAAAATTGTACCCTCTCTCTAATTGCAGAGTCTTTACGAGGCATCACAGGATCTACAACGAGGATTCTTAGTATGTTCATCTAGGTACCGAAAGGTATAACTGTGCAAATTTTCAAAACTACACGAATTATTTCCCTTGCCAAGCGTTAATTCTCCCAGACCATTATAAGAACCCTATGTATGTTATGTGATATGCAATAAATAATTTTAATTTGAAAACAGATTGAAAAGTGCCGAAGCTTTTCCTACCCTGATTGTACTAGAGCTTCGACGACTCTTTTGAACATGCTCGATTTGTGTCTCAAGGAAACTGAGTCAATTTACATTTTAGTTGCGATAAAGTCGTACTACTCTTTGACGTAAGCTGTACTATTTTTAAACTTTGAATCGGTACTTTCTGCGTTATTTTATATGAGTACTCGTACCTTTGCTTGAACGTTTGTTTATAACAAAGATAAATAACAATGGAAAAATGTCATGCCGATTTTTTACTTTTCGACTTCTAATGTGGATATCTAAATAATAAACATTAATGAATATTTAAAATTAAAGTTAACCAACTAAGTTACCCTGATTTGTAACCGTTCATTTCATTAATTAGCTTTCGCCATAAGCCAGAGTCTAGTGTGGGAATCATCGACGCAAAGATGTTTTATTGTTTATGGAAATAAAGATGTATTTTTTATAATCCGTGTAAAAAATTTACTCTTTACTAAAAATACAGTTATAATGGCGAAGATATCCTACGATAAAATCCACTTTGGAAGTCGGTAATACTCGCGCGAAGTTAAAAACAGTCAAATTCAATTGTTTTTTATTTGCAAAGTTAACGTAATCGTCCTAATTTATTTCATTACTAAATGCATTTGTACCAAAACAACAATTTATAGCTAGTGTGTTTGTCTGTTACCGAATAACGGCTGAACAACTAAACTTATTTTCAAATAGCTGTGCCTGGTTTTACCCGCGCGGAACCTTATCCCGTGGGTATTTAGGGATAAACTTTAATCCGATTAAAAAAATCTTTTACTGCTAAATAGCTTATTTATTGAGGAAGGCTATATGCTAATATCATTACTCTACGACCAATAGAAAAGGAGTTAACGCAAGTTAAACCAAGGGGCGGCGCTAGTAGATTTGTCTTTATCACGGACGGAAAACAAGAACGTCTATAATTGTATCAATATATTTTCGAGAAACTATAAATGGACATCACTGCTCACTATTTAGCCTAAATAAACAATAGTAAATCTGTCCAAGTATGTATTTTATTGGTTTCATCCAAACTAACGGCAACAATTTGGTTATTTACCTTAGAAAGTGGGGCAACACCTTTTTTGGAAGTTCCGTCCGAAATTATAGCAGTGAACGGTGTTTGTACTACAAAAATACATTGATTTTTAAACAGTAGTTTTGTAATGAGCTTTTCTGGTTGTATTTTTAAACTAGGTGAACTCGTGAATCTCGTTCCAACCACGGACAAACGAACCACCACCTCCATAAATGGGGTTTATGGGAGTCACCACAGTGCGATTGTGGAGCACTTGACCAGACCCTGTCCCATGTGGTAAACGAATGCCCGCTTCGCTGTTTCTCTGGCGGAATATCGGAAGTCCATAAGCTTACACCTGCCGCTATAAGCTGTATTCATAACCTGGTCATTCAAATCTGATCCTCGCAGGATTAATGCCATACGCGATGATGACCAATTTCTCTGTTCCTAAGTTTATATAAGACGTCTACCATCTATCCATAGCTTCGGTCAGTTTCGAACTGAATGAGAATGTGTGTACGGTTAAGCTCCTTATTGAAGAAACAAAACAACGTACATTTTCAAAGTTTGTGAATGTGAATCTATTTTTAAATCCGCCAAAACACAGATAGTAAACAAAAAAAATATATACCTAATCTATGTAACAAAAGTAGGAACCATACATTTTGTTAATACCCCTAAAAAAATACTACATTACTCTATTCTTAATAATATAACCGTCTAACGTCTATCCCATTTTCCTTATACTATCTCTCGCTAATCCGTATCAAATGTCGATTGTGTAATCTCAAGGATGTTTGTCGTCTCTTGGCCATTGCCCACTCGCGATCATTACTAATGGGACATGATTCGCTTTTGAGATAGTGGCGTTGGAGCAAACTTATTTTTATTGCGCAGACTATGTGTGTTTGGATAGATGGAACAGGATATAATACTTATAGATTTTAATGACTTATTAAGTGACGACAATTCTCGATTAAGGATACTTTTATAGATATTATGGATAACACAAAGTAAAGTTATAAGGACGATATAATTTCCCATTATTATCTTGTTAATACAGTAATTGTGCTTAAATTGGGATTTCATCAACACGATAGACACTTGATTATTCTTTTGGAAAATAGAAAACATACATTGTTCGGTTTAGGAAGTTAGGATTTTAGGAAATCCCCCCCCCCTAGAGGGAGAAAATGGGGAAAAACCAAAATTTGGCCAGAAGTCATTATTCCACGCGGGAAAAAACTAGATTGGTACAATACTGGTCCTGGATCTATATTTAAACGCGGGTTCAAGAACCTAGAGCATCCTTCTATACTTTTTCACATCGTGTGACTTACTTAACATCGAAAATAAAGCCATTCACATTCCTATTATTCTTATTGAATAATTTAATTGCTTTTTTATGAACACTTAATTTTTATGTTATTATTTTTATTGACTCCCCTTCTTTGGCTTGTTTTCCGTTTACGCTGTGACGAATGAAAGTAATTTTTCGCTTATAATAACTAGTAAATGTCATAGGTTATTTGCTAAAATATTGTTTTTTTAGAAACTTCTACATAATCTTAAAATAACTTGAAACTTACAAATTCTTAATTACCCAATTCTTAACCGAGGCCTTAGTAACAAAAAATACAATTATTTAAAGTGCATTTCCTATTGTTTTATTTTTCAGGCGTTCCAGTATCACACACGGCTTCGTTATTATTTTAAAACCCTATTGATCGTCGTATTGTAAAATTTATAATACTTAATTGATATTCTTTTCTCCGATACAAAGAATTTGAAAGCTCTAATTTCTGTCGGTTAAACGTATGGTTTCTATTGACGATCGCAATTTCCTTTTGATTTCATTCTTGAAAGTGAAAGACCAAAAGAAGTATATACAATCAAATAATTAGACCATGTTTCGAGGAAATGTTAAATATTTCCGAAATAAATACCCATTGTTGATTTATAGTAATAATTGACGTCAAAAGTTCCGCGTTGGTTATTTTTGTATGGAAAAAACCATTTAACTCGTGACACTGTTACGATTACCGACACCCAGTATATGTCTTTCTTTAATTGTTCAAGTTTTCACTTCTGTCAGCACTCCCGGAGTGCCACTGTATTTGATAATACTTCATAATATACTTTAATAGATGTTAGTTCTTAATTAGATCCTAGTATTCTCAAATACTTATACAGAACAATGACCAAAGTAAGGGTTTCAGAATTATAACTATAAGTATGTAATTAATACACTTTATGTACAAAAACTAAATTACATCGTACAACTAAAAGCGTAACTATATACAAAAGGAAACGTCATTACATCCAACCACAGACAATATAGGTTGTAAACACATATTAACAAGCCTGTAAAAATTAATAGTGCGACACAAGCAGTGATATCCACACAAACACATACATATACATATAAAGCGTTTTACATAATAGCTGTTACATTTAATATATGAAAGCGAAATTTACCTTGCTGTAAAAAGGTTGTGAGCATCTGAACCGTCAATGCGTTCATAGTTATCGTTGGCTGTTAGTTTCATTTCACTCAATGGATTGCAGGGGTGCGTAGCCTTTTGCGTAGCTGTTTTTTTGTGGTCCATTTTTTTTATGGTTTTTGTATCTTGTTTTATGTGATTGAAGGTTTGATATTTTTAGTTATTTTTCTTAATCTTAATTTTTTAGAACTTAACGTTTAATCAAAATGATTATACATGATAGTTTAGCTAGAGAATAAGTACCTGAATTAAATAGTAAATAAGTAATAACCTAATCTTTTAACCTTATAAATAATATCATAATGGATTGCCAGTTGGCATATACAAAGAATAAAAGCGTCTCTCTCTCCAGATATTACACTACGATTGCTCAATCATTTCAAACATATATTTTATTCGAACTAGGAAATCTTTATTTGAAAGGAGCAAAAGCCATTATGCCGAGGCGTTAATAAATAAAACCATATTATTTTCTCTTTCGACTTAAATGAAATACCCAACAACAATCCCTATAGATTACAATACAAACAACAAAATGAAGTGAATAGTTGAAGAGCGATTGCATTCTGCAAATTCAATATGGCGCCCAAGACTTATTTATTACAACGCCATCTATTGTTAGCTTAAAGTACTTTAAAGAAACAAACTATGGCTGTCTCGAAGTCCAATAACGCGAAGTGTATTAAAAATTCTTTAGGGTAATGTAGTTTGTGCTATGTTGGGGATGTTTGCGTTCTATTTTCAAATATTTATATAAGGAATTCAAGTAAGAACTTCAGATGTGTTATTAAAAATCTTGTAGGGGAAAGTCGATGCGATCTTAATGAAGTTTAAGTTTAGAGGTAATTTTGAATGTGGATTGTATTCTATGGTTCTTTATAATTCAAACGATTGTCGAAATCAATAAAATTGTAAGGGCTAAAACAAGGATTTTATTTAGTTAAATAACATTCTATTCTTTTTTTATTTGCGGGAGGGGAGGCTTTTAGACATCTCTGTGGTGGATCAAGTACTCTGTAAGTAGATGATAACCCTATTAAAAGAATAGAGAGACTTACAGTAAATAGACTTAAAATGAAAGTTTGATTTTAACCAACTTCAAAAGTAATAAGTATCTTAATTCGGTTGTATTTTTGTGTTTTTTTTCCTGGCACCGTGTATTTTTGTGTTTGTTACCTCATATCATCGTTATTGAGCCACAATCTTTCTGTGCCGGTGACAGCGTCGTCGCTGTAATCGCATCTTTTGGTTGTCAGTATAATGAAATCCAAATGATATTAGAATCAAAATGACAATAGTAGCTTCCAATATTGGCCGCCGGCACAGAAAAGATTGTGACTTAATATTGAACAGATTTTCATTTGTTTTCTGAACTTTCCTATTGGACTCATATTTAACCAACTTCTTCATGGTCAGCTTTCAGAAAGGTACGTTCTATATTTAAATTAACAAAAGAAATTAAAAACAATGTTCGAAATTCAACTACAATCCATACAAGACGTCTTAAAAAGATAAACAAAAAAAACGATGTTCCAAATTCAACTACAGTTCACACAAGACATCTTAATAAGATAAACTAGACGTGACGTAACTAACGTGAACCGAGCGACAATAAATTTAAACGTAGCTTAACGTTACACACCAATGCGATACAATATACAACTGATATCTTGAACAACTGTATTTTGTTTCGAATTAAATATACTGTGGTGACTGTAGACAATAACATTAGTTCACAAAAAAACCTGGACATTGACATCTGATGCAGGATTAATGGCATACGCAATGATGACTTATAAAAAAAAACAAGTTGTTATAGGAATCCTGTTTTAATACTGGACCATACTGCCTATCATGACTGTGCGTGATAAAATATAAAGACACCGCGAAATAATATCGATTTCGCGAGAATGACCGCGAAAATGAATTATGGCGTAGTACTATATGATAAAATTAAATATGGCGGCTATATTTATTATATTTTGACAGTTGGATGTTGATAAATTGCTTTATCTATCGCGTTTTCGAAGTCATGCTAGCCCAGCTGGTCTTAACCAAAAAATATAGCAGAACGCACAAAGGACCCAAAACAGGAGATCTAATTTCAAAAATCTGTCCATTTACGGGAACATACACATATAAGAGTACTAAGAAGTTTAAAAGACCCCTTTAAAACAGTTTATTCTTAGAAAATACATCAGAATTTTCCACACAACATTTTCAAACACTACAATATCGAAAATGATTTATACTCCTTCAAAATAAACCAAACCAATACTCGAGTGCAAAAATGCAAGAAATTGGTGAAAAATGTCTTCAACGTTAGTAAAACTATTGAGGTCCTAGTTTAAGAAGAGGCAATAAAATGCAAAGCTGAACCTTCTTGCAAGTAACGTTCAACCCGGTGCACCTTAGTTCTTTACAATAAGGTTCATTTTACAATAGCCTTAAATCACTGTCTGTTTTATAGCGAGTTAAGATCGTGTTAGAGAATTTAAGAGTGGCTTATGTACTCTTTAGTAATCTGTGTAGCATACAAATGGAAGGATATGAAAAGTTTATTGGTTATAAAGTTGAGTACAAAGTAAATTTAGACAAATCAGTTCCGTTCCCACTGTTGGACGTGTCTTTTCTTGTTTTATGGCCATTGTCGTGATCCAAGATGGCACAGTTATTTGATTTCAGTGTTCGGATATTCTAGAAGTTTCAAATGTTCTCCTTTACTGGGGTTGTTCCCGACTGAATTCGTCATTAGTATGTTAGTTGTTTAGCTGTATAATCTACTAAAAATCTACCTTATGAAACTTCAAAAGCTTTGAGTTTTTGCTTTGAAATTTTATTGTTATGTTAATATCGCAAAATAAATTAATTTATCGTACAGGCTTATTGCCAGTTGGTACACTTCTACTGCCAATTCGTACACAATTTTTATCATTCTTTCCATAGTTTAACTTCCAGTTTGTGTGTAGTTAAAATTTGTGATTAGTTTTTGTTCTATTCCAATCAATTCCCATTTTTGTGAACGTGGTTTGAGAGGCCTTAAATTGCCGTAAGACAGTTTATTTGTAACTACCACGGGAAGTAATCTCCCGATGACCACGTCAAATAAATTTGTAACTACATTTGAAGATATAAATAAATTGATTGATTGATTTATTCCAACTACTGGACACCAGTCCACTTTATTTTTAGGGCATTGATCCACGCAGGCTTATTTTACTTAGAGGTATCATAGAGTCGTAACATGCAAACTTAACAGGAATACGACAAGCTCATATCCATTTTAATATCAAGAAATATACACCGTTTTAAGTGTACCCATAAAAAGTGCTTTTTACGCATATGAGGCCAAATATTAGAATCCGTCACCTCAAAATCAGCACTCGTAACTAACTCACACTACTTTTATACTTTCACTAAAATTCCGCCAACATATCTCCAATATGAACATAGCCTATCCATTTTGCCTTACACAGTATGGTCCTTAGAGATATGAAACTATAAAGTCTGATATTTTGGCTAAGGCACTATTCACATGATAAGTTGATTGGGGACTTTGATGAAAGGACCTCAACTTAGTGGCTTCCGTCCTATACAAACCTTGAATTACGAAGTTGTAAACGTGTTTATGGATATTTTTTTGGAAAATATATTATTTTTGTGTTATTTTATATGATTTTCTGTTTTTATCCCATAGGCATTGGGATTAGGGTTTAGGCAATTTTGTAAGATTTTGAAGAATGAATGAGATTAGCGTTTCCAAACTTGATTCAGGTCGAAGATTGAATGAAAGACAACAAGCGTGGTGATTACGAAAACAAATTAGGTACATCAACTTTACAAAAATAATTCTGGCACTTATCTGAAAGTAGATCCTTGAAGATAAAAATCAACTAAGTTGATAAATTACAGAGTAATGAAGAAACAAATAAGAAAACAACAGAATTGAGAACCTTCTCCTTTTTTGAATAACTTTCTATTCCTACATCAACATTGTTAATACATACTACTCATGACGAAGGCAAGTATATAATACATATTTATCAACTCTCAAGAGTGTCATATTTCTATAGCGACATTGACCTATACAAGCAAAATACAAAGACAAAACAATTTTTCTCCAGATAAAAAAATGTTCAGAATATTCTGGAAAACAAACAATTCATACCGGTTATTTCACACCGGAATTCAGACAATGGTGAAAATATCACACTTTTCACTCACAACAGCGGAAGGGTAGATAAATGTTGCTATTTTTCGTTGCTTCGCGAATTGTTCCTATTTTTTGTCGTCGCTGCTTTATAGACCAATGAGATATTGTTTTGATTGAGTGTTGTATAAATTATATATTTATTAACGGTGTCATGGTTAGTGAAGCAATATTTTATTCAACCATGAATGAATAAAAGTTTACTATTGGATGAAGTTTAAATAGTATTCTAAAGATGTTCTTTTATTTGACTTTAACTTAAGAGATTTACGAGTAAAATCATATTATTTATTTTTAATATGTCTACTTCAGCCGAAATTTTTCAGCAAAAAAAGCCAAAAACTTCCGCGATTTTAACAATCACAAAAACCTTAGAATAATTAGTATTAAAAAGGTCTAGATTTTTTTAACATTTGTTTGTAGCATTTTTAATGAAATATATGAATTACTTTTCCACATAAATAATTCCATTAAATAGCCATTTAATTACCTTCTGTTGACAAAATTCCTAGAAATAATTTAACAAAGCAGTCGCACCCAGAAACTTTCCTCTAAAAACCTTCGCAACTGAATTCAATCTCCAATCCAGAGTACCAGGGCGTTATAAACTAAAGGAAGTGTTCTCAGGGCACTGGTGTGGCTCATTTGCTTCAGTAATAACTTACTCAAAGTAACGTTCCATCTTGTTTCAGGGTAACTGAACTGAAATTCGCGTATTTACCATAATGTACTCTTTGTTATGTAATTATTTGTTGCTGAAAGGCTATTGTGTATGATGTATATATATTTTGTGTAGTGGGGAAATGTAATTAGTTAAGAGGATCATTCATTGGTATATAAATTACACTTTTAAAGCTTCCACGAACTAAATTTTAAGTTTATTTAAATTTATTTGAACACAACTAAACATTTTTTAATTTTTTAGGTCAAATTGTATGGTTGAAAAAGTTTCCTATAAGTACATAAATAATAATTGTTTAAATCGGTTCATATATGACGGAGTCATGAGGTAGCAAACACAAAAAATAGAGTTGAATTGAGAACCTTAGTAGGTATCTTTTTTCTGGAACCTTCTCCATTATCGGAATCGGTTAATAGTAATTTGTACTTCATATTTAAACGAGATTAAGAATCTCTTCCTTTTTCAAAGTCGGTTCACAACAATAATTTGGTACACATCCTTAATACTTAAACACTGTATAACCAAATCACACAACCCGGAATCAAACCCATGCCTCCATTAGAAGCAGGTAAGCGTGTAAGCGCAGTAACCACGCGTCCAGAGTCAGTTCTAGACGTAATATAGTTATTTCTGTAATGAAAGCATAACTCCACTCTTGAGAACTCTTGTCATATCGTAAGGCGTCACACACAACACTTTGGAATTTCGTATGTGGGATTCAATTCCTTTTTTGTGAAGTTTTTTCTTATGTAAATGGAAGATCGTTTTGGTCTTAGATCTAAAGTATTATTTTAATATAAGTAATTTAAATAATTTCTTGATTTAATTTAACGTATCCATTTATATTTAAAAAAACCAGTTAAATGTGAAAATACGTATAAAATTATGTATACATACATATTATATCAAAAATAATTTTCCCTTTCCAGTTCATACATAATTAACTTATCAATATGTATCAAATATATTAGTTAGTATATCCTAATCTATAGGTTTTTTCAATCATGAAAATACAATCTACAAACAAGTATATACTCGTACCATACCATCAACCACAAAACTATAGATTTATTAAAACAACTGTGACAGATTTTAAATTTAAAACAAATAACGATCGCAATCCCATAGCAATTTTGGTTGAATGTGTAAATAAACAATTGAATAATGATACCAGTCCAACGAATCCATAGTTTTTTTATAATGTGAGAAAATATTATGAATAATTGCAGAGTGCATGGATTTGTAAACATAGGTATAATTTATATTTAAGTAATTGATATCATTTATTAGAAAATCTGATACGTTTAACCTAACCTAACCAAAGTTTTCCAAACCAAAAAATAATTATAAAAAATATATCATTCTATATCTATAAGGCCATGGTTGATGCTACGCAGTACTACGCCGTAGCTTTGATGCTACGATACCTTTATTCTTTCCTACTCTTCAAAATTTTCATTTTCATTTCGGCTTTATATTAACGCCTTCTTAGTAAAATCCAATTTCTCAATATAAGGCTTTTTTTATTAAAACCACATTACTCACACACAAAGTTTACCTAATAAAAAAACTTTAACATAAAGCTTACCTCGTAAAAAGTGCAGCAAAGAACCAAACTAGGGCGCATATCAGTGCAGCCCTAGTTTTAGTGCAGACATACCCAGCGCGCAAAGGTTCACAGATAGCGTAGTACCTTTCGAAACTTATAGCGAGTATAGTCAGTACGGAGGCGTGGGTCACTGTCAGTTCTACGAATGGTACCGCTAGACCTGTAACAAGGGAAAGTGTGGTTAGTTTCTTTTTGATAAAATTGCTTGTTATTAAATAGTTAAATAGAAAAAAAAATATCTTTAAATAATGTATTTTTTGCTACCCGGCTTTGGCTTTGTGCGTATTTGAATTTGGAAAGAAAAAACACTACATAGTATAAATCAAAGTCGCTTTCTCTGTCCCTATGTATGCTTAGATCTTTAAAACTACGCAACGGATTTTGATGCGGTTTGTTTTAATAGATAGAGTGATTCAGTGGGAAAGTTTTTATGACCATATTCTTACGGGAACGGCAACTACGCGAATGAAACCGCGGGGCGCCGCTAGAAAAGAATAAAGTCAATCTTCCTAAAAATATAATTGAGTTGATAAATAAAAAAAAACATATCTCTATATTAAAAAGTGTTTTTCCAAATTTTTTTAGAGGCTTTTCCAGAATTTCATCTCATTTTGAAAACATAAGGAACCCGCATGGCTATTTTCAAGGCAAAGTCCCAGAGAGCCTTGAAAACCTAGTATATTACTAATTACTATAGATTATGTGCTATATCTACACAAAACGTATATTAGTAGGATATATAAGACTGTTTTCACAAGTAACAAACGAACAAATCCATTAGCAATATACACAAACAGATTCGTACTTCACAAGTTTTAAACATCATTTAACAAATCGTTGAAAACAGTTTTCAAAATAAATACAAGCTCCGGTATCATAGCAAATACACGTTTTATACAAAATGCATTTAAATGTCAATACTGACGCCATATTGTGACGTCATTGCGATCGCCATATTGAAAATGGCGCCACTTAAATGTTTTCCGTTTTCAATTTGATTTTATTATTTTAATATTTTATGCGATAAATTGTTATTGGGTGTAGTTGATATTGCTTTAATTTAAACGGTTTTATTTAAATATTCGTACTATAAAAGCGATAATCGTTTGAGTGTTTATTGATATGTCTGTCGTTTATGAAAGTGTTTCAAATTGTTTCTAGATATTTACAGCCTTACTAATAAAAAATACCCACTGTGTATATTCTTGATATAACGAGTGTGAGGCATATTAATAATTCGTT
Organism: Timandra comae; assembly: GCA_958496195.1. Lineage (NCBI taxonomy): Eukaryota > Metazoa > Arthropoda > Insecta > Lepidoptera > Geometridae > Timandra > Timandra comae. Next base: position 6,575,000 of record OY292376.1, read on the forward strand.
TTATCAAGAATATACACAGTGGGTATTTTTTATTGGTAAGGCTGTAATTGTTGATGTATGAAGTGGATATTACTTTTGGTAAATATAAAGTAGAGTGGGAGAATTACCGCAATTAAAGCTTAGCAGGGGAAAATATATAAATACATAAGTGAGTGAGTTGTCTGTTGTTTTCCCAGCAGTACTTACGCAAAGCAAGTTACCAATTTTAAGACAAGAATTGTAATATCTATTTTTACAATAATGGGCATGAAACTAAGTAGATTTTTTTAAAGTACTTTAATTTAGAAATTTCTACAAAATCAACGAAATAACAGTTTTAGCTGCAAGTTTTAATTTTAATAATATACTTTCATAACAAATGCAAAAAAATATTTAGCTTTATTTACAACCATTAATTTTGAATTAAATTAACTTTAACACATTTTTTATGAAAAAACGATGCGATGGTGGTTTAAAACATGATAAACCACGGAATATGGAAATATATGACACGTCACGAGAAAGACCATAGACTACTTTGACATTAGCGATTCTAAATTTGAATTTACAAAACCGCGAAATGGCATATAAAATGTGGTGTTCTCTATTTGAAATCTTTCCAAATGTCTAGCCAAAGCCACAAAGAAGGCCGAAAAAACCTATTTCAATTTAACAAAGGTCAAAAAACAATTTTATTTGATAGTAAACTCGTAAATCTTTATACAAATCCTCAGTACTCGTAGATAATGTTTCTATAAAACAGTGGACAGGCATGCGGGCGCAATTTATATCCGACCTCTTTTGGTTAAGACTTATGATATTGCTATTTGAAAATAGAACACTTTTTCCAATTGATTGGAAAATGTTTTTAGTTTTTTTTATGTGTCGTGATGTCATTTGGTTCTACTGTCTGTTGCTGATCATGGAAGAACATTAGTTTAAAGTATCTTATGTAGGTATTTCAGTATATTTTATGTACGTGGTAAAAAGCATAGGAGATACACACATCAAAAGTGTCTAGGGATCAACATATATTTTTGCAATAACTTTTCTATGTATCGGTCTTGTCTCCGTGTGGTGCAGCGATACCTTCCATGGCGTCCATGGCGCTCAGCCACGGTACCAGTGCTTCGGTAACGTGTCCAAAGTCGACTGATAACACTCTGACTTGTATTCAGAGCTAAAGCCACAGTACGTTGCCGGGAACCAGCTTCTATCATTCCCACGGCTCTGAGCATTTCTTCCCTGCTTAAATGACGTCGCCGCTCCATAATAACGTTGGTTTTAATCAGTAGTAGGGAAACAGTAGCACTAATAATGTCTTCAATGCGTTGTATGTTTTTATAGGGAAAATATTGACAGCTGATTTTCATCTTTTACTCGAATTTGATTCACAGTTCCTGATTCAAATTATGAAATGCACCAAAAAGGATCCATATAAATTTATAAAATCATAAATTTATTACAAAGCCACATCTCAATCTCAAGAAATCCGCATAAAAATGCTTGATCCCTAGACACTTTTGATGTGTGTATATACAAAGTGTTATTGGCATTTGGACAATTGTTTTTTCTTATTTAGTGGATGCTGACGTCTTTTCGTAGTTTGAAACCTTTTCGTAGTTTTAACTGTGTGTTGATAAATCATTCACTCAGTAACCCTTGCCTTATAGACAAACTTTAAAAATCTACTATATAAAAATAAGTCGGGTTTTCCTTCCTGACGCTATAACTCCAGAACGCACGAACCGATTTCCACGGTTTTGCATTCGTTGGAAAGGTCTCGGGCTCCGTGAGGCTTATAGCACTATAGTTTATCCCTGTATTCCCACGGGTATGGGAACTACGCGAGTGAAACCGCGGGGCACAGCTAGTTATTATAATAAATATCAGCGCTCTCAATTTACTTAGAATTTAAGTTAAAATCAACTATCCTTATTTATTTTGACGTTAAAATATAATGTAAAGTAAGTCAGTCTTCACTTCTGTTTCCCTGAAGTTTATCTGAACCCTTTCTTTAACCCACGCGTTTGACTATAATTAGCATCAATTTACAAACGGGTCAACCTCTTTGTAGCTTCTTTTTGAGTTTATTACGTTTTTATTTATGTTAAAAAGGTGGTTTTGGTTAAAACATAAACTAGGTTACTAGTATTATAAAGATGAAGAGTTTGTTTGTTTGGTTGAACTCGCTAATCACAAGAACTATTAGTCTGAATTAGTTTTAAGTGCCTGTATATTATGTTAACAACTTTATGTATAAACACTTAGTAATGCAAATAAAGTTTATGATTTATGATTTTTTTTTTTTGTGTTTGATAGTCCATTTATCGTGAAAGGCTATAGGCGGTTTAATCGCGGGGCACAAGTAAAATTCTGGTGAAAATCGTAACCTTCCTTTACTGTAGTCGGTTAGTTAAGTTGTTAATGCCTATTTCGTAACAACCCCTAATACTTGTATAAGTGTATAATAAATAGGATCTGTGATATTACTTAGTATGGCAAACAAAGATTATATTTAAAACTAGCTGTGCCCCGCGGTTTCACCCGCGTAGTTCCCGATCCCGTGGGAATTTCGGGATAAAATGTAACCTATGTTCTTTCCCGGACCATAAGCTACCCCTGTACCAAATTTCAAGTCAATCGGTTCAGTAGTTTAGCCGTGAAAAGGTAACAGACAGACAGACAGAGTTACTTTCGCATTTATAATATTAGTTAGGATGATGTATGAATGAGATTTTAGTAATAATGTTGCGGACGAAGAGGAGTCCCAATAAATTTAGTTTTAAGTATATGTTTTTTGCTCCCCACAATAGCGTAATATTAGAAAATTATGTAATAGAAATATATTCGCATCTCATTCCTTAGGACGAAAATGCTCAGTAATATAGAGGCATAAGAATGGCAATGAGCGACAGAGATAGCAGTAGGTAGCCTTTTCGCTCATCGAAAATGTAATTTAGCGCTTTAAAGAGTGCACGATGTGAGCGACGAGTGAGAGAGACGCAAATATATGTTGTATTATTCGCACAGATGCATGAAAAAGAAAGCGATAGGTGCGCTCCTCACTCTGAATTGTATAAAACGCTCAATTAGATAGTAGTTAATTTTAAGTAACAAATTGTCAATATAATAAGCGGAACACGCTCAGTCGGCGCGCTTGTTCCATTGCGAAAAATAAACGGAAAGTTCAACCGAGAAGCCTTAGTTTCATTGAAATCCCTGGTAGGCTTCAAAAGTTAACGTTGGCGGTAAGTAGCGCCAACAATCAATTGGTCCTTCGAGCCGGATGAAGATTCCAGTGAACTAGAAGCCTGAACGAACATATTGAAAAAGGAAGAATTTGTGTGGGAAGAAATTCTTATCGTCGTGTCATCGCTTCGAGTGTTCTGTAACCTGTGGAACGATAAACCCAACGTGACGTCGTGCTGCGTGTTGTATCGTCTGAAGACTAGAAGTGTTACCTGCGCCAGTGAACCTGGGGGAACGAGGGACATCTTCGTCGGGACGACTACAGCAGCGCCGGGACGCCGACGTCGGGAACAAGCGTCGAGTGAAGATTAACGCGGTTTGTCCGCGGCCCGTGTATTCCACCACCTAACGGTGTCAAACGGTGCGAATACATTGGGTTAACGCCTACCCAGGCGGTGTGGTGTCTTGTGCGGCACCACCAGTCGATCACACAAGCGTGAGGACTGAAGCGCACATCTACGCCGGTACGGGTCATACCGTTGTGCGGGGGCCGGACTGTAGGCACTGCCAAAGGTGATCGGACACTCCAGCCGATCACTGAGCGCCCCGTTACACGTTTACCCCACTGCCGGGTAGGACCTACCCTTACCCCATCCTTACCGTTCCATCCCTTAGGGAGCATATCCCGGTTTCCCCCGGGCCCTCCCGAAGGACTGATAGTGTTAGGGCGTTAGGGTGTTAGGGCGTTAGGTGTCCGATAGGGAATTAGGGGCGGAAGAGCCGAAGAATGCCGATCTCCAGGAGCCCGCCGGGACGACGAGTCTACGAAGACCCGCCCGCATCGCCATCCGTACAAGTCAGCACGACGCCGATTACGTCACGACCGACGACAACAATGCCATCCGACTTACCATCGACACTGGCAATGACCGTAACGAGACCGGCACCAGAGAGAAGCCGCCGCCCGCCATCAGTTCATTCCCAAAGGTCATCGGCAAGCGCAATAGCTCGAATAAAACAAATCGAGCTAGAAGCGGAAGAACGTCTAATGGAATTAAGACGTAAGGAAATCCAAATGGAAGCGGCGTTAATAAAGAAACGATTAGCCGCAGATGTAGCTACTATTCGGGAAGAAACGGATAGAGAAAGTTTATGCGCGGAGGAAGTCGCGGACACAGATAAACGAATTGATGACTGGTTTCACCGAAGTAAGCAACGGGGGGAGCAACCAGAAGAAAGATATCACTCTCCTCCACGAGACAGAGAACATCGTAACAAGTCGCCGGTCAAAGCTAGAGAAAAAGGCATAGATAGACTGGCAGACGCCTTGGAGAAAATGATGAGATCCCGAGGTCCACCTAGGCAGACTCAAGACTTGCCAATATTCACCGGAAAAGCAAGTGAATGGCTACCGTTCAAGGCGGCAATGATAGAATCAACACACATAAATAACTTCAGTAACGCTGAAAATCTAGCCAGATTGAGGACTTGCCTACGGGGGGAGGCAAGAGAGACTGTGTCAGCCCTACTATACACGGCTAATAGCCCAGATGGAATAATGAGAACGCTAGAGCAATGTTATGGACGACCAGAAGTCATTATTGATCACGCCTTTGATAAGATGAAGAAGTTGCCTCGGTTAGGGCAATCAGCGAACGAATTGAACTCATTTGCGATACAACTACAAAATATCGTCACGTCAATCAACTGCATAGATGAAAAAGGATATTTGCAGAATCCCATGTTGACACGCCAAGTGACTGAGAAGTTGACACCTCATATTAGATCACGGTGGTGTGACTACGCAGAAGAACATGGTAATACAAATGAACCAGAAATCATGTTAATGTCACGCTTTTTAATGAGGGAAGCTGATCGAGCGATCCGTCACTCATATACGTCAACTCAGTTCACGTCATCAGCGGGGGTTGGACGCAGCGCAGTACCAGACGATAGGAGGAGATACAACAACAACAACAACAGAGATCGCAAAGGAGTGTACACAGCTACAGACAGCGAACAAAATAAAGATATATGTTTTTGCTGTGGGAACGCACACGAGACAACAAAGTGTCGCAAGCTGTTAGCTATGACAGTTCAAGAGCGTTGGGAATGGGCGAAAGAAATCAGAATATGTTTCCAATGTCTACGCAGCAAACACAGGCGTTACAATTGCAAAGCTAAGAAATGCGGTAAAAATGAATGTCGTCAAGCTCACCATGCTCTATTGCACGAGGAAAGGAAACAAGTAGAGGCACCGAAAGAAGATGACACAGCTGTGATAGCGTCAGCTAGACAAGACATACAAGAGAACCAAGCGTTATTGAAAGTTTGTCCAGTGGTTCTACGAACGGAAAACGGAGAAATAGACACATTTGCACTGTTAGATGAGGGCTCAACTGTAACTCTTATTGACGAAGAGATAGCCGGAATGATTGGGGCAAATGGACCGAGAAAAGGTCTAAGCATTCACGGAGTCACGTCAACACAGAGTGAACCCAACAGTCGCGTTGTTAAGATCCAGCTTAAAGGAAAAAGGCAATCCAGTTATAACGACATAACAGCACGAACGGTAAAAAATTTGGTGCTGGGAGGTCAAAGTATACAAGCAAGCTTATTAGAAAAGCCACACTTGAAGAGAATAAATAAACAAGATGTATGCTATGCGAACGCTAAGCCTCGTATATTAGTTGGCGCAGACAATTGGCATCTGATTGTAACTCGCAGGTTACTCACAGGGAAAAGGAATGAGCCAATAGCATCCCTGACCCAGTTGGGATGGGTAATTCATGGGTCAGCACCTAAATGCGTGATTACAAACAAAGAGGGTATATATCATGTACATCACGTCAGTAACAACAGCGAAGATAAGGAGCTACATGAACTCGTGAAATCACACTTTGAAATAGATTCACTCGGAGTCATGTTGCAATCAAAACTCAGCTCAAACGATGAACGAGCCGTTAAAATATTTGAAGAAACTGCGCAGCGTATAAATGGTAGATTTGAAGTTGGACTCCCGTGGAAATCTGATATAATGCGCATGCCGCCGAGTTATGGCATGGCATTGAGCCGCTTGAAAAGCATCGAAAAGAAAATGGACAAATCAGATGAGTTCAAAATAGCGTACACTGCACAGATGGACAACTTGTTTGATAAAGGATACGCATCAAGTTGTAGTAAACAAGAAGACAACGAAAAGGTTTGGTATCTGCCACACTTCGCCGTCGTGAACCCTAATAAACCAGGGAAAATAAGAATGGTTTTCGACGCGGCAGCCCAGGTCAATAGCACATGCCTCAATGATGTGCTGTTGGACGGTCCAGACTTACTTCAGTCGTTAAATGGAATATTGTACCGTTTTAGAGAAAAGCCTGTTGCTGTAATAGCGGACATAAGAGAAATGTTCTTGCAAGTGAAGATAAGAGAAGACGACAGAGTCGTCCAGAGATTCTTATGGCGCGGAAACGATCGACATGGTCCACCGAAAAAATATGAAATGAGCTCAATGATATTTGGAGCCAAGAGCTCTCCATTCTTAGCGCACAGCGTGAGGAACAAGAATGCCTTAGATCACAAGGAAGACTACCCGTTGGCATATAAATCCATCACGGAGAACCATTACATGGACGACTGGGTAGAAAGTTTTGAGAGTGAAGACATTGCCGAAGAAACGATAAAACAAGTAACCGTAGTTCATAAAAAGGCAAGTTTTGAACTAGCGGGTTGGCAATGTAATGAAAAACGTTTGATCGCTCACGTCGCGGGGAAAGATCGCGCTGATAAGCCTAAAGAGTTCGGCGCTAATACTCATGCATATGAGAAGACGTTGGGCATCATTTGGATTCCAGAAACGGACGAACTTACGTTTAACACGAGCATGAACAGAGTACCCGAAGACATCAAGCAGGGAATAAGAGCACCGACTAAGAGAGAAGCTCTGAGCTTGGTCATGTCTTTGTTCGACCCATTGGGGTTAGTGAGTCCGTATACAATAACGGCGAAGATAATCCTACAAGAATTATGGAGAAAACAACTTCACTGGGATGAACCGATACCGCAAATAGAGAGCGAATTAATCAAAGAATGGTATCTGGATATCGATCATATAAAAAATTTACGTATAAACAGATGTTACGATAAATCGAATGGGGTTGTAAAAAGACAGATTCATGTGTTTTGTGATGCCAGTGAACAGGCATATGCAACTGTAGCATATTGGCGCATAGAGAAAGCCAATGGTGAAATTAATGTAAATATTATATCAGGCAAAGCAAAGGTGGCACCACTGAAAACACAGAGCATCCCTAGATTAGAATTACAAGCTAGTCTGATAGGAGCACGATTGGCTTCAAGCATAGTAAAGGAGCATGAATACGAAGGAGATGTGACTCTGTGGAGTGATTCTCAAACAGTACTCCACTGGATTAAGAATGAGTCATCCAAGTACAAACCTTACGTAGCACACAGAATAACGGAGATAATGGAGTTGACACGAAGTGCACAATGGAGATGGGTGCCAACTGCATATAATGTAGCCGACGATGCCACAAGAATTGGCAACACAAAATTGAGAAAGGAAGATCGTTGGTTCCGAGGCCCGTCATTTCTATACCAATCAGAAGATGAATGGCCTGAAGAGATCGCTACAATTAGTGATGAGAACGAAGAAGTGACAATAGCACATGTCACACGTGAAGAACCTTTAATTTATATTGCTAAGTTCTCATCCTATAATAGATTAGTTCGTACGATAAGTTATGTGTTAAGATTTGTAAATAAATGTAAAAAGCGAACTAATGAAGATGATGTGGATTTAATGAAGAAATCAGAAGTATTATTATTGGCAATTGCACAAAAAGAAGATTTTATATCAGATATCAAGCGACTGAACGAGGGAAAACTTATAGAACGCTCAAGTCATTTACTGAAGTTAGATCCTATGATAGGAGAAGATGGAATCATACGAATAAATGGTAGGATCAACGCTGCTAATGTGCCTTCACACACGAAGAATTTGCCTATCCTGAATGGAAAGAATCATTTATCTACATTAATCATACGTCAAGAACATGAAAACTATAATCATGCGGGCAGAGAACTATTAGTGAATAATCTACGACAAAGATTTTGGATCATCAGATTAAGACCCGCCGTGAAAAAGGTGTTATTAAATTGTGTAATCTGCAAGCGATACAGAGCGACGCCGAGAATCCCGGTAAAAGGAGATTTACCAAAGGAACGATTGACTGCCTTTTCAAGACCCTTCTCTAACTGCGGTGTAGACTGCTTTGGCCCTATGTGGGTAACAATCGGGCGCAGAAAGGAGAAAAGATGGGGAATTATCTTTACCTGTCTAGTGACCAGGGCGGTCCATTTGGAGATATTACACAGTCTAAGTACAGATTCAGCTATAATGGCAATGAGAAGAATGGCGGCGAGGAGAGGCTGGCCTACAGTTATGATGTCCGATAACGGAACTAATTTTCGCGGAGCGGACTTAGAATTGAGAAATGCACATAAAGAATGGCAGCCAAAACTACAAGAGTATTTGACATTGAAAAGGGTCACTTGGAAATTTATTGATCCTGGAGCCCCCAATCAGGGAGGGGCATGGGAAAGGTTAATAAGGTCTGTCAAAAATGCTCTAATTACAACACTTAGAGAAAGAGCTCCAAAGGAGGAAGTGTTAAAAACAGTAATGATTGAAGTAGAAAACACTTTGAACTCGCGTCCGCTTACACATGTGTCAGTAGATCCTAAGGATATGGAAGCGCTGACTCCGAACCATTTTTTATTAGGTTCGTCTACAGGAATGCCGATAACTGGGGATACGAACACGGCAGACAAGAGAACGTGGCGGGCAGCACAAGCGATGGCCAATATGTTTTGGGAACGATGGCAGAAGGAATATCTTCCCATAATGGCGCCAAGAGGTGAAAGCTATAGAAATGATCAGAATTTAAAAGTAGGCGACGTGGTCATTGTTGCCGATGGACTTTTACCGCGCAACGTTTGGCCAATGGGGCGAATAGAAAGCGTTATTACGGGCCCAGACAAAGTTGTAAGAAGTGCGGATGTGCGTGCGAAGGGTGGGTACTTCCGACGGCCTGCGAGGAGGCTCATCGTCCTCCCGATTGAGGATGGCTGCGGAGGCCTTCGCCGGGGGGAGGTTGTTGCGGACGAAGAGGAGTCCCAATAAATTTAGTTTTAAGTATATGTTTTTTGCTCCCCACAATAGCGTAATATTAGAAAATTATGTAATAGAAATATATTCGCATCTCATTCCTTAGGACGAAAATGCTTAGTAATATAGAGGCATAAGAATGGCAATGAGCGACAGAGATAGCAGTAGGTAGCCTTTTCGCTCATCGAAAATGTAATTTAGCGCTTTAAAGAGTGCACGATGTGAGCGACGAGTGAGAGAGACGCAAATATATGTTGTATTATTCGCACAGATGCATGAAAAAGAAAGCGATAGGTGCGCTCCTCACTCTGAATTGTATAAAACGCTCAATTAGATAGTAGTTAATTTTAAGTAACAAATTGTCAATATAATAAGCGGAACACGCTCAGTCGGCGCGCTTGTTCCATTGCGAAAAATAAACGGAAAGTTCAACCGAGAAGCCTTAGTTTCATTGAAATCCCTGGTAGGCTTCAAAAGTTAACGTTGGCGGTAAGTAGCGCCAACAAATAACAACCATTTGGATGTGGATTTTTCTAATTGACTGCTTAGTTTTGGCGTTTAGGATAAACAATTTGCTTGGATTATTGGGAACTAAGGTATATTTGAAATAAAATGTTTGACTAAGATAACGAGAGGTCGTGAGTTCGATCCCCATTTATAGCACTATATTGACGTGAAACCACTCCACTACAAGCATACTCAGCTTAGTTTGCCATAACAATAATTATTCACTAAATCACTAGTGAACAAGACTACTCGTAATGCGAAGCCCACATTTATAATAGGTTTAAAAAAAACATTGAGCAAATCAAAATAATGCACAGCCAACTTTCATACTTGGAGTCCTCAAAAATAAATTATTTCCGTCTCTTTCTTTAAACAGATGTTGGTAAAGGACAGCTATAAAACAAACATCTGTGTTTTAAAGAGTATTTTATAGGTATAATTAAGAAATGTTTTATCAAGCTTTATTCTTACCATTGAATGTAAATCTTTAATAAATAGGTCGTTTTCACAATCGAATAACTTCTAAATAACTCTAAATAGACCCGAATTAAAACCACACCTGTATAAATAGGCCTTTATATTTGAACTTCTGTTTTGAATATTAAGCTTTCATGCGTTGTGATTAAGTGCAAATTCGAGTAAACAATAACTTTATGATGGTGTAACACTGTGCTCTAATTAAGTGCAATAAAGAAAATGTCGGGTGTTCACAATGGAGTCAGAAATATTGCGATTTTATACTGAAAATTGTGATAAATATTGTATAAATACTACTAAGACTTTAGTGCGAGAGTTTAAATGTTTAATTACATTTTGCTAAAACGGCTAAACGGATTTGGGTGTCTCTGAATAAACACATTTTGATACTGTTATGCCAAAATTTCCACACGGTCAAAATAAATGCAGGTAAATCAAGTGAGAGTAAGTTAGTTATTACTGGCGGCGCTTCGCAGTTTAACCCGCCTAGTTCCCGTTCCCGTTGGAATATGGGGATAAAATTATGCTAAAACCCTTTCCACTGAATCACTCTATCTATTAAAACAAACCGCATCAAAATCCGTTGCGTAGTTTTAAAGATCTAAGAATACATAGGGACATAGGGACAGAGAAAGCGACTTTGTTTTATATGTAGTGATTAAAATTAAATACCCGTTACCCTTTTATGTATAACAAGAAAATATAAGAAAACCATACGACATGAATCCTTATGTCGATAAATTCGGCTATTAAAAATATGCTCTTTTTGTCGCACAAGACTATCATCCATTATGAACACACCTCACGTTGCAATATAAAATCGTTTCGGGGAAGTAAAGAGATCATCAAACGGCTCATTATTTCGGCGCCCATTATTACATTTAGAGTTTACAGTATTTTTTATTAGAATTAACTTTTATTACACGAAGTTGAAGTTCATCATAATCTTTATTTTCAAATATTACGAGTATTTCAATATAGTTTTTTGTATTATAGGTGACTTACGTCCGAGTGTTTTTAAACATGTTTGATGAAAATCGGTTGACCCGTTTAAAAGTTATGGGGGTTTGAAAGTAATTGTGTTGGGGTTTTTTTAATTTTAAATTTGTAATACCTTAGGCTCACAACTTTTCAGCCGCCCCTCGTAGTTTAAAGTAGTTGACCTGTATATTGTTTGATCATAAGTTTAGCAACCTACAGCCTGCAGACAATTTTCGGCAAAACATAAAATGGATCACATGTGGCGAGGCAGACGGGACAAAGTCTATTTCTATTTTTGCATACTTTAAGCGGGTACAAGGCTATGTTTCTATTCTTTCCTAAAAGAGTTATTTTCAATTTTATCAGTATTATATTTTAGCTTCGAGCAGAGTTCTAACCACGGATTATATTTATGATTTATTTATATGGATCATTGGACAAATAATTTTAATGTTAAGAAGAAATTTTTCTCATAAAATCCTACTAATATTATAAAGCCTGTTTGTGAGTGTGGATGTGTTTGTTCCCCTTTCACGCAAAAAGTACTAAATGGATTGTAATGAAACTTTACAATAATTTAGCTTATACATCAGAATAACACATAAAATAATTTTTATCCCGAAATTCCTACGGGAACGGGAACTACGCGGGTGAAACCGTGGGGCGCTGCTAGTACATTAATATTAATGAAAACAATTTAAATAGGTAGGTACAATATACTTTTTTATATTGTGAAAATTATCTGGATATAATGCGGGCGGCGAAGAACATTTTCCTGTCTCATGATAACTGTGGCCTAACTACGTTTATTACCTGTATCTAGGGTATCTAAACATTATGGAGAAGTCTGGACTATAATGCCTAATATAAACGTTAATGTTTGATGCTAAATGTTTGTTTCTCAATCACGATTAAGTTATAATATTATTATATATTGTTTGATTAATTTCAAAAACATTGTTCAAAGAATTTAATTTTGGAATTACATCAGTAATTTTCATTGCATAGTATAAATAAAATACGATACTTATCATTATTTAATTATTAAAAGTAAATATACACAGTACATGTTTTACATAAAAACACACATTATAAACCAAAATTCCTCAAAAACTAGGCACATAACAGACTGCAGTGCGCAATCCGCCCTAGAAAGCGTCTGGCACAGAGACGAGTATTCCAAGCCGTTTGATATGCTCATATAATAAGGATTACATACCAAGCGAATACTTTGAACATTATTCCTTACATTTATATTAAGTTTTCTGTTTATTCCATAAAACTAGCAGCTACCGTGTAAAGACTCAGTCCTGTGAAAACATATGCGATCTAAGCCTTCCTCTATCTTCTGTTGAAAACTTCATTAAAATCCGTTAAGTAGTTTATCCCACCAAAAACATTCTGTAAAAAACTAGCCAAGTCTCGATGGAGCTGCTTGTTTATCTCTAAAAAGTAATGAAATCTAGACAAAGTCGTGGCAAGTGTAAGGTTCCTTACTGCGATTTCTTTATTATTATAGTTAATGTTGTGTGATTTGGCCGTTGAAGGGTACACATGTACACAAGGGTACAAAACTAGGTGCTCCATGCACCAATCTGTCGCCAGAACCGCTACCCATTGACGATAGAAAATTGCCACTTGAAAAACGTTGATTTAATATCTAGTCAATTGTAGGCTTGATAAAGCTGCGTATTTTAATAATGTTACAACATTACGTGTAAACAAAATTGACTTGTACCCACTACTAACGTTTTAAACAATGTTCAACGGCCAAGTCACACAACAATAACTATAATAATAAAGAAATCGCAGTAAGGAACCTTACACTTGCCACGACTTTGTCTAGATTTCATTACTTTTTAGAGATAAACAAGCAGCTCCATCGAGACTTGGCTAGTTTTTTACAGAATGTTTTTGGTGGGATTTCATTTATTTTTGTTGAAACGTGTTTATATTGTTTTTTTTATTAGATTTTCTTATTTGACACATTTTTTTCTTTTTAGGAGTAGTATTTTATTACTAAGCGCCCCGCAATTTCACCCGCGTAGTTCCCATTCACGTTTCCGTGGGAATTTCGGGATAAAAAGTATCCTATGTGCTTCTCCTGATTCTAAGCTACCTCCCCACCAATTTTCAGCCAAATCAATTCAGCCGTTCTTGAGCTATAAATTCCCGTTCCCAATCCCGTGGGAATTTCGGGATCAAAAGTATTTTATGTTCTTCTCAAGGTTTTAAGCTACCTCCCCACCAATTTTCAGCCAAATCAGTTGAGCCGTTCTTGAGTTATAAATTCCCGTTCCCAATCCCGTGGGAATTTCGAGATTAAAGGTATCCTACGTCCTTTTCCTGGTTCTAAGCTACCACCTCACCAATTTTCAGCCAAATCAGTTGAGCCGTTCTTGAGTTATAAATTCCAGTTCCCAATCCCGTGGGAATTTCGGGATTAAAGGTATCCTACGTCCTTTTCCTGGTTCTAAGCTACCATCCCACCAATTTTCAGCCAAATCAATTCAGCTGTTCTTGATTTTTAAATTCCCGTTCCCAATCCCGTGGGAATTTCGGGATTAAAGTTATTCTTTGTCCTTTTCCTGGTTCTAAGCTACCTCCCCACCAATTTCCAACCAAATCAGTTCAGCCTTTCTTGAGTTACAATTCCCGTTCCCGTTCCTGTATAATTCCCGTTACCGTTCAATTATCCTAGTTTTTATAGTTTTCCCTTTATGTGGCCATTAAACCCTAACTCTGTACCAAATTTCAGCTCTCTAGGTTTATGGGAATTACTAGTTCTATTTTGATGATCATGAGTGAGTGAGTGAGTGAGTGTCTTAAATACGAAACTTTGCATTCGCTTAACTTCGGAACTAAATGACCTACAGACTTGAAATTTTATTTTAAGTATTTGATTGTATAGCTTACTGGATGACGAAAATTTCAGTGCTCTGGGTTTATCCAGAGGTTGTCAAATAGGGGCCTGAAAATGCGGCGAAAGGGTTCCTGTAAAGGATGGTACGGCAGTGTTTGCTTCGCGCTCGACTTGGCGGGGGGCACTGCCGTGCCCCCAGATAACATAACAAAACATAATCATTCACTAAATCATCTCATACCCCTAAGTTCTAAACTTGTATCTAGGGTATCAGAAACTACGCACACACTCATTCACACACACACCTAGACCGAGGCAAACATTTGTGGTTCACACAAATATTTAAACGCGCGGGAATCGAACCCACAACTGTACAGGCAGTCCAGCATGAAGACCATTGCCATCGAGGTCGTCAGAAGAAAGAAAAAATACTTCAAATTGAAATAAAACTACTTTTTTGCTTTGTCTAAGACATTGTCGCGTTTTTAATTTTCGTTTTACATTTCGATTTTTTTACTTCAGTTATCACAGAAGTTGGAATGATTGTCTATTGTTTACGTAAATCAAAGAAAACAAAACAGTACTTCAAGTTATAAAAGATTTCATATTTCTAGAGTACTTGTTAAGGTATCGACTTATATGATTTCAAGTGCAGGGCAAAGAACTCTCTCTCATTGAGAATAATACATAATATCATTTGTTTAGATACTTGTGTACAGTTTCATGTTTTTCTATAGTCTACAACAAGTATAGTTTCATGTATTAGGGCCTTTTTCGCGATCTTCAAGTAGCGTTACTCACCAAGTAACGTTAGTTTTGTCTCTTCCTTACTGTATATCAAGTGACAAAGACAAAACTTGTGTACGTACTCGAAACTTTACTTGAAGATGGTGAAAGTTAGTCTGCTTATAGTCTGCAAGTCACAAAATACGTAAATACATACAAATATTTTAATTAAATTCTTTTTTATGACTTTTCAAAATGTAAATAAGTTTTTTCTACTACATCTTACGCTCGATTTTCTTTCAATATTTTTAATAAATATAATAGAAAAACATGGTTTCTTTAAAGAAAGTCATAAGAAAAGTTGGAATGTCATTTTTTTGCACTACATCACATCGTCAAATCAATGTTATATCATTAGTTTAGAGAGAAAGATCTTAGCAGGAGTTAACAGTTTAATTTTATTACTCTGACAACATTTTTAAAATACTAAGGGCCTATTTCACCATCTTCAAGTAACATTCCGAGTACCTACTTACATGTTTTATCTTTGTAACTTGATATAAAGTAAGAAAGAGACAAAACTAACTTTACTTGGTGAGTGAATTTACTTGAAGATCGTGAAATAGGCCTTAATTCTTTAAAACGTAAGTGCTACCATGGATCATAAAATACTAGAAGCGCCCCGCGGTTTTACCCGCGTAGTACCCGCTCCCGTGCGCATGCGTAGCTCGTAGTATCATACAATCCCGGCACAATTCACCATCGTGTGTTAAAAAATTAAGTAACAGCGCCATTTGCTATTTGCGACTACAAAAAGTTACAATAAAACATACGATACACAATCCCATGGGAATTTTGGGATAAAAAATATCCTGTGTTATTCCTAGTTATAAGGAACATCTGTACCAAATTTAATGAAAATCGATACAGTAGTTTTTGCGTGAAAGTGGAACAAACATCCAAACTCACAAACATCCAAACATACAAACTTTCGCATTTATAATATTAGTAGGACTAATAAAATAATAAGTAGGTATACTTTTTAAAACACAAATTCTTTAAAACTAGCAAAAACACTATTGTCGTGCCCAAAGTTACTCATTTAACTAACATTTATCAAAGTAAAATGAGTCGTTAAGCAATTAAGTTAAGTAAGAAACTCACGAAATATAAATAAACAGTTTAGATGCATGTCTAAAGGTAATCCAATTACTAGCGCTTGTAAAGTACATATTGCAACCAATTACAGGTTAATGTATGCAGATAATAGTACGTGTTTACTTCCCAACGGGGTTTTAGAAGTAATGGAAGTTTTTACCAAGTTAACAATGCATTAATTGGGTGGCAAATAGTTTTGATGTTGGACAAAGTTTACGCAATGCAAAAAACTTTGTTGTTCTTTTTGCGACAGAAGTAGAAACTGAAACGTTTAAATGTAACTTCATTTCTATAAGAAAGTAAATATTAGATACTTATAGTATATACACCCTTATTTTGAAATTGCGATACCTTATCTCACAGCTAATGTAAACCACGGGTGACAATATAATAGTGAAGTTAGTTTTTTTCTTTTGCTTTTATTTAAAAAGTTATGATAAGTCAAAGATTTTCAAAATCCCGCCGAATTTTATTGTTATTCTACAACGAACAACAGGCGAACGCTGCGATACACAGCTGAGCGAGGTCATCGACCCGAGCCGTCACAGAATACTTGATAGCTAGTGTGCCGTCTGGTAATACGACATTTATTTTGTATTTTTTAAAGATAAGTAATCGACTATTATTTTTGATATTTTTAGTGGATATATGGATTCAGTTACTGCTACAGATATTCTGATTTTAATAAGTCCCATATTTTCAAAATAGGGGTGTATAACCAACGGTAAAAAGCTGAAGGTTCTCAACTCCATGATTAATGAACCGATTTGTTTTTTACTTTACGGCGCATGGCTTTTTTTAATTAAATTCGTTTTTTTATTCAAAACTAGCTGCGCCCCACGGTTTCACACGCGTAGTTCCCGTAGGAATTTCGGGGTGAAAAATAGATGTTGGCCGAGTCTCAGACCTACTGAATATGCTCACAAAATTTCATGACAATCGGTCAAGCCGTTTCGGAGGAGTATGGCAACGAAAACTGTGACACGAGAATTTTATATATTAGATTATTTAATATTTTCAATATTAGATACAATTTATTTTATTTGCACAAATGACCTCTAACAAAAACACTACAGAAACAAAATATTATAACCTTGTATGTTCACTCTCTTGGGACAAAAACTTCTCAAACTTTTTGACGTCTACAATCATATCGTGTCTGTCAGTTGTGATATAGAAATAATCCTTTGCAAGAGGGTATTACATTACGAGTATTTCCTCATATCTGGATTCCACAAGCAATGGTTATATTTAGTTATTCAACCGTGGTTAAGGTTATATTGCTTTCGTTATTTTCTGATATTACATTTCAAAATAATTCAACAGCGGCTAGACTGATTTATGTGATATTTGATACAAATGTTCCTTAATGTCAGTAATACAAATATGCACATTGCATATGTGAGTTTTCCCTCAAATTATTATATTCTTATATATCCCGTTAATCATAATAATTTCAAATCAAATCATTTTTTTTTTCAAATCATTTATTAAAATTCATTTGCTACGATAATAATTTGAGTCCATTATAACTATAAAAACTATATGTAACTATACCAACAAACAGTTGCTGAGGCCGAAACCGGTTAAGAAAGCATCATCATCATTCATCATCATTCATGTGTATGACATTTCCGAAAAAAACGGACATTACGCGGGTGAAATAATCTCTATAGAAAAAAATCCAAAGTGTTTGTCTATCTCTCGTTATGTGTAAAACAAAACTAGATCGGTCTTTACTGCGCAGCGTCTCGTGTCATAGTAGATTCGTAACTAACCAGAAAATTAGCTTATTACCTCCTTTTGTATTGCCATTTCGATGTCTCGATAACGCATCTATAGGTTTCTAATTCATCATTGGATAAAAGTATTAAGGCGAAGCATTCCCATAATTTTAGGTATTTTAAGCTACCTCTGCTAGGCTAGCATGACTTCGAAAACGCGATAGATACAGCGATTTATTGATATTCAACTGTCAAAATTTGATAAATATAGCCGCCATATTTAATTTTATCAAATCGTACTACGCCATATTCATTTGGTCATGCTCGCGAAATCGATATTATTTTGTGGTGTCTATATCATTTATTACGCACAGTCATGTTAGGCAGCCTCCCCCTGCACTTACTGCGTGTAGCGTTCCACGTCTTAACTTAATAAATTTTGAGAACATTAACTTAAAAGTAACTAACTGTAAGGCTTTACTTAAACTTTAATACCATTTCAAAAGCTAAAGCATCTAAATTGAATAAAAACTTGAACATAAACATTTCCGAAATCAATCCCGACAGTTTAACGAGATTAAATCTAAAGGTGGCCATTGACGAGTCAGTTTAACTGAACAGTTGAACTGGCGTCCATACAAAAAATTGTCGTCAATCACCGGATCGACTCCAGTGAGGAAATCGAGTTAAAAAATGTCGTATAGCCCTCTGGGTTGTGAAGGTCTGATGGCAGTTGCTTCACGTAAGTCAAAGTCAAAGTCAAAAATCCTTTATTCAGGTAAGACCTCAATGAGGCACTTATGAACGTCAGAATTGATTCTACCACCGATTCGGAATTACATCAGCCGAGAAGAATAGGCAAGAAACTCGGGCTGGTATTTTTCTTTAAATAAAATTAAATACAAATGTCACTTATAACTAATGTCAACAATAAAAAACATGTCAAAAGGTATATAAAAAAAATCTATAAATATAGAAGTAAAATAATGACATAGGTCAAAAACTAAAAATAGCATACTGAGGTTGCGTGTGCAGAAATTTAATGCCAAACTTCCCGGTCATTAATGTAGTCCGTAACCTTATAGTATGCTTTGCTTTGTAAAATACTGACATTCCGCAAATTCTGGTTAAACTGAAAACCGACCCAAAAAATAGACGTGGGATAACGGTTCGGAAAAGAGAGAGTGGAGAAATCAAGTTGGCCTAAAGACTTTTGGATTGACGTCTCAGTTTTGTCTGGACTGATCAGTTCAACTGACTCGTCAATGGCCACCTTAAAGAATATTGTCAAATAAATGCCACATAAAATATAATGCAGAAACCATTACAAAGATTTTTTGTGTTGCCATAACGACAATTTAATGTGCCCGTAATATGTTTGTCGGCATTTTCGGAGGCATATGTGGTTATGAACATTATCATATATAGAACTTCGATGTTTGTGAGACAGACGCCATTTTGATTTTTGTCCGCATTCCGCATGCGTGTTAAATGTACTTACATTTGTACTTCAAGTTTATAATACTTCTATGGCAAGAGCTACACACCTACACTTGACGGAAACATCAACATATAATATACTAGCAGCGCCCCGCGGTTTCTCATTTTTCATCCGGAGTCACCTCCCGTTCTCGGCTCCGGTGGTATGCGATTCAACGCATTTGCCCAACGTAAAAAAAAAAAAAAAAAGGTATCAGAAACTACGCGCTCACTCATTCACACATACACCCAGTCAGATAGTCGCCATCTAGCCTCAAACTAAGCAAAGCTTTAACAAACAAAATGTAAATATATACATACTTTTGTGTAAATCCTTAGAATATTTTAATGTACTTAAGTATGTATAGCTTTTTGTAAAAAGCATCCAGATTTCAGACCAAAGAGAGAAGTCCATGCGCATAAATGTCTATTTTGAGTAAGAATAAAATCTGTCACCTTAAGCTCAAGTAAAATGTCTGAAAAATATCGCTAATCTCCCGCATGCGGAGTAATATTAAAACCAGCTTAACTCAATCTGAGCCTTAACACTTTTCGGCAACTTTGATGTCTAATGCTTT
The DNA here is from genome assembly GCA_958496195.1 of Timandra comae. Lineage (NCBI taxonomy): Eukaryota > Metazoa > Arthropoda > Insecta > Lepidoptera > Geometridae > Timandra > Timandra comae. The sequence goes on from OY292376.1 coordinate 6,594,851, forward strand.
TAGCGTAATGTTGTATTAACATAAGAATTATCATATTAGTGAATTACATTACATTTGTATACATAGATTCTTTGCTTATAATATTTTTTTGTAAATAAAATGTTACTTTGGGTAACTTAATTTTATTTTACGATTATCGAATATTATTAATTGAAAATGAATGATGAATACTTTTCACATTAAAAAGCCACGTTATAGAGGAAGGCTAAAAACCCCCTTATCCTAAGTTAAAACCCTTATCCTAATCCGTAAGATTGAGATCGAAGATTGATTTCATTAATAGTTTTTGACGTTTGGCTATTATTGGCCATGGCAAAGTAATAAAAATTGAATGAAATCAATCTTCAATCTCAATCTTATGGATTAGGATTGAATATTAATATTGGGCGTACCTATATCAACACGGGCTAAACAGTGGGGCATAGCTGGTTTGTTATAATTTATTAACTAAAAAGTAAATTAAAAAGTACTCACATAATTCTTTCCCAAGCACCCATGTCTCCGGTTTCGAGTTGACTTCCACGAGTACAGTCGGGGTACAAACCAATAACACCATTAGATCAGCTATACTAAGATTAACTAGAAATATATTTGTGGAGTTCCGCATGTCTTTTGTCTTCAATATAACTATTGGCACCATTACATTTCCTATAACTCCTAAACACATGATAACTATACAAAAAGTCATTGATGTCGCTTTTATGTAATGCGGGATCTCAGCATACTCCGTAAAGTTATCATTTCCATTAAAACTGTTTGTGTAAACACTGTCGTTTCCCTTGGAAAAGTTCGTTTCAAATCCATAATTGAAATTGGTGACATTTCTATATGAAAACGTTAAGTTTGTATCGTAAAGTACTGTATCAACAGTCAAGTTTGATGAAATCATGTGTTTGATTTCATATTTTTACATTTTTTCTCGGGTATTTTTATTTGTGCCCTGCTTGTACTTTCACGTTGTCATGACAGCATCTGTAACAAAAGATTTTGGACTTTAAGATTATGGTAATAAGGTGTGTTTTTGATGTGAAGTCACGTTTTATGGATTGCAGTTAAGGCCATTGTTTTGGGATTTTGATTCAAAGTTTACTTGTTTCGATATTAGGTAATTAATTATTGGATGTATTGAATATTCATGAACTGACCGACGGAATCCCTGTATTATATTTATTCCATGGTTATTTTCCTTCAGTTAGATTTTGTAATTTTCCATGCCTGTTTCATCATTTTCAAGTAAAATTTTGAGTAAAGGAATGTTACAAATAATTAACATATCAATAAATTAGTTATCATAACATCGCTACTGTTTCCCCGGCGGAATATCGGAAGTCCATAAGCTTACACCTGCCGCTATAAACTGGATTCATAACCAGCTAGGCTAGCATTACTTCGAAAACGAAAAAAAGATACAGCGATTTATTGACATCCAAGTGTCAAAATTGATAAAAATACCCGCCATATTGAATTTTACCACGTGATTAATTTTATGACATTTGGTCATGCTCGCGTAATCGATATAGCTATTTATTGACATCCAACTGTCAAAATATAATAAATATAGCCGCTATATTTAATTTTTCGTATAATACCACGCCATAATTCATTTGGTCATGCTCGCGAAATCGATATTATTTCGTGGTGTCTATACACCCCTATTTTGAAATTACGGGACTTATTAAAATCAGAATATCTGTAGCAGTAACTGAATCCATATATCCAATAAAAATATCAAAAATGATCTTTAAAAAATACTAAATAAATGCCGTATTACCAGACGGCACAATAGCTATCAAGTATTCTGTGACGGCTCGGGTCGATGACCGCGCTCAGCTGTGTATCGCAGTGTTCGCCTGTTGTTCGGTGTAGAATAACAATAAAATTCGGTGGGATTTTGAAAAACTTTGACTTATCATAACTTTTTAAATAAAAGCAAAAGAAAAAAACTAATTTATTGTCTATTATATTGTCACCTGTCACACCTAGATGTACCAGCCTTACTAATAAAAAAATCTTTCACAAGTGATTAACCATTAAACAGTTTCACTGTGTGAAAGGAGTAAATAAAGTTTCACACCCGTTATTACAGAGACCTACTAATAAACAGTGTGCACCTGATGTGAAACTTCATGGAATCTTCACAGTTGCTTTTACGTCGCTATGTCAGTTATTTTCACTATTTGTTTCCTTCATGGCAGCATTTTATTTTTCGTTCAAAAACGTTTTTTTTTTTCCCCACAAAATAAGAATATATCACCTTATATTATATTAAAACGTCGTTAGAAACATATAATCATGTATAAATATAATTAAAAGTATATTATTAGGTATAATTGCAATATTTTGTCAAAGTAAGCCGATTAAATTAGAATAATTTCTGAACGAAATCTCGCTAGGCCTCTGTTACTGTCATCAAGTGTCAGTCATTTATTCTTGTTTCGTATTATTTTGGGAAAACATTTACAAAGAATATTTTATAATGGATACTAGTAAAATCAGAAAAAAAAGGATACCAGACTCCTGTAAAGAAACGAAAGTATGATGCTCATAACCCATTACCAGCAAAAATAAGGAAAAATAATCCAATTGATGTGGTATGTATTATTGATCAATAAATATTATTATGTACATAATTTGTTTGGTAAGGTTATGTAAAACTTCCTATTATTTGAAGAAGTAATGTGATTATTCTTAAGGAAAAGTCTTCATGGTTTGAAATACCTTCTCTAATTTGCTTTGCTTCTACTTTTACCATTTGTACAGTCAAGGTGTATTTATTCCCTGAACAGTAAGGTCTGGGAATATTCAAGTCTAGATTCAGTAATAGCTCAAGATATGTTCAACCCCATTTAATATAATTTATGTCTACATTTCAGGAGTCAAGAATGGCTGATATAAATAAAACTAGAAACGAAACTATTCTAGAGTTCATGAGGGTTGAACATGAAAACAAGTTAAAACACATGGTGGAAGCCCAAGAATGGGCCCGTAAGGAACATGAACTAAAAATAAAAAATTTAAAATTGCAAAATAAACTTATAATAAAACAATTAAAACAATAAATGAGTGTACATCTTTTTCGTTTTTTCCTACTTAGTGCCATCTTCCCTATTCAAATTAGGTTTTTTTTTTAATTTTATTGGTCTTGCATATCATCCTGGGTTTCTTTGACGAGGGTTCATCAAGGTTTAGGTAATGGTTGGGTTTTTTCCCGAGTGTGCTCACAGACTGCAGAATTATAGTCACATCTATTTTAACATCATCTATGTTATCCATTAATCCCATGTTACTATACTTCTTTTAGTGTGACTTATGTAGGAGAGCCCGCAGTCACAGGCAAGTTTATAAACACCTGCATCTTCATAAGGTATATGGCACTTCAGATCTTAGAAATTGATTTTTTTTCCTTGGCAGGTAGAAGTAGGTCTTGATGGACGGTCACCTCAGGGTGTTCCCAATTTTGTCAGTGACTCCTTTCGCATATGGTAAGACAGCAGGTTGTCACTTGAATGTGGAATTGAATTATAACCAAGACAAAAATCTAAATTTAAACTATTTTAATTAAAATGCCTTTCAATGAATAATGTTCGGACTACCTGTCCCCGTACGTTAACACCTTGAGGTGGAGGATGAGGCACAGAATTTTGTGGTGGTGGAAGCGTACCTATACAGTCCACGTCTTCACCCATATCAATGGCAATATTATGTAAAACTGCGAGTGCAACAATGTACAGTTTTACATTTTCTAATGTCACTGAAAAGCCAGTTTGCAGACATCGGAATCACTGCTTCCACACACCAAAGCACCTCTCCACCGTATTCCTCGTTAAAATATGGGCTCTGTTATATGCCTCTTCTGCTGGTGTAGTCGCATTATTTACTGGTGTTAGCAAATATGGCATTAAGGCATATCCGGCATCCCCTAATAAATGCCCCACAAATTCCCCACATTCAAAGCGCTCACGGATTTGACTTTCATTAAATATTCTCGAGTCGTGAGTACTTCCTCTCCATCTTGCCACAATATCTCTGATTCTCAGAGAGGAATCACAAACAACTTGGACGTTGAGAGAGTAAAAACCTTTACGGTTAATATAAAACTGGCTTGACGGGCCACCCACCTTCTTTATTTTGATGTGCGTGCAATCAATAGCTCCAACCGTATTACGCATACCGCAAATCTGGCGAAATCCTGCTATGACTTGCTCTTGCTCCTCGATGCTATTCGGCATAAAAATAAATTGGTTGGCCCTGCTGGATAAGGCTGTTGCCACACGACGACAGATATTAGTTATAGATTGCTGACTCAAGCCGTGGAGATCAGCAGCATCGTCTTGGACCTCTTGACGTGCCCAAATCCGAAGCGCCGTCAATACTTGCAATTCGGGTGATACTGCAGACCCTCTTGCGTCACGTTTTATATCGTCTCGAATTAAATTTACAATTTTTGTTATATACGCTTTTGTAAATCTGTATTTTGATTTGAAATCTTTTTCATTTAAAAGAAAGGGATCCGATCGGGTCTTGTAATGTTTTCTTTTACGATTGCAACTCGAAGTTAAATTTTCTTCTAATTCCTCCAAGTCCCTCTGGTCCAGGTAGTCCAAATAATTTAAATAATCCATTTAATTTAAATAATCGATTTACGTAGAACACAGACTGGTTTAGACCTCCCTCAGTAACAAATCGATCGAATTCACAAATTATAACCTAACTAACGAAACGAAACTCAATGCACGATCAGCTGATACATACAGTCGTCCATCTTGTCCCCATATATACCCTATATAGTATCGTTAAACTATGTGGCCTGCTTGAATAAACCTAGTGTAACTTTCCATACAATTTTTTGGAGTTTACATTAGGTTTATAACAGGCTTATGTCAAAATTGTTTTTATTAGTAGCGTTTTCACTTCACACTCGTTATATCAAGAATATACACAGTGGGTATTTTTTATTAGTAAGGCTGTAGATGTGTAATTAAGTATCTTGAATTCAAAATAGGGGTGTATATTTTATCACGCACAGTCATGCTAGGGGGGCTGGACATTCAAATCTGATCCTCGCAGGATTAATGCCATACGCAATGATGAATATATGACTTTTACAATCATCAATTAGCATATATTTATTTAAACACATAAATTCTACTATTACAGGTAATTTTACCTAATTCAATATAAAACATGATGTCGTAAATAACTACGATGTGCCATAACTACGCAGTTTTATTTAGCCTTCTATCTTGATAATGATTAAAACACTTCTAGCTACAATTATTAATAACTTTCACAAGACACTAAAAGCTTATCCGAACATATTTTAAGATAACCCTTCTCCCTTAATTCATAAGGTCGTTAAACTAAAATTTAAACGAACCAAAGTGGTTTAAGTTAAATATTTTTAACATTTTGTAAATCATAAATTAATTTTGTAATTTCCATTTGAGGAGGCTAAAAGGGTTAATATCTAGGGGCGGTTTATTTTAACTGTAGTCTGGTGTAGTAGTTGATATTTTATTTATTAACTGGCGGCCCGCCCCGGCTTCACACGGGTCCAATTTTCCCGTTAATTTTCCGTGTTTTTTTTTACATAAGAACCTTCTCCTAATAATAACAAATACAACAAAAAAAGAATTAGTTAAATCGGTCCAGCCATTCACGCGCGATGCCGTGACCAAGGAAAACGGGTTTCATTTTTATATATATAGATTTTGGCGTTCTGTAAGATCCCATTGCAAAGCAAAGATCCCTAGATAAATGGAGTGAGGGGGAATAGTCGGAATAACCACGCTTGCTCAATTAAAGTTGGTGATTTCTAACTCAAGACATTTTTGTAAAATAGCTAACATGCATTGCTATATCTAAGAATCGAACCCTTGAGGATTGATAAGGCACATGCCATTAGACCACCGAGGCTAACTTATAAAGTTATAGGTACTTATTTAAATAGTATCCTAATCCTATTTAAAACTAATATTATAAATGCGAAAGTAACTCAGTCTGTCTGTGTGTTACCTTTTCACGGCTAAACTACTGAACCAATTGACTTGAAATTTGGTACAGGGGTAGCTTATGGTCCGGGAAAGAACATAGGCTCGTTTTATCCCGAAATTCCAACGGGATCAGGAACTACGCGGGCGAAACCGCGGGGCACAGCTAGTACTTATTATAATTTGAAGTAGATTAAATACATGAATTCGACTATTTCAGTTGATACAGGAATCGATATAGCCACCTTTTATACCGAAATTTTGAAAAAAAAACTTTCTATTTAATAAATATAAAACAATATTTAAACAAAAGCTTGGTTAAGTACTACCTTCAGTAAAGTAAATGGGAATGTTTTGAAGTTCAACAATTACTACTATATTCATTTTAAACTGTATGTCTAGACTATGATGACGTTAATAGTATTCATTGTAATATGGTATAATACATAGGTAATTACATATTGTTTTAAGTTCAATACAACATTGTATGGATGTCTGTTTGTTAATATTTCACGTAAAAACTGTTGGCATTTTTACTAGGAACATAATGATCCCTACTAATCTTGCGGTATCGGAATTAATTGCAACTGTTTACTGCTACATTACAGGAAGTGTTTAAGTAAGTGTAGTGTAGGTCAGTAGGTTGGTAAGGGCTAAGTGTTGAAGATGGTGTTTTTTTATTTTACGCATTCGAAAGTAAGGGCTCTGCCATCCAATATCAATTTAAAAAAGTGAGAAAGAATTCCAAAAATGTTTCAAATCGGTTAATTGGTACTGGTAACACAACCGAATTGAGAACCTCCACTTTTTTGAAACCAATTAATAAAATAACTAAATACTTCCACAAAACAGCCTCTCATAAACACGACTAGACTAACACAACGTCACCAACAGACATGGCTATGACCCGGTCACTCCTGGTACGTACCACTTATCTCCCTAATGGTACGTACCATTATCTCCAATATAAACAGCGTGTCCCCTACAGATTGCATTAATCCCCCATGATGAAGGGGAAATTGATAGATTGTGCAACATGATGGGTTTATTATTAAGTAAGACGTTGTTATTAGGTCTGTGATGCAATTTGTGAAGTGTGTTTCAAAACTTGTTAACCTATTTTCGAACATTGCTCTTTTTATATACACTTGAGAGCAAAGAAATCGCACACCTGCTCAATTTTCGTTTCAAGGTTGGTTTTTTTTAAATATGCTTATATTTTTATTCCCGTTTATATACTGAATTAAAGTACATACTGTCAGCTTTCAAATCACACCTTAAGCTAATCCATAACCCTTAAATTCATTACAGTAAAGCCAAAAGTACAATTGCATCGGAAATCACTCGTTTCAGGTAGTGCTAATTGAGCGACTAAGAACGGGTATAAAAGGTGAAGGGTTGGGTGAAACTGCATCATCTGCATATCAAATCGTAGCTTGGAAAGTCAGCTATAGAACACGTGCACATTAGAAACAAGAAAATGGATACCCCACCAGAAATATCAGGTCAAGGGGTTACGCTAATTGAACCTGGCCACAACCAGATTCAAATAGCCAGACAGTTGAATTTATGCCAAAACGCTGTTCGGCGAGTATATCAGCGTTATCAAGAGAGTCGTAGCTTTAGTCGCCGATGGGGTTCTGGCCAAAAAAGCACAGCATCGGAGCGTGATGACCATTTTTTTGTGACCTCATCATTATGAAATCGCCAGTGGAATGCTGTTAAGCTCTGTCAGCAAGTCCAGGAAGTGAGAGAAGTTAAAATTATCCGGCAGACAGTTAGAAGAAGACTAGCCGAAGACTAGACTAGCAAACTGTAGTCGTGCTTGTCGGTGACCTGTGGTCAATTCTGGAGCGATAGCTGATCTGTGCGCTATCAGATCTCCTTCGGCTAGTCTTCTTCTAACTGTCTACCGGATAATTTTAACTTTTCTCACTTCCTGGACTTGCTGACAGAGCTTAACAGCATTCAACTGGCGATTTCATAATGATGAGGTCACAAAAAATGGTCATCACGCTCCGATGCTGTGCTTTTTTGGCCAGAACCCCATCGGCGACTAAAGCTACGACTCTCTTGATAACGCTGATATACTCGCCGAACAGCGTTTGGGCATAAATTCAACTGTCTGGCTATTTGAATCTGGTTGTGGCCAGGTTCAATTAGCGCAACCCCTTGACCTGATATTTCTGGTGGGGTATCCATTTTCTTGTTTCTAATGTGCACGTGTTCTATAGCTGACTTTCCAAGCTACGATTTGATATGCAGATGATGCAGTTTCACCCAACCCTTCACCTTTTATACCCGTTCTTAGTCGCTCAATTAGCACTACCTGAAACGAGTGATTTCCGATTCAATTGTTCTTTTGGCTTTACTGTAATGAATTTAAGGGTTATGGGAGCTAATCAGCTTAAGGTGTTATTTGAAAGCTGACAGTATGTACTTTAATTCAGTATATAAACGGGAATAAAAATATAAGCATGTTTAAAAAAAACAACCTTGAGACGAAAATTGAGCAGGTGTGCGATTTCTTTGCTCTCAAGTGTAGGATAGCAGCGCCCCGCGGTTGCACCCGCGTAGTTCCCGTTCTCATGGGAATTTCGGGATAAAAAGTATCCTATGTTCTTTCCCGACCATAAGCTACCCCTGTACCAAATTTCAAGTCAATCGGTTCAGTAGTTTAACCGTGAAAAGGTAACAGACAGACAGGCAGAGTTACTTTCACATTTATAATATTAGTAGGGAAGTAGGGATTTTGGGTGACGAACAGCATAGTACAGTCACAGTCAGCGTTAGATAAAAGGTGAGTGTGGAACCTAATATAGAAACACGCTTGTTCGATATGACTACACACAGAAAGCACAGCTAATAGAAATATCTATTCCTAGACAGCTTGTTTCGCCGAAATCCCTGTTTATAGAAAACATTGTTCGTACACATCTCGGTACATAGGAACCACTGTTCACAGAGATCACTGTTCTTAATAGTACTTCGTATGATCACTTAGGTATGGCCAACGGGACGGTACCTTTTATCTGACGCTGACTGTACTTCAAAATATAAAACATTATTCTTAAGAAATAAATTTAGTATGAAATAGATACTCGCTCGTATGCCGTTGTTTCGTTGTTATTACGATCCGCGGTTTTACCTGCGTAAACTTGATATTACATATACAGAATATTGGGTTAAAAAGTATGTGTTAATTCTGGTTATAAGGAAAATTTGTACCAAACTACTAATCGCTCATACAGTAACCATTTTAGTGGAATTATTGTGGTCTACCGTTTATAGAAGTAAAAACTAATATTTTGTGTAGATACAATAATATTCGGCTTCAATGAAAAATTCGGACTAACTTCGGTTTAGTTTTGTTTTAGTGTAGAAAAATATACGTACATTTATACCGCAAACAGTTTAGTAATTATAACAATACAATACAATACAATACAATACGGCACACATAACATAACATAATCATTTACTACATCATCTCATTATAAAAACTGACCCCTAACTAAGCTCGAAGCTTGTATCTAGGGTATCAGAAACTACCCACACACACCCAGACCGAGATAAACATTTGTGGTTCACAAAAATATTCACCCCGCACGGGAATTGAACCCGCAACCTTACGGATGGCAGTGCGGCATGGTGACGACTCTGCCATCGAGGTCGTCAAAAATATAAACCTGTACGTTTAAAACACATATAGATATGATGTGCTAATGACTAATGAGGCGAATATAAGCGTCATCTGTCCGCAACAGAATACATTTGCAATGCAAAAACACTGCTCCTAACAGTTTATACGTCCATTAATTTTTTTGCCACATTGGCGTTCAAATTGAAACAAAATATTTGATCTCCTTGGTAGTTTATATTTATTAAAACTTATTTTGTTTGATTTTTTAACAGCTTTTAAGAAATAGAAATATACTCATCGAAAACCTACGTTGCACTTGAAAGCCATTTTAATGACGATATATCGAATTTATGACTACTTATCTCAGATTTTAAAAGATGTTTTCAACAATATACAATGGGTATTTATTACTCAACTTCACTAGAAAGGTCTCTAAAGTTAATACTTTCGATCCTTAGTAATAAAATATTGCTATTACTTCAAAACCTAAGCAAATAAACAGTCTTTAAAAATATTCGAACTCCGAAACCCCATTATTCTCTGACCCGTCAAACATGACGTAACACCGTTCACCCTCGACGAATATTGTCCAAAAAAAAACTAGATTTTCTTGACATAAGCACCTAATATTTCTTCCGTGTCAATTACTCCATCCTGTTTGTTTTCCGGGGATTGTAAATCACCGAACGGACGGGCTACGGGACACTTTGAGATATGTTACCATAGATTGCTAGGTAAGCTGTAGAGTTTTGATAAGGTCTACGCAATGTATGAAGTTTTGGTAGGTGGAATACTGGGTATATTTTAGGCTGGTTCTTTGTCTGTTGTTACGTAATGTTCTACTGCAAACATATTTCTAAAAATATGGTAAAGATATAGTAGGTTTTGTTACTAATAACACAGTATAAGAACTACTAAGACTGTGCTAATAGGTAGAGGTCACGTAAAGGATAGAACCCGTCACTAAAATAATCTATCTATACTTCGTATAAATAAAAATCAATTGCTGTTCGTTAGTCTCGCTAAAACTCGAGAACAGCTGAACGGATTTATCTTATCTTGGTCTTGAAATATTCGTGGAGGTCTAGGGAATAATCCTCGATGGCAGAGTGGTCACCATGCCGGACTGCAATCCGTAAGGTTGCGGGTTCGATTCCCGTGCGGGGTGAATATTTGTGTGAACCACAAATGTTTGTCTCGGTCTGGGTGTGTGTGTGAATGAGTGTGTGCGTAGTTTCTGATACCCTAGATACAAGTTTGAGCTTAGTTAGGGGTCAGTTACTATAATGAGATGATGCTGTGAATGATTATGATTATAACTCAAATTATTATAATTAACGGGATATTTACCATGTATATTATTTGTTTCGAGTTTCCGATATTTCGACGCTGTTGCAAGCGCCTTGATCACGGATGAACGGTAAATATCCCGTTAATTATAATAATTTGAGTGCTAATAACCATGATAACTATAAAAACTATAATGATTTTAATTTATCTTCACCACAAGTCACCACATCATAAACTAAAACAACTGACAGCTCACAATTCCAACAATTATTACCCACGCAATATTTATTCAACAAATTAATGCGAAAGTAGATCAGTTTGTATTATCACAAGGAAACAGTTAGCGATTCTTACCCTCCTCAAGTTGAAGCCTTGTAAATATTAACCAACCCTCATCATAGCTGGTCTGCCTAATGGGTACCATTGCAATGTATTAGTTAATGGGATGGGATTTTCCATTGGCAGTATTGGAATTACATTGATAGATAACGGATAAATGATATAAATTAGAATCTTCTAGTGTCTTAATATATATAGGATAAAATAGGTGCGCCCCGCGGTTTCACACGCGTAGTTCCCGTTCCCGTGGGAATTTCGGGATGAAAAATAGATGTTGGCCGATTCTCAGACCTACTGAATATTCACACAAAATTTCATGAGAATCGGTCAAGCCGTTTCGGAGAAGTATGGCAACGAAAACTGTGACACGAGAATTTTATATATTAGACTAGCTGCGCCCCGCGGTTTCACACGCGTAGTTCCCGTTCCCGAGGGAATTTCGGGATGAAAAATAGATGTTGGTCGATTCTCAGACCTACTGAATATGCTCACAAAATTTCATGAGAATCGGTCAAGCAGTTTCGGAGGAGTATGGCAACGAAAACTGTGACACGAGAATTTTATATATTAGATATAAATTAGAGAGCGGAGGTGTATTAGTGGTTACGGCTTTTGAGTTTAATTCAGGAAGGCGTCTCGATTCGATTCCTACTACGTAGAAATATATTATAAACTAGCAGCGCCCCGCGTATTCAATCGCTTAGTTCCCATTCCCGTGGGAATACAGAGATAAACTATAGCCAATGTCACTCGCTGACAATATAGCTTCCCATTAGTGAAAGAATTTTTGAAATCAGTTCAGTAGATTCCGAGATTACCCCTTACAATTTTACAAACACACAAACTTTACTTCTTTATAATATTAGTATAGATGAGATATTTTCGGTGGCTTAGTGGTAAAGACTTTTGAGTTCCGTTCGAGAAGGTGAAGGTTCGATTTCTGCCACGTAGACATTGGTATGAGACAGGCATCGAACCAAAACCTTTTTGATTTGATTTCATATGTATATTGTCGACGGTCTTACGGTGAACGAAAGAATATCCTAATGAAACATGCACAAAACCACCTGAGAACTTTGATTGCAAAAAACTACTTAAAGAACGGCAGATTTATGTAAAAAATCTTTCATAACAATCTCAAGTTGAAGCAGAAGTTAAAACAAAACATAAATATCACTGTTTAAACTTATCCACTTCTTAACTAAAGCATTTGCAACACCAACTTCAACAAGTTTAAGTTAAAACCGTCGTCACTTAGTGCAGAAATAACTTAATAATCACTTAGGTTAAACTCAGGATTAAAAGTTAAAGAACTATCCATTTGATGGAGTATTTCAATCTGAACGCAATCCCAGTACGCCAACTGTAATTTAACTAAAATGTAATTTATTTCCTAACAAAGGACTATTAAGGTCTGTGACACACTTTGGGAATTTCACGATGCTGGTGCAATTAGAAAGTTGTTTGCTTTTTGTTTTAATTGTAAATAAAATGCGAATTCTTCCATGATTACTTTGTAATTTGCCTAAGCATCTATAAGGTCTTTAACCCATTAATTAGTAAGTATCGGCCTTTAAGATTCCAATACAGAGCAAAGGTCTCTCCATCAATGAAAATTGAAAAGAAAATGGAGGATTCCTTTTTCATTCGACTTGTAAGATTCAAAACTCGAGTCACATTCCAACAAACAAACATATCTTTCTTCAGCTCGACTCAGGAATCAATAAATAATACTAAAAATCACATTTAAAGACCCATCTAAATTATTTTAAGTACTAAAATAAAACTAATTTTATTATAATTGTGGTAATAATTTTCCAGTTTTATTTGTATTCGTGTAAATCAAAGAAATTAATATTTTAAGTACTTACTAAATCACTACAACATAAAATACAAACCACATAAAAGCTCCATAAACCTACAATTTTCGACCTATAAGTACCATTGAATAACAATTTTTGGCCCATGTTATTAGGCTCGATCCACACGATGGGACAAACAATGGTCTTGGAAATGGGACACGTTTACTTCGACGCTACTTGAGTACTTTCTTGCGAACATGCATATTCACAGTATTGTCGAGTGAAATTGGGCCAATTGGGTTGTTGATGGTTTTTGCTTAGATTTTCGCTATTTTAAGGTGTTCTGGGATTAACTTTTGAAATTATGCGTAATATAATAATAGATATATTATTTTGTTTAAAAAACTTTACTTGTATGTTTAACTAATTAGATTGTTAGCCATTTTTACAAGGATACAAATAAATCAAACTCTGCTTTCAACTAAATATTCAGCTAAAGTATCATGTTGATTACATAAAAGTACAACCCGACAAACATATTCGCATTTGTTCGAACGTACAGAAATATTTCGTTCATATCGTGAGTGAAAGTACTTATTTTGATTAAATGTTGTATGTGATAAATTAATGATATATTTATCATATTACTAGCTGCGCCCCGCGGTTTCACACGCGTAGTTCCCGTGGGAATTTCGGGATGAAAAATAGATGTTGGCCGATTCTCAGACCTACTGAATATGCTCACAAAATTTCATGAGAATCGGTCAAGCCGTTTCGGAGGAGTATGGCAACGAAAACTGTGACACGAGAATTTTATATATTTGATAGAAGATTTATTAGAGAACAAAATTGTGATTATAGCCGTTCAGAGACTGACTTAACCAAAGGATTTTACATAAATATTACAGTAAGTACTCTTAACCGAATCAAGAAATGAATATAAAAAATATACCTTTCGTTTAGGCTTCAAAATGATGTAAGTACTTATTATGAATAGTTGCCTAATAGTTACCAGCATATTTTTTTTATCACAGGCCAATATAAAAATATACAAAAACCCAAAGTGGAACCTTAAAAAAGCCTGCATTACATGAAAATGTGACCATAATTATATTTCCTGTATAATCTACTCCCAAAATACTGTAAGTACAACGTAAACGCGTAGAGATTTCTCATCTCCCATGTGAGTTATTTCAATTATTTCATCCCCTTCATAGCTCGAGGGTGGTGTGATGTGTGGCATTCCTCGGTTGTAACACCGAGCGGAATTAGTTTACATTCTACACAGAATTACCACGAATTACTGAGGTTCTGAACATAAAAATATTGTTTATGACGCTTATTTTCAAAGGATTTTAATAAAAGTAAGATATTCTACTTCCTCATCTTCTTTGCGTATCGACTCAAATTTTTGAGTACCAGAACTCAGCCACCGATATAACGCTATCGATGGCCTTGTAAAGGTCCTCGCGTGTACAGGTGTATGGACACGCATGGCAAGTCAGATGGGCCATTGTTATTGTTAGATATTCTACTGTGGTAAGATATAAATATTTGGGAGAGACCTTTGCCCAGACTGGTACGACATGGGTTGAAGAAAAAAAATGTTCTAAGTACTCCATAAGGTGATAAGCCACGGATCAATTGCAATCATTGCACCTTCATAACATTCAATCGTGGCCGTACCAAAGTGGATATTACATTTATCACAGTGACATCAGCGCCTGTCGCTACAATTAATTTGAGCCTATGTATGACGTACAAAGCCACTGAACCAATTTTGAAGAAAAGCTCATAGATAGGCCAAACCTGTAAACGACATAGGCTACTTTTCATCCCAATTTCCTAAGCTACACGAGCCCTATTAAGGCTGATGTTACGTGCTGTGATTTACTTAAACTAACCTCATTTAAAGTATATAACAAGAACAGCGTTCATCACTTTCCTTCCAGAACCAAAATTAAGTTTGAAAGTGATAAAAACTTTGAACTTTGAACAAAGTCACGTATCTTTATATTACTTAAAACACGGAACGTCACAATATAAACCTGAAAATTTCAGGACAGTAGAACTGTAAAATTACTGAAATTTATATTGTTACGCGCCTGAAATTTTGACCTTAAAAAGGTCATGTTTTAGTACTGTGTAAATTAAAACTGTATTGCCTGTTTTAACCATTTTTTTTTTAATGTTGACCATAACTCTTACTTCTGGTAGATGGTCAACATACTCTTCGAAAAAGGTCTCTTTGTCTAATGATAATTATGTGAAACAGATCAAGGTTATTTGCTTCGTTTCCCCATCTTAAACCTGCATCGAGATGCTAGATGAGCAGCTCAGAACCTGGTGGTTTAACGAAATTGGCTTATAGTCTCTAAGGGACTAAGGTGTATGTTATATGAGACAAATGGATCTGTATCGCTTACATACCGTTTCGCTCTTTTAACTGCGAGCCTGTTGAACTAACCACCCATGAATAGCATTGAGAATAAGAATGTATATTTTATTATATACTAACAGCGTCCCGTGGTTTCACCCACGTAGTTTCCGCTCCCGTGAGAATGCAGGGATAAAAATATGCTAGAAACCTTCCTCTTGAATCTCTATCTATTAAAAGAAACAGCATCAAAATCCGTTGTGTAGTTTTAAAGATCTAAGCATACATAGGGACATTCAGTGGGAAGCGACTTTGTTTTATACTATGTGGTGACATATAATACCGAAAATACGTACATATAAGTACTATCCATACAGAACAAATACATATAAGCATTATGTTATAATCTTCCCCTCTTTGGCACATAAATTACACGAACAAAGAGAGAGATTATAAATAAAAGCCTTTTAGTGCTTTAGACAAATACGTCATAACAAAACGTGTTCCGTAATAAATTCCTGGAATTAATATAATAATTAACTTGAGAATTATGCATTTTATTTACCGGGAAGTTCTCGGGATGTAATTAATTAAAACGGGATGCGTCCCGGCGCGTCGGGAAATGTTCAAGTTTTCCTAGAGTAGTCGTGATTATTTAGGAATGAGAATTTAGTTTTTGTTAAGTTTTCGCTTACTTAGTATTTTTTTTTCTATTTTTATAATTATTACCAATTGACATAAGGATAAGAATATAAGTATTTTTATACTAGTTATTACCCCCATATACACTTACATATTTAAAAGGCTGTTGCTAGCCGTCCGCTAGAATGGACGTTTAATATAATGGTATTCGTTCACTAGTCAGATGAATCGTCCGAATTACTGGACGACTAGACACTTCGTATTTAAAAAGTTACTAATATATGACTGAATAATGATTTTAGTGGATATCCAATGGCTACAAACTATTTAACATCCCAATATAGAAAGCAGTAATTACACTGTTTGGTAGAGTTGGTTCTACCAGTAGTTAGGTTGAATAACCGTAACACAGTTTATTTGTAACTACCACGGGGAGTAATGTCTTGATGACCACGTCAAATAAAATTTGTAACTACATTTGAAGATATAAATAAATTGAATTGAATTGAATGACTATTAACTACTATAGCAAAATACTTCTGCGAATAAGTACTTTAAATTAAAATGTATCCCACCCACGAACCACATTTGCTACCAAAAAATAAGTAAGTAAAAGATATATTATTCTTTCTTCCTCTAAGTGATGCTATGTAACTGTGCGTGTCATACGCGCATGTTGTAACAAAATGCCTTCATATGATAATGTTTTCCTTTCTCAAATACAAATATATTCAACTAGATAATATCTAACGTCTTACTTGCATTTATATTAGATCAGCTACACATATCAATCTTTTTGCATTAGGAAAAACTGTTCAGGGAAAATTGGAAAAGAAATATCTGTCTAACTCATATAAGAAATTGGTTCGCAAATTCGTTATATAGGAATATCACAGATCGTATAATATACTAGTAATATCATAAAGAGGCACAGTTTGTTTGTTTGAACGCGCTAATCTTAGGAACTACTTCTCCGATTTGATAAGTTTATTTTTGTACTAGCAGCGCCCTGCGGTTTCACCCGCGTAGTTCCCGTTCCCGTGGGAATTTTGGGATAAAAAGTATCCTATGTGTTATTCTGATGTATAAGCTAAATTATTGTAAAGTTTCATTAAAATCCATTCAGTAGTTTTTGCGTGAAAGAGGAACAAACATACACACATCCACATGATTTCTTAGGTAGATTTTATATAATTTCCGACTCACAGGACTATATAGGAGTCCCGGTCTTTCGGAAAGCTAGTATGGGACCAAAGCCAACACACGAAAGCCCTTTGACATATTTAATCTTGTGTAAAGGATGCACAATCCGGCGACTATCCCTGTATAACACTACATCCAGGGACAGTCCCCGGTTCTGCTGGGACTATTGCAAATATATGGAAAACTACGACTGGGTTATGGGAATGGGATGTTCAATGGACTGGATATAGAGGAACTATGGGGAATAGGTAGATTATTATGAAGATGTTTAGAAATTTATTATCAAATATAGTTATGTATATATACTCTCATATTCGAGAGATATTCCTAATCTGATTATTTTTACAAACATTAGTTTTTGCAGTTCATAACAAGGCCGGCCAATGATAACAAAGTTTACATAGCCTGAATTAATAAAGATTTTTTGGAGATAAATTCTTTACTATTCCATATCCACAATTATATTAATGCATTTTTGATTTTCAAATTCGTTTGTACATTTATTCTACGGTCTTACGGTGGAAAAATCGTGAGGAAATCTGCACACACCTGCATAATTTGAGGGTGTGAAGTCGTTAACCTGAAACCTCGAGGTAATGTTTTATTTCTTACGTGATTAATCTAATATATAAAATTCTCGTGTCACAGTTTTCGTTGCCATACTCCTCCGAAACGGCTTGACCGATTCTCATGAAATTTTGTGAGCATATTCAGTAGGTCTGAGAATCGGCCAACGTCTATTTTTCATCCCGAAATTCCTACGGGAACGGGAACGGGAAATACGCGTGTGAAACCGCGGGGCGCAGCTAGTAAACTATAAATTATTTCGGTTTTCACGTAAGTTTTTATATATCTTACTACCGGCGCCCCGCGGTTTCACCCGCGTAGTTCCCGTTCCCGTAGGAATATGGGGATAAAATTATGCTAAAAACCTTTCCACTGAATCACTCTATCTATTAAAACAAACCGCATCAAAATCCGTTGCGTAGTTTTAAAGATAC
This sequence comes from Timandra comae, assembly GCA_958496195.1. Classification (NCBI taxonomy): domain Eukaryota; kingdom Metazoa; phylum Arthropoda; class Insecta; order Lepidoptera; family Geometridae; genus Timandra; species Timandra comae. The sequence goes on from OY292376.1 coordinate 6,613,138, forward strand.
ACACATAGAGACATAAGGACATAGGGACAGAGAAAGCGACTTTGTTTTATACTATGTAGAGATTCTTATTGTATAAATCAATATAAAAACTAAGTTAGTAAAGATATTTTTACTTACTTTTCATTTAAAAGAGTATAAAGAAAACTTTACGTTACTTCTACCTGCCTTTGATTAAAAAGTTCAATGCAAATAATATATAAGCAACATTTATCAAGCCGTAGTTGCTGACTCAAACAAATTTCCACCTATTTTTTCCGCTGCGCCGACAATTCTTGAGGGTCTTTTCAAATTAATTGACCTCTTGCCCTTACTATGTCGTCTGGTAATGATTGGGACTATCGGATCAGCTAGTTTGGGACATTTATTAACTATTCAGACTATGTTTTTGGGGTTATATGAAGATTTTATTAATACATTTAGAATATACAGTACTAGCTGTGCTCCGCGGTTTCACCCGCGTAGTTCCCGTTCCCGTAGAAATTTCGGGATAAAACTTCATTCGTCATCTGACACTCTCATAATTTGGACGTGTGTTAAATTGAAGTGTATTTTAATCACTACTTTACTCAATAATCACCCTTATTCCAACGCGCTCTAAGTTCAAACTATTTTCTCCGAATAAGTGAGTCTACCTTCAAGTACAGATTACTGGAAATTATATCCCGTATTTTTGATACAAAATGTCTAAGTGTGATGCTTGCCAGGATACAGTTCGTCAGGCGGACAAAATTGTATGCAGTCGATCAACATGCACTAGATCATTTCACCTCCTATGTGTTGGAATGTCAACGAAATCTAGCAAAAAACCGACGTCGTGGATTTGCCCTGACTGCACTAGCAAAATTCCAAAAACAGGGAATAACATAAACACACCCGTCAGAAATATCACTCAACAAGAATCCCCGGGGACTGACGGCTGTTCTTATGTTACTATAAGGAAGCAGTATACAGAGGGGCAAGCGCAAGCCCCGTCATCAAATCAAAATGCCGACTTCATGCTTTCTATTCGAGATGAATTGCTGAGCTTGGTACAGAGCGCCTTAAAATCGGAGCTAGGCCCGTTGCATAAACAAGTAACAGCTATTGAAACTTCTATTAGCTACTTAAGTTCACAATATGATGACTTAATAAAAACTTTAAAGTCGACTTCAGCTGAGGTAAAGTCATTAAAGGCAGAAAATGTACGTCTTCGCTCTGACCTGGATGTGAACACCGCTCGTATGCAGAGTCTAGAGGATGAGTTAGCTCGTCAGCAGCAATGGAGCCGTCTCCAAAACATAGAACTAGTAGGCGTCCCGGAATCCAAAGACGAAGATACCATGGCAGTTGTCATCAGCGTATTAAATAAAACTGGCATGGAGCTCAACCAAAATGACCTGGAATTCGCCCATCGTGTGCAACCAATTCGACCGACCAGCGCTGCCATCGGTCGCACGATCATCGCTCGGTTCCGTCATCGCCGCACTAAAGATCTTGTAATTGCTTCGACACGTAAACACCGTGGAATAAAGCCGTCGGATATAGGAATGGGTGACAAGGGTAAGACCGAACGTAATATCTATATTAATGAACATCTTACTAAAACTAATAAATCACTACTAAAACAATGTAAGCTTAAAATTAAGGAATCAAATTACAAATTTGTATGGACAAAAAACTGTCGAATCTACGTTCGAAAGAACGAAACCTCGCCACCCATTTCTATCAGTACTGCAGCCGATCTAATGAAAATAGCTTAAACCCCAATCTTGGTCTCCACGTTGTTTACTTTGAACTCTGTTTAGATTGTTACAGAAAGTTTCACATTCACAATACTTTACCTACACATTCTTTTTATATAAGTACCCACTCCTTTATTTGTACACCATATCACAATTCTCACACAAAATCACATTTAACAATAACCAAACCCACATCTCATAAATTTAGCAACGAATTATATCTACTACCTCAATGTTTACCACCAATTATAACCAATTTCTATACTAGTAATAATATTTATCATCAATTACGTATTAACTTATTCTTTCATTCATTATACACATATGAGGACACAAGGTCATGTATCGGTATTATGTCAGTAACTTTATAATACTTATAGTATATATCTTGCCAATAAATATATTATCCGTAAAATTTACTCTAATTAGACGCAATTTTAAAACTATCAAGTTAACTTCAATGCACAATGGCGGCACCAAATAACCAATTACACTTATTCTATCAGAATGTACGCGGCCTACGCACTAAAACTAATACCTTTTTCAATAACATACACTTGTCGCAAGCAGATATAATACTAATTACAGGGACTTGGCTGCATGAAGGCATTCTCGATACCGAGCTATGCAGTCCGAGTCGGTACGACTTATTTCGCCGAGACAGAGGCGCGTATGCCGGCGGAGTGTTGGTGGCGTGTGCGCCCCACCTCGCTGCCAGCGCGAACGTCGTAACTAACGCTGAGCTTGACGATGATATCGAATGTTTATGTATAACAATACCTGCTCGGTCACTCGGCTCAAAGTGCAATCTGCATTTATTTTGTGTATACATTCCACCAGACTCGCAAGCGCCTAGACGCATAAATAAATTGATAGATTTTATAACCACATTTATTTATAAAAACTCAAATGATAATTATCTTATTGCGGGAGATTTTAATTTACCCTGTATCGACTGGAAGGCAATATCACCACTAATTTTAAAAAAAGGATCGATTGATAAACAAACAGCCGCGCGCAACTTAATCCACTCCATGGCGTTCTTATGTTTATCTCAATTTAACTCTTTTGTTAACTCGTCGGATAACACGCTAGACCTAGTTTTTTGTAACTCACACTTAGCTGTTACTAAATCTAACTTTCCGCTCGTTAAGGAGGACACGTCCCATACTGTTCTTGACATTATTATGACTGATATTTGTACACCAGTAACCACTCCGCCCAAACGTACTAAATTATTATACAGAAAAGGTGATTATATAAATATAAACAAATTATTTCAAGAGTGCGACTGGTCTTTTCTTTCTGCTGAAAGCCTACCGGTGGCTATTGATGCTTTCTATTCCTCTTTGAAACTTATTATCTCAAAATGTATACCTCAAAGAACAATCTCACACAAATACAGCTATCCGGTATGGTACAGCAGAGCTTTAATTAATGTAATAAAGGAAAAAGTCAAATACCACAAATTATGGAAACGTTATGGTAATCCAAACGATTATGATTCCTTCTCCACGTTACGATCCCGTCTTAAACAACTAGAAAATAAATGTTATCAAAGCTACATTACATATTCTCAACAAAATATTAAGCAAACTCCAAAGTTACTCTGGAACTACGTAAACTCGAAACGTAAAACAAATAACCTTAGTTACCCAAATCAAATGCAGTACGAAAATTGTACTTATACCAATCCGAAAGACATCTGTAACGCTTTTAATATTTTTTTTCACAACAATTTTAGTACGCCGAGTGGTCACAACGTTTCTCCCGTAAATCACTGTGTCTCCCAAGATGTGCTTAGCTCCATACAAATATCAATGCAAGATGTTCATAAACTGCTTCTTTCCCTTAATTGCTCAAAGGGTGCTGGTTGCGATGGAATCCCACCTTACTTCTTCATCAAAACAGCAGATTCTTTGGCCAATCCAATTACAGTCATATTTAACAGGTGTTTCTCTGAGGGTTATGTTCCGAACATATGGAAATCAGCTTTGATTGTTCCCGTGCACAAAAAAGGACCTAAAGGTATGATTGAAAACTACAGACCTATTTCAATCTTAAATGTATTATCTAAGGTAATGGAAAGAATCGTACACAGACAGTTATATCCTTTCATCATACGCTACATACCTCCTCAACAGCATGGTTTCGTTAAGGGCCGCTCCACATGCACCAATCTTGCAGTCTTTTCCAATGACGTACTACATGGAATGGAGAGCGGCGCTCAAACTGACGTCATATACACAGACTTTGAGAAAGCGTTTGACCGGGTTGATCACGTTATTCTGTTGCGCAAATTACAGGAGCTAGGAATTCATGGGAATCTTCTTCGATGGGTTGAATCTTACTTACGAAATCGCTCTCAGGCTGTGGTAGTAGCAGGATTCCGATCCGATTACGTTAACATACCCTCGGGAGTCCCTCAAGGATCAATTATAGCCCCGTTGCTCTATGCGGCTTACCTATACGATATAGGAAGCTGTTTTAAATTTGCCAAGTTCTTGATGTATGCTGATGACACCAAAGTATACAGTTTTATTAAGACTAACCATGATGCAATAAAACTTCAAGACGACCTAAATCGGCTCTGTGATTATTACAAAGACAATCGTATAAATGTTAATGTAGGTAAATGTTTCCAAATAAGCTTTTCTCGCAGGAGGAATACAATATCACACCAATACCTTTTAAACAACCTACCCATAAGCTCAACCAACTCCATTAAGGATCTTGGTGTGATATTCGATTCTAAAATGTTGATGTCTGAACATATTGAAGCAATAACAAAAAAAGCTTACAAAAATTTGGGTTTCGTTCTACGGGTCAGTCGTCCATTTTCTGATATAGGGTGCATTAAGGTCCTTTACTTTTCCTATGTACGCAGTGTTCTAGAGTACTGCAGCAATATCTGGAACCCAAACTACTTAACGCACACCCACGAAATTGAACGGATTCAATCGAAATTTACAAAAAATCTTAATTACAGAACATTTACTACACAAGATAACTACGAAGACTCTTGCAAGAAACACAATTTAACACAGCTTAGTGATCGCCGTACGGTACTGCAGATGTTGTTCCTACATGATGCATGTAACAATAACATTGACTGTCCTGAACTAACATCTTTATTTCTGAGACTAAGAACAACAAATATTCGCACTCGACATACACAACATTTGCTGTTTGATGTGCCTTTTAACAAAACAAATTATGGTCAAAACTCGGTTGTTTGTCGTACCCTACAATGCTACAATCATAAATTCTCATTACTTGACATTTTTCTTTTGAGTAAATCTTCATTTAAGAAAGAAATGGTTAAATTGCTGGTAAACACATGATCCCTACGAACACTTAATTAGTAAGTTAAACATATCACATCTCTACACACACACTTATATACACAATACATACAACTAATACAACATAAACACACAGGTGAACACTCACCTCACCTATACCTCATGACACTACACAACGCAACATGACCAAGTCATCTAATAAGACTCTTTTCATTACTTAAAATAATTTGTACATTTTTATCTGTTTTTTTTTTTTTCTTTATATACATAACTAACACCTAATTATCTACAAGCATAACATAAATTGTTCTTAACACACGTCTATTTAAAATTGTTTAATTGTATAAAATAAGAAACTGTTATTGGCAATAAGAAATAATTTTAAGTTTGTATTTTTAATCTACATTTAAGTGCTGTTGTTTCTGTATGAATAAATAAATAAAAAAAAAAAAAAAAAAAAAACGTAGCCTATGTTCTTTCCCGAACCATAAGCTACCCCTGTACCAAATTTCAAGTTAATCGGTTCAGTAGTTTAGCAGTGAAAAGATAACAGACAGACAGAGTTACTTTCGCATTTGTAATATTAGTTAGAATTCAGACTATGTTTTTGGAGTTATATTTTTTTCGATAGGGTAAGAATGTATTTGAGTTTAGAATGGTGTGGTTAGAAGTTACTTTGTCTTATGTTTTTGTGGTTATTTCAATACGTTTTTCAATAGGCTAAGAATGTATGTATTTGAGTATAGAATGGTGAGGTTTGAAATGATTTAGCCTGCTTTAAAATAGTTGATTTACGATACGATACGATACGAAATTCGTGTTACGTTCGATTTTCGTGTATGATTTTATTTGAATCTGCCTAGCTAGTCGCGGTACCCGCGTAGTTACCGTTCTCGTAAGAGTATTGAGCCACAACCTCTTCTGTGCCGGTGACGGCTCGCTGTAATCGCATCTTTTGGTTGTCAGTTTATTGGAAATGTATCCAAATGACATTGGAGTCGAAATGACAATAGGAGCTTCCAATTTTGGCCGCCGGCACAGAAAAGATTGTGGCTCAATACGGGGCTAAAATATACTTAGTCTATGATACTCACAAATAATGGGCATTCTATTTGTTACAGAAATTTCTTAATTGCTTTAGTAGATAAAGAGATTACCCCTACAAATTTTACTTTTCACTACACAGTATAAAACAAAGTCGCTTCCCGCTGTCGGTCCCTATGAAGTATGCTTAGATCTTTAAAACTACGCAACGGATTTTGATGCGGTTTCTTTTATAGATAAGTGATTAAAGAGGGAGGATTTTAGTATAATTAAATCCCCGTATTCTCACGGGACTGGGAATGACGCGGGTTTAACCGCAGGGCACTAGTTTATAATAATAGTAGACTGACGGCAAGTCGGTAACGCAGACTAGCCGTTCCACCACGACTCAACGGCAAATAACTTGCCGTGCATGTCCTTACACCTGCACACGCGAGGACCTTTACAAGGCCACTGATAGTGCCATATCGGTGGCCGAGTTCTGGTCCTCAAATATATGAGTCGACACTCAAAGAAAGAAAGAAAATAGTATACATTTTCCAAATTCAATATTTCTCTATTTGATCTAAACCTCATAGACTGAATAAACATGAAAGCCATTACATAAGCGATTATAAATATACCAGAGACTAAGTACCAGAGACCACAAGCAACACTACATGGTAACGCACTTAGCCGGTACATAGGGAGAGTGTTAACCTTACCCTGGCAACACTTAATATTTTCATCGAATCTCGGGAAATTATGATTTCTCCCGACAGATTTATTTAGGGAAAATATTTTTATGTTGTTGCTTTTATGGATTTAAATGGTTTTTTGTGTTGGAGTTAATTGTGATTGATGTAACGTTGTTTTATTATTTTATATATTTTAAGCAATATATTCTTTCTCTGTCTAGTCTTATCATAGTTATTTCAGGAATTGAGATTTGACTTTAAGCAGAGTCTCGTATACTTACAAAAATGTTACTAAAAAGATTTAGGCCATTTTAAAAGATGATTGTTATAACCTTTTGACATTATAATCATCACTACATAGTATAAAACAAAGTCGCTTTCTCTGTCCCTATGTTCTTTAAAACTACGCAACGGATTTTAATGCGGTTTGTTTTAATAGATAGAGTGATTCAGTGGGAAGGTTTTTATCCCCCTATTCTTACGGGAACGGGAACTATGCGGGTGAAACCGCGGGGCGCCGCTAGTTTTTCATATATCTTAACAAGAGATACTTCATTTTACAAAAACATAATTCTACTCCATAAGAAGTCTGTACATCCATCTTTTATTACACCAATTTGTACTAATTACTACAAATTAGTACACACACACCTATTATTAACCGTCTTCAACAAATACATACAATAAACTATACCAACAAGCCAAAGGTTGTTCACCCCTGCACTATTTAGTTGATTCCTTTACGCTTCATCGAATAACAAGCCAAAAGGCAGTTGTTCGCAACAGTAAGCTCGTATAAATCAAAACTACATTATTGACAAACTCACACACAAGACATGGCTACAAAATCAACGTTACAACTAAGAACCTTATTATTTACTAGCTAAAGTACATAATTGCGTGTTTTCCTTTCGATTTTGGCTAAAATCCAAGTGGCTAATGTTTTTATCAGCTGATATATAAAGGTTATTGTGTATATAAGCAATTGGCAGTCTGTTGCGGTTCGTAATTGTTATTTACTTAGTTTATTTTCTTATGTACTGTATATAATTGAGATTAATTGTTATTTTATTCTTAATTGAACCGTTTCCCGGTTTCATTTGTTTTGTTATGGTAGTTTGGTGTCGCGTAGTGATATAAACACGTTATAGGTACTCGTATAGTTTTAAAGATATTCTTGTAGCTTATTTTTGGTCAGTAAAAATAATTGTATAAGATATATGTACCTAGGTTTGTGGTGGCAGTAAACCTTTTAGTTTTCTGGTTATTTTCTCGGTCTGTGTGTGTGTGTGTAAATGAGTGTGTGCGTAGTTTCTGATACCCTAGATACAAGTTACGAACGTAGTTAGGAGTCAGTTACTGTAATGAGATGATGTAGTGAATGATTATGTTATGTTATTTTGATAGGATTTAGTTATTATTTTCAGGTCATTTGTGTTCTTTTTTGTGTTTGTCTGTATAAAAGATGAAATAGGTATTTGTATTTTGTGTGAGTATTTGTTTAATGAATAAACTCAAAAACTACTGTGCCGATTTCAAAAATTCTTTCACCATTAGTAAGCTACATTCATCCTGAGTAAGAAAGGCATATATTTTATCCCACGGGAAAGGGATAACGTGGGCGAAACCGCGAGGCACTGCTAGTGTCTAATAAACGCTTTTTAATTCTATATCACCCTTATTCAGGGTAGGCTCGAGCCCCTCGGTGGGGACATTATATGAGCTGATGATGAGAGCTTATTATAAAAAGTCCTTTTTCGTTTTTATTTAAACACAGAACCTTATTACGATCAAATACTTAAGTATATTGTTACTCTAACTACGTATGCATACAGAAATCGGTTTTCGCTGTTAGCAAAACGAGATACTAAACGATTTATCTTCGGTTTCTTTGTAAACATTTATGTTTGTACGTTAAATTGACTAAAATTATTTGTTATGGAGATAAAACTTTTCTGTTGCTGGGGTTTTCTAGGTCTTGTTGTTCTAATGGAAATATAGGTCGACTTTCATTAAAATAGGCAACAATGAACATCCTAAAGCGAATTGCTGAACAAAAGCTAAGTTAAATTAGCTCAGAGTAGTTTTTAAGGTGATTTATGACAAACTACCGGCGCCCCGCGGTTTCACCCGCGTAGTTCCCGTTCCCGTAAGAATATGGGGATAAAATTATGCTAAAAACCTTCCCACTGAATTACTTTATCTATTAAAATAAACCGCATCAAAATCCGTTGTGTAGTTTTAAAGATCTAAGCATACATAGGGATATAAGGACAGAGAAAGCGATTAAAATAAAATAAAATAAAATAAAAAGACATTTATTGTTTCACAAGTAAAAAAATAACAAAAATGCACTTATTCTAAAATACGCTATGAAATGAAACAAAAGGTAGTAGCTCAGCTTGTGCCGATCGGGACCGTAGTCACGACCAGCGCTGATTTTCAGCTACCCCTCTTCCCTGAGATGTTGGGCGGAAAGTAGGGTTAGCGGACCCTATACAGTAACTATCCTCCAGGTAATAAAAAGGTAATAAAATACAACTAAAAAAAATACAATTTGAATAAAATAACAAAACAATGAAATCTAAATAAATCAACAATATTGTTTAATCAACATTTGGGTGCGTGTGTGTGTGTTTGTGTGTGTGTGTGTGTGTGAGTGAAGAGAATGTGTAAGTATATAAATCATATTAGAAATAATAATCAATGAGGTTACTTAATTAAAATATTGTTTAAGGGGTAATTCCTTCCAGTACGCATGTTTCAAACTTCTGCTTCTAATTGTTTTTTTAACAAAGCGTGTTTATATTTATTTTTAAAATGTTTAATGTCTATTTTTTTATTTTTTAAAGGAGGGGGTAAGTCATTCCAAATACTAGCAGCAGTAAATTTGAAACAGCCTCTATAACGGGTGGAATTGTGAGTTGGCACCTTTATCTTATTTTGTGTAGCCGACCGAAGGCTTCTATGCGTTACGTCTTTTACCCAGATAAGTTTTTCGAATAAATATTCTGGTTTTTTTCCCCAAACCACTTTTTGCACAGTACAAGCGTAATTGAGTTCCCATCTCGCTCTCATATTTAAAATACCTTTTTGATTTAGATAGGGCGTTATATATTCTCGTCTGGGAATATTGAAGCAAAACCGGATGCAAGCATTCTGAACTCTTTGTATTGATCTTTCTGTAGCATAATTTATTCTAGGACCGTACACATTACTGCAGTAGTTAAAGTGGGAAAGAACCAGGGTATCTGCCAACAACACACGTAAATCTTCTTTAATATAAGATCTTATTTTATATAAAGTTTTAAGTCTAAAAAATGCGTTTCTAATTTTATTATTGACATGTTGAACAAACTTTTGTTCTCCATCCAGAATTAGGCCGAGGTTTCTTGCGGATGGCACCTGTTCTATCACTACATTATTAATTTTAACTTTGTTGCTACATGTTTTTACCAATTCAATTTGATGTTTCGTACCCAGGATTAGCATCTGTGACTTGATGGGGTTTATAACCAACGAGTTTTTTTCGGACCATCTGTAAATGTTATCAAGATCAATGTTAACTTTATTAACAGCATCTTCCGTGTTTTTACCGTCAAAAGAATAATATATTTGAGTGTCGTCGGCATATAAGTGATGTTTACAAAATCTAATATTTTCCGGTAAATCTGCTGTAAATATTGTGAAAAGAATAGGACTAAGCAATGAACCCTGTGGTACGCCTCGTTGTACTTCTTTAAGAGAAGAGTATAGTTTCTGGCCATTTTTATCGTCAGTGACGACCATTTGTTCTCGATTTTCTAAATAAGTTTTAAACCAGTGGCATGTGTTTGCAGAAAAACCATAATAATCCATCTTAGACAACAAAAGTTCTGGGAGTAAACAGTCAAAAGCACGCGAGTAATCTAATAATATCATGATAGTACTAAGACCATTGTCAGAAGCTTCAGTCAGATCATCAGTGATATTTAAAAGTGCAGTCTCAGTCCCATGTCCCTTACGAAAACCGGATTGAAACTTGGGCATAATATTATTAGCATTTAAGTATGATTGAACCTGATTCAATACTACTTTTTCTAAAATCTTTGATAGTACAGGTAAAATGGATATCGGACGTAAATCTTTTAGTTCATTGGCAGTGTTCGATTTTAAAATTGGTGTTACAAGTGCTCTCTTCCAACAATACGGAAATGTATGGGTTTCGATCGATCTGTTTACAATAGCCGTAATAATTGGAAGAGTTTTATCAAGAGTTAACGTAATCATTTCTATGTTTAAGTTGTCATAACCTGAAGCTTTTGTCTTTATACTGTATATTATCTTACGTACTTCTTCTACTGTTGTAAGTTTAAGTTCAAGTGAAGTATTATTATGGAATTTAATATCATTGAGTTTTTTTTCTATGTTAGATTTATTATATGTAGGTAGGTTTAAAAAATAATCATTAATTTTATATGGGTTGTTCAGATGATCAGGAATAGAATTAGCACGTGAATTATCAAATATAGTGGTATTTTTTATGTTTTTCCATAATTTAACCGGTTTATTTAAGTTATTATTAATAGCTGTATTGAAATATGCCTTTCTTTCTCGTTCAGTCGTGGACGTTACAAGATTTTTAAGAGAGCGGTAATAATTTCGTGAACTGTCAGTTTTAGTTACTTGTGCTTTTATTAAGGCTTGATCCCGAAGACTCATCATAAATTTCATGGTTTCGGTTATCCAAGGTTTTGGTCGGTCTTTCAGAATTAATTTAGTAACTGGAGCGTGAATGTCAAACAGAGTTAATATATTGTGGTTAAAAGTATTAATCATTTCATCAACATTTTGCAAGTCACAAATAACATGCCACGGGATGGAGTTCAAATCCTCTTGGAATAACTCTATATTAATATTTTTGAGTTTACGGCAGAATTTTATTGTTTTGGCAAACTTAGGTTTCTTTATATTAAAATCAACTATAACCATACCATGATCGCTTAAGCTGGGGTTGTGGACTACTGTCACTTTTTGACATTTGGTAATACTATCAGTCATTACTAAATCAATAATAGTTTCCGAGTGATTTGTGATTCTGGTTGGTTCTTTTACCAGTTGATCTAGACTATGCTGATGGCAAAAAGACATTAAATCTCTTACCTGTGCAGATTCCTCGCATGTAACATCGATGTTCAAGTCACCTAGTATGCAAATGTAAGTGCAATGAGCCATAACATTTATTGACTCACTGAGAGAATCTAGGGCATCTCCAACACTAATGCTTTCCGGTCTGTATGCGGTACCCAATGCTAGAGAAGCGCTGGGCAGTTGGACTTCTAGCCACAATTGTTCAAGGGAAGAAGAAGGGTGTTGACGTTTTCGAACTGAAATTTCTTTTCTAACATAAAAACCAACTCCACCACCTTTTTTACCCTGACGAGCCTTATGAAAAAATTTGTAATTGAGAATTTCTGGTGCTATACTTTCTTCACCTGCCCTAATCCACGTTTCATTGATGGCTAAAATATCAGGTTTAAATTTGTCGACAGTAACAAGGAGTTCATCACTTCCAGTATTTAGAGATCTTGCATTAAGTAACCCTAACCTTAAACTCTTTTTTTTAGAAACCATTATAGAAAAATAAATAAAATAATAAGTAGATGGTGAAAAAACCATTATCTGATATTTTGTGTGAGTAAATGAAGAGGTGTGTTAGTGTTAAAGTGTTTGTGGAGTATGTGTAAAATGTGTGATTACGCACCGTGTACAGATATTTAAACAGGGTTCCTTTACTAAGACAATCATGATTATTAATATTGTTGAATATAGTATAAAATATACTTATAACTAAAAAAACTAAAACAAGGAGATCAAAAACAAAGAAACTGAGATCATGAACATGAGATTGGACATAGTTGGGATCAAACATTACATTTTCCAAAAATTCGGATCAAATCGGTTTCCGAACGTAGTCTGTGTCGTGGTTTTCCCTGTTCTTGACGAACAAAAACTTTACCGTCGCGTGTCCATACGAACTTATACTTGGTGTCACGAGCCAAAGCTCGCGCTTTCTGGAACAGTAAACGGTGATGTTTGGTGAGGCGTTCATTAACGTAGAGCTTACATAGGGGTCCTGGCAGTTGTAACCCTTCAGTGTTCAGGTCTCGCCGGACACGTGCTGATTGTAATAATTCGTCCCGCGAAGCACGTCGTACTAATCGCACCGCAATTGGACGCGGACGCGCCGGTGCACCATTTTCTCCCACAGAACGCCGAGGTCCTGCTCGCTCAGCGCTTACGACATCACCTTCCTCCAGAACAACGCCAATTTTATTTGCAACTATGACAGCAAGATGAGTACAGTTTTCGTTAGGCGTTTCAGGGTAACCTGCTATTTCTATGTCATTTGCTAGCATCGACTGTTCACGGTCCGTTAACTCAACTTGAAGCTGAGAAATTGTATTTTGAAGCACAGTGGTATCGTTATAGCAGGTTTGTTTTGCCTTGTTTTCAAGTTCAACTACTCTAGCCTCCAATTGTTCGATACGTGCACTCTGCGCACTAATGATGTCAGTCAGGTTGGTGATAGCTTCACGAATACTGCTTGTCTGACCTTTGATTAGGTCCGCCATGTAGACTTTTAGATCAGCTACCATGGATCCTCCCGGTTCTACAAACACATGTTCATCTTGCTCACGTGACGACTCGGTGGGGGGGCGTGAGACTTTAGCTCGCAGAGTCACGTTTTGGTCAGCGACATCACTAGTTTGGTCATCTTCCGGTTTTGTCTCTAATAATGAAGAAGAAGAACGAATGGGGGTGTTCGTGTTCCCTAGTTTAGGCCGTTTGCATAAGCACTCTGGACATTTCCATTGCTCTCTCTTTTCCATCAAATTAAAAAGTTTAGAACTAACATTCGCGCAGTCCAAATCATATCTTGCATTGCATGTTTTGCATTTCAATTGTTCTCTCTTTGGAAGTAGATTTTTGCATCCGGCGCATTTTTGTGTGAAACTCATCTTGTTTATATTTTGCTATTTCAAACAAGCAGTGACATCTACCAGATTTGTGGTTGAACTAACAAAAGTGTCAGTGACAGGTAATCCATAAAACTCAGAATGTTTGTTTTAGTAATGTAGTTTTTAACTAGATGTCGCCCCAATAATAATATAAATTAATTTGTACCATAGTGGGGTTATATTAAAAAAAAAAATAAATAAAATAAAAAGACGTTTATTGTCAAAAAAAAAAAGAAATACAAGAGGAAATTATAAATACTTAAAATTATAATTTTGACAACAGGTGGTCAGCTCAGCTGTAGCTGTACCAGTACAGAGTACTGGACAGCGCTGGTTTTCAGCTGCCACCTTCTCCCTAAGTAAAAAGGCGGGAGTTGTAGTAGACATTTTTTTTCCGCCGCGCCACTCCAAACATTGAATTTCTACATTACTAACAAAAAAAAAACTATATAAATAAAAAAATAAAAAAAAAATTAAAATTAAAAATGTTTAACATAGGTAGGTACCAAAATCATACTAAAACACAATTAACATAGATAATATTCTTCTCTGATAAAATGTGTAGAAGGTGGGTGCGTATGTGTGTGTGTGTGTGTGTGTGTGTGTGTGTGAGAGAGAGAGAAGGGTGTGTGTGTATGTATATGTGCATGTATGTGTATAAAAGTGTTAAATAAATAAACCATGGCTCAATAGGGGGATTGTTGTTTCACAAAAAATAATCTCTAAGGTTTAATGTTTTTTGGTAAGCATGCCTAAGATTCTCCGCAGCCACTTGTCGTCTGAGCAAAGCCTTCGTGTATTTAACTTTAAAACTGTAGGTGCTTATTTTGTTTCTCATCGGTGGCGGAAGGTTATTCCATATTTTGGCTGCGGTAAACTTGAAGCATCCTTTATAACGTGACGTTTTGTGAAATGGTATCTTCAGTAAATTTTGCATCCTAGATCGTTGTATTTTAAAAGACGAGTGTGAGGTCCAGATGATCTTCTCGAAAAGATATTCGGGTTTTTTATTCCAGATCACTTTATGAACCAGACAGGCATAATGTAGGTGTCTTCGAGCATTCATATTGAGAATTCCTTTTTCATTCAGATAAGGAGTTATGTAAGCCCTCCTAGGCACATTGAAACAATAACGAACACAAGCGTTTTGCACTCTCTGAATTGATCTCTCTGTATTGCTATTTAATCTTGGACCATAAACCGAACTACAATAGTTAAACTGTGAAAGAACTAATAGGTCTGTCAAAAGAAGTCGTAACTCTAATTTTATGTAAGATCTAATTTTATATAATGCTTTTAACCTAAAAAATGCGTTTCGAATTTTGGTGTTAACATGTTCTGTGTATTTCTGTTCCCCATCTATAATGACTCCCAAATTTCGTGCCGCTGTAACTTGTTCGAGAACGATATTATTAATTTTGATTTTGTCATTACACATTTGCACTCGTTTTATTTGAGATTTAGTACCTAGTGTCAATACCTGAGATTTTGTCGGGTTGAGGACAAGAGAATTTTTCTTTGACCAGTCTGTAATGCGGCTCAGATCATTATTTATTTTCGCGATAGCCTCTGCAGTGTTTTTACTATCAAATGAGTAGTAAAGCTGGGTATCATCTGCATATAGGTGATATTGGCAATGTTGAATATGAACCGGTAGGTCTGCTGTAAAAATTGCGAACAATATTGGACTGAGTAAGGAGCCTTGTGGGACTCCTCGCTGCATAGTTTTAATTGCCGATACATTCGTTTCTCCGTTTTGATTTTCAATACCAACATATTGTTCCCTGTGTAATAAAAAAGTAGAAAACCACTGACAAGCATTGGCAGAGAATCCGTAGTATTGTAACTTGGCTAAAAGGAGTTTAGGAGACAAACAGTCAAATGCCCTCGAGTAATCTAACAGAACCATTATGCTACTCAAACCCTTGTCGGACGCTTCAGTTAGATCATCGGTTACATGAATAAGTGCAGTTTCAGTTCCGTGTCCCCTTCTAAAACCTGATTGAAGTTTCGGTATAATTCTCTTCATTTCCACATAGCTAAGCATTTGATTCAAGACTACTTTTTCTAAAATTTTTGACAAAACTGGAAGTATAGAGATGGGCCTTAAATCTTTTAGTTCATTAACAATATTTTTCTTGGGTATTGGTCGGACTAGAGCTCTTTTCCAACAAGATGGAAAAGTATTTGATGTTATCGAAAAGTTTACAATGTGGGTTACAATCGGAAGTGTCACATCTAACGTTAATTTTATCATTTCTATATTAATTCTATCATGTCCAGCAGCTTTAGTGGAAATATTGTTTATTATTTTAGATACATCAGTCTCATTAGTGGACGTTAGTTCGAAATAATCATGAGCATTATATTGATTTATACCAGAAGGCATCGTTTGCAAGTCTTCGTCTTTATAAGGGGGTAGGTCTAGGAAATGGTCATTGATCACATTAGGGTCATTAAGGAAATCAGGAATCTTACTAGGAATATTCTTAGGCATAACTGTATTTCGTAGATTTTTCCACAGCATAGACGGTTTTTTAATATTTTTATTAATTGAACTGTTGAAATAAGCTACTTTCTCGCGTTCAGTTGTAGCTGTAACCAGATTCTTGAGCTTGCGGTAGTAATCTTTAGAACTATCCGTTTTTGAAATTTGTGCTTTGATAAGTGCATCATCCCGTAACTTCATCATGAATTTCATCATATCAGTAATCCATGGTTTTGGTTTGTCTCTAAGGTATAACTTTCTAATAGGTGCATGGATATCAAAGAGGGCAAGAATATATGTATTAAATGTATCCACCATATCATTTACGTTAGTCATAGCCTTAATAATATGCCAGGGAATGGAAGCTAGGTCATTGTAAAAGGATTCGAGGTCAATGCGATGTAAGGATCTTTTAAACTTAATAGAATTGAGTGACTTTGGTTTTTTGATGTCAAAATCTATTAATACTAACGCATGGTCACTTAAACATCTGTTATGTACGACAGTAACATTTTGACATTTTGATAAAGTATCCGTCATGACTATATCTATAAGGGTTTCGGAGTGATCGGTAATTCGAGTTGGTTCTTTAACAACTTGGTCTAAGTTATGTTGTAAACAAAAATCTACTAGCGCCTGTGCTTTTAACGACATTAAATTACCCAAATCAATATTAAGGTCTCCCAGAAAACATGTGAATTCACATTTACCCATCAAGTTCAAAGATTCACTAATTGCGTCAAGTGCCTCATGAACACCAACAGACTCTGGCCTGTAAGCTGTGCCGAGGCCCATTTTACCACACGGTAATTGAATTTCTACCCAAAGTTGTTCCAGTACTGTGGCAGGGGTTTTGCGGATTCGCGTAGTTATTCCCTCCCTGACATAAAAACCCACACCTCCACCTCTAGCTTTACTTTGTCGTGCTCTGTGTAAAAAACTGTAATTCGGTATATTTGGTGCCAATTTTTCTTCCCCTTCCTTTAGCCAAGTTTCATTAATTGCCAAAATATCCGGTTTGTATTTCATTAATGATACAAGAAGCTCATCAGTACCCGTGTTCAACGATCTAGCATTCAGCAACCCCAATCTCAAACTTTTTTTACATTTATTAACCATTTTTATAGTCATAAAGATAATTAAAATGTAATACTCGACGGTCAGAGGTTAATTGTTTAATGTATGAGTGGGTAGTTTTTTTAATGAGTGTAATATGGTATGTTGAATGAGTGTGTAATGTTGAGTGTGTGATGTGTTCTTCATAATGTATGTAAGTTAAATCTTTAAAGATACCACAGTGAGTCAAAAAGTTAGTCAGTATCATTGAGTTCATATATCCATGACAGTAAACATCAATTCCCACGCATCTTAGTAACAGTAGTAAACAAAAGTTATTTAAAAAAAAATATTTATTAGAATTTACATTAATACGAGCATAAATTAAGAATAGAATTGTATTATTATATAAAAATATAGGACGACGAATATAAACTATATTTGAATTGGAATTATTATACACAGGACATCTTAAAAAATGAAAAAACTCTAAAATACAGCTGACAAAGCACATACCTTGAAATATAATGTGAAAATGATTAAATAGATCCAAAAAAACACAAAATATAATACGAGTGTAAGATTTTAAACAAAATATGAAATAATGAATATGTGTTTGAATGTACAGTGTAACACATTTTGTATAAACTAGGTAGGGTAAATTGTGTGTAATGTATTTGTCCAACTGAAAATAATATATGTCATCTTGTACCTTGTGTGGTGTATAAATATGTAGTTTGTATGTATATAACATTAGAAATCCATTATCTATGCAAGCATTATCTAAACAAAAAATATAACAAGAAAACAATGAAAGTAGCGGTAAATTAAAAACGTTAATTATTCTTATCTTTATATTTAAAAAAAAAGTTAATAAGTAATTTATTTTTTTCTTATTGACTCGTATAAAGCTAAAATTAGTGTATGTATACAATAATAATATCTTCAATCCATAATCCATGCAAGCAATAACCAAACTTAAGCTTAAATTACAATAATAAAAAAAAAGCAGCGGTATGATAAAATAGCAACATACAATTAATTTAAAAAAGTAACATATGTTGCCAATGTTGACTCGTTCAAAATCACTGCATACATACTCCAAACCTATAAAACAATAAAATGCTAGTAATGTTTGTGCAAAACAATACCTTGCTCTACACAATGACACTGATCTTAAAAAATAAATTATGTTAGTTATAAATCTACACAAACTTTTTATTAGATTACATAGAATACAGATAAGCCAATTGAAAACCAAAACAGTGAAATTAATTGTTGTTCCCAGTACGAAAGGTAAAAATTTTACTAAAGTCATTATCACTACGTATACGAAACGATGGTTTTCCATCCCCCTCTCTGATTAGTATTTTACCCTCCCGGGTCCATGCGAATTTCCATTTACATTGCTTGCACAGTTCGCGAGCTCTATTAAAAAGTAATCTATTTTCTCTAGTAAGCCGTTCATTGACGTAGATAGGCCTCGGCGCACCCGCCACCTCGATGTCTGACGTTGAGAGGTTTCGACGTGTTCTCGCGCAGCGTAGTATCCGCTCGTGCAGGGCGTGCCGCGTGACTCGCACTACTATGGGTCGCGGCCGCTGCTTGCCATCCTCTCCCAGGCGTGCCGGGCCCAGCCGCCGGGCGTCGACAATGTCATTCTCTTCAATGTTTGAATTTATTTTATTCATGACCAACAGGGCGATGTGCATAATGTTTTCGCCGTGGGACTCGGTTACACCTGCGATCTGAATGTCATTCTGCAGTGTTAGCTGTTCTTTAGTATTGAGCTCCTGTTTCAGATCTTGCACATGCTTTTTGAGTTCGTTTTCTTCGCCCATAGTAGTTTCTAAAGCGGCAAGTCTAGCTTCTTGCTTGTCCTGACGCTCCGACAGTATATCGATTCTACTGTGGGCATGTTGTAGCATGTCCCTTACTTCACTCATTTCCTTCCGAAATATTCCAAATTCCTCGCGAAATTTTGTCATTTCGTTCCTGAAGACACGCAGCTCCTCTATTATTAGCGAGGTGTGCTCACTTGCGGACGTTGTGGTTTGAGGGCTTTCCAATGTACACAGACCAACTGGTTCTTTAAGCGGTGTATTGGTATTATCCTTACGTGGTACATTTATCATACACCCCGGGCATAGCCAGTCTTTTGGAGTTTGATTTGATGTAAGATTAACGCATTGTCGATGAAATGTTAATTTACATTTGGTACAGGCAGCGCCACCTGACAGAAACTTCCCGCAACCGCCACACTTGTTCATCTTCGTGAGATAACTTAGTTATTGGTAATACAATTTAGTTAGGTGCGATACCAATAGATGTCGCTTCAAAGTATATTGGTTTTACTTGGAGATCGCGATAGATGGCGCTTTCTAAGATCGATTAAAAATATATTTTTATTTAAACTAATTATATAATATATTTATTTAATATTTTGAATGTATATTTTAGGCGAAATAGTAATCAAAACACTGCACTGGATTGATAACACTGGTAAAATTATGTTTTGTTTAAGTTTAATGCAATTTACACTGTTTTACTAAGATTGTCACTTGTTTTTAACTGTTGTTATATGTGAAACATTATTTTTCATTGTTTTTTATGTTGTAGTTCACTTTGGTAATTGTCCACATGATATGTTGAAATATGTTTTATGAAGTTAATTTTAGACACTTTGTTACACTTAAACATTTACTTTTTACATTTATTTATAATTTAAAACTAATAATTGGAGGTTAGCTACCGGACAGTGTTGCCCGTTTTTTCGATTTTGTCTTATACCATGTCGTAATAATATGATAATTTGTAACATACTTAATTTTATAACAGATTTTTTTTCATAAATGATTAGTTTGGAAGACTATTTCTTTTTAAATAAATGACCGTTATTTTACTTCTAATATGGCGGATTCTTCAAGATGGCGGATTCGTCTTCTAAACGAAGAGTTTGCAAAAAAATATAAACACTTACGCTTGTTTTGAAATATGATTTTTAATTTATTTATTTCCGTTATATTACCTTGTTTGACGTACTTTAAAAAAAACTATGGCAACGCAAATAAAATCTAAGTTAGTTATCTTATACTTAAGTCCGGTATTAACTTTCGATATTCCCACACTCTCTTCCTTACATATTTACTTTTTCTATTTCTAGCTGGCCTAGCATCTCTATTACAAAACAGACAGACACAACAAAGATATAATCTGTGATATTTATAGCAAGGACGTGATCACACTTATCGCATTTCCGATCATCTTGTTATAATCACAAAAAAAAATCTCCGAAAACGAAACGTGGCTAATTTCTTTTTCCGTTTTTGTTATGAAATATTTTTTTATGATTATGAGGAAAATGTTTTGTTTTTGTGTAGAAATATCTAGTTACATAACTAAGTTTAGTTGTTTTACTAGCAGTATTAAAGCAATAATAGATGTAGCAGGTACGATAGAAATCCCCCTCGGGATCCTACGGTACCCCAATGTAACGCGGACGGAAGTCGCTGTGTTTTAGTGGGTAGGCCCAGCCCTTCTGGCTGGGAGAGCCCTACATGCCCCGTGGGTCCTCCCAATATCGGCTCACGGTGGTATGCAGTTCTATGCATTTTCACTGCGTTAAAAAAAAAGATACGATGTCTAGATTGAGAAATTCATGTTACTATTTTCCGAATATGGCTTGAGTTTGAGATCATCGTCATGGGAAAGGCATGAGTAATGATTATTATACTTAATCCTCCACACTGAACTTGACAGCGTCTATATCGAGAAAGGTTTTAGGCTATAGAGCATCACACTACGAACAATAGGAGCGGGGTTACACGATGGGACACTGCACTGAATAACAATTAGTTAAAAAGAATTAAAACCCCCAACACAATTACTTTCAAACCCCCATAACTTTTAAAAGGGTCAACCGATTTTCATCAAACATGTCTAAGAACACTCGCACGTAAGTTCCCTTTAATACAAAAAAACTTAATTGAAATCGGTTCATTCGTTCGGGAGCTATGATGCCACAGACAGACAGATCAACCCAACACCCCTCTTTTTGCGTCGGGGGTTAAAAAAATATTATTTTTTTATAGTATTACATATTTAAAAACAGTGAAGAACTTGATGCTATTCACTGATTTCACCAATGAACTATTTATCAGTTTAACACATACAGTAAATTAACCAGATTTACGTTTTCTACGACGACCCCTTTCCTACTTGATATGTGTGTCTTCCTTTTATCTGGAAATGAACTAAAAAACAACCCATTCTAGCTGTATTTGTTATTTTTTATAATGTGAACGAAAGTTTTATAGTAACCAACAAACAGCGAATTAACGTCAGCCGTAAATAAACAGTGAGAAACATAGACACAGGGCCGTAGCTAGGGGGGGTCATTGTGGGCAATGTTCTACCTCAGCCCCCCTAGCATGACTGTGCGTGATAAAATATATCGACACCACGATATAATATCGATTTCGCGACCATGACAAAATGAATTATGGTGGCTATATTTATTATATTTTGACAGTTGGATGTCGATAAATAGCTATATCGATTTCGCGAGCATCATCGATGTGATAAAATTTATCACATGCTAAAATTAAATATGGCAGGTATTTTTATCAAATTTTGACAGTTGGATGTGGACAAATCGCTATATCTATCGCGTTTTCGAAGTAAAATTAGCCGTGGATCTCTAATACATCCAAATCTGGAGGAAGTTTAACCGTCTTGTTCTTCATCATTGAGGATTTAATAGTTCTTATTTTTTATGTCTACGAATAGCTATTGAATATATGACGACCTCGATGGCAGAGTGCACCCATGCTGGAATGCCATCCGTAATGTTGCGGGTTGGATTCCCACGCGGGGTGAATATTTGTGTGAACCACAAATCTTTGTCTCGGTGTGTGTGAATGAGTGTGTGCGTAGTTTCTGATACCCTAGCTAGATACAAGGTTCGAGCTTAGTTAGGGGTCAGTTACTATAATGAGACGATGTAGTGAATGATTAATATACCTCGACGTCGGTGTTAGCAGAGATTTTTTTTCGCCCTGCCTCTAACCAAATGCTGCCCTGCCTTAAACTCGACTAGCTACAGCCCTGCATATACACGACATACGTCATTCAGTTCGGTTCGATTGTAAATGGTTTTGTGGTATAAACAACTCTATAAAAATGGATTTATACGTACTTAAACATTTAGCGAACATTTCTTGTGAATTATCAGACGGAGTTAATGTTGGTAATAGAATTTGTTATTTGATTTACATTAGATATGTGTTTTTATTGTGAGTTTAGTTGATGGATAATGTGAAGTAGGTTACTTAAGTAAATACCTACATAGAGAGTAAGTAACTTGGGAAGAGGTTTTAATGATTCTCCTTGAGATCCTCCTCTCCTCTATTTGGTGGTATAAATATGAAAATGTGGCTACTAAGTTGGTAATCTACCTATACTAATATTAAAAAGTGTGAAAATTTGTTGAAATTCACTCATCCAACCGAGTATTTAAAATATTACTTTTGTATTAAAAATTAAATTGCTATGGCCCGTGTATGAGATCACGTATACCCAGCGTGGTAAATACACCAATTCCTCCTCATACTTATACATACTTACATCAGTGAGAGAGGCCCTATTGTATTGCCCTTCTTCACCAGGAGAGAGAGAGAGATCAATTGTCCTGCCATGGAATCCTACATTAAATACTCTTTTCCGAACCTTTATCCCATGTCTAATTTTGGGGTTGGTTTTCAGTTTTAACCAGATTTGGCGGAATGTCAGTATTTTACGTGAAGCGACTGCCATCAGACCTTCACAACCCAGAGGGCTATACGACATTCTTGGTTAAACTGAATGTTAGACTTTTGAGGGCTCTAACTACCCGTAACGTCTGTCGAAGATGTTAGTACGACAACCGGGACCGACGGCTTTACGTGCCCTCCGAAGCACGGAAACGCTCATGAAATTAAAAGTCATTTTTAGTAATGACCCATCACAGTCATGACGGTGCCAGACGTTGCTTAACCGCACGGATCACAAGTGATCCGCGGGTAGCACTGGGCCATGAGCGCTACAAATCCTAACGGAATCCTACATTAAATACAATTGTTAAAAATAGTACATAAGTACTTACTAGTAGAGTTTTAGTACAACATTTACATGTAAATTTTTACTGCGCTACAGAACCAAACCTTTTATAATAGTATCAAGTGGTTACATTATAAGCATTTGGGACAAAAGGTTCTCTTATCTATTAACTAAATTTCCATACATTTCGTGCTACTTTCGACGCCTACGCGTACGAAATGTTTCACTAAATTGTTTAATCTTATCTGTGAAATCAATATTTGTGGAAGCTTTTAACGAATTTGATTCGTCATTATTGCTTCTATTTTGACCATGGATTATTAGGTCGCTTTATAACTGTATCAGTTAAGAGTTTTAATTGTTACTACAGGCTACCTGCATTTTTCCATTCAGTGAATTCATTTTTTTTTTCAGTGGCTCTTCCTTTAAAACTCAAAACTATGTGATTCCTGCGTAAGCAAACATGTTATGTGATGAATGGACACATTAAACGCGTTTAATAGGGATGTCACTGGGTAAACAAAATGAAATTCTAATTAGTCTGTCAGATAGATTTCGAAAAAATATTACACACGTATTTTTTGTTGTATCAAATTAATAAAACTGACTTAGTTATAACGCATTAAAGTTCAGGAGCGGGGGCTTGTGACGATAATTCTTGGTAAAAAATGTATGTAGCTGTGACGTCACACGAGTTTTGTATGCACTATATCGTCTTAATTATTTGTTTGTATCAAATGCGTGTCCAATATTTTTGCGAAATCTATCTGACGGACTAATTATTTTTTTAGTCAACATCCCTATTGTCTTGTTCTAAATATTTTCTGTTCTAATTATACATGAAAAGCGGTTATTCATTAGAACCTTTACTGAAGAACCTAAGTCATACGTAATTACACAAAACATGATACTTTTTTGTGCAGCACTAAGTGCTTATCAAAGCTAAAACACCAATCCAAAAAGAACGCAAAAATACTTAAGTATACTTCAAAACCACCTTCATGGTATTAACTCAATGTCCCGTAAACAGTAGATATGGACCTCGTTTCACCTCAACATTTGTACTAGAAAGTGCTGACACAGACACTTAGGTACCCTTTAATTAGTTCCCGACATGGAAAAACCAGCCAAGTGCGAGTCGCGCACGAAGGGTTCCGTACCAAAACGACAAAAAAACAGTTGTGTAAGCCCCACTAAAATATTAATTTTGATTTTAGTATTTGTTATTTATAGCGGAAATAGAAATACATCATCTGAGAAAATTTCAACCGTCTAGCTATCACCGTTCTTGAGATACAGCCTGGTGACAAACGGACGAACGGACAGCGAAGTCTCAGTAATAAGATCCCGTTTCTATCCTTTGGGTACGGAACCCTAAAACGAACTAGGCATCTCTTTCTTTCGTGGTTCCCGTAATTGTAGTGACACCAAGTAACTTTGAAAGTATTTATTTAGCAGAGTGGTTAACTAGTGTTCACTTGTTTGTTATGCCATAGAGGACCCATTAGAAAGTTTAGGTGGGAGTTGTTTTTTTAAGGATGTTTTTCTACCTCCTACGTAAAGGTTACGTGTATTTTCGTCATGATTTTTCTCATCATCATCAACAGCCTGTATTAGTCCACTGTTGGACATAGGCCTCTCCCAATTCATGATTTTTCTATCACTGCCAATCTTATCAGATATTTTAAAGAGAGAATCAAATTCAAAATAAGAATTGAGTTTTCTTCTTTTGTTTAAGTGACAGTTATCAAAGAAATGATTTGAATTAGTTAAAAAAAGTAACATCATAGACTTTAGAATATGTAAGTAGTCTATGAGTTACATAAATAACTAATTTTGTATTGTTTTCTTTGTACAATAAAATGTTTATTAATTCCTATCTATTTAAGGTATTTTTGTTACAGAAGTACTTACAGTAGAGAAGTAAACAAACCTTTTAAAATTATCAGTACGTTTAACATTGCACACAGCACACGCTATTTCACTAACGTTTAAAAGTTAACCGACACTTAAAATGGTGTAATTTAACTTCGACCCACCACTCCGTTAGTTTATTGACAGTTGAAAATACTTTACGAACTTTTAACAGCTTAATTGGAACAAGTTTTAAATTATCTATCGGAAGTTGAAACCTTTAAACTGAACAGTATTTTTTATTGGTAAACTTTGTCCCATGTTCATAAAGTTAACGGCCTAAACTAACGTTCTAAAATTAAAACCCACATCGATAACAGCCAGACTTGTTATGACGGTGCCAGTGGCATATATTTAGTTTGTTAGTAATTAGTATTATGTAAAAGAGTCAATGCGAGATAAACGAGTATAATATAAAAAAAACATTTCTAAATAGGAGTGTAAACAAAAAAAAAACAATAATCTATACACTCAAATTATTATGATATTTACCATGTATATAATTTATTTCGAGTTTTCGATATTTCTACGCTGTTGCAAGTTGCAAGCGCCATGATCACGAATTAGGGTTCAGAACCGGGAAATCCCGGAACCGAAAATCCCGGGATTTCCCGGTTCTATAATAGTAGTCAAAGAACCGGTTCTCAGTGAATAAGAACCGGGATTTTCGGTATTTTCGGGAAATAACGAATCATGTTAACTATATTATCATTTGTTTGATTTTAATCTTCTATAACAGCATTTATATTTTATATACAAAATATTCAAGCTAAAACCATATTCTCATTAAAATGTTGTATCTGTAGGTACGTGGTAGATCATTATTCCATCATAAGACAAAATGTGGTACTTAAAAAGCTTACGAACACCTTCTCACAATTGCAACTACTAGCGTAGAGCCAGAAAAAAAATTCTCCTCAGCTGGCCTTTTTTGTAACAGAATTAGATCTCGATTAGGTGATGCAACTATAGATGCGTTGATCTTTTTGAAGACACATTACCAAGAGAACAAGAAAGTTTAATTATAAGGTCTTATGTGTACAACTTTATCAAAAATGAATTTATAACTGTATTTTAATCATCAACAGCCTGTTTACGTCCACTACTGGACTTAGGCCTCTCCCAACTTGCGCCAATGTGCCCGTCGGCGGCACGTCGCATCCACTCTCTCCCGGCTACCCTGCGCAGATCATCGCTCCATCTAGCCACAGGACGTCCAACACTACTTTTGCCGAGTCGCGGTGTCCACTCTTCTGCTCCAACAACCATCGGTTCTCGTACAGATGTGGTCAGCCCACTGCCACTTCAGAGAGCTAATTCCTTGAGCTATGTCGGTGACTTTAGTTCTCTGTCTGATCACTTCATTGCGAATGCGGTATTTCAGAGAAACTCCGAGCATAACCCTCTTCAGAACTCTTTGAGTGAATTTAAATTGGTGGTCCAGCCACGTGAGTGTCCACGTCTCGGGACCGTAGGTCATCATTGGTAGGACGCACTGATTGAAAACTATTGTTTTTAGGCACTGTGAAATATGCGATGAGAAAACAAATTCGAAACCCGGCCTGTTCGAGGGGCTGAAATTCGTCGAGTCTTCTTGATAGACGAATTGAGACAACCCTCGAGAACAGCTTGTAAACATGGCTCAAAAGCGAGATGAGTCTATAGTTCTTCAGCAGGGTTTTATCCCTTTTTTTGAAGTAGAGCACCATCACGCTTCTGTTTCATGCTTTTGGAGTTCTCCCGGAGAGATGACATTGTAAAACAGCTTTTGCAGTTTCCGCAGCACTGGCCTGCCTCCTGCTTTAAGAGGCTCAGTCGTGATGCTATTTTAATGCGTTAAAACAATCAATGCTTATCTTGTCATTTCAGAATGCGCAATATGTGTTATTTAATATAAATAATATTTTTAGACTGTATTTACCTCCAAAACTAAAGAGAAGAAAAAATCCCGAAAGTACCGAAAATCCCGGGAAATCCCGGTTCTGATTAGTACTGGTACCGAAAATCCCGGTTCTGTTATTTATACCGGTTCTCGATACCCTATCACGAATGAACTCGTGAACAGTTAATCATCGTCGTCGTGCTAATAACCATGATAACTATAAAAAAATGTATAGACTCAGACAATCTTTTGGCGGCAAACATGACACTGACAGTGACAGACATTTTAAAAACTAAATTCGTACTGGCCGCAAATAAATTTATTTCTTTTTATTTTTAAATTGACAAATGTGAACAGTGTTGTGGACAGCGAAAAATAAAGTTGACGAATTAATCCTTAGGTATATCAGTCAGTGCCATTGCGTCTTTAAATAATTCGCGGGAAAACAGGCCAAGTGACCGACATGGACGATCATTGTGTTCATTGCGAAAATAATCACATCAAACAAATTCTAATTATAAACCATTTTGTTTGGGAACAGGTTTTGTTAAACAGTTGTTTTAATGAATTGTTAACGGACTTCAAAAAGGAGGAGGTTGTTAATTCAGTAGTATTTATGTTTGTTTCTTCATAACTTCATCATAATTTATTTATTTATTTAGGACGACCAGTGAAAATTACATTAGATCTTATAAGTAAAAACTTAACTAAATTAAAAATTAAATGCAATTTCTTTAGGTGCCACAACATGCGAAGAATTAAAATATAACATAAAATATCACGTTAGATTAAAATGAAAACAATGGAAATAAAATCTTGAGAATAAAATGCTTGAATAAAATTTTAAAAAAACAATAAGAAATAAAATTAAACATGAAAACAAATTAAATTAAATATAAAAAAAAATAACTGATGTGGTTTTTTTTTCAAATAGATATAGCACATTCCGATGGGACCCATAATTGGTTTTTAAATAAGCCTAGTTTCACGGTACCAGTAGAAAAAAAAACAAGTTTCTTTTGTTCAATATTTCATAAAAATCAAATAAGGTCTGTATTATTTATGATGATAAACTCTTTCATCAGGCGTGAACGTGAACATTCTTTAGACAAGATGACATGAAGCGATGATCTTAAGACCGCTATGTTTAGAAACTAATAAATATTCATCGTATTCATTACCCTTAGAAATTGGAACCAGGACCTCAAATTGTCACGTGACATATGCCAAGGCTTCACCAAAGAAAAACACTTTAAAAAAACTCAAATTGTTAACTACCACGATAAGAAGTACCAGGCAAACATAAAACTAAAAGAAGTCGTGTCTTATCTAATGAGTTATGTTATGATGTTATGCAAAACTGGTACAACATGTTCCGACTTACTAATATTAACAGAAAATACAAGAAAATTGTACTTGTTGGTGGAAAAATGTGATAATATGAAGGAAGTTTTTATTGAATACATTAGTGTACATGTTTTAGTGTACTGTGTCTACTTAAACGGAAATTGGGTTAATGGAACGTTTTTAGATGCTTCTAGAAGAATTCTATAGGAATTTTCTAGAAGTTTTTTCTATAGAAAATTTCTAGAGGTTTTTTCATCAAGTTCATAATTCTTCAAGCTCAAGAGATCCAAACTGGGGCGGTATAATATCGGCAGATTTCCGCAATTACTATGAATATTCAAAAACAATGCTACAAATAACTTGGTATAATCAAAAAAATACGTATCGCCTTCTTGGTTGTAGAAGCCTGATAGCTGTCACTCCATATAAAACACTGTCATTCTTCCAAATTCTGGTTAAACCAGAAACCGACCCCAATTATAAAGTACTAGTAGCTCCCCGCGGTTTCACCCGCGTAGTTCCCGTTCCCGTGGGATTACGGGGATAAAATATAGCCTATGTCACGCACTGATAAATTAGCTTTCCATTAGTGAAAGAATTTTTGAAATCGGTCCAGTAGTTTCGGAGCCTATTCATTACAAACAAACAAACAAATCTTTCCTCTTTATAATATTAGTATAGATATAGACATTTGTTTATTTAAGAAATAGGTGAAAATAACATTTTTGTCTTATTTATATCTAAATCAAAAGTAAAAAGTAAATGTATTTTCGATTATATGCCACAGCATGCATGACATGAGTCAAAATTTCGGAAGAAAAAACATTACGAACCATAGCAAATGAAAATTAATTAAACTAACATTAAATTCTTTAACTCAGCTGCATTTAATATTTACTCAAATTCTCTACATTTCAGACTGTAACATTAATATGAAGTTTGCAAGACGTTGAAATATTTTAGAATTTCAGTTTAGATACTATGAGCTCGATAAGCGATGCTTACGAAGTTTATTAGCTGTCGATATTGAAATAACTGAGAGTTCTCGTCTAGTATTTGGTATTTTGTATATGAAGCAAATAGTTTAGTTTTGAACTACATAGTTAGTTTGTAGAGTTAGCAGATAAAATCAGTTAAGTAGTATATTTAAAAATATTCAAACCATTTTTTCACTTATAAAAAAATCAGATATATTTTTCGAAAGTATCCCTCTCATTTGACTCTCGATTTGTGTAGGTAACTATTTGGTTTA
Organism: Timandra comae; assembly: GCA_958496195.1. Classification (NCBI taxonomy): domain Eukaryota; kingdom Metazoa; phylum Arthropoda; class Insecta; order Lepidoptera; family Geometridae; genus Timandra; species Timandra comae. The sequence continues at coordinate 6,642,921 of OY292376.1, forward strand.
CACACTTTGAATGCAGTTTTCAGTAATAGATAAATCTATTGAGGAGGAAAGTTTGCCCGCCCGCATGCACTTCTTATAAATTGAATAAAACAACTTCTGATAATATCATTGTTAGTTGACAAAAAAATAAGCTCAAATACCATACCTACATCGAAACAACAATCAGTACCGTCAACAAAAAAAAACAAAATTAAATCAAAAACAAAATGGCCGCCTTTCGAATTAATTACGAGTTTACGGTCCCTAAAAATTCAAACTATTTCGCCCAAACAATGATTTGGGCAATTAAAACTTGTACCATAAAAATGAAATACCGCTAAGCTCTGGATAGGCATTAATTCACACGAACTAAACTTTCGAACCGTTGTCTATAAAAACAGAAGTTTTTTAAAGTTCCCAAACAATCGCTCGGTTATAAAGTTAGGACCAGACTTATTTGTAAAACAGGGTACGGATAGCAGAGAAAGTGATTTATTCTTTCTTTCTTTGCGTGTCGACTCATATATTTGAGTTTGAGGACCAGAACTCGACCACCGATATAGCACTATCATGGCCATGTAAAGGTCCTCGCGTGTGCAGTGATTTATTAATTTGATAAATATAGGTAACAAAGAGGCTGACTTTTTTATCAGAATCCTAAGAAATACTAATAGCCGATTATTGAGAAAGACTATACTGATGAAACCGTATAAACAAACTATGAGGCATAATCATAAAAATACACATTTCACGCATGTTGGTGATTTCAAACCCTAACCATGTTTGAAAAAAAAACGAGTCTTTTTTGCTGTAACCCAATTATCGACCCCTGGACCTCATACTTGACATACAAGTGCACCTATACTTCTAGACTCCATTTTAGACTTTCGTAAAGCATTTCCTTCTTCACTATTTTACAGTAACAAATATTATTCCAAATCTTTTTTGCCGACCGTATTAACATAAAACATCTAACGAAATTACAGAAATAAAATAAAATAAGCCAACTGAGGCAGCCCTTTTGGACTCGAATTGATTAAATAATTTGTAAAGTTGACGGTTGTTTACAGCCTTCACTAATATCATTAGTTTTGTTGTTTTAATTCTGTTTAAAACTGAAATGGAGGTTATTCTTTTGAGAATATGTTTTGATGAAATATATTCTAAAAGGTATTTTGGGGCGATTTTTTCTTTTTTAACAACAAGACTCATAGGTAGTGTGGCCCGATCAATGTATTGTAGGTAAGAAAATATATTGAACTAACTGTGCCCCGTAGGAATCGTTTCTTAGCGGATGCCTACGTCATAACATCTACCTGCATGCCAAATTTCAGCCCGATCCGTCCAGTGGTTTGGGTTGTGCGTTGATAGATCACTATGTCAGTCAGTCAGTCAGACACCTTTAAGTTACATATATTTAGGTATTTTTATCTTATTCGGAATAACGACGAAAATATGTCAACAAATGAATCCCTTATAATTAAGATCCTAAATCCAACATTAATTTCCCCTTCTTTCTCCTCGTAATATCCTGTTGTCTATTACAGCTGGCAGCGTATTTTTGTCTTTTCTGAAATGCACATGTCTATAGACTACGAAAGTAACTTATAATCAAGTGACCCGATTGCTTATTTATCCCTTAATATCATAAAAATACTTCATAATTTCAACCGCAAAACGTCCACTTTTTGGTTTGTTTAATAAACGTGTTAATCTCAGAAATTGCTGGTTTGAATAGTAATATTATGTTAGTGTTATAGATAGCCCATTAATCGATAAAGACTATAACATTACGCTACGACCTATAACATAACAATCATTCACTACATCATCTCATTATAGTAACTGACCCCTAACTAAGTTCAAAACTTGTATCTAGGGTATCAGAAACTACGCACTCAGACCGAGACAAACATTTGTGGTTCATACAAATATTCACCCGCACGGGAATCGAACCTGCAACCTTACGGATGTCCAAACAATGTCCAAACTTCAACTTAGAAACCGAAAACAATAAAACAAATATCAGATCACCTTATACAATCATACACAAACAAATAAATACATAAGGTTATACTTTGTCCTAGTTTTCTATTACCCCAATTTTCGTTACCAGTTTGAGGTAACCTCACAAACCTCATAGTATATATTACTAGCGACGCCCCACGGTTTCACCCGCATAGTACCCGTTCCCGTAGGAATATGGGGATAAAATTATGCTAAAAACCTTTCCACTGAATCACTCAATCTATTAAAACAAACCGCATCAAAATCCGTTGCGTAGTTTTAAAGATCTAAGCGTACATAGGGACAGAGAAAGCGACTTTGTTTTATACTATGTAGTGATGCCCATGTACAGTCAGCGTCAAATAAAAGGTATCCTTTGGTACTTGGTAATGCTCACTTTGGTACTGCCAACCAAGGGACGGGACCTTTTCTCTGACCGTACTGAGATGCTAAATAATTCTGAAGCAACCTCCGTCTAAATCCTTAGAGAAAACACTTCTAGTAATACCTAAATGTCCAAATCAATCAGTGTTTGTCGTTTGGAAAGCCATAATTTACTTAACATAACATAACATAATCATTCACTACATCACCTCATTATAGTAACTGACCCCTAACTAAGTTCGAAACTTGTATCTAGGGTCACACTTGAAAGTTAGATTTGTTTTTAAGGCTTTTAAGAAGTTTTAAGATTGTTGTGGTAAATAGAATAAGGAATAAGTAAACAAAATCACGATGACGCAATGAAAAAGTTGTATACAAACATAATATTATATCTTTCTATGAATAGAAGACATTTTAATTTGATGCGTAAATCTAAAGAATAAGGGCCAAATTGGGAAAAGTTTTACTTTTGCTTACGTACTTAACTAAAGTCTTTTAAAAAACTTAAGAATTTATTAAAAAGTGCTTGTGTAACGCGGTTTTATCCGTGTAAAATAAATACTTACACATTCTTTTTGAATCCTACTAAATTGTGTAGTTTAAAAACTCTCATGAATGCAAGCTATGATGCAGAAAGATACAAGTAGACAGACGGCAACAAGCGATTATAAGTTAATAAAAATAACATAAAATTTAAAATTTAAAAAACCCCCAACACAATTACTTTCAAACCCCCATTACTTTTGAACGGATCAACCGATTTTCATCATACATGTCTAAGAACACTCGCACGTACGTCCCCTTTAATACAAAAGAAACTAAATTCAAATTAGTTCATCCGTTTGGGAGCTATGATGTCACAGACAGACAGATACGCACACACAAACAGACACGTCAAACTTATAACACCCTCTTTTTGCGTCGGGGATTAAAAACAATATATTGATATCCAAACCTCCAAACTTAATTATTAAACCTAACCTAATTTCTACGATACTCGATTATTCGAGTAGTTTAAGAATTCAACGATGGTTTTCGTCATTAAGGTCGATGAATTAGGGACGGATTAATTCACGCCTTTCTAAAACTATTATAATGATATATTCTGTAAGTAATGGTCACAAATTAATATGTGTACCTAATGATAATGGGTGTTTAAATAGTAGTTTGTAGTTGGTAGTGATTTCTACGGTTGAACACAGTGAAATGAAACTATTTGAATGTTCGATTAAAACCCGCCACAAAACTACGTTACTTGTCAAACGGTTTTTGAGGGGGTAAAGAAGGTTGCGGGTGGCAGACGGAAGATCTAGTATGACCCCCCCCCCCCCCCTCCCCCTCTCTAAAATAGTTTTGTACTAATAGTGGAAATATCATAACCAGTCTTCCGAAAACGGGGATTTTGCCTATGACAGCGTCTTAAAAAGTTTCTTTTTTTTTGAAGAAGTGTCAATAAAACTTTAAGCAGATTTTAGTGGCGGGTCTAATAATACACACATCAAAAGTGTCTAGGGATCAACATATATTTTTGCAATAACTTTTCTCCTGATTGATATTAATTAAAATTTTCTTTAAGGATTCATCAAATAAAGTGTTTTCGTTTGTCACAGTAACGATAAACCAAGTCACCTTTGCATTAATAAAGAAATTTGCCATTTTCCTAATAAAGGGATTTTTGACATTTGAACCACTAACATTAAAGTTCGAAAAAAAGACTGAAATAACAGTTTTCTTTAAAATTTTATTGGGTAACTTAAACAATTAATAATCCGTGTTTCTACCGCGAACACTAACAACACAAGAACATCGGTTTGGCATACTCAAAATGAGTTCATCCAAATCACGCTGTGGAATGGCCGCCCATGTTCGTTGCAACAACAAAAAAAGGTCTTCTTGCGACTGGATACCCTCCATATTCGGCAGAGCTCTTCTCTGTAGCATATCCCATGCATGCTCAATCGGGTTCAAGTCTGGCGACTGAGCAGGCCAGGGCAGGACATTGATGTTAGCTGCGGCGAGAGTCTGTCTTACAACTCTTGCGGTGTGCGGTCGTGCATTATCATGCATTAACTGAAATAAGGGACCGATTTGCACTTGTAGAGGAACGATGACGTCTGATACAATCGTCTCAGCATAAATTTGAGCGTTGAGGTTGCCTCTGATCCAAATCAACTCAGTTCTTCCGCCGATCCAAATACCCGCCCATACCATGATGGTTCCACCACTATAAGGATGGACTTCCTGGCAGGATTTTAATCGCTGTTGGCGTCCAGGGGTTCTCCAGTGTCGTATACGTCTTGTATCCGGTCTCATACCAAAACGAGACTCATCAGAAAAGCACACGAAACGCCATTGTTCTTCTGCCCAATTTCTGTGTTCAAGAGCCCATTGATATCGAATCCTACGATTGTGCATTGCTATAGGTGGTACCCGTAGCGGTCTTCGGGAATGAAGGTTCACTTCATGCAAGCGGTTTCTGACTGTTTGGTCGCTAATTAAGTTCCCTGAAGAGTGATGAAGCCGCACGGCTAACATCATGGCGGTTATTGTTGGAGCTCTTCGAGTTAAGATTTGAATGTATCGGTCTTGTCTCCGTGTGGTGCAGCGATACCGTCCTCCATGGCGCTCAGCCACGGTACCAGTGCTTCGGTAACGTGTCCAAAGTCGACTGATAACACTCTGACTTGTATTCAGAGCTAAAGCCACAGTACGTTGCCGGGAACCAGCTTCTATCATTCCCACGGCTCTGAGCATTTCTTCCCTGCTTAAATGACGTCGCCGCTCCATAATAACGTTGGTTTTAATCAGTAGTAGGGAAACAGTAGCACTAATAATGTCTTCAATGCGTTGTATGTTTTTATAGGGAAAATATTGACAGCTGATTTTCATCTTTTACTCGAATTTGATTCACAGTTCCTGATTCAAATTATGAAATGCACCAAAAAGGATCCATATAAATTTATAAAATCATAAATTTATTACAAAGCCACATCTCAATCTCAAGAAATCCGCATAAAAATGCTTGATCCCTAGACACTTTTGATGTGTGTATATATTAGATTTAAAAAATCCGTTTAACAAGCTTTATTGTAATTTAACCTCTTATGTGGATTAGGTTCGATTCTGGTCTGGTTTTTAATTTTTTTATTACAAAAGTATTATTTAACTTGCCGTACTTATTAGAAAAATATAGGTTGCTTGGTTAACATGTCGAATCTTAGCAATATAGCTAAAATACAACAGTCAAACCAACAGAAATAACACTTTCTCATTATTTACGTAACTTACAATAAAACACGAAATTCCTTAAAAATCTCAATTTCGCTAGTCGCCATATTTGTGCAATGACGTCAGCAACTGGTTACCTAAACGTTATTATTATGTTAAATCGAACATACGGTTTTGGAGGCAAAAAATGAGGTTATAAAGTTACCTCTAATTTCTAACTTTCACTTGACCGCTAACGTAAACATACGTAAAATATAATGCTTTTATAAAGATGGTAGACTCACAAAATACTATGTAAAAAGAAGGTACATCCTGGCTTTAAATTTATATTTTATTATAATTGTTTGTAATTGTTGTTAATTTATCAATTAATTTTAAGTCGTCTTTGTTTTGACTTTGTTTTTTTTTATGCCCAAACTGAATAAATTATTTTGAATTTGGAAAAAGAATTACTTTATAACTAACTAGTAGCGCCCCGCGGTTTCACTCGCGTAGTTCCCATTCCCGTGGGAATACAGGGATACACTGGCCTATGTCACTCGCTGACAATATAGCTTCCCATTAGTGAAAGAACTTTTGAAATCGGTTCAGTAGATCCCGAGATTACCCCTTACAATTTAACAAACACACAAACTTTACTTCTTTATAATATTAGTAGGTATAGAAGGTCTAAATTTTATAACCATTTCTTTAATTTTAATGGGTAGCTACTAGAATTTTCAATTGGAAAGCCTAGCCTAGTTAGAGCTAAACAAATACAGCTCTCACAAAAGCCCTAAAATCAAGTGTAATTGCATCAAACTCACAAACACAATACAATAATCTTCACAAAACAGTGACACAGACTGAAATAGAAACTCATCACATACAATCTAAGTTCCATTCAACATTGTTACAAGTATCAGAGCTACAAAGCCCCTGGATTCCTCGTAAACTTAATCATATGGAAAATTGAACACATCGAAACCTCTACTCGGGGTCTTAACTTTACGAGGTGACGATATTTCTTGTAATCTTAAAGACGGAAATAAAATGGTTGACTGACTTGTGTTATGAACTGTTTTTTCAATAACTATGATGCCTACCTGGGATATTATATTTATTTTTAGAAGTAGATCAAATCAAAATAAGTGTAATTGTTTCTAGCAAATAAAAAAAAACGTGTGGCACTCGGGGACTGCCGCGGTAAAGCTATTGCATAGCAATTTTATCAACTAATTGTTTTTTTTATTTTTGTATTGCAATCCTAACCTTAGAAATTTTGATGTCGTACTTGGTACTTCATACAATAAAAACTTTGTCTACATTACTATAAAAACTTTTTGGGAAAATTACGAAAAAAAAGTTTTCGTTAAAAAAAAAACGTGAGGTTTTTTTTCGTTACGGAATTTCTGGATTCGGTCCCCGCGCTCAAGGCCCTCGATAGAAGCTATGCAATAGCTTAATATACAGTGGTGGTCATATAATTAAGAACGCTGAATAGTCAACTTTTCACTTTAAGAATCTTTAAGAATACTCCATAGCTTTGTGGTTGTAAGTCACTATTCGTATAATTTAGATCCCATTTAGTACTGTAAAGGTCTTAAAAGTGATTGTTTCATATGAATTCATATGAAGAAAAAAGTTATGACAAGTCTACAAGGTAGATGATAAAAAAACTTCTTGAGAAGAATTTGGTCGAACAAAAAGATATTTAACACTTTACAATGCTCAAAAACTATATTTTTTTACGCCGTGAAGCATTTTGCCACATATCAGACTTACTTCAAATACACACATCAAAAGTGTCTAGGGATCAACATATATTTTTGCAATAACTTTTCTCCTGATTGATATTAATTAAAATTTTCTTTAAGGATTCATCAAATAAAGTGTTTTCGTTTGTCACAGTAACGATAAACCAAGTCACCTTTGCATTAATAAAGAAATTTGCCATTTTCCTAATAAAGGGATTTTTGACATTTGAACCACTAACATTAAAGTTCGAAAAAAAGACTGAAATAACAGTTTTCTTTAAAATTTTATTGGGTAACTTAAACAATTAATAATCCGTGTTTCTACCGCGAACACTAACAACACAAGAACATCGGTTTGGCATACTCAAAATGAGTTCATCCAAATCACGCTGTGGAATGGCCGCCCATGTTCGTTGCAACAACAAAAAAAGGTCTTCTTGCGACTGGATACCCTCCATATTCGGCAGAGCTCTTCTCTGTAGCATATCCCATGCATGCTCAATCGGGTTCAAGTCTGGCGACTGAGCAGGCCAGGGCAGGACATTGATGTTAGCTGCGGCGAGAGTCTGTCTTACAACTCTTGCGGTGTGCGGTCGTGCATTATCATGCATTAACTGAAATAAGGGACCGATTTGCACTTGTAGAGGAACGATGACGTCTGATACAATCGTCTCAGCATAAATTTGAGCGTTGAGGTTGCCTCTGATCCAAATCAACTCAGTTCTTCCGCCGATCCAAATACCCGCCCATACCATGATGGTTCCACCACTATAAGGATGGACTTCCTGGCAGGATTTTAATCGCTGTTGGCGTCCAGGGGTTCTCCAGTGTCGTATACGTCTTGTATCCGGTCTCATACCAAAACGAGACTCATCAGAAAAGCACACGAAACGCCATTGTTCTTCTGCCCAATTTCTGTGTTCAAGAGCCCATTGATATCGAATCCTACGATTGTGCATTGCTATAGGTGGTACCCGTAGCGGTCTTCGGGAATGAAGGTTCACTTCATGCAAGCGGTTTCTGACTGTTTGGTCGCTAATTAAGTTCCCTGAAGAGTGATGAAGCCGCACGGCTAACATCATGGCGGTTATTGTTGGAGCTCTTCGAGTTAAGATTTGAATGTATCGGTCTTGTCTCCGTGTGGTGCAGCGATACCGTCCTCCATGGCGCTCAGCCACGGTACCAGTGCTTCGGTAACGTGTCCAAAGTCGACTGATAACACTCTGACTTGTATTCAGAGCTAAAGCCACAGTACGTTGCCGGGAACCAGCTTCTATCATTCCCACGGCTCTGAGCATTTCTTCCCTGCTTAAATGACGTCGCCGCTCCATAATAACGTTGGTTTTAATCAGTAGTAGGGAAACAGTAGCACTAATAATGTCTTCAATGCGTTGTATGTTTTTATAGGGAAAATATTGACAGCTGATTTTCATCTTTTACTCGAATTTGATTCACAGTTCCTGATTCAAATTATGAAATGCACCAAAAAGGATCCATATAAATTTATAAAATCATAAATTTATTACAAAGCCACATCTCAATCTCAAGAAATCCGCATAAAAATGCTTGATCCCTAGACACTTTTGATGTGTGTAGTTGGTGTGTGTTGAGTACCTAGAAAGTCATCACGTCGAGATGATCGAAAACATTCGTTTGGGAAAAGAAAATAATTTGAAAGGGTCTAATGTGCTGAGAAACGAATATTTTGGGAGAAATAAATCTCTTCCAACAATCTCGGCACGGACTATACGAAGGTTTTTGGTACAAGGAAAGCTGCACGGAAGAATAACAAGGAAGGTACCCATCATGCAACGATGCCATAGGCAATACCGGCTGGCACTTACAAGAAGGTGTGACAATTGCATAGTAAGTCAGTGGAAAAATGAATATTTTTTCTGACGAGACAAATATAAATTAGTGTTTTCTGGTGAAAAACATAATTTACAACATCTTCCGAGTAAATCATTCGACCTTAAATACACAAAAGTGACATTAAAGCATGTTGAAGAAATATGATATTTTTGGATGCTATTTTGAATACGGCGTTGAAGCTGTGAAGCTGACACAAGAAAACATGGATCAATTCTAAGACAAAGAATATAATGGAAAAACTATGTTCCTTCAAGCTGAAAACGTTCCTTTAGGTTTTTGGTCAATTTGAACATTGCAGCACAACAATGACCCAAAACATAATGAATATCTCATATTGCAATGATTTTCTGTCTAAAATTGGCCAGCTAACAGCCTAGAGCTAAACCCAATCGTGCATTCTTGGTGCGAAGTCAAGAGAATAGTTTTAAATGGACAATATGGCAATTTAAAGAGAGCTCTAATGATGTTTTCTCAAAAGAATGGAACTCTGTTTCTCTTACAAAATGTCAAAAATTGATTGAGTCAATGCGTCGTCGCCCGGTAAGAATAGAATAAGAATAAGAATAATTTATTAATAAAAGAAAATTAAAACTAAATACAGATTGTCGGTGGCTTACACACTAGGCTGAGCCTGTCTCGCGTAAGCCGGAGTGCACTTTACAGAATTTTCGTTAAATAGTAATATAAAAACAAAAACATCGAAAAATTTAAACATCAGAAAAACATTGAAACAAGTAAAAAATAAAAAGTGTAAGTATGAGTGTGGGGGAGATATGTGTGAGGGTGGGTGTGTGTGTGTGTGTGTGTGTGTGTGTGTGTGTGTGTGTGTGTGTGTGTGTGTGTGTGTGTGTGTGTGTGTGTGTGTGTGTGTGTGTGTGTGTGTGTGTGTGAATGTTTGAAAGTTTATAGAGATTAAGGTTACGATACAAATTTAATGATGTTTTCCGTCTCGAAGTAGTTAAGAGTGGCAAGGTATTTTATTATAATTTTTTTAGATTCTTTTACAGAACTAGATTTAAATTCACAGATCTTTAATAGTTTGTTGTATAAAAATGGTAGCTTGTATAGTTCAAATTTTTGGGCAAAGGTAGTATTGACTCGACAAAGTGGTGTTTTAAATACACGCTTCTGAAGTAGATTAGGGTATTCAGGGGAACGAAGAACAGACGAATGATGTTTGAGAACCGATTTCAAAATATACAGCTTACGAACATTAAGGATATTAGCTTCTTTGTAAAGTTGAGTGGTGGGATATCGACGCGGTTTCTTTAACATTACTTTTAGAACGGAGCGCTGTGCCCTTTCAATAATTAGCATATTCGTGACTCCAGCACCACCCCAGACAGAGATGCAATAATTTATAATTGATTCGCACAAAGAAGTGTACACAAGTTTTAGTGTGTTAACGTCAGCTGCGTTACGCAGTAGCCTCATTACATGAGTCATTCGCCTTGTTCTTTTGGCTGTAAGAGCAATGTGTGGTTTAAAACTTAGTCTATTGTCAATCATGATGCCAAGGTATTTTATAGTATCTAAGCTTTGCAGAGCATCACAAGTGCAGTTGGAGGAGGAGGAGCAGTTAGGTGTGTGAATTTTAAGCGTGTAGTTTGATTTAGGGGCTGAGGCTAGAGTTTTATAAAAACAAATAAAATTAGTTTTCTTAGTATTCAGTGATAGAAGATTTCTATCTAACCAACATTTGATGTAGTTAATGCCAGTTTGTGCAGACTCAAATACTGAATCCCAAGTTTTACCATGAAAAATAAGAGCAGTGTCATCTGCATAGCAAATGGTATCAGCATTAGGGATATTTAAACCGAGAATACCATTAATATATATTGTAAAAAGAGTTGGACCTAGAACGCTACCTTGTGGTACACCAGCAGTGATTGGCTGTTGAGAACTCAGGTAATCCCCAACTTTTACTCGCTGGTTCCTATTGGAGAGATAACTCTTAAACCAGTTCAGAGATAAACCTCTGATACCAAGCTCTTCAAGTTTTTTTAAAAGTAAGGGAATCGCTATGGTATCGAACGCTTTCGTTAAGTCCAAAAATATACCGAGACATTTTTGATTAGCGTCAAGTGAAGAGGAGATTGAATTAACAAGTAGACTAACCGCATGCTCAGTAGATTTACCGTGTCTAAAGCCGAATTGATTTTCTGAAATGAGCTTATGGGTGTCAAGAAATGAAATAAGGCGTTTATTAACAAGTTTTTCTAATATTTTTGAAAATATACATAAAAGGGAAATAGGTCTATAATTAATAGGGTTTTGTCTATCACCATTTTTATATATGGGAACTACGGTTGCCTCTTTCCAGGACTCAGGAAAGTAGCCGGAGCTTAAACTAAGGTTTAAGATGTGAGTGAGTGGAATTAAAATAGCGTGTTTGATTTCTTTAATTAATCTACTGGAAATACCGTCACTACCTGAAGCACAGTCTGTTTTGAGGCGAGAGATTATTTTGTCCACTTCGAAGGGGTCTGTAGGTTGCATGAAAAAACTATGACTAGAAGGATTATTTAATTTAATTTTTGATATAAGGGAACTGTGAGTTTCATTTGTGGAAGAAAGTATGTTGTCAGCTAAATCTTTGCCAATAGATGAAAAATAAGTGTTACAGAGGTCAATCGATTTTTGTGGATCTGAAGAATATTTAAGCAAGTCAGAAGATTCACTTTTATTGTTTACCCGCTCCGTGATGTCATTGATAGTTTTCCAAAGACCTTTAGGATTACGTTTACAAGCTTCAATGCGCTTTGAATCATGTTCTCGTTTAAGACGATGAAGAAGATCAATGAAGAAGTTGCGATACCGAGTATAAACAAGTTTTTTTACTTTGTCTTTTGGGTGGCGTCTGGCATCTAAATGAAGTTTGTCACGGTGGATCATGCATCTGACTAAACCAGGCGTGATCCAAGGTTTAATGATGTACTTGGAGCGACTAATTTTTTTAATTTCTGTGTGTTTAGAAATACTGGTACTAATTATATCATGGAGAATACTCACAGAGATGTTTACGTCATTCTTCTCCAGAATCAAATCATTCCAATTAACATTATTTAATTCTTCTTTAACTGCATCAAAGTTAATTATAGAAACAGTGCGATCTATACGAGGGCGAACTATGGTTGAATTTAATCCCAACATAATCATTTTATGGTCTGTGATGTCTACTTCACAAATAATTCCTACGGCTTGTTTCAGATTTGTCCTGACAAAGAAATGGTCCAAACAATTTTCATTCCTAGTAGGTTTAGTTATAGCCGATAATAGTCCATGTTCGGCCATCAAGCAAAGATAATCGGAGCACATTTGGTCGGAGTCATTTAGAATATTTATATTAATATCACCAGTAACAATGACAGTTGTAAAGTTGTTAAGTGAATTAAGTACTGCATCGAGAGATGTGAGAAAATTGTCGATTTGTTTAAAAGATGGCGAACGATAAATAGCTATTAGTACGATTTCCTTTGAAAGATTAATAATTAAGGTCTCGGCATCATTGAAGTTCGGTTCTGAAACAGTTGCATTATAGTAGGCTTTAATATATACAACAACTCCACCACATTGATTAAGGTTGTTTAGCGTTGAAAAAGATGAATAACCAGAGATTTGGGGAATACAAGGGTTATTTGCTAGCCAGCACTCACTCAGAACGATAACATCATATGTTAGATTAAGACGGGTTAAAGCAACACATAAGGAAGGAAAATTATGTTGGATACTCCTAATATTTAACGATAGAATTTTTATATTGAAGTTTGAGGTCAGCAATTTATGGCAGTTTTCCAGTTGCGGTATGGGTAAATTAGTAATTAAAACTCGTAAACATGTTGCCAACTAGTAATTTCAGTTAAAATACAATAAATTTATATTTTACTTTCACTATAATATCATTAATTTAATTTTAGTTTTATATAAAATAACTTTTGAACAGTTTAATAAATCGTTCTTAATTATTTGTCCAGCTTCATTGGTACATTAAATTCGTTACAATAGAGAACTAGTGAAATTTGTAAAAAAAAGTGGACCTTTCAATTCTATATTACTAATCCCATTTGCCCCAGTCACGTAGCTATCTCAAAACATAAATAGTTACACTACTTCCAAAAGCAATAAATAACTACACAAGAAATTATTTAAACAAAAAATATCTCGAATTTCAAATCGTTCTTAATTATGTGACATCATAAAGAAAGATGTTTTATTGGTAATACACACATCAAAAGTGTCTAGGGATCAACATATATTTTTGCAATAACTTTTCTCCTGATTGATATTAATTAAAATTTTCTTTAAGGATTCATCAAATAAAGTGTTTTCGTTTGTCACAGTAACGATAAACCAAGTCACCTTTGCATTAATAAAGAAATTTGCCATTTTCCTAATAAAGGGATTTTTGACATTTGAACCACTAACATTAAAGTTCGAAAAAAAGACTGAAATAACAGTTTTCTTTAAAATTTTATTGGGTAACTTAAACAATTAATAATCCGTGTTTCTACCGCGAACACTAACAACACAAGAACATCGGTTTGGCATACTCAAAATGAGTTCATCCAAATCACGCTGTGGAATGGCCGCCCATGTTCGTTGCAACAACAAAAAAAGGTCTTCTTGCGACTGGATACCCTCCATATTCGGCAGAGCTCTTCTCTGTAGCATATCCCATGCATGCTCAATCGGGTTCAAGTCTGGCGACTGAGCAGGCCAGGGCAGGACATTGATGTTAGCTGCGGCGAGAGTCTGTCTTACAACTCTTGCGGTGTGCGGTCGTGCATTATCATGCATTAACTGAAATAAGGGACCGATTTGCACTTGTAGAGGAACGATGACGTCTGATACAATCGTCTCAGCATAAATTTGAGCGTTGAGGTTGCCTCTGATCCAAATCAACTCAGTTCTTCCGCCGATCCAAATACCCGCCCATACCATGATGGTTCCACCACTATAAGGATGGACTTCCTGGCAGGATTTTAATCGCTGTTGGCGTCCAGGGGTTCTCCAGTGTCGTATACGTCTTGTATCCGGTCTCATACCAAAACGAGACTCATCAGAAAAGCACACGAAACGCCATTGTTCTTCTGCCCAATTTCTGTGTTCAAGAGCCCATTGATATCGAATCCTACGATTGTGCATTGCTATAGGTGGTACCCGTAGCGGTCTTCGGGAATGAAGGTTCACTTCATGCAAGCGGTTTCTGACTGTTTGGTCGCTAATTAAGTTCCCTGAAGAGTGATGAAGCCGCACGGCTAACATCATGGCGGTTATTGTTGGAGCTCTTCGAGTTAAGATTTGAATGTATCGGTCTTGTCTCCGTGTGGTGCAGCGATACCGTCCTCCATGGCGCTCAGCCACGGTACCAGTGCTTCGGTAACGTGTCCAAAGTCGACTGATAACACTCTGACTTGTATTCAGAGCTAAAGCCACAGTATGTTGCCGGGAACCAGCTTCTATCATTCCCACGGCTCTGAGCATTTCTTCCCTGCTTAAATGACGTCGCCGCTCCATAATAACGTTGGTTTTAATCAGTAATAGGGAAACAGTAGCACTAATAATGTCTTCAATGCGTTGTATGTTTTTATAGGGAAAATATTGACAGCTGATTTTCATCTTTTACTCGAATTTGATTCACAGTTCCTGATTCAAATTATGAAATGCACCAAAAAGGATCCATATAAATTTATAAAATCATAAATTTATTACAAAGCCACATCTCAATCTCAAGAAATCCGCATAAAAATGCTTGATCCCTAGACACTTTTGATGTGTGTATTTAGTAGGACTTCTCACTGTACTAATATCAGTAGTGTGAAAGACTATTGATCTGCAGTGGCGTTTTTTTCGCAATGACGTTTACCTTTATCCCATGTCTATTTGGGGTCGGTTTTCAGTTTAACCAGATTTTGGCGGAATGTCAGTATTTTACGTGAAGCGACTGCCATCAGACCTTCACAACTCAGAGGGCTATACGACATTTTTTGGTTAAACCAAATGTCTTTTGAGGGCTCTAACTACCCGTAACGATTGTCGATGATGTTAGTACGACAGCCGGGTCTTGTGCATCAGCCGGGCCTTAAGTGCCCTCCGATTCACGTAATTCTTTAATAATGAAAAACTAATTTGTAACATCCATAGTATGGACTATGGTGATTACCATGATTTACCTTGATTTTTCTACAAAAATGCAAGTAAAAACCTGTGTTAAAAACTACATAAGTAACATCAAAGTAAGAACACTAATCATTGTAATAACTTATTTAAACTTTTGTACCTCTTTTAAAATATAACTGAAACTTCCAGAGTAAACCCACGCTGAAACGAGACATGAAACTAGTAATAATGAAGAGATACACCGAGTGTACTGCTTATAAATACTTATGGTTTGTTCTTATAGAAGTTTGCAAACTTGTTATTGCATAGTTAATGTCAAAATGAGATAAAATATAGATTAATGGAAAACGTCTATTAATTGGACCTTCACAATGATGGAAAATGTAGTTTAATGGAAACATTTTTTTTTTCGTAAAATTCCTCTGGATTTTTTTAAGGAATATTTTTACTAACAAAGTAAAATCACCAAAATGTTACATTCTCTACATATATTTAATTAGAATAGACAATGATTGTTTTAAAGCTAAATTATAGATTATATTTACGAATATAACATTCAAATCTTATTTATTAATATAATTAATGTATTTATAACACATCAACAAACATAAATTAAAATTATATATTCAAGGTCGTTCTGTCTGTTGTTTTGTTAATAAGCTAAGTGATATTTTTTCTTATATTCACGACTAGCGGGCGCCCCGGTTTTACCCGCGTAGTACCTGATCCCGTGGGAATGTGGGGATAAAATTATGCTAAAAACCTTCCTGTTGAATTACTCTATCTATTACTGAAAATCGCATCAAAATCCATTGCGTAGTTTTAAATATTTAAGCATATATAGGGACATAAGGACATAGGGACAGAAAAAGCGACTTTGTTTTATACTATGTAGTGATGTACTGATAGTGATATCATTAGAGTATTGTGTTTTTGTTGTCTTTTAACCCCTGACGCAAAAAGAGGGGTGTTATAAGTTTGACGTGTCTGTGTGTGTGTGTGTATCTGTCTGTCTGTGGCATCATAGCTCCCGAACGGATGAACCGATTTCAATTTAGTTTTGTTTGTATTAAAGGGGACTTACGTGCGAGTGTTCTTAGACATGTTTGATGAAAATCGGTTGACCCGTTTAAAAGTTATGGGGGTTTGAAAGTAATTGTGTTGGGGGTTTTTTAATTATAGAATCATCTTGCTTTTTCTTTTGTGAACTCCTTAAATTCTAATATGCTTTGTGAGAACTTAAAACCAACGATAAATAGTTTGGATATATTTGGTGAAAAGAATATACCATCCGATTGAATCCGCGAATAACAAGTATTATGTATTAAATAAAGTGCTATAATATTGTTATTTACAATAACAAGGTGAATGAAATGAATAACATCTTGAATTCGCCTTCTCTTGATCGCCCGAACACAATCACTAAAAGGTTTTTATTTATAAATTCGTTCAAGTTTATGTTTGTTTGTGTTTTGTGAGATGTGAGACTTTATTTTGTAAATATTTTCTTTGATATGATTCAGGTTTTGTTTGATGATTATTGACTTTGGTTTTTGAAGTTGCGGATATGTAAAAAAGTGAATATTACATGTATTATGTACGTACGTAACATAAACAATCACGCTGTATCATCCTAAGATTTATCACCTTACTAGCTGTGCCCCACGGTTTCACCCTCGTAGTTCCCGTTCCAGTAGGAATTTCGGGATAAAACATAGCCTATGTTCTTCCCCGGAACATAAGCTACCTCTGTCAATTGGTTTAGTAGTTTAGCCGTGTAAAGGTAACAGACAGACAGAGTTACTTTCGCATTTATAATATTAGTAGGGATCAGTAGGGATAAGAGATCCTAGATCAAGTTAAACATTTAATTTCATGGGTGTTTCCACACTTCGGAAGCCGGTGGTCCCGATTGTCGCACTAACATCTACGACAGTCGTCAAGAATAGATTATAATCGGTATCTTCTAAGCGAGCTACATCTTAGGCTGTATCATGGCTTTCCATCAGGCGAGTTACAGTCAAGTGCAAGCCTGGGGCCTAAGTCTGCAATTTGACATTATTGATCAGACAAAATGTTGATATTGAGGCACCATAACGAGAGTGTCAGAAATTTGTTATTCTTTGGTATTTATTCATATGGCTATGGTGTCTCAGTGGTCTTTGTTGCATATCATAATTCAAATAATCATCGTCAGATTACTGTTTCCATGACAACCATCTAAGTTTTATGGAGCCATTGAGTCATCGGAGTAGTTTTCAATAAGGGAATACTAAAATGACAACAAATGTCAAAAAAACGGCCATAATGTTGATATTAAAATACATCTGAGTAGCATTATCACAGCTTAATAGGTTAGAGAATCAGGGCCCTGTTCTGGATTAAAAAAGAGCACTCAAAATTCTAAATTTCTTACAGTCTACCTTCTATGCTGTGAAGGTCTGATGGCAGTTACTCCATGTAAAATACTGACATTTTGTCAAATCTGGTTAAACTAAAAACCAACCTAATTTGACGCTGCATAAAAGTTCATTCATACAAGAAGATACAGAAAGACACTGAAGAAGAAACAGATTGTTTGCCATTTTTAATATTAGTTACGACTCAATGGATCAATATAAGCATACGTTACCTTGTACTAAGCAAAGCACTAAATCCTTATCAATGTATGTAATATAATAACTATAAATAATAATATAGTCGCCGGATTGTGCATTCTTTACACAAGATTAAATATGTCAAAGGGCTTCCGTGTGTTCACTTTGACCCCATACTAGCCTTCCAAAATACCGGGACTCCTTAATGGTCCCGTGAATGGAAAAGACATTACAATATAGCAAGTATAATAATATAATATAATAGCAAGAGATGGTCTCAAGAGCGATTGGTATCAATTTTATATTCAATTGTCTAGATTTATTGTTAATACGCCAGTAAACGCTGGCTCACCGGCACAGTATGGTGACCATTAGTTTGTAGTCACTGTGTATATTATTTTAGTACTATCCTTTTAGTGAAACTTGTATTATAAATGTAGAAGTTTTGTGAGAAAGGATTTGTTTTGTTTTTCTTCTTTGTTTAACGGAATTATATGAAATTAAAATAAAGACGACTCTTTTTATCCCAAAGTGTAGGCATTTAAAGGAATTAAACGGGTAAAAATCACGTAGAATGCATAGGAATTAATAACAAATAAATTAAAAATTAAAAAACCCCCAACACTTACTTTCAAACCCCCATAACTTTTAAACGGGTCAACCGATTTTCATCAAACGTCTAAGAACACTCTCGTGTAAGTCCCCTTTAATACAAAATAAATTATAGTTTAAAAAAACTAAAAAACACGCTTTTTATAGAAAACATGGGGTGCATGGTGTCAATATTTTAAAAAGCACCCCACGCTTTTTTTTATTTTCTATTTTTTAGTTCGGTTTTCTATAAAAAGCGTGTTTTTTAGTTTTTTTAAACTATAATTTATTTTCTACTTTTTAGTTTGGATTATTTATAATAGCTTGTTTTTTTAATTTGCAAATTGAAAAATGGAATAATTTTATCAAATTAGTGTATTGTCATCGGTCCTCAATAAATCTACAAAGTTTGAACGAAATCTGGCCGTTTAAAGTGGGTCAAAATAGCGCCCAAAGAAGTCGGTTACAAACAAACATACAAACATACTAACATACAAACATACAGGTGAAGCTAATAAAAAGCGTGTAAAAAAATGAAATCGTTTCAGCCGTTCGGGAGCTATGATGCCACAGACAGACAGATACACACACACACACATACATGTCGGGGGTTAAAAAATCCCGAACCGGGCAATAAGAACTGCAACATAGAAACACTGCTCAACTTGTATGTGGGCAGATTTCCGCAAATACGCCACTTAAGAAGGGTTTATGTGCATTTATTTATTTAGATTCATCTGCCAAGCGTTTCTTAACCGTAGATCCCAAATAATCCCGATTAACACGGAGCTATGAGCATTATACTAAATGTTTATCATAAAATAAATACTTATATTTAACACAATTTATATTTGTATAAACATGAATAATGAAGTTTTCTATCCACCGATATTTAGTCCAACAATAAATCATAGACTATTCAAAATATGTAATTAAAAAAGAAAATATTTAATAAAATAACCTATAAAAGTATCTACACATGATCCGAGATCCATATATCAGTTTTACTACATCCTATGTCGGAATAAATAAAATTTCCTATTGGCTTTATTCCAATTTTAACAAAGAATAATTCTGTTCTGCGGAATGAATTTGTAATGGTCCCGTAACTGGTTATATTGATGTGTTGACTTTTAATTTTCAACTTTATGGTACTAGCAGTGACCTGGGATCCTGCCTGCTGTGCCAATGATTTACAAAAAAAGTATTTAGGTGTAGACTCGTTCTCTAGTATTCATAGGACGAGTTTTGCATTAGGTGGCGATTTGTGTTGTGTCTGTATGAATAAAAGTCTGATGCGAATATATTGCCATTATTAGAAGACCTTTTTATGTATAAAAAATCGAAATCCTGAAGAAATGTCGGGATGAAAAATGTATATTAGCTTTATTTAAACAAGTAATTTGATTAGCATCTTATCTGAGTTAAGTATATTATAACCCTGGATTAATACATGCGTCGTGGGTTTGTTGTACAAAAAAATAGTATTTTTCATTTACTTGCAGTTTGTTATCTATCAGGATATTAAAAAAAATAGCCATAATCCCTATTATCCCACAAACAGCTTAACCTATAGTCACCATAGACTACTCGTAACACAACATTTTGTCTCGTTATAATGAAGAAAGATGCGAGGGTCAGTATTCTAGCATATTCTCGAACAGGGACATCGTTCTATTCGTTATTTTGCTTTTAAACATTTATATTAATTTGAAACAAACTTGACATACTTTGTTCTTTAATTCTTTATTTGAACTTTAGAAGTTCATTGACAGTTAGTGAAAATTATACACAGACGTGGGAGGCGGTTTTAATTACGTATCTTTTCGGATCCCGTGACAACCAATGTGAATTTATCGCCTCGATACGTAAAGATTGTGTGAAGAAATAAACATCCATGAACTACTAATCTATACTCACAAAACAAATTGCAATTTTATATAATACTAGCGGCCCGCCCCGGCTTCGCACGGGTCCAATTTTCCCGTTGATTTTCCGAGTTTTTTTTACATAAGAACCTTTTCCTAATAATAACAAATACAACAAAAAAGGAATTAGTGAAATCGGTCCAGCCATTCACGCGTGATGCCGTGACCAAGGAAAACGGGTTTCATTTTTATATATATGTATAGATTTGTATACGAAAACTGCATTTTATTGATAGATAGCTTTGTACCTAGATTTCATCCGCGCCCCAGTTGAAAATTTTGAGGGAATCTCTTTTGTTCCTCAGTTACAATGTAGCCTTTCATTAGTGAAGAAATTGTAAAAATTACACCGTATAAGTTAATCAAGAATAAAAAACATGTCTATAATTTTAGTATTTTTTTTGCCACACAATTTGGCAATATAATTCTATTTTACATTTCCTTTACAAGTTAGATAATGTCCTATCAGGTATTAGTGCAACAAAAACTGAAACTTATATTTAATAAAATAAAACACAATTTAATAATAGCCGTGTCGTTAGTCGGTTAGCAACTAAAAATAATTAATGACTTTATGAATATATGTTAATTATGACATTTAACATTTTATTTCTATGATAATTATGTCCGGTTGAAAATTTATGGAACAATCTCTATGATTCATGTCTGTGGTTTCTTAAAAGAGGATTTAAAATAAAGTTTATCATTCTTTATGGTTTTGGTCATTATATTTTTTTTTCTTAAGATTTATTGCGATATTTATTTTGAACGATATTAAATTGAGATTATTTAGTTCAGTTCTTTTATTGTGAAAAAAAACGCCTCAGTGATCTAGTTAGTTACGAGTATGTATCATATATACAGATATGTGCCGGGTTCAATTCCTGTGATAAAAAACTAAGAGTAATACTTGGCTGTTTGTGCTCGATTTGTAAAAAAATAAAAGTAATTAGTGATCTGTTTAATATACCAGTAGGTTTAATATACCAGTAGTAACTAAATAAAGAACAAAAAACAATTAGACGTAATATTAATGGTAACTATGTAGTATTTCAAATTATTCATAATAATATTACTCGAAAACAAGTTTTCAGAAAAAATACTAACATCAAATTATGTAAGTACTTATATTTATTTAGTAGATGATAAGATAAGGTCATATTTAGAAAATAATCTACATAATCAAAACAAAAACAAATGGAAACAAATTTAAAAAATATTTATAAAATTAAAAATAAATTAAAAAATATTTATAAAATTTAATGTAACTTCTTAATTAATATAAAAAGATTAATAAATAATATAAATTACAAAATATATATTATCAAAATAAACGTTTCTTTTAATAATATAATAAACAAATTAATTTAAACTGTTTTATTTCCATCTATCACAATTATAAATTAACGAATATTCTATACAAACTCATAGAAAAAGATAACATTAGTTTTACGAACTTTCCTATGATAAATATATAAATCAAATTCAAAGAAAACATGAAAAGAAAATCTAATTTTACGATCTCACAATTACTAGAAATAAATTATAATAAAATACTTACGGGCATTAAACAAAATTAGGCCGGAACATTCACAGAAACACAACACAAAATATATTATTTAATTAATCGTTCACAATTTTTTTCCACAGTACAATTGGTGCGTAAAAAGTTTCGCGCGGAAAATATTTGCGATTAACTGCGTATACAACAACACGTGTTATCCCAGCGCTAGCCGCGCGAATACTGAAGTTCCTTCTACGCTGAAGTCTGAACCGACTGATGACACTATTTGAAAAAAGAAATCATAGTTCCAAATTCAATTTTATCTCAGGGGCGGGAAAATTGATTCAGGGAAAAAATGAACTAGAAATGTCTGGCATTGTCTATGACATTAAGTGGGAGCGAAAAATAAATTACCTATGTTTTTATTGTTTTTATTGAACTTTTGATCATAAATTGTTTTTGCGAATGCCGCTCATTATATTTCTGGTTTGGCTATCATTAAATTAGTATAAATAGAAATTGTATTTGATTCTTGTAGTGTATTACGAGAGAGACAAACGATATTACAAATGTACTTATATTTTTTAATCCTTCCTAATATTATAAAATAACGAAAGTAACTCTGTCTCTCTATCTGTCTGTTACCTTTTCATGGTTAAACTACTGAACCGATTGACTTGAAATTTGGTACGGGGTTAGCTTATGGTCCGGGCAAGGACATGGGCTGTTTTATCCCGATTCTTCTCACGGGATCGGGAAATATGCGGGTAAATCCGCGGGCCGAAGCTTCTAAAGAATAAATCGTGGAATAAATGCCCTAGGTAGAGTCCGCTCTACTATTTACTTTATCTATCTAGGTATCTATTGACGTAGGTACTAGACATTGTAAATACTAGCCTCCCATAAGTTAGATTTATCTTTATATACTTACCCAATAATTTTCTTCTGTACGTGTGTGTGTCGTTGAACTCTTAGTGAAAAAAGTAATAGTTTTTGATTGTTTTTAAGCCAATCTGACATATAAGATTTTAGTTTCGTAGGTACTTTCTAGAGCGTTTTTTTTTCTATAGTCGAGTTTTAGTTTATATATTTTTTTCACATTTTTAAATTTATATGTTCTCTATGACGTTATTTTATGACGTCACCATATTTCTGATGGTCTCACATTATAAAATAATATCTTAATTTTTTTTAATTTATGAGGGCACATTTTTGCCGAAGAAGTTGAATCATTTTACGATCTTTTAAATAGGGCATGTGACGAAAACCGAAGCACCTGGAACATGGTCCTTGGAGATTTTAATGCAAAACTAGGGAATAGGCAACCATCGGATTTCACCTCAACGATCGGACAATTTGGTTTGGGAGTCCGTAATGATCGTGGCACCAGACTGATGCAATTTGCGTTTGGACAAGAATTGACCATCGCTAATAGTTTCTTCAAGAAGAAATCTCATAGGCGATGGACCTGGACCATGCCTAACCATGCTTCCCAAAATGAAATTGATTTTATTTTATCATCTGACCAACAAATAGTCAAAGACATCAGCACTATCAATAAAATAAAATTCAGTTCCGACCATAGACCAGTTCGAGCCAAAATAAGATTCAACTTCAAGATCCATAGATTCAGGCAATTTAACAACCACCCAAGAAAACATTCTCATTTAACACTTTTAAAAACTCTGACATTTTTAATCTAGAGCTTTCCAATCAATTCGAAATTCTTAATCTTGACAACTCTGATGACGTAGACGAGCAATATAACATAATAACTAAAGCAATAAATCTAGGTAGCAAAAAAATCAAAATTGTTAAGGAAAGTAAAGCCAAGCTCTCAAGTCATACTAAAAATCTCATTCGAGACCGAGAAGAAATACAAATTTGCTCAAGTGAGTTCAGCGAAGTAGATAGAAAAGTTAAACGCAGTATCAGAAAGGACATAAGGACGTTTAATCTAGAGTTAATGAGAATAGCAATAGAGAACCATACATCACTAAGATCGGCAAAACAAGGTTTTAGTAGATCCAAACATTGGATAAACTGTTTGCAAGACGACAATGGCGTCAATCAAAATAGTCAAGATGAAATAATGAAAATTTGCACAAACTTTTATAAAGACCTGTACTCAGACTCTTCTGACTGTAGTGTAGAAGAATACAGTTGCTCCGATTCGGCACCATTATTTACCAGGACTGAAGTTTACAATGTCTTCAAATCCATGAAATATGACAGAAGTCCAGGAAAGGATGGTATCACAACAGAGGCTCTTAAAGTTGGATCTCCTACACTACTACCCCACATTACTAACTTATTTAACAATATTCTAAAAACAGGCCAGATACCGCAACAAATGTGTCACTCTCATATAGTCCTTCTTTATAAGAAAGGAGAAAAGACCGATATTGGCAACTACAGACCTATAAGCCTAGTGTCACATCTATACAAGACATTCATTAAATGCATTCAGCATCGTATTGCAGGCACGCTCAATCAGCATCAACCCCCTGAACAAGCAGGATTCCGCCCCGGCTTCTCCACCTCAGACCATCTACATACCCTTAATCAAGTCATCGAAAAGTCCACGGAATTCCACATGCCTCTCTACATAGCATTTGTAGACTACACCAAAGCTTTTGACAGTATTAAACACTCAGCAATATTTAGAACACTAGAAAACCAAGACATAGACCAGACTTATATAAAGCTTCTTCAAATTATTTACCATAATAGCACAGCTGACATCAAATTGAATAGCACAGGCCCCTCATTTCAAATCAAAAAAGGAGTCAAGCAAGGCGACCCTCTGTCTCCTCTTTTATTCACTGCAGTTCTCCAAGAAGTTTTCAAGACCCTTATCGTATCATGGGCAACAAAAGGCATCGATGTCAATGGCAAACGCCTAACAAATTTGCGATTTGCGGACGATATTGTTCTTTTTTCCCGTACAGCTAACGAACTTCAAGAGATGTTGCAGGAACTGAGCGAGGCGAGTCTTGAGGTTGGACTACATATGAACAGGGCAAAGACTAAAATCATGTCTAACAGCACGAAACGTAGGGTCGAGGTAGACGGACAGGTAATACAATATGTCGACGAATATATTTACTTGGGCCAGTTAGCAAGCTTCGAAAACAGGCAGGACAGAGAAATCTGTCGTCGGATCGATAACGCCTGGAAGAGCTACTGGTCCATGAAAGCGCATATGAAGGGTGACCTTCCACTATCATTGAAGCGCAAACTCGTCGATATGTGTATCCTGCCCGTCCTAACCTACGGTGCACAGACATGGTCCCTCACTGAAGCCCAAAAGTCCAGGCTCAAGATATGCCAAAGGGCAATGGAACGCAGCATACTCGGGTTTAAAAGAATCGACCGAGTGCGTAACACCATGCTGCGTTCCCTTACCGGTATCACCGATGTCGGTAACAAAACTGCCCGACTAAAGTGGGAATGGGCGGGTCATGTGAGTCGGATGGCATCCGAGAAGTGGGCCCAATGTCAATGGCAAACGCCTAACAAATTTGCGATTTGCGGACGATATTGTTCTTTTTTCCCGTACAGCTAACGAACTTCAAGAGATGTTGCAGGAACTGAGCGAGGCGAGTCTTGAGGTTGGACTACATATGAACAGGGCAAAGACTAAAATCATGTCTAACAGCACGAAACGTAGGGTCGAGGTAGACGGACAGGTAATACAATATGTCGACGAATATATTTACTTGGGCCAGTTAGCAAGCTTCGAAAACAGGCAGGACAGAGAAATCTGTCGTCGGATCGATAACGCCTGGAAGAGCTACTGGTCCATGAAAGCGCATATGAAGGGTGACCTTCCACTATCATTGAAGCGCAAACTCGTCGATATGTGTATCCTGCCCGTCCTAACCTACGGTGCACAGACATGGTCCCTCACTGAAGCCCAAAAGTCCAGGCTCAAGATATGCCAAAGGGCAATGGAACGCAGCATACTCGGGTTTAAAAGAATCGACCGAGTGCGTAACACCATGCTGCGTTCCCTTACCGGTATCACCGATGTCGGTAACAAAACTGCCCGACTAAAGTGGGAATGGGCGGGTCATGTGAGTCGGATGGCATCCGAGAAGTGGGCCCACATAATGACTCAATGGGTTCCCGAAGGAGGGCGTCGTCGGGGTCGACCGAGAAAGCGTTGGCGGGACGATCTAGCTACCTTCGACAGTAGTTGGTGGGAGACTGCGAAGGATAGGGATGGTTGGAGGTGTTTGGGGGAGACCTTTGCCCAGCAGTGGGACAATATAGGTTAACAAAAAAAAAAAAAAAAAAAAAAAAAAAAAAAATAAGACGGCACATTGTAACTTATACTTATAGATAGTGATCAAAACCATAACCCTCCTTTTGCGTAGTAGTTAGGTAAAAAAAAAGAATTTACCTCATCGGTTCCTCCCAAATATAATAATTACCTACATCAATTTCTACATAAATCCTTGAGATATTTTACTCAGTGAATATAAATAGAGGTCAGACGTTTATCCCATTAGTCATGTAAGTACTAAGAAATTTCATGAGTCTATAGTCTTCATGGCGTTATTATAACTTATACAGAAGATCGAGTCAACATGAATGAAACATCACCTGTTTACCTCAACTACAGATATTTTATTGGTATTCTTTATAAGGAAAATAAATAATACATAATATAAGTACATACTTACATAACAGAAATGATGTTCAAAATTTATGAAAAATATTTATTTTCATTAAACGTAATTTTATAAGGCAATTTTTGTATTATTGTTAGTTCTCTAATTTTATAATACTTTTAACGAAAGAAAACTCAGGTAAAACCGCGAAGGAAAACGCTGTCACAAATGTTAATTTAAACATCCATCCTCTTTTAATTTTTGTTTTGTTAATATTTCAACATAAACAATACATGGCTTACCATTTTAATTCTATTTAATCTATGAAAACTTGTTTAGTAGCAAAAAAAATAAAATAACGTAAATTACCCGCTACAAAAATATCACATTCCAATTTCAAAATAAAACAATTTCCATTGTTTCGAAATTGTTAGCTAGCTTGAATTGCAAGTAAAACTTACTCACAACATTCGAACTGTGATTCGAATTTCAAATAAAAGTTATATTTACTTTTATTCTGTTTATTTCTTCGTTATTTAAATTAAAATTACACTCTCTACAATAAATATAACATTCGAATTTCAAAATAAAAGTAATTCCATTGTACCAAAGAGGCCCCCGCAACCATAAACAATGCGAATCGTTCAAACTTTACAACATCAAGCCCGCGAATATTATCTTCAAACAATTTTCGTCTAAATTTTTTATAACCCCATTACACTCACCAGACCATCGTACAGACAAACAACCACTACGTTTTATTACTACAACGGATGAAAGTGGCTCAAAGTCAGAAACATAAAAAAATAACAAACAAAGTACAGCGGTTTGGTATTAGCTATTCTTACCATGGAGAAATCAAATAAATACTTGTAGTTTTAATAATAACTTTTTTCTAAACATAGTTTTTATTACAGACATAAAGTTATGAACCTAAACTAACGGCTTGCATGATTCCGTTGCAGGGCAATTGCCTCTCTCTCATTGACGGTATTAGTCCAGTAAGAAATAGTAAACGTAATTAAGAATTTTGACATAAAAATTCAATGTTGCAGTTTTCGTTTTTTTTTTTCAAAATCTGCCTCGAGTCTTCTTTGAACAACTGCTACTATGGCCTTTAGAACTTAAATGTTGAATATTAGTACTTAGTACTTACCTATAATTATGTAGTTACGCTTACAATAAGAAGGTAGATTTCATACTCTTTAATAAAAACAAAACTTTAATAGAAAATAGAATTTTCACATTACGACAGACACATATGTTTCAAAGATTTTATGAATGTCAGTGTTCGTACAAGTTTCGCATCTAAACTTTAGCTCGAAACCTGAGTAGCGGAAAACTCAAAGATTTTCAGTTAAACTTGATAAAATATGGACTTTTTGATATCTATACGGTAGGGTTGGTAACGAAGGTTGATCAACATATTTAAATATTCAAACTCCTTTTTGGTTTGGGAAAACAAAGACGTTTTGTCTATTCGAAATTTAAATTGAAAAAAAAATTAGATTTCTTTTATGCAGTTCATCCGTGATCATGGCGCTTGCAACAGCGTCGAAATATCGGAAACGCGAAATAAATAACAAAACATGGTAAATATCCCCTTAATCTTAATTTAAGTTTTATCCAGAAATTCAACATGGTCGTTACGCGAATGAAACCGTGGATAATAGTCCTTATACTATAATATCCACGGAAAAAAACCTAAAAAAATAAAATCTGTAGAACTGTTTTGTCTGATTCGTAGAAAGTGTCGATTTAGTACGAATCCCATGTTTTCCTTCCCGCGTGTTAGTTATGTGACGTTTACGAGCATACGTCACAAGTGTCAAGGTTTTGATACTGTGAATCATTTTACAGACAATTTTTATTGTTGGAAGCTTTTTATTATTAATCGAGTTTAAAAAGAGGGTTTTTAATTTGGTTGTGTTTTCTGTGTGTTTGTCAGCTTGTATGAGAAATTCCGTCATTTATGAACAGACTTGTTTTTATCTGAAAAGATATGCTTATCGGTATCATAGATTTTAAATGGGCACCTAGTGACATTTAGACGTGCTTCCAAATCGAATGACTTTCGTTCAAATTTTGGGTCGACCTATGCATGTAATTTTTGAAAAATGCCTCTGGATTTATGTTCACTCACTCACACATTTGACAAGAGTGATATTACGCCTATCCCAAACTGTTCTACTAATATTATCAGCGATAAAGACGTATTTACCCTACATTGGGATCTTGCAAACAGATTCACTACTTACCAAATGCATCAAAGACTGCAACCATAAATACTGCATGTATGAGATATGATTGAAAATGTTGGCAATACCAGTGAAGCGCCCGATCCACCTGTGCAGTCCATTATCTGTTGTTCCATTTATAATAATCTAAATTATGCATTCGCGTTCTAAATCATTGGAACTGGCAACTTTAGTGTATGAACTTATTAATAAAACTACCATAGATTGTAACTCTTAGTTTTGTTATGAGTTATGGGAACAATTGCTACTAAAGAATTTAAAAATACTAAAGAAAAAGATTAAGATATTTGGTATAGATGTTTCTTATAACTAGGATTAACACAGAATACAGTATACTTAAATATTTTTTATCTCAAAATTCCCGTGGAATAGAAATTCACGCGACTATAATCGCGTGGTACCTACAACTAGTAAAAATATGGCAAAAATCAAAAGCAGTAACGAAAAGAATTAAAAGAAATCCTTTAAAAGAAATTATTTATTTATGGTACAAGCGAGGTAAGTTGGTGATTACTTCCGAGGCGCTATTGAGGCCCGAGCCGTCAGGCGAGGGTCTAAAGATAGCCGAGGATAGTAATCATCAATACTCGCGTGTACCATACAACGTTTTTCAACACATTTGCGAAGAAATTATCATTTTTCGCTAATAAATAAACAGTTTTTCTATTCGCGCGCATCCAACACAACAATGGTGATCGCCAAAGACTAAAAGAATATACTTATTAAAAAAAAATTCGAATGAATGAATGAATGGAATCGACCATAGACCTACCAAAAGTAAGGCAACATAGTTGAAGTTTGTTTTTAAAATGTATGGACACCATTTTTTTTTGTGTCGATACTTTTTAAAACAAAGCAATTTAAAATAACAATCTATAACTCACTAGTGAATAAAACGTGTCATTATTCAACTGTTTTTGCACAAATAAGAGCCCCTTTATGAGCAAGTGTGTTGAAAAAACTATTATTATACATTTTCTTTATAACGTGTTGAAAATAAAAAACGAGTTGAAAAATACATTTCATATTTTAAAAACTAAAATATAAAAATCTGCCAGCCATCTTGTTAGCGAATATAATATTTTATGAAACACTAATTTGACATTTAGTGAGAGAGCTCGTTAAATAATCGCCGGTGTAAACTTTTATTGTTATAATTGAGGAGGCGTGAAATAGTTCAGTTTTCAGCTGGAAATATTATTAGATTTATATTTTAGATTATGATAGATGATGAAGCATAAATTGACGGAAAAAAATATCTAGATGAGAGTTGCCTTTAATCAGTCAATCAATCACTTCATCTTCTTATAGCACCTGGGCCCTAAATAGAGTAAGGGCCTATTTCATCATCTTCAAGTAACGTTCCGAGTATCTAGTCACATGTTTTGTCTTTGTCACTTGATATAAAGTAAGAAAGATACAAAACTAACTTTACTTAGTGAGTAACATACATATCAAACCTGATTTAAACACTTTTATGGAACACACATTTAGATTTACCTCGTAGGAGAATCTAACCTCCAACACTCTGTTTAGTAGTCTGGCTTAGTGATCACTCTGTCATTTGAGTCTTCGTTTTTTACCCCAACCATAATTAAACTTAATCAATTAATGCTTTCATTACAAACATAGTATCGTTGTTAACACTACTATGTTTCAAAACATTCAATCATCATCATCAGCTCATATAATGTCCCCCCAGAGAGAATCTTGGTCGTGAACCTTATTCTATGGATTTTAATGTAATTTGTATACATTTTCAATAAACTGACAACCAATAGGTGCGATTACAGCGACGCTGTCACCGGCACAGAAAAGATGGTGACTCTATATCTCACAGATTGCCAAACTGTTGAGTCTAGTTGTCACTATGATTAATTATTTTCATATGCAACATTAAGAATGGTTGTCGTTTGTTATTCTTAGAATTTACCGCGCCTTTGATGCTATTATAGTTGGCGAGTGGACTGTTTTTGATTTGTTGTTGATATGAAGTGACATGTAGGTATGTAGTTGTAGAATATAAACTACGAGAGACAAATGACGAGGTATGTTGGTTGTTGATTATAAAGTGGAAGACAGAAAAATGTGGCATAATTTTTGTGTTGTGTGTGTCTTTCTTTATTCCATTCATGCATTGGCCAAGTGGGCAAGTGAGTTGATTGTGGCTATTCGTATTCACTGCATTTGTAATGGGCTCTAATCTAACAGACTGGTGCTTTATTTTAAACATTGTTATATTTGTCTTACTGAATTAATATTTTATTTGTCTTCATTAATCAAATCACACAATCTTAAAACGTTTCTATTAGTCCACAAACGATCCCTACTCTCCCTCTTCCTTCTTCTTTATCTCCTAACATTCTTCTACCTCAAAGATGAGAACAACGCTCTAGTGATCCTTCTGAAAGTTCCTATGGCCGAATGCAGTTAGTTACAACCAGGTGATCCGTCTGCTCATTTGCTCCTATCATGGTAAGTACTCGTATTTCCATGAAATAAAACACTTAAACGGATTTTTGTCGTTTTTATTTCCATAACATTAATATACTTACTTCATTCATAAATTTCCATGGTACCCTTACGATACTTCGATAGATATTCTGTCATTAGTATACCTCAGTCGTGATTCCCAGTAAACCAACCAATGCATTCCCGTTAAACTAATTTAAGACACATCGCTAACAACTGTGATTGATTGTGTTTGTGGAACTGACTGCTGAAACTGTCTTTAAATTATGTAGTAATTAATTGTATCGGCCTGAAAGATCCCATTGAAAAGCAAAGTGTTTCTCTTACTGATGATTATAAGTATGCTAAAAAGGCATGCCTCTTAATCAAACACGTAAGTTTTGTTTTAAGTCAAACCATTTTGATCGTTTATACAACTAGTTCGACCGGTTTGACGATCAAAATGGTTTGACTCAAACCAAAATTTACGTGTTTGACTCAAACCGTTTGACCGTCTCGGCGCCCCTTAATAACCATGCTATAAAAATGCGTATTTGTAATGTCTCTTTAACGTAAAACTACTGGACTTATTTAGATACAGTTGGTACAGATATGTTTCTTCAAAGAACATCGTTACCAGATTTCAACACATGAAATCGTTAGGAAAAGCGATTGAGCAATATTCGTTAGTTTTTTAAGTAACCAGCTTGATAATATGCGAGAATACATACATTATCAAAAACTAAATACTTAATAGTTATTTATGGTACAAGCGGGTAAAGTTGATGAACACTTCCAAGGCGCTATTGAGATTTTTTTTTAAACAAAGTAATTTAAAACAATTTATAACTCACGAGTGAATAAAACGTGTCATTACTCAGCTGTTTTTGCACAAATAAGAGCCCCTTTTTCAGCAAGTGTGTTGAAAACGCTTTAAAAGAGAATCAAGAAAGTGACTGAAAAATCCACGGAAATTAAGATTTTTATGGACCTGTTGAAATTCACTCATTACGTGTAGTAAGACCTTAAAATAACAGAACTCCTTAATTAAAGAGAACCATATTTAGATAGTTTCAAGAACACCTTAATAATGTATGATGAAGTTCATTCATTCACCCAAGTGCAGAGTAATAAAACACCTACACAGTTTCTCTTCGACGTAATACTGAAATAGATACAAGTTGCATTGCATCCCACGATTATAATCGCATTAACATTCATCCTCAAAGAAAATGGGAATAAAAATGGTCTTTAAATTAATATTTAGGAATAGTAAAATTACTTTGAAAACCTAGATGTAATCACTACATAATAGTATAAAACAAAGTCGCTTTCTTTGTCCCTATGTATGCTTAGATCTTTAAAACTACGCAACAGATTTTGATGCAGTTTATTTTAATGGATAGAATGATTCAGTGGGAAGGTTTTTAGCATAATTTTATCCCCATATTCTTACGGGATCGGGAACTACGCGGGTGAAACAATAGGATACCACTAAGAGAGGATTTTTGGAAATTGCTACCCTAGGCGGAGAAAAGGGGGAAAACCCAAATTCTGCCGGAATTCATTATTCCACGCGGACGAAGTCGCGGGTAAAAGCTAGTGTTAAGATAAAAGTATTCATAGCTCGATCTAGGATTTAAGCCCCGATACCTCAGCCATGACAGGTAGGTGACCAGGCATGGCACTAGATATAGATTTAAACAATCACAAATTGGAGAGAGCCGACCTAGAAAAAGAGACTTATTAAACTTGAAACTGAACTCGAAACCCTTTCAAACACAAGTCCAAATTAAAATGTTTTAATGGCCGGTCTCTTTCAATTAATAAAAGATCTTTTGTAAATCATTATTTATATGAAACTTGAAACCTGAAACGAATTTTTAGGTGAAGATTTTACCCTTCTACTATCTCTTAAATTTTATTTTTGCTCAAATTTATATTTAAACGCGTCACACTAAAAACAAACGTAGTGTATGACGTACTGTGGCTAGGTGGAGCGATGATCTGCGCAGGGTAGCCGGAAGAGAGTGGATGCGACGTGCCGCCGACAGGGCACATTGGCGCGAATTGGGAGAGGCCTAAGTCCAGTAGTGGACGTAAACAGGCTGTTGATGATGATGCGTCACTCAAACATCTTCATACTAAACACTAGCCTACATTAGACGCCTATATTTCTTATTCGCATTACAAATATACGAGACCCTATATCACCATTACTCATATAACATGAATAGATAAAGATTAGTATTAATCTTACTTATTTCTATTACCATAGAATAACTAAATATAGAGTGCTATTTTTCGGGACACACAATCGTCAATAACATAATTGACAGTCGTCACTGCAAATTAGAACCTAACCTAACCTACCCAAATAATTTCGTATTACCCTCTGGTTGACAAGATCTGATGAAATCGCTTCATATAAAATAATGACATTCTACCCAATGATTAAACTAAAAACCAACCCCAATTAGAAACGGCATAGAGGTTCGGGACAAGATGATTTTTGCGAACGATTAAAATGTTCACACCTGTGCGACTATTCACCGTTGAAATCCACACTCTCTTAACCCTATTTACTATAATATCTATGTCATTCCATACCCTTTCATCTAAAATCCATTAGTTAATAAAATAAAGCATAAATATCGGTGTCATCAGCGGTAGTAACATGAGATCCTTTAGATCCGTTCCTTTGATACTGACAGCTGTTTTAGCCGACGATTCTTCGTTTGATGGATGGCATCTTGATCCGAGCGGCCCTTGACCTCTGGGATATCATATCTCTGTAAATATGTCTGGTTTTGTACGGTTTCTGGGATTAATACTTGGTAATATAGGAAGATGTTTCTATTGAGATTAATGAGATGATGTTTTTCTTTGACGACCTTGATGGCAGAGTCACCATGCCGGATTGCCATTCGTAAGGTTGCGGGTTCGATTCCTGTGCGGGATGAATATTTGTGTGAACCACAAATGTTTATCTCGGTCTGGGTGTGTGTGAATGAGTGTGTGCGTAGTTTCTGATACCCTAGATACAAGTTTCGAGCTTAGTTAGGGGTCAGTTACTATAATGAGATTATGTAGTGAATGAATGATTAAAGTACGCACAATTAACGTAGATATTTTAAGTAACTGTCGAAGTATAAAACTTCTCATGTTTCAACTTTTATTTAAAGGCTTCTGTAGGGCATTAGCAACAACTCGCCAATGTCACGTGTATGCAGAGCAAATAATGCGAGATTTGATTGCTCGGTTTGTCAAAAATACTTTTGACAAACCGAGCAATCGGTTGATCGGTGGTCAAGAAAATATTGAATCCCAGGCAGTATTGTCGCTAAAATAAAAAGAGACGAAGATATATGGTATTTTCACCGCATTTTCAACAATCATAGCATGTGCCTATTTATAAGTGCGTAGGTTTTCTTCTGTAGTTAGATCTCTGTAATTTAGAGCTTTTGTTTGTACTACGATATCTTTTTGGTTGGTCTTTTGAAAGCCCTAAATACCTGTAACAACTGTTGATGAAGATGTCCGACAACTGCAGCTTAACGCGCCTCCTGAAGCAAAGTTTAAAGGTTCATATAATTTCCCTACAAAGTGTACATCTGTACCTACTTACTAATCTATAAAGGCGAAGAGTTTGTTTGTTTGGTTGAATGCGCTAATATCAACAACTACTGGTCCTATTTAAAAAAATCTTCAGTGTTCGATAGACTGCGGACACAAGTAGGCCGAAGCAAGGAGAACATGCACAGATAGGGTTTCAGCTCGGAAAATGCATGTCTATGTGGCATTTCTCCCCAAACAATGGCCCATCTTTTGACTTGCCATGCGTGTCCCTACACCTGTACACGCGTGGACCTTTACAAGGCCACTGATAGCGCTATATCGGTGGCCGAGTTTTGGTCCTCAAAAATTTGAGTCGATACGCAAAGAAGAAGAAGTGTTCGATAGCCCGTTTACCGAGGAAGGCTATATTTTATCCCCGCATTCCCACGGGAACGGGAACTACGGTGATAAAACCGCGGAGCTCTGCTAGTTTTAAATAACAACCAAACAAATTATCCTACATCCAAAGTTAATACCAAAACTTTATCCATTAACAATATTAACTCAAAAACTTTTAATTTTAATCCTTCAACCAAGTTCCTAGAGTTTGAGTTATTTAGAATATAATGGAAGGGTACAAAACTTTGTGGGAAATCATTAAAAGTATAATCTACACAATCTGTGGTAATCGAATCAAGAATTTAAGTGCTTACGCGAAAAATGGAGCGGAATAAAGAATAATTTTATACTTGATATTTTTTTTACAGGAGAATTAAGATAAACAGGAATCTTCTATGAGGCATTCACTATTATTTCAATTAAAATAACTAAAATCAAACTTTCTCCCCAAAAACAAACAAGATTTTTAAATCGGAAAAACAATATCTGAAACGCTAAAAGGCAAGTGAAAACAAAAATGTGTTAGTATTACCGAAGTCTTGCTGGCAACAGTCCACATAAAGGTGGCCATTGACGGGT
This sequence comes from Timandra comae, assembly GCA_958496195.1. Classification (NCBI taxonomy): domain Eukaryota; kingdom Metazoa; phylum Arthropoda; class Insecta; order Lepidoptera; family Geometridae; genus Timandra; species Timandra comae. The sequence goes on from OY292376.1 coordinate 6,678,731, forward strand.
CAGTCGAACTGATCAGTTGAACTGGCGTCCATCCAAAAATGATCGTCAATCACCGATTCAGATTCCAGTGGGGAAATCTAGTAGGCCTAAAACTTTTGCAGTGACGCCACAGTTTTATTGAGTCATCTTTTCTGTGCCGGCGGTCAAAATCGGAAGCTACTATTGCCATTTTGACTCTAATGTCATTTGGATAAATTTTCATTAAACTGACAACCAAAAGGTGCGATTACAGCGACGCTGGCACCGGCACGGCAAGATTGTGACTCTATCAGCCTTACTAATAAAAAATACCCACTGTGTATATTCTTGATATAACGAGTGTGAAGCATATTAATAATTCGTTATATCAAGAATATACACAGTGGGTATTTTTTATTAGTAAGGCTGTATATGTCTGGACTGATCAGTTCAACTGACTCGTCACTGGCCTCGTTGGAGACCAGCGCCAATACGTCCATTTATTACTGTCACAAATCGTATTGTTTCTTTAAAAAGCTTTGTATTTGTAACGTCATTTGTGTTCTCCAAACCGTTTTAGTTTTCCTCGATTTACTATATGAGATTTGGTTTGGTAACAATGTTTAAAAAAGACGTTTTTGCCTTAATTTTAAGGTGAAGTTTGTATCTTAGTTGTATTTGAATAGTTGTTATTACAGAGCTCTACCTAACCTCAACACAGATTTTTAAACTTCGTGTTCCCAGGCAGGCATTTTTTAAAACGTCAGAAAATGTAAAACAATGTTTTATTTCAAGGCATTTTTAATTTTGTTTTCACCGTAAGAACTCTCTTTTTCCAGATTGTGATATCTGTTTTGTGACCACGTCGTAAGTTCAACATAAGCTTCAGTAAAACATAGGCGCTACGTAACTGTAGGTAATTATCACAGTTCGAATACGGTCTGACTTAACCGGAGAACGATCACATTCTCACAGAATATCGGCGTTAGTGAGAAGTCTGGAGAAACCCCTTCTCTTCCTTCTTCCTTTGAATACCTTCTAACTAATGTACGCCAGGAATGCATTTAGCGATATTCTTGGGAGAGTAAAACAAGTCAATTACAAAATTTTACTGAGAGGAGTCTAAAGTCAAATATTTGATCGTAAAAATTCATCAAAGTACAAAAAGAAAACCCTACTAACTAAACCAGCTATATGCAGTAATATATCTATATTTTTATTTTGATTAATGTGCGCGAGATTACGACAGATTACATACATGAGTAAGCACATCAAACGTAGTGACTATTTGTTATTCTGTGACACCAGTGACCGCGGTGGAAATAGCAAATCACTGGAAACCCTTTGATTTATCACCACAATTTATCTTTAGGCCTGTTTTGACGTGTATCAAAGGGAACGCTAATTAATTTTAATATATTTTGATGGGTGTTTAGATGATTAGTTAGAATTGTAAATGTGTTTAGATGGTATTATTTGAGATTATTTCTTAACTTCTGGATAAAGTTGAAGTAAAAAAACAAAGTTTAAGTGGACGCATGTACCTAGTTGTAGACTCAACGGATACCGGAACTTCCAAATTAAGAGAGTTAATTTTCAATAAGTAGTTATAATGAAATGTGGGTAAGTATGTCAAAAGTGGCCTTTAGACTACCCCTGAGCTTGATTTCAAATATTTCATAGCCCATTTATAATAATAAGAAATATATTCTTTTTTTTTCAGAATCAGATGAAAGTAAAAGCCAACCCGTGGTTCAGAAGAAGGAGATATATTTACAATAACAATTTTTATATTATAACTAATTACATAATAAGTACATACTAAGTATACGATTGAAGTTACATGTATTACAATAAATTTAACACTAAGTGCCCAGCGGTTTCACCCGCGTAGTTACCCATCCCGTGGGAATTTCGAGATAAACCGTAGCCTATGTTCTTTCCCGGACCATAAGCTACCCCTGTACCAAATTTCAAGTCAATCGGTTCAGTAGTTTAGCCGTGAAAAGGTAAAAGACAGACAGACAGACAGACATTAGACACCTAACCCAAAACGCGTCACAAACCCACGTATTATCCAAGGGATTTTTATCCAAATAAAATAGATAGGTTACATTGTAAACACACCCGAATCAATACGATTGTCAAGTCAATATTCGGACCCTTGTCCAACGAAACCCAACCTTGGGGTCGGGATTAAGTTTGTTACACAAATCTGGTCAATATTGATATCTAATTTACAAATGTTACTTGTAAACAACATTTTTGACCCCATTTTTAATATACGATGCAAATATGGACATAACTAGCAGCGCCTCGCGGTTTCACCCGCGTAGTTTCCGTTTCCTTGGGAATTTCGGAATAAAAAGTATCCTATGTTCTTTCCCGGACCATAAGCTACCCATGTACCAAATTTCAAGTCAATCGGTTCAGTAGTTTAGCCGTGAAAAGGTAACAGACAGACAGACAGACAGACAATCACAGTTTCTTTCAATCAGTCATAATCCTAACAATCCTATAGTTAGGATTATGACCTCATTTTGATTATACGGCTCTATATAGGGTGTTATTATCATCAGCTCATATTACGTCTCCACTGAGGGGTTCGAGCCTTCCCTGAATTAAGGTGATCAGACCTTAGTCAACCACGCTGTCAAGTGCTTGGTCGACTTCACACACAGCCTTATAATTTCTTCGCAGATGTGTGCAGGTTACCTTACGATGTTTTCTTCGCCGTATGGGGTGTTATTAACAGACCATGACAGCCGTATTGAGTGTTTGTCTTACCCGAGAAACGAACGTGTAACCTTTGCCAGGGTCGTCAACTACGCCACTGGATCGTCTACTAATAAAACACATAAACAGCCATATTCATACACAAATGTTTTTCTTAGGCAGAAATCAAATCCGTTACCTTTGTCATAGCAGACAATCTACCCAACTACGCCAATTATTGTCGAATCGAACACCTTTGGTATAGCACGCTTTCTCCCCTACTATACGCCACTTATATAGTCAAGTCTACTAATAAATACACACTACTAAAATGTCCCTTCCCTTTTCCATACAGTAGCTATAACTACACCCTCTGTCTCCAAGGTCGGGCAAACATTGAAGTCAAAGGCTCGTATTTCTTAATATTTGCACACGCACCGATTCGGTCTCGCGGCCGGGTAAATAGTTACCCAATATTTAGATTGAATGATTTCAGATTGATAGATTTATTATTTGTTTGATATTTGGACACTGGCTTTCGGTATTTATAGCATTTTATTTATAGTATCTTTGATTAAAGATAGGTACATATTCTCATTTTAATCATCTTCAAAAAGGGAAGAGGATCTCAATTTGGTTGTATGTTATAGCACGAGTTTGAGATCGCCTACACGCCAACGTACTACGTAAGCGTAGTAATGAATTACGCGTTGAATTAATATCATAAGCGAGAGAGAAGCTTTTGTCCAGCAATGGGATCTACTACTACTATAAGTCGAATAGTTTCAAAGTTCATCTATGTTTTCTGTCATTTCAAGACAAGTGTAGTTCATGTCAGTCATTACAAGTATTTATTGTAAAAGTGGTTAAGAAATGTTTTTAAAACCAAAACATGTCATTTTTCTTCTACCGAACACAACATGTCATAACATGTCATATTGTCTTTAGTAAAAAGTGGCAACCCGATCCCAGACATAAAGGCAAAGCAAACATTTTTGCAAAATTGGTTACACTAAAATCTATATTTTCTCGGAACTATGTATCCTACAAAATATATTAAACTGTTGTCAACTTGTTATGACACATATGTCGCTCCATTTCTTGCAGTACTCACCATACCAAGCCGCAAAAAGTTTACGATTTATCATCGAATTTTAACAACCACTGACTGTTTTTGAGAACATTTGGCTAGATAGCTCTAACAGAAAGAGCAATGGTTGACGAACTGTGAAAGTTTTCCATGGTTGTGACGTAAATAGATTAGTTTTTCTGTCGAATACGTCCGTTTGAGTGGCGTGGCTAAATTGTTTTTGGTACAAGGGGGAATGGTAATTAATAACGCGTAGAATGAGCAACTAGGATTTTTTCATTAAACTAACCAGACATAGGGAAGCTTCGGTTTATTTTTATCTTTAGGACGGTGAAGATATATATAAAACGGTTTTTAAAGCATTTTTGATACGAGCAATACTGTTTCTGGGAATTTGGCAAGACGCGTTAGTCTCCGTGGTGGGTGTAATTGTAGAATTAAAATTAATTAACAAAAAAGACGCAGGTAAGTAAGTATTTAAAAATAGATTCTGTGTGTATTCTTTCGTGTCTATGGCTATGCCTGCTATCCCTTTTCAGGATTTCATTCGTCATACTTTCCATATATTGTCACCGATTGTACCTACCTACTTATTTTTCGTTAAATATTAGGCTAGGCATATTAAATTCAAATTACTTAAGTCCATAAAGCTTAAAATATCACGTTTCCGCTTTTTTTTAAGTTTTGAAACACCGAAAGCTCAGTCGCATACTATAATAAATAATGAAATGAAACACAATTTAGGCGGCAAAACACCGACCTTTTGGCGATAACGTTGACGTCATATAAAGAAAGAATTTGATTGACGAGACGTCAAATTGGTTTTATATGACGTCACTGTGTTTATTTCACTCTAAATTGGAAGACACGGAGTTCGTTCTAAATTCAAATAGAATTTTTAGTATTAGTTGTCAAATTTCAAATTACGATTTCTTTTCATGGACCAGAGAGAATAATGCATACCTACTCAAAGTTTCGTTTTTTAAAAGATACCCATTATCTTCGAAAATCTTTTACTTATATGCTTTTGTTATAATTTTTACCTAATGAACGCAAGACGATGTTTTGTAATTTTCAAGAAAATATTTGCGTAAAAGAAAATTTTGGAAAATCGGGTTTAGAACGAGTACCCAGTGTTTATCTAAATATAAACTAATATTATAAAGAGGAAGATTTGATTGTTTGTTTGTATGTGTGTTTGTAACGAATAGGCTCCGAAACTACTGATCCGAATTCAAAAATTCTTTCAATATTGGAAAACCACATTATTATCCCGGAGTGTCATAGGCTATATTATATTTACGCGGGTGAAACCGCGGGGCGCTGCTATTCGATATAAAATGCAGTTAAATACTATGTTATTAATTAAATCGTGAAAATAACATATTTACTTAGGTATTTAGATTTAATTATAACAATTGATTAAATAATTAAAATAACAGTACATAAGTATTTGACCCTGACATTGTTTGTAATATTCTAATTAGTTACATTTAGTTACATTATTTTATTCTGATAAGGTTATTTTTAAATGACTATTATTTCGTACTAGCTGCGCCCCGCGGTTCTAACCGTGAATACCAATCCCATGGAAATTTCCCATAGTGTTATTCCTAGTTATAAGGAACATCTGTACCAAATTTCATCTAAATTGATACAGTCGTTTTGCGTGAAAAGTAACAAACATCCAAACTTACAAACATACAAACTTTCGCATTTATTATATTAGTAGGATAAGTACATATAATTACAATAATAAGTAAAAATATAATGGGAAACTGCAGCTTTTGCTTTTCCTTTTCTTTTATTTTTTTTCCTTTTCCTTCTGCCTGATCTAATCATCAGTTGTAGATAAGTATAATACGACCTCTATCAAAGGGACCTTAGAATAAAACTAATACGAGTAAAACCACAGGACAAAACTAGCTGTACATAAAACCTTGTTGTAGATGTGTCTGGTTCGTGTTTATAATATATTCGGTTACAATGCCACGTGAAACCTAACGAAATCCAGGGTTTGAATCTCGTGCATAGCAATAAATTTTCTGGATGTAACTTATACTTTTAGCAAAATACAATATGTCTAGGCGGTCTAGTGCGTGTATACTTGCCTGCCAAGCCAGAAGTCCCGGTTTAGAACCCTAGATTAATTCATGCTTTTATGTTTTCTCTTTTGTCAGTTTGGTGAATACTATTACTGTAGAAGTTATCAGTAAGACTTTTGCTCTACCGGGTTCTCACGGGCCAAAATTTAAGTGTAATAAGATGGTTTGTTTATAATTCAAAAATAAAAGTGTTTCGTTTATTATTTACACACATCAAAAGTGTCTAGGGATCAACATATATTTTTGCAATAACTTTTCTCCTGATTGATATTAATTAAAATTTTCTTTAAGGATTCATCAAATAAAGTGTTTTCGTTTGTCACAGTAACGATAAACCAAGTCACCTTTGCATTAATAAAGAAATTTGCCATTTTCCTAATAAAGGGATTTTTGACATTTGAACCACTAACATTAAAGTTCGAAAAAAAGACTGAAATAACAGTTTTCTTTAAAATTTTATTGGGTAACTTAAACAATTAATAATCCGTGTTTCTACCGCGAACACTAACAACACAAGAACATCGGTTTGGAATACTCAAAATGAGTTCATCCAAATCACGCTGTGGAATGGCCGCCCATGTTCGTTGCAACAACAAAAAAAGGTCTTCTTGCGACTGGATACCCTCCATATTCGGCAGAGCTCTTCTCTGTAGCATATCCCATGCATGCTCAATCGGGTTCAAGTCTGGCGACTGAGCAGGCCAGGGCAGGACATTGATGTTAGCTGCGGCGAGAGTCTGTCTTACAACTCTTGCGGTGTGCGGTCGTGCATTATCATGCATTAACTGAAATAAGGGACCGATTTGCACTTGTAGAGGAACGATGACGTCTGATACAATCGTCTCAGCATAAATTTGAGCGTTGAGGTTGCCTCTGATCCAAATCAACTCAGTTCTTCCGCCGATCCAAATACCCGCCCATACCATGATGGTTCCACCACTATAAGGATGGACTTCCTGGCAGGATTTTAATCGCTGTTGGCGTCCAGGGGTTCTCCAGTGTCGTATACGTCTTGTATCCGGTCTCATACCAAAACGAGACTCATCAGAAAAGCACACGAAACGCCATTGTTCTTCTGCCCAATTTCTGTGTTCAAGAGCCCATTGATATCGAATCCTACGATTGTGCATTGCTATAGGTGGTACCCGTAGCGGTCTTCGGGAATGAAGGTTCACTTCATGCAAGCGGTTTCTGACTGTTTGGTCGCTAATTAAGTTCCCTGAAGAGTGATGAAGCCGCACGGCTAACATCATGGCGGTTATTGTTGGAGCTCTTCGAGTTAAGATTTGAATGTATCGGTCTTGTCTCCGTGTGGTGCAGCGATACCGTCCTCCATGGCGCTCAGCCACGGTACCAGTGCTTCGGTAACGTGTCCAAAGTCGACTGATAACACTCTGACTTGTATTCAGAGCTAAAGCCACAGTACGTTGCCGGGAACCAGCTTCTATCATTCCCACGGCTCTGAGCATTTCTTCCCTGCTTAAATGACGTCGCCGCTCCATAATAACGTTGGTTTTAATCAGTAGTAGGGAAACAGTAGCACTAATAATGTCTTCAATGCGTTGTATGTTTTTATAGGGAAAATATTGACAGCTGATTTTCATCTTTTACTCGAATTTGATTCACAGTTCCTGATTCAAATTATGAAATGCACCAAAAAGGATCCATATAAATTTATAAAATCATAAATTTATTACAAAGCCACATCTCAATCTCAAGAAATCCGCATAAAAATGCTTGATCCCTAGACACTTTTGATGTGTGTATTTGTATAATTCAATTTTGTTTTCGCCGTAAAATATAGCCCGCAGGGCACCTTTGAGGCGGGGTGTCGGGGAGTAGCGACCCCGCGGACCTGACGCGCTCCCGGGGGAGGTCACCATTCCTCACCTCCGCTTGCCTTCACTGGCCGGCGGAGTGAGCACTGACGAGGAACAAGTCCCCCACCTCCGTGCTTGCCTTCATTGGCCGGCCGGAGTGGAGCCCGCAAGAGCACTTTGGTGCTCGGAGAGTGAGGGGCGTTGCGTAAGTGGTGAGTTGGCTTAGCATGAAGCTGGACCCTCGGGCTCAGTGGATCGCGGTTTAAAACCCAGGGCGTCTGCTCCACTCTCAAAGCCGCTCGTTTCATGTTGCCCCCATGTTGCGACTCGAGCGACTTGTTTGGGGGGCCCAGTTATAGAGCTGGCAAGTCTCCATCCGCCACTTCGTACATGTTTATAGCATTGTATCGGCGGGTGTCATAGTCCCCATAGTTCCCCAATATCCAGTCCATTAAACATCCCATTCCCATAACCCAGTCGTAGTTTTCCATATATTTGCAATAGTCCCAGCAGAACCGGGGACTGTCCTTGGATGCATTTTATAGTGTTATACAGGGATAGTCGCCGGATTGTGCATCCTTTACACAAGATTAAATATGTCAAAGGGCTTCCGTGTGTTGGCTTTGGCCCCATACTAGCCTTCCAAAAGACCGGGACTCCTTAATAGTCCCGTGAATGGAAAAAACATGGCATATCTAGTGTAGATTGTATATCCACATAATATCTCAAATCTCAAAGCCACAGATAATCTAATTTCATGTTACTTCATTCACTCGATTTTCACCTTTTCAATATTTGAATTTAGAATTTGTGTTCGGTTTACAATTTGAACTTTTTGATTTGAATATTATAATTTGATTTTGTTTTGTGACTAGTCGAACACCTGCGACTTTACTCGCCTTATCATCTTATGAATATATTTTTGATATACTTAAGTTTTTTAACTCGATCGGTATATATTAAATGATACATAGGAAAAAAGGCTATGTAAGTATATATTTTTTTAATGTAGACAACCTACTTTAAAAAAATACAAAATTGATAATAATACTCATAAGATTTTTAATAATTTAGTAACAAACCTCATAGTGGGATGTACTTATAAGGTTTCATAAAACATTAAAAACTTTTTTAATACCAAAAGAGTTTACAAGTTAAAACTATAAAAAGAATTTAAAATTAGAAAGAACGTTCTAAAAATATGTTCTAACGACAGCCAATATTAAAAAACTTGTATTCGACATTCAAGTCAGTCGATAAGTTTTTAATGTTACATAGAACCTTCTTAATTGGAAAATTTTCATCGAAACCTTTGAAATTAAATTTAATCAAAGATCTTTTTGGTACATATAAGGTCTTTCAATTTAATAATACGAGATTTCGTCGGTAACAAAAAAGAAGGTTCTAGAGCTTTTTGAAATTATCTGTATATTAGTATTTATTCATATATTCATTTATTTTCTTATTTTTTAAGATTTTACAATATAAATATATAAAAAGAAACAAAATATGCAATAAAAACTTAAAAAATAGAATGCCGCCAGTAGCGGGGCAGGGCAAAACTACCGGCGGTTAGGGCTGCAGAGACAGGAACCTCCTCACGATACGTGCCGTGTCCAAAATCACTGCCTTCTGTATCTGCCCCTTGATCCACCGTCGAGCGAAAGGCTCTTAAGATGTTGGTCGAGGCTTTTTGCTATTGTTGGTCGAGGCTTTTTGCTATTTAGTATTTATATTATTATGGTTTGATCAAAGAGGGTGTGATTTTGCCATCAAAAGCAACCGCTCTTAAGTTTCTGCAATTTAAGTTTGACGCAATCGAGATAGTATTTCTTTAGCATACCTATTTTGACTACGCCCACTTGAAAAGTTCACCCTATAAAGGCAAATTCCACTTAGGGCCTATTTCACGATCTTCAAGTAAAGCTCCGAGTACCTACTTACAAGTTTTGTCTATGTCACTTGATATAAAGTAAGAAAGAGACAAAACTAACTTTACTTTGTGAGTAACTTTACTTGAAGGTCGTGAAATAGTCCCTTAATCTTGAAATGAACATCAAATCTTAACAGCTCCCTGTAGATATTCAATAAAACTTTTTAATTAAAGATAATATTTCAATTAATACCCACTATGAACTCGTTATCGGTCGGTTAATGGAACTGTCACTCTGACAGACAGACAGGCAGACGCGACTTTTGTAAGTGTTCAACAAAATATTAAATTCGTTTTTATTTTTAGTCGTTTTAGCAAATTTTTTGTTTACTGTCTTGTTATGTTTGTTACTAGCGTCTTTCTTTCCTAATTATCATTTATTTTAAATAGTTCTTATTAAAAACAAAAAATAAAAAAGCTAAATGGAGGAAGTTCTCTTAAAGGTAGTTACTTATATTATTATGTTTGTTTTACCAACACTTTTTTTTTCCTGGAACCGAATTTATCAACACTTTTAATTTTATACTGCAGCTGAGGTTTTTGAATTTGGAACAAAATCTTCTAATTAACTAACTATTTGATTCCAGCCAACATTCATAAATGTTAGTGGCCAGTGCTTTATTACTAATTTCACAAATAGTTTGCTTGTAAAAAAAGGTACCTTAGATTTTCTTGAGTAGTTTAAAAACCTTCTTAATTTAAAATCTATACTTACTGCTTTATTAGTTACTTATATTGATTGATATGTTATGTTAAGTAAAGCTTGCTATGAATCTATTGTTTTTTTTGGTACTTAAATTGATTGATTAAGTTACATATGTGTTAGTTAGCCTTAGGACAATAACATTTATAACAATCGTTTAAAACATTTGTTAACATACAACATTGAGTTAATTTGTTATTACGAAATAGTTAAACTTTAACGGGTTAAAACGTTAAATATTTCGTTTAATATTTCATTGTTAAATTACAACATAAGTTGGTCATTTTTAACTAGTTACCGTGATGAGTAATAGGTCTCTTAGCACAGTTTTACTATAATGATTTTAAGGCGACGAGCTTCCACAACTTTAGGTATTTTAAGCTACCTCAGCCCCCGCGCTAGCTGCGTGTAGCGTATTCATTTACGACACAGATAGCGCGTGCAAATACGTAACTCGCGCGGTCCGGTCGACGACCTCGCGACTCAGTAAAGCCACAGTAGAGCCGATCACGCAGTAGGACTATTAATATTGAAAGATATCAATATGTATTAGCATCGACTTTTTCGTGACTTAAATAAAAAAACACTACTACCTATCAAAACCTTTCGTGCACATTAGTATCTACCTACTTATATAGTAAAAACATAAAATATGTACAAATATATTATCTACCTATATTATTAGTAGGTACTATATTTTATTTATTTATTTTTCGCTACTTCTATTGACGACCTCGATGGCAGAATGGTCACCGTGCCGGACTGCCATCCGTAAGGTTGCGGGTTCGATTCCCGCACGGGGTGAATATTTGTGTGAACGTGTGGGTGTGTGTGTGAATGAGTGTATGGGTAGTTTCTGATACCCTAGATACAAGTCACAAACTTAGTTAGGGGTCAGTTAATGTTATGAGATGATGGAGAGAATAATAATGTTGTTATTTATTACTCTGTTTATGTTCTATAGTGAAACTCCTACCTACTTTAGTTACTGCTAAGGCTGGGCCCATTCAGTCGGAAATTCAATATATTAAAATCTTATTCTTATAAGTAAATCTTTAAATCTAAATAATAAATATTATTACCTGCGCCTCACTCACGTAGTTCCCATTCCCATATACGATAATAACATACAACAATAACATTCTGAAAATATTTAATAAAGGAATAAAATAAAACCAATAATGCCAATTAGCTATTTATTTATTTTGCGATAATGTAATGTCCCTTAGAGGCATACCACGAATTTGCCTTGAATCCACAATTTCAGGCAAAATGTGGTTCAAATAAAAGTCTGTTTGTTTTCTTAATAATAATAAAAAAAAACATATATATAAATAAAATTGGAGTGTCAGTTTGTAATATTGAAATAACCGCTGCTTACTATATGCTTAGGAATATAGTATACTAGCAGCGCCCCGCGGTTTTACCCGCGTAGTACCCGCTCCCGCGAGGATGCGTAGCTCGTAGTATCAATATCATACAATCTCGGCACAATTCACCATCGTGTGTTAAAAATTAAGTAACAGCGCCATCTATTGGTACGATTTGCGACTACAAAAAGTTACAATAAAACATACGATTACATATACACAATCCCATGGGAATTTTGGGATTCAAAGTATCCCATGTGTTATTCCTAGTTGTCTATACTAATATTATAAAGAGGAAAGATTTGTTTGTTTGTTTGTTTGTTTGTATGTAACGAATAGACTCCGAAACTACTGAACCGATTTCAATAATTCTTTCACCATTAGAAAGCTACATTCACCCTGAGTAACATAGGCTACATTTTATCCCCGTATTCCCACGGGAACGGAAACTACGCGGGTAAAACCGCGGGGCGCTGCTAGTAAGGAATATTTGTACCAAATTTAAACAAAATCGATACAGTAGTTTTTGCATGAAAGAGTAACAAACATCCAAACTCACAAACTTTCACATTTATAATATTATAGTAGGATACGGTAGACACACCAAAATATTTTTTGTCTGTCTGTCTGTTTGTTTGTTTCGGCTAATTTCTGAAATGGCGTGACTGATTTTTACGGGATTTTAAATGAAATACCCTCAAAGTTATTATTACTTACTTAGTATTATTTAAATTCGCAGGAGTTACAATACGGTCTTCACTTGTGTTTATTTTAGCCTGTGGTTCCTCGACAGTTTGTACAGCTTCGCTGTAAAAAGAGATAGTTTTAGTTAGGTGATTGTCAATTGAATTAATTTTGTGTTTATTTGTACAGTTTCGTCTTTTTTTACATTCGTTATGGCTTCCAAGTAGGTCCGTTATCTACGACATATAACTGCACTCAGCAACGGAGATTTGCACTATTTTACACAATTAAATTAAATAAATAATATTGGGGCACATCTGTTTGTCTTGAGCGGGAATCGAACCCGTAACCTTCGGCATAGCAGCCAGGGCCACTACCAACTACACCGCTCGATCAAATAAAAAAATATATACACAGATGATCTAACTGGTGCAACTTTTTTGTCAAAGAGGAAGGATTTTTTGATTGATGGTAATGAATAGGCTTCGAAACTAATGGACAAATTTCGTTTTCCATTATAGACTTAACTTGACATAGGCTACATACATACGTGCTACGTGAAACATACATACCTTCCATATGCGTATGTTTTCTTATAACGACCATTTTCAGATCTTGGTATTGAAGAACTATAAAAAAATATTTATTAGGTATCGTATCTTTGTATACCTTTCTAGCATAGTTAGTGATAATAAAAAATAAATATCAGGACATATTTAACCACCATTAGTTATCCCCAAAAAGCTTATGGGTACTAACACATACAGATATTGAAATATTGACATAATTATATATATATATCAATATATATAGACATTGACATACATAACATATTTTATTTATATACTTACATGTTGTAATACAACGACTACAGCCAACCAATATGCTCATCTCACAAATGTTGACTGTACCGGGAATTGAACCCGGGACCCACTCATGTGCAGTCCGGCATAGCGACCTTTACGCTACTGGATGATATTAGGTCGTTTTTTACCTACTACACTCATACCTCGCACACGTTATACTGTGGCTCTTTGTCAATTGTCATCTCGACCTAGTCCATTATATATATTATCTATATATATAAATAAAATTGGAGTGTCAGTTTGTAATATTGAATTCATAATGAAAAATCATAATGGCGGGACCAACTTTATCTTACATTGTTGCTAATATAACAAGAAATAAATAAACTTACCTTATTCTTTTTGTGTTACGTCGAATTTTTAATTTTGATTTCCTTTTCACTCTATTTGTTTTATTTGCCATGTCCAATAATTATTTTACAACACAATCCACTAATTAAACAATAATAACAAAAATATTTACACTGAAAGTACAAACCTAACTAATAAACACGAAACACGCGTATTTTTACGCAGCGAGCCGGCAAAAATCACACAGGTCCTACCTTCTTGACGCCAAACGGCGGACTGCGGAGGAACTCACTCGCCGCGTGGTTATATAAATTGAAATATTGTGTTATTGTTAGATTATATTATTAATTTTAGATATTTTTTCGGTTTTTTTATATTCTAAATGTCATTGTCTATAATTTGACGCAATTTTTACGAATATAAGTTTAATATTATCCAGATGAAATGGAAATTACGATCGCAAAATTTGAAAAACTGGACTATTTCAAAATATTTTATGATCGAGCGAAGTTGTTTAATTCGTGTTTCCAGCCGTTTTATCAAAAAGCTGGATTATTAAACTATAACATATATTTTTATTTATACAAAATTAATAATATTTGATTATTTACTATTGAATCTAAGCGAGGTCGATTCTGAATTTTGCGGAACTTCCTCGGCTTAAAATTATGTAATCTACATTTTTGTACTCATATTTTAGTATACTCCACGGTTTTACTCGCATTCTCATAGATAATTAGGGTAAACATAGACTGTGTCACTCGATGATAGTATATTACTGAGTGATAAATATAGCATTAGCTGTCTGTGATAGGTTATTTTTCTTAAATGTTGCCATCAATACTCTGAAGCGCTCATGGCCCACTGCTACCCGCTTATGGTTCGGGAAAGATAATTTTTATCCCGAAATTCCCGAATGGAAAGGGAACTACGCGGGTGAAACCGCGGGGCGCTGCTAGTTAAATTATAAATTATGCTTTTATTAAATCTGTTGACTAGCAACACTGATTTGTAATTTGTTTGAAGTATTTTTTCCATTAAGGAAAAGCGTAGATTTCCCACGCGTCAGTAATTTTGACCATTAATCATTATTACTACTTATTGTTTTTGGAAAATTTGTTACGAATGAAAAAACATATTTTCTATTTTGAAAAATTAAACAGAGAGAAGATATCCAAGTATAAGTACGAATGTTATTAAGAGGAGGAGTTTGATTTAACGCGATCATTTCTGGAACTTCTTTTCTGATTTGTAAAAATGTTAATTTAGGAGGACAATATTAACACTTAGATTAAGTGTTATCATATATCACGTTAAATTCATAATAGTAACTAAAAACGAAACTAAAAAGTAAAGAATCGATCTAAATCGATAGTCGACCTCTTTTATACAAAAAGGAAATTATATTTCCCTTGAAAGTGACACGGTTACAATAGGGGACGAGGGACGACCCTCTTATTTCCGGGGACTATATCTTTTGATAACTATGTATTTACTTTTGATCTGTGGATTAACGCTTATATAGAGAGCCAAACTTAGTATATGCATCTGCATGTCAAGGATGAGGTGATAGCATAGAATATAATACGCATCACGGCCTAGAATTTCTTGTCATAGATTCTATTCCTGTATCGAACCTTCATGCTGCATGCCAAGGAAGATGTTCTAATAGTCAGATAGCGTTTTAAGTCTGTGTTCTGGGTTCTATAGAGGTACGTAGTTCGAATCGAATTTTATGTTTTAGATTTTTCAATTATGGCTCGTATTTGGAACGCTTTACGAAAACGACGCTTAAGGGACTCGTTAAGCAAGCGTGGTGTTTACGTGGGTAGCACCCAAATTAGAAAGATTTTAATTCGGAAAACTACCCACATAAGCTCCCCAAAGTGGCATACAAACATACAACCACTTCATAACTAAGCGAGTCTTTTATTTAAGGAAATTGATTCCCGAATTATTCTTTGTCTGCTAACCCATCAAACAAATATCCATATTAATTCAAAACCGCTCCATTATACAATTTAGACCTGATATATTACAACAACGCCCGCCATTTTGTGAAATCAATGCGGAGTGCTATCCATCTTCAAAGAACAAAGAAAACATACCATAAACAATCAGAGACAAAGGCAGGGCTAACCAACCATTTTTATTGTGTGGAAAAGGTTCTTATACATTAATGTAAGCTATGGGGAGTCCGCACAGAGGCGCCGGGCAGACAATCTGATTATGGACGAATCTACATGAGTCATGTCTTCGAGGTAATGAGTTTTTGCTATATTTCACGGAATCATTTTGATTTGGAGTAATATTGTTGAAGTTTGTATAAGAGCTCTTTGTTGTAACTGTAAGTATTTTAGGGGAAATTGGTATATATTTCATCTAAGTATAAGTACATAAAGAAGAAAGATTTGATTTTTGTTTGTGAATAGGCTACATATATGTGAAACTTGGTACAGATACCTATTTCTTAAAAATCAGCAATAACATCTAGTGCCGATAACTTTATTATTTGTACTCGTCGATTAACTATACTTAGCCTTATTATTCCTCGTTAATTTAAAAGATAGTCAGAATACCCTATGCCTATATTTATCCAGAAATTCCATCAGAAAAAACTAGATAGTGTAACATAAGATCCTTTTTAGTGGCTAGCAACAGACTCGCTGAACAACATTTTTATACTATTCTGCTAGTATCGGTTACCAGCTAATGGGTCGATGTGGACGCGACCAGCTGCTCTAATTGATATCGTACTAGTAGTGAAGCAGTGGTTACAGTATGCGATAATCAGGGCCCAGTAGAACAGGGATTACAGTATGCGATAATTAGGGCCCTATAAATTGGAGTTAGGGCATTTTGTTTACACTATTCTATGTACTTATGCCAATTTAAAAAATGTATGGCGGTCGTGACCAACAAATCTACGATAGATAAATAAAAATTAAGGCACTAGCTAGGGTAGACTATAGCCGTGGTAGGCATCCTCCAGTATTTTGCGGAATCCCAATGAAACCCGGACGGAAGTCGTTGGGTTTTTAGTGGGTAGGGCCTCGCCCTTCAGGTTTTGAGAGCCCTACATAACCTCATGGGATCCTCCCAACGATCCCCGGGAATGTATGCAATTCTACACATTTTCCCAACATTAAAAAAGACAACGCGACTACATTTGCCCTGACCAAGCGACCTAACTTAGATAAGAAAGGGCAGGGCTCTAATTATCGTATAGTGTAATCGCTGCTTAAACACTAGACATTGCGGCCTAAAAGCGATCTTATATCAGCTTCTATTACAATACGTTCACAAAGAATGTTGCATAGTTTTATTTACAGATACAATACGTTTGTGTAGGCGATAAACTAGTGATATTGTAGCATTCTTATTTGTTGGGAAAAATACTGTTTTATTTTTATTATCTGCAAATGTTTATTGTAGATTCTAGAGTAAAAGGGATGTGTGGGAGGTAATTTGAAACAGGTTTTATTGTGAAACCTTTGTTCTAAATTGAAGCTTGTAAGTAAATTTAATAATGCGCGAATTGATATGCAAATGACTAAACGAATTTGATTGAAACTCGTTAAACTAAGGGCCTATTTCATCATATTCAAGTAACCTTTCGAGTATATACTCACATGTTTTGTCTTTGTCACTTGATATAAAGTAAGAAAGAGACAAAACTAACTATACTTGGTGAGTAACTTTACTTGAAGATCGTGAAATATGCCCTTAAGTAGGTAGGTATTTGTTGCTTTTTAACACAAAGGATACTTTTATCCCAAAATTACCAGATAAGTCTGACCCAGAGCTAGTACAACGAAAACACCAAAAGCAAGACAAATAATAGACCACCATTAGATATTTTAAAATAGTCAACAGTTTCCCTTAAATAAACACCAATAAACCTTATTAACCTCAAATAAAAACCAAGTTAAACCGCCATTAATCCGTGATGATCCATTGTTTGTATTAATTTAACAATGCGTTTAGCAGTTAACCTTATTCCCGAGTGTAACCCGGCATACGGTGACATGTTGTTTATGTACAATTTTGAATAATATCCGGATTTCGGCAGTGACGGTTTAGTTTTACGATGTTTTTACGTCATATTATTTCTGGTAGTTTGCGTTTTGGGAACAGAGATTAGGTCGTGGTGTAGAATAAATGTGTAAACATACTGTGCCGAACTACGGATGACAAAATAAGTACCGAGCGTACGTGACCGAAGTTCCGCGGCTGATTGTATGTTCCAACGTATTTTTTTATACTATGATCAAGTAGCGAGCGAGGTGGTCCTTGATGGAGCGCAACACGCCTGCCCATATCAGACAAAGTATGCCTGCCCATATCACTGTATTACGCTCATAATGTGTGCTCTACAGAAGACGTTCGTTGCAACCGAATGCCGCTGAACATAAGCCTGACCGATGTCTGCCTGTAATAATACTGCAGGCGTAATCTTGCCGAACTTTGGCTGCGTAACGGTATAGTGTGTTTCCACACTAAGTAGGTAATAGTGTGGAACAGTGTGTTGTGTAGACGTGACTCCGAAAACGGATAGGGCGTGAGTAAGTGGCGAATGAGGCTGGGCAGACCTAGATTTTATATTGATGTTATGTAAGTAATTGTGTTTATATTATTATGTTCTATCGACATCACTTAGTTGTGTGGGTTTGAAACGCTTTATTTCCGTCTCGTACAGATTTTAAACCATACCCTGGAATTAAGACGAACAAAACCAAATAAGATTACTTACTTACCTATTTCAAATCGATCGCCATTTTCGTACTGCATACATGGACGTTAATCTCTAAAAATATACCTAAATATAAACATAATGGTCTAATAATAAAACCATTTTAATAATGTTATACAGCACAGCCATTATTTAAATTTAGGCGGGCGGTTTCCCTTGGGTTAAATGATGAATGTTACAGATGACAACCCTGTAACAGGCTGTCTTTTGTAATAAATGATACGAAGATTCATATTAGATTGGATGTCGATCAAAAACGTTAATAAAACATTAATGTTACATGGAATTTTTTCGCAATATTGAATTCCGGTCGTACCAATATTAGGGAACACTTATTTAATTCTTATAAAATAAGATTATCGTGTCACTACATTTTTCTAATCATTAATCACTTTTTATTTTTATTGCTTTTTTATTTATGTAAAAAAATGCAAACAAGTTTATGATATTGGAGTGCCTGCATGTTGGCTAAGGATTAGGATGTTAGCAGCCTACCATGTCTAAAACTGTTTGAGTTATAAAACATTGTAACTAATTAGATTATAGTCGACTACCACCGCCTCGCGGTTTTACTCCCATAGCTCCCATTCCCGTGGAATATGGGGACAAAAAATATAGCCTATAACCATCCTCGATAAATAGGCTATATAACACAGAAAGAATTTTTCAAATCGGACCAGTAGTTCCTGAGGTTAGCGCGTTCAAGCAAACAAACTTTTCCGCTTGTATAGAAGTATAGATTTAGGAAGATACTAGATACAAAAACACACTTCAAATATTGATTCATTTTATTAAAAACTTTACGTCTACATCGAAGGTTCGTGGCTGCCACTGGTCAGTCTAAACGCACAATAATCAACCAACGCCAAACCCAATGGGAAAAACAGTTTCTCCATCTGAGGCGCTACAAAATAAGCAAATAATGCTGCGCCAGCCGTATAATAACCCCATTCGCGTTTACGTTGAAGAGAATAATGTAAAAGTGAAATAATATTACATGCAATGATCATATTTCCCAAATGCATATTGTCGTTTCCCGCCAGCGCCATTGTGAATGGGATCAAACCAGAGACAAGATGGATCACACTCAAAGTGTTATCGGATCGATAAAGGTCAGCCATAAGACACGGCAATGCCAAATACCTCGCAGCCTGGAAACTTACTTTGTACATAACTGCTAAGTCGTTATTTAAAATTCCACCTAGAAAGAAACAAAATGAAATGTATTTTTCAATTGTTGATACTTATAGGAAGGTTGTAGTTCCGTTCTAGTTTCTAACCTTAGATTAAAGCATTCTTAGAGAATCATTGTCTGAATTTGATACTAATGGCCGATTTCCTACAGATGTTCAAAAAGAGATGTGCTTAATAAGGCTTCGTAAATAGACTGATTCTGTTGATCCCTTGCAACCGTAACAATCACGTCGCTCGTACATCTGGTGGAAACAGAGCCCTAATCTAGGGGGCTTATACCTCATCTTTGTTCGACACTTAGTAAAAAGATAAAAAGGGACTCTAGTTCGAAGATAAGATACAAATAAACGCTCAAAATTATACTGTTATACTAACTTTGATAATGTAGAAATCCTACGACTCCATGTATCAGGTAATTTGCGTGCATCCCTGGATGTGTGTAACCGGCCCCTTGTAATCTTCCCAATCCCTGCCCAGCCACACAACCCAGTATGAGGTGGGCGATCGCTGCATGGAGATTATCATCTTGGCCCATCTATGCCATAAAATTATATTAGAAAAAAAATAATACAAGTAAAAATAAAATTGTAAAAATCAAAACGTAAAGCAATGACACGGTTTTTTAGAAATAACGACATCAATGCGACATCACCACTCAAAATCATAGAGTTACTTTCAATCATAGACAATATCTAACCATAAACATCAGCAAAAACTGACCGTGTAATTTTACCCTAATAATTATCAAATCAAAGAGAATGTAAACGTCAAGACTATTTTGTCTATGGTGGTTGTTTCTTTCATCTCTGGTAAAACTGGCCATTTTGCTGCGTTTTGAGTCTTTTCCTTCGTTTTTTGGAAGTTCTCTTTTAGTTTACGGATTTAACAACCAACGTGTTTTGAAGAAAAGAAATCTAAACAGCGTATAATACAAATAAAATGGCTGCAAGTGATTCCGGTACGGATGAGTCACTCTACCCGATCGCGGTACTCATTGACGAATTGAAAAATGAGGATGTTCAATTGCGTTTGAACTCCATCAAGAAACTCTCGACCATCGCCCTTGCCCTGGGCGTGGAGAGGACCAGGTCGGAACTCATCCCGTTCCTCACGGAAACCATTTACGATGAAGATGAAGTATTATTGGCACTCGCCGAACAACTTGGTAAGTCAGTTTTGCTCATACAAATCGATTACTGTTTTAATGAATATATTTATAAAAATCTGCTCTAACCGGATAACTATAATAGCTTATCTATGAGTTAAGAATAGATTATAAATCAATATTCTTCCTGAGTAGTACATAAAACTGCACATAGTTAAGTTGGTATTATTTCAGTCTAGGTTCTTTTTTTTATGTGTAAGACTTCATGAAAATGACAAGTTTTATTTGTAAAAAGCTCATTAAAACTATATTACCGTTTAACTTGTTATCAAACAAGTTTATATGAATGAGGTTACTGTATTTAAACACTACATGGGAAGAAAATTAAAAACCTTGTCATAATCTGTTTAAATTTTTCTTACATTGTAATGTTGTTGTTTTGTTATACAGCCTGTATTCATTATGTTTTCTAATCATGGGTATGACTTCTGTTCAACATTCAATAGTTAAATGATAAATCCATTGAAATACCATAGGTCTGGTCAATGAAGTCTCTCTGTTTATTTTCAAAAATTGTTTACATTGCAACATACTACTCCTATTAGATAAGAATGCAATTGTTATATAATGTAACAAATGCATTAAAAAAATATGGTAAATCATGTGAATAACATTAATTACAAGAAACTGTAGCTCATAGATTTTTAGCCAACCCACAACCTTATACCTTTACAATTTCAGGCAACTTCATCAACCTGGTCGGTGGAGGTGAATACGCTCACTGCATCCTGCCTCCCCTGGAGACCCTGGCCACAGTTGAAGAGACCATCGTCCGTGACAAGGCAGTGGCCTCGCTGAGGGCAGTCGCTGCTCACCACACCCCACAAGCATTGGAACAGCACTTTGTGCCGCTAGTACAGCGTCTCGCTGGCGGAGACTGGTTCACATCGAGGGCTTCTGCTTGTGGACTTTTTAGGTTGGTATTGGTTTTATTTTATAGAATAAAAACCTAATATTTGTAATCAGCACATAAAAAAAGCAAAAGGTTTTATGGGATTTAATTTTAGTTTCATAGAAAAAAAAACTGTTTTAAAATCTATAGTCTTTGTAATTGTTTGTAATTAGATGAAGGGATAGATAAAATAACACAAATGATGTAATGTGATAATGTACTTATACATTTTTCTATTGTTATAAGTGATAACATCCTTGAAAATAATACTTCCTTTACAAAGGTAATCATAAAAGATACTACTTGTTCTTGTAAATGGAGTCTGCTACTTGTGTTTTATTTCAATCATCCTATTTATTTTTATATTTTCTCCAAGAACATAGCCAACAAAAATGACTCAAATTATTACAAATAAGCTGAAATAGATAGAAGGCAAAAAGGAAATAATCTAAGCATTATTCAAAAATATTTATTCATCACCCCCCAGCGTCTGCTACACCCGCGTCTCAGCCCCCGTAAAGGCAGAGCTCCGCCAGCACTTCAGGAGCCTGTGCCAGGATGACACACCGATGGTCCGCCGTGCAGCGGCCTACAAGCTCGGAGAGTTCGCTCGCTCCGTCGAAGTGGAGTATGTGAAGAGCGATCTGATACCCATGTTTGTTACTATGGCTGAGGTGGGTTTAGTATAGTTATATCCATTTTTTTATAGTTACATGCTGCATGCTAGTAGTTTGTGTCTGGAGTGGATTCACTCAATAATGCAATAGTGCAATTGGTATAAACCAAAATCAAGACTCTCAATTGGCAAAAGT
This sequence comes from Timandra comae, assembly GCA_958496195.1. Classification (NCBI taxonomy): domain Eukaryota; kingdom Metazoa; phylum Arthropoda; class Insecta; order Lepidoptera; family Geometridae; genus Timandra; species Timandra comae. The sequence continues at coordinate 6,701,082 of OY292376.1, forward strand.
AAAAGTAATGTTGCTTTCGTGTTGTTGTAGAAGTAAAAGTACTGCTTTAAACTGGCTGACTCTTTTCTCTGTGGTCTGAAGTCTCTCTCTAACTATAGCTGGGTAATTAGTAATTGCTTATGAAATCAGAAAAGGAAGCATACATTCTCTAAATCTATTACCTAACTCCCCAGGACGACCAAGACTCAGTCCGTCTGCTCGCGGCCGAGGCGTGCGCCGCAGTGGCCGCGCTGCTGCCGCCCGAGGACATGGAGCAGCTCGTGATGCCCACCGTGCGGGCGCGCGCCGGCGACACGTCGTGGAGGGTGCGCTACATGATCGCTGATAAGTGAGTACTAGGGTTTATTAATTACTTCGTCTTCTTATAGTGTAGACTGTAGGTAGACATATTTGTAAATATTGCAAGTACCAGAACTCTGCCACTTATATAGTGCAATCAGTGGCCTGTTATAGCATAGTACTCCCTTAAACTAGGTAAATAAATGATCTAATGGAGATGGCATGTCATGGAAAGTCATTGGATACAAAGCATGTGTGATTGGTAGCTGTGAAGGGCTATATTCAGCAGTGGACAAAAAATCGCGGCTAATATAATGATAATAATGAAGCACAGTTCTTACTAAACCCAAACATGTTTTTCTGTGCTACAAAATACGAACTTAACCCTAATTTCAATGTATATCTCCCCACAGGTTCGTAGAGCTCCAGCAGGCAGTAGGTCCCGAGCTGGCCCGCACCGACCTGACTCAGATCTTCCAGGCGCTTCTCAAGGACACGGAGGCCGAAGTGCGCGCCGCCGCCGCTGGAAAGGTTAGTTACGACAGTAGGATGATAAGTGGTATTGCCTTGACATAATCACACAAAATGCGAGATATCTTAGCACATAGTTCAAAGTCAGAAATAATGTATTAATTTTAGGCCCATATAGCACTAAATAAATCAATGAGCTTACTTAGGGTATCTTATTTACACATTATTATATTAAAAAGAAAATATATTTAAATAACGCACTTATCACCTGTTGTGTGTATTCCTATGCAAGCTTACTTTGATCTTCTCAACTATGCAACCAATTTTAGTGTAATTTTCATCAATAGGTTGAGTGATTCAAGAGGAAGGTTTATTTTTAGACCTTATATCAAAGTGGGTAAACCGCGGGGCACAGCTAATTTTAATAATAACTTTAATCTCAAATTTAATATTTCAGGTAAAAGACTTCTGCATGAACCTGGACAAAGCTCACCAAGAGCAGATCATAATGACAATGATCCTGCCACAAATCAAGGACCTGGTCTGCGACGCCAACCAACACGTTAAGTCAGCGCTCGCTTCAGTTATCATGGGCTTGAGCCCCATCGTTGGACGTCAGAACACCATCGAACATCTACTGCCTCTATTCTTGACACAGCTCAAAGATGAGTGCCCTGAGGTCAGGCTGAATATTATCTCAAACTTGGAATGTGTCAATGAAGTCATCGGCATCCAACAATTGGTACAATCTCTGCTCCCAGCCATAGTCGAGCTCGCTGAAGATACAAAATGGCGTGTACGTTTAGCCATAATTGAGCACATGCCTCTGTTAGCCGGACAATTGGGACAAGAATTCTTTGATGAGAAACTTACAGGGCTCTGCATGTCTTGGTTGATTGATCATGTCTACGCTATCCGTGAAGCTGCGACCCTGAATCTGAAGAAGCTAGTCGAGCAGTATGGCTCTACTTGGGCTGAAACCAATGTCATTCCAAAAGTACTTGCTATGTCCCGAGAACAGAACTACTTACACCGCATGACTTATCTGTTCTGCATCAATGTGTTGTCCGAAGTCTGTGGTAAGGATATCACAACTAGAGTGTTGTTGCCTACAGTGCTGTCTATGGCTGACGATAATGTTGCCAACGTGAGGTTCAATGTTGCCAAGACGCTGCAGAAGATGGCGCCTTTCTTAGACACAGCTGTCATCCAGCCTCAAGTGAAACCCGTTTTGGAGAAACTGAACGTAGATCCTGATGTAGACGTGAAATACTTCGCCTCCGAAGCGATCCTCGGCGTCGCTGTTAATTGAACACAATAACTAATCCCACTCGTAGAACACAATTGATCTTAATTATATTTAAAACTATGCCCTAAATCTGTTTTGTACTTAGTTCGTATTGCATTTTCTAAAGGTATTTGTTATATTTATCTATTGCCCAGTAAAGGTCGCCGCGATTTTATGTTAACTTTGTGTATTTTATACGAATTGTTAACAAATTTGTCTTCTTTCATTCCATGGCATTTGAATGTTTCTGTGGAAATGGATTCGTAATTATGTAAGTTGTATAGCACTGAAATTATTGTATTAATTAAGTATGAAATAAATACTAAAATGCACAATGTTGTTTTATTTTTTGTTTCTACAATTGTATATTATTACCCATCTCCCAACGTATCATCGTACTAGGATCGGTAGTCCACGTCTGGATAGGACTCCGTGGAGATGCAGCGATATTTTATTCTATGCTGAAAAGTGTATCATTGAACACGAGCTGAGTAACTACTGCACCCAATTGAAAATTCGATAAGCACATCAGCCTGCCTAGCATGACTCTGCGTGATAAAATACATAGACACCACGAAATAATATCGATTTCGCGATTAAATATTTTCATCATATTTTGACAGCTGGATGTTGATAAATTGCTTTATCTAGCGCGATTTCGAAGTCATGCTAGCCCGGCAGGGAAGGCTTATAAGCTACCAATACGCTCAGTGGCGTAGCTAGGGGGAGGGGGGGGGCGGCCCGCCCCAGGTGACATATAGTTCCACCCCACCTATACAAAATCCGCCCCAGTTGCCACCCATGCTAGCTACTGAATACGCTATGTTTTAACGCATGTGAAACTACGGGCTCATTACGTAACAGTACTAAGTTAAGATTATTCCATGAGAATCGGGAATAAATTATGCAAACAAGCACAATGCCACTCGGATAGAAACAATTTGAATTGCAAACAACTGTAACGAACGCGTTCTATGTGATTTTCATTCATTAAACTCTTCCGATAACTATCTGATGTTTCCTCCGAACTGAAGAATTTGTTTCATTGCGCTGTTAGCTTCACCTGCGTTGGTTTTTCGTGCTCTTCAATATTTCGGTATAATTAAAGGGGGTAGCCTATTTCCTTTCTCAAGATCTAGTCTATCGGGGTACCTAATTGCTTCAAAATCGGTTCAATGGTTTAGGTGTGAAAAATTTTAATTTTAAAAAACATTTATAGATACGTAGCCCAAATAATTTGGAAGGCTAATATTTATACTCAAGAGAAAGTAAAGCCGCAGGGTTTTAATTATGAGGTTTTTTTTTTATTAACCTACATTGTTAAGTTTTCCAAACACTCCTTCCATCCCTACTTCTAATCAGTTCTTTCACATTTTTATGAAATCTTTCAAGGTAATAAGGAGTCAATGTAAGTCCAGTAAAAGAACATTAACTTTCTATAAGTTTATTTCCATTGAAAACAACAGTATTGTATCCTAATTCACTTTTACAGATTACATAATATCTAGCATTGAGTGAACGAGGAAATATTTAATTTGGAATGTAACAACACGTTACTGGACTATTGTTTATTAATTTATAAATATTTACATTGTCACATCACGAACTATTATAGTTGAAGCGATATCACAAACATTATAACATTGATTCGTAATAAATAAATCAATTCACAATTCAACAATTTGTGCACTAAAGTTTGCTGTATGTATCCAACTTTGAAGCACCAATAAAACAAAAATACATGGCATCTATTCAAAATATATATTTTCAATAATTTATCACACAGTAACTATTAATTTCAAAGATAAATTATTTACACGAGACGGCAACACTTTAGCGGAGCAGCTATAATAATGTACCTATAATTTAGCGATTTGTTTATATAATTTTGTAACTTGATCGTTTATATATGTAATACACATTATAATAAAATCTATTAACAACTTACTATTAAACAATTATTTATCTTACAACATTTCATCGGTTGGTGTACTTGACGAATGTTAATTTTATGAGCGCCGGCAATATTATAATTATATTATTGATTGGTGTTCCTTTAGTGACCTTTTAAACTATGTAAGAGCTTCTTATTACCCTTTTCGGCACCCATAATTATTAGACAATGCTTAGGCTGACATACTCAGTATATCGCAGTATCAAGTATACCAACCGACAGTATTGGTGGTGTTTGTTTAATGGCGCGAGTCGCGGGGGTAGAACTCGGCGAGGGTGGAAGCGGGGATACGTTTCAACATCTCCTTGGGGAAGATACGGAGCAGCTGCCAGCCGATGTCGAGGGACTCGAACACGGTACGGTTCTCGTAGTTACCCTGCAAAGATGGTTGGTTAATGAATTGATGTAGTTTTCTTGAAGTGGTTTAAACAAGCTTTATATATGTGAGTTGATGGATAACTTTTAGTTTCTTAGGTATAAGATTTTATACTAGTCCCGCTGTATTTTATTTTATCAGTCTTTCTCGCCTTGTTCACGTAGGAATGTTGAGATCTTCTTCTTCATGTAGATAGGCAATACTTTAAGGCAAAGTATCCTATTAACTATTTCTAGACATAAGTACATAATATCAATCGGTCCAGTAGTAGTTGCCTTTTTTTAAAGTTACAAACATGAATATATAAGCTTTTAACTTTGTACTTAATAACTTTCCCTTTTGAAAACTTCGACTTATAACCCTCCACATCTACCAACACATTCAACCTAACATCCACTCCACATCCTTCCCAAACCAATCCCGTACCTGTGTGATGAAGTTCTTCTCGAACTTGGTGAGGAACTCGAGGTAGAGCAGGTCGTCGGGCGTGAGCGCCTCCTCGCCCACCACCGCCTTCATCGCCTGCACGTCCTTACCGATGGCGTAGCACGCGTACTGCAATGTCATATAGATTGTGTAGTAGTCGCTAGTTTTATGAACCTTTCCTTTCTTTGGAAAGTATGTTATGACTTCGGTCGGTTTTGCAAAGACATTCAAGAATATTTTAAAAAATACTATAGCAGTAATAATCTTTGCTTGCAGTTTGGCAGTTCACTAATGACCATAGATCTTCACATACTTCCACAACGACCGATCATCCGTGCCTTACCTACAGACTCCCTAATATTAGGTCGTCTGGGACCTAGGGGGTCTATCTAGGGGTTATAGGTTCTAAAGTTGTCTATGTGTTGCTCACGCCAACTTTAGAGAAATAACCAATACCTAAAGCCCGGTCGTAATTCACAGAGAATTTTATACGTTGACCTGTAGCTATCTATCTCTGTCGCACCTGCGTAAATTATATTTCGTCTCGCTCGCACGGATGCAATGGCGAGTCTATTTCCTGTGAATTACGACCGTGCTTGAGTAAATAAATAAAAACACTGACCAGCTGGTTGGAGACATCGGAGTGGTCCTTGCGGGTCATGCCCTCGCCGATGGCGGACTTCATCAGACGGGAGAGGGACGGCAGCACGTTCACTGGAGGGTAGATCTGTCTGTTGTGCAGCTGACGGTCTACGTAGATCTAGAGACAAATAATTGGAAAATGTTAATATCTAATCTATCTAATATCACGAAATATACGTGATTTTATCTGTATAGATAAATCATATGGGCGTTATGAAAATTTATTAGGTATTTAGTTAAAGAATAGGTTTGGCATTTTATTAATTAACTGCATATTTTGAGATCACAAAAATAACCCTCTATCTGGCGCAGTTAGGTAAATAGACACCTTATGCACACATGCCTAGCTGGGGGATTGCCCACGTAATACCCGCCTTAGTATTCTGAAGATTTTTACTTGGAAATTATGTTTGAAGTATTTCGATATTAAACCATCATGTTTCTATTAAATTTTTAAAATTTTCGGAAATTATAAGGTAACACAACCTGCTAACATTAACTTGTAATAGCCTTCCCTTTCTCCAAAGTTATTATTTTAATGTAACTGTTTATATATGTGTAAACCTGTAATTGGCTTTTTGTCTTGTATTATTTTCTTTATACATAACATTAAATTAAAAATTTAAAAAACCCCCAACACAATTACTTTCAAACCCCCATAACTTTTAAACGGGTCAACCGATTTTCATCAAACATGACTAAGAACACTCGCACGTAAGTCCCCTTTAATACAAAAAAACTACATTGAAATCGGTTCATCCGTTCGGGAGCTATGATGCCACAGACAGATACACACACACACACACACACAGACACGTCAAACTTATAACACCCCTCTTTTTTTTTGCGTCGGGGGTTAAAAACCAAATCTCACCTGTCCCTCAGTAATGTACCCGGTCAAATCGGGGATAGGATGGGTGATGTCGTCGTTAGGCATGGTGAGGATGGGGATCTGCGTGATGGACCCGTTACGGCCTTCGACACGCCCGGCGCGCTCGTAGATTGTAGCTAAATCGGTGTACATGTAACCTGAGGGAAAATAATTTGAATGTTTATTTGTGTTTCTGTACACATAAATATAAGTACAAGGAGGGCTTAATGCATAAAATTATATTCTTACATTGTATGTCAATTAAAAAAGATTATATAATAACTATGTTTTATATATGCATTTTATACCAGCTGTGTTCTACAGTTTTAACCACTTTGATTTTGCGATAAAATATAGTTTCCCAGTTTATCGTTAATTGACTCTTTATAAAATAACATCACACGGAATAGTTATAAATGAATGTAGATATGCTAATCTGAAGCTGTAAGAGCTGATTAATCTTGAAACTATCATTCCAAATACATACATATTTTAGAAGTCGGAGACACACCCTTTAATAGCGTTTATTTGTAAAACTGAAATATAAATGGTGATAATTGAAAATACGAAATTCAAATGTACCTGGGAAACCACGTCGTCCGGGCACCTCCTCACGGGCGGCGGACACCTCACGCAGAGCCTCGGCGTACGACGACATGTCCGTCAGGATGACCAGCACGTGTTTCTATAATGGAAAGGGGTTTCGGTCAGTCAATAGCGTTTTATAATCAACTGTTCAAGCACATAGTTTTTTTTTTAATTTCCATTTTTATTTATACTTATACTAGCTAGCTATGCCACGCGATTTGACTCGCATTTATTAATACTAGTTAATTCCTCCACCCTCATTTATCGCAGAATACGTAACACCAATTTTCGCTTAATAATATTGGTATAGCAAAAAAGCGATGTCTCTTTGGTGTAACAGATGCTAGTTCTCTACCTTATATGGCACGACAGCGACCTTATCTTTTATATGACTGATGCTATTTATACAAATACTAGCTGCGCCCCGCGGTTTCACACGCGTAGTTCCCGTTCCCGTGGGAATTTCGGGATGAAAAATAGATGTTGGCCGATTCTCAGACCTACTGAATATGCTCACAAAATTTCATGAGAATCGGTCAAGCCGTTTCGGAGGAGTATGGCAACGAAAACTGTGACACGAGAATTTTATATATTAGATTTACCTCGCACTGGTAAGCCAAGAACTCGGCGGCAGTAAGCGCCAGACGCGGGGTGATGATTCTCTCGATAGTAGGGTCGTTGGCCAGGTTCAAGAACAGGCAGACGTTCTCCATGGAGCCGTTCTCCTCGAAGTCCTGTTTGAAGAAGCGCGCGGTCTCCATGTTGACTCCCATGGCCGCGAACACGATGGCGAAGTTGTCTTCGTGGTCGTCCAGTACTGACTTGCCGGGCACCTGGGTTGGAAAGGATTTTGTTAAGAAAAATTTGATTTGATTGTATTACTGGAATCTGAAATAGCTTGTACTTTAACTTCTGAGATTAACTTGTACAAACCTCATACTATAACCTTTAGTTTGAAACTACTACTGGTAATTTATCTCTGATGAATGATACATAATTTCGATGAAATATTTTCTTAGATTTAAACTCCTTTCCAAACTGGATGATCATTAATAAGTATGTTTAGCATTTATTATATTTTTTAATAATAAACTTTATAGCATTATAATTTTAAAGTTAATTTACATAAGTAGTTTCATTACAAATAACCCTACGGGCTTATTTCACGACCTTCAAGTAACATTACTCACCAAGTATAGTTAGTTGTCTCTTTCTTACTTTATATCAAGTGACAATGAAAAAACATGTGAGTAATCACTCGGAAGGTTACTTGAAGATAGTGAAATAGGCCCTTAATCTGATATTAAGGTTTATATTACAGTAGAGTCATTATAAACGAAACATGACTCCAGCCTCTTTAGACCCCACCTAAATCACCTTCCATAGATGTTAAACCCAATGACGATAATTACCTTGACAAGACCGGCTTGCCTACAGATCTGCGCGGCGATTTCGTTGTGCGGCAGACCGGCGGCCGAGAAAATGGGGATCTTCTGGCCACGGGCGATCGAGTTCATCACGTCGATAGCGGAGATACCTGCCAACGAGATAGATAGTGTTAATGCATAATATGGAGGTTGTTTTCAAATGAAGATCACTTCTAAAAAATTCAATTATTTAAAACTATTTGTAGGATTCAATATTTAGAAACTAGCAGTATCTCGCGGTTTTACTCAGTTGCATAAATCCTGTGAGAATTTTGGGATAAAAGTAATCTGTCTTTTTCCTGACTATCAATAAGCTGTTCAACTTAAATCAATATCAGCCAACCTATATAGGTCAACCATATAAAACTTGAATATTTTTAAGCCTAGAAGCTAAAAATTATGAAATAAAGTGTTGAATATCTAAATATTTGAATAATATATAATTGAATATTCCAAGTCCAACATACCAGTCTGGATCATCTCCTCGGGGTAGATACGGGACCAGGGGTTGATGGGCTGTCCCTGGATGTCGAGGAAGTCCTCGGCCAGGATCGGGGGGCCCTTGTCGATGGGCTTGCCGGAGCCGTTGAATACACGACCTGTTGTTATGAAGGCGACAATTAACATTGGTGATAAGTATCCGACTCTCCGAACTCGGAGAGTCGGATGCAAGTTAAGAGCTAGCAAAGTATCGATGCGGCTTCTAAAAATATTTATTTTTGTTAAATGAAAATCTTAAAAGAAAGAATCAAATTTAGTTGGTTATTGATAACCTTCTAGTTAAATTATACTGGGAATCAAAATGAAGAATAATAATGAAATAATAAGAATGAAAATTTGGGCGCTAATTTAACAGAAAAATATTTAAGTTTTGTTGTAATTAAAAATAAATCTTTTTATAATACATACCCAACATGTCTTCAGAGACGGGAGTACGCAGAATGTCTCCGGTGAACTCGCAGAGAGTGTTTTTGGCGTCGATACCAGAGGTACCTTCGAACACCTGGACAACGGCCTTGGAGCCGCTGACTTCCAGAACCTACACAATGTAAATTGTTGTAATTTATCTGTAAAATTGACTTTATGATTTCCTTCATATTAGATTAAAATGAAGGAAGTTTACAAGCTAAATACTCTTAATTTGTTCTTTTTTCCGAAGATTAAATCAAACTAAAGAGAATTTGGATTTGATATAATTATAATTTCTTTGTCTTAATAATCTTGATAAAAAATTAAATTAACCATACAAAATAAGACCTAAAGGTATAAAGTTGATGCTCTAATCTAAAAAAGAACAAATGTATTTAGCAATTTTTATCTCATATATTTTATTGTCCCACCAGCTACTGTCGAAGGTAGTAAGATCATCCCGCCAACGCTTTCTGCAAAGGATAGGGATGGTTGGAGATGTTTGGGGGAGACCGTTGCCTAGCAGTGGGACACTATAGGTTGACAAAAAATACATATTTTATTGTTGTACAATGAAATTTTTAAATTAACTCACTTGACCGGAGCGTAGGGTGCCATCGGCAAGTCTTAGCTGGACAATCTCGGAGAACTTGGGGAATTTCACCTCATCAAGGATGACCAGGGGTCCATTTACACCAGACACCGTCTTGTAGGCTGAATGGAAATTAAAAAAATATTATTTTACATAACGGCAACATTCTTACATGGGTATGTTGTATTTCTATATTCCGAGGAACTAGTTAGTCTAGGCTAGTCTTCAGTATCTATTGAGTCACAATCTTTTCTGTTCCGGCAGCCAAGATTGAAAGCTACTATTGTCATTTTGGCTCTAATGTCAATACATTTTCAATAAACTAACAACCAAAAGATGGATTACAGCGATGCTGTCACTGGCACAGAAAAGATTGTGGCTCAATACATGAGTATGTTGTATTTCTATATTTCGAAGTACTAAGTCTTCAGTATCTACTGAGGTAAAGCTTGTCTTTTAATGTCATGTTTCTTCTTCTTGTATATTTCATAGCTAGACTTAGTTCATAGGTGTTACTCTATTTTGAACCTAGATGTCATAGCCTATATGGTATAATTTTACATGCAGTTGTCTGCTTTATCTTTAGTTCAAAAGGTACTAAGAGATTCATCATCAATATCAGCCCGTAATTGTCCACTGCTGGACATAGGCCCCTCCCAATGAACACCACCGAGCTCGGTCTTCAGCTGTACTAAGAGATTAGACCTTACAAAGGAATGTTTTGAAAACTGACAAAGGTTTCCTACATGGACTGTACTAAGATCATTATATTAGAATAAAATATCACTAGTTTTGTTACAGAAAAAAATGTCTTAGCAACAAATCTTATCTAATGCTATCAAGGACATAATAATGTGTGAAAAATTACACTGCCTACTCTTTCTTTTTTAATTTTTCTTTGTTACATAATATTCAGTTAATATCTTGTTATTTGTAATTTCTTAATTTGCAGATTCTGTGTTATATGGAAAGTACAAAGATTATGAAAAAAAGAACTAAGCATAGACACACCCAATTATAGAGAAAATAGTTTTAAAAAAACCAAGGCAAGGTATCATGTGATTATTCCGACTAGAATCATACACAAAAAGTTAGGTACATAGTATTCCAATATACTAGGTATAGTACTAGTTATCAATAATCAAACAATTAGAATATGAGCGAGGAAACATGAAACTGCTATAAAATTAGCGTATAATCCTTTTTCATAATGGGTTTGGGTCTCTTTATGGCCTGCTTTGCTTACGAGACTAATAGTGAATAAGAACTAGATCAATATCAGCACGTAAATTGAAGGATGCTGATAATTAACATGTAACAAAATGTCAGTACTTGTCTGTGTATTAACGCATACCATCTTAAGGAATCGAATAATAACGATGTCTATTTCAATGGGAGTTGGAAAGCAATCGTAATAGAAATTACAAGGAATTCAGGGAATAAAATCAATAATCTCATTGACAAGAAGTATGACGTTATGTCTACCGAAATCGGGTGAACAGTTCCTTGGGCATACTTACTCAAACGGGGTTGGGAGATGAAATCCCTGGAGACGGCAAGGACATGTTCCTTATTCGCCTGCTGGGCGCTGAGACGCTTTGCCATTTTGATAATTTCACTTTTTGGCAGACCGTTCGATAAAACACCAAACTGCGCTGCCTCTTCGCCCGAAAACTGACGAATGGAAGTTTTGTCTATGCAACTTCACGTGCCGTCACGTGATCCATCACAAGGCAAATAGTTGCCATTATATAAATTTAAATATCATTGGAAAATTAATAAAAAAAAATTGTGCTAAAAATGTTGTTTGTATTTTTGCTTGTTTGGTATGTATTTCTATTCCCGACCATAATCACTTCAAAAAAGATGGTGTGCTTTGTGGAAGAGACGAAGGAACCACGGAAGGGCCTAACGAAACGTCAAAAACATTTGACATATGTAATTCCATGGCAGTCAAAAGAGCTAGTTCCACAGCCAAAGTAAATTGAGTGAAACATCTAAATCTTTGGCTGAATGAGCGAATGAGCCTTTACAAATAGACTCGTGGACCTTGTGGTCCGATCCGATCAGACTCCGCCGGACTCCGCCTCTCCTCTCCTCCTCTTGCGAGTTGCGCTTGTCCGTTTTGCTGGCGGTCGCTTCGCACTCGACCGCATCCGCTAACCACTTTGGCTCTAGTGTTGCCGAACTATCGATAGTTACATTCATGTATCTAGAAAATCATGTATCTATGTCGATAGCACAGAACAAGGCAATATTATCGAATGGGTGCAATCCAAACAAACTATGTATTAATAGTATCGATACTGTTGATTTTATCTGCAACAATACTATTGATAATATCGATACTATCGATTGTTCTAGACATCTAGACTATCGACAGTCTGACAATTTGCAATGGTATAATAGTTATTTATGGTACAAGCGAGGTAAGTTGGTGATTACTTCCGAGGCGCTATTGAGGCCCGAGCCGTCAGGCGAGGGTCTGAAGATAGCCGAGGATAGTAATCATCAATACACGCGTGTACCATACAACGTTTTTCAACACATTTGCGAAGAAATTATCATTTTCCGCTAATAAATAAACAGTTTTTCTTTTTCGCGCGCATCCAACACAACAATGGTGATCGGCCAAAGACAAAGATTATTCTTATTAAAAAAAAAACGAACGAATGAATGAATGGAATCGACCATAGACCTACCAAAAGTAAGGAAACATAGTTGAAGTTTGTTTTTAAAATGTATGGACACAATGTTTTAGGTATCGAAACTTTTTTTAAATAAAAGCAATTTAAAAAAACAATCTATAACTCACTAGTGAATAAAACGTGTCATTATTCAACTGTTTTTGCACAAATAAGAGCCCCTTTATGAGCAAGTGTGTTGAAAAGTATGTTTTAACTGTAATATAGTTAAGAACCATTGTAAAAATGGAGCCCACACTTAGAACAACAGCTTAAGGCAAATACCTAAGTCTCTGTGGGCTTATCTCTCTTTTTAGCGTGGACTCTCTCTTTCTAGAGGTTACCTTATGAAAGAGAGAGCCTACCCACAGAGAGCGCGATAGTGATACATAGGTTATGCTTCAAGTAGGTATTCGAAGTGTGGACTCCATTTTTACCTACAACTTCATGATAATAGCTAGTCTTTCAACATTCATTCGTTCTTCTTAGTCGCTCGTCCGTCGTCGACTTCGTCTACCTACTCACTCAAGTTCACTCAACTCACCGTCATCGCAAAGCAAAAAAATCAAAACTCTTGTGGTGCAGGTTGCGTGTGGGCGGTCGGTATTTGATATTTTTATCAACAATAAAATAATTAGACAAATTATTAAAAAAATATACACATCTGGGATTATATAGTTAATCAATATAATATCCTGCAAGATGATGAGTAAATACATACCGCAAGTGAGCCGTAATTTGGGAAGGATAAGTGCCGCGCTGTCGAATAGTAAATCAAGAAATTATTTTACGTACACACAAGAGTTATCGCAGCCTCTGGATAGGAAACCGGAGATCTTATCAGCTAAGGAAGCCTTTGAGAAATGTTTGAAATCAGGTTGGTCTATACTTTTACCTCTTTTCCTTATAATAAACCTGTTCTCAGATTATTAATTTGTATGATAATAATAATTTATTCGTTGTATTTGGTAAGTACGTAATAATGAGATGCCTATTGTGTTTAAGCAATTCTAGTTGAATCGAAAAATAGGTTTTTAAAGTTAACGTAAGTACATAATTTTCATGTAATGCACATACAATGTTCCATACATTCCAAGCATCCTATTTTAGTCAATTTCTGATCGTGTTACGTCCTACGTACTTTGACCAATTTAAACTAAGAACTACGTATTATCAATGAACATTGTTCTAACAAGTTACCTTGAACTTTGGAGCCTAGTTAATAATGCACATTTTTGTATGCACTTAACCAAAGGGCATATTGATCTATTAAAATATTTAGAGGCATGCAGAAGGGCCATTGAAGTATTCTTTAAGTATATACTTTCTTTTTTGTAGTAAATCTCTTTTTATCTTTATTTAGTTTAATTCAACATACTTTTTTACTTACTGCAATGTCCAGATATTTTACTAAAATAGTCAAATGATTTCTTATATTGATATAAAGTAAAAAAAAAACAATAACAATTTTTTTTCTGACAATATAACAAAAACTTATAATCTGCCTTCTGGCATTTTTAAAATACCCATTAGTTGCTCAGTTAGCGGCAGGTAATATTAATCTTATCTCCTTCATTTTCTGCTATTTGATCTCTTATCAAGATCAAATATAATAATAGGTAGTAATTTATTTCAGTTTCTGATCTACCTATATCAAAATTTTCATCAAATTGATAATAGTTTGTATTTTAAAACTAAAAACATTCAAAAAACATTTTTAATTCTCAAAGCTAAATATGATTGCAAATAATATGTATTTAAATGACTTTTGTCTTTCAATATTTTTATTAAGTAAATTAATCGAAATAACAATTTGCTTTTGAATAGTCATAAAAAGTGCTTTATCATCATATCATACTTCAATGTTGACTGCATATACTAAAACACCTGATAACGGTTTCAAATGTATCTCAGTGACATCATTTACACAGCTACATTATGTAGGTAGATATAATGTTTTACAAAATTGTGTTTATATCGAAGCCGAGTTGACTGTGGTTGGCACTTTGCCCAATTCACTTTGGTTTTGTATTCTTGATACCTATGTATATGTTTAACTAGCTGTGCCCCGCTTTTACCCGCGTGGAACCTTATCCCGTGGGAATTTTGGGATAAAAATCCTATGTGTTATTCCTAGGTATGAGGAACATCTGTACCAAATTTCATTAAAATCCATTCAGTAGTTTTTTTGGGCTAAGTTATAAGATTTGTTTGTAAAAACTCTTACACAATTTTGTATTTTTTTTTTATATTGTGAGGCTAAAATACATAGTACTTATTTAAATACGTATTTTCCGCAAAGTAAAAAATCCATACAATAATATTTCACACTAGATATAGATAGACCATGTATTATTTAAATTCATTGGTATTTCCGATATTTTACAGCTGTTACAACCACCATAACTAATATCTATAAGTATAAAAGCAGCCAGTATTATTATTCAATTTTATTCAATATTGAAAAACTCAATAGAAGAATAGATAAAAAGTTAACACAAAAAAAAATTAAAACTATATTGCTAGCGCTGTTTACTTTATATTTTGTGGTATATATTTACTTATTTATTTATTGAATAGTTACACCAACAGCACATACACAAAACTTAGTTTTATTATTCAACTTTTTATAAAATATTTCAATTTTAGGTAAAAATACTAATATTATAAAGAGAAAAGATTTGTTTGTTTGTAACGAATATGCTCTGAAACTACTAAACCGATTTCAAAAACTCTACAAATCAAAAGCTACATTCATTCTGAATAATATAGGCTATATTTTATCCCTGTATTCCCACGGGAATGGGAACTACGCGATTGAAACCGCGGGGCGCTGCTAGGATAAAATAAAATTTAAATTTTAGAAAAATAAAACATATTGAAATGATGTCAAAACAAATCGTTAATGAATACCTAACTTATCAATTACCCATATCAATTAACTGTCGAGACTGTCCCTAATGAACAATTGATGTGTTTGCTATGTCCTCCTTATCTCATTGAATATTGTATTTGTATAAAAATAGTGTAAACATTACTGATATAGTACACTAATATTAGGTTTGTAGTAAACATATCGTTATGATGAGTCGAATGTTTTAGGGCTGATTTTTCAATCGCCAGATAACTTTATTCGAGGAATAATTTTGAAATGTTTACAGTTATTCCATACAAAATCTGTCAAACGTCAAATTTATTCGACGAATAAAAGTTATCTGGCGATTGAAATCAGCCCTTAGTTAAGTATATGTAAGAGTTAGGGTCAGTTTATACTAGCGCAGAGTCGAAAACGCATCGAAGCGAAGCGTCAAAATTGTCAAAAACTGAACATAACAAATTCAACCTTAACTACCAAAATCAAATCTAAGAGATTTACGGCCTATTTCACGACCTTCAAGTACAGTACTCACCAAGTAATGTTAGTTTTGTCTCTTTCTTACTTTATAGCAAGTGACAAAGACAAAACTTGCGAGTAATTACTCGGAACTTTACTTGAAGATGATGAAATATTGTACCCTTGGGCTACAAAAGGGTAACATAAAAATCCATCAGAAAACCTTCTCCTTTTTTGATGTTTAAATTGTGACTAAATCTTAATTTAACATTGTTACATACCTATTGCTCGGTAGGTATATAAAATAAATGCAAGGTGCATACTAAAAGTGTTAAGAGCAACAGACGAATAAAAGAGACTTAGGAGCAATAATAATTCACCTTCATTTGTATAAAACCAAGTGCAACTGGCTTGCTTAGATATAAACACAATATCAATTAGGTCATGACTGAATCTTAATTGTAATTATTACAACTGTTTTCAAGACGAAATAACCTTTTGACTTAGATTATTTAATCTTTCTTTCGTCTAAGATCTGTCACATTTGTGATCTGTGTCCTTCATTCTAGGATATAGGACATACACATATACATAGGAGATTGTAGGACCTACAATCTTCATTCTATCTAAGTATGCCATATCTGTATATATTAGCTAAATAACAAAAACGTATACAGGGTGAGGGAGGACAAATGCAATTTTTTGCCCTACATGCACTAGCACTTCCCCTTATTGTCTTTTGTATTTATAATTGTATTTATTTTGTACTCCTAAGGGCCGATTTTTCCATCGCCAGATAACTTTTATTCGACGAATAAAATTGACGTTTGACAGATTTTGTATGAAAGAACTGTCAAAATTTCAAAGTTATTCGTCGAATAAAGTTATCTGGCGATGAAAAAATCAGCCCTAAATGTAATTATCTATCTACTTATATCTTACGAGTTTTATACATATCCTTATTATATTTTCCTAAATGTATTAAGTCTACTACACAAGAATGTTCATCGTTATATTTGTAACGTAAAGATATAATGTCCAGAATACAGTAACAAGAATAAATGAGTCAATGCCCCCAAGAATCACAACAGTAACCTTTAACTCGGGAACGGACGAATGTGTTTATATACTCTTATCACGTAATAACTTGTTTACAGATGTAATGTTGACATACTTTCTGAAATAATGACGCAAGTAAAGAAATAAAAGTTTTGTAGCAAAGCAATGTTGTATGAGAATTACGTTATAGTAGAAATTAGTATGCGGATGTTTGCTGGTTTTGCTAAACTAAATAAAAATATAATGTTATCTTTTTCTGTTTGTTGTAAGAAAGAATTTCAGTAAGACTAAGGGCCTATTTCACGACCCTCAAGTAAAGTTAGTTTTGTCTCTTTCTGTTTTTTATATCAAGTGACAAAGACAAAACTTGTGAGTAGTCACACGGAACGTTATTGAAGATGGTGAAATAGGCCCTAAGAATATAATAAGTATACAGATGTAAAACTTACTAACTAATACACAAACATTGCTCGTTACGTTTATTTTCTTCTTACACTCTTTGGATTAGTGAAAATCGTTGCGTGACTTCAAAGAAAGCGAACAACCCAAAGCCGGACAGCGAATTTGTGTTATTTAGATAAAAAATTAAATGCTACATACTCAATTCTCACTATTTATCATTTAAAATGTTACTAAAGTTATTAAACATACCAAGATTGACAAATAAAGAAGTTAAATCTTCAATCATTATAAAATTAAATTAAAAAACCCCCAACACAATTAATTTCAAACCCCCATAACTTTTAAACGGGTCAACCGATTTTCATCAAACATGTCTAAGAACACTCGCACGTAACTAAATTGAAATCGGTTCATCCGTTCGGGAGCTATGATGCCACAGACAGACAGATACACACACACAGACACGTCAAACTTATAACACCCCTTTTTGCATCGGGGGTTAATAATTTGAATATATACTATATAGCAACTAACTACCAAATAAGTTTACTGTCTTTAGGGTAGCCAATTATTCATTTATAAATTAAGTGGCCCTTACAAAAGTTGGTGTACAAAATCTTCAAATGTGACGTTGGTATTCCGAAAAAACATAATACCATTCTGATAATCATCGATAAAATGTTGATAAATATTGACATAACATTGGTCGCTCCTTGACAGGGCAGATAATGGAACACTTCAACTTATCTTATTCTTTATTTAAGTTAAAACTAGCTGTGCCCCGCGTTTTTACCCGCATAGTTCCCGATCCTGTATGAATTTCGGAATAAAACAGAGCCTATGTCCTTCTCCGGACTATACAGGGTGTAACTTGAGGGGTGGATCAACCGAAGCAGGGGGTTAGGATTTGTCAATACCTATCGTTTTAACCCCCATGTATGTTCTGCGATTTTACGTAGTTTAAAAGTTATCCTTATTTTATTGAAATTTCGGAGAAAATTCACTTTTAGGCTTATTTTCCTCAGTGTAGCAAGTTTTTAGCATGATCCATTGATCCTAGATTATATGAAATTTTGAGGGCGAGTTCTCCATGAAATCTAGAGTTTTTAAGTTAGAATTACTTTCCTATTAGTAAGGATTTATAGGTAATATTAGGCAGCTAATTCTTTGCAGGCATGTTCGACAATCATCCAATTAGGGCTAATTGACTTTGTATAAACGTTGTAGCAATGTCAAATGATAAGAGCCGGAAGATACCAATGGTACATTATGTTATTATTATCAATTTTGGACCTTCTACAGAGCAGGAATTTCGGCCCGCTAATAGGCTGTTCTCATTTAGATATAACATAACATCATTCACTACATCATCTCATTATAGTAACTGACCCCTAACTAAGCTTGGAGCTTGTATCTAGGGTATCAGAAACTACGCACACACTCATTCACACACACACCGAGACCGAGACAAACATATGCGACAACAGTTCGAAAGAAGGTTGCTTTCTCCGCTTTAAAACAATGAACTTTGTAAAAGACAAACAAAAACATTTAGACATGTTTGTTATTGTAATTTAAGATTATAAATACTGAACATAAAACAAAAATATAATTTATCAGCTGTTTTTTTTTGTAATTAATACAGACATTTGCACAAACACTTATCAGGGTTATCAAAAGGTCAAGCCAATCGGGGGTGTGGTTTATTATTTAAAAATAATGAATAAGCAAAATATTCCGTCTATTATAATAACATTGCAGCCTTTCAGAGATTTTATTTCGTGGCATTTTCTTCTAGGGAACTATTACTACATGTCACAAAATATTCGTCTCCAAGTGTAGCATTGTGCTTTCATTTTATGGTTTTTAGCTTTTAACTCTTTCTTCATAAAATCTCTTCCTGCATGTATTGCCTGCCTGATATTACTCGACGAAAGCTTTAGTTACATTATGCTATGTCTTAAACGTATGCTTTATTTTGATTTCAGGCCAAACGGTGTTCGCCCAAGGAGCCGCTGCGACGCCAGTCCCTCTTCTAAATGCAATGACGGAAGTGGGCAAAGCGGGCAGTTTGAGGGACATCAAAGTAGTTCACATGCACACCGAGAAGGAGGCGCCTTACGTAGCGCCTGAGTGCAAGGATATATTCAGGTTTGGTTTACATTTTAGCCATTGTTATTTGAAAAAACATGAATATTTGATCACTAATTTTAGAGAGGGATGGTTTGGATAAGGCCAAAGATAGGGACAAATGGAAGGAAATGGAGGAACCCATTGCCCAGCAGAGAGGAATAGAATAGGTTAAGTCAAAAAAATGTTTGGGTTAGACGTTTGCAGGAACTGTCAAACACTTACTGCCTTATTTGCGTTGCATTTTTAGTCTGGTCTAACAAAACCAGGTAAGCATTTGACACCTTGTCAGTCAAATCTGTCACCTTGACAGTATTAAAAATTGATTGTTAAACCTGGTTTAGTGCTAAACCAGACTAAAAATACAACGCAAATAAGGCAGTTAGGGAATAGACTAGACACATTTATTCAACTCCATTCAGCGTTTGTCCATACAAAACAACGATTTTGTTTGGAAACGCGTACGCATCCATTCAGCTGAATGGATGCGTACGCTTCCAGTCCCGTCCAATTCCATAATGTCATTATTTTCTAAACTTATTATATTAATGGGGGAACTGGCACTGGACCTAAGGCGGTCAAGACTGATCAATCCAACTCTGTCCTCAAGCACAGAAACGTTCATTACACAATTACTAATGAATGGCAATAATAGTCAATCTCAGATTAAGCGCGTACTGCTAATGGACTCTGCTCAAACTCATTAGTTACAAATGTAAACATGGAATTTGTCCTGATTCTGAGAAAGGTCAAGTTCACCTTAAAGTTTTTATTTCTTTTTTATACTGGGTGTGTGAATGAATGTGTGCTTAGTTTCTGGTAGGTACCCTAGTTAGGGGTCAGTTGCTACATGAAGGTATAGGTATAGTGATAAATTATTTATGTCTTTTCCATTCACGGGACTATTAAGGAGTCCCGGTCTTTTGGAAGGCTAGTATGGGGCCAAAGCCAACACACGGAAGCCCTTTGACATATTTAATCTTGTGTAAATGATGCACAATGATTATTTATGTTATTATTAGCTTGACTTGCGCTCTAAAACAGGTTAATAAGTAAGGTAAAAAAAAACTTTTGAAAATTCTTAACAAAACTGCAACGATACGATAATAATCACAATCAAAATATTAAAAGTAAGAGTGTTGATAAATGGGCAATAAATCGTTATCTGTAATGTTAATAAACCAATAAATGTTATGTTATCGTGTTATTAATATGTTATCTCTACATCGATCATGTTTCGGTACCCTTTTCGGCTTCTGCATATTTACCTACAAGAAAATACCTATACTACACTGAAAAACCTCGTCATCATGTTTCCGTCCTTCTACCACTACATTGGGGTCGCCTACCACTACAATATGTTTTTCTCTCTATCATTTTCATTTTAAAAACACCATGTAACGATGGAATATGTTTTTAGGACCTGCAATAGATTTCTATAATCATGAGTAGTTGAGTAACTAGTCCTAGCATAATTTTTGAAGTCAAAATTAAAACCCGATTTTGGTAAATTTCTTAGTTATAATTACTATTCGATAAAAAACTTTACTAGTTGATGTAAAAACTCCAAAATATTTAAACATATTACTACATATTTATTTATGTACACATCTTATACCCACATTATTATAAGGTCATCTCCATTGTCTCATTACCATATAAATTACTGGTTTACAAATGGAAGGTTGGCAACAGCGCATTTTGTATCGTAAACATGAATGATTATGTATTTCGTTCGACATATCTTATGTCTTTATGGTTAGATATCGATAACAGCTTATTGAAGTAAGCAATGATAGATTCCATCGCAGCATAATACCTTTTAACCGATTTAAGAAATTGTGGTAGTATGTTTGACCTTTGCAAGTTCTCGATATTTTTTTTTAATAAACCCTACCCGGCCTACCTAACCTACATCCTATATTTATTTAAAACTAGCTGTGCCCCGCGGTTTTTCTCGCGTGGTTCCCGTTCCCGTGGGAATTTCGGGATAAAAACTAGTTCGGGACAAAGAAAGTCCTTTTCCTGGATCTTAGCTACCTCTCCACCAATTTTCGTCCAAATCAGTTCAGCCGTTCTTGAGTTATAAATAGTGCAACTAACACGACTTTCTTTTATGCATATAGATATAATAAACCACTAATTATACCAAGAAAGTTTAGAAATCAATACAAAATTAAACATGTATTTCAACCACTAAATAAATTTTAATGGCTACATACTTTTGGAAACTCAATGCAAAGGTATATAATGTATATTCAAGCTATCATAATATCAAGAATGATCGCAACTAACAGTTCACAGTATCAGCAATAGGTGCTCTCCTATTGCTCTATAAACGGTTCAAAACAATGTCAAATAGTCGTCCCTATGAATGAATTGATAGCAGGATGTTAACGAGGGTAATTTGCATCGTTTGAACGTAACCATTGACGTAATGAACTTGTACTGGGGACATGAGAACTCTATGAGAAGTATTTAAATTTATTTTTTGTTTATATGTTGTGACCTTGACATGGATTATTTTGTTTTAGTTGATGTATGTGTTTGTTAAGTTAGATACGATACGACCGACCGATATTCGTATTTAATACTTTTTATTTTTATCCGAAACCTCATTTTGTATGACCTAATTTCCTATAAAATGAGAACCTAGAAAAAATTTGCACCTAATATTATAATTTATATTGATGTAGTTCATCTTTGTTTATATAGAGGCCATATCTTACTAAAAATCTGACTTACATTAATATAAAATGTGTATAGTCAGTTTGTTTAGCAAGTAACAAAACAGATGACACAGCTAGATCTACAAAGCTAAGGAAAATCGTAAATCTCTAGGTTACCTAATTACATTGAATTTTTCTACTTTGTTCAGGTCAGTTTCCCTCTTCATGGCTGCGAACGTCCGTCAGTCAGTCGCCGAGGGTCGCTCTGACGTGATTCCCATCTTCCTCCAAGATATTCCCAAGCTGTTCCACAGGAAAATCATCCAGCCCGACATTGCTGTTATTCAGGTAAATAATAAAATAATATGTGAATTGTAAGTCATATAAAACTGGCCAATTTCAGAGATTTACAAAATAAGTAGTTACTTTTAATTTTATTTCTAACAAAAAATATAATAGTGAACGAATAATAGGGTTTTAAAACGTTAAAAACGTTTATAAGCGATTAAGGCCTGTATTTTTATTTTTAAAATAATCTATGAATACATTTTGCGAAACTATAAAGTTTTGAAAACTACGTTACAATTAAAAAACTTCTATGTCATGAAAGACGCTTGTCGCGGATAGCGTCACGGTAACCACTCTCATACATAGTCATATGTTTGAATTAACATTGTTTCACCTTATTTGTATCTCAGGTATCGCCCCCCGACCACCACGGCTACTGCAGTTTGGGTACTTCTGTGGACTGCGTCAGGTCTGCATTAGTCAACTCTAAGATTATTATTGGTACGTATTTCTTTAAATATTTTGATGTTGAATCCCACGTTGTGGAGGTTTCTTATGATCTGTCTTTTTAGAAGCTCATCTTAAGTTTGTAACGTATGTCTCCCTCCGGACATAACTATATCCCATATCTAATTGGGATTGGTTTTCTGCCTTATTTGCGTTGCATTTTTAGTCTGGTTTAGCACTAAACCAGGTTTTACAATGTGATCTATGTACAATTTTGAATACTGTCAAAAGACTAAAGTGACAGATTTGACTGGCATTCAAGTGTCAAATGCTTAAACCACGTTTTGTTAAACTAGGTTTAAAATATAACACTAAGACCGTTGAGTTTAGACAGATTTGGCGTAATGTTAGTATTTTACGAGACTACGAGTAAGAAGCAACTGCCTTGAGACCTTCACAACTCGGGCAATATGACATTTTTGGTTGAACCGTAAAATTCAATTAACTTCTAAGTTATCTTTTTTAATCCCCAGCTCAAATCAACCCCTGCATGCCTCGTACGTTCGGCGATGCTATCATCCACGTATCGCATATCGACTTCGCGGTGGAGGACAATACTCCCCTCCCCGAACATGGTGGAAAAGGCGCCAGTCCTCAGGAGATGAAGATCGGAGAGCTTATCGGGGCGAATCTGGTTGAAGATGGTGCTACTTTGCAGATGGGTAAGAAGCTATACTGTGCCGTGCGTGTCCTTACACCTGCACACGCGAGGACCTTTACGAGGCCACTGATAGTGCCATATCGGTGGCCGAGTTCTGGTCCTCAAATATATGAGTCGACACGCAAAGAAGAAGAAGAAGAAACTAAACTATAACACGGTCGTAATTCACATGAAATATCGTACGTTGAACTGTTGCTATGTATCTTTGTTGCATGGGCGTAAATTATAAAGCGTCCCGCTCGCCACTATATATATATAACTATAAATATACAAACTTAATTACCTATTTTTATCCCTGTGCAGGAATCGGTAACATCCCCGACGCAGTACTCTCGGCTCTGAAGAATCACAAGGACTTGGGAATACACTCGGAGATGTTCAGTGTGGGGGTCATCGACCTCGTCAAACGGGGCTGTGTTACTAACAACAAGTATGTATTGTGTTTTGTTTTGTTTTGGTAACGCAGCGGCTATAAATTAAATTCTTATTTCCCTTGGTCACGCGATAAGCGAATGAATGAAGCAAGTTGGAAAATTCTTTGAAAAACAAAAGTGTCCAGTGAATAGGTTAAGGTTTCGTTTATTGCCCGTAGTATCAGTAGTATATACCGAGGTCAAAATTTACTATCCATAGTTCTCCCAAGCACTATGTCTATGGGTAAAGATACTACTAAGAAAATGTTCAAGATAATTGAACCGGGCCTAACTAATTAAAATAACATAACATAATCATTCACTACATCATCTCATTATAGTAACCCCTAACTAAGCTCGAATAAATATTTAATAAAAATATATATATTTTTGGGACTTCAGTGAAACATAGTTTAATCTCGATATTTCTAAGATCCTCAATATTTTTTGTTACAGAAAGAAAATGCACCGCGGTCGCATTGTGGGCAGTTTCCTTGTTGGAAACCGGGAATTATATGACTTCGTAGACAACAACCCGTTCATTGGTAAGATTCAAAAAGTCTATTGTCTCTGGGAGAATAAGCGGTGGCGCCAACAAAACATTAAAGAACTAGAATTCCTAGCTTATAGAAAACTTGAAATCCCCTATATTTGTAAAATATATAGCAAAATATACTTATACGAAATCGGATATTCCGGGATAATTTTTAACATCCAAAATTGAAGGTGGTGACTAAATCAATAAATTTTTTGCTTACATTATTGATATTTTCAGAAGTAATATAATAACTACATGGCATTATAAATGCATGGATACGTCAACTAATAATAAGGTTCAAACCTGAAATTTATTTTTCATTATTTATTATTAGCAAAGTATATTGACTCGTAATGTATTTTATTTGAGTTTGTTTTTTAAGTAGCACATTGTTTATTTATATTATTATTTTTAATTATGTACCAGTAGATTTTAGTTAATTCGTAAAGTTTATTTTTAAGTACGTAATTTTGTAATAACGTTGGAATATGAAAAAAATACATTCGAAAATAAAAATATGTAAAGAACAGTAAACTTACTATGAAAGGGAAATTGTACCCGAATATTTCACCCACTAGTTTCAAATTCAGGATTATAACCAAAGAGAACATTAAGGATTGAATAAAGATGATGATAATTATTGTTTTGCAGAGATGTTGGAGATAGACTACGTGAACAACACACATATAATATCGCTTCAACCAACGATGACGGCTATCAACTCTTGTATGGAAGTTGATCTGACTGGACAAGTCTGTTCGGACTCTATTGGTAAGAGACAAGACAAAATTTTATTCATTTTAGAATTCCTAACACTCTGTTTTAGAAGCTTAATATCGCGATTCTCTTGAGATTATGACACATAGCCGGTTGGTCACGCGTTTTAGCGATTTTGCATTAGAGAGTAGTATTGAAAAAATGACAAATATTTACATTTTCCCGAATAATGTAAAAATATATTTCACAACATACTCCGCTTTAGCTACAGAATCATGTCATTTCACTACTATTAATATGGAAAATAGGTGTGTTCGGTCGCACAATTTACCTATTTTACTTATGCTATGTAAATGTTCAGGTACCCGCATGTACTCCGGTTTCGGTGGCCAAGTGGACTTCATCCGTGGTGCCGCCGAGTCTGTGGATGGTAAAGGGAAGCCGATCATAGCCATCGTGTCTACCACTAAGAAGGGAGAGACCAAGATCGTGCCTACACTTAAAGAAGGTAAGACTAATCCGCGAATAGGCAGCAGTGATTGACTAAAGGTTTAGCTTCCAAGGATAGTGGTGAGTAACATCGCCAGAACGTTTTACATAGACAATGTTCTAGAGGCGTCATCAACCGCTATAATAGGGTCGCTAAATGACGGCACCGCTATCCTTTTTTTTCCGCTGAGAAAATGCATTGAACTGCATACCCCGGAGTCGAGTAATGGAGCCTCTCCCCGGCGTGGTGGGAGCGCCCCCCCGCGCCCCCAGGCCCCGCTGCGGGATCAGATTCTACTGCGACTCGACGCATGTGGCCCGCAGGCCCCCTCCAGCTCGCCCCTCCCAGGTCGCTCTGGTAGTGCGGGAAGCAGCACGGCGTACGGCACGGCACCGCTATCCTAGGAAAGAGGAGGAAAACTCAGCTCTCTATCAGCGGGTGCACGTGATTTGCGTGGTGACGGAGCAAGGCATAACTGAACTGATAGACAATTTAGTTTTAAGATTATAATAATAAGTGATCGTATAAACCTGTGTGTGTAGGTGCGGGCGTGGTGACGTCCCGCGCGCACGTGAACTACGTGGTGACGGAGCAGGGCATCGCGTCGCTGTTCGGCAAGACGCTGCGCCAGCGCGCGCACGCGCTCATCCATGTGGCGCACCCCGACCACCGCGAGGCGCTCGAGCGCGCCGCCTTCCAGCGGCTCAAGTGCATGCCCGCGCCCTAGGACACGCCACTACACCCCGACCACCGCGAGGCGCTCGAGCGCGCCGCCTTCCAGCGGCTCAAGTGCATGCCCGCGCCCTAGGACACGCCACTACACCCCGACCACCGCGAGGCGCTCGAGCGCGCCGCCTTCCAGCGGCTCAAGTGCATGCCCGCGCCCTAGGACACGCCACTACACCCCGACCACCGCGAGGCGCTCGAGCGCGCCGCCTTCCAGCGGCTCAAGTGCATGCCCGCGCCCTAGGACACGCCACTACACCCCGACCACCGCGAGGCGCTCGAGCGCGCCGCCTTCCAGCGGCTCAAGTGCATGCCCGCGCCCTAGGACACGCCACTACACCCCGACCACCGCGAGGCGCTCGAGCGCGCCGCCTTCCAGCGGCTCAAGTGCATGCCCGCGCCCTAGGACACGCCACTACACCCCGACCACCGCGAGGCGCTCGAGCGCGCCGCCTTCCAGCGGCTCAAGTGCATGCCCGCGCCCTAGGACACGCCACTACACCCCGACCACCGCGAGGCGCTCGAGCGCGCCGCCTTCCAGCGGCTCAAGTGCATGCCCGCGCCCTAGGGCACCACTACAGCCCGCTCACAACTCACAGACAATATTGTACGTTATCTGTAGTCTGTACCTATCTATCTCTGTCGCACCTCCGTAAATAAGGTAGTTTCCGGGGTAAACAAAATGAAATTCTTATCAGTCCGTCAGATAGATTTCGAAATAATATTAGGCACGTATTTTTTTGTATCATCAAATTAATAAAACTGACTTAGTTATAACGCATTAAAGTTGCCAACTTGTCAACTTTTGCTTAAAATTGCAGCAATCTGTGACGCACGTGTCCAATATCTTTTGGAAATCTATAAGACGGACTAATAAAATTAGTCAACTACCCTATTATAATGCGTCCCGCTCGCCATTGCGTCCGTGCGATATTTTACGAAGGTACGACAGAGATACAGGTCAACGTACAATATTCCCTGTGAATTACGACCGTGTTATAGCTTCAAAATAACCCCAACAACTTTACAACATTGTTAAAACTAGCATTTTTTGTGCTTTTCTAGAGTAATCATGTTTTTATAAGATTACGCGCTATTTTACCCACGTTGATATTTATACCGTAAGGTTTAGCCTATGATACTCAGGAGAATAGCTTCCTATCAATTAAATCGGAGTAGTTTCCGAGGTTATCGCGTTCAAACAATAGGCTTATCAGTTTTATTTATATGTATAATCATGTTTAATTTTGAAAATGAATTGTTTTTACTCAAGTAAAATAAAATATACAATGTATTTTCATTTTAAAGAGAAATAGTATCATGAAGATGTTATAAAATAAAACCCTCCCTTGAAAGAAATGTTGCCTGCACTAAAAACAGACTGTAATTTGAAAGTTGAGACTGTGTTGCCACTTTGGTAGAAATAAAATTTAGTCACATAATAGAAATTAGCGGATAAATATTGAAAGATTAGATTTAAAATGGCCGATTAGTTTATACACTGTATTTTAAAAATGCTTTTCAATAATTAACGAAATTGCTATGGCCTTTTATCATAGTACAGTATAGGATTTTTTCTTTAAATGCAGGAGATTCTGACTGTACTATGAACTGGTTAAATTAATTTGGTATTTATATGAAAGTATGAAAGCGAATCTAAACATCTCTTATTGATATACGAGGTATAACAAAATAGTTCATTCATGTTTTCTCACAATAATTTTACTATAAAAGAGAGAAAATGTGGGATTGACTATATAGTTTTGATTTCTCGTTTTTAATAAGAGGTCTAAAGGTCATTCGAATATTAAAGTTTAGAACCTTAGGTCTCATAGGCGAGTCAATATGGTCTATTAGTCTTGTTAGCGTCATGCCTTATAGAAATAGTTTACAATATGTCAATATAAGTACACACGTTAAAATTTAATGCATTTTTTTATATTTACGAATTTATTTTGTAAGATTACGGATTGTATTAATTGTTTATCAGTTTTAATTACGTTTATTTTTTGTTTACCTGTAATGCCTTACATCATTAGGTGCGAATAAGTTACCTATTATAGATATATTGTCTTATATTGTTTACGTAATAAATATTATTAGAAAGTTTAATTTGTTTTATTTATTAACTCTCTTCAGTTCCTATATTTGTGGTATCAATCGACTTGTTAGGTCCTGTAGGATAAGCATAACCATATCCTTCTACTCCTGCCACGGATCACAAAATACTAACGTAGTTCTACCAAATACCCAGTTGAAAATTGTTGAAACTGGGCGATTTTAGTAAAAAAAATATACACAAATACATAGAATACTGATATTTATCCTGAAAGTCGTATGGTACACATTGATTGAAAGAAAATAGGAATCACGTGGTGAAAAGGGTTATTCCCAGTTGCTCCCACAGGCATCGCCCCCACACGCACTGGGGGCAACTGGGAATATGTAAAAAAATAATTCCCAGTTGCCGCCTTGTCTCCTTTTGAAGGGGGAGACTGAGAATTTATTTTTAAATATCCTCCAACACACATTTTTTTTCTACAACTTTTCCGCCTTTTTTTATTTTTCGTATAAGATGCACAGATAATAAAAATTAACCAGTTATTGAAAAATAGAATTCGATGAATTGAGAATCTCTTTTTTGAAGTCGGTTAAAACTAAGGCCAAATTGTGACTGCCCAGTAGTTTCTAGATAACATTAACATTATCATTCAATACATCATCTCATTACAGTAACTGACCCCTAACTAAACTAAGTTCCAAACTTGTATTTAGGGTATCAGAAACTACGCACACACTCATTCACACACACACCCGGACCGAGACAAACATTTGTGGTTCATACAAATATTCACCCCGCGTGGGAATCGAACCCGCAACCTTACGGATGGCATAGATACCACTCTGCCATCGAGGTCGTCAGATAGAAATAATGTAACTACGATATAATACGATTAATTGCTGGGGTCGATTCCCTCAGTGAGTAAGCTTATTAGTTTTTTCTAGGGCCACCCTGTATATGAGAAAAAAATAAATGTACCTATAAGTACTTATAGAAAAATATCTACCGTTCCAAATAAAACAATAAGTAAGTATAAAATATTGTGTTACAAAAATGTAAGCCGTAAAAATCTTATTACAAATATTTACGAGGTGCGCAAGTAAATACATAACTTATGTTTCGATTCGATACATCCATATTATTTCCCAAGTTGACTCGATATAAAATCTTGTTCTGCGTGTATGGACGGTCGGTTATTAGTTTTATATAAAACAGAAATAATAACCATACAAATTAAATTGTTTAAAAATATATTCCATATACCTACGTTATATCCTGCAAGATGATAAGCAATACCTTCATACAGCAAGTGAGACGTAATTTGGGAAGGATAAGTGCCGCGCTGTCGAATAGTAAATCAAGAAATTATTTTACGTACACACAAGAGTTATCGCAGCCTCTGGATAGGAAACCGGAGATCTTATCAGCTAAGGAAGCCTTTGAGAAATGTTTGAAATCAGGTTAGTTCTAATAAAAGGAAGTATAGTCTACCACGGATCATAAAATATTAACGGCTCTACAGATACCTAATTAGACCTAATGTTACTTCTCTTTTCTTGTCGATGGTAAAATGCGTTAAATCACATACCCACGTAGTCAAAAGGAGGAAACTCCAAGAGATAATGTACTTAAGGCCCTGCCCGCCAGAAGGGGGAGGCCTACCCACAAAATACCCAACGGTTTTCCCTCCAACCTCTTAGTCGGTCGCCACCGCCTCTCCCACCCGCCGTAGGATCGTGCTTTGCACTGCAATGTGTGGTTTGCACTCAGGTGTTACTGAGTGCAAACCACACATTCTATACCTCGTGGCTCGCTTCGTTCCTCATGGCTTATGCTATCGAGCATACTTATTTCCTGCCACGCTTGCACCCAGGGTATACCTTTGATGGGCCCCTAAGGCGGCACGACGACTCAAGTAATAAGTAGGTAAGTATAAAATCGCGGAAGAAACTACTAGACTATCTCTTTCTTTTCTAATTCGTGTACCTACCTATGAAATAGACGACTTTTAATATTTTTTACTTTTTACCTAGTTGTTAAATTTATAGGCTAATGTATTAGCTATACTTACTTACTTATTTAGTATGTCCATATAACACATATTATTTTACACAATCATAATATAACATCAATCAATATTGTTAGTAAGTTTTATATTTGCACAAATGGTTACAATTTATACAACATACTTTCTGTATTTGGTAGTTAGCGAAACGAATGCTAATGTTACGGTTAATTGTAAAAGTACATAGCTATAAATAAAACCTGGAAGTGATTTATAAAACACTAAAGGAGCCTAATTTATTTTACGAGTATATGTACCCACGTATCTAACTTTTTAACACATAGAACTACCTATGTTACGTACTTAGTTGTTATTTCCTTTTAAAATAGGTAAGTAGACTTAATATTTATACATACAACAACAACTTTTAGTCGGTTAATCATTGCAGGTCAGACACTGTTCGTTCAAGACGCTGCTGCGACGCCAGTCCCTCTTCTAAATGCTATGACAGAAGTGGGCAAAGCGGGCAGTTTGAGGGACATCAAAGTAGTTCACATGCACACCGAGAAAGAAGCGCCTTACGTAGCGCCTGAGTGCAAGGATATATTCAGGTTTTAGATTAATTGAACTATACAGGGTGGCCCAAATAGATCGGCCAGTGGGGGGAAGTCCACAAGACATACAAAGATCTGTTCTTAGGAACCATGTCATCGATTTTAGTAAAAACAAAAACTATTATATGTAGTTTTTGTTTTAACCTACATTCATAGATATAGAAAAAAACTACCACTTATTACGGGAATCGAACCCGAAAGTTTTGAAAAATTTAACGTTCATTATTCCTACTGACCGATCTATTTGAGCCACCCGGTAAAAATTCACCGTGCTTCGAAAGGCGCGTTAAGCTGTCTCTCCCTATTGTGTAACTAACTATAAGTATATTATAACGACAGTCGTTACGGGAAATAAAGAGCACGAAGGAGTCAAATTAGAGATCTTATCGCATTGTCAGTTAATGATGATTGGATTATATGCTACATGCATATACATAATCCAATGTTGCAAGACTATCAGTATTTTTTTTTTAATTATTTTCAGTATCCTGTTTTAGCACCTAATAATAATAGTATGATATAAGTACTTAAGTATCTTTTCTCCCATTTTATTCCAAACAGAGTTGTTACATTCTTCGTGGGTCCGAATGTCCGTCAGTCAGTTGCAGAAGGTCGCACTGACGTGATTCCCATCTTTCTTCAAGATGTCTCCAAGCTGTTCCACAGGAAAATCATCCAGCCAGACATATCTGTTATTCAGGTAAATGAGTCCCTTACCTTAGCTATGAAACCGTAATAAAAAAAAGAATTTCAAACTTTTTCTTAGCCACGAAAACTTACCTATTCATTAATTCGCAATATCATTCAGGTATCGCCCCCCGACCACCACGGCTACTGCAGTTTGGGTACTTCTGTGGACTGCGTCAGGTCTGCATTAGTCAACTCTAAAACCATTATTGGTACGTATTTCTTTATGACACTTTATCCTATTATAATTTTCGCCCAAGACCTAAGTATACAAAACCTAATGGGCGATACGACTAAATAGTAAGTACATAAGTAAGTAATTTATTTAACTTCCAATCCCCAGCTCAAATCAACCGGTGCATGCCTCGTACGTTCGGCGACGCTATCATCCACGTATCTCATATCGACTTCGCGGTGGAAGACGATACTCCTCTCCCCGAAATTGAAGATGAGGGCATCAGCCCCCAGGAAGTGAAGATAGGAGAGCTCATCGGGGAACATCTTGTTGAGGATGGAGCTACTTTACAGATGGGTAAACTGCTAGTTCAATTCAAAACCATACAACATTATAATTTTGCATGGATGGATGTATGTTTATCAGTCTTTCACGTAAACTTTACTGAACCGCCGTTGTTGAGTTCTGTTATGCTTACCTAAAACTTTATTGAACAGCATGCTGCTACATAATTATTTTTTTTTACATTCTAATAACTTTTCAATGTATCGTCTACTACGATATTGCTACGTCAGTGGCGAGACCGAAGACCACGAAGACCATAACACATTAATATGCTTTTCTCAATATAGGTGTCGGTAATGTTCCGAACGCAGTGCTTTCGGCGCTGAAGAATCACAAGGACTTGGGAATACATTCGGAGATGTTCAGTGTGGGAGTCATAGACCTCGTGAAGAGAGGTTGTATCACTAACAACAAGTATGTAGATAACTAAGATTTGGTACATTTAATCACCATGTACTTATACCAAATACTTATTTGTAATCTCATTGCTAACTGTTTGTTACAGGAAGAAACTATATCGCGGTCGTATTGTGGGCAGTATAGTGTTAGGAAATCGAGAATTATATGACTTTGTTGATAACAACCCTTTTATTGGTAGGTAATCTATGTAACTGATATAAATAGGTAAGTACAAATAGTTTTAAATACTGGTCAGAAATCGGCTCAAAACCAACGGCAGATGTTGCGTTAATATGTACCCATATTAGGCTCATTAACAGACTGAAAATGGGACAGTTATCCAACAGCAGAAACTATGTTTACCTAGATGTATATAACCTACAGAGATGCTGGAGATAGACTACGTGAACAACACACATGTGATATCGCTGCAGCCGAAGATGACAGCAATCAACTCTTGTATCGAAGTTGACCTCACTGGACAAGTTTGTTCAGACTCTATTGGTAAGTATCAAGAGCCTATTAGAGCGTGAAGATTTACTCTATGTTATATAAGTAATGTCTTATTGCGATAGAGAGATCTTATAATATTCATGAAGAACTTTGATGTTTAGGTACACGTATTTTTTCCGGTTTCGGTGGCCAAGTGGACTTCATCCGCGGTGCAGCGGAGTCTGTGGACGGCAAGGGGAAACCGATCATAGCAATGGTGTCTACCACCAAAAGGGGAGAGACAAAGATCGTGCCCACACTCAAAGAAGGTAAGCTAACTATGTTCCAAAAGTCAATGAAATATGGCCGCTAGAGATAGATACTGATCAAGTTTTGTGTTTAGGTGCGGGCGTGGTGACGTCCCGCGCGCACGTGAACTACGTGGTGACGGAGCAGGGCATCGCGTCGCTGTTCGGCAAGACGCTGCGCCAGCGCGCGCACGCGCTCATCCATGTGGCGCACCCCGACCACCGCGAGGCGCTCGAGCGCGCCGCCTTCCAGCGGCTCAAGTGCATGCCCGAGCCTTAAGCTATAAAATAAAATGCTATTCTTTATTAAGAAAATCAGTGGTTCTAAATGATAACTTGAGTTAACATGTTTATGATAAAATACCCGATTATTTTTTCTAATATTACGAGAGTCTAACTAATAGAAACTTCTTTATAGATTCTTTTATCAATATGTAATCATGTCAAAAATCAAATTTCCCTCCCTTACTTGAAATGTCACATCTTGCTGTCATTTTGACAGTTGAGGTTGAGTTGCCATAAATATTGGTATGTTTGGTAGAAATATTTTTTTCAACACACTTGCTCATAAAGGGGCTCTTATTTGTGCAAAAACAGTTGAATAATGACACGTTTTATTCACTAGTGAGTTATAGATTGTATTTTTTAAATTACTTTGTTTTTAAAAAAGTTTCGACACCAAAAAAATGGTGTCCATACATTTTAAAAACAAATTTCAACTATGTTGCCTTACTTTTGGTAGGTCTATGGTCGATTCCATTCATTCATTCATTCGATTTTTTTTTTTAATAAGTATATTCTTTTAGTCTTTGACGATCACCATTGTTGTGTTGGATGCGCGCGAATAGAAAAACTGTTTATTTATTAGCGAAAAATGATAATTTCTTCGCAAATGTGTTGAAAAACGTTGTATGGTACACGCGAGTATTGATGATTACTATCCTCGGCTATCTTCAGAACCTCGCCTGACGGCTCGGGCCTCAATAGCGCCTCGGAAGTAATCACCAACTTACCTCGCTTGTACCATAAATAACTATTTCATCCCACTAGCTCGGAAAGTATGTTTTTAATCCTCGATATCTGGGGGTAAAAGTCGATTTTAATCTCAAGAGTGGAAAGTATCGGGGTCGCTGTGACAGGCCGTGCAGGACCCAAGGCATTTTCGATAACTGGGAGTAAAAGTCGTTTTTGCGCTCTAGAGGTTAAAGTAAATTTGAATTTAGAACATCGTGTGCACTAAGTGTGATGATGTTTTGGATTCACAAACTGTCATACAACTTTTTTTTAATTTCAAATTCAAACTCGGAACCTCTTTGGTGTACTTACTTATATTTTTATTTGTTTTACGCGTGATATTTTTGCTTTTTACTTAATGTTGTGATTGTTTTATGTTTTCATTTAGTAATTTCCTCGCTGAGGAGGGATGAAAAATAATGTGTTGCACTCGAGTGCAAACAATTTTTAACCTTGTGCTCCTTAGAATCCCTCGCTGCGCTCGTGATTCAATTTTAGAATCCTTCGCTGGCTCGGTCCTCAACTGGAGCCCCGGTTAAAAAGCAACTTTGCACTCTTGTATAACAAATAACTATTTATTAACTTTACGATTTTATTCTGATAAAATATGTTATACGGTTTTAACCAATGTACCTAACATATAATGTTATATTTTATTGGCTTAGAAATAAATATTGCTTTAAAATTTGATTTTTTTTTGAGACCTATATACATCATTCATTTCATTAGGAAAATTTCCAGTATGTATATCATATCCATAGGATATGACGCCAATATTCAGTCTGGGCTTTTTAATCTCCTTTATGATACACACACACACACAGTGAAACGGATTTATGTGTATGAATTAATACAACTCTCCATTACGATATGACAATACATTTTTTCAATTTTTAATGTAAAAATATTCAATTTGGAAATGCTTTACTAAGGCTGTACTTTCATTTTACATGAAATATCACTGAACAATTTTTAGGCAAATATTTTGACACATTTCTATTTTAGTAGAAAATTAAAAAACTTACAACACTGACCGCAGCTGGTAGCGTGTCGGTCGCGGTGTTTAGTGTTTTTGTTACAAATTTTAACAAAATTTTTCATTTTAAGTGTACATTATTAAATTAAAAAAACGACAGGATGTCGTTTCAACAACTGTTATCATGGAAACGGGAATTGCTGATTTCTAGGAAATATAGGATAGTGAAAAGAATAGGCGGTGGATCTTTCGGAGACATTTATTTGGGCATAAACATCTCAAACGGGGAGGTAAGTTTACCTTGAATATAACATTACCAGTGTCATTTGGTTGTTTAGAATGCACTATAAATTATTTAGAGTTGAATTCTGAGCCACGAATGACCATCATGGTGTGTTGATTATTGTGAAACTACCGCAAAATTTATACATAATATTTACTAGTAACCTACTTTCAATGTTTTTAAATGTTGTTTACGTATTTTTTTAAGCTTCTTCTCACATGTGCGCACTATTTACTCACTATATCGCTTCTATTTGATTATGATAAACAAACAAAAGTTCCCAATCTTATTCTAATTATTTTAAATGAGTAAATTATTTATTTAATCTTCAAAATAAATATTTAACTACTCATTATTTTATTGCAGTTATTAAATAAATAAACAACAATCCTATCTGATAAGGTTACAAGATAAAACTACAATAATAAGTGACCTATATGTCTATACAAAATTCTAATTAGGTATTTATTAGATTTGTCTAAAACAACTCATTAGAATATGTTTTATTGTTAGACTACCTACAAAAAATAAATATTATGTAACAGATAAAATTAATATTATAATTGAAATAAATGTAAAATTAATTTAAGTTATGTGTAAGGTACTGATAAATATATTATTCTAAATTGTAATCAATATAAATAAAAAATATGTACAACATGTTATTTCATTTATTTTAGTGCTAAACATGTTAAATATAATTGTTGGATTTGAAATTAAATTATAATTTATAAAAATTGTGTTGTTTTTAAGCAACCCTCTATATCCTTAGTTTAGAGATAAGGTCAACAATTTAATAATAGACATATCTTAGCATTATAACAACACATATTCACTCATCAGAAAAAAATGTCCCCACTGAGGGGCTTGATCATCATTAGCTCACATATCCTAAAATATATCCTATAAAACCTTCATATTTAGAAATCATTCATTTGAAAAGTACCGTAATATTTTGACCGAGTTAAACTGATCCTGGCCTTGAGAGGACTCTAAAATACTTTTTTGCATGAAATAATGAGATGTTATGCCACATTTGTGTTTTTTGCAGTATATCCAAAGTATTGGGATCTTTTGTTGTGGCGCTCCATTAAAAATAACTATATTATATATTATAAGTACTTTAACTTATGGGTGCTGCCATTTAATTGTTTTTGAACAGAATCCTAATCCTAACTAATATTATAAATGCGAAAGTAACTCTGTTTGTCTGTTACCTTTTCATGGCTAAACTACTGAACCGATTGACTTGAAATTTGGTACAGGGGTAGCTTATGGTCTGGGAAAGAACATAGGCTATGTTTTATCCCGAAATACCCACGGGATCGGGAACTGCGTGGGTGTAAACGCGGGGCACAGCTAGTCCTAAATACATTGTTTTATATTCAGTAATATAGTGTTGAACGGAAACATTACAAATTTCGGTAGCCGACATTGGGGATGCAGTTTAAAATGGATTGTACTACACTATAAGAAAGCTTCATACCTATAAATAATACCAAAATGTTTAAAAAATACTGTGTTTCTTTACCAACAGGGTTGCAAGAGTACCACCCCTGTATCCCATGTATTAAAATTAATTAAGTATTTAAGATAAAAACAGAACTATTTCTTAATAAATAAAAATAAAAAAAATAAAAACAAGTATATGAATAAAAAAATAAATCAGATTCATAATTATTTTATTTTAAAATGAATTAGTTATATAAAATTACAATATTATTGAGCTTGGTTGTTAAAAAGTGTTATTTAAATAAAATAAGTAATTATTTACCTATTTTTGATGATTATTTATTAAACTGAACTTGAAGCTCATAGGTATATTGACTAAGTAACATAGCCCTATAAATTTGTGTAAAAAATAAAAATGATAATTTAAAAAGTATTCAAACAATGTTTTTTTTTATATTGATAAAAAAAACAATAGGTATATTAAGTATGTTTTTTTTCAAGAATGGTAAGTTTTTAACTTTTACAGGGCTTTTGGTGGCTTTATTGAATAATTAATTATCCAGTATCCTTGTGTTAAATATATAAAATATACTTAATACTTATTTTAGATTATTAATATTGTGATATGATAATTGGTGTAACTTATTAAATAAAAATAGATAAAATAATGAGCCTGAGTATTTCATAAAGCAAAATATATTAATTTTTTTAAGGTGAAAATACAATTTTGCGACTTCCTCAAATTTCAATGCTATTGGTGTAACTATTAAATAAATAAATTGCTAAATATTGAGATCTAAATCTACAAATATCTAAATTTTAGAAAATAGAACTTCTAATATTTCTCCCAAAACAGTAATGAACTTTATTTTTTATTTACTGGCAACACTACGGTATAGTTTCGTTCAGAAACTGTTTATTCCATAGACGGAACTTAGTTGTGTTGATTTTAACATTTTATGCTTTATCTTATATAAAATTAATTATTTCTTAAATATTTTATTTATTTATTGATTTAAAATATATATTCCATTTTATTTTTCATTATTTCTTGTTTAAATCGACATAAATATTTTTACTGTGTAAATTATTGGAAATGCGTGGCCTCGTTTCTGAACAGAATATTACGTCCTCCATCACATCATTCATTCAGTCAGTTTCGTAAAATGTAGTCCGTGAATTTTTTAACATTCGTCTATATTTCAATAGTGCGTAATTTGTGCTTTTTATTAACTTTACTTTGTACCGAGACATTTTATAGTGATCCGTAAAAATGTTGTCCTTTTATTCGCGAAGGGAAATACTGATTACTGGAAAATACAAGATTCAGAAAAAAATCGGTGGTGGATCATTTGGTGACATTTATCTGGCGATCAACGTTGACTCGGGCGAGGTAATATTGTAATACAATTAGTTTATTTTTGATGTGAGACCTTGTAATGGCCCACGCGTCTGCATGGCGCGATGTCTTCCTCGTGGTTTTGGGTGAAATGTTAATTTTTCGTGACGTATGTTTATTGCGGAACCCACTGCTATGTCGATGTCTCGGAACATGGAGATATCAAACGCTTTCAGGGCCGACGGAGATTGCATGACTAATCGATACCACGACTCAAACCTGGTGTTATTTATGCAAATTTTCATTTTATTAACTGTTTCAACTGAATTTTAATAAAAAATATATTTAACTATTAACCCTAAATAAACTGATTTGACATTCTTATAAACGAGTTTCTAACTGGGTTGGTAGGTAGTAGTCTTACTAATATGCATACACACAACACAAGATCAATGTAAAATTTTAGTATAAATATTAAAGTAGGTTAGTGGGCCAGGTATACTGTATTGTTATTTATTAGGTAATTACAACACACAGGTTGCCTAAATGTGAATAAAATTAATGTTATTATATAATTATTTTGTATCAAAATATTGCTATCTGGTACAATACAAAACAAAGACCATTATCACAAAAAAACATACAAGCTTGGAATAGCTTAAGTAGCATAGACTTCAGGGTTGTTCAAGCTTGAATTGGCTTATAAAAATGCATAGAATAGGAAAGTTTTTGAACAAAAAGTATCATAATTATATTAATTATCAACATGCACTTGCACAATCTTGTTAAACAAAAATGTTAAGCCATCAATACTCTTTCCCTTATTAGCCTGTTATCTCCCTGGATTTAGTTAGGTTCTTAGAAACTTATTGATTTTGTAGCTACTTTATCCTTTTGTTACATTGTTTATCTGATAATTATAAATAACTGTTCATAGATTTGTCACACAATAAAATAATGTGTGTTCTGTCTGAGTGATGAAAGACAGGTTAACTATGACTCAATCAGCTGTTCTTGTTAAATTTTTACTGTGTGGCGTAAATGTTTCGCTTAATATAAAGTAATTTAGTCTCATTCATCATTTATTTTACATTTGATTAAAACTGCTTGTTGTAAAAATGAAATTCTGAGTAAAAACTTTTTATCATAAAGTGGTAGCTTTCTCAGTTTGGGTGTTGGCAACACTGGTCTGCCATATTGTGACGTCACAAAAAGGTTGACGACATTACAACAAAATGATTTTCAGACAATATTTGTAGCATTTCTAAGTTTCGTTTGTAGTGTTTTTGTTAAGCAAAGTAATAGACGCTAATTAGCGATATTTTAGTACTATGACAAAGTTATTTTGTGCCATGGAACAGTGAAGTTTTGTGACAGCGACTGATCAAATTGAAAGAAAGAAAATGGCCACCACGTCCTTTGGACTGAGAAAAAACATACTTATTGCCGATAGATTCAATATCCTTCGAAGAATCGGCGGCGGAAGCTTTGGGGACATTTATTTAGCCGTAGCTGCTGCAGATGGCGAGGTAAAGTTGTCGAAAGTGCAAATTTTCATTTAAAAAAAATGTTTCAAAATTCGTCACGAAATATGACCGTCGAGTATTTTGGGATTTTTGATGTCGAAGATGGCGGTCTGGGCGTTTTCTCCTATTTATTACACGTAACGTGAAACCCTGCGTTTCATGAGATATTGGAATGCCTTGTTATTCATTCACATAATGTTTGAAACTTAAGTGGAACATGAGGTGGTAGAGAAATCGTAATTTTTAAATGATACATACATGAGGATATTTGTGTTATTTTCGAATAGTAGGCATATAAATACTGTTATATACCATTGTTTCTTAATATAACAATAGCTAGAATACAGGGTTATATTGTGTTGTGAAATGAACTTATATGTTATGTTATATGTTAGACAGCTGTTACTAATGTTAGGTCATCAGTTACTGGAAATCAGGTTACATTTTACAACATTGCATGTAATATTCACCTTAAACATGTATATCATGTGTATGTTCTGAGTATTCACTCTTAAAAATATTATTTACTGAGGGTAGTCATTTAAATCTTAAGTTAGCAAATTATAGTGTTAGATAGCTGTTTTTGACTATACCTTGTCATATTACATGTCTACATTCCAAATTATTGCATTAATGTTTGACTTTAATTCCACTATTGATTCTGAGTTCATCAACATACATGAGGCAAGTAAGATAGATGAATGTCTTAATAATATTATTCCCATATATTATTGTAAAAGTAGCAAACAAGCACATTTATTGGTATCTTCATGCCTCAGTATTGCTCCTCCAATAAAATTTCTGGATATAATCCTGACTGACTTTACGGCCCAGTGACTTCTCTGATAAAATAAGTACATTCTACTAGTGAAAGAATTTCTAAAATCAGTGTATCTTGAGTCACTTTATAACCACACTACAAATATTATAAATATACT
Source organism: Timandra comae (assembly GCA_958496195.1). NCBI lineage: Eukaryota > Metazoa > Arthropoda > Insecta > Lepidoptera > Geometridae > Timandra > Timandra comae. The sequence continues at coordinate 6,742,078 of OY292376.1, forward strand.
TACTTACCTTTAATTAACTTTAACAGACATACTGTGATACTTAGAGCGACAAATGATGGTTCAAATATCATATTGCATACTTCTTAAAATGCAACTTAAAAACATGTTATGTTGTATGCACTCATATCATTATGTGTAATTTAGTCCGTCTTCTATAAATTTGAATGAATTTTAATCATCATATTTGTACAAACATAGTATGAAGGTGTAGGTTTATATACTTTAAAACAGATACTTTTCTGCATATGAAATTTTTAGTTTTTGTACATATAGTATCCATATTCTTTACCATGCACGGCAGGGCACATGCTAACATTGCTCTCCACACCTTTCAATTAAAGACCTTCTGAACCACATTATCTTTTTAATATTTAGATAGATAGATAGAAAATACTTTATTGCTCATAATACACACACAAGGATACAGAAAATAAGAAATGATAAAAACAAAAGGTACATGGGCAAAGGCGGCCTTATCGCTAGAAGCGAAGTTTGTTAGCAACATCTACCCACAAAACCAGTTTATAAATTCAACATAAATATAACCTAATATCTTTGAGAACATATTTTGTTTTCAATATTTAATACATCATTTAATAATAACACAGTAATTGTTTGTAATGTATGTTTGTATATTATAATGTTATTTGCTAATACTGTATTGTGTCTAATAGTTTTGTAATTTATAACAATACACAGCATAAGTAATTACAAAACAAATCACCTTAGCATCTTATTATAGTAATTGATTTCTAGATTATGGTTCATTGCCTGTTTCTAGATATATCTAATAATGTTATAGAGATTATCAACATATTCTATTCTTACAAACACTCATAATAAGGGACTATTTCACCATCTTCAAGTAATATTCCGAGTACCTACTCACATGTTTTGTCTTTGTCACTTGACATTAAGTAAGAAAGAGACAACACTCACTTTACTTGGTGAGTAACTTTACTTCAAGATCGTGAAATAGGCCCAAAGACTAAGTTTATACAATTTTGGATTGGACCTTGTACAAAACTTAATGCCATAAAGGACATCAAACTTTGAATCACATTCGATCCATTACTAATCCTAAAATATGATTATTTCAATTGAATCTTTTCAACTTTTATTAAGTAAAGCATCTAATCTACTATAGATATTTGCATATTATCTTTTTACTATATTTCTGATAGTAGCGCCCCGCGGTTTCATCCGCGTAGTTCCAGTTCCAGTGGGAATAGGGGGATAAAATATAGCCTATGTCACGCACTGATAAATTTGCTTTCCATCTGTGAATTTTTGAAATTGGTTCATTAGTTTCTGTGAGTATTTGTTACAAACAAACAATCAAATCTCTCCTCTCTATAATAGTGTATATGAAAGTCTGTATCCTAAGTACCTATATCCTTCCAGAATATGTCCAAACTTCAATAAAAACCTTTCATCGTCACATGACTAAGTAATAATGTCCAAACATTTAACCCAATAGAATAACGTTCCTCGGTGCAGTTGACCTGTAGTATCTACTTCTAATTGTGTAAATTGATATCTAAGAAATACATTATATTGTTGCGTACTCAAATGACTCATAATAGGTATTGGTGTTTATTTATTTGCGTTATCTTAGTTGGCTGCTTTGTTATTATTATGTGGTCTGGTTTATCTATAAAGGAATTGGTGGATTTTTATGTGATTTATACAAATATGAATGGTGATTTAATTGGAAGGATACTTCATATCCCTACCCTTACATGTATATAGTAGAAGATCCGAGCCTATATCGACATTCACCGGGCTGTTAATAGAATCAAACTTATTTTATAATAAACTAGCAGCGCCCCGCGGTTTCACCCGCGTGGTTCCCGTTCCCGTGGGAATACGGGGATAAAATATAGCCTATGTTATTCAGGGTGAATGTAGCTTTCTAATGGTGAAAGAATTATTGAAATCGGTTCAGTAGTTTCGGAGCCTATTCGTTACATACAAACAAACAAACAAAAAAACAAATCTTTCCTCTTTATAATATTAGTATAGACTTCGTATATTTAATATATTTTCTTTATTAATATATTTAATACATTTTCTAATATACGAAGTTTATTATAAAATAAGTTTGATTCTATTAACAGCCCGGTGAATGTTGATATAGGCTCAGATCTTAGACCAATAGGTATCCAAACATTTGACATTAACTCTGTCTGACAGTGTGTTACTTTTCACTCCTAGGCCATTGAACTGATTTTTTAGGAATTTGATACAGATGTGAATGAGAGTTTGGGAAAGGGTATAGGCTACTTTTATCCCGAATTTTCCGTGGGATAAGTTTCGGCGCGGGTAGTACTGCGGGCCACAATAGTAATATTATCGTTTTGTTAATTTAATATATATTTTTTTATTGTATCGTTTACAACGATCATCAACGACGCTAGTATGCTATAATTTATTTCATTCATAATTTGCTAGTTTTCTTTAATTGATGCTCAACTGCTTTGTTGAGGGCCAAACCAACAACTAAATAATATTGTCCGCACAAAATCAGGAAGTGACGCGAATACATTAACAAAACAAAAACATCAAATTAACGTCTTCTTTATTAGAATTAATCTGGGGGCACGGCAGTGCCCCCCGCCAAGTCGAGCGCGAAGCAAACACTGCCGTACCATCCTTTACAGGAACCCTTTCGCCGCATTTTCAGGCCCCTATTTGAGAACCTTTGGATAAGACTAGAACGCTGAAATTTTCGTCATCCAGTAAGCTATACAATCACATACTTAAAATAAAATTTCAAGTCTGTAGGTCATTTAGTTCCGAAGTTAAGCGAATGCAAAGTTTCGTATTTATGACAGACACTCACTCACTCACTCACTCACTCACTCACTCACTCATGATCATCAAAATAGAACTAGTACTTCCCATAAACCTAGAGAGCTGAAATTTGGTACAGAGTTAGGGTTTAATGGCCACATAAAGGGAAAACTATAAAAACAAGGATAATCGAACGGGAACGGGAATTATACGGGATCGGGAACGGGAATTGTAACTCAAGAACGGCTGAACTGATTTGGCTGGAAATTGGTGGGGAGGTAGCTTAGAACCAGGAAAAGGACAAAGGATACCTTTAATCCCGAAATTCCCACGGGATTGGGAATGGGAATTTAAAAATCAAGAACGGCTGAATTGATTTGGCTTAAAATTGGTGGGGTGGTAGCTTAGAACCAGGAAAAGGAAATAGGATACCTTTAATCCCGAAATTCCCACGGGATTGGGAACGAGAATTTATAACTCAAGAACGGCGCAACTGATTTGGCTGAAAATTGGTGGGGTGGTTGCTGAGAACCAGGAAAAGGACGTAGGATACGTATAATCCCGAAATTCCTACGGGATTGGGAACGGGAATTAATAACTCAAGAACGGCTCAACTGATTTAGCTGAAAATTGGTGGGGTGGTTGCTGAGAACCAGGAAAAGGACGTAGGATACGTATAATCCCGAAATTCCCACGGGATTGGGAACGGGAATTTATAACTCAAGAACGGCTCAACTGATTTGGCTGAAAATTGGTGGGGAGATAGCTTAAAACCTTGAGAAGAACATAGAATAATTTTAATCTCGAAATTCCCACGGGATTGGGAACGGGAATTTATAGCTCAAGAACGGCTGAATTGATTTGGCTGAAAATTTGTGGGGAGGTAGCTTAGAACCAGGAGAAGCACATAGGATACTTTTATCCCGAAATTCCCACGGAAACGTGAACGGGAACTACGCGGGTGAAATTGCGGGGCGCTTAGTAATAAAATACTACTCCTTAAAAGAAAAAAATGTGTCAAATAAGAAAATCTAATAAAAAAAAACAATATAAACACGTTTCAAAAAAAATAAATGAAATCCCACCAAAAACATTCTGTAAAAAACTAGCCAAGTCTCGATGGAGCTGCTTGTTTATCTCTAAAAAGTTATGAAATCTAGACAAAGTCGTACCAAGTGTAAGGTTCCTTACTGCGATTTCTTTATTATTATAGTTAATGTTGTGTGACTTGGCCGTTGAACATTGTTTAAAACGTTAGTAGTGGGTACAAGTCAATTTTGTTTACACGTAATGTTGTATCAAGCCTACAATTGACTGGATATTGAATCAACGTTTGTCAACAGATTGGTGCAATAGTGTCATGGAGCACCTAGTTTTGTACCCTTGTGTACAGTTGTGTACTTGTGTTCAGTGTATCCTTCAACGGCCAAGTCACACACCATTAACTATAATAATAAAGAAATCGCAGTAAGGAACCTTACACTTGGTACGACTTTGTCTAGATTTCATAACTTTTTAGAGATAAACAAGCAGCTCCATCGAGACTTGGCTAGTTTTTTACAGAATGTTTTTGGTGGGATAATATTTAACAAAACAAATATCAATTTAACAACTTATTTATTACAATTAATAACATTGTATCGTTGTTTTCGTTTGTCAATGCTCAGCGCACAACGAGTAGTGGCAGGTCACATAACGGTTCCCGCTTCGGAAGGCAGTTGCTACGCTAACCGATACCTTGCTATCATTGTATTTGTTTATATTAAACGGTTCGTGTTTATTTGGCTGTTTTGTACGTCTTAATTATGGTGCTTAGATAATGGTAATATTTTTAATGAATATGTAGGAATAACTTAACGTAACATAATCGATCTCTCTATCATTTTTTTATAGTGATTGACCCTAAACTAGATCTAAAATGTCCTTAGAATAAGGCAAATATTGTCAGGCTTTGTCGCATTTCTAAAACTACTACTCTGTAAAGCTGCGTCTACGCTAGGAGAGCCGAGCACGAGCGGAGCACAAATTCGTGTAGTGTGAACGAACTTACAAGCATTGAACGGACGCGCTTTTGGATGAATTTGTGCTCGGTTCGAGCTCGACTCATGTTCGTCTCGTGCTTGCTTCGTAGACGTTCTACGTCTAGACGCACATAAAGATTATCCAAATTAAGTTCAAGTTCCATCCATATAATCAATGACTAATACCATATAATATCAATTAGGTACTTACTAATACATATAAACATAGCACATTCACAACGGGCTGCCCGCAAACTTGTCATGACTTGTTCAGATGATTACTGGTTTCTTCGTAGCTCAGGGTTAATGACAATACGAACTGCGATATTTTCGGTTACACATTTGAGAGCTTTAACTACCCAGAACGAACTATGTTTCTACAACAAAATGGGCTTCAATATCCGATTTTGTTAACCGTTTTTTTGGAGGTTTAGTACCTATACGTAGATGATGAATTGATAGGGATAAGGGTTTAGGACTAACGGACTAACAGTTGTATGATTAATTATTATGATTAACGTGATATTTACCATGTATATTATTTATTTCGAGTTTCCCTTTAATCATAATAATTTGAGTGCTAATAATCATGATAACTATAAAAATCTATATAGTTTTATGTTTAGATTTTAGATACACAATATGGGTATAATTGGAGTCTATAGGACACATTACTTCAAAGCCCATTTTGCTCCAAATTCTGCACTCTGGTGGTCAATCTTACTTAGCTGATACTTATAATCCTAACTGACTACAATCTGTACAGAAAAAATCTAGCTAAAAACCACTTGCCAGTCAACTATACTGAATAGAAAGAAAGAAACATTTATTCATTGAATATTTTCTTACAGTTGCCAAGTCAACTCAAAAGTCCTTATACCTATGTCTTAAAAACTGATTACGAAACATGAAACTAAGACTGTATTGTCATTAAGTATCTCATATATGTTCACTCATTACATAACCACAGCTCAGCATCAACTGTTTACCTAACATATAGTGTTAAAAAAGTTGTAATTAAATGTATTAAATACGTACTTTCTATTTAAATGTCGTTAATTAGACTTTAGAAGGTATCACGACTTGATTTTGTAAACATTTACACTTTCACGTTGTTTGTAACTTGGTAGTGTAACAGACGGACCTATAGTTGTGTTGTCTGTTAATGGAGTATGTTTTGTAAGGTGCTAATTATGGTACAGGCCCATTTAGTTAGATAGAGCTCCACTTACAATAATTAGTCTTTATAAATCTTCATTTTTTAGGAAAGTAAAACCAAAATATTAAAAAAATATACGCACATGTAGATAAAACTTCACTTACAGAAACCTCATAAACAAACCTTCTTTGTTAGGGAACTGTTCGTAAAAGTTTGAAACAAAATATAAAAAAAAATAACATTTAATTTTGTTTTCATACTGGCTATGACTACACTGTTGCATCTTTCACATCTATCAAAAACAGCAGAAGAAGATACCATGACAATATACATGTATGGTTAATATAAATTAATGTTGAATATTGTTTGTTGCAGGAGGTAGCCGTGAAAGTAGAATCTATAAAGGCGCGGCACCCCCAGCTTCTATATGAGAGCAGAGTGTATAAGATGCTCCAAGGGGGCATCGGAATACCACACATAAGGTAAGTTTACACATACTATTCAATGTATCTATACATAGTATGTAACGGGATGTCTGTTTATTAGAAAAGTTGATGAAAAGCTACTAAAGGGGATCTGTATTCTCTCAAAGCAAAAGATGCGGTCAAACCCGCGGGCATGACATGTCTAGAGGTATATTTGTAACCACGTTCCCGAAAATAGCTCTAACGTTTTCGATGATTTCTGTAATAAAAGAATTGTCAGAGTCGTACAGTCGATCTAGTTAGGTCTCGTTACTGGGAATTGTCGTCTGTTTCTACCCAAGAAAGTTAGTTAGTCGCTCAGGCATCAATACAATAGGGATGTGGACTGGGTAAACAAAATGAAATTCTTATAAGTCCTTCAGATAGATTTCAAAAAAATATTAGACACGTATTATTTTGTTTTATCAATTTAATAAAACTGACTTAGGTATAACGCATTAAAGTTCAGGAGTGGGGGCTTGTGACGATGATTCTTGGTAAAAAATGTATGTAGCTGTGACGTCACACGAGTTTTCTATGCACTATATCGTCTTAATTATTTGTTTGTATCAAAAAAGAAAAAATACGTTTCCAATATTTTTGCGGAATCTATCTGACGGACTAATTAGATTTTTTTAGTCGACATCCCTATTCAATTAATTCACACACATTCAAAACACTAGTGTGTCATGCAACGAATCACACACATTAAGAGTGCCTACTAATAATAAATCGATTACCAGCCTTCTTACTATGGTAACTGAATAACTAGGTTTATTACATACTCGCGTGCCACGATCCTTCCGCGTTCCCGATGGAAAATCAGGATAAGCATACCCTGCATATTTTTTTGATATTACTGGTAAAATATTTTTTAAAATTTGTCCAGTGTAAAATAAATGTTAATTATTTTGCATCTATAATTACATATTTATTATGTAGAATCTTAGATAGGTCATAGGGTACTATGCCGAAGTTCTGAGAAAATGGATAGGATAAACAATAGCTTTTCTTATTTATTTTAGAACTACCAACCTACCGTAATTGATGTAATATTACTTGAACTGTGGTTCGCACGCACCAATCTCAGAAACTACTTATTCGAATTCAAAAATACTTTCGGCGTTAGAAAGCCTATTTATCGAATAACACTATAGGTTTTGTAACACGCTACGAATAGAAGCGGAGCATTAAACCGAGTGAAACTTCGGGCCTATAGTTTACATAGGATGTCTACCAACAATACATAGTAAAGTATATAACACAAACAGTACAACAATACCATTATACAATGTGTATTGTATTTAACTGTGTTGTAACTATGAAAGTGCACAAGAGCCAAGGACGATGGTTGCCTAGCAACAACGCCTACACAACTACAATCGGACGAAACGTAGGTCTTAGTTTGTAGGTGTTGTGTTATTGACAAATGATATACAATGTTTTGGGAACTCTCTTACATTTCAAAAGTAGCTAGTTTTTGATACTGTACGAATTATGGGATTAAAAGCGACCTATGTGTATGCCTGATTCCTCCTGTAAGAATATTATTGAAAGAGTTCATTATGAATTATCATTAAGAAGCGAGTAACATTGTTAGCGTTTTGGTGTTAGACTGTAAGCTCACTATTATTATAAATAAATAAATAAGCTTTCCCATTGCAGTGCAATCATGCTTGCTAAAAAATTTCGGTGCAAATAAGTTATACGTAACCAAAAACAATTAATTTATAATTTTATGCCCTTATTCTCACGAGATTGTCCAAAACGGATATTACAACAGAAAAGTCAATAAAATGTCTTAATCCGAGTCTTAAAATATATCAAGGCTCCCCCACAACACTGTAGGAAGTCTTTAATATAACGCGCGTTTAATAATACTAAATCACTGTTCGTAAGTCCTTGACTAACGCGAGGAACCTCTATTCTGAAACCTTACTTTAAATAGCACTATGACCTTAGTTTAATACACACTCTTAAATGTTACAAGGTTCTTTATTGAGATTTCAGTTAGGTTGCTAACTTATTAATACTAGCTTACTGGACTAACGTTTATAATATAAAGTAGCGAATCCGGTTTTGCACGAGGCAATATTCCTATCCTCGGATTTGAGTAAAAGCTATATAAAATGCTATGTTTGATACTAGCTGTGCCTCGCGGTTTTACCCGCGTGGAACCTAATCCCGTGGGAATTTTGGGATAAAAAGTATCCTATGTGTTATTTCTAGGTATGAGCAACATCTGTACTAAATTTAATTAAAATCCATTAAGTAGTTTTTGCGTGATAGAGGAACCAACATCCACACATCCATACATCTAAACATCCACACTCAGAATTTTTTCATTCGGCTTTATATTATTAGTAGAATTTCAAAGGGTACTTTTGTTATCTTCGTTCCATGGGTCTCATGGAAATGTGATAACAGGAATTCTCAAATATTCTCCTATTTAGTATCTTTAGAACCGTTTATGACGATCGATTTTGTAGTTAAGATGTGAAAGCGTAACAAATAAATAAAGTAACTTTCCCATAAAATAATTATTTTAAAGAGTTTGTGGAATATCCTAAAGATATTCTTAGATCATTCTCTTTCATAATGACGAAAACCTTACGAAAAACCGTATAGTAGTTTCTGAATTCTGAACAAGCACATTTCCATTAGTAACATTTAAGTAGAACAAGAAGGTAATTTGTAAATTAGGTTAAAATGTATGTTATCATGAAAACTGGTTCAAGTATCTGAATTCCATTACGTACTATTACGAACGTCTCGTTTCGTATTAAATAACGAAATTACATTATTTAACTAACATCCGTACATTAAAATGAAGGTAATACACATTATATTAAACCTTCCTTTTAATTTTTGTTAATAATTGTTTTATCTTATTTCTAAAATGTCCGTCACGGTTAATTCACGAAAATGTTGTTATCCATACTTTTATTGGAATGATTTGATTGTTTGTTTACATTGAATAGGCTCCGAAACTACTAAACCGATTTAAAACATTCTTTCACTATCTAATATATAAAATTCTCGTGTCACAGTTTTCGTTGCCATACTCCTCCGAAACGGCTTGACCGATTCTCATGAAATTTTGTGAGCATATTCAGTAGGTGTGAGAATCGGCCAACATCTATTTTTCATCCCGAAATTCCCACGGGAACGGGAACGGGAACTGTGAAACCGCGGGGCACAGCTAGTTATAATATATATATAGTTTACTTTTCAGGGAGTTCATACGCTGTATTTTATCCCATTATGCCCACGGGAAACAGAACTATGCGGATGAAACCGCGGGGCATTCTACAAATATGCTCTGAAACTACTGAACCGATTTAAAAAAATCTTTCACTAATGGAAAGCTCTATTATCAGCGAGTGACATAGACTATATTTTATCCTGTTAATGCCCACGGGAAAGACAACTACGCGAGTGAATCCGCGGCGCTATTGAATAAGAAAATAGTCTAAATCTATTACTTTTCATTAATTAGTCTTGTATGTTTTTCTCTGTTATATGGTTAATCTTTTAACTAAACGTATACATACGTGTATATATGACGCAACAAACGAGTTTGTAAACAGTATTATCGAAAAATTGTGCGTAATTTTATATGAATTTAAATGTCCATTTATATGTTTTATCTTACGTTACGTTTAAAACTTTGCTGAAGTTATTATTTGTTTTGGTATATTGTGAAGCGTTTATTTTGATGTTACTGTGGCCCGCCCCGGTCCAAGTTTCCAGTTTGCTTTTCCAGTTTTTTTTTACATAAGAACCTTCTCCTGACAATAACAAACACAGCAAAAAAAATAATTAGCCAAATCGGTCTAGCCGTTCTCAAGTTATGGCGTGACAACGGGAAACGGGTTTCATTTTTATATTATATTTAATGAAGCAGTTTATTTAAGTCATCATCACGATGTTTTCCTTCACCGTAAGAGCGCCGAATTGATAACATATTGGTACGTGGCGGGGTTTGAACCAGGCACCTTCCGATCGGAAGTCAAAGGCCTGAACCCCTACCCCATCAACGCTCTGTCATATTATGTATTTTTTATAACGAAAATATCAGTAGTAGCCGTACTTCGCAGTTCCACGCGTGTTAATATATACTATTGTACCGCTCAGCATTCCTATTGGTTGAAGTGTGATGTTATATAGCCTTCTTCAAATTCAATAAATGGATTATCCAACACTAAAAGGATTTTTTTCTATTCGAGTATATTTCCTGAGATTAGTGCGATGAACCAAACAAACAAACTCTTCAGCTTTATTATATTAGTATAGATTTCCAATATCGAACTAAACTTCTGACTGATTGATAATAAAATTGAACTTTCAGCTTTATAATTTTTATAATTATATAAAAACTAGCTGCGCCCTGCGGTTTCACCCGCATAGTTACCGATCCCGTGGGAATTTCGGGATAAAACATAGCCTATGTCCTTCCCCGGACCATAAGCTACCCCTGTACCAAATTTCAAGTCATTCGGTTCATTAGTTTTGTTACCTTTTCACTAGCTAGTGAAAAGGTAACACACAGACAGACAGAGTTACTTTCGCATTTATAATATTACATAGTAAGGATGAATCCTTATTTCCCTTCGTCACAGCATCACGCGTGGACTACTGGACCGATTGACATAAAATTTGGTTCAGGGGTAACTTATGGTCCGGGGAAGGTTTAATCCCGAAATTATCGGGAACAATGCGGGTAAAACCGCAGGGCACAGCTAGTAATATATAAGTATAAATTTTCGATATCAAAACGTAGTTTCAAATGATTGAAACTTTGATTTTACTTTTCTAAATCGATGCAATGTAACTGTAGACAGTTTTCAATGTACAATTTGTACGAAACGAAGAAAAAGTATGCACATTGCCACGCACCGTTGAACATTAGTTAGCACCATGAAGTAAATACCGTCGGTAAATAGACGAGTTTCATCTCGCTATGTACTGACTATGTACATATAGCTAGCTGTCTCTTAGCTGCGGCTGTTTTTATTGAATTCATTATACAAATCTACTAATACGTTTATGTTATTGACTGTCTCTCGGTTTCACTCGCGTACTGCCCCGCTGCTATTGGTCGTAGCGTGTTTATATTTACCATCTTACTATGTATTATAAAGCCGAATGTTTGTGCCTGTGGATGTTTGTTCCTCTTTCACGCAAAAACTACTGAATGAATTTTGGTACAGATGTTCCTCGTACCTAAGAATAACATATACTTTTTCAAAAAATTCCTACGGGATAAGATTCCACGCGGGTAAAACCGCGGGGCGCAGCTAGTCCTTGATATATGGGATGGGCTATCCAATATTGTGAGATGTCTTTTCATAGGATACAGTAGTTTTTGAGCATAGCACGTCCAGCGAACTCTTCACCTTGATTTCTTTGATTTACACGAACACAACACACCGAAATAAAAATGTAGATCAGAAAAAATACAGAAAATGTAAAACAAAATAATAACCACGACAAAAATCCGTAAATAATATTAGTATGAGATGGAATATCTTTGTAATTGAGATACCAAGAATAATAATTTGTTTAGTTTATATTTTAATCCAGCTTAAATGTATTTTTTTCTTATGACTAAAATAATGAAGAGAATGCGGTTTGCTATAAAGGCATTCAGGCATAAGCATTCATTATTTGATTTTCTTTAAAAAGTAAGTAATATAGTCGAATCAAAAAGATCTAAATAAAGCCAAAGATATCTAGATAAAGCGTTTATATCTGGTGCTTAAGATACACAAACACAAAGATAATTGATAAAATAAGTGTTGCATTATTGTTAACAGATCCTTTGATTTATTTATTGGAAAAACCATCTTTACAATCATCAATTTTTGGACAATTCGGTGACTCACAATTACAATTTCGTGGATTTCTCCTTAATTTATTTTATTTTTCATATGTATGTCGGGTGTTTTTTCAAGGATACTATTTTTAATTGAATGGAGAATGCGGAGATAAAATTATGCTAAAAACCTTCCTCTTGAATCACTCTATCTTTAAAAAAAAAACCGCTTCAAATCCGTTGCGTAGTTTTAAAGATCTAAGTATACATAGGTTGTCTCGGACTGGGTGTGTGTGTCAGTGAGTGTGTGCGTAGTTTCTGATACCCTAGACCTAGATACAAGTTTCGAACTTAGTTAGGTGTCAGTTACTATAATGAGATGATACAGTGAATGATTATGTTATAGGGCAGAAAGCGGGAAGAGACTTTCTTTCATAGTAGTGATTGACCCGTGTTGTGTGTTATTGTTTCAGATGGTACGGCTACGAGAAGGAGCACAATATTCTAGTGATGGACCTGCTGGGGCCATCGCTGGAGGATCTATTCAACTTTTGCTCGCGCCAGTTCACCATCAAGACTGTTCTCATGTTAGCAGGTAAAAAACAATTTAATATTTTTGAAAAATGCGTCACAGCGAAGACCAGAACCATGCTGAACCGTAGCACCGTTCTTTCCAATTTAATGTTGTTTGTAAGGTACATGATCGTATCCTGTTTGAAGACATAATTCTAGAAAAAATATTATAAAGATACATATGTCTTAACTCTGGTTTGAGATCCCTATACGCGTTAGGTATGGCCATTACGCTTTTTCTTCCTCATTGTCCTTATATTATCGGTGAGAGATATTTTTTCACTGGATAGAAGGTATGCCTAATCTTTCTTACTAATACTAATATAGTCAGTGAGAGATTGAGAGGGCCATATCAACTGAGTCTTCACTACATAGTATAAAACAAAGTCGCTTTCTCTGTCCCTATATCCCTATGTCCCTATGTCCCTATGTATGCTTAGATCTTTAAAACTACGCATCGGATTTTAATGCGGTTTTTTTTAATAGATAGAGTGATTCAGTGGGAAGGTTTTTAGCATAATTTTATCCCCAAATTCCTGCGGGAACGCGAACTACGAAGGTGAAACCGCGGGGCGCCGCTAGTATTACATATTTAAATTGTATTCACATAAATCTACAGATATTTAAATTGTGAACCATCTCAGGAACAATATAAATAGATCCTATTAACCCAATATCGACCACAGAATAATTTTCAAATAAATCTATTTGTATCATCCTTGACCTACTATAAAAGTCTTTATCTAGTCTATAAGTGAAAGTGTTAGTTATATAATACCTAACAATATAAAGTGTTTCACAGTACCGTTGTTTTATCTAACTCATGGTGTTGCCAGCAGCGATATACGGATAATGGTTAACGAGTAAAAGTAAAAACGAAGTAAAAAGGTTGAATGTCAATCTGACTCATTCTAATGACGTCAGTTTTATAAGATCTTATTCATTATTACTTTTCATTACACTACGGTGATTCCATTTTTTGTATAAAAAGGCGGTTGAAAATTGTAACTGCCACGTCAATGGATAGAACATAAAAATTGTCTGAAAACAGATGGTGTGTTGATGAGTGTAAATTCTTCAACTTTATTTTGTAAGCAGTGCATTATAAAGTTCATTGAGATCTCTCTTATATTTAAAACTTACCATATGCCCCAACCAGCGCTTGGCCAGCGTGGTCGACTAAGGCGTAATCACCCTAAATCAGGGTAGGCTCGAACCCCTCGGTGGGCTGATAATGATGATATGACCCAAATTAAAGACATCTCTAATGTAGGCCCTAAACCTCATAATTAAGTAAAAAACCCAATATTCTCCCAACAAACACTAACACCCACCACAACCCACAGATCAAATGCTGGGCAGAGTGGAGTTCATCCACTGCAAATGCTTCATCCACCGCGACATAAAGCCGGACAACTTCCTGATGGGCATCGGCCGGCATTGCAACAAACTGTACATGATTGACTTCGGCCTCGCCAAAAAGTTCAGGGACCTGCGCACCAGGTCCCACATCGCTTACCGCGAGGATAAGAATCTTACAGGTAAGTATTTGTATTGGACTACAAACACAGCTGTTTTATTATTATTATTTTATTTAGGGCCGATGTTTGCATCGCCAGATAACTTTATTTGACAGATAACTTTGAAATTTTGACAGTTATTTCATACAAAATCTGTCAAACGTCAATTTTATTCATCGATTAAAAGTTATCTGGCGATAGAAAAATGGGCCCTTATGATGATAGTTTTTTGGGTCCTACTGGGTATAAACACCCAAAATAACATTTTTTTATTAAAACAACAAATTCAACAATCTTGCGTTCATTTTCTAATCAAAATCAAAGAAATACATTTCATCCAAAGATCTACTCAAAACTACATTATATTAAAATCCAGTACTCATTTTGAAGTTTTTACGAAACTTTCTATTTTCTTTAGAAGATAAGTGTTTTTTCATGAAATAAATAAGTAATCAACGTTTGTTCCCATATAGGTACGGCTCGATACGCGTCCATCAACGCTCACCTCGGCATTGAACAATCGCGACGAGACGACATGGAGTCACTTGGATATGTACTTATGTATTTCAATAGGTATGTTATTTGTATTTACTTGACCGGTATAGGTACTTGTTACTTGTAGACAGGCTCTTCTCCGCAATTAGACGACTCAGTTGCGTCCATTAGAATATAATTTTATTTCATTTGGTTTTGGGAACAAAGGTTCTTAAAATAATTAACATGATCAGCCGCCACCCGCCTTTACAAGCGTATGAAATCATTGTCATTTTGCGTGTAGTTTAGTTATTGTGATGTCATATTGGCGATATAATATGTAACCGCATCCTGTTGTAATGATATGGTTTTTGCACGATATTATTATAAGTCTTGAAATAAAACTAGTTTGAACGGTTTTAAGTTTATTGATGGCTTATTAAATTTATCTATCTATCTATATATTCAAACACGCTTCCGTTACAAATAAAGTGACTGACTGACACCGCACAGCCGAAACTACTGGTCGTAGAGAGCTAAAATTTGACACGTGTGTTTGTTGGCGGAATAGGCTACCACTAAGAGAGGATTTTGTAAATCCCCCCCTAGTAGGAGAAAAGGGGGAAAACCCAAATTCTGCTAGAAGTCATTATTACACGTAGACGAAGTCGCGGGCAAGAGCTAGTTAAACATAAAATTGAAAATATTAATAAGTCTTTTGTGTAAGCACATATTCTGTAGAGAATTTGAAACATCTTCTGAATTGTTTTATTTGAATGTGTTGTGTTGGCGTTAATCAATGAATTGATGAATCTTATGCAATTATTGAAATATTTATATTGACAATGAATTCGTATTTGTGTGTTTGCTTCAAATAATACTATTCTTAATTTACAATATTAACATGTGTATGAGTTTTTTTAAGTATAAATAACATGTTTTTATTTACTATTTTTTTCAGGGGTTCTCTGCCATGGCAAGGGCTGAAAGCTATTACGAAAAAACAGAAATATGAACGCATTAGCGAGAAGAAAATGTCTACGCCTGTTGAAGTGCTTTGCAAGGTAACAAACACACATATTATTTTTATTAATTGAAACCTAACTAATTAATACATGATTTCTCTTTAAATATTTAAAATTGGTAGCTTACTATGCTGATTTAGTGGCGTGTTCACTTGTTTATCTCAGGTCCTGGATTTAATTCCGAGGTTGGGCATTGGATGTTTCCTATTTTAGGCATATGCATTACAAAAAAAATTCTTACTGCACTAATCCTGTCGAAGAGAGAGAGGTTTTAATCTTGCGGTGGGATTGTGCAAGCTGATACTTTATGTTCAGTCCCATAACACCACATATAATCGAACGTTGTATAACTAGAAGCGCTCATGGCCCAGTGCTACCCGCGGATCACTTGTGATCGGTACGGTTAAGCAACGTTTGGCACCGACATGTCATGACTGTGATGAGTCATTACTAAAAATGACTTAATTTCATGAGCGTTTCCGTGCTTCGGAGGGCACGTAAAGCCGTCGGTCCCGGCTGTCGTACTGACATCATCGACAATCGTTACGGGTAGTTAGAGCCCTCAAAAGTCTAACATTTCGGAAAACAAATAACTAATCTTGATTGGTATTGTTGCAGGGTTTCCCGGCCGAGTTTGCAATGTATTTAAATTACTGCCGTGGGCTTACCTTCGACGAGGCTCCGGACTACATGTATCTTAGACAGGTCTGTTATGTTCATGGTAATTTACTTTATACTAGCCATATTCCCCGGCACGGGGGTATTAAAGAAAAATAGTAAAGTGGGTTCGTCGTTCTTTACGTTCAACAGATTCCTATTTTGGGTATTTTTCGAGGCGGCCTGCTATCATTCTATCATACGGGGCCTCGAGCTTCACGATAAGAAAATGGGTCGAATCCCATACACACTGGGAATCGATTACGAGTTACGGGAAGGTCCCGGTGGTTATGTGGGGCTTTTCACGAAGGGCGAGGCCTACACGCCAACAATGAAGGGCGACCAAGTCTCACGCCCGCACCCGCGCCGAGAGACTCCACTTAGCGACCTGCTGAGTACCCCCGTATAACAAGTATCATCTGTGTGTTGTCAGTTGTTCCGCATCCTGTTCCGCACGATGAACTACCAGTACGACTACACGTTCGACTGGACGATCCTGCGCCAGCGCAAGCAGCACATGGAGGGGGGCGGCGCCGCCAACGACCGCCGCTCGCCCTCCGTGCAGCGCCGCGCCGCCGCGCCGCCGCCGCAGCCGCCGCCCAACAACGAGGTACGGGGACACGAGTATACTTACATTACATACCAGACACTAAACTCCAGTAAATGCACGCTTCACATGGGAATACAAACAGCACCAGAGTGTACTTACACCAAACTTGAGTATGTATACTCATTCTACACACCAGTACACATACACTATACACCAGTATATTGACACTTACACTACAGCTATCTCCTCATCAGCTTCATCACCAACAATCAACCAATCCTTCATGACCCATCCTCCCTTATTCCCCCTCCTAACCAACCTTGAATTGTAGGTGAAGTCTGTGAACGCGGCCAATGAGTCAAAACAAGCGGTGAAGGGCCACCAGTCCGTTAGCGAACTCAAGAAGAAACTGGCTGCTATGAATTAATAACATAATACATTACATGCACATCATAGACACTATTTAAATAATATTATAATAACAACATTATTCGTAACATCTTCCAAATTCATATCTATCATTGAACAATGAATATATTTATTATTATTTAAACATATATATCATTATGTATGTCTTAAAAATATATAAAATATTCATAATCAACAAAAATATTTTAAATGATTTCGTTATCATTATTGGTTAAGGCTTCGCTTTTAAATAAAAAAGCGCTAAATCGTCAAATTGATTTACCTTATGTATTATCTAAATTTTAGTGTTTGTTTGTACATTATATAATTAACAAAAAACACCTTTTTATATATAAATAATATGTATTATTTATTTATTAAATATATTAGTATTGTGTTCACCGTGTGAATTGTATTGAGTGCTTTGTGAGTGTTTGTGTGTATTTTATGTGATTCTCTGTAAATTTTTACTTAAGACTTAAGACCTATTTTATGATATATGAATATATACATAAAAATTGAGATTTATTTAGTTTGTTATATGAGACCGGCTCTCTTTGAAATTACTTTATATGTCAGTTGCCGGTCGGAACACCAATCTAGTTTTGAGTTTTGGACTATTAATAAATGATGTAACAAAAATTGTATAAATTACTAAAATGAGTGAAAAAATAAAGTTAAATAAAAATAGTTTTATGCGTGAGTTAAGCGGCATTTTATATATTCAGGGAATGTGAATTTTATATAAATGGAATAAAACACGCATTAATGTGTTTGATAGTATTTTATTAGTACCAACACTAACATAATGACGAGAGAAGGTAATCAAATGATTAATAATATTAGAATAAATAAGTTGTTACTTTATCCCAGTATACATTTAGGTAGATTTGAATATAAAGTCCACCTGCTAAAGTATTTATGTTTCAAAGTATAGTTGACATAGTAACCTAGTAAAGACTGCCCTTGATTTATATACATTGATTTCACTAGATTATGTACAGATTCTTATATAAAATCATCTTCCTACATTCATCGTCATAGGCCTTTACATCTACATAAGGTGATTTAGGTGGCGTCAGGTGATTGAACAATATGTGATAGAACATTCCTACATTATTATCATTCATATCGGGTTCAACACACCATTGTATTACAAAGTAACATTTAACTGTATTGTATTAGTCATATGATGTTGATGTGCGTGTGATGACCTCTTTTGTTTGTATGTTGCAGTGAAAGAGATTAGTCCGTTCGACGGGCGCGAGCGGTCCCGCGAAGAAGCGGCCGCGCTAGGGCCCGCCCGCCGACGGACCGCCGCCAGCGACTGCAGCGTGCACACGACTCAATATTTAGTTACGTTCGATGTTAGTTTGATAGCTAGTTGTTCCGTTACGATATGATTGATGGTCGCCGCGCTCGCCCCCGCCCCGCGACACATGTACATACCGCGGGCACGGAGCGTCCGCGCGCGAAACGAGTGAGGACGCAGTAACGATATTAGCTAAAACAATTAATTAAATTTACTTATTTACTAATTGATTGTAAGTAGTATTCTGTACGATTAAAAAAGTATGAAAAATGTTAAAAAAATATGCTTAAATTTAAGAGAGTTGATTCCGTGTTTTCTTCGTGGCGCACCCTCCCGCGCGGCTAGAGTTAGGAACCTTAATTTTTATTATTTGGTATTATTTTGTTCGGATGAACGATCACTTTTAAATTGTAAATAGAATTCGATCGATGAGGTGCGTCGCTAAGGAACTTGGTACATAACGTATCTTATATTTTAGAATATAATGCGATAAATAATTGTAAATATTGATACAGTGTTCATTTTAACTGTTATTTTTTTAAGGACCTTAATTTGAATTGTTTCGCGCGGCGCGTGGTGACACCGGCAACCTATAGATCTATACATACATACATACATACATACCAGACCCGATAGTGAATATAAATACCGGTGATATTTTTGTACGAGACGCTGATAATGCTTCCATATAAGTTGAAGTGGTCGGTGTCACCACACGCCGCTGATATTGTTTAAGAGAAATACTATAACAATCGAAAGCATTGCGTGCGTGTGAATTGAACGAGGGAATGTGACAACTGGAGAGAAAATACAACCGCCTCAGATTGTACGATTGATGGACGATTTGTAACTTTATTACATGGCAATAAGGTCGAGGGGTCGATGCGACTGAAATTAATTTAAGACAATCGGAAATAGTATTTGTAAAACAATAAAACATTAATTTATCTTGTGATATTAAATAGATCTCCTGTGTTACACTTGAGTGACTCGTTCTGTGAATCTGTGGAACATTTTGTCTCCAGTTGTGGGTGTTAACTGAATGTACTGCACTTTTAATTATAAATTAATAAATAATAATAATAAAATATAATGGTTTTATTTAACTCGTACCTGTTGATACGCTGACGAGGGTCAAATAGTTGTAAAATAGGAGTGAAGTAATAGGAATTCCGAAATGATTGCTCTGATATTTGTTAGGATCTAATTTACTATAGAACTCTGTAGGTTTCCTAAAGATCTAGATCTTTATCGTTATCTCTATCGTTTTAGACGCACCATAAGTGAAAGAGCTTTTCTTTATAATCTATGGTTTCTGCTCAGCTAGGCTAGCATGACTTCGAAAACTCGATAGATACAGCGATTTATTGACATCTAACTGTCAAAATTGGATAAAAATGCCCGCCATATTTAATTTTACCACATGATTAATTTTATAACATTTGGTCATGCTCGCAAAATCGATATAGCTATTTATTGACATCCAACTATCAAAATATAATAAATATAGCCGCCATATTTAATTTTATCAAATCGTACTACGCCATATTCATTTGGTCATGCTCGCGAAATCGATATTATTTCGTGGTGTCTATATTGGACCAAGAGCCCGCAACTGCCTGACCTTCGTTATTTTATAAAAGCTGAAAGTTTGTCTACGTGTGTCCCTAGTACAGGTGAGAATGATCCCCACCCATGAAGCTGAGGCAGCGGTGGCTTTGGCAGATAACAGGTAACAAAGGTGTATGAAATTCCATCTCAATTTCGTCATAGTATAAAACTCTATTTTTTGATATTTGATGCATAATGATATCAAAAATCACGTTGCTCAATGCCGGACAGCTAGTATGGTTCCAACCCTCTGCCGGACACCCTTAAACTATGGTAATTTATAATTATACTTACGTCATTTTATAAAACCTAAATTTTATATAATATAATTTTTAGGGGGCCTATTAATCTATGTTTCCATAATTGCCGGACAGCTTCGACGGTTCCATCATCTTGCCAGACGCATTCAAAGTGATGAGCAATAGCCCGTGAGTGCCTGACTTTCGTTATTATATAAAAGCTGAAAGTTTGTCTACGTGTGTCCCTAGTACAGGTAAGAATGATCCCCACCCATGAAGCTGAGGCAGCGGTGGCTTTGGCAGATAACAGGTAACAAAGGTGTATGAAATTCCATCTCAATTTCGTCATAGTATAAAACTCTATTTTTTGATATTTGATGCATAATCATATTATAACTCACGTTGCTCAATGCCGGACAGCTAGTATGGTTCCAACCCTCTGCCGGACACCCTTAAACTATTATGGATGATGCCAGAATATGTTTGGACTCTGTTACCCTCTCCAATAGCTATGTGTAATATGTCGTTGGATAGCCATAGTTGAGCTGACAAAAGGTTCCTAAGGAGTCAAAGTCCAAATCTTAGTCCAAACAGAGTTATGCAGTACTAAACATATCAATTTATCATAATATCATCCACGTAGATTGGTAAAACAAAACAGTGTAATGGTATAAGGTTATTTTAGGTTTTTTATTATTATAAACATTGCATTTCCTACATGTTTTTTTTAAATTGAGTTAGTGAAGTGTATAACACCTGTCAGCCTTCTTGCAGCTTCTGCATTTATAGTTTGCTCTAGAACCAGGTCAATAGGTTGTCTTGAAAATGGCTTGGTAGTTCTTTTAATTCCAAAACAGCCTTTTAGGAATCCTTCATACAAATCAGGATGAGTTTTGTCAACTCTCAATAGATTATCATAATATTTGACGCTCCACCTAGCATAGTTTTGTTGATTCAATATAAAAAAAATGCTCGCTGCCTCAGCTTCATGGGTGGGGATCATTCTCACCTGTACTAGGGACACACGTTGACAAACTTTCAGCTTTTATATAATAACGAAAGTCAGGCACTCACGGGCTATTGCTCATCACTTTGAATGCGTCTGGCAAGATGATGGAACCGTCGAAACTGTCCGGCAATTATGGAAACATAGATTAATAGGCCCCCTAAAAATTATATATAAAATTTAGGTTTTATAATATAACGTAAGTATAATTATTGGATGATGCAAATTTTGGTACCCCTTCCAATAACTATGTGTAATATGTCGTTGGATAGCCAAAGTTGAGCAGAACAAAAGTTACTATGGAGTCAAGGTCCAAATTTTGGTCCGATCAGAGTTATGCAGTACCAAACGAAATATCAATTTTTCAACGATTTTGAGGCTCATGTATATATCATATTTTTAAATGAGGTCATAGTGGACCCAAAATGTAGGAAATGCAATGTTTATAATAATAAAAAACCTAAAATAACCTTATACCATTACACTGTTTTGTTTTAACAATCTACGTGGATGATATTATGATAAATTGATATGTTTAGTACTGCATAACTCTGTGTGGACTAAGATTTGGACCTTGACTCCTTAGGAACCTTTTGTCAGCTCAACTATGGCTATCTAACGACATATTACACATAGCTATTGGAGAGGGTAACAGAGTCCAAACATATTCTGGCATCATCCATAATAGTTTAAGGGTGTCCGGCAGAGGGTTGGAACCATACTAGCTGTCCGGCATTGAGCAACGTGAGTTATAATATGATTATGCATCAAATATCAAAAAATAGAGTTTTATACTATGACGAAATTGAGATGGAATTTCATACACCTTTGTTACCTGTTATCTGCCAAAGCCACCGCTGCCTCAGCTTCATGGGTGGGGATCATTCTTACCTGTACTAGGGACACACGTAGACAAACTTTCAGCTTTTATATAATAACGAAAGTCAGGCACTCACGGGCTATTGCTCATCACTTTGAATGCGTCTGGCAAGATGATGGAACCGTCGAAGCTGTCCGGCAATTATGGAAACATAGATTAATAGGCCCCCTAAAACTTATATATAAAATTTAGGTTTTATAAAATGACGTAAGTATAATTATAAATTACCATAGTTTAAGGGTGTCCGGCAGAGGGTTGGAACCATACTAGCTGTCCGGCATTGAGCAACGTGATTTTTGATATCATTATGCATCAAATATCAAAAAATAGAGTTTTATACTATGACGAAATTGAGATGGAATTTCATACACCTTTGTTACCTGTTATCTGCCAAAGCCACCGCTGCCTCAGCTTCATGGGTGGGGATCATTCTTACCTGTACTAGGGAAACACGTAGACAAACTTTCAGCTTTTATAAAATAACGAAGGTCAGGCACTCGCGGGCTCTTACTCCATATCATTTATCACGCACAGTCATGTTAGGCAGGCAGGCGCACTTATCAAAGTGTTTAGGAAAAAAAATACACTTATTAAATAAAACTCACAAATTATATTTTTACACGTTTATTCAACATTGTCATATAACTTAGTACAGTAAATAACAATATCTTCACATAATCCCGCCGATTAGAACATCTAGCGCTAATTAACTTGAAAAACACCAAATATACACTAAGGTTACACAGGGTACAAAACAATGTATTCAAACATCCATGTAGTATATGAAGAGGAATATTTTATATTCAACCAATGCGGGGACAGATATTTACAATTTGTAAACCTGTGATTATTAAAGGTCGATAAAATCTATAGTCTATTAAATGCTCGAAAAAGCATACTAAGGGCCTATTTCACCATCTTCAAGTCCGAGTAGCTACTCACAAGTTTTGTCTTTGTCACTTGATATAAAGTAAGAAAGAGACAACACTAACTTGGTGGGTAACTTTACTTGAAGGTCGTGAAATAGGCCGTGACTCTTGACCTATTGGTAATTGAAATCATGTTCAAATCGTGTGCCCGCTTTAGCAAAGCGGGTGCGATTTCTTGGTGTTGCCAACTTTATAACTCCAAAAAAGAATATTGGGAATATTGAATTTGTAAATTAATGTCTGTGACCCCACACTGGTAGAATGAAGAAGAAACCATTTTAATAGTTCTATAACACCTACGAGTAATGAAATGTATACAGGAATATACGACCGCACTCTGTCATTTTAATTTAATTTAGAATTTAAAGAAAATGTTTCTATTATTATGACAGGTTATTTATTTATTCGTCCAATCGTAAATAAAGTCTCAAGACAAGTTTGTCTGAAACAGTTTTTTCGCTTCTGTGGCATCGTTTGTTTTATTTTAAAAGTGGAATATTTATAAATAAACTCTAAGAAAGAGGTCATAACAAGGATACCATAATCAAACAACAATTATTAATCTTATAGCGAAATTGCTAAAAGCGTTATGACTATAATGTAGGCATCACATCTAGATAATTAGGTATAGTATACTATTATATTTATTACATTTTTCACAATACAATTCAAAGTTTAATTTATTTTTAACTTTTAAACATTGTTTATATTTTATGGTCCACTACTTTTCTTGATTTATAAGCGCGCCTTTTTGTTTTGCTATTTTTTGGGTCGATATTTACATCGCCAGATAACTGTTATTCGACGAATAAAATTGACGTTTGACAGATTTTGTATGGAATAACTGTCAAAATTTCAAAGTTATTCGTCGAATAAAGTTATCTGCCGATGGAAAAATCAGCCCTAAGGATTTTACTTCTGTCAAAGAACATTTATAATTTCGTTAACCATAGATAATATTTTTCACGTCTAGTTTAAAAATTGGATAAATCCAAATCGATTTATTGTTTTATAAAATTGCAGATATTATAAAATTTACTATCAACAAATTTCTCATTTCTAAATAATTTATAGTTCTTTGACAACACGCATTATCCACATATTACATTATTATCTTAGAGGGATAACATCTATATTAGGCAGTTTAAGATTCAGGTATAATGTTACGTTGTGTGGTACTGTGTATAATTAATTATATTCATGTGCATTTTACCAATATCTTAAAAACTAGTTCAAACATCAATTGACAATAATAATTGATGCATTTTGTTAATTTGGGTAACAACTAACCACC
Source organism: Timandra comae (assembly GCA_958496195.1). NCBI lineage: Eukaryota > Metazoa > Arthropoda > Insecta > Lepidoptera > Geometridae > Timandra > Timandra comae. The sequence continues at coordinate 6,766,814 of OY292376.1, forward strand.
TTAGCCCGTACAGGGTCCGACTAAGGATCATTTAATGGGGGATGAAATATTGAAAGCAACGTTTTAACGATGTCATCAATAAACACCTGTAATTAGTTATTTTGTGCTTTTATATCGAAGCCTGTGTAATTATCTATTTACATATATTATTTACGTGCATGAGATGACCATTATTGTCATTCTAATGAAACAAAAATCACGTTTAATTGACATTTAACAGTTTAGAACATTTATAATTTGGGAATTTTAATTTGACATTTATTTTCAAAATTTTCTTATTCTACGATTACACATTGTTGTTAACGTGGATTTATATTTTTAATATAATTAAGTATATATATTATTACGTAGGTACACTTTTTGATTATATTTTAATATCGGATACAAAATAGCGACCGCAATATTGAGCGTTGTAAGGGCTCTCATTGGCTAAGGGCACAATCTATAGAAAATATGTTATTTTATCTAAAAATAAAAAAGGTCAGTAGAAAGTTTTAACTACAACATTGCCTTAAACCTTGACTTTCCATTTGAAAGTGTCAAAAATATTACAAAAGCATTTATTTTGCTTAGCAGTTCTATTCTAATAAATGATTTCTTACGAGAAGACACAGTTGGGAATATGAGTATTATACATATTTTTAAGATAGATTTGACAGAGGCGTTGAGTCGGTAACGCAAAAATAGCTTAGAAGGAAGAAATAGGATAAGTTGGTTGAGGTATTTTAGTTGCATAATCTGGAAAACATTTAGGTTTATGTCTATCATCTTAGCAGTCAAAAATAATATTGGAAGAATCATTCAAGTGGTCATAAATGTATTTCAAAACGTGTTTCTATTGAAGGAAACAGACACTACATTTTTATAAAATTCGTATGTCGATGTTTACGTTCGAAAACAAATATTAAATAAATATTACAAAAAATAAACTACTTAATCTGTTTTTCAGGAGATTCTATGTAATAACTATATTCTCTTAAATCATTATCAGTACAATAAAATTATGTATTGAAAAATGTCTATCTTATTACTTTATTTTTAAAATAAAATTCTATTTATTAAATCGATTACCTAAAACTATTTCAAAATTCATAAGACATGTATTTTTCCATTAAAAGATCAATTAGGAATGTGTGCTAAATTTTGGATTTTCTATGGCAAAACTAAGAACTCGGAAGTTTATAAAGCTACCAATAAAGTGACTGTTTATAGAGACGTATCAAGAGAGACTAGACGTTTACAAATCAAAATTTAAAGTTGTTACGATAATTTTGACATTGTGCGCAAGCCTTTTATTACTCAGAAAGCTATAACCAACACGACGACAAATCTATAATGCAAATAGATTAACGCTACGCATGCTACATAGATCAGCATTATTTTTAACAGCGGGAAAACCTATTCACTTTCGTACAAATCATCATAATAAATGTAAAAATTATTCCTTATTTTATATACAAATACACCTAGAACTGGAACGTGACCCATTTATACTTCTAACTATTACATCGTACACACCAATATGAACAACAAGACATACGTTAAATTGAATACAATAACGGTATTTACTAAGCGATTATCACACTGCGCTATACACACGCTGTGCAGAACCGCAGATATTAAAATCTTATTCAATTCTCTCAGTTTCAGACACACTGACAACGCTTCTCAACCGAGAAGATTGTTTGTCATCCTTTCGTCGCGTTGTGTGGAGCAGTATGATAACCACATTATGCTTGCGATGAACACAAACAAATAATACCGCATTCAAAAAGCCGGTTTCTTCGCCGATTGAAAACTAGTATCCTCTAGATTCTTCTAGAAAGTTACAGTGGTTTTGCCTAGGGGAGTGCGGGCTTCAGCAACATGGGCTTTTCCCTCGCTACTTCTACCTTGACTATTTAGAAATTGTATAGAAATATTTACTTGAAGTATGTAAAGTATTAATTAAGAAACTGGCCATTTGAATGCTAGTATGCAAATAACAAATAAGTACTTCATATCGATTGCCTTATTAAACGGTAATTAACTATATTTTTTGATATTTTCTTTTACAACGCATACTTAACTTTACTGTGTAATTAAAGCATGCAAGTTACTAACCTAGCTTTACTATTTTTAGAATGTGAAAATCTATGAGTGAACATTAATTTAATTTTGAGCACAATAAAACGTTTTATTCAGCACGAATACGACCAAGCCGTTTTAAGTTACATAATTAATATTCATTGTGCCCAAAATATATAACAGTTACTATACGTTTTATTATAAAAGATATACAGATACTAACATCGATGCATTATCAATCATAAGACAGTAGCATAAGTAGAAAACTTAACCGCTAATAATACTGTCGAGATATTACACATATACAAAATAAACTATAACATAGGCCGGAATATGTACCCAAATCGCTATTAAATTATTTCTTTTTAAGTATTTTAAGGGTGAGAACTTTCTATATAACTTGTAAATTGTAGGTATTTTAATAAGCCTACTTTGTCACAAGACACTTTTAAAGTGGAAAGTTTTAAATAAATCAAGAAAATGTCTCAATTTCTCACCCCAGTATTCTGCAAACCTTATAAATAAGTAAAAATAAAAATACATATAGTGCTTTAAGTAACAAGTACGTAAGTAATTTACAAGATTTTTATAAAAATAATATCCGGCAAAACGCAGATCAATAAATTAAAAATATAGTGGGCTCCTTGAATCCATCCCTGTCTTTACGAAAATGATTTGACATGAGATGTCAATCATTGATTGACAGTTAGTGACATTGGATATTTTTTCTTTGACAGCTTGTCTATGGAAATTATAACCCTGGCAATTTAAGATAGCCCATAAAAACATAATTTCTTGCAAACCAAGGATATAAATTCATTAATTGATACAGCCATTTTTTAAAATGATTTTAGTAATCAGATGGGCAGTCAGGGTAGTTGTACATTCCGAACACATTGAGCTCGTACAAGCTGGCCAGGGTAATGAAGAGGATGTACCAAATCATCAGCACTACGCCGTATTTCCTGTCAAGTTTCCAACCGTTGGCGTGTGTTGCCACTACCAGGAATACTACCGTGGAAAACAGGGAGAGCGTCGAGTAGATTAGACCTGGGGAAAATGTTGGCAAAATAGTAGAATAAAATACTTATTTAGTTTTATCTTTATAATAGTAACTGGCCCTAAGTTTCTTTTAACTGTACTTATTTAGGGTATCAGAAATAACTCACACATACATTCACCCAGACTGATATACGAGTAAGTAGGTACTTACCATATTTTATCACTCAAGTATTTACCTCGCAAGGGAATCAAACTTGCAATTCTTTGTATGGCAGTCCAGCACAGTGACTATGACTTTTCAGCCAATTTGTTCACTTTCGTCTGGATTTCTTCTTCGGTAATACTCTTAATTATTTTCAAACAGTAATAGGTATGTGTAATCTCACCTTTGCTGATAACGTTAACGTGGCTGCCGGGCTGTATGATGGCGGTCTGGATGAACCAAGGCAGGCCGAGGCACACCAGGATGTCAAAGACGTTGGAGCCCACTGCGTTTGATACTGCCATGTCGCCGTAACTGAGGAAAGAACAATTCATAAATATATCTCTTATATCAGGTATATCTCTTAACTGAACGGTCGACAGTATAATAGATAGTACTAGATCCGTGATAGGCTTTAAAAAAGTTGGCCAATTGCGTGTCGGCTCAGGCGTAATGTAGTTCCTTATTAACAGCTCCATTTAAGATGTTTGAGGAAAAAGCTTAACTTCTCGAATCTAGAGTCTAGAGTTTCCTCTTCTTAAAAGTGATATTTCGGAAGAAACTTGGACGAACGATATAGATAAGTACTTAATTTAAAACTCTCATACCCCTCTTTGATGACAGCGAGCGAGGAGAGAGCATCAGGCACAGAGACGCCGGCAGCCACAAACGTCAGTCCCATCACGGTGTCCGGGATGCCCAGTGTGTAGCCTGGAAGGTGATAATGAAACAACTGTATATTAAAAATGTATGGTCGAACTGTTCGTGTGCGTATACTTAACATCACTATGACTGCACAAAACTGGACAAGGTTTGTTAGTAAAATCGAAAATTGAGAAAAATCCATGGCAAATTTGCAACCGAGTAAAGCCGAGGTGGTTCAAAAGCAGCGGTTCTACTAAATAATGATAATAATGTTAGATTTTTCTCTACATAATATCATTTTCAACTCTCAACATGTACCTATAAACTATTCTGGTCCGACATAAAAAAAATGTATTCTGGCGAATTTATTTAAAAAAAAAACTAGGCAAGCATAAACGGCTTTAATCATTGCTATAAATTTGTTAAGTTAATAAGTAAATTGTATATAGTACTAACCAATAATAGTAATCATCCAGACCATGAAGTAGGAGTAGAAGGAGATCCAGAGCATGGAGATGATGAAGGTGACGGGGTACCAGCGGCCGCGGCAGTCGGGCATCGTGTGCCGGCACGCCCAGTGGATCGGGAACACTATGTACCACCAGGAGAGCTGGAGGACGTCTGGAATGGGAGAAATAGTACCTAATTAGTAAGTTCATGTGGCAATGGGTAAAGTTCTTATTCCATCTAACTAAATTCAGAAGTCTAAATCGCTTTTACTTCGTCAGTCAGAAGCTATTAGGTTTCTAACTTCCTAAATAACATAACATAACATAATCATTCACTACATCATCTCATTATAGTAACTGACCCCTATCTAAGCTCGAAGCTTGTATCTAGGGAATCAGAAACTACGTACACACTCATTCACACACACACAAATGCTATTTCACTTAGCATTTAGTAACTGAATGATTTAAATTAGAACGTCTGAATATAGTCAGGTGGAAAGACCTCAAAGCGATCGAGAAGACTTGAGTCTGATTCTCAGCCATCAGTGCCGGGCGTAAGGTTAGGCTGAAGGCTGCAGACATTTTCATTACTAGACTGAAGAAGAAGTGTCCAATTCACTGCTAAGAAATTTTATAGAATCCTGTATCTACAGTAATGGGATGTGAACATTCTGGCGTAAAGGACGACAGAAATTACACATCCCATAGCTTATTGGCTTGTACTTCATGGGTTCATTCCGGGATGCCCGTAAAAAACTGAACCATGGCGAACATACATTTCGAAAAATTATTAGTATAATCTCGGCCCGGAAAATATTGGTTCAGAACTATAGGACTTTAAAAATAGTAATATAATATCTTACTGGCTCCAATAGGTTTGACGAGGGGATTCACAGCGGTTTCAGGGTTGTACTCCTTGGCTTTGTAATAGGCGGGGGCTGCGGGCTGAAATAAATAGATACATAACACACGAGTTCTCTTATGAATGATCTTGAAGTGCATAATGTTCAAGAACATTTTAGTTAATTCTTAAAAGAAGTGAATTTTTCGTATTTTTTTAGCAAAATCTTTCCTTTTACACGTCATCAAAATAAACTGACCCACCATTTTCGGGAGTCCACCATATTGAATTTGGAATGTCATTACTTTGTTGACATCCATTGTCATACTCCTACAAATACCTATAATTCATATACCTATTCAACTCAATCTCTTCAATGATTTGAAGATTTAAATCAAACTAACAAGTAAGTTGATTAAAGCTTGTCATAATAATGAAATATCTACTACTAACCTGAGCTGGTGGTTGTGTCTGTCCCGCCGGTTGCTGTTGGGGCGACGGAGACAGCTGCTGCTGCTGCTGTTGGGCTGGAGGCTGCTGTGTTTGGGGAGCGTTCCAGCTCTGGGCCTGAGACTGGAATGGTTAAAAATTGTTAATTATTTAACTTCTTTTTTCGAACCTTTGTCTGGGGTTAGTTTTTGAACAATCAGATTTGGGCGGAATGTCTATACGTCGTGTGAAGCGACAGCCATCACGACTGTTCTTTATTCGGATTGTAGACCTTTGCTGATTGTAAAGATTTGATGGCGATACATTTTGGTGAAACTAAAATTTTTAATTTTTGAATGCTCTAACTTACCGTAATGACTCAAGATCACGTTAGTACCTACTACAATCGGAAGATACAATGGTCCATAACCATTATCCATATCATTTGATAAATCAAAATTAGAAGTAACTCTTTTAGTGGGGACACGAATTTCATTTAACTTTTTTCCTTCAGCTGGGAGTTGAACCCAGGACCATGCTGTTTCATCATAGTGAATCCAGTACCTGTTCCCAGTCCTGGTTGGCGTCCCAGTCGCGGTTGGGGTCCCACACGGGCACCGGCTCCGCGTTGTACGCCGCGTTCACGTACGCACCGGACGGCGGGTACGCTGGTAGACATAATTATAATGGTTCTTGTACAGATACAAATGAGTCAAGTGTGATTAAGATTATTGAAACTTTTCAAGATTTTTGACAAATAACATTACAATGTTTGTAAAAATCAATGCTCGTACAGTCTTGACACGATCATACTTTTTTAAAGGCATCATAGGAATATGTTCAGACCAGAAGCTAAGTAATGACGTAAAAATCCATGTGATTTTCAGCTGGCAATCAAATCAAATAGTACATTATTTGATTTTAGTTGGACTGAGTTGCTCTGATACTTTTAGTTTATGAAACCATTTTAATATGTCAACCATACCAGGGTCCTGTAGCGGCGTCTCCTTGGTCTGTCCGTCCATCTGTGCGTACTCGTCTCCAGCGGCCGCCGGCGGCGCGGGTGCGCCTCCACTCCTGGGGGGATAACAGGATTGGAATACAATTAAAGTACCCGATTGAAACAAGATTTTCGTTGATTTCCCGAAATAATCTTTTACATGATCCTGGTTCTGATATTGACAGACACAAAGCAAAAGATGTATCCAATTAGGTTCGGTCGTTCTGAAGTTATGCGCTTACATTTAGATTTTTTTGTCAACCCATATCGTCCCACTACTTTGCAAAGGTCGCCCTCAAACATTTCCAACTCTCCCGATCCTTCTCAGCCCCCCCTTCCAAAGAAATATTAGATATAAAAACAGGAATGCAGCATTTAATACGCTTAGACACAAAAGTGTCAGAAAGAAACCTGAAAAACATTCACCTTGCCGAAGATTTTGAACAACCCACACTACATTTTTATCGGGACTAATGCGATAACAGCTTTATTTAAATAACCAACTAAAAACGTACTTGTAAGTAACGAGCGCCGCCTGCTCCTCTCTCGTTGGCAGCTTGATGGGCAGAGGTAGCGTCATCGCCCACCGCTCCAGGGCCGTGTTGTACCGCAACGCGATGCAGTACACGCCGTACATTATCAGCATGAATAGGGCTTCGGGCCTGAGTGACGAGTTGTAAATATTATTAATAAAATATACGACGTCACCGAAGTTTCGTTGCGAAGCCAGGAAAGTTTGTACTTGAATAATTGAATACCAGACAAAAAAATACATAAAATGGTTAAAATATAGATTAAACAGATGGAAGTAAAAGGAAACCCGATAATATTATGGCCAGCACATATTTTCCCTTGAATGGGAACTGAAATACTCCCCGAATATTGTGGGTTCAATTTCAGGGGTATAGGAGTAACGAAAAATTTCATGATTCAGTTTTAGTTTTTTCAGAGTCAAAATTATCCAGACCAATTTCGACGAATCCTTTAAGTATATTTGCTACTTCTTATGGTTTGCAGATTTGGCATACCAGTCTCCAAGCCAATCGATAAGTCCTTTTGAGTCCTATTGTTCCCCCCACAATTTCATCTTCAATCCACCAAAGTCATCATATTCAAGCCCAACCCTTACCAAGACACATATCCATTACAGATGGTGCACAGCATGACCAGTATGGACAGCGCGTAGAAGAAGCAGTCGCGGCACAACGGCCACCAGTTGAGGTGGGAGACAGTGCCGGCGCACATCGCACAGACGGAGATTACGAACATTATGTTGAATACCGCTGAGCCTATCACGCCGGATACACCTGGGGAGGAAATCAGGAAATGATGACTTTTAGACTTTCTTATGGTGAAGGAAAACATCGTCAGAAAACCTGCTCACACCTGTGAATTCTACGGTTGTGTGTGAAGTTATGTTAATATAAAACCTTTTTAGTGGTTGCGTGTATTCCGCGTGAGATGGACTTTCTACTACAATATTATAGTATTTGTTTTAATAGATTCGTATGTACTATTTGGGAAATTATCTATGAAATAGTATGGTTTTATAGTTACCGATATCATCCTTAGCGCAGAATACTCCAATAACCACAGTTGCGAGTTCAGGCGCGGAGCTACCGGCGGCCATAAAGGTAGCACCGGCCACGTCCGGGGCTAGCTGCAGCTCTACACATTATAATATATTTGTTAACCTTTATTTTTTAAGATAAAAATATTATAAACTCCTTGTTTTATTCGCAATCTATACTAATATTATAAAGGTGAAAGATTTGTTTTTTTGTTTGTTTGTTTGTTTGTTTGTAATGAATAGGCTCCGAAACTACTAGACCGATTTCAAAAATTCTTTCACCTTTGGAAAGCTACATTATCCCCGAGTAACATAGGCTATATTATATTTAAAAAAAAATTAGGGATCCTTACTAAAACTCCAATAATGTAACATAAGGTGTAAAAAAAAGACCTGAAAAATTCCTTACGTCGCGTGCGCTGCGAAAACTATTGATGATAGAACAAAATCATTCACTACGACTTTGCAGAACTCATCATTATCTACAAAAAGTGTCGCGACAGCATATGTCTAAATATGATAGTTATGTCACAGTAAGCAGTTTTTTATTCTAAAATATTAATTTATATATGCCGCCCCTTGAAAAGGCTGTTCATTTGTACCTTGGTATTAATCCTTATCAAAATAAATTACTTTATATTCAAGACGGCTTTAATACCTTTTTATAACTTTTTGAATTATTCAATTCGGACATTTCATTCGGAAGATATCACGAGTTTAAAAATGCAAGTATTAGAAAAAAGTCGCGTGGTTGTCGCTCACCGCGCTCAGCTAGCGCGGACGGCTCCCTACGCAGCGGTCGTGTGCGTGATCGTATGATTTTAGCTTGAAAAAATTTTGAATTCACTTTAAATTCGTTTCGTAGGTAAATAAGTATCTGATAATAAATATTATATTTTAATGTAACTATTCAAACTGCTTATAGTAGTATTTTATGAGTATTCCTGTTCAAAATTTAAGCAAAAATTTAGTAAAAGGTAGTTTTCTAAACCCATATTTATAATTTTCTTTCAATAAGTACCTACTACTTACCTGATAATAAATATTATATTTTAATTAAGTATTCAAAAAGCTTAGTACTTCATATAGTTCAAAAAGCAATAATTTAGTAAAAGCCTATTTAATTATTTATTTCCTTCTATTTTTCATTTTATAATGCCCAAAAATGCCAAAAAGATCAAGATCTCAACTTTCTAAACATAGTTCCCAGGCGAGGGCAATAAAAATACGGCGTAATGAGGAATCTTCATCAGAAACTGAAAATCGCCTTGCAAGTCGGAGCTGGCCCAGCAGCTGGTCAACTAGCTCATATACCAAGGATACCGATGATTCCAACTGATCTGCCAATCCCTTTTAAACGACTTCAGTTTCCGGTGAAATCATCTTTCGCGTTAACTATTAACAAGTCCCAGGGCCAAACTATTAGGTTTATCTTATCTATTACTTCGAATTATTAGGGATCGACCTACGAAAAGAATGTTTCACTCATGGCCAACTGTATGTTGGCCTATCACGTGTCGGAGCTCCTGAAAATCAATTTTGCTGCCACAAAATAAAACTACTTCAAATATCGTTTACAGGGAAGTTCTGACTCACTAAAACTAATGGCTTTTGTTTTGTAAATAATATTATATACATATGTATAAAATTTAAAAATAAAAAAATACAAAAAAAACATTAATAAAAAATATGAATAAAAAAAATCATAAAAAAAAATTCAAACTTCCTTTATAATTTTACTTTTTTTTAGAAAACCGATGCAAAAAAAAAGGGTGTATGTGTGTGTGTATGTACCCGTGCGAAGCCGGGGCGGGCCGCTAGTGTCTAATATTTTTTCTAAATCTATCTGACGGACTAATTAGAATTTCATTTTGCTTACCCAGGAAACTATTGTACCCTATTGTACCTACTGAGAACATTCCACGTCACAAAAGTAAACCCACCTTCACAGATCCTGTCAAGGCTGGAGACGAAATACTCGTCGCAGACGATGGCGAGCCCGATGAAGGTGAACACGCAGACCAGCACGTGGATGATCAGGCCGCCGTGCTTGCGGGCGTTCTGGCTCATCAAAGGGTGGGGGAACTGGGGAACGAATACTATGTTATTGTACTGCAATTTTTAGAACTTGCTATGATTCATAAACAACGGATTATTAACAAGTATGCCGCCTGTAGGCAGTTCCATTGCTCCCGCCCCTGCTGATGTTTTTATTTCGTTGTCAGCCATTTCTCAGGCGCCTCCTAGATGTAACGTCGGGGCTGAACCGTTGCTGACTGACTGATTTGGCTTGCAGATATTTATTAGGTACGACATAGGACTACCTATAAAAAACTTGATAAAGTACAGCAAGTGAAATTTTAATCGATATCTTCTTCTACCAAACTTTTGTCCCACATAGTCAGTTCTGAGTTTAACTAGATCTGGCGGCATGCCAGTAGGTATTTTACGTGGCGCAATTGTCGTCTGACTTCTACATAAAATACTGTTTATAGGGCAACAGCATAATTGCTTATGGGAGGACACGAACTTCCAGCGAAAAATACGTAACAATAAGAAATCTTAAATAATAGCTATAATTTCTTAGTAAATTGCAGAATCTTTTTACCCCACAAATCTTAGGTCATACAAAAATGTGGACTTTATAAATGTACTAACTTGTTCAATAGCCGGCGGTGTGCAGTTATCTCTGAGAGGGTGAACTGTTGGAATAGATGACATTTTCTTCTCTTGCTCGCGAATTTTCCTCATTTCTTCGGTCTGAAACATTTTAATAATTAATATTTTTTGGTATTAATTATTTTGTTAGCAAATGAAGGCAGAGCGTGACGATCTAGATTTGCACGACAAACATTGGACTTCCAAAACTGAAGACTGAAGAATGTCGAAAAGGAGGTCTTTGCTCAGCAGTGGGACACTATACGATGTTAACAGTAATAAAAAACCAATAACGGATTTGATTCTGACGACTATAATGTCTGTAATAATATGTCGTATGATAAAACTTCACAACATATCACTTTAAACTGTTACGTAAAGACTCCAACAAACAAGTATTTTCAACTCGAAATTCAATTTGGAATAAATCCTTTATCTCTCCCTAAAAAGTTTACAAACGTTGTGGTCGTACGTGCGGGGGAAAGGAACTCAAATTAGGATAAATGTTTGGGTTCAGACGCTTTTAAATATTTAAGAACTTTTTTAATAAAAACCTTTCATATTTCACTTCTAGCTAAGCTTTACTTCATCACTATCATTATCATCATCAGCTCATATAAGCCTCCAACGAGAGGTTCGAGAACACCTTGAATGAGGGTCACCCACAGAGGGTGATGAGGCCTTTGTTAACCACGCTGGTTAAGTGCAAGTTGATCTTCAAACAACCTTAGAGTGCGTTTCCACTGATGCGGTCTGAACTTATCTCCGAAATTTGAGCTCTACTTTGCGTCAGTGGAAACTCACTTTTACAATTTTAGTTACTTAGGCACTGTATCAAACTATTGTAATTTAATTATTATTGAAGATTTCATATTAAAGAATACCTACATCTTCATAACCAGCATCCTTCTGTGTTTTCTTATCACCTTCGTCCTCCGGTATGGCGCCTTTCATTCGTTTCTTATCGCCGTCCACTGCTTCTTTCTCTTCTGAATCTTTTGTTTCTGGAGTTATGGCTTCCTTCATATCGTCTGTGAATTTAAGAAGATAAACATTGTTTGTAAAATACTAGTGGAATTGACTAAATAGATCTCTGGAATTACTAGCTCGATATCGGTATTCGAGATAAACGTGGTTGATTGAATTAAGCCAAAATTAGATTTAAGTACATTAATTATGTAAATAAGGATATAGGAAAGAATTGTGCGCCAGATTATTTGCCTTGAGTGGGTATCGAAGCCACAACTGGAAAATTCACAACAGCAACTGATTCCAAAACAGATTTACAGCTGAAAATAGATTTGTTAACAAGAAAATAGTAATATGCCTTTCCATCAGGCGAGTTACAGCAAGCCTACAAACCAAGTCAAAAGTAATCAAAATAACCATGCTACCTTCAGCTCCCTCAGTATTCGACTTGGGCGTAGGCTCGAACACCATGGGCGATGTCTCCATTGCCTCCCGGTCCAGGTCCGACGTCTCGGGGACGATGGACGCGCTGAACACCGCTTGGAACACGGAGTACGCGATGAAGAACACCGACACCGTCAGCCACCGGTGTCGGCGGGGTCTTCTCATTCTCTGGAAACGGGGGATGGTGTTAACAACATTGTATGTATGTTTGTACTGTGGATTGTGTTCCGTAATTAGACCAGCATGCTGCGGTGAATGACGTCATTAGAACGTTTTTCGTATTACACCGGTACCGTCAGTTCAGTGGCCGTACCGGTACAGCGGAACCGTCAGGTTAGTGGCCGTACCGGTACAGCGGAACCGTCAGTTTAGTGGCCGTACCGGTACAGCGGTACCGTCAGTTTAGTGGCCGTACCGGTACAGCGGCCGTAATACAGCGACCGAGATTTCCTAAGTAAGCGATTTTAAGAAACCAGCGCTAATAAAATTATTATGATACCTATAAATCAATCACTTTATCATAATTTTTGACTCTAACAAGGTTTATTGTCTAGCTAGGGTATACAAAACTACGCACATACTCATTCATATGTACACACAGTCAGATCGGGATTAACACTCAAATATTTACCTCGTACGAGAATCGAACCCACATCCACATGCAGAATTTTGCAGTTCGACATGTCAATTACTATTCTTTCATACATACGAGTACATATAAATGGTTATCATTTTAATTAACTACAAGTATCTTTCTACTGTGTGAACACAAGTGAAAGTGTGATCTCTCACTCATTGAAAATGTCAAAAGCCACCCGTTTGGTACCATGAAATCGTATGCAAAGGTATTCCATTTAAAATGTTGATGAGCACAAAGGGCGAATACGGGGCTGAAAGTTTGAAGTCGATAAGACATACTATCGAATATAGGGGTTGTTTTCACATAATAAGGGTTAGAAACTTACTTTCATTCTTATTATTGCGGTGAATTAATCCTTAGAACATTCACATTTTATATGTATAGTTTCGTAATACAATGCAATAGTTTTAAAAAGTACCTACTTAGTTCTTATATTAAAATAACTAGTATCATTTATGTTCTCGTTAAATATCATAGCATTTTAATTGAAAATTACTTTTTAGCGTGAAATTTTCATTGTAATTCCGTTTCTTTGAGCCTTTGATGTCTATTGTCGTAATTTCGCCGATGTCAAGCATCCTTGCCATCAAGAAATCAAATAAAGTCATCCAGACAAGAGTTCTTATTAGACATTTGACGGGCCCTTTTCAATTCTCAATTAATAAATCCTCTTTTTTCAAATCTTGGCGCTGGCTGTTAATTTATTATTGTTACTAGCAGTTTGTCCCGGGTTTGCACTGAGTCAATTTTCCTGTTGATTTTCGAGATTTTTTTTATGCAGACTCTTACCAAATCGAATAACATTAGATTCATTGTCCTAGCAATGAATCTAATGTTATTCGATTTGGTTTGGTTGATCTCAAGTTATAGCGTGAAAATCTGACCGTTCGGTCGCGACTGTCCTATCTTACATATACAAATCCTAACTACCGGGAAGGTTCATATCTGACGGAAAATGCATCGCGTATTATCGATCGCGTAACGCCAGAACAGACAATTTATAGAAAACACTTGACCGTTCACACTCAACCAATTATACGTTAGTGCGTTTAGTGTGAACGGTCAAGTGTTTTTCTATACATTAGTCTGTTCTGGCGTTACGCGACCGATAATACGCGACGCATGTTCCGTCAGATATGAACCTTCCCTTAGAATTGTGAAAATATGTCTTTTACGCTGTAGGATCATTAAAAGAGGATTTTTGGTTTAATTCCTAAAGTTAAACTTTTGTATACAAATCCAATATTAAGATATTAAGATATGAAGAATAATATTTAGATATCATATAAAACTATACATTATAAAACAGCGAACAAAACACAAGTAAAACAAACAAAAAATAACTCGAAAACACCATTTTATTTTAGATTTTTACCGAAACATTTGGCTAAATTCTTCATTCGGATCACGCTGGCCGAATCCGTCTGAATAATTGATAAGCCCCTGATAGGGGGCGCTATAATTGTAACACAAACTGTTTAGCTAACAATGAATAAATAAATAATTGTATCGGCTCCGGAATCCGATAAAATAATGATTTGAATCGGTGCTTTTGGTAAATACTTGTTTTTGTATTGATCCCGGGAGAATTTTGATAGGTATACTTACATATAAAAAAGGTGTTCTATATTATGTGTGCCATATCATCATCAGCTCATATATGTCCCCACCGAGGGGCTCGAGCCTACCCTGAATTAGGGTGATTAGGCCTTAGTCAACGACAGGCCGAGTGCGGGTTGGTTGACTTCACACACAACCTTAGAATTTCTTCCCAGGTGTGTGCAGGTTTCCTCACGATGTTTTCCTTCACCGTAAGAGCGTCGAAATTAACGTACTTATGAATTCCTAAATTGAAAACACATTGGTACGTGGCGGGACTGGTGGGGCTATAACCATGTGTGCCATATGTGCTTTAGTTATAACAAATCTCCTTCTTTCGAACCTTTATCCCATGTCTATTTGTTTGGTTTTAAGTTTCACCAGATTTGCCGGAATGTTAGTATTTTACGTGAATGCCATCGGACCATCACAACTCAGAACAGCTATTCGTATTTTTTTTCTTAAACCAAATGGTCCGAGCGTGATCTTTATCTGTAGCCTTAGTTAATAAATGGGCAATTTATCACTAAAATATATTTTCAATTTGTACCAGTGCTTCCCAAGATTACATACAACGTTCAACCGAACAAACAAACTCTGCTTTTTAATATTATAAGTAAACCCAGTAAGATAATATTCTCCACTTTTCTATCGAAGAAAACCGCGAACAAGTTGAGAACTATAAGTTGAGTTTCTGATTAGTTTCTAAGATTGGAACAAACACAAACTTGGACTTTAATTTTAATATATGTAGTGATGGAGTGTTCCTAGAGAGAGTTCTTGTTGACAATATAATATTAATCGCCTCTTATTACTCGTTTACTTTATACAAGAATGTCTTGTGTTAGTTTCCGACTCACGGGACTATAAGAGTCCCGGTCTTTTGGGAGGCTAGTATGGGGCCAAAACAATACACGGAAGCTCTTTGACATATTTAAATCTTTTGTAAAGGATCCACAATCCGGCGACTATCCCTGTATAACACTATAAAATGCATCCAAGGACAGTCCCTGGTTCTGCTGGGACTACTGCAAATATATGGAAAACTACGACTGGGTTATGGGAATGGGATGTTCAATGGACTGGATATAGGGGAACTATGGGGACTATGGCACTATTGTTTATTGTTATCTATAATAATATTATAATGCGAAAGTAACTCGATCTGTCGATCGAACCACTGAGCTGATTTTCATGAAATTTTGGTACAGAGATAGAAAGGACATAGGTGTTTTCAAATAGGTGACTTAGAAAACTAAATATATAACATCTTATCTTTTATTCCTATTAAATATGATCCAAAAAGTAACGACGAGAACGTTCGAGATACATTATAGAAGTAAGATAAAAAGAAAGAAAAAGAGAGATACATACATTCAATATTTCTTGATATCTATACTAATATTATAAAGAGGAAAGATTTGTTTGTTTGTTTGTTTGTTTGTATGTAACGAATAGGCTCCGAAACTACTGAACCGATTTCAATAATTCTTTCACCATTAGAAAGCTACATTCACCCTGAGTAACATAGGCTACATTTTATCCCAGTATTCCCACGGGAACGGAAACTACGCGGGTAAAACCGCGGGGCGCTGCTAGTATTTAATAAGTACTTAAACGGGTACATTTATAAATGCTTGCTCTAAGTTATTAGATTATGTTTCCAACGTTACATAACGTGAGCAGCGTGTTTATCTATAAAAAGAATAAGCGTTTCCCGGAGGTTTGTCGGAAGCACAAACTTACAAGCTTATGCAACATATTTTTAAAATTAAGGGTACTTTTGGTACCTTACTTTATGCTATGTTTTTTTTAAACTAAGAATAAGAATACCATATTAAGAATCATTTATTGAGTTTGGGCCCTAAAGAAGCACTTATAATGACAAAGACCTAACAAGAGTTGACCTTTGATTCATTGATTCTATTAATCATCATCTTCAGCTCATATATTTCCCCACCGAGGGGCTCGAGCCTCCCCTGAATTTGGGCGATTACGCCTTAGTCAACCACAAACACAAGTCAAGTAATAAATACCGATTTTAGTCGATAAAATTAAAATATTTTTCTTATACGTTTTATGATAAAAACTTGCTGTGCCCGCGGTTTTACCCGCGTATATCACAATCCCGTGGGAATCCTTTCTTAGCGGGTGCCTACGTCATAATCATAGCATCTACCTCCATACCACATTTCAGCCCGATCCGTGAAGTGGTTTAAGCTGTGCGTTGATAGATCACTATGTTAGTCAGTCACCTTTGAGTTATATTTAGAAGTTAAAACCACTTTATAACATTAAATAAACACTGCATACTTGAACCTTTGAATGCAGTACAGTGGAAGCCCCGCTTCGGTAGTATTGATCGCGGCTCAAACTCGGGACAACCAATATAAAATGAGCTCCGAAAACACGTCACACTTCCACTAAACAACGTCATGTTTGTGAAGTAAGGGGCAGGGGGAGGTCTAGTTAAAATGGTCTGGTCCCCAAAGTTGTGATACTGTGTCAGCTGAATCAAAATTAATACGCTTCGAAGATGAAATTTGTGAAATGTATGTCACGATTTCGTTTACGTTTTAAGTGTTGCGATTATTGTTATTGTTTTTATCTGTTGTATTACTTTACAAGGTACAGGTTAAATCAAAATTATAAGTTTATATTGTAATAATTTCAGCTAGATTTTCCGATTATACGAAACTAAACTAGAAATTAATTTCCCTGTAGCTACGTTAGTATCAGTGTTAGTAAGCTTCATAAAGTCATCTTTAACACAGTTGGTTTTTATAAGGTCTAGCATTTTTTAGAGTTCCGTGCCCAAAGGGTAAAATTGGGACCTCTAAGACTCCGCTGTCCGTCTGTCTGTCTGTTACCAGGCTAAATCTCATGAACCGTGATATATAGACAGTTGAAATTTCATAGATGATTATTTATTACTAATGCCACTGATTGTCTCAAGAAATATTAAAAACAGATAAGAGTGGTGCCAATACAATAAACATTTTTTTTAGTTATTTATGGTACAAGCGAGGATAGTAATCATCAATACTCGCGTGTACCATACAACGTTTTTCAACACATTTGCGAAGAAATTTTAATTTTTCGCTAATAAATAAACAGTTTTTCGATTCACGCGCATCCAACACAACAATGGTGATCGGCCATAGACTAAAAGAATATACTTATTAAAAAATAAATTCGAATGAATGAATGAATGGAATCGAGCATAGACCAACCAAAAGTAAGGCAACATAGTTGAAGTTTGTTTTTAAAATGTATGGACACGATTTTTTTTGGTATCGAAAGTTTTTTAAGACTAAACTATTAAAAAAAATCTATAACTCACTAGTGAATCAAGCGTGTCATTATTCAACTGTTTTTGCACAAATAAGAGCCCCTTTATGAGCAAGTGTGTTGAAAAAATATTTTTTTTATTATTTTGTAGAACGGTACAGAACCTGTCATGCGCAAAGCCAACTCGAACTTAACCATTTTTCTAAGATTTCACAGCATTTCTTCCCAATATGTTATATTCTAACCAGCTACGATAGCTCGTAGCAATCGCTACGCACGTAGCAGTGATAAATTTTAAATATTATTATGATAATACTCGTAGTGATATTATCACTGAATGGTGGGATATGTGTTCATTGGTATTCCGTGGATTAGATATGATTTATAGATAATATTATGTATTGAAATTGGTATTTTATATTGGACTTTGTGCCCAGAATTTTAAGGTTGATTTTCAAATAGTCTGTTGTGTGGTTAATCGCTGTTAAACATTTATAATATGGATTAAACCTATTATTACTCAAAAATATGGATTGTGAGAAGAATTTTACTCAAATATACTTAGATGATATTACTAAAAATGAATTTTAAAATATGCCTTTGAAAGTTACAAAATATTATTTCGATAACCTTTTAAAGGAGACAATTTATAGGATGAGTTTTATATTAACGAAAAAATTATCAAAATCTTTCAAGTTTTGAAATTGCATTTTCAATTGAGCTGGGTTGAAAATTCCTAAATAAATGGAACATTATAAAACTGAATGCTAAATGTTTCAGGTCATTAGAGAGACTAGAGGGGTCTTAAACAACTTGATCGATTAGTTAAACTGAACGCAAATATAATTCTCCTTAATTTAACGGTAGAACTGACCTTAATGAAATTTGGTATTCTATCAATATATGTATAATTATCTTATATTATACCCTGAAACCCATAAAGGGAAAGGCCGGGATTACGTATTATTCAGGATGGGATAATCAGGATAATATGATTATTAATTTTCTTGATAATACAGTAAGTAATAAGTCGCTTGGAAATAACGTTATTACTAGCTTGTATTTTACGATTTTACTTGCGTCCAATCCTATTTAAGATCAAACATATCATGTGTTCTTTTTAGCTATAAAAATATTTGGACCACAGAACTCGGAATACTCTATTGTTAGTAAAGAAGTCTGACAGACACGTGATATTGTCGCCGCAAAGGTGTGTCCCATAGAATAAGGATCACGACCAGGATTCTCTCTGGTCTCTGGTGTGTCCCATAGGACAGTACTCCTCGACCGCTTGCCCCGTGAAACGGCAGAAATTGGAAACTCGGTGACAATGTCAAAATGGCATTTATTTATTGTCAGTGTCTTTAGTATCAAGTGCTCCGTGTTTTAAATCTTTATTTATAAATTGAAAATATTAAATAATCTAAAAGCATGTAAAAGTGATGCCCCACATACTATTCTAAAGGATGACTAATGGATTATAGAAAAAAGTAAGCAGCAGGCCATTTTATTTCCTTAAAATTAAATACACATATAGATTTTGACTGTCACAGGTTTGTGTTGTCAGTTCTTAGTTAAATACTCGACAAATTTTTTCATTATAGTAAATAGGTAAGTTAATGATAAAAATTAATACCGTTTGTAATGATTTACATAACTTATCGAAGTTCGTGAAATACCAAATAACAATTCTTGATTGACGACCGAGTCAAAGACTATACAGTGTGGTGTATTTGGTGGTGAACCTGCCTGTTATGCCGAAGGTTACGAGTTCGATTCCCGCCCAAGATAAAGATTTACATAAAAGGATTATTGGGGGGGAAAAACCTACAGCTTGTCAAACTTTACATAAGTAAGTAAACATAACTTCTTTTTTTTTCAGATTATTTTTAATTGACAGAGGAGCAAGCAGATTTACTTAAATGAAATACAAGTTAAACGGTGTAGTAAGACGGGTTAGCAAAGGGTGTACAGTCTGGACCGAAATAAGATACTGCGTGTGCACTATCCAAATCTATGACTTATTTATTTCACTATATGTATTTAATAATAAATTTATAAAATACCATTTTCGTGTTTTTATTTATTTACATAAGTATGGTACTGAGAGCACTATAGTCTATCTTTGTTTGTGTGTAATGGTTTGAAACAATATAATTAGGTTTCTAACGATATAATAAAGCATTGAATATTTAATAGATTGTGTTAGTAAAATTAAACGATTATTTTTTGCCTATATTAAAGCAAGTTAAAATGTAATGGCAATACATGAGAAAGAGATGCCTAGTTCTCTGTTTCATGGAAACGAATGGTGGCGGTCCCCGTTGTTTCACGCGTCAAGCGGTCGGGGAGTACTTATTGTTCAATTTTTTGTTATAGTATGTCAATGTGTTGGTCACTGTCAACTGGCGACACGCGTACTAACAGAGACCAGAGAGAATCCTGGTCGTGATCTTTATTCTATGCGTACCGATATAACCAGAGAGTAGATAACATTTCTATACTTACCATAGAGTATTCCGAGTTCTGTGATTTGATCCATGGGTTATTTCGACTGGGAAGTAACACACTGTTACAGAATCTTGGCGTCAAGTAGTAGCTCAGACTATCTATATTTAAAATCATCATGATTATCCGATCAAATATATCCCCACCGAAGGATTCGAGCCTACCCTGATTCAGGGCGATCAAGCCTAAGTCAACGACACTCACTGTTAAATGTTGCTTCAATTCTGGTCAAGAAAAATCTATAATAAGGATCTTTTTTATTATTAAATGAAACGTACGATATTATAAGTACGTACTAACATCCCGTTGTTTCACATACTTATATATAATAAGGATCCTTTCATCCTATATATCAGAAGTAAAAATTTGAGAAGAAACAATGATTTTAAAATGTTTAGTTTCAAAGTTCGGCTGGTCAAATGCGGGCTGGTCGACTTCACATCCAAACTTTTATTGATCGAAGTGGAATCGAGAATATAATACACAAATCAAATGCTTCATAACTATTAAAACAACATTAAAAAAGAAACAACTCCTCATAAAAATCAGTTAAAACCAGCTCACCTTAACCTTTTCAATATTAAATGAATGTGACGTCACACCGTCATGGCTGACAAACATGTTAACTACAGTTTGTTTTAGTTATAAAGTAAAACATGGAAATGTCGTGTTGAACGCAGTTTGTAGTTAATTGAAAACTGTGATTGTTACGTTAATTATAATGATACGGTTGTTTTGTTTATTTGCTTTTATTTTTAATTTGTTTATTACTCTTTATTGAATACTAGTGCCCCGCGGTTACACCTGAATAGTTCCCGTTCCCGTGAGAATATGGGGATGAATATAGCCTATGTCACGCACTGATAAATAAGCTTTCCATTAGTTAAAGAATTTTTGAAATCGGTACAGTAGTTTCGGAGCCTATTCGTTACAAACAAACAAACAAATCTTTCCTCTTTATAATATTATATTATTAGTGTAGATATTTTTTTTGAGTGTGAATGAGTGTATGCGTAGTTTCTGGTACCCTAGATACAAGTTACAAACTTAGTAAGGGGTCAGTTACTATAATGAGATGATGTAGTGAATGATTATGTTATGTTATTTGGTAATATCTTTATTAATTCAAATTGTAATTACTGAATTCTATTTTGGACTTTGAAGAAGCTTTTGAATGTCAAGAGCTTACAAGATTTCAAATTAATTAAGGAAGGATTATATTTTGTGATCCTTTTAATTGGAATGGAAATTATTAACACAGAAGAGTAAATATTATACATACATACAATAATTACTGGTTTTATTCACTTAAGTACCTCATTATAGAATTTGGATTTATCTAAGTATAGAATATTTACTTATATATTTTAGTACTTTCTTATATTTCTTTAATGATTTAACTCAAAAACTACTGGATCGATTCTCTTAATTATTTTATCATTACCGAGTTATATGTTTGAACTATGATTAATATACGAGAACGCGAGTAAAACCACAGCTCACAGTTAGTATTACATACAATTCATGACACTGTATACCTACATAGTCATATACATACTCCTTTAAAATACCTTTTAATAAAAACCTTCCAACGAATTGTCGAGTACCAGCGTACTTGAATGTACTTCTATGACGTCATACTGTGCGATGACGCGCCGGCCCTGTGACGTCACACCAACCAAACCACTGGGTCAAGTGGGCTATTTGGCGAGCTCTTGGGACATTAACGTGTTCATACAAATTTATACTTTATTACTATAGAGCTATGACATATTTTCCTATAATATTTTTGTGCAATAAAGACACAATTTACCAAGAATTGTGTTGGTAATGTTTACGATTCTAATAAATGGTAATAAAGATTTTTATTGTAAGGAATTTGTCGAGTTATGGTGTTATGTAATTTCTAGGTGTTATTAAACTTTGTCTGGTAATAAAAGAATGTTATTGGATCTGGCATTAAAATGTATACTTATCATTATTAGTACACATAATCAAAATTTGGATAAAAAATAAGGGCATATTTCGCGATCTTCAAGTAAATTTCCGAGTAGCTACTTATAAGTTTTGCCTTTATCACTTGATATAAAGTAAGAGAAAGACAAAACTAACTTTACTTGGTGAGTAACTTTACTTGAAGATCGTGAAATTGGCCCTTAGTCTACAGAATAATGTCTGTATAGATATGTCACAATGGCTGCCGTGAAAGCCATGTTTAGCAATCAAACACAGCTTCGGGCAAAGGTTCGGCACGGTTTAAAAACATTTTAAATATATTTGTGTGAACCACAAATGTTTGTCTCTTTCTGGGTTTGTGTGTGAATGAGTGTGTGCGTAGTTTCTGATACCCTAAATACAAGTTTCGGACTTAGGGGTCAGTTACTATAATGAGATGATGGAGTGAATGATTATATTATGTTATTTGGACGAAAAAACACAGTCTATATTTTGGATAATAAACTTGCATATAAAATCTGAACGTTTAGGTTTTACTTGAAATACTTTTCGTTTAATTCGATTATATTAGTAAGTCAAATTATTATAATTAACGGGATATTTACCATGTATATTATTTGTTTCGAGTTTCCAATATTTCGACGCTGTTGCAAGCGCCATGATCACGGATGAACATGGATGTTAAATATCCCGTTAATTATAATAATTTGAGTGCTAATAACCATGATAACTATAAAAACTATATTTTAGTAAGTTATCATAAAAACGTAGATCAAATAAAACTGAAGATATTTCTATGAACAAGCACTTCCAGCACTTCATATATTGTCGTCACCACCCTTAACGACATCCCCATCAAATATTCATTATACACCTTATGTAATACAATAATAAAGATCAATTTCAATATTACTTTGTGGTGTACATTAATGTGTTTACTTTATGTACACACCATTCCAGACATTGTGTCTCGACCTCGAGATATCGATTTTATGTTCAGATAAATATATATTTAGATGTTACCCTATATCTATTCTAAAAAATGACAGATTAGATTTTGTGTTTATCTATACTTCATCACTACATAGCATAAAACAAAGTCGATGTCTGTCCCTCCCTATTTATGCTTAGATCTTTAAAACTACGCAACGGATTTTGATGCGGTTTCTTTAATAGATAGAATGATTCAAAAGGAAGGTTAAATTATGCTAAATTTTATCCCCACATTCTCACGGGAGCGGGAACTTCTCAGGTGAAACCGCAGGGCGCTGCTAGTAATATTATAAAAAAGGATATATGTGATTGGTTGTTTTGCATTGAATATACTCCAAAACTACTTGACCGATTTGAAAAATTCTTTCACCAATAGATAGTTTACTTTTCAGTGCGTAATATGGGCTGTAGTTTATCTTGGTATGCCTATGAGATTAAAGCTTGGGCTAGCTTTTGGGAAGCTTTGAAAAGGTAATATTTTAATGATAAATTTCTGTTCTAACTGTTAATCTATCATTTTTTTACACCTACTTTACTATCACATTTTACAATAAAAATCAGGCTTTCAAAATACATTTAAATCCTTACTTTTTAACCCGGATTAAAATACAAAACCTACTCATTATAACGTACAACATTAGGAATGACAAAAAAAAGAATTTAATGTATGATAGCAGCCTAACTTGATAGATTAAAATGACTTGATTTTTATTCTAAAAGTGATCTTTTAGGGTCAAAATCCGGTCATTTAAATCACTAGTTTTTAACCCGGATTAAACTACAAAACGTGCTCATTATCACGTAAACTCGTACAATGAAAACCTACAAAATGTTCTGATATTGGATTACGTTTGACTTGTGACTCCTCTTGCTCGTAGCGTGTGACACCACTTGACTCACATTTGGAACTTAATACGATTCATTACACAATGTTTGGCCTGAGATTTGAGCTGTTTGTTTGTTTTCATTAAAAATAATCATTCACTACATCATCTCATTATAGTAACTGACCCCTAACTAAGTTTGGAGCTTGTATCTAGAGTATCAGAAACTACGCACACACTCATTCACACACACACACACACACCCAGACCGAGACTAGAGACAAACATTTGTGGTTCACACATATATTCACCCGCACGGCAATCGAACCCGCAACCTTACGGATGGCAGTCCGGCATGGTGACCACTCTGCCATCGAGGTCGTCTATATTCTAAATATAATATATTCTAACTAGCTGTCCCCGCGGTTCCACCCACGTATATCACAATCTCGTGGGAATCCTTTCTTAGCGGATGCCTACGTCATAACATCTACCTGCATGCCACATTTCAGCCCGATCCGTGCAGTGGTTTGGGGTGTGCGTTGATAGATCACTATCAGTCAGTTAGTCACCTTTGAGGTATATATATTTAGATATTTGAATAAATTTTAATTACTTCAGTTAAGGCCTCAAAACCCGCTTATAAAGAAGAAAAAGCCTTAAAATAAATAATTGAAGGACAAAAACCTTAAAAAGAATACATACCTAATATATTAATACCAAATACTTTTATCACTTCGTTCATGAAACCCACACAAAAACCTTCGAGTTGGAGTATAAATACCCCTCAATAATGGGGAGAAATTTCTGGACCACAGATACTCGCGTTAATTCTATATTTGGAAACCCTTGGATCGACCTTTACGATATTTTTACCCAATATTTGTGTGATACTAAATTATTTATCTCGGTACTCACCGAGTCATTAAGCTTTAGTCATATATGAGTATATATGACTAAAGCTTAATGGCTCAAAGTAAGTGGTCACCATGCCGGACTGCCAAGCAAAATGTAGCTGGTTCGATTCCGGTCTGAGGTAAATTCGTCACTATGCTAAGCAAATTCCCCTGCTAGGTAAATATTTGAATGATCCACCAACGTTTATCTCAGTCGGGTTCGATTCCCGTGCCGGGTGAATATTTGTGCCACCAATGTTTATCTCGGTCTGGGTGTGTGTGTGAATGAGTGTGTGCGTAGTTTCTGATACCCTAGACACAAGATACGAACTTAGTTAGGGCTCAGTTACTATATAATCATAATCATTCACTACATCATCTCATTATAGTAACTGAGCCCTAACTAAGTTCGTATCTTGTGTCTAGGGTATCAGAAACTACGGACACACTCATTCACACACACACCCAGACCGAGATAAACATTGGTGGCACAAATATTCACCCGGCACGGGAATCGAACCCGCAACCTTACGTAATGAACCTAGTTAGGGCTCAGTTGCTATAAGATGATAGAGTAATTGATTGTGTAATAATATTTGTCATAAGTTTTTGATTTGAGATCTCATTTTTTCATACTTTATATCACTATCAAGCGTTATTTAAATGTGATTACATATATTCCTCGCACTAATATCGTCATTAAGAGTGAGCTTCTAAGAAAGCCTTTGACGTGGGATCTTACAGGTCGATACTTCTTAAGGTTGTTTATATAATGTTTCAGAAATGAATTCGTGCTTGGTTACAAATCTCGAAGATTACAATTTCATTTTTTGTGACTAAATATTTATTTAGGTTACGTTGATTCCAAATTCAAAAAGCCTCTCCAGAACTGTTCATTCCTTGAATCCATTCAATCGATCTTTCGTCCCAAAAATAATGAAGGTCTGAAAATCAAAGCACTCAATCAAAATCGTTCAATCGAATACG
This sequence comes from Timandra comae, assembly GCA_958496195.1. Lineage (NCBI taxonomy): Eukaryota > Metazoa > Arthropoda > Insecta > Lepidoptera > Geometridae > Timandra > Timandra comae. The sequence continues at coordinate 6,792,787 of OY292376.1, forward strand.
CACGAATGAACTACGAATCGTAACCCGTAGTATCCGCTACGGAACGTAGTCGGCGTTCGTAGCGCTACCGATGTACATTTTGGTACGTACGCGAAAATGGTACGTACCTTCATGTGACTTTATGTTGGGATGTACCAATTATGCCCAGTAAGGTATTTAGAGTGTGTGGGAGTTCTTACCGTTGTCTGCATGGCTGTCCGCCAGCTGTTTTCAATGTTGGCCCGCTATTAATACCGCCGGGGTATCGATCTTGCCCGGACCAGTTACGTAACTACCTTATACACGTTAGACCGTCCCTCACGCTGATCAAAAGACGCACATAACATTAACCCGATAATGATTTTAATTCAATAACTCATTTTATTAAATGGTAATACTAAAAAAAATAATTGACACGTTCGATCACTTTGAAAATCGAATGTTTTTAAAATGGTAATTTCAAAATGGAAGGCGGAAATTGACGAGGGATTTTTGTATTTTATTTTTTAATTTAAACAAATAGGTTGGGTGTGAAACGGACTACCGAGCTCAGTGGCTCCACCGACCGAACTGCCGGCGGGGCCTGGCGACTGCGCGCTCAACACAACCACCTACACACATTGTTTGATCGCTTTTATCCCTATTCCAATACACATAAAGTCTAAAATTATCTGTCGACTATTCAAAATTAATAACCGTCAATATTTGCGTTTACCATAACCCTTTATTCAATGTAAATAAGGTCTAAAGTTGATTGATTTTAGTGATTTTAAAAGGTAGTAGTTTGTATTGTCTCAACATTGACGGAAAAGTAGACAAGGTGGCGTCCATTTTTCATTCATTTGTCGTAGTTTGATCTAATGAACCTTTATTTGTGGAGGGTTGTTTTATTCGGAGCCTTTGATCAGACATTTTCAGCTTTGAAGGTGTAAAGAATAACATTTGGTTTGAGAAACACGAAACTTTATATTTTTTTTTCAATGAAATTTTGTTTTATTGAACATATCATAAATCATTCACTACATCATCTCATTATAGTATCTGACCCCTAACTAGGTTCATAATTTGTATCTAGGGTATCAGAAACTACGCACACACTCATTCTCACACACACACCCAGACCGAGATAAACATTTGTGGTTCACACAAATATTCACCCTCACGGGAATCGAACCCGCAACCTTACGGATGGCAGTCCAGCATGGTGACCACTTTGCCTTGGTTGTGTGTGTGAATGAGTGTGTGCTTAGTTTCTGATACTCTAGATACAAGCTTCGAGCTTAGTGAGGGGTCAGTTACTATAATGAGATGATGTAGTGAATGATTAGTATAAATCCGTAAAAAAACTTATATCTATACTAATATTATAAAGAGGAAAGATTTGTATTTTTGTATGTAACGAATAAACTCAAAAAGTACTGGACCGATTTTAATAATTCTTTTTTCATTAGAAAGCTACATTCACATTGAGTAACATAGGTTATATTTTATCCCCGTAGTCCCACGGGAACGGGAACCACGCGGATGAAACCGCGAGACGCCGCTAGTAATCAATAAAATGTTTATCTCGGTCAGTGAACGTGTAAAAGCTTGTGTTTCGGATGCCCTAGATACAGGTTATAAACCTAGTTCAGGATCAGTTGCTGTAAGAAGATGAAAAGCTATTATACTTTTATTATATTGATTATATATTAACGCTAAAAGTACAGAACTAATTACAAAAATTATATACGTACATGTATATAATTTTTGTAATTAGGATTCCTTTTCATAGGAAAAAGGTTTCGAAAAAAATGGAAGACAAGTAAAGGAATTATAGTAAAACTTGACAACAGCTTGTTTGGAAAATAATTATTCAATAATAGTTATCAAACCCGGAACCTTAATTGCAATTAAAAACCGTTGAGTAATTTAAAATATTTAAGTGAACAGACAGCGAAAGCGACTTAATTTTATATACGTAATAGCTGAGCCCCGCGGTTTTACCGGCATAATTACCGATCTCGTCGGAATTTCGGGATAAAACCTACCTACTAGCCTACGTCCTTCCCCGGACCATGAGCTACCCCTGTACTAAATTTCAAGTCAATCGGTTCAGTAGTTCTCGCGTGATGCCGTGACCAAGGGAAATAGGGATTCATTTTTGTATACACTATGTAATAATCATTCACTACATCATCTCATTATAGTAACTGACCCCTAACTAAGCTCGAAGCTTGTATCTAGGGTATCAGAAACTACGCACACACTCATTCACACACACACCCAGACCGAGATAAACATTTGTGGTTCACACAAATATTCACCCCGCACGGGAATCGAACCCGCAACCTTACGGATGGCAGTCCGGCATGGTGACCACTCTGCCATCGAGGTCGATGTAAAGATTGTAAAGAGAAATTACATTTGTAAAGCTTTAACATCGTGCAAAGCTTTCCAAGCACTTTGAAAACATGTAAAATTCAGGGAAATAAAGTACAAACAAAATTATTATTACATTCGTAGCCGAGGGTTAAGTGCTACGGTACTACGAAATGCTACGATTTACGTAGCAAACGGAACGGGCTTACTGTAGTTCGTTTGGCTTTAGCATAAATTATTGTAAGTTTTGAAATATGTATGAAAAATGTAGACGTGGTTTAATTTTAGTTAAATTTACCTAAAACAAACAGATGGTCTAATGGAGCAACATATAAAATAGGAAGTATTTGTGTTTTTTTTTTATATATAAACTTTATTTTACTTTCATATTTAGGTTGTAACTATGCAGTATATAATAAAAATATTAACTACTAGCTCTCCGCGGTTTTACCTGCATAGTTCCCGATCCCATGGGAATTTCGGGATAAAACATAGCTTATGTCCTTCCCCAGACCATAAGCTACCCCTGTACCAAATTTCAAGTCAATCGGTTCAGTAGTTTAGCCGTGAAAAGGTAACAGACAGAGTTACTTTCTTATTTATAATATTAGTAAATATTTTTATAAAAAAACTTTAAGAGATCAAATTCGGTACATTAAACTGTTATATATATTTTAATTTTATATTACTTTGTGTAAAAACGTACGAATAAAATTTATGACGGCACTTATTTTATTTCTTTTGTTTTTTATATTTTGTGTTGAAATAATACGTCTGTTAACTGTTCTTTAAATAAATTATTTGGCAAATTCAATATATTATGTAATTAGTTTTGTTTTTAAACGATTACTTATATGTTTTTATTTTATTTATTACATAACATAGTAATTTTGATTTATTTGATTTACACGAAAATTACGCACTGAAATAAAACATAAGTATCATTATTCTTGGATATAAAGAACATCCCTACCAAATTCCATCGAAATCGGTTCAGTAGTTTCTAAGTGAAAGAGTAACAAAAAATCATCCATACATCTTCACAAACTTTCGCATTTATTATTTTAGTAGGAAATCACACAAGTAATTTTGGATTAGTCAAATACGAGTATACATTTCTTTCTCCTAATAACGCCATCTAACGGGTGCTCAGTAAAGCTTCAAATCGCAACTGTTTGTGTTAAGAGTAAAACACAATGTTACACTTCACACATAGATGGCAGCACAGTGGCATAAACAAATCTTAACAGAATTTCAACCCTCCAAAATTCCTATTAGAATAAAAAAAAAGACAGACGTGTTGGATTTTTAACCGACTTCCGAAAAGGAGGAGATGCCAAGCAATCCTGTAGAACACTTCACAATGATCAATAGGTAGCACATACACAAAGGTATTAGCATCGCATAAGAGGTATATTAAATTAAATCTTTTTTATTTTATACTTTTCAGTTTTTGAAGTCGGTTTTTAAACGCAGTTTTTTTTTAATGTTATATGAATAATCCCAAAAGTAGTCGTCATGGCATGCTATGCAAATTATACGAGTAAGGGCCGATGTTTCCATCGCCAGATAACTTTTGATAAAATTGACGTTTGACAGATTTTGTATTTAAAAACTGTCAAAATTTTAAAGTTATTCGTCGAATAAAAGTTATTTGGCGATGAAAAATCAGCCCTAAAAGGTGGTATTTACGTATAAATAAAGGTTACTTATTCGCTGTCTGTTCGCTTAGATATTTTAAACTACTCAATGAAATCAATGCACAACAAAAAATGTGATTAGGAGGATGGTTTATATGTTCATTAATAAAGTTTATATTTATAGCGGTGCGGGGCAAAAGAGTGCTGGAGACCGCGCACAACCCGTCCCGTGGGACGCCCTCCCGCCAGGTGGACCGACGACCTGAAGAAGGTGGCAGGTAGCGGCTGGATGCGTAGAGCTGAGGACCGAGTGTGGTGGCGCGGAATGGGGAAGGCTTATATCCAACAGTGGATGGTTACGGGCTGACGATGATATTTGTAGTTATCATATACCTATGTCCTTACTAGTAAAAACAAACACGCCGACAAGCGTGCAAGTGTCTGTCAATCTCAAAAACCATTCACCTGATTTTAAAGTTATGGACTGCACATATTTACAAAAAATATCATATTATTAGAAAATCTGATCCAATGCGTTGTCTAGCGTTAGTATTGTATTCCAATTTACATTTGAATCACCACAAATCCGAGTTAAAACCAGCCATTATCCCCAAACAATTAAATCGAAATATCTAAACACAGTAAAATGTCACCAGAAATCAACTTTCACTAAAACCTCAAGCTGTGTTGCCAATTATAACATTTCACAATTCGTTACGGCATGGCAACACCGTCACACGATTACAAAAGTCAAAATTTCAATTACAGTTTTTTTTCTGCAAATTTTCTTACGAAACTCTACCTTAATACCTACAAAATAAGGAACACCCTTTAACAGTTACAAGTACTTAGTTTAGTTGACATTGTTGAAAAGATCATGAGTGTATTAGCTTTTGTGTGTTCAATACAATACGATTGATATGTCAACGTTATCCTTTACCAACTTAGAGAGATACTCAATCATTCAATTATAGCTCTTATTTCAAAAGCATAAGGTTGTCTGTAGTTTATTTAAGTTGAAGTTAAATTGGTATTTTTTTGCAATTGCGTTTAAAGTGCCCTAAGTACGTTGTTTGACAGAATTTATCCAGTTTTGTTCAGTAATAGGATTATAGAGATGTTTGTTTTTTGACTCATTGACGGTTTAGCAGGTGTTAATGTTTTGTTGTGAATGTAACTTGTGGACAGAACTAGTGGCTTAAAAATAACAATAATTTTACGTGAAAATAAGTTGAATATACAAAATAAAACAAAAACAAAGTGAAGTGAATAAAAAAAGTGTTTATTTATCATTATAGTGAATATATACTGCTCGTAAAAACAACTAATTGAAAGACAAACTCAGTGCATTTGGTAAAAACAAATTTATTAGTACTTTTCATAACGTTAATATTGTTTGTTTACACTTTTGAATTTCAAACTCTAACCGCTAAAACGCATCAGTGAATCAAAACATTGGAGTAGTAAATTGATACTCCTTACGTAACAAGCGACCGGCGTTGTTGGGGAACGGACGACTGGCAAGAATGACCATAGGGTTCGAAACCCGACTAAGGATTCGAGCGGATTTAGTGCTTTTATTCTACTTTTTTATTTTATTTTTTCTTTTAAATTTATGTAACTATAAAAAATATATTTTTCTTCTTTAATTTTAATAAGCACTGGCTCGTATACTCTGTCTCACCACAAGATGGCGTCGTGTGCTGGTTGTCTTCAAAAACTGCCTATTAGAGAACACCTTTCATGCTCCCAATGTAAACTCAAGTACGATCTAGATTGTGCTAATGTCTCCAGTAAAAGATTCTATAATACCATGGGACCGGAACACAAGAAAATTTGGATTTGTCAAACATGTAGATGCAATAAACCAAAATCGGATAATACTAATACGCCAATCCGGCCGCAACCAACAACTTCAATTCCATCGCTACATCAACAAAAAGGATCGTCAAGTACGAGTGAACGGAATATGAACGTTACATTAAGAAAAAGAACAAAAAATGAGAATGTCAATGATTCTATTACTTCGGATGAGGAAAGTATTTTTGGAGATACAATAAATATGCAACTCTCTGGAAAAACGACACAACCATTGAATTCGGTTACTCTTGAACAACTAGAGCAACTTTTAGATAAAAAATTTGAAAATAATAAACTATCTATCATAACAGAACTAAAGTCGATAATAATGGCAGAAGTAATAGAAAGAATAAACGACATTAAACATGAAGTAGAACAAAGCACCAACGCTATAAATATAGAACAAGAAATTCTTAGAAATAAAATAAACACAGTAAATGAACAAATTGCTGACATAGAAAACAAATACAGAGAACTGGAAACTAGTATCTTAAGCCTACAGCAAAACATTTCAGTACATGCACCAAATGTATGCATGAATACAACAATACAAACAGATGATAAAAAGATAGTTCTATATGGACTGGAGGAGACCTACACAGAAAATGAATATGAATTATACGAAAGAGTGAAAAATATATTCCGGGACATATACAATGTGAATTTAGACTTTTACATTGACGACTTAGCAAGGATTGGAAAGAAAGGTTATCGAAGGCCCATAGTAATAGAACTTTTAAGCAAAAAAATGGTAAACTACTTACTACAAAATAAATATTTACTAAAAAACACAGGAATAGCTATTACTAAATATATGAACAACCAAGAACTACAAATACAAAGAAATTTAAGGAACAAAATGTTAGAGTTCCGTAAGAAAGGCCACCACGCAATAATTAGAAACTCTTCACTCATCGTAAATGGAAAAGAAATTACCATGGATACAAGTTCTAATATACAAACGGCTACTGAGCACCAAGAAACAAACGAGTATATACATAAACAACAAAACAATGTGAATAACGAAGAAAATTGCATTATAAGAACGGAAACATTTAACTCAACTTACAACAAAAATAGCAGAAGGCCAGAAGGACGTCAAGTAACACAACACTCTTATTTTCGCAACTTTCGCAACTAAATTCATAGCTTTATATCAAAATATCCGTAGCTTTAAAAATAAGAGTCACTTAATAGAATTCGTTGTAGATACCGAAAAGATCCATACTGTATGTCTAACAGAAACATGGATAACAAAAAAGAAAATAGACTTACTTATTATACAAGGTTTTAATTTAGCGTCATATTACTGTAGAGAAAACTATGAAGGAGGAGGTGTTTGCATATTTGTTAAAAATAATATTAATTTTATAGAGCGAAAAGACTTGTTAGATTTAAGTATTGAATATATATTTGAAATATGTGCTATAGAGATAACTCAATTGGATTTGCTCATGATTGTTATTTATTGGCCTCAGAAAAATAGGCATACTGATTTATTTTTTAATTCACTAGAAAACCTCTTGAAGTATGTAGTACTAACAGATAATAAAAAGAACATTGTAATCGGAGGTGACTTTAATATAAATGTATTAGATATAAGTAACACATTAACTACAACTTTATTAGACACTAGCAGCGCCCCGCGGTTTTAACCGCGTAGTTTCCTTTCCCGTGGGAATACTGGGATAAAATGTAGCCTATGTTACTCAGGGTGAATGTAGCTTTCTAATGGTGAAAGAATTATTGAAATCGGTTCAGTAGTTTCGGAGCCTATTCGTTACATACAAACAAACAAACAAACAAACAAATCTTTCCTCTTTATAATATTAGTATAGACAATGAAAAGTTTTAACTTTTTACAGTATATTAAGGAACCCACTAGAGTTACTCCCAACAGTTCATCATGTATTGATTTAATTTTTACGAACTTCCAAAATGATTTTACAACATCTGTCCATGAATATGGTTTCTCAGACCATAAGGGCGTTGTTGTAAAAGTACCCACAAAATTAAGCGAAAACCGTGACTATTGGTATATTACGAAAAGACATTTTAATGAACAACAAATTCAAAATTTTAAATTAGAATTACAAAAAATAGACTGGAGTTTTATAATAAGTAAAGATAAAGTAATTAACGAAAACTATGAAACTTTTCACAACACAATAGATAAAATACTCGATAAGCACATCCCAAAGACAACTAAAAAAATATACGTTAAAACAAAAAAGACATGGCTCACAAAAGGAATAAAAACATCTTGTAAAAATAAACGACTTTTAAAAATATTTATCTCAAAAATTAAAAATACAACTTTAAATAATTATTATAAAAAATATACGAAATTGTTAAAAATATCAGTAGCACAATCAAAAAGGCATTATTATAAGAAAAAAATCTCAAGTTCAGAAAATATCACAAAAACCATGTGGCAAATTGTTAAAGAAAAAACAAACAAATTAAAAATTCCATCTAAAAAGAATATAACATTAAAAATATCTGATCAATTAACAGAAAATCCACACAGAGTAGCAACTGCTTTAAACGATTTTTTTACTTCAGTTGGAAATACACCAACCATATCACCAAGCGGCTCTATTAATATTCAACCAATCGGTCGACCTGTTATTAACCCTTCAGAAAACTCTATTTATCTGCAACCTGTAAATCCGTTCGAAATCTTAAATATTATACGTAATTTAAAAAACAAACGCAGCTCTGGATTTGATGATATACCGCCCCTGCTTATAAAGAAATGTGCTGAAGAACTAACTACACCACTTGTTTTTCTTATTAATCAATCTTTTCAAGAAGGAACAGTCCCAGACATTCTGAAAACATCTGTAATTAAACCTATCCATAAAAAAGGTGACCAAACCGATTGTAATAACTACAGGCCTATTGCAATTCCATCTACTTTTGCTAAAATCCTAGAAACTGCAATGTCTAAGCGTGTTATCTCATTTTGCGAAAAATACAAAATATTTTCTGAGAATCAAAACGGTTTTAGAAAGAATCACTCAACTACACTAGCCGTATACAAATACATTCAAGAAGTTTTAAATATTTTAAATAACAAAAAGTATGCCATTGGCTTGCTACTTGACATGAGCAAAGCTTACGACCGAGTCTCACACAATATACTTTTAAATAAACTCTCAGGAATCGGCATCAGGGGTATCGCACATAAATGGTTTGCATCATACTTACATAACCGCAGTCAGTATGTCCAGGTACAGCATCATGACAATAAAACTGGTATAATAACACAAATTTCCTCAAATAAATCAACAACTAAACACTCCATACCACAGGGTAGTGTTCTAGGATGCATGTTATTCCTCATATATATAAACGACTTACCAAATTCACTTAATAACCACAGTATTTTATTCGCAGATGACATTTCGATAGTTTTCCCTTGCGCAAATATATCCCATTTAAAATCAGACCTAGACACTACACTAACTAATGTTAAAAACTGGTTATCAGATCACAATTTAAAACTTAATCTCTCCAAAACAAAACTTATGCAATTCAGACCCTACCAAAAGCAAAAATTAAATATTAATTACAATTTCGAAGACTCTCAACTAGAATGCGTAGACACCTTTTCTTTACTAGGAGTAACAATAGATTCTAACATAAACTGGAAAACACATGTTCATAATTTGGTTAGCAAGCTTTCTAGATTTACATATGCACTTACTGAACTAAAAAAGTCCACTGACCTAGACGCGGCTACCACAGCCTATTATGCATATGCACACTCAAGGCTCTCATATGGAATATTGTTATGGGGTAATAGCACCGATATTCAAAATCTATTTAAAATACAAAAGAAGTGTATCAGAATACTTACCAATATTAAATCTATTGAAAGCTGTAAGCCTCACTTTATTAAATTAAAAATCTTAACATTGACATCTATATATATATTAGAAGTATGTACTTTTGTAAAAAACCACCCTACACTATTTGTACTATCAAAGGATACCCATACGCATTCACGTAATCTCCGCTATAACAATAGACTAGCCGTTCCCTCATCAAATCTATCTATCTTCAGTTCAGGTCCACTTACAATGTCCGTTAAAATATATAATAAAATCCCAAAAACCATTTTGGATATAAATGAACCGCGTAAATTTAAAAATAAGCTCAAAGAATTTCTTGTCAACAAAGCTTTCTACACATTACAAGAGTTCTTTGAGTCCACTTCACGATTCAAATAAATTTCTAGTTTTGTAAAGTTTTATAAATTCCTTGTTATAATTTCTTGTTTTAATTTTTTTGTTTTGTGTAAATTTTATTAATTGTTTTGTTTCATATTTTATTTTATTTTGTAATTAACAAGTTAAGTATGTCCTAAAATTATAAGTAGTAGAACCTAATTTTCTTGTAGATTTTATAAGTACTTACTATTGTGTTTGTACCTAAATGTGAACAACTAGATTTTAAGATTATTGTTGCAGTGCCCAAACCGGGCTTCATGTTGATCCTACTAATACTTTGTACCTAACACCTGTGTATACACATGAAAGCAATAAATTATTTTGAGTTTGAGTTTGAGTTTGAGTAATAAGTAAGATTATGTTACTCTCAGTTATTATAACTTGATATTATTATTCTTTAGATAGCTGCCATAGTTACTAAAGTTCAATTAAACGGTACTTGAATTAGATAGCTTAATAAGTAATAGATTACTTTGTTAGATTAGAGTTTAGACAAAGTACTTTAGGGAAGTAAGTAAGTTTACTTAAGGACCTATTTCACGACGACGTTACTCACCAAGTAAAGTTAATTTTGTCTCTTTCTTACTTTATATCAAGTGACAAAGACAAAATATGTAAGTAGCTATTCGGAAAGTTACTTGAAAATGGTGAAATAGGCCTTAAGTGTAAAACTTTTGAAAAGTGACGAAGGTTTTTCTACTGTGACTGTACATAATGTTGCTTCGACATATATAGGTATATAGAAATTGGGCAACGTTTTTCAAAATTTTCACGTACCTATGTATACCTAGTTAATTGGGTATTCAAACTCAAATAGAAATTGGAAAACCTTTATTCAAAATTTTACGCAAACGAGTAGGATGTTACTTATAGATTTAAGAAAACCTCAAAAAAGATTTTAGTACCAAGCAAACCTCAAAATCCATTAATTTCGAGTAGTCCCATTATATACCATATACCTATTAAGCGGTATAGGCCGAACAAAAGGCACAGACGCGGTGACACATGCAACCACAGACAATAAGATATGATATGTAGCTGCGATCGCACATCTGCCGCGAATACCATAAAAACTATACAATTCGACCAATATAAAACGACATATCAAACTTTGAAACCTTCTTATAAACGTATGTCTTATTAAACTGGTAGTTTTGTATGACACGGGCCACAGAAAGTTAATAAATATGGTTAAATTTAAGCGATTTTTGAGTGGTCCAGTGGTTTTAATGTGGTCTGACCATTGTCATAGATTAGATAGATGAATACTTCGCGACAATAGTTTGGTTTGGCCTTTTTAAGGAAGGTTTTCTGTGATCAGGCTTTTTTAGGCACCGTCTTTTTAAGTTGTACTAAGTTCTAGTGACTTGTAGCAAGTTTCACTCAGAAAAACTTTAAGAAAAGCTCTGTTTTCTCTCTAACTAGTTTTTTTTCTAGATTAAATCCAATTTCCATTTTAAGTATTTTGGTTCATATCATCTTTAAAGTACAAGCCTCAAAAAAGCTATCGATATATCAAAAGGTAAGCTACGATGAATCCCTATTACCCTTGGTCACACAATAACTTGAGAAGTAGAGAAAACTGAAACTGAATTAACGTAAACAAAAGGATTATCCAAATAAAATAAAATAAAAGAATATTTTGGGAAATCTATGGGAAATTTGGACCCGTGCAAAGCCGTGTCGGCCGCTAGTTATAAAATAGATAACAAATGATTTGTGTTCAATTTCGGTGTGAAGTGTTCCGTGAACGCTTCTAGTAGGGAATGTTCAATTGAAGGGGACGTATATGAACTTATTGCGGGAATATTGTGCTATATAGTTAGTTTTTTTACTAGCATTGTATGGAAATATACGAAACCATGTAAGATTTTGATTAATACATAGTTTCTTAATTTTATATTCGGCTGCTTATCTCGTAGTATTAACTGACTTGAGTGTAGGTTCTAATATTATTAGCGAGAGTTACTTGACAACTAAGTAGTAATCATTCTTTAAGGATCAAAAGCTATATTTTCTAAAAAGAAAGCTTTGTTATGCCAAATTAGCGTAACTCGCGGTCTGCAATCGATGACTTGTTTGACATTTCTATCTTTAGATTTTTTCTCCGTGACCATCAAAAATGTTTTATAAATACCGCGAATATACTCTTATGTCGGTTTATAGTAGTTCCACTTCAAAAACGTAAGTAATTACAAAAATAAACACTTAAGGTATCAATGCTGACACAAGCACACCAAAAAAAGTGCTTCAAACCGCATTCATACAAATCGTCACTTCGTCAACCGTTTTGCGACAAAACCTATTTAGAGCGGTCTCACTTTAACTTATTTTACAACAAACATACGTGTCAATTTATAATGGTATTGTTATTTGGCGAAAAGGTGCCGACACTCCACAACTTTTGACGTTATGCCGACTCGCTTTGCCGACAAACGAAACTGTCAGCTCCGCCCATAAAATTGTCGCATTCAATACATTCCCAACACATTGTCTATTGATACTTGGAGGATTGTAAATTAGATTAAAAGTTCGGTCAACATTTGATGTGGCGAATTTTTGTTTGATTTTTGTGTAGATACAGGTACTTAGTGTGTGATGGTACCGATTCACCGTGAGAGGGCGTTTGGACATTCAGTTGTTTGGTGATTGAAATGTGCGCTTACGCCGACACTGTGATGAGTTTGTTACAGTAGAAAAAGTATAAAGTCATATTGTGTCATTGTAATTTTAAAGCCATCGATAAGTGGGCTATCCAACACTGAACTAATTTTGCAATTAGAACTATAGTTCCCATGACTAACGCGTAAGCAAACAAACATATAGTCTGCAGTTTTATAATATTTACTATAATTATTAAGTCACAGATTAGAGCTTGCCTAATTTTTGTTTTGTCTAGCTATAAATCGTAAACTAGGTACTTATAAGGTGGTAAAGTGATCCAGCAATATAGCCATTTTTATACTTTTAGGTTTAGAGGAGTGTCAGTATTTTATGTCACGCGACTACCATCAGACCTTCACAACCCAGAAGGCTGTTATATCGCCTTCATACTATTCCACATACATATCACTGTACATATAACAACTAACAATTGAATAACTCGTATATATGCGGATCTCTTTGTAGAGTTTGTTTGTCTGTTCACTTCACACCTTGTGACAGACAAACAGACATTATTGTTTCGCATTTAGAAACGGAGTTTGCCAAGCGTGAGTTGCCATTTTTTTCTATTGCGCGTTTGGCGTCTTTGCCGACATATTGACATAACTCTAACAAGCTGAGTTTCGTGGTTTGACTTGTATTTGTTTGTTCAACTAAAATGTGTATAGGTATCGGTCTTATGTAAGAACTAAGGAGAATTGAGGAATATATTTACTAAAGAAAAAAAAATAAGGACAGGAAACTCTTGATCAACTTTTACAAACAAAAATTGCATCAAAGTTGGTTCATTCTTTTAGCAACTATAATTACAAACATCCAAATACACACGCATCAAACTTATATCATAATAATTATTATGATATAAGTAAACCCCTTTGCTTCGGAAGTTAAAATATAAATTATATAATTGATTTTAAACCCATCAATCATAAGTAAACAAGTCTACGAAAACGTAGTATAAACAACTGTATAATACAATCTTTTATTAGTTAATTTTGATTGAAATGTTGGTATTGAAATTATTGTTGTTAAGTTCCTATTACGAGTATTGTAACACCTATGTACCTACACTTAGCAAGCAATAAAGAATTTTGATTTGGATTTTGAATGGTCTCACTGCAGGGCAAAATGCCTCTCCGTCACTGATGATATTACTCATGGAAAAGATAACTAGGCATCTCTTTACGGAAGTCCTACGGTGACTCGCTGATCTTTGTTTTGTGTTATATGTTTTATTAATTTATGTTATTTGTCTTTGTATGTAAGTCTAATATGTGTAGATACTAGCAACTTAAGTGCTTTGGCATGCTGTAAGCTTATTGTTGATTTTTTTTATAATAAATAAATCTGTGATATTACTAGTGAATGTTCAATGCATGTAGCTAGATGATCTATTGATCATTATGATCAACGATTTATGAAGCAAAATTAATAATTTAAAGCGTCATTGGAGAAATTGTTTAACTTACACAAGTAATCAGTATTAATGTTCAATGTTTACTTACAATCAAAGTTGGTGCGTTCAGCGTCCTTGAAATTAAGATAAATTGAGAATCCACCGAGATATATATTATATATTTATTTTGACTTATTATTTTATTTATTGGGAACTAAAAACATGTTTATATTGTTAAAATATATTTATATATTAGTTAGAGGATTGATTGCACTTTCACTATTTCTTCATTATTCACTTATAAATAGATAATAAGGTAAAACTAACGTTTCCAAAATTACTACAATGTTCATTTATTACTTAATTGTATTATACAATAAACTGATCATAAAATAATCTGTCAGTTTGAGCAGCTATTGTGTCTTGAGGTCACGGGTTCAATTCGCGATAAAATCAAATATAATTTGTTACGTTTTTGTTTTTAGAAAACTACTTACATATTTTCCGTGGTTGGCCTTTAGCTTATGCCATGGTGGGCATGGTCAATATGGTGATGCGATGCCTGTTATACGTAAGGAAGCAATCCTTACGATAATATAAATAGCTCAAGATAAGTATTTTTCTTAGTGTGAAAGAATTTGCCAAATTGAATGAAGAAATTGAAAGAAAAAGTCAGAGAGGGCCGTTAGTAAGAAATAACTATACTTACGTGATTTTTTAATTAGTTATACCTAGCGGCGCCCGCGGTTTCACCCTCGTAGTTCCCGTTCCCGTAAGAATATGGGGATAAAATGCTAGAAACCTTCCCAGTGAATCATTCTATCTATTTAAACAAACTGCATTAAAATCCGTTGCGTAGTTTTAAAGATCTAAGCATACATAGGGACATAAGGACATACATAGGGACAGAGAAAGCGACTTTGTTTTATACTATGTAGTGATAGTGGTTTCTGAATTGGTATATTATTTCTGCAATTCCTAAAAAGGAATAAAACCAGTATACATTATCACTATTGTTTATAATGCTGAGAAAAGTATTAGGAACTTTTTAAATAAACCAAATGTACACAAAATCTAAAATAATAATACCCTATAACCCTACGTCGCCACCCTCAGTAAGGGGAGGCTCCTCCCCATTTGACCCTCGTGTAAACGCCATTAGTGGGGTTCGATTCCCGTCGCGCACCGCTTTGTGGTCACGATTTGGTTTTGGTTTTATCTTCTCTTGATTGTTAGGGGACTTATTTAAGTGGGATTTTGGAGAAATGAAACTTTTATTTTGTTAACTGTTGGATATTATTTTTATTTTAATGATAAAACGTTCTTTATACGAACTAGTGACGTAGTTGGTAGGAACCCCGCCTGTTGTGTTATAGATAACGGTTTCGATTCTCACCCAAGACAAATAATCGAATATTATTCCTTTAGGATTGGGTATCTACTCCATTTATTAACGGTTATAATATAAACACGTTACAAACTATGTCCCATTTACTGGAGTGTCCAGCCTGCCCGAATTCCTGTACTCTTGAGGTCCTCATGTCCTGCCAGCCTAACGCCATTGAGGTGGCCTCTCACTGGAGCCCCATTATTTAAGTTTTGTCCATCGACGCGAAGAAGAAGAACACGTTAGGACAAATAAGTGCGTAGCAGTAACAATTGACGCAAGTGTAACCACAACCTTAACTACACCACAGTTAAAATCTGCGTCATCTGTAAATTACAATATGGAAAAAAATCTAATCGCACAAGAAAAAACAGATCACATATAACTTGTCACTAGAATCTAACATACTAAATTAATAAATAAAAATAATACCTACCTGGAAATAGATCGCATGATTTTGAAAAACAAAGATCCAAATCTACATTGTACTATACTTACTACTACTAAAAAATCCTTTCGTCCTGTTACATTCGGTTAAAATTACAAATAATCTTCGCAGGATTTAGAAAAACAAATATTCTAACACTCTAGGCTTAAAGAAAGATACATTCCGTTAAAATTACAAATAATCTTAATTTTTTCTAACTAAGAATTCATAAGTATTTTAAAATAGTATCGTCCTATATTACCCGAAGTGGTGGCGTCAGTGAGTCTCTCGTTTTATGAATGGAGTCTGTTCAATGAAGGTTTGACGCGTTGGATTTATGGCCGCCATTGTCTATGCCAGTTATGAGGTTAGCCATAGATTGTAGACCACACAGGGTATCGCGAATCGTTTTTACAGGGTGTTCGTGAAATTGTTAACGAAGTTTTTCTTTTCGTTTTATGAAATGGTAACTTTTTATTTTTTTAAACTATATCGTTCCTAGCCATTGGCGAAAAGCTTATCTATTATCGAATTTTGAAAATATTTTTTACAAGGTTTATACATATGTCTCTGTAATCCCTAAATAGGTGTACCAGTATGTGACGCACTTATCAACGATTCAATTATTCTTACTGAATTTATTGAAATAAAAATTTTCATAAATATAAAGTTAATACTATGCATGGTTAGATATTCGTTTAATTTCCCACGGTAGCAAGCAGGGAAACTGACTGTATTAGTTTAAGTATATTAAGATTTTGAATGAAAATATCAGACTCAGTTCATAATACAAACACCCTGTGGAACTCTAGTTAAAACATTCCATAGAAGACGTTGCACAATTTTACGACAAGCATGATAATCGGGAGCCACAATACTCATACAAAACTACTACAAAAAACTATCTTATAAAGTTGTCACGCTGTACCGAAATTTCGCTAAAAGGTCTTCTCTCCTTTCAAACGTTAGATTTATACGATTTTTATAAGAAATTAACTTTTATAAGAATCGAACCATGGAGTTATTATTAGTTATAGTGAATGAATTGTGGTTTTATTTGTTATGAATGAAACATAATGTTGGATCTACCTACAACGTTGAAGTGGTATTAAGTTTAATAAAATAACTGTGCGTATATAATAAAATAAAGTTTTTAACTTATTTCTATAGTGGTTGGTCGTCCTAGTGGACGAAATTCGATTAGTTGACACTAATTTGATGTACGAGTATTGCTTTCTTTTTAGTTTTCGCGAGGTTTTTGTTTGATCTTCTCTTAATTGTTTTGTTTTTTTGAGCAAAGATTAAGTATATTTCTTTCTTTGACTCTACACTGGATCCTTCAATGAATTTGAGTCACTATTATTTTTTTAATTCTATGAATGGATTTTAGATCCATATGGTGCGTAGTTTTGTGGTTAATGGCGATGTGTGATATGTGCGTCAAAAATACAGTCTCCAAGGACTAATTATAAAACTAAAAACTCAATATAATGAATGCATATGTCTTTTGTGAATGAAAATAGTCAATGGACTATTTTCATCTTTTGACTTGAATCCATAAGATTTTTTCAAAATTCAAAATTCTAAAATTATTTATTCAATTAAGGCCTCAATGAGGCACTTATGGAGGTCACTGAATCTATTACTAACCACTCAATACGGCTAAGCACTTCAAAAATTGTCCTAGCCTCGTCGATCTTATAACAATATAAATATTATAACGGTAGTCCCTCGTATCAATCAATCGCTCCCATGATCTTGAGGCGGGATTTACAACAAGACGCCAAATTACAAGGAATTCAACAAATACTTGACGGCACTTGACGAATCGATTTCTTTATAAAGATTTTGGTATCAAACAGTTTAAGAAACTGGATAAAATTGAGTGTAACGAATATTTGAAAAGAAATATTTTAAAGAAAAATATAATTAAATAAAATACTGTTGGTTAAAGTTAAGATGAAAGTAAATTCGCGGAATTTCCACAGTACCTACTTATGTCCAGTTTGTACCCAAGTAAAACCAGGGCAATTCGCTTAAATATCATGTATCAAAGCCTTTGATTACTGCTCGCGCTATACTCGATAGCGAAACCCTTTATTGAAAACCTTTCGAAATTACGGCCACTGATATATATACCTACTTGTAAATAATAATCAAGAAATAGCTAGAAAAAAATAAGTTCATAATAAGTGAAAGTTGCAATTAGACCTAACTAATTTAATAAGGGTGTTGACTACCTTTAACGTCTCTCCATAATGTTAGTACGATAACCGGGATCGAACGGCTCCACGTGCCTTTTGAAGTCCCGAAACGCTCATGAAATTAAAAGCCACTGTACACCACTGTAACGGCATCCCATCAATATTATGTCTGTGCCAGACGTTGCCTAATCGAATAGATTATAAGTAGGTAAACCTCAGTTAATACTGGGCTATAAAAGCTTCTCTAATAAGTAAAATAAGAACTACAAAAACATCATTTATCGAAAAACAAGATTCAACATCGATCCATCAAACGCGACACCAATTTTTGTCATATCCAAACGAATTCAGAATCAAAAACGGTTCGCGTTCTCAATCAGAGGATATTGTTATATTCGAGTGGATAGATTTGTTTGTAGATCATCCATTTTGTGGTGAATTGTTCGCTTTTTATTGAATTAAAATCCGGGAAACTGTGTTATGGTCTGTGATGTGACTTGATTGATATGTGATACAATATTGGGGGTAGATTTTTTGATCAATAGACGATTTGATTTAGATTTGATGTTACTTGGGGACTTCTACGAGTGGTCCGACCGCGGGCGAGTTAGCGATGAACTATCGGCAATTTACTCGCCGAAGAAAAGGACAGTGAATCTACCTTCCGTGTAAACAAAAGAGATATTTTATACATATAATAGCGGTGCCCCGCGGTTTTACCCGCGTAGTTCCCGTTCCCGTAGGAATATGGGGATAAAATTATGCTAAAAACCTTCCCACTGAATCACTCTATCTATTAAAACAAACCGCATCAAAATCCGTTGCGTACTTTTAAAGATCTAAGCATACATAGGGACATAAGGACATAGGGACAGATAAAGCGACTTTGTTTTACACTATGTACTGATTTTATTTATACTCGCCTGTTCACACCGCCATCAAGTAACTATTAATATATGCATCTATTTCGTTTACATGGAATGTACTTTACTGTCCTTTCTTGGGCGAGAACTCGCCGATAGTTCATCGCTCACTCGCCCGCGGTGGAACTACTGCCGTCTTGATTGCGTACGATACTTGTGTGACCGCTGCTGATGAGAAAATGACTGACATATCTTATCCAGCGATATCTTATTAATTTGCCTACAAACAGTTTTTATATGTTTTTTAAAGTTAATTAAGAATACTGCTACAAAGCTTTACTTTTCCTATTCTTTTTAAATCACAGACGTATAAAAGTAGATTCTCTCGTGTTTACTCAGGGATAATTAAAACGGGCAAGGAGAAGAAATACAGAATTAACTTTTGTTCAAACTTATATCTTATTTAATTTGAGAAACTTAGCGCATCCTTGATCCATAATTCCATATACTTACTTACTATTTTAAATACTTATTGCAATTACAATATTATCATGTTCTTCGAAATCACGTTAACCAAAGTATAATTTAACAGAACAGAACTTTATTTTTAAGTACCTTAGATATAGCCGTTTTTGGGTGTTATCGTTTAAACTAATTCAAACATACAACTTTCTATAAAGCCAAACCAATTTCCCAAACTTTATTTCAATAACAATTGCTTCCCTAGAAAATTAATTTCCCGTCACCCCATCCAGTAATAAAATTGCCAACTCTCCCATAAACCGTTTGGTTAACAATATCTAACAATACTCCTTATATACGAGACCTAATGCTACGTCACTGCGCGTGGTTTTGCAACATACCGCAGAGACCATTCTATGCCACAGACCATTAAAACAAACAGCCTCGCAGCTGCACCCGGGCCCACTCGAGCGAAACGATCGGCCCCCGGCACCGCCCCCCGACCACGGACAAAAATCAACATAAATAACAATATACACCCCTATCTCAGACACTATGACAACATCAACATAACAAAACGTCATATCTATATGTCAAAATGTATTGAAAATTAGTTCTTGAGGTGGAAGAGAATAAAGTTCAAGTTGCTGTAAAGCTTTTGGAGATAGACAAAAACTTCGATACAACTTAAAGTGTGCAACAATTGAAAAATATTTCTCGTCTCTTTCGTCCATTCAACGTCCCTCCGGTTTCGGGTGCTTTTATTAAATTTATTGTTAAACGAATGTATATAAAAGTTGTTGAAATGTGATGGGGTCCTAGTCTGTGCTCGGACGCGGTACATCGCTGACAACATGTTCCCCTCAAGTTTTTCAAGGATATTCCGACCTTGGGACGCTAGTGATACTAAACCTCAAAATATCAGTGAAATAACAACCTTGGGTGACACCATGAAACTCAAAAAGAAAACTTCGGAAGAGAAGAGAGAAAATCGTTTAAGAAAAATTCGTGGTACTTTCAGAAAATCTGAGAATCTTCATCAAGACGCCACTGTATCGACAACTACAGGAGATGAAGAAGAGAAGAAACTAGCTGCAGAATCACCTGTTGCGAGTCTCACTCAGTATTGCGATAGAGTTCTGCAAACAGAAAGAATAGACATCAAAGAAACACAGAAGAAGAAAGAAGAAATTAAAGTTATACCTGAAAATCAGACATTACTTCCAACGATGCCTCTGCCATACGGACATACCTACATGCCTGAATACCTACCAACATCAGACATAGCTCAAGCTTTAGGAGTGCCTCCAACCGACCCGCTACTTCTCGAATCCTTAGCACAAGGGTATGCAATGGAACTAGAATACGCTAGAATAATCCAACAAGAGAACGAAGCAAAAATACTGAACGCCCGTAAACAGAGGCCTAAGAAGTACAAATGTCCTCACTGCCAAGTCGGGTTTTCTAACAACGGCCAATTGAAAGGTCATATCAGGATACATACGGGCGAAAGACCTTACAAGTGCGATGAGAAAAATTGTGGTAAAACATTTACAAGGAACGAAGAATTGACCAGACATAAGAGAATTCATTCAGGAGTTCGTCCGTTCCCTTGCCCTACTTGTGGAAAAAAGTTTGGACGAAGAGATCACTTGAAGAAACATACAAGAACTCATTACGTGCAAGCTGAGAGAATGATGCCAGTTTTCGTGCCTTTGTCTGCCGTGCCTCATGTCGGGTTTCCGTATTTATATGGTTATTGAAGTGTTTTGAAGTATTTTGTGGATTCAAATTGTAATAGCTAACTTGTATTTTAGCGGTGTATGGCCAAGTTTGAGTAACTTAAACTAGTAATTCTTTAAATTCGGCGAATAAAGTTTTAATTATTCATTAAGTTACCTTGGAGGTCGTAACTTTCTTTGTAAGCTTCTTCAAGAAAATGATCTCTTCAAAATGATTTGGAATGAATTATTGTATTACTTTTAATTAAGTACTTAAATTCATCTTTTAACTACGCTAACTAGAATTATAAGTAAGGTCATAAGTTTGATTCCGTTTTTTTATACCTGCACCACATCTAATAGGTTACGATTTTGTCAATTAAATAGTCAATTTATAATAGGGATACGATTGTAAATTTGTAAATACGTCCAAGTTTGTACATAGTATTTTAGCATTCATAGTTTTAATTAAAATAAAATAACACATTTATATAAACATTGAAGAAACATGTTTGACTGTTTGATAAAGATTGATAATAAATATATTTTTATGAATTTTATTTTTGGATTTTATTGCACATATTTAAAGGTAAAACTAAGTAAGTACTTCCTTTCCCACTTTGAGATAAGGACCAAGGTCTAGTGTCATTCTGAGGGTGATGTACTTTGATATAGATAATCGTAAGTACCTATTATTTTATATTACGCCTTGATATACTGCATATTTATCTAGTACACACCGAAGTGAGTTTTGGGTGATTATTAAAAGAGAATAAAATTAAAAGAGAGATCAAATTCGGAGGGCACGAAAAGCCGTCGGTCCCGGTTTTCGTACTAACATCATCGACAGTCGTTACGGGTAGTTAGACCCCTCAAAAGTCTAACATTTGGTTTAACTAAAAAATTTCGTATAGCCCTCTGGGTTGTGAAGGTCTAATGGCAGTCGCTTCACGTAAAATACTGACATTCCGCCAAATTTGGTTAAACTGAAAACCGACCCCAAAGAGACATGGGATAGAGGTTCGGAAATGGAAATTAAAAGAGATCAAATTGCAGGACACACAGCTATGAAAGAATCAGAGAGTCGCAGCCGAAGCAGCGGATATACCCCGTTCACAGCTGCTAGGCCCTCATGGGCGCAGGCGAGTACGCCCCAGGGGTTTTAGTGGGTATGACCTCCACCGCTACATCTTGGTGGAGGGTGAGTCCCACATACCCGGCCGCTCCATCAGCGGGGATGCCTCAACGTATTTTTAAATAAATTACACACAGCTACACTCCTATTGGTCTGCTCGTAGAATAATTTAAGCTTTTTCTAAGCTGGTAAATGCTTTCGTACCTTCCGGCACTTTGCGTGATGTAGCCCAACCTACCCTTTTTTGATAAGTGCGAAAACAATTCATAGTATTGTTCACGCATCTACTGCGTGATGATCTGTTGACTGGTTGGCGGAAAGGGAGCGGCGCGGACGGCCGCCCGACACACCTTCACTTCGGACCGAGGCATCGCCGGGAACGACTCACGCGTTTTTAAACTTTATCTTATATCCCCCGGAACGGCATCTTGTAATATCAAGAAATACAACAATTATTCATACAGTCCACTTCTATCATTTAAAGTCCCAATAACGACCCTTAACAGTATTCCATGGAACACTATTTTTTCAATTCTAACCTGACATTAACGACAATAACCAAAGAAAGTTCAACTACTTATAGAATATTAGGTAAGTTTATATATTTAAAGACTTCTACCGTAATATTATAAAGAGGAAAGATTTTATTGTTTGTTTGTTTGTAACGAATAGGCTCCGAAACTACTGGACCGAATTCAAAAGTTCTTTCACTAATGGAAAGCTAATTTATCAGTGCGAGACATAGGCTATATTTTATCCCCATTTTCCCACTAGAACGGGAACTACGCGGGTGAAACCGCGAGGCGCTACTAGTCTTTTATAAGCTCTTTTACATTTTAAAGTGCTTCTTGATCCAAACTGAATAAATGATGGATTTATATTTTTACTACACAAATGCGCTTATGATTCCTTTGGACCTTCCTCAGTAGGTCACCTGGCTGCGAAAATGGCCGCTGGTCGCTATGAATTACAGCCCCTTGCAACCTCTTGCTAACACCCCTAAATAAAGGTTAAGTTAACAAGAGGTTCAAGGAATGAACAGGAAGCCAAACCAAGAAGAATAGTAGGCATTTCAATAAAATCTATACTTTTGATTTCTTAAAAAAAAGCGATCGCCTTCTAAAATTCTGTATAATCGATCAATCATTCGATTCTAAATCGATCTTTATAAAAGCAAATAAAATACTCTATGGCTAAGTATCTACTTCCGGTATTGTATCAATGAATGGAAGTTAAAAAAAACTGCAACAATTTAAAGAAAACAATTTGTATGAGAAAAAAAAGTAAAATGTTTTGACTTTTACGTCTTTTGATTGTAACGGACACTTGGGCGTTGAATGGAGTTTCGAGAAATTGTTATTGATGTTTAATTACATAGGGCCTATTTCACGATCTTCATCGATCTTGATATAAAGTAAGAAAGTGACAAAACTAACTTTACTTGGTGAGTATCGTTACTTGTAGGTCGTGAAATAGGCCCTTATTGTTGACTAGTTGTGCCTCGCGTAATGGAATGTTTCCTATGCATTGGGCAAGCGCTAAGCGCGGTGATTACGTTTATTCCTTCTCACTGTACAATAGAGCTTATGTAATCGGCAAGGCAGGCAATCTTTTGCTAGGCAGTGAGATCTTACAAACCAATACTATGCTTTGCTTTACGTTATGTGCAAAATTTCATAAGTTAGTTATCAGCAATGCCCGCTGTTTCATCTTGTGTTAATAACCACACAATAAAACACTGTCTTAATGCAAAAAAAAAAAAAAACAGATTCGTAGCTTCCAACTCTAGATTAGCGCGTCTTAACAAACACTCTTCACCTTCTTAAATTGGTTTTTAAATTCTACAATTTACAACTAACAATTAACCACCAAACGTTTCCATTTACGCAAAACATTTGCAAATTAGTTACTTTCCCACGGGTTTGTTTGCCCTAAATATTATTAAGACATTATTGTGCAACATCCGATGTCCTTCCGTTACCCAGCGGGGTATACGGACATTTAATTTTACTTTTGTAATTATAACTGGCTGTATAGATCCGGTGACAGTCGACCAAAGACATTTTGTTTACCTTTTTGCAGTCGACACTCAGCATGTTGTCGTTAATAAATTATTGCGATCATTTTAAAGATTCACTTTTATGTTAATATGGGTGGATTCTGTTGGCAAAATATTAATGAATAATTTATCTTCACTAATATTGAGAAATGTTGGCAAGCAAAACGATCAACTTATGTAATTAAAATAAACCATTGAACAAAGGGAACAAACGTTTTTAGTGATCTCTATGTACTTAGAGTTTTAATTAAGTTGTTTTGTCCAAGATGTAAAAGATTTTTTGTTTTAAATTTTGGCTTTCGACGGTCCACATTTATAAAAAAAATGACCAAAACGTGATCTTTTCAGTTGTTACAAAAATGTAGTAAAAGACTTATAGGTACGACGAGTAAAGGGTAGGAGGTAAAGGGATGGAGAGATTATATTATGAATTCGCGTCAAAATATTCAATCTTTTAGAACCTATTTCCCACGATCACAGCTACCTAAACGGTGCAACAAACAGATAAAAAGCCGATCAAACATGGGCAGGATGGTCAATAAAAGAAAAAAACATTCATAATCTCTGGACAAACATAAAAAATATCATTTTCGCTTCAACCCGCCTACAATCTTAACAAATTTGCTCAATGGATTATAATTTATTGGTTTTATCAAACGCGTAGGTCGTATAAATCGGTTAGTCAATAAAAAACTGATTTTTATGTTTGCCTTTTAACAGGTGGTGTGTCGTGAATAGGATGGACTAATGTGGGATATGAGAAAATTAATGACACTCAGAGTAAACATTTGTTGTCTATGGATATGAATGAAAATAAAAAATAGAGGTTTGGATAGCGTTGCGTTGCGAGTTTTTTGAGGCGACTAAAATAAGTCAAGTTTGGGAAAAGTAAAATAAAGTCACATTTTATAGGGTATCATGTGAAAACTTATTGATCAGCTATCAAAAAATACAATTTGTAAGGATACTAGATTTATTATTTTCGAAACAATTTAAGAGATTTCTTAAATTTAATTGGACTGTCATCAATTCATTATTTTTATTTGTGTAACATATTACCGTGAATTTTTGAAAGTTTTCTTTCACACAATTATAAAAAGCTTTGGCAAATCAATGGGTGTGAGCCCGTGCGAACCCGGAGCGGATCGCTAGCTAGCTCTGGCTATTATATAATAAAGAAAATACCAGACTACGATTAACCTTGGGACAGTTAATGACAAATGTCATTTACATTTCGATATGAATATCAAATAGGAAGGTCAAGGTTATACATGAATATATTTTACTAATCAATGCAAATAAGTATTATGTATTAAAATAAGGTACTTACATATTTTTATTTGTAAAACTAGTTGTGGTACTGGATTTATTCGCGAAATTTCTTTCTTTTTTCTATAAGTTAGAAGTTTAAATAGTCCTGTAGAGTTCTATAAAAGTCCCTCAATCACTGATGCTGTTAGTATACTACTCGTATACGCATATTGTGTTACGTATTTTGCTAAAGAATATAAAACTAAACGTAATTACCATTCTTACATAATGTGTAAGTGATCTCAATCCCAAGTCGTGTTTGGAAATATTATTTTCTTATATCATTGTGATCAGGAATTGAAAGAATTGAAAGTTTACAAAAAATATTAGATTCTCATCCTTTGTCTAGTATCTATGGTTGTAAACTTAACTTAGTTTGGAAATAGATGGTGTAATACTAATAAATAAGTGTTTGGATATTAAAAATAATTAAAAAATAAAGTAGGTTCCTTACTGTAATGGAAGACTTTTTGTATGCGGTAGTGCGATGTTTGTAAGTACCTACTCTCATAGATGGACAGTTTTCTATTCTGCAATTACTTAGACCTTTCTAATTTAGATCCTTCGTGCAAGCCTTAGGTGCATCTTGAATGCGCTAATCTCTTCTCCTCAGTAGAAGCTGCACACCACAATATGAAAATATATTTTTTGCATTGATAACTTGTTTATTGAATAAGGTTTTAATCATCATGCGTATTACGAATTTAACGGGAGACAATCAGTGGGGCACAGAAAATTGTGTTATAAAAATGAACAGTTTTTAAGGTGTCTGTCCAGTCATGGGAACCCGGTCAGGTGGTTCACGCCTTCACGTACGATTGTATCGCGCTACCTGAAGTTTATGAGCTATTTGTACTGTCACCATGGTTTACAATTATAGATGGACATTAAAATTAGAATGAACAAAATTTTGAGGTGACTTAATAAGTTTTTTTTTAAATCTAGCATCTGATGGAAAGCGATGATACAGCCTAAGATGGAGCGTGCTATAATTTATAACGTGCTAATTATACGTTCCTAACTACTTAAGTAATATTTGTACAGTTTTTCATTATGTTTGAATGTTTATTCGATACAAAACTTGTATATACGAGGGGGGGTCAAAAAGTTCGCGGAACGGAGGGGAAGGGGGGTGAAATAAAATACTGTACTATTTTTCTTTTTCAATATATTCCCCCTTAAGTCGAATACATTTTTCAGATCTCTCTATTAACTTATTAATACCGTCGAAAAAAAATGATTTGTCTTTGTCCTCAAAATAGGCCGAAATCGCCGACTTGACTTCTTCATCATCGGAAAATTTCTTCCCCCGAAGCTCTTTTTTTAATTTGGGAAATAAAAAATAATCACAGGGGGCTAAGTCTGGACTATAGGGAGGATGGTTTAACATTTCGAAGCCACAGTGATGAAGGGCAGCCATCGCAACGCGGCTCTTGTGTACCGGTGCGTTGTCATGCAAAAGCAGCACACCCTTTGTCAACTTTCCCCGCCTTTTCTCCTTGATTGCTTCTTTTAATTGTCTTAGTAGATTAGCGTAGTATTCTCCCGTTATAGAAACACCCTTATCTTTATAATCTATTAATAAAATACCCTCTGTATCCCAAAAAACAGTTGCCATGATTTTTCCAGCCGATTGTGACACCCTGTATTTCTTAGGGGGGGGCTGACCCTTTTTATGCCACTGCATAGACTCTTGCTTCGACTCAGGCTCATAATGATGAACCCAAGTTTCATCTGCAGTAACAAGTCTTGCAAAAATTCCTTCCTTGTCGGCGCTACAGAGGTCTAAAAACTCCTTTGAATACTCGACGCGCAGCTGTTTCTGTGGTGGTGTGAGCATTCTTGGCACCCATCTTGCGCTGACTTTTGACATCCCAAGATTGTCGTGTAGAATATTTAAAATGGTTGTAGGTGATACTCCAACCATTTCTGCAAGTTGTTTCTTCTTCAAACGAGTATCCTCCAGTATAAGATTCTCCACTTTTTCAACGATGTTTGAGGTGGTGGCCTCAATCGGCCGTCCTGAGCGAGGGTCGTCTTCAAGAGACTCTCTGCCTTGCTTGAAAAGGCTATTCCACTTGTACACCATGGTTTTCCCAGGGCAAGAGTCCCCGTATACTGATAACATTTCTTCCAAAATTTTCTGAGGTGGTTTTCCTTGCTTAGTGAGGAACTTTATGACGGCACGAAACTCGATTTTTTCCATGTTCAAGTTTTTCTTCCGGATTCACTTGTTTGATCGACGACAGGTCAAAGGTTATTGACACAATCAGGTTCAAACTTGGCATATATACTCACAAAGAGTTGCTCATTAGTTACTACCTGCGGCAGGTCCCCCACCCCCCGCTATCCCCTCCATTCCGCGAACTTTTTGACCCCCCCTCGTAAGTAATTGAACATTAAAGGCAGCTATCCTTAACTGAAATAAAAGTTTAATTTGGATTGCAATGCGTGTGCTAAGTGATGTACTTAAATTTAAATCTTGTAACAGTGATTTCCTAATTTTAAATACTTACTTGATTTCCTGTTACTTAATCAAATCAATTTACGATTTCTTAAATATTAATTTAATTCCATTTGTGATATCGCAAAACAAAATCCTAACACAGACCAGTTTAATGGTCATTCTACGGTAGCGTTCAATTGAATCCAAACTTCAACATAACAATACAAATAGGATTATTTACCGCACTCATTACGGACAATACTCATTCATGACTTTAGAACGCAAAAAATAACTTACAATTCGATTCTCACGCAAGTGCTTGAAGCATTTTTGCGTAAATTTGTTCCGGCAGGTTCGAAGGACTTGTATCACATTTTTGGACATGAATAGCGATCTTTTTTAAGCGTATGATCGATTTGATTCGATTTTTGTGTTTGTTTAGTCGACCTTTTATTGTAATTGTTGATTTTTACACCTTGGAAGGACTCCCACGCTTCGGGTACAATGTTTAATCGAACGAGTTTGAAAGTGTTTTGTACAATTGGCTCTCTCTGTGACGTATTTGTTGGGGACTTGCGAGTGTGCGTTGAATAAAAACACTAATAGGTGAGAAAGATATTGTATATGTTTAAATGAATTAAGTATGTAGAATTATGTTCTCATTAAGTTCTACGAGTATCGATTCTGTAAAATACTTACTAGCAACCCAACCCGACTTCGAATTCTGACCTCTAATTAGGTTTATACCCGTACTTATCTATTAAGGTCTGAGAAACAATCTACATACACACACTCCCTGCCAGAGTGCAGATCACAAAAATATTTACCTACCTCACACGGGATGACGGGAATCGAACTTTGTAACTTTTATTTGAAAACTACGAACATCCAATAAAAACTATAATATAAAATCGATCTTTTCAAACCACAGACAAATGTATGCTTGTGCTAATGACGCAACTTCCCGCGCGGAAGGAAACGGCGGGTACATCAAACATGGCGGCCACCCATGGCGCGCGATTTGTCATTGCGGTAATGATCACTACATTTTGACTGCCATTACAATAACTATTGATAAAATTCAATTATCGTAAATTGAAAAGATTTGAGAAGAGACAGACCACATTAGAAATAATAATCTTGTTGATGCAGAGGTATTTTATTAAAATATTTTTTGCTAAGTGACTTTTATAACCAATACATAATCTGTTGAAATTCAATAATTTGAGTGCTTAATTTTCACACCGTGTTAGATATTTTTAGACTTATTAAATAAAAATCTTTGATTTGAAACTATAGGTACCTACCTACATTCTCATAAAATCGGACCTTCAAAGTTTCTTGCATTACCTCAATAAAAAACGAAAATCGGAATTAAAAACTAAAAAGCAAATAACATTACTACTAACACCAAACTAATCCTTAACCATCTGAACTACAGACAGACAGACAGACAAAATATACGCACCCTTACGAAGCAATAAGTCTGTAGAGCCGAAACACAACCACTGTTTCTATTGAAACCAATAAATCAACGCGATTAAAATGGATACACTTAGCTATAATACTTTTAAAGGGGCGAAAGGACCCCACACTTTAATTGTCAAAGGTAAGGTATATCCCTCTATGTATTGTATGATACAAGGGGATTTCATAAGTTGTGGTCGCAAACCACACCCGGGATTTCATTTAATTGAACTTGTTAAAAAGTCGCAAATACTTACGAAATACTAGTTTAGTGTTTTATTTGTCGAAATTACAGTTAAGTAATATTAAAATTAAAATAAACTAGCTGTGCCCCGCATTTTCACCCGCGTAGTTCCCGCTCCCGTGGGAATTTCGGGATAAGACATAGCCTATGTACTTTCTCGGACCATAAGCTACCCTTGTACCAAATTTCAAGTCAATCGGTTCAGTAGTTTATCCGTGAAAAGGTAACAGACAGACAGAGTTACTTTCGCATTTATAATATTAAGTAAGGACTAAAGAAAGAAATAATGGTTTTATTAGTGCCGCGGTTTTATCTAAGTAATTATTTTGCTGTCAGAAAATAAAGAGTTAATAATAAAAAATACTACAGAAAGAAAATATCGTTAGGTAAGTACTACTTTTGTGCCACACTTTTTGTTACTACCTATATCTATAGGAAACCGCATTAAAATCCGTTGCGTTAGTAATTAAAAACTTACATTGTGTATCATTTTCACTATTAACGTCCAGTTAATGTCACTTTCTTTAATTAAATTCTGAAATAACACACTTGCAAACACAACAAAATATACACTCTATTAAATAACTTTAAGAAATTATCTTTTTAAAATTATAAAGATAAGTACGTAATACTAAATGAAATATAAACTATTTTCTAGACGCGTGTAACACTAGATAACTAATAACTCCGAAATCTCTATTAACATTTGGGTAAAACAAAAATCTTACCTTTCTAGTTTTTTTAAAGAACTTGTTCTATTACTTTGTCCTGTTTTATCAAAAAAGGTAGAGTTTTAAAACAGACTAGAGAGACCGGATGTCTAAATAATCTTTTTTTTAAGTAGTAAGTGTATATACCTACAGAGAATCTAGTCTGCGGACGGGTTCCTCGCTCATGGAAGTAATGACGGCTAACATTATGTTGATATAGAAATAAATCCGTTCTTTCCCCGTGACACCACCAAATTACACCCCCAGTGGTACCACGGGAAATCATCTTAAATCCACAAAAATAGGATATGAAGAACATTTAAGAATAGTTTAAAGATTAATGTAATTTTCACTTAAGTCCTTAATAAATAAATAAATTTATGCCGAAAACTTTTTAGTACAAAGTGTGGTTATAAAGATCAAGCCAGATTTGCGCGGGTAAAATCTCCAAGCACAATCTAGCTAGTAGATATGTAATGAGCTAATCTAATCTATAAGGGCAGTGTTGAAATTGGTTCAACGGGTAAACTCCTTTCCATAAGCTTACAATAGTAGTACATAAAAACATAGATAAAAAACTTAAACTTTATTAATATAAGACCAAGTAATCAATAAATAACTAATAATTAAGTACTATATTAGTATCATCAAGTAATCAATAAATAATAACTACTACAACTCATCTTTCCTTTTATAATCCTTCGCATAATCAATGTAATCTTGTACAATGGTTCTGTATTCAGTTATATTCAAACCCATGTCTTCGAACATTTCTCTTCTGTCCTCATTGTATACAAACTTCTGTAATACCTCCAGGAATTCGATGGCTTCTTCTTTGTTCTTCAAATAACGCATGCAAAACACTTTGATATTCTTAAGTGACTTGAAAACTATTATTACCGTTCTATAATCGTGGTCGAAGTTCCAAACTAGATTTAGAATATTCATCAACCCGTGGCACATCCTCGACGAGGACATGTGTTCTATGAACGCCATCTGCTCGTACATAGTTCTTATTTCTTTGTCTTTAGGGTTCGATTGATTCTTGGGGTCCCTGGCAGCAATGTGCTCAAGAAGCAACTTATTAAACAGTTCTAAAATCACTGCTATCGAGGGCGTACTCAATTTAGTAACTTGATTATAAAACGGTTCAAATCCTTTCGTCCTTATCACTCTAGTCTGCACCTTTGGATTTTTAGGCAACCATTTGTACAGCACCTGCAACGCTTCTGCCTTCACTGACATGGTATCATCAGTTTCGAATACATGTATGATTTTATCGACCATGTTCACCGGTAAAACGGACGCAGTACTTCCAGGGGTCACATCAAATAGAATTAAAAGTAAGTCTAACGCTTTATCTCTCAAGTCGACAGATTCGCTGGTCAGATATGGAGATATGATCCTGACAACTCCGTTGGCTGCTAGGAAATCGTACGCATTGTCTTTGTCTTGGATGGCTTCGGCAATGTGGTCGAATTCTTCCACCATGTCCATGTAGACTAACTGCAAGTCCATCGCGGTGTCCAACTTTTGGGCAGATTGTTGCATTATGCGAGACCATGATTCTATTTTCTTTATACTAATTTCTATGATGCTATCATCTGCGGACGCCATTAGCGGCAGCGGTTCACTAGTTTCCAAGGCATTGGATTCTGTAACAAACAATTTAATGTCTGAAGATATGGGTAAGACTATAGATCTCCGGTACCTGATTTTAACATAACATAAGTAATAACATAACATAATCATTCACTACATCATCTCATTGTAGTAACTGACCCCTAACTAAGTTCGAAACTTGTACCTAAGTTATCAGAAAGTACGCGCACACCCAGACCGAGACAAATAATATAATTTATATCACACAAATATTCACCCCGCACGGGAATCGAACCCGCAACCTTACGGATCGGCATGGTGACCACTCTACCTTCGAAGTCGTCAATGATTTGTTTATTTATTTGGGGGTGTTCTAGGGGCTCATTATAACCCATATAAACTGTTTTTAGAGTCAATACTTACGTTAAAAATTAATTTCGATAAAAATACTACGAAAATGTAGGTATCTGTATAATATCTCTGCTACTTACCGCCATTGCCATCGTGAAATGTACAATCGACACCGAAATTGAACAATACTAAACCAATTATGGCAAATAACATGATTTTTCTCATTTTAAATGTTCTCAAAAATCCACTCACTCGAACCACTCGAAATGACAATGGAAAATCTTTGATGTCAAATTGTTAACCACAAATATAATTTTTATTTAAAGAACTTTAGAAAGTTTAAGTAATAAAAAGAGGTTTTATAAGATGCACAGAAATAAATGTTTATCTTGAGCGGGAATTTAAGCCAATAAGCAGGGTCTTTATTGGGGAAATGCATAAAACTGCATAATCCGGGAAAATAAAGGAAAAATCTCCGGGCAGCTCTAGAAGAAGGTAGGTTAAGAATCTAGAGCTATCAAAGTCAGACTGAGGTGTACCCACAAAAATACTAATGATTTGATTGCGCTATGCAAGAGGGCCAAGGGATTTGTAAATCACACAAAAACACCGGGACAACATTTGCAGGGAATATTATTACTTAACTAGCGGCGCTCCGCGGTTTCACCCACGTAGTTCCCGTTCCCGTAGGAATATGGCGATAAAATTATGCTAAAAACCTTCCCACTGAATAACTCTATCTATTAAAACAAACCGCATTAAAATCCGTTGCGTAGTTTTAAAGATCTAAGCATACATGGGGTTATAGGGACATATAGACAGAGAAAGCGACTATGTTTTATACTATGTAGTGATTATTCTGTGTATGGTGTCTTCTTCCTCTGAGGTATTTCTAAGTCTGTGAAAACAGATGACATTTGTAAATAAACTTCTAGTTGTCATAAATCTATGACAAAATTATAATGAACATTCTTGAAGCATCTCTTGAGGATACAAAGTTTTAAAATACTTACTATAATAAATCCAATTAATATAATTTTATTAAAATGGACAAAGTTATAGAGAAATTGCTATGCACTGATGGATCCTGTTGCTGTGTTGAACCTAAGACCACTATAATATTAATATCTTCAATAAATATGGTCGGTAATTTTATAACGTACCAC
Source organism: Timandra comae (assembly GCA_958496195.1). Classification (NCBI taxonomy): domain Eukaryota; kingdom Metazoa; phylum Arthropoda; class Insecta; order Lepidoptera; family Geometridae; genus Timandra; species Timandra comae. The sequence continues at coordinate 6,826,480 of OY292376.1, forward strand.
TCAACTTACTAAACATAAATTAACGATTTGAATTCACTACATCATCTCATTATAGTAACTGATCCCTAACTAAGCTTGGAGCTTGCATCTAGGGTATCAGAAACTACGCACACACTCATTCACACACAGATTTGATTTAATGGTTACACCAACAGCATTTACACAAAACATTCTACATATATCTAAGTACTTATTTAATTAATAAACTCTCAGAAACTTCTGCTCCGATTTGAAAATTTCTTTCAATGCTGAAGTCCATTTATCGAAGGCGCGTAATATTCTATAGTAGCCAGTGTGCCTAGTGCGAGTTTTATTTTTAACCCCCGACGTAAAAAGAGGGGTGTTATAAGTTTGACGTGTCTGTGTGTGTGTGTGTTTGTGTATCTGTCTGTTTGTGGCATCATAGCTCCCGAACGGATGAACCGATTTCAATTTAGATTTTTTGTATTAAAGGGGACTTACGTGCGAGTGTTCTTAGACATGTTTGATGAAAATCGGTTGACCCGTTTAAAAGTTATAGGGGTTTGAAAGTAATTGTTTTGGGGGTTTTTAAATTTTCGTAAAGTAAACTTTACGATAACGCAGATTTGTAAAGGATCGAAGCAGCGCCATCTTCTGGCGGAGTGTTCGATCCCATAGTAATTTGCGTTATCGTAAAGTGGACATTACGAAAATAAAACTCGCACAAGGCACTCTGCTAATATAATTATAGTAACCAACTATAGAATATTACGCTACCACTAATAGAAGCAAAGTTAACGCGCCGGTTAAACTACGAGGCACGGCACAGCTAAGCTATTACTAGGTACATTAAATATTATCCTTACTTCCCCCCAGGTGCTATGCATAGTAGACTTGTTATCAATAAAGTCGTGTCCGTGTCGCCCGCTCGGAGAGTTCGTAGATAATGTAAGAGTAATCATCGTGACGCTGTTCCTGTTAGCCAACGTTATGCTATTACTCTGCGGATCATCTGTTAGTATGTTTTTGTTTATTTGTATTGTAATTTTATCTATTAAGATATGGATATGACAACACTTCCCTCACACACGTTGTTTCAATCTCTAAATTAACATAATTTACGGGATATTTACCATGTCGATATATTATTTCTTTCGAGTTTCCGAAACTTGATGCTGTTCCAAGCACCATGGATAAATTGAAACTAACTGACTACTTACAGAGCGTGCTTCAGAGGGCCGTCGGTAACGGTTATTGTATTGAAATCATCGTCAATCCTTAGGAGTAGTGAAAACCCTCTATATTTAGTTAAAAAAAAAATGCCGTATCAGATCTCCCCAATTTTTATAAGTACTTCGATTTAAGGTTGGGAAGGTGTCATGGCGTTCATTACACGTAAACAGACAGACCACAAAATTAGCTTTTCAAAAATAAATCCATTAAGTATAAAACCGCCAAACAAAAAACTAACTAGCATCCAAAGATACTTAATTAGATTCCTATAAGAAAAAAAACTTAACCTCATACATAGGCATTTCAGTGGTATAAACACATGAAGTTGTAGTCTATCTATTCTATTCTACGTCTCTGTGGGCCGATCTCTCTTTTTAGTGTGGACTTTGGAGACTCTCTGTTTCTAGAGGTTACCTTAGTTAGAAAGAGAGAGCCTGCCCACAGAGAGCGCGATAGTGATACATAGGTTATGCTTCAAGTAGGTATTCGAAGTGTGGACTCCATTTTTACCTGTAACTTCATGTATAAACACTTGTCTTTTAACTAATGGACTGTCTTGGTAGAAAGTTTTCAGATTTAAAGAAATTCATATTATATTTCAGAATAACTTCCTAGCAGTCCGTGTGTACGTGTGGTATGCGATGGGATTCATTGTGATGGGCTTCATCATCTCGATAGCTGACTTACTGACGCGGTTCCTAGACGTTGGACTGTACAGTATCGTCGGATTCGTGCCTGAAGTGTTGTTTTTATTTGGTAAGCATATATTTTTGGACTATGTTTCATTAAATAATTGTTTGATCCGTAGGTAACCAAAGTTTTTTGCTTGCTTATTTTTTATTTGATTGACAATAAAGGTATATATTTAGGTATGAGAATGACGTCATTCTTAATCAAATATGGCGGTTTCTAAAAAATGTCATGATGAATGAACCTGATACGATGAATGATTTATTTTGTAATACTAATTATTTGGGTACATACCTATATTAATGTGTATCCATTTTTTTTTCAGTTCTGTACCAATGCTTGCCTTTACTAGAAACATTTAGAAAACACTTGGATACAAAACTTAATGAAAAAAGTGTATTATCTCTAAAAGGTGAGCTGTAAATTAAAAATTAGTTTTTTGTGATAATTTTTAACCAGTATCGGTACTGGTTAAAAATAATGTATCTATTAATAATAAATACTTTCTTAATTCTATTACCTAAATGAGTTTTATTTTCCTGTCTTTAAGACTACGGATAAAACGTAGTCTATGATACATCCTATGTTTTATCCGTTTTTTTAATTGCACAGTCGTTTTTTAAATTATATTTTTGGAATATAGAGACTGAAGGATTTCAATACAACCGCAAATTGCAGTTCAGGTGCAGTCTATTGCAGTCGTGTCAACTGCACCTTATCTGCAATTTGCGGTTGGATTGCAGCCCGTCTGTCCTAGCTAGAGCGTAACTGTATTATGGGTAAGCTATGTGGGTTGTTTAAATAATACAAAAAAATATTTTCAACATTTTTCATTTAATATTTTTGTACTATCTACTATATACAAAGTGAATATTAAATATCTATAGAAAAAAAAACATTAGTCATCATCATACAACAAACTTAAAATAAAATACTAAGACAACTCGCTACTAACTTAAAGAATTATAATTAAAAACATTATTATTCAATAAAAAAAACATTGACTTCGGTTAAAACCGGATAATGGAAAAAATCGAACTTTTCCGGAAAAACGATAATTTCCAAAATGTTGTATCGTTTTATTGGAATAACTTACATAACATTTCATTGACAACTATCAATTCCTTTTTATTTTTGGGCCTTATATCATAAAAAGATTACTATAAAGTATTTTAAAAAATGTGTATGTTTGTGTGTCTTAAACGAATTCTTATGCAAAAATTACTTTGAATTATACGTTTCAGTAATTTCAATTTTAGAATAAACTAAAATTTCCAATCATAAGTATATTCCTACCATGATTATTTCCTTATTTTTCGAAAATTACCGGAACGTATAACATAGTTCACAGTACAATAAATATTCATCAAATTTCCGATTCAGTAACTATTCAATGTATCAAAATATATTAATAAAATCAACCTTGGGCTACAGGGCTAATTTTTATTTCAATTTTTAATACTAATCTAAGGGGCAAACATAAAAACCCTTACGAAAAAATTATACTCTTAACAAAGTCATATCAAGTCAGCTTGCTTTTTATACAAGCAATAAGCTAATATTATTTCAAACTTCTTCTAAGGCTGATTTTTTCATCAGGAACAATTTGGAATTTTTGACAGTTATTACAAACTGTAAAACGTCAATTTTATTCCTCGAATAAAAGTTATCTGGCGATGGAAAAATCAGCCCTAAGTCTGGTTTAACTAAAAACCGACCAAAATTAGATATGGGATAACTTTCGGAAGAACTTTTATTTAGAACTTCATTAGTCTTTCTTATAAGACACTCAAGTTAGTATTACACTAACTCATTATTGCATTTGCAGTCTTATATTAGTTAACTGATTTTCTTAACAGCTTCCGTATGATAAACCAACGGGCCAATTAGAAAAAAATCGTAAGTCTATACTAATATTACAAATAGATAAGATTTCATTGAACTACTGGACCGATTTATATGAAATTTGGTATAGCCCCCCTAGCATGACTGTGCGTGATAAAATATATAGACACCACGAAATAATATCGATTTCGCGAGCATGACCAAATGAATTATGGCGTGGTACGATTTGATAAAATTAAATATGGCGGCCATATTTATTATATTTTGACAGTTGGATGTCGATAAATAGCTATATCGATTTCGCGAGCATGACCAAATGTCATAATATTGGTTACGTGGTAAAATTAAATATGGCAGATATTTTCATCATATTTTGACTGTTGGATGTTGATAAATTGCTTTATCTATCGCGTTTTCGCCATGTTAGCCCGGCTGATGTCCCTTCTTCTTCTTCTATCGTGTCAATGGCCACAAAATAATATACTTAAGTAAAGAAAATAAAAAATGAATTAAATTAACAGGATTAAAACGTAGGATTTTTATCCCAAACTTTTCAGGGGATTGGTTACGCGGGTAAAACCAAGGTGCGCTACGTTAATTATAACTTAACAGATTTATCTTGCCAACGCGACATCCTGATTTTTTATAATTTACTACTTTTAAATATAGGAAAACATTTTTTTTATAAACCTGTAAGTATACATGCAATTGTTAAACCGCTAACCTCTTCTATTCATTCTGGGTTTTATTATATACGTACACAAAAACAACAAACATAATTGTATCCCTTAATTTGCAATCATAACGACCCTATAAACTACAAACGCAGCCTTATGCATGTAATAATAAAGTAGCTTATTATATAGGACAACACATCGAACTAACAAATGTTTATGTGTAAAATTAAGCTTCAATTATTATTAAACAATTACTTGAAATTACTATTACTTTTGAAAAACTTTTTTACATCTGACCTATATATATTAATGAATTATGTAGAAACCATAAAAGGTACATAGTTTTAAGATTTATAAAATCTAATAAGAAAGCTTTTATATAAGTTGTGTATAATTAAATAATGTTTGCTAGTACATAGGGCAAAAGTAACTTCTTATACCCCATGGATAGTTAGCATCAAAGATATGTTAAAGTATTCAAATAACCGAACCTTTTTATTATGACTTTTAAAGGAGAATAATGTTCTTTGATTATATTAAAAAGATTGAAAGAGAATCAAAGAATAAAGTAATAGTCATAAAAGTAGATAAGTCACTAAAAGGTTTGAATTTTTACTTATTTTTGATGCCGACTATAGCATTTGTGATACACAACTTATATACCACTTTACGTAATTGTAAAAGTGAATTATTTTCTAGTCAAACATATACATTAACTATATATAATAAATATGTATATTAAAGGCACAGTGTCATACATAAAAACGCTAAACGCAACATTCATACAATTTTACAAAGCTCAAACTTAATGATAGTAACTAAATTAAAATTAGAAAATCTATGGTTTTAAAAGTTGTCACAGACTTAGCTTAGATATTTTTTCCTTATTATGTTGATCTTAAGTAACATTTTTTATGTAATTTCCTGGCTCTCTAGCCTCAAAAAAAGGCCTCTGCCTTTTTTAACGATTCTGACGAAACTTGGCACTCGTATTCCTTGATATGATGTTGTTTTTACTCGAGAGCTTTTTGATTTGTAAGTTCGATTTTCGGATCAGGCACTTGTGTAAATGTTTGTTACCTCATAACTTTTTAGTGAGTGAGTGCGTTATAAATATTTAGGTCTGTGACAACTTTCACCAATTGGCTACTGTAATTCTCCATTTACTAAACTGATTTAATATTTACAGGCTTCAAATTATGCAATGTCTTAACTAAACTAAATATTGTTTTACCAAAATGTTTATTTTTTTATATTTCAAGCAGAATTGATATTAATCTTTGCTATCAACTGAAATTTAAGCATTTTGAGGTCTTTAAAATATATTTAAACATTTTTTTCTTATGCTTTAATCTTAAAGGATTAAAATTCAAGACACAATTTGACAAGACCGTTTCTCTGCCATATATAATTTTATTCGAATTTTAAACATGGTATCACTTTTAATAAGGCAGCATATAATAGTGCTACAGAATCTGACCCGGTGGTGGCGTCGCAGTAATCTATGAGTATGTTATGATTGTGTCCACCATTGATATGGTTATTGTCAATGATAGATAGACAGTTTTGTAACCGTCCACAAGCAAGAACATACAGATATTGAATATTGGGAGCAACCGTTATTCTAGTCAACTTGTAACTTATTCTGCAAATTGCCGACATACACCATATGTCGGCAATTTGCAGCTGATAATATTTTGACCGTTTTAATATAAGTAAATATAAATAGATCAAGAAAATTTTGAATACCCAAGCAATATTGTTACTAAAACAAAAAGACGACACATTATTTTAGATTCCCTTTTGGCCACCCGGGTCAGGTAAGTTGTAGCACTGTAAATACAAATGAATATCGCCATCACATTAAATATTTCTCGAATACACACAAATTGGAAGCACACAACACTACGGTTGTAAATTTGATTCCCTTACTTTATATTATTGCTATGCACGATTTAGAACTTTCAATTTTCTAGAATTCTAGAAGATATTATAAGAGAATGGACTGTATAATCAAATGATAAGGTTTAAATTTGCTTGCGATATCCAAATAAATTGCCACAAAGAAAAATGAATCTTAATGTTTTAAATATACAGTGCAATTCTATTTGACATATCATAATAAGTGCTCTGATTGGCGAAATAGAGAAAAATAGATTATAAGTACTGACGAACAAGAGAGAAGCGGAATGGTAAGGTTTTATAGTCATACATTATAAAAATACTATTACAGACATTGAATTGTAAGCTTTATTACATGCCACATATGGTATGTATTGAAAAAGCAACACTTAGGTTTTGGAAAATTATCCGAGAAAATTAGCTGAAACATATATATATATATTGAGTTGTGTTATATGTTGAGTTGGTTAAGAATGAAATTAGTCTAGTCTTTAAACAACTGCTAATAAAATGGTCAATTTATGAGATAATAAAGCAATAGTTGTTACAACGGTGATAATAGAATTTTTTAACACTTCTACGGTTGGCAGTACTGCAGTGACAATGTTGACCAACTGCCTTATTTGCGTTGCATTTTTAGTCTGGTTTAGCACTAAACCAGGTTTTACAATCAATTTTGAATACTGTCAAAGTGACAGATTTGACTGACAAGGTGTCAAATGCTTACCAGGTTTTGTTAAACCGGACTAAAAATGCAACGCAAATAAGGCAGCAAATGTTTTATTAGGCACTAATTCATTGTGCATTATCTTTATTAACGTGAAGGCACTATGTTAGATCAACGTCGGTTTAGCGTTAGTTTTAGCTAAAACTAATGCACCTATTTACTTATGTCTTGTATGTTAATAAGGCTTGGAGCTTTCTTGTTCATAATTTAAAAATCCGCGGCGAATCAAACATTCTAACGACCGTTCCCAAAATACAATCTATCTATGATGTTGCTTGTCAAAACTCTGTCTATCTGACATGCTGCAAGCTGTTAAAGTAAAACATGGCTGTGCTTCATATTTGTATCTAAAACCATAATTGTAACCTATTTAAGCACATAAATACTTTGACTTTGACATTTACCGTCGTAATAACCATATCAATGGTGGACACTCCATAAGACAAGATAACATCATATTGATATGATCATTGAGACGGTAAAATGACAGATATACAGAGTTTGCTATCCGTTGACAAGCAGGATCATAGCGATTGCATATTGGGAAAGGCCGTAAGTATTTGAACTTGTCTAGATCGAGCAATAGCGTAATTTACTCTCTTTTACTTAATTATATATTTACCGAATTCTCGTTTAAAATGTTATAAAATGTTGTATGTTTGAAACACATTTTGGCACTACCTACAAACGTATAAAAGAAATTTTGTAATCATCCCACATTGAGATCACTTTGCAATATTTTTTTAAATTAAAATTTTTGTTGCTATTATACAGACAATATATTGCGAAAAGAATAAAATTATACTAAAATATACCTTAAAATAATAGGGAATTGGATTAAAATAATAGTTTTCAAAAATTTTTATATCTCCTAATAATTAATACCAAAGTATTTTCATTAATATTTTTACGTAATTTAGATGTAAAATATGGGGTCATGCTAAAATGAATCCTATTACTAATAAAATAAGAATTATACATAATACAATCAAAGTTCTCTATTATACTCGACTATAAGTAAAATATATTACTTTTTGCCTCTCAGCCTTAATTAGAATTATAATTATTCAACTATATACATTTTTTTAAGACGCGAGTTACCTTTTTCAAATAAAAGAAAAAAACAAGTTTTCATTGGGCATATTTGAAAGATCTTAGTAATCTTAAGGTGGTCGAAATTTCTGATATAAATTGCCGCCATTTTAATTAGCGTTCTGTCACTTTTGACACAATAAACGTTTTGACAGCTAATGTCAGTGTGTAGGCCAAAACAGACAGTGCTTAGATTTCTGACCAACTACTAAGATCAATACAACCAAAAAAATACGAAAACAAAATAGTATCTCTATTATTAAGGCTGTTACTAAGCGCACAATCTATGCTTGAAAAGAGATTTGACATATGACATACAAAAACTTCACTCAAATCTCTAGTAAAGAACAGATTACAGCTTAGTTGCCTTGTGTAATACGCGCCCTAGGGCAGATTTTTTCATCGCTCAACTTTTATTTGAGGAATAAAATTGTCATTTTTGACAGTTCCTAGAATAAAGTTATCAAATGATTGAAAAATCAGCCCTTAATAATAAATTAAAATAAACTTTTTTTATACTTCCATTAACTGATATTAAGACCTGTGTTTTAATAAGCTATCAATTGAAATTATAATCGTTTCTATGAGTAACTCGCGTCTAAGTTCGTACGTACGAAATGTACATCAACATATTTAGTTTTATATTAATATCGGTGCTGTTGAAACCATTGTTTTGTTTGTTGCCAGTACAAAAAACAAACTAATCTTTCAACAGCCCCGGCTAAAAACTTAACAATAACTAAAATTACCTTAACTGACACTCTGATTGGCTAACGTGACATTGGCTAACGAGACAATAGGCTGTTGGTTAGCCGCTGCAATCACCTGTGAGCCGGGTGGTATCTTCATAGGCACTGCCCCGTCCACTGGTTTGAACTTCTTAAGTCGTGTCCACTGGCCGTTGTTGTAATTCATTTGGAAGTGCATCTCGCAGAGCATTGTGATGTAAGTGTCATCTGATTGTAAGACATGTTCGTAATTCTCTGATAGCTTTATTGTTACTATGTTGCCTAGGTTCGGACATGGGTTGTCTGTGGAAGAAATTGTTTATTAGTAAGGAACATACTGTTTAATGTGATATGTAAAATTAGAGAATGATCGGTCGTATAATGTTCGTAAGTCCTTTGTAAGGAGATTGGGATGGTGAAAAATAGACATATCTGTCAATCTGTTTTTCTATGGGATTCTTAATAGGACAGGTTTACAGTTATGAATATAATAATATTCTGTTTTTTTCTAAGGATAGAACAAGTCTGTGAGTTCGCATTTTCCTAAAAACGTAAAATAAAATATTCAAATTGACAGTACACCTACGAAGCGCAGTTAATTACAAAAAAAATCCCATATGCTATTTTCTTTAATTGAAAGCAAAAATGTATAGTATTACCTCTGGAGCCAGCCATGAATCCAAGTATAAGCGCCTTCTCGGGCCTCGTGACGCGGTTCGCGTTTCTGAACATGTCCTGGGCTTCCAACATTTGTTCACGCTATAACAGAGAAATAGTCATTTTAAATCCAATATGGCGGAACGACAAAGATGGCGGATTACTTAATTTTGATCCACCCTCATAATCTATTTTAATATTGGTACAAATCTTTGAGAGGTCTAACTAAACAATTACCAGTTCGATTTTCTAAAATAATAAGGGCCTATTTCACCATCTTCATGTAAAGATCCGAATAGCTACTCATATGTTTTGTCTTTGTCACTTGATATAAAGTAAGAAAAAGACAAAACTAAGTTTACTTGGTGAGTAACTTTACTTGAAGGTCGTGAAATAGGCGCTAAGTATAATATAATAATATATCAATATCTCACCGTAAGAGACAATCCCCTACGCGGCAGTAACGGCGTTTGCTGCACGGCCTGCGGTTGTGCCGCCTGTGCCGGTTGTACCGGCTGTACCGGTTGTGCCGCCGCGGGTATCTGTTGTTGGACCGTGTGTTGGACCACTGTTGGTTGTTGGACTTGTTGGATCGGCGTTGGTAATTGGACCTGTAAATCAAAGTTTAGAAATTTACATTGTAAGCCTGAAATGATGAGAGATACTGGTGGTATTAGTACATGAGGACTTGAGCTGGAAGAGGCGTAATCACTACGCTTGCCAGAGTGTTGTTGATGTCAAACACGAGTTTGGAAAATTGCAGATAAATATTGGACAACCCAGTAAATCGATAAATTCTTTAAAATAAGCGTACTAAGCGTACAAATCACAAATTGGGATTTGAGCTTATAATATAATATTAAATTGTTTCGGATGTTGCCTTTAATTACAATTGGTAACAATTAACAAATATTCTTTATTACAATGTATTTAAATTATATTCTGATCAATATCATAGTACGTACATTCTGCGTAGAGATGTGTTGTAGCGGCGGCGGCAGCGACTGCACCGGCAACGCGGCGCGCGGCGCGTTCTGCGACACTACGCCGCCCGCGCCCACCTGCTGTATACAGACAGACATACATATTATTGTAAAGCATTTTATCATTGAATGACAAAGTTACAGTAACATATGTTATTGGAAATTGGCAACTACAACATTGTTAAAAGTCCAAGTCTTTCCTAAATTGGCAATCTAGTCAGAATTGTTAGCTTGTGAACCATAATCTACCCAATAAGCAAATAACCTTTCCAAAATTAGCACCCAAAATTGGCCATCTTGTAAACATTTTGACAATTTCAACAATTTTGACAAAATTGCAATGACACAATCTCATTTTCAATCAAAATTGGCCAAACTTAACCAAATTACCAACTACAATTTCGCCAAAATCTTTAAAATATAACAATACAAACCTGTTTGATATTCTGCAGAAAGGCGACCTTCCCGCTCGGCTGTAGGATAACAGCAGATGTGTTGATGAGGTTCTGAGCGGACAGTAACACTGGTTTGCCGCCGGCTTGGCCCGTGATTAGCAGCTTTGGCTGTTGGTTTAGCACGATTGGCTTTGCACCAGTACCCTGTAATAATAGTAATAATCATTGCGTATGGCATTAATCCTGCGAGGATCAGATTTGAATGTCCAGGTTATGAATCCAGCTTATAGCGGCAGGTGTAAGCTTATGGACTTCCGATATTCCGCCGGCGAAACAAATAGTAATGTATTGTTGTTGGAGTAGTAGAAATGTCATGGTTTGTATAAGATTAATTCGTAATAGTATTTTAAGCTGGTGTGGTAGTCTATGTTGAATCGTTGAGGAACAGCGAAAAATTTAAAGGAATCTAGACACCAATTTTCATTTTTACTAAAACTAACAATTATAGCATTGAATCAACCCATAAAATTATTATGATGACATTAAATTAGGTTTTAGAGATTTATATTCATGGTCAGCAAAGTTTTGAAAAATAAAATCAAAAATATAAAAATATGCTGTATCCAATAGTGTTCAAATATCAAAAACACTTCAATGTATTAATTCTTCAATAATTAACATACCTGTTGTACCAATATGGGTGTAGTTGTAGTAGTTTGTCTCGTTTCCTCGGTGCTGGTCGGCGGCGGCGACGCGGGCGCAGCTTCTGAGCTCGTTGCTGTGTAACAAATAATCAGTTTTATGACAATACTCAAAGGGAGTGAAAGTCTAGTTACACAATTTTTGGACACATAATGATGAGGATGGCGATCTTACTGCAACATAGTTTTACTCAACTTTTTGACGTGAAACGTCTTTAAAATCGCGCCGAAACATACGGGTACGAGGTTTAAAAGTGGATCGTAACGTCTCAAAAGGTCTATATCATCGTACCTTAATAATTAAAAAAGTTAGTCTTAGAAACAAAAATTTGGTGTGAATAGGTATTTCACTTAAATAGTCAGCTCGATGTTATAACATTGAATTTTCTTGTTTTCATTTCAATCTTTTACTTTAAAAGCGATTCACTAACATAGACGTTTCACGTTAAAACCAACGGCCGTGTGCCCAGGCACAGCCCCACCCGATTTTTTCAAATGTATATGTCTCATTTGTTTGTAGTGTATTTGTAACGTTGTTCTGAATTCTGGAATAGCTACTTAATAACACTATATTCTGAAATTCATACGGCATCTAAGAAGCGGAAACCATGTAGGTTAAACACATGTGGCATATCCAATATGCAAATGGCGTGAGTAAAAAAGCAAGGCATCGCTAGTATAATATAGTATAGTTACCGGGCGTGGCCTGTTCGTCCTTGCCGGGGGCGGGCGGTTTGACGTCCACTGTAGCGTCTTCTTTGCCCTCGGCGGGGGGCGCCGCCGCTGTGGCCTTTTTGCCTTCCTCCATCTCTGTAATAGGGGTTGCAATTTTGGTTTTGTTTCTGAGGATTTTGTTAGATTTTGAATTAAAAATGTCCGTAAATTTGGTAATGATATTAAATAAATAAATTTTATAATTATATTAGTACTTATTTCCTCAGTCTCAATGTTAATCTAAGATTATGCTGATGTATCAGACAGAATTTGTAAGTATGAATCATCAAGGTAAGTGTATGTGTACCGAGTTTCCTCCGCTTCTTGATCTGCGCGTGCGTGGCGGGCTGCTCGGCGATGTCCAGCAGCTTGATCCCGGGGCGCGCCGCCGGGCGGGGCGCCGCCGGCCGCGCCGCCGCGCGCACGCACCACCGCGACGGGAGGCCCTTCAGCGGGGCTACACACACACACACACATTGTATTGTCTTTATGTCATGATGCGGGGCAAACAACTCACTTATTGAGTCACAATCTTTTCTATGCCGGCGGCCAAAATTCGAAGCTGCTATTGTCATTAAATTTATGATCGAAAGAAATACACGAAAAAAAGAATTCTTTATAGTTAATCAGTGTTTTATAGCTAACCAGATCCTAAAAATTAAAAAAACCGGCCAAGTACGAGACACGCGACGGCAAAAAAACCTATTTGTTTTATTTTGTTTTCAGTATTTGTTGTTATGACAACAATAGTAATACATCATTTGTGAAAATGTCAACTGTCGAGCTATCACCATTCTGGAGATACAGCCTGGTGCAAGCATTACTATATAACTCACTTGTATCAGTCATTTTCCGTGGCATGCCGCGACTGCGCACCGGTACCGTCGGCGCTTGCGCCTTCTTCTGATTGGCCTGCACTTCTGTCGCTTTAGCCAATAGCTCGCTCCTCAGAGCTACTGATTTGGGCTTACGTTTTAATGTGAAGTGCTTCACTGGAGCAGGCTGTTGGCCCACCTGGAAGGGTTTAAAGTATTTTTAGCTTTAAAGCAAGTAAGAAAGGTATTAAAAGTATAACATTCGATTTTATACTTGTTAAATATTGTCTAAATTGATGGACCAATTCACTTCCACGAAATTCTGAATTCTGAATAATTTTGATAATGCAAAAAGGAGTGTTATAACTACAATGCAGTGGCGAGGGTTCCATACAAGACGATTCCTACCGTCTTCCCTTTTGAAAACAGACCAACTTACACTACTAAACTCTAAATTATCTAACACTCATACGTCAACTATACACCCCTATTTTGAAAATATGGGACTTATTAAAATCAGAATATCTGTAGCAGTAACTGAATCCGTATACCCAATAAAAATATCAAAAATGATAGTCGATTACTTATCTTTAAAAAATACAAAATAAATGTCGTATTACCAGACGGCACACTAGCTATCAAGTATTCTGTGACGGCTCGGGTCGATGACCGCGCTCAGCTGTGTATCGCAGCGTTCGGTGTAGAATAACAATAAAATTCGGCGGGATTTTGAAAATCTTTGACTTATCATAACTTTTTAAATAAAAGCAAAAGAAAAAAACTAACTTCACTATTATATTGTCACCCGTCGTTTACATTAGCTGTGAGATAAGGTATCGCAATTTCAAAATAAGGGTGTATATTAACGACACCTACTTACTTATAACCACATATTACAAAAATATCTGTTTTTAATAAATCAAATTAAAATAATACTCGTAATTCACTAAAAGAATACATAGCGTAATATTCATCGCATAAGAAACGATCTAACTACCTCATACTGAAACAAAATCATAATAATCATTAAATGCTATGAGTTACGGTTCAAAATCGCTTGGAAGCACCTAGCGCTATACAAAGTTACAATACACCTACATCGTATAAGAAACGATCTAACTACCTCATACTGAAACAAAATCATTATAATCATTAAATTCTATATATTACGGTTCAAAATCGCTTGAAAATAAAACGTTTTCCCTTGCAGGTCTAGCGCCATACAATAGCGTATTCACAACTACATACAAATGAACCGTTCCGATACAAAATTCACGCACACATTGAAACATATTCGCACAAATTCACGCCCAAAAATAAGACGCTCGGCCACCGTCTTGCTACCAGATACTATTAATTATTCTGTGCCAGCCAAGGATCAGGCCAGAGAAAGAGAGAGAAAGAGAACACGGCTGTTGACGTTTTGCAAAGCGTATTCGCGTATGTCAAGTGTCATGACATTTAAGTTTTCGCGCGTTGTAACAATTTGTTTTTGTTTTGTTGATTTTTACGATTTTACAGATAATATTATTTACGCGACTTATTGTTTTATGTAGTATTTGTAAAGTTATTATTACGTATACCTCAATTGTAAATTTGATATAATTAGTGAGTTAAATACCTAAATTCGATATTATTGGTTTTTGTGTTGTGAAGTGTGAAAGTTAAAATAAAACAAAACAAAAGTTTATTGCATATTGAGCAACTGTTGCTTACTGGATAACCTGCTAGGTGAGAATAATTTATTTAGTAAATTGGACTTAAAATACTTCTTGAAAGTAGGGTGATTTCTTGATAAGTAATAATATAATATTTTTAGATTGATTTCAACTAAAGGTTATCAAACGACCTGTATGAAAGTATACTCGTATTGTTCTTAAAACACTGCACAGTTTTAAAAATTTAAT
Source organism: Timandra comae (assembly GCA_958496195.1). NCBI lineage: Eukaryota > Metazoa > Arthropoda > Insecta > Lepidoptera > Geometridae > Timandra > Timandra comae. Next base: position 6,841,507 of record OY292376.1, read on the forward strand.
ATGTTAGTCTATTGAAATAGGTTCAACTTGTACAACTGAAATTTTATACCAAATTGCATGCATAATTATGATGATTGCAACATATTTTTTGTTGCATTTTTTAGTTTTTTAATTTAAATTACATCATTACTATTACACTCATAAAAATATGAATAAATTAAATATAGTGAAATATAATTTATTTAAATAATAACATAACATAACATAATCATTCACTACATCATCTTATTATAGTAACTGACCCCTAACTAAGTTCGAAACTTAAAATAAATAAATAAAATAAAATAAATAAAGAAGCAGAATTAAAACTAATAAATGAAACATATTTTTTTGCACCTCCAGTACCACCCATAAGTAGAAGTTAGTTAAATTAGTTATTAATAGTTAGTTCTGTTATATAAAGGAGGCAGCAACTTCAGAAAGTATACAAATTACCTAATTGTAAAATTTTATGAGATCTGTCTCCGGTTTAATTTTTCAAATCTCTTTTTTATATTTAAATGATAACGGGGTATATAGCATAAAGTGTTTTGTTTCCTGTGTTTGTTATTTTAGATTCAAAAGTATATAAATCCGTTAGAATTTGTGTGTTTATCTTTATGTAAGCAAACAAATAACTATACAGCTGAACCAATTTTGATGGGCTTTTCACATAGCAAATAGTCAATATAATTTTATGTTAAAATTAACATAGATCAGCAAGAAACATATTTCTTGAGTAAAGTCGCGGAAAAAAGTTTGTCATCAGTCTCATCCAAAATGATGTAGGCGTCGTTTTTTTTTTTTTTGAATCGTCTTCCCTTTCGGAAAATTTCACCCCTCGCCACTGCTACAATGTGATAAATTATACAATTCCTTTTTTTTAATGATGGTAGGATAGAGTGTGCTGGCTTATCAATCAATCAAGAAGAAGCAAGTTGGAACATTACCTAATTTGTCAATAAAGACCAATTAAAATTATAAATAAGACCTTACCACAGACACTAAAGCATTCTTATTCAGATAGAGGCACTCAAGCGGCAGTAATCCCAAGTCCGAATGCTTGGCCAGCGCTCGCCTCAGCTCACTAATCATATCACTAAATATTGGTCTAGTTTCATCGAACTCCGCTATCTCTGTATTAAGGGTGCCTGCTGAGGGGAACGTTTTAAGGACCTCTGCGAGCATGGCCACCCAGAGGTCAGAGTCGACGGCAGCCACTTCGATAATCTCTTCGAGTTCATTTCGCCACTGGAAAGGGAAATGTTTGGTTAGAGTATTTAAATTTACCCCGTGGACACCACAACAGGCCCAAAGCCTAGTGTGGGAGTCAACATTACTTCCTTTAATTGTAAACTTTTTGGAAATAAAGATTTATTTTTTATTTATTTTATTTTTAATTAGTATAATTTCATCTACCTATTTTGTATAACTAATGGGGTTGACATACTCGCAAAGTGACTCAAAGGCCTATCAAAACTAAAGATTAAAAAAATCAATAAAGTTCTTTGTTCTTTTAAAGGATTAATTTATGCTATGATAGAACCGACATACCCTTCTAAAAGACCCTAAAAACATTATTTCTATACTAATATTATGAAGAAGTAAAGTTTGTGTGTTTGTATACTTGTTAAATTGTAAGGGGTAATCTCGGATCTACTGAACCGATTTCAAAAATTCTTTCACTCATGGAAAGCTAATTTATCAGTGCGTGACATAGGCTATTTTATCACTGTATTCACATGGGAATGGGAACTACGCGGGTGAAACCGAGGGGCGCTGCTAGTATTGTATAAACACAGAATTGTATAGTATCCATAACTAGGAATAACAGAACAAACTGGATTTTGATGCATTTTTGATATTTAAATGTGGCCGAGGTTAGAAGAGAAAATCAACACATTAAGCAAGTAAGGCAACAATTTGTATATTACTAACTAGCTGCGCCACACGGTACACCCGCGTGAATCCCAATCGCATGGGAATTTCGGGATAAAAAGTATCCTATGTGTATTCCTAGTTATAAGGAATATATGTACCAAATTTAATCTAAACCGATACAATAGTTTTTTTTGCGTGAAAGAGTAACAAACATCCAAACGTACAAACATTCGCATTTATAATAGTAGGATGGTACTAATATCATCAGTGAGAGGTCCCTTATACCAATATACTGTGATAATAAGCATCAACAGTTCAGTACAGAGATCTCCACTGTTGATGACCTCTAGATCATAGACACCTTAAGTCTTCAAGGTTGTTCTTTATAATATAAACTAGTGGCGCCCCGCGGTTTTACCCGCGTAGTTCCCGTTCCCGTAGGAATATGGGGATAAAATTATGCTAAAAACCTTCCCACTTAATCACTCTATCTATTAAAACATACCGCATCAAAATCCGTTGCTTAGTTTTAAAGATCTAAGCGTACATAGGGACAGAGAAAGCGACTTTGTTTTATACTATGTAGTGATGTATAACCATCATCAGCCTGTTCCATTTTTAAATTAATTCTTTCTATTTCTATCTCAATGTTTAGTGTTTATTTATACTATGAATCATGTAGTATCAACATGTAAATAACCTAGTATGAAGATAATTCCTCTCCTTCACTGTATATATTTTTGTTAAGCAAGGATAACTATTAAAATTATTATCCTAATGTATACCCAAAATTAGATACAACCCTCCAAGCACGAATTTTGTTTTGCATTAAAGAGTATAACATAGTGTAAACATAAAATAAAAACGAGATTAATGATTAATTTAGTTAACGTTTCAGATAAAATTGACTTTTGCATATTAGACTGTGTTGATTACAAATCTCAGTCTCTTGTTTAGTACAAGTGTTTATCTTGGTTTTGCCAATAAACAATGTAAAATGTGATGAAAATTTAATTATTTTTGACATTATAGCCTGAATATTAAAGATCCCAAAATATGAAAGCAAGTCTGTTTTGGTTAATTCTGTATCGATTGAACGTCGCAGTATACATTATTGAATTAGTCAGAAGCCCAAAAATGTGAAATTTTAATTCATAATCAGAAGCATGTAAATTGTAATATGACAACAAATAAACCAACCATATTAACATGTAATCGTGCATCTCTGTCTCTAGAACTATTATATTACACTATAGAAAGAGATAAAAAATAAAATTGAGTTACGCAAACGATTTAGAACATCAAAAAGAAAAGTTACCTCCTCAACATTTCTGCGCGGGATATGAAAGAAACTTAGCAATAATTTTAATTTCACTTGTGTTTGCAAATCTGGAAAACAATCCTTGATATTTTTCAAAACTTCTGCATTTAATTGTGTACAAATTGAGCCAGTTGTCCAAGAATCATTCGAAGTGCCGAGTTTATTGTGGAGCCACAAAGATGTGTCACTATCCCGCACGTTCGCCATCTTGCAACTGAGATAGTGACGTGTTTGTTATGCGTCATGTAAAATAATGGCGCCGATTCTGTTATAATATCGATTATAAAATGACATCGTAATCTTTAGAAAGTAATCATATTTCCGACGAAGAAAATTTATCTGAAATTAAAAATTAATCTCGTTTCTTTATTTTTTACTTATACTACACCTAAAGCGTAGTAATAATTATAACAATGACTTGAAAAATAAACAATTAATAATGAAATCGATTAATAATTATTAATTTTTGGTTGCAAGTACAGCACTAGACCATTCGTGTAGTTTTTGTCTGTGGTAAGTAGTTTTTTTTTAAATCATGATGTGAAGAAGTGCTTGTGCCGTGGTGTACGTAAACTGGCCATAGACAAATACATTCAATGGCGCCATCCATTTGAAAAGATGAACTAATTTTGAGATTTGTTTACATGGCTACGGTTTATTGAATAAACTTTAATTTATTAAGCAAGATGTCAGATTCATCGAATTGTAACTTGCAACTTAATATTTATGAAGAAGTTCTAAATGATGAAACTACGTGTGATTATTCATCACAAAATCTAGAAGTTGCTCCACCAATAAATAATAAACTGTTATGCGTAAGTACCTTTCTAATTAAAAATCATTTTATTGATTATCTACTGCAGCTTACACAGCAGCTGAGATGAGATTAAAGTCGGGTTATATCCAGCACAAACGATCAAAGATTTGTCATTAAATTACTACTCAATTCTTAAACAAAGGAATATATTCCTACAGTCTCAATTACCTTACCTATCTACCTGTCTGATAATACAAAGAAATACAATACTTGTTATACTTACCTTTATGTATAGGTAATATAATATTCTAGATCTAGACATTTATTTTTCTTATTTTACTTATAGTAATTTGCGTAGGGAATGCTCGGCACGTAAGTACCTATATTATAATAATACTCGCCAAGCATACCCTACCCAATCATTTAATTAATTAAGTATTATTAATTGAATTCAATTAACCTAATACGATAAAAACTTTAATTATTTCAGGTAATATACTTACAAAACAATAGAATCAAGTCTCTTCCAGATGATTTTTTCGTTTCCCTACCTGCCCTTATGTGGTTGGACCTAAGAGACAATTTATTGACCGATATTCCTAAAAGTATTAAAAACCATCCCACTTTGACCCATCTCTTGCTTCAAAATAATAAAATCACATCCCTACCACTAGAATTAGGATCAGTAGTCACATTAAAAGTACTTCAATTGAACGGAAATCCGCTCATGTTCCCGCCAAAGCACATTATAGAAGCGGGAGTTTCGAAAATCGTGAACTATTTGTACGAGCAATACGTACAGAACATTTTCATTAGATCACAGTCCGATGTTTCTGAGGATAATCGAAGTGCAGCTAGTCATTATGAAGATAACTTGAATACTAGCGTTGTTAGTTATAACTCTGTTATTGATGGGAAGAAAATAAATCCCAACAATCTTATGATACAATTGAATGAGAAAGAGTCTGATAGTTCTGACGATGAATATTTTGGTAGAATAAAAGGGAAGTGCCCGAAACTGGCCAAAAGTAGATACAAGACTTTGCCATGCCATTATCAGAGTTCAAAATATTTGAAGCCGATAAGCACTGGTAAGAGTTGCGAACAAATAGAGAGAATAAAACGGAATTATTTGAAAGAATTGGCTGTAAAGAAACATAAAGACCTTTTGATGGTTCGAGACAAGATAATACAGGATAGAAAGTTAGTCGATTTATTAACTTACTTTATTTTCCGAACTTATTACTATTACAGAGCAAGGAAACTCGCTCCGCTGGCGATTTCTTTGCTCGCGCGATTAGCGGCCTCTAGGGCGGAGAATTCTTTCGCGTGGCGAGTTTCCGTGCTCTATGCTTTTATGAGATGTAATAAGGATTTGTATATCATTCTTTTAAAAAAAAAATTAACACATGGCTATATTTATGTTCGCTACGTGTGGTCACATATCATACTTACCATATTATTATCAAAAAACTTACTTAGACCTTAAAATATTTCTGCTACATTCCAGAAACATAGAGCTCCTAAAGAATTGGCGTCAAAACTATCGCAAACTTCAGTTTACCACCGACAATTCCTACCGATTGGACGCGAAAGCGTTTCCCTATGACACTCATCCAGACTACATGTCTTTACTTACTAGAGAGGATATCGAGAGAGATTTACCGGATAAGTACAGAAAGAGATTAGTCAGGAGGTCTAAACCGACTGTGCCTAGAAAGAGTAACAATGATGTGCACTTGGCTTTGAAGATAAAGCAACTGTTCCAGAATTTGGAAGCTATAGATCTAAACAGAGATGGTCTAACGCCCAGGACTGAACAGAAAGTGCTTTTGAATGAGATACAAAAGGTTTGGATCTTTATACTTACCTACCTTAGGTATATGTGATTCCAAACTGGTGCCTAAATTAATTCATTTATGGAACGAATCCACAGCAGTCCGATAAAAGTAATGTTTTTAAAAACTAGCTAAGTTAAATAAACTTATTCATGTTTTATAAAACTGTTTTACCACATTTTTTATCAAAGGTTCTATTCTAAAATTTTCATAAATAATAAGATTTTTTTTTTTCAGATCACTGAAATAAAACAAAAACTAACGGAACTCTCCAATAACAACGTGCGTTCGGTTGTCACTGAAGAGTAGAGTGTATCTTCACCGTGTTTTTGTATAATCTTATTTTAGAAATAAATTATTTATTAATCATAATACTTATTTTTTAATTAATATAAATTAAGAATATCATTCTACAAGGAATATCAGTAATTTTCAAGCAAATGGAGACTCAAGCTAATTTTGATAAAATCTAAAACTGCGTCATTTGATTTTTGACAAATCATACTCCAGGCATGAATCGAACCAAAGGTTTAAAGAAAAAAACATACACTATATAAACACCCAGTGGTGTTGTCGCCAGTGTCGCTATTAAGCAAATAATTCTTTCAAGAAATGAATAGGTACTTAATTAAGATAAAATTAAAATACGATACAGTTTTTGTATTTGTTTATTGATTTCCACATGGCCTGCACCAGTTATTATAAAAGTCTATTTATGTATAAATAACAATACAATATTGAACATAAGATATTGGTTAAATAAACGATTATTGCTTAATAACTAAACTGAAATTATATTATTAATATACAAAAGGAACATGAAATATTGGCCACAGTTATTCTTAACAATAAATAGACAAAAATAATATTGACAATTACAGTGCTGTAAATGTTCGAAACCTAGTTTTTTAGATTGTTTATCAGTAACAAAATAAGAATCTAAATCGTTATTATTGCAGTGTTTACATTTTAAAGCAAAATAAATGTCATAATACAAAATTAAATAAGTATGTACGTTAACAAAATCTGATAATATGGCTCATAGACGAGTTTTTTAAACATAAGGAATCATTTAATGTTGTATAACTTAAAACGCACCTTGTGATAATGTCTACACTACACCATAAATTACAATAAGGTAAGTATTATTTTTGTGCAAATATACAAAGTTGTTGAAAAATGTCTATACATTCATAGTAGAAATAATTGACCTAAATAAAATAAATGTTTTCATTGTGAAACTTTAAAATAACGCTGTTAAATGTGTTACATATTTCAAGATACATTTTTTTGTATTTTTTGTAGGTTGAATCATGTAGCAACCCAATATGTTTCTTTATTTAGCCATTTTATCTGTCTACTTCAAGTAGTAATGCACCAAATATCCTAATCCTTCCTGGGAAGATCGTTTGACTAATAAAATTACCATCATAATCAGCATTACATTGCTTTAGCTGCTTTTATCGGCAATTTGTAGGGGGGAAGAAAATATTAGTCATCTTAAGAATGAATTTGAATAACTGACGTTCACGGTGCCAGAAAAAAAATCTGACGTTCATAATGTGACAGAACAGTAAGAGCCGGGAGAGAGTGGATGCCACGTGCCGCCGACAGCGCACATTGGCGTGAGTTGGGAGAGGCCTGTGTCCAGCAGTGGACACATACAGGCCGATGAATGATGACAGTATCATACTGTCACTACACTTTTTAAACTTTCGCGATCGGAATTCATCGTTGCATCTTCCATCCAGTCTTCTCGTGACCACGATCGGTGTAACCCGGTCGAAACGTCGAAGTAAATAATAATTATGTTTTACGCGATTAAGACCTGTAAATTATGCAACGATGTATCATACTGTCATCATTCAGTCATCTGTCATCATACTGTCAGTATGAAAACTTAACAATTGTCTAGTAATTTAAAAATCTAAGGTTTAATTCCTGGTTGTATTAATACATGTTCTCAATTTTCTAAATAATGCTTCAATTTAATAATAAACTTAATGTTAAGAGTACAACCAACAACCAATTCTATAATAATACTTCACAATCCTCGATCAGTCTTTAACAAAATTGACTAGGAGACATTCCGATATTAAACATAAAATTCCTAGTCTAACGAACAAACTTCACATCTCTTAATTAATAGTTACAGGATTTTGAAAAACATTGTTTTTAAATAACAATTTATGTGTAAAATTAGTATTAATATTATTTCTAATGAGTTTTATTATGAAACGAAACGAACAATGTAGACATTTTAAATATTTTTTAAATGGTATATTTCTACCGAATTTAGTCGAATCTTTCGACAAATTTCAGCCACATTCTGAGACGCTATCGCTCTCGCATTTTATTCCTTCTAATGAAGACGTATGTGGCTGAAACTAGTCGAGGGATTCGAATAAAATTGGTTCGTACGGACAACCCGTATAAAATAATTATTAAAACATGTTACATGGGTAGGTATTTTGCGATACTTAGAAAGAAATCTCCAATCGTATTAAGTTGTTCATTCAGTGTTTATATTATCGGTGATACGGATGGGACTGGGTATAGATAGTAAAAAACATCAAATGTTGTTGTTATATAAAAAGAGGTTTCGAGACGATTGAAAACCTACTTTTTGAAGTAGGTTGAAATCCCTTATGTATTATGGTATTGCTGTATTAATAACAATAAGGAACTTTGAAATTATGATACATATTTATGAGAATTTTGATTTAATTTTTTTAATTGTATCCTTTAATTAACTTTACGGTTAGGTTGATTTTAATCTGATTAATGAGTATAATACGATAAGCATGTCTAATCAATTACTGAGATAATTAAAAAAGAAATGCGTTGATTTTTCTTTGATAACTGATGTGATTGCAGAAACTAACTCTATTTATTTATTTATTTATTTATTCATTTATTGCGTACATGTTTTTGGGTATAGGCAGATCTTATAAATACCAGGGAAGTATTAAAAACATGAACCCTGCAAGGGCACAGCAATACACAAGTAAAATAATAATGACATATTAAAAAACAATTACAATTAACATATTAAAAATAAAATAGTGACAAGTTAAAAAAAGAAATATAAGTAAGTGAGAAAATTAATAAAATCTTAACATTGAGCAAATTAAAATTAAAACAATATTTGACTCCTTAACAACCTTAAAGGACTAAATAGCATTAACAATGGAATTAATAAATTTGACATAAAAATATTTAAACATATAAACAATATAAATTACATTTAATATTGCATCTATTAATAGTTTATATTTTATTTTTTATAAATATTTTCAATAGGAACATAAATCTTAATATGTATTGACTTAAAAAATATATTTAGTACTTATTAGTTTTATACATCATCATTCATGAAATCAGAAATAGAATAGTAGCATTTTTTTAACAATAATGTTTTTAAGTTATTTTTAAATTTATTTTGGTTTGTTTCATTACGAAGGCTTAAAGGTAACTTATTATAAATTTTGACGGACATGGCAAATGGACCAGAATGATATAGTTGAAGTTTGGAGGGGGGAAACATTAGTCTACTTCGTGGTCGAAGGTTTTCAGGGCGGTTGTAAGTTGGAAACATATCTATATTATTTTTCACAAAATTACAAATTTCAAGTATATAAAGCGCCGGTAGGGGAAGAATACAAAATTTAATAAAATATGGTCTGCAACTGTCTGTGTTTACTATATTTGCAAGTATTCTAATGCATCGTTTTTGTAAAATGAATAATTTTGAAGCATTACAACTATTTCCCCACAGCAGGATTCCGTACTGCAGCCATGCGTGTGCATATGCATAATATGCTTTCATGGCAGTTTTGGTATCCGTAGATTTTTTTAATTCGTTTAGTGCATAGGTGAATTTTGATAGTTTTGAAGCGATTTTGTTAATATGGGTTTTCCAGTTTAAATTGTTGTCAATATTCAATCCTAGAAGTGGATAGGTATCAACGCATTCTAATTGAGTATTATCAAATGAATAATTTATTTTTAGAGGATGTCTTTGGTAAGGTCTGAATTCCATTATTTTGGTTTTATTAAAGTTTATTTCTAAATTGTGATCATCTAACCATGATTTTATATTTGCTAGAATTATATTCAATTGATTATTTATGTCCGAATCGTTTTCACAAGAAACAATAACAGAGATATCGTCAGCAAATAGAGTACAAGGGGAGTTAACTATTTTTGGAAGGTCGTTTATGTATATTAAAAATAATACACAACCAAGAACACTTCCTTGTGGTATGGACATGGACATATTTGCTTTTCCTGATCTTATTTTACTTATATTTCCGGTAATGTTATCATGATGATCTATTTCAACGTACTGTACCCTATTTTCTAGATATGAAGCAAACCATTTGTTAACTGTTCCTCTTATTCCAAGTCCCTGTAGTTTAGACAGTAATATATCGTACCTAACTCTGTCATACGCCTTGCTTAAATCTAATAATAATCCTATCGCCCTTTTTCTTTTACTAATTATATTTAATGTTTCATCTATAAATTTGTAGACCGCTAGGGATGTTGACTTGTGTTTCCTAAATCCATTTTGACTGTCGCTAAATAATTTATATTTTTCACAATAGGAATATAAACGCTTAGACATAGCTGTTTCAAGTATTTTTGAGATAGTTGGCAATAATGCAATCGGTCGGTAATTATTTTTGTTATAATGGTCCCCTTTTTTATAGAGAGGTTTTATAATTGAAATTTTTAATAAATCCGGAACAATGGCACTAGTAAAAGATTGATTAATAAGGAATGATAGCGGTGAGGATAATTCATTGGCGCATGATTTTATTAGTGTCGGTGGTATTTCGTCGTATCCAACACTTTTTTTATTTTTTAAGTTTTTGATTATAATTAAAATTTCTTTTGTGTCAACCGGTGTTAAGTACATAGAGTTCTCAGTCGGTGTTATAACTGGCCGACCAATAGGAAAAGAAGTGTTTAAATTAGTTGATCCTACTGATGTAAAGTACTCGTTAAAACTATTTGCTATTTTAACTGGGTCTTCTGATAATATGTTATTTATATGTAATTTTATATTTTTTCTATTTTTAGAGGTCATTTTATTTGTCCGCTCTTTTACTATTTGCCAAGTGGTTTTAAGTACATTGTTAGAATTATTTACGCGTTTTATGAATTGTGCCTTTTTTGCTTTAACGACAGTTCTTTTTAGAAGTTTTTCATATGTTTTATAATATTTTTTTAGGATAGGATGATCATTTTTAGTTATAAATATTTTTAATAAACGTTTATTTTTACAAGATATTTTTAAACCCTGTGTCAGCCATGTATTTGTTTTGTTTTTTATTTTAATTTTAATTATAGGTATATGTTTTTGAAGAATTGTAAATAATGTTTCATGAAATATATTATAATTATCGTTTATATTGTTTGATATTAACTTTTCATCCCAATGAATTTTCGTTAACTCAGTTTTAAAGTTTTGAATATTTTTTTCACTAAACACTCTTTTATACGTGTACCAAATATTTCTTTCCATACTTTTAAAACTAGGCAATATTACTATTATTCCTTTATGATCGGATAAACCATAATCTTTAACTGATGTTATAAAATCATTTATTTTAAAATTAGTAAATATTAGGTCCAGACATGACTGGGTAGTTTTTGATATTCTGGTGGGTTCTTTGATATGCTGGTGAAAGTTGTAAGTACTCATGAGTTCTGTAAGATTTAAGTTTGATGAAGTTTGTTCTAATATATTTATGTTAAAATCACCACCTAATATAATATTTTTCTTATTATCTTTGGTGTTCAGAAATTCTAAAAGTTTAGATAATGAGCTGAAAAATAAATCCGGCATTCTATTTCTGTTTGGCCAGTATAAAACTAATAAGACTACATTTAGTTTAGTTAATTCTATGGCACAAATTTCAAATATGTATTCGATAGACATATTTTCGATATCCTTACGTTCTACACAGTCTATATTTTCTTGTAGCATTATACATACTCCGCCACCATTAAATTTCGATCGACAGTATGATGCTGCGAGTTTATATCCATCAATTTGCAAGAGGTCTCTTTTTGATTCTGTAATCCAGGTTTCAGATAGACATAGCGCTTGAAATTTATTTTTTGTATCAGTTATTGATTCTATTAAATGACGTTTATTGTTGATGCTTTGAATATTTTGATAGAGGATGTTGAAGTTAGCGACGAAAATTATTTCCTTTTCCTATTGGGTTTTTTGAAGATGTTTGTGAGTTATTTTGGATGACAGGTGTAGGTGTGTTTGAACTTAATTGCACAACCTGTGATGGTAGTATTGTTTCATTTTTTGGTTGTTGAGTAGATGTCATTGTCGACCTTCTATTTTCTCTATATTCTTTACCATCAATTATGAGTTTGTTATTTATTATTTTTGCACGAGAGCCGTTTTGTCGAGCTTCTATTAGAATACTTATTAAATGTTTCCGTTGTTCCAGTGACTTTTCATCTAGATATTTTGATACAGAAAGGCCGGAATTCTCTTAATCATTGAAAATTGTAAAATGGACCAAAATCAACAAGAAAAAAAAAAGATTTTAAAGGATTTTGTTGTATTAATACTTTCTATTTATTTACTATATTGCATGTGGAAAAATATTAAAAAGTATAAACTTATATTTTTTACATTAATTTGTATATCCTACATATCCTGATATGGATTTCATATTAGTATAATTTCTAGTATATAGTCAACCTAGTCTGAATTACGCGAGTAAAGCTGCGGGCGGAAAGCTAGTTTATAGATATCTTGATATAAATGTTACATCATTATTAAAAATGCGCTAAAATAAGGAACTACTTAACGGATTAAAAAAAATATTTTCATGCATCTATGAAAGCTATTAATGGGGGTAAAACCGCGGCACATAGCTAGCAAGTTAATAATAGCAACAAGAAAGTTTTAATTTAAAATATGGAATTAAAAATGGCCGTGTGCCGCCATTTTGATTCTTCGGCCATTTAGTTAATATGGATATCATTTACTAATATAGTTTATTTAAACATTTATTACTCTATTGATTATACTATTGGTTCACGTATAAAAAATAACTATTTATTTGTTAGGCTGTGTATTTATTAATTTATAATATAATACAATACATTTTAACATAATCGTCTAAGTTATTGTTTTTCGAAATTGGCGTAGTTAATATAATTTTCTATACATACATACAGCTAAGTGATGCATTCATACATTTTGTGATTAAGTAATTTATTATTACATAAAGCTCAATACAGACCGGATCGGCAACGTAGCGAATCGCATTTCAGTGTCAGACGAATTTTAACTTTATTTTCATTACTATAATACTTAGAATCGCGCGGATGCCCGCGGCACCACGAGAATTCCGGCGAATTCCGATCGAGTTTCTCATGCGATAATAAGTATAAAGGTATAAATTGGTGGCCGACCGCAGACCACACGAAGCCGACCACACGAAGCCGGCTAATGTCATCATGACACTTCGTAGCTTCACGTAGCTGCGGTCATGATTTCGAACCCGACTGCAGGCGACAACTGCAGATGGCAACAGATGATGACATCCAGTTCGTTCGTTCCGAGTCTTTGAGTAGAAAGCCAAACGGAGACAATAAGAGAACAAATTTGATAATAAAAAAGTCTGTCAATTTCTGCGTGGAGAGTGCGGTAACGCACACACAGACAATTTCACACCAATGCAACTGGGGGTGACGTAGCTACGAACGCACACGACCAAAATTATCAAACACTAGTTGCAATTTACGCACACTTGTACATTTTCACACAGGGCCGTACCTATACGTGCAAGAGATGACGTCAATTTAAAGTAAGCGACACTAGTGCTTGATACTAACGATAAATTTGCTGTCAATGATTTTTGACTATTAAGTAAAAAAGCTATATATTCGTATACCTATTATGAAAAAGCGGACTGACTTAGATTCTGAACAGAACATTTTTTTTTGTTTTTGTAATTTAGTGCATTATTTAACAATATTAAATAATACTTACAAGTGATAAGTGGTATTATCCTTTTGTATACTTGATGATTCTGATCGCTTTTTATATATAAAAATACACAGCAATTTGGCATTTTTGTTGGGTATCATTCGACGCGCACTGTCATTTGCTGAATGACGCGGAACATGCGCGGAACGCGAGGCGATTAGTTTTTATAAAACCATAAGCCCATGGGCATTCTGCATTCTTAAACCTTTGACAGAGGGGAAGGCCTCCCAGTTTTCGCTCCGTTTGGCTTTCTACTCTAAGTTATGGGTGCTTCGTGTAATAAGATGTCTGACGTTGAGTGAGCGATGAACTATCGGCGAGTTTCTCGCCCAAGAAAAAGACAGTGAACATACATTCCGTGTAAACAAAAGAGATGCACATATTATGTAATTACAAGAAATTTGACTCGTAAATCTTATAATACACATCTATCTAGGTGAAAAATGTATGTAGATATTTCTGAAATCATCGATTCTCAAGGAATATTATAGGTATAATAAGCAAGGCATAGATAGCATAGCGTTCGTTGTGTTTAATATATAAGTATAGTAAATAAAAACTGCAAAAGATTTTCACACAAATATTTTTAATTTTAAATCAACTAACACAAATAATTTATTAACAAAGCATATTTTTTAATGTTAACTTTCTGTAAACCTATTTGTTTTAAGCACACAGTCTTCCAAACCACGCGCACATATAATAATATGAGTAACATGTCCCTGTACTTCGGTACTTGAAGTAACCGATACGGTGGGCGCCATCTCCACAACACGTAGAGTGACCTCTGTTACTGTAGAAGGGGCGGTACCACGTCGGTTACGGGACGGATTCGGGCGAAGTTTCCTCTCTACCAGGGTGAAGCCATCCACGTCGACTTTCTCTGCTGCACTTACTGCTACTTGCTGTTTCTTAGGTGCAGCTACGCTCTTAACCTGGATAGTACGCACCAGATGAGGCTTGTTGGTTGCTTGGTTTGCGGAGCGGCTGGCGGGATACCTGCGCGTAACTCTTCTGCTAAGGGGCACGTGTAGCAGAAGAGGGCGCAGTTGGCACGGGGGTCGGTGTATCTGTTCGTTTCGCACTCGCCTTTGTTAATAGTAGTGATTATTCAGCCAAACATTGAGGCAGTTGTTGCGACACGACGTCTTGTGTGTTGGTACAAACGCAACGCAACGGTACAAAATCAACAATTGCTACTTTTCTACGTATCCGTGTATTTACTATTTAAAATTGTACGAAAAAAAAAAAAAAAATATAACGTCGAGCGAAGAAAATAGTCAGACATGACATGAGTCTGTCAGACAACTGAGACAACGTTCGATCAAAATTCAATTCAAAAAAGGTTTCGTTTACGGATTAAATGTTCTTGAAAATGAAAATATCGAGTAATTAGTGTACTGTTTCTTCAATTAACAATTATTCTATTTGATTTAATTTATCCATAATTAATTTTAATTTAATCTTTCGTTAACATGGAATGTACATTCACTGTCCTTTTCTTGGGCGAGAAACTCGCCGATAGTGCATCGCTCACTGTGGGACCGCTGATTTAATCTATGGTCGGATATATATATCTATGGCCAGCTTCACTACTGATCCGCGGTCGGGCGACACTCCCATCTGCTGCTCGGCGACGCGAAGCTAGCTTCATGAAGCCCACTTCGAATGTTATTTCATAGAGATTCATACAAACCAGTAGTGGCGCGGCTTCGTGTGGTCGGCTTCGTGTGGTCTGCGGTCGGCCACCAATTTATACCTTTATAGTAATGAAGATAAAGTTAAAATTCGTATGACACTGAAATGCGATTCGCTACGCCGATCCGGTGTGTGTTGAGCCTAAGTGGAAATGATAAATGATTATTTCTAAAGTATGGAAGGCTTTTCGATATCTTGTATGTGATAAACAGATTATAAATAATGAAGAAAAATCTACCCATTTATACATTTCCACACTGTATTCAATGGTCTCTCTCAAATCCCGGGTTTGATTTCAAACTCGAGCAATACATAATGTTTTTAAACATGTTTTAAATTCGAGATAAACATGTATTAGCGATCAATTACATTAAGTTCAGCTCAATTCAACTTTTTTTTCTATAGTAAACAATTTTTTGTATGATAGCTGGATGCGTATTGAGTGACAGTCTTTCTGTGCCGGCGGCCAAAATTGGAAGCTCCTATTGTCATTTAGACTTTAATGTCATTTGGATACATTTTCAATAAACTGACAACCAAAAGATGCGATTACAGCGACGCTGTCACCGAAAAGATTGTGGATCAATACGCATTTTCATACAAAACTACTATTTTCGATGGACAAACGCTGAATTGAGCTGAATAAATGTAGTTATAGACAAAGCGTGATGGTTATGCCTATTCCTCTTCACTGTACTAATATCATCAGTGAGCGAGAATCTGCAGTATCTTAGTGTTTTTTACTTATTTATTAAAATATTAAACTTATTAATAAGTTTTTAAACTGTTATATACTAACACTCGTTTCTTTCTTACATAAACATAGTTGTCATACATAGATTACATGGAGTTTTAGAGTGAATTCAAGTGGGCGTGGTCGGTCACTGACTGACTGATAATTAGTCAGATGAGCAGCTCAAATCAATGCACGACTCATGCTAAAATTTGACTCTCAGAAAGTTATTATGACGTAAGAATCCAATAAGAGAGAATAAACGCGAGTTTATCCACTAACTAGACTTTTGAAAGAAACGCGGCTAAAATCCGCTAGTCTAGTATCAACTAGTCTTTTATCCCAAAATTCCCACGGGATTGCGATTTACGGGGGTAAAATCTGGCACTGCTACACTTTTATATTAATATCGTACATTTTCAGATTATATATTGATCTACCCGCACTTGAAATTCTAACCAAAACTCACAGAAGAAACAAGCAATTATTACAAAATAATAATAATTTCTTCAAATTTTTCTTTTCAATAAGTAATTATCAAATTACCAGATTTATCTTTAACTTTCCTTTAAATTAGTAATGACCAAATTACCTGTTCGACTTCATTTTCCGCTTCCGTCTAGTACGCCCATTAGGCCGCTAGATGGAGCGCGCGAGGTACACCTTGTTCTCAGTGCGCTGAAGTTCGATGAAGCCCAGTTTGTTGTATATCTGATGGAGGTTCGTATCTGTCGTGTTTATACATACATGCGCGCCTGACGCTCCTGTGGGAAGAGAAGGGTGGTTAGGTTGAAGAATGTACTGTGGTTTGTTTGTCTGTGTTTGGCAGAGTGGTCACCATGCCGGACTGCCATCCGTAAGGTTGCGGGTTCGATGAACCCCAAATGTTTGTCTGGGTCTGGGTGTATGTGTGAATGAGTGTGTGCGTAGTTTCTGATACCCTAGATTCCTAGATACAGTTTCGAACTAAGTTAGGGGTCAGTTACTATAATGACATGATGTAGTGATTGATTATATTATGTGTGTGTGTCTGCGTGTACCATGGGTCCTGAGCGCGGCGAGCAGACACGTGAGCAGCCTGTGCGCGGCGAGCGGGTCCGGGTGCGGGCGCAGGGCGCACACCACCACCGCCACGCGCCCCGTCGACACGTACGACCACCCGCCGCTGTGACAGGACGTGATCCACTCCTAGGGGGGAAAGGGGGGACTTGGATTAAACTGATTTACAGAAGGGGGGGGCTGGATTAAAATGCGATACAAAAGGGGGGGATGAATTAAACTGCTTTACAAAAGGAAGGGCGTGTATTAAACTACTTTACAAAAGGGGGGGGGGGTGGGGGTGGATTAAAGTGCTTTACAGAAGGGGGGGGGGGCTGAGTTAAACTACTTTACAGAAGAGGGGGAGCTGGATTAAACTGCTTTACAAAGGGTGGTGGATTAATATGCTTTACAAAGGGGAGTGAGGATTAATCTGCTTTACAAATCATATATCGATAACATATCTCTTACCTTAGCTATCGGCGTCAAATCTTCTCTGTCCGCCATTTCAAGAGGGTACTTCTCCTTCATGGCCGGTATCCAGACGATTTCTTGTTTCCTAAAGAACTCTTTACTGTTCAGAGCTGCGCACGCGTAACCTATTACTTCTGGTTTTTTACCTGAACAAACAAATCATAATTATTTTAGTTCTATAACTCAAGAAAGCAAGTTGACCGGCATCATTAGGGGTCAGTTACTAATGAGATGATGTAGTAAATGATTATGTTATGTTATCATTGTCAGTCAACATGCTATCTGGTTTGTCAGTTGGATTGCCCTTTTAGCAAGGTAGCTTATTGTTCAGTTTATCGATGAGTCAGCTTTTTTTAATCAATTAGGTGACTTGCATTCCTAGTCCATTTCAGTTGTCAGTCAGTCCAGTTTTTTCTTCCAGTTTATCAGTTTATTGTTAATCAGCAAAAAGTTCCTCAGTCAGTTATATTAGTCTAACGATCAAGATATCGAGACCTTGTCTGTTTATTTCAAGCTAGTCAAATAGCAATTAGTCAAAAGATAATTCATTTAATAATGGCCTAAAATACCTCATAATTATTCCAACAAATAAATCAATATTATTATTAAACGAAACGTACGTCATTATATATAAGTATGTAAAACAACGGGATGTTAGTACGTACTTATTTAAGTCGATTCCCTCGACTAGTTTCAGCCAGGTCCGGTGGCCATCATCAGGAGGATGAGTGCGATACGCCCGCGCCGACGGCGTCTCGCTCTGCACTCAACTACTCGAGGGATTCGACTTAAATAAGTACGTACTAACATCCCGTTGTTTTACATACTTATAAATATATCAATATACAAACCATTCATCCTACACTCGACAGGTTTCTCCGTAGGCGTAGTGGCCGAGGGGTTGTCTTCCATTTCAGTGAACGTGTAGTCATCATCGTCTTCTAACACCATGCAGAACTCCGGTGATAACGTTAGGAACGGTTGGACTAGTCTGTCAATAAATACAAAGGTATATTTATATACTAGCTGTGCCCCGCGGTTTTACCCGCGTGGAACCTTATCTCGAGGGAATTTTGAGATAAAAATATCCTATGTGTTATTCCTAGGTATGAGGAACATCTGTACCAAATTTCATTGAAATCCATTCAGTAGTTTTTGCGTGAAAGAGGAACAAACATCCACACATCCACACTCACAAACATTCGGGTTTTATAATATTAATAGGATAAATCCTTACTAACATTATAAATGCGAAAGTAACTCTGTCTGTCTGACCTTTTCACGGCTAAACTACTTAACTGATTGACTTGAAATTTGGTACGGGGGTAGCTTGTCCGGGGGAGGCCATAGGCTATGTTTTATCCCGAAAATCCTACGGGATAAGGTTCCGCGAGGGCAAAGATAAAACTAACAGCACCATTATTTTTCAACATTAGCTGTATAATTTTGTCTCGTAATTTCAAAATAGTGTACATTATCGCACCTGTGCATTATAATGCATCCCGCTCGCACGGATACAATGGCGAGCGGAATGCGTTATAATTTACACAGGTGCGACTGAGATAGATAGCTACAGGTCAACGTACGATATTTCATGTGAATTACAACCGTGCTATATACATGGATATTTTTTAAAGTGGGCGTTGTACATAGAACAAATCTTAAACTAATATGCAAAAAAAATTTACACTTAAAATTAAAAAATTTAAAAACCCCCAACACAATTACTTTCAAACCCCCATAACTTTTAAACGGGTCAACCGATTTTCATCAAACATGTCTATGAACACTCGCACGTAAGTCCGGAGCTATGATGCCACAGACAGACAGATACACACACACACACACACACACACAGACACGTCAAACTTATAACACCCCTCTTTTTGCGTCGGGGGTTCATTACTGAAAGTCCCGAGTTCAATGTTGTAGAAGTAGAACAAATCAGAAACTTGTTTATTAGCAAAAATACTGAAAAGAGGTTAATTTTGGTAAAAGCAGACTCACCTATCTGATATTAATGACTGTAGATCGCTGGGGAATTCATCGCTGCCGTCTGTGCCGTCTTTACATGTCCGCCGACATATTTCACATACCTGGCAAATGAACTTAGTATTATGTAATATGTTCAAATAATGTCACCCTGCGGTGAGCTTGTTGTGCGCAGTGAGGCGTATTTCTGGGGTAGCGCATTTCACTCTTCCTGGAGAAGTCCACCATAATGTGGCTTAAACTAGTCGAAGAATCGGTTAAAACCTCTCTTAACCTTGCGTACGTTTCGTATCATGAAATAAGAATCCTGAGCGTTAGCGAGGGAGTCAAATGAGCACAAGGTTAAAAATTGTTTGCACTCGAGTGCAACACATTATTTTTCATCTCCCCTCAGCGAGGAAATTACTAAATGGAAACATAAAACAATCTTGAAATGAAAATAAAATATCACGCGCAAAGCAAATTAAAAAATAAGTAAGTCTTGACACCAAGAAGGTTCCGAGTTTGAAATTTAAATAAAAAAAAAGTTGTATGATAGTTTGTGAATTCAAAACATCATCACACTTAGTGCACACGATGTTCTAAATTCAAATTTACTTTAACCTCTAGAGCGCAAAAACGACTTTTACTCCCAGTTATCGAAAATACCTTGGGTCCTGCGGGGGCTGTCACAGTGCCGATACTTTCCCCTCTCTCCATTAAAATCGACTTTTACCCCCGGGGAGAGGATTAAAAACATACTTTCCGAGGTAATGGGTTGAAAATGTCTACCTTTGGTCTCGAGAAATAAGCTTAAAAGATAAGGACGATATCATACCGCGGGCTCATCCAGCGGCGTGTATGGCCTGACGGCGGCGGGCGTGGGCGTGGGCGGCGCGTGCGGCGGCGGGCGGAGCGCCCCCAGCGCGCACTCCACGGGCAGCAGGCGGCGCAGGTCGGCCGCCAGCCCGCCGCGGAACACCCACGGCTCCTGCGACCCCGACTCGAACGACTCGCGCCACCCAGCGGAGAACCCTGACACACAGACACACACGAGTCACACACAGACAGACACACACGGGCAGCAGGCGGCGCAGGTCGGCCGCCAGCCCGCCGCGGAACACCCACGGCTCCTGCGACCCCGACTCGAACGACTCGCGCCACCCAGCGGAGAACCCTGACACACAGACACACACGAGTCACACACAGACAGACACACACGGGCAGCAGGCGGCGCAGGTCGGCCGCCAGCCCGCCGCGGAACACCCACGGCTCCTGCGACCCCGACTCGAACGACTCGCGCCACCCAGCGGAGAACCCTGACACACAGACACACACGAGTCACACACAGACAGACACACACGGGCAGCAGGCGGCGCAGGTCGGCCGCCAGCCCGCCGCGGAACACCCACGGCTCCTGCGACCCCGACTCGAACGACTCGCGCCACCCAGCGGAGAACCCTGACACACAGACACACACGAGTCACACACAGACAGACACACACGGGCAGCAGGCGGCGCAGGTCGGCCGCCAGCCCGCCGCGGAACACCCACGGCTCCTGCGACCCCGACTCGAACGACTCGCGCCACCCAGCGGAGAACCCTGACACACAGACACACACGAG
This sequence comes from Timandra comae, assembly GCA_958496195.1. Classification (NCBI taxonomy): domain Eukaryota; kingdom Metazoa; phylum Arthropoda; class Insecta; order Lepidoptera; family Geometridae; genus Timandra; species Timandra comae. The sequence continues at coordinate 6,862,857 of OY292376.1, forward strand.
TCACACACAGACAGACACACACGGGCAGCAGGCGGCGCAGGTCGGCCGCCAGCCCGCCGCGGAACACCCACGGCTCCTGCGACCCCGACTCGAACGACTCGCGCCACCCAGCGGAGAACCCTGACACACAGACACACACGAGTCACACACAGACAGACACACACTAGTCACACACGGGCAGCGGGCGGCGCGGGTCCACCGCCAGACCGCATGTTACAACTGTGATAGGCGAGCGAAGCAAGCAGGCCGCGGCAATGGCCGCCGAAGTTCCAATGGGCATAGAGCGGGAAGCGGGCGAACCGCGGCAGCGGCCGCCGAAGTTCCAATCGGCTTGTAATAGTTCTACTACTTTTAAAAGACCAAATCATACCTACCACTCCATACATTGCCTAGGTATAGTTTAAAGTACGTGTATATACAGATTGCCAGTAAAAGATAAAGTATATACAGACAGGTTTGAAATAAGGAAAGCCACACACGTGTTTTTTTTTGTTAAGTTTTTTTAAGCGTTTTGTTAAGATATGTGATATCAGATAACAAAATAAATATGAATTTTCACTTACATGTATACGTCCCTTGCGTGAAAGAAGTTATATTTGTCGGAAACTTTCCAAGTTCTGTAAACAAGAATATTATAATTAGTTACTAGCGACGCCCCGCGGTTTCACCCGCGTAGTTCCCGTCCCCGTAGGAATATGCGGATAAAATTGCTAAAAACCTTCCCACTGAATCACTCTATCTATTAAAACAAACCGCATCAAAATCCGTTGCGTAGTTTTAAAGATAAGCATACATAGAGAAAGCGACTTTGTTTCACAGTATGTGGTGTGTGTGTACTGCGTACGGACCCAGCCAGCGCAGGAAGCCGTCGAGCAGCGCGAGCACGGCGGCCACGTCCCACACGTAGGGGTGCAGCTCGGCCTGCAGCTCGCGGTTGGCGGCGCCGTGCACGCGCCCGCACGCGCCGCGCACGCGCCCCGCCCACCACGAGAAGCGCCCGCGCCGGGACACCCACTCGCTCGACTGGGGGACGCACGGGGACACGGTACACGTCATAGTATAGTATAGTTAGCACAGTAGAGCTGTGTGCCCTATTTCATCCGCGTTAGCATTGTAACTAAGTTCAACAGCACTCTAGAATCACTTAATTGACCATGTATATCTCGGTAATGTAGAAGACATAGCAAAATACTGGGCAGAAAAAATTTAGATTCACGGCCGAAATCACTGACATGAAAAAGAGAAGAAATTACTGACAAACAAATGTGTCTTGTGTGTGCAAACCTTTTAAGTATAGTGTGGGTGTAATAATTGTTTCCTGAAACATTTTGTTAGCCCATGCCTCACCTCGGTAGTGTTCCGTGGCGGCAGCACGGCAGCAGCGTGCGTGAGCAGCCAGTGGAAGTCGTGCAGCAGGCGCAGGCCGCGCGCGCCGTGCTCGAACGGCAGGTAGAACAACTCGCACAGCAGAATCAGGTCTTCGTAACTCAGGTCGGCTGATACTTCTGCGTCTGGGGGACTGATATCATTGGTTTTTATCTAATAGCAAAGGCTGAAAATTTCTTGCTCTATAGCCAAGTTTTAAAAGTTTCTTGCTCTATTAGAGCATTAGTTTTCAAGCCCCTCCAGAAATCCAATAGTTAAGGCTAGAAACTAATAACCCAGACCTAGCCCGCCTCTAGAACAGACCGGTAGGGGACTGTGATAACATTGTTAATAGGTTTTTCTTGATGTTTTAAAGTGTAAAGCTGCAGGCTTTTGGCTGTGCCTATTAGTTTTCAGGAGGCTCGTACGCCGCTGGGGTGTCACAGTTGAATGCCTACCCAGCGTTCGGGTTTTAGTAAGATTCCAGATTCTTGAATTCCAGAAAGATCAAGCATGTTCAGGACAGATGAAGCATGTTTCTCAAAACACTACAAGTAAGCCAACATTTTCAAAAGTAAATAAAATTTGCACATGCCAAGTCTTTTAAAAAGTTTGATCAATTCTTTAAACTACTTTTTAACCCCCGACGCAATAAGAGGGGTGTTATAAGTTTGACGTGTCTGTGTGTGTGTGTGTGTATCTGTCTGTCTGTGGCATCATAGTTCCCGAATGTATGAACCGATTTCAATTTAGTTTTTTTTGTATTAAGGGGGACTTACGTGCGAGTGGAGTGTTCTTAGACATGTTTGATGAAAATCGGTTAACCCGTTTAAAAGTTATCGGGGTTTGAAAGTGTTGGGGGGGTTTTTAAATTTTAAATTTAATGTTATCAACTATAACTTTCAAATACTTACTCGTCATTAACCTCGTTACTATCACTCTCTGTGGGCTCGACCATCATGTCCGTGCTGAGCGGGCTGTGACTCGGCTCCACTTGCATTGAACCGTTCTGTTGAATTTAAAAGAATATCATTGTTTGTTTCAGGCAAATCAAATGAAAGATGAGATTTGTATGTTGTATGCCTTCTAAAGGTGACCTTTAAAAGCTACTGTAACACCTTTATAAAATCAATATTTAGAATTTAAGATGTTTTAATGGGATTTACTCATATTGATTCCAGTTTTTGCTAATGTTGCGAGATGAAAGCATTTGCACTAATTTCTGGACGTATATTTTCTAAAATTTGTGGTAAAATTTCTTATCAATCAAAATTTATTATGATCACGAAAAACGTGAAAGTTTAAGGATTTCAATAGTAGTAAAATTGGAGTTAAAACCAGTACCTCACTCATCCCATCATTCATAACAATATCCGATTCGGTAGCTGTTGTAGAAGGTGGGTCCACGTCGAGAGGTTCGACTCCAGTTTCGGGTATACTCGACCGCCTTGGACTTAGCGTTTGTGGTGTATCTGTGTAAACATAAATCTAAATTAGGTACCCTACACATTTTAACATCATGTTATAATCTCAAACAACGCTTGTTCTGCCAATGTGATATCAGGATAACATGCCTAAATTCTGTAAATGTATACATTCAAAATTTTGAGGAACCCTAAGATTAGAGGTTTCAAACTAACGAGGTATACAGCCAAGTTTGTGAAAATCTTAAAGAAATATTATTTACAGCTGTTTGAGTATGGTCTAGCTGACGTAAAACTGACAGACTGAACTGATCAACTCATGTGATTTTTTATAAATATTTTCATAATATCTTACCTCCAAGACTCATATCTCCATTCCGTTGAGGTTCAGTGATCACATCATCAACTACAATATGATCTGGTTCCTTCTTATCATCAAACTCTTCGCTAAACTCCTTATCCTTATCCGTACAGGTTTCTAAAGCCTTCATTCCTAATATTGGAACAGGTAACGTTGATACGGGTATTTGGGAAGGAAGGGAGAGGTTGGAACTGGCAATAGGTATTATGGGATTAGGTATCGACTCGTTAAGGATAACCTTTGTTGGTGATACTAGGGAGTTCATAACTGGATTTGATACTGGGCTGAATGCTTCCATGGATGACATCTGAAAGAGAACATTGGTTTAAATATACGGTAAGGGCAAGGTGACATACTCAGTTTGGCGTCAGTTTAGTCTATCAATATGGCTTGACTGAAGCCAGAGTAATGGATGATTTTTACGGATACATGGTGAATCTAAACTGACAGCAGAGTGATGTTACGCCAGTGGCCGTTCGACTTTGGGGCTGACCGTCAGTTTAAATCCAAGATCAGCTCTGAGGGGTGAATATAGATTGTGATGTTGGGTTAGGTTAGCTTAATTTTACTTAAGTTTACCGTGCGTGGTGGTGGTGTGCGTGCTCACGTCACCGACATGCACGTGTTCACTACTGACCAGTGTGTATACTCACTAGGGGCTGTGTGTCCGACTGGTGCGTGGTGGCGAGCGCGTGCAGCTGCGAGGAGGAGAGCGTGGGGATGGCGGGCGTGGTGGTGGTGTGCGTGCTCACGCCGCCCGCCAGCGACATACATGTGTTCACCGACGGCACGATCGGAATCATCGCCACCGGCGGCACTGCACAACATGAAAATGTGGATATAGTGACTCGTTACGTAGTCTTCCGAACCTATATCCAATGTATACTAAGCGGCAATAGCCCAATAGTCGAGTCCATACTGGCCTATCACTCGCACTCCTATCGCGCGCGGCGAGACGACAATTTATGTTCTCCGACTTCTCTAAAGCTTTTGACTGCGTTTATCACGTGACGTTACTTTCTAAACTTGTGTGTTACTGTATTCATGGCGCTCTTTCTAGCTTTAGGTCTTAATAAGTCTCTTAATCATATTCATTACATCTATAATCTAGGAGGGCGGCAACAGAAAGTTAAGATTTATTATGTTTTATCTTAGAGATCATTTTGGTAGAAATGGGTGTGCCACAGGGTTCTATATTTGGTCCACTCCTATCCTTGGTTTATATTAACGATCTCGCTTATAAAATACTAATATATGATACTAATGTAAAAATACACTAATGGGATGTAATGTGTGTGTAAATACTAATGTATGGATTTATTCGTAGATGACACTTTTTGATTATATAAGATTGTCTTTTAGTCCATTTGTGATCCGGAATTATGTATTGCTCTGAATTCATATTATAATTCGGAAAGCACGGAATTACACACAAATGATTATATTTCTCTCACAGTCTGAATTTTCAGTGTTTTCTGAATTAATAATAAGAATTCACAGAAACCATTCCAGCTATTTGACGCCAGTCTTGTACCAGTTTACTGATTATTGTTTACTTAGGATATACTTTACCTACAACCGAAGGCTGTGGCTTAATGACTGGTCCTTGGGATGTCTTCGGTATTGAGAACTCGGGCAACCATTCATTTATAGCTAACCTGGAACAATATACAATTTTAACTATTTGTGAAAAACTGTACTAGGAGATTGGCTGTATCCTAGTACACTCACTCACTCACTCACCCACTCACTTTGGTATTGCCAACCAATGGACGGTACTTTTTTTCTGACGCTGACTGCACTTTATCAAGGACTGTACATTGACAGTCATTATATTCTAGTTTATTTTTTATTTGTCGCAACTCAATGGTAAAGCCTGGGAGAGACGTATGTCCAGCAGTGGACGAGAGCAGGTTGTTGATGATGATGAATTCGTCGAAGACTATACTTTTTAAGAATCATCATATCCTTAATTATTTGTCAACGACTGTACTTTAACATTCATTGCAACTTGCATCTTAGTTATTATTGCGTAAATTATAATGCGTCCCGTTCGCCATAGCTTCCGTGCGAGCGGGACGCATTATAATTTACGCAGGAGCGACAGAGATAGATAGCTACAGGTCAAAGTACGAGATTCTCTGTGAATTACGAATGTGCTTTAGTCAGGGATTATACTGTAAGACTCACCGTAACGCCTGCCTGTGATGGTAGACGTGTTTCCCCAAGCTCATCGGTGCTTCGTCGTCACACACGCCCTGGTCACTCTCGCGCTCCAACTTGATATCCCATGACTCAGATTCCACTGGAACAACCATACATAGTTAATAATGGAAATCTATAAGCGTTAATTATTACAGCTCCGCTCTTATTTGTTATACCGTAATGTTTTATCCTTACTATACTAATATTATAAATGCGAAAGTAACTCGGTCAGCCTGTCTGTTACCTTTTCACGGGTAAACTACTGGACCAATTGACTTGAAATTTGGTCCAGAGGTAAGGACACAGGCTGTTTTATCGAAATCCTCACGGGATACAGACGGAATCTCGTGGGTAAAATTGAGGAGCACAGCTATTATTAGTATAAATAACATATCGCGGGCTTCAAACCAAAGGGGCGTATACGCAAAAATCCAAAAAAATTTTTATTACGTCAATGTATTCTAATTATATCGACACATCTACTGACTTTATTTCACAATTATCGGTTAAATATTTTTTAAGATAATAAACAAAATAATATTAGACGTCTCTGAGTAAAATATTTTTCCGAACCAGAAAGGCGTACTAAAGACAAATCACGAATCGTTTGTGTTTATTTTCATTTTTTCTTTTTATTATTGTTTAACTTTTATGTTGAACTTAAAAAAAATATTTGAGAATATTATTTGTTTTATTTTCACCTTCACAAACGTGAAATTGATATACTTACGTCTGTATTGGAATAATGTTATTTTCCTATTTTTGACAAGCCAAATGGACGTATAATGAACGAAAATGGTGGTGAAATAGAGGACTTTTTTAAATAATAAATGACTGTAATAAAATATGTCTCATCATTTATATAAACTTCATTTGGTTTTTTTTATTTTGCGTTACAAATAAAAAAAATGTTTTATACGTCCATTCCTTGAAAGCATTTTCTTGGAAAAAATAACAATCAGTTTATCTAATACTGTCGAACCATATAGACGTAAGCGCGATATTATGGGTAACAAATTATATTTTTCAATAAATAAGCCTTTCACATAATAAAGAACGTAAATTTATGAAACACGTAAAAAAATTCAAAAATGTAGGTACATCACAAAAAAAGTTATTAAGTTTTTTGGCTCTCCTGAAAAGTGAGGGTTTTGCTTGTACGCCCCTTTGGTTTGAAGCCCGCGATATATGTATTACATTGCGAGGGCGCGTCGCGGGTGCAGCGCGCCCAGTGCGCGAGCGTCCACACGGGGATCATGTTGGCGTTGTACTCGCAGTTGGGGTTGGACAGCACGCCGCGCAGCAGCGGGATCAGCTCGGGCGAGCGCCCGCAGTATGGACCTGGAAAAGGATAAATAGATGGATCAGACTATGTGTATAAGTTGTTGTTAATAAGTGTTCTCAGTTACAACACATGAAACAACGCCTTCTCTCTAGTACCTTCTAGCTCGCACGGACGCAATGGCGAGCGGGACGCATTATAATTTACAGGTGCGACAGAGATAGATAGCTACAGATCAACGTAGAACATTCTCTGTGGATCACGAACCGGGGTTTAGTTATTCCCGTGATATCATCGTAGAATTTTATTAGACCAAGACTTCCCAACCAGGCGGGATCGCTTCCCATTGGAGGTATAGAGAGATAGCAATTATTAGAGCTTCGCAGCTACTGCGGCACGCTCGCTTTGCTCGCTCGACTCACTTATTGTGTTGTCGCAGTTCTAACCTAACCTCAATTATTCTAGTCTTAAAAGTCTTAAAGCATTGGAAAGTTTGTTAAAATGCTTTCTCTGAATTTGATACAAGTAATAAACCAATTTAAGGGCAGTTTCTTTAAGATGGTAATTATTGATTATGTTATCGTTGGCTTACCCAAGAATATTCTTTTCTGGTCGTAATCATTAGCGTGCAAATTGTCCCATATGACGGGCGGTCGCCTCAGCACTTGAGTTATTTCTTCTATGCAGTCTGTTGTCAGCGTTTTTGATATTACTTTTGGACCTGAAACCAATAGGATTAATAAGTAACTACAGTCCGATCAAAAGTAGTTATTCTGTTTCGACTTGGTCTTAGTTTCGACCAACATCTAAACTAGAACTTTCATATAAGGCATTCATTCGTCGTGTCATATTCATCCATCCAAAATTAAATTTTCTCCTTCCAAAAGGAAGCCACCTCCACCGCACTTTACGAGGCTTACATCAGGTATTTATAAGTCGTACAAGCCGATTTTTAACCCCCCCGACGCAAAGAGAGGGGTGTTATAAGTTTGATGTGTCTGTATGTGTGTGTATCTGTCTGTCTGTGGCATCATAACTCCCGAACGGATGAACCGATTTTAATTTAGTTTTTTTGTATTAAAGGGGACCTACGTGCGAGTGTTCTTAGACATGTTTAATGAAAATCGGTTGACCCGTTTAAAAGTTATGGGGGTTTGAAAGTAATTGTGTTGGGGGTTTTTTAAATTATTAATTTAATGTTATTAGACATATTATATCAAAATCAGTTTAAGCCATTTCAAGGTCATTTCAGTTCCTTTTTAACTTTTACGCTTTGTTTCATTTAAGATTTAAAAAGTTTCATAAAAATCACATTTTTATAATAACAAGTTAAATTATATTAATAGGCATATATTTACGGAACTACGTTGTATAAAGGTCAGCGTACTTAAAACCATATGTGTGACAATGACAATGATCACTTATATTTTCATTGTAACAATGACTCATTGAATGGAAAACGCGGCGGGAAAAACAACTGTTAATATTAATTATCACTTATGGTTGAAATGGAAATGAAATATTCCGTTATTATAAAGTGACGCCTCGGCTGGTCTAGTAAAGTCTTGTCTAGTCTGGTATGTGGGTCGATTGCTGGGTTGAGTGATATGTTTTCAAACATGCATCGGGTTTGCGATCACCAACACGCATAAGACAAAAGTGGTGGTTATGTCTATTATTCTAATATCATTCGTAAAAAGTCTAATAGTCTTCTTATAGTAAATAAAATCCACTTCAGTTACCGGACCCTTGTCTAATTTGGCACCCTCTGTAATCTGACAAGTGTACTGTTGAATGTACACAGCAATTATTTGAGCAAACTGCGTCGTACTGCGTCGAGCGTCAGCCGAGGTGTTAGTGGATTTCGTTTGTTATTGACACCAGCTAGGCTAGCATGACTTCGAAACCGCGATAGTTACAGCGATTTATTGACATCCAACTGTCAAAATTTGATAAAAATACCCGCCATATTGAATTTTACCACGTGATTATTGGTCATGCTCGCGAAATCGATATAGCTATCTAATGACATCCAACTGTCAAAATATAATAAAAATAGCCGCCATATTTTATTTTCATATCGTACCACGCCATATTTCATTTGGTCATGCTCGCGAAATCGATATTATTTCGTGGTGTCTATATCATTTATCACGCACAGTCATGCTAGGGGGCTGGTGTGTGGAGTATAACACTCACCGGTCCACATAATATCAATCTGCTGCGACAGCTTGGTGCCCAGCGTGTTGAGGTACTCCGAGCTGTTGACGGTGGGCACTGCGCGCGTGGAGCAGTACTGCGTCGGGCAGAGCAGGAACCGCGGGCAGCCGAGGTGTTGGTGGATCTCGTTTGTTATTGATACCTGGGAAATAAATATTAATGAATGAGAAATGACAATGACAATGGTATAGTTGTTTGTACTAAGTCTGCCTCAATGTAAATTTGCCTAGCATCAAAAAACTGCCCACAATATTTTAACTTTCTTCTATATTTTTTATATTATAGTAGGAATGGGTGTACTCACTTGGGCATGAGCAAAGCTCTGGAAGATCTGTTTGTCAGCCTCACTCATCTCCGGTTCAATGTCATCGAACAGCAATGCAAAACATGTACAACCAAACTGTGATACCTGGAAGAATAACGTTTAAATATATTCTACTTCCGAACCTCTTTACCATATCTAACTGGGGTCTGTTGTTTGTGTTCATCAGATCTCCATAACCCAGAGGGTGATATAAATATTTGTTTTGGTTAAACCAAATGTTTTCTCTACTTGACACCGAAACCTTTTGATAAAACATTAACTGCTTGAATATGAATACCTATTTTAAAATTCAGATATGGAAATTAATTTCTTTCTTTTACATAAAAAGGTAAATTACTCACACACCTAACATTAACAATACAAACATACCTGTTCCAACTTCCGTTTCAATATAGTAATCTCCTTCTGACTACTGTATGTGATATCTAACCCTGGAGACAGCGCGTAACAGAATATTATTCCTTGCTCCTTGGCGGCTGTTATCAGTGAAGTAAGATGTTCTGCTTCTTCTACAGTGTACAACTCCCTCCAATATGCTCGGTGTTTGTAATCGTCTTTTGGAGCGTAGACATACATGTCTAGACCCCATTTTTTAAGTCTATAACATAGTAAAGTATTTTGGCTTTTTAATGTTTATTTTATTTGGGGGTATTAGTTGTACAATGTTCTCATCGTTCTGACAGTTAGACTAATAGTTCCCACTTTTATTTAAGTAATACTAGTCAAAGAAAAGTTATAAACTACCAGAAAGTGGTGCTGTTTAATATTATGTTTGAGGCTCGATAAAACAATGTAGTTATTTGTGCAGACAGACTAAATTGAAACACACCAAAGTCCAATCAGATGATCTCAAAATCAACAAAAACCTCATCTTTTATTTGCATTATGATGCAAGTTTCGAGTTTAGTTAGGGGTCAGTTACTATAATGAGATGATGTAGTGAAAGACATACAGCTTTATGTAATTTATAATTCTTTGTAAATGAAACTTTATACAGACATAAGGAATGCAGCTCATTTTCTGCACAAATATTTGAGTGGTTTAATACGGACTGGATATACTAATCTGCATTTTCAACACCGTTTTTCCATTTCAATATAACCTTAACAAACTCACTTTTCAAGTATTTGATAACTAGCAGCGCCCCGCGGGTTTCACCCGCGTAGTTCCCGCTCCCGTGGGAATTTCGGGATAAAACATAGCCTATGTTCTTTCCCGGACCATAAGCTACCCCTGTACCTCAAGTCAATCGGTTCAGAAGTTTAGCCGTGAAAAGGTAACAGACAGACAGAGTTACTTTCGCATTTATAATATTAGTTAGGATTAGGATTATGCTTGTATGTCAGTTTCTGACTCACGGGACTATATGAGTCCCGGTCTTTTGGAAGGCTAGTATGGGGAAAAAGCCAACACATGGAAGCCCTTTGACATTTTGAATCTTTTTTATTATTAAAGCTAGCAGTACCCTAGTGAAGAACATAGTTCTTGAGTAGATAGTTATTTAAAAATACACCTTTGGTAGTGAACCTGCACTGATCTATTAAAGTAACCATAAAAGAACTTAACAAAGTTCAAGTAAACTAAAATTAGTTAAAACTATTAAATAACCAGTAAATATTTAAACAATACAATAAGTTTTGAATAGTCTTTAAACTAGTCGGAAAGTTATGTCAGTAATAATGTAAACAAATACTTTGATAATAGTTGTTACACAAATATTTTTATTGATAATGCAATTAGTACAGAAAGATTAAAGATAACTTACTTTTGGAAAAGATCTTTCCTTTGTTCGGTAGTCCACGGTCGACCGTAGAAGCCTGAAATAGTTGAACTTAGGTCATTCACACTGCCACTAACTTCGTCTACATAAATATCAATAACTACAGTCTACATATTTGTTGACTTACAACTTGTTAAAAACTTTACCTTCAACGACTCCACAAATGAAATCTTTGCGTTTAGAAGATGGCTCATCCGGAGAACTCTCAGTCATCTCGAGTAATTTACAAAATTACACCGACGGCCAAATACCTCGAACGAGAGGTGCACTTCGTAAAGATATTTCACGAAATATACGCAATGTACAGTTCTATAATTAGGACAAATTATAGTCTGATTGGTTACAGTTAATTCTGTTTTACGTTTATATGTTATTTGTAGCAGGAATTAATAAAATTCTTATTAATCTCAAACTACGAATAATGGACGTCGTATGGTGCTACGAAATCGAGTCAACGAACGAAAGCGCACATGAAGCGCACAGACGAGACGAATGAAATATTTGGCGTGACGTTTGATGACATTCTTGTTTGACAAATGATCGATTGATTTTGACATATCTTTGTAACTGACGCAAATTCAGAATTTATTTTTATTTTATTTTATTTTATTTATTTAGATATCCAACAGCAATTCTACAAACATTTATAATGAACTTATACTAGTTAATAATAATATCTTTGCCAATTATGGGATATCCTTAAATTAAACAAATACAAGTACCTAAGTGACGATTACCTTGTGGCAAGCCATAAGTGCGCTGAGGTGCAAACAAACAAGACAAACGTAGGTTAAAAATAAAAATACACAGATAACATATTTTTATAAATATGAAATATATAAATATAATTAAAATTTAAAATTAAAAATTTAATATACTTATAGTTAATTTTTAGTAGTACAATAAATAAATATATATATATATATATATATATATAGTATATATTGTTAAATAAGGTAGTGTGATATGTGGATAGGGATAGAACAATACCATCTAGACACGCTGATTCCTAAGTCTCTCCAATATTTTAGTTTTGAATGTGTGTTTTGAAGTTGAAAAGATGTCTATATCGCTAAATTGTTTATTGTAAGTCTGAGAGGCTCTTACGACGAACTCATTGTGACCATAATTTGTGCGGCTTGGTGGAACGTAGAACACATTGTGCAAAGAGTGGCGGGGAGGGCGTCTAGGAACTACCATTGATACCAGAGATAATAAGGAAGGACAGTCCACATTAGAATTTACAATGTCATGCAAGAAAGCCATATCCAGCATTATCCTTCTATTCGCTAAGGTGTCCATATGATGATGTGTACATGATTCACCATAGTTTGGCAGTTGTTGCTTTTGTCTGTAGTTTAGGTGTTTTATAAATTTCTTTTGAATATTTTCTATTTTATTTTTATGAACTGCATATTGAGGGTTCCATATAATGCTACCGAACTCAAGAATACTGCGCACGTAAGCGTAATATATCATTTTTACACAAGAAATATCCGTAAAAGGTTTACATACTCGGAGGACGAAGCCTAAGTTTCTGTATGCTTTTCCTACCACGTTATCAATATGACAATTGAACGACATTTTACTATCCAGCAAGACACCCAGGTCTCTGATCCCGCCCTCCCGTTTAACAATTTTATTTTTAATATTGTAGTTAAATAATATAGGTTTCTTTTTACGAGTGTATGTAATTTGGATGCATTTGTCTGTATTGACGTTTATTCTGTTTTTAATGTAGAAATTGGAAAGTCTATCTAAATCTTCTTGAATTTTGTAGCAGTCGGACACATTGGTAATATTTAAAAATATTTTTTTGTCATCAGCGTATAAAAGGTGGTTTGAATAATTGAAACAATTTGGTAAATCATATAAGTAAGCATTATAAAACAGTGGGCCTAGATGAGAGCCCTGAGGAACTCCAGATGGTATGGTTACATATCTAGACCTAAATCCGCCCAAGACGACAGCTTGTGACCTGTGTGATATGTACGAGTCGATCCATCGGAGAAGATCACCATGTATTCCTAATGTTTGTAGTTTGTCAAGTAAAATAAGGTGGTCCACGCGGTCAAACGCCTTCTCAAAATCTGTATATATAACATCTACTTGTGACGGTGTTTCCATATTCCGTATAACATAATTAGCAAAACCACAAAGATTGGTGTTAACAGATTTCCGGCGTAGAAACCCATGTTGCGATTCGCTTAATTTTGTCGAAATAGTGAGGTATATTGTGTCATATACCATCTTTTCAAAAATTTTTGAAATAACATTCAGAATTGAGATTGGCCGATAGTTCTGAATACATGACTTAGAGCCTTTTTTGTGTATGGGAACGACATGCGCCTGTTTCCACATACTTGGAAAGATACCCTCTTTGATAGAGCGGTTGAAGAGGATGGACAGTGGTAACGAGATACTCTCAGAACATTTATTCAAGAATAACGGAGGAATACCATCACTGCCAGATCCTTTAGTAATATCTAAGTTGATCAAGTATTTCTTTACAGAATCAGACGTTGTAGTTAAGTTGTGAACATCGCCCGAACCTTTTGATGGTATGCCAGTCAAATCTCCCGAAGGAGAGACGGAAGAAACGGAATGATTAAAAACGCTATGAAAGAAATCGTTAAATGCATTGCAAATATCCAAACCATTGTCGTACGAAGTCTGGCCATTGAACATAATATTAGGGTAACCAGTATTACCGCGGCTACCTCTCATTGTATGAACAAAGCTCCATATCAGTTTTGGGTTTTGTTTTAACTTCGTTTGTGACAAGTTAATAAAATTGGTGTAGCATCTGCGTTCTAAAAGAGCTTGTCTGGAACGAAGTAGAGAAAATTCATCGTAGTCCCTGGGGTTTTCAAACTTTTTCCACTTGGAATGTACCTTCATTTTGTTTCTAATTAATTTTATTAAAGGACGAGTATACCAGACCGGATAACTTTGACCTATACTAGAAGAAGAGAGGGGAACATATAACATAATTATATTGTTAAGATATTCATAAAAAGTAGAGACAGAATCCTCAACGGTGCCCTGTGAAAGCGTAGCATTCCAATCAATCTTTGTAATTTCTTGGTTTATCAAATTATAATCTGCCTTGTGAAAACGGGGTTTAAGGGTAACATGTTTATTTAAGGGTGGCGAGAAAATGTCAGTGGCCTCAATTTCCAACGTGATATGGCACTTGTCTTCTACAACGAGAGGACGGCATGATTTATTTACAGTTAGGTAAAAGTTAGCAAATATCAGGTCTAGAATGTTATTGTGTATATTAGGAATGTAATTAAATTGATTAAGGGCCATTATGTTAAATTCATTTATCATTCTATTAGCTGCCATCTGAGTGTGAGTATGACCCTCGCACTCTATTGTTATGGTATTTGGATCCCATTTTACACAAGGCAAATTAAAATCGCCTGCAATTAAAACAAGATCATCAGGGAAAGATGCGACGACATTAGAGACAGAGTCGATCACATTATCAAGATGGACACACTGATCACCTCTACCACCTACTATGTAAACGACACATATATGCAAGTCTGAAGAAACGCCTACGAGTGAGTGACGTGGGATGGTTATCCAAATAAACTCTGAGGGACATTTGGACCAGTCTGTTCGCTGTAGAGCCGATAAAGCCTTTTTGGCGCAAATCAACACCCCACCTCCCTTCCCAGTGGTATCTCTGTCTCTACGAAACACGTCATAAGTATTATCGCATAGTTCTGAGTCAAGTATACCCGAATGCAACCATGTTTCAGTTATCAAAACAATATCCCAATCTGAACTGAGAACGTTTTGGTAAAATGTTAATGTTTTAGTTCTAAGTCCTCTAACGTTCTGATAGAATAGTTTTAATTTAGTGTTTATCATGATGAATATAAGGATCAAGCCGCATAAATGGGGTATTGTTATGTGTTTTATGAACGCTAGGGGATAATAATTCATTATTGTAGAGTAGTGTTAATCTATTGTAACTAATGAAGTGATGGTGTAGATTGCTTATACTACTAGTATGTCTTAGGTATAGTGTGTTTAATATGTGTTTTATGAGAAAATAATACCTAGAAATATATAATAATAATTGAATAAATATAATAAATACGACATAATCATTTATATTAATTATTAGGTTTCGGGTTTGTATATAAGGCGCATTATAGATTATAGACATGTTATAAATTAGAAAAGTGAAATAAAAATGCTGCTGAATTATAGCTTGCCTGGTAGTACATACAAAATTAGTGAATAACATTATGCCTAACTTATGTTTATATATTGATGACATATACCGTCTTACCATAAATCGATGTTTAAACACTCTCTAGACCACTCTTCAGTCAAACACGATTTTGGCATGTTAGACCGTGTTTGAATTTTTCTTACCACAAATCGTTGTCTTGCTCTTGTCTTGAGAAAAATGGTTTTACTCATAGAATAAGGATCACGATACTGTTTCTCTCTGGTTTTAATAAAATACGTATGGCAATACATAAACGCGTTACGTTATATGCAGGACAAGTTGAGTACAACATAAACAAATGTATCTCAAAAGTTGATAATAATTATTGAATTAAGTTATTAATTGATATAGTTTATTTTTAAAAGAATTATTGTCTATAAATATAATTGTTGATTGAAGAAACAGTGAACTAATTACTTGATATTTTCATTCTCAAAGATCGTTTAATCCGTAAAGGAACGTTTTTTGAATTGACTGTTGATCGACGTTGTCTGACTGACTTATGTCATGTGTGACTATTTATTCAATCGACGTTGTGTTTAATTTTATATTTTCGTACAATTTTAAATAGTTAAAACTTGCAGAGTAGCAATTAATGGATTTGTACCGTTGCGTTGCGTTTGTACCGAAAACATGAGCAGTCGTGTCGTGCCGCAACAACTGCCTCAATGTTCGGCAGAATAATCATTTTGTCACTACTATCAACAAAGGCGAGTTACGTGAGCTACCCAACAAGCCTCATCTGGTGCGTACTATTGAGGTTAAGAGCGTAGCTGCACCGAAGAACAGCGAACAGCACTCAGTGCAGCAGAGAAAGGCGACGTGGATGGCTTCACCCTGGTGGAGAGGAAACGTCGACCGTATCCGTCCCGTAACCGACGTGGTATCGCCCCTGCTACAGCAACAGAGGTCACCTTACGTGTTGTGGAGCCTACCTGCACCGTATCGTTTACTTCAAGTACCTACGAAGTACACGGACATGTTCCTCATATATTTGAATGATTTTATATGTGCGCGTGGTTTGAGAGGCCTTACCTTACCGTAACACAGTTTGTAACTAGCACGGGAGGTAGGGTCTCGAGAGGGGTCTCTCTTAGAATATAATGTACTTATTGTCTAATTAAATAAATTGAATTCAATGACACAATGCAGTTCTTTCATTAGAATATAATTATATTAATACGTTTAGAATAGTTTTTTTACATCTTTTCATATTCTCGCCGTTTTGGAGTTTGTGCACAAGCGCCATCAAGCGGCACCTTGTAGTAACAATATAGCAAAGAGGTTGAATAACAAACTAAAGAGGTCATAATATCATAATCGATATAAAATCACGTTGACGTTTCAAATCAGCTGATACAAATTCAGGCGGCCATTTTAGAAATAGCTTTAAACAAGGGCATCAGAGTTTTTAGGTAGACTGTCATTTCAAACACTGCCTAAACCAATTTTAGAGGTAGACATCGATTTGTGGTACAATTTTTTGTAAAAATCATTTTAAACTATGTTTCAAATTTAGACTTCGTTTTGTGGTAAGACCGATAGTGTTTGTTAATGTGAAATATTTTTATAACGAATTTTAAAACTACTTGTCTGTTTATATACGAAAATAAAAGTGTTTCAGTATTCAGAAGAACAGTAAAATAAAGTATTTTTTTATGAATATAAGATACAATAACCATTATAATATGAAATAGATGTATGCAAAGTATTAAAACATAATTAAATGTATACAAAATTGAATTAAACCTAATTAAGTTTTGTGAGAAAGTTCAGATTTTTAACTCTAATGGCATTATTGTCAATGTCTTTCCGGAGGTAAATATGACCAAACTTTATCCACACGAATTTATAATTCTTCTCCTTAGCGAAAGATCTCGTTGCGTGGTATAGTTGCTTATCATCAGGCGAAAGATGTTCAGAAATGTAGATTCGACGAATATCTGTCTCGATACCAACATGTTTGGAGCTCAGCTTATCCGTCGCATGTTGCTTGTTGTAGCGGTGAGTGGCAGACAGGACCTGGTCGCGGAGTCTTGGTGAAGAGAGTGTAACCAAGATGTTCCGAGGTCGCTTCGAGGATGAATCCATCTTGGCGACCCGACGACATGCGCGAACCTCTCCCTCCGGGATAGCGATATTTATAGTGTTACATAGTTTAGTGAAGATGGACATGACATTTTCGTTTGGTGATTCCGGGACAGCCTGTATCTCAACGTTGCATGCACGAGACGTTTTTTCCATTGAAGTAATACGGTTACGCAGTTCTGTAAAGTCCTTAGTTAACTGAGACTGTTTTTCCTCCAAGTCCTTAATCAAGGAGTCCTTTTCTTTAATTTTTTGGTTCAGATCTGAGACTTCTTGCATGATAAAATCAGTTGTGGTCGTAAATTCATCTTTTATTAATTTCACGGCGGTATTTATCTCCGTTGCAATTATGGATTTAACATCTTCGATCCAAGCCGCGCGCAAGTTAATCATAGCCGTTGACGATGAGGACAGCTTCTGATCGAGCAACATACTGATGTTTTCAAGTGAAAGACTAGACGGGTTTGTTTGATGAGTATTCCCCTTGTGAGTGCCAGACATTCCTGACATGCCCGCGGGTTGTCCTGGACGAGCAGGAACAGGCGACCCCACTGGCGTGTTCTCATTGCGCAATCGCCTAGATGTGTTTACATTCGTGCAAGATGGGCACTTAAGCTTGGCTAGCTGATCAGAGTTAAGCTTAGAGAAATGTACTGTGTCGATGTTCAAACACAGGCAGCAGTATTTAGACTTGCATGTGTTACATTTTAAGAAATTATTTTCTATAAGAAGTGATGTACATCCAGTACAAGAAGCCATTGCGAACAAGCTATAAATTATGTATTGTATACGTGTGCTGCCCTCTAGTAAAAGTTGAAAGTATTATTATAGATGGGTAATTAAGTGCATCGATCGATATGAAGATGGTTCAACAGTGTGCCGCTAGATGGCGTTTATACTAGTTGAACTGTATGTAGTTAATAATTTTACCGTCCAGCGTTCAAGACCATTGGCGGTGTGGTAGCCACGACCGACCGCCGAACCAGCGGTCTCAGACTCGAATCCCGGCCACAATGATGCTCGATGGAATTATATTTGTATATGTATATTTCCAAGCAAGATGAGAGGTCCGATATGAGATTTGCAATGGCCGCCGCGGCTATTGGGAGCTCACCCAAGAGGAAGCAGGAGGATCCGACAATTCTTCAAATCGCCGTCAGACGACAGGTGAGACGTCCGACACTTGGGAAGATGGCCGCCGAGTCCAGTGCACAAACACCCAGGAGTAAGCAGGAGGCACCGACAACGACTACTGCAGCAACAGCCAGTGGACGTAACACAAGCTCAACACAATATGGAGAACACCAAGAGCGCACTCAAAACACGTCCGTACGGTTCGACACTTTGAACGAAAAAAAAAAAAAAAAAAAAAAAAAAAAAAAAAAAAAAAAAAAAAATTATATTTTGATTCAGGAAAATATTAAATTGCATTATAAAAAATCAAGTTTTTTATAACATTTTTAATTAAATACAACATTTTTTTAATAATATATTCAAGTAGCTATTTCTATCTTCATAAAATATTTTTTCTACCATTTTAGTACAAATATTTTATTGCTTGTAACTCTATTCTAGGACTTTTTTTTCTTTAAAATAAGACGTCTTTCCTCTAGCTAAACAGGACATCCCCAGCCAAAGTCTGCTCCTCTGTGATTCCTCTTTCTATTAGTCTACATTAAATTCGATTATAAACCAATTTCTATACAGTTTTACCAGGTGAAAAGCCTGCACTGTCTTCAATAGTAGTCAGCCCATAAGATCTGGGCAGGGTAAATATTTCTCTATTACACGAACGTACGTTGTTTGTATTTTTTGCATTGTAGTTTATATAAACTATGAAATAAAAGAATAAGTATATATTTTTACATAATTTACAACTTTTATTATTACCATCTAACATATCGATTTGGGTTTCTACATTTATTACTTACATAAACATATTTTAATTCCTTAAACGTATACTTAATCTATTATTTATTAGCTACACATGTATGGTTTTGCTAACTTTCGTCTCAGAAAGAGGTATAATAATTTATTGGGCCAAAAATTAGGGGGCAGTAGGGTGAAGGAGCTGGGCTATACATAAATACTTATTGGATGACCCATACTGTACAGTTCTAATTGTGGATGAAATTATATGTCAATAAATAAAATACTGTAATACCATCTAGTAGGATCTTAGCTGGGGACTCCTGCAGATGTGTCGGTCATCGCGGGCTAAGCTAGTTAAGCTCAACTAACTTAGCTTAGCTCTCGGTCTGCAAATTGGTTTAAAGTGGGTGCTACAATATTGTTGCCCTAAGCGTCAGTTAACACCCGGTAGGTAGGTAGCAAATACTCGTAGTAAAACAAATACTCAAGACTAACGTCAGTCTCCTGACGTCAGACATAGGAGGATATCAAGCCCTAGCTTTTATAATAGGTGGGGGACGTTTAGTTATTATACCTCAATTCTATGGAGGGTAGAAAGAAAGATACCTACTATCTTATAATGATTTTATGCCAGAACAATTTTCGATTGGAATTCTCGGAATTATGTAGGTTAGGTACCTACATATAATTAAGTACTTACTTTACGAAGTTATAATATAAAATACATAGGTACTTCAGTAAGTAGTACCGACCTATATATATTTTTTTCTCATTTTTATCTGCCATTAAGACTTAATTTGATGAAATAATTATGTTCACAACATACAAACAGACTATCTACTCCTTCCTTATATCCTCCATTTTAGCTAAATTTTTTACTCTACCCTCCATACAACAATGTACTTAAATCTACACCACAGACAATAATACTCCATAAGGGAAATATTCCACTATTTTCATAAACTTATTGGTTTATTTACAATTTACAAACCAAGAATTTTACAAATTCTATTGTCGAATAGCACTTATTTACTAAACGAATTCACAATCAATTACAAAGTGACTAGAACATTAATACTGTTTTCAATGACAAACAACATTGTTATTTACAATATTTTACTTAACTTATCTTTACATATAACTTCACCTGAGAAGATGGTACGATGTAATACATATTTACAATTGATATGGTACTATAACCTAACATAATCAAAAGTACAGTCAGCGTCAGATAAAAGGTATCCCCTTGTTTGGCATACTAAATTGAGCATTACCAGGGCCGTAGCCAGGGGGGGGGGGGGGGCATTGTGGGGAAATGCCCTACCTTAAATTGGACAATGCCCTCCCTTGAAATCACAATGTCCTACCTCTCTCCCACTCAGACGTGGATCTCTAATACATCCAAATCTGGAGTAAGTCAACCGTCTTGTTCTTCATCATTGAGGATTTCAACATTGAATGTACCTCGAGGTCAGTGTGACTTTGTTTTACAGCCCTGAGCATTACCAAGGGGGCGGTACCTTTTATCTGACGATGACTGTACGTTAAATACCGTCTGACCCCTTATAGATTCATTACCGGTATATGTAGGTACCCAGAAAAACGTTTGTAGATTTTTTTTATGACTACTTACATCATTAGGATCATTTATTATCTAAGTTTGCAGCCCGAATCTGGGACTATGATACTGTATAGTCAAAAGCTTGTAACTCTTTTTAAGTGTAGTAGAAGTATCTTTACTTTTAATGTTGACAAAATCCAGGTTACGGTCAGTTTCACAGTTCAAATTAAACGCGATCAATCCAAGCTAAATTTGAGTTTAAACTTAGAATTTAAAGGCGTGGCAAGAAATCCGTTGGTTGGAGTTGGCATTCCTTGTCCTTATGGCGAGGAGATGCCCACATCATCCATCTGAAGTCTCCTCCCTCGGGGATTGCGATTTAGCGAAATTTCCCAGCGACAAGTGTTAGGTTGAGTGTAACGTAGAAAAAGTATAGCATAAAGTCTTGTCATTTTCGTATGAGTGGTATCTTTTGGTCTTTATTTCCTTCAGTAGATTCTACCATTATCATTGTCTTAAACAGTGACACAAACATCCAGTCCTAACTTTAGTTAATTTTTTTCTTTTCTTTCTTCCTTCCTCTCAGTGTATCCGTTAATATTAATATAAGTATCGGTGCGGAAGCCCGCGTGGCCACCGTCAGCCGAGCATGCCGCCGGACATGTTGCCGTGCACGCGCATGTGACGGTTCAAGTTGCCTGATTGGGAAAACCTGCAACAATAGGATATGTTTACTTAGATTAATATAAACTCTAAAATTTAGATAAATGGATGTTTGTTGCACGAAAAAATCCTGTAGCTGAATAGAGCGAATTAGTTAGTTTATTTGAATGTCAATATTATAATGCTTTGTTTTTGTCGTAAACATTTATTTCAATGATTACCTACCTCTATCAAAGTTCTTAAATGTGACATTTTTTTTAAAAAGAATCGTTCTAAATAAGTAATCTATGGGTTAATATGATTCTGTTTTATAATCCCGGTAAAACTTAGTCTCATTACTAAAATTTCCGTTAATTGTAAGTACATATAAGAAAAATAATGAGTCACTTAACAATTATAATAGGTAGAAAATATATTTCCATACAATAAAAGGAAGTCCAACAAACAACTTAGGTAAGTACTTTGTTCTTGTTTATTAGAATTCTTTTCAAATAAAACTTTGGCGAAATACAAAGGAAAGTAAAACAAGATGTTTTAAAGAATAAATAAGAATCCGAGGAAAATATTAAATGTTATTTCAAAGAGAAATTTGTACGAACCTGAGCAAGCAAAGTTTGCATTGATAGGGCTTCTCCCCTGAATGTATTCGCAGATGTTTTGTTAACGTTGAACTGTCGGAAAATGCTTTTTTACATGATCTGCATCTGTTGGGAAAATGGTTAATTAATTAATATTTCTGTTACTAAACAGTTTTATATTATAGACTAGTATCAGTTTCCGCAAGCTAGTCTCAATTTATATCTTTCAAATATCTGTATGAAAACCACTGGATGTAGTTTAAAAAAAAGTTGTGTTGAAGTTATGTGTGAATGTATGTTTGTAGCAACGATTCTACAAACATACATTCACATTTGAATTCTTCTTCTTCGTATCGATAGACAAGACTGATTCAAATATGACTGCACCAGTGAGTAGCAACCTCGATGGCGTTGGGCTGGCACGACATGAGATCATCCATGTGAATTAGGAGCTACGGAGCTCCATTTTCGATTTAGTTATTTCGTCGTGGTGGCTTGTTGGAGAGTTTTTTCTAGTTTCATATCAAAATACTCGTAGTACTTAGTGAACAACTTACTGGTAAGGTCGTTCCCCGGAGTGTGTCCTCATGTGAGTTGTGACACTTGAACTCTGGCTGAATCTTCTATCACAAATCGGACATCTGCGGAAATAAAAAATGTGTTTTGGGTACTTATGGTTTTTTTATTACTTAAGATTTAACAAAAAGCTAAGAACGATATAGGTTTTTTATATTGTTTTGTAGTTATGCTTTTGAAATTACTACAGAAATAAGACGATCGCCTCGGAGTTACATATGTAGAGCGAACATTCTTTGTTATTTTTATAAACGTGGCTTAAGTCTGAGGCCACAATCACACATTGTGCCTTTGCAGTGTTATACCTCTCAATGCAGTAGTGGAACTTACCGAAATGTAGTTCTAAGATAAAAGTGTTAACATTACAAACATGAATGAATAAAAAAAAACCTTCTAATAACAAGCTTTTTTTTAGCTTTTATGGCATTGTCATGGGACTTACATAAGTATGCTAAACAGTTCAATCAAATAACCAGAAGTAGTCGGAAAATGGCTTGCAAGATTAGCTAGTTAAAAAAAGCTTGTAAAAACGAAACGAAACGATATAAAACTAAATCTAACTCACCTAAAAGGTTTCTGCCCAGTATGCGTTCTGACATGAGCTGTCAAATTCGCGGCCTGCGAGAAACTTTTATTACAATCCCCACATCTATAAGGACGCTCCCCTGAGTGAGTCCTGAGGTGTGTCTTCAAGGTACTCGGTCGTGCGTAGGTCTTGCCACAGATACGACACAGATTGGGCTTCTGTTCATCGTCTTCTGAGCAACCGCTTAGGGCTCCGACCTGGTGGGACAATATAATGGATTTGTTTGGTTTATGTGATGTAAGTGCTGGAAAATAAAACTACTTATGTAGTATAGAATTGTCCAGAAAACTAAGGTCCGTAATCAAAATATGCACACAATTTTGCATCATGAAAAGTTTTTCGTGTCTGCAAGCGAACATCGAATGGTGTGTTTTTCCTTTGGTCAAAATTTGCCGGGAGTTTTTAAGTTTAAGGAATGCAAACCTTACTAACATAATTTGAAAACCCCTAAGTCTTACAGTTGAATTAACCAAAAATTTGGGACACATAACAATCTTAAACTGCAATTAAATCAGGGACATCTAATTGCAATTCGAACCTTTCTCTTTAGCGAACTAAAAAACTTTAAAGCATAAACTAACCTGAACTTTCCCCGCCGAATTAACACAAGAAGGATAACTATACTCCTGAGGATGCATCTGTCCTTGATGGTGATTCAGTATCGTGTAACCGCCAACATTCTGCTCCTTGCTCTCATAGAACTTCGAAGGCGACCTCTTTAGAGACTGCAGGTTTTTTTGAGCAGCAAAGTTGGATTTTTGTTGGAATAGATAATTAGGGTTAGGTTTGGGTGGGTTTACTAAAGGTTTGAAGGTAGAAGTAGCGGTAATGAGAGGGTCTGATTGGTTGGGCGCGCGGAAGTCGGCGGTGAAGGAATACGTGGCTGACGGGTATGACGTAGGACTGATGACGTTTTGCGTTTGAGGGTAGACCACGTTGACTGCTGGCGCGGCTGTGTTTTGGTTCCATTGTACCTGTGTGGGGTTTTAAGTTGTTTAATAAAAAAATCCATATTAAGTTCTTTATTATTTCTTGTACTTATATTATTTAAGACGAATTTCGGTCTAGCGAGCCATACAAGAGCCATCCAAGAGCAAAATAGTAATTATTTTTTTAATTATTCATATTTCATATTCTCAATATATGTAGCTTAAAGGGGTCGCCGTCATCGAAATCGATGAGGAGGACTATATATTTCTTGTACTTAGAACATCAGAAAATTCCTATTTATATCCTGTTGTACAACTGTAACGTCTTTAATCAGAACCTATGCACACACACGAACACACATTCATACTAACGAGTAACTTTTTATTATAATTAAAAGACATCAACGCGTTAACGATACTGTTTTTTTGTTTATAAACAATTTACTTATCCTACATAAATGTTTACAGACAATCATATCATATGTCTACTTTTTTATTTAAAAAAATGCTACATTTGAATGTATAAATAACTTCAGTTGCTGCTCGTAGTATAAACCGTACACATAGACTACTACGTCGTAGTTCGTAGCACGGAGCAAGCCATTTGTGAAACATTGTCATAACATTTTTTATCTTTTCTATTCAATACATAAGTATTGTATTATGTTTGCTTATTTGTGAACAATTAATGAAATAATTTAAATGAGTTCAATGACCAATGTATGAGAATGTTTTCAATAACAAAATACTTAGTTTTACTGTATACAATAAGTACTAAGTAACTCGAAGTTAAATGAAGTTTGAAAACTAAACAATAAACTAACAACCACGCTCATTATATGCAAAAAATTTAAATCACTGAAATAAAACACTTAAACGGATTTTTGTCGTGGTTGTATTTTGTTTTACATTTTCTGACGTTTCGTACTCTTTACAGAACCCGTGATCACAGAAGACTAAGATGGAAGACGTCTGTACAAAGTCTGTACAAAGTAATGTAAAATTATTTCAATGTGTAGTGTTCGTGTAAATCAAATATATCAATATTTAAATCACTGGTTATAAACACACACACAATAAAGGTCCACTCATTTGACCATGCAAAATACTGACATTTTAAGACGATTACAAACTACAATGTGCAGTTATAACGTTTTGGTTTAGCATATGATTACAATTCAATTTATATTACACTTCTATATCTCCATACAACACACAATTTTTGAAGCATTTTAGTTCAGTGAGATCCAGGATACAAATCTCCGCTTAGGTAAAAAAAAATAGAATTCTGTATACGCCCTATACATGGAATTTCGAGATTAAGTACTACACACACAGTATAGTATCTATAAAACAATTTGAATTTCAGAGTATTAGTACACACTATAACACATTTCGAAAATAAGTACTACATAGTATCTATAAAACAATTTGAATTCGGGAGTATATAAATACACTTTAACACTAAATTACCTGTGAACACAGCTGGTCGGGTGGACAGCCATGCATGGTCATGTTCATGGAGACGTTGACGCTCATGGTGGGGAAGAGCGGCGCCATCGAGCTGCCATAGTGCTCGTAGTAAGGGTACCCCGACCCTGAGCTCGAGTTCACCATCATCTGTGGGGGAATATTTATGTCAGCAACACAAGGATTTTTAAACTATCTCCGAGTATAAGTATAATGATGGCGTATTGTAGAGATCTGAAAATATTTATCGTAATGTATGTACGTAACATAACATAATCATTCACTTCATCATCTCATTATAGTAACTACCCCTAACTAAGTTCGAAACTTGTATCTAGGGTATCAGAAACTACGCACATACTCATTCACATACACACCCAGACCGAGACAAACATTTGTGGTTCACACAAATATTCACACCGCACGGGTATTGAACCTGCAACCTTACGGATGGCAGTCCGGCATGGTGACCACTCTGCCACGTATTTTTTAGTTCTCGTTACTTGCGGCTCCGTGATATTCTTTAATTGCGGAAAAGCCCCAGTTACAAGTTTCAATTACTTACATATTAAAATAGTATCTTGGAAAGAAACTTACGTAGATTTAAGTTTTATGATTTTAACACGACAAAGTTATTACTAGACTCACTATATCGTAAATGACACGATCCCAATGAACAAAACATACCCTCCGCTGGCAAATCTTTAAAAAGACTGACGCGCGAACCTTTCAAATCCAAACTCAAAAAAAATTACCAAAATTAATTAAAAAGTATTGTAATAAAATTCTAAACCCGTCGAAGCCTTTTAACTTCAACAATAAGAGCCCTTACAACACTATACTATAGGTATTAATTACAATAATTTCTCCCGCCATTACGGATTTTCTGTGCAATTTTCTCCCTAAAGTTAAAGCGGGACATCTATACGTTAGACAAGGACAGCCAATATAACAAATGAAATAAGTGGAAACTCTTTACACAGCTTTATCGCCGAAATAAGTTAAATATATCTGTCTCGCTTCCTTCATTGGTTTGTTCTATGTGTGTGAAAGAGAGGGGTGTATGTTACCTGTGGATGGACGGTTTCGGAAGCGCAGTCCCCGTGAACGACGGCGTGTTTTAGGGAGAGTAGGACGTCGGCTGCCTCCCCTCCTCCCCGCTCCCGGCACTCGCCGTTGTTGTTCCTGCTGATAATGGGATGTTGAGTGAATGGTAGACTGATGGATGTCATGGTTATTAATTACGAGTACTAACAGTGTCGCGTTAATCCCAATAACTATAAAGTCTATATGCTTTTCTCTATAAATGGGTTCAGTACACCTTGGGTCAAAACCTAAAATTATGTTAGATAACTATCTGTGCCTCGCGGTTTCACCCGCGTAGTTTTATTTCCCGTTGGCATACCGGGATATTTCTTTTTCCTTACTAATATGTGCAAGTCCTTAAACTGAGATAATAAAAAGTTTTTTTTGTCAAACTATAGTGTCCCACTGCTGGGCAAAGGTCTCCTCCAAACACCTCCAACCATCCCTATCCTTCGCAGTCTCCCTGTCGAAGGTAGCCAGATCGTCCCGCCAACGCTTTCTCGGCCGACCCCGACGACGCCCTCCTTCGGGAACCCATTGAGTCATTATGTTAAAGTAAATAGTTACAAAAGGTAAATGTTATGTATGTGTGTACCTATAGTAGTAAGCTACCTGAGCGTGCTGCGCCCCGCTCCCATTTGTTTGTTCATTAAACCAGTCTGATTCTAACTAGCTTCTTTAATTTACGCGTACTCGCTGCAACCCCTGCTCTAATACATAACAGTAAAGTAAAGTACTTAGCTCTTTAATTAGACGTCATAGTTGCGTCCATTTTGCGTGTGGTCATAAAAAGTATTCAACGCCCTTTGTTGTTTGATATCAAAGAAAAAGAACATCAAAGAGCTTACAAGAAGCCTTACAATTAATTGTTAAGTAAAACAAATAGCTATAAATATAATTAAAAACGACGCACTTTGTAGTCCAGTACCTACCATCTTTCTGTAAACGCTTTGTGAATTTACTCGATAAACGCGAAAGGTTGTATAAATGTTTGTTACTCTTTTACTTAAACAACTTCTGAACTGGTTTCGATTTTTAACCCCCGACGCAAAAAGAGGGGTGTTATAAGTTTGACGTGTCTGTGTGTGTGTGTATCTGTCTGTCGGTGGTATCATAACTCCCGAACAAATGAACCGATTTCAATTTAGTTTTTTTTGTATTAAAGGGGACTTACGTGCGAGTGTTCTTAGACATGTTTGATGAAAATCGGTTGACCCGTTTAAAAGTTATGGGGAATTGTGTTGGGGGGTTTTTTTTTAAAATTTTACTTAAACAACTACTGAACTGGTTTCGATTTTTGGTACAGATGCTCCCTACAAACAAGTATGACGCATAGTCATAGGACACATCTCACAGGATTGGGATAATGCGTCTGAAATCGCGTAGCATAATAATCTAAGATTCTAAGTATATTAGGAGGTATGGTCTCGAATATTGCATCAAGTGCCAATGCAAGATATTGTAGCAAATAAATTTTAATAAATGATTTAATTTTGATTTTGATTTGATTTGAAGTAATATATGTATGTAAATATTCAATAATGCGGACACAAGTAGGCCAAAGTAAGGAGAACATGCACAGGTGGGGTTATAGTTCAGACAGCGCATGTCTATGTGGTGTTTCCCCTCAGACAATGGCACATCTCTTGACTTGCCGTGCGTGTCCCTACACCTGCACACGCGAGGATCTTTACAACGCCACCGATAGTGCCATATTGGTAGCTGAGTTCTGGTGCTCAAAAATATAGTTTGAACGATGTCTGTTTTTTATTATACTTACCTACATTTATTTATTTTTTGTCGACACGCTAAGAAGAAGAAGAATTCAATAATGTAACAATCATGTATAAAAACAGTCTTTTCCAAACTTGCTGTGTCCCGTGACTTTACCCGTGTCATTTCTATTTTATTCCCATGGAAATATGTAACGTTACGGAATAACAAACTATCTCTCTTGGATAACATTTAATAAAGTCCCACGTTCCCTATAACCAGGAAAAGCACAGGACTCTGTAAGTTTTTCATTTTACGTAAACATATTAATGTTATACCCATAGGAAACACAGACAGCGAGACACACACTCGTCGAGTTTTTATACATTTTCAATAAATCGATGCGTCAAACGGCCCTTACTTCCGAAGGAAAGTATCGTCTTACACGGCCCTGTGTTATGATCAGGGTCCAATTACCGGCACAGGTGATCGACGGATTAACAGGCGAACGGTTTGATGGCATTGCAATCGATAACATTATCATGTAATTGTAACTATTTTTAGAAGAGTTTTATTGGCGTTCAACTCTAAATTAATAGTGGTAATTATTTCAAAAAAGGTTGTCTGATCTCCCGCTCTATTTAATTGAGTTATTCCAGTCTGATCCTCTGTATCTGATACCCTTTTTTTACGTTGGGAAAATGCGTTGAACATACCACCGGGAGCCGAGAATGGGAGGTGACTCCCGGTGGTTATGTGGGGCTCTCCCCGCCAGAAGGGCGAGGCATACCCACTAAAAACCCAACGATTTCCGTCCGCGTCTTAAGAGGTGCCGTAGGATCCCGTGGAATTCGACCACAGGCGTATCTGATACCCTGGGGTAACCGTTTTACTATTTTTTTTTTTTTAATTCCGATCTGATCCACCTAATATTTTGCCATTCCGGTCTGATACCCTACACTTTTTGACAGGTAAGTACTATCAACAAAAAAAGTCCGAACTGAGTACATTACCATATATCGAGGAAGGGCTGTTTAAACCGTAAGGGTGTAATATCGATCTGCAAGATCTCAAAGCTAAAGCAAAGGAAACATGATGGTTATCTTAATCCGAGCCATGTTTGGAAAAAAAATTGCATTATGTCGACCCGATTTCTTAGTATACACCCCTATTTTGAAAATATGGGACTTATTAAAATCAGAATATCTTTAGCAGTAACTGAATTCATATATCCAATAAAAATATCAAAAATGATAGTCGATTACTTATCTTTAAAAAATACAAAATAAATGTCGTATTACCAGACGGCACACTAGCTATCAAGTATTCTGTGACGGCTCGGGTCGATGACCGCGCTCAGCTATTTATCGCAGCGTTCGCCTGTTGTTCGTTGTAGAATAACAATAAAATTCGGCGGAATTTTGAAAATCTTTAACTTATCATAACTTTTTAAATAAAAGCAAAAGAAAAAAACTAACTTCACTATGATATTGTCACCCGTGGTTTACATTAGCTGTGAGATAAGGTATCGCAATTTCAAAATAAGGGTGTATATTATAAAATATAAATTAAGTACACTGGTAGTGTATTCAAAATTTTAAATGTTCATATAACTAAAAACGCCGCAACTTTATATTTGTCAGTTGAGCTTTTCTTTGTAACACACAGACCCATAGCATAGTGTGGGAGTATCCTGTACCTGCCTTATTTGCGTTGCATTTTTAGTCTGGTTTAGCACTAAACCAGGTTTTACAATCAATTTTGAATACTGTCAAAGTGACAGATTTGAATGACAAGGTGTCAAATGCTTACCAGGTTTTTTTAAACCAGGCTAAAAATGCAACGCAAATAAGGCAGATTACGAGTATGTATTTGTCAGTTGAGTTTTTCTTTGTAACACCCAAGACACAGACCCAAAGCATAGTGTGGGAGTAAACATAACACCGTTAATTTATTTTTTGGATATAAATATTTGGATTTAGGTTATTTGATTTAGGTGTTCAATTTTATTATACGAACAATTGCGAACCTCGGCGCCACTCACATCAGAATAGAGAAGTATCTAATACTAAGCGTTACTCACTTGTACCCAGAGCAGGGTGAGAACGGGAACAGCGAGGGCAAAGGGTCTATGTCCAGCGGGGGTAGTGAGAACGAGCCCATCTCTTCGGCGCTCCAACCCTCGCCGCCACTCACATCTTCCAGACCCTCGCAAGGCGCTATACTCTCGCTTAGCGCGTTCAAATCGTCCCCATTCTCTTGGCAGCAGTTGTCTGGTTCTTGCTGTGAATAAAAAAGGAAATTAGGCTCTTCAAATTCGGGCTAAGGTCTTACGGGAACTTACTAATGGAATCATTTTGCTCTACATCACTACATCATCTCATTATAGTAACTGACTCCTAAATTCGAAAATTGATATCTTAATGTTACAGTAAGTACCAGTTTTTATAATAGAACTAGCTACCTCGCTGTTTCACCCGCGTAGTACCCGTTCCCGTGTTCCCGGCAATCATTCGATTTTTTCTCACCTTTTAATCCTTCCCTGAACCTCCACGAACATTTCAAGACCAAGATAAGATAAATCAGTTCAGCCGTTCTTGAGTTTTAGCGAGACTAACGAACAGCAATTGATTTTTATATTTATAGATATAAGTACCTAGATTTAATATTTAGCTTAGTTACAGAATCTTATACTTAAAACATACCTTGATAATCGTCTTGAACGCTGAATAGTTCCTACACTTATACACTTTTATAGCTTACACAAAACAATTTAAACACAAAAATCAAGTATTGACTTGCAAGATTTCACTACAGGGCAGCCTCTCTCTTACACTAAAATTAGCACAGTGAAGAGTATTTAGTAAAGTAAATAACTTATTTTTATTTTAAGTAAAGTTTCTTTAAGATCCTATTACAACTTTTTCTGCCACTGATGATATTAGCCTCACTGGGTTAAGAGGAATTTTATGAATATTATTGTTTTGACTTTAAGAATTGTGTTTTAAGATCCCACTGCAGGATAATAGTCTCTCTCTACCACTGATACTATAAACTATATCACACCAAAACTAATATTAGCACAACTTCTTCATTCCACCTTTAACAGCCTACTTTTCTCTACCACGAGTAATTAACTTTAGCACTATAGAGACAAATTTTAGCACAGTAAAGAAAACTTGTTACACCGACAGACCACCGCTCTTAAATTGTTAATGATAATAGTAAATTTCATTAATTAGTCTTGTTAGACTGACAAGAACATCTCTACCACTGATAATAATTAACTTTAGCACAATAGAGACGAATTTTAGCGCAGAAAAGAAAACTTTTTACACTGACAAGAGCGCCGCTCTTAAATAGATGAGGATAAAGTTAAATTAATCTAACCTGACAGCAATGTTCCGCGAAATCTATATTTTCGAGGCAGGCGCAGGGTTGCAGTGGGTCGCAACAAAGCCGCTGGCAGCAGCCGCCCCCAAACTGGGGGTTGTTGGGCACGTAGCAATCCATAGCCCCGCCTCCTTGGTACGCGCATCCTAATGCGCACACGGAGCTACCAAATCTCTACACGTCATCACCATCTCTCTGCAAAAAACATTAATTAGACAGAGATGCCTATATTTCTTGATACATTTTCAGAGCTTTACTGTTCTCTGTTTACGAAAATAGGTTTCAGATAGATTAGTTTAGTATACCAAATATCTACACATCACCATCTCTCTGCAAAAAACATTAAATTAGACAGAGATTAGACTGAGAATTAGACAACATTATAGCATTCTTTTTCGGAAATAAAATCTGTTCTGAGATTTTTGAAGCTTTGATTTTCTCTGTTTACGAAAATAGGTACAGATAAAGGATTAAATCTCTATTGAAATCTCATTTACCTGCAAAAAATATTAATTAAACAGAAATGACTATATCTTGATACATTTTTAAAGGTTTCCTCTAGGACGATATAAAATAGCCTTTGATTTTCTGTTTAACGAAAATAGGTCAGAGATAAAGGTTTAAATAATATGTACTAAATATCTTAATTATTCGCATATCAGTACAAAAAGCCTAAATTAGACAGAGATGACTATAGGTCTTAATACATTTTCAATACCTCTTTTCTCTGTTTGCGAAAATAGGTTACAGAATAAAGGTTAGAACGGAGATAGTTATATGTATTTACTAGCTGTGCCCCGCGGTTTTACCCGCGTGAAACCTTATCCCGTGGGAATTTTGGGATAAAAAGTATCCTATGTGTTATTCCTAGGTATGAGGAACATCTGTACCAAATTTCATTAAAATCCATTCAGTAGTTTTTGCGTGAAAGAGGAACAAACATCCATACATACAAACTTTCGCATTTATAATATTAGTAGGATGTTTCTCTCGCTCGTCTATAACGAGAGCAATAGGTCATTGGACGATCAAGTAGGTACAGAAAATAGGTCCTTTTCTTAACAATAAAAGAAAACTTTAAAGATCAAAGTATTTAGGGCATACTTTATTCTTTTTTATTTACGCAAATATGTGTATACTAGCTATGCCCCGTGGTTTCGGCCGTGTAAAAAGGACCTATTTTCTAGGAAAATTCGGGATAAAAGTATACCATGGGTTATTCTTGGTTTTATGAAACGTGTACCAAGTTTCATTAAAATTAATTTAGTAGTTTTTTTACATACACCCTTCTATAAAAACGTTCGCATTTATGTTACCTATAAGTACTATATACTTGAATTCGATTTTATTTCAAATGAGAGAATACAGGGTGTCCCAATTAGAACGGTCCTATATGGGACACCCTGTATATCATTTATCTTGAGTTCAAATACTTACTAATTTCAATCCCAGCATATTTTACTTTGTAATACCCATTCATGGTGACACTGTAAAATTTTCGGGATAACAATTACTGTAGATAAATTTTATAGGTACTATCCTTTTCTGTATCCTGCTACAACATAATATTATGTACTTTTATGATGATCGGTCAAGTAGTTGAGACACATACAAACTCACATTAGCATATCTCTGCTTGTGGTTTTTCTTGCTAACTAATAATATCAACCTAGAAGCTTGGGAGTGTGAACAGAATACACGGGTGTTTTTACGTCATTGCGCGACGCACAGAATCGATTTTGATGAAAATTGGTAGTAAGTAGGTACATTGATTAGAACTAGCAAACCCGGCGAACTCCATTTCGCCACCAGATGGCTTCTTTTTATAAAAAAGATTTTTCTGTTGAAATTGTTCCTGAATTTTCTTTGCTCTAAGCCTCACGGAGCCCGAGACCTTTCCAACAAATGCAAAACCGTGGAAATCGGTTCGTGCGTTCTGGAGTTATAACGTCAGGAAGGAAAACCCGACTTATTTTTATATATAGTAGAAGATACCTATTCCCCATAAAACAAAAGTAGCAAATATAAAATTCTCGTAATTACACATAATGGAATAAAGTCACTCTCATCAATAGTCAATTTTCATAATACACTAAAATACCTAAAACTTTTTCTCTCGAACTCCCCCACAGATTTGAGTAAATTATATCTAAGTACTTAATTACGTAATATTATGTACATGTAGAAATTATTTAAGTACCTACATGTATTGTTTTCAGTTCTATATACCTAGGTATTAATTTAATCCGTGTTCTATTTAAGTAAGCCTATAAATTATATTGGATGAATGTAACTAGTGTTATGAAGTGGTATCATATAATTGTTTTGTTCAGTGAAAATTATAGTGGTACAATCAGCTACAAAAGTACTTACTTATATTATTAACACAATCAAATATTCAAATTCCAATAGCGGAATGTTTTTCGATTATTATAAGTGTGTATCTAGGTATTGATTCTAATTATTCTATTTCAAGAAATAAATTCTAATTGAAAATTATATTTTTCGCGAAAATTTCATTTATTAGGTAAGCTTTTAGATTGTTTGAATACTTGCATGTGATGCGGACTGTATGTGGCTGCGACAGCGTAAATAATAAATTAGACTTTTAATATTTTATTTATGTTAATATGTATCAGTAACTATTAAAAGTGAAAGAAAACAAAATAAAAAGGCGATTATTAATCCGGAAAATAATCTAATAATATTAATCTATTACACATTTCAAACGGTCATGGATAAATGCATCGTATTTTTTATTTCCAATTTATATCTCATTTATTGATCACTCTAAAGACAATTATTTATTGTATATTTCCAAGAAATTATCCCTTATTTTTAATTAATCGAGTATTACAGGTTTTATCCGTGGAATTCGCAAATTAGGTAGGTAAGTACTTAATTCTGTTTTTGAAATCGCTATCTCTACAAAAAAAATGTCTTTCTGTGTCACCGTGAAAAAAAAACAAATGAACAGAATTATTTTTCTCATTATTTTTTATCTTTATGTAGAGTTAACCATTATGTAGAGAACGAGTAGTTCACTTGTAACATAAAAAGGTAGTTAACCCTTCTCTCGTTTCAATCGCTTTCCTATAAGGTACCTAATTTATTTCATTTTAATCTAATCGATACAACTAATCACTTGTTAACATTTATTTTCGCTCAATGTAAGCGCCTAAGAATAGAAGTTTCAAATTGATCCACACAGTCGCAATTTCTAATTAGATTACTGAACAAAATTAAAAACCTACACACAGGAACATAAATAAATAAATAACTCACCTTTATTATAAAAAATAATCCATTAAAATCCAAATATAACACATTTATCAACAAAAAATATTAACATCACAAAATCACAGTTGCACAAAACACCTCATTGTTGTTAATTAAATTAAAGATATCGGCTGAAGCATGCGCGATGGCAACACTGTTAAAAAAATAAAATATTCTTTTTTAATTATCATTTCGGAGGTCGGTCCCATACAGACTGTTGATGGTGACTAAACTATCTATCAAGTGTGTTAAGTCCAGTCCACCCGCCCCTAATGTAATTGGCTGTTTGTAACCAACCCCGTTGAAAAAAAAAACATGACATATTGTGCGCGGGAAAGTGGCTGTCAATGTGTATCAGGTTTACATGGCCGGTGGATAGTGCGGAAGCTGTTTTTTGTGGTGGGAAACGTTTATTGCGGTTTTATTAATTTTATAATGGGAGTATTAATCAAGGATTTCTTTGCAGGCTATTTTTATTTTGATGGAGACCTCAGGCTTGGTGGTGGTGACATAAATTATTGAGTAAAGACTTTAATAAAGTAAATATTGTATTGCTATATTTATTATTGCTGGCAAGCATAGCGTGTTAGTTGTCTAGAATATGAGTTTTATACTCATATCACTTAAAAGATTTAGTACTTTCATGTAATAATGTACTATGTATGTATGTACATATCTATATGCTCGTAAAAGGGTAGTTTTCAGCTGTTAAATCTGTCTAATTTGGGTCCTTTGTCCCCGCTGCAATATTAAATTAAACTGTTAATTCGTACTTACCCATAACTGCTACCGATGATGTTGCTACTACAACCGGGACCGAACGGCTTAACGTGCCCTCCGAAACCCGGGGTTGCTAAAAGTGATTTTGGTAACGGCTACCCTTCAAAGCTTTTCATTCTGTTGTCTAAGAAGCACTATCTCGGCAAGCATCTTTGTTTATTGTACCTACTTAAAATTTGATTAACTCTTATTCAAATTAAGCAATTGCCTAGGGCACCACGTTTGGGGGTCACCAGAAAACACTAGGAACACATATGGATAAGGGGGCCCCAGGGCCGTAGCTATGCTTGAATGTTAGCTGACCTTTTTTTTTCGTCGTCATATTCCACTCTAGCTACGACCCTGGAGGCCCGAAGACTTGGACTGCTTAGGGCATCATGAAGTGTTAATCCTTCACTGGCTGAGAGCCTATATAATTGGATCTTTCAAGATACATCACAGATTTTTATTCCATTTTTGATAAAAATCAAGCTATAACCTATTGTTTTTAGAAAAACATTTGATTTTACAAAAACTACATCAATTTAATACATATCACTAGAGATATGTTCAATGGACCGCGAACAAACGAGGGTGCTACTACGAAAGTCTTTAATTTTAGGGATGGACCAGGATTTTGGGAGATTATGTAGTAATATTTTTTAATTAATATAATAATAGACACTCGAAACATATTGAAACGTTATTTTGGGAATAACTTTAGGTTTTATTTGTTCTAGCTGAGAAGTTCATACAATATTTTAATGTATTAGATAGACACGTTGCCCTGCCCGGCACACAAAAATGGCAACATGAAAATGGGGTAGCAAGGCGGTTTTACCTGCGCTGAAACTTACCCTTTAGAAAGTTCATTATGAAAACATCCTCTATTTCTACAAAATTTCAGCATAATAGTGAATATCAAAATCTCCGTGCTTCGGAGGGCACGTAAAGCAGTCGGTCCCGGTTGTAACATCATTGACAGTCGTTACGGGTAGTTAGAGCCCTCAAAAGTCTAACATTTGATTTTACCAAATCTGGTTAAACTGAAAACCGACCCCAAAATAGACATGGGATAAAGGTTCGGGAAAGAGAAAGAGTGAATATCAAGATAGTGATCCAGACGTAAAAAAATGTATGGGTAATTATCTCTGAAAATCTTTAGAAACTAGGTC
This sequence comes from Timandra comae, assembly GCA_958496195.1. Classification (NCBI taxonomy): domain Eukaryota; kingdom Metazoa; phylum Arthropoda; class Insecta; order Lepidoptera; family Geometridae; genus Timandra; species Timandra comae. The sequence continues at coordinate 6,899,802 of OY292376.1, forward strand.
TTTCAATAAAACAACAAATCTTTCAACAAATTTATTTAATTCATTCAATAAATAAATACTTAATTAATTAAACAGAACCCTTCCCTTCAGTATAATATTTCACCGTAGCTCGTAATATCCCTGTAGTTGAGACCATGGCCCACCCAAGTAGCAGGACTTGCTCACTCAAATAGAAGCCTCCAGACCTGATTGAACAAAATGTTTCATAGATTAATACAAAATATCAAGAGTTATCTGTTATACGAGTATTTTGATAAGTTATGCATTTTTGATTCGGTTTTTTTTTTTAATAGCTTAAAATACATGTTTACAAAATATTTTAAAACTAGCTGCGCCTCGATTATGCTTTAGCAAAGTTTGCTACCATTAAATTTCTGTTATCTCAATGTTTGCTACGCTCTTATTTATTTATTTATTCATTCATTTATTGATCTTAGCATGTTATGCCTTCCTCGATAAATAGACCAGTAGTTCCTGAGATTAGCGCGTTCAAAAAATTTTACCCCTTTGTAACATGTAGGTTGTCCCAAAGTATTAAATGTAAACAAGACACAATAAAAAAGAAAATTTGCAATTTAAATAAAGAACCAAAAAGCAAGACACCGTTCCTTTTTTAATATGCCAGTCTATGGTGTCAACAATTTTTTTTAGGCAACGTTCCTCCGCGAAGCCTAAGTTCGACGGATGCTGGCCGTAAAGAAAAAGCTGACCGTGTGAAAGGCACCGTGCGAACTCATCACATGCGTTATGGGCTCTCGAGTCAGTGGGCAGCGATGCCGATACCAGCTGGCTGTACCTCACACGACGATACGAAGTTTATGGGATCGAGGAGTTTTTGGCGAAGTGACTTAGAGAGAGTAATTACTTACTTTACTTTGTAATACTGTACAGGCAAGCTGATAGAGTAACATAAATAGAATGATAACATGCTGTGCCCCGCAGTTCTACCGTTGCGATGTGTAACCAATGTGTGTACCTTATCACATCCACTCCGAAATGGATCAATTTTGATTTAAGTATTTACTTACGTTTAAACGAAAGGTAAAATGATCGAATTGAAAAAAAGTTTTTACTATTGTTATCAGATTTAATTTTGGTTAAGTTTTAAAAATGCGTTTTATCATTATGTAAAAGAGAACCTCAAGTTCAACTCCTAGTAACTAGGATCATCTGTTGATCTAGGAATTGATTGCTGTTTTCCAAACATCACCAATAACAGGCATTACGCGAGCATATTGCATTAACATCAGTGTTGTCTGCAGTAGAATCTTACATACTAATACCAAATTTTTACCTCTCTTAGCATTACAAATTGTCCACTATTCCATCAGTTCGTCAGTGGTATAATCCGGATCGATGCCGTGTTCGGAAACGGAAGGTGTCGAGTGTCCGTCCGGTAACACGACCGGCGCACATCACACCGCATTACTGCACACGCGACTCGCCAACCGAAATGTTCACTTATTATCATTAAATTAGTTAACTTTATTTTATTTGAGAAATAAACAGTAGGTACTTGTATACCTAAGGATATAAATATAAAAAATATTTCTTCCAGTGAAGTTTCCACTGTTACGTTATACATAAAGTACCTTGTTCTTCTTCGCGTGTCGACTCATATTTTTGAGCATCAGCTGGGCTAGCATGACTTCGAAAACGCGATAGATACAGCGATTTATTGACATCCAACTGTCAAAATTTGATAAAAATACCCGCCATATTTAATTTTACCACATGATTAATTTTATGACATTTGGTCATGCTCGCGAAATCGATATAGCTATTTATTGACATCCAACTGTCAAAATATAATAAATATAGCCGCCATATTTAATTTTATCAAATCGTACTACGCCATATTCATTTGGTCATGCTCGCGAAATCGATATTATTTCGTGGTGTCTATATCATTTATCACGCACAGTCATGCTAGGCAGGCAGAACTCAACTACTGATATAACAATAACACAATCAGTGAGCTTGTAAAGATTCAGATTATGCACTGCTAAAAGCTAGTGAACAAGCAATACTACAATAATACTTGCTTTTCCACACGGTTTCGCCTTCGTTATCTTTTGCCCAGCGCCACACAGTGATTTCTATTTGTCGAAAATATAATTTTCTTAACATTGCTCCGAATTTTTTTTCTGCGGAGATTTAATGTATGTATGTAGTTACAAACCAAAAACTATGAAAAACTTTAGCTAACTCATCCTACACGTTCGATCTAGATAACCAAATTTCCCACAAGTCTAAACCTCAACCAAAAAGTGAGATCACAGATAAAATCAGCAATTAAAAACCACCGGCTAACAAAACATCCCCCGTAAACTGTTGTACAAACAGTTTAATGCTATCTTTGTTTAGTTAACACCTGTGTTTGCCCTTTGGCTGAATAGCAAGTGTGTTGGCTCATGATACCATAGTGTATGGTTTTTTTTTATAAACGTCAGTCAATTGTTCTGAATAAATGTTTTTCTTTTTTGTTCTCTACAATAGTCAAAATTTTCAGAGTGGATAGCGCTATATTGGTCTGCTTTTCAGTTAGAATTTTCAGCTAACCTCCGATTTGCCCCCTTGAAGAGTTTCTGCTACATTCTACTCCATTAACTTTAATAAAAAGGTCATTGCAGGGTCGCGGGGTCTTGTTCCTTAACTTTAAAAGGATATCGAAAAACTGTTATTGATTCTAAATTATCTTTATAAGCTCTATCCCGAAGGCTGTCGGCGATATGGATAGGACAGTTTGACGGTTCTTGCTTTTCTATAAAATATGTACTTATTTATATTAATAATAATTAAGCAGAACTGTAGCGCATGAAAGTTAACAAAGTCAGGTGGACAAAGGTACTTCTTAACCGCAAAAGATCAGAAACGGTACCCACTCGAGATTAATTTATAAAATGTTTATTAGAAAAAATAATGTTTACACTGAACGTGTATAGTATAGTAATCACTGTTGTAACAGGTATCCATTTAAATTATAACAATTAACCACCGATATATTTGTAGAGAGGGTTCTATAAATTAAGGGTGAGTACAATACACTACGTTACAATAAAGTGTACTTACGTTATATTTACATACATTATTCGGTTGGGTTATGATGACTATAAAGTGACTGTTTATCAACATCATTCATACGTGTTAAGTAGGTGAAAAATATAAGTGGTAAAGAAATTGTTGTCGTACTAACATCATCGACAGTCGTTACGGGTAGTTAGAGCCCTCAAAAGTCTAACATTTGGTTTAACCAAGAAATTTCGTATAGCCCTCTGGGTTGTGAAGGCCTGATGGCAGTAGCTGCACGTAAAATACTGACATTCCGCCATATCTGGTTAAACTGAAAACCGACCCCAAACAGACATGGTACAAAGATTCGAAAAAGTGTAAGTGTTAGAGAGATGATTGCGAAAACTCCTATATAAGTTTATTTATAATTGTTTCCTCCTGTCCAACCTTCTTCTTTTATGAAGTCGGTTAAAAAAGCTACACACCGCGATTTGATTTATTCATTTAACGTATTTATTTAAATTCTAATTTTAAACATCTAAATTCCGCGCAGTTGTAAAAACAAATGAAACCGTTAACCATTTCCCATAGACAACAATAACATTTTAGCTAAACGATTGTAAAACGATATGGTCCAATCTGAAACGTAAATAAAAGATAATATGTGTGTAATTTAATATCTTATGCGGATTCACAGTTATCTCTAGATTATAATCGATTGATTTACATTTAAACGTTTCAATGGGGTGGATTTGTAGCGCACGCGTGCCAAACGCGTGTCTTGACAGATTGCCGCCATTTCAATCAGTTCCCGCCAAAACTGCGGTTGATCATTTTAGTATTATTTTGGGTTTTATTATAGGCATTATTGGTACCTATTAAAATTGTGATTATGGTGTACTTATTTTTGATATTTTATCATGCAATTCTCTGGGACCGATATTTTGTGTAGAGGTTTCGCTATTTGGTAATAATGATTCCAAAATGTAGGTACTTACTTAAATACCTTTTTTTATGACATAAGAGGTAAATGAGCAGATTGTTCATCTGATCACCTTGGTAACTTACTTCGGTCGCTCATGGATATCTTCAAATCAGAAGAGTCTTTTCAGCAATAGCTAGAGTTTAGGTTTTAATAATAAAATAGATAGAGTGATTTAAGAGGAAGGTTTATATGTACGATCCTATTAAACGCATGTGAAACCGCGGAGCACAGCTAGTACATGATAAATAATAGCTTATATCTATTTGCGGAAAACTGCTTAACATATAATACGTCAGCACCTAAGTATATTTAACTAGAGCAGACACAAAGAACGAACAATACCAATGCGAAGGAACTTTGACGAAAAGCTTAATAAAGCCCTCTATAACGGTATCGTTTTTAATTTGCCACCGAGAAGCCGTAGAAACCCTCCAAGTACATCGATTGAGTCGACTCGCTTTCAAAGTTTTGTGAGTTAGCTTTCGATGTAGGTATTACAAACTTGTACGTGTGTAGGTGGGTACTTACCTAAAAATTGCTTACACATTTATATACTCACTCATTTTCTTATAAATATAATAGGTTTATTGTTTAAAATTATGTCTACCTTTAGGTAGATACCTATTTAATTAGTAAATTAGATGTTAGTAATTCTTAATAGATAAGAGTCTTGATTATTTCAGGGTTCTTGATATCCTAGTAAAAATATCTTGTAACTAGGTAAGCAAAATGTTCTAACTGTACTTCACCTGCTTACTCTACTTAGCTTACCTAGAGCAGGCAGCGATACTATAAGGAATTAGATCACCTTATTCGCCTCACCTGTACCTACCTTGCTTTATGCCTTCATACTGTTTTAGCATTCTGCAACCGGTGGGTATTAGGTTATTCATTAGCCAAATACATAGAATAGGCATACCTTGGGGTTTTACTTAGTATTACGCCACCCTCTAACCCCAAAGGGGTGGTAACGACATACCAGGGAGGGGGTATGTTATCCCCCAAGAATCAAGGATAATAACGAAGTGAGCGAATGCGTTGTTCTTTATCACTAAGCGAATCCAAGGAACTAAGTATCTAAAATTTATACCTATTAAGTAGCACGGATCATAAAATACTAATATACTTACCATAACTTGTATGTCTACAATAGTAAATTGTTGTCTTCTTCTTGTAAAATACCTACCTATATCTACATTTTTGTCGTAAGAATAGCTATAATCACTCCTCTACTTAATGACGTATGTAGAACATAACAATGGTTGAATAAAACGGTTCGTGACCACCTCGTACCTGATTTAAGTGGATAGAAGTGACTCATAGCATTTTATCAACGTTTTATTTAATCATACGAATCCGTTGAGCCAACAGAGCAAGAATCGCGCCCCGCGGACGGATTCTTCGCCCGTGCACACCTCGTCCCTGAGAGCCGCTCTCAGGAAAATAATTGAAAATGATTATAGCGATTACCCCTATACTTATTATTTAATAATTAAAATAACAAATTATTACAATAATAATTAAAAAAAAAAAATTACCAATGTATTATACTGTAAATATTAATAATTGTCGTATTGTGCATTTTTCACTAACAAACGTGTTATCAGAATCAGTTTTAATACACATAACTATAAAAATAATTCAAACTGTGGGTAGTGACGAAGAAATAATCTTGATCATCAATCAAAATGTATTAAGACCCTAAACTCGATAATTGACGGTTTTTGTACTTTTTGATCTAGTCATATTATATGAAAAGCGTATTTTATAAACATGCTTTTAGGTAATAATTAAAGGAAATATTGTCATCTAAAAAATACTCAGAGAAAAACAATATTATACAGAAAACTTAAAAAATATATCAAGAAAACTGAACATATGTTTTCTGAATTTCACTTTTAGCATTAACTTCCATGCCTTCGGATTCTAGTAATTCGACCAATTTAGCACTAAAAATTAAACAAACTTAAAGTCCAGATCCTTATTAAGGAAATACTCATAGGAAAATTTAATTGTTATTATAATTATTATTGAAATCGAAAAAAATATAAAGTTAGAATTTGTAAAAATCACACTCAAGAAAATCGTAATTTACGTTGATAAATGATGCTCAAAACGTTATTAAAATTACCTCAAATAATAAAAGAATATTTTCTACAACAATTATACTAAAAAAAAATCTCTAAAACAAATTGTCTTTTTTTCTACAAATATTTTAAAATCATCATAAAACTACTATAAAATCGGACGCACGAAACAATTCAAATCAGTCTGCCGCGAGGCTTTTTAGAGAGAGGACGTATCGCTCCTACCGAGCGTTTGACCTTTGCGGCGCGTACGAATTTTATGCGATAACTCATCAACATGTTTTGATACTCGATAATAATTTTTGTTTTATAATTTGAATTATTTATTAAAAAAAAAAATATTAACATTTATGATAACAAATAATGTTTTAGAAATAATGAGCAATAAAACAACATTATTTTAAACCGACTTCCAAAAAGGAGGAGGTTCTCAATTCGGCCGGTATGTTTTTTTTTATGAATATGTTCAACGATATCTCCGTCAATTCTGTACCGATTACTAAAATTCTTTTTTTATTCAAAAGAATGGACTTGCCGTTTGGTCCCATGTCAAGGAAACCAGGATCTAATGATGGCATTCTAGAGAAATTGAGAGGAACTTTAGAAAATCGTAGGGTGATTAGTGCATTTGTTAAGTTTTTCGTTAATTATCTTAAAGCATTATAATTAAATGAAGGTTTGAAGTCGATCTGATGATGCACCTGGAAGATAGTCGAGGGAACTCTTCAACGACTAACAGCAGTTACCTCGTGTTTGGGCTTGATTAATTTGTATCGATGAGAACTTTACAACCAGATAGGTTGTGACACTCAAAAGTAAAAAAAAAACCGACTTCAAAAACTGAAAAGTATAAAATAACAAATATTTAATTTAATACACCTCTTATGCGATGCTAATTAATACCTTTGTGTGTATGTTACCTATTGATAAGTGTGAAGTCGGTGCCAAGCCTTAAAGAAATAAAACTATTAGAAAAATAAACTACAAAACTATAATTCGAGACGACCGTTAACGAACGTTTGCCCGCTTGGGTTGGTCGCATTTTTATTTTATTTATGTGCTACATCGCATAAGAGGTATTACATTAAATATTTGTTATTTTATACTTTTTAGTTTTTGAAGTCGGTTTTTTTTTAACAAAAACGGAAACGAAATAATTTAGAAAGTCCTGCTTTTAGCGCTAAAAGGTTGTCCCGATAATATATGTTGTACATATACAGAGAATGCATTTTTCAAGTAGGCGTGGTAGACGATATTCGAAACTATATGGAAAGGAATATCGAAAATTTCTGGCGATTTTAATAAAAACTAAAACTGCAATTAGTATATGAAAAATCAATACCATTATGGCAAAAAATATATTATTCACAAGTAAGTTATAGACTTTTTTTTACTCGTATGTTGCTTTGTTTTTAAAAAGTTTCGTTACTTACCAAAAAAAAAACATGTCTTATTTTAAAAACAAAAAACTAAGTATTTGTTTTATTCATTATTCCTTGTTGTGAATAATGGAATATCGAATCGAAAGGTATTACGTAAATTATATCTAATCATATACTACCTACTATGAATCGTAAAAAAAATATACTCGTATTTTTACTTTTGTCAATAACTTTTACACAATTTATAATTTCCAATGGATCAAAACCATTCGGCCGGAGTATTCAGAGCGAGCGCGCCGTTACTACATAGACAGTGTGCATGCGGACACGCGTGCGCGTCTGTGTAAGTGAAAATTTGAGTTGTCGCGCGGCAGATCACGGCTCTTAAAAATTTTAATAAATCGAAATTAAATAGAAATCTATAACCACTTTTGTACGGGTATTGCCAGTCTTACAAATTAATATTGTTACATATAGTAGAAAAAATAATTATGAATATAGTATCCCTAAACATTTTACACATGGCAACTTTATCATGTTATCTATGGTAACAAAATTTTTAATGTCAAAGTTTTTCTTGTAAAAATTTCAGTCATATTTTCGTATTTATTTATTACGTGACACCAAACAGTATAAAGTTATTTTATAAAATCATCAAAAATATCGTTTACGAGTCTGTTCAGAGTTCTTGAATACCGTTTAGAGATGGACTAAATTATCAGTGTCGTGTGTATGAACTGCTATGCATAATGTCGTTGAGGTCGAAGGCCCTGGCTTTGGTGGAGGTGCTGTTGAGGGTGCCGCCGCTGTTTGTGGTAGATGAGTTCCTCAAGATAAGCCTGGGCCTGCCGGTGTCCACGAGCGAGGAAGTGGCCGTGCTCAGCAACCTGACCGTCGACCACATAGATGTATCCGATCCGGACACCAATTATTACGATGCCAACTTCTACAATGCATTTTTCTTCTCGTTCGTCAAGTTCCTCGTGTGCTGCCTGGGTTAGTATTGTATTACTTATATTTACATTAACCGGGCACTTGCGTCAGTCGCGTACCTTTCATTTGGTTTCGAAACATGCCCACTCTGTTTATTTAATGTCACAATGTGCTAATATGGTTTTAGTTTTGTTTTATTTAACGTATCTACATAAATGATGTATAATTTTAACAAAAATAACCTTTAAATTGACCTACCCTAATTAAAAATATCAATTTGATTTAATTATTATAATTGTTTAACAAAAGTTAAAATAAACAAAAAATTACTACTTATGTAGTATGACAAAAATAATTATTTATAATATAACCAGCTGTAACCAGCTTATTTCAAAAAATGTTAAACAAATATAAACTCAGATAATAGCAATATTATGATAAAAATAATATAAAACAATTTCACAATGTTGCATATAAAAATAAATTTATTACAATAACTTATCGTTAACCATTTCTTTTAGTTATTAACTATTGACAGTCTTGAAATTTCACAACAAAAAGATATCTTTACTACTTATTGTTGGCTATTACAAAATTAAAAAGTCACAAGATTGCTTTTAAAATGCCTTCTTTACTCAACTTACAAATAGTGTAAATTAAGTTATATTATTGCGTCTTTAAAACCATATAAATTTGTCTTCTTCAAATGAAGTATGCCTTTAGTACAATATCTAGTTTTTACAATAAACTGTGCCCTGTAGTTTCATCATCATTTCTAATGATTATTACTCTTACTAGCTGTGCCCCGCGGTTGCATCCGCGTAGTTCCCGATCCCGTGGGAATTTCGGGATGAAACATAGCCTATGTTCTTTCCCGGACCATAAGCTACCCCTGTACCAAATTTCAAGTCAATCGGTTCAGTAGTTTAGCCATGAAAAGGTAACAGACAGACAGAGTTACTTGCGCATTTATAATATTAGTTAGGATTGCATCAGATGATATATAAGCCTATAATAGGTAAATAATAAATAATATAAATGAGCTATCTAATAAATTTTATCAAATTAGATTATATTAGTTACTGTGTGCGCATTCAAACAAACTCTGCCTCTTTATCTTATTACATGTAGATTATTCCCTTATCAAATATTTAATCCAATGTAATTTTTCGAAAATCATAGCCTATTGTAGGCTTTTATAAATATTAATAAAAAAAATTAGAGGAAAAATTTAAAATCTATTTTTAAAGGTGAATAAAAAACATGTAGGTATTGAAAGCCTTCTGTAGGATTTTTTTATATAAATACTTACTTCGCTGTGGAACTTGGCTTGTTTGCTAACTTTTAGTCGGGTTCCATAATCGCAATTTAGGTCCCAATATTAAACCAATTTCCACGCGGACAAAGTCGCATCAGCTAGTATATAAATATACAAGTAAAATAATAATTATAAGTAAAATAATTATAAATAAATATATATGTTGACTAAGGCCTAATCACCCTAGTTCAGGGTGGTCTTGTGCCCCTTGGTGGGGACATATATGAGCTGATGATGATGATGATGATATATGTACTTGATTCTAGAAATTAGATCACCCTACAAACAAATCACCATAATTTACCTTCTCTTATTCAAGTTAACATAAATTAAAAACCATTGTTTAATTAGTAAATGTTGACTCTTCGTTTAAACGTTTTGTTTATTAAATGACATTGACTTTTTGAAGCAATTAACAAACAATACCGGGTGAATTTCACATAATTTTAACAACCACAAGTTATTTCGTCACTTTATTTGTTATTCTGTTTCAAATTAACATATTTTTGGTTATATTTAGTTTGGCAGAACCCTCTGCAGGGTAAAGACCTCTCCTCTCTCTCATTGATGATATGATGATATTAGTACAAAGGAGAAATAGGAATAATTATTCTTTATTATCGTAAAACAAAATATTATTATTTTTTATGTTTTATACAGTAATTTAAGTGTGCAAGATCCCTCTGTTAGGGCTCACACCCTAATATGTTGTGGCGGGACTTGTGTTTGTTTCCCAAAAGTAAGCCGACGACAGGAGTAAAGGAGAAAATGAAAGTAAGGTGTGCTTCAACTTCACTGCCTTTATTGCGACTGTCTCATACTACAATGCGGCCCGTGGCCAAACACGATACCATGATTATGTACCTATGTATAATATACAATTACACTTATATCTAAGTATATTATAATTATAAGGTGTTTGTACATCCTGCCGAATTAAAATAAGAAACAAGCAAATATAACAAACTAGAAATCTTAAAATCTCTTAATTAATGTTATGTTTAATGTAAGTACCTATATATAATTATAATGTATCTTAAAATATATTAACAACTAATTAAGTCGATGACATTAAAATTATAAGATATTGAACGGAGACGTAGCCTTGTCCACCGCGAGACGGACGTTGGGCTTTGGTAGTGGTTCGTCGTCTACCCCCGCGCGAGCAGGAACTGGACCAACTTCAATGTTTCGATCTTGTCCGTTAGTCCGATGTTTCAGACACGTCGGAAAACGTTTTGTTCTTGCGACTGCAAAACTTCCTCCAGCCAGGACAATTAATCCGCAAATTGTATACAGAACATAATAATGTTGTTCATGTGTTGAAGAGGTGATACTTAAAGTTTGCTGATGCTTTATGTCTTCTATTTGATTGTTCAAAACCTTGAACATCTCTTCATGATCTTCGGGTATAAAGGACGGACGATTTGCCGGTATAATAATTTGGTTAACTTTCGATTCTTGGAATTGTAAAATACTTTCTTCAATGACGTTGAACTCAGTTTTAAAATTGTTTCTCGAGTGAATTATGAGGTTATTAGTCTTCAACATGCACCCCGGGGCAAGAGAGATTAACCCTGTGCCGTATAGTGTTTGTGACGACACATCAGCTGAGCAAAATATCCGTATCAAACATTGTTTACAACAATGGTACAGCCAGGTGTTCCGTTTGTGCATTTGTAGCCACTTATCTGTGCAACTTGATACCTCTGAGCGGCATGACAATAATTTCTTATCATTTAATATTATTTGAGCTTCACATATAGTAGAAGAGGCCTTGATGTCATATGTTGGCGAGTTTATGTAACATAAAAGCTGATGTTCATTTATGTTTCTGCACGTAGAAATATCTTCGTAATTAAGTGGTATTATTAAATCTTTCTTGAGGTTGATTGCGGCATATGTAGATGTTGTTTTGATGCGTATTATTTTGTTTTGGCTTGTATTATGTGGAATCGGGATAATCTTGTTCAATTCATATTGTTCGTTATTTATAAGCGGCAATTTAACCTCGAATATTAGAAAATCCTTAGTTAGCCGTAGGTGAACCCTGGTCAGTTGGTACATTTCTCGAACGCAGTGGTGGCTGTTACCGCACGGTAAGGACAGCTCGCTAGGTAACTGTCCTGATATTATATTCAACTGATGCTGAAGTTGTTCTGGTTTCAGCAAGTGTATGTCGATACGACCACTTCGTACGTCAGTTATTAAATCTAACAACGACTGCTGAATTCGTCTAATGTTAGAAATGACCATGTTAGCTGCAAGTGCCGTAGATATAATATAATTCGAGTTATTTCGTTCTAATTGTATGCGCTCCTGGGTTTCGTTTAAATGTTTATTTATTATTTGAAATTGCGTGTTCATAATTTTTTCGTTTCTCTTCAAAAGGTTATATTCGCCTTCTATAATCGATGTGTGATTTTTGTAGAGATTTAATAGATGTCGTTCATTTCCTTGTAACTGTTTTATATCTTTATCATATTTCTCCGCATATCTGTCATCCAAAACGCCGAACAAAGAGTTGGCCACGTATCCGATGCCGTTTATAAGTCCACGTTTATGTCGGGTGCCGTGCTCAGATATCAGGAGGTCGTTGTAATGTTGTAACTCATTCATCTCGTGTTGAAGTTGTGCTGAGATAGATAAGAAGGAAGATTCTTGTTTGCAATAACGTTCTAAGTGAGTGATATAATTTTGGATGTTGTTGAAGCTTTGCCAATAAGTAGATACGTTGTAATAAACGATCATTTTCCACTCATCTTGTATCATCTGTAAGTCAGCAACCTTGTCAAGATAAATCAGTTTCGAAGTATTTAACTCAGTTATATTAAATGTTTGAGTCATGGATGGTGTTATGCACATAACGATCAGACACAATAATGTACAAATATAACTTCGTAAACCTTTTTTGGGGGTTGTACGTTGTGAGTGCCTCGGATGTGACTCTGTAGCGCTCTGTGAGAGTTCCGCATGGTCTTCCGGTTCTTCATCATTACTTGGCTGGTGTGTATCGATTGGCAAGCGAGACAATTTAGTGACGGGTCGTTTTGCAGAGCCGCTGTTTATTTTCAAAGAGACGACCCGCACACGACCGTCAGTGCCTGGATGTGTATCTGTTACCCTAGCCAAGGGCCAGCGAGCCGGTGGTACGTTCTCCTCTTTCATTAGTACCACGTCGCCTATTTCGAGATTGCGAGTTGGATGTTGCCACTTGTTTCGACTTTGTAATGTTTGCAAGTACTCCGCAGACCACCTTTTCCAAAAATCGTTGTACATTTTTTGTATCAGTTGCCACCGCGTTCTTATGTTTTTTGGTTCAATATCCGGTGACAGAGGCGTTGAAAGAACGGGGGCCCCGACCAAAAAGTGACCGGGAGTCAAACAATTTAAATCGTCTATGTCATCTGTGAGTGCTACCAAAGGCCTCGAGTTGAGACAGGCCTCTATTTGTGTCAGCAATGTCATAAACTCTTCAAATGTCAATTTCTGTTCCCCAAGGACTCTTCTTAGGTGATGTTTCATGCTCTTGACTGCCGACTCCCATAAACCACCAGCAGTCGGCCATGCAGGGGCATTGAAGTGCCACTCGATACCGAGGCTAGTTGCATTGTCTATGAGATCTATGTTGATGTAGTGTTGTATGGCTTCTTTGTATTCTTGTTTTAAGACTTTAGCTGCGCCCACGAAGTTAGTACCATTATCGCTGTACATATGTTTTGGTACTCCGCGTCGTGAACACAAACGCTTTAACGCAGCTAGGAAAGACGCTGTTGTCATATCTGATACCAATTCCAAGTGGACTGCCTTCGTTGTTAGACAGATGAATATGGCTATGTAACCTTTGGTAGTTTTTATCCCGCGGCCTTTGTTAGCTTTCACTTCCACCTGTCCTGTAAAGTCCACCCCAGTGTGTGAAAAAGGTTGCGAAGGAGTCACGCGGGCCCTTGGTAGTCCCGCCATAAGCTGAGGGCTGGTACTACTCTTGTGACGATGACAACACACGCACTTTAAGATGTGGTCCTTGACAGTTCTAACTCCTCTTAAAATCCAGTATTTATTGCGTAGATACGTTAGAGTTAATCTTGCACCCCCATGTAAAGTCGTCTTGTGCGCGTGATCGATAAGAAGTTCAGTGAGTTTGTCTTTGTGCGGTAATATAATCGGATGTTTTTGGCTATCACTAAGGTCGGATTGTTGTAATCGGCCGCCAACTCGTAGAATGCCGTCAGAGTCCAAAAACGGGTATAAATTCAAAATTTTACTTTTTGAATTTATTTTAAATTTTCTTCGTAATTGTTCAACTTCGTCAGCAAAATGTTTGCGTTGCACATGTTTCAGTAATATGTTATTAGCTGTTGCTAACTCACTGCAAGTTAAATAGTTTGTAAGTGACACATTGCTGTTGCGGCGAGTCCGATTAATGAAACGTGATACCCAACCCAGTACACGTACAAGTCTTGTCATAGAGCTATGATTTTGTAGAGCTGTCTCGATAAATGATGGTGTTGTTGTTTGTATAGAACATATTTGTTTTAGTTTAATCTCTTCCTTTGTCTCATATGTAGTCATACGAGTTTGGGATTGATAGACGTCTTCTTTGAGCCATTCTGGACCCTCCCACCACAATGTGTAAGTACGCAGTTGGGAAGGCATCAATCCCCGGCTTGCACAATCCGCAGAATTACTCTCAGAGTTCACATGTTGCCAACATTGTACTGGCATGTTGTTCACAATTTGGGTAACTCTATTGGCCACAAATGGTTTCCATCTTTTTATGTCACCTTGCAGCCACCCCAGGACGACCATAGAATCCGTCCAGCCATACATTGTAAAACGTCCTGTCTGAATATTTATTGACTCTATGACCTTCGCCATAAGCTTTGATAGTAAATGAGCGCCGCATAATTCCAACTTAGGTAAAGTTGTTGATTTTTTCAAGGGCGCGAGTTTGGTTTTGGCTGCCACTAGTCTGATGATATGTTGACCACTTGTATCTGTACTTTTACAATAAATAGCACATGCGTACGCTTTTTCGGAGGCATCGCAAAACCCATGTAATTGAAATGGGTTTTCTATGTTGCCCATCCATCTCGATATAGTTATGGTCTTTATTTCTGCAAGTTCTGTCTTGAACGCTTTCCACTCCCTTTGTATGTTATAAGGAAGAGGGTCGTCCCATCCTATTGATAATGACCAGAGATCTTGAAATATTATTTTTGCTTTAACAGTAATCGGAGACAGCCAGCCTAAAGGGTCATACATCTTCGACAAGTCGGATAACAAAGAGCGTTTAGTTATGATATTATTATTGTCACGAATGTTATCAGCTGTTTGTTGAAATGTAAACTGATCCGTTCTCGGGTTCCAAGTTATACCGAGTGTTTTGTTTGTTTCTGCGTGTTTAAAGTCGAGCATATTTTGACTAATTAAATCTATTGGTAAATCTTGTAGTAATCTAGAGTCATTGCTCGCCCACTTTCGGAGATTAAAACAGCCTCTTTGTAAAAGTGCAATTACTTCGTCACGCGTCGTAATAGCTTGTTCGAGGTCATTGCTCCCTCCCAAAAAGTCATCTATATAAAGTTGGTTACTTAAAGCTTCAACCGCCAGGGGATGATAGCCGCCATCGTCTTGGATTAGCTGTTTGATTGTGCGCATAGCTAAGAACGGCGCCGCCTTCGTTCCATATGTTATCGTGCTCAGCTGATATTCCTTAATGACGTCACAGCTATTGTCACGCCAAACAATTTTTTGTAGATGTTGATGTTTTTCTTGAATTAGAATTTGGCGGTAAAATTTCTCGACATCAGCGGTGTATACGTACCGAAATTTTCTCCAGCGGATAATTAATGATTGTAAATCTTGTTGAAGGTTCGGTCCGCGTTCCATCAGGTCATTCAGACTAGCTCCTGAACTTGTTTTGCTGGAGCCGTTAAATACCACTCGCAGTTTTGTAGTGGACGAGTCTAACTTGAAGACGCCGTGATGAGGAAGATAACACGAGGGATTTATTGTTGTTGTACATTCCTTCATGTGTTGTAAGTTTTGGTATTCGTGCATGAATTTTTTATAATTTTCACGCAATTCCTTCTTGTTTGTTAAGCGTTTTTCTAACTGTTTGAATTGTGCGACAGCTTGTAACTTTGATGACCCCAGCTTGTTTTCAAAATTCAGTTTCATGGGTAATTGGACTTCGTATCTTCCGTCAGCGTTTCGTTTTGTTGTATTTTGGTACAATGTTTCGCAATACTCATCCTCAGGTGACAATGCAATGCTGTTGTTCGAAACCTCTTCCATCTCCCAAAATTTTGAAATCTCATCTAAATTGTTTAAAACAGCGTTACAATTAAATGTTTGGACATTGCCTAGTAGCACCCACCCCAGCTTAGTTTGTTGTGCCAGAGGTGCTTGTATAGGTCCCCGCAATATGCCATCCATTACAATTTGTGCGTATACGCCGGCATCCAATAGAATGTCTACAGAACGTGAGATGTTGTAATCGGCATCTGCTAAGTTGATATTATGAAGATGAGGCCAGTTGGGTTTCGAAAAGGTGTAATTAGGTAAGTTATTAAGCATTTTAGGCATAATTAATGCTTCCATTGTAAAAGTATAATCGCCATAAATAGATTCACATTCCATTGATACGGTGCCTCTGCTTTGATTACCTATTATGCCAATACCTGACACAGTGGCGTTGTGTTTACGTCGAGAAAGGCCTAGGCTCTGTGCAGCAGATTCGGTTATCAAATTGATCTGTGAACCTTGATCTAACAGCGCTCTCATTTTCATATAAGACCCATTCCCAGTTTTCACATTGATCTCTAAAGTTGCTAACAAAACTTCATTGTTGCCAGCTACATGATTTGACTTGTGTTGCATTGTTTGTGTATTCCTTGAACTTGAAGGTGTCGAGTTGGGCGGCATTGCTTTTGTCGGTAACCGCTGTGTAATAATATCATGTAACGTTGTGTGATGGGAATTATTACAAACACGACACCGCTTGCTTGAGCTACATTGTTTACCATTGTGACAATACATGCAATTTGAGCATATATCGTATTGTGCTATTAACTTTAATTTTACATCTGAACCCATATTTTGAAACTCCTTACAATAAATAAGAAGATGTTCTCCTTTGCAAATTGGGCAATTTCTTTCTGAACTTGCATGAAAAGATTTTGGTGTGAAACGCTTAAATGTGACTTGATTTGGAGTGCTCTTTGGAGATGATTCTTTTCGCTGATTTTGTTCTTGCTTAACAGTTGACGCCATCTTCTTGTTTATGGGTTCCAAGGCCGTAAATTTCCCTTCCAAAAACCCAATAAGCTCTTCAAATGACGGTAACGACCTTGGAGATTTTCTGGCTTCCATATAGCCCGAGTATGTTTCGGGATCTAGCTTATCAGTCAAAATATGCACTAAAATAGGGTCCCATGACGTTGTATCGACTCCCAAGTTATGTATGGCGTGTATGGTTTCCAAGCTGATGTCGTGTAATCTTTTGATTTCAGATGACGTTCGTTTCTGAATAGGCGCTTGGGTCATAAATAACTGGATTTGTTTTGTGAAAAGAAGCTGGACGTTGTTGTACCTATGGTTTAGAATTTCCCAGCATGTGTCGTAGTTTTCCGCTGATATGTTCAGATGTTGAATTAATCGTTCAGGTTCGCCTCGAAGTTTACCTTTTAAATGTTGTAATTTCTGAGTTTTTGTTAATGTTGGGTTGTTGTGTATAGCCTCAGAAAATAGGTCCATAAATGTAGGCCATTGAATGTAGTTACCAGTGAAGTTAGGTATGTCCAAATGCGGAACTGACTGATACTGATGTGACGTGATAATCAATTTTTGGTTTAACTCCTTTTTTGTAGTTTCGAAAATTGTCTCGTGTTTCGCAAACTCTTGTTCATAGTCTAAGTCTGAACCAACAAGAAGACTGTCTATTTGCCAGTGCACCTCATCTATGACCTTCCACCGCTGCTGCAACATCTGAAGCTTATCTTGTATTTCCCACTTTTCCGTTATATCTTTGCATGATATGTTCTTCACAACTCTCATAAAAGCTCTAAAGTTAGTTCGTTGTTGGTATATTAATTCACCACTTCGCGATAACGTACCTTTTTCAACGGTCTTTTCAGTTGTAAGATCTGCGTCGACGTCTTCAGGTATTTTCGAGGGTCCGGGCACAATACTCCGCAAGTCGGAGCATGTAGACTCGTAAAGTTGTTTGAGCTTTTCAAAGGCGGATGTTGTAAAATATATATGAGATTTATCTTCATATTGTTGCACAGTCTTATGGTTTTCTTCAAACTCTTTCCATAAGTAATTGAGCGCCTCCAACCGCTTATTCATATAATCAATAGTCTTACGACTAGGCGAATCTTTTTTGATGTTTACAGAAATTTTCTGAATAGTGTCAACGATGATCTCCTGACGTTGAAGTATTCCTTCCATTGTAGTTGAAAGTTCGGAAGTAATCTTCTATCAAAAGTAGACTGTATGTATTCACTTGTCGCTTGTTTCAATGTAACCGTAATCTTACCACGATATCGTATAGCGCTTCTCAATCAATGGGGAGACCCGCTTGTGGGAGGCCAGAGACCGATCGCAATCGTAGAAAGACACTAGTCACACTGTTAACTCGAAGGACCAAATGTTAGGGCTCACACCCTAATATGTTGTGGCGGGACTTGTGTTTGTTTCCCAAAAGTAAGCCGACGACAGGAGTAAAGGAGAAAATGACATTTGGTCCTTCGAGTTAACAGTGTGACTAGTGTCTTTCTACGATTGCGATCGGTCTCTGGCCTCCCACAAGCGGGTCTCCCCATTGATTGAGAAGCGCTATACGATATCGTGGTAAGATTACGGTTACATTGAAACAAGCGACAAGTGAATACATACAGTCTACTTTTGATAGAAGATTACTTCCGAACTTTCAACTACAATGGAAGGAATACTTCAACGTCAGGAGATCATCGTTGACACTATTCAGAAAATTTCTGTAAACATCAAAAAAGATTCGCCTAGTCGTAAGACTATTGATTATATGAATAAGCGGTTGGAGGCGCTCAATTACTTATGGAAAGAGTTTGAAGAAAACCATAAGACTGTGCAACAATATGAAGATAAATCTCATATATATTTTACAACATCCGCCTTTGAAAAGCTCAAACAACTTTACGAGTCTACATGCTCCGACTTGCGGAGTATTGTGCCCGGACCCTCGAAAATACCTGAAGACGTCGACGCAGATCTTACAACTGAAAAGACCGTTGAAAAAGGTACGTTATCGCGAAGTGGTGAATTAATATACCAACAACGAACTAACTTTAGAGCTTTTATGAGAGTTGTGAAGAACATATCATGCAAAGATATAACGGAAAAGTGGGAAATACAAGATAAGCTTCAGATGTTGCAGCAGCGGTGGAAGGTCATAGATGAGGTGCACTGGCAAATAGACAGTCTTCTTGTTGGTTCAGACTTAGACTATGAACAAGAGTTTGCGAAACACGAGACAATTTTCGAAACTACAAAAAAGGAGTTAAACCAAAAATTGATTATCACGTCACATCAGTATCAGTCAGTTCCGCATTTGGACATACCTAACTTCACTGGTAACTACATTCAATGGCCTACATTTATGGACCTATTTTCTGAGGCTATACACAACAACCCAACATTAACAAAAACTCAGAAATTACAACATTTAAAAGGTAAACTTCGAGGCGAACCTGAACGATTAATTCAACATCTGAACATATCAGCGGAAAACTACGACACATGCTGGGAAATTCTAAACCATAGGTACAACAACGTCCAGCTTCTTTTCACAAAACAAATCCAGTTATTTATGACCCAAGCGCCTATTCAGAAACGAACGTCATCTGAAATCAAAAGATTACACGACATCAGCTTGGAAACCATACACGCCATACATAACTTGGGAGTCGATACAACGTCATGGGACCCTATTTTAGTGCATATTTTGACTGATAAGCTAGATCCCGAAACATACTCGGGCTATATGGAAGCCAGAAAATCTCCAAGGTCGTTACCGTCATTTGAAGAGCTTATTGGGTTTTTGGAAGGGAAATTTACGGCCTTGGAACCCATAAACAAGAAGATGGCGTCAACTGTTAAGCAAGAACAAAATCAGCGAAAAGAATCATCTCCAAAGAGCACTCCAAATCAAGTCACATTTAAGCGTTTCACACCAAAATCTTTTCATGCAAGTTCAGAAAGAAATTGCCCAATTTGCAAAGGAGAACATCTTCTTATTTATTGTAAGGAGTTTCAAAATATGGGTTCAGATGTAAAATTAAAGTTAATAGCACAATACGATATATGCTCAAATTGCATGTATTGTCACAATGGTAAACAATGTAGCTCAAGCAAGCGGTGTCGTGTTTGTAATAATTCCCATCACACAACGTTACATGATATTATTACACAGCGGTTACCGACAAAAGCAATGCCGCCCAACTCGACACCTTCAAGTTCAAGGAATACACAAACAATGCAACACAAGTCAAATCATGTAGCTGGCAACAATGAAGTTTTGTTAGCAACTTTAGAGATCAATGTGAAAACTGGGAATGGGTCTTATATGAAAATGAGAGCGCTGTTAGATCAAGGTTCACAGATCAATTTGATAACCGAATCTGCTGCACAGCGCCTAGGCCTTTCTCGACGTAAACACAACGCCACTGTGTCAGGTATTGGCATAATAGGTAATCAAAGCAGAGGCACCGTATCAATGGAATGTGAATCTATTTATGGCGATTATACTTTTACAATGGAAGCATTAATTATGCCTAAAATGCTTAATAACTTACCTAATTACACCTTTTCGAAACCCAACTGGCCTCATCTTCATAATATCAACTTAGCAGATGCCGATTACAACATCTCACGTTCTGTAGACATTCTATTGGATGCCGGCGTATACGCACAAATTGTAATGGATGGCATATTGCGGGGACCTATACAAGCACCTCTGGCACAACAAACTAAGCTGGGGTGGGTGCTACTAGGCAATGTCCAAACATTTAATTGTAACGCTGTTTTAAACAATTTAGATGAGATTTCAAAATTTTGGGAGATGGAAGAGGTTTCGAACAACAGCATTGCATTGTCACCTGAGGATGAGTATTGCGAAACATTGTACCAAAATACAACAAAACGAAACGCTGACGGAAGATACGAAGTCCAATTACCCATGAAACTGAATTTTGAAAACAAGCTGGGGTCATCAAAGTTACAAGCTGTCGCACAATTCAAACAGTTAGAAAAACGCTTAACAAACAAGAAGGAATTGCGTGAAAATTATAAAAAATTCATGCACGAATACCAAAACTTACAACACATGAAGGAATGTACAACAACAATAAATCCCTCGTGTTATCTTCCTCATCACGGCGTCTTCAAGTTAGACTCGTCCACTACAAAACTGCGAGTGGTATTTAACGGCTCCAGCAAAACAAGTTCAGGAGCTAGTCTGAATGACCTGATGGAACGCGGACCGAACCTTCAACAAGATTTACAATCATTAATTATCCGCTGGAGAAAATTTCGGTACGTATACACCGCTGATGTCGAGAAATTTTACCGCCAAATTCTAATTCAAGAAAAACATCAACATCTACAAAAAATTGTTTGGCGTGACAATAGCTGTGACGTCATTAAGGAATATCAGCTGAGCACGATAACATATGGAACGAAGGCGGCGCCGTTCTTAGCTATGCGCACAATCAAACAGCTAATCCAAGACGATGGCGGCTATCATCCCCTGGCGGTTGAAGCTTTAAGTAACCAACTTTATATAGATGACTTTTTGGGAGGGAGCAATGACCTCGAACAAGCTATTACGACGCGTGACGAAGTAATTGCACTTTTACAAAGAGGCTGTTTTAATCTCCGAAAGTGGGCGAGCAATGACTCTAGATTACTACAAGATTTACCAATAGATTTAATTAGTCAAAATATGCTCGACTTTAAACACGCAGAAACAAACAAAACACTCGGTATAACTTGGAACCCGAGAACGGATCAGTTTACATTTCAACAAACAGCTGATAACATTCGTGACAATAATAATATCATAACTAAACGCTCTTTGTTATCCGACTTGTCGAAGATGTATGACCCTTTAGGCTGGCTGTCTCCGATTACTGTTAAAGCAAAAATAATATTTCAAGATCTCTGGTCATTATCAATAGGATGGGACGACCCTCTTCCTTATAACATACAAAGGGAGTGGAAAGCGTTCAAGACAGAACTTGCAGAAATAAAGACCATAACTATATCGAGATGGATGGGCAACATAGAAAACCCATTTCAATTACATGGGTTTTGCGATGCCTCCGAAAAAGCGTACGCATGTGCTATTTATTGTAAAAGTACAGATACAAGTGGTCAACATATCATCAGACTAGTGGCAGCCAAAACCAAACTCGCGCCCTTGAAAAAATCAACAACTTTACCTAAGTTGGAATTATGCGGCGCTCATTTACTATCAAAGCTTATGGCGAAGGTCATAGAGTCAATAAATATTCAGACAGGACGTTTTACAATGTATGGCTGGACGGATTCTATGGTCGTCCTGGGGTGGCTGCAAGGTGACATAAAAAGATGGAAACCATTTGTGGCCAATAGAGTTACCCAAATTGTGAACAACATGCCAGTACAATGTTGGCAACATGTGAACTCTGAGAGTAATTCTGCGGATTGTGCAAGCCGGGGATTGATGCCTTCCCAACTGCGTACTTACACATTGTGGTGGGAGGGTCCAGAATGGCTCAAAGAAGACGTCTATCAATCCCAAACTCGTATGACTACATATGAGACAAAGGAAGAGATTAAACTAAAACAAATATGTTCTATACAAACAACAACACCATCATTTATCGAGACAGCTCTACAAAATCATAGCTCTATGACAAGACTTGTACGTGTACTGGGTTGGGTATCACGTTTCATTAATCGGACTCGCCGCAACAGCAATGTGTCACTTACAAACTATTTAACTTGCAGTGAGTTAGCAACAGCTAATAACATATTACTGAAACATGTGCAACGCAAACATTTTGCTGACGAAGTTGAACAATTACGAAGAAAATTTAAAATAAATTCAAAAAGTAAAATTTTGAATTTATACCCGTTTTTGGACTCTGACGGCATTCTACGAGTTGGCGGCCGATTACAACAATCCGACCTTAGTGATAGCCAAAAACATCCGATTATATTACCGCACAAAGACAAACTCACTGAACTTCTTATCGATCACGCGCACAAGACGACTTTACATGGGGGTGCAAGATTAACTCTAACGTATCTACGCAATAAATACTGGATTTTAAGAGGAGTTAGAACTGTCAAGGACCACATCTTAAAGTGCGTGTGTTGTCATCGTCACAAGAGTAGTACCAGCCCTCAGCTTATGGCGGGACTACCAAGGGCCCGCGTGACTCCTTCGCAACCTTTTTCACACACTGGGGTGGACTTTACAGGACAGGTGGAAGTGAAAGCTAACAAAGGCCGCGGGATAAAAACTACCAAAGGTTACATAGCCATATTCATCTGTCTAACAACGAAGGCAGTCCACTTGGAATTGGTATCAGATATGACAACAGCGTCTTTCCTAGCTGCGTTAAAGCGTTTGTGTTCACGACGCGGAGTACCAAAACATATGTACAGCGATAATGGTACTAACTTCGTGGGCGCAGCTAAAGTCTTAAAACAAGAATACAAAGAAGCCATACAACACTACATCAACATAGATCTCATAGACAATGCAACTAGCCTCGGTATCGAGTGGCACTTCAATGCCCCTGCATGGCCGACTGCTGGTGGTTTATGGGAGTCGGCAGTCAAGAGCATGAAACATCACCTAAGAAGAGTCCTTGGGGAACAGAAATTGACATTTGAAGAGTTTATGACATTGCTGACACAAATAGAGGCCTGTCTCAACTCGAGGCCTTTGGTAGCACTCACAGATGACATAGACGATTTAAATTGTTTGACTCCCGGTCACTTTTTGGTCGGGGCCCCCGTTCTTGCAACGCCTCTGTCACCGGATATTGAACCAAAAAACATAAGAACGCGGTGGCAACTGATACAAAAAATGTACAACGATTTTTGGAAAAGGTGGTCTGCGGAGTACTTGCAAACATTACAAAGTCGAAACAAGTGGCAACATCCAACTCGCAATCTCGAAATAGGCGACGTGGTACTAATGAAAGAGGAGAACGTACCACCGGCTCGCTGGCCCTTGGCTAGGGTAACAGATACACATCCAGGCACTGACGGTCGTGTGCGGGTCGTCTCTTTGAAAATAAACAGCGGCTCTGCAAAACGACCCGTCACTAAATTGTCTCGCTTGCCAATCGATACACACCAGCCAAGTAATGATGAAGAACCGGAAGACCATGCGGAACTCTCACAGAGCGCTACAGAGTCACATCCGAGGCACTCACAACGTACAACCCCCAAAAAAGGTTTACGAAGTTATATTTGTACATTATTGTGTCTGATCGTTATGTGCATAACACCATCCATGACTCAAACATTTAATATAACTGAGTTAAATACTTCGAAACTGATTTATCTTGACAAGGTTGCTGACTTACAGATGATACAAGATGAGTGGAAAATGATCGTTTATTACAACGTATCTACTTATTGGCAAAGCTTCAACAACATCCAAAATTATATCACTCACTTAGAACGTTATTGCAAACAAGAATCTTCCTTCTTATCTATCTCAGCACAACTTCAACACGAGATGAATGAGTTACAACATTACAACGACCTCCTGATATCTGAGCACGGCACCCGACATAAACGAGGACTTATAAACGGCATCGGATACGTGGCCAACTCTTTGTTCGGCGTTTTGGATGACAGATATGCGGAGAAATATGATAAAGATATAAAACAGTTACAAGGAAATGAACGACATCTATTAAATCTCTACAAAAATCACACATCGATTATAGAAGGCG
Organism: Timandra comae; assembly: GCA_958496195.1. Classification (NCBI taxonomy): domain Eukaryota; kingdom Metazoa; phylum Arthropoda; class Insecta; order Lepidoptera; family Geometridae; genus Timandra; species Timandra comae. The sequence goes on from OY292376.1 coordinate 6,924,524, forward strand.
AATATAACCTTTTGAAGAGAAACGAAAAAATTATGAACACGCAATTTCAAATAATAAATAAACATTTAAACGAAACCCAGGAGCGCATACAATTAGAACGAAATAACTCGAATTATATTATATCTACGGCACTTGCAGCTAACATGGTCATTTCTAACATTAGACGAATTCAGCAGTCGTTGTTAGATTTAATAACTGACGTACGAAGTGGTCGTATCGACATACACTTGCTGAAACCAGAACAACTTCAGCATCAGTTGAATATAATATCAGGACAGTTACCTAGCGAGCTGTCCTTACCGTGCGGTAACAGCCACCACTGCGTTCGAGAAATGTACCAACTGACCAGGGTTCACCTACGGCTAACTAAGGATTTTCTAATATTCGAGGTTAAATTGCCGCTTATAAATAACGAACAATATGAATTGAACAAGATTATCCCGATTCCACATAATACAAGCCAAAACAAAATAATACGCATCAAAACAACATCTACATATGCCGCAATCAACCTCAAGAAAGATTTAATAATACCACTTAATTACGAAGATATTTCTACGTGCAGAAACATAAATGAACATCAGCTTTTATGTTACATAAACTCGCCAACATATGACATCAAGGCCTCTTCTACTATATGTGAAGCTCAAATAATATTAAATGATAAGAAATTATTGTCATGCCGCTCAGAGGTATCAAGTTGCACAGATAAGTGGCTACAAATGCACAAACGGAACACCTGGCTGTACCATTGTTGTAAACAATGTTTGATACGGATATTTTGCTCAGCTGATGTGTCGTCACAAACACTATACGGCACAGGGTTAATCTCTCTTGCCCCGGGGTGCATGTTGAAGACTAATAACCTCATAATTCACTCGAGAAACAATTTTAAAACTGAGTTCAACGTCATTGAAGAAAGTATTTTACAATTCCAAGAATCGAAAGTTAACCAAATTATTATACCGGCAAATCGTCCGTCCTTTATACCCGAAGATCATGAAGAGATGTTCAAGGTTTTGAACAACAGCATCGTTGTACATTTTTTGTATCAGTTGCCACCGCGTTCTTATGTTTTTTGGTTCAATATCCGGCTCGAAGGACCAAATGTTAGGGCTCACACCCTAATATGTTGTGGCGGGACTTGTGTTTGTTTCCCAAAAGTAAGCCGACGACAGGAGTAAAGGAGAAAATGAAAGTAAGGTGTGCTTCAACTTCACTGCCTTTATTGCGACTGTCTCATACTACAATGCGGCCCGTGGCCAAACACGATACCATGATTATGTACCTATGTATAATATACAATTACACTTATATCTAAGTATATTATAATTATAAGGTGTTTGTACACCTCTGTAGGTCAAAGTGCTATTTCTCACTGATGGTATTAGTACAGTGAGGCAGGTTAGTTGTAATTTCTGTCTTTTACTACAAAAATATCATAAAAACATAATGTCACAATGCTAAATAGGCTGTGTCTAACCTTCTTTGTAAAGTTTGCTAAAAATCAATAGTAAACCTTCACGGTAGAGTGATCATATTATGTATTAACAATTTGAAGGTAGCCGATTCATTTCGGCATAAAGAAAATGTAATAAAACCTATAATAAAAATAATTAGTACTATCTTATAAGCATCTCAACCCTTACTAGGTTTGATTCTAACCGAGACAGATGCTTACGCCACCCAGCCCCCCTAGCATGAACGTGCGTGTTAAAATATATCGACACCACGAAATAATATCGATTTCACGAGCATGACCAAATGAATTATGGCGTGCTACGATATGATAAAATTAAATATGGCGACTATATTTATTAAATTTTGACAGTTGGATGTCGATAAATAGCTATATCGATTTCGCTTCGAGCATGACCAAATGTGATAAAATAACGTGGTAAAATTAAATATGGCGGGTATTGTTATCATATTTTGACAGTTCAATGTCGATAAATCGCTTTATCTATCGCGTTTCGAAGTAATGCTAGGCTAGCATGCCGAGACAAACATTTGTGGATGATGCGAATTTTTACCAAGCATGGGAATTCCTGGCATATAAATAAATAAATAGTAGACCACTTGGGCATTTCTGCAGTCAATCCATTACTTTTTCTTAGTCTGGATGTCCATTAATTTTGATAATATTTAAGCTGTTTTACCATACAGCTACCATAATTATAGCCTTTCTTAGTTTCATATACCCATGTAATAAATCTAGTTAAGTGTAATCACTATCACTACATAGTATAAAATAAAGTCGCTTTCTCTGCCCCTATGTCCCCATGTCCCTTTGTATGCTTTGATCTTTAAAACGGATTTGGATGCGGTTTGTTTTAATAGATGATGGAAGGTTTTTAGCATAATTTTATCCCCATATTCCTACGGGAACGGGAACTACGCGGGTGAAACCGCGGGGCGCCGCTAGTAATAATAATAAAATAAAAGCTATGATATATTACCTAGCTAAATCTGATACAGGTAGAATTACAACACTAATAATATTTTAGCAATGTGGTAAATAATTTACTTATTCCACAAATATTTATTGAAGTTTTTAAAAATAATGTGAAGTATTTTTTTGTAATATGACACTGAAGTCGGCATCTAAGAAACCGCGCAATTTTTTCTTCGTACTTGTATTTCTGTTGTTTTTTTACATCCACTAGCTGTATAGCACGGTTTTACTTACGTTAAATTTCATTAACATTAATAACTGTGTTTATGTACCAACCGTTTTTTTCTATTTTGTTAACCGGGTTTATCCACCTCTCCATACCCTATCCATTGTATTTTTTGATAAAAATGTTTACATAAGTTACGACACTTTACAACTCTGAATGCTTCCGTACGTAAACATACCCTGTCCCGCGGTTTTATCGGCGTAACTACTATTTCCGTGGGATGGGAACGAGATAAGAACTAGAGAGAGAAATAAGTTTCGCCTAAAGAGTTATTGAATACGGCTTACAAACAATTCCTTTATTATGAAGGTCTTAATTTAATGTATGTAACTATTATTAACTAACTGCGACCCGCGGTTTTACCCGCGTGGAACCTTATCCCGTGGGAATTTTGTGATAAAAAGTCCTATGTGCTATTCTCCTAGGTATGAGAAACATCTGTAACAAATTTCATTAAAATCCATTCAGTAGTTTTTGCGTGAAAAAGGAACAAACATCCACACATCCACAGCCACACTCGCAAATATTCGGCTTTATAATATTAGTAGGATTTACTGCTACTGAAATCAACTGATAAGAAACTCAATGAAGTTATTTAATTACTTTTATGTACCATTTAAAAGTTGAAATGAATAATGCTTAGACTAAACAATGACTGGTAAGCACCTTAAATTATAAACATCCTGAAAAATAGTAAGGTCATACCAGTTGCTTTCGGCTCGGAACTGATGACTAACTCACATTTCCCGGTTACAAATTGTTAGATAAACGTAATACAGTACTTGTTTGTTGTGTATTATTTAATACTAGCTGTGCCCTGCTGTTTCACCGGCGTAGTTCCCCTTCCTGTCAGAATACAGATATAGTTTTTCATTAGTGGAAGAATTTTGAAAATCGGAGCAGTATGCCTAGTGCGAGTTTCATTTTCGAAAAGTTAACTTTACGATAACGCAGATTTGTATGGGATCGAATCAGCTCCCTCTTCTGGCGGCACTCAGTAGTTTTTGAGTTAAATCGTAACATTTTTTTTTTATATTTCCTCTTAATAATATTAATGTAGACTAAGTAGTTGTGTCCTGCAGCTTCTCCTATTGATCGTAGCGTAAGTAGGGCCTACTCTAAAACAAATCTAAAAACTTAAGGCTAATTTCACGACCTTCAAGTAAAGTTACTCACAAAGTAAAGTTAGTTTTGTCTCTTTCTTACTTTATATCAAGTGACAAAAACAAAACTTGTGAGTAGGTACTCGGAACGTTACTTGAAGATGGTGAAATAGGCCCTTAGCATAGCAGTGCATCTCAATATTAAAACCATATTAATAAATAAAAAGCGGTAGAGCAAATTCTGCTTATCATTGTTCGAACAGGGCCTAGCTACTGCGTTTCGCATGGTGAATCTTGCCTTGGGCAAGCGTGGTTAAGGTTGTTAGATACGCCTCTTTCTCCTCACTACACTAAAATCATCAGTGAGAGAGACCTTTAATCAGTAGTGAGATCTCAAAGAACGATACTTATAAAGTAGGTACGTACTTATTACTTGAATATATTTTATGTAAACAGCTTTCTCCTGCGCTCATCCCACATCTTATGAATAAGCGCCCATCATCATAACGAGATAAAATGATATTCCAGTTTTTAAAGTCTTATGCTAAATATTTTCATTAATTTTACGAGATCCACAAACAAACATTCATTTTTGTTGTATTTTTATTACTAGCGGCGCCTCGCGGTTTCACCCGCGTAGTTCCCGTTCCCGTAGGAATATGGGGACTTAATTATGCTAAAAACTGTCCTCTTGAATCACTATATTTATTAAAACAAACCGCATCAAAATCCGTTGCGTAGTTTTAAAGATCTAAGCATACATAGGAACAGAGAAAGCGACTTTGTTTTATACTATGTAGTGATGATTTATTTATATTTTATTATTAAACAAATGGGATCTAATTTCTGATGATGTTTCATAAATATGCAATAGTTAAAACATTAAATTTATATTATATTATAATATTATATTTATAACCAAAATGCATGTTTTTTTTTTTATAAAAATTGGGATTTTGATTGAATTATGCAGACTCAATGCTAAAGAATAGATTCTCTACATAAACAGAAAATATATTGCTAAAAGTAAATAAACTATACTGAGGAATGCTTATTATATGACCTAATTAAACACGCCTACCATTGTATCCCCAGAGGCGTATAAACTTTCACCAGATTGAATCTCAATATAAGCGAAGAGTTAATATTTCGGATCAAAAGACAACACTTTGATATAAAGTTGTGTAGGTATCTGCCGTGTCTAGCTAGACTCTAGACACGCAGTTTCTCCCGCGTGATGCCCGTTTTCTCTTTCCCGGGATTTCAAGATAAATAACTACCTATCAGAATACGTTTTGATCCATTGAAAAGTTACATTTGGGGTTGCGTTTCTTAGAGGACGCAATTTTATTTTTTTGATGTGTAGGGGGGGTAAGTGTAAAGCTAAAATCAAGTTTGTGGGGTCGCCACCCTTGTCCCACGGCCGCCATCTTGAAAATAGGGGTTGAAACGGTTTTTACGATATATCTCTTAAAGTATTTATCTTAATAAAAAATATATTTAACGTTTTTTGTTGCAAATTAAATTCTCTATAACTTTGGTCCAGTAATTTATAAATAAAAAAGTTATAAGTGAAAATGTTCAGAAATTCGAGAAAAAAAAAATATTTTTCGATATAACTTTTTTTTATCATTTTACGAAAAAACGATATCAGACCATTTTTGCAGATCGTTTTTTCGACAACTTTTATTGCAACATTTTTTCATTAAGTCAATAGCTAAGGTTTTACAGCGCTCCGAAGTGAGTACTATTTTTCAGTACTCTTAACTATACATATTTTATACGTGGGTACTAATAATGTCTCATCAGTTTTTTTATTTTTTTTTATTTTGTTATTATAATTCTTTTAATTAGTAATTTTGCAATGTTATTAATAATTAATTATTGACTCTTTTCCTCACCACCCACGAGGTAGAGTCTGGAGAGGCAATGTCACAATGACATTTGTTACGAGGATACCGCTGCAGCACACTCAGGCACGGTAGAAAGAGTGGGAGATACTAGTTCCTCTCCCTTCCCCTCGATCTTACGCTTTTTCGATCAGCATCACGTGACCCTGACGCGAGTTTGAAAGTTTTTACCCATACAAAAAAAAGTGCTCAGCGCCGCTAAAGAAGTTTTCACTTCAAAAAAAGAATAGTACAGTAAGAGAAGTTAGAAATAATGATAATAATAATAGCAGCTTTTCTTTTGTTCCCTAATGGTCGCTTGGGTATTTTCTACCTGGACAGCATTCTCGGTAATTTTTTTCTCGAATTTCTGTACATTTTCACTTATAACTTTTTTATTTATAGTTTTACGACAAAAAATTACTGGACCAAAGTTATAGAGAATTTAATTTGCAACAAAAAACGTTAATTTTTTTTTATCAGATAAATAGTTTAAGAGATATATCGTAAAAACCGTTTCAACCCCTATTTTCAAGATGGCGGCCGTGGGACAAGGGTGGCGACCCCACAAACTTGATTTTAGCTTTACACTTACCCCCCCTACACGTCAAAAAAATAAAATTGCGTCCTCTAAGAAACGCAAGGTAAGGCCTAAAAAATGTAACATTTCAATGGATCATTTAAAATGAGGTTTCATTGTTTCATCTATAGATAAGGGGTTTATGAGATACTAGCTGTGCCCCGCGGTTTCACCCGCGTAGTTCCTAATCCCGTGGGAATTTCGGGATAAAACCTAGCCTATGTCTTTCCCCGGACCATAAGCTACCCCTGTACCAATTTTCAAGTCAATCGGTTCAGTAGTTTAGCCGTGAAAAGGTAACAGACAGGCAGAGTTAATTTCGCATTTATAATATTAGTAAGGATTATGGCAGCCAAATCTATTACTATTTATCATAGAATTATCACCTATGTACCAAAAAACTATCAACTAGGTACTATCAAGTCGAAAGTTGTTTATCACATAGGCTTAATTTATAACCAAGTTTTTTAACAGTTAAAGGTATCTTCATAATATTTATAATATAAAGTTATGACTTGACGCTTTCGCGGTTATTAAATCGAGTTGGTTACAAGATGACGTCACACCGACCGGTCTTCGGTGACCCACATTATTTTTGTAATTTCATTTTTTATGTAAACACTGTTGTGATTTATATAACGTGTATTTTTAGGATTTGATGTTTTATTTATATAAAAAGATGAAGTGCGTAGGCATGATTTGGCAAAAAATATTTGAAGTATACGTACCTATATTTAGAAGCTTTTAGTATTTTTTCTCGTGTTATTAATATTGCGTTTCCTGGAAATCTTGTTATGTACTTATATTGTAATTTACGAGTAATTGCAAATTTAAACTTTTTTTAAAATACATAAGCGATTAAAGTAGATACAAAATACTCAGACCAAGACAAAAAGGCATGAAGCACACATACAAATATTAGTCTAGACCGGGAATCGAAGTCGTATCTTACGAGTTCAATCGAAAAATTTCACATCATAACATTTTGCATGCAGGGTCACTACCAACCACTTGAGCGACCACCGTTTATAATATTAAAGTTATGATTAGGCAATAACTGGATTTATTCAATACTAGCTGTGCCCCGCGGTTTCACCCGCGTAGTTCCCGTTCCCATGGGAATTTCGGGATAAAACATTTTTCCAAATTTCAAGTCAATCGGTTCAGTAGTTTAGCCGTGAAAAGGTAACAGACAGACAGACAGAGTTACTTTCGCATTTATAATATTAGTTAGGATTAGGATAAGTTTTTATAGTTATCATGGTTATTAGCACTCAAATTATTATGATTAACGGGATATTTACCATGTATATCAAACCTCGAAATACACATGGTAAATATCCCGTTAATCATAATAGATTTATTCAGCTCAATTCAGCGTTTGCTCGTAGAAAAATACTAATTTTGTATGCAGATGCGTATTTTAAGTACGTATTTATTCAGCCTCCAGACCAAACTTATGTTTTCTATGAACAAAAACTGTTTTTTTTTTTCAACCTATTGTGTCCCACTGCTGGGCAAAGGTCTCCCCCAAACATCTCCAACTCTCGCTATCCTTCGCAGCGTCCTGTCGAAGGCGACAAAGCGAAAAGCTGATTATGAGCTGAAAAAATATTTGTAATTACTCCTTTAGGTTTCATAATTAATAACGATTATTGTATATCTTTATTATTATTGTATACATATATTTATTAAATAGGTAGTAGGTAGAGAACTTAGTTATACAATTATGCATCGATTTTTAAAAGTTAAGGTCGATATTTTTTCAAGGTATTGTCTTGGTTACTATGGCCACGACATATAACTATTGCTAATAATACGATCTTTTTACTAGAGAAGTTTATATTTTAACAGCAGTTATAATATTTCCTAGACGATGAACGCACACCATGCCACTAATGGTATTTCGCTAACTTGTGAAGCTGGAGATCTCTTTTAGTTATTAAGATTAGATTCCTAAGTTCCTAGATTGCTTAATGTCTAACGCGCCTTGAGTAAGCGTGGTGATCACAGCTACCTTTCTTCCTCACTGTACTAACATCACCAGTAAGAAAGAGATTATTTATTTATATTTTCTTAAATATTATAAACAATGTGTTATTGGACTAGCGAAGCATGATGTAGCCTTCCTTTATAAATATCTATCCAACACAAAAAAAAAACGGAACCAGTTACCTAGTTTCCGAGATGATCGCATTCAACCAAAAAATCATTCATACTCTTCAGATTTATAATATCAGTAAGAGATATTACCGTGATTCGTGATCCGTGCGGTTAAGCAACGTCTGGCACCGTCATGACTGTGATGGGTCATTACTAAAAATGACTTTTAATTTCATGAGCGTTTCCGTGCTTCGGAGGGCACGTAAAGCCGTCGGTCCCGGTTGTCGTACTAACATCATCGACAGTCGTTACGGGCAGTTACGAGCCCTCAAAAGTCTAACATTCAGTTTAACCAAGAATGTCGTATAGCCCTCTGGGTTGTGAAGGTCTGATGGCAGTCGCTTCACGTAAAATACTGACATTCCGCCAAATCTGGTTAAACTGAAAACCGACCCCAAATAGACATGGGATAAAGGTAAGAAAAAGAAGAGATATTACCGTTATTGATAAGATACGCGTTCGGAAAAGAAGAGATATTACCGTTATTGATAAGATACGCGTTCGGAAAAGAAGAGATATTACCGTTATTGATAAGATACTCGTATATTCGTCTCCCAAATATTCCCCAATAAACTCAGTTTACCGACCTCCCGTCCACCTATAGTGATAGTGATTTGCAATGCAAAGTTCTGGACTGAACTTTTTGTGTAACGAATGTGAGTCGTGACCCTTACCACCGGGTGAATGACCCTATCGTCTCATCACACGTTCAGTGTGAAGAATTGAAAATGTGAAAACTTTTACTTGTCCTTTTGTGGTGTGGTAAATGTTATGTAATAGGTAAATACATTACATATGTACCAGTGTTCAATATTAAAATGTCTTTGGAATATATTTGCCTGTGTTCCGTGCATATGATTTCAGCTACTTTCCCCTTCTTACCCTTTTTATTTATTTATTTATTTATTTATTTAGGACGTCATTGAAAATTAAATTAAATGAATCTTAGAAGTAGGTACTAAAATATGCTCTACTAGCGGCGCCCCGTGGTTTCACCCGCGTAGTTGTGTTGTAAATGTTTTATCTATCTATCTAGTTCCCGTAGGAATATGGGGATAAAATTAATGCTAAAAACCTTCCCACTGAATCACTCTATCTATTAAAACAAACCGCATCAAAATCCGTTGCGTAGTTTTAAAGCTCTAAGCATACATAGGACATGGGGACATAGGGACATATGGATAGAGAAAGCGACTTTGTTTTATACTATGTAGTGATGCTCTTCATATCGAATTCAAAAATACTTTAGCTGTTGTATGTATTCAAATAAACAAACTCTAGTTCTTAGTGTGTGAGTTTCTGATACCCTAGATACAAGCTTTGCGCTTAGTTAGGGGTCAGTTACTATAATGAGATGATGTAGTGAATGATTATGTTATGTTATGTTATTAACATTAGATGTACCTATTTTATAGATGGTTGTTTTTTTTTTATTTTGACGATGAATGATAAATTCTTATACGTGATCTTTGTCCTGCCTTAGTCATTACAAATTACCAAAAATAATAGATGTAGTGATGATCACCGTCAGATTTTTATAGATACTTTAATATGTTTACATAAAAGCAAGGCCGTTACTGACTAACATATGTATCAACATACAACTTATGTCACTGAACGTTTTGCGTTGAAATTTGGCTTGCAAATAGTTATTACGACGTAAAAGACGAAAAAAAACATTGGTAAAATCGCGAAGCATAGAGTCTTGTCAGCCAAGATGCTAGTGACATTTTGTGTCCATTTAAGTATTAAAAGAAGAGAAAGACATAGTTCTGTCTTCCGTGATTCAAAATCATCGATTACACACCATAAAGGTGCTACTTCACCGGGAGCATTCGCGTGTAATGTAACGTTACAGATTTGAGCATTACATCAGTGAAGGAGGAGAACCGAGCATTACAATGCGCACCTTGTAATTTATTTATAGTAATTTGTAATTATTACACGCGAATGCTCGTTAGTCCGGGAGGTATTATTGTAGGTAATGTAATGCTCAAAGACGAATCTGTAACGTTACATTACACGCGAATGCTCTCGGTGAAGGAGCGCCTTAATGCGAGTGGCAGATTGCAGACCAAGGACTAAGCAAAGTTAGCTTAGTTTGCATATTTGACGCAGGTTTCCTTAGTGTGCATAGTTTGCTGCCTACATACACACAACTATTGAAAACTGCTTCTTAGTTCTTATTGTTTTTATTACGCGAGTTGCTGACCAAGAATAGTCAGCAACTCGCGTTACTGGTAATAAAATTCAATCGTTGCAGTCATAATAATTTACACATAATTTTGTTTCTTATCAGTTCAGAATGATTTGTAGGTGTATAATACAATGTAATTATGTTTCTAGGTAACGTTAGTACTTGATTAAAAATGTACTAACATGTTTTATTTTTATATTTTATTCGCGACCTCTGTAATGACTTTTCAAGACTTCAATTAATTAAATTTTAATTACAAAAAAAAAAAAAAATGTATTAACGTGCCTTTTTTGATTATATTTACCTGTAAAATGTTAGGTAACTAGCAATGCCCCGCGGTTTAATCCACGACAGCTCCGTTCCTATTGGTCGTAGTGTGATTTTATTTGGATAAGAAAACATAACATAATCATTCACTACATCATCTCAATATAGTAACTGACCCCTAAGTTCGAAACTTGTATCTAGGGTATCAGAAACGCACACACTCATTCATATATAAAATCACAATAACATGGCTAAGTATCTATCAAATGATTTTTTCAATTCGAACCTATTCCTGAGATTAGCGAGTTCAAACAAATAAACTCTTCAACTTATAATATTAGTTCAGATTCAGTTCAAGGTGTGTCTAATCTAGTTCTAAATTAACGGAATTTTTTGACGATTATGATTATGCAAAATAATGATTTATGATCTTCATTATTTATCTCTGTTTAATCTTAGTTAAAGGATGATGCCAGAAAATGTATGGACTCTGGTTCCCCCTCCAATAGCTATGTCTGATCGGACTAAGATTTGGACCCTGACTCCATAGTAACTTTTGTTCTGCTCAACAATGGCTATCCATCCAACGATATATACCACATAGCTATTGGAGAGGGTACCAAAATTGGCATCATCCTTTGATGTTATTATTCCGTCTCTATAAATTTTAATCCTCCTATATATTTAATTTACGTTTCTTCTCTTTCATACATGAGTACTATAATATTACGAAAACTTGGAACTAAACCGTTGGTATACCTCTTTAAAATATTATTAAACTATCGGCGCCCCGCGGTTTCATCCGCGTGGTTCCCGTTCCCGTTGGAATATAGGGATAAAATTATGCTTAATCCTTTCCACTGAATCACTCTATCTATTAAAACAAACCGCATCAAAATCCGTTGCGTAGTTTTAAAGATCTAAGCATACATAGGGACAGATAAAGCGACTTTGTTTTATACTATGTAGTGAAGATATATCATATTTCCGCACACACAGAACACTAACTTTAGATAAAAACATATTTATAAAATCGGAACCAAATTAATTAAATCATGATACTAAATGAATGAGCCAATATAATAATATGGCCTATCAGTGTGTGTGTATGCATAATTAAACGTATCAAATTGATATGCTATTTCTACTAATTTTAATACTCCGAGGTCAACCACTTATGACTTTGAACCGCATTTTAGAATTACTAAAACTGACCGATTATAATTCAAGTGCATTTTATAATTTTATATTGATTGTTTCCGTAAATCATAAAAAGCAATAAATGTTAGAACGACAGATTTAATTTGTTTTGATAACCACATGGTTATGTAGTTTTGTTTTGGTTTCTTATTTTTTAGCTTACACAGGCGGCTTTTAAATTATCCTAACTCCTAACTATTATAAATGTGAAAGTAACTCTGTCTGTCTGTCTGTTACCTATTCACGCCTAAACTACTGAACCGATTGACTTGAAATTTGGTACAGGGGTAGCTTATGGTCCGGGAAAGAACATAAGATACAAACATAAGATTTTTATTCCGAAATTGCCACGGGAACGGGAACTACGCGGGTGAAACCGCGGGGCGCTGCTAGTAATTACATAATTTTGTCACTACGTAACTTACTTTAACTTGGTTTTGTATTTGTATGTTTTTTGTTTTTATTGTCTTTCTTCAGATTGATTTTGTATTTGTTGTCATTATATTACGAGTATATCCTAATCCTAATCCTAATCCTAATCCTAACTAATATTATAAATGCGAAAGTAACTCTGTCTGTCTGTCTGTCTGTCTGTCTGTTACCTATTCACGCCTAAACTACTGAACCGATTGACTTGAAATTTGGTACAGGGGTAGCTTATGGTCCGGGAAAGAACATAAGATACTTTTTATTCCGAAATTCCCACGGGAACGGGAACTACGCGGGTGAAACCGCGGGGCGCTGCTAGTAATTACATAATTTTGTCACTACGTAACTTACTTTAACTTGGTTTTGTATTTGTATGTTTTTTGTTTTTATTGTCTTTCTTCAGATTGATTTTGTATTTGTTGTCATTATATTACGAATATATTAAGTTATAGTAGAGGCTCCATGCCAAAACCAGCGCTGTAGTTCTGACCACCATATTGAGCTGACCTTGGCGTCTATTAGGATTTTCTTTGTATTTCATTTTTTTATTGTAAGCCATCGTCGCTAGTGGGACACTGCGAAGAATAGGGATGGTTGGAGGTGTTTGGGGGAGACCTTTGCCCAGCAGTGGGACACTATAGGTTGACAATAAAAGCAATCGATTTTGAAACCAAACAAAGCTTTCTTCCTTATATAATTCCGAGTAAAGATTGTAACAGGGCGATGTACTTGACCAATTATGTATCCGTAAAGTAGGTTGCTAACGGTAAAATTACAATACTTACATACTTCGTCCATCCAACGCAGACGATTCAGATAAAAGTTTATTTTATACCTACTTGTTAACAATGGATAATTTAACACACAACGATTATCTATTTCTGTTCTACAGTTTACCTATTGTTATATTTATCTAACACTGTTTTTTTTCTAGATTTTAAACTGTAACGACTTTTTTTTCATTGTCTCGGGTTATTTTAGAAGTGAATCTACATATTTAGTTGGATGCATTCATTATTATATTTATAGAAACTTCTCGTATGCATTAATTTTTATATTTAAATACTTCAGTATCTTTGTTAAAAATGTCGTATGCCCTCTGGGTTGTGAAGGTCTGATGGCAGTCGCTTCACGTAAAATACTGACATTCCGCTAAATCTGGTTAAACTGAAAACCGACCTCAAAATAGATATGGGATAAAGGTTCGGTAAGAGACTTCAGTAATTTTGAAAATGTACGTTCAAATTTTCAACAACAGGAATTAGGTACAAAAGTCAGTTGCTTAGTATCGCCAAAGTTTGGTGCATTCCTGGGTTAAAATCCCGATAAGAATATAGGTATAATATACTGTTTTATTGCTACCTCGTAAAAATTTGGACATTACTACTCCACTAATCTTATTATGCCCATACCAAACATCGCAATCGAGTAAACTGGATACGAAAGTTTTTGATACAAACTAACAAACAATATCTCTTCTTTCCAGGTTGCATGTCAGCATTGTGTGTGTTCGTGCTCTACACGAAGCACTTGATCATCGTGTACCTCTATCTGACATCCGTCGGACTAGTCTTCGTATCCTACTGGATCAACGTATCGGCCGTCAAGCAAATACAGGCCCTCACCGCAATCGTAGCATCTCCACACTACTCAACCAGTATTCTAGAAGATATACTAAACTTAAACCTAAAAAACCTTTTCGATCTCGACGGCCCTGGCGTTTTAGTGATACAGAACTTCGCCATACAGTTTTTCCTAGCAATTGTATTCAAAAATGTTCACCTCGGACCGAGACATCCGACGATTCAAAAGTTTCTGCCGCTCAGCTTTATGGCACCATCGTTTTTGGCCATGCTACCTGTTCCGCCCAACTTACTGCACCATTCACCGGTTTTCTCAGCGCTGCTGCCTCTTCTACTAGCCAAATATGTGCTGTGGTCGTCAGCGTACAGCGTAATACAAGTCATATACGCTGGATACCAGCACGGGAGACTGTTTATAAGCAACTACGGATTATCAGCTCTAGTGGAAACGGAGTGGATGCGACTTAATGTACCATGCGTCTTGAGAGTGTTCTGGGTGCTACGAGTCGGGGAACATACGATATTACTTCTTATGGAGAACTATGACGATGATAGCGATGAAGGGCTGAAAATTTCCACCTTACTAGCAGTTCAATCTCTAGCTGGCATGGCAAAGTCACTGCTAGTAACTGGATGCGAGACGATCACTGCCGTACTGGGAATGACCTCAGTCATATCATTCTTCTGCCACTACATAGGAAACTTCTTCCAATGGATCCTACTCACAGATGAGGAGGACGATAAAAGCATCGGCACAGTATCCGCGATACTATTCTACATACTAGCTCTGCAAACAGGACTAACGTCCCTGAATCCAGAGAAAAGATTCATACGACTATGCAGAAATTTCTGCCTGCTATTCACAGCGCTTTTGCATTTCTTACACAACATCGTGAACCCGATGTTGATGTCTTTAAGCGCTTCTCACAATCCGAGCACACATCGACATATACGGGCGTTGGCGGTTTGCGGCTTCCTCATTCTGTTCCCGATATCGCTGCTGGTTTATCTGTGGTCACAGCACAGCGTATCGACGTGGTTGTTGGCCGTCAGCGCTTTCAGCATCGAGGTCATAGTCAAAGTGATCGTCAGCCTGATGATCTACTCCCTATTCTTAATAGACGCGTATCGCAGCACCTTCTGGGAGCAGCTGGACGATTACGTATACTACATTAGAGCATTCGGGAACACAATAGAGTTCTGTTTCGGAATATTCCTATTCTTCAACGGTGCGTGGATATTACTGTTCGAATCTGGCGGCGCCATACGAGCGGTGATGATGTGTATCCACGCGTACTTCAATATATGGTGCGAGGCGCGCGCCGGCTGGTCCGTGTTCATGAAGCGGCGGACGGCCGTCAACAAAATCAATTCGCTAAGAGAGGCTTCCCCGCACCAACTTAGTCAGCTGGACGACGTGTGCGCGATATGCTACCAGGAGATGCACTCCGCTAAGATAACGCGGTGCAACCACTACTTCCACGGCGTGTGCCTGCGGAAGTGGCTGTACGTGCAGGACCGGTGTCCGCTGTGCCACGACATCCTCTATAAGATAGACAACGAGGGGAATAAGGACTCGGAGACGGGCAACGAGGAGAACGCCAACAACCAGAACCTGCTTCTGGAGGAGGAGCCCGAACTGCTCCTGGGCGAGGGCGTCAGGTGACTGTATGACCACTACGTCAATCAAATTGAATAAAAAACATTCTCGTTTTAGTTATTCGACTTATTTGAGTGGTTTATTTTTCGATTTTGTACAGTAACTTATTGTGTGTGTTTTTTTTTAATATAAATCAGCGTTATACCTGTGATTTATGGTTTAAATTGTTTCTTGTGATGGACGGTTTTTCAGTGTAACAATGTTTAGTGGATAAGTTTGAAGGTGTAAGTATTTTGGAGGTTCAGTATCGCCGCTGGTAATGTGTGACATTCAACGGGACATTATACATGTTTATACAAATTGTCAAGTCTATAACGAACCAAAAAATTAAATATTATATATTACTGGAAATCTTTAAAAAACGTTAAAATTTAAGCTATTTGTAAATACCTAATTAAGATGTTTAGAAATAGCTTTTATGTTTTGGATGTATTAATGAACAAATAGAAAAAAAATAGTAATTTCTCTCATTATAAACTGTAAATAAACACTTATTTTTAGAAGTATCTATTGAATATTATTTTATAAAAATTACTTAATTATTAATTTACCTTTTTGCTATGATAATGAAACAATATTGGACTTTGTTTTTAAATTTTATTTTAAGATAAAAGAAACTTAAATTTATATTAAAAATTGTTTTAAAATTACAAATTAGTACAATATTTATTTAAAATCAAATAACATCAACCGCTTGTAACTCCCTTCCACCCCCAAAAGATAACTTTAGGTATTCCTTCCCTACCTAAATATGCCTCTAGGAATCGTACTCTGGACCATACTTGGCTACACTTCAATTATAATTCATCTACAAAAAAAACTGTTTTGTTTAGAACATTTGCAATAAATATATAAAGCTTAAATACATTTTATTACAAGTATATAAATAAAGAAATACAGGTAAGAAATAAATAACTAAAAATATAGAAATTAAACTTTGGCAGTAATTCAATAGTACTGAAAAACCTGCAAATTATTTTTTGGTAGATATCAATTTTATATTTGTCTTTAAATTTTTTTTTACCAATTTCTATGCAATGTTCCCACGGTGTAAAGGTCCCATAAATTATCTACCAAAACCTACCAAATTTTTAACGTACTGGCAACAATAAAATAACGAGTTTTCAAAGTACCCGCATTATTTTTCTTGATTGAATCCAGTTGTTTAAAGTATAATATGTTTAATTGAATATTAGTTCTTTATAATTTGATAGGAGGTAGTAGTTAGAAACACGACAATTTGTCGAAGTACGAACGACTGTAGTGCGGTCAGCTCTCTCGAAGTTGGCCTTCACGATCTCGTAGTAGCGGCCGTCACTGTAGAACAAAATTATAATAATTAAGCTCCGACCTGCGGTTTTGTGCTATTTTCGGGATAAAACAAACACAGCCTTCCTTCCCCGGTCCATAACCTACCCTTGTACCAAAATTTTAGTCAATCAGTTTAGTAGTTTAGCCAGTGGCGGATTTACCGGGAAGCAAAGGAAGCAATTGCTTGGGGCCCCGCTTGGACAGGGGCCCCAAAATTTGCAAAGTTTTGAAAATATGTTCGCAAATTAAAAAAAAATGAAAACATGCAAAATAAAACAATCCAAAATAAAACAATTTAATCTATCGATATAGTGAAGAATATCGATTTTTCATTGTCCCCAAATGATTTTAAATTCCATCATGAAGTAATGTTTATTATTTTAAAATATTGGGGGGGGGGGGGTTAATATCAGAATGGAGGGCCCCGAAAACCTGAGGTTGCTTGGGGCCCCGTCATAGGTAAATCCGGCACTGAGTTTAGCCGTAAAAAGATAACAGACAGACAGTTACTTTCGCATTTATTATATTAGTAATGATTATTCAAATCAGTAATTTATCTTTATTAGTCGACAAATCTAACCCTTTGATACCCGCATGGTATAAAAATATAGAAATACTAGACCGCCATCTTTAGGAGTCCGCCATATTGAATTCAGAATGACATCACTTATCTAATCATCCATTGTCATTAAAAACTAATCGTGTTTGCAAAACTTCTGCTCATCTAGGATAAGTAGGTACATACATTGTTGCAAGATCTTACGCTTTGAAATTCAGTTTCACATAATAAATAACATCTTGTAAATTGTGATCCTTACCTCAAGACAAGACACTTGAGCTTCAAACATTTGACTCTCAATATGTCGATAGCTTTCTGACTCTTGTCGCTGAAACGCAGGTTCTCTGGGTCCCAGCGAAGTTCCAAACGCTCCAAATTGGGACAGCTGTTTGCAATGCCGTCCATTAACTGGAAAATAAAACGTTTTGTATTGTATCTGTAATTGGGTTATTTCTCGTACCTAGACCTCCACGTGGAGTCCTTGGTTTTTACCCCGATATTTTCCATTAAACCAACAAGACTTCCAAGTTAGTTTGTTGGGTTAATCATCAACGGGTAGTTAAAGATTCATTCACATCTTCTATCGTGTCAATAGCCACAAAATATGAAGAAAAAATCATTTGCTGAGTTTGCAGAATAAGTTTCATAAGCACACTAGTTCCATTTTGTGTTTTCATGGAAATAGTGGAATCCGCCCAAAATTGTCTAATATCAAGATGTTTTCTCACTCACCTGATCAACGTGGATATTGATTCCAAGACGCTCTTGGGTTCCCATTATCAAGATCCTGTAACATTGGTAAAAAATGTTTTTTAACAACAGCTCTGACACCTGAAATGCATTGGTTTAAATTAGCCCAATTGAAGCGGCGACCAAAAGTTCGCAATGCGCCGTGTTTGCAGCCGCTAAATTCTTAGTCAAAAATCTGTAATTTTTTTGGTCGGCCTATATCGATCCGCTGCTGTGCAAATATTTCCCCCAAGCATGACCAACCATCCTCGCAGTCTCCTACCAATTTTTAAGTAAAAAATGATTATTGTCTTTTTTTAAACTCAAAACTCGCCTGCTATTGGATAGCAGGTGAGACTGACGGCTTTAGTGACTAGGTGCCTGCCCTTTTTTTTTCCCAGGGGAAATGCAGTAAGGCATCCCCGAAAAGCGGCGGGGTATGTGGTACTCTACTCTCCACCAGTATGGGGCGGTGGAGGTCCTACCCACTAACACTCCTGGGGCGATTCGACAAAGCGCTGAGTGCCTCTGCAGCGGTGAGCGGACCGCATATCCGCTACAACTAAGTGCCTGCCCTGCCTTTGTGATATGATAACCATCCTTTGCAGATTCCCATCCACCTTATTTGATGACACCACATGGATCAGCCTATCTTTGGCCCAACTAGTATCAGGTGTATACTAACTTGACATTAGTCAGTAGATGCAGCACCCTTTTCCTTTCCATCCTACCTTATTTATCCCACCTTATTTTACTAGCATTATATGAAACCACATGGCTCATCTACATCTAGTACAAGCTGTATACTAACTTGGCGTTAGTGAGCAGATGCAGCACGCTCTGCCACAGCTGGTCGGTGATGTGCGGCATCCCGCTGAGCACGAGCCCGTGCAGCTGCGCGCCGTGCCGCGACAGGAATCGGTGGAGAGCCTCGTCGGACAGGTTGTCGGAGGAATCCACGTCCAGGGCTACAAGGTTCCTGGGACATAAGACAAGAGGAACCGGTTAATGAGGAAGGAATAGTAATAGATCCTGCAGCAAGAGTACTTAATAAAGACGGAGTATAAGTCAAAAATAAGTCACTAAGTTTGAGATTATCAATACACTGTTTGAGCTACTAGAAGCGTCAAAGTAAGCCGCTACGAAATAGATGTTTGTGATGGAAGTACGTGGGGCTCTCAACGCCTGAAGGGCGAGGCCTACACACTAAAAATCCAACTCGTTGGCGCTACGTCGTGGTGTGGCAGCATCCCGCGGTTCGTCATCGCCCTGAGGCAGCGGGAGCCCTCCCTGCAAGGATATCCCTACGAGAGCCCTCCCAGGTCCCACCCCGAAGCTAAGCTTAGGTGCATGAAGTAAAGACAGAATGGCACCTGAAGCGCATCTAACTCCTGATCTCCGCATTAATGGATAGCCGTCTCAAAACACCTAGAAACGAACGCAAGAACATTCTAGAAACCATATTCCTTACCTAGCAGTCCCCGCTTCCATCCAGGCCTTGATCACGGAATCATTAAACCCGTTGATCTGTCCGGCGCTGAGGAACCTCAGGTTGGGTATCCGGGAGAGCATGTCGATGAGGCACTCGGTGGATAAGTCAGTGGCTGTCACGTCGAGCTCCTGGATCGAGGACTTCTCCCATTCTACTTGCATTACGTGTTCCGATTGAAGACCTGGAAGTTGAGAATATTTGATGTCATATTCAATTGGTCACTGACTTCTAACTATGCTCATCTCCTGTAGATATCTACAGGCACACTCGAAATCGGAATCTCAAGCACGGGAATCGGACCAGCAAGCTTTTGATGATAAGTATTAGTTATTGTTAGTAGGCTTCATCATCACGCTTGTCCAATACGTATCGTGATCAAACTCAGGCCATGTTTGGAAAATAGCAAACTTGAATTGCTTTGACTCATTAAATTATTTCCATTATAAATTGGGCAGTCAAAAGTCCAAAAATGTAAACTCCATTAAACTCACTGCATCCATTCATGAGCAGACACGTGAGTCTCCTGGAGCGCTGGAAGAGCGTCTTCATCGTGGAGCCGGTCACCTTGTTACAGTAGTTCACGGCCAGGCACTCCAGCTGGAAACGGAATATTATAGCTTACCACATAAGTTACATGATATGTATTTTTAAAATATAAAATCCATAACATCTTGGAAATTGTAGTTAAGTATGACATTAAAATAATTCAAACTATATTCTTAAATCATTATTTTTTTTATCTGAAAAGATGTGCATATTGGTCCCATATTTGGAAAATGGACCAAACGGTTATTTTTAATTATGAAACAGTGAATGAAAATTGCCTTTTTCTTAGCTAGTTATAATGAAAAACAGTTATGAAAATCGACCGAAATTAAAATTTGAAGTTGTTGTTTTTTAGTTCATCTTTTTTGGACCAAAACTACATTTAAAAAATGTACCTGTATACAATTAGAGCTAAAAGCATCAATGTGCGAGTCATCGACGAAGTTGATGCCGTACAGGTTGATGACCCTCAGGTTGGGAGTGGCCGACTTCAGTTTGTGCACGTTTATAACCTCGTATATCTCCTCTTCTTCTTCTTCCACCTTCTCGTATGTACCTGGAATGGTCGAGGAATTTTCCTTGGTGGTTATTTTGATATTCCCAAATAGATTGAATGTTTTTTCATTGGTCTTTTACAAGTGCACCCCTAGCATGACTGTGGGTGATAATGATAAAATACCTGTGTCGACACCACGAAATAATATCGATTTCGCGAGCATGACCAAATTTGATAAAATTAATCACGTGGTAAAATTAAATATGGCGGGTATTTTTATCAAATTTTGACAGTTGGATGTCGATAAATCGCTTTATCTATCGCGTTTTCGAAGTCATGCTAGCCCGGCAGGTATACTATACCTTAAAACTAGTTGTCCGTGTCGTGATCGTGACGTCATAAGTGTATTTCTGGGGACTATAGTCACCGTGGACGGTTGAGTGGAAGACAGACATTAGTTAGGTAAGTCGGTTTCATCTATCGCGCGATCTTATTTTTAACCAACTTGAAAAGGGAGGAAGTTCTTAATTCAATTTATTAGTGATTCTATTTGGAAAATTCTTTTCTGCTTGGGAGGGGAATAAGTACTTCCCGTTTAATCCCATAAGAATATTTTTGACGTCAGTTACAGATATTTTGATTATGCACTATAATCAGTAACACCTCTCCATCACCCCTAACACAGAACACTAATTAAAGCGTTAACATTAAGTAATATGCAAACTTACCAATAAGATGCAATATCTCCAACCCGTTGATAAAGTTGTATATCTTCCTCATGAACCCTTCCATGAAGATGACCTCCGACAGGCAGATACAGAGGTATCGCAACTTCGTGGGGAACGCCTGCATTTCGGAGAAATCGTGCAACTGCATAGCTGGAATTATAGAATAGTACGGTCAGAGTGAGGGAAAGGTAAGGTAACCTCCCTTGGTTGGAAATACCAATTCGCCCGCTTGAATCCCAATCTCGTACGAATTTCGGCAAAAAGAAGAAGTTTATATCCGATTACGGCGAAGCAAAAGGAGAGTTATGATTTTTACTGCTATAATGTATTTATGTATTAAGTATGCTATACCGTGAGATATGTGTATACATACTTACTCACTTTTTTAAGCGTTATTTTCATTAATAGACTGGTTTTAATTTTCAAACTTATTTTTCATGAATCATGTTTGTATTTGTTACGTAAATATAAAAACAGACACTGGTAAAATTTGCATGCAATTTATACGCAGGCGTTGATAAACTTACCTGTACTGAAATCTAGCAACATGTGAGTCAAGTTAGGGCATTTCGCAGCCAACTCGTGTAGTACAGTGTGAGTGATCAATTCAATAGGAAGTTCTATGTATCGCAACGAAGGGCCGAACCTTATTGAAATTAGCGCCAAAAGTGACTCCAATGACCCTGGAAAGAACGGAATTAAAATTAATGATTGAATGAAATAAATGTAAATATAAATTAGTAATTGAATGAGTTAGTTTTTATAATCTGTTTATGGGCAGAAAAAGGCGCCTTTTATTATTGCCAGGTAAGAAATCGAATTTACAGGTGAATTGTGGGAATCTATTTTAGGACCTTCTTATTTTTATGTATTGAAAAATATAGTCTTCTTGTTTTCAATTATTTTTCATTGATATATTTTTTTCTTATGAAAATTATTAAACAACTATAGATATTACACGGGCTTACCCCGTTTATGCTGTTACTTTTGATTTTTTCTGTTAAGTGTGAAGTCTTAGACTTTCTACACCAACAATGCGTATCAGTTAAACAGTTCAAACAAACTTACTTTCCAAATATAATAAAAATATTAAGTACTATAAATATAATAACTTGTTTCGTAGGACAACACATTTCATTTCCCATCTGACCTACAAATTGTTTTCATGATTCACATTGCACGTCACATGAAAACCAAAGCTCTACAATATACATACCGACATGTAACCCCGATATCTCAGGCCTGAGACTGACATGCGTCCACAGGCGGGTGTCGTATGCCACAATGCGCCATCTTCTGCACACTGTTGCCATCCGACATATTTCACGGTGAGATAAGTACGAGAATACATTCAAAAGTACTTTATCTGGCAGCTTCTCGATCGTCTGGAATTGTAATTAGAGCGGTATTAATATGGGGAATATATTATGTAAATTGAATCACATTTGAAGAGAGATAAATTGTTTGCACATTTAGTAATGAAATACTACTAAATAATTTCTCATGTAATGTAAGGCTATAATTATGTTTCTTTTTCGATATTGTTAATATTATGTGTAAGACTTTACATGTTTGTTACCCAATCACGTTACGGCTTACGGTATATTAAGATTTAGGTTAAGATTTAGGTTTTATCACGACATTTTCCCGGCATCAGATTTTTTGGGAAAAGCCGTGGGATAGGTACGGTTAATAATTTATTGTTTTGAGTTTGCCTGTCTATGAATAGGCTATCATAGACAGGCAAACTCAAAACAATAAATTTAGTACCTTTTTTATCTGTTTTTTTTTTATCGGTGATGGTATTGATGGTATTACTTTTTTTTGTGTCTAATGTTCGTGATATAATGTTTCGTTGAATATTTATTTTGTTACATAAATAATTCAATAATATATGTCTAATTTAGACCACCAGTATACTTAAAATAAACGTTATCTTAATTAGACCCATGTTGAACTATTTTCTTCGCAGTGAAAGTCATTTGAACATTTATAATTCACAATCTATTTATAAAACACATTTTTTTTATATCATTTGAAATTGCTATTCACATAATATGTTGATAAGACCGTACCGTGCTCGCGAACGGGCTTCTGACTTGACCTCCTTCAGTCAAGTACACCTGACTGGCCTCCAGGGCCAGCTGGCCCCACACATCCATAGGCACATCCATTTCACTATATTAATATTCTACTTTTTACACCAAAAAATACATTTATAAAGTTCTGAATACTCAAAAACTGCACTTTCCAGTTTTTTACTTCATACACTCAGAATGTAAGCTACGAACGATTTAATGGAGCGCTGTGTTTAAATTTGGAATCATCTGGGAGTTGACTAGACGAAAGCACGCTTCGTGAAATATTTTAGGAATCTGTTGATTTTAATACTTTTTAGTATTTTTTGTTATTACAGTCTGTTTAAAATATTAAGATATAGAAATATGTATGTTTTATTACAAAATTTTAGGGATTTGTAAGAAAATTTCTTAAACATATTTTTTCTTTCAGAGAATTTCAGAATTTGGCGGGAAGTTTGAAAAGTTTTGTGTTTAGTTTTAGTTGAGGTGA
This sequence comes from Timandra comae, assembly GCA_958496195.1. Lineage (NCBI taxonomy): Eukaryota > Metazoa > Arthropoda > Insecta > Lepidoptera > Geometridae > Timandra > Timandra comae. The sequence continues at coordinate 6,948,708 of OY292376.1, forward strand.
ATGTATGTTCCGACGCATCAGTCTTTTAAATCCCACTGCAGGTAAAGACCGCTCTCTCCTAACGTTTCTTACATTGATTTATTTATTTACTTTTTTCTGTACCTGAATTATATACTATATTTATGTTCTCCCAAAAGCCCATGAGCTAAGCTTTCTAAATGGGTACTGCATATGTACTGCAATGCGAAAAACATCTACATATCACTATTTTGCGGGTGGTTTTTGTTTTTAATATAAAGTACTATTTTCTCATGAATCTGGATTACTTTACTTCACTTTGTTTAAATTTAAAAAAACTGTAAGCTTTTAACAAAAGTAAAACCATTCAGCTTACTCGGGTGTTTGTGTTTTGCATTCTCATCTTTTTAACTGAAAAATATTCCTAATCTTTCTCCTTGATAAGTCTCAGTTGCTTCCAATCAATATTACCGTTTCGTAACGTCCCAATCGATGTAATTTGTAAATTATTTTGTTTTCAAAATGTACATCTTGGCACACGTCTAGGTATTTCCTTTACAATGACTCATTCGTCTGTGGCCGTCTCAAATTGTTTTGTAAATAATCTAAATAGTTTATTTTATTGGCTGTTTGGTACAGAAACTGTATTATGTGCGAACATTGTAATGGAATTATGTATTTGGATTCATTAATCGTGTACAATGTGCATACACTGTTTATTTCATTTTAATATATTAGCAATTGCCTACCATTTATACCCGGATGGTTTAATTCTTTATTAACGTTTTATCTATAATATAAAAATGAATCGCAAAATGTGTTGGTAAGCGCATAACTCAACAACGCCTGGACCAATTTCGATAATTCTTTTTTTGTTGTGTTTGTTATTGCCAGGAGAAGGTTCTTATGTAAAAAAACTGGAGAATCAACGGGAAAATTGGACCCGTGCGAAGCCGGGGCGGGCCGCTAGTTGGTAATAAATATCCATTACATAATTTTTTGTATTAGTAAACCAAGTCAATATCATTTCTCGTAGAAGTATAACAGGAAAACAAAGCTCAAGAAGGAATGAAATTTCATATTTTAATTAACCAAAGGGGTGAAATAGAATGACAATGCATAATATACATAGGTACAGATACATATACTCAGTAGGTTTATCTATCACCAACGGACCCCATAAAAATCCTAGTGGCGGGAATCCATATTTTTTTTATGTTTATCCGTCCCCAGTGAGGTCCGATGGTAATAAACCAGATATAAAGTAAAAAATTATCGCAACACGCATAATAATGTAGGACTGACCCAAAGGTTTTTTTTCGAAAAACTGCCTTATACTTAGTAGTACTTACATACTAAATTCATACTTATAATGAAAATACCTCGCCTAACAGGGTTCATTTCCTCATTTAAACTTTCAAACGATAATAAATCATTGAATAAATAATGTTGTTTCGGCACGGCCAAACGCAGGGCCGGAGATAGGTACCGAGCCAATTTTAAATTAATAAATTCATTGGTAGCGCAACTGTTCGCTACAGAGAATCAGTTTATTGAAACCAATATCTAAATACACAAATTCTATAGTATTAACAAATAGTTTTGTTTATTTGTCTCGACTAGCGACACAAACGTTTGGTTTTGTGATACAAACGTTTGTTTTTTAGATTTCTGGTAAACAAATAAATTTAGTGGTAGAATTACAATTCTCTTTAATACTTGTACATACTACCTACCAGTTTAACCAGTTAAGCTAAACACTATAGTACTTGAACGATATTAATAGGTATAACGAATAACCCATCAAACGCACACGTTCTTGTCAGCGTCTACCGTTCAAGATAAATAAGACTAAATAACACAATTTCTTCAAATAAATAACTCAAAGTATCTTTAAATTAGGTAATTAAACAAATCTTTATTTCTCTCACGCCGATTACCCATGCTCGATCGTCTGAATAACAATGTCTACGTACAAATTGCTGAGTATTTTTATTCACAAAACGTTGCTCCCTGAACACTCATCTGATTAATGAAACGCGTACTTATTTAAATATTACAAATATTCATTAGTAAACATTATTTTTACATAATGCCATCACAAAGTATGTTCAGATGTAAATAGAACATGTGCTGGACATCAAAATTCAAACTGTCATAATTTTGTTTTAATAATTCGTAAGCGACTAGAAATGCGCGGATAATGTAGAAATTAATATTTATTTCACAATGTTTTGCATTTGATGACGTTAATGCTTGCCTTGTTTATAAAAAAACTTTTTATGGAGAAGGATACTTTAATCAAGATGTGGGTTTTTATTTAGATTTTATTATATTCTTATTTTAAACAGTTGTGTGACACACTCGTCAAAGTATGTTTATAAATTTTGCTACGACAATTTATTTAGACCTTTCAATTGGGCATAAGTATGTTAGATACTCATCTACGCTTATTTTTGTTTTAATTAATTAATTAAATATTTATGCCGTGTCTGTCTGCATACAGTGATTAGACTAAATAACATGTTAAATCCTTTACAAAAGCAATTTAATGTTTGGCATACGATAGGTAGATAATATAATATAATACATAATGGTTTACATTTTATGATGATTTTCATTAAGAGAGTAACAGTACATACCTATATTTGAGTATATTTATTATTAGTAATCCTTGATATAACATTCTAAATACTTATAAATTTGTAGGGTTCAAGTAGATTAAAATGATAAGAATACAAAAATATACGATTTTGTAGTTCTACCTTTTGCTTTTAATTTTTCTTTACTTGCCATAAATTAATGGGGATGGAAAAAACACCTATAAAAATTAAATAAAAATATTCCTTCTTATTACATCCTTAAAACTACCTTTTTATAAGTTTTTTTTTCTAAATTTTACCATAATTTGTTTCCGTCGAAAACTCGATGACATTTCATCCCTTGTGATTGCAATCCTGTCCGTGTCCACATTGAGCAACCCCCACGAATCCATGATTGTATAATTAACTGAACTTAATTAGGTCACAACGAATAATAATAAAACAACAATGCACCCGGACTTAGTATTATAAGTCCGTACCGACGCGGGAAACGTCACTGTGACGATTGGCGCGAAATCACTCTTCGACGAGCGATCAAACTGAACATCAGCAGTACATGTCGCCTGTCCCGAGGTTAATGTAACGAACACAAATGTGAGATGTTAGCTCTGCACAGCTATATTGTATCTCACATACCTATATATTGTCAGACATTTAAATTGGCAGGCCAAAATAAGTGCGGCATTTTGCTTCAACTGGGCGCAGTGGTCCGTTGCGTTTGCCAAGACACTCATATTGCATTTGTGTCAGTATAATTACTAACGATACGTTTACTCGTCCATTTGTCTTAATGAGAACACTTTTTAATTTTATAATGAAGAATAAAACTAAAATACGTTTTTTAAAGTGTTTGAAAGACATTAAACTGAAATGGGAGATGTTTCTTGTAGCTTTTTTCATATTTTTGTACTATTAAAAAGAATCGGAATGAAAACAAATTAAATATGTGTCTGTACATGTATGTCCTTACCTTGTTTAATAGATCCAACTGTATTATTCATTTTAGTCAAACAATGATACATCATAATGACGACAGACATGAAGATTTCCTTTAATGAAAACAAATATTTAATACTTACACATTTTTCAGTTATATAACAACAGAGAAATGGAGTATTTCTATAATATTATTCATCTTACCGGATCAGCTATCGATTCAATGTCTTCTGAAGACATATTATTGGAAAATAATTTTTAAGACAAAATAATTTATTATTTTTCAAATTTCATTTACGTTAACTGAACTTGAACTAATCAATCAACGACCTTCTAATTAATGATCCAATTGATCGATGAGTGATGGATATCTATAATTACCTACTTACATACATATGTAGTATGATTGTTATACAATGTAGAGATTATTTTCCTAACAATTACACTTCAATTTTCATTTAATACAAATTACAAACAACTAAATAAAATACTTATGTTATCTTTTTGAATCAAAAGTTGTTCGTACCTTTTAATGATAATAAGTTTAACATTAAAATAAACTATATAATTAAACTAAGCTATATTGTGTTGTGTTACATTATAAATTACCACATAAACTGGAAAACGTTTATATTATAGCAACACTATCACAAAAGTCAATCGTGATCATTCGGTCTTGACATCAAAACAAACTATAAATTCATTCATTCAATATTCTGTCAAAATTGACAATTTTAATTTCTGTTGTTTTGTTTCTTTCGCGGGTGGATTGGATTGCCTGTCATCTGTTTTTTGCTTAAAAACTAAATTGCGCGTCTAATTTAATATTAATTTCATTATGAAAACGGATTATCGGGTTTAAACTATTCTTTCTAAAGGCGACATCAATTAAAAATTGCTACAAAATATCAGTGAAAAATTAACGTACACAGTTGTCAATTCATCTCAAATCGTATCTTTATCTTGGAAATGCGGACATCTCCAGTTTGCTCATGAATTTATGATTATTTTAGTTCGACGCGTGAAACCGTACACCGCGGTCGTGAACGCAGATAATGGGCGTTTAAATAATACGTTTTATTTAATATTTTTTCGAACCTTTATGTATTAGTGAAGAAAAAGACTTGAACTTTGAGTTTTTCGCTATGGCGGGAATAATGTCTGATATTTCTACATTAATGGACCAGTTAGATGAACATCCATGGTTATTTGCTTCCTTGGCGTCTGTGCTAGTTGGTCTAAGTGGTATTCTGCCTCTGCTGATCATACCCATCGATTCGTCAGCAAACTTCGAAGATGGACGTAAGTTTTTATTTTTAATTAATTTAGTTTATGTTGTCTTGTCTATAGAGCTCTCTCTTCTATTTTTAGAAGTACAAAGTCATCAGTCATCTCATGTGTCGTCAAACGCGTTCCTTTGTTTTGTTTTGTAAAATTCGATTTTCAATTTTGACAAAATTATTTCGAATTCGTATGAAAACAAATTTAAATAAACAAAAGTGTACCTAAATAATTATTTGTAATAAAAATCTTTCCATTGTCTAAACAAATAACAATAAAACCTATTTTTTTTTTATAAAAATATACTTAAATAAAAAATATGTGTATCCATTGTGTAATTCTATATTCAAAATTAAACAATAAATTGTAAGATTCATTTAATAAAAAAACATTAATTAGGTAATTCGAAACAAAAAACCAATCAAGCAATTAATGTTTTTAAAAATAAAAAGAAATTATAGCCATCAAAAAGTTTTCATATATTTTTCATAACATACTTTATTCCGTTGTAATATATTAAAGAGATAAGGTTTGTTTGTTTGTAGAGTATAATCTTTGGAAGTTCTGGACCAATTGAATAATATTCTTACTCATGGAAAACTTTGTTATCATTTATTTATATCATTTAGGGCTGATAATTTTTATTCAATGAATAAAATTGACATTTGACAGTTTTTGTATGAAATAACTGTCAAAATTTCAAAATTATTTGTTGAAAAGTTATCTGGCGATGGAAAAATCAGCTCTAAGTAACACAGTCTATGTAGTTACTTATAGTGTTATTCTGAGTTTTGAGAGAAATTCATATTCCTGGGATGAGGGATATATGTTACTATGATACCCAATTAGAATTTTCATAATGTTGACCTTATTTAAATTCTAGTTAGACATGTTATGTCCACATTATTCCTGTTTATATTAGTCCTGAGTCTTTATAATTTTAAAAGACAAAAATTACATCACATACATCCATATTTTCACTAAATGTTTTACTAGTAACACCTCTCAATATCACCCGCATAGATCCTAATTCTGGAATAAAAGTTCCCGATGTGCTATTCCTAATTCTAAGAAATATATTATGTTCATACGAAATTTTGTCTAGTACTCGTAGTTTTTATGTGTAAAAAGTAACAAATATCCCTGTTTATATTTTTAGTAAGAGTTTTATAAATAAATAACATAACATAATCATTCACTACAGTAACTGACCCCTAACTAAGTTCGAAACCTAGTATCTAGGGTGTCAGAAATAAAAAAAAATCTGTTTTCAATACCCTAAAATTGAATCTTAACTAAATCTTTGCTAACAAATTGCATAACCGAACTCAGCGGTCGTTGTGAAACACTTGAACACATTTAGCAACTGTTTGTCAGATGACTGATTCTGTATGATGACTGATAAACAGATTTAAAGGTACAACTGATAACTTTCAATATTAGATAGTAGACAGACTTAAAGATATTATATGTATATCACAAGGCAACTACAATCCTACTAATACTATCACTACATAGTATAAAGAAAATCACTGTCGATGTCTGTCTGTCCCTATGTATGCTTACATCTTTAAAACTACGCAACGGTTTTTGAAGCGGTTTTCTTTAGTAGATAGAGTGATTCAACAGGAAGGTTTTTTGTATAATTTTATTCCTATATTTTCATGGGAGCGAGAACTACGTGGGTACAACCGCGGGGCGCTTGCTTTATTTATAAAACGCGCGGATTTACGTGGAAACTTATTCCATGGAGAATTTGGTATAAAATGTAGCCTATGTCCTTTCCTAATCTCTAGTTTGTCTGAATACCAAATTTCATTTAAATCGGTGCAATATTTTTGGTATGAAAACGCGACAGACTGTTACTTTCCCATTTACTTTATTAGTGACTAGCGGTGCCCCGCGGTTTACCCGCGTAGTTCCCGTTCCCGTAAAATTATGGGGATAAAATTGTGCTAAAAACCTTCCCACTGAATCACTCTATCTATTAAAACAAACCGCATCAAAATCCGTTTCGTAGTTTTAAAGATCTAAGCATACATAGGGACAGAGAAAGCGACTTTGTTTTATACTATGTAGTGAAGATTGTACTTGGTTTGTAGTCACCCAGACCTATAATAGACATGGCTACAAGTAGGTATGACATATAAACAATGGGCATGCATTCCTAATAAACGCAGACAATGATTCAACCTCAATAATTGATAAATTATAGTTACAGTGATACTTATATTATGGAATAGGATGCACTACGTTATTATTTACCGTTTCGTCTTCTTAGATAGTAGCATAGTTTGCTTGAATATGCTCTACTCTTTTTTGTAAAATTTATGAGTTTGTTTCGGTTTCACTTCGCCATCAACCACGATGGCAGAGTGGTCACCATGCCGCATGCCGGACTGCCATCCGTAAGGTTGCGGGTTCGATTCCCATGCGGGGTGAATATTTGTGTGAACCACAAATATTTGTCTCGGTCTGGGTGTGGGTGAATAAGTGTGTGCGTAGTTTCTGATACCCTAGATACAAGTTACGAACTTAGTTAGGGGTCAGTTACTGTAATGAGATGATGTAGGGAATGATTATGTTATGTTTGGTTGAACGCGCTAATCTCAAAAACTATACTGGTCTAATTATGTTAATGTTGAATAGCCCATTTATTGAGACAGTTAATGAACATAACGCTACAACAATAGGTGCGAACTAATAGTCAGTAACGCGAATGAAACCGCGTGGTACAGCTTCATATGGTCTTCTTCTTCCAGAATTAAACAGGCTATGATATTTAAGTTTTTCTGTTATCAAAATTATAGAAACAGTTTATTCATTTTTTTTATTACTCAGCGAATCGTGACATTTAAGCAATTAAAATTTAATATCTAAATAAATAAAAAACTAGACTAAAAAATAAATATAATAAGAGATATAGTAGCAAGTCATAAAGTTAACAAAGAAAAATGCTACTGTTATTTATTATCTAATTAGGTATATGACAAACAAAGTCGGGTTGTTTACACTATTGATAACTCAAGAACGGCTAGACTGATTCTAGGTATGTCAACTTTGGTACAGATGTTCCTTATAATCAGAAATAATATTTTCAACACATTTGCTCAAAGGGGCTCTTATTTGTGTAAAAACAGTTGAATAATGACACGCTTGATTCACTAGTGAGTTATAGATTTTTTTAATAGTTTAGTTTTAAAAGTTTCGATACCAAAAAAAATTGTGTCCATACATTTTAAAAACAAACTTCAACTATGTTGCCTTACTTTTGGTAGATCTATGGTCGATTCCATTCATTCATTCATTCGTTTTTTTTAATAAGTATATTCTTTTAATCTATGGCCGATCACCATTGTTGTGTGTGTTGGATGCGCGCGAATAAACAAAACTGTTTATTTATTAGCGAAAATGATATTTTATTATTAATTTCTTCGCAAATGTACACGCGTGTATTGATGATTACTATCCTCGGCTATCTTCAGACCCTCGCATAACGGCTCGGGCCTCAATAGCGCCTCGCAAGTAATCACCAACTTACCTCGCTTGTACCATAAGTAACTACATATTATTATATTTTTTATCCTGAATTTTTACGAGATCGATAGACAAATCTTGTCTATTTGGTACACAAGCAAATAAAATGAATTGTTAGCATATTGGTCCTCCGTGCGTGTCTAAATTATTGTTCCGATTGTGATGAAACTTTGATAGGTTGATTAGTTTATTCTACGAATGGAATCGTGACCCAAAAATATTATGTGTCTCTCAATTACGTGGCATTGTATTACGGTATTACATACATTTATTTTTAAAATTAATAATTATATAAACCGAAGATTATATTCTACCCGCGTAAGAATTATACCCGCGTCTTGTAGACGCGGGTATAATTCTTAGGATAAGAATTCTTCTTCGAAACATTAAAATGAATATCGAAATAAATAATAATCAAAGGTTTATTATTAGTTGCATCCCGCAGTTTTTCTCGTAATTGTGATCTCATCATCAGTCTGAAAATAAAATCAATCGATGCAGTAGGCGAAATTAGCGCACTCAACCAAATATACTCGTAACTAGCAGCACCCGCGGTTTTACTCGCTCCTGTGAGAACTCGGGGAAATTTTACGGGGGACAAATTACGCTAAAACCTTCCCACTGAATCACTCTATCTATTAAAACAAACCGCATTAAAATCCGTTGCGTAGTTTTAAAGATCTAAGCATACATAGGGACATAGCGGGAAGCGACTTTGTTTTATAATACTATGTGATACAGATGTATGTACGTACAGTATGACTATATCTACTAATGTTATTAAAATAACAAATAAACACAGCCATATTCGCATTTCTAGGATATTTTAAGAAATTAAAGAAATATTTGGAAGTCTTATCAGACTTTAAAATGAATTAATAAATGAATACATTGTGTTTTTTGTTAAAAAAACTAAGGTTTTAATTTAACCATTCAAGTTAGCGGCATATGAAATAATAAAAAATAACTTGCGGATTTCTCATGCACTAACTCGAAGTTCAAGCGTGAGATAATTTTATATAATAGACCTAAGTAGTAAATTGGTCACCATGCCGAACTGCAGCAAAGGGGGGAGGGAAGGGAGGTTATAGCGGGTTCGATTGATTCAATTCCATTTATTGTGATGGTGCCAGACATTCACAAGTGATCCGTTTATTTCCTTTGTATCGCAAAGTACGAACTTGGTGAAGACGGCTATAGCGAAAAATATTAGAATTTTCATCAAAAAAATCCAATAAAAATTGTAGTACAATACAACTCTAAAAAAGGTCAAAATTTCAAATGAGATTTTACAACAACTAGAGAAATTCCACACAAAAACGTCACATGCGTCGTTATATTTCGGCGGGCGTTTTTGAAATTAGAACTTCATGCGAAAAATCTATTCAATGATTCCAACGAAGCATTTTTATATGACCACTAGCGGCCCGCCCCGGCTTCGCACGGGTCCAATTTTCCCGTTGATTGTCCAGATTTTTGTTACATAAGAACCTTCTCCTAATAATAACAAATAGGTACAACAAAAAAAGAATTAGTGAAATCGGTCCAGCCATTCACGCGTGATGCCGTGACCAAGGAAAACGGGTTTAATTTTTATATTATATAGATTATTTTCCTATTAATATTTACTATAGTACCACAAAAACAATACAGCATTCACCTCCCGATCTCCCATTTATCAGTCCACCCGTCATTTATCGGTACGTGAGGTGTCGTCCGTACTGATAACCGCCTTGCTTACACATAATGTACTCTATGACATTGTAATAAGGAACACCGATAACATTGAGCCTATTGAAGTGAATGACAGCTGACCGATTGTTGTAAACGGATGATGATAGTATGAGGAAGATGTAGTTTTTATTGTTGTTGTGGTAATTAATTGGCGGATATTTTTATGAAGCAATTTTTTTAATGGCCAATGACTTGGGTTAAGGATTTATTGCGATTTGTAGGGTAAAGCAACGTTTGGCACAGTCTAATAGATGAATGATGACGAAAATTCTTTATACGTTGAGAAAAATACAGGAAAAGAAGCATTTTTTGTAGTTTATAGAAGAACGTTTCGAGTTTTTGCCCACCCTACCATACCACCTTTGGCAGTCGTAACGGGACCTCAAATAAGTTGCTTTTATTTTAAAATGTGCCCCGCGGTTCTACCCGCGTAGTTCCCGAACCCGTGGGAATGAAGGAATAAAATTAAACGCTAAAAACCTTCGTCTTGAATTACTCTATCTATTACTGAAAACCGCATCAAAATCCGTTACGTAGTTTTAAAGATTTAGGCATACATAGGGACAGAGAAAGCGACTTTGTTTTATACTATGTAGTGATAGTGCAGATCAAATTAGTAGTTCCACGTAAAATACTGTCGTTTCGCTATTCCTTCCCGGTACCGTGAAAACTCCCACATATATACTGTATAACTGCACTACATATGTACATAGCTGTAAAGTATTCTAGCAAAAGTCGGTCAGGAACTATTTTCCCTATTTATCCCGATCCGTTTAACAACCTACTTTTTAAGATTATGTTATTTTAGATAATAGTTCCAAAAATACATATTTTTATCGAGAGCAATGAATTATAAAGTAAATTATTATGTAGTTCTATATACCCGCGTTCTTGACGGCTTTCCGTTTCCGCGGTATAATTGATAACAGTCGTTAATCAACTCGTAATACGAGATAATAGTAATTAATAAGTACATAGACATATGTTCTTGTGCGTGTGTAGGTAAGGAACAAATGTTCGTAACAAATGTTTTTCTATGCATTCTTATCTAAACGAAAAATAGTTTGTCCGTATGTACTTATAATATAATCGTTGTAACATATAGTGTACTAGCCGTGTCCCGCGATTTAACCCGCGTTATCTCCATTGATGTTATAGCCAATTTAGCATTTCTCAATAAATGAGGTATTCCACTATAAGATTATTTCAATTGGTCCCAATAGATCTTGAGATTAGCCCGTACAAACAAAATTTTGCCATTTTATAATAATAATAATGAGTATCAGTAGTTTATCCATATATTTGCAATAGTCCCAGCCGAACCGGGGACTGTCCTTGGATGCATTTTATAGTGTTATACAGGGATAGTCGCCGGATTGTGCATCCTTTACACAAGATTAAATATGTCAAAGGGCTTCCGTGTGTTGGCTTTGGCCCCATACTAACCTTCCAAAAGACCGGGACTCCTTAATAGTCCCGTGAATGGAAAAGACATATCAGTATTCTTTTTATTGTTGTACAAAAAATAATAAACAATAACTTTATGCTAAACTTAAGTGTATTAGATACTATTAAAAAAACGACAGACACATTGATAAATAACGCACATATTTTCTCTGGTTAAACTCGTTCTAAGAATCAATCGTAACCGGTCTTCGGATATTCTATGTTATTTCTTGTTTTTATTTTTTCATACTAACATAACAGATGCCAGACAGACATACCCAATAAGATGCCTTTGATTAGTTAAAGCTCATATGCTGTCGAAATATTTTAAACTAGCTGTGCCCCGCGGTTTCACCCGCGTAGGTCCCTTTCCTGTAGGAATTTCGCGATAAAACATAGCCTATGTTCTTCCCCGGAACATAAGCTACCCCTGTACAAAATTTCAAGTCAATCTATTCAGTAGTTTAGCTGTGAAAAGGTAACAGACAGACAGAGTTACTTTCGCATTTATAATATTAGTAGGGATTAAAGTTACTGCAATGCTGTTTTTAAAATTTCTGTATCTTTGTTTCCGCTAATTACCGAAACGGCTTGACAAATTTTTATGAGACTTTTACTTCCATAAAGCTATTTAGGGCCGATTTTTCCATCGCCAGATAACTTTTATTCGACGAATAAAATTGACGTTTGACAGATTTTGTATGAAATAACTGTCAAAATTTCGAAGTTATTCGTCGAATAAAGTTATCTGGCGATGGAAAAATTGGCCCTTAATGTTATTAAGAGTTACTGAGGTTAACTTTTATCCTGAAATTCCCACGGAATCGAGATTAACGCAAGGCTCCAAAGAAATATTTTGGTATCAAATTTTGCTTCTGAATAAGCGTCATCGAATTACTCACGCGTTAACAAAAGGCAGAGAACTGTTAAATCCATGAAGCGTTGCTAATAGCTAATTTCAGATATAAATCTACTTAACCTTTCTAGGAATCCGTAGCCCTAACAAGAAACCCTTTATAGTTTTTATGGAAAGACTACCATAATTAAGTTTGTCATTTTCAAAAATATCTTTTTTCTGAGGATTTATACAATCACTTATAATGGTCCAAATTTTCTATCTATTAAGAAGGGCTTATTCCGATCTGTCCGACCAGTAGATCGATCATCTAACTACTTGGACAAAAATGTTCCAAATAGTTAGTCCGAGATGTCGAACTGTTTGGACCCACATATTTTATTTCAAGTAGTCCGACAATAAATTTTACGGTACACTCAAATGGGAAAGACTTATAACATTTTATTAAATAGCGCTATCTATACATTGTTAGTATAAACTTCTTACTTATAGTTTTTCTGGCGACTCATCCTTCTCAAAGTTATTTATATGTAGCAGTGCTCCGCGGTTTTACCCGCGTAGTTCCCGTTCCCGTGGGAATTTCGGAATAAAAATTTCCTTCCCGGACCATAAGCTATCCCTGTACCAAATTTCAAGTCAATCGGTTTAGTAGTTTAGCCGTCAAAAGGTAACACAGATAGAGTTACTTTCGCATTTATAATATTAGTTAAGATAATATATCGCTAAATTCCAAAACAATAACTCATCTAAATGTAAAAAAAAATAACAATAAAGTGAGTTAATATTATTATAGACATGGTGAAACGGATAAAAGCAATCGATGTTATCTATAACATAATACTTGTTAATGATAATATTAAATCACTTCACTAATATAATACAATTATCGATTTAAGTATCAATAAAGATAGTGTTTACATACTAACTACTACTTATAGATAAGTGTGATTTCTCTACAGTTTTACTAGAACTAAAATAACAAGAGCAAGAATCAAAGTCAAAGTCAAAAATTATTTTGTCAGTTATGCCCACAGAAATAAGCTATGGTACTTACCATAGATAGAGTATTCCGACTTCTGTGGTTATGCCTCAATGAGGCACTTATGAACGTCAAAATAGATTCTACCACTGAATCAGAAATTACATCAGCCGAGAAGAATCGGCAAGAAACGCGGACTGCTATCGTTACTAATATTATAAAGAGGAAAAATTTGTTTGTTTGTAATGAATAGGCTCCGAAACTACTGGACCGATTTCAAAAATTCTATATTTTATCCCCGTAATCCCACGGGAACGGGAACTGCGCGGGTGAAACCGCGGGGAGCTACTAGTTTAAAATAAAATACTAAGAAATCGATCTCAAGACCTCCGTTTTGGCATGCAGTTACTCAAGCCACTAAACTGCCAATTAACAACACTAAGGGCCTATTTCACCATCTTCAAGTAACGTCCGAGTAGTTACTCACAAGTTTTGTCTTTGTCACTTGATATAAAGTAAGAAAGAGACAAAACTAACTGTACTTGTTGAGTAACTTTACTTGGAGGTCGTGAAATAGTCCCTAATACAGGAACTATGTATTGCATGTTTACAAATTACTATCAACTACTACTTGTTACAGTTATTGGTTGTTGTTACAGTTGATCTAAGTTTACATGCATTATTAGTCAAACTACAAACTCGATTAGTTCCCACGATCGAGTAAACTTCCGATTAATAACATGTCTGTTATCGATATCATATTTCCAATACATTGGGTGTGTTCACGCAAACAAAGTCTTCCAAAGTCTTTCAATGATATGTTAGATGGTCTAACTTTCTGCCGCCATTATATTTTTTGTTCTGTCAATCCTGAAAGATAAACAATATATTTATGACAGCTTAAGTTAGGCAGTCTCCAGGCTGACTCAGTTACTTAGAGTCTATGAAACTGAGTTGGCCTGGATTATGCAGTCTTCCAGTCTTAGACCACCTAATTAAGACGTTTTTCCATCTGAACACAGCCATTGGCAGTTTTAGTGATCGATTCTGTTGTAAGTTTAACGAAAGCAAGTTCTATTGAATATTTATTAGGCCTTGATTTCTTTACTTCGAGGTTCAAGGCCGTTTAAACAACGTTTTATGTAGGTATAGGTATTACTTTACTAGCTGTTTTCCGCGGTTTAACCGACGTTAGCTCCGCTCCTATAGCGAAAACACAGCCTATAAACTTCCTCGATAAAAATGGGCTATCTAACCCTGAAATATTTTTCAAATCGGACTAGTAGTTTCAGAGATTAGCGCGTTCAACCAAACAAACAAACAATTCAGCTTTATAATATTAGTATAGATAGATTGAATTATTTGTACCGATACTTAAACTTTGTTTTATGCCAAAATAGGGAAGGAAATTTTATATGAACGGTTTTGTTTAATTGTTGACGAGAGCCGGTTTCTTGGAAGCTCATTCAGTGACATATTTCAATATGGCGCGTGGAGGGTTTCGGTAGGAGGGGGGAGGTTAAAACTTAAAAATACTTAGCAGTAATCATAGTCAATACTTGTATAAAACACTTTCTTCTGACTGGCTGACTAACAGAGAGACTGAGACGGATCAACGCACAGCTTAAACCGCTGATAGTAAAGATCTGGAAATGTATTTATGGAAAGTGTATTCATGTACTTAATGTACCCCGAAAAGAAACTATTAAAAAAAAAACATTTTAAACAGGGTTGCAAAATCTGCTCGGGACAACGCGTTTATTTTTGTATGATCAAAACCAAACTATTGTATTTTTTACATTCTCATGTGATCGGAATTCACGAATTCGGCAAACGTTTATACCTATTCTTTCTTTACTAATATCACCAGTATAAAGCCTCTGTCCTTTAATCTTACTGCCCAATACCTACCTCTACCTACACCAAGAGACAAAGACACAAAATCTATTAATATTCACGCCATATAGTCTGGTGACCTCTGATTATCTCACAACAATGTTATTCGATGTATTACTGATAAAATTCCACGTGCATTTACCCTCTAAATCCGTTACTAAGTTACTATACAGAATTTTTATCTTTTAAGTTTTGACTGAACAATGGTTATCTTAAATGATCGATGTCGTTGTGAAATTTTGTGATAGTGTGATGTAATCTTTTGTTTTATTGACACTACTCGTATATTAACCTACGTCTGGATCGCTTAAAAACTGTTAAAACATTTATTTTCTCTACATGTCAATTTATCTTAATACTTTTTTGTTTAGGAATACTCGTATGTATGTATTAGGGTATCGAGAACCGGTATAAATAACAGAACCGGGATTTTCGGTACCGGTACTAATCAGAACCGGGATTTCCCGGGATTTTCGGTACTTTCGGGATTTTTTTCTTCTTTTTAGTTTTTGAGGTAAATATAGTCTAAAAATATTATTTATATTAAATAACACATATTGCGCATTCTGGCATGACAAGATAAGCATTGATTGCTTTAACACATTAAAATAGCATCACGACTGAGCCTCTTAAAGCAGGAGGCAGGCCAGTGCTGCGGAAACTGCAAAAGCTGTTTTACGATGTCATCCACTCCGGGAGAACTCCAAAAGCATGGAACAGAAGCGTGATTGTGCTCTACTTCAAACAAAGGGATAAAACCCTGCTGAAGAACTATAGACCCATCTCGCTTTTGAGCCATGTTTAAAAGCTGTTCTCGAGGGTTGTCTCAATTCGTCTATCAAGAAGACTTGACAAATTTCAGTCCCTCGAACAGGCCGGGTTTCTAAGCGGTTATGGCACCACAGACCACATCCACACATTGAGGCAAATTATACAGATGATCTAAGAGTATAGTCAGCCTCTGTGTCTTGCATTTGTGGACTATGAGAAGAACTGGGTTATTCTGGAATCTTTGCAGCAATGCCAGGTCGATACTCGTTATGTAAACAATAGTTTTCAATCAGTGCGTCCTATCAATGATGGTGGATACTCACGTGGCTGGTCCACCAATTTAAAGTCGCTCAAAGAGTTCTGAAGAGGGTTATGCTCGGAGTTTCTCTGAAATATCGCATTCGCAATGAAGTGATAAGACAGAGAACTAAAGTCATCGACATAGCTCAAGGAATTAGCTCTCTGAAGTGGCAGTGGGCTGGCTACATCTGTAGGAGAACCGATGGTATTTGGAGCAGAAGAGTTCTCGAGTGGACACCGCGACTCGGCCAAAGTAGTGTTGGACGTCCTGTGGCTAGATAGAGCGATAATCTGCGCAGGGTAGCCGGGAGAGAGTGGATGCGACGTGCCGCTGACAGGGCACATTGGCGCAAGTTGGGAGAGGCCTAAGTCCAGTAGTGAACGTAAACAGGCTGTTGATGATTAAAATCAGTTATCACTTTTGATAAAGTTGTACACATAAAACATCAACGTATATCGTAGGTCGATTCTCCTAAATAATATCTCCATTTTGGTCCTTATAATTAAACTTTCTTGTTCTCTTGGTAATGTGTCTTCAAAAAGATCATTGCATCTAAAGTTGCATCACCTAATCGAGATCTAATTTTGTTACAAAAAAGGCCTGCTGAGGAGAAAATTTTTTCTGGCTCCACGCTAGTAGTTGGAATTGTGAGAAGTTGTTCCTAAGCTTTTAAGTACCACATTTTGTCTTATGATGGAATAATGATCTACCAGGTACCTACAGATACAACATTTTAATGAGAATATGGTTTTAGCTTGAATATTTTGTATAAAAAGAATAAATGCTGTTAATAGAAGATTAAAATCAAACAAATGATTATATAGTTAACATGATTCGTTATTTCCCGAAAATACCGAAAATCCCGGTTCTTATTCATTGAGAACCGGTTCTTTGACTACTATTAAAGAACCGGGAAATCCCGGGATTTTCGGTTCCGGTATTTCCCGGTTCTGAACCCTAGTATGTATATGTGATCAATATTCTTGAATATTACGGTTCCTACTATACTCTACTAATTTAATAATCTCCGAATCAATGGCAAATTAACAAGTGTTTACGGAAAAGAAGGCATAATGTAGTGGATTTTTTTAATAAGTACAGTTATAACCGACATTACAGTCATTACAAACGGCACGATAGTGACAATATTCCACCTGTCTCATCACACGCCTGCACAAGGTGTGGACGCTGTTGCCGTTCCCGCATCGGTTTAACTAGTCACCGGAGAAGGTGTCGCTCAATATCACCACACACTGCTTTAATCATCTGTTACAGATAGAGGCCTTTGATGATGACAGTCATCACCTAGATTGGCTCTTCATTAGAAAGCCATGACATTCGATGGAGTTATTAATGATGTTAATATAATTGAAAATATAGTCAGCTCCATATAAAATTAATGAAATAAACAGTATTATTTTTCTAGTACAATATATTTTTTCTTTTTTTTGTTTTTTTATTTATTAATACTCATATATTGATATTTAAAAACAACAAATTAAATTAAAAAAATAAAAATTTAAATAACAATAGGTACTTACACAACTTAAAGTTATAGATACGTAAGTAAAGAAAAAAAAAATGTCAGTTAATCCAGTAACCCCCCCCGGATCGCCCCCGGCGCGAAAGTGCCCATTACGCTGGCTGCATTGCCGCGTTGGACTGCGATGGCCAACCTTTGCACCAGGTACGAACCGGAGCGGGAGTCACCAGATTTCTCCCTCATCCTTCGCCCCAACTCGCTCACTAAAACCTTGCCCTCAGCGGCCCAACTGCCCAAGGTCTCCACAGCTATTGGGACAAACTGATAATGAGGCATCAACGCCGCGTACTTTAGCCGTTTTTTACTTGCTGCGGCCTCCGCAGCAGCAGCCGGGGACATAACGGTGCGACTGAGGTGGCTGGGAGCGACAGTGCTGACGCACGTGGCGTCCCACAACAGGCATTTGCCACTCCTCCACGGCACCAAAGTCAACCCGTCCGGCCTCTTGCCATCAGACCTACAAAGGCCAGGCGGTTCAAGCACGCACGGGACGTCCACAGATATAAAGGCTCTCCGAAGTATATCGTTGAGAGCATGATGTCTTGGGAACCTCCCGGAGCAACGCGTACAACTTAATGCGTGATGGCCGTCAGACTCCACCATGGAACCGCAGATGCATCTATGGGGTTCACACACCTTGCAGCCCAGGCGAATATAATATTACAACAATTCAATTATAGTACAATATAATTGAATTACAAAAGGCTTTATTAAAGGAATTATCTACGCAACTGTTTAATAAAACAGCAGAGAAAAATATATCAATAATAACAAAACACTTTGATAAAGAATAAAGTTTTTCTCAGTTATTATTGGAAAGTAACAAATAAAATAAATAAAATGTTATCAAAGAAGGAATATTATACATGGCCTTTGTTTGTAGTATTAACATGGACTAGACTTTTATCTTTCTACAAGATTAACAAAATGAACGTAAGAATATCAAGACCTTTTAAACTATTATTCTTACTCATAAAATATTCAAGTTATCGTATTTTTCTTATTTTTACGTCAAAACTAAACAACAGATTCGTATAATAAAATTTGGAACGAAATTGAATAGAAATTAAATAGCCCCGCTGTTTCACTCGCGCGACTCCTGTTTTTCGATGCTTTAGGAATTTCAGGATAATAGTATCCTAGAGAGCGTCGGTGGCGCAGGGGTTAAGGCCGTTGACTTCCGATCGGAAGGTGCCTGGTTCAAACCCCACCAGTCCCGCCACGTACCAATGTGTTTTCAATTTACGAATTCATATGTACGTTAATTTCGACGCTCTTACGGTGAACGAAAAAATCGTGAGGAAACCTGCACACACCTGGGAAGAAATTCTAGGGTTGTGTGTGAAGTCGACCAACCCGCACTTGGCCAGCGTGGTTGACTAAGGCCTAATCACCCTAATTCAGGGTAGGCTCGTGCCATATGAGCTGATGATGATGAGTATCCTGGTTATTAGGAACATCTGTACCATATCTTAAATCGATTAAATTCTCTTTGGTCTTACTTACCTTACGTATCAATACGGTTTTTAATGTCTTTACTTGAACCTATGTACTTAAAAATCTTTACTTAGACTTCCTATATTATCACGTCTTTAGAATGAAATTATTATCAACGTTTTTCGTTTAATTAACAAATTACATTATTATTTCAGCGGGTGCAGCCACACTGAGGATCCTGCTGAGCTTCGCGGTGGGCGGTCTCCTGGGCGATGTGTTCCTGCATCTCCTGCCTGAAGCGTGGGCCCATGATATGGCTAGTGGGGATGGTGAGTTGTGTAGAAATTAGCTTATTGTGTGTAGAGGTAACTCGGGTTTCTGCTAACAGCAGTAGGATTTTCGGGATAAAAGAGCTAAGGTACTTCTTATAGCTTTAGACATCTGGCAGCAGAAGCCCTGTTAAAATAAAGAAAAATTAGATAAAATTCAGATAAATTAGAAGAACTGGACTAAGAGAATGGAAGGTTGCTAAGGATAGGGATGGTTTAAAAAGTTAGGGAGAGAGAGACCTTTGCTCAGCAGTGCGATATAGGTATGACTGCATAAGCTCTGCCTAAGCTATAGTTTTCTTATTGATAATAACACTAAAGTGCCAGTCTTCCGAGTGAACCATCATTTGACACCTTTCCTGCAAAATAATCTTTCAATATCCTCACTATTACTTCCTCAACAAATGAAATAGATCAATTAAACGACAAACTACTCGTATTGTGAGCTAATCCATCCACGCCGCTTCCTATATTACAAATGTAAACAAACTTCCTAATCCACGGAACAAAGGCGTCGCGATCTTGAACTGTCACAATGTCTTCTACATATCAGGGTCATGGATGAACTTTAGAATTGTATTTTAGTAGCGGTTTTCTGCGTATAATTTCCGTTATATGTATATAAGTATTTGAGTTTTAAACAACCCCTGTAACTTATAAAGAAAAAAAAAACAATAATACTAGTTCCTAGATATAACTTAAGCTTTAATCTTCCATTTAGAATATGTGAAAGTTTTAAAGGCCTCTTGAACACTTTTTAAAGTATCGCGATATAACATAAAATTGTTAAGCGAAAACTCATCCCACTAGTTTAAATGGAGTGATTGAGTTTTCACTGAGTTCTTTAAAAAAGACATAAAATAATCACTCTATCTTCTTCTTTAAGCTACTGACCTTTAGCTAAGTTTGTATAATACTTGTAGGATAGGAGGGATAACAAAAACGCTCACATTCATAAACATACCCAGACCATGTTTGGCAGGTGTGTTTGTTAGAGGGAGTAGGCTACCACTAAGAGAGGATTTTTGGAAATTCCCTCTAGGGGGAGAAAAGGGGGAAAAACCCAAATTCTGTCGGAAGTCATAATTCCACTCGGACGAAGTCGCGGGCAAAAGCTAGTATTCAAAATATCGCATCATTAATACAATACCTATAATAATAGTAAAAGTGTTCATAATCAATACCGATATAGGTCAACAAGTTTCCTTATTATAATAATACAAATACGTACCCTGCATGACTTTATTTAGATATCAATCGTTGAGGTTTTGCGTTGCTAACCATATATACTCTTATATACAAACGTAGCTCTTATCACTACGTAATAAAGCACATTATAATTGTTTACGTTTTGTGTTGCAAGTAAAAATAAAATGTATTAGTCATGGTATGTCTGCTCAATTAATTATATGTATTATCGCTAAGTATATAGACTTTGTTTTTAGATTAGTTTTTATTTATTTATTTTTGCTACTCGGCTTTTCTGACATAGTAGAGCATATATTTTGACTGAGATACTAGACGCTATTAGTCATAGCCTAGTATTATGTATAATCAAAGAGCCTAGTGATAAACGCTTACGATATGTACGGTTAAGCAACGTCTGGTACTGTCATGACAGGGATGGGTGGCCATTACTGAAGATACTTAATTTATAAGCTTCTTTAAACTATCGGTACCTGGTATACTAAGATAAATGGATATTTTCATGTACACAAATTATTGTGTCAAGCGGGAATCGAACCTTTGTCATAGCAGGCCAGGTCACTCCCAACTACACTACTCGGTCGTCAAATGCATACATCCTACTAATATTATAAATGCGAAAGTTTGTATGTTTGTGAGTTTGGATGTTTGTTACTCTTTCAAGCAAAAACTACGTATCGATTTAGATTAAATCTGGTACAGATGTTCCTTATAACTAGGAATAACACATAGGATACTTTTTATCCCAAAATTCCCATGGGATTGGGATTCACGTGGGTAAAACCGCGGGGCGCAGCTAGTAAATTCATACAAACGTTCAATATAAAGATTGGCGTTTCTCCGTATAAGTAAAACGTGTGTAAGTTGTGTTATCGTATTATTAGGTACTAATTGAAGACCAATTGTCGTGATGACGCTATTCTGATTGTTTAATGTACGAATACATTAAACTTATTTTTATACATTATCTTTACGTACAAATAAATATAAATATACATACGATAAAAAACCTACTTACTATTTATTTGTCTTCGTTTTGTTCCGTCTCATTTCTGAAATGGCTTGACTGATTTTGGCGAGACTTTTACTAACCATAGCTACTTTTTTGAGGAGTCACTTTAGTATATAATATTGATTACTTACATATTCCCATAGGACATCAAAATCTCTCGGTTGTCTTTGCGCACGTATGTCTATGCTACGTAACTGCCAAGTATGTGGCCACGGGTTCAATTCCCGGGGTAAAAAAATGATATTAGCTATTTTCCAAACATGGATTGGGTCTAAGATTACCAATAGGCATTACCAATACCCTTACAGTATCCCTTCCTTCTATATTGTGTGAATGAGTCTGATGCCCTAGATACAAGTCTCGAACTTAGTTAGGGGTGAGTTACTATATTGAGATGATGTAGTGATTGACTTTTATTATTATTATGAAATTCGATCCTCTTTGCACTTATTACATGATCTAAAACAGACACAAGTGCACTTAATAATATGTTATTATCATCAGCATGAACTGTTATTACCTTACAGAACGATCTTACGAGGAAACAAACAATAACATATTCACCATCTTTCCAGGGCATCACGTCTCACTCCGCAGCGGTCTTCTATGTCTACTAGGCATGCTCGTCTTCATAGTAGTAGAGAAACTATTCGCCACCACCGAGGAAGACAAAGAGGATGAAACAGAAGAATACGACCTCATCAAACACAACGGTTCAGTCAAACAGATAGAGATAGAAGAAATAGAGAAGTTGTTAGAGCGAGAGAAGAAGAACAGGGGCCAAGGGGAGAAGGAACCGCTTTGTGGGAACGGTGTGACGGCGAAACAGCTGTATGACTCGTGTGTGTTCAATAATAATACTAAGGGTGAGCATCACATTCATTTTTAACCCCCGACGCAAAAAGAGTGGTGTTATAAGTTTGACGTGACTGTGTGTGTGTGTGTATCTGTCTGTCTGTGGCATCATAGCTCCCGAACGGATGAACCGATTTTAATTTAGTTTTTTTTTGTATTAAAGGGGACTTACGTGCGAGTGTTCTTAGATATGTTTGATGAAAATCGGTTGACCCGTTATGGGGGTTTGAAAGTAATTGTGTTGGGGGTTTATTTTTATTTTTAATTTAATGTTTTTATCATCATATATGTCCCCACCGAGGGGTTTCACATTTGTCATCAACTTATATAATGTCCCCACTGGGGGGCTGTAACTTACCCTGAAGTGATCAGGTCTTAGTAAATCACGCTGGCTAAGTGCGGGATAGGTCACACAACATTTGAATCGAGGTGTGTGCAGGTTTCCTCATGATGTTTCCTTCACCGTAAGAGCGTTGAATAAACGTACATATGCATTCGAAAATACATTGTACGTGGCGTGGATTGAACTATACATCTTCGAATGGAAGTCAGAGGAACCACTACGATATTGACAGTATTTTTCTCCTGAAATTGGTCTAGTTTCGGAGCCTATTCAATACAAACAAAATATTTCATTTGTGCCTATTAAAAAAATACAATATTTCTTTATTCTCGCAGGCGAAGGTGGGTGCTGTAACAGCATGTCGGTGGGTAACGGGTCGGTGCGCTGCAAGACCAACCGGTGGATGGGGCGCTGCCTGCTGCGGGAGGCGCGGGAGAAGGCGCTCAAAGCCACCAAGGAGAAGAGCGAAAAGAAGAATGTGAGTTGAGACATTTTATGAGTAGGTGTAGTAGTTGGCAGTGCCTTCCTGACATTGTAAAGTAACCTTTAGGCTAGGGTATGCTGAGAGGCAGGCGACGCATGTCCACGCTGGGCAGAGCAGAGCAGATTTGGTAAAGTATGGAACGTCATTGAACTACGTACGCTACTCTGCGGCGCAGGCACGTGCGACGCAGACATGTGTCTGTCCTGCGCTATCTAATGACGTTCATGCTTTACAAAATCTGCTCTGCTCTGCCCTGTGCGTCGCCTGCGTCTCAGCATACGCCTAGACTTACTGTCACTAACTTGTTTAACTCCGTTTAAAATTTGAACTAAATAACCAGTAACTACTCACTGTACAGTCAGCGTTAGATAAAAAGTACCCCTTGGTAATGCTCACTTTAGTATTGCCTACCAAGGAAACATTTTATCTGAGGCTGTCTGTAGTACTCATCAGTGAGAGAGAAGCCTGCCCTGCAGTGAGATGTCACAGTTTACAGAAAAAGTCACAGTTGTCCTCTGAGTTGTGAAAATCAGTAAAACTAATAATGATTGATCTATATGTTAACTATCTTCTTGTTTGTTCAGGTGGCAGGATATTTGAACCTGATGGCGAACTCTATCGACAACTTCACGCACGGGCTGGCGGTCGGCGGGTCCTTCCTGGTCGGGTTCAGGGTCGGCGTGCTCACCACCTTCGCTATACTCGGTAATACATACATTACATATACATACTATATATATATATATATATATATATATTGATACTAGCTGCGCCCCGCGGTTTCACACGCGTAGTTCCCGTTCCCGTAGGAATTTCGGTATGAAAAATAGATGTTGGCCGATTCTCAGACCTACTGAATATGCTCACAAAATTTCATGCGAATCGGTCAAGCTGTTTCGGAGGAGTATGACAACGAAAACTGTAACGTTCGATTGCCGATGCACGACTGATCGACTCAATATCTGTCGTCATAATATTAATGAATTAATGATAATATTGTGTTACAGTACACGAAATCCCTCACGAGGTGGGCGACTTCGCTATCCTACTGCGGAGCGGGTTCTCACGGTGGGAAGCAGCTAAGGCACAGTTGGTGAGTTTCAATACTATATTTTTATAAAGATGTAATTCCGTAAAGCTTTTTACAAATCACTACGCTTGTATAATGGATGTTGGTGATCCCAAACTCGAGTAATATTTGAATCACGGCAAACAAAGCAACTCTCAACCCAGGTATTGCAGTCGGGACCTCAAGCTTGGCAATATGTACAATGTCAATGTACATATATTAACCTAACATTGTGTGTTGCAGGCGACGGCATCAGCTGGTCTGATCGGCGCCATGACAGCTGTTATATTTAGTGGGGCGAGGAATGCTATAGGTAATTATTATTATGAAATTCGATCCTCTTTGCACTTATTACATGATCTCAATCAGACACGAGTGTACTTAATGAGTTTGGACGGGTCAGATTTTTACTTGTATCTAGGGGATCAGAAACTAGGCACATATACAGACAGAACAAGATAAAAAAAACAAAATCATTTATTCAGTTAACTCTAAGAAGCACTGAAGAATGTCGAATGTCAATCTACCTCATAAAAACCAGCCCAGAAAAATCGGCAAGAAATTCGGGCTGGTATTTTTTCAATAAAATATAAGTATACCTATTACAAAATGAACTTAAGCAATAATAACTAATACTTTACTTTTCACCCCTTACAGAAGCAAAAACCTCCTGGATAGTCCCGTTCACCGCCGGCGGGTTCCTGCACATAGCGCTAGTGGTAGTGCTCCCGGACCTACTGCGCGAACAACAGCGGCTGCACTCGCTGCAGCACCTGGCCGCGCTCGCCGCCGGCATCGCCACTATGGCCGCTATGACTTATTACTTTGAATAGATGCTGGATATTGTGTAATAGATGAGTGTGGTCTATCCAGATATTATTGGGCCAGCTAAGAGCTAGCTTCTTAGCTAGCCCAAATGCTCTAGCCAATATTTTAAAGTACTATAATAAATGACAGATTTGATTGGGCTATTTAAGGGCACTTGTCAATGATTCATGCTCTATTAAATGAACGGTATTTGTTGGAAATTAAATGGATTTACAAGCTTGTAAACCGCAAACTGCATTTTGCGGTTGCATTTTAGCAAAAAATGCATTTCATTTTAAAGTACTACTTTATCGGAAACAACACGTTAAAATATATGTAATGTGAGAAAGAAAGAAATGCTGATAATTTCAAAACTTTCGTTTTTGTTTGTTTAATTTCTCAACCGATCCATTAAGATCTTGGCTTAAGTGTTTCTTTAGAATTATCTATCTGGATAGATCTCACTGTTAGTCAGTTAGATTGATGTAGTGCTTACTTAGAGCAAAAATAAGACGAAATATACAAAGTTCAATTACTTATTTAGAAAAAATAAACAGTAAATCTAGCGAATAAAATTATCGCGAAATCGCGCGACTAACGCAACCAAAACGCGATATCGCGCGACTACAATTCAATTCGTATTGTAGAGAACGCAAAATCGCACTATAGACGCTAGAACGCTCAATTGTAAGACCAAAAGTAGTAATTAGCGATCTAGTCACCTGTGTGTTCTGTGCCGGTGACAGCGTCGCTGTAATCACATCTTTTGGTTGTCAGTTTATTGAAAATGTATCCAAATGACATTATAGTCAACATGACAATAGAAGCTTCGAATTTTGGCCGCCGGCACAGAAAACTTGGTGACTCTATAAAGTACTCCATTTCGTCTTTAAATTGCTCAAAAATGTAACACAATGTCGTCAACTAAAAACAAATGTTCATTCAAGAATGAACGTGTTAAAAAGTATTATTTTTCGAATTGATTTTAGACTGTGCATATTAATTAATTTTAGTTTTTAAGGTATAATTTACAAAAGAAATAAATGAAGTTGATAGAAACTTTGTAGTTTGATACTACAAGAAAGGAGTTACAATTTCAGCTGTTGAGCTGAGAATAGCACATTTGGCTAAAATACGTGGTTTATTTTAATAACTTCTAAAGGGTGTGCGATAATTGAAAATTTGTCAAATGACGTTGATTTTAAAATTATCTTTTGCCCACGTAGATAACATAACATTATTAGAAAAAATAACAAAAAATTAAATATGTTCTATAATTTGTACTAAAAATCAAGTTTTTAATAAATAAAATGTTGGAATACCGACAAAAAATTGCCTTTAGTTAGTATATATGATACAACCTAAACAATATTATATTCATAATATGTATAATCATCACATCACACATATACAAAATAGATAAGAACTTAAAAATAAAAAATAACTACCAAGCAAAAAATAGCTGAAATATCGAATAACTTAATTTCTACTAAAATATCAATTTCAATAATTATACCACCCAGTGACAAAACATCACAAAAAAAATACAAAATGTACTTCCAATAAATAATGAAATATGTATTTTATTTTTGTTAATACTGAAATAAGAAGCGCTCCTTAATCGATCATAAAAGGCTTTTGTTCGAAAAACACATTACATAAAATACATAATATTTATACATATAGGTATTTAATACATTAATATACACACATCAAAAGTGTCTAGGGATCAACATATATTTTTGCAATAACTTTTCTCCTGATTGATATTAATTAAAATTTTCTTTAAGGATTCATCAAATAAAGTGTTTTCGTTTGTCACAGTAACGATAAACCAAGTCACCTTTGCATTAATAAAGAAATTTGCCATTTTCCTAATAAAGGGATTTTTGACATTTGAACCACTAACATTAAAGTTCGAAAAAAAGACTGAAATAACAGTTTTCTTTAAAATTTTATTGGGTAACTTAAACAATTAATAATCCGTGTTTCTACCGCGAACACTAACAACACAAGAACATCGGTTTGGCATACTCAAAATGAGTTCATCCAAATCACGCTGTGGAATGGCCGCCCATGTTCGTTGCAACAACAAAAAAAGGTCTTCTTGCGACTGGATACCCTCCATATTCGGCAGAGCTCTTCTCTGTAGCATATCCCATGCATGCTCAATCGGGTTCAAGTCTGGCGACTGAGCAGGCCAGGGCAGGACATTGATGTTAGCTGCGGCGAGAGTCTGTCTTACAACTCTTGCGGTGTGCGGTCGTGCATTATCATGCATTAACTGAAATAAGGGACCGATTTGCACTTGTAGAGGAACGATGACGTCTGATACAATCGTCTCAGCATAAATTTGAGCGTTGAGGTTGCCTCTGATCCAAATCAACTCAGTTCTTCCGCCGATCCAAATACCCGCCCATACCATGATGGTTCCACCACTATAAGGATGGACTTCCTGGCAGGATTTTAATCGCTGTTGGCGTCCAGGGGTTCTCCAGTGTCGTATACGTCTTGTATCCGGTCTCATACCAAAACGAGACTCATCAGAAAAGCACACGAAACGCCATTGTTCTTCTGCCCAATTTCTGTGTTCAAGAGCCCATTGATATCGAATCCTACGATTGTGCATTGCTATAGGTGGTACCCGTAGCGGTCTTCGGGAATGAAGGTTCACTTCATGCAAGCGGTTTCTGACTGTTTGGTCGCTAATTAAGTTCCCTGAAGAGTGATGAAGCCGCACGGCTAACATCATGGCGGTTATTGTTGGAGCTCTTCGAGTTAAGATTTGAGTTGATTTGATTTGATAAGATTTGTCTCCGTGTGGTGCAGCGATACCGTCCTCCATGGCGCTCAGCCACGGTACCAGTGCTTCGGTAACGTGTCCAAAGTCGACTGATAACACTCTGACTTGTATTCAGAGCTAAAGCCACAGTACGTTGCCGGGAACCAGCTTCTATCATTCCCACGGCTCTGAGCATTTCTTCCCTGCTTAAATGACGTCGCCGCTCCATAATAACGTTGGTTTTAATCAGTAGTAGGGAAACAGTAGCACTAATAATGTCTTCAATGCGTTGTATGTTTTTATAGGGAAAATATTGACAGCTGATTTTCATCTTTTACTCGAATTTCATTCACAGTTCCTGATTCAAATTATGAAATGCACCAAAAAGGATCCATATAAATTTATAAAATCATAAATTTATTACAAAGCCACATCTCAATCTCAAGAAATCCGCATAAAAATGCTTGATCCCTAGACACTTTTGATGTGTGTACTTACATACATATAATAACCAGCAGTTTTCTTAAACCGCCTCTTGAACAAGCAATATTTAATCATTTACTTAGTGATACATAAAGCCGTGTTAAAAACAAATACTCCTACAATAATTTAATAAGATATTATGTTATCTTAATACTTTAGTCAAATACGAGTAGTTATGGTACAAATAATAATTTACTACACTTATTTACAGATAAAATAACCGTGTTTTTAGATTTAAGTAATAATAGTCCCCTCTTGTTGATAAGTAAAGGTGCTCCTTTACCGGGAGCATTCGCGTGTAATGTAACATTACAGATTATTCTTTGAGCATTACATTACAATAATACCTCCCGGACTAACGAGCATTAGCGTGTAATAATTACAATGAATAAATTACAAGGTGCGCATTGTAATGCTCGGTTCTCCTCCTTCACTGATGTAATGCTCAAATCTGTAACGTTACATTACACGCGAATGCTCCCGGTGAAGGAGCACCTTAAGGATTAACGAAGGTATAGTCAATTCACGTTGCCTCTCTTTCATACATGTGTTATTTTTCTTAAGAATGAAAGAGAAAAAAACCTGGTTTAACTATTCCCTTGTTGTTCACAGTTTATTAATAAGAGGGATAGAGTTCCATTTTTAATTTAGCGCCTAAGGAGTGTAGAGGGGTGAAGTCCTATATTTTTTGTGTATAAAAATTATGAAATAAAGATGGTGCCACAGTCGTCTTTGAAGGCTAAATTTAATCAACTTGTAATATATCATGCATTTCATTAACATAATTATTTGATATTGTAAATGTATAATATCATCAGTGAAAGGCATTTTGCCCTATAGTGGGATATTACAGGCCGATATTTTACCTGTATTTTTGTTAATATATCATGTTGTTTTCTTTTTATATACACCAATATACCCTAATATTACATTTTCATATAATATTTTACATATTAGGGTTATTTTAAGTTGTTTTTTCATTAATTTTGTTTTATTACGAAAACGCTACAAAGCGTTATGTAGCCATTAAAATGTGATAACTAACGCCATTTATAAGTATTTCTTTAAATCACGGAATTGTATATTTTAAGAAAATATGTTAGAAAAATAAATGTATCATATTAAATTTGCTGGTTTTTTATTTTTAAGTTTATGCTCTTGGTTTGGCTTAAAACACCTTTATTTTCTAGTCATTAGAAAATAATAGGTAAGTATGTCCCTTGTGTAAATTGTCTCCATCTGTCCCCTATATGAAATGTCCTCATAAGAAATTGGTACCTACGTCCCCTGTTAACAAAGTCCCCGTTAACACCATTTGAAATAAGCTTCACATTACAGTAATTGACCCCAAAGTTCGTAACTTCTAGAGTATCAGAAACTACGCACACACTCATTCACATACACACCCAGACCGAGAAGAACGTGTGGTTCACACACCCCGAAAAGATAAAAAGATTTTGTTAGAAATAAAACATCAAACTGTAATGTACAGAGTTTATTCTCAATAATACAAATAGATTTTTATTTTACACACTACAATACACTTTTAAAAGACTTATTTAAAAAAGGGAGTCCAAATTTGATCTAATAATACATAAAACGACTTTTAGATACACATAAGTTTTATACTATTTTAAACAATTGGACTTTTTTAGTACATTTCTATTTTTTTTAAATACAAAATCAAAAGGTTTTTCGTAAAGAAAAATATAGTTTTATCTGTGACATATATCGAGGTTAACCAAAGATATATCAATGTTATAAAACGGTATTTCGCGCTTTTCCAAGTTCAATAGCTTCACGCAGAGACCGAGACCGAAAGCAGTTTTTTAAGGAGAGCAACAATCTCTTCTGTGCCGGAAGCAAAAATCGGAAGCTACTATTGTCATTTTGATTCTAATGTCATTTGGATACATTTTCAATAAACTGACAACCAAAAGATGCGATTACAGCGACGCTGTCACCGGCACAGAAATGATTGTGACTATTGTATATTCTTCTGACTTATTATTATTTCCGTGAAAATTGTCTTCAATGGTCCCATTACTCGATGTTTTTTAGAATATAAAGTATATTCAACGGACCAACAAAATTTATTTCGGATAGTTGCCTTTAAAAAGTAGTTTAATTTAAAATATATTATCTTTTCAATATCAAAGATAGTATTGCCAACAAATACACATCCAGAAAAGCTTTAACTTAGCAAAGAATAATAATATTTAATTTTATGACACATTACACAAAAAATAATGTAATAATTTACATTATTTTCTAGTTTATAACGACAAGAAAATATTCTTTCTATAAGAAACATTCTCCATATTATAAACTAACTTAATTATAAAGAGTAACAATCAATTCGTACTTATAATTTGTATAGTCCGATTGCAGAAAGTTGTAATCTTCGTACACTATCTGTCCTTATCGCACACCGAACATTTCTATAGCTGTTTCATTCGCACGAAAGTCTACCAACTACGCGAGCGGACTATACTGTTTTAATTTTAAAATCGTTAATCAAACAGATCTTAAATGCTTATACAAGCATAAATATGTATAATTACAATTAAGTGCTGAAAAAAATAAATTTACATAACGTAAACCTTTTCAACACGCTTCATACAGAATACTTCTTTTGTTTTGGGGCAAATGATGGAGCCGTGTTCTTTCATCATTTCTTTCAGGGCCTGAAAAAATAATACGTAGTTTTAAAATTACTGTGGCAATTAGTAGTTTTATCGAGTTTATTTTTAATGGACTTGGAATAAATTGGAAATAGGTCGACATGGTTTAAAAAAATCCTCTCCCCCCCAACAAAAACACGTGCTAAATTTCAGCTCTCTACGACCAGTAGTTTCGGCTGTGCGTTGTCTGGCAGTCAGTACATCACTCAGTAACGGAAGAGTTTTATACAGGGTACACAAATAGAACGGTCAGTGGGGGAAGTATAAAACTATAAGAGATACAAAGATCTGTTCTTAAGAACCATGTCATCGATTTTAGTAAAAATAAAAACGGCATTCATAGATTTAGAAAAAAACGATTACTCCCTCCGGGAATCTACACCCTGTACTTATATAATATAAGATTGTATACCTTCTCGCCATAGACCTGTCCGTTGGGGAGCACCATGGGGTGGTTGTGCTCGTTGAGCGGCAGGTTGGAGAGGCGGCACACGAGGCGCGAGTGCGAGCAGTGCGCGTGCGGCAGGCGCCGCGCCAGCGCGTTCAGCGGCGGCTGGCACGACGGGCAGCGGGACACCTTCGTCGCCTCCACGTAGCATTGCCTGGGGGGGGGTGTGGTCTAAGTCAGCTAAATACAGGCTAAAATGTGCCTTAGGGCCTATTTCACCATCTTCAAGTAACGTTCCGAGTACTTACTCACATGTTTTGTCTTTGTCACTTGACATAAAGTAAGAAAGAGACAAAACTTGGTGAGTAACTTTATTTGAATATCGTGAAATAGCCTCTAAGTGTGTCAACAATCTGTGCCGAAGTTACGCGAATGAAGTTCGGCTTAATTACGGCTATTTCAACGCCCCTGGGAGTTTATGCACAACAGTTTTTTATTTGGTAAGCTCAGCATTTATGGTGTGTCATATCAGAAAAATGCGTCTGTGTGCCTAGAGCGAGTTTTATTTTCGTAAAGTTAACTTTACGATAACGCAGATTTGTATGGGATCGAATCAGCGGCATCTTCTGGCGGCGTGTTCGATCCCATACAAATCTGCGTAAAGTTAACTTTTGTACTTAGATGTGTGTGTGTGTGTGTGTCTGTATACACTGAGCACTATGGTGTATCATATCAACTGAATAAAACGTCAGAACGTCAAATCAAGTGTGTGTGTGTGTGTGTGTGTGTGTGTGTGTGTGTGTATACGTACGGAGTATTCAAGGCGTGCAGGCCGAGCTGCAGCGCGGCGGGCAGCGCGGCGAGCGGCGCGGGGTGCAGCAGGCGGCCGTGCTCCGCGCGGAACTGGCGCTCCAGGGCCTCCCACCGGGACAACACCAGCAGCGAGCGGTACGGCTCCACCGCTGGGAACGGGGTTGGGCCAATGAGGAAGAAGGTCGACAAATGTATTAGTCGTTGACATGTTAGGACTGGTGAAGACCAATCCTCTAACTAAAACATTGCAAACAAACTCGCTAGACTTCTCTAGCGACGCGACGGCTAAACTGCTGAGTCATGAGCACAGACGTAATGTAATCATCTAATTTCGACCAAATTCGATAAACAGTAATCTCGACTAAATTGATTGATTGACAATGATTAACAATCCTCTTGACAGTAACAGTAACAACTAAATAAATCTCTGATCCAATATGTTTCTCGACTCTTTGAAATAATTTAGCCGAATTTGGTCGAAACATTTGAAGTAATTATGTAAACTATTTGGACCAAACTCAACTAAATTAAGTCATCATCAAACACCATTTAAAATCAAATAACTAATTCAACCAAATCACAAAATTACCATATCTGTCACTTACTGGTATCCTTAGGGAAGGCGAGCATACCCATACAGTGCTGTATGTCCTCCAGTTGCCCCTCCTCGTAGGTAGAGAAGTGCTTCTTGGCGTAACGCACCGCTTCTAGGCGCTTGTCTTCGCGGACTAGCTCGATGAATTCCTGGTAAATATGGTATTTATTATTATTGTATATTGTTTTATTTTAAATATGGTATTTGAATCAAATATATAAAGCATCAATTCGTGATGTGGAAAAGGTCTATTGTGATTTAAACTTTAACTAAAACCAGCAGATAAGTTTTAATATCAATGATCAAAATACACGACATTGTCGTGTCGAGATGCTTTTGAAATTTTCACCAGGTAACACATTTTCCGTAGCCACTTTTTTTTAACTATAATTTTATTAGTTATATTTTCAATGATTGCGACATAGATATCTTTCATGATTCGTTTCCCACATACAAAAACAAAGTAATTAGCTTGTTTCAGACTAAATAACCTTTTTTTATTTTTTAATATAATTTTTATTAGTTTTTAAGTGTATTTAATTTTAATTGTATTACGTCTTTTATTTGTAAATGTTGTGCACAACTATTATTGGGATACATATTAGAACTGTATTTTTTTTTTTGTAATTCTGTAAACGTTAAATAAGTTATCCTATATAATAAATAAATAAATGTGGTTAAAATCATACCATGTTGTATTCTTAAACTAGAGATACTGTTTGAGATCTATGTAGTATCTTATCTAGAGTTAGTCTGAATTGAATGATTATTACTACTGTAACAAACTAGTGCTATACCTGTATCCTAATCTTGAACTCCATGGTGGAGTTGAGCTTGCGCAGCTTGGACTTGTTGTCGGCGCACCACTGCAGGCAGCGCGCCGTGCGCCGCGCGCGCAGCTCCGCCTCCACCTCCGCCGCGCACGTATAGATGTCTGCGGGGGGACACGCCATTGAAACACTTTGAGTAGACACTCTCTACAATATATTATACTAGCGGCGCCCCGCATTTTCACCCGCATAGTTCCCGTTCCCGTAAGAATATGGCGATAAAATCATGCTAAAAACCTTCACACTGAATCACTCTATCTACCGCATCAAAATCCGTTGCGTAATTTTAAAGATCTAAGCATACCAGTGGCGAGGGGTGAAATTTTCAGAAAGGGAAGACGATCCAAAAAAAAAAACGACACTTACTTAATTTTGGATGAGACTGATGACAAACTTTTTTCCGTGACTTTACTCAAGAAATATGTTTCTTGCTGATCTATGTTAATTTTAACACAAAAGTTACTGTGTATTATATTGACCATTTGCTATGTAAAAAGCCCATCAAAATCGGTTCAGCTGTATTGTTATTTGTTGGTTACATAAAGATAAACACACAAATTCCAATGGATTTATATACTTTTGAATCTAAAATAACAAACGAAGGAAACAAAACACTTTATGCTATATACCCCGTTATCATTTAAATATAATAAAGAAATTAAAAAAATTAAACCGGAGACAGATCTCATAAAATTATACAATTAGGTAATTTGTATACTTTCTGAAGTTGCTGCCTCCTTTATTTAACTGAACTAAATATTAATAACTAATTTAACTCACTTCTACCTATGGGTGGCACTGGAGGACCTCCAGTGCCACATAACCACATATACAATAAATGAAATATGTTTCATTTATTAGTTTTAATTCTGCCTCTTTACTTACTTTATTTTTTAAATAAATTATATTTCACTACATTTTAATTCATTCATATTTTTATGTGTCTAATAGTTATAATGTAATTTAAATTTAAACTAAAAAATGCAACTAAAAATATGTTGCAATCATCATAATTATGCATGCAATTTGGTATTAAAAGTTCAGTTGTACAAGTTGAACCTATTTCAATAGACTAACATATTCAATTTAAAAAAACTGTGCAGTTTTAAGAACAATACGAGTATACTTTCATACAGGAGTTGAAATCAATCTAAAAAGATTATATTATTACTTATCAAGAAATCACCCTACTTTCAAGTAGTATTTTAAGTCCAATTTACTAAATAAATTATTCTCACCTAGCAGGTTATCCAATAAGCAACAATTGCTCAATATGCAATAAACTTTTGTTTTGTTTTATTTTAACTTTCACACTTCACAACACGAAAACCAATAATATCGAATTTAGGTATTTAACTCACTAATTATATCAAATTTATAATTGAGGTATACGTAATAATAACTTTCTATATATAAATACTACATAAAACAATAAGTCACGTAAATAAAATTATCATGTAAAATCGTAAAAATCAACAAAACAAAAACAAACTGATATTTTCAACGCGCGAAAACTTAAATGGCATGACATGCATGACACTTGACATTCGCGAATACGCTTTGCAAAACGTCAACAGCCGTGTTCTCTTTCTCTCTCTTTCTCTGGTCTGATCCTTGGCTGGCACAGAATAATTAAAAAAAAAAATAAAAAATAAAAAGACGTTTATTGTCAAAAAAAAAAAAAGAAATACAAGAGGAAATTATAAATACTTAAAATTATAATTTTGACAACAGGTGGTCAGCTCAGCTGTAGCTGTACCAGTACAGGGTACTGGACAGCGCTGGTTTTCAGCTGCCACCTTCTCCCTAAGTAAAAAGGCGGGAGTTGTAGTAGACATTTTTTTTTTCCGCCGCGCCACTCCAAACATTGAATTTCTACATTACTAACAAAAAAAACTATATAAATAAAAAAAAAATAAAAAAAAATTGAAAAATGTTTAACATAGGTAGGTACCAAAATCATACTAAAACACAATTAACATAGATAATATTTTTCTCTGATAAAATGTGTAGAAGGTGGGTGCGTATGTGTGTGTGTGTGTGTGTGTGTGTGTGTGTGTGTGTGTGTGAGAGAGAGAGAGAAGGGTGTGTGTATGTATATGTGCATGTATGTGTATAAAAGTGTTAAATAAATAAACCATGGCTCAATAGGGGGATTGTTGTTTCACAAAAAATAATCTCTAAGGTTTAATGTTTTTTGGTAAGCATGCTTAAGATTCTCCGCAGCCACTTGTCGTCTGAGCAAAGCCTTCGTGTATTTAACTTTAAAACTGTAGGTGCTTATTTTGTTTCTCATCGGTGGCGGAAGGTTATTCCATATTTTGGCTGCGGTAAACTTGAAGCATCCTTTATAACGTGACGATTTGTGAAATGGTATCTTCAGTAAATTTTGCATCCTAGATCGTTGTATTTTAAAAGATGAGTGTGAGGTCCAGATGATCTTCTCGAAAAGATATTCGGGTTTTTTATTCCAGATCACTTTATGAACCAGACAGGCATAATGTAGGTGTCTTCGAGCATTCATATTGAGAATTCCTTTTTCATTCAGATAAGGAGTTATGTAAGCCCTCCTAGGCACATTGAAACAATAACGAACACAAGCGTTTTGCACTCTCTGAATTGATCTCTCTGTATTGCTATTTAATCTTGGACCATAAACCGAACTACAATAGTTAAACTGTGAAAGAACTAATAGGTCTGTCAAAAGAAGTCGTAACTCTAATTTTATGTAAGATCTAATTTTATATAATGCTTTTAACCTAAAAAATGCGTTTCGAATTTTGGTGTTAACATGTTCTGTGTATTTCTGTTCCCCATCTATAATGACTCCCAAATTTCGTGCCGCTGTAACTTGTTCGAGAACGATATTATTAATTTTGATTTTGTCATTACACATTTGCACTCGTTTTATTTGAGATTTAGTACCTAGTGTCAATACCTGAGATTTTGTCGGGTTGAGGACAAGAGAATTTTTCTTTGACCAGTCTGTAATGCGGCTCAGATCATTATTTATTTTCGCGATAGCCTCTGCAGTGTTTTTACTATCAAATGAGTAGTAAAGCTGGGTATCATCTGCATATAGGTGATATTGGCAATGTTGAATATGAACCGGTAGGTCTGCTGTAAAAATTGCGAACAATATTGGACTGAGTAAGGAG
The DNA here is from genome assembly GCA_958496195.1 of Timandra comae. Classification (NCBI taxonomy): domain Eukaryota; kingdom Metazoa; phylum Arthropoda; class Insecta; order Lepidoptera; family Geometridae; genus Timandra; species Timandra comae. The sequence continues at coordinate 6,985,824 of OY292376.1, forward strand.
CCTTGTGGGACTCCTCGCTGCATAGTTTTAATTGCCGATACATTCGTTTCTCCGTTTTGATTTTCAATACCAACATATTGTTCCCTGTCTAATAAAAAAGTAGAAAACCACTGACAAGCATTGGCAGAGAATCCGTAGTATTGTAACTTGGCTAAAAGGAGTTTAGGAGACAAACAGTCAAATGCCCTCGAGTAATCTAACAGAACCATTATGCTACTCAAACCCTTGTCGGACGCTTCAGTTAGATCATCGGTTACATGAATAAGTGCAGTTTCAGTTCCGTGTCCCCTTCTAAAACCTGATTGAAGTTTCGGTATAATTCTCTTCATTTCCACATAGCTAAGCATTTGATTCAAGACTACTTTTTCTAAAATTTTTGACAAAACTGGAAGTATAGAGATGGGCCTTAAATCTTTTAGTTCATTAACAATATTTTTCTTGGGTATTGGTCGGACTAGAGCTCTTTTCCAACAAGATGGAAAAGTATTTGATGTTATCGAAAAGTTTACAATGTGGGTTACAATCGGAAGTGTCACATCTAACGTTAATTTTATCATTTCTATATTAATTCTATCATGTCCAGCAGCTTTAGTGGAAATATTGTTTATTATTTTAGATACATCAGTCTCATTAGTAGACGTTAGTTCGAAATAATCATGAGCATTATATTGATTTATACCAGAAGGCATCGTTTGCAAGTCTTCGTCTTTATAAGGGGGTAGGTCTAGGAAATGGTCATTGATCACATAATTAATAGTATCTAGTAGCAAGACGGTGGCCGAGTGTCTTATTTTTGGGCGTGAATTTGTGCGAATTTGTGTCAATGTGTGCGTGAATTTTGTATCGGAACGGTTCATTGTATGTAGTTGTGAATACGCTTTTGTATGGCGCTAGACCTGCAAGGGAAAACGTTTTACTCCAAGCGATTTTGAACCGTAACTCCTAGCATTTAATGATTATAATGATTTTGTTTCAGTATGAGGTAGTTAGATCGTTTCTTATACGATGAATAGGTATTACGCTATGCATTCTTTTCGTGAATTAATTATTATTTTAATTTGAGATTATTTAAAAACAGTTAGTTTTTTTAAAATATGTTATAAGTAAGTAGGTGTCGTTAATATTTAGTTGAAGTATGAGTGTTAGATAATTTAGAGTTTAGTAGTGTAAGTTGGTCTGTTTTCAAAAGGGAAGACGGTAGGAATCGTCTTGTATGGACCCCTCGCCACTGAAGCATACATAGGGACAGAGAAAGCCTTGTAATTTAGACTAGTACATTAGACACTAGCGGTCTTATTTGCGTTACATTTTAAGTCTGGTTTAACAAAACCTGGTAAGCATTTGACACCTTGTCAGACAAATCTGTCACTTTGACAGTAATTAAAATTGATTGCAAAACCTGGTTTAGTGCTAAACCAGACTAAAAATGCAACGCAAATAAGGCCGTAGTAGTTCTGTTGCCAGCGTTCAGTAAACGACCTATGTTTACTGAAGGCTAGCACCTTCAACACAATTTCCTATTAACAAATATATGTCAACATAAAATGTATAGATGTAAGTTAGTGTATAACCATTGCATGTATTTCCGTTGGTAGACCATAATAAATAAATAAACAAATAATTTATTTTGAAACATGCTGTATACTGAATTTGTATTCGTGAGTGTTTTGATGGTGCCAACTTTAGATAAACGGCTTTTACTAGTCTGACCAATACCGTATTTGATATAACAATATCCAAGGCCTGTGCTTAAGAACCCCATACCATAGTCAAACATCCCGAAAGACTGATTCTTCCATATAACAATGATTTTATTTATATTAAAAGGACTATGTAGTCTCTCATTATCGTTATAAGGCTGTCTTAATTCTAACTCACCCACAGACATGATTACGCCTAAAGCACTAATTTTGCTCTGGTTCAGTGGTCCCAACGCAGGTACTGTTAACTAATCACCACAATAATATTCTAACTACCATTACCACTCACCAACATTAGTAAGATCTCTGAGCTCCCTGGCGTCGGCCATCTTGTTAGCGGAGTCGTAGTACCCGTTCTTGAGGAAGTAGTCGACCAACATGCGGTCCAGACGGACTTTACGCCATTGGTTCAGTTGGGACTGTAACAAAATATAGTATTTGGCTAATTAATGAATTAATTGCTACTCAGAGGTGTAATGAGTTTGAATTTGCAGGATAAAATTACTGTATTTTATATTTCGGCGAACGACGGCGACTATAGTCACGACAAATAAGGTATCTAACACCTAATCAATTGTTCAATTCAAACAAAAGGTTCTGAGATTGGTGTGGTATACCAAACAAACTTCAAACAAATGAATGTCAAATCATTATCAGCCTACTTTACAAGCCAGTCTATAAAATAATCTAATCCAAAGCAATTTGGAGGATCTTTATCAAAGAATTAATTATAATGACCTTAGACTGTGGAGTAACGGGTTCAGCAAGTGTGATCGCCTGCTCCTTGAGATGTTCCAAGCGTTTCTTACACATGTTGGCTGCTTGTAGCTCTTCATTGATAGCCTCGGATGCTTTACGCTTCATTGCTGTTAGTTTTTCTACCTGCAATATAGATTTTAAAGAAAATGTAAATGTAGTAGTGATGAATTAAGTTTAGCTATTACCTGTGTTGTGTTGAACTAAATAAAGTAAGCTTGTGTAAGTGGTAGTTGTAGTAGTAGACCAAATGTTAGCCTTGCAAGAAATTCTACTTTACTAACATCTATCTTTTTCTGACTCAAATGAAAATGGTTTTATTAGAGCCAGAAAAAGTTATTCAAATTAAAAAAACACTTATTCAGTTTAGACCTCAAAGAAGCTCTTATGAAAGTCGCCTTATGAAGAAAGCCCTTACATAAAAAGACTGAATATTAACTCAAAATTATTACATATATAAGAATAAAATATTAAATCAATTTTATGGGGTTTTAAATTGTTACATTTTTCACAATGAAAAACTAGATAGGTATTACAGTTGAAAATCCAACTCACCATACCACCAAGCAATGAATCCATTTCTCCAGCAGTCACCGGCTTCTTAGCAGCGGTATCGACTTCAGTGGCTAGACCAGCAACATGCCTTGCTTCCACGTCCAGCACACGCTGAGCGTTACGGTAACGCTTGTTGAATATCTCGTATGGTACCTGTGTGAATTATTGTTTTGGTGGTTGTATGGTAGGAGTATTATTAATATAGTAGGAATATTAAATTATTAGAGTTTTATTTTTATTCCAACATTTAATGTCATTAAAAAAAGTGTTTTTAGTAATCTTTATATATGTGAACATTAGATGGATTTTAAGAATATTGCAGTGCCCAAACTGGGCTTCATTATTAAGTACTTTTTAACACCTCTACATATAACAGGAATAAATTATTTTTAATTGATTTAATCTGCTCATTGTTCCTCAATTTCTATCAAACAACTTTTTGATTTTGTTTATAAAAATAATGTGTTCTGTAATTCTAAGTTATTAAACATACTTTAAATAAATAAAGGGTACAAGTTTGAGTTCAAAAAGTAATAATAGTAAATGAGTGCCTTAAAAAATAATAGGTATAGTTGGTTTGTTTACTTTCTTCACCAAAATACTATAACTTAAAATTGTTCATATTCATTGTGTTTTACACTTTTTATTAAAAACAAACAATAATTCGATAAATATAATTAATCACCAACTTTGTTTACAATACGCACGCAGCCATTTTATTTACACAAATCTGTGAAAGGATAATCATGGATGGCCCTACATCTTGTGAAATAGTCGTACTTACTTTCAAAGTAGCATGTTCTAAGCATTTTATTTCGTTCACCTTGTCCTCCGATTCACTTAATCGATTCATGATTATATTTTTAATTATTTCGATTAATTTCTTCACTTGAGTCGTAATTTGAAGGGAAATCTAAAATGAAAACAAAACTCAGCTGATTGTCTGACTGACTGATCCACTGACTGTTGTACAAAGAAACGAAACAAACCACCAAAATAGTAGACTTTTTATGAAATCAGAGGTAAAAATATGTATGTTTTTTGAATTTTACAAATAAATATATAAAATTAAATGATTTTGCTATATAAAATAGACTTTTTCTTTCTTTCTTGATACTTTCTTACCTTCGAAATGAAATTAGTCACAGAGTAAAAAAATAGCTACTGCGCAAAAATTAAATAGAGTCACAGAGTAAAAAAAGTGATTAATATGATAGAGTTATAAACCACAGGTAATAAACTCTCACTAGCTGGGCCCCGACTTCGTTCGCGTTACTTATTCATATTATTATGCACTTCATATGTTTAATTTAAAATTTTCAAACCAATACTGTTAAATTTAATATTGTATAAGTACATAGTTTGTAAAATAACGGACAGTTGTAAAGCCTATTTCTTAAAGTATAAATTAATGACGTTGCCATGTTTGTATATTTACGAAGTTTCTGCATTTGTAAGAGCCAATTTAAATTTATTTGATAAGTTGAGCAGTAAACGTCATTGTCATAAAATTAAATGTATTTCTAATAGGTCTTCTCTGCTTAATAATAGTATTTTTCTGATGATTCCCCGTATATATAACCACTTGCCTACATACATATTACAAGAACAGAGCAGTGTTAAGTTCAAAAATAAACTTAAACATTTTCTAATGAGTAAGGCCTATTATAGTATTATTGATTATGTAAATGATAAATTCCCATGAATGTACCTTAAATTACCTTGTCTTTTTAGCGTTTGTTTTATTTTTGATTTTCTAAGATTGTTGTTATTTGTTTTGTTTATTAAGATTGTTTAAATTTTGTTACTTTTGTATTAATTAATATTGTTTAAGTTGCATACTTATGGATATAAATATTTATATAAGTACCTATAACATATTGCATGCCTCATGTAAGGTAGAATAAAGAGATTCTTAATTTAAGTATTAACTGTAACACCATATTGTAACCTTTATTCGCAATAAATACATTTGAATTTGAATTTGAATAATAACAAGTGATATTTACTGTCCTCTGAAATATATATAAATACCATATTTTACGAATTTTCTCCACAATTTCTCATGCAAACTTTGAACAATTATCCTTCGGGAAACGTATATGCAAAGTCAAATAGAAGTACCAAGTTTTGTCGTTAAGTTTCAAATAAATATTGTGTTTGATTAATATTATGTGTTGCTCTCATTGATCGCTTGCCATTTCAGTATTATTTTTCTTTCTAGATTGATCTCAGTATTCAGCGGATAGGGTAGGTACGGATTCATAATATTAATTCAAAATTCTTGTAAGATTTCATTAGAAATAATTCAATAGCTTCGGTGTGGTTACCTGCTTAGTAAATAACAGTTATAGGTACTTACTAGCTTTAACGTTAATTATCTGCATCCTGAGAGTTTATGCAAGTTAGTTCATCTTATAATATTGTTAAAAAAAAAACTGCCACTCAGTTGCCCAACCAATCGATCTTTTTGTTTTATAGACATTAAAAGTTGTGTGTTTTATCCAAAAATAAAAGAAATAATACAATATTGGTAGATATTATAAGAAATATTAAAGATGTAATGGAAAACGTTTTTATCTAATATCGCGTCTATACACGACACGTGTGTCTCTACCCTAACTTTAACATAAATTATTTCTTACTGGATTTACTTGCGGTGCTCATTATTAAAATATATTTTTTGATGGGGTTTGTATAGGTCCGAATTTGACTTTAAATATTTAATCAATTTATTTCTTTGGAATAGTATTTATTACCATAGACAAAAATATATTTTTCCACAGAGTACAGACAGCCACGTTGTAGCTTGAGCATAGACATTTTGTTTTCTTTTGCCGGCGCGTCACCGCGTCACTTTCGTTTCATTTCGTTACGCAAATCCGCCATTTTGTATGTAGCTGTGGCGGTGCTCCACGGTATACTTTCTCGGTTCAGTGATTACACCCACGAAAACTATAAAACTTTCTACAAATTGACTTTAAGAACTTATTGTGGACCTTTCTGACTTTACGTGTAATATTTTGATCTTCAATAACTTGTGCATTCGTGATTTGTGAGTGTCCTATAATTGGAGCGCGTGGTTGGAGCTTCTTTGTTGTTGAATTTGGCAAAAATAAGGTAAGATAGTTGATAATATTGGAAAAATATGTAGAATAAGTGCTGATGAAGTGTTAGACGGCTGTTATGTAGGTGAATTTGTGCTGAAGAGGTGGTTATGTCGAAATAATTAGTAGCGTCAGTGGCGCGAGTGAATCGGCGCGGTGATAGCCAGGCGGCATCGGCAGGAGGCGCGCGGCCCGGCCACAGCAGGCGGCCGACGACATTACTCTCGCGCGACGCCGACGCGTCACCTCAGAAACGTGTTACTAGTGAATTGAAGATTCTAGAAAGCTTTACGAGTTAAATATTCAGTACTTTTTTGCAAAATTATAAAAACGTGATTCAGTGCACCCAGTGGCATTGGGATACCTTTGGAAGCTGTGGATTTATTACATGTGATTCACTTGTTCCACACCAGACTTAAGTAGGTAAGAAGGCTGACTAAAATCACGAATAAAACTTTAATGAAAATATTAGTGATTGATGACTTGTTAAAAATTTCAAGTATATTTTCTCCAAAACTTCTCATAAAGTCAAGCACTTAAACTTATTTGGTTATTGATTTTAAGTCCTTAAACTTTATCAAAGTTTGTATTAAGTATTCGGAGTGTGTTTGAGTTTAACACTTTCACAGCGGATCACGACCTCAGCTCGGCATTCATATTTTTCTCTAACGCGCGAATCACGAGTAGCACTCGTGACCGCCTTTCAAATGTTTATTAGAAAATCACGACGTCTTGTCGTGATCCGCCTTGTACACGTTTGTAGCTTAGTTCATAAGCTACACACACATATACAATGTTTGTATGTAGTAAGAACGCGATAGCTACAGTTCGCGATCGCCCGCGCCCACTCAGTCGACCGCCGGCGAGAGTACGGAGCGAGTGTGACTGTTTTTGTCTGTATGACTTTTTTTTTTTTATAAAAAATGACCATGTTTACTTTACTCGTATTAAATTATTTTATATACTATAATTTTTTTTTATTTATTATCCATAAAATATAAAAGTATATCTTTTAAACACAAAAAGAATTATCCATATACCCCTATCCGTTATTTTTCTATGATGTTCACAATTATGCAGAAATACGCCCGCGTACCGTATCAAGCGGCGCTCTAAACGCTCCGCTGTGAAAGTGTTAATTTTCAAAGTTGTAAAAGTTAAACAAAAAGTTGAATTACATTTCAAAATTTCACCTCATAAGTCTTATTGTTTACGCACCTATTTTTGTTGTACTGTTCTCTTTCAGTTGTGTTTAAATTCTTAACAATTACAAAAGAAAAAGTTTTGGAAATTAACATTCAAACTTATGTATTGAAATTCTTGTGTATTTGTTGGGTTTCTCTATGAGCATTCATAATGAATTTTGGGTCAGTATCAAATGTTTAAAGTAAATAATACTTACTTCTATTATTAGGTAAAAAAGTTTTCTGTAGGTTTCAATTCATTACAATCACAAATCAATACTCATACAGAATGTATCCGAGTGGTTCGCATTAATCTGTACTGGTCTCAGATTAATGGTTAATTCAGCTCTTGTGCTCAATTAACCATTATTGGTTTAATATTAATTTGTACTGTTTAACTAAATCCTCAAATATTGCAAATATAACACTTTAGCATTATATCGCAAAGTTTCTTGGGGTATTAGCAAGAGTACGATTTGGTTGGTGAAATTGACTTGAAAAGTTACCGCTGAACACTGTCTCTTTACCCTACATACACAGGAGATGATGAAAAAGATAATTGATACATAATATACAGTTTAGTTACCTACACAAGGCTTATGTACATTGTAAACAAACTAGATAGATATATTATAATGTAATTTCTTATACCTAAGTCTCTCCAATTACATGTCTTTCATGTATAGACTTAGGTTTCTGATGTACTGTATTTTTTATATCAATTTTATTTATTTATTAGCAGTTTTTGCAAGATCTAATCTCAGGAATAGTACCTACCTGTATTATTAATATATTATAACTAGCAGCGCCCTGCGGTTTCACCCGCGTAGTTCCTGATCCCGTGGAAATTTCGGGATAAAACATAGCCTATGTCTTTTTCCGAACCATAACCTACTCCTGTACCAAATTTCAAGTCATCAGTTCAGTAGTTTAGCCGTGAAAAGGTAACAGACAGACAGAGTTACTTTCGCATTTATAATATTAGTTAAGATTTAATTATTAGCCCATTCACTGAGAAAGTCTTTAATAATAATGCGGCTGAAACAGTAATACAGCTTAAATGAGGCAGCTTATAAATAAATATTAATGAAATAAATAAAGTCATTAGTGACTAATTCACTAACATCTAAGCAGTCATAATGGGTACCATAAAAAATCATTAACAAAGTTAGCATTGATTACAATTCGTGCAATGAAGCAATCACTAATATTTCCCGCCTTTTGTCTCTCCGACAATGACAGTACAAAATGGCGTACACGTTTTTATGATCACCGAACCGTTATGTTCAAGTTTTCCCATACGGCGGCGTACATTTATAAATCATTGAAATTATACCGGTCTGCACTATTTGTATAGATAGATTTGATTGTTTGTTTCTACATTATCAGCGAGTAACATAGGCTATATTTTATCCCCATAATAGCTGTGCCCCGCATAGTTCCCGATCACGTGAGAATTTTGGGATAAAACATATCCTATGTCCTTCCCAGGACCATAAACAACTTCTGTACAAAATTTCAAGTCAATCGGTTCAGTAGCTTAGCCGTGAAAAGGTAACAGACAGAGTTACTTTCGCATTAATAATATTAGTAAGGATTCTCACTTTAACGCTGCTATTTCTAAGTAAATAGACGGACCAACTTGACTTGCTCATATCCGTTACAGTGTGCACATGTGTTTATGTATTCGTCACACACCCACACATTCAAGTTATAACGACTAACGCGTTTGGCGACCATTGACAATTAATTGCTTAGGAGACTAGTCATGAGGATAAACTAATGTTAAAACTGTTTAACTTGGACATTTTTGTATGAAATTACATTGGTTTTTTATTTATGTACATAGTTGTTATATTTATCGTACTAATTAGGTGTATGTTTAGGAAAATGAGTAAGCTTTTAAGGATAATTTTGTTAATTATTGCTAAGTAAGCTTGGCGTGATAATTCCGGTACCGATTGGGTTTAATTATGTAGCCAACTTCTTTTCCCAAACTCTTATTTCATCTGTACCAAATTTCATCTAAATCTTGTGTCTAAATCAATGGTGCAGCCATGAAAGCGTAACAGAGTTGCTTTCGCATTTACAATATCAATTCGGATACTCGTAATTTGTTGTTATTTTATCATTAATTTACTTTCGCAATAAAATAAATATAAAATGAGCACGTGGTAACCCTAATAAGTTGGTTAGTGTGCGATGTCCCGATCGGCATTCGATAAAGTTCCTTTTATACACACGCTCTGGCGCAATCAACGCTCTGACTCGGCTTTTGTTCCACTCCACGAGGCCGTGGAAAGGTGTCTTCGAAACTCGTTCCCTCGCCTCGTATTGACACTCGATATTTAATATCAGGTTTTTATGTTCAGTACAACACGTATTTAGACGTACACACTTATCTGTACTCGATTCTGCCCACATTAGGTATTTAGACAATCATTCATTTTATACCTAGGCCTTTTTAGTTGTGGAATTTTAAGGTGCTATAGGTAATTTGTATTAGATTTTAATAGGCTATTTTTTATGTTCAATAGAAGACATATTTAGAAATGTTGATTTAATTCGTACTTGATTCTACCCACAGTATTAAAAGAGTCATTAATTTTAGGGTTTTTGCGTCATTTTGAGACAAATTAAATTATCTTTTACTTATTAGTACATGCCCACTAATATCCACCTCAAACTGGTTATTATTACTTCAAAAACTTGTTTTACAAGAACATAAAAGTAATATAACTTTACGTCGATTAATTTAAGTTTTTACTTACTCTTTTACTAACAATAAAAGTTAGCATAATTTACCATATCAATATGTTTCAAAGCATCTTATTATAAATTAATTGCTGCTAGTCTAGGTATTATAAATGCATGATATAGAATTGGTGACGTGTAATCGCTTAATGTATGCGCATAATTACTGACTCAAGTTCTGACTGTTGCGTGTTGATACAGGGTTGTCTAAATATTTAAAATAATACAAGTTTTTAAAAGTTTTCTTTACGATTTTAATTTTGTAAATTCTATCTAAATTTCTTTCTTTCTCTACTTATGCCATCAATGAAAGAGTAACCTTTCTTTGCTCTACGGTGGGATCTCATCATAAGTTTATACTAAGATGAAAAATAAGCTAGTTTAAGTAAATAGGTACATAGTTTTTGTGAACGCTTTAATTTCACAACTACTGATTCGTTTCTGTGAATTTTGTGACTAATACAAAACTAGAAGCAACTACATTGTCCTTGAGTATCTTATTCTATTATTTTATCTCTATTACGAGAAATATCGGATCTAGTAATAAAGAAGTTTAGCAACAAATATGTATTACCAAATTCATACTAATTTGACAAGTTTTTACGTGGCACAAAATACAATAATCCACACCTACGCACAAATATTCATTATTGATAAAATAATGTAGATTAAACTCGTTAAAGTTCAATTCCGTTGCATCATTATTATCATCGCATTATAAATGATAAGTTACGTGATTGATTGGCTAAATAAATATCGTTTCGAATATTTACGTAATCGTAATCAATTATAAGTTTTCTATAACTTTTGGTACTTAAATGTTTTAATGATTGGAAGTCGTTACGATGTTATAATTAAAAGTTTTGTATCGATTTGTAATAGCCTACTGTAAAGCGCAAATAACTTTCTCTTGCTGATGTATAAACCGTGTGGATTAATAGCCGTTATCACCAAGTTTATAATATGACATACCTACGTGATAATCTGATTCCCAAAGCCATGTTTCAAGAACAGCAAACCGTAATTCGAATTCGGGACTACCAACTTAACAGACAACATTCAAAGCTTTAAGAATTACTTGTCTAATAAATAATGCGTTGATAACTACCAAAGATATACATCTATTTTCAACCCACAATGGTTCACTTATAATAATTGCAGTCCATTCGACGCTGTGACGGATGACACTGGGGTTTTCCGGCCACGGTTAACCTGTGGTTTTATATTTAGATCGCACACTCGTAATCTTAGCACAATTGCTTTGAGTGGCGATAAAATATTGCTGTTTATTTGTTGCTAGTGTTGTGTTCTGCAGTTTGTGGTTTATTGGGGAAAATCACGGTGATTTAAATGTATAAAATTAACATAGTTCGGTTAGTAACGAGTAGAGCGATAGGTATACTAAACAAAAATGTAGCTGAAAACAAATTGCAGGTTAAAGATGGCCATTGTCAGTTGAACTGATTAGTCCAGACATAATACTGTGCAGTCACTTCAAAAGTTTTAGGCCAACAAGATTTCCCCACTGGATTCTGGACCATTTGTTGTTTGTGATCCATTTGTTGATGGACACCAGTTCAACTGATCAGTTCGAGTTCAACTGATCAGTTCGATTGACTCGTCAATATCCTTCATGAAGTACACTAATACAGTCCAGCCTTTTTGGCATGATTTAACAAAAGAAAATAGGTACTTTATAAAACTATGTATAGTTCAATTAGTAGGAACGTTTGCAGGCTTCCGAGGTTCAATTCGAACTTAATTAATTAATTTGTACCTACAACATTCGTAGTTATCGTATTGTAACGGATTGACATTATCACAAAGCTTATTGTACCTACTAGTAATACCATATCCAATTATTTCGCCAACTGAACAATTGTACTAATATTACGTACGTGAAAGTTGTGAAAATATAATAATGTTAGTTACTCTTTATGGAATAACTATGTAGTAGATCAATGAGCATGTATCTACTTCATGTTCATACTATGTATTTATCTCCAAACCATTAAAAATAAACCAATTTTGTCTCTTTATAATATTTTAATTACATATGTTTACATTAATGTGTACCGAATTATCTTAATCTTTAGCAATTTAATGAGGTTGTTTTGTTATCTTAGGTTTTTTTTAATGAACTCGTGTTTAACACGCATGCACGCATCATCCCATCAGTCCGTTATCTGCCTTGAACTACAAACGGATATTTCCATGACACAGCTATTGACTTTGTCACATGAATCGTTTGTATATAAATTGATCTCATTATCGGCCTTAACAAGCCGCCTAGTCTTCAGATTATCATTAAGATCACATATATGGCCTGATATTTTATGATATCCAACTATTGATGAATTTATTATATTTTATAATGATTGATAATCCATTTCGAACTTTATTATGTCATATTTTATTATAAATTTTCGTGTCCGGCTCCGAGTTATAAATATGTTTTTTATAAGTACAAAAACAGGTTCATTGTATCCAAAGCGATGATAATAATAACTAATTAAGTACAGTTCGTATCTCGAGTAATTAAACTGGACAATTAAACAGTTTTAGTATAATATTCGCTATAAAATTGTGTTTTATCGAAGCTATGAGTACAATCGTTCGATGTTATTATCAAAAACGATATAATTTAACTTGGTACTGTTCTATTGTGCTTCGGGTCGTTAATTCCCTCATTCCCGTCCTCCCGTGGGGTGGTGGGAGTCCACCCTTCGCTGACCGACCTATTAAAATTGTAATTACCGCCAGGCTTTGTTGTATTATTGTCGAAATGATGTCATATTGATTGCGAGCGAGCGCCCGCCGCGTACGCTTACCTTGTTATATAATTTCATTTCATATTATTCATACGTTTATTAACACCATTTTTGTTATTGACAACTTATATAGGTAATTACCTGAATATTTATATGATAAACTTATTAATAGACGATTATTATCATAAAAATAACGTAACGTTGCCAAATATTGTACGAATAGTAGAAATAGTCATAGTTTCTTTAAAGTTTATTTTAACAAAAAGATTACGAAGCATATTCCTTCACGACCATTAAATTTCAAAGAATGAATTAGTACGAAAATCAAGCGTAATAAAAAAGTTTTAATGCATATAGGAAATGACTGTGGCGTGTTCCAAACAAGTTTCGGTTCTAGACGTTTTGTGTAGTTTCGTCTCCTTTGAATGGCCACCAAGAACAATTTTCTTTGTGAATTACGTTGTAAAATTAAATATGCAATATTATTATGAACAAGACATTTGTTGTTTTATAATAGAATAGACGTCTATTGTTGTAGTTAGTAATAATATTTTATATTAATTCTATATTCTAGTCTGGCGCTCAAAGTAAAATGTACTCTTTTTAATTACGCTCTTTTATTTTAGCCTTTGACGACGGTCTGAAATGTTTAATAAAGCAAAAAATCTAGAGCTAGAGAAAAACTTGTTCACTTGACATTAAAAATTAAATGATTTTCTTGGAACTTGTGAATTGGCAGCCCTGATAAACATATCGATTGGATCGGATGTCTGAAGCTAGGCTGTCTGCCTCAGATCGGCGAGTTTGAACGCGTCGACCTTGTGTTCGCGTCTCTGTCCCCTAGTTGCTCATTTATGCCAACGGGGGCACCGAGTTAATTGGATTTTTTATGGAGTTTTTGTTGTTTGGGTTCGGGAGTTCAAGGAGCTTACACGCTCGTACGTATTCTTCATAAACTAGTTGTTTAAACGACTGCTAAAGTTAACTCTGTTAAACAAACGTCTATCTAATTCCTTGTTTTTCCTTGGTCTCGTTTTTGTGCTGATCTGCCACTCTGCCGTTGTTCTTCTAAATCCACATGATCTATCTATATTCTCAGCCATGGCAGAGGCAGTATTAATATAAATAATAGGTGGAATACAATAAAACGACATCATTGACTCGCTGCAAAAAAATGTTTTTTTTTACAAATACAAAGCTAAAAATTCCAATATCTAAAGTGAATTGGATATGCAACAATGTTTACTAAAAGCTTTTCCGAGCATGTACATTTCGTTTCGTGGTGTTATGTGCATGCAATTCTGTCTCCAGTCGTTTAGAAATAATTAATCGTTCGAAAAGGATACGGAAATGGAATCGTGAGTCTGAACAGTAGGGAAGAGTTGAACCAAGTTTGATTACTTAAATTTGGAATAAGGACTTTTTCAAAACTTTAACTTGATGGCTAGTTCCCGTTAAATTTTACGAGGGCTTTTTTGTGCGTGAATTGGAGACAAGTCTACGGTAATATTATAAAGAGGCAGCAATTACGCGTAATTGACAAGAATTGATCGGATTTGAAAAATTTAGAATTTTGACATCTTCTCTATTAACGCGCATGCAATAATGATGTGATAAAACAAACCAATTCACTTTCACATACATAATATGAGATTGTATAAAGTACCATAATATAATTATAAACGCGAAGATGCTAACGTTTTAGCGGTCAGTAATCAAAGTTTTGCGGATCGTAGGCGTTCAGTGGGGCAACGTTTAAGGTTATCTATAAATACTTATACGTGTTGAGTATCTACGCATTTATCACCGGGTTTTTGCACTTTTCGCCTGACAACTTTACATACATACAGAACGTGTCTGTTTCCACGGCGATTTGTGAAAACGTTCATTTTGTAACATTTTCATGTTGTATTTGTAACCGTTAAAAGGTAACATCTTTGGGAATTGCTTTAAATTCAGTATCATGAAGAAACTTATATTTAGTTTCAATGTTTTTAAATTCTTTGCCTAGTAACAGACAAAATAAAATGTCAATAATGATTCATATTATGCAGCTCCAATATCACCTTTTAAAATACACACATCAAAAGTGTCTAGGGATCAACATATATTTTTGCAATAACTTTTCTCCTGATTGATATTTATTAAAATTTTCTTTAAGGATTCATCAAATAAAGTGTTTTCGTTTGTCACAGTAACGATAAACCAAGTCACCTTTGCATTAATAAAGAAATTTGCCATTTTCCTAATAAAGGGATTTTTGACATTTGAACCACTAACATTAAAGTTCGAAAAAAAGACTGAAATAACAGTTTTCTTTAAAATTTTATTGGGTAACTTAAACAATTAATAATCCGTGTTTCTACCGCGAACACTAACAACACAAGAACATCGGTTTGGCATACTCAAAATGAGTTCATCCAAATCACGCTGTGGAATGGCCGCCCATGTTCGTTGCAACAACAAAAAAAGGTCTTCTTGCGACTGGATACCCTCCATATTCGGCAGAGCTCTTCTCTGTAGCATATCCCATGCATGCTCAATCGGGTTCAAGTCTGGCGACTGAGCAGGCCAGGGCAGGACATTGATGTTAGCTGCGGCGAGAGTCTGTCTTACAACTCTTGCGGTGTGCGGTCGTGCATTATCATGCATTAACTGAAATAAGGGACCGATTTGCACTTGTAGAGGAACGATGACGTCTGATACAATCGTCTC
The DNA here is from genome assembly GCA_958496195.1 of Timandra comae. Lineage (NCBI taxonomy): Eukaryota > Metazoa > Arthropoda > Insecta > Lepidoptera > Geometridae > Timandra > Timandra comae. Next base: position 7,001,366 of record OY292376.1, read on the forward strand.
AGCATAAATTTGAGCGTTGAGGTTGCCTCTGATCCAAATCAACTCAGTTCTTCCGCCGATCCAAATACCCGCCCATACCATGATGGTTCCACCACTATAAGGATGGACTTCCTGGCAGGATTTTAATCGCTGTTGGCGTCCAGGGGTTCTCCAGTGTCGTATACGTCTTGTATCCGGTCTCATACCAAAACGAGACTCATCAGAAAAGCACACGAAACGCCATTGTTCTTCTGCCCAATTTCTGTGTTCAAGAGCCCATTGATATCGAATCCTACGATTGTGCATTGCTATAGGTGGTACCCGTAGCGGTCTTCGGGAATGAAGGTTCACTTCATGCAAGCGGTTTCTGACTGTTTGGTCGCTAATTAAGTTCCCTGAAGAGTGATGAAGCCGCACGGCTAACATCATGGCGGTTATTGTTGGAGCTCTTCGAGTTAAGATTTGAATGTATCGGTCTTGTCTCCGTGTGGTGCAGCGATACCATCCTCCATGGCGCTCAGCCACGGTACCAGTGCTTCGGTAACGTGTCCAAAGTCGACTGATAACACTCTGACTTGTATTCAGAGCTAAAGCCACAGTACGTTGCCGGGAACCAGCTTCTATCATTCCCACGGCTCTGAGCATTTCTTCCCTGCTTAAATGACGTCGCCGCTCCATAATAACGTTGGTTTTAATCAGTAGTAGGGAAACAGTAGCACTAATAATGTCTTCAATGCGTTGTATGTTTTTATAGGGAAAATATTGACAGCTGATTTTCATCTTTTACTCGAATTTGATTCACAGTTCCTGATTCAAATTATGAAATGCACCAAAAAGGATCCATATAAATTTATAAAATCATAAATTTATTACAAAGCCACATCTCAATCTCAAGAAATCCGCATAAAAATGCTTGATCCCTAGACACTTTTGATGTGTGTATAATGTTTTCTGTTCTAGATGTTTGTGTTAGAATATGTTAGTAGTCTAGGTATAATCCACATTTGTTTGAAACATCCTCTTTCATGTTTTGGAATAAAATTTGAATACTAAACAGATGACGAATCTAAAAACAAGTTTTTATATTTGGCAACTGCTACGCTACAACGTATCTACAATCCAAACAATTCGTTCGAAAAAATGTTTTTACGTCATAAAATATGAAAAATGTGTTATCTGAAATATTTTATTGTGAACCGCTTTAGATTCAATACGTGTGCAATATACTGTATATCCATTGTAATATGTTGTTATAGGATATTGTGTATGAGGCGAACGCGCGATCATACTATTGTTTATCGCGCCCAGCTCGACGGGCCATAATGCACAATTTATGTCTCAATTTCGTGTTCCCACGCCATATAAACTTTACCGTCCGACATGACTTGTATCTGCCACAATTCTTCTCATATTCACAAATAGAATATCAAACGGATTAAGTACATACCTTACCGATTTAAAATGAATCAACCAATTACAGAACTGTCCTCATTTAAATCACGTATTGCAGAAGTGATTTATATAGTGAATACATTATTTAAAACAGGTTAACGCAATCGATGCTTTCAATATAAAATTTTATGTTATTAAATGCCATTGCCGCGTGTAGCCGAAGGCATTTTTCTCACAGTTGGATGCCAGCAAAACCATTTTCAGGCCCGTTTTATACGTGTTTTATCGTACACTTACGTAATTAAAACACACGGTTTATACCGCACCGGGGCAGTCATTAAAATGTATTTAATGGTCGTCTTGTGTAAGCCGTTTTCCTGTGCTTCGCGAAAACTGTTAATTTTTTCTCGACGTTGGCCAGTCACTCGTCCGGTTAATGAAAGCCCGACGAGATGGGATGCCTAATTGGATTCCATTTTGTATCGGAAAACGGCCGGTCCGACTTCGTTTCCGTTTCGAATTGGTGTTATTCACCTTTTGATCACTTTGTCATGGAAATTTTCGGTACACACACAATATAACCCATGCCTGTTTAGCTCTCTAGAAACTTGTTTTATTATTCAAGTCATTTGGACGATTCGTCATACCTACGTAAATAAAATATTATATTAGTCTACGATAAACTTGTTTTTGCGCTATCTTGTGAAACAGAACCAGAAATTTTATATCAGAATTTGTTATACATAATATTAAATTTATTACATGCAACATCTTGTTTTGAGATCAATAAATTAGCATGTTCGGCGTTAGATAACGTCGAGTACACCGGGACACCCAGACAGCATTACATTAAAATATCACGAACTATTCTATCACTGAGTGTAATTTATTCTCGGTCGTGTTTCACCTGTATCTCGCCAGTGTCGGCATTACCGAACGCTTTATCGGCAAAAAATGGCTATTTACGGCGAAAAACAAGCCTCTGGAAATGCGACGTCGAATTTGATCTGAAGCTCGGTGGTGCTGAGTCATGCAAGTGGCGACTGTTGAGGGGGCCGGTTAGGTGCTCAGCGGTGTACGGGGGGATGGGGGAGGAAACCGCTCAGCTCAGCCACCCATTATACTATTGTGGAGGCACGTTGTTTTCGCACAAAATGGTGTGTCAGCTACACTTTGGTCAGGAACGTAACGTCGACGCGGCCCGCGGCTCACTCCACTTGTAAGCAAACTCGTTTCAAAACGTCTACATAGACAATTTATGCGGTGACTCTGTTGTTACTATACTCTACCATTACGCAGCAAAAATTTATCACACTTTGGTATATTCATAGAAAGCGCTAAGTTTCGTTATACTGACATATATGGTATTACATTTACACACGTTTGCAAATTTGAATAACTAGTTTTCGAAGCAATTTTTTGAACATTGATCTTTCGACTATAAATCTATTACCTTATTCAGATAAAATTACGTATAATAGCAGAAATAAAATGTAAATTTTTGAAATTCGAAGCTAAATATTCTCAGTTTCAAGTAAACAAGTTGGTAGCGAGCAGCGACAAACTGTAAAAGCCAATTACTTAGTCGACAAGAAGTTTGTACAACGCGTTTGGGAGCAGTTTCGAGATGGCTAGCTTATACTGTCGTTAGGGTTCTTGTGTTAGTGTCCATTGAACCGCGCCTGCTTACATATTAAAGGCCAATTCATTCCCACTTTGATATACGGAAGGAGCTTGCAGTTTCAGCTGAAATATTACATTTTGCTTACATACTTACATTTGTTGCATTTTCTAGAAATATTCGTCATTCCTTTGTAGGTAAAATGTTGTTTACTCAATGTTTGATTTACCAAATATGTGGTTTTGCTTTTAAATACATTACGTCATAGGAAAATTAGTGATGTACCTATTTATGTACTATTACAAGATGAAACAACTAAGTTCGGTACTTAATTATACACAATGTATCGAAATACTTATTTCAAACATGTAAATTCTTCATATCATTGCTACAATGAAAGTTTATCTCATTAAAACATAACTGATATAGAAAACGCATTGTAAGACAGTGAAGTAACAAACAGTATCGCGTTGTTATTATAAATACAAGTATAATAAAATTAATGATAGATAACACGATACATGTACTAGAAATTACCAGAGTATCGTGTCAAAGGGTTATCGGCCACGAACTTACTGTTTAATGAAAAATATATTCTTGGAAACGTTATGGTTGAATAAAAGTTTATCTCCGCCATTCACATCTGTTGACGACATGAATACACTAGTTTCTTAGATAATATTTTGATCAATAAGCAGTTTATACTAACTAATGTTGTAGGAGAGTGTGCGGTTAGTTTTAATGTGTTTGATAATGAGTTTGTTTACTCTTCAACTTTGTATCGTGAAGTTTGTATACTAGTAAGTTGATTTGAGGAACCGAGGTTTTGCGGAAGCTCTAAGGATATCGCGAAGGATAAAATTTGCCAATGACAACGCTAGCTGTTATTCTATAAAATACTTATAAAAGCTCGTGGTTCAGTGCATTATAAACTCGTGCCTCGAGTTGCACGAAATTGGAAAGCGAGCTATCAGTATGGATATAGGATACTTTTATTCTATCCTGAAATTCATAAAATTCACGGATACGACTTATATTACTAGAGGAAATTCGTGGAACACAGTACCTATAGAATTAATTATATCTAGAATTATGTTTAAATCTCACGTATCTGTGTTTATTTATTAATTTGCATTTTAATTTGTACGTGTGTGAAGTTTTTAATTAGACATTGGCTAGATGGCCTTGCTCTCAATAAAATAATGCCTAACAGTCAGTATTAATCACGTATACTTAATTTCTATGTTAATAAATAAAATAAACATTTAATTACAAGACAGGCTTAACCTTAAAACTAGTAAACTCCATACACTTAGTAATTTGTAAGATTAAAATAGTATAAAAGTAGTTTTTTTTTTCATATTAACTTAATTGATTCAACCATAAATCGATTTATAACGCAATAACGTGACGCTGTTATCGCCTTTCGATTTATTACATTTACACAAAGGGAACCTAAAAATACTCGTGTATAATATAACCGACATTTTTTATTGTTTGACGTAGTTGCTACGTAGCACATTTGACTATGATCTCAATCTTACGCGTGAAATGAAACTAGGTATTATAAAAAATACGTTATTTCAATGTCTAATGTTTAGAATTTGATTATCTACCTTTCCTGTTTGTGTGTCCAAAGTCCGATTTTGGTTGTGGTTTCGTGTAACTGTTATAGAGTTTATGCGCTCCAGATATGGAGATAGTTTGTGTCGGTTCCCAACTGTTTTCTAAGACAATATTATATTGTTTAGGAAATCGAATGTCAACTAGCTTTATCTCGAAGTTTTCCTTATGTGATTTTTCATTTAATTGATTTCGTGTTATAAAATAAAACATCAGCTTGTGTTACGCAGTGAAAAATGAGATCCATATAATGACTTTTATACCTCAATCAATAAACAATATTCATAAAAAATTACACCAACTCTGACTACCGTAAATTATGTGTATCTAGAGTAAATTAGTACAGAAATTATACAGGCACTCGCACGAAAGTCGAACATATTAAACAAATCCGTTTATTTAGTCAGCATATTGACCAATACATCATCAATTCATCATAAACAACAGATAGAACTAAACCAATATTTTTTTTTTATATAATTGACATTGAGTCGATCCGTCGAGGTGGTAATTATAGGTACACCTGTCTACATAACATATAACATAACCTGTTTGTGTATGATGGAGATAATCTTGGAATTCCAATTGTGTCGCCGTGGTGACGGACGATTTTTGTTGGGTATTTATTAATTTGATGATACATATTATCAAGTTTTATATCGGATGTAGGTATATATGAGGGAATAGTTGTTACCTAGCTGCGCTCTGCGGTTTTACTCGCGTGAATCACAATCCCATGGGAGTTTCGGGATAAAAAGTATCCTATGTATTATTCCTAGTAAAAGGAACATCTGTACCAGATTTAATCTAAATCGATACTGTAGTTTTTGCGTGAAAGAGTAACAAACATCCAAACTCACAAAAATGCAAATTTTCGCATTTATAATAATAGTTGGATAAGACTAGATATTTATTCTTTGCAATTATTTATTCGGTCAAACATCCTGACTTAATAAATCAATTAGTGTGAAAATGATTTCGTTAGTTAAACTACTCAACCGGTTATAATGAAATGTAGCGCCTATTTTGGGTTACGTAAAGGGCGCTCTTTATCCCGAAATAGCTGCGGAATAGTTGGGATCTAGATAAGAATGTGTCAAAAAAGAAAGTAGAATCGACCTTTTTAAAGGTTCAAAATAACGTTGACTTTTTGCTAATTTAATCGTAAAGTATCTCTCACACACTTTTTTCATTAATTTTATGATCAAATTGATTGAAAAACATGCAACACTGTTTTAAATTAATAGCTTTTATTATACTAGATATGACAGTCGACATCATTTTACATTAACATGTATTAGTCATGTGCTAATAAAAATGAGCTGGTAGTTTTAATGTGTTAGCAATATTGAATGATGCAATACTAGTGTAAGTATGCGCCGTTCAAAGAAATGACTCACAGTGTACGTAGAATATTGCAAAACGCGTGAAACTCAAACTCAAATTATCTTTATTATCAAGGATTGATACAATCACTTATAATCGTCAAAGTGAAATGATTTGATAACTGTTGCTTAGTTTTTAGTTGTTATCTCGGTGTAATTTCACTAGAAAAACTTTTTAACTGTTTGGTGAAAATAACTGTTTAAAAATGAAAGGTATTCTAAGATATTTTTAATAAGTATAATAAATCTTGTAATTCACGTAATTAATAACATAAGATGAAAGGGACTTTGATCAATCTATAAATAACCGTCTACAACATTGATTTGATCTTGAGGTAATTTCAATAACATTTAACCTAAAGTTATATATAAAACATTCCGATAATCTTAAAAATAAACTTAATATTAATGGCATTTAATCGTTAAAGCGATTCATAAGGAGACCCGGCGACACTGGTGGGTCGGCGGTAGGTTACATAGACAAGGGCGGCGACCTTGGAACCACCCCCGCGCTCTCTACGACCTCCTAACCGCCCCCCTACTCCCAGGGGGTGGGTTTACCCAACCCCCGCTCCGCAGGGACGAGATGTGAGCTGACTTTTGAAGACATACTCCTTTGACTGTTACCAACTATATAATATATCTCGGTTTACGTGTCGAGAATCGGAAAGTTGGTCCAACAGCTTTTTTATAAATATATTGTTAGCACCAATCTTAATTTTTGTTGTTTTGTTACAGGTAAGAACTGAGAACACAATATTTGTTAAGAAAAGTTGAAGTTATCGTATAATGTAAGTAAGTTCTTGTTGAAATCTTTTCTATCTAAACTAATATTATAAAGCTGAAGAGTTTGGTTTGTTTGGTTGAACGTGGTAATCTCAGAAACTACTAGTTCGAATTTAAATTATATCTTTTAAGCCCATTTATGGAGGAAGGCTATAAACTTAACATTACACTACGACCAATAGTAGCACTTAATCCGCGGGGCGCAGCTATAAAAATATAACCGTGTATCACTTTTAAAACTATGCAAATAAATACAGTCCACGATACAGTCGAAAAACAACTTTAAATCCATCATCCCCAACTAAATGAATGAACAAGCGTCATTTCGACTTTTAAATTAATGACACGTCACACCGGAAACGAGCTCTAGTTGTGATCGTTATTAATTAAATATCTGTTCGTGCTGAACAATATATCATACCAATTGATCGTATACGGGTATTTTATTTGGTAGTGGGTAGTTTTGCGCAATTAGATCTCTCTAATTCAAACCAGCTGTTAGCTGTTAGGGTTCCGTGACCAAAGGATAAAAACGGGACCCTATTACTGAGACTTCGCTCTCCGTCCGTTTGTCACCAAGCTGTAATTCCAGAACGGTGATAGCTAGCTAGACAGTTGAAATTTTCACAGATGATGAATTTCTATTGCCGCTATTACAACAAATACTAATTTTGGTGCACTTACTACGCGTAACGACTGTCTATGATGTTAGTACAGCAGTGACAAGCTGCTCAACGTACGGAAATACGAAAACGTTCACGAAATTAAAAGCCACTTTGGTTAAACGGCCACCCTTTTTCACATTTCATACTTACCAATCTTATGCCAATATTTTTCTTAGGGTCGGGTTGTTAAAGTCCTCTTGTAGTCCTCTTTAGAAGATTTTCACTGATGATATCAATGCAGTGAAGAGAATAAGTAATAATTACATACCGCGCTCAACATTTATAGGTACCTACGTGTTAGTGATCTCAAACTCGACTCATGTTTAAAATTCGAATAAAATTATAAATCGATAATTAAAAAGGGATTACACGTCTTCTATATAATTATTGCTAATTAAAAATGCGTGTATCGTACCATGTACTGTAATTAACAGCCTATAACAGTATTTGATCAGTCAGGCTTGGATAAATAGCTGCGTACACGATATCGTTATTAGTACATAATCCTCTATTATGTAATCATATAATTTGCTATGGAATTATTCCACGTATTTAATATTATACTATATACTACGGTTACGAGATTTGATTGCTCTCGCTTTATTAGTTCACATACATACACATGTGTAACTAAGTACATCAGACCGTTTAATTAAGATTCATATACCTATAAATATAAGGATAACTTAATCATATACTTATAAGTATACAAATAAAGTGTCAGATTGTAAACTTGCGGGGGAAAGGTGTCTCTCACTGATGATATTAGCATAGTGAAGGGATAGGAGTAATCACCACACTTTCGTAATGCCTGCGTTTAGGAAATAGCGAAAATAGCGTGTATTGCTCGACACTTTAAATTAACCAGGGAATTCAGGCTTGGCAGGCAGGTGCATATGTAGTTACATCGCCGAGGTTAACAACTTTAATACATACTTATTTAAAAAAGGCTGCAATAGAAGAAATCCTAAACTTCCAATAACAAAACGCTTATGCTTCCATACTAAAATCTAAAGCATTTGAAATTGCACAATAAAGGCTGAATCTAATACATATCTGGCAATGTTCGGTAGTAACACATTGTAATGGTCCTTCGGTTGAAAATACTGCTGCGACACTATATTGCCTCCCGGCACAATGCTTTGTGGTTTATTGATCTATGCTACAACTATAATATCGGTAACTGCCGATGGATATTATCAAAATTGGCGCAGAGCCCATTCCGAGATAAGCGAGTGAATTTATTAACACATTCGGTTCAAGTTTAGCGATTAATAACTTGATAAGTTAACATCAATAAGTAGTTGTACACAGCTGGTGGCAGCATCTCGGTTCACTCGTACTTACTTTGAACTATATTTTAGTGCAGACTCGGCGAATTGTGCCCAGAAAGTTGACGCACCAAGTTTATCCACCGCCCGTCCCGCGCAGCACTCCAGCTTAGAACAGTTCTCATAACACAACGAACATCAAACCGTTGCATGTGTGCACATAAAACACAAGTTGGCGTTAACTCGCGCACCAAACTCTACTGTATTATGTAATCTTCCACGCTCTCCCAACTTACTAACTTTGCCCATCGAGACGGTTACATTGCCGCGTGCGGTAATGTAACCGAACAGAAATTCTATAATGTTACTTACAGAGTTGTCTCGAATGCGGCACTAATTTGCGTTACCTCGCCTTTTGTGTTCGTTACCCTATTTCGCTCGAGGTTTTTGTTTGTTCGCACTCCGCGTCCATTAATATTACATGTCGAGTCGTTCACCTTGTACTTCACTCTGTTTGCAACGGCCACGTGTCGCTCTGACGCTCTTCAATATATTCGGTTATGGTACCTACGAACATTATGTACATACATGTTTTTAAGTAATTTGTGTATAAAGTGAACACCACGCGTTTATAATGACTCTTTTTTATTAACATACATGCGTTTGTTTGCGAAACAAGATTTTTTACAAACTTAGTTATGCTATGTTAGATGTTGAGTCTTGAGACAGACTCCATTATTATTAGCAGTCTAGGTATTATTACCGAGAGGAAAACGTATCTCGAAATAGCACTATAGTGCTAGTGAGTCGCAGGCCGACCGACGTGTCATTATTCACTTTTTGCAGTCAGATCGTTCGGCAGACGGCTAGTTCAGTTTGTGTTCTCGTTTTTGTGTCTCCCAACATGATGCGGGTAGACGCTTTTGAATGACACTCGTGATTTCCTGACTCGATTATAAATAACAAACGGAAAAACTTCATCAAATACAGCCTAAGTATTTGTTCTACTCTTCAAAAACTGTATAATCTGCACAAATAACATTACTAAATATACATATTTGAAAGCTTTAAACATCTTTCTCTTGTGAGGTACGTCAAGTACACGCCGCATGACTATAAATTACTTTATTTCCTCATGTTATGGCTTAATGCTCCGTCCATTCATATGTTGTTAGCATTGTCAATTGTCTGTACTTATTTGACATGTGCATGATAGACGAAATAGAAAATATTAATTCGTGTTGTTACATCATACTAGTTTTTGTTAAAATAGACAGTCATTAAAACTTAGTTTGTATTGTTGTATTTGAACCAGTTTATTTAATTGCTTCATTGTGTGATGATTGTCTTGTTATTGTAATTATATTATCTAGTATTGCCTAACTGGTGGGTCGAAAATAAACTACGAAAGTAGTGGTAATTGGAGTCCGGGGCGTTCCCAATTAGGGTGATTAGAAAATGGCGGGGCCGACGCCAAATTAGATTATATGCCCGTGAAAGGCGATGGCTCCCTGACATGCGACCTGCCGTCACTTACACATGTCTGCCCCATGTGTGCCGATTTGAATACGAGCCACGCAACGACGTATTGTTATACTTATCGGTTTTATCAGTAACGTCTGAGTTGCGCAACCCAAAGGCATTAATAAATAATACACGTGTTATCTCCGTTCGAGAATGTTCATGCGACCGCGTGGTTTTGCACCCGCGCTACTCTTTACGTACAAGCTACTCTGTGGGTACTTATTCTAAACTATACTTATATAAATAGGTAGCTGTGTTGTGATGCTGGCTGATACTCTATGCATTGATCGTAAATTGTGTATTTGTGAAAGGCGACCGTCGTTGGCAGCCGGCCGGTGCATTCACCGCTCACCGTATCAAATTTATCGCGAGATCGATACGCGCCCATACCCGCCAACGCTCTGTGCTGTGTACACACTTACCTGCGCCTAGCCGCTGTCGCCGACGTCACCACACGTGGCGAACCAAGACACTGTCACTGTGTGCGTGCGTGTTGCGATTATAATATGGAATGCAGCGGTTACGCCACCTACCTATATACCGTGTGCCGACCTGAGTACGCGCCGCGGACCGTATTCGCCGTCTAACTAATAACAATAATTAGGTGGATCGTTCATATTTGTGAGTTGGAGTGTACCAGCGTCAGTGTCACCGACAGATAACGGACGGTCGCGATCGTACCATCGTTCATCGCTGTCGTGTTCGATTCTCGCGACACGCCACCATTGTTGCTTTTGTTGACGAACTAGCAATACCTCGTCCCCTTTGTATTGTGTACATCGCGCTGCTAGATTGTGTTCGCTCAAAGGATTGTTTGACTCAAATCGAACGAAGGGTTCTATCAGGTATGTTGGAAATGTAAACTTCACCTGTATCGTAAACAATGGCACGATTTCTGCTAAACGTGTTCACAATGCGCGTCGCATGTATGTATGTGGGTTGAATAGCAGTCTCCGGGGTGTTTATAGGGCGTGGAAGCGTTCAGTGACCTTGTGACTTGCCACCAGGCTCATTATTACATATTTACATACTTTCCTATTCATATTGTACCTATTCAAAACAACCTAGATGTGTTCTAATAGTTTACTGTAATTGTTGTTGTGTTGTCTACCTAACTACGCGGTTAATGTTTATTATTTTGCACAAGTTGTTTGTTTCTTACAAAAGTAATTAAGATTCTAATAAAGAACAATATTGCTTTAAAAATTAACAAAAATACAAACATTCGATCGAAAAGAGAACTCGTTCGGTAACAGAAATAAACTTAGTCCTAAATCGGGGCGAATGCAATTCACGTCCCGTGGGGCCGTTCCGTGACGTGATCGATGCGGCTCGCTCCACATAAATCCGCGGTCGGCATCGGAATAAAAACTGCTGTCTGTCTGCCAGCAATTTATGAAACAGCTCTTTGTGATAGCGAGCTCCGTGCCACAGCCATGTGGCTGATATAACTTTGACTATACGTCCCTATCTACCTACCAACACACAACGAGATAGGTTCGGATTAGATTTCTATTTTTACACAGATTTGTAAGCGTACTTCTTTTAAATTGTAGTGTTTACTAGATGTTCTCTGCGTCTGTTACAATGTAATGAAAATACATATTATGTACAAACATTTCTTTTATCATTAAATGTAGATTTTAGTTATTTGCAGATCAATAACCTGTATCACACATCACAATCGTAACAATAGTTAAAACAGAAGGAAAGATTTAGATAAACATACTACTTCGCCAATGTATTATTGAGATCTGTATTTAGTTAGTTACAGGGCAAAGGTGTTTCATTCACTGATGATGATATTACTAAGTACAGAGAGAATAAATAGGCGTAATCAGTAATCACATTGCCTTTTGCGTTTTAATGATCCGAGCCATGTTTGAAACAAAAAAATAAACTTGTATCGTTCGAACCCAGGCCGTTTAGCTTACCAGGCAGGTGCAAACTGCACATGCCTCTAGATTTATATAACACCGATGTATTATATAAATTGTATTGTAAACACTTATTTGTTTAACGTTGATTTTGCACAAATAAATTCTAATTATTAAGTAGGACATTCGATCATTACTAAATCTTTCACATTGCCAACCGCAAAATGTGCAAACAAAGCGTTGCACGAATTCTACGAACAAAATATAAATTTTAAACTTATGCATGCGGAAACAAACATACGTAACATGAAAAATAACGCTTACACCGTGTGAATGTAACTATGTATTTCACAAACGTGATATTTTCACAATCGATTTAGTACGTAAAACGTGTTATTTTATTATTATAATAACGTATACCTAAGCATAAGTAGTTTTGTAATGATATCATTTCATGTATTCGTGATTTAGATCGATATGTACAAATAACTTGTTTCATAATTTGATTATCTATTACTTTTAAGATAATCTGTGAATGATATACATTTTATAATTAAATCTATTTCTTATTTCCTCGTATTAGTAATTTAATTTGAGTTTTTCAACACTTAAATCACTTTCGTAAGATAATAAAACAAACATAATTTAATTCGTTCTAGTCTTTGTAGAGTTTATGACTGACTAGCTGTTTTATTAGAAAAAGTGTTTAGCTGATCTTAATTAATTAGTTTGATAAAGCCTCGCTAAATCAGGGCGAGAAAGTATACTCAAACAATCAATGTCATAGACAGAAGTTTAATATCTAAAGATGACGATGTTAACAGAAATATTAATGTGCAAATATAAAGTGAATAATAGTCATGTCAAAGGATCGACCGTGTCGCCTTGAAACAGACATTCGGATTAGATGGTTCACGTGAACAACAAAAACGTGTCGAACGAATTATGTAATAAAAAACTTAATTCCCTCAATTAAAAATACAAGTCGCACATTGTCACGCATCATGGCACGGTATAAAAGATTATCTTGTGATGTTCTGCCATTTAGGGGAACCGGAAAGCAAACCCAACAAAATAAATTCCAAACGTATTCCAAGAAACTGTTGAAATAATAAATGAAACATTCATTTAAATAATGCAGATAGCAAAAGATTCAGTAAAACTGAATTGTCATGAATGGCTAAAATAAAAAAGTTACTCGACAGCTAAAATAACCAGTCAAATGTAACATTTTTATGCGGAGAATTCACGTTTTGTCGTCCCGCTTACTGAGCTATTCCATTCTTGTGCAAAACTGGCCGGCACTTATCTCGACCTACGCCACTGCAACTTTCTTTAAACTCCCCTCTATAGCGCAAACGTGTGTATACTGTATTCTATACTGAATACTTACTAGACCTGTTTTATGTATGCTGGCCGCTTGCCCGACCGGTTCTCTCGGCTAGGCTCTAACTCAAACCTAATGGAAATGCATATAAAAAAAACCTCGCAAACGAACATTTTTCCATTTAGTGTCGATTCTATTTAAATGTGCTGTGAAAAAGTCTTACAATTTTGTTTTAAACTACGAAAGTGCACGCCATTCTCTTTTCCTTTTGAATAGTGTAGTAGTTCTAATGATTGTTAACACGAACTTGTCACGAAAACAAGCGATTTGAAATGTTTTGATGTCACTTTAGAAAAAGGTATTTTCACTTAATTACGTAAATTGGCTGTTCAAAAGTTTACTGCACGAAAATAATGATTTATTACGATGTAATTAACTGAGTAAGATATCGAAAAATGCATTGTCGGTAAATTGGAACGTTAAACGAGGTTATTTTTATCAAAAACTTGAGTCGTTCGTGCATTGCCAATAAACATGCTACCTATTTAATATGTAATCGATCATAATCAATTTCATTTTTAATTAGTACGATTTGCATTTTATTATACAGCGTGTATGCATGATATTTATCTGATGTAACCTGGTTTCACCCGTGCCCTTGTGACATTCTAGATCTTACGACATTTAGTTTTGCTCTTTCTTGTACGACTCGGTCGTGGGAAAGTGCGACTTGAAGTAATTTTCTGAATCAAGTTCCCTTCGAAGCGATTCAACTTTAAACTTTCCTATCGCTGTACTTTTGCTGCTAAGTTTGATTGTGGTCCCCAGAAGAAAGTAATTGCTCGGAAAACGTTGCCTCGAACAGACGGCGACTATCGATTTTAACGTTTCTTTAATTGAAGCTTTAATTCGTTTTATGGAAACTTGCGAGCTTGATTCTTATCGGGTAACCGGAGAAAATAATGAGGTTTGAATTACCGTTTTTGCCTTTTACGTTTTTATAATCGTTACTTATATCACAATGAGCATTTTTTTAAATGATTGCAATCTTTTATACTTATACAAACTCATTAAACAACGATTGTGGTAATTGTTAGATGTACACGTAGATAAATAACGGACACCAAGAGAAATGGATTTAGTATGATTAATGAGTGCCCGTCAGTCCTGGGATTACCTTTTGTAAGTCACGCGCCGTTGAACTTCAATTGGTAGGTGGTCTCCTGCTTTGGGAAATAGACGACGATTTATTGATCGTGTTCTTCGGTAACACAGCTTTGAATTATGTACACTAATGTGGGCACGTTTATTTGTATTTGATGACGATTTTAACTGTTTATGTTGGTTCACAATCAGAAAGTAGTTAATCGATTCAATATCCTTAATACGATATAATGTGCATTGCTTAACTTAGAAATTGAACCCGCGACTTGGCAGGCAGAGACCTCTAAACCGCCGAAGTATTATCTAAAATTCTAAATTGTACTTTGATTGTTTTCTCAAACATCATAATTGCCTGCTTTGCTTTTCAGTTTGTCTAAAACCAAAATAAACCTGACAGAGATCATACGCAAGCAATAATACAGAACACTTTTTTGTTTATGTGCGTTCTCGAGACGGATTTAGTGATTGCGTTCGTTCATACAAAAGTGCTATGTCACTCGACATCTAAAAATATTGCACTTGGCACTGAATTAAAACGGCGTTAACTCTTTGAACTATGGCCAAGTTGCAATACTTTTAAATCTTTATTAATAGGAGTACGGCAGGTATTCGGTGCGTCTCAATTGGCTTTCGGTAACTGATTTATTGTATAGGATATATGACACGTGGTCTTTTAATTTGAGGATATTAGGTAAATATCGATACCTTAATTGGCAAACCAGCTAACTCCATTTGAGTAAATTTTTCAGGAGAGACTTAAAACTTTATAGTATTTTTTGTAGACTACTTATGAAAAAATCTAAAATCCCGTTGGTGTATAATATCGTAAGCTATTATAATTGATAATGTACAAGGCCTTATTCATTTTCATTACAATTATACAGCGATTTTTGGAGTTATCTGATTCATATTTCCTGTTTAAATATATGTTCTTGGAGTTGGCGGGTTTTCTCAAAGGAATAATTTTAAATTAAAATTTAATTTAAAATTATTCCTTTGAGAAAACCCGCCAACAACAAGAATTCAAAAATAAACAATCATTTAATGATTGTTTATTTTTGAATTCTTTTATTTTAAAAGAGAAACATAAAAAATTAAAAATACTAAAAACCATACATAACTTTATTCAGTCTTCATGAGGAAGGTTGTCATAGTAATTTTGGTAGTCTCTGGGCATTGAGTTTTTTAGTTGCTGTAAATCGGAGTATTTCTTTTTAGTTATTTTCCTGCGTTCGGTGTAGAGTTCGGGTATATTTGCAAAAGGAGTTTTATTTATTCTAACATTCTTACGCTGGTTAAGCAATGTATATTCTGTGGTAAATCTAAGTTTATAAAAAATCTCCCCCGAGGGTGCATACTTGAGGGCTCGTGTATCGGTAACCTGTAAGAAGCACAAAATTTAATGTTGGTAATAATTATCGACTCAATTAATATAACTACAATTATAATTAAATGTTTACAATTTTATACCTTGGGATCTCCCTTCAACTTTCCTGGTCTAATAGAATTGTAGAAATTTATATTTTTGAAATTCTTGAAATAAGAGTAGGTTAAGTATTCAACTGTGTAAGGTTTAGTTTTCTTTGCATTTTTACAGATAGTTATGTACTCTGCTGGGACATGAATCACTTGATTTTTTAGTTTTTTTTCTATCATTGCATGCATGCTGTCTACCTCCATCTGAGTGTGGCCTACTTCCAAATATTTTTGCTCAATTTTTACATTATACAGCATGGCTGTATTGAGGAGAGCATTACTTAAGATGACGTTTCGGTTTTGGTATGTACACCCATCTGTGTACAAGATTATGTGTCTGTTATCGTCTCTCATTTTTGGGATAACTTTGTCAATAAAAAACTTCGTTAGTATCGTTGCAAATTCATCAGAATTCAGCCCACCTTCAGCCTCATTCCATATAAAACAATGTCCATCACTAGTTTTCATATCATATATACACCAGTTATGTACACAAAGCTTAGTCTTATAGTAATTTGAAGATACATTAGAACGTGGCGCTAAAAGAACTGCTTGAAGATCTGCAGTAAAGACAAATTCTTCTTTTTCTTTATCACTATCCTTCTCCAATCGTGCTTCATTCTTTTTATTTATGTGCTCTTCATAAGTCTCTTTAATAATATGACCCATCTTATATCCATTACAGATTTCACACAAATCTTTTTTCGGTTTAAATAGAGAAATTTTTTGGATGGTGAGAGTGTTTGTAAAAGTAGCAATTGATAAAGGTTTTTCGATCTTCGATTTACAATAATCTATATACATTTCATAAAGTTGTCGCTTGGATGAAATGTCTGATTGTAGGTATGTCTGTGTTGTTCTTTTCCTACAGTAGTGTGAAGGCATTTTTGGTAACTCTTGTAAAAAGTCGTGCAAAGTTTTATTTTCTTGTTCAAATGTCTTTCTGGTAGTAGATTCTTCTAAGCGTTCATCAGTATTTTTTCCTATCACTTCAGACTTCCAACCCCAAACACATGATTTTCCAATACAAAAAGTATTTAAAAATAACGTTTTACAAACTCTAATCATATCTTCTCCCTTTTTTAGGTAGTAAATAAAACTGTTAGCTCTTTTTGATTTCTTAGGGTCTGTTCTACCTCTTGGTCTATTTGTATGTATAACTTTTACTAAGCTATCAACATAAACTCGTTTTTCTTTCCAAGTCATATCCCAAAACTTATCAAACAATAATTTTCTGTCATCTTCAGAGATACTATGGCACTTAATGACACTCTTCTTCTTTTCTTTACAAGTACACCGGGCCTTCATTACTCTTTTCGGTTTCCTTATATTCCTTTTCCATTCTCCATCAACTTTCTTTTTACTGTAATATTCTTTACCCTTCTCTCTATTCTTTTTATTAATCTCACTAACCCATTCATCTTTCTTAACTTGACAACGTTTCTTTCTTTTCACTAATGGTTCCTCAGTTTCCGAATTAGAATCACTGTAATCGACTAACTTTTTCATCAATTCAGTTGAAGCAGGTGAGACTGCAGGTATAGCTTCATGGAATATTGGTTGTTCATGTGGAACAGAAATGACCAAAACATCATTCAATAATTGATCATCACTACTAAATAGGCTCTCATTGGTTGGTTCAAAAGTATTACAGTCAGCTGCATTATTCAGTGGTGTAGTGGGGCGAGAAGACAGTAAACTTGGACTATGGTTTTCTGTTTCGAGCTCAATTAAGTTTTCAATGATAACATTGTCAACTATTTCCATATTGTAACATATTTGGTCATCTAATATTATTTTATTGTTAAATAATTCAGGGCTAATGTCATCCACACCAGGCTGATTATTTTCAAGACAATCTATGTAGCTATTATCAAAAAATGCAACAGAATCAGAAGCTACGCTATCGTGCCCAACCGAATCATCATAAGGTTTTGGATATTGGTTATTAATAAACAAAGCAGAGTCTGGGTTATTGGGTTCATCAAGCTCATGCTGTTGGTTTTGAACACTTATTTGCAATATTTTTTTAGCACGTGACCTTGACATCTGTATGAGAAAACAAATAAAGCCCATTACCATAAGCACCTCAATGCACTAGCTCGTAAAATAAAAGTCTATAGTAAGTCATACAGTGTAAACACTAAAGATTGTGCATAAATAAGCGACAAAAATTATGAAAAAATAAAAACTCACACAACTATATTAACTACTAGCTGTGCCCCGCGGTTTCACTCGCGTAGTTCACGATCCCGTGGGAATACCGGGATAAAAAGTATCCTATGTGTTAATCCAGGATATAAACTATCTGTGTTTCAAATTTCATTCAAATCCGTTCAGTAGTTTTTGCGTGATTGACGCACAAACATACAAACACACAAACAGACAAACTTTCACATTTATAATATTAATAGAGTGTGAAGTGTGATATTTCACAACTTATATTGAATTTCTATTCATGTCCATTCATATCATAAATAACATTACAATTTTTGTGACATATTGCTAACTGTAGGTACATTAAAAAAGTTAATAATTTAATTAAAGTACTGTCAAACAAAATATTAACACGGCTAAATCCCAACACTGCAATGAAAAAGTAAAAAGCAAATCGGCTAAATCCATGTAGATATTAAAAGTTAAATTACTGTATTATTAATTGATGTTTGGATAATAACTTAAATAATAAACATACCTTGTATTCCAGTTGTTCTGTTTTTCAACACCGTTTTACTATTTATCGATTATTGTCCGAAATCCTTAAAAAAATTACGGAGCGCAAGCGTACACGGATGAGGCGCCATACAAAATGGCCGACTTTGTGGAGTTAGCTGTCAAAATCGTAACGTTCCAGTACGCGTGGAGTTGGCTGTTTTTCTTACAACGATTTATGCAGAATATTCAAATAATATTGGACTTGTCTCTTTTGCAAATCACGCTTAGTGACCGTTACGATACAAATCACACATAAAAATAATTTTGATATAAAGTGGAGTTGGCTGGTTTGCCAATTAAGGTATCGATATGGCCTTTATTACGTTTTGTCTCTAGAAATCAAGACAATATTATCTATTAAAACTTTCACATTATTATTAATTGGCATAACTTTTCTACTATTTATCATCATAATCATTTGTCACTTAAGATTATCTTAATCTCGCAATGATCTCTGCCAGACGCCCTAGCAAGTCCAGTTTTATAAGTATCAAGTTTTATAAATCAAACATAATATGTACTTAACTACTTACTTACTAAGTTTATATTTATTAAACACCCACTTTATCAAAGGTATAAAACAAAATCAAAGTCAGTTAAAGTTTAACACAACTTACTTTATAGATATTGTTTGCATATCTTATTATACTAAGGGACACCCGGCCGGGGTGATTCAAGAGGCGTCACACGACCTCGGCGAAGGCCGAGCCCGGCTTTTATTGATTTTTTATGCTCATTGTCCATTTCGACGGTCCGCTGGCGGCGTTACCTACACACAGACGTCCCGCTTTTTCAATGTACACCAATGAATTATACTGTTCTTTGTGCAGTTGTTTTAATTGAAACTTAGTGATCACTACATAGTATAAAACAAAGTCGCCTTCTCTGTCCCTATGTATGCTTAGATCTTTAAAACTACGCAACAGATTTTGATGCGGTTTGTTTTAATAGATAGAGTGATTCAGTGGAAAGGTTTTTAGCTTTTATTAAATTTTATCCCCATATTCGTACGGGAACGGGAACTACGCGGGTGAACCCGCGGGGCGCCGCTAGTAATTAATAAAGATGTCTTTGTAAAGCTATTGGGTTGTAATAACCGTATTATTAGAAGATTTATATAACATACCATAATAATTCATTACATCATCTCATTATAGTAACTGATCCCTAAGTTCGTAACTTGTATCAGAAACTACGCACTTCATTATATCTATGTATGTATGTGATAGAAGTAGGTACTTAGTTGTAAATTAATTATTAAAGTAAACTATAGACTGAACTTTTCTAGTTGACGTATATTTTTTATGCAGCAACTGTCTCCTAACTAGGTTTATTACCAGGACATCAGAAACTACGCTCAGTCTGATTCATAATACACTACACACGTCTAAATTGATATCAACATTTGTAGATCGCATATTTAATAGTATTAATTAGTCATTGATTTTGTTATATCAGATATGATTAATAGATAAATACGTGACTCATTTCATAGTTATAAACACAAAAGTAAGTTATATTTCATAATTAACTTAATGAATAGTTTTATGGACGGTAATGGCTATGTAGATAAGCCTATTTGCATTGTTTGTTCAAATATAATGGCTTGTTTTACTCGTGCAGTCCGTTTAATGAACGAAGTGGTGTTATAAAGGTTTTTATCTTTTAATGTTATACTAGTTAATGTACCCACCCCGGCTTCGTATGGGTGTAATTTTCTAAAAATTTCTTTGACCCAAACCTTGTTCAGAAATATTTGAATATGTCCCAAACAAAATACATAGTTCAATCCGGTGTTTATTTTCGATTTGAAAGAAGGGAAAACATTTTCTTGCTAAATTTTTTTTTGGTTTGTGTGTGTTACAATACGTAGCTTGTAATGTATTGAGGTTCTTCAATATCTAACTTGTGTTTTAATTTTGTTACAGATAGAAGACTGATTAATAGAAGCTCCTTGGACTGAAGTGAGTATTGTTTGTAATTATACTTTAAATGACGGTAATCCCAGATTTTCGTGAAAAATTATATTAGTTTCTCTAAAAAAAAATAATTAAACGCAAAACTATTATGAATTTCGCCATCAGACATTATTCATTTGCAACTAGAGTTATTAACATAATAATTAAGCAATGATTTAAATTGCTATTTTAAGCAGGTACTTCACATTAAACATGATTTATTTATTATATTTATCATTGAATAATTCTCAATTTTACGCGCATATGTGGGCAGGATCAGATATGTAGAATTAATTATGAATTCGTCGTGCTTACTAAACCGTGAATTGGCCTCCGTAATGTAATAACACGGATTGAATACGTCAAATGATTCTTTTTATCGTTTCGTGAATTTATTTTTAACTTAATACCTTAGTTTAATTAACAATAACAAGGTCAATAAAAATATTCAGTGTCTTTCACAGAGATATGTATCAGCAATGGTATATTTGTGTACCAAGTCAATGTATGACATCTTAGGGTCTTGTTCAGTCATAAATACATGAATGTTGACTGTCATCCAAAGGTGACACATGGCTTTGTCTTTGTTCAGTTGAGTTATGGATGCGCCTCCCCAACGCTGGCGTCGCTAGATGAACGCTAACCGCACCACAAATCATCGACTCTGCTAACTCGGTTCGCAAGACACCCCCCTCCGACCCACCACACCCTCCACTCCGTCTTCCCGCTAATTCTCGCCCTTGAACGAAACAACCACCGTCACACATTATGCTATTATGACACGAACACACGGGTGACGTAGGCGCTATAGTCGCTTGCTCGAATCCACTTTGAAGTTCGCATCGCATCGGCCCGTTGAATGCGGTATACACGATCATTAAACTTATATCTGTTAATAATAATTGCGATTGTCTGGTAGTACGTGCGCGGCGAGTTATGGCGCAGTTGCCGGGCGGCTTGTGAGACACCCCGCGCTTCGCCCCGCGTCCGCGACCTCTCGCATCTCCGAGCAGAGCGAACGCCGCCTCTTGAGATGAAATGGCATTCAGTATCATTTTGTGACGGTTGAATGGGCCCACAGTTTCGCGAATGTGCCTTGAATAGCGATACGTATTGCCTTCTAACAGATGAAATGTTGACGCAACGTTTCCTTGAAATGGTATGGTACACACAAAAATGTAATGCTAATATGGTTTATACAACGCAAGTATATGTATAGACCGTATTTTTTGTAACGAGCAGACTTCCGTTTGGCATTGACACTATTGCTGCCCAAATAAGGCAAGCCAAGAACTCCAAAGGTCAACAGTTTAGACAATATACGTTTTAAAATGCTCAACTTCGGTGGCGATCGTATTTAATTAAATATCAAGAACTTTAAATGTCAAATAGTACTTAGTTGTTTGGTTGCGGTAGTAAACTTACGTTTGAAACATTAGTTATGTAATAGTTGTTGGCATATGTTTGGTATGGTGTGTTGAGGCTGAATGTATGTTATGAAAGGAGCAGTAAAACGCCAAAAGCTGATTCAGGCCAGTCAACCCGAGACATAACCGCAATCAAAAACGTTTGGGGTTTGGCGCGGAGATATAACACAGTTTCCGTTAGCTTGCACATTTTTACGATGGCGCGACCCGTCTCTTGTATTATACATACTGACTATAGCTATATTTACGGGTGGTAATTTAACACAAGGAGGTGGAGGCGAGTGTTCACTCACGACAACCGGTCCCCTACGTGATCTCCGGGAACGCTCGCCGACTCGATAATAACTGTATATGACGGCAAATACGTTTCGGGAACTTCGGCAATGCAGTAATGAAGGTACCATTTTGAATTCACCCGTTTCACTCCATATACAAATTATGTTTGGAAGCAAATATTAACTTATGTTAATGGGTTTGAATTACTGATACATTATGATGTTTTAGCGAAGGCGCATACAGAAATTTAATTAGTATTTTGTATACCAAAATAGTATTAAGTCTGGCACAACGATAACTTTGTTTTTCAAAGTGAAGGTTATTCTAAATAACTATCGGATCTGATAAGCTAAACTCGTCATTCATTTCGTAACATCCACTCTTATATTGATAAAAAATATCTACATTTCATCATATTACAGTTATTTTGCCTTTCGTTTAACTAAAAAATCAAAGTGCAACATAACGTCTGTAAATCCATAACTATAGTTAGTTTGATAGCTACAGTTAGGCTATCTACTCGTACATATGACACACAGTAACACATATTGTTGTACATCTATCAAATGACCCCTGCACCTAACAATTACGCGTTCGTCCTCTATACCCGAGCCGCGTTGGTACGCAGAAGCAATTTAACGTCCATGTAGAGGTATGCGCGCAAGCTGATAACACTCATCAAGGCCGTTGGAATGTGACTCCACACATCTCCAGATACCACGATAACGTGCGTCATCTCAATATTTACACTTTTATTGGTGGATTTTGGCAACCAACACACTTTTTCTACATTCTACTTTCGTATTTCCACTGAAAACTCTTTGCAACCATAATAGAATGCCGTAACCTAAATTCTCCACAAATATGCAAATCTCGAGAATAGTTATTGCTTTAAAAGGAAGGGTAAGTTATTGTACAGTAAACAGTTTTGGCGTTGGTTCTAGAATTATCTCCGCGTTAAACTCAAACACAATAGAATATTGAGTCATTTGCGTTTCGAATTCAGACATTGTTTAATCGTAGGCGGACTAAACTAGTTTTCTTATTTGTTCGCGCTTCGAACTATCTACGGCTGAACAAGCAAAAACCGTTGTTAAATCCAATTCCGTTAAGTTACCAACTAATTCCATTAATCTTTAGTTGGATTTGTCGTGAAAGGGCTTCGCAAAGTCCAATTCTGACGTGTATGTCGAAATACGAAGAGGAAATTCGGCCGTGTCATGCTCTCGTATCGATTTGCTTTATTTAAAAGTTGTGTTTTAAATTCCGCCGAATTGGACTAAAAGGCTTTATAAATTTAGCATGTGGTATTGTAGTACGAGCTGCATTTTTAAACAGTTATTCCTCTTGTCAATGCAGGAAAATGTTATGCTAATACATTTCGCAATTGCAAAACATGCGATGTCTCAAACCGCAAGCAAGTTATTACAAACGTATGCAATATTCAAGTAGTTTATCCGTCTGTAAATAGCTTACCGCACAACTTAAACGCGTTTACGATGTAGTTTATATACCGTGGCACTCTCCTTTTGAGTAAACTTTAATGTTACTACGTCAATGCATATTGCCTCCCCAACTCATCTATTATGAATTTATTATTCCGTTACATGAGAGTTATAGTCGAATAGTAAACATACAGTTGAAAGAATAAAACTTACATAATTTCCATTAGATACGCTCGAATGTTTGTATAATAATGGTTGAATAAATACGTTTGTTTGATAATTACGTTCGCCGGTGGATGGGCGGCGGCAGCGCATCGGTCTGTCAATACAAGGTGAAAAGAATATCAACTTTCCTGGTTCACGGGCGAGTGGGGTGGCGATGTAAATCTGTCGTGCGCGCCCTTCCATTCACGCCACGTCGGTTACCAAGGGCCTTTTATGTCAGGGAAATATGTATAATAAACAGGAAAACGCGTGAGTTACACACCCATAACTACCACTGTATACAACGCTAGCACATTGTTTCCAAGGAAATGTGCGAGCTCTTTAGCAATTTAAACTTTGTCACACAAACACGCATACTTACACCAATTTATACCTTAACGTAACATTGGTCTTGTTCCGTTTATTTATGATTCATCCGGTCGGATGCTTGTTATACGGATTGTTGGAGGCTTGAGAAATTGCACAGGTTACTTTTATCTCTACTATTATTGTTTATAAGTTTTAATGTCTTTTGGCATTACTTTTTCTCTCAAAATTACCACAGAATCAGAATTGCCGGTAAAACCAGGGCAAGCGTTAGATATTTGCACAACAAACAAATATTATTAAAGCGTAGCGCAAAATAACCACGAATCAATTAAAAACTGTCCAAGTAAAGTTAGCAGTTAGGGGGGTTGTGATTTACGCGTTCTAACTAGGGGTTTGCGGGCTAGTTGTTAGTCACTTTTTAGTTGTTTGTTTATTATTATTGTAACTGTTCTCTCTTGGATGTGTCTGAGCTGGGCGCAGGTGTGCCGCGCTCCCCGGGCCCGGTTTTATTACGTTTTATGAATGATAATTGCCAAGTTTTCTCGTTTATCTCCATGACTATATTAAAGTTTTTAATATCCACTTTTTACTGTTGTTTATTTATAACTAGTTGTGGTTTTACTTGCGTTGTAGCTTATTCCGTGGGAAGTAAGGGATAAAAAGTAGCCTGTCCTTTCCCAAGCTCTTGTCCGTCTCTGTTCCGATTTCCATCAAAATTTTAAACATGGAAGCGTAACCGACAGAGATACAGACGAAGTTATAATATTAGTAGAGAATATGAAGCATCATTGTTCATAATATCAATAACTTGATAAAACAATCCATAGAGTAATATTAGTTATCTCAACGTCGTGTTTCTAAGGAAAAGTCTCGAAACTAACGTCATTTCTATCTAATAAAGTAACTACGTCTGTTATATCCATTCGTGGAATGTAACAGTAGTAAGTAGAAGTCAAGCGAAAATGATTCTTATTACAATTACTCAGAGAAAGTATAGTACATACTTTAAAATTAACTGAGCAACGCACTCGAGTAAAAAGGTGTCAATGATTAACAGTATTTTTAACAAAGTTCAATAGAAGGTAACTTCACGTTCACACTTCGTGTATGGACCAAAATAAAGCAAACAAAGATGTATTAAAAAATAGACGCTTAGTACTCTGAAATGGAAAAAAGAAAGGTAATTCTGATTACGTACAATTTCGCGTTGTTCTTCTTACGAGGGCCTTGTTGCTACGCTTCGTTAAAATATTTTTAGCATAAAGAAGATGTATATTCATTCATCTCTTTGACATCAGGCAAATATTTTCTTCCCATTTTTCAAGCTCTGTTTCTTTCTTCAGACACTCAAAATTAACACAATATATCCCAAAGTGCTTGAGAATTTTGATGATAGTGCATGCATGACGCATACAAAACATCATTGGACACAGCAATGTAAATTCACTACGTTTGTATGTGGTATTACAAATTCATTTGTTTGTTAATCCACACTCGACCCCAAATTAGAGATGTTTCAAGTTTAAAGCCGCTCTACTAACAACGGATTAAAACTTTATTATGTATATTAACGGGCAATCTGTTTATCGTATCGTAACTCGTTAACAAATAGACTGATTTTAATTAGGTTCTTTTTAATTCGACATGTGGTACAATGTTTTCTATTGCAAAAGTTAGCTTTGCTAACTGATATTTGACACGATTCTGGTTAATGACTACAACATCAGTGGATGCTTCTCCTATTGCAAGCCACTGTCACCAATTCTGGCCATCTTTTTCTTCTCATCAAAGTTTTTTACTCGAAGAAAGTCGTGCTTCAAAACCATGTAGTTTTGTTTGACTTAACAGTCAGTGTGTTAAGAGTTTTGGCTATATACTAACCAAGTATCAGTTGTTTAGTTAGTTCGTTTGTCAATCGAACTGTCCTCGTTTTACTTGCATGTATCACGTGTGTGTGCAAACTAACAGAAATAACATACATTAATTATAGTTGGAAACTATTTACCTAGCGCACAGCCAATATGTGTGTTCGATGTATTAATATTTTACAGTAACACATGTACCGTTTGCAAATTGGTTTAAGCTTTATTGGAATTCGTTTAAACGAGTTTGCATTATGTGTTGTATGGATTGATTTATCTTTGTACTAATGATTGTGAATGTTTTGTTTTATATTTCACCCTCTGAAACTAATGGGTGTGAGAATTTTACTCTGATTTCTAAATATTCACCTAAAACCTAGTTATATAAGTAATGAGTTTAAATAGGAAAGAGAGGATCGCATATGTAACTTTTCATAGCTCCTAAAATAACAATATTCTATTGATTAACTTTTACAATCCTTTTCGCTTCAATAGAATTTCACCTTTATTACTAGTTACCTCCGACATATATTTTTGAGGTTTCTACGAGTTTGTCATGTCAAAGCAATTTTGATTTGTTTTTCTTTGAAAGCTATCATTAACTTCGTATGTTTGAAGATTATTACTTTAATATATGCAAAGTAATTGGAAACAAAATTCTCAGAAAGTACTCCACATGAGATAAAATTTAATGTTGATACCGAGAAATAAGTTTATTAAGAACACAACGACAGAACTAACAAAGTAATGAAATAACATACAGCAAAGGCACTAAGTTTTAGCTCTTTGTAACAAAAAACATACAAGATTGGATCACAGAGTGTCTTTGTCTTATTTCTGTGACATTAATTAAGTTGGTTCGCGAGTACATCTGTCTGTGATCTTTACAACAACAGTTATGTTACCGAGAATCATGCTTTAATTGTACCAAGTTATTTTAATATATGAACGTTGTTATTAACCACTCGGTCGTTCTCGTTATCGCCATTTGTTGAATTAATCATTGTATTGTGATAATTGATTCACGTTTTTTTATTTATAGTCTTTATTATTAAATTTTTGCCTGTTTTACTTTAGCTGATTCCGTTTTAGTTTAAAAACGGAATCATGATGATGTCCCATTCTGATTTTCCTCAAAAAATATTCATCAACGCAAACAAAATCGCGTTACCCAGTCAAACTAAAAAATATTCAATTTTATTCGTACCTACTAAATTTCTGTTCACTTTTCAACGAGATATTACTATATCGATATGCAAAATTATTCAAATGTATTCATTACAATTCTGCTTATTCCGTTTTTAATATTATAATGGCGTTTAAAATTTAAAGCGAGTCAGCTAAGTGTCGGCGTTTGTTACAAGTGTAATAATACGATTTTATGGCACACGAGTGTTCCTATCGTTCGCTCCCTGAAATGTGAATGACCCTGTCTATTGAAGACGTGAGTGAATGCAAATATACTTCTCCCGGTTACACACAGACCTCTCCACGTGTTACGTGCTCAAACGTACCGTACAAACGTTAACTATTACGGTGAGTACGGTTAGCAATGAAAATCTTAACCTGTCCGAAATTCCCTGTTTCGTGACCTGCCAAAAGAAGGTCTCTAATATCACATCAATAAATGTCTAATAAACATATTTAGTATAGTAAATTGAATAAAGGTGAGGATCGGAAGGACTTGATCTTGGAAGACATTGGCCAAGCTTTGGGACAAGAGGTTTTGTTTGAGTTGAAAATCAAGTGATAGTATGCCCCCCTTGGAAGAAGATATAAAGTTATCGATATTTTGAATGTGTTGATCAATTTACGTTGCCAACTGTACTATCAGGGAAGTTGGTCGATAGCTTTAGTAACACAATTCTATGCAATTCTCTTCCATTATCAAATGGGGTTTCTATACTTCTATGGACTGTTAGCGCAAGCGAAATTCAACTTAGTGAGTTTAGACCGCTGACTTTCTCGACTATACATATTGATTCTCTCTCTGTGGTTTGAAATGGTGTTAGTCGAAGTACTCTTTGATTTAAACGAATGAAGCCATCTATTCTATCATTACATTGTAGATTATTGTATTATTATTGATATATTGTAGATTTCTGCCTGAAAATCTAATTCTGAATTTGGAAACTTATCGAGTCTTTTTAAGATACTTATGCCTGCGAAGAAACTTTACTGTCACATAATTATATTGTAAGAAAATGAAAGTGTTTAGCTATAATCCAAGCCCAATTCCTTTCAAGGTAAATGGAGATTGAAGTCGGGATAAGTAACGATGATAAATTAATATTTTAGCAAGCACAAACCAATATAACAAAAATATGTAAACAATTTAATAAATTGTTTGAAATAAACCGTTAAACAATACCGCCCCTAAAGTAGAATTAATAAAGTTGAACGATTCATCTTGTGAGAAAAATGCTCCGGGGAAATTGCTTTGATCAAAGTAAGATATTATATAAAATACGAAAAAAATGGCCAATATTGTTCATAACGCTGCCAAACAGAGTTCTCCAAGGTATTGGATGAAAATAAAACAATTATTCGAGTTAAAAAGGGATTGTAGAGAGATACATTATGCGGCAGGTGGTTGGGTAATGACCGTAAACGGATGCAAGCGAAGAATGCATCGGGAGGAAGTTCTGCCACTGTTTGTTGATGTTTTCCTGTGTCGGCACCATACCGCCACACAATGTGTGTTTGAGGAAACAACCGATGTGACAAGTACAATTTAATTGGATACCTACACTTCTAAATTAGTGGAACTGGAAAATAACAAGGAAAAAAATATGTTTTTTATGTAACGGCTATTTTATGACAATCTAAATAGCAGAGTGGTCACCATGCTGGACAACCGGGTTCGATACCCGTACGAGATAAATATTTGTGTAATCCACGAAATGTTTATGTTGGTGCGTAGTTTCTGACACTCTGGCTAGGTAATAAACTCTAGGTCTGTTGCTATTATAAAAAAATAGAGTGATTATATTATGTTTATTCATCATTATTATTAAACAAAAACGTGACTGTATATGTATTATGTTATTCCTGTTTATGCGCGCTCATACCCCCGGGAACGTCAGCGTACATTTTATTAAGAGCTCTTTGAATCCACCGGGATCTTAAAAACCGTATTATATTTAACTAAGTGCTCGCTAACTCGTTTTCGACACAATTCTAACAGACTTTTAAACGTATTCTAGTGTTTTCCAATGACGTCACCCAGATATAAATACATTCACTTTATAACTACATCTATCTGTCATCTATCATATTATTAACCCTGTTCCACGCATATTAATCAGTGTTTTCGCACTACATTGAATACACACAAAAAGTTATAGCCACGACCTTTTGCCAATGTAGTGACGCAATATTATGGTTTAACGAACTCTGCTTCGTCTATCTATGGATTCAGAAACAACTTTTACGAACACTAAATCTTAATAATTAATTATTTATTCTAGTTAAATTCGTAATATTAGAACGTTTGACATCAAATTTATATTTTCCTCAATAAACTGGTTTTTATCTTAGGTCTAATAATGTTTTTATTTCCGTTTACAAAGGCAGTTATTATTACATAAATTGTGAGATTTATGTAACAGGCACATGCCATGTAGCCGTAATGACGTGAGTGTGTAACAATGTCGGCCTCAGGCTTAACTTTAACATTGGTTAATTTGGAGTACAGAGATCATTACGATTCGATTAGATTGTTATTTTTTCGTTTTTCTTATTATACATTATTTAAGAACATTAGCTTTTGTCCACTATTTTATTGAGTTCGGCGTATAATTGGGTCCATAGAGAGATAATTTTTCATAAC
This sequence comes from Timandra comae, assembly GCA_958496195.1. Taxonomy (NCBI): domain Eukaryota; kingdom Metazoa; phylum Arthropoda; class Insecta; order Lepidoptera; family Geometridae; genus Timandra; species Timandra comae. Next base: position 7,031,505 of record OY292376.1, read on the forward strand.
ATAAATTTATAATAAAGTTGGTTTTTTTGCACAGGAACCATTAATATTTAATTAAATAATTTTCTATGGCTTCTGTTTATCATAAATTCGTTTTATATGCTAAATTCAGCAGTTTTGTTGAATAGATTGGTTGGTAGAAACAAAAAAACAAGTATTGCAATTCGTACTAAAGTTTCCATTGAATGCTAACTGCGCTGAATAACAATTGAAAGACAAGTTAGAATTGTAAAAATTTCCATGTAGAGTGTTTGTTGCATTTGACAATAGCATTTAACCTCGTGGATTTGAAACTACGATAGGTAGCTATTATTGTTAAAATAACATCTACCCAGATAAAAATAATAATTAAAGAAGAAAATTGAACCGTTTGTGCTCGCATTTAGTTCGATGTTTGTGCACACTTATTATAAGTTAAACTAAATAGGACAATCAAAGCAATTGATCTTACTGACACTTGTTTGTCATTGCACTGTCTGTGCCTTCTAAGTACTTGTTTTTCTAACAATAAGTTATTTTCCTACTGGCTGTGGTTTTGAATGTGATTTCTGACCCCAAATACATTTCTAGATAAGTTTTTCCTTATAACAACAGCTGTGTGCAAGTGAAAGTATCGTCAAAATAGTTTCAGTCGTCAGTAGATTATACAAGCAAGCAAACTATAAACAAGTGCTATTTCGGCATTACAAATTCAATTCACTTTTATTTATTCAATTTAAAGTTAAACACTTTAATTCTTAGAAAGACTTTTTATTCTATTCAATAAGAGAAACGTTCATGATTCAGTTACGCAATACTTAAGCGCCAGTTTTTTGTGTAGAATTCTACCTTTCGCTCTGATTTAGATGGCGCATTGCCGGCGTAACATGAAAAATAACTGGTTGTTAGTTGATTTACAACCCTATTTGTTGGCGGGGCCGCATTATTCGTGTCGCAAGCAACAACACAAAGTGCCATGTCTGGAAAGCGATCCGCTTTCATTCGCTTTCTCGTGTGACTGTGAGTCTGGCCGCGAACCGAGACGCCTAGCAACTAGCAACTACTAGCACCCGTTCTCGATGTTCGGTCAACGCGGATGTGTGCTATTGCCGCCCGCGCCACGTCACGCTAAAACAAATTCAACTATTCAACAACATTTCCAACTGTTACGTACGACGGACATTGAATTTTAAATTAACTTTGTTATGTCAATACCTAGTTGTTGTATATTCAGTTTTGTGCCTCAAATGTTTCTATGAAGAAGCACTATTTTTGGTGTATATGAAAAATGTGAAACTTTGTGAGGATGTGTGTTAGTCTTTTCAACTAAAAACAACTTTATAATTAGGAATAACATAGTATTTTTGTCCCAAAATTTCCAAAGGATTGGAATATTTGCTGGGGTATCTATAACAGCGCTGCATGTATGAAGTAAGTTGACTAACCCCATTTGATGAAATAATGGAAACTCAGACATATCGAATATCCGTTCGTATAGCAGAGAATGCGGTAGTTACATATACGATAGCTTGGTTGCAGGAAAACGTTCTGTATCTAGACGTTTATATACTAGAAACATATATGGTACTAGCTCTGGTTGGTGTTTGCGTGACCTGTGCGTTGACCCGTGACCTCGTGTGTCGTCGCCTCGGGCGAATGCGCCAATGCGATCTTTGCTCTTAGCCACACAAGTGCTAGCTTTGTGCTAGTTATGTTCCATTTCAAAGTACAAGTCGCGCTAATGATGTACTTGTGAAAGTTTGTTACTGTTACTCTTTGTAGCAAAAAGTATTGGTCAGATTTTGACGATACTTGGTAATACTAAAAGTATCTTGATTGTTCTCCCACAAAATTCTCGCTGAGATTTACGCCAAAAACGTCAATCAGTAAAAATAAAATATTCCATTTGTGTTGAACCGTTATTTAGATATGATCATACGATCATTAATATCGATTACAACACCATTAGTGATTGTAGATAACAATTATGACCAAACGCCATCGTCTAATCGCCATATTTGAAAACACGGACATGGAAATAACTGTATATTTTATTGTATCGTCAATAAAAATCCACCGTCCGTTGTACCCGCGGTACATTTCAGCCATATTTCACTTGCGAAGCAAATCGTCCGGCTATTTATTGGGTACGTAACTTTAATGTAGGGCTGTCTCTTATTGCTGTTCGCAAAAGTAATGATGATACATACACAACATGTTTTAGTTCTTTTTACCGTAGTGTTTTTGCATCGCTTTATATTCGTTAGGAAACTATATATACAATACTATACTATATATAATAGCATTTCTGTTTAATACCATAATGTGTTATTTATCTCTGTTCTTATCTGATTAATTCTATTATGTTAATTATGATACCGTTTTATCCTTTTTCGTATGCAGTATAAATTACGTACGGATTAAATACTTATTACTTGCATAAAAATGTTTCATAATAACGTTGTCTTAATTTTCTCAGAATAATGTAATGCATAGATCGTGATTATTATTATAAACATACGATTACAAAACACGGCGTCATCAGCACATTCTCGTTGTGCCCGTGTGGTAACCCTAATGAGTACAGCCGTCGTCGAATGCAAACGCAGCGAGTTCTAGTAACAATAATATTGAAAGACGTACCGGCTGCTTCCGCTTGCCTCAGCTCTATACAAAGTTATGCTGATGTATTGGATTCTTTCTCGTCAAGTACGTTTGTGTTAATAAATGATACAAAATGTAAACTAATAAGTGTCTTAATAACTAGATTAACTTGGTATTTGTTATCGCTCTCATTTACGTTAGTAGTAGTATCTTTTAGCGAAATACTGAGATCTTCACAAAGGAAAAGGCTCTTTCACTAATAACTTGTAAAGCGAGAAGAAATAAGCATGATTGGGTGACTTTCTCTCTCAATAAGCGTGATAGCTAATCGTGTGGCGTGTTGTTATTGCTATTAAAAATGACAATTCCAATTTCCAAAGCATTGTGCATTCTATTCACTGGCAGTTGTTTACACGAAACCCCACAGGATCCCATCAAAATACAATAAAACCTATTTAATGCCCGTCAATAGAACGCTTTACACAAAATACGCGACAGCTTTACAAAACATTTATTCCACCCTAAAGAAGCTATAGTATCGTATCGTATAAGCCAGCCATCGCATCGAATAGGGTCATAACTGTTTACGCCCAGCCCGTAAGCTGATCATGCATTCGTGTTTGCGAATTCAGCAACGTACGTTGTTTCACCCCGTGGCTGACTCACATGAACTGAGTTTCAATGGCCTACGTTGCTTTATGTTTACTGCCACTATTATAATATGTGTGACATTTAAATTGTGATATAGTATGCATGTATTAGTTGGCGAGTAAGGGATTTATGGTATGCCAGATGTGGTGTATTGATGTCCTAACGTTGTTTGTTCTCTACATACATAGTATAAATCAAAGTCAATTCTTGTACATGATTAGATATATTACACTACATAATGCAATCTTCTTCTTCTTCGTGTCGATGGACAAGACTTAAATTATGGGGCTCCAGTGAGAGGCCACCTCAATGGCGTTGGGCTGGCAGGACATGAAGTCCTCAAAAGTGCAAGAATACGGACAGGCTGGCTATAATGCATTGAAATGCAGTTTTGATCGTCAATTGATAAGATTCAAGAGTAAGATAAATAAGTATGAACGCGGGTATTAACCGCAAAGTAGAGCTGGTAGAGTTATAAAATACTGTTTTTATCCTTAACACTTTCTAAACTAACCTTCACATGACCATTAGAAATGGCAAAATTAACATAATCGGTGGCATTATCTAGTTAACCCATGTTGAATAAAGTACAATTGTTTTGATCTCATTGTTCGGAACATGTAAACACCACAATTAAATGGTAATTGAAAAAGAATAATAAATTATAATTGCCACACAAAATTATGAGAAACTTAAAAGAACAAACACAAGTTCTCTCAAACTACGTGTCATTATGACGCGACTAATAGCCGGTTTCTCTATATTAATGGACACAATTGCAATAATAATGTATAACCTTCGTTTGACTAACTGAAAGACGTTTGTATCGCATTCATTCATTGTGGCAACAATTTATATTATCGATTACAATTTTCTCTCAATTTGTTATGCAGGGGAGATGACGAATAGAGGTTGCAATGGACATTACGTAATAACAAAAAATGTTGGTCAATTGGGAACAATGGCAGTTGTATCGGTCGTTATTTGTTGGCGCATCGCCTTTGTGCAGCGCGCGCGGACAGAACCATCGTCGTCGTGGTTTTGTTTTGTCCGTTACGCTCCTCTCCACAGTATACGAATAAAAAGTTTTAGCTCGATACAAAGCCTCCCAAACGGGCGGAATGCTCCGGGCCACTGGGCGGAGTGACAAACGTAAAAACACCATTGGGCATTTGCCTTCAACGTTTATTATTACGTTTCAACTTTTTTCTCTGCAACACGATTGACGTGTTTGTTTTAAATGGACACATGATTTGTTAAGTGTACTCGTTTGTTGGCTACTCGCTTCAAACCTGTATGTAACGGGAAAATATCAATGGAAAAAACATGACGGTTAATAATCACTTACAAATAATTTCTACAGCTATGTACTCGAAAGAAATATTTGAAATACGATTTCAAACCAGTATTATGGAAATGTGTCGACGTGATTAGGTTGAATTATTAATGGAGGTCTAAAAATCAAATGGTAGGTTTTCTAAGAAGTGTGGAAAAACAAGCAGAACAAGTTAATATATGTGAATGTATTATAATATAATAAATACATAATGTATCGATTGTGTGTGTCGGCTATGTGAAGTGAACGAGCCGATAATGGCGATAACGACAGCTCTATTGATCCAGTGCGGACGGACACTTCTTCAAACGGCGGCCGGTGCGGTGTAGTGGCCGCAGATCGGAAAGTAATGAAGCGCGGTTAGAATGCAGCGTGGTGTGTGTAGTGTACGTGTGTGGCACTGGCAACCGGCAACTGTATCACTACACTACAGGAGGTATAGTCAGTGTGTGGTGTGGTGTGTCGAGTCGAGGCGAGGCGGTCCACTGCGGGGTGAACAACCTCTGAGCGTCCCCGCGATCGAACGAGCTCGCTCTCCTACTCTCGCCTCGCCGCCGCTCACCCTGGCCCACTTACGGCGACAAATTACTGTACTTGTACAAAACTATTGTTGCCCGGACCTCGATACTTTTCCCTCTTCTTTGCAAGTAATTTAATGCTGCCTTCTAGCTGTTAAAATCACCCATCGTTTTGTTGCTTGTCTTACTTTATTTCAGCAACAATTCGACTAACTTGTTTACTCCTTTGTGTCAACGTTACTTTATTTATAGCCACTGGATAGATTTGTTTGTGTTATTCATGTTTTTAGTTTTCTTTTCAAATTAATGGCGAACAGCTTTAATAACAACTAAAATTAATATTGCGAAACGGAAAAGGTCTGTTGTGTATCAAAACGTTTTCGTTCGCGGAGTGAAGTGAAACAATATTTGACTTTTAAATTATTCAAATTAACATCTTCCAAAAATTTTGGTGAATTTGCATAACCACAAATACCTTACGAAATCTTTGGGTTTTAATGGTAAGATTTTGAAGAGCGTTGTCGTGCTACGGTGTAAATTTAAAATTTTGCCACAACCTGCTTCGACTGTAATTCACCAGCCATAAAACTGGTATCGCTTTGATGGTCCCTCATAAATGGGGTGGTGTATTAAACTTACAGTTTGTAGTGAGATTGTTTATCCAAGTAGTGTAGTTAAACGGCTCACTAGGTGGTCTGGTGAGCGGTACTTTGTTTGTTATTTGGAAGTTCTCGTAAACTCTTGCATCGCTTGTTGTGTTATGATAATCGCAGCCAGACTGCCTGACTGTACATCGAACATCGCCAACTATTCCTCCTCTACCTCCACAATTATAATATTAGTTGAAAATGTCTGAGTAAAGCGCAACTTCCGTGTTGTCTGTATAATGTTCAGCACTTTAGAAGTTTTATTTTATTCGATACGTTTATGAAGTGATTGTTTTTAATGCTTTGTCTTAATGTTTTTTAGCATTGTTTTTAGTTTCTAGTGGTAATACGTATTATGATTCAGCTTCGGGACTTCCCGTTTCTTAGGTTTTTTTTCCTATATGTTTTTCTTTACATAGCGTGCAAAGTTTATTTAAGTTGATGATCGTTTTAAGTGAAATCATGAAACTGCCACATTTTATAAGTCAGGATTAGGATAACTGCTTATAATTCAAGCCTTTACAAGTTCACCTCACCCTAAAACATGTCGCGTGAAAACTTCTATACAAAAGTAAAATTTAGTAAAGCGTCATCAACAGTAAGTTAGGAACAAACTCCACCCGTTTCTCAACCAGTTTAGTTAGTGAGCTTACACGAAATTGGTGGAAGCGGGTAATCCGTCAAAAACATGGCATACACGTAGTTTATAGTTTTAGTTAACTTAAACTACTTTAGTTTAGGCGAATTTAGTATTTCTCCGCTTCAAATGTACTCTACATAGCACATAGGCAACTGAAATATGGCTGTTTCTGAAACGGTTTTTTCGTTCTATTTTCTGCAACTATATTTGCAATGGATTTTTCCGAATACTCTACAATTTTTATTCGCAAATGGATGGTTTTTTAGTTGTTTTGGTTTTTATTTTTGTATATAAATCTCATAGTGACTGTCGGAAAGCCTTTCCAGTGAGTAAAAAAGTAAGTTTAAAATATTTTTGGATGTTATATCTATTTGCAGACTAGACCTATCTCACTGATGATATTAAAATATAGAGTCGGAATAAGCGTAATCACCACGCTTGTCCATTGCATTTACTATTAAATAATACAAACAGAATATCAAACAACTATCAATTTAATTTCGTTTGACTTTCTACCGTATACATTTCCACAATATTACATACAGTTCGCGACAATAAATTATTCGTGCACATTTTATTGCAATAGGGAATTAATTTAGTCAATAGTTATACAGGCGGGAGATAACGGTGAATTGCATTTCGTAATACTCCGATAACCTATAAAATATTACTGCGCAATCTGTCTACCGGAATCTGTTTTTGTTTGAACAACAACTGTTATTGATAACTTTTGTATAAACTTGGTATACTTGTATAAATGCGTTGTATGCATTATTTATTACTTATGTATGTCTGTTTTTGTGTTAGGGCTTGGAATATCATAACATAATGTTTTCAATGTGATATGTGAAATTTCCTATATCATTCCGAGGCAAAGGAGGTTCCTAACAATGACACGTTTTTTTCTGTCTCTAGTAAGAAATAACTTTATTTCTAGTAACTTCTACATTCAAACTATTAGTACAGATATATCGACCCCTTACAGAGGTCAACGTCCATTTAGTTGCTCGAGGTATCGGGTTTGTTCCTTGACCTAATTAAGTATTTGTGCAAAGACCAATGTTTGTTCCTGAGATTACTGAGTGCAAACTGCAAACGAACGAATTCCTCTTTATATTAAGTAAATGTTAACCACTATTCTTGATACATCATGTCTAATAATAAAACTATACTACATCACCGCCCAATACGTGTATGTAAGTAACATATAATTTACATATTTCTGTTGTTGTGGATAAGAAAAGAGAACAGCCAAATCATGTCATAAGTTTATCATTGTGTACGTGAAACATTTGAACTGTGATAATTCACTATAAAAATAAGCTTACTCATACTTTAGGTATGTGTACGTAGCCGGCGAAACTTTGAGGCCAGGTTATGGAAGAAGTTGTGGCAAAACAATATTAATCTTAGTACAAGTAAGACAAACTCGTTCTAACTAGAATAAGTTTTTCGCGTTGCTATGTTTTGTTAGTTGTAAGATATACACCAAGTAAAGTACAGACGGTAGGTAGGAGTCAGCAGGGACGGTGAAACTTAGTTGCAAAAGATTTAATGGAAGTTAGTCTCTCTTTGTCTAAGTTTGGCACTGGTCTGGCCGCCGGCTCCGCTCCCGTTTCATAACTTGACGCCGGGCCAGGGCTGCGGCGACAATAACTTCCATCTCATATTCATTTGTCACATTTACGATTTCACAATTCATTAAATTTACTCTCTAAAACTTAAAAAAACTGACAAAGACATGCCATAAAGTAATCAGCTTACGTTAAATTAATTATAATTTATTCGTATTTCATTTAAACAACTGAACCGACGGAAACATACAATATGTTTCAAAAGTAAAACGTTCACCGAGTGCATGCATGAGATACAAAGGCATAAAGTAAGTCTCATCAATTATGAGAATTTAACATCGCGATGTGATAACCCTACCACCCAAATGTATATCTAGGGGTTAGTCAAAAGGGAAGTTTTATTGCTCGTGAATTTCATTATAACTTTGCGAGGCTCTCTCTTAATGCCTTTAAACGAGGATTGTTGTCTAATTTGTACGAATTATGTTGAAATTTTGCTCACGGGACTATAACTTGGGGAGCGCGATGTTGTGAGAACTCGGGATAGTTACCAACTCTTATGGATTTTAATGTCATTATTAGACCTAGATGTGGGGAGCGTGTAGCTCAAACATTTGTGGTGCAATAATAAACATTGACATAGGCATGTATTACTTTACATTCAAATCAACTAAATACAGAAAACGTTAGCGAAAATCTAAATTATAATTCTGGGAAATATTTAATTGTGTATTTCTGTAATGGTTTATTTAATTGTGTTTTCTCTCCTTAATCGTTTTGTAAATCTAAATGGCGTTCATATTTCTGAAGCAGTCGTTTCCTCGTTTCGTTTGTTAATTCCCAGAAAACCTTTTAAGACAATTTCCTTGTTTACTAAGGAAAAAGCACAGCGGAATGCTCGCTAATATACATATTTCACTCATTTTAGCAAATGCTCTTTTGGTTTCTATCAACGCGGTTTACCATCTGTTTTTCTAATGGATTACGTCCAAGAAAACATTTATGAATGGTAGGAAAATTGACACGGCCTCGTGAGCATTACGCATTGAAAATAAATCGCTCGTTCGTTGTTGTCTCTCTGTGTGCTTTTGCTCGATCGCTCCCACACAAAGCGCGTATGTCTGTTCTACCGAGAAAGTCACTCGACTGAGGGATATAATATTGGACGTCTCAAGGACTCTCCGATATCCAATCAGGCGGTACTTATTCTGTCCTTCGTTCAAGTTGGATTTATTCTTTCGGTTTTACTAGGCTTCCCTCTCGAATTGGGTTTATAGTATGAAAATTTGTGTGACATCCTCAATATAAGTAAATTTATTCACAGCTCAAATCATTCGAGGTTTACTTAATCTTAAATACGATACGATATTTAAGATTAAGTAAACCTCGAAGTTAAGTTTGTAACAGACTTATATAAGAGATAAAATATCTGTACGTTAAGATTGTTGCATTTGAAGTGGCACTAAGATTATGACGCGTCACAAGTTGCCCGTTGGCCTCGTAGAGAAAGTTTACTCGAGTTTGTTCTTCATACAAGGTCCCCCCTCGGCCCACTGCGCCGGCACCCTTGTTACACGTAACCACCCTCAATGAGTCTGCACAGTTTGCAAGTTCGGTCGCACACTCACACTCACTCACTCGGCACGCCACTACTGAAATTATACACTGACCTATTACGTTGGTACATTTGTTAGTTTGTATTAAATTGTTAGTATATGACTAAGTTTATTGAGATTTACAATTATAGCAAAATACATTGCATGAAGTGATATTATTTACCAATTGCTTTGAAGATTTTATACCAATCAATTCTTGGAGTGTCATTTTATCAGCGATTACGCCGAGCGGGCGACATTTCATTGCTATAAGTTAGTTAATTAATTAAATACTTATCCAAATCTAATGCATAAACGTTCATTATTTCTTGTTCCAAAGATAAATTCCACGACAAACTAAGTTAAACTTGTTTCTGTCCAAGTTCTAAACTTGAACGTCAAGTCAAACAAGTGACAAAAGTTTAGCATCTCTCGCGTCTTCCACTATTTTTTTATGTTGACTCTGGGTGAAGTTGGTCGTCGGCTGTGTAACTATCCAACTATAGTTCGGAGTCGCGCGGTGGAAGCGAATACTAAATGTAAAAGAGAAATAATGTTATCGCTCCTCGTGACCAGTTTGTATCAACAACTAACTTTCGGACCGAGGAAACTGCGTAAATAACTTTTTTCTCTCAGACTTACAAACAATGTCAGACGATACACATAGAATTTTGATTGCGTAATCGCTGCCTTCTCCCTTTACATTTTGAGGGTGTTTTGGGTTCGAGATTTATAGTTAATGGCGTAATTGTGGCTTCGGTATGTTTTGCTTAAGTAATACGAAAAGTTTAGCTTCTTCCTAACTTAGATTAGACTTTTTATCAAAGTCTGAAAAACTTTTTACCGAATTATTATCAAAGTCTCTTAGCCATGTTGTCGTCAGTTATCCAATGAAAGCACTGTTCCTATTAATCAGCCATCACGCGTGTTTCAAAACTGTCAAACTCCAAGATTGCTAGTCTAACAGTACCGCGAAGTTAGTGCACAAGTTCGCCTGTATCTCAGACTATGACTGAAAGCTTCTACAGCCATCAAACTATACGAACCAATGAATATTCAACTCGGACAAATTGCATTTCGAGTTGTTACTTGTTACTATCTGTTCTGTTGGTAATTTTGGAAGATTACATACATGTATTTGTTGACATTAGTTACTGTTCATTCAAACTTCGTATACGATCATCTCATAGTGTATTAAATCTTTACATTTTACTCCTATCAAAATAGAAAGATTTATACACTTTATTGCTCATTCACACAAGAACACATAATTACAAATCCCATTTGGCATATGAACAAAGGCGACAAAGGCTCCTTAGAAGTTATTAATGTATAGGTAGGTACTGAAACTCTAGAACTGGATTCATTAAGTAAGATCTCCGAAGCGGTTAACGCAATCAGATGGGGATAGCATCTGATTTATTGAATACCCTGTAACAGATCTAATTAGTCCGTTTCTAATTGCCCATTGTCTCACAGCAGTCTATTGCTTGGGGATTACCGGGGCAATCAATACGGAGGACGTTGTCGGCGAGGGACCCCTTGTCACTCAAAGATTATGGCCCGGTGGTAAATTACAGTGTTTGCGTAACATCCCCCCGTCTACTGTACTACCGTTCGAATGTACGATATATATAATTAAACTATATTGCCTGTTTGATCTATTATGTAGAGCCAGTAAGTAGTAAACGTTATGAAGTAACTATAGGTTTGTCAGATACCTCGTTAAACAACTTTTATACGGTGGAACGAGCGCCTTTCGCTTAAACAAAGAAAGTTTCGGTTTACTTTTCTTATCTACGTTCTTGTAATGATTTGGTTTTAATTTATTGTTTACTAGTTGTGTGTGGCGCGTTTTATTCTCAGTCGTCTCGTTATCTCAGATAATTAGGATAAATAATTGATTATTTAGTTTTCTATGAGTAGAGAATTCTTGTGTCTCGGTTTAGTAGTTATGAGTTTATTCGTTACAAATCAAATTACAAATCTCTTAATATTTGATATACATCAGTTTACCTGCAGAAAATTTACCCACAATATATTGATGCCCTTAAGCGCCATCTCCATAAAATGCTCTACTGATTTAATCTAGTAGGCGAGTGTAGATTGCGCTAGTATTAAACTTGGAGCTAATAAAACAAGATTGATCAATCTGGATGCAATTGAACAAGGTGGCTCCATTCGACCGTCGAGCAAGCGAACTCTTAATTAAACAACAGTTTCCCCTTCGGCGTTGATCGTGTGAACAGCATCAATCAGTCTTAGACATGACGCAACTGTTTGTTATGTCATGTCAATATGAAAATGTGTAGGTGCATAAAACTGTGATGATCTGTTTTGATAAAATAATATGTACATTATACAATCGCATCATAAAACTCATGGAAATGTATAATGTATTACGTGGTCTATTTTATTTCTAATTGCGTAGAGTCGTTGGGTTTCCTTTGAAAGCTTAATTGACAATATTCTCAGAATCTTTTAGCGTGTTCATTACATAATATAAAACGAAGTCATTTCCCGCCATGTGTCCCTCTGTTCGTTATTAATATTACTAAGATACGCTTACGAGGAAAAACTATGTCAAGTCCCTATTTCGCACCCCACAATGTAATTAAATAATTTCATTCGCTTACTCAAGAGCTTTAGAAATTAGCACTCTGTACACGTATGCAGTAAATCCGACATCAGTATCCCCTCGTTGGCGGTCAGGACGTTCGCTGGGAATGAAATAATTTAAATCCACAGTGCTATGTGGCTCGGTAAAGCTGTATCATGTCTATCCATGCGGTCGGACAAAGCGGGTCCTATATCTCGATTATACACCACTACGCGTTATACCCAATGAATAGGGCTCGTTTGACGGGGTACCTTGCGAAGGGTGCCGTGTAATATAGTTTATGAAATGTTATTTGTGTTTTTAAACCGTTTTGATTGGCAATTAGGACTTTGATTGTTGCTACGGCTGGTTGGGTGTTTGTGTTATTTAATGATTTTTTCACGATAATCTATGCTTACCTTTTGAGATTAGCGGTCTGTCTACAATTGTTGCTTTATTTGTATACCAACTCATATTAAAATCTTCACGTAAAAATAGCCTGCGGTCAAAGATCAGAGTTCAAAGTATCCTGTAACTGAATTTTATTTTTGTATGTTGAACCGTAAATAACTCTTATATAAAGACAACTAAGATTATAAAGCCGAACAATACAATATTAAAGTGTTTGTTACAATTCTGGTGAATAACTATTAAAGCACTCGGTCGGTATCTCTGCTAGTTAACCAATCGATAGTTGAACGACCGCCCTCGCGCCTCGTAGCCGTGCCGATTTATCGCTTTGCACCCGGCCATCGGATCGCAAACGCTTACAGATAAGAAAATTCTTCCGGAACGTTACTGAAACTATTGAACATTGCATTGTTATTAGCTAAAAATAATAGGTTCCAATTACCCTAGAACTTTCACAAAAGGTAAATTTCTTCTTTCAAAGTTTTACCCCATGTATTGTATAGGGATCAGATTTAGTTTAACTATATTTAGCTAAATGTGATATTTTACGTGAAGAGACTGTTGTCATCCTTTCACAACCACCAAGAAGGGAATAGAACAGTTTTTGATTAAATGAAATTTTAGACTTTAGAGGGCTCTATTATATCCTAAACATCCAACAATATTGTTGAAATGTTCCAAAGTAAATAAAAATGTTTGTACAATACACAGCCGCAAGAAAATAACAACATATCTTTGTAAAACCGGTCGTTTCAGCGGAGGCAGGATGCGGGCGGAATTCAGAATTCCAATGCGAGACAAGTCCGGGAATTAGAAATTGTGTACGTGTGCAACTTTGGCCTGCCTCCTTTAATTACGTCAAGGAATTCCTCTCACGGCTTTTTTGTTTTCCTCTCTTAATTCACCAGCTAAATAAAATCACGTTTGATTCTTGTTACTGCTCAGTAATCCAGGGTATTGTGATGGAATCTATGGCCAAATCGAGCGCTAACAATGACATGACTTCAATGTAATTATGAAGATGTAATGAAATATGGATGGCGTCCTAATTGCTAGATAAAGCTGGTTTGCTTTTAATATTGTTGGACTAGATATTTGATAGAATGGGAAAACAACCTTTCTTTTCCAATTTCACCATGAATAATAACGGAAAGGAAATGAAAAATGACAACGGAAGATAAACTTGAATAATTTATCTTTAGATTTAAAAGTGTCTGTTATTCATGTCGGCTGACAACTCAATGTAATTATCTCCGGCACTTATCTTGTAATTGAATGGATGGATTGCTTGTACAGTTATATTTTACAACTGTTTAATCGCTATCAACGTGATGGAGCGACATGCACTCTTGTCGGTTTGACTGTGTCTTAGGGTTGTCTTCATTTGTCTATTATCCATTTATTATCTGTTTTATGTATGTATATAAAAGAATGGATTGTCTATCGCATAAATGAAAATCATAATTTAATCAAAATTATCGGTCTAATTGTTTTTGTGTAAAAGACTAAATCTTATTGTAATATCACAAACTTTCACGTTTATAATATTAATAGGACGTCCCCATTTGTCCTGTAACTTAATTAAATCATAACTACCGTAACAATATATTTCATTAAAACTATCTAATTTTTTTACTGCCAAAACTACAAAATTATGTTCATTGTAAAGTCAGTTGTGTAAATGTAAATAACACGATGAGCGATAACCCTAGAGGCTCATTCCGGATGCGATCAATGGCCCTTTCAATTAAAAGTTTCTCCCGAGGTTCAGTTTGTCGGTCGGCATTGTTCGTCCGAGTTGTTCGCACTCCACCCCTCCACCTCTCCCCCCAACCAGCCCACGCCATCTGGTTTTTACGGAAATTACACCACTACACTTGACAAACAAACTAACAACATAGTTTACATGTTCAGGTATAACTTTAGTTTTAAATTAAACTTACAGTACACTTTCGATAATCAAATACGTTGACTAACTCTGCCCTATTGGGTTTAATTAAACGTGGTTAACGAAATTGGTCTTGAATTTAGCGTTTTAGAACTAGAGTTAGACCAAATAATCTCTAAGTTTAAATAAGACTGTTCATTCAATAAAACTTGCAGTTAGTGCTCGAAACATATTTTAACAGTCTGGTTTAGCGTTAAACTGCACCAATTTATATGTCTCCAAATGGCAGACATTGTGTTTTAGTTAAGTATAAAATGTACGTTAAGATGTAGTACACGTACGTGCGACATAACCTAAAGAGCTTTATGTTCCACACTAGAACTCTGGAAATACGTGCACATAAGTTTACAAGGAAACAATGCAGGTATTGCTCTCAGCTATAAATTCAACATTGTAGCCGCGCGCTAGTTTATGGACCATAAAATATTACGTCTATCTAAGAGATGGTTTATTGTACGTAAAACTTAAAATAACAACTAAGTATTTACTGTGTTTATATCACATTTTATATAATGTAACACTGAAAATGAACTGAAATGTTCATATCATATACCTACCTAACTTCGTTTCGATCGTCACACACATTCTAGTCATATCTCCCGATCATATTGTTAACATTCGCGTGACACATTTCCTTGAACAAAGTTCCAGAAATTGTACATTTCGGTACGTTCGATAGTATTCCTTACGCGCTATTAGTAACACATCATTGTCTAGCTCAAGTTTAGACATAACAAACGATATCTTGATTGTAACAAAACGTTGTCTTTTGTCGCAGGTGCAGTGTGTCGGGACATCAGTGGAGTACGTGTAGTGTATAGAGGAGAGGAGAGCAGTGCAGTGTAGTGTAGTGGTGTGCTGTGTCGTGTTGTGATAGTGAGGGTAGGACACGTAGTGTGCGCGCGTCCGCTGTGGCGCCGACACTGGCGATAAGTCAATGCCGGTGCGCCGATGGACCGGTGATCGAGGACTGACCATTTCACAAGAGCAGCGCTGGTAAGTGTTAACCCATGTTATATTACACTATATTAAGTTCCCACCCACTGATAGTAATTTCAATTGGTCTTTACCAAACTGATCACCCTGTATACGTTTAGTACTAAACTAAATGCCAATCTAATAGGAAATGCTAATTAATAAGGGTAAATCGTGTTCAAATTCAAGTTAGATAGAGAGAAGTATCCCATATTCACTAGAAAGAAGAGTATTCAGTTCCTACAGGTTTAAGTCTTACAAAGATCCAAACTAGAAAGGTGTAATTGCGTCAAAATGCCCAATTACATGAGTAAGAAACTCCTACAGATTTGTTGATAAACAAAAAGTTGATCGTAACAGTAAACAGAAAGAAACAGCATGCACATGGGTTCAATAGTTCTGAAGATAAGCATAAAAAATGCACGTGTAGATCTATTCAATAATATGATTGAACGTTTCAATTGACTCACCACCCCTATCGCTAAATTTGACCTTTGTAAAGCGAATCAAAAGCCAAATCGATCTTCATTCATATCAAGTTCCCATTAGCAGCCATAATTGATTAGCTAATAACATGAATTAATTAGCGGTAACACTCTTTGAAACATTTAGAAGTCGATTTATGTTTAGAACCAGTTTAGAGTCGTTTCTTACTATCTTTATAGTCTTTATAATACTATGAAATTGTTAGAATCTATTGAAGCGCTCTAATCTCAGAAACGATCGAACCTGTAGGTCGAATAAAATAAAAAGTAGTGGTGGATTGCACATTTATCGAGGCAGTGAGGATATATCATTATCACGCATGCCACGGTACAAATTTAAACACATGTAGTAATCTATATAATATATAAAAATTAAACCCGTTTTCCTTGGTCACGGCATCACGCGTGAATGCCTGGACCGATTTCACTAATTCTTTTTTTGTTGTATTTGTTATTATTAGGAGAAGGTTATTATGTAAAAAAAAACACGGAAAATCAACGGGAAAATTGGACCCGTGCGAAGCCGGGGCGGGCCGCTAGTACAACATAATGTTCAAAATTATACTAATTCATTTATTACATAAATCGTGAAATTCAACTTTACGAAGATTCAACTTTATTGACAAGGCTCTGTTGGCCGTATTAAAAGATAATTGGGAAACGTGATATATTTTCGCATCTCGAGAAATTTTAGTGAACTTATTTCAGACAAACCTACTTCTATTGAGGTCAAAATCATAAAAGTCGTTTCTATGTAAGATGAGATCAGAATATGAATATTTAAAAAATATATTTATTATATTAATCTTTATTTTATTCCACAATTTTTGATAACGAACATACACTCACTAATTATGCCTAAGTATTAAATTATAATAACTTAATATTATAATTAAGACTATAAATAAAGTAATAAATAATCATTTAATCGTCACGTAGTAATAAAATTAACCTTTGTTGGTTTTTATACTTGAAAACAACCTTCTTTTTGAGTCGTGGTTTTCTCCGTCCTGAATTTCTGTTTGTTATTTTTGAGTGAGTTGAAATTCAGGCAACTATAAAGGATCTTAAGGGTTTCATGAGTGGGTAGTATTTAAAGTTTCTTTTGTGTACTTAAGCTTCTGTACCTTTTCCAATAAAAGGTAAAAGGTTATAACATTTTTTAACTAAATTATTGTAACTTTCAATATGTTTTATAGCAATTTTTATATAAGGTCATTTTACTTTAATGCTGGGAACATTTAAAGGACGAGTTTAGTCAATAATGCGTGTACGGGTTGCCTGTATATAGTACACTAGTACCATATAGTATTCAGCACTAGCTTTCTTAGAATCAAAATTGATTTACAATATGGTAAAACTCTACAAAGACAGGTACTTACGTTATTTCCTAATTTAATAATGATGTAAATTAATATTTGATCACTGAACGACTTCAAATAAAATTTCTTTAACGTTTCGATATTTTAAAAATAAATATTATTAATATGAACTATGGATAGGTAAATATTTGAACAAGTTTTTGTAATAATGTATTAACGCGACCGATGACGTCCGAATGTACAAATAGCAACCACATACAAACACAGACACAAATAAATTAATATCTTTATTCGACTGTTTTTCGAGAGAACATATCTTTTTTTTTAAACATATTGTTTTTATAATATGTTAATAACCTCAACGAGTATTAATACAAACTAGGAGTCTCTACGGGTAAAAACTAGTGACATACAGCGAATTCGCATAGATCCAATTTCCAGAATAATAAACCTTGTACAATAATCATGTTCTTATAAATTTAAAATGAGCCATAATTATGATTGATAGGCTGTCTAATCTAAAACATTTTTTAATCAGATAGGAGAAGAGCGCGTCTAAAGTAAGTCAAAATAATATTAGTACCGTAGTAATATTAGACCAGATTCTTATCTTTTAATTTATGAGTAAACTATCCTAGCAAACTATCCTTATTCAGAAATGTTGATAAGTTTTTTAAAGAACGCGATATAACATAATTCCCACGGGAGAAGCCGTGGTTGGCAAACTAGGTTATAGCATAAATATTGATCATAACAAGAGTTTTTGAATAGTCCCAAGAGATGAAAACTTATTATAATAACGAAAGTAAATCCTATTGCCTCGCAAAGTGCTTTAAACTCGTTGTAAAGTGTGTTTATTACTGAGAAATAGTATATTTACTCCAAGTTTACAAACTCTAAAGACTGATATTATACATTATGTATTCGTAGTTTCAAGTGTATGTGTAAAGTTTTGTTTTAAAGTCGATAAAGTAATCTAAATGTATCAATTTCTACGAATTAGATGTTTTTATTAATTCAGTTTTTGTGTAATTGTGATAATTTGGAGGTGATTACTTAAATAGATGTGCACGGTTTCACTTGCGTTAATTAATACTACGAGTATTCCACTCATACTAGTCGTAGCATGATGTTATAGCCTAGGCCTATTTATCTCATTTAATGGACTATCCAATATTTAGATATTTTTCTGTTCGAACCAATAGTTTCTGAAAATAAGAGGTCTTAACTAAACAAACAAGCTCTTCATCTCTTAGTATAATAATGCCACCAATTATTACAATCTTAATAAAAGTTCATATAATTAAAAAGAAAATAAACCCTGCTTTGCAAAATCATTTTAAAAATTACACGCTATTGTAATTTGGTACCTACTTCATAACTAAGAACTAACAAAGTTAAGCAAAACTACACAAAACTAATAATCTGTAATTTAAGTAAGTTAGGTATTACGTGAAACCTGAAAAAGTAACTCTAATATGTAAATTAGGCCGACTGTACCCATTACCCAGGTACGAATGAAACCTTACAATCTCTTGAATTTCCATTACACATTAAAGAGAAAGTAAATTGGAGCCATTGTTGGAATAGTTTCAAAAGGAAATTCAAGCTTCAAGTTTTAAAGTTTACAAAATCACTGGGACGTTTAATCAGCGCCTGAATCTTAAGTATGTTTTGTTCCTTTTGGTTAAAATTGGAAACGCGAGGTACTTTTGTGTGTGTACTTTCCTATTATGTATGTATGTACTTATGCTTTTTCGCGTCAATAGACAAAACTTTCTTTTAAATGGTACGAGTGGCCACTTCGTTTGCGTTAGGTTGTAAGTTTTTTATACTTATAATTTTATAGTTTTAATCCGTGTTCCTTGTTCTACCAAGAAGATTCCTGTTTCTGCGAATCTCTTACGGGTTTCGGAATTAAAAGTATCCTGTATCATTTTTTTACCCTTCTGTCCACTTGAATGCAATATGTTCGCTTGAGTAACTAAAGCGTCAAAGAATAACAAATACAAAACCCAGTTTCGCATTTATAATATTAGATTAGAATATTATATCCTTTCAATTTCGTAATCGAACGATGTATGTTTCCTGTTGTGCAAACATGGTTCATGTTTGAGACCACTAACTCTAATTATGCGAGAGTAGTAATTTCACCTATTTCTCCTCATGGTATTTATATAATTAGTAAGAGGCAGAGGCAGTCAATATTTCGATAATATAGATCGTGTGAGGTGTAATCCATAAATATCTCGACATATGTATGTAGGTGGGGGGGAATATGCGTGCTGTTGTGCTTCCTTAGATATATCGTGATTGTAGAGTAAATAATATGCTATCTAATTAGCAGTTCCTATAAGTCAAGTGTTTGGTTATGTTATCGTGTATGTGAAGTACCTAGCTGGTAGTTTGTTAAATCGATCTATACATCATATAAAAAAAATAAACGAAATGTGTGTACGCCTACTTCAGAATGATTAAACCAAATTAAATTACCTTTTTTTGTTACAAGAGCAAGTTTGTATCAAAGAAAATTAGGAAAATGATACCCATGTAAAACGCCGGTCGAACCACCAGTAATTTCAATAAATTAATACAGTATAAGTTGATATCCATGAAAGTACGAATCTGTTGCCACGCGTGTAAGAATTTATCAATGTTTTTAAAGGTCATTTAGTTACGTGCGGTGACGTAACCGTGAACGAAGGTCGCGCGAAACTCGACACGTGCTTACTACTGCTATATACGAGTACATGTTGAGATATCAACAATTATACGCTGATATTTATAAATAATAAATATATCTATACTATACACATACTACTACCTATATTAGTTTAGTATCTATTATAAAACTGAAGAGTTTGTTGCTTGACCGCGCTAATCTCTCCGATTTGAAAACTCTTTCAGTTTTAGATAATCCATTTATCGAGGAAGGCTATTTTATATATATTTATATAGGCTATTTTATCCTCACATTCTCACGGTCATGAGAACTATAATGGTGATGAATTGCTGATACTTTTTGTAATATGTGGCTTCGTATTTAGTCTCTCTAGCTAGTGCATTGGTAGTTGTATTATCTAGAAATCTATTTCATAGGCAGGTGTTTCGTGAATTTATAACGTGGAGTAATCTGCCTGTCTAGCATGACTGTGCGTGATTAATGATATAGACACCACGAAATAATATCAATTTCGCTAGCATGACCAAATGAATATGGCGTAGTACGATTTGATAAAATTAAATATGGCTGCTATATTTATTATATTTTGACAGTTCGATGTCAATAAATAGCTATATCGATTTCGCGAGCATGACTAAATGTCCTAAAATTAATCATGTGGTAAAATTAAATATGGCGGGTATTTCTATCATATTTTGACAGTTGTATGTCAATAAATCGCTGTATCTATCGCGTTTTCGAAGTCATGCTAGCCCTGCAGGTTCGTGGAATGTTCAATATTTTAAAGAAAACCCATTTGAAAAATAGTGTCTAAGGTTATTGAAATGTTGGAAAACGTTACTGTGCACGTCAAGAGTAGGATTGCATTATGACGTCTGAATGACGTATCGACATTTTATTAGAGCTGCATTGCAACATATTTTGTATGGAAGATTCCCTGCTGATGTGATGTGATTTGTCTATCTTTAAACGGAAATAAATTATAGTTACGTCGCTCGTTTTTCTGTAAATAATGTTTAAGAATCTGTAAAGTTTTATATTCTGATATCGAGAAAGTGTTTCTATTAAAACATGCGAATAGGTTCTACCTAATAAGGTTTTTTAATTAGGTTGGGAGCATTTATTATTGGGTACATACATGACTTGATTTCCTTCCCTGGCTACTCACTAAACATACAAAATAAGTAGGTAGATAGTTTAAGATAAAGATAAAAGTTTTATGTAAAACAAATGTATTTTGCCGTAGGTGAAATGCGTCGCAAGAACACCAACAACGATATGCCATCAAGAGAGCAAATACAATTGTGAGTAGCCATCATCGATGGTCCTTGATTCTTAATTATTAATATCCACTGTAAACATACTCTGTTATTGTTATGTCTCGGTTCCTACAACTGACATAATAATCATTATGACCTACTTACTGTCTTCTAGATACTACATACCCATAACTACTATATCCTATTTAGGTTTCTGTTATGGTAATAATATACTATTGCCAAGAAGAGCAAGGCACATTACACAAAAGTATGTCTCTGTTTGACCCGACCATAACGATATGCTGACGGTAATTTATTGTTGTGCACGTGCTAAAGTATGAATATTGTATTTTGTTGCAGGTGACGCGCTGCGGAGCCTGGTAAAAAAGCGGCGCTGCCGCTTTAAATGGACAAACGCAAGATGCTGCCAAAGAGAGCGCGTATGGATAGCTTGCGGGGTCCCATTGCAAATGGACCCCTTCAGACGAGGTGAGAATCACGAACCTAACCCCGTCACCCCGGTCTATTTAAATCCTATATTACTCCACAATACCAGGTTCTTCTCAAAACTCAATCGTAAACAGTATAAATTACCGGTTATAAATCACTAATTTACGTCCAACAACAAATGAAAACTCGTAAACAATACAATTAGGTTTACGTAGAAACAATCTTAGAGAATCTGTTTTGTTTGCACATGAACCGTTTTCTAATTTAATTCAATTACAAATTCACAATACGAAAGTGGAACAGTTTATCAAAGATCGAATCTATCCAAACTGGGTGGGGAGTTTGTAATTCGAGTCGTGCCGGTGCCGTGCCGGGGCGCGCGGAGACGCGGCCGCCAAGTTAACAAAGCGAAGTCCGCACCTTCTATCGGCCTCACTCCACTTATTCTTTTCTCTCGCTAATCCTATTTGGTTTCCATCAAAACTTGCCCGAAGGGGTTGTCACCCTCCTCGGTCGCCACCCCGCGCGCGCGGCCTCTTTGTTTGCCACCAAATCTGTTTTCGTCTGCGCTTGCCCCGTGAAAGTTTGCCGAAATTCCCGAAAACTCCCTTGGTCCCCGCGCGCTCCGAATTACTTTCCAGTTCGGGAAACTTTCCACGGCAATAATAATAATTCCGCTACGGTATGACGAAAGTTTAAATTATTAGTTTAATCGTACTGGGTGTGCTTTAATTACTGCGAGTGGTGGGTGCCTGGCGGGGCCGGGAAGGCAAGCCATGTCCCCGTCTACTACTGATTAAGCTAACTCGCTATAACTTGTTGCCCCCAAGCCGACGGGTTTCCAATATTTGTTTCGAAAATTTAATTTGTCCATCATTTCGTGTTCCTTGTTTGCTCTACAATAAATAATAACCTATTTGTTTGGTCGTCTCTGTTGACACTACTTACATTAATATTCATTGAATATTACGTTTAGCTTTATTCAATTTAGAAATGAATTTTATGTACATTTATTATTACATTGAACGTAATATCGGCGCGGATTATAATATCAAACATGTTCATATTTACTATAGTACTTGCGTAGTACGTTATCAGCGTATTGCAGTACGAGTATTATCGTTTTACGGCGTGTGTTACGTTCGCAACAAATCAATACAAACAACATTGTATGTAGTAACTAATGTATAATGAATGCTGCGTGATTGCATGCGGCTCTAATACAAACATTACCTATATTATTAATGCCAATTGGTTACTCTTATATGCGAGACGTTCCCTTTTTTGTTACAATTTCTATTTTTATACATTCAAAGGGTTGTTTATGATGATAGTAGCGGCGTAGATGTTTGACAGACAATTAGCACTTGAAGTGATTTTGCGCTAGAGGGTTTTTGTAAATTAACAGTAAGTGAAAGAAAACACGGTTGAAAAGCAAATTATCTAATTTGAACATTGAACATTGACTTTGGTGCCAGATATTGTTTATCCGTAGGGATCATAAACAATCTGCAGTAAACACTAGGCAATTAGCGCTTTGCTAACAATTACTAAAAGTGTAATAACAAAACACCCCGATATAATAAAGAATGCGTTCGATAGCAGTGTGCGTAATATTTATCAAGTAACAAAACAACCTTGGCTCAGTAACGCGTTCGTTGACACTGAACGCACAATGGATGCCACCACTACACGAATGTATTATACGAGTAATATGTCTTCTCAGTCCTTGTTTTATTTAAACTGAAGAATTTTCAGTCAGTACCACAGCTACATGTAATATTCATGTTATTCGTTATACCCGATCGTGTAACTTTGAGGTTGTTATTGTGTCATGGTATGTTTTGTGCCACGTGGGTTTCTTTCTATATCTTTCGGGTTTTTCGGTAGTTTAATGTCACTATTTACTGTTTTATTAAAACATTCTAGAAGAGATAATTTCTAACGACTAGACCGCATTTAGCCGTGTACCAAATACTTACGTTGAATTGTTTGTTGTTATGTGTAAGAGTAAGAAGTAATATCTAGAAAATGGTTCTACATACTAGACAAATAGCTTTTTTGGCCTTGAAATCGGTGTAATCATAGTTTTCATAATATCCTTATAATGTTCGCACGTTACCCTAATCCAAAATACAAAACTTAACTTTTAAACTATCTTACATTACAGTTACAAATAGGACACGTACAAGTTTGCCGTCATAATAATAGCCGTATCATAAGCCCCTTAATCTTATCTACGTGTGTAGGTATGCCCTACAAGTATTTTGTTTACAATCACCTACACGTTGACGTCATCGTGCATTCACGGATATAAGGATCTAGTGAATCTTTGTGTATCTTATCTTTTTAGATATTCTTTGTAACGACTGTACTTAAAGTCTATCGATAATTTTATAGGTTTACACTTATTGAAGTTTATTCTGAATAAAATTGGGATAATAACTACTACAAGGTTCTACTGTAAGTTATTTAAATGAACCCTGTAGGCACAAAGGACCAAATCTAGAACGTGCTAACTGCGTTAAACGGCTCGCTTCAAGTATCTACGTAAATGGTTAACGATAAATTTGACTCTACCTGAGAAACGAACCAATTATCGACCCTTTAAAAAGGAAAAACAAATATAGTCGACAAAAACTGGATCTTGTAGATTTCGGTAGTTCTAACATTTCTAACTAAAACGTTAACTTCAACAAATCGCTTAGAAAAACTTCAACTTTCAAGTTTACAAATCAGTATTGAATGTCACTCTTTCAAGGTAAAGATTGTCGTTTAAGTAACGATATTATAAGTTCCTATAACAGGGAAAAAGGGCCTCTTTCACTTTGATGATATTATTACAGTGGTGCGAAACAGACTTAATCACAACCCTTGACTAAAGGTTACTAAGGAAAGTCAAAATCGTTTCCCCTTATTTATTTATTTATCGCTGACACTCACCCTACTTAAAACATAGCATGGGGTGCAATAAATCTGTATAGAACGTTTCAAAAACTATTGAAACTCATTGATTCGAACAGTCATACAGATACGCAGGTATTTACCCGTACCTTTCATATTAGGCAGATCGGACCAGTTTATATCTAGTTTTATATACACCTGATAACGTTATCTAGTTTTATATACACCTGATAACGTGCAACTGGCCGTTATCTAGTTGTTGTGCAGATAATGTCACAATGTTATGTGCTCGTTTTATGTAATACACAACGTATTTACGTTCGGCTTTCAACATTTTATGGTCCTACGTACAATACTTACCTACTTGTTAAGTTAAGGTACAATGTATGCCGGCTTATGTATTCGGATCTAGCTTGTAGGTTTTATAGCCAATACGGTTAATGCTTTGAGCTACCTGTGCACTTTACAGATAAAACGATTGGTTTGTTTTCTTATTGGAGTCTTGGTTTATATGGAGTATGATTTTCGTTTAATATGAAAGATTTTAAGAGGTATATCTAAACATGGAATTGCTAAAGTAAACGAACAGTAGTGACCTACTTTGCATCAATAGATGTACGTCTGTCCGTCTGCATTCCTTGATTTTATATGTAACTAGCAGCGCCCCGCGGTTTCACCCGCGTGGTTCCCGTTCCCGTGGGAATACGGGGATAAAATATAGCCTATGTTATTCAGGGTGAATGTAGCTTTCTAATGGTGAAAGAATTATTGAAATCGGTTCAGTAGTTTCGGAGCCTATTCGTTACATACAAACAAACAAACAAACAAACAAATCTTTCCTCTTTATAATATTAGTATAGATGACGACAAATCAATACAATATTGCTTTGACATTTATTTATTTGAACACCAATAAAGTAAAGTATATGAGCTGATATGACGCACAATATTATGGTACAGCAGGATGTCTTTATCGTTAAATACTTTTGAAATTAAACAATCTTACCCTAAAAATATGTTTTCACATCCAGAATATTCCACTTTTCATTCATAACCAACTAACATATAAAATCTCTACATTCCAGGCCCCTGGTGGCGTTATTAGATGGCAGAGACTGCACCGTCGAAATGCCAATACTTAAAGACGTGGCTACAGTTGCGTTTTGTGACGCACAGTCCACGTCTGAAATACATGAGAAGGTCCTCAATGAAGCGGTCGGAGCCCTCATGTGGCACACGATCATACTCACCAAGGAGGATCTGGAGAAGTTCAAGGCGTTACGGATTATAGTACGCATCGGCTCGGGCGTAGACAATATTGATGTCAAAGCGGCCGGTGAATTAGGTATGTATGCGATTTATCAAGTTTTTTCTACTGTAATGTATAAATGTAAGTTGCTGATACAAAGTAATCGAATTGTGATCCTTTACGAAATTCTTAAATCTAAATTGCGCCCTGTACTGAGAAGAACTGATAGCAGTCACTGGGGCTGTATACCAAAACGTATTCTATGAACTAATTATTATGAATATCATTCAGTCAGTTTTATTTACAACGTCATAACTATAGTGCTAAAATTCGTGTTGAAATAGCAATATGTATGTAAATTTATTTTAATAAATCAAGTTAATACTTAACACACTATTAATTTTTACGCTCCACAGTTTTACTAGAAAAATAAATGTAAATTCTGTCCTTTTCTGGTTTAAACCAGTTAAATATTATGACAATGAGTCTGATACAAAGTTAATCCTAATATTTCCATGTTGTCCTTCAAATATTTATACAAAATGTTAATTATATATTTGTATGTGTTTCCAGGCATAGCAGTATGTAATGTGCCGGGTTACGGCGTAGAAGAAGTAGCGGATACGACAATGTGTCTCATATTGAATTTATATCGGCGGACGTACTGGCTCGCGAACATGGTCCGGGAAGGAAAGAAATTCACAGGTACGATATACACATATGGGATCATTATTGAACATCAAGACTATTTCCCAATTCTGATGATGAAAGTGTCAGTTTGAAAGATCCCAGGGAGAGTTCTTTCCTCTTCAGCATGATATCTTTCAAATCGGAAGTAAAGTGAGCCTCGAACTAATAAAAAAGCCTCTAACCTGTCAGTGATGGACAACAAGGTGGAAAAGGCTTATGCCCATGCTTATCTAATTTGTATTGGTGATCTCAAACTATAAATTCAAAATATAATTGGAAAATAACGATTTTTCTGGACCCAGAATTCATCTAATCTTTTTAGGTTTTAGATCATAAAATTCCATATTACCTGTATCTCTGGTATCAGAAAAACATTCTTAACAAAATGTGATAATAAGAATATAAGATAAAATAGTGTTAACATATTTCATCGTTTACAAAATGCTTCATTCAAGTAGTGTACATACGAGTACCTAGTTTATTGATAGCAAATCCACCAAAGTTAACCATGATTTGCTAAAAGTAAATTCAGAAAAAAATACATTTCTACATACTTAATTATTTATTTTACTAAAAGTTTCAGCACATTTGGATAGTGAAAAACGTTGCAAAACAAAACATATTTATTTCTCAAAATTGTTAATTGTTCAAAAGTTCTCATAGGTCTACAGTTTTTGTTGTTATGAAAAATGGGTAAAAATTATTAGAATGGTCAATAAATTATAATTACACAAATTTTACTTGAAGCTAATTAATTAAACTCTGAAAAGTGAAGGGATATGAATTAACCGATTTTCCCACAATATAAATATCAATGTGAAATTTTCAACTGTATCTTAATTATCTTATTGACTATGATCAGAAAACATGTTACATAATCTGTACACCAATATTAGCGTGAAAACCAAAATGAACCTTCATTGTTTGTATATGTACTCGGTTTGAGATCACCGACACGTACTATTCGAACGTCGTAGTTAGTACATAAAGATAGGATATACGTGTATTTTGATACTGTATTTATGCTTATTGCGTTACACGCTCCACAAGTGATCTTCTTCTTTTTGAGGACCAGAACTCGGCCACCGATATGGTACTATCAGTGGCCTTGTAAAGGTCCTCGCGTGTGCAGGTGTAGGGACACGCACGGCAAGTTATTTGCCGTTGATAGTAGGCTAATTAGTATATCTAAAATTATTTCTGCTTAAATATATGTAGTACTACTTTGACGATTGTCCGTGCACATGGCTTCTATTTTCCAAACATGGCTTGGGTTTGGGATCACCAACCCAGCACGCATGATGCAGCATGATGAATCCAGCCACCTGACAAATCTCTGCTGACAAGCTCCAAATCTGACAAGCTCTGGAAAAATATACTCACCCGATAACAACCATCGACCAGCATGAAAAGTTATGGCCGAAACCCCTCAATCAGTACAAGCACAATACACAATTTTTTACACCATACATTATGTTTACTTCAGGCCCAGAGCAAGTGCGCGAGGCGGCGGCGGGTTGCGCGCGTATACGCGGCGACACGCTCGGCATCGTGGGGCTGGGCCGCATCGGGTCGGCGGTCGCGCTGCGCGCCAAGGCCTTCGGCTTCAACGTCATCTTCTACGACCCCTACCTGCCCGACGGCATCGAAAAGTCGCTCGGACTCACCAGGGTGTATACGTTGCAGGTCAATAACTATATTACTTACTGGGATTATTGCATTTGGTCTGATTGGGTTGAAAATTGGTATTGTTCCTTAAAAGAAGAAATAAGCCATGATAGAATATATCAATTAACTAGCATGATCGCAAACAACGATATCCAGAAAACAGCATGAAGTTATGTATGCATTCTTAGCACAGAATGCAGGTGATGAAAAGGGAGATAAAAGTATCCATAATGAGTACCCATATTATAAATTATCTACACAAGAAATCAAACGGATTCCTGGTTGCGCGATTGTTTAAAAAATTTAGTTATGTCAGTTGTTATGTTCTTGAAAATGTCTTTCGTAAATTTAAAATTTCTAAGTATTCGTTAATTTGTTTAAAAAAAATATAAATTGGCTGCATCATTAGTTTAATCAAAATCTTAAAAAAAATAGATGCATTTTCTACTTGGATCCTTTACAGGACTTATTGACATGAGAAATAAATGAGAAATGAAGATGATGAGAAAAAAATTCACAAAGTACATACATAAATAAATAATTGATGTGTGTGTTAAGATACTGGATATACCAGATTATCTATCTATACATAATTATGTATTAACAATTTGTATCTCTTTTATTGCAGGACCTCCTATTCCAGAGTGACTGCGTGTCATTGCACTGCAGCTTAAATGAACACAACCACCACCTCATCAACGAGTTCACTATCAAACAGATGCGCCCGGGTGCGTAACACTAATTCATATTTACTAGTAGTAGACAGCCTCTACACTTACTACTACTTATAGGCAAGCTTTTATTGTAATTAGACGATGTAGCGCTTGGTGGGCCTCCCTGGTTATTAATTTTGGCGATTTATTATCTAATGAATGACTGGTATGGTTCCAGGCGCGTTTCTGGTGAACACGGCCCGCGGCGGGCTCGTGGACGACGAGGGACTCGCGACGGCGCTCAAACAGGGACGGATCCGCGCCGCCGCGCTCGACGTGCACGAGAACGAGCCCTTCAACGTGTTCCAGGTAATGACAGGATACGACGCCCGACACGCCCACACGCCGCCAGACACACTCTAACGACACGTCCCCGCAGGGCCCGCTGAAGGACTCGCCCAACGTGCTGTGCACGCCGCACGCCGCCTTCTACTCGGACGCGTCGGCGCAGGAGCTGCGCGAGATGGCCGCGTCCGAGATCCGGCGCGCCATCGTGGGCCGCATCCCCGACTGCCTGCGGAACTGCGTCAACAAGGACTACTTCCTGGCGGGCGCGGCGGGCGTGCCGCTGGCGCCGGCCGCGCTGCCCACGCCCGCGCCCGCCTACGGCGAGGGGCTGCCGCGCGCCGCGCCCGCGCCGCACGCGCCGCACCGCCCGCCCTCCGCCGGCATGAACGGCGGCTACTACGGCTCGGGCGCGCAGGCCGCGCACTCCACCACCGCCGTGCACGAGCCGCCCGCGCTGCCGCCCGCCGCCGCGCAGCCGCCCGCCGCGCAGCCGCAGCCGCCCATCACGCTGGTACGTGTGTCGCAACAACACCGACACCAACACACGCTGGGGCTACATTAGCGGCCGATTCAATTGTTCTCTTTTGTAGGTAGTAACGCAATTGTAATCACCCAATCGAATACTGTCGCGACAAATCCTTTTGATGTACGCCAGTTTGCCGACACTGCCCCGATAATACATCGTTTTCGCACGAATACTACCATCTACCCGGATAAACTTATCGCGTTAACACGAATATTCGCCGTAGCCCGCTAATGTAGCCCCAGCAGAATACAAACTAAAGTTAGATATAGATCCCCTACTGATTTTGTTACAAATTTTGTATGTAGCCAATACCGGATAATGTCCAGGTGGGTGCCCCTTGAACAAAGATTTCATGAGTGTTAGTTTGACTGCCATAATAATTATGGTAACGTGCCTATGATTTGCAATGTACTACCGATTTATGTAGTGTAGATGTGTGAACATTGGATTTAGTAATCAGAAGAGTAGTTTTGTGCGCCTTTCTCAATAACTGTAAGCTATAACATGTTGTATTGTGTGTTTGCAGCCAATAAACACGACGGACCCGGCCAACCACCAGATGAACAAGGAGAACTCGGACGTCCACTAGGCGAGACCACGCTACGTTGCAGTACCGTTGGACGCCCACTACACATACAAACAATAGTTTTATTACAACGCCCTTTACATTACTACTCGTACCTACGTCGTAAGCCTACGAGTGCGACGCACCGTTTGCATTGAGACGGGTGACACGCGCTTCCAATCACACGTCGTCGACACCACCGCCACCAGCCGACGGAACTAGTGACGTGGAAACAAAGACTAATGACAATAATGGCGAACGTCGGAACATGATGAGCAACCATACAAATAATATAACGTAGGAACTACTAGTGGAGACACCCAGCTTTACTACAAGTACTGTACTGTGTGTGCGTGCGGTTCAAACGAAACGAAACGTACAGTGTGATAAGTGATTGTGTAAAATATAATAAATATGTGTTACGTTCAAACAGAAGATTGAAGCGTCTCGATGCAAACTCGTGTTAAATTAAATAGTTGATTCCGTGTTTGTATTTCGTAAGTTGGGACAGCTATATTACGTGTAATAATACTGCACATGTCTGAACGCGTACAGGATACAATTACAATTCGTCATTTCCTATTATATATACCAGCTTTTGCAATGATAATTTGTTCGTTACGCGTTCAGAATGTTCACAAACGTTATATTTTAATGAGAATGTGCGTGATTTTCGCGGGCCGATGTATGTATTATGATAAACTGTAACCGGG
Source organism: Timandra comae (assembly GCA_958496195.1). Lineage (NCBI taxonomy): Eukaryota > Metazoa > Arthropoda > Insecta > Lepidoptera > Geometridae > Timandra > Timandra comae. The sequence goes on from OY292376.1 coordinate 7,062,494, forward strand.
TGTAGTTTGGCTCGGATCTAGCACAGACAGGTTAGGTGTGTCAGAGGTAGAAGGACTGTTACTACCACAATCTAAACATTAAATATTGGGTGATTTAATGATAAATGCTTCGAAGTTCTCTAATCCATGCCTGTTTGATATTGTGAGAGAGTGAAGTTTCAATAATGCGATGACGCACAGCTTTTAAAGACTAGAAAAATATTGCTCAATAGCGCTTAATAACGGCTAAACTTAGTGATTGACTATACAAAACAGACTTAGCTGGATCAAAGCTTGTGAAACGATAATAAAAATGGTTATATTTTGTAATGTACATGCTACGCAGAGCAGTTTGTCGCATTATGGAGACTGTCGTGTGTGTATGGTATGCGTTGGATGTATACTAGAATGTGTATATGTGTATACATAGCGAGTGTGGTGTGATACGACATGGTAGTGTGCATTCAACAAGGTATAAGCATTTGATCGCATTTGTCGGTACCCGCGCCCGCGCCGCGCCGCCACCCGGTCCCATCTCAACACTACATACATTCGAACTGTTAATTTTAAGTAACAAACAAACAAAGGACTGTAGAATTCTATCATCACACTTATTGCGAGAAAAACAGGTCTTGTGTCTTTCTACTATAATATTTTTTTTTATTTTGAAATGTACAAAATCATGCTTTCATTTGATTATTTTTTTTCTAAATAGGGTTTAAGTGACGAATTTGTACATGAAAGATCACCATTTAGGACCGTGATTAGGGGTTCAAACCTCGCCTCTCCACCTGTTTCGAAATCGTGAGAATTGGTATTTAAAATTAGTATTTACTTACAGTTTAGTTTAATGACAAAAACAATGTGTATATTTTATGAGAAAGTGAAAAATTCTTAAATAAAACTATTGTTTTCGGATTAATCACTCTGGTGTTTTATTTATTATTTACATAATTATTAACCCTGATTCTGCTAAATACAATATATACAAATATAAGTAACAAATGTAAAAAATATTGCACATATCCGGCGATATTTCAACTTGCCTTGTTTTAAACACGTTTATTTGAGTGGCCTTTGTGTTTTTGGCAAATTATAGTGGTTGGGCCGAATACAATTGGCACATAGTTGATTTGTAGTATGATTACATAGCGAGATTATATACAAAGCACGGTACATTAATAAAAGTGTCCAGTCGACACTTGAACAATAGATTCGTAGTTCTCGGACAATTTATAACATTGAAATGTTTGCATGCCACTTAGTAATAACAAAAAAAACGCGATTGTCAGACAAATTAGTCGCGAACTGAGTAACTTTTATATTCGGCCTTACTCTTGACCCCATTCTATACACACAGGGTTAGAAGGTCAAAGATAGAGCGAGCTGACCAGAAGTCGAGTATTTGAAATTCCGAGCTACACTTAGATTGGACTCGTTGGGAAAACAACCAAAATATCCAAGCTCTGGGCTCTATATTATAAAAGCTGATTTAAAAATAAGATCACTTGATAATCAATTAAAAAATAACTCACTAAGTATTTCATAATCAATATCGCAAAAACTTTATCAAGGCCTACTGCGGTGTCATTTGACAATTACAAATATTGAGTCGTATTTTGCTTCTAATTTATTACATAGTTAGTACAGTACCGTAGTAGTATTATGTAAATAATGTAAACAATTCCGATCCCGATAGTAGTCCCAAGTTCAGGCACTATAAAACTCAATACGCCTTTATTAAACACTTCAAAATCCAAAACCATTTAAAAAACGGTCATATAAATTGGTCCCCAAACCCATTATTCATCAATACAATACAACATATTAAAAAAAAACTACCTTACTATTATGTCTTAGTTATTGCGTCAATTCATCATTTCATTGACATATTAGATTCTGGAGTCGGCACTCGCAGTCTCCTTGCTTCATCAGCATCTAATGCTCGTTTCATTTCGTAATACTTCTGTTTGAAGTTGTTCAGGTCTAAGTTGACTCTGTCCAGTTCTAATCGAAGATCGGTAACTTGACGTTCTCTCATGCTTAGTTCTGTTGAATACAATAAAATAGGTAACAGCGTCGAAATTGGATATGACCAACCCAGCCCCTTTGTTTTTTTTATGACAGGAGGCAAATGGGCACACAATTTACTTCTATCACCTATAGGTAAGTAATAGGGTTCAGAACCGGGAAATCCCGGAACCGAAAATCCCGGGATTTCCCGGTTCTTTAATAGTAGTCAAAGAACCGGTTCTCAATGAATAAGAACCGGGATTTTCGGTATTTTCGGGAAATAACGAATCATGTTAACTATAAAATCATTTGTTTGATTTTAATCTTCTAATAACAGCATTTATTCTTTTTATACAAAATATTCAAGCTAAAACCATATTCTCATTAAAATGTTGTATCTGTAGTTACCTGGTAGATCATTATTCCATCATAAGACAAAATGTGGTACTTAAAAAGCTTACGAACACCTTCTCACAATTGCAACTACTAGCGTAGAGCCAGAAAAAAAAACTCCTCAGTTGGCCTTTTTTGTAACAGAATTAGATCTCGATTAGGTGATGCAACGATAGATGCATTGATCTTTTTGAAGACACATTACCAAGAGAACAAGAAAGTTTAATTATAAGGTCTTATGTGTACAACTTTATCAAAAGTGAATTTATAACTGTATTTTAATCATCAACAGCCTGTTTACGTCCACTACTGGACTTAGGCTTCTCCCAACTTGCGCCAATGTGCCCGTCGGCGGCACGTTGCAATTCGCATCCACTATCTCCCGGTTACCCTGCGCAGATCATCGCTCCATCTAGCCACAGGACGTCCAACACTACTTTTGCCGAGTCGCGGTGTCCACTCGACAACTCTTCTGCTCCAACAACCATCTGTTCTCCTACAGATGTGGTCAGCCCACTGCCACTTCAGAGAGCTAATTCCTTGAGCTATGTCGGTGACTTTAGTTCTCTGTCTGATCACTTCATTGTAAATGCGATATTTCAGAGAAACTCCGAGCATAACCCTCTTCAGAACTCTTTGAGTGAATTTAAATTGAAGGTCCAGCCACGTGAGTGTCCACGTCTCGGCACCATAGGTCATCATTGGTAGGACGCACTGATTGAAAACTATTGTTTTTAGGCACTGTGAAATATGAGATGAGAAAACAAATTCGAAACCCGGCCTGTTCGAGGGGCTGAAATTCGTCGAGTCTTCTTGATAGACGAATTGAGACAACCCTCGAGAACAGCTTGTAAACATGGCCCAAAAGTGAGATGGGTCTATAGTTCTTCAGCAGGGTTTTATCCCGTTTTTTGAAGTAGAGCACCATCACGCTTCTGTTCCATGCTTTTGGAGTTCTCCCGGAGAGATGACATCGTAAAACAGCTTTTGCAGTTTCCGCAGCACTGGCCTGTCTCCTGCTTTAAGAGGCTCAGTCGTGATGCTATTTTAATGCGTTAAAGCAATCAATGCTTATCTTGTTATGCCAGAATGCGCAATATGTGTTATTTAGATATAAATAATATTTTAAGACTATATTTACCTCCAAAACTAAAGAGAAGAAAAAAATCCCGAAAGTACCGAAAATCCCGGGAAATCCCGGTTCTGATTAGTACTGGTACCGAAAATCCCGGTTCTGATATTTATACCGGTTCTCGATACCCTAGTAAGTAAGTACATACAGACAACAATATGTGCAAATCCCGCAAGTGCCAGACACCTAATTGGTATGTTGCCTGCTATAAGGGAGAAAATATTATATAGGAGAGGTCACTAAAATTTATTAAAAATAATATAAGTACATAAATAAATATATTTACCAGCAATCAAACACTTCATCTTATTCGTTCTCTGGGCCAAGGCTCGTTGTGTACGATTCAACGTTTGCTGTAACAAATTAAATATCAAAAAATGTAAATAGCTTTTCCCGCAGTTTACCCACTTTCAATCGAGATAAAAGGTAGCCTAAAATAACACCGGAAGTCCCATCAAAATCGGTCCAGCCATTTTCATTAGAGATAAGCTGAAATAAAAAACAATATAAAGTTGTTTTTATTACTTCTGGGTATTACTGTTATATTATTATGCATATAAGTTGTTTGACATTACAAACACTTTTTTTTATGTAATAAACTCGTTTAGTGTCTTTTGTCTTGTATATTGTTTTTAACAGTATTATAACTTCCTATAATGACTGTATTAAGCACAATCACGAGTCAAACTCAAGTCATGTTAAAAATAATCTTATTGGTGTAAGGGGGCCCAAATACCATCTTTCGGGTCTCAAGTCAACCTCACCTGCACGCGGTACACCCTGCTATCCAACGAACGAGGCTCTGGCAAAACACCCGCCAACACGCATTGGACCAGCGTGGCGGGCTTAGGTCAAAACCCCCCAACATTATTAAATGTTTGGGGGAGACCTTTGCCCAGCAGTGGGACACTATAGGTTGATAAAAAAAAATAGTAACCGACCCCTTACTAAATTCCTAACTTTTATCTAGCTAGAATATCAGAAACTACGCACACACTTATTCACACACATACACAGACCGAAATAAATAGATACCTACATAATTACTTGAACCTCCGGGTTACCAGGTAAGTGAAGGCATAAACACTTAGCTCAAGCCTGTAGCTCAAGCTTCGAAATATAACAATAAATATTCTGATAAAAACAAAATACCTACCTGTATTTCAGGACTGGGTTGCAAAGCGAGCATATCTTTGACAGCACTGTACAGATTACGCGTCTCCTTCAGTTCCCGGTCTTTCAACACCAACATTTCACTTTGAGCCAATACTTTTCTGAAAATTACAAACAATAATTTATCATCTTACAAGCATTGATCCATAGTGGGGTATACAACGGCGTCTTGCGTGAGAAAAGAAGAATAGTAGATACTTATTGTGGTGCCCTAGGCCCTATAGGTGTGCTGTGAGGAAATCCGAACGACAACGATTGATTGACTTGACATCTTCGCGCGAGCTGGACGGCAGAAACAAAGCAGCCGCACGAGCCGAATTGTGGTTGGAAACAAAGTCGCCGCATCGCATTTCACTGCCTCTCATTGTATCACATCTCATGTCATCACGATTCCCTAAAATGGTTCACGCAAGAAGCCGCGTAGGGATATCGGAAACTATATAGGCAAACCGTTCTAGATAAAGCGGAGATAATTTATGTCATCACATTACTAAAGTGACCTCTAATCGTCAGAAATAAAGCATGCTTCAGTAAATTTCCAGTTAAAATGAGGAAAAGCATAAAATATAATCACAGTGAACAAAAGTGTCGACTGGTATTTTGTGTTTGTAAATTAACTAGTTGTGCATCGCGTTAAATTTTATTATAATATGTTACTACTTGTAAAATCAAGAAATTGATGAAAACCGCATCAAAATCCGTTGCGTAGTTTAAAAGATTTAAGCGGGTAGTAACTTTTATACTATGTTAAGATATTGGAAAGTATGGGTTAATGTTCAAATCTGGATTACTCCATCGCGTATACGATATAAGACAGACATACACTTACATAAAAAAGACAAAACGCCAGACGAAGAAAAACCGACATAATTCAAGAACACAAACGTTACAAACGAACGGGAATTAAACCCGTAAACTATCAATTCATATCCTTGTAAATTGTCAAGGCCAACCGAATAAGTATGTTGATGATGATATTTTAAAATCTTGATGCTAGATCTAGAATATTTTTCATTATAATTATAGATGACCTACCAGTCGAGTCAGACTTGTAAAATGTATTTATAATCGGCCTATTAACACGCATTTGAACTCATCAATTATTTAAAACGATTATAATATTATTAAAATCATGTGTTTATTAGGTGTAACCATTTGTTTTATAGCTACTAAAGAATGCTGTAGAAATATAAATGACACTTATCTAAACGTGTGTAGGCGTATATTCGTAATAAACTTTAATAGAGAAGAAATTAAAAACCGCATTAAAATCATAAAATTATACAGGCTCTGTATGTCTGTTTGTTCCAAATGTTATTGTTTCATGGAGTAGCTTAGGCCTTTATTTAACTTACTAACTGCCCGCCCCGGCTTCGCACGGGTCCAATTTTCCCGTTGAATTTCCGTGTTTTTTTTTACATAAGAACCTTCACCTAATAATAACAAATACAACAAAAAAAAAGAATTAGTGAAATCGGTCCAGCCATTCACGCGTGATGCCGTGACCAAGGAAAACGGGTTTCATTTTTAAATATATAGATTTATTTTAGTAATATCCACAGGTTCGGGAATTTAACGCAAGGTACTGTACACAGCTAGTCACAAATAACATTCCATGTAAGTACCTAAGTACTTACTTCTAAATAATCCTTACTTCCTTACTAATATTATAAATGCGAAAATAACTCAGTTTGCCTGTTTGTCTCTTACCTTTTTACGGCTAAACTACTGCACCGATTGACTTCAAATTTGGTACAGGGGTAGTTTATAGTCTGAGGAGGACATACGCTATGTTTATTCCGAAAATTCTTATAAGATCGGGTAAAACAGCGGGGCACAGCTAGTTAAACATAAATGTGAACAAAACGTTGAATATGTAACTAATGTTATCTATTTTAATTACATGTTGCAGTGCCCAAACCGGGTCTCATATTGATGATAAATATTTATTAAAATAAGCAGAATTATAAATGACAACAGCTGTCTACACTTGCAAGCATGATTACATATTATTTACAAATTTTAATATTATGATTGGATGTGTTTAGCCGAAATAAAACCTTAGGTGCTCATTACAAAATACAAATCATATTACAAATATTGACAATAAAAGGAACATCTGTACGAAATTTCATCTAAGTCGGTTCAGTAATTTTTCCATAAAGAGTAACGAACATCCATTAAACATCTACATACATACAGACGCATTTACAATATTAAGTAGGTAAGTAGAATAAGGATATAAGAATGCCTTCTTTTCGTAAACACTTTTGAGAATCTACTCTTTACTTTTATGAGGTAAAATAATATTGTAAAACAAAAATCCCCTGTTTTGTTTGTCCAATTTATTATTTCGCCCAAATACCCGGAATTATGTACCATTCACTTTCAACAACTAAATTTGAATGTACACTGAGGTTAGCTTTTTATTTGCAATTAAATATTTAGTTTCAAGAGTGAATTTCAACAAGTGCCCAAAAATCTTCATTTCCGTGGATTTTTTTGTTTTTAAGTTTTTTTCAAAAATAATTAGCGTTTATTATACTTCTTGATAATGTATGTATTCTTGCTTATTATCAAGCTGATTACTTAAAAAACTAACGAATTACACAGGTTTAAAAAATTCATGCCACGGCGATGAAACATGCGTGCACGGCAATGAAACAAGCGTCCACGGCAATGAAAGAACTGTCCCACGGTAATGAAAGAATCACCACGGAAATGAAAATCCATACATAAAACAATTTTTTTATGTACTGACATGAGTATTATGCGGGATCGATCGATACGGGTCGTTCTTGATGGATGCTCGTCCGATCAAATGGCGATTAATGCCGGTGTTCCCCAAGGGTTAGTACTCATTGCAACACTTTTCCTGTTGCATATCAATGATCTGCCAAAGCCCAGAACCTATGAGTATGCAAATGATTGCACAGTTGTAGAGGATTACATATCCATTCTGCGTGCTAGTGCGGCCGAGACACAGTATTTAAGAGAGGCTATGGTCGATCACACGAACTTTTCCCTTCGACCTCTTTTAATTTCTATCATAGAAGTCTGTCTCCGATTGAAGCGATGCCAATCTGATCAAGTTCAATGCCTTGAAGACCCAGGCGGGTCTTTTCTCCGCAAGGAAGACGCTGTTTGAACTGGCTCCTATTTTCCGGAGTGTATCCTTACCTATAGTGGACCACCCTGACCTTCTTGGAATAACGCTGACCTCAACCCTCAATTTTGGTTCATACATTGAGTCAAAGGCTCAACTGGCTGCAAAAAAGCTAGGCGTCCTCTCAAGGGTGCGACGGTACTTCACGCCAGAACAGCTGCTCCAACTCTATTAAACACAAGTTCGGTCGTGCATGGAGTACTGTTCGCACCCTTAGGATGGATCAGCTAAATATCAACTTGAGGGGTTGGAGTCCCTAGAGAAGCGTACCAAGAGACTCCAGAGTTTTGAGCACCGGCAAAAAGTTTCTAGCCTATGGGTTTTTTATCGGATACATTTTGGAGAGTGCGCATCGGAACTACACCGCTTAATTCCCCCATCTCCGTTCTGCCACCGAATGAGCAGGGAAACCGATAAACGTCACCCATACATGGTAAATGTTCCATAAGCTCGCACGAAGCGTTTCGCGTCCACCTTTATAATGCGAATAGCGAGAGTGTGGAACTTCCTGCACAGCTTCTCTTTTCTGAAACTGGAACATACAAATTAAACATACAATCTGGGTCTTTTTAAGTCGCGAGTCAATAGGTACCTTCTAGGTGAGCACGTTCCATCTTAGGCTGTACCATCGCTATAGTCTGGGTAAAAAAAAATGTGCACCCTACCGGACTGTGGCACTTATATCCCATGCCAGTAAGATTATGTTGCATATCATCCCGGATGAGCAGGCTGAAAAAGAGTTCCTTTTTCTATTTAATATCTATGGCGAATACTATAGGATATACGAAATATAAGTAGGAGAGTTCATCCGTGATCATGGCGCTTGCAACAGCGTTGAAATATCGGAAACTCGAAATATTTCAACAAAATTTCAGAGTCATTACTGTTGGCAGGAACAAGATCAGCAACCTTCGATATGCAGATGACACTACTTTGGCCGCATCCTCTGAGCACGAACTTGCTGAAATGTTCAGCAGAGTAGAACGCAAAACCGAGACAGTAGGACTTTAGGTCAACAAGTCGAAGACAAAGGTTATGGTCACTGACCGAGCTGAACAGATCACACGCACAGGAGAATTGTCAGACCTGGAATTTATGAGCAAGTTTGTATACCTAGGCTGGACAATCAGTAATCAGAGAGGCTGCGAGAAAGAGATTCGAATTTCTGTGGAGATGGGCAAGCAATAAGCAAAATGTTGATAATCTGGAATGTCCAAACCATCTCCAAACGTAACAAAGATGAGACTAATTAGATCTCAGGTATTCTCGATATTGCTATACGGCTGTGAGTCCTGGTCTATCCACGCGCTGTAGATCGAAAAAAGATTAGGGTTTCCGAGATGTGGTGCTGGAGAATGCCACACATACCGTTAACAGCGAGACGTACGAATAAGTCTATTCTAGAACAACTTGACGTAAAAACAAGACTGTCTACGATATGTTACCTACGAGTCCTGACCTACTTTGATCAGATTTGGAGCTACAACGGTCATACAGCCTGGACAAGCTGGTTGTGGCGGGAAAGGTAGACCTACCCGACCTACCCGTTGGTCAAACCTGATCGAGGCAATAACAGGACTCTCAATTACCAGCTCTGAGAAGAGCCGAAGACAGAGCGGAGTGGAACGGCTGGTACACGACTCCATTACAGTGCATCAGAACGGACACGATCTTAAGGAATCAAGAAAACGAGCTAGAAGGAGTACAGTAAATACAAATGAGTTATTTACTGTACTTATAAGTCTTTACTTAAGTCTTTTGTCGTATTGCAGAGATATTACTTGACGAGAACTGTACTGTCAGTATTCGGTACACTGTATCACAGGTAAATATGTTTTCCTTGCCTAATCATACCATGGCGATGAAAATATAAGTCACGGAAATGAAAGACCTGGCCACGGCGATGAAAGTAATTTGTTTTAAAAGACACGGCAATGAAGTTTTTTTCATTGCCGTGTCTTTTTTTTCATTGCCATAGCAAATATTTGCTATGGAAACCACGGAAATGAAAGCATGGCGATGAGAAACGAGTCGAAAATTTAAAATTACATAAAATCTATTAGGTATCCTAAGAACTAAACAATTCACAAATAAACAGAAGAGTATGGGCATTCTATCGAATGCTCATTCAAGAGTATAAACTTGTTCAAATAGAAGTTATACCTATACACGGCGATGAAAGAAAAACTGTCCAGTAACAAAAATGGGATACACTTACATTTATAGCTTGAAAACGTAGGCACGTGGACACGTCCTTCCACGTCGAGCACTGAGGCGGTCCTATTGGGCAACGTTTAGCACACAGAGAAGGAGACGCAAGTCTTTAGGTGGAACAATATGTTTAAAAATGTTTTTGACATGGCGATGAAAGGAAGTTCTGGGACAAATGTTTTTCTAGTAACCATTCGTTGTATTGTTTAAATATTTGATTAAGTGTATTCCGTAACAATACCTTAACTATCCAAGTATCATATAAAACTAGGTTTCAATGTATTCAACCAATAGGTTTTCATCAAGGAGGTATAATACACATCAAGGTGAGTTGTGGACAGACACGGCGATGAAAGATTTCGAGGTTTAACATTTTTTTCTGGAGTACCTATTAATCCCAGTAATGAAATATTTAGTGCCTCACATAGGTGACTATTTCATCTAACCAAAAAAAAAGTTTTAAACATTATAACTATATTTTTTAGTACCGATTTCATAGTTGCCACGCAAATTTAGGGGCCGGGAAATTCACTCTCAAATGACGTAATTACAATTTGACATGACAAAGTTTGAAATAATAAGGAAATAGAATAATGACGAAAGAAATTACATTAACCCGTTTCTACTTACGTCTTCATATCGAGTTTTATATTTATGTGTAAAAAAAACTAATAATAGATAATGTCAAGACCAAACGAATGTAGAATTTCAGGTTGAAACTAGATTTTAGTCGGGTTATTGATACAATCATTCATCAATCTTACATTTAATGATACCTACTTGAAGTTGTAGTACAGTTGTTTCTATGATCGGTTATTACTTTAGCTGGAAACTAGATTTTTGTAACGTCTTTATTATATCTGTTATATTTCAATAAGTATTGTTTTATTGCTTACAGAAGGCATTGTTTGATTCTGTAAGGCCGATCATAGCAATAGCACCACGTAACGAATGCGCAGAGAAAACGAGTGAAGCAGTCATGGATAAATAATAAATTATCCTTACTTCTGCGCTGTATTTTCTGTGTGAGATACACACTGGTTTGCCTGATTTTCCTATGAAATCAACGAAAAACCCTCAGAACCAGTTAATGGATGGTAAAGTCCTTACTTCGCCGAAATCAACGAAGGAAAAGTAAGCGTATGATATATCTACTAACTTCCAATAAGAAGGTGCCTAGTTCAAACCCCGCCGCGTACCAAAGTGTTTTCGATTTTCAGATTCATAATGTGCGTTTTTCAACGCTCTTGCGGTCAAGGAAAACATCATGAGGAAACTTGAATACAACTTCGAAGAAATGCGGTAGGTTGAAGTGTGTATGAAGTCGACCAACCCGCACTTGGCTAGCATGGTTGATTAAGGCCTTATCGCCCTCTTGCAGAGTAGGCTTGAGCCTGAGGTGAGGATATATAGGTATATGAGCTAACTAGCGGCGCCCCACGGTTTCACTCGCATAGTTCCCGTTCCCGTAGGAATATGGGGATAAAAATGCTAAAAACATTCCCACTGAATAACTCTATCTATTAAAACAAACCGCATCAAAATCCGTTGCGTAGTTTTAAAGATCTAAACATACATAGGGACATAGAAAGCGACTTTGTTTTATACTATGTATGTAGTTATGATGATATCTACTTTACTGTCCTTACTTCTGCGTGAGCCGTAGTTTCTGCGTGAGGTGCACGCTCTCGGGATCGGTGCCCTGCAGCTTGCGCCAGCGGTGCACGTTGAGCGGCGTCTCCAGCGCCTCCTCCAGCGCCCGCACGCGCAGCCGCTCGCGGCCCAGCTCGCGCTCCAGGTTGAACACCTGGGAACCGAGTGGGTTAGGTTTAGTATGGTTGATGGTGACAACAAAGGTCATCAATAGCACGGTTATGATGAAGAGGTGGGCGTGTGTTTTTGGAATGAACCCGACTTAAAAACGAAAAAAATAACCTATTGGAAAGTATTTCCTTTCTGATAAAAATCAGCTCTTTTTATATTAATGATAAGAACTTATGAGATCGTCTGATATTTCAGAACTAATCCGCTTATTGTCTAACGACTGATTGCAGATAATTGAAAGAGAAAAAAAAACTTATGAGATCGATCGGTAAGTCCAAAAAAAAACCTTTCGTACATAAATATAACATCGTTTTATAAAATAATAAAGTTATGGTGTAACAAAAAATATATAGGTTGAATTGAGAATACACTACCTAACCACTCTCCACGTTTTTCTAATTACATTACCTATACAATCTCCATGCTTTTCTTATCTTACCTCCAACCTCAAATCAGTCATATTTTCAATTCCTTTGGAGAGCAAATTCTTCTCTTTCCTGAGTCGTATGATCTCCAAACGAAGCAGTCTGATGTCCTCAACACGCTGTTCGTATTGTCTTTCACCTGTTGTGAGTTGAATATATTACTTGTAGGAAGTACTTACAGCTGGGATTCTATGGAGGAAAACCCCATATAAATAAGGCCAATATAATGGCATCTATAAGGTGAGAAAAGGGATGAAAAGCCACGGGCGTGCTAAAAGAGGAAGACCCGGTAATGCCGGCGGCAGGCCCAGTCAAAGCCTACTAAGCTTGCTAAGCTAAGAAAAATGTGAAAATGTTATATGGATGCTAAGCTCACATAGCTGACGCAGTTTCTCACATAGCTGCAGAAGCAATTTTCCTTCGCTAAGCTAGACTAGTACCAACCGACATAAACATTTTTTTTTAACTTAAGCTCAATCTTTCTGCTTCATATGTACAGTCTCGGAATGAATAGGTTCGTCATTTTTCAAATTGATTCGTATAATGTGTCGCGAAAACATATTACATTTTGAAACTATGTTACAGAATAGACTGGAGTTAGGGAAAATAATGTTCTATTGCTCGATAATAAAATTCAAAATTATTCAGATCAGTGTTGTTTGACAGGATAAATATCTTGTCAACAAGATTTTTAATAAACTAAAACCTTCTTGTTGGTTTAACCTGCCATTAGTATTTCTGTTAAAACTATTGTTAATCGATCAATGTCATCATTGCAAAATATCAAAGAGGTTTTTATACGCTGCGCGCACAAGGCAGTGTTTAAAAAAAGGATAGAAAAATCAAGCATAACATTAGTCGATGGCAAACGTCAATCTATTTATTTAAATGTTAGCATCACTGTTTCTTACACTTGTATGTTGGCATAATTGTTTCTTGCTGAATACTAGTGCAAGTGAAAACCAACTCTAGGTGACGAACCTTTTCATTCCGTGACTGTACTTTCAATATGCGAAAAAAATTAACCTAAAACCTTTGACCCTGATTCTTTTGTAACTAGTTTTGATACAACTTTATTCCGCAATATAAAAATTGATATCATAAACTAATTTAGTTATTGATATTATAAATAAATAAAACATTTAAAAGTCGTAAAAATGTTAGAACATGAACATATTTTTTTTTTATTACATTTCCAGCAACGAAAGTTACGTACGTATAGACATGTCTACAAAAATTATAATATAACTTACTTGTTAAAAAAATTTATATTATTTCATTTAGTAGACTGCTTTTTTAATAAAATAGAATAAATTATAATGGAACCTTCAATCTATATTTAGATAACGATTTTGAAATATTTAAAAATGCACAATTAAGAGTGATAATTATTTAAATTGTTTTTAATGTTCGTTGCACTTTATTTTACATATTTATAAGTCATTCAAAAACAGATTCTTCCTTACTTAATTAAATGTTACTGATTGAATACAAAATAATCTTTTATAGTCTATTTTCTATGTTTTTTAACAAATATGAAAACAAGTTAATACCTATAGGTACGTAATTCACTGAAGTCAATCACATGCAATCGGAATGATGAGAATCTTCCTTAAGTTTGACATACAAGACTATTTCCAAGAATTAAAATCCTTATTAACAGCCCTAGATAGAAACATGATGTGATAATACAAGGTGCGTTATTTTCATAATTAACTGACCTATTCCTGGCTAGGAGTACATATTTATTTATCAAAAATCTAATGATGCAGTTTTAGTTTTTATCAAAATCGGCCACTAGACTCAGCATTTTCGTTATACTTACTTTCTTTCAAATTTGGTCTACCACTCCTACTTGAAAAAATTACCCTTATATTGTGCTATATGGATATTATGTTACTTCTAGATATTATCCTTACTATATACCTTACAGTATGTCTGTATGATACCTTTTCACGGTTAAACTACTGAACCGATTGGCTTGAAATTTGGTACATTTATTATGGTACCTACATTTATTTGGTACATTATGGTCCGGGGAAGGACATAGGCTAGGTTTTATCCCGAAATTCCCACGGGAACGGGAACTGAAATCGCGGGGCAAAGCTATTGTACCCATAAGTGGTCAGACTCGCGCAATAAGACCTCCCAAAATACGGATTCTTTGTGTATCCTGTATCGTACTAAGTATATAAGTACACTCACCTCGGTGTAATGTAACCTCCAGTATCCGTATCTTCTCATACAGCAGCGACACCTCATCGTTCCTCCGCACCAGCTGAGCTCCCACCACGTCTCGCTCATTCATCAACCCTTCTAGGTCTTTGGTTAGTTTAGCTCGGGCTGCGTCTCCTTCCTAACAAAATATAATTGATAGTTTATTATAACATGATCATCATCAAAGGCCTCTACATCTGTAACAGATGATTTAAGCAGTGTGTGGTGATATTGAGCGACACCTTCTCCACATTATAACATAGGTTTTAAAGAATGTTAAATAAGTTTATACGCTATTATAGTGCCACAAATGTGTACGAGTAAGGCCCAGCGCCCATTATCGGCATCGGAACGACTGAGGATTTCAGGTGATAAAAAGCTTTATAAATACACTAGCTGTGCCCCGCGGTTTCACCCGCGTTGCTCCCGATCCCGTGGGAATTTCGGGATAAAACGTAGCCTATGTTCTTTCCCGGACCATAAGCAACCTCTGTACCAAATTTCAAGTCAATCGGTTCAGTAGTTTAGCCGTGAAAAGGTAACAGACAGTCAGACAGACAGACACAGTTACTTTCGCATTTATAATATTAGTTAGGAAGTTAGGATTAGGATAAACTTTATGGCTTTAAAGTAGTTTGACCGAAGCGGTATTTTTATTTCTACGATCGTAGGTACCTATATCATGGAAATTTCTACTTTATGGCCATGAAGTTAATGCAATATTTCACCTAAAATCCTCAGCCGTGCCGATGTCGATAATGGGCGCCGGGCCTAAGACCCGATGGCAGCATCGCTGTAATCGCAATTCTAGTTTTCAAATAAATACAAATGATATTTAAACATTGTCAGAAACAAATAAATCTTTCTAGATACCTAAACTTATTATAGAAGTATTGATAAACGTCCACCTTTATCTAATGATGAAAACCGCTTAAGAGTCAGAAGAATTTATTGTTCATAACAAGCTTTAAAACTTGTCTAATTTGCTAGTATCGAACTTGTGGTTAACGAACTTTCTAGTAATCTGCGGTTAGCTCTAGACTCTAGATCTAGACTATGAGCTTAAATAGGTAGGCAATTATAATAATATAAATTACGAGTAAGTCTATCCGTTGCCGGAAATTGGAGCCTGTAGGCGTTTTACCTTTCAAATAAATCTAGATATAACCAGATCTCTCGGAAATAAAGGCCATATTAATTTTGACAACTTAAAGTTGAATCAAATCATAACATGTTCAAAATATTAAATTAAAAACCACTTCCAAAAATATTTTTAATTCTATTCAGTTTAGTTTGCGACGGCCTTCGTGTCTAAAAATAAACGAATTATTATTTAAAAATAGATTTCTATTTCTGTTAGGAAGTGTTTATAAAAAATCAAAATCAATTTATAACCAAAATAACCTTAGACATAATCGCACATAAATAATCTGCATTTGACGTCACAACTTGATAGTTTGTTTCTTTTTTACGATAATTTTATTATTAAATATTCTAGAATAATAATAAAAACTACTGTGCGTTTTTCGAAAAACCTCGAACATGAGTCATGCTCATGCCTCGTACACACACTGTCAAAAGAATTTATCGATTTTGATGAGATAAATATATCATCGAGAGTGTTCTTAACTATAAATGGAAAACCAGTTTAAATAGGTTTTTTATTTACATTTTTTAAAATATTGTATCGTGTCCTCCATAGTATTTTAATCATCTGTGAACCTTGCTTTTTGAAAAAGCAAGCGGAAAAATTCCATGGCAGAGAAATGAAGTAAGCAATTATTGAATTCGCATTTTCTTCAAATATATTACCACGTAAGAAAGTAATGTGTGCGTGTAGTATGAATAATATTATGTGTACTATCACACTAATATTATAAAGTTTGTATGTACTCGTATGTGTGTGTCGTGAAAATCCCACTGAACCATAGAATAACCGCGTGACAGCAGCTAGTCTTCTATTATTCTTCTATGTAATCTGTCCGCTTTATTACATATGTTTTACTTTTATGTTTAACTTTGAAGCAATGTTACTGCGTTTAGCCGTAAAAGTGTATTTGAAATAAATATTATTTTCTGTATACCGCCAAAAAATTTGGAATAATAGATAGTATTATGTTATACTTTTCCGATCTGTTAAATTATGTTTTCTTTTTATGTTAACTGTGAAACAATGTTGGTGTGTATATAGCTTTAAGAATATTTGAAAATAAATTAAAATTAAACTATTATATTATTAGTTATTAAATCCCCTTGCTAGTCCCAAAAACCCATACCTGCACGATCCTATTCAACCTCGCCTCCTCCTGCCTGAGCGCTGCTATATCAGCCCTCGCCTCGGCCAGCTTGGTCAGCCCCGACTGCACCTCAGACCGTAGCTGTTCGTTCTTCTTATTGCACTTCGCCAGCACGCCCTCACACGTCTTCAGACTCGTCTCCTTACCGCTGATGTCTTCTTTCAGTTGCTCTATTTGGTAGGCTAGCATCTGTTGGTGATGGTTTTTGTTAGTGATTTGTTATAAGAAGTTCTCTGTGTTTTTCTGATATGTGGTGTTTAGATAGTGTAAATTTAGTTCTGTCACTTCTGTCTCACTAATATTAATATAGATAGAAAAAAAGAATTGGTCAATCACCACGCTTGCCTTGAACTCGAGCCATATTTGGTATCTCATAGCGAAATATGCATCGTTCCACCCAGGAAATGAACCTGGACCTCAGACTTGGTAGACAGGTGCAAATGCCAATAGACCGAGGCATTTAAAAAGTTATTACAAAATCCTACATCATAAGAAACAACAACAAAAAAGCCGAGAAATCACTTCCATAGGACCTCTACCAAGACCATTACTATTAGATTATTTTTTACCTTCAATTTCTGTTTAAGATCCTGTATCTCATCCAGAGCCTCCGTATAGTTCTTGTGTAACATGTTCCTCTCTGCTCTCGTCGTGTCGAGAGCTACCGACAGCTTCCGAGATTTGATTGTTTCATCTCGGAGAGCCTTCTTCAGGTCCACTATGTCTGCTGTACGGAGTCTTACTTCCTCTGTTTAGATTTGATAAATAAGTTATTTCAATTATCTGGTAATCTATTAATTAGGGTATATAATGTATTAATCTTAAGTCTTTTCTTTGTATGGTCTTCAAAATCTTTGAAAACCAAAATTAATATATTTTTAAATTTGAATTAGTATAGTCAGCGTCAGAGTAGGGACTAGACACATTTATTCAGCTCTATTCAGCGTTTGTCCATACAATACTACGATTTTGTATGGAGCGAATTCAGCCGAATGGATGCGTCCGCGTCTCCATATAAAATCGTTGTTTTGTATTTGTATGGACAAACGCTGAATGGAGCTGAATAAATGCGTCTAGTTCCTTACTTTGACGCTGACTGGGTTTCAAATATGTCAAAGAGCATACAAAGAAAAGACTTAAGTTTAATACATTATATACGCTAATTAATAGATTGAGGAAGAATTGGAGGTACCATTAGTACCTCCAATTGGTGACGCTCACTTTGGTATGCCAACCAAGTGACGGTACCTTTATGCTGACGCTGATCGTGCTATAGGTAGAAGTATCACTCGACAATTAGTTATAAAAAAAAATTAAACGTCATAATAAACTTTTGATTGCCGATATTCTTTGATCCATTGTTTATTTTATGATAAGTTCAAGTAAAAAGATGTATTTATTATACAAAAAAGAATAAAATAATGTATAAGCAATTTAATCTTACCTGAGATTTCGTCTATTTTTTCATTGAGTGCTATCGTTTCTTCGAGCATTCTGCAAACAGGAAGATTATTAATAAAGGTTTCTGGTATTTATATCTCAGTGGTATTTTAATTTGATTGATACAGAAATCAAAACAACTGTTGAAGTAAAACTACATTTCTACCACATTTTCTACTTTACGCTCGACGCGTATTACGACGACTCGTCATATATATTTCGTCCAGTTAAGTAGTTTTTTAACATGAATGTAATCTTCGAGTAAATTAAAGAAATCAAAATAATAAATTGGTTTGTATTAAGTATATATTTGTCTTGAGATATATGTAGTTTTATTCAAATATAAGCAAAAACTGTACAAAAAGATTATTTTAATATTTCGAAAACGGTTCACATTCAAGATAAGTTAGGATTGGAAAATTTTTTGCTTTGTGCCAGAAATGTGACTTCACTGATCTCTAAATGAAGCTTAAAACCAGCGTGGTTGACTAAGGCCTAATCACCCAAATTCAGGGTAGGCTTGAGTCCCTCGGTGGGGACACATATATGAGCTGATGATGATGATGAATACCCACCTATCTTTATCCTTCTCGTTCTGCCGTATGATGAGTCTCTGTTTGGTGATGAGCGAGTTGTTCATCTCGATCTCGTGTTCCAGCTGTTTCTGCCGCTGCTCGCCCAGGTGCAGCATTTGGAGGTTCTCCATGGCTTCGTCTGGGGACATTAAGTAGGTCATCTTAATACACTTTTTAGACTTTCGCGATCGGAATCGGAAAAAACGATGAGTTGCATAATTTACAGGTCTTAATCGCGTAAAACATAATTATTATTTACCTCGACGTTTCGACCGGGTTACACCGATCGTGGTCACGAGAAGACAGTCTTCTCGTGACCACGATCGGTGGGTAAATGGGTAATCTTAATGTTGGAACATATTTGAAGATCTTTTACTTACTTAACTCTGTAAAGTTGTTATGACTACTAAAATAAGAGTGTTGTGCATACCTATGATTACCTATGCACACACTGATGAACACGCTTCTGTAAAACCGGACTGCTAAGAAGTTAACGGGTTCGATTACTAGCACGGGTTAAATGTTTGTTACAAAGATCGATAGAAAGGACAGTGATCTCTGTGAACAGTGGTTCCTATGTACCGAGATGTCTACGAACAATGTTTCTATCAACAGGGTTTTCGGCAAAACGTGCTGTCTAGGAATTTCTTTTCCGAACCTTTATCCCATGTCTATTTGAGGTCGGTTTTCAGTTAAACCAGATTTGGCGGAATGTCAGTATTTTAAGTGAAGCCACTGCCATCAGACCTTCACAACCCAGAGGGCTATACGACATTTCGACACGTGCTGTCTAGGAATAGATATTGCTATTAGAGCAGCTGTGCTGTCTGTGTGTAGTCATATCGTAAACGTGTTTCTATATTAGGTTCCACACTCGATAGAAAGCGACATAAAAATCAAAGTTATAAAAACCCAAGACAAGATTTTAAAAATGATATCGATAAATTTTCTAACCAAGATCAAGTTCAAGTAAGTTAACTATATTATTTCCTCGACTGTACCTACTATTACAAAAATATTTCTTCCGTGACTGTACTCAGAAACAATAGCAGTAAATATGTTCATGGAAACCAAAATGTCAATAAGTTAATGTCCTTTAAAAAGTCAACGAAACGAAGACACTAGATGCGATGCTCACGGACAAAGTCCAGTGTTCAAGGCCGTTTTGGGCAAGTTTCATCTTGACTCAATATAAACAAAAAGTAGTAGTACCGTAGCAATTTTAAGTATAGGTCAGTTTTATTTATATCTGTTGATCACTAGCTTTCAACGGCAGTTTTATTCGCGTATATCCCATTTCCGTGGGAATTTTGGGATCAAAAGCATCCTCTTTATGTGATCCTGATGATAAAAAAATGACTGTTTAAATCTAAATAAGTACATCTAATATATAAAATTCTCATGTCACAGTTTTCGTTGCCATACTCCTCCGAAACGGCTTGACCGATTCTCATGAAATTTTGTGAGCATATTCAGTAGGTCTGAGAATCGGCCAACATCTATTTTTTATCCCGAAATTCCCACGGGAACGGGAACTACGCGTGTGAAACCGCAGCTAGTACTTATATATAACTCAATATCAACGCACAGCCCAAACCACAGGACGGATAGGACTGGAATTCGGCATGCAGGCAGTTTTGATTAATTCTACCCCCAAGAGGATAAAAGGGGGAAAAACCCAAATTCTGCCGGAAATCATTATTTTACGTGGACGAACTCGCGGGCAAAAGCTAGTTTCACATATGCGCTCATCACCCCGAGACATCAGTTGGTGCGTCTCGTGTGCCCAGTCATTTCACTGACTACATTGCCCTTCAAACTAGAGCTCAGTTATGTTTTCGAACTAGGTATTTGGCAGCAAAACAAATGTACTTACGCTAGATTTTTTAATCTTAGCTGCGAAATGCGTTTAATATAACATTCCCCAATACACGTGTCTAAATAATAACACAGACATTTCAAATATTTAAGGGATTACCACTATATCTAGATAATGCCTAATTAAGTAATTTAATTAGTATTACGTTATATTTAACATTTTTACAATAGGTTATATTAAAACGTTTATATCCTGCAATTTAATAATCACAGATAATTGGTCCAGAAGACCAGATTTTACAGTAATCCTTACTAACATTATATATGCGAAAGTAACTCTGTCTGTAACCTTTTCACGGCTAAACTACTGGACCGATTGACTTGAAATTTGGTACAGGGGTAGCTTATGGTTCGAGGAAGGACACGGGGATATATAGGAAGGACATGTTTTATCCCGAAACTCTCACGGGATCGGGAATTATGCGGATAAAACCGCAGGACAAAGTTATTAGATTGTACATAAATTATATTGTCTTTGTATGTACATAAGTCTAATATGTGTAGATACTAGCAACTTAAGCGCTTTGGCATTTTAGCTGTAAGATTATTGTTGTTTTTATAATAAATAAATTAAATACGATAGTTTTCGGTCATTATTTTTGTCTCGGGAATGTTGCTTGCAGTTTGTCAAATACGTACGACGAAAGAGTGTTCACTTTGTTGCAAGACTGCTACTCCTGACTTATAGTCTTCGTCTACTCCAGGTATTTGATTCAAATAAAAATAATTTTCTTTTGATGTATGTGAGGAACTACTAACAACCTTAAATTGTATTTTATAATAATAATTGCCATAGTCCCCATAGTTCCCCTATATCCAGTCCATTGAACATCCCATTCCCATAACCCAGTCGTAGTTAACCATACATTTGCAATAATCCCAGCACAGGTTCTGCTGCCGGACTGTCCTTGGATGCATTGTTTAATAGTGTTATACAGGGATAGTCGCCGGATTGTGCCTTTACACAAGATTAAATATGTCAAAGGGCTTCCGTGTTGGCTTTGGCCCCATACTAGCCTTCCAAAAGACCGGGACTCCTTAATAGTCCCGTGAATGGAAAAGACATGACAATAATTGAGATATTAAAAAAACGTGTACAGTCAGTGTCAGAATCTGCTGGCCTTAATATCAGGGTAGGCTCGAGCCACTCGGTAGAGACAATATCTGGGCTGATAAGACATGTTCATGAAATCAAATGCACGGAAGGAGCCTCCCCGAGTGGCGCATATAGCATGCGCCCGGCGCACCCTGGGCAATAGTCTGCGGACGGCAAGTCGGTAACGCAGACTAGCCGATCCTTCCACCACGACTCAACGGCAAATAACTTGCCGTGCGTGTCCCTACACCTGCACACGCGAGGACCTTTACAAGGCCACTGATAGTGCCATATCGGTGGCCGAGTTCTGGTCCTCAAAAATATGAGTCGATACGCAAAGAAAAAGAAAGAAGAAGATGAAATCAAATGTCGTGAGCGAGAATCAAATAATTGCAGGATCACTACTAAGTACAAATATGCTATTGGTTCATCAGAAAATACATATCTTAAGGTATAAGTTGGAAGCCGACTGCAGACAGCAGCAGTAGACTACACGCCACTACTGATTTGTATATATTTCTATGAAATTACATTCGTAGTGGCAACATGAAGCTAGCTTCGCGTTGCCGAGCAGCAGACGGCGAAGTGTCATGATGACGTTAGGCGGTGACGTGTGGTTTGCTGCTGCTGTCTGCAGTTGGCTACCAACTTATACCTTTAATGTTATGTATCTGTAGAATTATTTTTGACAGATGTTATCAAAATCCTTTCATGGTTATATGTCAGAATACCATTTTGATGGACCATATAGAGGTTAATTACATTAGAAGGTAATATTTAATAATTTATTAAACATTAATAGTAATTTAAGTATCATTAAACTGACGTTTCAATTCTTCCTTGACTCGTTTAAGTAACTTAATTAATTAAAAGTTTGAATATTTTAACGTTAATATGCTTTTGATTCTGACTGTACTAAAAATAAATAAATAGGTAAGTAAGTAAGTATATTATGTATTTTCATTCCAATTTTTTACCTTTTGCATATACTCTAGAAAAAGTGTACTTAGTTTAATTCATTTTACCAATCCTAACTAGTCCTTACTAATATTATAAATGCGAAAGTAACTCTGTCTGTCTGTTACCTTTTCACGGCTAAACTACTGAACCGATTGACTTGAAATTTGGTATAGGGGTAGCTTATGGTCCGGGGAAAAACATAGGATACTTTTTATCCCGAAATTCCCATGGGAACGGGTATTACGCGGGTGAAACCGCGGGGCGCTGCTTAGTACGGAATAAATAAACATTGTTAAGTTCAATACAATTATTGACTATGTCGATGTATTAAGAATTTCTTAATATTAATAATATAGTTTTCAAATTATTATTTTTTACCATAATTACCCTTAGTGACGTCAGCATAATTTATTTTTTAAGTGTTACCCGCATTTTTAAGGTAAGTTGTGGCGGATCGTTTAGATAAATAAATTACATAAAACCTTATTTATATACCCAATTATACGCCTAAGCAACAAAATAGGCGTTTATAATTAGGCACACGCATTCAGACTAGATTTTAAAATGTTGTTTTTCAATCAAGGAAGCATAAACTTTACTCACTAAGCTGTCGTTATCAATTAGCGTCAAATTTCATTACTTACTATAAAATATATATATATAAATAATCACGAATAAGTGATGTAATTTATTATATACTTACTTATGTTTTACCTATATGTATGTACTTATATAAGGTATATTAACGCGAGATAAAACCTTGTCAATTATTTTTAATAGCTTTTATATTATATTTTCATGTATAATTTACTTATCCTGACCTGACTGACTGATTGATTCATGGACAAAAAACCCCAAAATTATTCGAAATAAAAAAAACAGTGTCTTTGACCATTGACACACAAACTTAACCATTTGCGGTAACAAAATGTAGCAAATTCAATTGTTTCTTTTTAAAAGCCCAAATCGGCAAAAAAGTTCTCACTCTTTAAAAAACTAGAGTTTTATAAGACTACTTTTTAATTGTAGACAGAGTCGGGACTGATTGCTAATAAGTATAATAACAAAAAACTAATTGATAAAAAAAAACATATTCAATTCAATCATGAAACTATTAAATAATATTATTTTTTTCTTTGTTTAAGAATCCATTACTAATATACATAAATTAAAATATCAATTTATTCATTGATGTGAATGTTACAGCTAATCGTCGGTAGTTTAGTTTTTTATAACGTTTTAGCTGTCAATCAATTAATATTATATTCGATTCTTTGTGTTTATTACATTTTTGTAATTAATTATTTTGTATATTTGTACATTGGTGTTTTGGTCTCTTAAATAGGGATGTCGACTAAAAAAATCTAATTAGTCCGTCAGATAGATTTCGCAAAAATATTAGATACGTATTTTCTCTTTTTTCTTACAAACAAATAATTAAGAGGATATAGTGCATAGAAAACTCGTGTGACGTCACAGCTACATTTTTTACCAAGAATTATGGTCACAAGCCCCCACTCCTGAACTTTAATGCGCTATAACTAAGTCCGTTTTATTAATTTGATAAGACAAAAAATATGTGTCTAATATTTTTTCGAAATCTATCTGGCGGACTAATTAGAACTTCATTTTGTTTACCCAGTCGACATCCCTATTATGTGTATATAATAATAAGAGATATAGTGGTTATCTCTTAACATAGTATAGAATAAAGTCGGTTCCACTGTTTTTGCTTTGTATTGTAACAGATTTTGTAGCAGTTTTCATCAATAGATTGATTGAATTTTAAGTTAAAAGTGAGTTTAAAAGGAAAGTTTTTTTTTAATTTAATGCGATTGAATCGCACGGTAAACTTTATAAATTGTATAATATAAAAACGAATCCCTATTTTCCGTTGGTCATTATTTTTTTTGTGTTTGCTATTGTCAGGAGATAGTTTTATGAGAAAAAAACTATGTTATTGGAATATTTTTATTTAAATAAACCAACTAGATGTAATAGTTAGGCAGTTAACCGAAAAGATCGCAAAATAAAATAAGTATAAAGTAAATAAAATTAAATAAGTAATTTATAAAAAATAAAATGTATAAAAATTCAATTACCTACTCAAATAAAATAAAGAACAAGCAAATTGAACTTATCTGTGAAACCTCGTAAAAAGCACTGGCCACTACAACATTTAAACTAATTTGTTCGATTTTCAAAAAAACTATAAGTTATATCAGAAAAAAAACTGCCACATTTAGGACAAAAGAAATTTGAATTAAAACACCCTCAAATAGTTTTTTTTTAATCCAGAGAAAAGGGATTTTTCTCTAGACTTTGTTAAGTAGCATTTTTGTTAATTGTATATTTTCACTCACTCTGTATCTTCTGCAGAGTC
Organism: Timandra comae; assembly: GCA_958496195.1. Classification (NCBI taxonomy): domain Eukaryota; kingdom Metazoa; phylum Arthropoda; class Insecta; order Lepidoptera; family Geometridae; genus Timandra; species Timandra comae. The sequence continues at coordinate 7,087,656 of OY292376.1, forward strand.
TTGTTCAGTATGTCCTTCTCCCTGTTGAGGTTCTCGATGTCCCGCTTGTCAGACTCCGCCTGTTTCTTCCCGAGCATTATTTCACGTTCCATTACGCTCACTTGCTGACGGAGGCGGTCTCTGGAAGATAAGGGATGATTTAGGTGCGGGATTTCATCCTTACCTGGTTAACATTCTACATATACGAACGCCAGGGACTGGAATTATCTTACTGCGTCAGTATTTCCGATGGCATACAACCCTGAGTTCTGGGCAAGCTCGCTCTATCGTTGATTTCTTTTATTCTTTCATTTAGACGCCTAAATTGCTTTCTAATTAGGAGTTAGTCAGTCAGAAGTCACTTCTTCCGATTTAGAATGCTATTTAGGATCATAACTTCCTAAATGCTATTATTATATAAATAACTTGACTGAATTTAGTTGCTGAATGATTTAGAACGTCTGATTTTAGTGAGGTGGAATAAGACCAAAGAGGTGGTAAGACCAGAGAGGAGGACCAAAGAGGAGAGGAGGAGGAGTGTAAGTAGCCGTAACGACTGTCGATGGTGTTAGTACGACAACCGGGAACGAAAAAAAAATACTGAAAATCTATGGCACCCGTTTGAATCAGAGGCAGGGTGATGTGATAGTTTACAAACGTGACCTACAAGACAATAGTAGGTACATATCATGACGGCGATATTAATCTACATACCAAACATCCATGTACTATTTGAATTGCCGGAAGGGTGTGCAACACCTTACGAGGTCTTTGTAAAGAATACTCGTACAGTTGGCAATTAAAGGTTTATCAAAAAATTTAATAGGTTATTTAAATTAAAGCATCGTACCTATAATCCCACTGCAGGACAAATAACTCTCTTTCTCACTGATGATTAGTACCAGTGGAGAGGAATATGTGTTAAGCAATGCGTGTCGATGATTTCGGATATAGAAGAAGAGTAATCTCAAATCTGTAACGTTACATTACACGCGAATGTTCCCGGTGAAGTGAACCTTTATGATTAATACTACTTTATCCCATACATTTTACGAGTATTGTTGTGAATCACAAATGTTTGTCTTGGTCTAGGTGTGTGTGTGAATGAGTGTATGCGTAGTTTCTGATACCTTACAATATACTATACAAGTCACGAACTTAGTTAGGGGTCAGTTACTATAATGAGATGATGTAGAGAATGATTATGTTATGTTATTTCTGTGAAAATAAGTAATGTATGGAAGCTCTAGAATCTTCCACCATAATAACATTTTTTGGGATTATGGCAAGTAAAGATTATTAGGAAAGTCAAAACGTTTAGCAAATTGAACAGGAAAAATATGCAATACCTAATTATTTTATGTGCATTGGAAATATCTTTTATATTTTTCCTCGTAATTTGCAATTCAAAACCCCAATATTTGTAGAGAGAAAATGTGTCTAGATTAGACAAACGAAGTGTTTACGTAAACGGATTGTTTTAGACAAACGAAGTGTTTACGTAAACGGATTGTTTTAGACTTCAAAATCTATAATAATATTTTAAGTTTTGTATTTTCTTTGTAAAATAGTTACTAGCAGCACCAAACGGAATGCCCAAGTAAATCCTAATTCCATAGAAATTAAAAGATGATTTCTGGTAGTTTGATACAGGTACTAAATTTTACAGATACCTGTTCCTTCTATTACTTCTCATTGTACCAATGACATGAGTGCTATTACTGTAAGTGCTTGTGGGCTTTGCACTGCATTGGGATCTTCCAGGATAATATCACTTACAAACTACTAAACATTATAGGATTGCAAGTTTGAGTCCCGTGCGAGGCTGCGAGGTAAATCTTTGTGAGATTTTTATCTTGGTTTAGGAGTGTTTGAGCTGGGTCTAAGTCTAATTTGGGTATTTGATTTGTTACTATTATAGCATGCAGGATCACTACCAACATTACCATTTGCTTATCAACAATTAAGAGTGATTGATTATGATTATGAGTGTTCGATTCCCGTGAGGGGTGAAATTTGTGTGAATTACAAATGTTTATCACACACAAATTTTCACAAATTTCTACAGAAATATAAATATATAAATAAATACAATAACATAAATTCACACAAATGCTCGGTCTGGGTGTGTGTGTGAATGAGCGTGTGCGTAGTTTCTGATACCCTAGATACAAGTTACGAACTTAGAGGTCAGTTACTGTAAGGAGATGATGTAGTAAATGTAATGTTTTGATTTTATTTACCGTTCTGATTCGACGCCCTGTTTGGCTTTCTCCAAGAGTTGGTATTTCTTGTACTGCTGGACAGCCTGCTTCGACAGCTTCGTCAGCTCGTTGCGGAGTTTAGTGCCGTCGTCGAACAGGTTCTGTGTTAATATATTAATATACATTTATACATTATCTACACTAATATTATAAAGTGGAAAGATTTGTTTGTTTGTAACGATAGGCTCCGAAACTACCGAACCGATTTCAAAAATTCTTTCACCATTAAAAAGCTACATTCACCCTGAGTAACATAGGCTACTTTATCCCTGTATTCCCACGGTACGGGAACTACGCGGGTGAAACCGCGGGGCGCTACAAATAAAAAAAATGCATTGCTTGGAAGTATAATGTGTCGCTGTGGTCACCATGCCAGACTGTTAAACAAAGGACTGTAGTTCCGATTTATTTCATCAGTATTTCCGGTTGTTGGAGGGCGCTATAGCTTATAAGCTGTCACGATCCTGATTGTTGAATCAGCATCGTCGACACCCGTCAGAATCGGATAGCAAAGAGCTCTCGAAAATCTTACGAAATATCGTAACATGTACAGCTTCAGATAATAGCTACCACCCTTGGCTGGCAATCCAAACAAAGTATTACCAAGGGGGATAACTTTTATCTGACTCTGACTGTACAAAAGGACGTAGATAACATAATCATTCGCTACATCATATCATTATAGTAACTGACCGCTAACTTAGTTCGTAACTTGTATCTAGGGTACCAGAAACTACGCACTCATTCACACACACACCCAGACCGAGACAAACATTTGTGGTTCACACAAATATATCTCAGGAAGTACTGGTCCGATTTGAAAAATTCTTTCGGTGTTAGATAGCTCATTTATCGAGGAAGGCTATAGGCTATATTTTATCCCCGTATTCCCGCGGGAATGGGAACTACGGGAGTACAACCGTGGGTCACTGCTAGTAAATAGATATGAGATCTAAGTGCAGAAAACTGCCCATACGAGTACGTCATACATACTCACATGCAACCAATAAGATATCAATTAAGAAACTTTTAGTTATATATATAAATAGACACTGTCAAGGCAAACGCGTCACGGACCCTCTTAAACGTCACTTTCTACAGGAAACTATAAATAAAACCTTGATTTAACGTGTGCTAATCACCAGTAGTGAGACGAACAGATGATTTGACTATATGTATATTATGTATACTAAGCTGAAGAGTTTGTTTGTTTGGTTGAGCGCGTTAATCTCAGGAGCTACTGGCCCGATTTAAAAAAAACTTTCAGTGTTCGATAGCTCATTTATCTAGCTAGGCTACAGGCTATGAAACATCACGCTACGCCTAATAGGAGCGGAGCTATCGCGAGTTAAACCGCGGGGTGTAGCTAGTGTGTATTTTAAATTCAAATACAATTAATCAAAAGATTGATTCCTAGACTGATAAGGATTCCGTTGTTTCCGCGATCAATAATTTTATATGAAATTACCTGTTTTACTCGTTTCATATCTATTAATTGTTTTGTTAGAATTTCTAAGTAGTTTCCTATGAGCTATTTTTAAGCATGGTTATAAGGAACATCTGATACTAATCTCGCCTAAATCGGTCCAGTAGTTTTTAAATGAAAAGACATCATGTCTTCTTGTTTTGTAAGTCTAATAAAGGCAGTAAGACACTCATGTTAGCTTTTATTGATTATTATACAGACAACGGCCTGACACTTTTTTTTCTCAAAGATAATATAGAAGATTGATAAAAATATAATATAGAACGACAATAGCCCAATGACTAAGGCATCACCCTGACAATCTAGAAGTCCGCGAATTCTATCTCCACTCATTGCACAATTGACACGAACCTTAACTTGAAATCCATTTATAGTTTCTGATACCCTAGATACAAGTTTCGAACTTAGTTAGGGGTCAGTTATTGTAATGAATGTGGGAAGTAGTTAAATCGATGATGATAGCGTTCCAAAAACAAACACACTTTCGGATTTTTTCTTTCTTCTAGGGCATTTTTACGTCAAAAATAAACTTTATAACAAACCTTTAACTCCTTAGAAGTATTAATAAGCGTCTGCTTCGTCTTATCAAACTCTATGTTAGTTAGGTCGAGTTGTTCCCTCAGGTTGGCGGCCTTAGTAGACGCAGCCTCTTGTTCCTGTCTAGCTATGTCCAGCTTGTTGGACATGTCTTTGAGCTGTCTGTCGCGCCGGTCTATTGTCTTTGTTGCTTTGTTTAACTGAAAAAAAAACATTAAATTAAAAATTTTAAAAACCCCCAACACAATTACTTTCGAACCCCCATTACTTTTAAACTGGTCAACCGATTTTCATCAAACATGTTTAAGAACACTCGCACGTGAGTCCCCTTTAATACAAAAAAAAACTAAATTAAAATCGGTTCATCCGTTCGGGAGCTATGATGCCACAGACAGACAGATACACACACACACACAGACACGTCAAACTTATAACACCCCTCTTTTTGCGTCGGGGGTTAATAAGGAGTAAGTAAGAAATGACAGCGCCACCGACGCTGACATTTTTTATTAATTATGGAAGCACTGAACCCCCTACTGTAGGGTTAAAGGCTTCTATTCGGAAGGTGCCTGGTTCAAATCCCGACACGTACCAATGTGTTTTCAATTTTAATATTCATATGTATTCAGATGATCTTGCGAAGTTTTTGAAAATCTTGAGTGCTAGATTGACCGGCACGACAGTAATTTTTAACCCCCGACGCAAAAAGAGGGGTGTTATAAGTTTGACGTGTATGTGTGTGTATCTGTCTGTCTGTGGCATCGTAGCTCCCGAACGGATGAACCGAATTCAGTTTTGTTTTTTTTTGTATTAAAGGGGACTTACGTGCAAGTATTCTTAGACATGTTTGATGAAAATCGGTTGACCCGTTTAAAAGTTATGGGGGTTAGAAAGCAATTGTGTTGAGGGTGTTTTAAATTTTTAATTTTTAATGTTATTATTGAAATATGTGAAGTTGACCTACCGACACTTTATTCAGCTAAGGCCTGATCGCCCTAATTCAAAGCAGGTTCAAGCCCGTCGTTGCAGTCCTATACGATACGAGCTATTAATAATAATGAAATACACAAATAAAACATACCCTGTCAGTGAGCGTAGTTATGCTGTTTCCTCTATTTTCCAATTCTCCTTTGAGGGTGTCAATCTCGCCTTTCTGATGGTCCACTAGGCGATTCTGACGTACTGCATTATTGTCGGCTTCCTGGGCGATTGAAAAAACAATTGTTTATGGGATAAACAGCAGTTCCTCACAGTTTTACTGCTGTAAGTTTTTGCTTTTTATCCTTCAATCTTCAGACGTCAGTTCCTGATCGCCAAATAGCAGGTAGGCTGGTGAAACTAAATCGACTCCATTTTTGTCACAATATCTTAGAAGAAGGATGTTTATTAAGAAACTGTCACTTCAAACTATTCAAAGGTTTCAGACAAGAATATTTAGCAATGAAATGTTACTTCAAGATTTAGAAGTTGATAATTTGACCAATAAAAGAAAGCTTAGATTTATTACGAAACTGTCACCTCAATCTGTTCAGATTTGGAAGAATTATCACCAGAAGATTTACTAAGAAGCCTCACCTCAAGCTGTTCCTCAAGTTTTGCTATCGCTTCATCAGCTGCAGTGTTCCTCTGTTCCAGCTCTTCGACGAAGTTCAGAGCGTTCGTCAGTCGCAGCTTGATGCCATCCAGCTCACCTTGGAGACGCGCTTTCTCTTTCTCGAACTTTTCCTTCTCTTTCACTGCTGATGTTGCACCGCTGATGAAGGATAGAAACAATTATTTAACAAATTCACTAAAACATTGTTTTATGTTGTACTAGCTGTGAACCGCGGTTTCACCCGCGTAGTTCCCGATCCTGTGGGAATTTCGGGATAAAACGTAGCCTATGTTCTTTCCCAGACCATAAGCTACCCCTATACCCAATTTAAAGTCGGTTCTGTAGTTTAGCCGTGAAAAGGTAACAGACAGACAGACAGAGTTACTTTCGCATTTATAATATCAGTAAGGATTAGTAAGGACTAGTAAGGATAATATTAGTAAGGATATTGTGAGGGTCTGATGGCAGTCGCTCCATGTAAACTACTGACTGTTCTTCAAATCTCAAGGCCATATAGATATGGTACAAAGGTTTCGAAAAGTTTGGTATAGATATACTCATGGATGTAGATCCAAACTCTACCGCTAAATTCTTCCTTTTCCGAACCTTTATCCCATATCTAATTGGGATCGGTTTCTGCGTAATCTAATCATATTTGGTAAAATGACAGTATTTTACGTGGAAAGACCTCACCTATTGCCCTGTAAACGAAACCACAGGCGATTATTACCTTCATCAAAAAAGGTTTAGTAGTTAAATCATGAAACGGTTACAGAATAACTTTCAGTTAGTACAACTTACACTACTGGAATTTACGTACTTTTTGTGTTTAACGTTTATTATCCATCATAATAAAATTATAAGGAAATCATTAATTGCAATGTAATTTATGGACCAAATATATATGTATACAAGAAGATAATAACCTGTAAAATGTACAAGTTTTTTTAAACTATAATAAAGCTTTTCCTATTGAAAAAATTAAGTGCATCTGTTCTTAATGATCAAATAATATGCAATTTAAATACTGTCAGCCGGTTTTATTATTGATTTTTGAATAATTAAGAATAAAGAATTTGGAACAAAGCAAAATAATTTTAGTGTCATTTTTTACAATTTGATTACTTAATCGTCTACGTGTGTATGTTTGTCTGGCGACTTACCCGTAGTCCAACAGCTTTGTTCAACGCGTTGGACTACGGGGAATATTACGTTTACCAGTAGTCCAACACAAGAAAGTATGTATATTACTCATGATACACAACTTGAGAGAAAAAAAGGTTTTATTACTGTTATGAACTGCAATTGATTGGTATTTTAAATATTAAAATTACTAGCAGCGCCCCGCGGCTTCACCCGCGTAGTTCCCGTTCCCGTGGGAATTTTGGGATAAAAAGTATCCTATGTGTTATTCTGATGTATAAGCAAGATTATTGTAAAGTTTCATTAAAATCCATTCAGTAGTTTTTGCGTGAAAGAGTAACAAACATCCATACATACAAACTTTCGCCTTTATAATATTAGTAGGATAGATAAAAAATGTCTTTACAGTTTAAGATAACCATAGTCCTAAAAAGCAATACTTTATAGTGTAGGCAGTGTAGCAAATATAGCATTTGTGATTTTTGACTTGGACATACTTAGACTGGATAGCTCAGTTGTTATAGCACGGTCCTGGATTTAAATCCCAGCTGGGGCGGTGTCAATTTTAAATGTTTATATTTTCTGACTAGCTGTGCCCTGCGGTTTCACCCGCGTAGTTCCCGTTCCCGTGGGAATTTCGGGATAAAACGATAGCCTATGTTCTTTCCCGGACCATAAGCTACCCCTGTACCAAATTTCAAGTCAATCGGTTCAGGAGTTTAGCCGTGAAAAGATTACAGACAGACAGATAGACAGATAGACAGCCACCCTTACGCATCATCATCCCCGGCGCGTTTCCTCGCGTCCAGCTCCTTCTCCAGGCGTGCGACGGTCTTCTTCATGGTCTCTAGGCTCTCCACACTCATCAGCTCGCGGGCGTGCATCGCATCGGCCAGGAGTCGCGCTTCCTCTGGAGAAAATGGGAAAAATTGTATGTATTGATTTCTTTGATTTCAAGAATACTATACATTGAAATAAGACTAACGGTTCCGAAACATCAGCTATTTAAAAAAAAAACTGGGCCAAAAAATGGTAAAATTATTTTTCAATCTTTTTTTCTATGATTTTGTGTGATAAATATATGTATCCATGCCAAATTAATACACTCTACTGGAAATAGTTTCTATGCAACCCGGGGATGAATGGACAGACATGGCGAAACTTTAAAATATTCTTCTATGAAACCCTTAAAAGGGTTATTATTGATATCAGCTGATATTTGTCCGCAGCGAGGGCTTTGAGCCTACCCTGAAAAGGGCGATAAAAGTTAATCACTACATAGTATAAAACAAAGTCGCTTTCTCTGTCCCTATGTCCCTATGTATGCTTAGATCTTTAAAACTACGCAACGGATTTTGATGCGGTTTGTTTTAATAGATAGAGTGATTCAGTGGGAAGGTTTTTAGCATAATTTTATCCCCATATTCCAACGGGAACGGGAACTACGCGGGTGAAACCGCGGGGCGCCGCTAATAAAATAAAAATAATCTTAGTGATCCCTGTGTTTAAAATTCCTTTCAAATAGTTTTATTGACCTTAACTTCAATTAGATAAGAACGTCTTTTTGAATCATTTAATTTAATAACTTAATAATATAAATTATGATTATTATACCGTAAGTTACCGTTGATTGGTACAAAGTAGAGTAAGAACTAAGAATCAAGGTCCCATCATGAACAAAAAATAGTTTCAAACAAACGGAAGTCCATTATATCGATTGATTATAGTAATTACTAATTACTATTGACACGAAAACTGTTGAAAGATCGATTATAATTTCGTCATATTAATGAAATAGTTAATCCATCATTAGTTGACGGCAGTCACCATGCCAAGCAAAAGATTGCCTTGTTTGTATGTTTGCCTCTGTCTGGGTGCGGCGCCCCGCGGTTTCACCCGCATAGTTGCCCGTTCCCGTAGGAATATGGGGATAAAATTATGCTAAAAACCTTCCCACTGAATCACTCTATCTATTAAAATAAACCGCATCAAAATTTATTGCGTAGTTTTAAAGATATAAGCATACATAGGGACATAAGGACAGAGAAAACGACTTTGTTTTATACTATGTAGTGATATATGTACATACTTGTTTGAATTAATTATAAGGTACTACTTGCGCCCCGCGGTATAACCCGCGTGAATCCCAATCCCATGGGAATTTCGGGATATAACGTATCCTATGTGTTATTTCTAGTTATAAGGAACATCTGTAACAAGTTTGCTCTAAATCGATACAGTAGTTTTTGCGTGTAAGAGTCACAAACATCCAAACTCATAAAAACCCTACAAAATGATTTAAAACCTCTAAGTACATATTTTAAAGTTTCGTTTAATAATAGGATCGATTTCTTTTCTTTTCCGAACCTTTATCCCATGTCTATTTTGGGGTCGGTTTTCAGTGTAACCAGGTTTGGCGGAATGTCAGTATTTTACGTGAAGCGACTGCCATCAGACCTTCACAACCCAGAGGGCTATATGACATTTTGTGGTAAAACCAAATGTTAGACTTTTGAGGGCTCTAACTACCCGTAACGATTGTCGATGATGTTAGTACGACAGCCGGAACCGACGGCTTTACGTGCCCTCCGCACGGAATAATAGGATTGATTATGTTACCTATATCAGCTCGTAGTTTCTCAATAGTTTTGTGTCCGTCGGAGATGTCCAATAAGTAGTCGTTGATAGTGTCATCAAAACGGCCCACTTTCATCTGAAATAAGTATAATAAATCTTAGGGCTAATTGTTACTTTTTAAGCTGTGCTCCGCGGTTTCACCCGCGTATAACACAATCCCGTGGGAATCCTTTCTACGTCATAACATCTACTTGCATGCCAAATTTCAGCCCGATCCGTCCAGTGGTTTGGGCTGTGCGTTGATAGATCACTATGTCAGTTAGTCAAGTCACCTTTGAGTTATATATATTTAGATAGATTTGCATTTGACTGCAACTCGCCTGATGAAGAGCTACAGCCTAAGATGGAGCGTGCTTATCTAGAAGATGCTATAAACTTATACTTCTAAGATTTTCTCATTTTACTTACTCATTTATTTTATTTAGGGCCTATTTCACGACCTTCAAGTACCGGTACTCACCAAGTAAAGTTAGTTTTGTCTCTTTCTTACTTTATATCAAGTGACAAAGACAAAACATGTGAGTATGTACTCGGAACGTTACTTGAAGATGGTGAAATTTGCTCAAAGTTATATAAAATAATAACCTTAAGATTATTAATTTCGTTCTGATGCGATATGTTTTCGTCCTTCAGCTTGTAGTAAGAGTCGTAGAGCTTGGTGTACACATCGGAATAGAACTTGAGACCGTCCGCTTCACGCATCTCCTCCAACACCTAAGTAAATTAATTGGTTTGTGTAAACATTTTAATAATATACAGGGTTATTGGTTAAGTCGACCTATTCCCGTCAAGGGCGTGTAGTTTACATCGTTTCTGACTGATTTCACCATGAAACACCCTACCCTAAACCTAACCGTTTAAGAGATATTTCAATTTATTTGTTTTTATAAAAATCACCGGATCTTCGGCTATAAGCTTGGATATTTTCAAATGCGTGTGTCTTATTATTAATATTACTTGATTTTTACGTTTATAATAAGGTGCTTTGTGACCCCAATAACAATTATTGTACTAAAATGAATAAATAAGTAGTTGTAGACGATTAAAACTTATAAAAAATAATATGCATCAGAAAGTTTATTTTTCGTTCAAGGATATCTAGAAAAAAATATATGGCACATGTTTGGCACTAATGCTTAAAAATATCTACATTTCATCAGCTATCCAACGAGGTATAACAACCTAGGGTTTTATCGAAATTTTGTACAAAACATTTAGTTTTATAGGCTACTGGGGAGGATAAATAAAACAATAGACAGAATTATTAATGCGGTCAATTAAATAAGAAAATTAACTACTGGTGTAGTGAAAACTGGTCTTCGCAAAATAATGCAAGGATGTGTGCAACGCAGGGTCGGACATGTCGAACAAGAAATTTAGACTCAAAAATGGTGTGTGTAGAACTTAAAAGTTTAATAAGTTTAGTATCTTGCTCTGTATGCTGACCTATTGTTTTATTTATCCTCCCCAGTAGCCTATAAAACTAAATGTTTTGTACAAAATTTCGATAAAACCCTAGGTTGTTATACCTCGTTGGATAGCTGATGAAATGTAGATATTTTAAGCATTAGTGCCAAACATGTGCCATATATTTTTTTCTAGATATCCTTGAACGAAAAATAAACTTTCTGATGCATATTATTTTTTATAAGTTTTAATCGTCTACAACTACTTATTTATTCATTTTAGGTACAATAATTGTTATTGGGGTCACAAAGCACCTTATTATAAACGTAAAAATCAAGTAATATTAATAATAAAACACACGCATTTGAAAATATCCAAGCTTATAGCCGAAGATCCGGTGATTTTTATAAAAACAAATAAATTGAAATATCTCTTAAACGGTTAGGTTTAGGGTAGGGTGTTTCATGGTGAAATCAGTCGGAAACGATGTAAACTACACGCCCTTGACGGGAATAGGTCGACTTAACCAATAACCCTGTATATAACGTTTCTTAAGCAAACACATCATAATTATTATGGAATGTAATATTTTATTAACATAACATAATCATTCACTACATTATCTCATTTTAGTAACAGACCCCTAACTAAGTTTGAGACTTGTCACACACCCAGACCGACACAAACATTTGTGGTTCACACAAATATTCACCCCGCGGGAATCAAACCCACAACCTTACGGATGTCAGTCCGGCATGGTGACCACTCTGCCATCGAGGTCGACAGTATTATGAGAAATATTATACTATTTATGGCGATTTAAGTGACAGGGTTCACCATGCCGGTTTGCCAAGCTAAATATTGCGGGTTCGATCCCGTGCGAAGTAAATCTTTATCAGATCGAAGATACTAAACATTATTAGGAGTCAGTAGGTACTTTTATAAGTAAGATGATAGAGGGATTAACTATGTTGTTATTTGGTTATTTCGAGGACCAAATGGTGTAGTGAGCATGAGTCTGCTATGCCAAGTTAAATGGTTAAGTTACCTGTGTTACGCACACACTTAGACAGTGACAAACATTTGTGGATAACAATAAATGGATGTCAATAATAATTGTTTTGGTTTGAACGGGAATCGAACCCGTAAAACCCTTTATTATATTTAGTTATTTGCAAGAATGAATACAGAATAGGGACTTCTAGAATTATGGAACTATGGACTTTAAAACATTACCTTTTCAAATTCCTTCTCGGCCTCCGTTGTTTCGGAGCCGATGTTGAGATTCCCTCCGAAGGGATCATCTTCGTCTTCCATGGTCAGCGGTTATTAAAATAAATTACTCAAATAAAAATGAATTAAAAAACTAGTAAATGTAAAGTCAAATGTAAACTTGTTGCAGTAATTATGTGGTTGTCATGGAGACAGCGTTATTGTCAACGGTTGTTATTGGTTACGCGAAGGTTTTGTTGTCAAGGAGGATGCTTGTACTAAAAAGGTAGGTAAAATCTCTTTGGAAAAAATATCCAGGAAAGATGGTAGTCTCGTGTTGAGGCTTTGATAATTCAGAAGAGTGAATTCTCAAAGTGTTGAGGTTTATTATTTGAGATTGGAGTACTTATCAACTTGAGATGATAATTATGATGATGAAGATCCAATAAAAAAGGGTATTTTTGGTATTTTCAAGCTTGAGATGGGTTTAATTCCTGAATTAAGTGAAGCTTATTTGCTACTAGCTGTGCCCCGCGGTTTCAACCGCGTAGTTCCCGATCCCGTGGGAATTTCTGGATAAAACATAGCCTATGTTCTTTCCCGGATCATAAGCTACCCCTGTACAAAATTTCAAGTCACGGTTTAGCCGTGAAAAGTTAACAGACAGACATGGTTCGATTTTGAGATCACTAACACCCGTTGGGCAAGCGTGGTGATTACGCAGTTCGGTATTTTTACATTTTTAAAGCGAACTATAATAGGAACCGCGAAGTTTCTCGAACAATATTTTTAGAATCAAATGTCCTTCCATCTCTTTCATTATTTATTGGTCAGATAGAGAGGTCAAATTAATGTAATTGCAATTTGACTGTAGGGTCTATAATTTGTTTTGTAATGAGGAAGTCAGCGATTTGTCAACGGTCATCCTCGTAGGGGGACGAACTTCGTGGATAAATGGTTTCCACGCTGTATTGCGTTCTATACCTATGTATCTATATCGAATTCTATGGGAAAAACAATGTTAGGTCCTATTTCACCATCTGCAAGTAACGTCCCGAGTACTCACATGTTTTGTCTTTGTCACTTGATATAAAGTAAGAAAGAGACAAAACTAACTTTGCTTGGTGAGTAACGTTACTTGAAGGTCGTGAAATAGGCCCGTAGTCTTTCAATTAGTCTATTGCAGGGTGCTGGTAGGTATAGGTTCAGAATTCTATAGGTAATGGGAAAAGAATGTGTATTTTTTCAATACGAATGTAGAAGTCGGTGATGGCAGAGACGAGTCGAAGATTGATGGCGTGTGTTGGGAAAGACCTATGCCCAGCAGTGCACTGACTCGTCCAAGAATGTTCCAGATTATAGATTCAAAAGAAGAGACCTACAAATGCACTAAGTATAATAATGTTTGTTTTTGTAGTTTTTATTATTTGAGCAAGACCGCTACGTTGAATAAGTTTTTGTATGTAATAATAATAATAAAATTCATTTATTCAGATAATTCAAAATCCACACTTTTTGTTAGTAAAACTGCTTAGGAACTAGGTTAGTAAGAAATAATTTCCATCAAATAAGTACATTCAAATACATTGCAATGAAATTAAATTACAAATAAAATTTAATTACAACTGAATTAGATTACTTTAAATTACAACTAAATTAAATTACAAAACCAATTGTTTAAGTTAAATTGGCGAGTGATGAATGTAATATAAGTAGCGTATCTTCGGAAAAGTGTCTTTCATTTTCTCCAGTCGCTTACCATCAATGCCACCCACAAATATTGAACCCACAAGCATTTTCAAGCCTATTTTTTTTCACTTTACCGACATAGTTTAGTAGTTATAATACTTTGGTACTAATATCATCAGTGAGAGAGGCCTGTATCTTGATTTAGGATCTTGAATAACAAGCCGGTGTTGTTTTATTATTTCGCCAGATAAATATCTCCGCGGGAAATCAAGTGACATTCATACTAACAAAGGCATTATGTCCTTCCATATCAAGTTAAAATACGTGATTAATTATAACTAACTATAACTAAAATAAACTAAAATAATTGACATAATAATATCAGATAATAACGTTAAAATTCTTTTGTGTTCATTCACCGCGGCCAAATCTTTTGTTTACAAAATTATATTTAAAACAGTCGCAAATCGTGACCGAATTATTAAATATATAAAACTTAGTTTTGTTTTAAAATAGACTCAAAGGCCTTGTTACTAAAATAAAAGTTAAATTTAAAAACTGAACTTGTTAGACAATCTTTTTTTAGATAAATTTATACAACGTATTTTACGCAGTTTTGTTACGATGAGAAGATATTTGCCAAGCAATGAGATCTTAATTAATAGATTGATTATTATTGGACTGTTTCCTAAAGACTACTTAATACTATTTATTTATTTAATAAAGGTACATTTACAGTAGTGCATATACTATAAAGATATTAGGTAATTATAATACTAGTATTTACGAAGCAAATAAACGTAAATATTATTTAAAAATAGCAATAAATCAGTATTTAAATACCGTTATTCACCTTTCATTTAAATAAAGATAAGAAACGCGGAAACCGACGATGCAATAATTACCGATATCTTCGAACACATCTCGATATTGAGGATAAACTTAGAAATAATCTATACTAATATTATAAAGAAGTAATGTTTGTGTGTTTGTTAAATTGTAAGGGGTAATCTCGGGATCTACTGAACCGATTTCAAAAATTCTTTCACTAATGGGAATCTATATTGTCAGCGAGTGACATAGGCTATATATAGTTTATCCCTGTTTTCCCACGGGAATGGGAACTACGCGAGTGAAACCGCGGGGCGCTGCTATTTGAGGATAAACTTAGAAATAAACATTTAAAAATAATTCATCACACTAAGGTATTTATAGATGTACTACAAACAACCCGCGTTATCTCCTCTTTGAACAGCGTGATGTTATATAGCCTATAGCCTTCCTCGATAAATGGGCTATCTAGCACTGAAAGAATTTTTCAAATCGGACCAGTAATTTTTGAGATTATCGCGTTCAAGCAAACAAACAAACTCTTCAGCTTTAAAATATTAGTATAGATTAATCTTGTTATGAATCCTTGATTTATATTATGCTGTTGTTATGCAGTCTTTGTTGCTAAAGTATATGGGTTCAAATCCCAGATTAGTAAACGCTACTGCAGACAAATTCAAAGGCTATGAGGAGGAATTGGAAGTGTAAAGGTATAAGTTGGTAGCCGACTGCAGACATCAGCAGCAGACTACTAAATTGGTCTAATAACATATCGTTAAACCAATTTTTAGACTTTTAAAGGCTCTACCTACGTTACGATTGTCAATGATTTTAGTATAATAAATAGGTCAATACATATTTTTCTATACAAAAATACTTGAAATAAAACAACGATTTTAACAAAATTCCAAACACATAAAACAATGTAATGTTATGTTAAATTATTACGAATAATGTTAATTTTATAAAAATATTATTACTTTTTATCTCAGACTAGATCTTTCTTCAAGAAGGTTAAACATAATTTTTATCAGAAACTAGTAATTATGTAAATATATACATAAGTATGAATAATAAACTTAAATATAAGTACTTAGAGGTGTGTTACTGAATTTATTTGTTTATCAAGTACTTTTTTATTATTTACTAGCTGCGTCCCGCGGTTTTACCCACGTGAATCCCAATCCATATGAATTTCGGGATAAAAAGTATCCTATGTGTTATTCGTAGTTGTAACGAACATCTGTACAAAATTTAATCTAAATCGATACAGTAGTTTTTGCGTGAAAGAGGAACAAACATCCACACATCCATACATCCAAACATTCGGCTTTATAATATTAGTAGGATAGGATAGCTGTTCCCCGAAGTTTAACTCGCATTGGCTCTGTTCCTATGACCGTAGCGTGATGTTATTTTAGCTTAAATCCTCTTCGATAAATGGGCTTTCAAATTGAACCAGTAGTTCCTGAGAATAGCGCGTCCAACCCCAAGCAATAAATAAACAAATTCTATAGCTTTAGGCCGACTCCACACGTTGGCCCCAAACGTTCGTACTAACGTTGGACTGCGAGTTGGGTGTCCCGTCAGGGCCAATGTGAAGATGTCCGATACAGAATACCGATACGAAACTGCTCTTTTTGAGCGCTTTTACAATACTGAGTGCACATTTATACATATTTGTTACTGAGAAAAAATCATTCCCATATGCATCAGCTAATATTTTTTTATTTTTATAATCTTTTCGAGTTGTGTCCCATAATATTGGATGGTCCGAAAGCGCCAACGTGTGGACAGATCGCCAACGTTGGCGCAGATTCCTTTGATGAAACCGACACGAGCCGGCCAACTACCAACGCACGCCCCAACGTTGGGACCAATGCCATTTTCTAGATCCACACGTTGGACGAGTAGCGTTGCGGCCAACGTTGGGGCCAACGTGTGGTCTTATAAATGGGGCAACCGTTCGTTTGCCCCATTTGGGTCACCTGATGATAAGTAAGTACCGTCATCGTTAATGGACATGAGTACAAACGAGTAAGATATTGTTAATAGAAAATCCTACTAATATTATAAATGTGAAAGCTTGTATGTTTGGATGTTTGTTCCCGCAAAAACTACTGTATCGATTTTGATTAAATTTGGTACAGATATTCCTTACAACTAGAAATAACACATAGGACTTTTTATCTCGAAATTTCCATGGGATTGTGTATAAGTAATCGTATGTTTTATTGTAACTTTTTGTAGTCGCAAATCGTACCAATAGATGGCGCTGTTATTAAATTTTTTAACACACGATGGTGAATTGTGCCGAGATTGTATGATACTACGAACTATGCATGCTCACGGGAGCGGGTACTACGCGGGTAAAACCGCGGGGCGCTGCTAGTTAAATAAATAAAACTGCCCTTCATTTGTCAAATAATATTATAGATCTCGTAATTTATCTTCGAATGACATAATAATATAAATATTTCATACAATTATTAGAAACAGTTTAAAAAAAATTAAAGTCCGTTTGGGTTTATTTTTATAACAAATACATTAGCCCGGTTGTATTCCGATTTCTAATTATCATCTACACTAATATTATAAAGAGGAAAAATTTGTTTGTTTGTAACGAATAGGCTTCGAAACTACTGAACCGATACCAAAAATTCTTTAACCATTAGAAAGCTACATTCACCCTGAGTAACATAGGCTATATTTTATTCCCATATTCCCACGGGAATGGAAACCACGCAGGTGAAACCGCGGGGCGCTGCTGTTAAAAAATAAAATCCGAGAGATATTTTTTTATATTAATGCATAAGGTAAGTAGGTACTTGCAGGTATATAATTAGAATTAGATAAATGTGTCTAAAACAACATAAATGTGTAACAAGGCCAGTTATTTTTAAAGTAACATTGATAGTAATTGATAGTAATACTTTTTATTATTAAACGAAACGTACGTCATCGTATATAATTATTAAACAAACGGGATGTTCATACGTTCATACGTAGAGAGTGCAGAGCGAGACGCCAACGGCGCGGGCGTATCGCACTCCTCCTGATGAAGGCCACCGAACGTGGCTGAAACTAGTCGAGGATTTCGACTTTATAAGTACGTATGAACATCCCGTTTGTTTAATAATTATATATGATAGTAATACATTTTTGAGGTACTAACCGCCATATGTAAGTATTACAGTATATGATATGTACTCGTAAGTCGAAGTTGATAGTTTTCCGCACGGAAGAATGAACTATCTCTCTCTCTTCTAATTCGAAGTTTTTCACAATTAATCTAGAATTGTCTCATTTCGATCCTTTCGGAGGCAGAGGCCGAAGAAGGGTTGGATGGGAGGCCAAAGAAGGGATGGATGGAGTGTTTGAAAAAGGATATGAATATGAAAGGAGTGAATGAGAGTATGACGAGTGATAGAGGAAAACATATTGTGCCGACCATCTTTGTCTCATCTTTGTCTCATTTCGATTAAAGAAAGGTGCACACAATATTTTTTGGTTTGACTTCTCATGCTTTTTCATAAGTTTTACAGTCAAATTTTGGAAACGGGTATGTCATAGCCCGTAGTTACATATCACATTCTTCGGATTCATTTGAAAAATTAGTACAACATTCGATTCCTCAAAAGTTATGTCTTCCTGTTAATGTTGAATTTAGCCTTTTTATTTCTTTCTTACATCTATTATTTGGATATTAGCAATAGTTATAAGTACATATTCTATTATTAAAACATCATGTTTAAACATATCATACCTAACCTATTATTTACCCAAAATACCTAGTATTATACAAGGAAGGAAACCATTGTTAAAAATAAATAGCCCGCGACATCTGCCCGGTAATACCCATCACCTGATATTCGGGTTTTCCTCCCGGGATATCTTACTGTGACTCAATACATCTTGGGGTTATCGTGGGATCCAGTGTCTGTTAACTACCTATTGTACTGTTACGATATAGGTAATATTATGTACATGATGTCACAGTATCTATATATGTATATTATTGTATATGTATGCCTTGTGTGCAGATAAGTTTGCGTCACACAAGTTTCAGATATAAATTGTATGTTTTTTATTATATCTTTAAATAAATGAAAAAATATATGTATATATAAAAGAAAATAGTGTTAGTTACACTATTTATAACTCAAGAACGGCTGAACTGATTTGGCTGAAAATTGGTGGGGAGATAGCTAAGAACCAGGAGAAGGACATAGGATACTTTTTATCCGAGAGAAGCCGCGGGGCACAGCTAGTTAATGATAATAAAGTTGTGATAATGTACAATATATCATTATATACGAAGCGCTCATGGCCCAGTGCTACCCGCGGATCACTTGTGATCCGTGCGGTTAAGCAACGTCTGGCACCGTCATGACTGTGATGGGTCATTACTAAAAATGACTTTTAATTTCATGAGCGTTTCCGTGCTTCGGAGGGCACGTAAAGCCGTCGGTCCCGGTTGTCGTACTAACATCTTCGACAGTCGTTACGGGTAGTTAGAGCCCTCAAAAGTCTAACATTCAGTTTAACCAAGAATGTCGTATAGCCCTCTGGGTTGTGAAGGTCTGATGGCAGTCGCTTCACGTAAAATACTGACATTCCGCCAAATCTGGTTAAAAACTGAAAACCGACCCCAAATAGACATGGGATAAAGGTTCGGAAAAGATATCATTATGACCATTATACCTATGTGTGCACTGCGAGTTGTACGTTTTTTTTGACTTAGCGTTCTATTTCAAATACTTATAACTTTTCAATTTAGTAAAAAAGTCTTCCCATGAACTTTAACCTGCTATCCTTCAAAAAAGTCTTATAGTAGTAGAGCAAGTTAGTAATCATAGTTCGAAAACGGGCTGGCTTAACCAGGGAAGCAGGAGAGGTTTGTTCCCAGACCTCTGAACGAGTGAGAGTTCTGGAACCTCTCTTCTCTGACCCTCCCCTTCCTCATCTTCCTACTTATCAGTCCCGGATTAACCCTTAATCAAATTAAGCAATTGCCTAGGGCACCACGTCACCACAAAACACCAGAAAGAGCACCAGAAGCACCAGAAAACTTCTTAGTTGACATAAGGACATGGGTCCAGGGCCGTAGCTATGCTTGAAATGACAAATGCCCTACTTTTTTTTTCGTCGTCAGATTCCACTGTAGCTACAGCCCTGGGGCCCCCAAAGGCTTGGATTGCTTAGGGCATCATGAGGTCTTAATCCGTCACTGCCTCTTATGTCCTGTTATCTCCAACACTTTTCTGAGTTGCAAATATCCATGGGTGACTGTAATTACTGTCTACACGTGGGATCAAAAACAATCGAATCGTGCACTTAAGAATAAGCAATTCCATTAAAATAAAGATATTAACGTTAATAAAGTTAAAAACTTAATTGAAACCGACATCTTTTCGATAAAAACACAGTTTATAGTACTTACTTAATTAAAAAACCATTTGAATCACGTCTTTACTTTGAACGGCCATTGAGGCGGCCTTAACCCTTAAATGCAGTGTCCAAAACGCAACCGCCACAGACTGTGTACCAGTTAGTACTACAAGACCTTGTAGGTGTGGTACTATCAATACGTAATGCATTCGCCATCTTTGAGCCTTTTATTTGGATAATTGAACTGATTTTACTGATTAAATTTGTGAGACTAGCTTTAAGCAAGCGGTTTTGCTTGTGTTTTAGTTATGTAGAGTTTTGTTTTTTGAAGTAAATTTTATAGTGTTTCATTCAAATCTGTTCAGTCGATTGAGCGTGATGTACTTATAAACATATATTTACGTAAAGCCACACAACATACACAAATACATATAAGATCATACTGAAATACAATTTTACCTCTATCTTATTATGTATAAAATTCTCGTGTCACAATGTTCGTTCCCGTACTCCTCCGAAACGGCTTGACCGATTCTCATGAAATTTTGTGAGCATATTTAGTAGGTCTGAGAATCGGCCAACATCTATTTTTCATCCCGAAATTCCCACGGGAACGGGAACGCGTGAAACCGCGGGTCACAGCTAGTTTTATATAAAATAATGTGATATATGTAAGTCCATATCTACTCAATTTTTACGAAACCACTTATTTTGATAAAAGATACGCGTTGAACGATTGTTTGACGATGTATAATCTTATTCTTATTTTAAAAAGCTTGTTAGGAACTAAAACTTACCGGAAGTAGAGTATATTTATAGATTATGGTTGTTCCGTATAATTTATAACCATAGTTTTTTATCAAATAATAAAAATATTAAAATAGTATCTATCATATAATTAACGAATATATCCTATAATTATCTCGGTTATGACAAGAGCTCGTTTAGATATTTAATTTGATATTAACAACAAACGTTGTTTTGATTTTATCTATCTATATCAACAAATAAAATTGACATGTTGGTCTGTAATTATACTAGTTAGCATTGCCCCATAGAACAACATTTGTTAAGATCAATTATTTGGCTTGTGTTTGTATAACAAAATAGTTTTTCTGAACTTTAACTGTCCGCATCCACTAATTGCTAAACTTTCATTGAAAACGACCAAAATGGATATAAGTATGTACGGTTTACGGGAAATTGGACAGGAATTGGATTTGGATAGGCTCCGAAACTTCAGGACCGATTTAGGTAAAATTTTGTACAAAAAAACATTAAGTTAAAAATTAAAAAAACCCCCAACTTTTAAATGTCTAAGAACACTCGCACGTAAGTCCCCTTTAATAAAAAAAAAACTAAATTAAAATCGGTTCATCCGTCCGGGAGCTATGATGCGACAGACAGACAGATACATACACACACATATACACACACACACACAGACACGTCAAACTTATAATACCCCTCTTTTTGGTTATGAGGTAAACCTTTTTTTTTTTTGTTGTCCCAGGGAAAATGCGTTAACGCATCCCCGTGCCGAAGCAGCGGGGTACGGGGCACTCACCCTCCACCAAGATGGAGCGGTGGAGGTCCTACCCACTTAAACCTACGGGGATGACATCGCCTGGGCGCTGAGTGCCGGCGCAACGGTAAGCGGGCCGCACATCCGCTACGCCGTCGAGTGCTTCATAACGTAGAAAACCATAGGACTTTATGTCTCAAAATTCCCACGGGATTAAGATAAACCCAGGTAAAACCGTTGGCCCCGCTCCACAACAATTATGATATCAATTCTATATGGCCTAAAAAATCCTTTTGTAAGTGCCCCCTTACACCGTTTGACACTTCACGGCTGTCATTGACATGTCACTATGACAGCTACCCGGGTATCGATCAGGGTGTCCCTTGACATTTCATTCGTTCAGTCATGGTGCCCTGAGGCTGTTGTACTTATAATACCTTCGGTATAGTTATCAGCAGATACCCAAGGTTTAATTAATTTACTTAATGTTGTCATTATTTTAATCTTAGGATATAGGTAGTTACTTGTAAGCTGCAGGCTACAGTTTTAGATGTGATTTGTCCCGTGGTGTCACTCATGTTACATGTTAACAATTCTGTTAATCCCTATAGTCTTTGGGCCTATTTCACGACCTTCAAGTAAAGTTACTCACCAAGTAAAGAGTTTCTTGAGTCTCTTTCTTACTTTATGTCAAGTGACAAAGACAAAACATGTGAATAAATACTCGGAACGTTACTTAAAGATGGTGAAATAGGCCTTTAGCGTAATTGTATATACCTACCTAGCATTCATCGATATGGGCTATCTAATATTAAAAATTACTCAATTTGAATGAGTAGTTCTTGAGATTAGCTTGTTTAATCAAGAAAACTCTTCAGTTTTATAATATTAATAAAGTATTGACTATTCACTATTCTTAATTCATTCTTAAACACATCATATCTATAAATATAATAACTACTTATTGTTTTAAACACGTTATGTCTACGTTAAACGAAAATGAAAGCTGTCTTTGATTTAGTCTTTTCTTCTTTTTTCAGTTCAACACCCTTTAACTAAGTACATATAAATAAAACATTCGAACATTTTACTTCATTCAAGTGTTATATTTTTTTTACTGTATGTACTCGTTTGTGCGTGTGCGGCTTTATTTTATTCATTTTTTCTGTTGATTCACATTAAATGCATGCGTAAATGTATCGAACGTTACTATTAAATTAAAGTACCATAAAGTCCAGTTACACCTATAAAAGTGTTGCACACTGTACAAGAATTGCATTGTTAATTAATTTTAATAATGTTATGTGTTAATACTGCTGGTGTAACTTATTAAATAAATAAATAAATAAAGTCTGACTGGGTTCTTTGTAATATTGACTCATACGTTTTAATTCTCATAATTGCCAGTAAAAGGACCTGGGAAATAACATAATAAATGAAACATATAATAGGTATGCTAGAATGTCGTATGCAACTATAAAACATTTTGCAGTGACAGAGCCTGGCTTGACCGGGGAAGTACCTACTAGTTTTAACCCCCGACGCTAAAGGAGGGGTGTTATAAGTTTGACGTGTCTGTGTGTGTATATCTGTCTGTGGGATCTTAGCTCCCGAACGGATCGATTTCAATTTAGATTTTTTTTGTATTAAAGGGGACTTACGTGCGAGTGTTCTTAGACATGTTTGATGAAAATCGGTTGACCCGTTTAAAAGTTATGGGGGTTTGAAAGTAAATGTGTTGGGGGTTTTTTAAATTTTTAGTTTAATTGTGGCTTACGCTACTTTTTTTGATGATGAAGTTCATTTAGATGTGTGGAGACCGAACTCCTCCGACTGTGGAGCCCTCAACGTCTGAAGACGAGGTATACTTATACATTAAAAACCCAACGACTTTCGTCCGCATTACATGGAGGTGCCAGAAGATATCCAATAAGGATTTCACTATACAACTCTCCAAGAAGTTTGGTCAATAGACCAAAAAACAAATAAATACTTCACTACATAGTATAAAACAAAGTCGCTGTCTGTCTGTCCCTATGTATGCTTAAATCTAAAAATACGCAACGCATTTTGAAGTTTTCTTTAATAGTGAATAGTGAGTGATTCAAGCGAAAGGTTTTTAGCATAATTTTATCCTCGCATTCTTAACGGGAGCGGGAATTACCTGTGAAACCGCGGGGCGCTGCTATAATGTATCTATAACAAATACTTAGTAATAAAAACAAATGGCGTCACAGTTTGCGATAAAGTTTTTGCTAAATGCACCTTCAATTGAAATGCTCATTTAGTTCAATGCAATGCTCAGGTACAAATGCAATTAATAAATAAACTTACAAACGTAATTATTTACAAGGTTTCCAATTCTAAACATACTCGTATGTTGTTCTAGTTGTTTTGTTTATAATATTATAAATAATATATTATATCCGGACTTCTATCACATATCGCCATCTAGCCTCAAATTAAGTTGAGCCTGTTGTTCTATAAATACTAGACAACGGACAAACATATATTTAAATGTATCTTTTATCTATCTATATATATATAAAACTCTTCCGTTACTGAGTGATGTACCGACTGACTGACTGACAGACAACGCACAGCCGAAACCACTGGTCGTAGAGAGCTGAAAGGCACGTGTGTTTGTTGGAGGGAGTAGGCTACCACTAAGTGAGGATTTTTGGAAATTCCCAGAGAAAAGGGGGAAATCCCAAATTTTGTCGGAAGTCATTATTCCACGCGGACGAAATCGCGGGCAAAAGATAGTTTATGTATGTACAGTCTCGGAACGAAAAGGTTCGTCAATTTTCAAATTGATTCCATTAATGTGTCGCGATGACATATTACCTTTTAAAACTATGTTACAAAATAGACTCGAATTAGGGAAAATAATGTTCTACTGTTCGTTGATAAAGTTCAAAATTATTCCGATCAGTGTTGTTTGACTATTTATCTTGTCAAAAAGATGTTTATGTCGTATAAACTAAAACCTTTTTGTTGGTTCAACCTGCCATTATTATTTCTGTTAAACTATTGTCAATCGGTCAATGTCATCATTGCAAAATATCAAAGAGGTTTTTATATGCCGGGCGCAGAAGGCAGTGTTTAAAAAAGGATAGAAAGATCAAGCAAATCCTTATTCGATAGCAAACGTCATATTATTTATTTAAATGTTAGCATCACTGTTTCTTACGCTGGTATGTTGGTATAATTGTTTCTTGCTTTACTTAGTGCAAATGAAAACCGACTCTAAGGTGACGAACCTTTTCATTCCGAGACTGTACATATACTTATCGAAAACACTTAGATCAAGATAAATATATATTATTAAGTATGTTTATGTTTAACTATGTTCACAATTTTCGTTTGGAACTCGTAACATAGGATACTTATTAGAAGGCAGGGTCTTTACAATCTACACCATATTGCTACAGCTGTTTGTGAATGAGTGTGTGCGTAGTTTCTGATACCCTAGATACCAATTTCGAACTTAGTTAGGGGTCAGTTACTAGTATAATGAGATGATGTGTTTGTGTAATTAAAATTACCTATTATAAAAAAAAAAGTAAATATTTATTTATTTCCAATTCAAACGCTATAAGTACTTAAATCTTCAGCTCGCGTGAAAAAAGTGAAGTTCGTCACCGAGTAAATAATGTATTAATTTATTTTTCTAGACGTCATTGTTACAATTAAACCCATTGAAAATGACAATAAATATCAGATATTGGTGATAATTTATTATAAACGGGAAAATATTTGAATTTAATCGCTAATCTTTATCGATTAAACTTTTTCTCGACTTACGTAAACAATTTTATGAATTTCATTGTTTTTTAAAGTTGTTCTACTTGTATTGAAATATCGAGAACTGTGGAAGGTTCTGGGTAGTATCGTAATGATCTTTGTCAAGTGTACTTATTAGCGAAAAATGATAATTTCTTCGCAAATGTGTTGAAAAACGTTGTATGGTACACGCGTGTATTGATGATTACTATCTTCGGCTATCTTCAGACCCTCGCCTGACGGCTCGGGCCTCAATAGCGCCTCGGAAGTAATCACCAACTTACCTCGCTTGTACCATAAATAACTATTATTTTTGTAAACCTGAGAAAAAACATGGTAGTGTTCTCATGTAAAAATATCCTAAAACGAGACCATAATGATTTGCACTGTCAAAAAGTTATCAATCTCATGTAGAGCCAATAAAAAAGTCCTACTCTACAAGGCCTAACATCACAAACTCTACATCCTAACTTCCTAACTAATATTATAAATGCGTAAGTAACTCTGTCTATCAGTCTGTCTGTTATCTTTTCACGGCTAAACTACTGAACCAATTGACTTGAAATTTGGTACAGGGGTATCTTATGGTCCGGGAAAGAACATAGGATACTTTTTATCCCGAAATTCCCACGGGAACGGGAACTACCCGGATGAAACCGCGGGGCGCTGCTTATTATATAAATATGTTGTATTCGTGTAAATCAAAGACATCAATACCTATATATAAATGTGTCTTTCCCATTTCCCTACTTACAGGAAAAACATATTCTCTCTTATTACTTTTCTTTTCAACATATCCGTTATATGTGCCCTTCTTAAAAATAACAACACTATCTTAACTACCGATTCGCAAATTATGTAAGTCAAGATTGATTGACAAACTCAAAGGTTCTTGGAATATACTTAGTTGGCAATTAACTGTTGAATATAACAGACATAATCCTTAACATTTAAATAAAATTAATAAGAACTTCCTTACACAGTATTTACTTTTAAGCGTATAAAATATTATCTACCATGAACCATGTATTGAATAAAATGTACCATTTTAATGAAACTAGCACGAAATGCAATGACATTTGTATTTTTCAATTTGACAGATGTCATTTCAACGTTACTTAAATTTGGATAATAACCGAGTAATCGAATCAAGTGACTGGTGCTACGAATCAAGCTACGGATGTTACGAATCAATCACTGATGCTATGAATAATCATTCACATAATAACATAATCATTCACTACATCATCTCATTATAGTAACTGACCCCTAACTAAGTTCGAAACTTGTATCTAGGGTATCAGAAACTACGCACACACTCATTCACACACACACCCAGACCGAGACAAACATTTGTGGTTCACTCAAATATTCACCTTGAACCCGCACTTACGGGTGGCAGTCCGGCATGGTGACCACTCAGCCATCGAGGTCGTCAAAAAGAATTAATGACTGATGCTACGAATCAAGCGACTGATAAGCGAATGTATCTATTACCAATTCTACTATAAAGGTAGATCTTTTTTCCATTAATGCTGTGAATTATATACTTACTGATTCTACGAATCAATCAATGATGCTACGAACCAAGCGATTGACGCTACGAATCAAGCAATGGATGCTTCAAAATTGTTCAGCAAAAAATCTTGTTTTCTTTGACATTAGATTATATAATAAAAATGTATCAGATAATACATTTATTGTTATCACCAAATTTAAAACGTTTAATTATAATTTTAAAACATAAATATTATAATTTGACCTAATATAAAAATCATCGTATAATTCAATCAATAAATTTATTGCATGTATAGAGTAATATTTTCATGTTTTAGTCGCAAAAAATGTATTAAATATTCTGTAAGTTCATTATCAGTGATTCTTATCTATGCTTCTAAATATAGAAATAAAAAAATATAAATAGATCTTAAAATTCAGTCATGGATGCTAGATTTCCTCAATAGATCCATATCTATAATCGATTTTATAATACTTCAAAATAACATGTAAGTAATAAATATTTAATCAACATACATATTTTTTGCAGGTATAAATACCTCTAAAGACGATTTTCGTAAATATTTTGAGAAAACCAAAACAGAACTATTTTCCCCTAGATCAACAATTTTCTTTAACTCAAACGTTCTCTTTTTCTTCTCGGCTTACACGAGACAGGCTCAGCCTAGAGTGTAAGCCACCGAAAACCTGTTTTTAGTTTAAGTTTATTTTTTTATAGTACATACGAGATTATTTATTTAGGACGACCAGTGAAAATTACATTAAATCTTACAAGTAGATACTTAAATAGCTAAATTAAAGATTAAATGCACTTTCTGTAGGTGCCACAACATGCAAAGAATAAAAAAACTAAGTATGTATATCTTTTTATAAAACGTACCGTCGCCGCTCACTTTGTTGTTAGCTTAGAACTTTTAAACTACGCAAATTTTCAACAATAGATAGTGAGTAATTCAAGACGAAAATAAAATTTAACGCGAGACGCAAGTGAAGTGAAATCGCGGGACAAACTTCGTATATGTATTATGTACAGATATCTAAACGGGTCTATATTGGCTCACCTAAAGTTCTTTACCCGAAAATGTTTTTCCTAACTATTTGTAGTCCGAATGATCATTCTTCCTAAAAATTTTCATCCTAAAGTTTTAATTCATACTATTTGTAATGCTACCGACGATGCTCATACCACTGATGTGTCCGAAAATTTTAATTACTAACATCATTAATGTAAATATATTTAAACTCCTACTGTTTTTTATCATAACGCTTTTATCCCTAAACATACTTACCATAATATTTTCACTTATGCTCAGAAAGAAACATTTACCAAGTGTAATAAAAAATATATGTGGGTAGAAGATGATATTTATAGTTTTAATGATTATTATACGACTCGTTTACGGTTATGCTTATGGCCTGGGAGTTTACCATAACCATAACTAAAGGACCAATTCGGGGTCACAGTTCTAACATAACCTAAACCAATAATTAGGAATAAGACCGATTCGTTACTGGAACTTGACTGAATGATTGGAGCAGGACTCTGGTTTTGCTCGCTCGGCTCGTGCGTTATATGTTATACCTACATGTTATGTAAAAACAAAGTTACGAAAAAATTTATGTATATAATATTGATTATAATAAATAAAAAAAAATCTAAACAAAAAAGATATGTCTTTGAATAATAGTATGAACGATGGTTATGTTGAGAAAATATAGGAAAACAAATAAAAGTGTAAAAGATGTTTATTGCTACTGACATTATGCAGTTGAATGTTTCGGAATTAAAACATTAGTGACAAAGATTTTAGGAGTTGCGATTGTTAGGATAAAAAATGTTAGGACGAAAATTTTCGGATTTCCAATTATCGGAGTTGAAATTTTAGGTGAACTTTGGCGTACCCTATCTAAACATTTACACTAATATTATAAAGAGGAAAGATTTGTTTGTTTGTAACGAATAGGCTCCGAAACTACTGAACCGATACCAAAAATTCTTCACCAATGGAAAGCTAATTTATCAGTGCGTGACATAGGCTATATTTTATCCCGTATTCCCACGGGAAAGGGGGCGGGCGAAACCGCGGGGCGCTACTAGTAATGTATAATAACACATTTGCATCTTCGTCATCGCTGACGGTCGGGGACTTCCGTTTTATACTAAGTAAACTGTAATATAAAATCAATATAAACACACAAGTTGTATAAAAATGTACTTTATACAATAAGCTAGCTGTGCCGCACAGTTTCACCCGAAATCTATTTTCTTATGCCTTGGACTTAGGGGTGATGTAGTGAATGTGTGTGAAATGTGAAGTTATGTTATACATTTACCTTCCTCTTGACTTGAACCTCTGTATTTATTGAAATTGCGTACTTTAAAAGATTAAGGGACCTATATTACCATCTTCAAGTAACGTTCCGAGTACTTACAAGTTTTGTCTTTGTCACTTGACATAAAGTAAGAAAGAGACAAAAACATTAAATTAAAAATTTGAAAAACCCCTAACACAATTACTTTCAAACCCCATAACTTTTAAACGGGTTAACCGATTTTCATCAAACATGTCTAAGAACACTCGCACGTAAGTCCCCTTTAATACAAACAAAAACTAAATTGAAATCGCTTTATCCGTTCGGGAGCTATGATACCACAGACAGACAGATACACACACACACACTCACACAGACACGTCAAACTTATAACACCCCTCTTTTTGCGTCGGGGGTTAAAAAATAATTTTACTTGGTGAGTAACTTTACTTGAAGGTCGTGAAATAGGCCCCTAGGCTTACAAACAGCGATGCGACAATATTTTATACTATGTACATATAAAATACTTACTTACATACTATATGTATGTAAATTATTACATTACATGGAATCGTTCACATTCCTATGTCTTGTTCCTTATTTACTTGCTCTAAAGAAGGTTATTTACTACATAAATCAATGTTTATCTTCTTATAATGATTTTTCAATTAAAGTTTCTCTTAGGCTTATCTATTACCAGCAGCGCCTAGCGGTTTTACCCGCGTAGTATCTTCCGTAAAAAGGGGATAAAATTATGCTAAAAACCTTTCTCTTGAATCACTCTATTAAAATCCGTTGCGTAGTTTTAAAGATCTAAGCATACATAGGGACAGAGCGAAGCGACTTTTGTTTATACTATAACTAGCTGTGCCCCGCGGCTTTACCCGCGTGGAACCTTATCCCGTGGGAATTTTGGGATAAAAAGTATCCTATGTGTTATTCTTAGGTATGAGGAACATCTGTACCAAATTTTATTAAAATCCATTCAGTAGTTTTTGCGTGACAGAGGAACAAACATCCACACTCAAAAACATTCGGCTTTATAATATTAGTAGGATGTACATATGTAGTGATAGTGATTATGATACAATGATAGAGTCTTCTATTTATAAGACAAGGGATACATGTTTGCTGTTTCCAAATTTATTAATTTAAATGCATATAGGATAAGAAATTCTAACCCGTCTCTGAGAGATGCTATATTTTTCATAGACAATTGTGGGACCCGTTTAAGTTATTTGTTTGAATATATTAATTGTACTAAGTTATTACGCCGTCAAAATACCTAAAGCAGGTGCAGTTAGGTCCAATTAGGTACAAGTGGCACGTGCACCTAGGACGATACAATACGAATCTCGCACAAGGACTTTGTATATAAATTCACGACAATCGTATAGCGCGTTCAGTCGGCGCGCTACCCACAAGTGCAACTTGCAAGTCTTTTAAACTAAAAAGGCCAATAGTCAGTGTTAAAAAAGTTTATGAAAAAAAGTTTTTAACAGGAACATATTGGTTTGCGCGGGAATTTTGACAAGTGTTTGACATTTGAGTGATAAGTTTTTTTTCTTTTTTGGGAGCTAACGGTTGATGCTGAAATGTGAGTTTCTTTTGTTTTTTTTGTTTGTGGATTTTATTTGGATTTTTTTACGATAATTTTATTTTTTATAAATGTAGGTAAGTATTTTTTATATATATAAGAATGGTTGAACAGTATCTGAAATAGTTAAAATTATAGTAAAAAAAATATTTAATGTAGGGA
Source organism: Timandra comae (assembly GCA_958496195.1). Lineage (NCBI taxonomy): Eukaryota > Metazoa > Arthropoda > Insecta > Lepidoptera > Geometridae > Timandra > Timandra comae. Next base: position 7,118,727 of record OY292376.1, read on the forward strand.
AATAATTACACTAGATAATTTATATAAAAACAAAATATTCGTGAAATTAAAATAACATTGCTAATTTAATAAAATAGTAAATTAAATAATTCAACCAATAATAATTGCACTTGGTAATTAATTATTTTTTAAAAATATAGTGTTCACGAAATAAAAAAAAACATTAGAAATAATAAAAAAAACATAAACAAGTCGATTAATTATTATTTAAGTACCAAGTATCCATTAACTGACATTCTCATTTATCAATATTTAAGATCGCCGAAGTATCGATATTACGATAATTAAGCTTAACCATGAAAGTTTTTTTTTTATTTGTTATGTACTTTTTCTTACAATTATTATTTTTATTGTAGTTTATATTTAATCTGTGAATGACGTCATTTAAGTATGGATTTGAATGTATTGTTTAAGTGTTATAAGAAAAAAAAATAGCGGTAGTGTTTTTTAATTTTAATATGTCAAAAAATAAAGACAATAGAAAAAAAAATGAGACATGGGTTCATATTTTCATAATTAGAAAATAAGATTTAAAAAAAAACAAGAATGAACTAGATATCAATTTTGAGTATATTCTTAAAAAAAGTTTAGTAAAGAAGGTTTTATACCTAATATGTACTACTTATTATACACACATCAAAAGTGTCTAGGGATCAAGCATTTTTATGCGGATTTCTTGAGATTGAGATGTGGCTTTGTAATAAATTTATGATTTTATAAATTTATATGGATCCTTTTTGGTGCATTTCATAATTTGAATCAGGAACTGTGAATCAAATTCGAGTAAAAGATGAAAATCAGCTGTCAATATTTTCCCTATAAAAACATACAACGCATTGAAGACATTATTAGTGCTACTGTTTCCCTACTACTGATTAAAACCAACGTTATTATGGAGCGGCGACGTCATTTAAGCAGGGAAGAAATGCTCAGAGCCGTGGGAATGATAGAAGCTGGTTCCCGGCAACGTACTGTGGCTTTAGCTCTGAATACAAGTCAGAGTGTTATCAGTCGACTTTGAACACGTTACCGAAGCACTGGTACCGTGGCTGAGCGCCATGGAGGACGGTATCGCTGCAGCACACGGAGACAAGACCGATACATTCAAATCTTAACTCGAAGAGCTCCAACAATAACCGCCATGATGTTAGCCGTGCGGCTTCATCACTCTTCAGGGAACTTAATTAGCGACCAAACAGTCAGAAACCGCTTGCATGAAGTGAACCTTCATTCCCGAAGACCGCTACGGGTACCACCTATAGCAATGCACAATCGTAGGATTCGATATCAATGGGCTCTTGAACACAGAAATTGGGCAGAAGAACAATGGCGTTTCGTGTGCTTTTCTGATGAGTCTCGTTTTGGTATGAGACCGGATACAAGACGTATACGACACTGGAGAACCCCTGGACGCCAACAGCGATTAAAATCCTGCCAGGAAGTCCATCCTTATAGTGGTGGAACCATCATGGTATGGGCGGGTATTTGGATCGGCGGAAGAACTGAGTTGATTTGGATCAGAGGCAACCTCAACGCTCAAATTTATGCTGAGACGATTGTATCAGACGTCATCGTTCCTCTACAAGTGCAAATCGGTCCCTTATTTCAGTTAATGCATGATAATGCACGACCGCACACCGCAAGAGTTGTAAGACAGACTCTCGCCGCAGCTAACATCAATGTCCTGCCCTGGCCTGCTCAGTCGCCAGACTTGAACCCGATTGAGCATGCATGGGATATGCTACAGAGAAGAGCTCTGCCGAATATGGAGGGTATCCAGTCGCAAGAAGACCTTTTTTTGTTGTTGCAACGAACATGGGCGGCCATTCCACAGCGTGATTTGGATGAACTCATTTTGAGTATGCCAAACCGATGTTCTTGTGTTGTTAGTGTTCGCGGTAGAAACACGGATTATTAATTGTTTAAGTTACCCAATAAAATTTTAAAGAAAACTGTTATTTCAGTCTTTTTTTCGAACTTTAATGTTAGTGGTTCAAATGTCAAAAATCCCTTTATTAGGAAAATGGCAAATTTCTTTATTAATGCAAAGGTGACTTGGTTTATCGTTACTGTGACAAACGAAAACACTTTATTTGATGAATCCTTAAAGAAAATTTTAATTAATATCAATCAGGAGAAAAGTTATTGCAAAAATATATGTTGATCCCTAGACACTTTTGATGTGTGTAGTTAGGTTTACGTTAGTGTAAGTTTCAATTTAAATAAAAAAATATATAATAAGTTACTAGTAGCGCCCCGCCGTTTCATTCGCTTAGTTCTCGTTCCCATGGGAATACGACGATAAAATATAGCTTATGTTGCTCAGGGTGAATGTAGCTTTCTCATGGTGCAAGATTTTAGAAATCGGTTCAGTAATTTCGGAGCCTATTGGTTAAAAACAAACAAATCTTTCCTCTTTATATTTAATATTAGTGTAGATTATAAAATGTGTGCGTAAATTGTGATAAAATAGGTAATTACTAGGTATTCTATAGATAAAAGATTTTAAAAATAAATCAAGAAGGTTTCTTATTTTACCCATTACATCACAAAAATTTAGTCTTTTGTCTTTGATTTCCCCCATTTAAATCTATCTTTATTTAGTGTCTTTGACTTCCCCCATTTAAATCTATCTTTATTTAGAGGCTAATCAAAAACGATAGTTGTTTAGTTTGTTTTTATTAGTAAGTAAGTTTTTTACCGGTATATTTAATTAATGGTAGGCGTTAAACAAGTTTTATTTTTTTAGATACTGAATTATAAATGCATTTTTTGAATAGAGACAAAAGAATTTAATTTTAATTTACTTTATTTTTTTCTATTTAAGTAATTTTAAATTCTAAAAATCTATAGAAAATTTGTGGTCGTTGGTTTTATCCGTTTTTATATGTATATGTTTCCTTCCTCTTGAATCTATTGATGGAAACCGCATTAAAATCCGTTGCGTAGTTTTAAAGATCTAAGCGTTCTCATTCATACAGAGGTACAGACAGCAAAAAAAGATTATATTTAAATCGCAAGCTTTAACTCACAAATTTAAAAATAGTTTCAGTTTTAACTGTTATCAAATAAATATACCTAAGTATATAAATTTTATTTTTACGTTTTATGGGTATGTTTTTAATATAGAGCAGTAAGATTCTGTTAGATAAGTCTGTAAAAACATTACGTTTTGAATACTTACTATCTTCTTCGAATGGAACGTTTGCAGTCATATTAAACTTTTTTTTAAGTATATAAATAAAAATATAGAAGTCATAAATTACTTCAAGAACCACGTTTACGCTTCGACTTACATATGTATTCAATCGATATACGATTATGTAAATCGATTATTTTATTATTTACTTCTTTGTTTCAGTACACTAGTATTTATTATTTACTAGATGTATCACCGAATCACCTGCTTTGAATTTTATTATACTTACTTAAAAACCTTCCTCTTGAATATATTTTGATGAAAAATCCGTTGCTTCGTTTAGGGCCTATTTCACGATCTTCAAGTAACGTTACTCACCAAGTAAAGTTAGTTTTGTTTCTTTCTTACTTTATATCAAGTGACAAAGACAAATATGTGAGTAGCTACTCGGAACATTACTTGAAGATGGTGAAATAGGCCCTTAGTCTAGTTTACAACTTACAAGAAGTGGGAGCGGCTTTCTTACAAGCTTTTATTTAGTCCCGTTGTCTGTAATCAAATCTTGCAAACCATTTTTCGACCACTTCTGGTTATCCGATTGGTCTGAAATTTGGTATACTTTAATTCCCATGACAATGCAATAAAAGCTAAAAAAGCTTGTTTTTAAAAAAGTTTTTTTAAATATTTTTTTATACTATGTAAATAAGAATACTATAGTAGAATTAAAACTATTTTAAAATGTCTTAGTTACATTAGTCTTTAGTTTATTATTTGTATCTATTTTGCATGCAATTAGCAACCTAATATACTTCTGGTGAATTCGAGCCGCAACCAGTTTTGTTTGATCGAGATTTATCTATGGTCTACACGGTCGGCATCAAAACTAGGTTTAATAAAATATTTTTGTGAAATAAAACTACGGCTTTTTGTCGTGGTTATAATTTTGTTTTACATTTTCAGACGTTATAAATCCTTTAAAGTAGTTTTATTTCAATTTGTTAAATCAAAGAAATCAATATTCTTGAATTATCTTGAAAACTGTTTTGTGATATTGTGTGGTACCAATTTTAGTCTAGGGATTGTACTAAAAATGGTAGCCTCGCTCGACTCCTCGAGATAACTCTTATAAAATAATTAAAACGTCTCTCTCTATGTCGTACGTTTCGTTTAATGTCTTTTTATACAAAACTATTGTATAAAAAAAACAAAAATATAATGTAAATCTTTATTGATTCTTGAAGTATTTTATTATAAAAAAATATTTCGCAAAAAAGTTTTAATATTGGATTGTGTTGATTGACTTTTGTTGCGGACTGTACCAATTATCATGAAACATTTTGAACTAAAATTATCAAAATTAGTAGTTATTTATTAATATTCATTACATGCCGGACTGCCAAACAAATGGTTTCGGACTCGATTCGTTTTTTAAGTAAATATTTCATTCTTAACTGCAATTTAAATCGTACCGATTTAAAGTCGAATTTTTCAACTAGTACTGAGTTGTAGTTATAGTTACCTGTACTTATATTCTTTTTTATAGTTATTGGTAGACACATACAAAAGAAGGGTCGTGGGTACACATTAACATCTATAAACGCGAAATTTTGTGTTCCTTATCCACATATAAATTTACTAGTAGCGTTCCGCGGTTTGGAATAATAGGTATAATAATTTTGGAAATCGGACCAGTAGTTTCGGAGTCTATTCGTTACAAACAAACAATCAAATCTTTCCTCTTTTAATATTATATATATTATAGTTTAGACAATAAATTTTATTCCAAAATTCCCACGGAATCCACGCATAAAAATCCGCGGGGCAAATCTGTAGTATACTTACTCATAAATGCGTAAGTTAGGTAATGAAAAAGGTTAAATAAATAAGTCACTTGGTAAATCCATGTTATTGTGTACTAAGTAAATAAAACATAAAGAGAAATATAATATAAACATATGATAAATCGTGTTCGGGTTTTTTCTATACTAATATTATAAAGAGGAAAGATTTGTTTGTTTGTTTGTAATGAATAGGCTCCGAAACTACTGGACCGATTTCAAAAATTCTTTCACTAATGGAAAGCTAATTTATCAGTGCGTGACATAGGCTATATTTTATCCCCGTAATCCCACGGGAACGGGAACTACGCGGGTGATATCGCGGGGAGCTACTATATAATATAAATACCTAGACAGTAGACATGCAATAATAGGTATTGTATTATAGGGAAAATGTGATCTAGTATTTGTTAGTCATTGGAATTAATGTACATATACACCCTTATTTTGAAATTGCGATACCTTATCTCACAGCTAATGTAAACGACGGGTGACAATATAATAGTGAAGTTAGTTTTTATCTTTTGCTTTTATTTAAAAAGTTATGATAAGTCAAAGTTTTTCAAAATCCCGCCGAATTTTATTGCTATTCTACACCGAACAACAGGCGAACGCTGCGATACACAGCTGAGCGCGGTCATCGACCCGAGCCGTCACAGAATACTTGATAGCTAGTATGCCGTCTGGTAATACGACATTTATTTAGTATTTTTTAAAGATAAGTAATTGACTATCATTTTTGCTATTTTTATTGGATATATGGATTCAGTTACTGCTACAGATATTCTGATTTTAATAAGTCCCATCATTTCAAAATAGGGGTGTATACCTAGTAAATTGTAATTTAACAAGCCACACGCTGTACTTTACCCACGTCCCATTTCTAAGAATCCCCTGGGAATTTGGAGTAAAAAGTATTTTTTTTTGGACTCTGTGCATCTTTTTTTGACAAAAGTGGATGATCCTTTTTGGGACCATGATTATGTAACAAAAAAAATGCATGAGTATTTTTGTGTGCGTGTTTTAATTGTTCAAATTGAAACGACTTAACTGATTTTGATGAAATTTTATACAAACTTAGTTTTATAGATACAGAACGGTATTGTTTTTTTTTTATAGATTTATTAAGATTAACATATTGAGTGATCACAGTATTAAGTAGACTGTGCCACTAAAGCGCAATAAAAAATTAAGAATATTTTTTTATCCTGCGTTGCATTTTGTTACTATGCCAAATAAAGATCAGTTTTTTTCCGGATAAAAAAGCGGGACACTATTAAATACTATTTTGAAAATCAAGGTAAAAATATCTTTAAACATTTTAAACCTTAATTATTATGTTCAATTTACCTTTAAAAACGTACCAGGCCTTGTCCTTTTCAATCCAAAAATACGTAATTTTTTTCGAAAATTGAAATGATTTTTTGAGGAAATAACTTTTAATTTTGAAGGTCAATTAATTTCAAAAAGTACCGAAAATATAAAATTAAGTACTTGAGTGATTAATAATTAATAAAACAGGCTTGGAAGGGTATTTTACAAGGTGAATTTTTCAAGTGGGCGTGGTAGTAGATCAAATCTTAAATTTTAAGGAATACCTACTTAAAATCGAAAAATAACGTAAGTTGTTTTCCACCGTCTCGTGTCTACCTCTTTGTTCGCTTAGATCTAAGTATACAGAAAGGATTTTAATACGACTTTCATCAATAGATAGAGGGATTCAAGCGGAAGGTCTATTATGTAAACACAAGTGAAACTACTTACTTAAAGTTTAATAAAAAAATCATAATAAATGCAACTTTCTTTTTCATTCTTAGCAAACAGCGCAATCGATTCAGGTGTTTTGAGCTATCTATTGAAAGATCAGTCAGTCAGTCAGTAGCGCTTGCCGTTTGTCTCGGTGTGTGTGTGTGTGTGAATGAGTGTGTGCGTAGTTTCTGATACCCTAGATACAAGTCTCGAACTTAGTTAGGGGGTCAGTTACTACATATAATGAGACTAGTAGCTCCCCGCGGTTTCACCCGCGTAGTTCCCGTTCCCGTGGGATTACGGGGATAAAATATAGCCTATGTCACGCACTGATAAATTAGCTTTCCATTAGTGAAAGAATTTTTGAAATCGGTCCAGTAGTTTCGGAGCCTATTCATTACATACAAACAAATCTTTCCTCTTTATAATATTAAGTATAGATTATTAGTATAGATGATGTATAGCTACATTCAGAAATAGAGGCGTGGATACAGCCCGACACAAAAGCTGTTAATTAAGCAATAACAATTAAAAATAATGGCATTTTAAATGGAAGGATGAGATTAAGATAACGCCAATTATTTATCATTGTTAATCAAATAGTTTATTTCTTAGCGTTGTTTTAAAGTCGGTATATCACAAATGTTTACACATAATAATACCTTGAAACAGGCCTCGGAAGTAAGTGGCTTTACAAGGCTTCGAACTAAAACTGCATTTGGGCCACAACAGAACACAACGCGTGCTATTCTAACCTCTATTCTCAACACAATAGATGTTAGATTGCGATGCGTAGTTTGTGTGTTCGCGTGCGTTTTTTTATTGTTGATTTAGATGTTTGGAACAAATAGATCGATACAGATTAAGTGATGTACTGCCCCCCTAGCATGACTGTGCATGATAAAATATATAGACACCACGAAATAATATCGATTTCGCGAGCATGACCAAATGAATTATGGCGTGGTACGATATGAAAAATTCAATATGGCAGCTATATTTATTACATTTTGACAGTTGTATGTCAATAAATAGCTATATCGATGTCGCGAGCATGACCAAATGTCATAAAATTAATCACGTGGTAAAATTCAATATGGCGGGTATTTTTATCAAATTATGACAGTTGGATGTCAATAAATCGCTGTATCTATCGCGTTTTCGAAGTCATGCTAGCCTAGCTGGAGGTTTGTTGTGCACGAGGCGAGGTTCATAAAAATCTTGTAAATTGAATTTTATAGCATTTTTTGTCAACCCATGTCTCACAGCTGGGCAAAGGTATTATTATAGCTTTTTTTGAGCTAAATTTGATATACACGATAAAAAGAGTCAGACAATGCATGATAGATATTTTTTATAACGTCTTAATCTGTGACTATTTAAAATCTAATATGGCGGTCTAATAAAGATGGCGACTGCATCCACAAGATATGGGTATGGCAGCGATTGTAAATACTTACTATACAATTTCCGATATTTGCTAAATAAAATATGAAAAAAAGATGTGTTTTAAATAAATTAGAAAGAAAAACTACTTAACCACCAAATAAACTGTGAAAGAAGTAAATTAATTAATTTAAAAACTAAATGAAAGTAAATAAACCTTGGAGATTTAATTACATTTTCAACAACGTTTAACTTATAGATAAAGGAAGTCTAATTAGTAGTTACTAAAGATAGATTCGTACAATAAATAACATAACATAATCATTCACTACATCATCTCATTACAGTAACTGACCCTTAACTAAGTTCGAAACTTGTATCTAAGGTATCAGAAACTACGCACACACTCATTCACACACAACACCTAGACAGAGACAAAATTTCATATTCACCCCGTACGGGAATCGAACCCGCAACCTTACGGATGGCAGTCCGGCATGGTGACCACTCTGCCATCGAGGTCGTCTATTGATTGTATTTTTGCTTTTGTACGACTTGACGTCAAAAATCAAAGTATCGCTCTGTAAGACCGCTCCTAGCTAGGATCTTCGTTTTATTATTATTTTATTGTAATTAATTTATTAATGACTCGATAATCAGGTCAAGTATATAATTATTAATTATATAAGCACTTATCTAAAAATATATGTATTACCTATATTATATAAGTATCTATACGTTGATAATCAAAACATACGTATTGCAAAGATAGGAGAATGAACCCGAGACCTTGTGAACTCGTAGTGCGATAACCACTTTACCTCATATGTTATCAAATGTTTAAAATAAAATAAAACATATAGGGCAGTGACGACAATCACTACATAGTATAAAACAAAGTCGCTACCCCTATGTCCCTATGTATGCTTAGATCTTTAAAACTACGCAACGGATTTTGATGCGGTTTGTTTTAATAGATAGAGTGATTCAGTGGGAAGGTTTAATTTTATCCCCATATTCCTACGGTAACGGGAACTACGCGCGTGAAACCGCGGGGCGCCGCTAGTATAAATGTAGTATAATGGTCGATAAATGTGGGGAGACCCGTAGCGTGATGATATGCCTTCCTCGATAAATGAGCTAACACTGACATATTTTTTTAATCGGACCAGTAGTTCCTGAGATTAGCGCGTTCCACCAAACAAAAAACCTTCATATGTATGTATAAATAGACAATGGATGTATATTATTGATAGCTATTATGATGCAATGAATTTGTATGCTTTTCAAAATGTCAAAAATCTTAATTTTTATTATCAACCATGTATTTATGTAATAATTTAAACTATCATAAACAAATTATTTAGCTACATAATAAAAATCAATTTATTTATTATAATGTGTTTTTTTTGCAATCAATCAACATTTTAATGCTTACTTGATATTTATAGGCGTTTTTTTTCGTGAATAATCGCGTTTTCTTGGGTGAGACACTTAAAAAACCAAAGCTGTAATTTTTGTGTAATATAATTTAAGAAAATTTTCTCCAAAAAACAAAAGGATTTTGAGTTCTCCATTTAAAAATATAATCCCGTTTCTTTTGGTCACTTGAAGCTTGAGATGTATATACATTTTGTTTTATGAAATTACCCGTGCGAAGCCAGGGAGAGTCGATAATCATGTTTTCTTTACTTCGTTTAAATAACATAACATAATCATTAACTACATCATCTCATTATAGTAACTTAGGGAAGGTTCATATCTGACGTAAAATTCGTCGTGCGTATCATCGGTCGCACTAACGTATAATCGGTTGAGTGTGAACGGTCAAGTTTTTTTCTATACATTTGTCTGTTCTGGCGTTACGCGACCGATAATACGCGACGCATGTTCCGTCAGATATGAACCTTCCTTTAGCCGTAAGTTCGTGATAATGACAATTAAATAACTTAAAACCTAGGTGCAAAAGGGACAATATGAAACACTATAGCCCAGTCTAGAAACACATTAATTCTAATAATTACTGACCCAGAGGTCAACCATTTTGACCCTGATCTGTTGACAGTACATCGACCTTAAGAACACCACAATACAATACAATAACTATAATATACATACGTACATACAGATAAATAAAACTGGAATGTCTGTCTGTTTGTAGTATTAAAATAATTGCTTTTTACTAAATTCTAAAATTATGGATGTAGCACGGTACATATTACACCAAATTATTATTTTCCTCAATTTTTGTCTATCTGTTTGTTCCGGCTAATCTTTGAAACGACTGAACTGATTTTGATGAGTTTTTTTTACTCACAGATAGCTAATGTTATAAGGAGTAACTGAGGGCCATTGCACCATCTTCAAGTAACGTTCCGAGTATCTACTCACATGTTTTGTCCTTGTCACTTGATGTTATGTAAGAAAGAAACAAAACTTATTGTACTTGGTGAGTAACTTTACTTGAAGGTCGTGAGATAGGCCCTTAGGCTACTAGTAGTTACATAGGGATAAAATATAGTATTGCCAACTACTAACTTTTATCCTGAAATTCCCACGGGATCGGGATTAACGCGGGCTAAACCGTGGGACACAGCTAGTATATCAAGCACCTGACAATAGTGTGAACAATTCACGACTTATATTCTCATATTTCGCGAATTACACTTCCTGTCCGCAGTATGACTTCCGTTATCGAAAATGTAATTTATTTTTACTGAACCAATAAATTAATTTGTACCGATAACCGTTAAATAGATTTAGGGTTTAGTGGTTTTAATAAAGGGATATTATATAAATTACTAGCTACGCCCCGCGGTTTTTCCCGAGTGAATCCCAATGCAATGGGAATTTCGGGATAAAAAGTATCCTGTGTGTTATTCCTAGTTTTAAGGAACATCTGTACCAAATTTAATCTAAATCGATACAGTAGTTTTTTCGTGAAAGAGTAACAAACATTCAAACATACAAACTTTCGCATAATATTAGTAGGATTAGTAGGATAGCCCTCTCCCTACTTACCTATTCCACCCTATTCCCTCTTTCAATAAAATATCCTGATTTCCTTTAAAAGCCTTAAAGATTCTGATTAACAGGTGCCCATAGGTGACTAGTCATTTTACCATCATATAACCCGTTCGCCTTCTACGTCATATAAATGAATAATAAAAATACGTCATACAAAGCGGAAAGTAAACGACATCTATCCAATTTATGTTCTTTATTCGTGGATTTATTTACGGTGCAAAATGAATATCAAGTTTCCGACATTTCGCTTCAACGCGCTTGCAAAATTAATCACTGATTTTATCTGATTATTCGTGAAATATATGCCTACAAACGCAGGCAAGACAACTACTATATTACTTAAGATTAGTTTGATACGGGATATTTGTACGTACCGATAGTCGAATCCCTCGACTAGTTTCAGCCACATTCGGTAGCCTTCATCAGGATCGTTTAATAATAAAATACTAGCCATAGTCCCCATAGTTCCCCTATATCCAGTCTATTGAACATCCCATTCCCATAGCCCAGTCGTAGTTTTCCATATATTTGCAATAGTCCCAGCAGAACCGGGGACTGTCACTGGATGCATTTTATAGTGTTATACAGGGATAGTCGCCGGATTGTGCATCCTTTACACAAGATTAAATATGTCAAAGGGCTTCCGTGTGTTGGCTTTGGCCCCATACTAGTCTTCCAAAAGACCGGGACTCCTTAATAGTCCCGTGAATGGAAAAAAAAATACTATATTACTGTTGCCGTTTATACTTTAAACTAAAAATAATTGGGCTTATTTAAAGACTTTATAGTAAAGTAAAACTGTGATTATCAAAGTTCAAACATGAACTGCACAGATCAGGCAGCTTAGGACTTCCGTTTTGTGATGAACTGCCTCGACTGGGACAGTACCATACTCCCTCAAAATTGGTGTGAGTAGCTGTACAAATTTCTGCGTTTCGTCTGGTGAGTGGGAGGTCCAGAGCTCCCCCCCCCCCCCTCCTCCAACTCTCCTTCTTTCTCCTCTTTTTGCTGAAATTTTGACTCTTCTGAGTCGCAGATGCCCATGGACAACGAAAGCTATAACCATCATGTGACCCGCTCGTTAGCCTTCAATATATCATTAAAAAAGAATGGAATATATACAGTAGGATACTTAAACTTATACTTAAAGAAAACTACATATACTTAATTATGAGTGTATTCAAGGCTATCTCAGACCAATACAATCGATGTAAGACAAGAAATCAAACAGGTTTTGTAATGATGAGTATTTTTTATTAAACGACATTAAATTATGCAAGTAGATCTCAATTTAACGGTTATTTTTTGTTTGTATTTCGATATATAGGTAATATGTCGGTTGTTAACCTATTTCGATGTTTGTACAAGTTTTTTTATAACGTGCTTTTGTTTATATTTGTTAAACTAATATTGCAACTGAACTTTATATTTGAAGAAGATTTCCTTAAAATTTTGCATACTTATACGATTAGTTTGTTGATGCATGGTTAGCTAAGTGATGTTATTAAATCTAATATGGCGGACTGTTGAAGATGGCGTACTATTACTTTATGTACCCACCTAATGTGGTATGAAATGAAAGAGAAGGGCTGAATAAGGCTTGTTGTATAAAAGGCGTTTTCAATTATTTGTTTTATTTAGATCGACAGTGCATACGTCTCAAAACAGACTTAAATATGTATTTTTGAGTGGGTGGTTTCTTTTTTTTTTCATAATAATTATTCTCTGACTTAAACGATTTTAAAAATCAACAGTTTCTAAGATTAATCCAAAAATCGATATTTTAAAATAATATATTGTTATTAATATTATTGAACTACCAAATTTTACAATATGTTACAAATACGAGTATTATTTAACTATAAATAAATATTTAAAGAGCTGAGTAAATTATTATTGAACAAGAGCAAGTGTTAGGCAAGACCTACAAGGCTGTGCTTGTACACTAAAACGTTGCAACATTTGTGACATTAAACTCGAGTCATTACTAACAAACACTTTGTTTATATTCTAGTAGGTGCCTTTCAAATGCGCGAATTCGATTTTACATTAATATTGGAATAATACAATAAAAATACTTTATCTGAATATCCTAATCCTAACTATCCTAATCCTAACTAATATTATAAATGCAAAAGTAACTCTGTCTGTCTGTTACCTTTTCACGGCTAAACTACTGAACCGATTGACTTGAAATTTGGTACAGGGGGTAGCTTATGGTCCGGGAAAGAACATAGGCTATGTTTGATCCCAAAATTCCCATGGAATCGGGAACTACGCGCAGGGCACAGTAAGTATTAAAATAAAGATACTTAATCTATGTTTTTTTTGTATTGGTTATATTTTTTGACGGTAATTTTTTTTTCATTAATTAGGCCCTATTTCACGACCTTCAAGTAAAGTTACCCGCCAAGTAAAGTGAGTCTTGTCTCTTTCTTACTTTATATCAAGTGAAAAAGACAAAAATTATGAGTAAGAGCTCGGAGCTCTACTTGAAGATCGTGAAATAGGTCCTTAATCTATGTTTTTTTTTTGTATTGGTTATATTTTTGACGGTAGAATTTTTTTTACATTAATTAGTTTACAGTTCTTCTTACATCTGTCTAGCCAACCACGTATTCTCTAAAAAATGAAAACACATGTCTGCTCTCAAGTTAAAACAGTAAAGTTAAACTGTAAAGTTTAACCCATTATGAAAGACAAGCTTTGATAATAAGTATATCATTTTTTTCTTTTAGTTGTACGCTCTTTTACGTAAAGCTTTTCTTAAACGTAGATGGAATAGCTCTATAGTTACTGCAATTATATAAGTAAATAAATTATGATAAAATTAATATTAACAGAAGCTAAGTTATACTTATTTATTAGTAAACTTGTTTAATTTACTGTACTTTTCCTAATTCAATTAAATAAATGAATGAAATTACATAAATATCCGTCTATTTCCTCATTTATCGACATTTAGAATCAATAATCAAGTTTAAGTTTAATTTCATAATTGATTTACGGTCTTGGTGAGCAGGCATCGTTTAATAATTACAAATTATAAATAACAATGGGCATTTTGATCTGTCGATCATTCTTAAACTGTTTACCTTGTTACATTATCGGTTTATAATTGCTGTAAATCTTGTAATTGACCTATAAAAAGTAGTTTTTTTATTCATAAAAAAGACAAAAGAATATAAGTTTAATCCTTGTAAAAAATCCGTTAAAGAGAGGTAATCCTTGTAGCATCTTATTCAAGATACTTACTGTTAATCCAAAGTTTACTTTGATAATTATGACGACCTAAGGGAGGGTTCATATCTGACGGAACATGCGTCGCGTATTATCGGTCGCGTAACGCCAGAACAGACAAATGTATATAAAAACACTCGACCGTTCACACTCAACCGATTATACGTTAGTGCGTTGAGTGTGATCGGTCAAGTGTTTTTCTATACATTCGACTGTTCTGGCGTTACGCGACCGATAATACGCGACGCATGTTCCGTCAGATATGAACTCTCTCTAAGTGGCAGAGTGGTCACTATGTCGGACTGCCAAGCAAGGGGGTTGCTGTTTCTGTTTGAGACACTTATTCTAAGGAGGTTCCTGACGCTGCAGCTCAAACCACTGGTAGCTTGGACCCTGGCCTGCTATATGTGGCATAGTGGCATTCTAGTTTTTATTATACTTCACTATCACTACATAGTATAAAACAAAGTCGCTTCCTGCTGTCCGTCCCTATGTATGCTTAGGTCTTTAAAACTACGCAACGCATTTTGATGCGGTTTTTCTAATAGATAGAGTGATTCAAGGGGAAAGTTTTTAGCCCAGTTGTATCCCTACATTCTCGGGAGCGGGAATTACTGTATACGCGAAATATTATGATATTATTTTCATTGTAATAAAAACTTGTGCCAATAATTTATTTCTCAATCAATTCAAGATTCATTAAACAAGATCATTTACATTGTAAACTACAAACAAATATGTAATTTTAATAATTAGTTAATAATCTTTGCATAATAAATATACATACATTTATATGTACTAAAATTAAGAATAACATGTCAAGGCTCCATAAGTAAGTCAAGTACCGAGATAAATAATAAATAGCCAAAACAAATATTTTGATCTCATTACTCGTTAATACGATAAAGATGGCGATTTTTATCTACTTATTAATAATACTAGTAGCGCCCCGCGGTTTAACCCATGTAGTTATCAATTTAACCCCTTTTCTCGCCCTAGAGGAGGTATTTCCAAAAATCCTCTCTTAGTGGTAGCCTACTCTCGCCAACAAATACACGTGCCAAACAGCTCTCTACGACCAGTAGTTTCAGCTGTGCGTTGTCTGTCAGTCAGTCAGTACATCACTCAGTAACGGAAGAGTTTTATATATATATAGATTAACTAGCTGTGCCCCGCGGTTTCACCCGCGTAGTTCCCGATCCCATGGGATTTTCGGGATAAAACATAGCTTATGCCCTGTACCAAACAAGTCAATCGTAAAGGTAATAGACAGACAGAGGGAGTTAATTTCGCAATTATATTAGCATAAATAAGTGGTCTGTGTTCGCATTGGTACAAATTTCAAGTTTTCCAAAATTTTCTTTTACAAACCCGGACTATGAAATTGACTGCATCATAAAAATAATTATGCAATAAAGTGCAGTTGTTCTTGAGTTTTGCGCTTAGCAACACATTTGGCGGTTCATTTTTATTTCATTTATTTATTAAGGACATGAGTATTTTTTTAATTATCTTCATAAAAATAACAGAACATAATTATTCACTGCATCTCACTAACTGACCCCTAAGTTCGAAACTTGTATCTAGGGTATCAGAAACTACGCACACACTTATTCACACATACATCCAGACCGAGATAAACACTTGTGATTTACACAAATATTTACCCCGCGCGGGAATCGAATCCGCAACCTTACGGATGGCAGTGCGGTATGGTGACCACTCTGCCATCGAGGTCGTCAAAATGCTGACTTATAATTAGTCGAAAGTATTTAAAATAAAGAAACTATATCTATACTTTTTTTTTTCATCCCCTAACTAATCTATAGGCAACAAAAATACCACCCAATCTCTCTACAATCCGCTAATCCACCTACAAAACGGTCACCCATCACATACCAGAGCGCACCAACCGTTGCGTAACATCATTATCCAGTTAATCAGTTGCTACGTGGATTTGATATAAAATAAAGCGAGCGGTGTATGTGCCAAGGTCACGCGTACAGTTAGGTAACAGCGGTTACTGACCTAGGACAACACAGGGAAAACTGTGGAGTTGGTTTAAAATATTAAAAAAAAAAAAGATTGTGTGGTGGTTATCATAAATGTGATTGGGAAGATGTTTACTGGCCCTAAATATTCTATTCGTTTAAAAATAATATTTAAAAATATAACATTAAATAAAAAAAATAAAAAACCAATTACTTTCAAACCCCTATAACTTTTAAACGGGTCAACCGATTTTCATCAAATATGTCTAAGAACACTCGCACGGAACTCCCCTTTAATACAAAAAAATACTAAATTAAAATCGGTTCATCCGTTCGGGAGCTATGATGCCACAGACAGATACTCACACACACACACACACAGCCACGTCAAACTTATAACACCCCTCTTTTTGCGTCGGGGTTAAAAAATCCTTCGGCCGTCGCTTAAGAAGACGTCAAAATGGATCTAGCTGTTTTGGAACAAACCAAAAGATAGTCAAAAATAAGAGCACCGTATACATTTTTTTCAACCCACAACGTCCCACTGCTGGGCAAAGGTCTCCCCAAACATCCCCAACTCTCCCTATCCTTCGCAGCCTGTCGAAGGCGACGAGCTAAACATACATATTCTATTAAAATTATAGTTATACTATTTAATTTAGTCAAAAATCTACCTGTGTCCCGGTTTCTACCTGTTATTTAAAAATTACTACTCCACTCCTTTTGATAGGCATGCTGACATTTTGCATAATTATATAGTTATTAATGAACGAAAATATTTATTCGAATCCAGTAGTAGGTAAGTTTGTACAAACAAGCATACTGCCTTTTTAGAATTAAAAAATATATATATTTTATCCCATTTTTAATTGTGATTGATTTAAATTTAGACTTGATGGAATGACAATATTTCAAGTATTATGAGAAATAAGGTTTTTCTGATAAAAAAAACCCAAATTTTCATAAATAACTCATCATAGTTTTTATTAAATTATCTTATACAGGAATAACTAAACGCGAAATCAACTTAATCTCTCAAAATAACCCTTGTTATTTTGAAAAAAGAATAAGGATAAAAAACCTAATCCTTACATAACACCAAAACATAATCATTAGTAAAATGTAAAAACTAACAACCGGATTAGAATTGCAAATATAAAATTATAATTACAAATTGTAAACACAAAGAGTTGTCAGTAGTTTTTGATCCACGTGTTTACGATCCAATACTATAATTATTTATTCATTAATGTATGAAGGTACAGTCAGGGACAATAACTTAAACAAATGATCATATTTTAGGTTGCCTAGTGACTGATTGTGATTTATAATAAAGGGCTGATTTTTCCATCGCCAGATAACTTCGACGAATAATTTTGAAATTTTGACAGTTATTTCATACAAAAACTGTCAAACGTCAATTTTATTCGTCGTATAAAAGTTATTTGGCGATGGAAAAATCAGCCCTAAGAGGATTAGACATAATCATCGAATTTGACTAGTGAATGTTAGAGATTTCAAATCCAATTTGGAAATGGCAGTCGGTCATACATTTCCAAACACGATTTATGTTTTTTCAACACACTTGCTCATAAAGGGGATCTTATTTGTGCAAAAACAGTTGAATAATGACACGCTTGATTCACTAGTGAGTCATAGTTTTTTTTTTAAACTGTTTAGTTTTAAAAAAGTTTCGATACCAAAAAAAATCGTGCCCATACATTTTAAAAACAAACTTCAACTATGTTGCCTTACTTTTGGTAGGTCTATGGTCGATTCCATTCATTCATTCATTCAATTTTTTTTAATAAGTATATTCTTTTAGTCTTTGGCCGATCACTATTGTTGTGTTGGATGCGCGCGAATAGAAAAATGGTTTATTTATTAGCGAAAAATGATAATTTCTTCGCAAATGTGTTGAAAAACGTTGTATGGTACACGCGAGTATTGTTGATTACTATCCTCGGCTATCTTCAGACCCTCGCCTGACGGCTCGGGCCTCAATAGCGCCTCGGAAGTAATCACCAACTTACCTCGCTTGTACCATAAATAACTATTATTTAATGATACTTTCCGTATTGCCAAGTTTTGAATCGTGGTTTTAATACAAATTATGAATTTGATAGATAACTTTTATTGCCAACTGTACATAAGTATATCAATGAATAAATAATTATAGGTGTCTGCTCGTTAGCTAATTAAAAAAAAACAACTAAGATGTTTACAATAAACTACATGCTTCCTACTGATTACAACGTACTAAGTTTACCACATGGTTTCACCTCCGATAATATTTATTCTGCGGAATTTTTTAAACGTGATTTTTAAATTTTCTGGTAAATGTTTCCAATAGTACTCCATAAGTAAGTATTATCAAACAAATTATTTATTTTTTTCTAGATACGTACTTTTTCAAATTTTCCGGTCATGTTTTCCAAAGTCTTTGAACTGTTATCATATTATTAAAAATACTATCCCTATCGGTTTATCCATTCTCAAAATACACGATTACCAATAAAATTTAAACTTATCATATATCCATAAAATTAATACAAATTCTTATTAGTAGGGATATAAAAACTAACTAAACGAAGGCCGCCATCTTTTTTTCTGTACAATATACATACATGTTCAAAACCGATTGTTTCTGACGTACGAGTTTATATATATTCATTATTTATAGAACTATAATAAAAAGATTAACATAACCGTAATATTTATTAACTTTTTTAACTTACACGACAAGTTGTAATGACCTTTTTAAAGTTTAACTAAGAATTTAAATTATTTTATTCTTCCTGATTTTTTTTCTCATTTTTTTTATTATTACGTGTAATTATCACCCTTACAAGGCTATCATGCGATTATTCAATACAATGGATTTTAAACTTAACTTTGTTTTAAAGATAATTGGCATAATTGTTTATCAGAATTTATTTGTTTCAATAATTATGGTATTGTTCAGTTTTGATGTTTTAATTAGGTTTTAAAACGCGATTTTGACATTGTAGATATATTGTAAGCAAGCATGGACGTCATCGAAGTCCCTGCTCTATTATTGTAAAGTATAAGCTATTTGAAGTTACTTTACCTGTAATTTTGTAATCTAAACTAATATTATAAAGAGGAAAGATTTGATTGTTTGTTTGTAACGAATAGGCTCCGAAACTACTGGTCCGATTTCAAAAATTTATTCACTAATGGAAAGCTAATTTATCAGTGCGTGCCATAGGCTATATTTTATCCCCGTATTCCCACGGGAACGGGAACTACGCGGGTGAAACCGCGGAGCGCTACTAGTAAGTAAATAAAATGTTTAACACCATACAATCAGACTTCATTGATTCAATATTGAGAACATACTGAGTCTTACATGAGTAACAAATCGCTGACAACACCTAGGCTAGGCTAAAGCTTTTATCAAACACTAGCGGTGCCCCGCGGTTTCATCCGCGTAGTTCTCGTTCCCGTAGGAATATGGGGATAAAATTATGCTAAGAACCTTCCCACTGAATCACTCTATCTATTAAAACAAACCGCACCAAAATCCGTTGCGTAGTTTTAAAGATCTAAGCATACATAGGGACATAGGGACAGAGAAAGCGACTTTGTTTTATACTATGTAGTGATTTAATCTCTTTTATAATATGTATGAAAGAGAGGATTAATTAATTATACTGTTGTTATACTTGTGTACTTCGGTTATTAATAAGACGATATGGTATATCCATATATCCCCATTTTTGGAGAAACATTTGCCCAGCAAGCACATCGTGAGGAAACCTGCGCACACCTGGGAAGAAATTCTAGGGTTGTGTGTGAAGTCGACCAACGCGCACTTGGCCAGCGTGGTCGACTAAGGCCTAATCATCCAAATTCAGGGTAGGTTCGAGCCCCTCGGTGGAGACATTATATGAGCTGATGATGAAATTTGCCCAGCAGTAGAAAAAAATAAAAAAGTGTTCACCTAAACAAAAAAATATATAAATATTTTTTTATCGTAAGCCTACTCCACACACGTCTCTGTCCTTCGACAGCTTTTATAGCGTTTTTTCGTGAACAATTGGTGTGTCTTACTGTTTATATTACACAATTGAATCAGGTTCACGTTATACTTAACAATCGTCACTAGGTTAAGGTCTGTGGTGTATTGTCAAGACCTCTTAGTGATTATATACTCTTTGAACAAGACCTCATAGCCAACTAACCATGACTGTACCAAAATTCGTGGTTATAGTAAGAAGGGTTCGAAGGCCAGTTTGAAAATGGTTTAATACGAAAACTGGTTCGTTACATTTAAAATTTATTCCGTGATTAATTGGGAAAAGTTATTGTATGCTGACCATAAAATTGTACATTTATTTGATTATCTAGGTAAGTATTTTAACAGATTAGTTCTTAATTATTAGGTTCTTTGTTGTCCTTATATCAATTAAGACATAATCTGACCGTTCGTAAGAACGACGTCACGATGAATTCATAATTATTTACGTTTATTCGGCGCTCTTTACGGTGAAGGAAAACATCGGGAGGAAACTGCACTGGCTGTTTTCACATACAACCATGGAATTTCTCCGCAGGTGACAGCGTAGAAATTCTGAGGTTGTATTTAAAGTCAAACAATCCGCACTTGGCCATCGAGATTGACTTAAGCCTTATCGGAGGAGTCACCTGTTTCGTTAGTAATTATAACAAATATACCCATACTCTCGGTCTGGGAGTGTGTGTGAGTGCGTATAGTTTCTGATACCCTAGATACAAGTCACGAACTTAGTTAGGGGTCAGTTACTATAATGAGATGATGTAGTGAATGCTTATGCTTAAATATAGGTACTCATATGCTGAATGAATTTTGTGATTGGTGACGTTCTCGAAATATTGTGGCGTGTGCCATTGGTTCGACATCTCTACCAGGTTTTAATCACGAATTAGAAAAACCAAAGACATGGTTAGGTCTTTTTCCATGCTTATAAATCTTTAGCACACTGCATCTAATTTGGACCGTTTGATGGATTGATAGTATTTGCTAGAAACCCACCTTTAAGTCTCCTATTGGTGTGCACTAGCCATTATGAGGTAACTGACCTTATTCTCATAGTTATTTAACAATAGTTGCAAAAACTATTAAATGATAAACGATTATTAGTAATTAAAATCGTTACTTTTGTAATAAAAACTAATGGTCAACCGTTTTATTTATGGTTGATTGTTTTCTTAATCAACTCTAGAACGTTCAATTATTGACAAGAGTGGCATAATTTATAAGACAGTAAGTAATCTAATAATTATAGATTGATACAAGGGTCTTATTTAAAACTAGTAGCTCCCCGCGGTTTCACCCGCGTAGTTCCCGTTCCCGTGGGATTACGGGGATAAAATATAGCCTATGTCACGCACTGATAAATTAGCTTTCCATTAGTGAAAGAATTTTTGAAATCGGTCCAGTAGTTTCGGAGCCTATTCATTACAAACAAACAAACAAATCTTTCCTCTTTATAATATTAGTATAGATGAATCACAGTTTTCTCTGGTCATGGTATCATCAGCTTCAGCTTGTTTCATCTTGATCTGAACAACTGACAAAGAAATTGTCGCTACTACAGCCGACTGAGCTTCATAAGTCCATGAACAGACACATTGGCATGAATGACCGATTACCTACGCTAATTCTTTTTGACAATTTATTAAACGAAGTGTCTAGTCGTCCAGTAATTCGACAAATTAAATTATTTTAGTCAAAAAAATTACGGACGACTAATATAATCTTATTCATCCGACTAGCGAACGAATGACATTATATTAAACGTCCATTCTAGCGGACGGCTAGCAACAGCCATTATTAAATTAGGTTGATTTAATTAGAAGATTACCCCTTATTTCTCTGTCTACATAAAGTGTTTTAAATTGTACTTATAGTCAACGAATAGCAAAAAAATACAATTTTTTTTTAGGTAAGTATACTCGTATTGTGTCTTTTCCACTAGTAAAAAAGTCTAAGAAACTACCATCAACTGAGTGAAAATCGCGACGATATGTGTGTTATGTAAAATTTTTGTTACTATTTTGGTTTTGGTTTTCATCCCGAAATTCATCCCATCACTTCGAAATTACGGGCTACATCTATTGACATATATAATATCTAAGTCAAGTTGCATTTACACATATGATGCAACAAACGAGAATAGTAACATCATAGCACTTAAGTATTGTAATTAATATAAAGTGCAATATCAATAAAAATAATGATTTAATTTCCTTGTTGTCATATTTATCTTTTGCAGAAATTTCCATTGTAAGTTACTTGGATATTATGTAACTAAAAGATCTGACAAATAAGGAAAAATAGTTGATTTCTAACTTACTTCAATTCAAATTTAAATTCAAAATGATGTATCCAGTTTGGACCTCAAAGAAGAATTTATGAACGTCAAAGTTCTCCCTCTTATCAATAGCCAAAAGAAAATAAACTTTTAAACTTAATATTCCGTTCCAAAAACCTCTTGCTAACATAGGTATTTTCATACGATGATAAAATAATAAAAGTAAAACTTTTCATTTGCGGTTCCAGTTTTCAGGAAAATGCAGATTAATTAATTACTGCCTTTACCTTTGTTATACCTACGTCGTTAATTAAGAAAGTTCCTGAATTTCGTGGCGGAAGGATTAGTACGTAGGCCTCACAAAGGATCAAAATATGATATCGAAGTATATCTGATTGCGTAAACTATTCTCACAATACTTACAACTGACTGATATACATCACACAATATCACCATTCATCTTTTGTGATGCCCTTCAGTTAGTAAGACACCTATTGATTCTAAACAATCACTTTAACAGCTAAGCATATAAAATCATTACGTAATACAAGACTAAGTACCCAATATGCTCAATTATCTTCAAAGACTGAGCTTAAGCAA
Source organism: Timandra comae (assembly GCA_958496195.1). Taxonomy (NCBI): domain Eukaryota; kingdom Metazoa; phylum Arthropoda; class Insecta; order Lepidoptera; family Geometridae; genus Timandra; species Timandra comae. Next base: position 7,142,017 of record OY292376.1, read on the forward strand.
TGATTAAAATAATTACAAGTACTTGTCTCTTTCAATACGCTCCAAGGGCGATTTGACTGTTATTTAACATCGCGACCCTCAATGACCAACAATATGAGTGACCTCTCTATTTCTGTGTCAGGTTTTTATTAAATAATATCTAAATCTATTTATATAAAAGAAAGTCGTGTTAGTTACACTATTTATAACTCAAGAACGGTTGAACTCATTTGGCTGAAAGTTGGTGGGTAGATAGCTTAGAACCAGGAGAAGGACATAGGATACTTTTTATCCCGAAATTCCCACGGGAACGGAGCGGAACGCGAGAGAAACCGCGGGGCACAGCTAGTCTAATATATAAAATTCTCGTGTCACAGTTTTCGTTGCCATACTCCTCCGAAACGGCTTGACCGATTCTCATGAAATTTTGTGAGCATATTCAGTAGGTCTGAGAATCGGACAACATCTATTTATCATCCCGAAATTCCTACAGGAACGGGAACTACGCGTGTGAAACCGAGGGGCGCAGCTAGTAGTTTTATACTTTTCTAAAATGGAAACCTTCTGGATTGTGAGGTCTGATGGTAGTAGCTCTACGTTGAGTAAATCACTGACTTTCCACCAAATCTGGTTAAACTAAAAGCTGATCCCAATAATAAAGCCTTAGAGGAACAAACTGAACAAAACCATATTCCTAGCAGTTTTTTATAAGCCAGTGACGAAAATATCATGTCATCCTGCCCCCTCGGCTTATATACAGAGAGTTTTAAATGAAAATCTGAAGAAATTAAATTAACAACAACAGTCAAGTTAACGAAGTATCCATCAACAGAATTTGCTACAGGAGCAGACGGATAAACTTAAAAAAAGCACATCAATTAAATATACAACTTTTCTTAGTACTCAAACCTCTAAATACGAGAACACATCATTGATGATTAAACCCACAAACCTAGATTTCGTTCATTCATTACCAACAATTTGAATTGAAGTAATTGGTAAAGGGGCTCGTTCAATTGTATTGTTCTCATTCAATTTGTGTGATTGGTCAATCACTGGCCACATCGGCCGGGACCAAGGAGGATGTGTCCAGTTGAAACGAAGGGAGAACTAGTAGGCCTTGACTTGTGAGTTACATCGAAAATTGGTTTGTGTGAAGAGAATCGAGGTATTTTAATTCTAAAATATTGTTTGGCGAACCAAATAGTCCAGTGATTTTTCATTCTAGAGTATTATTTGATGAAAATGGCACGGTGATGCCAAACTGCTTAACAAAGGGTTGCGGAAACCATTCTTTGTGTGATGCGTATATGATTATTATGTTTTGGATGTGATTGAGTGTGTGCTTAGGTTCTGACTGTACTCTAGATCTAGATACAGGACCTGTATCAAGAGTATCCACCTGATGGTGTATTCCTCTAAAGCTGGCACCTTTATCATCAATGGCCAATGGGAATTCAAAATTATACAGGATACAGTTAAAATAAGACCGAATGCCCAACTTTTCGTATCTTGGTTTGGACTTGGTCTAAATCCCATGAAAATTTAGGATAATATCTATTTTTATACAAGATTTCTGACCATTCTGACTTAATTAAATATAATTTGTTTTAACGTAATATTTATATCCTTTTTCCTATTGTTTCAGCTAAACAATGGGTTCCCTACCTCGGGTATCAGTGGTGACGGGCGCGCGGCGGGCGGTGCCGGCGGCGCCGCTGAGCAAGCACCTGTCGCATCTCGCTAACAGTGACAGGACTGCGCTGGTTTATACAGGTAAGATTTTCGACGGTTTATCAAGCCCCAACTGACAGCAAAGCAAAGATAGATTTTGAAAGTTAATTGTTATGTAAGCGTATGTGTAAGTGTATGTAATATGTATGAATACATACACTTAAAGTAAAGTAAAAAATCATTTATTGCTACATAAAAAACAAACACACAATTAAACTTAAAAACTAAACAAATGTAGCAAAAGGAAGCATCTCAGCTGTTGGTGTACTGAAGGTTCAGTACAGCGCTGGTTTTCGGATGCCCCCTGCTCTCTAGGTGTTATGAGAGCCATGAGTTCAGAGCCGTGAGTTACAGGACTTTGCTCATAGAGGTGGATGAAAAAAAGAGTACCAAAATTTACCTCGAGCGACGTTCAGGAATCTTAACACATAGCTTATCTAATCTAGAATCCTTCCCTTCGAACTAGATTAAACAAATCGCTCTCGTCCTAAATAAGTACATTTATAAATAACTAGCAGCGCCCCGCGGTTTCACCCGCGTAGTTCCCGTTCCCGTGGGAATTTCGGGATAAAAGTATCCTATGTTCTTTCCCGGACCATAAGCTACCCCTGTACCAAATTTCAAGTCAATCGGTTCTGTAGTTTAGCCGTGAAAAGGTAACAGACAGAGTTACTTTCGCATTTATAATATTAGTTAGGATTAGTCCCTTGCTCTTATTCGTAAACAGAACAAATCAAACGGTCTCCTAATTATTCATTGCTTAGTTAGTGCACCGGAAATTATAATAAAGGCTTCGTAAAACCAATTTTTCAAAGGGTAATAAAATTGTATTGTATGTTAGCAACAAACCTTCAAGGAGTTTTAATTATAATTAATGAAGAAGTAGTAAAGGGTTGACCTCGCATAAACAAAGAAATTAATTGAAAACATATGTATATAAGGGCACCATAGTTTTAAGGAAGCTGTCACGTTTTCAATTTAAAATGTTATTAGTTTTAACAATATGTACCTACTTGTTCGGGCTTGCGGTATGTAATACAAAAAGCAATTTTAATTAAACAAAATCTGTTTTTCTTCCTGACGACCTTAACGTCACAGGGAATCATTCCCGAGCTGTCAAAGAGAGTGTTCGATCCCTGAGCAAGGTAGATAAAGATATCAAGTCAAAGGTTCTATACAAGAGAAAGATGTTTGTTTTTAATATTGTGTCTCCTACCACTTTTCTTAGTGTATTCAAAATCATTTATTCAGTTAGGGCCTCAATGTAGCACTTAAAGTAAATCTGCCGATTCGGATACATCAGCCGAGAAGAATCGGCAAGAAACTCAAGAACTGTAAACGTTTGATTATGGAATGATGACTATGAAAAAACGTCAGAAAATGTAAAACAAAATATAACCACGACAAAAATCCGTTTAAGTGTTTTATTTCAATGATGACTATGATTATGTATAATGAGATGATAATGAATCGTATAGCCCTCTGGGTTGTGAAGGTCTGATGGCAGTCGATTCACGTAAAATACTGACATTCCGCCAAATCTGGTTAAACTGAAAACCGACCCCAATAGACATGGGATAAAGGTTCGAAAGAAGAAGACTATAATGAGATGATGTAGTGATAATGATCTACTTTATAAAAATAAGTCAGGTTTTCCTTCCTGATGCTATAACTTGAGAACGGCTAGACCGATTTGGCAATTTTTTTCTTTTGTAGTTTTCTAATACTCTGTAGAAGGTTCTTATGTAAAAAACCAGGAGGTCCGACGGAGAACCAAAATCACCGACATAGCCCTCAGAATAAGTAAGCTGAAGTGGCAGTGGGCGGGGCACATCTGTCGAAGAGCCGATGGTCGCTGGGGCAGAAGAGTGCTGGAGTGGAGACCGCGAACAACCCGTCCCGTGGGACGCCCTCCCGCCAGGTGGACCGACGACCTGAAGAAGGTGGCGGGTAGCGGCTGGATGCGCAGAGCTGCGGACCGAGTGTGGTGGCGCGGCATGGGGAAGGCTTATATCCAGCAGTGGATGGTTACGGGCTGACGATGATGATGAAGCCGGGGCGGGCCGCTAGTTATGATATAATAGGCCTGTGTGCAGCGGACGAACATAGGCTGATGATGATGATGTTATAATACAATTATCAACTATAATTCGATATACCGACGCTCTCACAATATACCTAGAGCCTAGTGTGGGAGTCATCACCACATTGATCATCTGTAACCTTTTTAACTTAACCCCCGACGCAAAAAGAGGGGTGTTGTAAGTTTGACGTGTCTGTGTGTGTGTGTATCTGTCTGTCTGTGGCATCATAGCTCCCGAACGGATGAACCGATTTCAATTTAGTTTTTTTTTTTGTATCAAGGGGACTTACGTGCGAGTGTTTTTAGATAAATGTTTCGAAAATCGGTTGATCCGTTTAAAAGTTATGGGGGTTTGAAAGTAATTGTGTTGGGGGTTTAATTTTTCTTTAACTTTTTTGGAAACAAAGATTTTTTAAACCACTCAATTCTAACTGCACTTAAATTTTCAACGATTGAAACAAACAATGAAACGAAGTAACCGATGTTTAATTACAGTCGGTTACCCCTGAGCGGTCGTACTTGACCGGCTTGCGTTTTTGTAAAGGAATGACCCGTCCACGCGTTCACTTTATAACGGTCAAGTTTACAATCAACGGAAAAAAATGGTGTGTAGTTTTTGATAAAAGTAAATGATGATTTCTCACTAAACTACATACTTATAAAGAATAGATGGAATTAAGTATTTGTATAAGTAATATGTCGAGTCTCGATTTCGATTTTAATAAACTAAAACTGGATGAATCAGTTCTCTTAGCCAAAAAGTTCATGGTCTACCATGCTCCTATCATTTGCTGTGTTACGCGACATTGCCTTCGTCATTTGTTAACCGACTTCCAAAAAAACAGGAGGAGGTTCTCTATTCGACGTGTATATTTTTTTTTTTTTTTGTGTGTTTGTTACGCGATTTCTTTGTAATCATGAATGGAGCATTTTAAAATTCTTGTTCCATTAGAAAGCGGATATTCGCGAAGTGGTCCCATGTCAAGGAAATCAGGATCTGATGATGGGATCCAGGATAAATCGAGGAAAAACCCGCAACAATGTAGGCTGGGGTGTCGATTGACATTATTAAAAGTAAAACTACCTGTAACCCGTGGTTTTGCTCGTGATATTCTTGATACCATAAGAATTTCTGGATGAAAATTTTTTGGCTGTATTCTTTCGTATTTAAATCAAATTCTGTTCACAATTCATGGGTTTTAGATATAAAAACGTCCTGTTTTTTAATTCGTTAACACACACTGAAATAAACCCGAACCTACAAAATTGTTAAAAATGTTTTTTTATACCATTGTAGGTACCTATTACCATTTGCATTTATCTTCAGAGCGTTTTCATAAAACTTTTCGTAAAAAAATATATTTAGATATTACAAACAAACACTGCACCAGATTAGATTGTATATATTATTTTAATTAATAAATAGACAGTATAAACGTCATCCTCTATTTTCGTTTTTATTTTAACTTTGGTTAATTGTCTAAAAAGTTCTTATACCTTTGTGGTTATAAAGAAGTTTTGTAATAAAATGATGGTTTAATTGGGATGATGAAGTTAAAAAGAAGTAATACAATGCAGGGTTGTGTTAGATTATGAATCATGAGTAACATCAGCTCATGTGACAGGATTCAAGCGGTACCCGTTGAGGTTGAACTGCTCGACACTTATAGAGCAGCGAAAAAATCCCTGCAAGAGGCTATTGCCCTCGCAACTCTCGGGGCAATCGTGGGAAACGACCTCTCCTTGCCAAATGTAGTCTCTGCTATGGTGAGCGAGGAGAGATCTTGGATTGGAGTGTCCACCTTTTGTAAGGTCGTACTCTCGCAAAAAAAAGCTGCGGAGACAGCGCGAAGCCCTCTCCACTAATACTATTCGCAGCAGAAGGTTGGGCAGACGGAAGCGGGACTACCACTTTGTCCTGCAACCACCATACGCCCGACCTGCGGCAGTGATCCCCGGGGGGAGATCCACTACCGCCATATAGGCCTCGAGGTGGCGCGCGGTACTTTCGGAAGGGGGTAACTCAACATCTGTCGATTAGAGCTACATTCTAGCTCAGAAGAGAAACCCTTAACAGGGTAGAGGCGCAGTCCGGGATCGTAGTAACGTGCAGCCGCGTTTCTTCCGGTTTCGGCCATAAGCGCAGAGGTGGCACACCAAGGGGTTTTAGTCGGTAAGCGCGTCGCCGCTCTATCTTTGCGGCGTGGAGTCCGACATACCCCGTCGTTCCCCTGGACAGAGGAAAGACGTAAAGTCTTCCTCCCACAAAAAAAGGATTCAAGTGATCCACGAGTCAAAATCTCTTCTGGAAGAAAATTTAAGCGTATTTTGTAGAAGGAGACTTGCTTCCCACTAAAAAAATTAAAATAAAGTTAATTTAAAAAAATAAGAAACCGACTTCAGCACTAAAAAGTAAGAAAATAATTTAAAATAAACGATATTATTAATACATATTTACAATTTATAATTAGTTACTTTTGAAGTCGGTGACAGCCAAAGCCTTCATTGATATTATAGGCGCGTCTCGTGCTATCTTATAAGGAAAAATAACTATCCTGGGCTGGCACTGACTCCAAAAGTAACTAATTATAAATTGTAAATATGTATTAATAATATCGTTTATTTTAAATTATTTTCTTACTTTTTAGTGCTGAAGTCGGTTTCTTATTTTTTTAAATTAACTTTATTTATATCCTATACTTTCAACCGTTTGAACCCCTTAGAGGATGAATTGAAGCCAAGAACAGAAAACCTCACATTGTTGAGTAATTTGATACCACCTAAATCGTCGTTATAAAAGCATAGACTTACTTTTACTTCAAATGCGTAGTTTCTGATACCCTAGATACAAGCTTCGAGCTTAGTTAAGGGCCAGTTACTATAATGAGATGATGTAGTGAATGATTATGTTATGTTATTTTATGATATTGTTTTTTCTCCAGATGAATCCTCAACATCCAGAGTCACATACGCTGAACTCACAGCTCTGACGAATGCGCTATCCCGCGCCATCACCAACAGAGCGAGACCAACTGGATCTAACAGGGATGGAGACTACGTCATCGCTGTGTGCATGCAGCCGACACACAAGTGAGTTCATTTATGATGCTCCGTGGAGTTCATATATGTTATGGTTTTTGATTCCTTTTTAGTACTTTTTTATAGTAATTTCATATTGGATTGTATAAAATCTATGATGAATGAAGAATTTGTTTGTTTTATTGAATGGCTAATCTTAGGAATTATTGGTTTGAATTGGAAAATTCTTTTAGTATTGTATAGTCTATTTTATAGCCTGTATTTTATAATAAGACTCTGTCCAATAGGAGTGGAGCAGTAGTTAATGCAAGTGAAACTCAGGGCACAGCTACTAAAATTGAAGTCCGAACTTTGTTTTATAACGTTTCGAGTCCACATACTAAAATTCCCGTGTTTGTGAAGAAATTGAAATAATGTTGGTATCGACTGTTGCTACTTTATTAACGAGACTACCTTTTACTTCCCTTCATTAATAATAAAACTTACTTTCATCCCCAGCACGGTAATGGCCCTCCTGTCAATCTGGAAGGCGGGGGCGGCGTACGTCCCGATGGAGCCGAGCTTCCCACAGGCCAGGATCACGCACATACTCACCGACGCACAACCGGCGCTTGTGATTTATGATAATACAGGTAATAAACTGTTATATGATAAAGAATTCCATTCCAACCCATTAAGCAGCTATTCAAATTCTTCAATACTGACATTCCACCAAATCTGATTAAACTGAAAACCGACCCCAAAATAGACATGGGATAAAGGTTTGGAAAAGAGAAAAGAGAGAGCATCTATTCAAATTCGGCTTCCTAACTAAAGCATATTACTTATTTGGATTATATTTTTACGAAAGATTGAAAGAGACTCAAGTCTAGAGAAAAGAGATAGTTATATGTTAGTGCGAAAGCCGTTAGCTACTTTGAAGTCATGAAAAGGTGTGCTATTTTTTTTTTATGCCGATTTTAACATACTGCAACAATGCTACATTCTTAATGTAGGTAGTTGAATATTTGAGCATTCAAAAAGTATTAGGACAGTTACAGACAAGCAATTCCGAAATCCGTTGATAAAGCATTTTTGAAATACCATGAAAGTCCCGAGTTCAAATCCCGATTAACACAAAATATACAAAACAAAACACATCTAATCCATCATTACCCCAAATTCCAGCCAACCCAGCAATGTTCGAAGACAGTGGAGCACCCTACATTTCATTCGAAGAGCTAGCTCATGAGGCAAGCAGTCTGCCAACTGACGACCCTCATGATGCAGAGGTCCTGGCGCCTTCTACTGCTAACAGTATCGCGATCATACTATATACTTCTGGAAGTACTGGGATACCCAAAGGTTTGTGTTGTTACGAGTATGTTGGTGTGATTCTTGGTGTAAACGCCTGTTCTTTTTTGATTAGCAATATTTATCAAGTAGCGCCTAATTTTGTTATTAACAATAACGCCTGATTGTTTTTCATTAGCAACATCGGTGTTGCTAGTTTATTTTACAAGGGGTAATGGATCAAAAATTACAAAACAACGAAGACTACACTAACATAACATTCCCAAATATAATTTAAGAAATCGAGAAACATTTCATTATTACAACATTTTTATGGTTAAACCACCACGAAACATTTGGTGAAAGAGTAACCAAAGCTTTCCTTTCCCTATCTTGACTTTAAGTATGGTAATAAACACATTTGGCAATATTTCCAGAAGCACCTATCTGCTAAAAATATCTTGCAGCTAATCACATCACACCAATCATCACCATCTCATATAATGTCCCCACCGAGGGGCTCGAGCCTACCCTGAATTAGGGTGACATCACACCAATACAGGCATATTAGTTGCCATTAAAACCAAACCACCACCTGTCTCCAGGAGTCCGCCTCCCCTACTCGGCGCTCTGCAACCGCCTCTGGTGGCAGTTCCACACGTTCCCCTACTCCGACACGGAGTCCACCTGCGTGTGGAAGACCGCACTCACCTTCGTGGACGCCGTCAGTGAGATCTGGGGACCACTGCTTAATGGGCGGACGCTTCTGGTCCTCTCTAGAGAGACTACCAGGGATCCTCAGAAACTGGTCCGCGTGTTGAGTGAGAATCAGGTTAGAAGAGACTTTTTTAAATTAAAGTCATACTTAGTACAGCTGCATAAGTTAGTTTAAGTCACTAAACATTTAGTTGTGAGATCATAACAATACAACAAAATCTTTGCTTGTATAAAAAATGGGCTTACTAAAGTCCGGACTTCCACCGACGACAGACTACTTTCTTTTTCATACCCCTCTATGTTTGACACACAACAAATGAAAACGTTTGCAGAATACGAAGTAGCTTGTATTTACAAAAGCTTTTTGTCCAGTCAAAGTCACTCAAAGGGCACTACTCGTACCACTATTACCTAGTAAGTAAATAACCAACTGTCTCTTTCTCCCCAGGTCCAAAGATTGGTCCTAGTACCAACCCTACTCAGGTCTATCCTCATGTATCTTTCCCTCACTCCTTCTGAAAGACCACTCCGGCACTTGAAACTCTGGGTCTGCTCCGGAGAAACCCTCAGCAAGGAGCTAGCTTCGCAGTTCTTCAGATACTTCGGAGACCATAATGGGTATAAGCTGGCTAACTTCTATGGGAGCACTGAAGTGATGGGTGATGTGACGTATTACGTGCTGGAGAAGTCTGCGCAGCTGGATATGTTTCCTACTATACCTATTGGTAAGTTAAATTCTTCAACGACTAAAAAGTAAATATTGATAATCCGAAGATGATTTCCTACCCAATGCTCCATGACAAATAAATGGCATAGCAGTTCTCATGATAGGATCAAACAAATAATCCCGGACCAACTAGATGAGAACAAAATCTAGAAGTAGCGAAAAAGTGTTGCTACTTTAGGTATTTATTAAACTATAAAACCTTTTTGGAAATCAAAATTATAGAAACTATAATGTTAAAGGTGACAAAACCACGAAACGGATTCTACTTTTTTTCTCACATTTTTGCGGTAAGTATCCGTTTCTAAACACACGATCCCACTATCAGAACAGACAAGTCCAAGTCTTAGGGCCTTTTTCACGATCTTCAAGTAAAGTTCTGAGTAAGCTACTCACCAAGTACATAAAGTGAGATTTGTCTCTTTCTTACTCTATGTCAAGTGACTCTAAGGCAAAACTTGTGAGTGGTTATTCGATACTTTATCAGTAACTGGTGAAACAGGCCCTTAGTATAATAAAGCTTAGTAAAATTATTCCAGTGTGAATTCTTTTAGTTTTTTTCACACCAATTTCATTACACATTTCTCCCACAGGATCTCCCCTAGACAACTGCGCAGTATACCTGCTGGACGAGGAGTTGAACCCGGCCCCCGAGTCTGAACCAGGCCAGGTGTGGGTAGCAGGAGCTAATCTTGCGCAGGGGTACGTCGGGGGGCAGGGGGCCAACAGCTTCTGTGATAACCCTCATGCTGCACATCCAGGTAAGGAGGATTTTGGTACTTAAGGTAGATACTTATCAACAAAAAACTTTTTTTATTGATATAGGCTACTTCGCGTATTAAAATTATTGATTACTTATAAGTGACGACTGAATTCCATTTCGAAAATCATAGCATCACCAACAAATTCTTATGGCTTGGGCGTCTGCCTGGTGATTGAGAAGTTGTGAGTCATGTGAGTCCGATTCCCATCTATTACAATATTGTCGAGAATCCATTCCAGACACAAACATACTTTAGCTTAGTTCTAGGAGTCAACAAAATAATATTAACGTCCAACCCAAACAGCAAAAAACTTTTTAGAAGAAGAATCTTATATCTTCATATTTATCTACTTATATTATCATCATATTATATGATCAGATCTCCTTTTTCCCCCACCAGAATTCTCCCGCCTCTACCGTACCGGCGACTACGGCACGCTCCACAAGGGCGTGGTGCTGTACGCGGGGCGGACCGACTCGCAGGTCAAGATACGGGGACATAGGGTGGACCTGCACGAGGTGGACAGGGCCGTCAGCGGGGTAACCGGGGTGGACAAGTGTTAGTATTTTAGCTGTTACTTTTCATAACTTTACTACATATTTAAACATTTTTTTCAACACACTTGCTCATAAAGGGGCTCTTATTTGTGCAAAAACAGTTTAATAATGACACGCTTGATTCACTAGTGAGTTATAGATTGTTTTTTTAAATTGCTTTGTTTTTAAAAAAGTTTCAATACCAAAAAAATTGTGTCCATACATTTTAAAAACAAACTTCAACTATGTTGCCTTACTTTCGGTAGGTCTATGGTCGATTCCATTCATTTGTTTTTTTTTTATTAGTATATTTTTTTAGTCTTTGGCCGATCACCATTGTTGTGTTGGATGCGCGCGAATAGAAAAACTGTTTATTTATTAGCGAAAAATGATAATTTCTTCGCAAATGTGTTGAAAAACGTTGTATGGTACAACGAGTATTGATGATTACTATCCTCGGCTATCTTCTGACCCTCGCCTGACGGCTCGGGCCTCAATAGCGCCTCGGAAGTAATCACCAACTTACCTCGCTTGTACCATAAATAACTATTTAACTTTTTTTAATTAATTAACCGGGTTATGCGTACGTACCTCATTTAGTCGAATCCCTCGACCAGATTCAGTCACATAACGTGGCCTTCCAGGAGTATGAGTGCGATGCGTCCGCGTTAGTGTCTCGCCCGAGAACTAGTGTGGGATGAGACACTGATGAAAGCTACCGTATGATGAAGGCACGTTCTATGTGTCATAAATTTTCAAGTATTCTCTATCTGAGTAACATATTACTATGGTCTACTTGCATGATATCCCACAAAAGATTGAGTGTCTCAAAATACAGTTATTTTTCTTAGCTGCCAACCACCCCAAACACAATAATAAAATCCAATCCCTCCCCCAGGTGTGGTCCTCTGCTACGGCCTGGACCGCGGTAACCCCGAGATACTGGCGTTCGTCACCATACAGCCTGAAGCGAGGATCAACGCGCACCAGATAGAGGCTACCTTGAAGAACTGCCTCACCAGTTATATGATACCGCAGGTAATGCTAAAAATCTAAATGATAAAAATTGGACATGGTAAAATGGCTAACGGCTCGGGGTAGTTGACCGAGAGGTCGTGAGCTGATACCTACCCATTGCACTAATTGATATGAACCCTTTTCTCTACTACAGATCCTAATAATAAATTATAAACCCGAAAAATAAGGTTTGTTTTTCTATCACGCAAAAACTTCAGAATCGATTTAGGTAAAATTTAATACAGATGGTTTGTTATGCTTAAGGTCATCAATATTGGATAAATTAAGAGGTAATAAACCTAAATGATTTATTTACTTTACAGGTAATTGAAATAGACAACGTCCCGTTACTTGTTAATGGCAAAGTAGACAGACAAGCACTTCTGAAGCTTTATGAGAACACTAACAATAATGGTAAGATATCCTATAAATAAGTATTTATATTGACCTACTTCCATATTATTTAGTCTAATTAAGTGTACTTATACTCGTAGTATGTATTATTTGTGTCACATAACCAGAACTTGCAAAAAAACTTAGAACCAACTTCTTTGAAGCCCAAAATTATTATTAATTAGAATTTAACCATAACATATGAATAATTTTATGTTTGAAGAAGAACTTCACAGACAAAATTCTCATATTACTTACATTACAATTTATTTTCCAGATGACTCCGAAATTCTTCTAGAAATCGATTACTCAGGTATTGAACCTGACTCAATGGAAGCTGCCAGGGTACTGTTCGAGACCGTCGGTGAGGTGCTGGGCAGGGCCGCCAGGGGAGTGCTCTCAGTCAGAGCAGGGTTCTACGAGTTGGGAGGGAACTCTCTGAATTCTATTTATACTATCACCAGGCTAAGGGATAAGGGGTATTTTATTGGTAAGTGTTTTGGGTATGGGGTTGTAAGAGGGGGAGTTTTGGGGTGGTGTGGAAATGACAAACGTCAGTGTAGTGTAGTGTTGAGAAAATTTGTGATTTAGCATATTACTCGTTACTAGGGCTATAGCATCGGTCTGGTGATCCCCACTATTCTCGAAAATTCACTCCAGGCATTAGCAAACTTACATGATTGGATGTTCGGCATGTTAATTAGTCTATACCTCAAGGGCTATGACATTGGCCTAGTGATCGAGAGGTTGCGAGTTCGATCCCCATCCATTGCACTATTAACCTAAATCCGCTTCAGATATTAGCATACTTAGTTTAGTGCCAAGACTAAGATAAATTTGTAGCCCATATTACAGTAAGCATTAAAAATATCCTTTCAGATCCTTCCACATTTTTTTTATTTCAAAATATCCTCAGTATTGGAATGTTCCAATAAACTCCAGGCTTCATTTCCATTAGATCCAAATACCAATATCTTAGAATATTCCCCAACTAACGCAACATCATGTATTGCCCTCCAAACCCCAGAGATCAGCGACTTCCTGGGCGCCTCCAACCTGGGCGAGGTGCTGTCAAACCTGACGACCAGCCCCGACTGCTGCCGCGACTCCTACGAACACCTGTTCACACCCGAACCCATGAGGGACGAGCATAAACAACATGTTATTGAGTGAGTAGTGCTTGGAAATAATAGAATAATACTGTAGGGCAAAGATATATCGACTTCCAACAGCGTTACATTGGGATGCCGTAGGATCCCACGGGGATGTCTGCCGCGGATCCGTGCGGGCCCTTGAGACGTCCCCGGAAGGATGAGACGTCCCCCCACCGAACCACAAGATTGCCTTTCTAAGACCCTCACCAAGGTGCCAGGAGGTTGATAGTAGGGTCGATATGACTCTTTCTTCCCATCTCCCCCAGCCCACCATTCTGGCCCCAGCACTAGCGTGCCACCAGGCCGTGCCCCGGGGCTGATGCGAGGACACGCGCAGACGGCGCGATGACGCCCTTGGCTAATTATTAGCCTCCTTTAGATCCCCACCAGAGTGTTAACATTAATTACATCTGCCTCCGCATTTTTTTTCCAACATTCCGCCGGCACAGCAGGTAACAGCATAGTGAACATTAATTTAATGTCTATTGTGTGTGCAGTATGATAGTGTCGTCGTTCTACGGCAAGGCGGAGTTGGAGCAGTTCGTGAAGCACGAGATCGAGACGGGCGACTACGCGGTGCTGGTGGCCGCGTGCTGGCCCGCGCTGCTCCACGCCGCGCTCTCCGTCGTGCTCACTGACTGTAAGGGTTATTACTTTTGAAATTGCACTTAATCAGAAGAAGGGGGAAGATTCTAGGCTCTTCCCTAAAAAAAAGGGGCATATCTATTAAAAAAACAGCGGTTTTCTGGCCATGACCCCAAGCCAGGTGCGCAGAATTTTGCAATGCTGCGCTTATTTATCTTATTTTACACGTTCTACACATACATTTATGTGAGCATGGATAGGTACACACAATAACATCTGGAACGACTAAAATTATAGTTATTCTAAATATCTGGTAATCAACAATTTGATTTTTGTCTCATAAGTCATAAACCATGATTTAAATAAAACTTTATGATATAAAGCCGTTCTCGACAGAAAACCATTATCGTCAGTTAGTCAGGAACAATTTTATGAAGATAAATACTTTCAACATTCAAAATTATTTCCTCTCCAGCATCAGGAACCCCAGTGGCAGTGGCGTTAAACTTCGACGCGCGAGACGAGCCCGACATCGAACTGTCCGGCGGACTCGCCAAGATCATGGGATTCTTGGAGTACATTGAGTCTTCAGTCAGAGATACCATGCTGCCGCCGGGGAAAGGTATTTACTGTAGAAGTGTTTTAAAAAGATGTCCCACGTTTTGGTCCTTATCTATTGCCCACGATCTCGCCTAATCCCACACTTACTTACACCCTAAATTGACCCCAAGAAGACTGCAAAATGAAACCCAGGTTCAATATTTTATTGCCGCCATATACTTATAGACAGACTGTCAACAATATGAATCGTAAGTTAGATGGATACGATTTATTTACTTATGTAATTTTCAAATGTTATTTTCACTTATGTCCTTAATAAATTTAGTGTCTATTCAATCCATCCCACTCTTTCACCCTTGCCCACGATCTCGCTAAATCCCACGCTCACGCCTAATCCCACGCTCTCAGCACTACAACAATTGAACTCAATCTTCAACTACCCTCGCCCTTCACAAGTACAATCCTCAAAGTTTTATTTGAACTTCGTCATATTGGTATTTAAAGTTTAAAACATGACAATGCAACTCACTCTTCAATTCCTTCCAGGTACAATCCTGCACTCGTTCATGATGGCCACAGCGGAGAGTATGAGTCCGCGCGAGAACGTAGCGGCCATCGGCGCGCTCGAGCAGGCCACCATGCGCCTCGCACAGGAGAGGAACTTCTGTGGCGTGTTTACTACCAACACTAGTCCTCTTACACAGGTTAGTATGGTGGTGTAGAACAGAGCCAGAATTTTTTGTGGCTTTTTGCCTCTTATTGGAAGCAGTAGAGCCGGGAGTCTTAGAACGGAAGATTGTTTATTGACTTGACTCTTTCTCGATCTTTCTATTAGTATGTAAAAAGGTTTTCATGAGATTTATTAATGGTGGTAGACTGGTTCTCAAGAAAGGACTTTTAAGCGTTTTTTATTTCGAATTTTATTATACGAATGTGTTCTCTATAAGCTTGCTAAACGTGGTCTTAATGATATTAGGTTCTAAATCTAAAACTAAGACGACAACCTTTTGGGATATCTTTTAAAATTTTACTGAAATCAATTCAGCCGTTTAACTATGAAAAGCTCCTAAACAGGCGCGACTTCCTTTCTCATTCAAAATTAGTATAAGCGCCCTCTGTTGAAAGCCACTCGCAACTACAACTACGATAGCCAACAATAGATGGCGCTAATCTAATATTTTGTTTTACAGCAACTGGGTAGCGATGTGCTAGGATTCCAAACGTTACTGGACTACCAAGTGAACAAATACATAGATCCTAATGGAGAAAGAACATTTGGAAAAGCACCAGACGATATGCGAGCAATTGTTTGTTGGAAACCAGTAGATTAGATGATTAAGATTAGCCTAACGGTTCCCAATATACGATCTATCTATGCTCTTGCTTGTCAACGGATACAAAACTCCAGAGACCAGAGAGAATCTTGGTCGTGATCCTTATTCTATGAAACTCCTTTGATAATATATGTCCAGAGAGAATCTTGGTCGTGATCCTTATTCTATGAAACTCCTTTGATAATATATGTCCAGAGAGAATCGTGGTCGTGATCCTTATTCTATGAAACTCCTTTGATAATATATGTCCAGAGAGAATCTTGGTCGTGATCCTTATTCTATGAAACTCCTTTGATAATATATGTCCAGAGAGAATCTTGGTCGTGATCCTTATTCTATGAAACTCCTTTGATAATATATGTCCGGAGAAAATCTTGGTCGTGATCCTTATTATATGTAAAACTCTATAAATCTGTCAGAAATGTATGTAAAATTACAGATTAATTATACAGAGTTTTGTATCTATACAAGCAAGATTATAGACAGATTTAATATTGGCAACGGCCAGAAGACGTCTCCTTAATAAACCACGACGATCGTACAATGGCACGATGCGTTAGGAAACTCAGATCAGAAGAATCTGTATGTTTGACCATCGCACGATCATTGTCTATTGGGACGACGGCTAATAATATATCTCTTTTTTGCAGCCTCTTTAAAGTAATCTGTGAAAAAGAGACGGCATTATTTATCGTTTAAGTATTATATTTCCTATTGTTTTTGCCACAAACCAATTTGTTTAGGTTTATTTATAGTACATATGTGTATATTGTAAGTTAATCGAGGTAGATATGCAAATACTAGAAAAGTCAGTCTTACACTACCTTTATTGTTCTTTAATTATAATAAAATAATAAATCATTTATTAAAATTAATTTCCTACAATAATAATATACTTACAGGGCCGAGCCGCCCATATGTGCGATGTGTGCTGCCTAGCTAGCTCGCTTAGTAACCATGTATCACCCCCCCCCCCCCTCCCCCCGTGACCGTGAAGATTCGTGAAAAAAAGAGGCGCTTCATAGGTTTTGCACACAGGCGCTGTGGGAGGTCGGCTCGGCCCTGTATACTTATTGCAATTATCGAGACCGTACCTCCCGTGCTAGTTGAAACTGTGTTACGACAAGGTAGGGCGTCTCAAATTACAAAATCTTTTCTACTTTCTCTCAACCTTTATTTCTCTTCAACTTTTATTTCTAAGTAGCAAAGCAAAGACGCTTGTAAATAAATCTCTCTTTTTCATTTAAGAACCTTACAATTTGCCGTGCCTTTTCTATCAAGTGCCGTTATTTAGATATGGTAGAGTATGGTCTTGGTAAGCTGTTGTTGGGGCTATAAAAGGAAACAGATTTTTCAACACACTTGCCCATAAAGTGGATCTTATTTCGCCGCAATTAGGCATATAAACACAGGTTTTTTTTACACCCTACTTTAATGTAACATCAAATGTGTTCTCAACTATCTTTTGAAGTTGGAATGATGCATCTATCAGCATCTATCTACCTTTTTAACTTATAATATAAAAACTTATTTATTAGAATAAATTGAAAAGTATTGTATTTAGACTGTGATCTTGAAAAAGAAAACAAAATGTAGTTTTAAAATTGTATAATTTAGATTATAGCTTGAGAATTCCAAAATAAAATTTAGATTTACTTTTAGTTTTTAAGAAAAATATAATAAAATTGGCTATTACCTATGTATACTCGAATTATGGCAATTTAAATTATAAGTATATTAAAATAAGACATATTTCTCTCTAATCTGTTCCAATAAGCAGTTATAATCGTGATATTGTTGTTTAATTAATTTTATTGTGATTAATTTTAATAAAAATGTGATTACTATTTATGAAAACTGTGTTTTTATTTTATAAATCTACTAGCTTTTGCCAGTGACTTCGTCCGCGTGGAATAATGACTTCGGGCAGAATTTGGGTTTTTTCCCCCTAGGAGGGGAATTTCCAAAAATTCTCTCTTAGTGGTAGCCTACTCCCCCCAACAAACACACGTGCCTTTCAGCTCTCTACGACCAGTAGCTTCGGCTGTGCATTGTCAGTCAATCTTAAATTATAAAAAAATATATAGATAGAAGATTAAGTTCTAACGAACTCAGACTTCGTGTAACACAGAGAGTGGATACGAAATAAATAAAACACACTTTTAAGTACAAATAACATTTACTACATATAAATAACTACAATATATTTGACTAGATTAGATATGTTAAACATTAGTAGATTATTTGACTTACTAATTATTAAAATGTAAACATCTTCTAATTGATAGATGCAATTTGAAATACTAAGCCACGCTAAAAATGCCCAACTATCTCTTACACTCCTATTGAAAATGATATCTCCGTCCTGCTTTAAACCTACTTTATTATTAAATTAATTGACAAATACAACATTTTTTTATAATATTAATATTTTTTTTAATAGAAGCTGTATGTTCTGCTGTGCGCACTGTCTAATTAGAAATGTTTAAGTATTCACTAAATTTAGTTTAGCAGATTCAAAAACTACCTCCTACAACCTTTCAATCTTTATAATTGATTGTTAATCATTAACTGCCTTATTTGCGTTGCATTTTTAGTCTGGTTTAACAAAACCTGGTAAGCATTTGACACCTTGTCAGTCAAATCTGTCACTTTGACAGTATTCAAAATTGATTGTCAAACCTGGTTTAGTGCTAAACCAGACTAAAAATGCAACGCAAATAAGGCAGTAGAAGTCTCTGCAAACTTAGCAGAACCAAGTCTTAACCGGTTGTTCACCGGCCAAGACCTCATGTCAAATACCTATACCCATATACTTAGTTAGATCAGGCACTTCAATATCGTCTAGATCAGCGTTCATTGCCACGTAACCATCAGTTTTAATCGGCACGTAATCATCTGTGCCATCATTTAAATCTATTACTGGATCTTTGAGAAATTCAGTAGAAATATTAGCCTCGTTTAGTAGTTTAAGGGATTCTTCCAAAGCTGTTCTATGTTCAGGGGTATGGCAAGTTGTTGATGGCGTTTTCTCGATGGTAGACTTTCTGTGGTGTAAGGAGTTTGTAGCTGAACTTAAGTAGGGGGGTGGTTGGGGTCGGTTGTAGTTGCCAGCTAAGTTGGTGGTTGATTTTGGGCTGTATGGACGAGCTAAGCTGTTGTTTGGGCTGTAAAAGAAAATATAATTAAGTATACAATAAGGTCTATTTATTTGACAAGAAATTATCAAAACGCAATGAATGTCGGCCTAGTGATCGGAAGGTCTGTCACTAAAGTCGTAGTATCAGTTACTAAAATCTTAGTTTCAGTTATAGTTTTTGTGTCAGTCACTGAAATCGTAATATCAGTCATTGAAATCATAGCATCTGTCACTGGTAGCATCAGTTATAGGTGTCGTAGCGTCAGTCATTCAAGTCGTAGCGTCAGTCACTGGAATCGTAGCATCAGTTATAAGTGTCGTAGCATCATCCACTTAAGTCGTAGCATCACTCACTAATGTCGTAGCATCAGTCACTAAAGTCGTAGCATCAGTCACTGTAAATAGTTGTTTTCTTCTTCTATTAACTACATACCTGATTCCAATACTCTTATTGCTAGTGTTATCAGGAACGTGTGTTTGTTCGGTATTGCCAGTGTTAGTGTTGTATCTACACAACTCCACTTTACTCGATTTGTGGGCTCTGAAAAGAAATTAAAATAGAAAAGTACATAATTTCTTTGATTTATGCAAAAACATTGAAATAAAAGTATGATATCCATAACTGTGGTGGCTTGTGTGTCTGTTTGTTATATAGATTATAAAACATTTTTATTAAAATAGCTGTAAGCCCAAATAAAATCCCAAATAAAATAAATAAACTAAATATTAAAAAAACGCTGTAGTGGGTTAGTGTATGAAAAAGTAGAATTGCGGAGCATATCAGAACATAATAAATAACCACATCCCTTAAAACATGCTTTGTTAATACTTGTACACTGAGTTATTTTGAACTTCAAACAAAGCTAATAAAATTTAATTTAGCTGAGCACAACAAACTCAAACCTTCTTCTGTTCCTATAATCGATACAAATATGAAATATATTTTCTAAGAAATTATCTGATTCTGGATCTCGTCTGAAATAAACACAAATAAAACAAAAATAAAATAAAAATTAATTAATAATTTAATGTCGCTCACTATATGGCGCTGTTTATTAATCTGTTTTTTGTTTTACAATTTACTACTTTATAGGTCCCTCAACGGATGCTAATAGCAAAGGTCTGTCTGTCCGTCTGACCCGTCACAATAAAAAATATGATCAAAAGTTCAAATGTCGCTCATGAGATGGCGTTGTATTTAAAAGATCTATTTGAATCGAAATCAGTAGCCACTAAAGTTTTACTTATGATTCTAGCAATAGTAGGACCATTGCTAGAATCGAACTTATGCCTAAACTAGCCTTTGCCCGCGACTTCGTCCGCGTGGAATATCAACTTCCGGGGTATTCCCCCTATTTCTCCCCTTCGTGGGGGTGGGGGGGGGGAATTTCCAAAAATCCTCTCTTAGTGGTAGCTTACTCCCCCCAACAAACACACGTGCCAAATTTCATCTCTCAGCAGTTTCGGCTGTGCGTTGTCTGTCAGTCAGTCAGTCAGTACATCACTCGGTAACAAAAGAATTTTGTATAAGTACCTATATAGAAAGATTATAAAATACTTACATAGCAGCATAATGGAAGCACACGACAGCAGTTAAAGCTGCTATCGACAGCACTGTTAGCAGTAACGGAACTGCTATTACAGCAGTTAGCTGCTTCCCATAGCTCCTGGTTGGTAGCAGATGTCGGCTTGGAGCAGTCCAAACGTCTCGAGAGTCTAACGTGTTGTGAGGCGTCGTTTTGCTATTGTTTGGTATCTCGGATAGATATTCTAAGTGTATTGTGGAACGGTCTTTGTAGATTGTGTTGTACTGGAAGGTAAAGTTAGTTTGTTTGATGAAAAAAATTACTCGTAGGATGTTTATAATTAAGTAGTATTGCTGGCCATACGCTGCGAGCGGAACAGGATTATTTTTACACGTTACGGCTCGCATTTTTTTTTGCAATTTTAGCACACAAACACAACCCTTTGGCTTGCAGTGGAAGACCTGGCAACTGGCTGGACAAAGGCTTTCGTTGTATCTAATAAATTACTTAATACTGTTATCAGGACCCATATGGCAAAGTGATTACCATGATATCAAACAAAAGTTTGCGGGATCGATTCCCGAGCGAAGCACTAATGTTTATCTTGATCGTGTCTATTTACAACCACTCGAATGAATGTGTAATCAATAGCTGGCATGACATATCATCGTCCAAAATAAACTCAAATTAATCAACACTTACCAATTCAAAACTACACCAATCGAGAGTCAAACCGGCGTCCCTGAACAGTCTTTCGACTGTAGTCCTCTTATACTCCCGCGGACAACTCGGCAGGCGCGAAAGAGGGCGCACTTCCTCGCGAAGACGCTTTAGTTCTGAAGAGAAAGGCAATGAACTGCCTAGACGGACTACGAGCCTGAAATATTGAAATTTTTGATGTTTTCTGATATACTACAGTAAATAAATATGTAGTTTATGATAAGTTTAATTTGTAAGAAGTAATAGGGATCCAGACCAATCGATCGGTCTTAAATCGAAAAGTCGATCGATGGTAGCGATTGTCAACTAGATTGTCCCGTGGTCCAACCTGTTGAACAAAGCTGATGGACCACGGGTCAGCCGCAAGATTGTATCTAATAGCCTGTAGAATTTCTCTGTATCCAATAAGATTTTTCAAAAAGTATTAATATAAGCATTTGTCCACTGCTGGATATAGGCCTCTCCCAATTCGCGCCAATGTGCCCTGTCGGCGGCACGTCGCATCCACTGTCTCCTATTCTTCATATATTTTGGTTAAATTAAAACGAACATAATGCATTATTTCAAAGTGATCTTACCCCTCCCCATCTTCAGGTTTCAAAGGTAATCTCGCTCCCATGTCGATGGCAGACGCCAAGAATGTAGCGTACAAATCCTGATTGCTTTCAGTCCATAGTTTCGTTCGCAATATATCTTTTAGGCGGGTCATTCTGGAAGGTATAAGAGTTATTTTGGTATCGCGAATAAGACACCAGTATTAGGATTTTTATATTAATTTAGTATGAGCATTAACACAGTTAAGGTTAAGATACTCTAAAATTGTAGGCATTCAACATTTTCACTTCAACTAAGATTTGTACCCAGGGCAGCTGTTGAAAATCATAAATTGGCTTTAAGGCAGCCACTAGGAACATCTATGGAACCGACAAACGGTAGTCTTCATATTTTACAATAAAGCCTTTGTTTCATTTTGTAATAGGTGAGTTCCAATATTCCGATTTTCTACTATCCCAAATCGATTATTATACCAAAACTAGACATATAACATAACATAATCATTCACTACATCATCTCATTATAGTAACTGACCCCTAACTAAGTTCAAAACTTGTATCTAGGGTATCAAAAACTACGCACACACTGACTGAAGACCGATTAATATCAAACAATACCTGTGCTCATCAAGCAAATCTTCCACATTAAGGTTGTCAATCTTTAGTTCAACCTCATGCTTGGCCAATCTATCTTTAGGTTTTATGTTTAACGTCAGAAGAACTCTTCTTGTCTCGTAATCCTGTCTGTTTAGGCCTATTACTTCGATCTGAAATGTCAATGAAAAAGATTTTTAAAGAGCCTAGACCTCTCTCTCGCTGTAGGATGGAAGTCCTAAGCTGACTCCCTGATCTGTGTCTTTCTGACACTGAAGATTTTAATACACTTAGGACTTAGGAGGAGTATCACAAGTCTGAGCACTATATCTAACGTAGATTGCAACAGGCACCCTAGAATCTAATTCAGGACTTCAGACTTGCAGACAGCAAACGCCACTGTTGTATCGCCATCACCAAGTTATTTTTTTAACAGCGCCATCTATTGGTAGACACTTGAACTAACTGAATAAGATTTGTAAAGTACTAGCTGTGCCGTGACCAAGGGAAATAGGGATTCATTGCTTTGGATATAATAGAGATTAGATCAAAGATCGTTTCGTATTGTGAATTTAGAAGGAGTTACTGGGCCGAAACCTAACTTTCTGCCAGAGAAACGGTGTCTCCGTTTCTGTTCAATGCATTGTATTCAAGAGTTGCAGGAGTCCATAGACTTACCATCAGACTGTCCGTAAATACTCATAAAGCGCTATTTGTGCATGTTCCGTCAAAATAAAACGTTACCGTAATAGGCTTCTTGCTTCCTCTTGGAGGTGTTCCAAATATGAATCCTGAATGATGTCTCCCGCTGTATATGTATCGAAGCCATGGAGGCAACTCTGGTTTGCCGAGGAGAGATGCGTGGAACCTGTACTGTTGGTCGAATTCTGAAAAGGAATTATTAGGTAAATATATGTTACGTACTTTAAGGTTCTATCACGAAAAATCTACTGAATCGATTAGTAATTATATCGGGTGTGCAAGATCGTGGTAAGATCCTATCCCACTAAATGGCAAACGCCTCTGTCTCTCACTGATGATATTATTAAGTAGTACGGTGAGAAGATCATGGTCAAACACTTGCCTATCCGCCATCGCCATAAAATGAAGAAAAAAAGAAGAAGAAAAGGGTGCATACCACGCTTGCCTAATTTCAAACATGAAAAAGTTACTAAGACAAACAATACAGAAGACAAAACACATATTACGGAGGTATCCCAATAGTTATACAGTATCTTATAACAGCGCCATCTATTACTAGACACTAGTACTAAAATATTACCTTGATAAGTCCAATTAAACAAGTTCGGGCTGATTGGAATCGCAAACATTTCCGTTTCCACGGCATTATGGACGTGAGCCGTAGCCGCTGACGTCAGGAATAATAAAAATAACAACACCGCCATTGTTATTGCCACAGACTGTAAAATGGTGATAAAATTAATTATAGAAATAATAATAACAAAGGATGTGGTAAATGTTTTACATGAATTATACAAAATATTGCATCGCTATGCTAAGGCTGCTCGCCCACGTCCAATAAAATCGGTGATCGACTTTTTGGACCGATACGATCGATTTATGGATTAGGCGGCCTTTTTGTACTGAGTTTCAATCAGATTTTTTGTAGAAAGTTTTCTATTTTTCTCCTAAAATGTCGATACAAAAAGTCGGACGTAGGCCAGCAGCCTATGGACTTAAACTAGATTAGGTTTTTTATTAATTTAAGTTAATTTTAACCTACTATCTTATATTAATATATGACTAACGGTAATAGCAGTAAAGCCTTTATTTATTATTACTTATACCTAGGTACGGCTGAAGAGTTTGCTGAAGAGCTACCTACCTACCTACAGCCAATTCAAATTGAAGAATTATTTATCGAGCCTCGATAAATAAAAGCTTAAATTAGTCCTTGATAATCGAGGACTAATTTAAGCTATAATTTGTTATCATTCAACATTCTAATATAACGAGAAGGACAAATGCAGTACTTAGTAATAAACGCGAGTGGAACTGCGCGGCCCAGCTAGTGTAAATAGTGTAGTGTACGTAAATTGTGAATACCTACCAAAGAGAATATACCTAGTCACAAACTTACTATTACCACTATCTAACTACCACATGCATACAAAATAATATAAATATTTTAACTAAGTACTTAAGTAAACAAAATACCTATTTACCTACTCTCGATTAACTTTTAAAATTAACTACCAAAACAAAGATTAACTAAACAGTTAATTAGAACGAAACGCGTTTGGTCGTTCTATTTTTAAAATAAGGAAAATATTTTGTGTAAACATTTACTTACTCAATTAGTTTAAAGATTGATTGGATTTCTTACCTTTTAATTATTCCATTCGAAATGTATTGAATATCGACCTAATTCACCGAAATAGTTAAACCAATATTTGTGTATAAAAAGTAGATACACTTTCGTGAAAACATGGAATCGATTTCTATTTCCATTCGTTCTTGAATCGGCGCGCGCCTTGTCGCGGAAGATACCTAAATCGCATGTGCGGGAGGAAAAGAAGGAATGAAACGCCCTGAAAATCTACAGGGACGTATTCTGTGTGCATAGATTTCTAAGATAAGCATGCATAATAATTAAAACTTAATACATTACACAAGTAAATTAGGTACCTATTTACTTAAGTAATTTTAGTAGCTTTAGAATCGATTTTATTTTGCTGATATTATTTACTTTCTGAGTCACCTACATTTATGTTTAAGTCCTTTATGCTATTTCAATAACAATAACATGGAAAAAAAGAAAAACTACTTAGACTTTATAATAATATTCGGTCAGTTTCGTCAAGGTTGTTAGTTAACACACGTAAATAATATTTTAAACCTTCACTGCCACTGCTGACGTATTTATATTATTTACCTCTCATTTTTATTCTGTCTTCCTATTTCATTATTGTATTATTGACGACAGTCAGACAAAAATAAGCAAATACGGCCCTGAAAATGGGGCGTGACGTAAATCTGGTATCGACGTCATTGGTAATTAACCGAACAAATGAAAATGATTTTCGTTGGAAAATTTTACGTTCCGTTTTACGAATTTTACGAGTAGATTTTAGTGCAGAGCCTTATTTTATACTAAATTCAAAGCATAGTTGATGAACCAAACTTAAAATTTAAGTAAAAATTTTATGAAGTCAGACTGTTTATTATTTTCTAATATTTTTTATAACAAAATTAGAAAAACAGCAATATAATTTTGACATTACTTCTCAATTTGTCAGGTTAACTTTGTTTACGTACGAATGAAACGGATGTGGGCGTAAAAATGTCATTCATACCTTTTGAAATGTCAAAAAGGGCTGTGGCGAATCGGGAGGTTTCAAGTTTTGCGATTTTTATCATGTTAAACATAAATTTATCAATAATGTAATCGCAAACAAATATATACAGGGCACAACAATTGCCCTAAATAAAAATAGTTGTTCCATCTAACAGTTATTTAGTGTAAAAACGTTGCGATTTATCGCAATTTGTTTTCATCCTTTAGCTTGGCAGGATCATGTTGAAATTCAAAAAGATGGGATCAGATAAAGTGCCGTTGTTGCTCATTACAGCCAACGTTGGATCTATATTTGAGGATGTAAGTATTCAAACATAATTTTATAAATTCATTGGTACTTTGGTCACTGGCCGGAAATTAATGAGTAGGCAGTTAGGCAGGTTAATTTGATTAAAATTAATGAGCGTTCGATGATGACAAAGTTAGCATTCCAATTTTGAATTCATTTGTTTTTCGAGCGTAATAAATATTTAATTCATGGTCTGTACTTTTAAATTTTTTATTGTCTATGAGCTGTAACTGTACTTAGGTTTGGAACACACAAAAAAATTTAAACTTATGATCCTAGCTTATAGGGGCTAAAATGTAGCCTATTTACTCAAGGTACATTAAATCTCTAGTAAGATTATATCCATGAATACAGACATAGTAAATAAAAACAGTTTTTAAAATAAAAATATATAGTTTTCATATTCTTTATTTGAATTATAATAAAATGAGATCATAGTTAGATATTTTAATTAAAATGACTCATTAAAAATGATTTTAAAGTCAATCATAACAATGGTATTTCAACAATATAATATAAATAATACAGTATTTTTAAATACCTAGTCAATTAAAAATAAAGCATTTAATTATCAATAAAAAAACTCTATCATGAGTATCAATTATGAAAATCAGATGAATTAAAAATAAATACTTGTACCTACATATTTCTTGTAAATACAAAAATAATCATAGTGTGGATCTAAGCTTACTGGCATCTAATAAGCAAGTGCAGTGATAATGTCTTTTCCTTGTAACTGTACTAATACCATCACACCATCAGTCAAAGATGCCTTTTGGTCTGCCATGAGACCTATCCATATTTCATAGACATTTTTTTAATTGAATTAATTTCATATTTTTGTTTCATTATATTTTCATTATGTTTAACTTGTTAAGTTGTCTCTGAACCGTTGTTTGTAAATGCTATGAACATCTGTTATTGACTTTATACATCAGAATTTTGATTTTGTTGTATGTTTATGTAAAAAAATTTAATGTATGAAGCTGTTGATGTTTTTTCTGAATAAATAAATAAAGACACATACTTTATTTCATTTTACTACTTTCATAATTGAGAGAGGCATAACATAAGCATTCACTACATCATAACACAAGATTAGAATCATATTTATTGCACTTTATTAATGTTATTTTCAGCCATCTGTAATGCTACCAATATGGACATCGGAATTCCTCCAAGCGATAGCCCGTATGGACCCAAAATTCATCGCCCTACACCTTCAAGAAGTTGGCGGGAAAGCGTATGAGAAATCAATGCAGTACGTACAAGACTTCGTACAGAGACTATGTGACTGCCCCGAGTTGAGGCTCTATGACAAGATCGGGATATTCCTGGACGAAGATTTTAGTTCACCTGAAAAGTTTACCGTAAGTTCTTTTTGTTATAGGCGAAAAACCATGTTGAATTATGTTATATGAGGGAGTGTGTGATGTCCTAGATGGCAGAGTGGTCACCATGCCGGACTGCCATCTGTAAGGTTGCAGGTTCGATTCCCATGGGGGGTGAATATTTGTGTGAATTACAAATGTTTATCTCGGTCTGGATGTGTGTGTGAATGAGTGTGTGCGTAGTTTCTGATACCCTAGATACAAGTTTCGAACTTAGTTAGGGGTCAGTTAATATAATGAGATGATGTAGTAAATGATTATTATTTTGGTTCACTCAAAAAGTTTACCGTAAGTTGTTTTTGTTATAGGGAAAAACCATGTGTTGAATCATGTAAATACGTATTTAATTATTTTGCTACATGCAATTATATATTTATAGGAATTTACTGCAATTTATAAATGTTCAAAACCCAAGATATTATAAATATTTCCTGAGTAAAAAGTTGTAGTTGCATATTAATAGCGCACTGCGGTTTACCCGCTTAAGTGCTAATTATAACTAAAAAAATTTCCAATGTCTGGATAAATCAGTTCAAATATGACTTTCTACCCCATTTGTGGGTTATTAGGGGATGATAAAATACTTAAAAATGAGTCAGTATTTCTTGAGTAAATGACAAACATGTACCGATGTATAACTACAGATCTAATTCTCTATCTTTTTAAAACTACTTTAAAATTATTTTTAATCATGTCAAATAAAACATTCAATATTTTAAATTAGTAACATTATTTTACCCATAAATAACAAATAAACCCAATTTCAGGCCTTAGGTAACATGTATTTTGCACATTCATCGTTGACGGATCTCAAAATGTGGGACTTTGAGCTGAAGACGTACGTAGATGTGATTGGAAAGGAAGTTCACAGCGGCAACATTGAAAAGGTCACTACCAAGGAGAAGGCCAAGTTTCCACAGCATTTCTTTCCAGAGGTGAATATTTCTTTCTTAATGTATCTACATATATTTTTCAAACTAAGAGAGATTAGTGTTTGTTCCTGAGATCTCATAATGAAACTCTTTTCTAATCTGTAGCTGTTGAGTATTTTAGAAGTTTTCTTTAATTTATCAATTGCCTTAGATCTATGCTATATTAGTAGGTATGTGCAATATGGCCCATTTTTCAGAAAAGACTTAACACAGATTTCTATTTGTAAAAATGACATGACATGACCTTGTTTTCCAAATATGGTTCTGGTTTGAGATCATCAACATTTATTACTCAAGATCTTAAACCACAACACATACTATGTGTTCTGGCAAATCTGCTCTAGGGAGGGTAGGCTAAAGTAAACCCAACTACTACTAAAATCATATATTATCTCTGATTGAAATAACCATATTGTTCCAGTGCAAATGGTCACGCAAAGGCTTCCTGCGCACGCGCTGGTGTATCCGCGGCACGGCGGTGGAGTTCGTCAACATCCACCTGTTCCACGACGCCTCCAACATCGTCGCCATGGAGCCCTACCCATCAGTTGGTATTGTTTGATAACCTGTAATATCCTTTATGATATCCTGCATAAGAGCGTTTTTTCTCTGACCGGTCCGGAATCTTTTTACCCGATTTAATTGATAGGAAAATATCATGTATAAAGTCCTATATAGAGGAGGTTTTTCCCTGGCTGACGCCTCGAACATCGTCGCGATGGAGCCCTACCCATCAGTTGGTATTGTTTGATAACCTGATTTACACGTATTTTATTAATATCCTGTCGTATTTATAATCCTTTAAGTCCTATGTACGGGGTGTCCCGAAATTGAACATCCAAACGCAAGGACGTCGAATTTTGGAACTTCCTGTATAGGGGTGTACCTGGTGACCCTTTCAATTTGCGGTACTAATAATTTCAATGCCTAGTTTCCTAGGCCTAGTTAGCCTTAGTAATACGGCCGGTCGTTAATAACCCGCCCGTCCAGGTGTACTGCCGCAGCCGGCGGCGCGCGCTGCGCCACACGCTGCGCCACCTGGCGGCGGACGCGCACGCCGCGCCCTACTTCATCTTCGGGGACTTCAACTTCCGCACCGACACCGGCGGCGTCGTCAAGGTAATATCGCAATTGTATATCGCTCCCAATCTCATTCTCCCTGATGGAAACCTACCACATAATGCTAAAACTAGTCGAGAGATTCGACTGAAATTTGTACGCACGCATAAAGCTGGGGTTCCGCGGCCTGTCGAATCACGAAGCCGCGCCTGTGCCTTGGTTCATATCCTAACTAAGGTGACCAAACATTCCCCCCTAGCATGACTGTGCGTGATAAAATATATAGACACCACGAAATAATATCGATTTCTAATAATGAATTATGGCTTGGTACGATATGAAAAAATAAATATGGCGGGTATTTTTATCAAATTTTGACAGTTGGATGTCAATAAATCGCTGTATCTATCGCGTTTTCGAAGTCATGCTAGCCTAGTTGGCCCGGTAAAGCAACAAATATTTTCAGGCAATAAAGTAAAAAGCAGCCATTGTTCCCTCATACATTTACCTACATGGTACTCGCATAAAAAACACATTTGCTTCTTGGTAAATGTAGGGGTCAAATGACAGATACATTGGCTACCCGAAAACATTTGTCGCTTCGGTGTGGTTTAGTGTGAAAAACACAAAAATCCAACACTTCTTCAATAGATAGGCTGTGATATATTATCAACTGATATATTATACAGATCTACTATTTATTCCAGAAAATAACCGAAGAGCTCTCCTCATGCCGGCTCCAGAACAGCACTAACGTTGAATCTAGCAAGCTTCAGTACAAGTCTAAAGACGACCGATTGGTGCTCAGTGTGGGCAAGAAGGAGTTCGCGCATGTAGACCATCAGAAGATATTTCGGGAGCCGTGGGTAGGTTAAATAGTTTGTTTTATATTTTTAACACATGCTCATAAAGAGGCTTTTATTTGTGCAAAAACAGTTGAATAATGACACGTTTTATTCACAAGTGAGTTATTGAATAAGATGGTCATTGCCAGCTTTAAAAATAAAATCAGTCAGTCAGTCACATTATAGCAACTGACCTCTAAACGCTAACTACGTTTATTACCTGTATCTAGAGTAACAGAAACTACACTCATCAGATGTAAATCTTGATCTGGTTGTGTGTGAATGAGTGTGTGTGTAGTTTCTGATACCCTAGATACCAGCTTCGAGCTTAGTTAGCGGTCAGTTACTATAATAAGATGATGGAGTACATTAGTAAATATTTGCCAAACAAAATCAAACTTTATCTACAAGCCAATAAGGTCCATAATATATCTACAGCTCCAGCGCTTCGACCGCGAGCTAGAAGCCCTGCGCCCTCACCTGTACGAGTTCCCCGTCAAGTTCCCCCCCACATATCCCTTCGAGGAAGACGTACAACTACCCACGCATTACATGAAGA
Organism: Timandra comae; assembly: GCA_958496195.1. Classification (NCBI taxonomy): domain Eukaryota; kingdom Metazoa; phylum Arthropoda; class Insecta; order Lepidoptera; family Geometridae; genus Timandra; species Timandra comae. The sequence goes on from OY292376.1 coordinate 7,172,836, forward strand.
CCAGGTAACAAATTACAATATCATTTTTGTTAGATTTTCGTTGAATTTTTCGACCAATTTTAGTCATATAGTGGTCTTTATTAGGAGAAGTGAGCTGAGCTTTGCAGTTAATACGGGTTATGGATATGTTTATTCAAATTACCAAACATGGCTCGGTGATCTAATCACCAACACGTAGGCATGTGTGATGTGATGACTAACGCTCATTTCTTCTTCACTGTATTAATACCATCAGTGAGAGAGAGCCCTTTGCCGAGAAACGAGAAGCGGTATTTTGCAGGCCTATTTTATTTGGTATCACCAGTTTTAGTCGAATCTCTCAACAAATTTTAGCCATATATAGAACCTTTCATCAGAAGTAAAATGCAAGACACGATAGAGTCCGCACTCAATCAAATCTGATTACTAGTTTCTGAGATTAACACATTAAAAACTTACCTCTTTATAATATCAGTTTCAAATAAATTGTCCATATAATGTTATCTTAATTATGTTGTGTGTAGATGTCCCGCGTGGTGCGACCGCATCCTGCTGTCGCAGTCGGCGCGGCTGCTGGTCCAACAACAGGACGCCCGCCAGGGGGAGAACAGGCACTTGCATAACTCCAGGTACACTAGTTTCTTAAAATTATACAAGTTATTTTTGGAGTTTATCATTCCTTAAAGCTTTGAGCGTTTCCTACGACATATAGCGGCCATAATATCAAGAGCACGATACTCTGGCACAAGTATATGATTACTTAAAAGAGTATTCTAACAACTTGTATTTTATGTAATGTGTTTTGGTTACTACATATTACGAACGCAAAAACATGACCGTTTTAAAGATGCTATTTACCACACCGTCTCTGTCATCTTTTATTCAAGCAAACACAATCATTAAAAACGTTCACGAACCGATACGGCCGTCATCCAGGTGCATTTTGACGTTGCGGTGTCAATTACCGCTCTCTAGGAAAACGTTGTGTTACGACCGTTTTATGAATGCACCGTTTTCCTAGCAAATGAAAGCTTAACGATTTCATATTTAGCCTGCAGTATAAATATTTCTTATATATAAAATTCTCGTGTCACAGTTTTCGTTGCCATACTCCTCCGAAACGGCTTGACCGATTCTCATGAAATTTTGTGAGCATATTCAGTAGGTCTGAGACTCGGCCAACATCTATTTTTCATCCCGAAATTCCCACGGGAACGGGAACTACGCGTGTGAAACCGCGGGGCACAGCTAGTATAAATATAAATTCGAGTTTAAATTACGCACCAATGAACGTCATTCCTTCACTCTTTGGGAATTCTAATTCACCCGCACATATTGTCGACAGGAAGTCAGTAACGGACTCGACTGACAGCAGCGGCCGCGTGTCATCAGCTGACAGCAGCCCGGCAAGGTCTGGGTCGCCCGCACGCCACAACAACCAGGTAATGGATCAGTCAGGGCCTATTTCACCATCTTCTCAAAGTAACGTTCCGAGTAGATACTCACATGTTTTGTCTTTGTCACTTGATATAAAGTAAGAAAGGGCCATAACGACCTTCAACTAAAGTTAGTTTTGTCTCAAAACTAACTTAGTTGAAAGTCGTGAAATAGGCCCTCAGTGTAACATATTAGCTGTGTGCCGCGGTTTTAACCCCTCTTATGTTGAACGAAAATGCGCGGCAAGCTAAATGACGTCATTCCAATATGGTGAATTGCTAAAGATGGCGGACTGGTTATTTTTTAAGTAGTCTTAAAAGCTAGTTTTACAAACTGTTTCTTTTTATTTAATTTGAAGATGATATTAGTATATGACATACATGTTTTTTATCGAAAATCATGGAAGGGTAAGTAGAAAGAAGATAAGTAGCCTCCTGGCTAAGCATAAACTATGTAATGTAGCCAAAAAAAAAAAACGTCAAAGTCATGTCGTATAAGGAAGTGAAACAGTTGGCTTTGAACAGAAGTAGGTAGAGGTCTTTGAAACAAATTTTCACAGGAACACTGTTCTCAATTGGATAGATATCTATATTATCTTATTTTTTGTTCCAGTCAAGTCCCTTAAAGACTTTGGAGAAGAAGTCAAGCGTGGCGGACTTGGACGCGTTATCTGTGCCCGGGATTAACATCAGCCGGAAGAGTATCGCCGACCCTACTAGTGTGCAACATGCTATTAATGCCAGGTGAAGACATTATATTTGTTTATTATACTAGCTATAACAGCACTGTAACTTATCAGGAAGGAAATTGGGTGAAAAAGTAGTAGCTTTTCTCAATAAATGTTTAAAATACAATCTCAGGAACTATTGTCTTGCATTGAGATAGTGGATTATGAAAATTTGGATGTAAACGTTATTGCGAAAGTTCTTTTTATTGTCAAGTTGTTGTCCTTCAGTAGATGGCTCTTTTTTATATACCTCCAAACCATACACCCAAAAACTATCACAATTTTCACCTACAGCTGTCGAGCCGTAAACGACCTCACAACACTAAACCACCATTTCACCTACAGCTGTCGAGCTGTAAACGACCTCACAACACTAAACCACCATTTCACCTACAGCTGTCGAGTCCAAAACGACCTCACAACACTAAACCACCATTTCACCTACAGCTGTCGAGTCCAAAACGACCTTACAACACTAAACCACCATTTCACCTACAGCTGTCGAGTCCAAAACGACCTTACAACACTAAACCACCATTTCACCTACAGCTGTCGAGTCCAAAACGACCTTACAACACTAAACCACCATTTCACCTACAGCTGCCGAGTCCAAAACGACCTTACAACACTAAACCACCATTTCACCTACAGCTGTCGAGTCCAAAACGACCTCACAACACTAAACCACCATTTCACCTACAGCTGTCGAGTCCAAAACGACCTTACAACACTAAACCACCATTTCACCTACAGCTGTCGAGTCCAAAACGACCTTACAACACTAAACCACCATTTCACCTACAGCTGTCGAGTCCAAAACGACCTTACAACACTAAACCACCATTTCACCTACAGCTGTCGAGTCCAAAACGACCTCACAACACTAAACCACCATTTCACCTACAGCTGCCGAGTCCAAAACGACCTTACAACACTAAACCACCATTTCACCTACAGCTGCCGAGCCGAAAACGACCTTACAACACTAAACCACCATTTCACCTACAGCTGCCGAGTCCAAAACGACCTTACAACACTAAACCACCATTTCACCTACAGCTGTCGAGTCCAAAACGACCTTACAACACTAAACCACCATTTCACCTACAGCTGCCGAGTCCAAAACGACCTTACAACACTAAACCACCATTTCACCTACAGCTGTCGAGTCCAAAACGACCTCACAACACTAAACCACCATTTCACCTACAGCTGTCGAGTCCAAAACGACCTTACAACACTAAACCACCATTTCACCTACAGCTGTCGAGTCCAAAACGACCTTACAACACTAAACCACCATTTCACCTACAGCTGTCGAGTCCAAAACGACCTTACAACACTAAACCACCATTTCACCTACAGCTGTCGAGTCCAAAACGACCTCACAACACTAAACCACCATTTCACCTACAGCTGCCGAGTCCAAAACGACCTTACAACACTAAACCACCATTTCACCTACAGCTGCCGAGCCGAAAACGACCTTACAACACTAAACCACCATTTCACCTACAGCTGCCGAGTCCAAAACGACCTTACAACACTAAACCACCATTTCACCTACAGCTGCCGAGTCCAAAACGACCTTACAACACTAAACCACCATTTCACCTACAGCTGTCGAGTCCAAAACGACCTTACAACACTAAACCACCATTTCACCTACAGCTGTCGAGTCCAAAACGACCTCACAACACTAAACCACCATTTCACCTACAGCTGCCGAGTCCAAAACGACCTTACAACACTAAACCACCATTTCACCTACAGCTGCCGAGTCCAAAACGACCTTACAACACTAAACCACCATTTCACCTACAGCTGTCGAGTCCAAAACGACCTTACAACACTAAACCACCATTTCACCTACAGCTGTCGAGTCCAAAACGACCTCACAACACTAAACCACCATTTCACCTACAGCTGCCGAGTCCAAAACGACCTTACAACACTAAACCACCATTTCACCTACAGCTGCCGAGTCCAAAACGACCTTACAACACTAAACCACCATTTCACCTACAGCTGCCGAGCCGAAAACGATGTGCACGCGGGCGGGCAGCGGCGCAAGCTCGTCCGCAACCAGAGCGAGGGCTCGCACGGCGAGCTGTCGGGCGAGCTGCGGCGCCTCGTCGACGGGCCCGGCCGCCGCCGGGTGGAGTACGGCGTGATGGGGGATGCCGCGTGTATGGGGGACCACAAGGTAAGGCATATATCTCACTGTGCCTCGCGATTTCACCCGCGTAGTTCCCGATCCCGTGAGAATTTCAGGATAAAACATAGCCTATGTTCTTTCCCGGACCATAAGCCACCCCTGTACCAAATTTCAAGTCAATCGATTCAGTACCTAGTTTGGCCGTGAAAAGGTAACAGACGGACAGACAGAGTTACTTTCGCATTTATAAGGTAAGGTATTTTAATTTACTCTTAGCTCCTGTCATTGCTCCTCGCGCTGCCGGAAATATTTCACTAAATACTTCCGTGGCAGTATCCACGCGAGTGAGTGTTTACTTACACCGTTCGCTCTGCCTTCCTTGGATTCCCGCACTCAAACCGACACTCCCGGGAGCGTCTAGCAGCGGCAGCGGCATGACGAGTGGCCGCGCGAGTCACCTATTTACATTCGGTCATTGCCCGCTTCCCTGCCCTGTATGTGAGTGTAAACGGGGGATATGGTTGTAGGAGTAGGGAAAAATTCATGTTATGATAAGACAGCTGGCGAGGTATGACGGGACGGGACGACGACGCGATATCGAGAAGTTGTAACGTGCCAGATAGTACAGTACACTCCACGCAGAACTTTTGCGCTCGGCGTGATGTGAACAAAGTCAATACTAGTGTCGCGTCGCCGCCAAGCCACGCCTCGCCGGCTGTATGACGAGGCTTTAACTGCCTTTTAGCACTTGTATAACTCTAAAGAAGTGTTTAAGAAAAGTATCAACCTGCCACATATGGCATGGTTTTCAGTTTATATTACCATCCAAAATTTTGAATTGAAATCTCGTCTCATTAATTTGAATTCTTGTTCTAAACCCAATATTTAAGAACCACCAACCGACTATCATTATGAACTACTAACTAATACCAAACTCTTTATTTCCAGCCGATCTACCTACGCGTGATGCTGCAGTGTGACCGAGGTACAGTCCGCGCTCGTTCCCTCACCCCTCCACCAGACAGACCGACAGACACGCCCATACACACCTACTATAGCGCCCGCGACTTGCGACACACTCACACTCTCGACAGACCGCGCGCGCGCTCACTCAATGATACTACACTGCGCATCCCACACGTAGAAGTTACAACTGCTGACTCCACTTACGATGGAATCTTCCTCAATGACATTGACAGTACGCTCCTCAACGCTAGGCACTGTACAGACCCCTATACCCCCGAAAGTATTGACTCCCACAGTCCAAACGTCGAAGCTTCGTCCGGCTCCGAAGATTTGGGCGAAGTTAACGATATTTTGAGCGCTAAAATCGATTTGAAATCGAGTAAATTGAATCGCGATAGGAGCGTATCGCCGACGCAGTTGAAGAGTCGATTGGATAGGTTATTGATCGATAAGGATAATGATAAATCGATACCTGAGTTGCAAAGGTTGAATAGTAGGGAGTCGTGTAAATCGGATGCTAGTAAGAAGAGTGGCTTGTGTTGTATTGCGCTGAAATGTTACTGGTTCTGTCGCCGAAAGGCGCGCAAAGTTAAATGTGATTGTAGTGGCCTTAATTGTTGTACTACTTAGTCCTTTCACGACCTTCAAGTAAAGTTAGTTTTGTCTATTTCTTACTTTATATCAAGTGACAAAAACAAAACTTGTGTGTACCTACTCGGAACGTTACTTGAAGATGGTGAAATAGGACCTTAAACTTGTGGTCTGGTTAAACTCTGAATTATATATTAAAAAAGAAGTTTAACTTGTTGAAGCGATATTTAATCTGCTCAGTGCCCAATTTTTCGACTTCCTTAGTAAAAAATATGAAATCGCACATTTGGTTAAATATACTAAATGTGCTTATTTCATAGGTTTTTTAATAATAAATTCGAAAAATCGTACACTGAGCGTAAACTATCGCTTCAATAAAGAAAACTTCTGTAAAATGACCTTTATATAAGACAATAAGAAATGCAATAATAAACCTTATTTCTAAGACAATAAAGTTTAGAGTTCGAACGGACCAGTAGTCGCTTTTAGTTCACCTGAAGTTTGAAGCTTTCAGAACTGAAGTAATTTACGATTAGATACTTAAACGTAATAGTATTTTATGTATAATGACTTTGGAGTTAAAGGTAAGGAGAGGTATTTCTATTAAAGTACCCTTAGAAGGAGAAATATTTCTACGAAATTATCACCAGAATTTTCTAAAATGGCGTTAAATAAGCATAAGTTGATTATTGTCAAAATTGAGGTTTCAAAAACTAATAACTTTCTTTCCATATTTAAATTTAGCACATTATTAACACATTATGGACTGTAGTTGTCTGATATAAATAAATAAAATTAAATGGATATGTCAAGTGACTTCAATGGTGTTTGTCACTAAGTTTCAAACTTTTTAAGATTAAAAACAACAAAATTCACTTTAAAAGATGAATTCTACACCATAGAGGAGTAAGATCTAGATCCTTTACTTTACTACGTTAGCGCCATCTTGTAATTAAAAGTATGAGTTACTTCTCCATATCTTTAAACTCCTAAAAACTTTAATGACTACAATATTCAAAAACAAATTTTAAACACAATTTAAATTTGACAGAAGTTGACATATAACAATTGACAGTGACAGCAATGTTTTTGACAAATAAAATTTTGTTTCTGAAAATTGTAGATGGCCAGTATTGCATTCGATGTTTTTCTCGAATATTTGAAACGTTTTGATTATAACCTTTTTAGGTTATATTTGACCAAAATAATGGTATAAGTATTACCATGTTTTAAAATGCATGGATGTTGTTTTTTTTAATAGTTTGCATGCATTTTAATTATAACATTGTCCAATAGAGTTATAGTGTAAATATTATATTCTTAGACCAATTATTAATGTGCTTAACTAGTCCATATTTCAATCAACTTACCTTCTTTTAGTATAGAAGTTGCCAGATTTAAAAATTCCAGTACGTAGTTTCATTTTTTATATTTAGATATAATAAATAATGGAAATACGTCATAATATTTTAGTTAATTTCAAATGCAATTATAATTATTTAAATGGCAACTTCTGTGTGTATGTTTGTGTTTTTTTCGTATTTTTATGTTGGTATTAGGTAAGTGAAAACTCGGGCAATAGTTTGAATTTCGTAATATTAAAATGTATCCTAAAGCGGTATACCAAAATATCTATAAATATCTTAATCTAGTCTTTATGAATCCCAAAATGTGGATAAACAAATTATAAAACCTAATAGTATCAATTTTATTAATAATAATCATTTTAAGCACTTATATTTTTAAGACTGGCAACATTTTTTGCTGTGCAAGATTTCTTTTGTTTGTTCATTCAATGCGCGGGAAAACAAAATAGATCAATCTTTGTTTCTACATTCAAAACTATAAAGTACATTTCACATCTTTGAATCTGTCAAAGTTTTGTAGTTACCATATAGAGAAATTAACCAAAATACTTAAATTATTTTTAAGTAATCTCTAACACACATAAAAAATTTACCTGTAAAATATGACTTGCTGAATTCTCTGTCCCATTCGTGGGTCATACGAGACTCAGAGTGACGTAAGCAAAAAAAAACAACATAATTTTCTTTTTAATGAAGAAATGTTGTAAATAAACAGCCTTCGTTAATGAGATTTCTATAAAAACCTAAAAATCAATAAAATTAAATGTACCAAAAGAAATCTTGTGACACAAACACTCATAATGTCGTACGTAAATGCTCATAAATAATTAATTTTAAATGAATTATATTCCTTTGTGGTGCTAAAGTTGTCTTTAGTTGTAATTAAACATTCCGCACTTTGTTTTATTTATTTTATTTCCTTTTTAATTTACCAATTTAGTCAAGTGGTGATCACGCCTATTCCTCAATGAGAGAGAGGCCTTATTATTTTTCTCTAATTTTTATTTTTTAAAGTATTGTTGAAATATTTATTTATCAAAATAACTTATTTACCAAAATATTTGTTAAATGACACTATTTGTGTAATTTATTATAATTGCTAATACATAAATTTTATGAAAAAAAAAAGGTTCCTAAAATAATTTCAATTATTAAAAAAGCTGTCCAAAAATATTAAAAATAAATTACTTGAAAATGACATTGACATATTGACATGTCTAAAACTTTGATGACATCTGCATTTATCCTTTTCTGTCTCATACGTCACTATAGTGTAAGACAGAGACAAAGCTAGTAGTTTTTATTTTAGTGTTGCCATGTAGTGCTTGTTTTAGTGTTCAGTGTTGTTATTTTTAGTTTGTTCGCATTCCTGTACATTGCTTTGGCTGTAAGTATTTTGTTTTCTTTATTGCTTTTTGTACTACTACTGTAAATTTTATATTTTTATATACTCCTTTAAAAAATAAGGCTCAATTTTCACTTGCGGACGTCAGTGATATGACAAGCAATTTTAAATACATTATAAATTATATTAGAAACTATCATCAAATGTGAATTGAGCCTTATTGCATGGTATTAGAATTCACACTATTATATTAAGTTGTTGTTCAAATTGAGTTTGAGTCAACAATAATGCAATAATTCAAACCGTCAAATCATTGTTTTTCTCTAAAAAAAACAATTTGTAAATCTTTAGGTAAAATAATAGAAACAAAAATAACTTTTTTTTACATAAATTCAATAAAGTTAGCCTAGGAAAAACTGCCATAACTACATATAAAATCCATATTAACTTTCAACATATTTTTCAGATACCTAACAATATTAACCAGTTCCAAATCCCATTTTCCAGGTAACTTCCGCCAAGAATACCACTCAGAGACATCGCCGAAACACATCCGCGCCGATGACGTAGACAATGTACCGGAGACAGCAGCGGAACCCAACTCCCGGTACATACACTTCAACGTCGATAGCCCTACTCACATATTCAAGGAAACCGATATTTAAGTAAGCATTTTATTCCACGTAAGAAAATGTACAATGTTACATATAGGTCGTCGTATATGTAGCTGTAATTTATATTAAATATTACCACCCTTTGAAAAAAGAAAAATATTTTACACAAAACCTGTCAGGATTAAAAATACTAAAAAAAATATTCTGGCAATCCACTAAGGGAAATATTGATTCTTTTTTAAATGCTACTAGCATTTTTTTTTATAGCCTGCCTCGATGAGAGCAATGTCGAATATACTGAAAATTTGTTTTCAATAATTTAAACCAGTAGTTCCCTATTTGCGCGTGCCACCAGACAAACACTCCTCAACTTCTTATAAAATAAAAAGTATGTACATATGTGTACTTAATATTAAATGTATATTATAAATGACGACCTCAAGAGCCTTTTAAATAAAAATACAAGTATGAGAAACTTGGTACTTAGTTAATTAAACTTTATATTAGGTATATGGAAAATTGGTGTAGTAAGATAGTAAAATTTACTTTTAAGTAAGTAATTGTATTAACAATATGTATAATCAATGAAGTAAAATAAAATATTAGTATATATGTTACTCAAAAGTTATTCATGAGATTAAAATATTAGCATTTATTCCAAAGTATTTAAATCTAAAGTATTCTATAAAATAATTATTAAAACAACTGTTATAAATAAATATAAATATTCAATCGCGGTCAAATTTCGACCACCCGTTCTGTAGTTATAAATTCCTGAGATTAGCGCGGTGAACGGACAAACAAACATTGCATATTTCATTATTTATAAGTAACTAGTTCCCGATCCCGTGGGAATGTGGGGATAAAATTTTCCTTCCTAAAAACTTTCCTCTTAAATTACTCTATCTATTACTGAAAACCGCATCAAAATCCGTTGCGTAGTTTTAAAGATCTAAGCATACATAGGGAAAGAGAAAGCGACTTTATTTTATACTATACAGTGATAGTGTCTCTTTAATATTAGATTCATTGTTTACATAATTTACAGGTATTAGGGCCTATTTCACGATCTTCAAGTAATGTTACTCACCAAGTAAATTGAGTGTTGTATCTTGCTTTATATCAAGTGATAAAACAAAACTTGAGTAGCTACTCGGAAATTTACTTGAAGATGGTGAAATAGGCCCTTAACCTCATATAAATAATTATTTAAAACTAGCGGCGCCCCGCAGTTTCACTCGCGTAGTTCCCGTTCCTGTTCCTACAGGTTCCTAGAAGGTTTTTAGCATAATTTTATCCCCATATTCCTAAATGGGGATAAAATTTTAAAAGCCTTCCCACTGAATCAATCTATCTATTAAAACAAACCGCATCAAAATCCGTTGCGTAGTTTTAAAGATCTAAGCATACATAGGAACATGGGGACAGAGAAAGCGACTTTGTTTTATACTATGTAGTGTATTACCTCGACGTTTCGATCAGTTTAGATTGTACGGCATATTGATATAAATTATAGCTACATATGTGATGTGATGAAAAGATCCCTTACGCTGGAGGGATCATGTTTATAAGGATGTCGACTAAAAAAATGTAATTAGTCCGTCAGATAGATGTCGCAAAAATATTGGACACGTATTTTCTCTTTTTTTGATACAAACAAATAATTAAGGCGATATAGTGCATAGAAAACTCGTGTGACGTCATAGCTACATACATTTTTAACCAAGAATTATCGTCACACGCCCCCACTCCTGAACTTTAATGCGTTATAACTAAGTCAGTTTTATTAATATGATAAAACAAAAAATCACGTGTCTAATATTTGTTTTAAATCTATCTGACGGACTAATTAGAATTTCATTTTGTTTACCCAGTCGACATCCCTATTATGATATATGATATGATATATTTACATACTTACCAATTTTAAACATACCTACACATTTGCTGTGAAACTTTTATTCTATTGCCACGGGTGTGTAAGTTTTTAGACCACAAAACGGTGTTTCATTACGTTTAATAGATATTCTTTGACTTGAAGTTGTTGGTTTTAAATTGAGAGATTTTAATATAATATTACATTTAATATGTATTAAGTAAATGACCCATTGATAACTTATTTATACTCATATATCTATAACATAGATACATATATCTTTAAAGTATTTTTAAATATTCTAAAAAATATTATATTATTCTATAATAACTTAGTTTTAAACTATGAACTATCATATCTAAGTAATTCCTATCGAATTGGCGTCAATTCGTTGAAAAATATATTCTAAATTCTTAACTCCAATTTTCATATACACCCCTATTTTGAAAATATGGGACTTATTAAAATCAGAATATCTGTAGCAGTAACTGAATCCATATATCCAATAAAAATATCAAAAATTATAGTCGATTACTTATCTTTAAAAAATACCAAATAAATGTCGTATTACCAGACGGCACACTAGCTATCAAGTATTCTGTGACGGCTCGGGTCGATGACCGCGCTCAGCTGTGTATCGCAGCGTTCAGTGTAGAATAACAATAAAATTCGGCGGGATTTCGAAAAACTTTAACTTATCATAACTTTTTAAATAAAAGCAAAAGAAAAAAACTAACTTCACTATTATATTGTCACCCGTCGTTTACATTAACTGTGAGATAAGGTATCGCAATTTCAAAATAAGGGTGTATATTAGCAAAATTTAAAATTTAACTATTAAATATTTATAAAAGTTTTATCTTATAATAATTAATTATCATTTAAGAATGTAAAAAATGAGCGGTCAGAACAAATGTATTAGTCTCTAGGGAGCTATCTAGCGCGGTCGCGCGGAGCGACAAGCGATTTTTAAGTATGTAGTACCAAAAGTCACTGAAATCTGTAAGAGATTTCTAAAAATAAGTGTTTTTCTGTAGATATTGAAGCTATCTAAATATGAATACAATAAATGGTGTGGCCATAGACCAACACTTGCTAAATTCGCGCCTTAGATCTCGCTAACTAGATAAAGCAATTATGAACGTTTGATATTATCGCGCGTATTCACGTTAAGCGCTCGCGTAGAAAAAAGCGTCAGATACAAGAATAAAACTATTAATATATAAAATAATGCATGCAAATGCTATTGAGCCAAATATTAGGCAAAAAGGCAGCCAAAAACATCGCTATATCCAGTAACAATATGATATAGGAAAATGATATTTAAAACGATAAGCAAAATATGTAGTTTTCTTTAAATTTTTAATATAGTAGTAGAATAGATTAAGCTATGCAACCAAAAATGTATGATTAGAAAAATATATGTCTAAGATTAATATTCTATTTATTGGTATTGATAATACAAGTATTATACAATAATTAGATTATATACTTTTGAGTCCTATATTTTCAATAAATTATTTACATTTTAAATAAAATATTTAATACAAAAATAGAAAAATATTGGTGTTGTCAACGTGATGTCTTCGTATATTTTTTATCTTATAGATAGTAAAATTTTAATATTTTATTCAATATAATAATTAAATATACATACGTTAAACAAATCATAATATTTTAAAATAGTGTTTTTGAAAGTATACAGGGGGCATACCATACATTATTTGTGAGAACATTTATCACACTCCCCCTGTATATTAAAATAAATTTTAATAAATACAAATTAAATATACTTATTTAAATAAATACGATGAGCTGCCAAAACCATATAGCTCATAATTATGCGTATAAATAAATAAAAAACACCGCATGTAATGTTACACTTAAATGAGGGTAGTAAATTATATTAACAGACACCATACAATAAGCTATTAATTAGCAAAAGATTTGCAATAATTGTAGTTGATACCCATATCCTGCCGGTGCGTATAAATCAATAATAAATATAAATAAATAAAAATTGCAAAGAAATAAAATTAATTCGCCATCTTTGGTCGTCCGCCATATTAAATTAAATGACGTGAAACTTCAAGTCTTATGTGCAAGATATGATATAAAAAATAAATATTCAAATAAAATTTATAGCATTTTTAGCCAAAAAAATTAAGTTAAGTTCTAATAAAAAATATATACTTAAGTGTTATTAAAAATCTCTCGGTGATAGAAAATATATATATAATAAATATATGTATTAGAATATCATAGTTTTCAAATTAACACTGTATGTATACTTAAAATAGAGTTCAAAATCCAATGTCCTTTAGCGTAAGACTTAATCCTAACCAATGTTATTGTCACTTAGTGTCAGTACTTAAAAGTGCGTAATAAATAAAATATTAGCATAATAGTAAAGTTTTATGTCTAGATGTGTAAAAACCTATTTTATCTTAGATGTTAGTCTGTTTACTTAGCTGTATTGTGACATTCCAAAGATTATAAATTTAAGAATTTGATATTGCAATGACATTTTAAAACACATGAGAAAATATTTTATATTTTCTCTTGTGTTCTCTCTTCTTCCCTTTAAATTCGCCTGGATTTTCCAAAATATTTACTAAGAAAAAAGAATTAAGAACCAATTTGGTTCATTCTGGTAGTAAAAATTATTATCAAAAATGTCTGTTCAAAAAACAAGATGGCGCCACTAAGCTATGAGACCTTCAAAAGTATCTTAAACCTTTTAATTTCTTTTTAATGACCTTCTATTAAAATGTCATTACAATAGCATTAGCTAGCTATCAACTGTTGTCTAGATAAATTAGTCTTGCCTTAGTATCTTCCGTCTCACTCAGCTTCTTTAAAAATCGTATGCTGAAGTGAGACAGAACGTTTATTTGTAAAATCTAAGATATAGTACTTACTCACTGTGATTAAAATTAAGCAATTTTCGTTATCAAAGTAATATTGAGCAACACACCACCAATATGCACACCAGGATATTCGTTTATTTTAGGGTTAAAAATATCCTAACTTAAAAAAAAATAAAAAACGAACATAGAATCTCCTCCTTTTTTGAAGTCGGTAAAAAATTGTTTCTGTATTTTTTAATTTTCCCAACATTGGTTCAGTAGTATTTTTGTGAAGGTGCACACATTTCAAGTTTTATATTTTAGGGAATTTAGGGTATCCAACCAATTGCAGATCGTTTCATGAGATAAACTAGATAATATAATATTCAACCATATATATTTTTTATTAGTAAGATGGACGAAATTTGTCTAACTTTAATCACAGTACTTCATACTACTCATTTATTTATCTAGTCTTCTATGTTATTTAATTAAGTATACTTTGCTCCTGTTTTCAAAACATTTTGTACATCTATTAACTACCTTGTGTAAATGTGTTTAGAGTTCAATTTTCAAGCTCAATTTCAATATTTCATATTATGGAATTCGCGAAGATTTTAACACCATAAAGGCTCATTTTCATTCTCAAAATAGTTGAGAAGAGAAAGAGATACTCTGATCACGCATACTATAAGGCATAAGGACTTAGGACCTCATACAAGTCCTAAAGAAGCTATTTCGTTAGTCTATGGTGACGTCCCAAGGTTTCTGTATATTTATTATTGAATAAAAGTAAAGTAAATGAAAATTATTTATTGACAAATTATCGAACAATGAAAATGAGCTTTTAATAAAAGAAATTTCATTATGTACAATACAAACATATTTCAAATAAACCATAGATAAAAATACCTACAACTAGTTCATAACCATAGATGAGAAATAATATAGAAATGTTTCTTTATCATACAATAGATGGCACAGTTTCAAATTCGCGAAATGACAGTTTTTATCGATAAAAAAATCAGTCTTGTCATTTTAAAAAATGAATTTTTAATATTCAGGGAGTGCAAACCACAGGGTAACAATGATTTGCCATAATTTGTAATAATTTATTCAATTTTTGTGTATTTTATTAGTAAATAATATATTAATAATATACCCTTTGTAATAATGTAAATTGTTCGGTGTCTACATAATTAAATATTCACGTTAATTGCATGTTAGTTTATTGAAATTACATATTTAAATATTGGTATAAAAATATGTATTTTTGAATAGTAACTCGCTATTTTTATTGGCAAAATATACTTACTGCTAATAAATTCATTTACTATTCCTTTATTTTAGTTTATAATGTACTAGCGCCCCGCGGTTTCACCCGCGTAGTTCCCGTTCCCGTAGGAATATGGGGATAAAATTATGCTAAAAACCTTCCCACTGAATCGCTCTATCTATTAAAACAAACTGCATCAAAATCCGTTGCATAGTTTTAAAGATCTAAGCATACATAGGGACATAGGGAAATAGGGACAGAGAAAGCGACTTTGTTTTATACTATGTAGTGATTATATCATGGTTGGAGGAGGTCACCCTCTTTGCACCGTAAACTTATTTTCAGTTGAAAACATATTGATGTATTACTTTTTGATTTTAGAATTAGTTTATTAGTTTCGGAGATTGTACCAAATTAATGACTGTTTAGTTTTAATATCTTGCCAATAAAAACGCGATATGTTACTTTTTTAGTAAAATAATATTGTCATAGTAATTATTATAGAGCATTATATTTAAAAATTCTCAGATTCCTTTGTAATATTTACTGTTTGTGACGTAATTCTGACTAAAATTATATAAGGGCCGTTTTTTCCATCGCCAGATAACTTTTATTCGACGAATAAGATTGACGAATTTTGTATGAAATAAATGTCAAAATTTAAAAGTTATTCGTCGAATAAAGTATAAATCAACATACAAGTCCAATAGTTGGCTCTGATCAAATTAAAAAAAACACCCTATATAATTACATATCCAACTAAAGAATATAAAAATTATAGTCAGAAATACAATAAAATTGGTACTTATTAGTACTAGTATCTCTAGTACCTATGTATGTATTGTTTAGAATATTTAGTTATTATAAGTTAATTTGCCGCAAGCTATGGGCTTCAACACCAAGGTTATTTCCTTATTTGATCTCTTAAGAATTATTATTATCGGTTTAAAAACATGTTACGTCATCGACCGATTAACTGGGGAATCTTGGCAATAGAGGAAAGAAAAACAAACATTATGTACGGTCAGCGTTAGATAAGAGAAGTAGAACCGCCTTTACGGTTAGAATTCATCGAAAAACCATAGCTTTAGTTCGAGCATATTCAAAGATATTTTTAAACAGATCAAATATTGAAATACACCTAGCTAGGCAAAATAAATAAGTGCTTAAATCAGCCCTCTAGTAGGCGCAATTATTGTTTAATTTTAAAGGATCAACGCTTCTATAGCCATGTTTAGTACGTGTATACTTTGGTAGTGGCATTAGACATTTTTCAAGAGGGAAAAATAGCTGTATCATAGAATTGCAAATTGAATATCCGTTGATCCTTTTTAAATCTGTTTAATACTCTATATCAGTAAATAGCTGATACATAATCACTTAATTCTAGTCATTTTACTTCTATTGTCATTGGTGTGTTAAAAATAAAAGAATTTGTTAGATTATATTTGTGGTTTTATTTAATTTCAACCTTATTAGGTAAGTAATAAAATATACTATTGATTAGCATAAAAGGTTTTTACAAAAACAATTGACAAGCTGAAAAAATGGAAGGATTTGTCTATGGCACTATATTTTGAATTACTATTCTAAAAGCTCTTTTTTTAAATAATTATTTGAGTTGTAATAATTTACCTTTTTCAATATTATATGAATAATAAATTATTGTCATTTATTATTTTTCAATCCTAAATTACACAAGTAAACTTTTTATATAAAAATATTGTATAATTCTTAATAAGTAATTCACAAATAAACACACAATAAATCTTAGACAAAATTATATAAAAAATAAATGCATAATCTATTGAAAATATAATAACAATCATAAGTTCTATTTTTATTTTCTTACAAACATTTGTTAGCAAGTCTTATGAATAATTTGTTGTACACTTGTATAACTCTAATAACCAACTTATAAAAATAGAAAACATGCCTATAACTAAGTTAATTGTAAAGGCAAGATTCTCATTACAAAGTAAATAATATAAGGTGATTTTAACCCGTTAAACTAAGTACATGCAAAAACAATTTATACTTCCACTTGAAAAATATTTTTGAATTTAATCCAGTTATTTTTAAATCAACTAGATAACAACTTATTGGAAGACATTAATTCATATTTAACTTATTCAACTAAGGGCTGATTTTTCCATCCCCAGATAACTTTTATTCGATGAATAAAATTGATGTTTGACAGTTTTTTTATGGAATAACTGTCAAAATTTCAAAGTTATTCCTCGAATAAAGTTATCTGGCGATGGAAAAATCGGCCCTTAAAAAAACAATAGGTTCTACAAACCATTCAAAGAATGTTATCAACATTAACAACAATATTACAAATACACTAATTTCAAATGAGTTTCAATATTCCATTTCTTATACTTATTAATATCTCTTGTTCATACATTTTAACTTAAGAAATAGGTTGTTTACTTTAATAAAAGCTTATGTAAGTTGTGTTCATAAGCACCAGTAGGATTATATTTATAACAATTCCGCACAAAAGCCTCTACAATATTTGTGTTTATTTTTTGAGCTAGTAATTGAGCTGCAATATAATTCCTTCCTCCTTGGAATATAATTCCTTCCTCCGTCCCAGCTCTATGGTTGTGCTAGTCACTACAATCACAGTTGCAATCACCACAGTCACCATCACAGCACCCATCGCACCCAAAACATCCACCATGATCAGTAGTAACAACATCATTGGTCTCCGTGTTTCCTTCACATCCTGAAGTACAACACTCCGCACAACATTCAAAACAGTTCTCCGTACATGCCCCTATCCATTGGCAGAAATCGGAAAGACATTTAGTTAAACAGCAAAGGCATAATGCATCATCACTACTATCATCATAGTAAAAACAACAATCTGTATTTGCTATAGATTCCCGCCTTTTCTTTTTTTTTTCTTCCTCTTCCTCAACTTTTTGGTCTACTTCCTCTGGTTGAGGAAGTAATGTTGATACTGGCTGATTTGTTATAACTTCTTCCATTTTTTATATTTTTTTTGTAAAAAGTTTTAAAAATGTAGGTTAAATTACATGAATCATCAACAAGTTGCTTTTTAATAACACAAATTATGGCAAGTGTTATTTATTTTTGACTTTTAGGTTTTAACAGAAAGCGTTATTAATTTGTTCTTATAAATTAAATGAGCAGACACGCGATTAATTAATGCGTAAATATTATCACAACAAACAACAACTTTAATCCTCTGTCTGCCTCTCTGTGTCAGGCTGGCAGTGGCCAGTGTGTCTGTCTGATTGACATTGATTGATTGACTGACAGTGACAGATTCTGAATTTTTTACTGCTAATTTAGCTGACAGCTGTCTATCATTCGTCTCAGTAAAAAATACACATGCAAAGACCAACAAGAAGTGGGAGTGGGGATGGGGAAATGGTTCAGATGGGCAAGTAAAACCAAACAAAACACAGTCCGAACAAGCTACATATTATTACACACTAGCTGTACCCCGCGATTTACCCGCATAGTCATAGTTCCCGATCCCGTGAGAATTTCGGAATAAAACATAGCCTATGTCTATTCCCCGGACCATAAGCTACCTTTTATAACAATCGGTTAAGTAGTGTAGCCCTAGCGGAGAAAAGGTGTGTTTTTGTTAGACGATGGACGCAGAAACAAGATTCTTTCCTCATAATTAGTTTTTCCTCGGATAAGAATATCGATTAAATGTTTCGATTCGACCAACTCGAGCTATAAACTCTTCTCTTTGGTTTGGTAAGGTAGTCTCTGGTTTTTTTTTATTGCGGGCAGTTTGATTTTGTTTGAGATTTGTTTTGTTTTTAAATAGTTTTTTATTTTAAATTTAAATTATAATGGAACCAGAAGATACCCCAGTTTGTATATCACAATATTTTGTTAACAAACAAAATGTAAGATCATTTGGAAATATATTTGATAGAAAACTTTTGAAATCAACTGATAAAAATTTCGTTGTAAACATATTCAAAAATGACCATTTACTAAAAGAACTAACGGTTGATATGGTCTCTCTATTGTCTCTACTGAAAGAAAATTTTAATTTAAAATCAAAGCACGATTTTCGGAACTATTTTGAAATATACAACACACAGAATTATTTACAGCCAGTATGTAAAGAAAAAGTTTTTATTGAATGCTGGCAGGCTCTAAATGATATCATACCAAGAAGGTTGATTGGTAATGACCGGAATTTAAGGATTTTTAGAGGCATTGTTAGACAAACTATCTACAGTATGAGGAGACAACACATATTCCTGATTAAATTTATAAAAAAATGGGAATTTAATTCTAACTTGTATAAAAAGACTGAAAATTCAAGACTGATTTTATACAACCTTCTAGAATGGATATTAAAAAATATATTATCAGCAATGATTAGCTTAAATTTTTATGTGACCACTTGCAAAACAGACACAGATGAAAATAAACTACATTATTTTTTTAAACACCAATGGCAGAGCTTTTATAATAGAAAATTAGAAGAATTGGTTTTGAAGAAAATTGTAAAGAAACATGATTCTTTGTCAGCTGGTAAAAAAATTAGAAGAAAGTTAAGCTTACATGAAAGACTGAAAATAAATATGGTTAAACGGGATGTTCCTAAGTTGCATCTTGTTTTAAAAAATAATAATGATTACAGACCTATTGTAAGATACCGGAGTGATTCCCAAAATACCACAGATAAATACAAAATCAAAGACAGACTTAACTTTTTAAAAACCTTATCAGGGAAACAGCCACAAAAATTAGAACAACAATTCTCTATGCTACACCAAAAATGGACTGAGCTGAATAAACCAACTTTATATTTTGTTAAAACCGATTTGAGTAACGCTTTTGGATCAGTATCAAAGGAGAAACTATATAAAATATTATGTGAAAGACATTTGTATTATCAGAAGAAAGAGAAAAATGTTGATTCGAAGAAAAAAATGGCAACACAATTTAAAGAGGTTTTATATGAACTTCGTAAACCTATACTTGTTAGAGCTGGGTCTACGATATATGAATGGAGAGAAGGTCTTGTGCAAGGATATAAGTATTCCCCAGCCTTATCAGAACTTTATTACACACATTTAGATCAAATCTACTTTTCAGAACATTTAAATAAAAGTGACGACCAAATAAAACTATTTTCTAGAGTTGTTGATGATTATCTCTTTATTACTAGTTCATTAGAAGATGCCAAAGCATTTTTAAATGCATTATCTAGTTATAAAAATGTTAACTACTCAAAAACTGTTGTCAATTTTCAACACCCAAATATAAAATTTAGTAAAGAAATAACATTTTTAGGATATAAGTATAATACAGATAATTTGCAAGTGAGCAGAGCAAGCAACATATTTGCTGGGCAAATGTGTTACAAAATTGCTTTTACTAGTGCAATATCAAATGTTAGTAAATTTCTAGAAAATCGCATTGGTCAGTCTGGGATACCAGTTACAAGTCACTTATTTAATCTCCAACATAATAGCGAAGAAATAATATGGCAACACATATTTACTACCTTCTGTTTATCAGCTAACAAGTTCTGCACAATACTGGCTATTTTGTGTGACGAAAAAGAAATGATTCGATATTTAAATCTTTATAAAAAGAAGGTTGTTGTTAAATTGGGGAATGCTATGATTGAAACTTTGTTGAGGAACAAACCAAAAGATTTTAAGTTCATATTTTGTGTGAACCATATGCATTATTTAAGCTGGAAAGCGTTATATCTTTGTGCTAGAGGCACTGTAAAGTGTAATATTATAATTCCTATAATAAAAAATGGATTAGCTAAAACTAATTGTCTATGCGGAAAATGGCGCGAACATGCAAACTTCATAGATTCGAATGGTGACATTTTACGCTCAGCTGTAAAAGAAATATGTCGGCGTTCAGATTTAAGACTGATTTTCAAACAATTTGAACAATTACCAGAAGGATTTGAATGTTACGATCAGAGAATGATAAATAAAACAAAATTATTTTATGTATTTGTTTTAATACTATTAACTTAAGTAGTTATTTGGACGGATAAGTTTAAAAGTAACACAGTAATATTAAGATCTGACAGAATAAGGGCCTATTTCACGACCTGCCAGTAAAGTTACTCACCAAGTAAAGTTAGTTTTGTCTCTTTCTTACTTTATATCAAGTGACAAAGACAAAACATGTGAGTAACTACTCGGACTTTACTTGAAGATGGTGATATAGGCCCTAAGTATATCAAGTAATATCTAGAATCCCACTGGAAGGTAAAGGCACATTGTTTAAAGAATTTTACAATAATATGATGGAAAAAAGTGCAATAATATGTATTTAAATGGTAAAAGAGGTAGAATGGATACATAAATTACACAATTCATTTTTAGAACATAAACATAATCTTGATACTTATATGTATAGCTGAATAACTGGGTAATAACGCAAGTGAAATCGCGGTACATAGCTAGTTAAATATAAAAATAGATTTTACAAAAAAACATTAAAAATAATAGTAAAAAACAAACAAAATAATACTCATAAAAAAAGCTGCTACTTGTACATTGTAAATCTTAATTTTCAACGAGATACATTATTATGTATTAAAAAAAATATTAATTTTTAAATATGAATAAAACAAAAATTTAAGTATAAAGGTTTGTATACAAAATAAAATAATACTTAAAAGATAGTATAAAAAGCTGCTTGAAGAAAGTCTTGATTTAACGAGATTCATTAAAAAATATCATTTTAATACACATATGTAAATTGCTATATAGCACTTTGAATGTCAAAAAACTAAACTTAAAAATACTACATTTACAATTGACTACATTTTTTGAAGTCGGTTTTGAAAAGGACGGAATTCATTTAATTTACTCTTATTTAAAATTGTAAGGACACTTATTATATTTTTCCCTTTCTAGCGCTTAATGAGAGAAAGAGATAAACGATATGCTATCTCATTCATTGATATTGAAGAGAAAGGGATGCATGATATGCTCTCTTGTTCTTTGATAATTTACTTTTTTTGCGAACATACTATACTATGCCACTATCTTTTCTGTGCCGGCGGCCAAAATTGGAAGCTACTATTGTCATTGTGACTCTAATGTCATTTGGATACATTTTCAATAAACTGACAATCAAAAGGTGCGATTACAGCGACACTGTCACCAGCACAGAAAAGATTGTGGCTCCATACTTCTCTCATCTCTATAATGGATGTGTTCTGACAGGAAAAGTCTGACTTTCGGAGTTAATTAAAAGTTAATTAAAGCCATTTTACCTAAATGATCTGTCAATTCTGACAGATAAACAAAAGACAATGACAGCTAAAGGTTAGGCAGCGTATCCACAGAGTTAATACACATAGAGCAGGGAAGGCATACGGCTGCCTGTAAGCGGAAACGTCCTATGGTTAGAAAGAGAGAGAAGATCGCGGTCCCCTATTATTGTACACACATTTGAGTCGTTAAACGAATAACCGCGATCGCCTCTCTCTTTCTAACCGAGGGACAACTGGAGACCTGGCTTCCCTGCTCTATGTATAATACCTCTATGAGCGTATCTCGGCCGAAACTGACTGCTCAAAAAGTTAACTTACTTAGATATTTCTCTATCAGAACACACCTATTAAAACTATTTTCTGCCTTTTATCGTACCAAAGCGACAATAAACAGGCAAAAAGCCACAAAAGTGCCTACAACACCATTTCTGTATGCATTTGACAAGAAGTTAGGGTCAGAGGCTACATAGTAGGCTGATTGGGGAGCGTCGCATGATACGATCCTAGCTGCCCGTATTAAGTCAGGGCCGGCGATGATTTCAGCGGATCGCTGGTTGTGAGGTAGCGGGTTCAGACGAACGGCCGCGTCGCTGAATATTAGGTCCGAGTATGGAGACGGTGATGTGAACATGCTGAAGCTGAAATATGAATACAATTTGATTAGTTATCTTTTAACTTATCTAGTATAATTTTTAAGGGAATAATTTGTTAAATGGTAGATTTTGCGTGAGATACTGTTCATAGACTAAATAACTATGATATTTTCTTAGGAAATTTCTATGGTATTAATAGAAATCAATATTTTTTAAGAACAGTACAGTTACGATTCAATTTGTTTCGTTTGCTTATATTGTGTAATTGTGACAAATTCCGCCCATATAACCAGTCTCACTAACCTGAAATCATCATGCGCGACGCCCCCATACAGCTGCTGCGCGTACACGAGCAGATCGGATAGCGCGTCGAGCTCGGTGTGGTTGGCCCGGCCCACGAGCACAGCGCCGGGAACCTTCCCGAGATTGCAATGCTTGTACTCGTGCGTGGCGGCCCTCGTGCCGTCGGGGCACAGCAGCTGCAGGTCGGAGGGCAGCAGGTCGCGCGCCCACCACTCGCGGCGGCGGCCGGCGCTGGCCTCGTGCGGCGCCGAGTGCCGCGCGAACGCCACGTGCCCGCCGCCCTCCACCGCGCAGCGCACGGCGCCCAGCGCGCCGTAGTACGGCTCCGACGCCGAGCGCCGGCAGCGGCTGCAAGGTGGGATTAGTGGAGGTTGTGTGATAGTGTTATGGATTGATGTAGTATTAGGTACTACACACACGCATCGAATAAAACTTGTGTAACATGTCCATGACAAAGGTGTACTATTGTCAAGCTATGATAACTGTAAATAAGCAGGTATTACTGTTTGATTCTTGTGATGCTTCTGAGAATGTAACAAACCCCGGCCGCAGTAATACACAGTTAACCAACCGCACACAAAAGCGTAGCAACAATGTTTTAGACAAAAAATAACTCCAAGCAACAATTATTGCGTCCATAAATTTACCACCATGGTACGCACACACGAACACATTTGTTATCGAAATATTTTGTTGCTTCGATGGGTGACCAGCTTAATTGTGTATCAAATGTGAGTTTATCACATATCTATGTCACATGTTTGTCTCGGTCTGGGTGTGTATGTAAATGAGTGTGTGCGTAGTTTCTGATACCCTAGAATCCCTAGATACAAGTCTCGAACTTAGTTAGGTGTCAGTTACTATAATGAGATGATGTAGTGAATGATTATGTTATGTATGGTGTGTATTACTGTCACATGTGTGTTTTAGTCACATTTCTGTCACACATGTGACTATCCCAACTATACTCACTCAAAAGACGTCCCGTGGCACAGATGACAGAGGTTGTCGCGGGGCACCGAACCCGTGTCCACGTACTCGGAGCTGAGCGCTCCGGGAGCGCACGACTTGGAGAAGTACTCCGCCGCCGCGTGCGCGCCGTCGCAACCGTATGGTCTGCGGAATAAGGGGGGAATTGGTATAGCAAGTATGATCTGCCCCCTAGCATGACTGTGCGTGATAAAATATATCGAAACCACGAAATAATATCGATTTCGCGAGCATGACCAAATGTGATAAAATTTATCACTTGCTAAAATTAAGTGTTGAGAGAATTTTTATCGTATTTTGACATCTGGATGTCGATAAATCGCTATATCTATCGCGTTTTCGAAGTCATGCTAGTCCGTTTGGATTTTATATGGCAAAAGGCTTCATTTCTACACTCTAATGGTGAATTATACAGATACTAAAACGCTCCGTCGTGGTACCTGTATATGCTAATCTTGTGGGAATTTTGGGATAAGAAGTATTCTATTTACCTATTTGATTATAAGGGACATAAGTATCATAACCTAGAGGTCCAATAGTTCTTGCCAGTGAATGACTAACTTCTAAAATGCGAAATTCAAACTTTCTCATTAAGCGCCCTGCAATTTCACTCGCGTATAATCCCAATCCAGTGGAAATATACTACTTACATATTAACCTTTCCCTTAAATCACACAATCTATTATAACTATATTTAAATCAAATGCATAGTTAATAAAGTAACACAAACTACAAACAGCGAAAGCAACTTCGTTTTATACTATGTAAAGATATTCTCCTCACCGTATCCACCCGTTAGACAGTAGATACGCGAGCGGGTAGACCCAGCCGGCGGCGGTGCCGATCCCGGTGTGGCACGTGTTCTTCTCGCGGAGGTACGTCAGGTCCGTGTCCGGGTCTTGTTCTTTGGCGATCGCCACCGCGTAGTAGAAGTTATCGCCGCTTGT
Source organism: Timandra comae (assembly GCA_958496195.1). NCBI lineage: Eukaryota > Metazoa > Arthropoda > Insecta > Lepidoptera > Geometridae > Timandra > Timandra comae. The sequence continues at coordinate 7,198,124 of OY292376.1, forward strand.
GTATATCTGGAGGGGTTTGTGAGGGGGGTTGTGTGGGTAGGTTTTACATATGGTTATTTAGTATTGAGTAAAGTAGTAATTGTGTTATAGATAGTACATAACGGTCAGCGAAGAATGAACACCATTTTTTTGTAAAATAAACATAGAAATGGCTCATCAGTTGCTATGTCCACCCTTTTTTCATAGCTTGTTTTGAGCGAGAAACGAACATGTAACCATTTGCTTATTAAGGACGGTCACTAAAGTCCGTCGCTCGCCGCGAGCGGGACGCATTATAATTTACGCAGGTGCGACAGAGATAGATTGCTACAGTTCAACATACAAAATTATCTGTGAATTACGACCTGGCTTTACTTGGTCGTCGAAAACATAGTTTGGAGTTGTCAAAAGTAAGTAAAGGTGATAACGATGAAGTTAGGCGGCGACACGTGGTCTGCTGCTGCTGCTGTCTGCAGTTGGCTACCAACTTATACCTTTAGGTGTTGTCATAAAATTCCATTTGATACCCACCTCCTGCATAAAAGGCACAAGCCGATGATGCTGTGCTGCATGTAACATATCGGCCGCATCTAATACCGTGACGTCCGCGGCGCCGGCGGCCACGGCCCGCGCGCACTGGCGGCCGCTGCCCGCGCGCCAACACGACAGGCGCGGGGACAGGAACGCCGCCTTCAGCGCCACCTGGGGGGGGGGAGATATTTGTAGTGGGAATTCATTAATAGGTACTACATGTTCATAGGTGGGAATTCATGGACACTTATTCTTATATGGGAATTCATAAACATAATCTGCCTTAATGCGTTGCATTTTTAGTCCGATTTAACACTAAACCAGGTTTTACAATCAATTTTGAATACTGTCAAAGTGACAGATTTGACTGAAAAGGTGTCAAATGCTTACCAGGTTTTGTTAAACCAGACTAAAAATGCAACGCAAATAACGCAGAATATGTTCATGGATAGGAATTCATGAACACTTGTTTTTAGGTAGGAATTTATAAATACCTATTCAATGTTAATAGATGGGAATACAGAACATACAAATCCAGAAAAAAGAGACAGATGGGAAATCTACCTGTTCATAGATGGGAATTCAAGGACACCTGTTCATAAGTGGGAATTCAAGGACACTTGTTCATATGTGGGAATTTATGTACACCTATTCATAGATGGGAAATCAGAGTAACCTATACATAGATAGGAATTTACAGCAATTCACACACAGGTATTCAGAGCAACTAATACACAAATGAAAATGAATAATAAATTAATCAATTAAATCACACATCCACAATTAATTTTAACAACTTACCCTCATCTTAGCACACTTTTGCATCTCAGCGTCACTAGTAACACACAATATAGCCCGTTTGACGGGACACTCCCTAATGCCAAGCACTGCTTTCTCCGCTTGATCGCCGACGTGCTTGTTGTTCAATATGAACTTAGCTGATTGCTCCTCTTCTTTCAGTATCATGAAGTTTATTGTTGCGTCCTAAAAAGAAGAATATTATGTATTTAAGTAATATAATAAGAAATTATGGAAGTTTTGGTATATAAGTACTTAAATGAGGTAGGATTTTTAGTTAAACCAGATCTGAAGGAATGTCAGTATTTTATGTGGAGTGACTGCTATAACTCAGAGACTAATAATTATTTTTGGTTAAACTAACTTTTGACTTACTTTTGATGAGCTAAAACTACATGTAAGGACTGTCGATGAAGTTAGTACGACAATTGGAACCGACAGCTTAAATAAGCTTTTATAAACGTCAAAAACATCAAAGATCAGATATAATTTGTATTTCAATAAATTATTTAAAACATTAAATTCCTATAAAATCAAGATTGTCACCTTCCAAAATGGCGTATTTAAAAAATACAGTTAAAAAAAACCAGTCATCTAAAATACAGTTTTCAATACTTACTTGCAACAACAAGTCAGTAGTCTCGTTGGATCGGAACAGGTGGAACGGTAGCTCTATGGGATGCCCCGATTGATCTGTGCGTTGGTGGTAAGGGGCCATTGTGCTTGCTCTGTAATAAAACACATTAATTTAATATCTAGTATATTCTATTTCAATGTCAAATAATACATACTACATAAATGCGTTAAAGTTTTCACGTCATGCATCGCAAAAATATATCTCATTAATATATAATATTCCCAACTTTTGCATAACTATTGAATACAATTTTATGGAAAATAAAATACATATTTTGCTTGACACATTCATTTATAATAGCTGCATAACAGGATACAGGATATGAGTTGCTTATTTATTACCCCTAATATTTTTGTGATCTTAAAATTTTAAGAAGCGCAATAGAACCAAAGTCATTACAAACACGCAAACAGAAAACTAGCTGAAAAAAAAACACTCACCCATTCGGATCAACAAAATTATCTTCCCGTTGGTCCTGGTAATTCCTGTTGTAGTTGTACGGGAATCTAGAACGTTCTGTAGTCGACGAGGCGCGGGAAAACGGATCCTTCCAATCTTCAGTGCGGTTAGAATTGTTATTGTAGGGGTTTGGTTCGCCGTAAAGTTGGACTAAGCGTTGGAGGAATTTTTGGAACCTAAAGAGGGAGAATAATATTAATTTAAGCGCTTTGGAGAGCAGGTTAAGTTCCCGGTTCCGGTTGTCGTACTAACAACGTTACAGATGATGTTAGTACGACAATCGGAATCAGGAAGATACGTTAAACTGTTGGTTCCGTTTGTCGAACTAACAACATTACAGATGATTTTAGTACGACAACCGGAATCAATCTGCTCTTTTTTTATGGCACGTTACACTATCAAACGCACCTTTAAAAGCACGTAAACGCTCATAAAATTAAAAAGCAGTTCGTTATTATTATGACGATGCCACACGTTTAATAGTTATAAATATGACAAGTAACCTTATCTGGTCATGAGTGCTTCTAAATTTATGTATAAATAATGGTACCCTCTGTCATTTGGTCAGGTAGAGGATGTTTGAAATATGCGTATACGGTTAAGGTAGGTTTTCTTCCAGGGTTCGTAATGAGTCTACATTGTTTTTTTTTTGTGGATGGTGTATGTTCTGGCATGATTCTCAATATGTGAGTATATGTATGTGTACTTATAGCCTACTAGCAGCGCCCCGCAGTTTCACCCGCGTAGCTCCCGATCCCGTGGGAATTTCGGGATAAAACATGCCTATGTCCGTTCCCAGACTATAAGCTACCCCTGTACCAAATTTCAAGTCAATCGGTTCAGTAGTTTAGCCGTGAAAAGGTTACAGACAGACAGACAGAGTTACGGAGTAAGGATAGCCTTATATTACCGTGCCCTGTGTTGTGAGGAGTACGCGCTGCTGGTGACGACGGCGTCGGCGGGTACTCGGCCCCAGTGGCAGCGCTCCCACGCTGTTACTTCGGCGCGGGACCCGTCGCGGCAGAGTAACTCGAATTGATCGGGGGATACGCCGCCTGAGGGATGGATGAGTTTGATGTAGGGATAAACACGTGTAGTGCCCTCCCGCCCAACGCCATTGAGGTGGCCTCTCATTGGAGCCTCATAATTGAAGTCTTGTCCATCGACACGAAGAAGAAGTGTTGTAGTGATTGATGGGTAAGTATGTTGACACAACTCAAGACGCTACGACCCTACATACCGTAGTAGTGACTTCAATGTAAAAATTAAATAGAATGAAGTTGCTACGATATAATTCTGTAGTAGTGATTTCAATATGTAAGTATGATGAAGTCACTCACATATTACTTTTGTCGTAGTGATTTTAATGTCGACACCTAAAATAGCTTCGACTTGATCTCGTCGTAGTGACTTTTAAGCTTTTCTCTATATCAATGAAATAATTTAGATGTAAATCAATATTGAAACTAAAATCTACTAAATTATCCCTTACTACATAATTAGAACAAATACTAAAATAATCATAACAATTTCTTCCTTAAACAAACACTCACCCAATATCTTATTGGAGAGTAGCGCGTGTTGTATGGTGGTGTCTCTGACGAAGGCGATGTCCCCGGAGCGGTTGGCGACGAGACAGCGCAGCGCGCCCTCGTACCCCGCGAACGGGTCGGCGAGCGTACAGCGCACGCCCGCGCCGCCCACGCACAGGCGGCACAGTCTGTGGTACGGAGGAATGGTATAATGTGGTGTTGTAATAAGGATGTTTACAGGATACTCAATAATTAACATATCAACAATCGTTTACTATATCAACTCATTATAGTCACTGACCCCTAACTAAGTTTGAAACTTGTATCTAGAGTATCAGAAACTACGCACACGCTCATTCACACACACACACACACACACCCAGACCGAGACAAACATTTGTGGTTCACACAAATATTCACCCCGCACGGGAACCGAACTCGTAAGTTACGAGTCTGGACTGCCATCCGTATGGTTACGACTCGTAACCATACTGATGGCAGTCCGGTCCGGCATGGTGACCACTCTACCATCGAGGTCGTCAATTGAGTAATTATAAATATCAATAATTGAGTGCTAATTGATTACATAGCCTAGAGACATGTTAAGCTGATAGAACGACATCCGGAACCGACTTCCGGTTGTCGTACTAACAACATCGACAGTTGTTATGGGTAGTTATAGCCCTCAAAAGTCCAGTCAAAAAGTGTAGAACGCTCAATGGACAAAAAAAGAGGTCAAATTGCGGAAAACTGATTACTGATTACTGAGTACACACATTATCCAGTGTATGAGATCAAAGATCTTTCTTTCTCTCTCTCACTATGATATTTGGTATAGTAAAAATGAACAGGCATTATCAACACGTCCTTGTCTAATTAGAGCTGGTGATCCCAAACACAAGCCGTGTTTAATAAATTGACTATCTTAAATAACTTAAATCGAACAAAAGTTAAATGTCAGGAGAATTTTGGAGATGTGAGTTTAAATTTTCATAGTCTACGAAGTTTAAAAAATACAACTGATTATTCCATCGCCAGATAAGAATAAAATTAACGGCTGACAGTTTTTGTATGAAATAACTGTCAAAATTTCAAAATTATTCCTCGAATAAAGTTTTTGATCACCAATCTCACTTTTGACAAACCGACCAATCAGATTTCGCATTATTTGCTCTGCATACACGTGACATTGGCGAGTTGTGGGTTTTGTTGTGGCTAATGCCCTTCAGAAGCCATTAAATAAAAGTTGAAATTGAATGTTATCAGATGATTGAAAAACCAGCCCTTTCTTTTCTTTTATTTTAAATAGTCCCAGCAGAACCGGGGTCTGTCCTTAGATAGTAGCCGGATTGTGCATTCTTTACACAAGATTAAATATGTCAAAGGGCTCCCGTGTGTTGGCTTTGGTCCCATACTAGCCTTCCAAAAGACCGGGACTCCATAATAGTCCCGTGAATGGAAAAGAAAAAAAAACCAGCCCTTATTATTATTAGAGGCAGATATTAACATATGTCATACTTATCAGAGTTATCTCCAATTGGGTTGTACAGGTCTTTCAGCGAGTTAGGTGCGCACGATTCGCCGAAGTATTCCGTCGCTGATTTGACGTGGTTATTGCAGTCTGTGATCTTTAGACCGCCTTCTTGCATTAGCTGTTGGAAATATATTTGTGTTAAAGTAGCTGTATGGACAAATATCTTTATTTATAATAAACTTCAATTTCAATTTATTTAATAAACATTTTGTTACAATAAAAAAAAGCTGTGTCCTAATTCTGAGGGTAACCACGACAAAAATCCGTTAAAGTAGTTTTATTACAAAACTAGCCGCGCCCCGCGGTTTTACCCGCGTAGTTCCCGTTCCCGTAGGAATATGAGGATAAATGTTAAAAACCTTTCCACTTAATCACTCTATCTATTAAAACAAACCGTAGCTGCGTAGTTTCAAAGATATATATACATAGGGACAGAGAAAGCGTGTTTGTTTTATACTATGTAGTGATGAAGTATTGTTTTACTGTTGATTGTATAAGATCAAAATTAGCTGTGTCCGCTGTTTCACGTGTAGTCCTGTGCCAGTGGACACGTGACTCACATACTGACTGACTACTATAGGGTTTCATTAACAATATACATACATGTTGTTATACATACCACATGCACTGGCATGACCCACCCCGCCAGCGCCCCCACGCCCGAGAAACAAGCCCGAGCGCCGCGTAGAGCGTGTAGTCCTGTGCTGGTGGACACGTGCGGTAGGCCTCCTTTACGGATCACTGCTACTGAGTACTGGTACGGCTCTGAGCGGCTGTAGAGCTGGGGAGAAGAGAAAATGATTGTAATATGTTGAATTTTTAGGTAGGCTTAGTAAACGAAATCCGAAATTACAAGGAATTGCAAATATACACATCTGACATCTTATAGAGTTGCTTATAATAATAATGAGTGTAGTTTTTGGTTATTACCAATGAGGGCCCTTCCAATTTATGTATTTAGCGTCGTACGGCTGTGGTGCCGCAGTGGTGCGTAAATTTAAAAAGCTGTAATGTTCAATAGCTACTTACTTCCTGCATTATAGGCACCAATGAATGGTACCTGCCGGCAACATACACTTCTCCCGCGTCCAGAGCGAGGAGTGATGCTTGTCCTTGGTCCACCCAGTTCATACATTCTTCTGCGTCGAAGGCCTGAAATACATAAATCCTGAAACTTATTCTGCGGGAAATTTGTGAGAAAATGGTAGCTAATATTCTAATCTAAAAGGACAATGGGCCGATTTGTATGGAGAGGGTTTTTTCCTTTTAATGATACCTATCAAATGATGTACCACACTAAGTGCTACAGCACTTGGAACTCCTTCCATAAATTAGGCATATTTTTTTTTAAATGGCTGTAACTTTTTGCTGCCGGGGAATTTGGCTTCACTCCCATAGAATCATTTGTTCCTCTTAATGATACCTATTGAATGATGTATCACACGAATTGCTACAGCATTTGGGATGTTTTGCCCAATATCCTTTCATCAAAAACAGTTTAGTTGTTAAGGTATGATCAAGACTTCTCTGACATTATTCATGACAATATCAGAGAAGTCTTAAGGGTCTTCCAAGCTGTTACATCAATATACTAGGTATATCTTAATATATAAAATTCTCGTGTCACAGTTTTCGTTGCCATACTCCTCCGAAACGGCTTGACCGATTCTCATGTAATTTTGTGAGCATATTCAGTAGGTCTGAGAATCGGCCAACATCTATTTTTCATCCCGAAATTCCTACGGGAACGGGAACTACGCGTGTGAAACCGCGGGGCGCAGCTAGTTATTAAATAAATAACATACCCTTTTACAAAGCAGCTCAATATAATCCTTCTGGAACAATCCCTTGTCCAACACGGTGGTGTTCGCTAACTTCTCACATTTTGAGTGCTCTAGTAATGAGGTGGTACACCATGTTATTACGTTCTCACCTTCTATGTTGGTACATTTTGAGGTACCTTGAAAAAAAAAATATTTTTATTATAGGTTGATAGATAGTCTTTAACCAAGTAAGTACTAAGTTAAAAAAAATATGTAGGATGTATGTGTATAAAGTTGGTTACTTGTTAAGACAATTTATAACTACACATTGATTAAACATAGCTCTTTTATTAGTAAGTACTTTTTTTTCAGCTCAGTGTAAGCTGTACAGACAAATGTAGCTAAGCAGCAATTTTAAAAAATCCAACAGGATTTATGTAAACAAAGGCTGGTTAGTTAGTTACTAAGGTAAATACTGTCGTATTTATTAAATTTTACGTAATATAACAGCTGTCTGGCGATAAAAACATAAATATTAAAAGTTTCCTCAAACAAACATTGATCAATCGAGCGTGAGTAATGCACTTCGAAACTTTTTAAACCGCTAATAAAACACAATTTAAAACTGAAACTTACCAATAAATGTTACTAATATTGTAAAGAGATAAATAAGCTGCATTTTGGTACAACTAACGAGGAAATTAATATAAAAATTATTGCATTATTTTAATTCAAAAATGTACGTTCAAAATACAAAATACTTGTTTGACAGACACACCCAAACTTTAAAAAAATGCCGACAAATCACAAAGCGTTGTTCAGCAAGCGCAGGGCAAGGACAATAGCGTTCAAAAATTAATTCCATCACTGTCAAATATGAAATAAACGTCAACGTCAGTTATGTCACTCGACATTGGACCGCCCGCCCGCACTTCCGTCTATTTTTTTTTGCATTTTTGGGAATCTCGTTTCGATTGATCGATCTATAATTCCTTAAAAAAACAAATTAAAATATCAGATTTTAACAATTGAGATTAAAATTCGTCAATATAAGGTAATTTTATTAATATTATGATGTCCTGCTTTCCATTTTAATTGATGTAAGAACGTTTTAAAAATAAAAATATTCCATTGGTTTGTTTGCAGATAGCATTGAGGTTATATTTATAGTGGAACAATAACAAACATAGCACGTGTGGTTATTTTTTTAAATATTTCCGACGATGGTTGTGTTTACATGCGGCCACTGCGGGGAATCTGTTCAAAAACCGAAGGTTGAGAAGCATTATATGACGAAATGTAGAAATAGGAACCCGAACTTATCTTGTATGGACTGTTTCAAAGATTTTTTGTAAGTATTGCGTATAAATATTCATATTTTTGTAAGTATCTGTATCGGTCCCATTGCGGGGGGCTAAAATTTATCTCACTGATAAATACAGTGAAGAAGAATAGGTATAAATCAAGTAATTTCATGTTAGTGATTTCAAAAACTATATTCTTAAAGTGATTTTACTCTAGAATGTACTATACTGGAACATTCCGTTCCGATCTTATCTCAATAGTTTTAAACCTACATTTTTATGTTGCGTTTATCTGAATATTTTTTATATTATTATCAGGCAGTTATAAACATGTGTGGTTTATTAATAAACATGTTATTATGGCAAAACATTGTAATATATTATCTTAACTATTAACCAATAGCTTACAACAAAAATACAGCAAATAATAAGAATCATAATTTTTTTACAAACTAGCAACGCCCATGGTTTCACTCGCGTAGTTCCCTTGCCTTTGGAAATACAGGTATAATATAGCTTTCCATTAGTGAAAGAATTTTAAATCGGTTCAGTAGTTTCGGAGCTTACGAACAAACAAACAAATATTTCCTCTTTATAATATGAGTATAGATTACAGCTGTATTAAGCCATGATTCATTATTATTTAATAATATTTAAACTACACATGTAAAGCAACTGATTGTTAATGTTTGCCCAGAGTCAATATTTTTTTAAGAAATATGCTAATTAGATGTAGAATTTACCCTCTGTAAATTTAAATAAAAAAGCCAACCCTTATCTAAGAATAAAGTTAAATTCATATTGTTGGCCTACTTCTGACTATGCCTTAAATTTTATAACTGCAAGGTTTTTTTTATATTTTTCCAAAATAATAAGTTTACTTTATATTTTTCCAGGGGCAACGCCTACGAAGAACACACAAAATGTATAACAGAGGAAGAAAGGTACTCGGGCAAAGGGTTTGTCGCTAAAGAGAAGAAAGGTGAGAAGAAACAAAACACATGGATTGAAATGGTTCAATCTGTGTTGGATGAGCAAAAAGACGCTCCGAAAAACGTCATCAAAATCATAGAAGCTATTAGTAAGCATAACAACACTCCCCGCAAGAAACCAAAATTCATTAACTTTGTTAAAAATGTCTGCGGACACAAAACAAACCCTAAAGACATTGATCAAGCTTGGGACCTGATATCTGTCAAACTGACAGCCTTATCTGCTGCCAATCAGAACAACAGAAATCAAAATCAGAAAAATGGCGACCTTAACGGACATGACACTAAAGAGAATGGCAAAGAAAACGATGATTCAACTGAAAATGAAGTCGCAAAGGAAAATGAACCTATTGCTGAAGAGAATAATGAGGAAAATGGTGATGTTGAACACAATGAAAGTGTGAAAGAGAAGAAGTTATCTAAGAAAGAAAAGAAAGAGGAGAAGAAACGTATGAAGTATGAAGCGGAATTACAAAGTGCTGTTGCACCCTTTGAGGAAGAACCAGTTGAATCTAAGAAAGGTAAAAAGAAGAAGAATAAGAATGAAGGTAGTGATGACAATGTAGAAGAAGGGAAAAAGAATAAGCGTAAAAGACAAGACACAGTCAACAGTGTTAACGGAGGACAAGAGAATGTCGAAAATGCAGTAGAACAGGTACAAAATGGAGTAGGAAAGGAAAAATCTCAAAAGAAAAAGCCCAAAATTAATGTAGAAGAAGAAGCAGAAGACAGCATGTGCCTTCACGACCAAAATGTTGCCAAGATAGGCGAATTAGCTATGAATGAAAAGTTTAACTGGCATGCGGTAATTATGTCAGTTTTAGAGAAAAAAGGTAACGAGTTGCCATTCAAAAGACTGCAGAAAAAGGTTTTATCTGAATATTCAGAGATAACAGGCATGGACGTAGACGATAGAATCGCCGATAAGTTTATAAAGAAATTGAAAAGCGCGCCAAATGTGAAAGTTGACAAAAATAGAGTAATACTTGTGCAATAGTATACTTTTTTTTCATGTTTATACAATTATATGACTAAACTTATGTGTACTTATTTTTTTATTCCCAAAAACTGCCAAAATTCATCCACTTACTTAGTGTCAAAGAAAAAAATGTTTGCTTATGAAAAGTTACAAAAGAAAAAAAGATGAATGTATTTTTTCCTTTTAGTACATTTCAAAATAAGTGTTTTTTGTTTAAAATGTATTTGAAAAACGTTGTTTGTAAATGTAGCATGTAATTTAACTTGTAAACAATAAAATGAAATGAGGTTATCTTTTATTTGTTTCCAGTTCTCTACTTTAACCTGCTATCTATTACTCTTACACCATTTAATTTCAATGCAGAAAGAAGGGTTGTAAATTTGTATAAATATGCTACTATTGTATGCCTGAAATGCGAAAACTTTTGATAACTACCAAGTTGTCAAGTTTAAAACCCAAGTTGCCAAATTCAACTGCCAAGTTGCCAAGTTCATCTCTCAAGTGGCCAAGTTATATTCCTAAGTTTCCAAGTTCACCCCCGAAATCGCCAAGTTCTATGCCCGAGTTGCCAAGTTCTATTCCCAAGTTGCCAAGTTCTATTTCCAAGTTGTCAAGTTCAACTCCAAAGTTGCCAAGTTCTACTTCCAAGTTGCCAAGTTCAACTTTCAAGTTCCTAAGTTCTACTTTCAAGTTGCCAAGTTCAACTCCAAAGTTGCCAAGTTCAACTTCCAAGTTGCTAAGTTCTACTTCCAAGTTGCCAAGTTCAACTCCAAATTTGCCAAGTTCTACTCCCAAGTTGCCAAGTTTAACCGTTTGCCAAATGATTTTCACTAAAGTCGAATAATATACCCATACTAGGTTTTATCCTAGCAATATAATGCATTAAAGTCATTAATTTTCCAAGCTCGTCATAGAAAACTACATAATACAAATAATCTACGTTCATAAAAGATATCTATCTATAGTAGAGATATCTATGACGAACTAATACATAACAGAAAGAAGAGATATCCAAATAACTATGACGAACCATATTGTGCAGACGAAATAACTTCATATTGCGGAACTGAGCCTCTGACTACAAATGAATAAAAAAGTTATGTCGACCACTTTCCTATTCATTTCCAATTTTGTTGTATAGTTCCGAATTATAGGGGTTCGCTTCGTTCCCTGTTATTCACTAGTTTTCTATTTATATACGAATAGTTTGTTGTTATATTTTTGTGTTGTAGATGGGTAAATAAAGGCTAAAACAAACAAGAATTAATAAAAAAACCCTTATTAAAAACAACCTTTTTTTTTGCTTTTATTGCATGGGACTTACGTAAGTACTTATGCCTCTCAGCTCAATCGAAGATAGCCAGAAGTGGTGGAAAAAGTCTTGCAAGAATTGATTACAGACAACGGGACAGGTGAAACTAAATAAAAGCTTGTAATAAATAACAGTAATTAGGGTGGAAAATAACTACAGCCTTACTTAGTGTTTCCTCTTATTGAAAAACAAGGACTATTAAGTACTTACTTAACTTAATAGTTAAACCGTTTATAAAAATTGAAAAACTATATAATTAATCCATAATTCAATACTGTCTTTTTGTAATTTCTTTCCAAACGGTTAACTAAACGAGGAATAGCAACGTTAATCCACGATTTATATAGTTTCATAAAATAATTAAGTTCTTTCACATTGTAGGTATATGAAACAGAGGACTTCAAACCTCTCTAACAAACATACTGTCATCTACACTCGTTACATTATAAAGCTGAAGACATTGATATACTAGACATAGGTATATATACTCAAAGGCTGAAGAGTTTGTTTTCGTTTCAAGTGGTAATCTCAGAAACTACTGTTTCGAATTGAAATAAGCGTTTCAGAGCTAAGTAAGTAGTTCAGAAAAAAAAAAATATAGAGATAATATGAATTAGTATAGATTTGAACCTACCTATATTTACTACAAAAGCGCCGATAATATTAATAAGTACTTATATTGACTACAAATAAGGAACTAGACACATTTTTTCAGCTCCATTCAGCGTCCATACAAAACAACTATTTTGTATGGAGACGATTCAGCTGAATGGATGCGTACGCGTCTCCATACAAATCGCTGTTTTGTATGGACAAACGCTGAATGGTGCTGAATAAATATGTCTGGTCCCCAAGGCGTAATCACCAGTATTGTTACGGTACGGATTAACAGAATTTAATTGTAACAAAATGTCTGCATAGATGGTACACTCACTCAGTTTATCGCTCATTCAAAGAGGCTAATATTAAAGCAAGTTTATTGTCATATTCGCGTAACAAAGTTATGAGATAGGCGTGGAAATATATCGTTAAACAACATGTAGCACTTTATTACTAAGTTTATGTATAAAATACATACTTACCTACGTTATGAGTAGGTAAATTTTGGCTGTGTTGACATTATTTAACTTCAAATAATATTGTTGTAAACTTTAACAGCCTTACTAATAAAAAATACCCACTGTGTATATTCTTGATATAACGAGTGTGAAGCATATTAATAATTCGTTATATCAAGAATATACACAGTGGGTATTTTTTATTGGTAAGGCTGTAAAGGTGTAAAAACATTGCGTGTACTTAAATATTTATCTATTAGACGTTCTTTGACGTTCCTAAGAAACTCGTATTTAAACTGTGAAACATGCTTATTCCAATTATAGGTAACTAACAGCGCCCCGCGGTTTCACCCGCGTAGTTCCCGTTCCCGTGGGAATTTCGGAATAAAAAGTCTCAAATGTGTTATTCTGATGTATAAGCTAAATTATTGTAATGTTTCATTAAAATCCATTCAGTAGTTTTTGCGTAAAAGAGGAACAAACATCCACACATCCACAGCCACACTCACACAAACATTCGGCTTTAAGTATATGTATTAGTAGGATTTCGTTTGCTCCAGATTGCGATTAGAGTGTATTTCTATGAACTACTTAGTTCTTGTCGATAGTTACTTCAAGAATTACTATAATTCTTCTTGAAAAATGCCTTTTTAAGTTGAAGAAGAAGAAAACTATCAACAAAGCCAAAAGAAAAACTTATTACTTACTAGCGTCGCCCCGCGGTTTCACCCGCGTAGTTCCCGTACCCGTAGGAATATGGGCTAAAAACCTTCCCACTGAATTACTCTATCTATTAAAACAAACCGCATCGAAATCCGTTGCGTAGTTTTAAAGATCTAAGCATACATAGAGACATAGGGAGGGACAGAGAAAGCGACTTTGTTATATACTATGTAGTGATGATGATAGTGAAGTTAAGTAGGTAAGTATATTTACCTAACAATGTTTACTAAATCGTGTTTATTACGTAACGTAAGGTTCTCATAATTCCATCCCTCCATATTGTCTCATATTAACGTATGAGGTCTCAGTATGAGGTACACAATAAGAAGGTTTTAATCTGTCTCGCTTGGATAGACAGCTTTATTTTGTTGAACGTTATCTGTGGTTACTCAGTTTAATTTCGTTCTTTATTTAAATAAATGAACATGAGTATTTTTAATGTTTTCAATTTCATTTCATAAAATGGTACTCTTTGGTTTTCAATTTCATTCCGTTTTTTACGCGGGGTTTCTTCATTATGAATATTTTGGGGATTTAGGTACTGCTTGTTGTTTATACATACTTAGGTAGGTACATGGATAGAAAAGAGACTAAATAAACTGAATTATTATAAAAGAAAAGCTGTTATGAAAAGGTTCGTCAATTTTCAAATTGATTCGTATAATGTGTCGCGAAAACATATTACCTTTTGAAACTATGGTGAATAACAGACTCGGGTTAGAGAAAATAATGTTCTACAGCTTGATAATAAAGTTCAAAATTATTCAAATCAGTGTTGTTTGACAGAATAAATATCTTGTCAACAAGATTTTTGAATAACTAAAACCTTCTTGTTGGTTCAACCTGCCATTATTATTTCTGTTAAAACTATTGTCAATCGGTCAATGTCATCATTGCAAAATATCAAAGAGGTTTTTATATGCCGCGCGCACAAGGCAGTGTTAAAAAAAGGATAGAAAAATCAAGCAAAACCTTATTCGATAGCAAACGTCATTATTTAAATGTTAGCATCACTGTTTCTTACACTTGTATGTTGGTATTATTGTTTCTTGCAATACTAGTGCAAGTGAAAACCGACTCTAAGGTGACGAACCTTTTTATTCCGTGACTGTACATTACTATCATTTAATCGAGTTACATAAATAATAATCGTATCGCAAATTATCGAATGATAATCGTTAGCACTTAATTCCGGTATTAATTAAAATTTTATTCAAATTTCAAATGGCGTTCCATTGCGGTGCATGTTGACAATTGATTAATTAAGAGCTACGTCCGTTTCCGCTTGTAAAATTGCCAGTCTATTTGCTTTTCCAACCAATTTACCGATCTTGTTTTGGGAAAATAACGTTATTTGGTAAATTTGTTTTTTTAGGAAGTGGTAGGATGTTTATTTTTATATTATTTTACGTGTATATTGTGTATTTGTTTTATATTCTAACTAGCTGTGCCCAGCAGTTTTACCCGCGTGGAACCTTATCCCGTGGGACTTTTGGGATAAAAAGTCCTATGTGTTATTCCTAGGTATGAGAAACATCTGTACCAAATTTCATTAAAATCCATTCAGTAGTTTTTGCGTGAAAGAGGAACAAACATCCACACATCCAAACATCCACACATCCAAACATCCACGCTCAGAAACATTTGGCTTTATAATATTAGTAGGATTAGGCAATATAAGTGTTATAGGTTTGTAATGTGGTTTGTAAGTGTTTCTAAAATATAAATAAGTACTTACTTAAGTTCAGTATTAATTATTTTAAAAACGTATCACTCATCTCTTTTACTAATTATCTCGTCGGAAAATTGGGATGGATAAAATGTAATCTTATACTTAATCCATAGGATTCTGACTTTCCTTACAAAAACGCGGGAGAAGAAAAACTGATTATTTATAAACCTTCTTTTTCAAACTCGGATTTTATATTAAGGCAACACATTTATATCTTTTAAACTTGATCGTGATTTATTTCCACAGATTATACTGCATTCTTTACAGCTGAAAACTGAGAAGCATAATCTTAACCATTTGTTCAAAGTTAACAAGACGTTAAAGTTTGTTCGGGAAGTTATAACATTTGTTCTGGCGACTGTACAGATTTGTTGAGGTTGTGACAATCACTTGTGTACATACTAATAGTGGTTTCCGGTTTTCATTATGTGTCCGGGCATTCATGTTTTACAGAGATAATATATTGAATATGTACTCATATAGTTAATACCCATTACCAAAAAAAGAAAATGCACGTATAAAAAAATGATTGTCTAGATCAGGAATCGAACCTTGGCCTTCCATTGGCCTATGCCATTTGGTCCCCTGATCTCTCGTCTGAAAAACTACTTCTTCTTTTCTTAGCGTGTCGACTCATATTTTTGAGGACCAAAACTCGGCCACCGATATGGCACTATCAGTGGTCTTGTAAAGGTCCTCGCGAGTGCAGGTGTAGGGACACGCACGGCAAGTTATTTGCCGTTGAGTCGTGGTATAAGGATCGGCTAGACTGCGTTACCGACTTGCCGTCCGCAGACCATTGCCCAGGGTGCGCCGGGCGCATGCTTGTTATATGCGCCACTCAGGGAGGCTCCTTCCGTGCACACCCTGAAAAAACTACTGAACTAAACAAGATGAAATTTCAGGTCCAGACGTTCCTTAAGGGAAAAACCGGGAGGCACAGTTAGTAGTTAATATAAACATTCTGCCCCGAACTTTTCAAACATAAATATAAAACTTTAAAGAAACTCGAAGCTTCCTAAGAAATATAACAATATCTTTGCTCCGAACAGCGATATCGATAAACTGTGAAACCCGACATTTTATTTAAAAAGTAAAGATGGCTACCGGTTGCGGAAACACCAGTGAACTGTCAAAATCAAAACTCTTTACCAACATCCGCGTTCTTCACAACTCGTTAAACTTAGAAAAAGTTAACGTTTATACTTTTTTATTTCTCTGTAAACAAGACAAACACAATTCATCCAATACTGGTCATTATTCTCAACGGTGTAACGTTCATAATCGTCTGTTTAATGTTGTGCCGTAATATAACTTTGTCTTTGCTTAAAATTAAAGGAGTTATGGCGAATAACACTTGAATTATTGTTTGGTAGCTACGGAAAGAGTTTATTTTGTCATAATTGCTTTTATGTTTCGTACCATGGACCAAAAGTCGGTTTATGTTATGATTATGACCAAAAATGATTTATACTCGTACTTAGCAGAGACTAGGTTGTTTTTTTTATAAAGGAAATAGAGTAGCTGGGTCGCAATGGTAAAGTCATCAACAGCCTGTATTAGTCCACTGTTGGACATAGGCCTCTCCCAATTCGCGCCAATGTGCCCTGTAGGCGGCACGTCGCATCCACTCTCTCCCGGCTACCCTGCGCAGATCATCGCTCCACATAGCCACAGGACGTCCTACACTACGTTTGCCGAGCCGCGGTCTCCACTCAAGAACTCGTCTGCTCCAACGGCCATCGGTTCTCCTACAGATGTGGCCAGCCCACTGCCACTTCAGAGAACTAATTCTTTGAGCTATGTCGGTGACTTTAGTCTATACAATGGTAAACTACCATCAATCATGGCCTGCAACTCAAGACTCACAAGTGTATTGCCGAATTTAGATGTGGGGCTAAAACTATAATGCTATATTCTGTTTATAGGTTGAACTGGTCATTCTTTTGCTTGGTTGAAAGGTTTTATCCATCATTTCCAGAGCTTTCGCCAGTTAAACCGACGCAAAACTATGCTAATAGAAGGTATTTATACAACGTATATCAGCATAACAAAGCCATTTTTGTAGATAAACATAAAAATAAGATATTTTATAGGCTATAAAGAAGTCTTAAAAATCCTTTTCATAATAAACTGAATAAAGCACAGATTACTAAAGTTTGAATACAAAATTCCTTTTTCAAAAGCTTTAAAACAGAATAGTTTGTATATTTTATTTTTCGAATTGTGTTCTATTCGAAACATGGACGTTAGTACTTATTAACTCCATGACCCGTAGCGCGGCCATGATTAAATTACTGTCAGTTTTTTGGAGCGAACTATTAAAAATCACGAATTTATGAAATTGGTTTTGACTGTTGGCTAACTTTTATTCGCGTAGATTTTTGCGAGCATTTACTTAATCCAAATGGAAAAGTGGTAACCAAGCCGAGATGAAAAGGGGTTCGATTACAGTTTTAAGGTAAATAGGTACCTAATTGAGTTGCAAATGTTTTTGGTCTGCGTACGAATAATTGTGTGCGTAGTTTCTGATATTCCTGATACTTTAAAATTATCTAACAAATGAGATATTTTATAAGCGGGAGAGAAATTTTAAGCATTTTTTTTCCTAACGAACAATGATAAGTATACTAATCGTTGTGAAATCTATAGGTACTTTTCATTTGCTTAGTTGTCAGGAAAATCATTGAAAACTATGCATAAATCTCAGATCAGAACAGAAATATTCATGCCGTAAATACTTAGTTCCTGTACACCCTAGATTGTGAATGCAAATATGCCAGATGTTCTAGTATTTTCAATTTTATTTGGCCGCTAGCGGAGGCCGCAATTTCACGACAAACCGACTTCCGATGTTTCATTTCATATTTATTGGATCAATTCAAGATATTTATTCTTTCTGTCTGTTAGTATTTATTTATTGAAATGGCTCCAAACAAAAGATATCTTAGTTCGTATTTCGTTTGATTCTTTACAAAATAATCTGATTTATTATTTATCCTTGTTTGATATTTTATAAGTTTTCTTGTTTTTCGTGTTATTAAGTTTGACTTTTATATTGATTTGTATGTTGTTATTAGGTATGTGTATTTTGTTGAATACTAGACGTGATACCTGATTTTACTCGTTAATATTACCTTTAGCCTCTTATTCAAATAGGTAACTAGATTCGTTAGCGATATCAAATTAACAAACAACTCTACCTGTATATATTTTTTTTCATCATATTTTTCCTTTTCCACACAGGATACGGAAAATTAAGCTGTAAGAGCCCAGAGACCAAAGATATCTCTCACTGACTCACAATATTAGAATAACGAGAAAAAATATTCGTAATCACCACGTTTTAATACATGTTGATATAGAGCCAAGCCCACCCAATAATAAACAAACCGTGACCTCTGGTTAGTCAGTGCATAATGAGCACATTGAACAATGATCAATGATCACACATCAAGATCGCACAACCCAAGAATTAAACTTGGAACGTCTAGCATGGCAAGCCAGCTACAGGCCAATACAATCACTACCGTAATTTCATACTCAAATCATGGTCCAGTCGAGAATCAAACCCGGAACGGAACCTCTAGCCTCACAGACCAGGCAGGCTACAAGGTCTAGCATGGAAAGCCAAACAATCACTAATCGTAATTCAAACTTAAATCATGCTACACCCAAACATCGAATCTGGGACCTCTAAAGGTAGACAATCCACAAGCCAATACAACCGCTGATCACAAAACAAATTTCCATGTCCAACTTTGTAAGCAATCACTCAACGATAGTAAATTTAATTAAGAATTCTCAACTACGTGGATAAATTCCTAATTTCTCCTGAGGGATAACTGTAAACTCGACCGCGAAACTTTGCAATCCTTCTCAACTTAATACTCCAGAGGTTCGGTTGGGAATCTTTTCGTGTGTGAGCTTTAGGCTGGCTTCTAACGGACGGAATATAGTCGCACAAAGTTATCTGATCTGGCGGAAAAAAAATGGAACTATTTAATACTGTATTCGTAAGTATGTGAGTTGTAGGCTTGCTACAAAGAGCTGGAATCTCTTTGCTGGACCAGGAGCCAAACGACTTACAATTTAAAAATTTAAAAAATAATTGCACTGAAAAATAAACACCCCCAGAAATTTCATTTTTTGTAAATAATTCTGTAATCTATACTTACTAATATTATAAAGAAGTAAAGTTTGTGTGTTTGTATATTTGTTAAATTGTAGGGGGGATCTACTGAACCGATTTAAAAAATCATGGAAAGCTAATTTATCTGTGCGTGACATAGGCTTATTTTATCCCTGTATTCACACGGGAACGGGAACTACGCGGGTGAAACCGCGGGGCGCTGCTAGTTAGTAATAAGTACATTATTTTTCGTTAGATCAATTGGAAAATTAAATATATGCAGTACTTATACTTAAAATATGAGTCTGTCAAGTCTGTTTGACTGTATCCATTTTTACAATCAGGAATTCCGCATGTTTGAAGCCAGCCTTATAAAGGCGGGATTTAACGTTATCCTTAAAAAATGTGACGGAAAAAAACGTTGCGTTGCTCTGAAAAAGTAATAGATTCTGTTAATTAATTGAATGTTTTACGAGTTGGGAACACCGTTGATTAAAACATCGTTGGTTGTCGGTAAGTAAGTATTTTACGTAAATAAACTATAGTTTGCTAGTTATGCATAAACTGCAGCTTAAACTAAAACGGAGTTTAAACAAGGTTTAAACACGGAATACGTTCTATGTATTAATACTTTGAGTACTTTGGATCGCTTTTAAGAATATTGTACGCACGGAGTATCAGATTTGGTATCGTTAAAGTTTCCAAAGAAAGCTTAGAAAAAGTAAATTTTAAAATTATACGTTGAATTTGTAAGTTAAAAAGTTATAAGAACCATCTGTCTATGTAGATATCTAATTTCGAAATCGTTTCAGTTTTATTTTGTACCATAGGCAACCGTTACTGATATTGACTGATCTATCTACACTTAGCTCAAACCACTGAACGGATTGCCCTGAGGGACGCATAGATATAGCTATTAAGTATAGCTGTGCCCCGCGGTTTCACCCGCGTAGTTCCCGATCCCGTGGGAATTTCGGGATAAAACGTACCCTATGTTCTTTCCCGGACCATAAGCTTCCCCTGTACCAAATTTCAAGTCAATCGGTTCAGTAGTTTAGCCGTGAAAAGGTAACAGACAGACAGAGTTACTTTCGCATTTATAATATTAGTTAGGATTACCCGTGGTATTACGTAGGCATCCGTTAAGAAAACCGCGAGTAAATCCGCATGCTATTGCTACATTTAAATAAAAATCGAAACTCAATTTTATTAGGCAACCCCCCCATTGATTAAGAAACAAATCTGCCAAGAAATCATCAACAATATATTTTACCCTGAACTAAATAAGTCACTCTCAGAGAATCAGCCCGCGATAATCCTTAGATTAATCAACGTTACCGAAAAGGTTTCAATCCGTAGCTATTTTCTTGGAAAGTCAACTTCAATCAGTATAATGTAAAGATAAATATCATTCTACCGTCTGGTGGCATTAGTTGGAGTTTTCATTCGATTTTTAGCTGGTTTTAGAGACCAATGACAGAGTAACTTCGGCATTTTGTCCCCAGATAAGTAAAGGACTAAAAGAAGCTTCCAAAGCTTCTTTTAGTACTAATTTTAGATATTTTATTATAACTTTTAGCTGTTATCGAGTTAAGTTAAATTGGAAGTTGGTTTCTTATCTGTTTTTAAATTAGAGAGGAAAAATTTTGGGAGCGGAATGTTTTTGTGATTTGCTTCAAAACAACTTCGACGACCTCGATGGCAGAGTGGTCACCATGCCGGACTGCCATCTGTAATTCCGGTTGCGGGTTCGATTCCCGTGCGGGGTGAAAATTTGTGTAAACCGCAAATGTCTCAGTCTGGGTGTGTGTGTGAATGAGTGTGTGCGTAGTTTCTGATACCCTAGATACAAGCTTCGAGCTTAGTTAGGGGTCAGTTACTATAATGAGATGATGGAGTAAATGATTACCTATGGTTATTATGATTATCTTGGTGACACCGAACCGATTTAAAAATAAACGTCACCAACTAAACTACCAACTTAAGTAGGTATAAGTACTTACCTACTTGGGTTTACCGATGCATGTTGTTTTGTCCAAACATGTTTTCAATTTGAGATCATCAACACGCATTGATTAAGTATGGTAATTATGTTTATTCCTCCTCACTGTGAGAGAGACAGTCTTTTGCTTTGCAGTGGGAAAACATCTAACTTAAGTTCAATTAAATTACTTACATTGATTTTTTGGTATCGTAAACACGAACGTTTTAATATTGTAAGGAACTTTCCTCCAAAAAGCCAACAATACACCGCACAAGGAAAAAACACGATTCATTTAATTATCACACTTGTATGCTCGGAATAAAGTACAAAATCCGTTAACAAGCATCTTGTACATGCGAAGTGGTATTTACATGTAGGGATTTACTTAAATTGCGTTTAACTGTACAATCTTAACTTGGGATTGGGTTGAGATTGTATGGGGTATTAGAATAGGCTTTTTTTGTGTGTAGGATATCGTACTTTCATGAAATCTAATTATGTGGCATCAAGTCTTCTTCTTCTATCTTCTAATACAAACAATAGTTATTTATGGTACAAGCGAGGTAAGTTGGTGATTACTTCCGAGGCGCTATTGAGGCCCGAGCCGTCAGGCGAGGGTCTGAAGATAGCCGAGGATAGTAATCATCAATACTCGCGTGTACCATACAACGTTTTTCAACACATTTGCGAAGAAATTATCATTTTTCGCTAATAAATAAACAGTTTTTCTATTCGCGCGCATCCAACACAACAATGGTGATCGCCAAAGACTAAAATAATATACTAATTAAAAAAAAAACGAATGAATGAATGAATGGAATCGACCATAGACCTACCGAAAGTAAGGCAACATAGTTGAAGTTTGTTTTTAAAATGTATGGACACAATTTTTTTGGTATTGAAACTTTTTTAAAAACAAAGCAATTTAAAAAAATAATCTATAACTCACTAGTGAATCAAGCGTGTCATTATTCAACTGTTTTTGCACATTGCTTTGTTTTTAAAAAAGTTTCAATACCAAAAAAATTGTGTCCATACATTTTAAAAACAAACTTCAACTATGTTGCCTTACTTTCGGTAGGTCTATGGTCGATTCCATTCATTCACTCATTCGATTTTTTTTTAATTAGAGTTATTTTTTAGTCTTTGGCCGATCACCATTGTTGTGTTGGATGCGCGCGAATAGAAAAACTATTTATTTATTAGCGAAAAATGATAATTTCTTCGCAAATGTGTTGAAAAACGTTGTATGGTACACGCGTGTATTGATGATTACTATCCTCGGCTATCTTCTGACCCTCGCCTGTCGGCTCGGGCCTCAATAGCGCCTCGGAAGTAATCACCAACTTACCTCGCTTGTACCATAAATAACTATTTTCTCAGTTTGGATAGGGGCAGATGGAGGGAGTTGCACCTGTTACACACACAAGAGTACCGCACCTAAATTGATGATGATGGTGATGAGATTTGTAAGTAAGTATATTATTTATGTAAGTACTTTGCCCCGCGGTTTTACACGTGTGGAACCTTATCCCGTTGGAATTTTGGGATAAAAACCTCCCTCCCCATCAATTTTCAGCCAAAACAGTTCAGCCTTTCTTGAGTTATAAATACTGTAACTAACACGACTTTCTTTTAAATACGTATATACATAGATATGTGGAAGTATATATTTATAAGAACTTTAGTTATAAACAAATATTACTAAGATTAGTAGTATAACTATCTCGCTAACTCTTCAGCAGACTAGACACAAATGATTAAATTATTAAAGCTGTTGGAACTCAGTCTAATATCAGCTTTAAATACAAAACATAAATTAGGAATCCTCGGATTTGTTCGCTCGACTGTCTCGGCTTTACACGTCACAAGTCACTTTGTATATTGTTTCATTTACTTTGCTTGTATTAGTTCTGTTTCACTTAACAATTGAATGTTTTATTAATTACAAATGCTAGCTGTAAGTTGTGGTTTTTGATTTCTCTTGAGTATGATAGTAGTTCTGGATAATATTCTTATTTAAGCGAAATAAAGAAGATTGCATTTTTATTTTTCATTTTTAACAAAACATAAGTTGATAAATTTGAGCCAGGGGGAGCAATGTGACTGTGGAGCCTTGATACAGTCCATGGACCAGCTAATTCAGACCACTACTGTGCATAAAGTTATAGCAGCAGAAAAGAAGACGCAATTCACTTTTTGAAGTAAAAACTCCACCGGAGTGTCACTGTTTTTTATGTACCCGCTACTAGCTTGATCCTCCTATTTTCCAATATTATACGTAAAACGTTCCTCTAGAATCACTCCACATACTGCCTTAAAATCCGTTGCGTAGTTTAAAACAACTATTAAGTAATGTATTTCTAACCACCCAAACAGCTTTGTTTACATTATCTAAAGAGGATGTGAAGATTTAAGCAGATTAATGCAATGTAGATGTATGAACCGTTTACAAAGAAAGGGTGGTGTGATTAATAAGGGTACCTTGTATGTATGTGACCTACTTGTGTCGCGGGCATGTATGTTTTGACCTGATTGATATTGTAATTTTAAGCCCATTGCTTGGTTGGAGAAGATAATGTGGTGTTTATTTAAAGGAGATGTTTCGTCATGTTATTAATATTGTATAGCATAGGCCGAAGCAAGGAGTACATGCACAGGTGGGGCTACAGCTCTGATAGTGCATGTCTATGTGGCATTTCTCCCCAAACAATGGCCCATCTTCTAACTTGCCGTGCGTGTCTCCTACACCTGCACACGCGAGGACCTTTACAAGGCCACTGATAGTGCCATATCGGTGGCCGAGTTCTGGTCCTCTAAAATATGAGTCGACACGCAAAGAAGAAGAAGAAGAAGCATATTAATTGTATTCCAATTTATTTTTTAAATGACCTTAAAGTTCCGGTTTAGCATCTGTCTTATTTTAATGTGGATTTAAAAAAGAAACTTCCACAAACTAACGGACAGAACAAATTCAAATTCAAAAATTCTTTATTCAATTGAGGCCTCAATGAGGCACTTATGAACGTCACTGAATCTACCACCCATTCGGAATTACATCAGCCGAGAAGAATCGGCAAGAAACTCGGGCTGGTATTTTTTTTTGACAAAAAAAGAATTAGATAAACAAGTGTAGTCGTTTTCAAGGGATTATCAGAAACAAAAATAATGCACTAAATGTATGCAATTTAACACAAAAACTGAAATAAAAACTAACATTTCTTGTAGACTTGGAATTAACGCAGTCTGATAACTTTGTCCCAGATTATATAATCCAAACAATAGATGTGGCTTTTTTAGTCTACAATACACTCATAGCCTGAAGATTCCTCCTTATACGTACTTGTGTCTCTCAGGTGTCCATAGATCTTTTTTTCTTCAGGCGATTTGAACCCCTACATAACCTCTAGAATCCTGCGGGGTTAGGCCATTCAATGCGTTACACATAAAATAATAAAATGGTGTCATTAACTTAGCTACTTACTAAATGTTCGTTTACCCCTATATCTTAAAATAGTCTAGTAACCACATCTACTGAACTTCATAATCAATGGTTCAAATTACTTGAAGTCAAGAAATTTTCAGACCAACCGCTATTCAGCTCTGATGTCAATGACCTTTCAGCAGATAATTTACAGAAGTTAATAAACATAACCACTACACTGAAAATAGCGATAAGTTTTGTAATAAAGAAAAAGTTTTGTATTAAACTGCAGGCGTTTTAATAAAAGTACCTATCAAGTTTGTAAGTTGCTACGAGATGAAGTTATTATTAGAAGTTTATTATATTATTAGAATTTAAAGATGAAGTTGTTACGATAGATATTATTGTGATTTGAATGGAATTTAATTTGAATTACATAATTATAATATAGTAATTATCACACTATCGAAGCGCTCATGATCGCTCATGGCCCAGTGCTACCCGCGGATCACTTGTGAAGTTGTGATCTGTGCGTCTCACTTACATTGTCAAAATACATCACAAAATCACACTACAATCATCAAAAAATATCAAGTTGAATCTTCAAGCATCAAGAAACATTTTAATGTACTAAATGTATGACTAGTGAACATGTGAAAATGTGAAGTAATTTTATAGTATTTATTGTACTATCCAACTATGTATTATCATTTTAAGTATCGAAGCTAAGGGGTAAACATACCTACTTATTATTTACCTACATTCAAAAGCAAAATCTTCAATGAAAATGTGGTTCAAAATCAAAATATTTACCTTCTAACACGCATGACTATAATATTATGTTAAACCGTTATCAAAATACATAGTTGTCATGCTTCCCATCGTGTGAATACAATTTATATAATTTTAAGACACGTTATCTCAGCGAACACTCGGTACAAACAAACCAAAGTTAAATTAAGTTTACAATGTTATTAGAAATAATAATATGTATTCTGTTGTTATGTACGTGTTTATTAACATTTCAAATGTGGTTATGTTATTTGTAAGAAAAATATAATTTAAAATAAGGAAAGAAAGGATTTTGGATATGCTAAATTTTAAATTCATAGATATCATTTTGTAATAAATGATTTATTATTTGTTATGTCTTTTCCATTCACGGGACTATTAAGGAGACCCGGTCTTTTGGAAGGCTAGTATGGGGTCAAAGCCAGCACATGGAAGCACTTTGACATATTTAATCTTGTGTAAAGGGTGCATATTATATTATTATTATTATCATCTGAAGATTTTTTTATAATTTGTATGAATTTCCACTTTTATACAGAGGTAGTCATTTAGACTGTAAAAAAAAATTACAGCCTGTTTACTCAAATGTCTAATTCAAGTCTATTCAAAATAACTATCTACGTGTCAAATTCAGCGCAATCTGTTCCCGTTCGAATTTCGGGATAAAAAGTATCGTATTTTCTTTCCCGGACCATAAGCTACCCCTGTACCAAATTTCAAGTCAATCGGTTCAGTAGTTTAGCCGTGAAAAGGTAACAGAACGACAGAGTTACTTTCGCATTTATAATATTATTAGTTAGGATTCAGTTAGGTTGCATTTATCTACTTATTTTAAAGGTACAGATTACTTCTTTAAAGCTACTGGAACTGCATAACAATTAGCAAACGATAACTGACATCTAACTATAATTAAAAAAACATTGTATAAAATATTCTTTGGTGTAATTTCTGTCATGTTTAACTTCCGGTACAGTAACGGAACGCGTTTGTTGTTTTCCTAACATGAAAATATTATGTCAAATATCTTTATAAAGTACACCTAATTTATTTCTATTTGTTGAACAAAGGAACGGTTTTTATTGGAAGTATTTCTTTTTTATTTTCTTTGACGGCTTCTGTAGTCGAGTAGTGAATGTTGCCTTGGATATGGAAGGGATTTGGGTTCGATATTTGGAAAGGTAGATGTTTTTTCTCTGATTGTCTTGCATGCAAATGTAAAGAAAAACAAGAATAAAAATCTTTTTAAAAACAAGTTTTTTTAGCTTTTATTGCATTGTCATGGGACTTACATAAGTATGTCAAATTTCAGCTCAATTGGGTTAACCAGAAGAGGTCGAAAAATGGCTAGCAAGATTTGATTACAGACAACGGGACAGGTGAAACTAAATAAAAGCTTTTTATGTCACCTTATTTTCCCAACATGGTTCAGGTTTCAGATCACTGACATGGATTGGAAAAGCGTGATGATTAAACCTATTCTCACTGTACTTATCCTCAATCAGTGAGACGCCTTTGTCTTGCAATGGAAAACAGACTTTAAAATTCAAGAGGCATTTCATTCCAATAAAAAAATTTGAATTGTCTATGTAAGTAATACGCATATCGCAACTTGAATTTAAATCCATTCTAAACTTCGAAATTCAAATGGATTGACGTCACAACAATTTTGCATTCCAATCTTTATTCAAATTTAAACAAAATGTATTGTTCAAAAGTGAGCTGTCAACTCGACGTCTACATTTCTGACGTTCAAAAATGTCAACCTAAGCTAACGTCAAGCCAGAACCATTGAAGCTTTGTTATGACAACGTAAAAGCTCGATATTGGCACCCTATTCTGGTACAGCTTTTGAACAGAAGCTTTCTAAAGCTTTTGTATGTAGGTATGTTATTTTACGTAAAGGGAATATATTTCTTGGTTAAAATATTTTGTTGAACTCAATTTCTTGACAAAATACCTCAAATTACGGAATATTTAAAGAGCTATTGTGTGTTACTTATTTGGGTATTTTCAGATAATAAATTTTACATGTTTTGAGGAATATATTTTGTTATTTTCGAGTTATTGATGACGTCAATTTGTGAAGAAATTAAGAATACTTGCTTAGACTTAAATTACCTTACCTAGTTTTGAATGCATTTTGTAAGTATTATCTATTACTAGCGACGCCCCGCGGTTTCACCCGCGTAGTTTCCGTTCCCGTAGGAATATGGGGATACAATTAAGCTAAAATCCATCCCACTGAATCACTCTATCTATTAAAACAAACCGCATCAAAATCCGTTGCGTAGTTTTAAAGATCTAAGCATACATAGGGACAGAGAAAGTGACTTTGTTTTATACTATGTAGTGAAGATTCTAATGTAAAGCAAATACCTCGCTCTCTCTCAGTTATGATAATTGAATACTAAAGTATCGTCTCCGCCCTGTAAGATCCTATTCAATAGCAAACCTTTATCTTGCTAATGGTATTATTAGTATAGGGATGAATAAGCGTAACGACGTATTGTCGTATTTCTATGATCTCCAGTTTGAGTCATGTTTGTAATATTGTAAATTTGAATTGTTGAGGGAGAAGCGCTATAAAGATTTTATTGAATTAACTTACATATAACCATTAATTATTAAGAACACAAAATGAAACTAACTTTACAGGAAAGATGTGGTTTTTTTAATCGGCAAAGAACACTGGCTGGTTTTTGTACACTTTTTTAAAACAAAAATGATGGACTGCACTTTTTAAATTTAGAACTCAACTATTAAGAAAAGATTGCAGGTCGAACTTTTTAAATTCAAATTCAGAATAAGGCGTCCATTCGTACCTCTGCGTTCATAATACGCGACATAATGTCGAACGCCATGGACGTTACTTCAGTGTTAAAATGTGGTACGATATTTTTCAAACAATTTTTAACTATAATAAGTAAATAATGTTTATTATGGCATGTACTACTGCAATTTGTGTTCTATTGATTCTTGTTCGAAACATAAATTAAGTTATTTGTTTTTTGTTATTAATTAATCTTCAGTAAGTATATCTCAATTATAGTTCCAGACTAAGCAAAGCTTTTTCTGATATCGATATTAGGCAACACGGAGTACATACTTTTTTCTATAAAATACGTACTTATCTACTTACTAAGAATATACATCTAGAAAACATCCAGACCAAGACAAAAAGACATGTTCATTCACATAAATAAATCTTGAGCGGGAAAACTTGCCAACACTTTTTACTCGTCGAAAAATAAACAAGTTTAATAAACAAACTTACAAAGATACGGGCGTAAAACTATTTATTATTAATATTAAAAACTCGTCAAACAATCTGTTACATGCAGGCCCGGGTTGAACATCTAATTATCGCTTTACAACTTGCAGTAAACTTAGTTGTTACAAAGTGTAGTCCCGCCCCGTTGCAGATGCCGCCGCCATTTTGTAAAGTTTCATCACGTTTACAGTGGTCTGGTCTGGTAGGTGCAAAGTGGGCATGTTGAACATTATAAGCTCTGATTTTTCAACCTTAAAAATTAGAGCTTATATGTTCAACTTGCCCTGCGATCCGGCCGATATATGACGGCACCGCTATACCGTGCCGTCATTTATCGGCCGTAATACAATGGTGAATGACGTCACTCATATGACGTGAATTTTTGATTTCGGCACTGTAAAGACAGCCGTCTTTGTAGTATTACGGCCGCTATATGACGACACCAGTATATGACGGCACCGTCTTATACTAGGAACTAAGTATAGAAATGGTAAATATTTTGATGAAATTAGGATTTACAATTAAACTGGCGATATTATATTAATAAAAGACTCCAAATTAGTTAGAACATGTAAGCAAAGCATAAAAGTAGCCATTTTCACAGTAGAATATTTCATTGAACAAAGAGGGTAACCTAAAAAACCGATAACTTTAGTATCGGTCGGAACACAAAGCTTGTCGTGCCGGGCCGGGCGTGTGAACTCGCCCTAACTAAGCTTTCAACACTCGTGAAAAAATCTTTTTAAGAATTTTCGAACGAAATTTATTTAAACTGCTGTCGAATCCGTTTTTTTGGTATTGGAACTTTGTGATTAAATTCTAGGTTCTATTTGTATGTCTTGTTGGTTTAGTAGTATGTGCTGTGCAATGTCAGTTACTATAATGAGATGATGTAGTGAATGATAAAAAAAAAAAAAAATGTTTACCTGCCTGCTAAGCTTTTGGTCTCAAGTTTGATACCCGGATCGAGCGGTGCATATTTCAAATTTTCAACATACGACTCAATTGATGCCTGGATCGTAAGCAATTTTTCAAATATAGTTATGGTTTAAGGTCACCACCATGACCAGTAACTAGATTTATTTATTCTCACGAGATGACCTTAGCCGAGACCTACGCGACTACGCTTTTCGTAGCTAGCGTAGTCCTGGGTTTAAATACCGACGAAAATGAAAAATTTTCATAAGCGATCAAGCCATATTAAATTTATTTTGTTGCTTCTAAAGACAGAACTTTTAAAGCTTAAATGCGTAATGTATCAAACTTATTAAAGTAATTTTCACATTTTCAATACCTTGCACCATTTTCGTCAGGCATATTTTTAGACAAATCGTATATACACATACAAAGCAAGAACAACATACTATTTCAAGTTATTACTAGCAAAAACACAATATTAGTTCACATGTGTGCAATGCCGAAATAAGCCACTCCGCCATATTGCGTTTTTAATTTAAACCAAAAGGTTTCGGTTTCCAATTTGTCTACACTTTATATATAAACTATACTAATATTATAAAGAAGTAAAGTTTGTGTGTTTGTATATCTGTTAAATTATAAGGGGTAATATCGGGATCTACTGAACCGATTTCAAAAATTCTTTCACCATTAGAAAGCTACATTCACTCTGAGTAACATACGCATATTTTATCCCCGTATTCCCACGGGAACGGGAACCACGCGGGTGAAACCGCAAGACGCCGCTAGTCTCTAATAAAATTAGAATTCGTTTTATATGACCCCTCGGACCTCAGATGGTACGTTTCAATTAATTGATAGTCTATTAGATAGACTTATTCGATAGAATTGAAAGATATGTTTAAGTGGTTTAAACGGGGTGTGAAATTGGTTATTAAGTAAGTACATACTTTTTAAAATAAATAAGTCTATAATTTTCAATGGAAATGCTTATAAAAGTATAGTTTATCATATATTTACAGGCAAAAACATAGTTTACGTATTCGTTACTATATGAAAATACAGTGGTTTATGCTATGTTACACTATATTATTATCTATTAATTACTACAAACACACTTATTCACAGATACCGACACGATCGCAAAAATATTTACCTCGCACAGTAATCGAACCCGCAACCCTTTAATTCGTAGCCAACTCTAGTGATCACTCTACCACCATAGTCTTCCTCTAAAGTTTAACTTTAATGTGCTATAAACGCGTAAATCCAAGAAACTTCACTAGTTATACACTAAGGTCTACACGCATAATCGTTGGTCCAGTCCCGTGGGATTTGGGGATAAACTTGTGCTCCCTTTAAGACACCCTTGATTCTACCCTGTCGTAAAATACGACGTTTCAAACCTATACATTAAATAGTTGGCGTTTCAGGTTTGTGGCTGTTTTTGAGTTTATGAATGACAAAGCCAAACAAAATCCTAACTAATATTATAAATGCGAAAGTAACTCTGTCTGTCTGTTACCTTTTCACAAACTACTGAACCGATTGACTTGAAATTTGGTACAGGGGTAGCTTATGGTCCGGGAAAGAACATAAGATCTTTTTTATCCCAAAATTCCCTCGGGAACGGGAACTACGCGGGTGAAACCGCGGGGCGCTGCTAGTAATACATAAATGATGCCAGTTCGTTATATCCGTATCTGTGAATTTTGAAATAAAAAGTATTGCATGATTGAATACTGATCATAAGGTTATAAGTTTCGGAGCTTAATCAATACAAACAAACATCAAATATGAATAATTTTCTCTTTATGACACTATAGTGGGTTAGTCCCATTTTACTATTCATCATTCCTTTGATATCGGAAATGAAAAAATGCATACATGCAGTCCCAGTTTTCTCCAGTGTGTATATTGGCCACCATCTTTTCTGAGCTGGTGGCCAAAATTGGAAGCTACTATTGTAATTCTGACTAAATGTCATTCTTATACATTTTCATTACACTGACAACCAAAATGCAACCAAAAGATGCGGTAACAGCGACTCAGAAAAGATTGTGGCACTATAGATTTATTTATAACATAATCATTCACTGCATAATCTCATTATAGTAACTGACCCCTAACTAAGTTCGTAACTTGTAATCTAGGGTATTAGAAACTACGCACACACCCAGACCGATTATTATTTGAATTTATATTTTAAAGCATTCCCCTAAAAATTGCACGCTTGTTCAAAAATATATCTCCCACTGTCCTCTCCACCCGGTAAACACGCTTAAATAATGTAGATTCATAATAAAAGAAACCTCGTAAAATCCTTCGTAAAATATTTTAAGTGTACACTTTAATCATAACAAAATTTTGTCCAAAACACCTGCGTCCAAAAGGGTCTCATTTTTCCAGAGGTTCTCAACCTTTTACGAACTAAAACCTAAGTGTTATAGTTAGCAGGTAAAGTATGATGTTACCCGTAACTTGATATATATGTCAATAAATCTAGAAGGTAAATGTCCGTCCCGGCTTCCAAATATGTCTTCTCGTCTATCACGTAAGGGTGGCAGGATAGGGGGTGTATTCTGGGCTTTTCTAGTGATTTTTGGGTCGGTGTCGTGTTGGAATGGTGTTGGGATTGTAGTGAAAATGGTAGGTGTGCTTGTAAGTGGGCAGTTTTTCGCAATGAGACTCTATATCTTTAAAATTATTGTTTGGAAAACATATTTTACTTGCTTAACTTTATCATAAGTGTAGATTGATACAATTTCATTTAATAAACAGAGAAAACAGTTAGCATGAACAGCTTAACGTGCCTTAGTCTCAGTTGTTTTAAAGAATAAGTATTTTTTTTCTTTTTATTCCCAGATAAAATAATTGACACAATAATCTAGCTACAGAAACATTAAAAACAAAATACCCTACCACAATTACAGCCTCAAAGCATTCATACTCAACTATACCAACGCAATCGCAACACAATTCCAATCCAACTCTCTCTCTTTTCTCTTTTCCGAACCTTTATCCCATGTCTATTTGGGGTCGGTTTTCAGTTTAACCAGATTTGGCAGAATGTCAGTATTTTACGTGAAGCGACTGCCATCAGACCTTTACAACCCAGAGGGCTATACGTCATTTTTGGTTAAACTGAATGTTAGACTTTTTTTTTTTGTTTGACTTTTGACTTATGACTGTCGATGATGTTAGTATGACAACAATTCCAATCCAACTGTACCACAAGAATAGCTCCTCATCTCAGTTTACAAGTAGGCTGGACAAAAACCGGTTACCAGCCACATGCCAAGATAAGGGTGTACAAACACATTTACTATATTATACTGGAAGGGAAACAAATTACGTGTGTGCTCAGGTTACTAATTCACTCGCAATTGACAATGTGTACCGACCCTTATTATATTTAGGGTTTCAAAAGTGATTTACAGTAAATAAGGTTTATTTTGACTTTGATTTCAAGTTTTAATGGATATATACTGATTTTTGTAGGTTTTGGTTTATATCAAAATTGACTTTGAGACTCCTTTCAAAGAAAAAAAGAAAATATATTTTCTAAGGCTTCACACACGCTGACAAACTATCACCAACTACTTAACAAATTAAGAAATTCCTTACTTCCATACTAATATAATAAATGCGAAAGTAACTTATTACTAAACTAACTTATTAAATTACCTTTTCACGGCTAAACTACTGAACCGATTGATTTCTTTGGTACAGGTTTTGTCCCGAAATTCCCACGGGATCTGGAACTATGCAGGTAAATCTACGTGACGGAGCTACTGCTAAAAATAATAAAGTAAGTATTATAATATGTAAGTCTCGGTAATTAACTGAGATCTCTATGACCAACCCAAGATCGCAACGCCAAACTTTCTGCATACTTCGCTATTTCCTAGCTTCACATTTCGTCTACCACACACACTTGTAAATATCATCTTTGACCACATTTCGTATTCGAAATAATAACTTTGAGTACTTACATTTCGTATTTACTTCAAGGGAATCGAACTCATATTAACCATGAACAGTATAGGCTATTTGGTAATTAATGATTTTACTCACAGAAGAAAGAACTTATGTCTTTTTTCTTATTCGTATTTTTTCTAGGCTAGGTTTTATTTATACCAATTGCATCTTAAATCCTCCTTAACACTAAAATCTCTAACTATCTCCATACAAAAAAAACTTCCTCAATTTTAACGTCAAAAATACTACAAACAAACAGACACTACACTTATCACATTAGTATCATATAACAGTAACGTTATATTCCATTGTTTGTGAAACATGCTCGGCTGGAATTCGAATCCACTACTATCGGTGTCGTAATTATGTAAATATATACCGAGTTGGCAACTTTAGATGTTTCAAAGAGTTATAGAGGCATTGCCTTACGTTTGCGAAGTCTGCAAAAGATTTATTTACTCACGAGTGGACGTTTTTGCTGATGTTAGAACATTATTCAACTGTTTTTGCACAAATAAGAGCCCCTTTATGAGCAAGTGTGTTGAAAAAATATTTAACCGATCCGAATGAAACTTTTTTTGAGGTACAGAACTTCACTGCAATAGGTAAAGAAAACTACTATTTCCAAACAAAAAACAAACGATACAATAATAAAATATATCTTCATTTTACGTAAAATATTATTATTACTTATTACATATTTTTCTAGTGTATAGAATAACATAAAAATGTTCTATTTACAGAACTTCAATTCAGGAATAACAAAGAGACCAAATAAATGAAGGTATTTACGAAAACTTATGGCATCACCTTGGCATTATGCCACTTCATATAATATAGAGAATAATAGCGAAGTACATAATGTAGGTGGCATAAGATCACGGTTATCCCCTGAACTTTACTATGCAAAAAAAACTTGTTTTATTCCGTTTAGGACTGTTTTTCCATCGCCAGATAACTTTAATTTGTGGAATAAAATTGACGTTTGACAGATTTGTTATGAAACAACTGTCAAAATTTCAAAATTATTCCTCGACTAGCAGCGCCGCGCGGTTGTACCCGCGTAGTACCCGCTCCCGTGAGAATGCGTAGCTCGTAGTATCATACAATCTCAGCACAATTCACCATCGTGTGTTAAAAAGTTACAATAAAACATACGATTACTTATACACAATCCCATGGGAATTTCGGGATAAAAAGTATCCTATGTGTTATTCATAGTTACAAGGAATATTTGTACCAAATTTAATCAAAATCGATACAGTAGTTTTTGCGTGAAAGTGAAACAAACATCCAAACTCACAAACATCCAAACATACAAACTTTCGCATTTATAATATTAGTAGGATTAATGTTTTCAGATGATTAAAAAAACAGCCATTAGTGCATTATTAATCTTAAATGTACAACCCATTCCCATTTTTGTGTTCTGTCCATCAAGTAAATTATTAAGCATTCTCTATTTCTTTACAATCAAAACATGACGAAAACTGAGTTGATGTGTCGCATGACGTCACCGTTACGTACATTTTCAAAACAGTCACGTCTTTAACCCCCACACAAGGACTAAGTCATATTTATTAATTTGCTTAAACAAAATTTCACTACATAGTATAAAACAAAGTCGCTTCCCGCTGTTTGTCCCTATACGTCTCCGGGCATCGATGTCGGATACTTTAGTAAAGTAAAATATGGTGTTTTTCATCGACAAATCACCATTTCGATTTTCTCTAGTCACCTCCATTACAAAATGGATGCCATTTTGTAATGTCCGGACACCCTCTATATGCCTGGATCTTTAAATTACGAAACGGATCTTGATGCGGTTTCTTTTAATAGATAGAGTAATTCAAGAGGATAGTTTTTGGCATAATTTTATCCCCGAATTTTACATGTAGCGGGAATTATGGGGGTGAAACCGCGGGGCATTGCTAGTCTAATATATTTATTACCTAACGTACAAAATAGAATTAATCTTTACCCACGCGTTGTTCCTATTCTAAGCGAAATATTTTTATCGCAAAACATTGGCGTGTTGAATATCAAAATGCTCTAAATAAAGCTTAACTTCCCCTCGTATCATGTTCTATTTGTGCTTTCATCATTCAAAAGTTAATATTGCGTCGAGAATTTTCCGTTTAACATAAGTATTATTTAACCTAATAATATTACGAACGTAAAAGTTTGTATGGATGTACCAATAATTGTAAGTAAGTAGGTAGTATGGGTACTTATATGTAGAGATGTTTGTTACTCTTTCACGTAAAAACCATGAAACCGATTTTGATGAAATTTGGCACAAATGTTCCTTATAACTAGCAATAACACATAGTATACTTTTATACCAAAATTTCCATGGGATTGGGATTTACAGAGGGATAATCCCGGAATACTTATGTTCCCATGTCGCACAAGTTAAGAAATAAAACCAAAATATTTAATCCTACCAAGCTTTCAACTATTATCAATTATAACCCAACAAAATAAAAAACTAAGTTACACACCTACAAAATTCACGTAGTAGCGGGCACATTCCCATATCCGAGTTCTCTGTACAGATTGTTGAACATTAAAGAGTTAAAGAGAAAAAATATGAATACAGTAACATGCTTGTAAGGGGCTCTTAGCATTCAAAACTGAAGGAGGCTTCACTAATTTGATATCTATAAATAGAATCATCAAGTACAGGGGGGTATTGAGGACGGGCTTTCAAGGGCTTTCTTTGAATTAAGAACAATGTTGTGTGCTGTTAGGGATTTATGCTCGTTGGCTCGACGAAGCGATTATGTACTTTGTTTTTAGGATTACCGTGTTTGATTGTTCAATTTCAAGCGGATCTTAGACTTTGAAAGGAATTTTTAAGGAAATTTTGCTTTTGTTGTGTAAATTTAATTATGGAGTGTTGGCTGCAATAATTGTGTTAACAGGTAAAAACTTTAAGTGATGTATTGAGAGCGTGAGAATGGGAAGTTAAAGCTAGGACCCACTAAGTTAACTTTTTTATTTTATTTCAATTGTCATACAAGTTAATTATTATTACTTGAATTATATAAGAGTTTAGTAGTATACAAACAAACATGAATGATATATGAAGTTGCAAGATTTGAGACAAACAAAAATTTGAATTTAGACAAAATCGAAAAAGTAAAACCCCACCCGGGTCCCGAGTTACCACATCCGGGTCCCGAGTTCCAATCCCAGGTCCCGAGTAACCCCACCCGGGTCTCGAGTAACCCCACCCGGGTCCTTCACTACCCCACCCGGGTCTCGAGTTACCCCACCCGGATCCCGAGTTAACCCACCCGGGTCCTGAGTAACACCACTCGGGTCCCTCACTTCCCGATCCGGGTCCCTCACTACCCCACCCGGTTCTCGGGTTACCCCACCCGGGTCCTTAGTTACCCCACCCGGGTCCCGGATTACCTCACCCAGGTCTCGATTTACCCCACCCGGGTCCCGATTTACCCCACCCGGGTCTCGATTTACTCCAACCGGGTCCCGATTTACCCCACCCGGGTCTCGAGTTACGCCACCCGTGTCCCGGGTTACCCCACCCGGGTCCTGATTTACCCCACCCGGGTCTCGAGTTCGAGTTACCCCACTCGGGACCTGGGTTACCCCTAACGGGTCTCGATTTACCACACCTGGGTCTTGAGTAACCCCACCTGGGTCCAGAGTTACCCCACCCGGGTCCCGAGTAACCCCACCCGGATCCAGAGTTACCCCACCCGGGTCCAAAGTTACCCCACCCAGGTCCCGATTTACTCCACCCGGGTCGCGAGTTACCCCAACCGGGTCCTTAGTTACCCCACCCGGGTCCCGGGTTACCCCACCCGGGTCTCGATTTACCCCACCGGTGTCCCGATTTACCCCACTCGGGTCCCGTGTTACCCCACCCGGGACATGATTTTCCATACCCGGGTCTCGATTTAC
This sequence comes from Timandra comae, assembly GCA_958496195.1. Taxonomy (NCBI): domain Eukaryota; kingdom Metazoa; phylum Arthropoda; class Insecta; order Lepidoptera; family Geometridae; genus Timandra; species Timandra comae. Next base: position 7,235,892 of record OY292376.1, read on the forward strand.
CCCAACCGGGTCTCGAGTTACCTCACCTGGGTCCCGAGTTAACCCGACCGGGTCCCAAGTTGTTCCACCCGGGTCCCGATTTACCCCACCCGGGTCAAGAGTTACCCCACCCGGGTCTCGATTTACCCCACCCGGGTCTCGATTCACCCCACCCGGGTCCCTGGTTACCCCACCCGGGTCTCGATTTACCCCACCCGCGTCCCGAAATACCCAACCCGGGTCTCGATTTACCCCACCCGGGTCCCGATTTACCCCACCAGGGTCTCGAGTAACCCCACCTGGGTCCCGAGTTACCCCACCCGGGTCTCGATTTACCCCACCCGGGTACTGACTTACCTCACCCGGGTCCCAATTTACCCCACCCGGGTCTCGATTTACCCCACCCGGGTCTCGGGTTACCCCACCCGGGTCCCGGTTTTTCCCCACCCGGGTCCAGAGTTACCCCCCCTGGTTCCCGATTTACCCCACCCGGGTCCTGAGTTACCTCAACCGGGTCCCGTGTTACCCCACCCGGGTCCCGATTTACCCCACCTGGGTCCAGAGTTACCCCACCCGGGTCTCGATTTACCCCACCCGGGTCCCGGGTTACCCCACCCGGGTCCCTGGTTACCCCACCCGGGTCTCGATTTACCCCACCCGGGTCCCGATTTACCCCACCCGGGTCTCGAGTTACCCCACCCGTGTCCCGAGTTACTCCACCCAGGTCCTGATTTACCCCACCCGGGTCCAGAGTTACCCCACCCGGGTCTCGATTTACCCCACCCGTGTCCCGGGTTACCCCACCCAGGTCCCGATTTTCCCCACCCGGGTCCAGAGTTACCCCACCCGGGTCTCGATTTACCCCACCCGGGTCCCGGGTTACCCCACCCGGGTCCCGGGTTACCCCACCCGGGTCCCGGGTTACCCCACCCGGGTCCCGGGTTACCCCACCCGGGTCCCGGGTTACCCCACCCGGGTCCCTGGTTACCCCACCCGGGTCTCGATTTACCCCACCCGGGTCTCGATTTACCCCAACCGGGTCTCGAGTTACCTCACCTGGGTCCCGAGTTAACCCGACCGGGTCCCAAGTTGTTCCACCCGGGTCCCGATTTACCCCACCCGGGTCCAGAGTTACCCCACCCGGGTCTCGATTTACCCCACCCGGGTCTCGATTCACCCCACCCGGGTCCCTGGTTACCCCACCCGGGTCTCGATTTACCCCACCCGCGTCCCGAAATACCCCACCCGGGTCTCGATTTACCCCACCCGCGTCCCGAAATACCCCACCCGGGTCTCGATTTACCCCACCCGGGTCCCGATTTACCCCACCAGGGTCTCGAGTAACCCCACCTGGGTCCCGAGTTACCCCACCCGGGTCCCGAGTTGTCCCACCCGGGTCTCGAGTTACCCCACCCGGGTCCAGATTTACCCCACCCAGGTCTCGATTTACCCCACCCGGGTCCCGATTTACCCCACCCGGGTCTTGTGTTACCCCACCCGAGTCCCGGGTTACCCCACCCGGGTCCCTGGTTACCCCACCCGGGTCCAGAGTTACCCCGACCGGGGCCCGGTTTACCCCTCCCGGGTCCCGATTTACCTTACCCGGGTCTTGTGTTACCCCACCCGGGTCCCGGGTTACCCCACCCGGGTCTCGATTTACCCCACCCGGGTCTTGATTTACCCCACCCGGGTCCAGAGTTACCCCACCCGGGACTCGATTTACCCCACCCGGGTCCCGATTTACTACACCCGGGTCCCGATTTACCCCTCCCGGGTCCCGATTTACCCCATCCGAGTCCCGATTTACCCTACCCGGGTCTCGAGTTACCCCACCCGGGTCCTTAGTTACCCCACCCGGGTCCCGGGTTACCCCACCCGTGTCCCGGGTTACCCCACCCGGGTCCTGATTTGCCCCACCCGGGTCTCGGTTTACCCCACCCGGGTCCAGAGTTACTTCACCCGGGTCCCGTGTTACCCCACCCGGGTCTCGATTTACCCCACCCGGGTCTCGAGTGACCCCACCCGGGTCCCGAGTTACCCCACCCGGGTCCCTTGTTACCCCACCCGGGTCCCGATTTACCCCACCCGGGTCTCGATTTACCTCACCCAGATCCCGATTTACCCCACCCGGGTACTGACTTACCTCACCCGGGTCCCAATTTATCCCACCCGGGTCTCGATTTACTCCACCCGGGTCTCGGGTTACCCCACCCGGGTCCCGGTTTTTCCCCACCCGGGTCCAGAGTTACCCCACCCGGTTCCCGATTTACCCCACCCGGGTCCTGAGTTACCTCAACCGGGTCCCGTGTTACCCCACCCGGGTCCCGATTTACCCCACCTGGGTCCAGAGTTACCCCACCCGGGTCTCGATTTACCCCACCCGGGTCCCGGGTTACCCCACCCGGGTCCCTGGTTACCCCACCCGGGTCTCGATTTACCCCACCCGGGTCCCGATTTACCCCACCCGGGTCTCGAGTTACCCCACCCGTGTCCCGAGTTACCCCACCCAGGTCCTGATTTACCCCACCCGGGTCCAGAGTTACCCCACCCGGGTCTCGATTTACCCCACCCGTGTCCCGGGTTACCCCACCCAGGTCCCGATTTTCCCCACCCGGGTCCAGAGTTACCCCACCCGGGTCCAGAGTTACCCCACCCGGGTCCCGGGTTACCCCACCCGGGTCCCTGGTTACCCCACCCGGGTCTCGATTTACCCCACCCGGGTCCCGATTTACCCCACCCGGGTCTAGAGTTACCCCACCCGGGTCTCGATTTACCCCACCCGGGTCTCGATTTACCCCACCCGGGTCCAGAGTTACCCCACCCGGGTCCCGATTTACCCCACCCGGGTCTCGAGTTACCCCAACCGGGTCCCGATTTACCCCACCTGGGTCCCAATTTACTCCACCTGGGTCCCGATTTACCCCACCCGGGTCTCGAGTTACCCCACCCGGGTCCAGAGTTACCCCACCCGGGACTCGATTTACCCCACCCGGGTCCCGATTTACTACACCCGGGTCCCGATTTACCCCTCCCGGGTCCCGATTTACCCCATCCGAGTCCCGATTTACCCTACCCGGGTCTCGAGTTACCCCACCCGGGTCCTTAGTTACCCCACCCGGGTCCCGGGTTACCCCACCCGTGTCCCGGGTTACCCCACCCGGGTCCTGATTTGCCCCACCCGGGTCTCGGTTTACCCCACCCGGGTCCAGAGTTACCCCACCCGGGTCCCGTGTTACCCCACCCGGGTCTCGATTTACCCCACCCGGGTCCCGATTTACTCCACCCGGGTCCCGATTTACCCCACCCGGGTCTCGAGTTACCCCACCCGGATCCCGATTTACCCCACGCGGGTCCCGAGTTGCCCTACCCGGGTCCCGATTTGCCCCACCTGGGTCTCGAGTTACACCACCCGGGTTCCGATTTACCCCACCTGGGTCCCGATTTACCCCACCCGGGTCCCGATTTACCCCACCCGGGTCCCGATTTACTCCACCCTTAAACAATGTCTTGGAACCCCATGAAATGCGTTTTGCCCCATTTATAGGCGACGGTTTTGTTTTATACATGAGGCCACACCTTTGATTTAAAAAAAAATCTTTAGTTTTGTAAATTTCATATAAGAAATACTTTTTACTCAAAATTTCAATCATATTTTGTTTCATTAAACAAGTTTATTATTAAATATTTTCATTAATAAAATATTTAAATACTCAATCATAAAAATAAAACAACATTATAACAAAAAATCCGAAATTGCCACAAATGAACTAACGTTCCTCTTATTTTGCCGGTGTATGTAGTTTATTTAATTTTTTATACGTATTGTAATCTTAGTATGTTACAATTACGGGTAATAAGTAGGTAGGTGGTAGGTAGTAGTTATGAACGAGTATAATCGGAATGATAAAATGTCATACGCTAGGAACTAAAGACGCTGCTGCTACCCGCGCCTTGTCATTACGGTCGACCAGAGAGAGGTGTTTTGTATTTTTTTCTTAATTCTTGTGGAACCCTTACAGGAGCATCGCAGATCCCTAGGGTTCCGCGGAGTACACTTTTAGAATCATTGCCCTAGATACCAGTGTCGAACTTAGTTAGGGGTCAGTTACTATAATGAGATGATGTAGTGAATGATTAATGATTATGTTATTTCTTTAATTTAGAAGGTTAATTAAAGAAAACACGATTAAAACACGCCTTTTTGTGTAAGATCTAAATAGGTAATCGAGTCCTTAATACGTCCACAAACTAAGCTCTTGTACAGTGAGTACTGCGGTCTGGTTGGAGCTTATTAGGGTAGCAAAAGCGGCTAATAGTTTTTCTGTGAAAGGATTTCGCTTTAGTTTTTGTGTGTCTGATTAAGGAAAACTGGTCCAATTTCAACTTATATGTTTTTGGGGTACTTAGCCTGGTATGTGTTTGGAAGAAGTTGGAAATAAAGAAAGTTTTTTATGACATAGGGCAAGATCCGACGGGTTAACTAATGGTCACCTTCAAATCAGAAGGGTCATATCGCAAATAAAAGTGGTATTGAGTCACAATCTTTTCTGTGCCGGCGGCCAAAATTATAAGCTCCTATTGTTATTTTGACTCCAATGTCATTTGGATACATCTATACTACTAATACATAAAGTTTGTTTGGTTAAACGCGCTAATCTCAGGAACTACTGGACCGGTTTGGAAAATTGTTTCGGTGTTAGATAGCCCGAGGAAGGCTTTAGGCTATATTTTATCCCCGTATTCGAACGGGGATGAAATATGGGGGTAAAACCGCTGCTAGTTTTCAATAAACTGACAATCAAAATATGCGATTATAGCGACGCTGTCACCGGCACATAAAAGATTGTGATTCAATACCACTTTCATTTTAACATTTGTGGTATTTGTTACTATTGTTGTTTGTCGATTTGTAAGTTAGATGACATCCAAGTTTCATCAAATATTTTTCATATAAAATTTCAATCAAAGTCTGTAAGGATATATGAATAGACATTTGTTACGCGTTCAACCAAAAACTACTAAACCGATTTAAATGAAATTTGTAACAGACATTCCTTACAACCAAACCAGGAAAATTCCAAAAGATAATTATAGATATTTACCTCAAAATACCCACGGGATTCGACAAAATGGGAACTTAATTGAAAGATACCGTTTTGATTGAAAATACCTTGAGCGTACATTGACGTACATAAAAGTTTATTAATCAAATTATTCAAAACCCCCTTTCACGAAGTTTCTTTAGAAAATCTTAGAAATTTCTAGAACCTTTCATCATGTTTATGAGTTGCCGTCAATGTGGATTTGTAAGCAATTATTTGTAGGGTCCAAGTGTTCATAATAGAATTTTGTCATTGTTAAAACTTGTAGGTAAATTTAATTTAAGATATTTATGGAAAATACTTACTAAATGTAAATAATTATAATGAGTTGTGTTGAGTTTAATAAGAATTGTAATTTTGCTGATGGTTATTTTTAGTTTTGTTATGCTGGTCACAATAAGATACAACAAGCTTGTTGATAAAAAAATAAGATTTAAGATTTTCACATATTGAAATATGTCCTCGATAGTTCAGTTGATTTAGAGGGTGCCGGCGTAGTCCTGGGTTCCCAGCTGAGGTAAAAATATTTTAATTTTTAGTTATCTGTGTCACTTTACGAGTATACTGGCATTCTGCCAAAATCTGGTTAAAGTAAAAACTAATCCCCAATAAGAAATGAGATATAGGCTCGGGAGAAGAAGAAAAAAATGAAGTAATCTTCGAATAGCACTGCGCTATAGCGCATATTATATAGATATATATATTATATAGACATATTATATAGATTAGCAGAGGGGCTTATAAGCCCCTCTGCTAATCTATATAATATGTCTAAAAAAAGTCTGAACGGCTGAACTAATATGGCTGAAAATTGGTGGGGAGGTAACTTAAAATCAGGAGAAGCACATAGGATACTGTTTATCCCGAAATTCCGACGGAAACGGGAACTACGCGAGCGAAACCGAGGGGCACAGCTAGAATTCCTTAAATTAATTTCCCAACCTTATTAAACCTTGCTATTTCCCTTCAGGGTGTACCTTTCGTCAATTCCCAGGAAACGCCTCAATATTGACAAAGTTGCAAACTACACAACTACTGTTTACATTGTTACATAAATTACGTTTCTCTACTTTATTAGTTAGCTTGGTTTTATTGTCACGCTGTGCACGGTGGGATGAAAATCGACTTTCATTGACTTTCATAGAAAATTAAAATTACGCGGACACCAAAAAATATTTTTAAGACACCAAAAAAAGGGTCCTAAAGTATATCTTAATATGATCCAAAATAATAGACAAAGTTTTAGAAAAACCGCACGCCTTGTACTAATATTCTATTTCGTTTCTAAAATGAATAAATGGTCACCAATTAGGTTAAAGTTATTTTTTTATGTAATTTGGTGACCATTTCTCCATTTTTGTAACTGTTTAGATTCTTTTTTGAACTAAAATATACATTTTTGGGCTCCGTTTGAGAACACAAGCCAATTGAAATTCTTGTCTATAATTTTATTTCAACAATATTATTAACTATAAATACTAATAATAACTATAAAAACTACATTTATATTATTACAAACTAAATAACCTCCGTACACAAACAGCTTTCCATTTAACGTTGACGGATAAAAACCTCTTAGCATTAAGAATATCCTCATTACGTCACATCCCCTAAGTTATAGGGAATTTGGCAAATCTCGCTCTGGAGGGATTATCTGTCTTACGTCATATCCTGCCTTTGATGCCTGCTTAATTATTAACGTGTGTTTACATTTGTGTTGTTTTTTTTTGTTTATGTTATTGTTCGATTGATGTGAACGTTTTGTACTATGAATAAGCACTATATGTACTTTACTTGTTTAAGCCAAAGAATATTTAAGTGTTAACAATTTAACAATTACCTAAGATAACATAGGTTAAGGGTTTATAAATTGTATGCAACCCCATCCCATACAACTACTTATCTGTGTCTTTTATATATAGAATGAGAAAATAATTTGTTTTTGCAGACGAGCGCGGGTGTTTTGGCTCTAATCATTTCATCTTTGGACGGTGATTCAACCGGCAAGCACAATTTTCTTAGATTCTATATTTGAGGATCATCATCATCATCATCGTCAGCCGATAACCTTTCACTGCTGGACATAAGCCTTTCCCATGCCGCACCACCACACTAGGTCCATAGCTCTGCACATCCAGCCGCTACCCGCCACCTTCTTCAGGTCGTCGGTCCACCTGGCGGGAGGGCGTCCCACGGGCCTATTTAAACTATTTGAGGATATTAAAATATACAAGTCGAACAAAGAACCTCCTCCTGTTTTTTGGAAGACGGTTAAAAAAATAGTACAACACTGCTTAGGATAATGTCCTGATTTCAATTCCCTTGTCAAGTGATGCATGTTCGCTATTTATCAAATACGCCTCTGGTTTGAAATCACCAACATGCTATACTAATATATTCGGTAGAAGAAATGCCTTTGGTCTGGGATCTTAAAAACCTATTCTTTACTTTTGTTAACATCTAACTAACTTGGTAGAAATAATGAAATGTAAGGTTACTACATACTTCATGTTCCGCGGTGTCATAAAGATGGCCATTGAGTCAGTTGAACTGATCAGTCCAGACATAGAACTGATGCGTCACTCCAAAAGATTTAGGCCGACTAGATTTTCCCACTGGAATCTGGAATCGCTCCGGTTATTGACGACCATTTTCAAATGGACTCCAGTTCAACCGATCAGTTAAAACAGACTCGTGGCCACCTTTTATACGTAGTTTTCATTTACAGAAAAAGTATATCGTAAGTTTCTCGCTGGTTATGAAGCTTTGAAAGATTTTTATAAATATTGTGTTTTTTAGTGGCTTAGGCATGCAAGAAACACAAACTTAATTTCGTATTTATTAGCTAAAGATGATCTATGTTGATGTTATATGTATTAGTACAGTCAGCGTCAGATCATCATCATCAGCTCATATATGTCCCCACCGAGGGGCACGAACCTACCCTGAATTAGGGAGATTAGGCCTTAGTCTACCACGCTGGCCAAGTGCGGGTTGGTCGACTTCACACACAACCTTAGAATTTCTTTCCAGGTGAGTGCAGGTTTCCTCACGATGTTTTCCTTCGCCGTAAGACCGTCGTAATTAACGTACTTATGAATTCGTAAATTTAAAACACATTGGCAACCAATTCTTGTTATTGTGTCAAGTGATGTAACCGCTGTTACTTATGTTTGTGTACCCTATCTAAATAAATTAATAAATCTATCTTGTTCTCTAAAATTAAATTAATAAATCTATCTCCCTTGTTTGGCATACCAAAGTCATCTTTACCTGTTATCTGACGCTGACTGTACTTATATGTACACTCAGTACATATATGTACACTCATGTACATATAAGTAACATATATGTACACTCATGTACATATATCTACACTCAGTACATATATGTACACTCATGTACATATAAGTAAAAATTAAACTCAATAGTAAAAAATCTATTTAAATTCAGTCACAAAACTTGATCCAAGCAAACATAATTGCTTAAATAAAAGCTTGTAATTAAATAGTTTAGTAACAAAAAACCTTTTTCAAATACCACAGACGTAAATATAAAAACCTGGCCAAGTGCTAGTCGGACTTGCGCACGAAAGGTTCCGTACCAAAAACGACAAAAAAACATTGTTGTATCGGAACCCGCTGAAATATGTATTTGGTTTTGTTTTTAGTAGTTTTTGTTATAGCGGCAACATAAATACATAATTTATGAAAATTTCAACTGTCTAGCTATTTATTACCGTTCTTGAGATACAGCTTGGTGACAGTCAGACGGTCGGACGGACAGCAAAGTCTCAGTAATAGGGTCCCGTTTTTACCCTTTGGTTACGGAACCCTAAAAGAGGTTGTTACCCATCCATTGTTTCAATCTGTATTTAATTAAGATACCGAGATATTTGTATGGATTCTACCATCCACGAATTTCACGTCGAAACCTGCAAACATTCACTTTATTTGATCATGTTTAATGTGGTCTTACTGGCTGTGTTCTGTGGTTTTATTCGCCTTTTTCTTTTTTGTAATCTTATTTAGCAACTAGCTGCGCCCCGCGGTTTCACACGCGTAGTTCCCGTTCCCGTTCCCGTAGGAATTTCGGGATGAAAAATAGATGTTGGCCGATTCTCAGACCTACTGAATATGCTCACAAAATTTGATGAGAATCGGTCAAGCCGTTTCGGAGGAGTATGGCAACGAAAACTGTGACACGAGAATTTTATATATTAGATATAATGTAGTACTTGTATAGTTTTTGAAGCGAATTGAGTCAATTTAAGGAATAATTTTGGTTGCAATATATTTATCCTACTATTTTACTAATATTATAAACTCGAAAATTAGGATGGATGAATACATGTTTCACGCGTATTTGTACCAAATATTAAATCTGTTTAGTAGTTTTTGCGTTAAACATCTATCCGAAACTACTGAACCGAAACTAAGTTCCTTGTCAAATGGAATAACAGAAAGGATATTTTCAAAAAATCCTATGTGTAAAATTCTCATTGGATTGGGATTTACGTGGGTAAACCCGGTGGATACAGCTAGTAACTGTTTTGCATGAGCGATATTTTCCCTATCACTTTGTCCAAAAATCAATCAAAGCCACCTTACATTATCATTTCATTTACGAACGCCTGCCAATCATCCAGTCATCCCACCACCATTAAGTTTTATCGCCAATCCCCTGCCATTGAATAGCAAACATGGTTTGGCAAACCCCACTTTGAGAAATGCTGACATAGGCAAGATACAGAAAGATGTACAATTTTATTAATGTACTAGCAGTGCCGCGCGGTTTTACCCGCCTTGTTCCTGTTCCCGTGGGATTACGGAGATAAATTAAAGCCTATGTCACTCGCTGATAAATTAGCTTTCAATTACTGAAAGATTTTTTGAAATCGGTTCTGTAGTTTCGGATCCTATTTGTTACAAACAATCAAATTTTCCTCTTTATAATCTTCTAATATATAAAATTCTCGTGTCACAGTTTTCGTTGCCATACTCCTCCGAAACGGCTTGACCGATTCATGAAATTTTGTGAGCATATTCAGTAGGTCTGAGAATCGGCAAACTCTATTTTCATCCCGAAATTCCCACGGGAACGGGAACAGGAACTACGCGTGTGAAACCGCGGGGCGCAGCTAGTATTAGTATAGAAATATCTACATTAGGAGCTTCAAACATAGTATAAAACAAAGTCGCTTTCTCTGTCCCTTTGTCCATATGTATGCTTAGATCTTTAAAACTACGCAACGGATTTTGATGCGGTTTTTTTGAATGTATAGAGTGATTCAAGAGGAAGGTTTTTAGCATAATTTAATCCCTGAATTATCAAGGGAGCGGGAATTACGCGGGTGAAACCGCGGGGTACTTCTAGTAGCTACTAAAATATTTTATTTACTTACTACTAAACTAATAAAAATGATGGATATATTTTTATCTTACATTAAGATAATACAATTTGAAACTTTTAAGACTTCTTTAAATTAATTTCTACTTTTAGAGTAACATGATATCTTTTTAACATTAAGTAAATAGAATCTGAAGAAAATGTTTTTCATTTTAAAAAATATGAGTTATATTTAGACGAAATAAGTTATAAGTATACAAATAAGCTAATAAGCTATTAGTAGACCTTCTTAGTTAGGTAAGTGAAACTGATGAATCCTTAGTAGTTAAAGCATTCAGAAGTCTTAAATTTGGTTTATAATGGCCGGTTTCAATGTGACTTTACTAACTTTCAGCCCCCCTGCATGACTGTGCGACGTGCGTGATAAAATATATCGACACCACGATATAATATCGATTTCGCGAGCATAACCAAATGAATTATGGCATGCTACGATATGATAAAATTATATATGGCGGGTATTTTTATCAAATTTTGACAGTTGGATGTCGATAAATAGCTATATCGATTTCGCGAGCATGACTAAATGTGATAATTTTTCACGTGCTGAAATTAAATATGGCGGGTATTTTTTTTGACAGTTGGATGTTGATAAATAGCTATATCTATCGCGTTTTCGAAGTCATGCTAACCCGGCAGGTCCATGGGCATTGGGCAACGTCAATCACCATCAGATGACTTGTCTGGTCGTTTGCCTCAAATCACAAAAGAAAAAAGTACGACTTTTTTTTTAAATGTTTATGAGTTTTAGGGCCTATTTCACGACCTTCAAGTACAGTTACTCACCAAGTAAAGTTTTGTCTCTTTCTTACTTTATATCAAGTGACAAAGACAAAACATGTGAGTAGCTACTCGGAACATTACTTGAAGATGGTGAAATAGGCCCTTATTTATTTAACTGATTTTACCCAAATTTTGGACGAGTTTCAATCAATATTTGGTGGCTAGATTATTTTATTCTATTTAGCAATAGAAACAGCATACATACCTTCGTACAAACATCCATAAGAACATTTGATTCAATGACTTTTCTCAAAATAGACAAGGATTAATACAGCTGTGACTTAAATCTCCTTCTAAAGGTGGCCATTGACGAGGTCAGTTGAACTGATCATTCCAGATATAAAACTGTGGCGTCACTCCAAGAGTTTTAGGCCAATTTGATTTCCCCACTGACTGACATCACTCTGACACTTCAGTTAAGTTTAAGAATTAAGTTATTATTATTGAAATAATGTCCTTTTTTCTCTAAGGGCTGATTTTTCCATCGCCAGATAACTTTTATTCGACGAATAAAATAGACGTTTGACAGATTTTGTATGAAATAACTGTCAAAAATTTAAAATTATTCGTCGAATAAAGTTCTGGCGATGGAAAAATCGGCCCTAAGCGTGACGTTCGGACGTACGCGCCGCGTTGGAACCGTCAGTTCATCAGTTAAAACTCTGGAATCGCTCTGGTGACTGATTCCCATTTTCGGATGGACGCCAGTTCAAACTGATCAGTTAAACTGACTCATCAATGGCCTCAAGACTTCAGAGGTATCATTTCATTAGCTCCAGGTAACCTATTGGAGTCGATCACCTCAGACGCCGTTCAGACAAGCCGGTATTAAATTGCGTACATTTTTTACAACCATATTACCAATCCCTGGTTCGCTGTTCGCATTCACAGAATAAATTGAACTTCATTTGGAGAACGATCGGAATTTCCTCCGTTCGAATTGACGTATCAATTCTACGTAATAGGTATTAGGTATTATATTCTATGGGTTTTAAGGTATTTTCTGAGATTACGTTATATGTAAAAAATACTCGTAGGTATTAATGTCTTATGTATTATAGAAGATATTTACTTAGAAGCCCGGCTTTCATACTAATATCATCGACAATCGTTACGGGTAGTTAGAGCCCTCAAAAGTCTAACATTTGGTTTAACCAAAAAATGTCGTATAGCCCTCTGCGTTGTGAAGGTTTGATGGCAGCCGCTTCACGTAAAATACTGACATTCCGCCAAATCTGGTTAAACTGAAAACCGACCTCAAATAGACATGGGATAAAGGTTCGGAAAAGAGAGATTTACTTTGAGCACATCATAATTTAAAAACAACTTAAAAAACTAGGTTTGTTTGTTCTTAAAAAACTATTTATTATTAATCCATCATTGAGATACAGTAAGCTTTTTATAGTCTATTTTTAAATATCCTTTTGCAGCTGTGAGATATTTTTTGAATTTCGAACATATTAGTTAATCCTTTTCGAGCTTACTTTAGTGAATGTTTGTGGCCAGTACTTTGTAAACAAGTTTTTAATTTTATAAATACATCTATGCTTGTTCCCTATATCCTAGTGGTGTTTTTGGTATCTATTTATTTCTTATCTTCGTTACTTATACAATCAGTTAATTACCTGGCACATTTCCATTTTTTTCCTATGAATAAAAAACGGTCACCCATCCACAAACCCACCCTACCGTTGCTTAACAAAACTTTTCGTATACGAAACAAGAATTCAATTTCGCGGTCCATCGACACAGTTAGATGTAAGCACTTTCACTCAAGAAAAGCTTTTAAGGAAAACTTCTTGCCAATGAGTCATTACAAAAGTTTTGGGGATTAGGGTACATTCACACTTGGGATACAGCGACTAAAATTGCAGCAATTTTACTGTACTTATACAACTGCTGTAATTTTATTATTTTGTATATTTATTGCTGTACTTGGGCAAGAGATATATAAATAAAATATAATTTAATATATTTTGCTAAAAACGGATTACATTTAATGTTGTACCTATTAAACTTGGCTTTTTAGTCTTCGGCCGCCTACGAAACCTGAGATTAGCGCGTTCCAACTTCCTATATGGCTCTTGAATATGGCTCTTTATAATGGTAGATATTAGCTATATTTAAACACCGATCTTTATCGCGTATTTAAAATACATTATAAACGCCCCGCGTTTTTACCCGCGTAGTACCCGCTCCCGTGAGAATGCGTAGCTCGAGTAACAGCGCCATCTATTTAAGGTTCCATTAATCTAGTAAGGAACATCTGTACCAAATTTAATCAAAATCGATACATTAGTTTTTGCGTGAAAGTCAAAAAGAAAACATTCAACATACAAACTTTCGCATTTATAATATTAGTAGGATTAAAGCGACGTTTTGAGGAATAAAATACACTACAATCACAATGTTGTGTTAAGGGCGAAGGTATGCGCGTCATTTTTTAAATATACTATAGAATTATAAGGCTGACAAGTCTGTTTGCCTTATAACAAGCTGACAAGTCTGTGGTGATTATATTATGTGACCACAATTATCGCCATATCGTCCTAATGGACGAACAAAATCTTATAAACTAAAGCAGGCTAGTCGCAAGAAAAAGTTCGTAAATTAATAAAATATCAATATTTGTAAGTTGACAAAAGTCTCTCCATGTGAGCAGAGCCTTACATTTAAGTTGTAATAACAGATAAAACTCAATAAAATACCATTACTCACGAGTTATGATAAAGTCAGGATCAAACTAATATTAATGTTAAAGTGTGTTTGTTTGTACTTCTTTTACTTATATTTGAACTTCGCGATAGATTGGTAATAATTAATAAGTACAAAAATCTATTTGTTTGTCATTTCAATGAAATAAGTAAGTCTGTACATACTAATACCCCGACTTAAGCGAATTCGGTGATACGCAGTTTTTGTATTTGTCAACTTGCGACAAATTCGAACGTGTTTCTTGTGGAAAAACAATTCAACATTACGTATGTAGTGCAAAATCGGTATATGATTAGGTACGCAGTACATTTTATTGCTTAAAATACTAAAAAGATTTTTTTTAATTCGACTTACGCGGTTATCTCTCTATTTTCTCGGTTTTCGCGTAACTCCGGGTTATAAGGGTCTAACCGCACTGGCTGCAGCGGCGCGACGCGGCACCTAGCGGCGAGGTATTCTTTCCAAGAAACACCGCGCAGTTACGCGCTGCAGCGTAGTGCTTGTATGAGGTCATACAATTTCTTGAAAAGAATATGTTGACGCTGGGTGGCGCGGCGCTTGCTCTGCTGCTATTGGTCGCAATGTGTTGTTATTATAGCCTATAACTTAGCCTTCCTCAATAAGTCGACTATTCAATACTGATATATTGTTTGCAATATGTACTAGTTTTTCTTGAGAGAACAAATAAACTCTTCACCTTCATACCATCAACTACAGATTCCATCCAAAAAGACTCAATAGGTAACCAAATCTTTATTAAATTAAATATTCAAATGTGAATGGTGGATCGCTGTCGAGCCGATAAAAACTTCGAGTCGTCCCAATGGATTAATTCAAAGGTTCCATTAGACTCGGCCATTGTTTCAATGTGGCTACGATCAAACTTTTATTTACAGCACAGGATAGGGGTAATGGTGCAGACGGCGCGTTATTTAATTAATGTTATTTACTTAGTAGCTTGTTATATTATGTGATTATTACTGAAACCCAACTAGGTATATTACCTAACATAAAACCCGAAATTGTGTGTAAAATATATATCTCTAAGGCATCGTAATCAATGGTCATGTATAAATATTTTGCAAGCCTAATAAGTTTGTTGAACAAAAAAAAATTACGTACATACGAGTAGTATTATTATCAAGTGTATCAATCTTGTAGCGTGTTCGTCGAATCTCCGTGTGGTCTACAAACTACGAGCAATTCATATTAGGCTAAGCGTATGCTGAGACGCTCTCTCTCTCGGAGAGAGAGCAGGACAGACACATGTCTGCGTCGCTCGTGCTTGCGGTTTGCGTCGCCTGCATCTCAGCATACGCCTAGCTTTAATGTAAACAAATAAAAGTTCGCTTTCTCTTGCTCGTAGTACCTCGTAGCAGCTACGCGGTTCAGATTATTATCCATGACTTGAAAAAGATTTATAATGAGTTTAATGTATATTACATATCATGTTTGTAGATATGTATGTCTATAGCTACCAAACGAATACACGTGTGTATAGCATCGTACCTCCCAAAAAAATTACCAGTTTTTACCAAGATTTTTTAATAACATAAAATTTTGTTTACATCAAATTTTTCCGTCTATCCAATTATTCATATACTATGATTACACCAAAGTTATTGCGGGAAGAGTTGAGCTGCCTTTGTTCGATAACGGTTTATAGATTTTCTTTTTAAATTCTTTTGAAAGGTAGAATGTTTTCATTAAAGGTTTGTTATTGAGTGAACCAAATTGATGCATTAAGGAGGATGTTCATGGGTATTTTGGAGCTAATTTTAGACTTTATTTCTCTACTAGCAGCGCCCCGCGGTTTCACCCGCGTAGTTCCCGTTCCCGTGGGAATTTCGTGATAAAAAGTTATCCTATGTTCTTTCCCGGACCATAAGCTACCCTTGTACCAAATTTCAAGTCAATCGGTTCAGTAGTTTAGCCGTGAAAAGGTAACAGACAGACAGACAGAGTTACTTTCGCATTTATGATATTAGTTAGGATTAGGATTGAGTTAATTACTTAAAAGAATTAAACATTGTGACGATCTCGATGGCAGACTGGTCACCATGCCGGACTGCCATCCGTAAGGTTTCGATTCCCGTGCGGGGTGAATATTTGTATGAACCAAAAATGTTTATCTCGGTCTGGGTGTGTGTGTGAATGAGTGTGTGCGTAGTTTTTGATACCCTACATACAAATTTCGAACCTAATTAGGGGTCAGTTACTATAATGAGATGTAGTAGTTATAATGAGATGTAGTAGATATGTTATTGTGACCGTAAAACATGATGACATATTAAGTTTGTAGAAAGATGATTCTTTGACTATTATTACTTTGGCTATAATGTTTCTCACTTCTTTACACACACATTTTTACTCCGTACGGCAATCGAACCCGGTACTTTTAGTTTTGCAGCCCAGCATGGTCACCACTCTGCGACTTGTGCCGTCAATATCTTGAGAGCTAACAGTGCTCAAAACAATGTGATTCATTTCAATTATTCTAGTATTTTAGTTCTAGTTTCCAAATATTTTCTACTCCAATCCGATGTCAGTCCATATGTCAGTTATTCTATTATACTTCCATTTCTATGACTAGAATATGTATTACTAGCAGCGCCCCGCGGTTTTACCCGCGTAGTACCCGCTCCCGTGAGAATGCGTAGCTCGTAGTATCATACAATCTCGGCACAATTCACCATCGTGTGTTAAAAAATTAAGTAACAGCGCCATCTATTGGTAGGATTTGTGACTACAAAAAGTTACAATAAAACATACGATTATTTATACACAATCCCATTGGAATTTCGGGATAAAAAGTATCCGATGTGTTATTCCTAGTTATAAGGAACATCTGTACAAAATTTAATCAAAATCCTTACAGTAGTTTTTGCGTGAAAGTGGAACAAACATACAAACTTTCGCATTTATAATATTAGTAGGATACGTTTTGTCAATAGTTGCATCTATGCTCTATAACAATACATATATGTTTCAGTTGCACAATTCAATCACAAAAATGTATCGTACAATGCCCTGGGATGGAAAAATAATCTGCAAAAACGAGACGTCATTTTTGAAAAACCTTTATTTGAAGTATGGATATTGTTTGAGCTATATGTGCTGTTGATATGTGAGGTGTTTTTACTTATTTTTTGTTGTTGTTCATACTTTTAAGGACTATTAATTAAATTAGTTTTCTGATTTAGGTATTTGGTACGGATGTTTCTTAAAATGATACATAGAATACATCCTCAAATTCCCGCGGTTTCGGTGTTTTGCGGAAAAGTCCAAAAGAAGAAATTGTTATAGATCTTACAGTATTGTTTATGATTTAACAGATAGTATGATTCTTAAGTATTACGTCTGCGTGGGTAACACTGAGTGGGCATTGCTACATATATTGCTGCTAAGCAGCGTGAAAACATTACTGTGTTCCAGTTTGAAGGGCAATGTAGTCAGTGAAATTACATCAACGGCTGTCTCTGGGTGATGAGCGCAGTACAGTGTTGTACACTGTGTCTGTTATGAGCAGGCGTGTTGCGCTCCATCAAGTGACCGTCTCACTCTCGTCACTAAAAAGAAACGATTACTGAAACATTTTGAAGTGTATCCATCCATCAATAGGAGTTATAGTAAAGATAGCATCAATACAAGATCGGATAAGGTTAGCATGTGAGTAGTCGCTCAGCGGCGAGTATGACCGAGGGCTATAATTCCCTGCAATGCAGACAACGTTGCACACTACAATGATTGGTTGGTCCAAGTTACAAGATAATGCGGGATTTTAGTTATTATAAGCTATGGAATCACGTTGACGTAACTTCGCTGCGTATAAAAAGGTATGTAAAAGTATCCAGTAAGGGTGACATCGACCCGCACTTAGCCAGCGTGGTAGACTGAGGCCCAATCACCATAATTCAGGGTAGGCTCGAGCCCCTGGTGGGGACGTATATGAGCTGATAATGATGAATGGTCATTCAATGTGGTCGGTAACAAAATTTCAAACCGAATGTGGCGTATTTTATACCAACCAACTGCTATTTTTGTAAAATAATATACAACAAAACGGTATTAGTTATACTGCTTCCTTTTCATCTCCGAAACCCTTATCCTTTGTCTAACCGGGATCCAAAGCACAGGGTTAACCAGACAAATAAAGCTCTACCAAGCCCCAAAAATTTTAACAACCTTTAAAGATTCTTGAAGATATTATACTTCAATGAGCGATGTGTCATTCCTCCTATAACTTGTACCACACCAAACTAGGCCCAGTGTAGTTCAGTTTGATTACCGTTTGCCGTGCAACTCGATCGAATGTTGTAATTTGTGTGCTATCATTAAACTAGCCTTGCTTATTTACCTCACGCCAAATTATACACTCCGATACAAAACGTACTCATTATAGTAAATGTGAATGTTTATTTAATATTGCAAGTTTCAATGAATAGTGATTCTGTTTTGATTTGACTTCTTTATTCTTTATTGTAACTTCACTTCAAGCGCCGTTAAATTAGTGATGGATGGTTAAGATAGTGGCTTTAGTAGTGTATCTATGCTTTGTAGGTCACGTATGTCCTTATATACCGATATTTTCGACAACTGCTTCATAGAGCATGTGCCATATACTAACATCATTGACAGTCATTCGGGTAGTAAGAGTTTTTAAACACTATGAAATTGTTTGACAGAATGCTCTCTGAGTTGTGGTGGTATGATGTCCCACCTAATCTAATTACACTATAGAATCCACCCTATTAGATGTGGGATAAAATAATACTTAAAAACATGCCATACATAATGATAATGAACCCGCAATAGCCATTAAAACAGGCAGCATGAAGTCCGTAAAATAAACAAAATCTAAATCCTTAATATTAAAGATATAGATTACAAACAAACCAAATAAAAGTCTTACTCAAAAGCACAGAACGCTAATAAATAATCGGCCATCATAAATATTTTTCCTTTAAATGTAAGCAAATAGGAATAGAAAAGGTACCCATTTCTTTAATTCATACAAACGGGAGACGGGGAGGGGCGAAATTGAAAAGGTTATCTGGCATGGTGATGAGAGTCGAAACGGTATTTCAATTAAATAAATTGAAATACGTTCAGTTTACATTTCATATTTGAATGTGCTCGAGAAAAATGGCGCGTACAAGCTTTTTGTGGCGGTTTTGCTTGTAGTTTTTATTTATTGTTAATATTGATATGGTAAAGAGATAAGTTGTTTTTTTATGTTTCTTTGCTGAATTTTGGTACTACTACGAGTAAATATATCAATTCTGGAGATGTATTTCTTATTACATATGATATATTTTTATCCAAGTTTATATCTGTGCTGGTGCTAAAAGGGCCCAAAAAAAAAGGGAAAAAAAAACATAAATGAGGATTAAATAAGATTAAAGATTAAGGATTACATAATTTCTAAATTATTTAATAGGGAAATCTCTAACTATTAAAATTTCTAAACCCAAAAGACAGAAAAACTTATTCCAATCACCTTTTGGACCTCAGTATTTGGGCAAACAAACTACCTTTCCTTATTATTATAGATATTCTTATAAAATGGATTCTAAGTGGTTTTAGAATTTTCTTTAGTAATACGGTCAATATATTGAAAGGATATGATTTTCGTGTTTCTTTTAAAATTCTAATAACGGACAAGCTTATGTTAAGGTTTTTACAAAGTCGTAATTGGATTTTTATTGAAAACGGTATAAAGAGATTATATTTTTTATTAAATATTTTTTATATAAATTCGTTTCAAGTTTAATTAAATATTTTTTGAATAAGTGTAGGTTCTATTTGTGATTTTAATCATTTTAAATTCAATTAAATATTCTAGTTAGTACAAGTTTTATTTTTGGGATTTTTCTTTTCACAAACTTGACTTGTCCGATCAAGTTTTTAATAATAATATAAAGCTTCGTTCTTTATCCTATTAATATTATAAATGCGAAGGCTTGTATGTTTGTAAGTTTGGATGTTTATCTTTCACGCAAAAACTACTGTATCGATTTAGATTTAATTTGGTACAGATGTTCCTTATAACTAGGAATAACACAAAGGATACTTTTTATCCCGAAATTCCCATGGGATTGGGATTGACGCGGGTAAAACCGCAAGGCACACTGCACAGGTAGTAGTTTATAATTCATTGTCATCTATTTAAACTCGTAAATAGCTGATAAACACGTTCATTTCATCGAGAATTTGAAAATCTTTTGGCACACGGCGGGAATCAAACCAACACCTTCCAAATGAAAGCCAAACCCCTTAAATACTCCACCATCACCACTCAAACCTTATTAACCGACTTCAAAAAAAACAGGAGGAGGTTCTCTATTCGACGCGTGTTTTTTTTCTTTTTTTTATGTTTGTTACGCGATTTCTTTGCAATAATGAATGAAACATTTTTTGTTTCTTCTAAAACATCGTGATATTCTTGCTTCAATCCTTATGTTTCGATTACCAAAGATTAACGTTCAGACATCGGTTGGAATTTAAATTAGGAGCTTAAGACTAGACGAGATTATCAGATAGGGTACGAGTATTGTTGACGGAGAATTTAAATTAGGAGCTCAAGACTAGACGAGATTATCAGATAGGGTACGAGTATTGTTGACGGAGAATTTAAATTAGGAGCTCAAGACTAGACGAGATTATCAGATAGGGTACGAGTATTGTTGACGGAGAATTTAAATTAAGTTTGAAGTTTAATGAAACTTACAGTATTAATACTTAGGTACTTGTTTTGTGTGTGAAAGTTATCGATTTTATTGGTAAATAAGGTGTCTTCTTCTTTGCGTGTCGACTCATATTTTTGAGGACCAGGACTCGGCCACCGATATGGTACTATCAGTGGCCTTGTAAAGGACCTCGCGTGTGCAGGTGTAGGGACACGCACGGCAAGTTATTGGCCGTTGAGTCGTGGTGGAAGGATCGGCTAGTCTGCGTTACCGACTTGCCGTCCGCAGACCATTGCCCATAAGGTAATATGAACCCCCCAATAAGGTGTAAGAACTGTGTAGTTAGGCTACAATTTCGTTTTTGCGTTTTTGAGAACAATTATACTTATACATGAATAGACGTCGTTTGTCCTAATTGGTAATTGATTCTATGATTCTATTCTTCAATTATTGTAAGTGGTTTAATTATTATAATAAAATAATAATTGAAATAAATAAATGATATACTGCATGACGCATTCTCATCGTAGCTTAAAATATAAGTAAAATACAATTATAAAAGATTATAAAAGAATTTCAAGTATCAAAATACTCGTAACCAAATATACGCAATATTTTTTTAACCAAGTTTAAAATATAATGACATTGTTTCATTTCGTTTTAAAAAGTAACTTCCATACTTACGTACTTTGACATGCTTCACCAACTTAAAAATATTATGAACCATTTTTAATGTTACAAGGCTACCTACCATAAAAAAACATACTTAAATAATACGAAAATCTTTAATCGCAAACCCAAAAATACCTACACAAAAAATTCAACAGCAAGCAACAAAAAGCCCACACATTCCATTATTATTAAGCAATATTACTTCGCAAAATAAATATAATTCGGTCCAAAATTGAACAAACTTGTATTGTATAACAATAAGTATTATCTGTCGCGATCTTCGCTATTCAAATATATTATAAAACATTTTCATGAAAACAGAATGTAAATTGAAACGCGAACAAGAAACGCTTCACAAAGGAATCGAATACCGTACTAATACGATGATCGAATCGATTAGTTTCAACGAGTGTTCTCTCGATTCGATTATAATAATTGGATAGGATTTTGTGTTCTTTAGAAAAGGATGGCTGATGGTTTTTCGGGTTTTGAATCCTTACTACATTACAAATGTAATATTTAAATGCGAAAGTAACTCTGTCTGTCTGTTACCTTTTCACGGCTAAACTACTGGACCGGTTGACTTGAAATTTGGTACAGGGGTAGCTTATGGTCCAGGGAAGGACATAGGCTATGTTTTATCCAAAAAATCCTACGGGATCAGGAACTATACGGGTAAAAGCGAGGAGCACAGCTAGTCATAATAATATTATAAAGCATTCGTGAGTGTGGATGTTTGTTCCTTTTTAACGCAAAAACTACTGAATGGATTTTAATGAAATTTGGTCAGATGTTCCTCATACCCAGGAATAACATATAGGATACTTTTTATTCCAAAATTCCCACAGGATAAGGTTCCACGAGAGTAAAACCGCGGGGCACAGCTAGTAATTTATAAATACTTGATTCCTGTGTTTTAATAAACTAGGAATAGCTTATATTATTGTAAGCAAAATTAAAACCTATTCAAAATACAATCTTAATAAAAAAGTAATTATTATTAAATTTTTCTTTACCCCAAATTAATTTTTTACTATTCAATTTACAAAATGTATTATCAGCATAAAAATCCGTTGGTTAATCTAGAAAATGTCGGAGATTGAAAGCAATTTTCAATATCAATCTCGAATAAGCCTTGAGAATGGAATCAATGTTGTAACAAATTAAGGATTTTACGGACCAACTGTTGAGTTTTTATTAACAATCTAGGTTTGGCACGCTTATATTGCTTATTTGAGAATTCTGTAGGAATTTCTGGATAACTTATATAGATACTTTGGTAAGGTAAATTAAATATAAATAGGTGACCTGTGTGGTTAATTATGTGCCTACCTACAATCGATATAACATTAAATAAAAAACCCCCAACACAATTACTTTCAAACCGCCATAACTTTTAAACAGGTTAACCGATTTTCATCAAACATGTCTAAGAACACTCGCACGTAAGTCCGCTTTAATACACAAAAAAAAACTAAATTGAAATCGATTCATTCGTTCGGAAGCTATGATGCCACAGACAGATAGATATACACACACACACAGACAAGTCAAACTTATAACACCCCTCTTTTTGCGTCGGGGGTTAAAAATATGATTGAATAACTTTAATCTTAATTCATTCTATATATGTGCTATTTCACGTATAATTGATAAAATTATTTGGGGTGGTTAGCCCTGAATGTCCAAATATATGAACTACATAGCGTATGTACTTCAAAAATAAATTTTAATTTAATTACAAACATCCAGACGTACCTATTTAAAACATTACGTAGGCAGTAAGTAGGCAGTTATCGCCCTATCTTTCTAATTTCGGTTCTTTGTGCGTCCTACCATATTTTTGGTCGAATCAACTGTAAACCTATGAGAGCTTTACACGTATTCGAAAATAGTTACTATTACAAAAATATAATAAACTAGCGGCACTCCACGGTTTCACCCGCGTAGTTCCCGTTCCCGAAGGAATATAGGGATAAAATTATCCTAAAAACCTTCCCACTGAATCACTCTATCTATTGAAACAAACCGCATCAAAATCAATCCGTTGCGTAATTTTAAAGATCTAAGCACATAGGGACAGAGAAAGATGGGGACATACATAGGGACATAGGGACAGAGAAAGCGACCTTGTTTTATACTATGTAGTGATAATTAGTTTTTTTTTGTGTGTTTGTATATTTGTTAAATTGTAAGTGGTAATCTCGGGATCTACTGAACCGATTTCAAAAATTCTTTCACCCTTTGAAAGCTAATCAGTGATGACATCAGTGCGTGACATAGGCTATTTTATCCCTGTGTTCACACGGGAACGGGAACTACGCGGGTGAAATCGCGGGGCGCTGCCAGTAAGGTATATTTGTATAACATTCATTCATACAGAGCAGGGAATCATTCGTCTTTTTTGATTGCAAGTATTATTTCATTTAGAAAGTACAGACGGACACTTCCATTATTCTAAATATAGATATAGAACGAGTAAGATTGAATTATAAAAAGGTTTTCTTTGCAAATCAAATGTAAACTAAACTCCAATAGTCTAGAGATTAAAATTAATTTGGAAGTAACTTTTCTTTCCTTAGATAAAAAAAATCTTCATCTTCACCAATACAATACATAAATTTTAGAATGTTGATGGGACTTATTATTACACTAGCAGCGCCCCGCGGTTTTACCCGCGTAGTTTTCAATTTACTCCCCTTTTCTCCTCCTAGGGAATTTCCAAAAATCCTCTCTTAGTGGTAGCATACTCCCCCCAACAAACACACGTGCCAAATGTCAGCTCTCTACGACCAGTAGTTTCGGCTGTGCGTTGTCTGTCAGTCAGTCAGTACATCGCTCAGTAACGGAAGAGTTTTATATATACATACTAGCTGCGCCCCGCGGTTTCACACGCGTAGTTCCCGTTCCCGTTCCCGTGGGAATTTCGGGATGAAAAATAGATGTTGGCCGATTCTCAGACCTACTGAATATGCTCACAAAATTTCATGAGAATCGGTCAAGCCGTTTCGGAGGAGTATGGCAACGAAAACTGTGACACGAGAATTTTATATATAAGAGATAGATAGATTTCTTAATAGAGACTACTTAGGTATATACTTACTTTTATGTAAGTACATACATACAGATAGAAAACACCCAGATCAAGACAAACAGACATGTTCTTGCACAAATATTTGTCTTGACCGGGAATCGAACTTGTAACCACATTCATAGCGTTGGTATCTACGAACTAAGATATTAAGTATCCAAATTTTCCCTCATGATAAATTGACGAGAGTAAAACTGTAAAACAGTGAGCTTTCACTAACAAATGTTTGATTAAAGTGTAGTTTTAATAAGTTTTGTTATTAATATATTAACATGAATTTAACAATTTTCCACGCATTTTAACTGAAGGAAAAACAACAACTAAGTTTTAATGAGTTCATTAGCAGTTTATCGTGGTGGTGAGATAAAGGGAGCTTCAACGTAATACTTTAACAATTCACAAACGTTAATAAATATAAGTAATTTTTAATATATTTAAATTGAAATCGGTTTATCCGTTCTCGAGCTATGATGCCACAGACAGACAGATACACACACACACACACACACACAGACACGTCAAACCTATAACACCCCTCTTTTTGCGTGTTTTTACCATCGAAAGTTGTTACAGTAAAGCTCTGAAGTTTCCTATGAAAGCGGTGCTGTAATATAGCGGCCGTCGTCCATGTATAAAATGACGCGGTTTCCTAGAGAGCAGTAATTGACATTGTAACTTCAAAAACGGTGCCACACGGTCTACGGCCACACTGTCGTGCGAAACTGTCGCGATAAAATCCTTTGATTGTGCGCCAATTTACCGACAGCGAGTTTAAGGCATTATGTCAATGGTTTAAGGGCATTCGAGTTCGCGGAACTGATTCGCGATAGCACGAATTCTTGACTTAGGTGGCGACTCGACCACACAAAACTCGACCGAAGGTCGAGTAGCCACCTTTTCAAAAAGTGTAGGCGTCAACTCGACCACTCGACCACACTTTTTTTGGACCAAGGTCGAGTAGCCACCTTTTGAAAAAGTGTAGGCGTCAACTCGACCACTCGACCACACTTTTTTCGGCCGATGGTCGAGTCGACTACTCATCTGAACTGTTAGTGGTCTAGTCGACCAAAAACCCAACTTCGTTTTGGAACTTCAAAATAAAGGGTGATTTCATTTCATTCAATCAACTTCAAAACTGGTTATTCTCTATTCGTATGAAACAAATCATTTATTTTGAAACATACCATATAAGAAAATTGCATTAGTGTGAGTATTTTAATGGCGCCAGGTCTGGAGAAAATGACAAATATTCATTCTATGTAACGTATTATTTTAAATATTGTGTAATCCGTGGTTAATAACCACCAACTGCCAATTTATGAATTGTCGAGTTAGTTGCCGCCATGTTGGGATTCATTCAAGATCAAAAGTCATGATGACATAAGGTGGGTTGTTTTGTGAAAATTTGTAATTTTTTCATTTGCCATACCTTTAAATATAATATAAACGATTCGAACAATATTAACCTGATATAGTACGAGTATCTGTAGGTGTCCTAGCTTATTCTCAATGTAAGTACTAGTTATACGTCTAAAAAAATAATTAAATACTTGGCTTCGAGAACAGTCTCCTCTGGTAGATAAATGGTGTTTTTTCAATGTTCGACATAAAACGAATAACGCAATTGAATGGTGGAATTCACGATTGAACAAAAAAGTAAAAAAAATCCAAATTTAGCATTTTTATTAAAGACCCTTATGAAAGATGCCGCTTATTACAATTCTTTGTGGAATAATAACGGATACATTTCTAATAGATGTCAAGAAACCATACTGAGGGAAAAAAGAATCCATGACAGTGAAAGAGAGTTAGTCGACAATGAAATTAGTATTGGTCATTTCATCGAAAGATTGTCGTATTAATTTCTAATATATGTATCCTTGATTTGTCCACAAATTAGTATAATATTTGGCATCATTTTTAAGCGTTTTTAATAAAACACTCACCCAATACATAAATATTCATTTTACTGCTTAAGATATACACAATCTTTTTATTATAGAAGAACTACATTCAGTTATAATTAGATTTTTGTTAGTAAAGTGATTGCTGATTTATTTTTGTATTTTTATTTTAGAGAAACCTTTTGTATTTTTTATATAAATAGGTTGTTTATAAAGTACATATAATTGATTATTTTATTGTAGAAGTAGACTTACTTCCCACAAAAAAAAATATAAAATTAAATTAATTAAAAAAAATAGAAACAGACATAAAGCACTAAAAAGTTAGAAAAGTTCCAAAACGAAGTTGGGTTTTTGGTCGACTAGACCACTAACAGTTCAGATGAGTAGTCGACTCGACCATCGGCCGAAAAAAGTGTGGTCGAGTGGTCGAGTTGACGCCTACACTTTTTCAAAAGGTGGCTACTCGACTTTGGTCCAAAAAAGTGTGGTCGAGTGGTCGAGTTGACGCCTACACTTTTTGAAAAGGTGGCTACTCGACCGTCGGTTGAGTTTTGTGTGGTCGAGTCGCCACCTAAGTCGAATTCTTTGGCCAGACGTGTCGCGACAACGCAAATGTTCGCGTTATCGCGATAGTGTGGCCGTAGCATATTTATTGTGC
This sequence comes from Timandra comae, assembly GCA_958496195.1. NCBI lineage: Eukaryota > Metazoa > Arthropoda > Insecta > Lepidoptera > Geometridae > Timandra > Timandra comae. The sequence continues at coordinate 7,262,897 of OY292376.1, forward strand.
TTCAATATCTGTTCCGGTGAGAGCGTCGCTGTAATGGCATCTTTTTCGCATAAGATCATTGTTAGTGTAATAAAAATGTCATTGAAGTCAAAATGACAATAGTAGCTTCCAATTTTGGCTACCGGAACAGAAAAGATTCTGGCATTAATGCTACGGCCACACTATCGCGATAACGCGAACATTTGCGTTGTCGCGACACGTCTGTCCAAAGAATTCGTCCTCTCGCGAATCAGTTCCGCGAACTCGAATGCCCTTGAACTATTGACATAATGCCTTAAACTCGCTGTCGGTAAATTGGCGCACAATCAAAGGATTTTGTCGCGACAGTTTCGCACGACAGTGTGGCCGTAGAGTAATGATAACTTTTCTGATTTCTAAGTGCAAAATGAAAACCCATACATTTCCTACATAACCATAACCGCGAAACAACCAAAATCAAATCATTAATGAAGCAAACCTCATGTTCATAATGAATATGTAATGATGTGGATATTAATAGTGTACATACGTACCGAGGTTCACTGTAATTGGTGTATGTAATTAATGTTGGTATACATAGATAGTAATTTGATGTAATAAACTATAATTATCTGTTCAGTTCATGGTATTCTGAGAAATTGTTATGGTTGTTTTTCATTGGAAAGGCGGTAAAGGTCAACATAAATTTAATTAAAAATTAATAGAATCTATGACTCGAAAATTAGATTGGCTTTGGTACCTAGATTTTTGTGATACATAAACCAAATCATTTTATTTGAAACGGGATTCGAGTATGTTCGATGAATTTAGTTAATTCATTACCTTCCGTCGGCGAAAACATACATGTTTACATGTTAAATTGGCATTTGTATTTGCATGGCATTGTCTTTTAAAGTTTTACATAAAATCTTTATTTTCATTTCACTATTACGTGATTTTACTTCGTTTGGGTAATTAAAAGTATATAAAACCTTAATTAACATAACATAACATAATCATTCACTACATCATCTCATAACAGTTACTGACCCCTAAGTAACTTGTATCTAGGGTATCAAAAACTACGCACACACTCATTCACACACACACCCAGACCGAGACAAATAATTGTGGTTCACACAAATATTCACCCCGCACGGGAATCGAACCCGCAACCTTACGACTAACTTACTAACTTACCTTACTTATTAGGAGAGTTTCCAGATATTCGTAGTTTAAATCATTCCAATATAATAAATAAACATTTTATGGTAGCCCACCACTACCACCATAAACACCAAAAGGAAAATCTAAGCCGAATATATATGTATATTACTCATTTTTCACAATATTTCAATTTTACTAATATAAAACATATTACAAAATAGCATCCCTCATGACTACATTAATCCCGGATTTTAAATATTAAAACCGAGAATGTTCTTTCAAACTCACATTAAAATGTTATTCGAAAAACTTTGATTTTCAGATATCTATTTTCAATTAAGATGGAGCGGGTTTCAAAATTATAGATTTTCCTTTTGAATTTTATAAGTTTAAATTACTTTTTATCTTTTAATGTTTCTTTTATAGCACTATTTATTTTACTGTATATTGCTACTGTTATTTTTGTCCAGATAAGATTGTACTTTACAACTTTTTAAAAGTTTTTACAGACTTAATTAACAGATATCATCCACACTGCTTTTAAAGGTGGCCATTGACGAGTCAATTGAACTTCTCTCTCGTGTCAATGACCACAAAAATAAACTAAATATTCCCAGACCAAAATCCAGCTACGCCTACACCAGCGCTAGTTGCCTTCATCAGGTCTTCTCGTGTGCAGGTGGAAGGGCACAGCGGGCACGACAGTAGGTGGGTCATATCCTGCTTTGGAGCACCACAGTCATTAGATTCACTGAAATAACTCCATTTCACCAAGTTAGATCTGCAACGACCCACACCGGCGCGGAGACGGTTAAGGGTCCACCAGATAGGCCATTGCAGTTCGGAACCAAAATTGAACTGATCGTTCTAGACATAAAACTATGCTGTCACCCCATAAGTTTTATGCCCATTGGATTTCTCAACTGAAATCTGGAATCGTTACGGTGATTGACGACCATTTTCGGATGGACGATAGTTCAACTGACTCATCAATGGCTACCTTTAGACTCCGGTCTAATAGCTGAACTGACAAACTAAAGGTTGACTTTATATGAGGTTTAAAATATGATCCATAGATTTTGATACAATAATGAAATCAAAAGCCATAACAGTGCAGCGAGGCCACCAAACGCTGAATTTATCCAAGTTTTGCGGTGAATTTTGTAGTCTTTGTTTCATTTCTAACTGGAGTCGGTTTTCAGTTAAGCCAGATTTGGCGGAATGTCAATATTTTACGTGTAGCGACTGCCGTCAGACCCACACATCGCAGAAGGCGATACAAGAAGTATAAAGAATACTACTAAAATCACATCCTTTGTTATCCTACAATATTATAAACTAGCAGCGGCCCGCGGTTTTACCCGCGTAGTACCCGCTCCCGTGAGAATGCGTAGCTCGTAGTATCATACAATCTCGGCACAATTCACCATCGTGTGTTAAAAAAATTAAGTAACAGCGCCATCAATTGGTAGGATTTGTGGCTACAAAAAGTTACAATTAAACATACGATGTGTTATTCCTAGTTATAAGGAACATCTGTACCAAATTGAATCAAAATCGATACAGTAGGTAGTTTTTGTGTGAAAGTGGAACAAAAACATCCAAACTCATAAACATCCAAACATACAAACTTTCGCATTTATAATATTAGTAGGATGCGAAAGTATGTTTGTGAATTTGGATGTTTGTTACTCTTTCACGAAAAAACTACTGTATCGATTTAGATTAAATTTGGTACAGGTGTTCCTTATAACTAGGAATAACACATAGGATACTTTTTATCCCGAAATTCTCCTGGGATTAGGATTCACGCGGGTAAAACCGCGTAAAACTTCAGCTGGTACGACATTTTACGTTCCCTATGAGGTTAGGTTGATTTAGGCATCATCATCTCCCTGCCCTTGTCCCACTTAAGTGGGGTCGGCACAATATGTATTCCTCTTCCACTCGCTTCTATCACTCGTCATACTCTCATTCACTCCTTTCATATTCATATCCCTTTTCACACACTCCATCCAACCCTTCTTTGGCCACCCTCTTCCAATGTTTCCTTTCACACACAGATCCATAGTTCTCCTAGCAATATGGTGTTCTGGCCTCCTCATCACATGCCCATACCATCCCAATCTAGCACTCGGTTGTTTTAGGCATAAACCCACCGAAAATTATACTAAATCATAGTTACAGAACAATTACCGCTGCAGTTTTGGAAAACAAACACAACCATTATTAATTAAATAGAAATACAAAGCGTGTAATTGCCGGCCTAATTTGTTAACTTAATTAGGCCGACTAAAGTTTAACTGTTGTTTATGAGTAATCCCAAAAGTTTGAGCAAATATGAAATTGTATGTTTGTACAAACATGATACCTTTAAAGGTCGTTATTATAATCCCGCTAATTTATTTGAGGGAACAAATGTTTTGAATCCAAAGTGTTTACCTAAATATGCATGCAAGGTATTTTAATCATTACTTTAATAGTATTATTCTTAAGCTTGCCGGCGAAGTGCCAGAACCGAATTGGTCCTTTAGTTATGGTTATGGTAAACTCCCAGGCCATAAGCATAACCGTAAACGAGTCGTATAATAATCATTAAACTATAAATATCATCTTCTACCCGTATATATTTTTTATTACACTTGGTAAATGTTTCTTTCTGAGCTTGAGTGAAAATATTATGGTAAGTATGTTTAGGGATAAAAGCGTTATGATAAAAAACAGTAGGAGTTTAAATATATTTACATTAATGATGTTAGTAATTAAAATTTTCGGACACATCAGTGTTATGAGCATCGTCGGTAGCACTACAAATAGTATGAATTAAAATTTTAGGAAGAATGATCATTCGGACTACAAATAGTTAGGAAAAACATTTTCGGGTAAAGAACTTTAGGTGAGCCAATATGGACCCGTGAAAAAGCAAAGCAGCCGACCTATCTATTATGCGAAACGCAGTGGCTAGTCTGTGTATTATGGGTTTGTTTATTCTTCGTATAACAATTTTAGAAGACGTTGAAACTTTCCTAAATTGGAAACCAAATGACGATGTAGATTGTCAATCCCTATATTTTTCCTACATTTCATATTAAATTACAATCTAAAACAAAAATAATATTAATATTTGAGTTTAACATATTTTTCTGATAAATCCTCCCGTCGTTTCCAATCAATCTGTTTTTCCCTTAGGGGGTGACATTCGAAGTTTAAAAAACATTTTTACCGTTAGCAAAATACCGCCGACGAGAGAGTTTAATCAAATTATGTTATTTTTTGTTTTGATGTGAAAAACAAATACCGTTAAATTAATGTGTTTTTTTGTTTATGTATCTAATATATTTTACTTTTTTATTGTTTTTGTTGTTAGGTCAATTCTGTTTTTTGGTTGATTAAAATATGTTGTTTTATGATAAACTAGCTTCTGCCCCGCGACTTCGTACGCGTAGTATAATTATATTGGGCTAACGCTAAATATCGATGTAATAAAATAACTTTATTCAATATGTAGGTCAGGCAGTCGAGATTAAAATTAAACAATAAACACGCCTATATTATTCGTTATCACTACATATGTAGTATAAAACGAAGTCGCTTTCTCTGTCCCGATGTCCCTATGTATGCTTAGATCTTTAAAATTACGCAACGGATTTTGATGCGGTTTATTTAAATAGATAGAGTGATAGAGTGGAAAGATTTTTAGCATAATTTTATCCCCATATTCCTTCGGAAACGGGAAATACGCGGGTGAAACCGCGGGGTACCGCTAGTGACATATACCTATAAATTAGGTAAACTTTAATATTTTATGTGCCTACATAATTAAAATACCCCTTAGATTATTATACCCATTAAATATTAGATATAATTCAGGACAGGCCCTAGCCCCTCCTTAGGTAGCTGATGCTGACCCCCTAATATCACTTCCACGCCACTACCTCTTCCACCCCACTCCCCTTCCACACTAATACATCTTTCACACCGCTCCCACTTACTCATCATTACATATATCTGGTGTTGTACCCTCGGTAGGGAGATCAATGAACTGGTAATGATGATTTAAAACACATTGGTACGTGGTGGGGTTCCAACCAGGCCCCTTCCGATCGAAAGTCAAAGGCCTTAACCCCTACGCCACCGACGCTCTACATCACACCGTCCTACATCCACACTAATCCCATTTCCACATCTCTACCACTTCAACGCCTATCCCGCATCCACACCACTCTCATTTCCATCCCATTTTTTCATCTTTTCTTCGAAATAGTCGGCGTTTCATAACACAATACATATTGAGTAGAATGCCGATTATCTGAATTAATTGGGACGGGGGTCGATTCGGATAAACGAAAATTCGGATTATCGCACATAGACTGCACATAGCTGGACTCGCGCACGAAGGGTTCCGTACCAAAAACGACAAAGAAACACATTTGTTGTATTGAGAAGCCCCGCTTAAATATTTATTTTATTTTATATATTTTTTCCTATAGCGGCAATAGAATAGAAATACATCATCTGTGAAAATTTCAAGTGTAGCTTTAGCTATCACCGTTCTTGACCTTGAATATGCATCATTCTCTCATACCATACGTCCAATGTCCATGGTTCTTGAGATAGTCTGGTGACAGACGGACGGTCGGATAGCGAGGTCTCAGTAATATGTTTCCGTTTTTACCCTTTGGGAACGGAACTCTAAAAACGATGCTACACATAGAATAAACTATAATAAGTTTAACAAACACAGTTCTACAATATCTATAGCTCACTTAATCATCTCGATCAGAGTAAGTAATTTTATTTTATTAATTTATATTTAAGTTGCAATCCCAGCGGGCCTTAACGAAAATACATAATATAATAAATCACAACAATTAATAGAGGTACATTACATAGTAACTTAGGATGGATTCGGATAATTGGCGATTCGGTTTATCGGCGTTCTACTATATTAGAAAGTGTTTTAGATTCTGCGAAAAACTAAACTGCCAAGTTAACACTGGGATTGAAATTTAGCGAATCTATGTATCTATAATAAGTGGGTGATTTAGTTATAAAAAACCCTGCTTACGACTTAACTAATTTCATATCATAAAGCTAAAATCGATAAATCGCACATGAATAATAATTTTCGTATAGTAATATTTTAGATCGAAAATGTCTGAAGATATGATAAGCAGAAATCAAATTATGAGTAAAATATCTAATTAGGGCGAGCAAAGCGAAGCCCTTTAAACGCAACAATTTGGTGGTACATTTTATGAAAAAACTACTTCACCTACAGATTTGATATTTGAAATAGTTATTTAAATTAATGTCTAGATTTATAATGCGGGGTGAAGAATATTGATAAATATCTATTAATAAGTAAAAATACGGCATTTTTTTATTTACTTACTTATAGTTTTGATACGCTGCCTCATTTTCCGTCATTTTATTTTAGTCCGCCATTTTGACATTCAGCTGTCAAATTACAAATTGAAACACATGTCAAAGGAGTATTGATATCAATTTCGACGCAAATCAACCCCAAAATAACTTTTTAACCCCTTTTTAATCATGTTAGGTGATGATTTTAAGAAAAATGAGTATCTGAAGTGTAGGTACGTAAGGTAGAAAGTAAAACGACTATTCTGAAGGAAAGCTAGTTTATTACTGACGTATGGCGTGACGTGTTGCGCTCACAGAATGCGCTGCATATACAATTACGCACACATAGATAAGGAGTACGAATACATACACATCATCTCTCCACACATATTTTTTTACCTGGTGACAATAGATAATTTTACTTAATTAATACATAAGTAGGTACTCACATAACATAAAATAATAATTCACTAAATAATAATAATTAATTACATAATGAACTAACGGAATTTTAACCTTATAAGTATTTCTTATAATCTACTTTCTGACGAGGGCGTTTGGAACGTGTGAGAGGCGATTGTGGTGGCGGTGGTGTGTTCTGACGCGCGCCTACAATCTGACGTGGTTCATGGTCACGCGCCGGTAGCCCGGTCGGTGACGTCACCATCTGCGGTACCCTATCGTGATCAGTCGCCTCCGCTGCGGTTTCCCTCTCACCAGTATCTCGCTCATCATCTATTCCATCACAATCCCCCCAAACATCCTCATCATCATTTTGTGGCAAACATTGAGAAGTTGATGCAGTTTGCGCCTCCTCAATTGTCAAGTCGCGCTGACTACCGACGGGTTGGTCAGGTGATCGCGGTTCTGTACTACACAATACGGTATCATTTGGACTTACTTTAGGACTGACATTTAATTGATGAGGTACTGTACTGATAATATCGGTTTTACGTTGGTAACCCTTATATTTAATCAACTGATCAATGTGTCTGATACATGAATCACGTAATTTATGTACGTATATTTCAAACATTTTGTTGCCGATTTTATTTTTAACTGTCCCTAAAATCCATTTTTCATTTCGTGCATTGTACCATCGCGTCCACACTAAGTCATTAACCATGAGTTTCCTATTACTTTGCACTGGTTCAGTTATGCATAACCTTTGATCAGGTAATATTAAATCAAGTCGAGATCGGAGTTGCCTACCAAACATTAACATGGCTGGCGATTGACCGGTGGTACAATGTACGGTGTTTCTATAATTAAATAAATAACCTAATAACGTTTCATTTATTTGAATTTGTGGTAAATTATTTTTAATAATACATTTTAACATTTTTTTGCAATTCCTAACTGAGTTCTCAGCTTGACCGTTACTTGGCGGATGATATATGGGTGACGTCATATACTTAATTCCATTTGACGAACAAAATGTTCTAAATTCATTCGAATTAATTTTAGGATCATTATCGGATACCAGTAGGTGTGGTAACCCAAACGTGGAAAAAATTCCTCGTAATTTAGTTATTAAGGCATTCGTGGAGGTTCCATTATTCATATACAAACATTCCAACCATTTACTATAAGAATCTACAAGTACGAGATACACCTTCTGGGCTACAGTCATGTAGTCGATGTGCACGCGCTGCCACGGCCCGGAGGCGCGCGGCCACGGCGCGGGCGCCTCCCGCGGCGGCGCGGCGCGCACGCCGACACACGTCTCGCACGAGCCGATCCACCGCTCGATGTCGTCATCGATACCCGGCCACCACATCCTACTGCGCGCGTTACTTTTGGTTTTTATTATACCTAAATGAGATTCGTGTAACTCATTGAGCATTGCCTTTCGCAAGCTTGTTGGAATAACCACCCTATGACCCCTAAACAAACAACCGTTTTCGAATTGTAAATCCGATTTACACTGAAAGTAAGGCAAAATAGATTTACAGTTTAATTTACGTGGCCAACCTTTCTTTAAGTAATTACAAACGGTTTTCAAACAAGTATCGCGCTCAGTTTCGTATACAATGTTAGTAACGGTCATCGCCGGGGATGAAGCATCGAAAAAATTAATTGCGAAATGTGCGTAAACAGTATCTAAACTGTTATCTAATTTAGTATTCGTCTCACCGGCCGTTATCGGTGCGCGAGAAAAATAATCAGCGACCAAATTGTTTTCGCTAGATACGTACTTTACTACATAGTTATATGCCGATAGAATGATTGCGTATCTTTGTAATCTAAGCGCGGTAGTTACCGGGATGCCCGTTTTATTGTTAAATATAGATACCAATGGCCTATGGTCTGTTTTTAAAATGAACGGATTGTCTCGACCGTAAAGGTATTGGTGAAAATGTTTAACTCCGAAAATTATAGCAGTTGCTTCTTTTTGAATCTGGCTATAATTACGTTCGCTAGAAGAGAGTGAGCGGGAGGCAAAAGCGAGCGGACGTTCGATGCCGTCTTGCGTCATCTGCGATAACACCGCTCCGAGTCCCGCCGGGCCAGCGTCGACCGCCAACGTAAGCTGCGCTCGGGGCTCGAAATGTGCGAGCACGCGCTCTGAGGCCAGCTCGCGGCGAACTGCCGCGACACTTTGTCGTTGCCGCTCACCCCATGCCCACTCTGCATCACCACGCAGCAGTTCATGAAGGGGGCCTAACAACGACGACGCATTTGGAATGAAATTCCTATAGTAATTTACCATTCCTAAAAACCTCTTCACCTCGGTGATGTTGGTTGGATCGGGGGCATTTAATATTGCGTTTACTTTTGTTGGGCAGGTTTGTAAACCGCTTTTATTGATTACAAAACCCAAATACGTCACGTGACTTTTAAGAAATTCACACTTTTCTTTTTGTAAGCGCAACCCCGCCTCTTTTAACCTACTCAAAACTTCGCGCAGCCTATTCATGTGAATCTCCCTACTACTTCCTGATATACATACGTCATCCAACCAACAGCTGACGCCGTCTATGCCCGAAAGGAGAGTTTCCATTGATTTTTGGAAAATGGCTGGGGCGTTCGCTAAGCCATAGACCAAACGCGTATATTTAAATAGTCCTTTAGACGTATTTATGGTTGTGAGCGATTGAGAGCCGTCACTAAGAACGAATTGATTATAAGCATTTTTCAAATCGATTTTTGAATAATATTCGCCGCCGCCTAGCTTTGCAAAGACCTCCTCTATTCGCGGTAAGGGGTACTTATCTATTATAAGATCCTTGTTCAGTGTCAGAGAATAATCTCCGGCTATCTTGATTTTACCGTCCGCCTTGAGGACCGGAACTATAGGGGTTACATACTGCGAATGATTCACCGGAACTAAGATACCTAAACTAACTAAACGCTCCAATTCTGACTCAACCTTCTCCTTCAAGGCAAATGGAACCGTTCTAGCCTTAAAAAATTTGGGAACCGCATTTTCTTTGAGTTCTAAATGAATTTCAAATTTATTGAACGTACCCAATTCATCGCGCCATAGTTCAGAGTATTGTTGCAAAAAGGTATTAAGTTTATCATCATTTTGGTTCATATTATGGACATTTGTTGTTATTATTAAATTGAAAGCGGACATAAAATCTCGACCGAGTAATGGCGGACCTCCGCCTTTTACAACAAATAATTTAATCGGTTTGATTTGATTATTATATGACGCGTCAATAATAAAATAACCTATCGGTGATATTTTATGTCCGTTATAAAGACACATTTTAAGGGTACTTTCACACAATTTATAAACGTATGAAAATTTTTCATAATATAATTTATCCGATATAACCGATGCCCCTGAACCTGAATCTAATTCCATCTTAATATTACAACTACCTAATTTTAACAATATTTCAACAGGTTTATCAGTGACATACCTCAAATTAAAGTTTTGACATTCCTCACAACAATCCTCCGGCTCAGATGTTTTACTCACTATATTATTTACGCGTGAACCACTCTTATCACTTTTGCACACTTTTTTTAAATGGCCCTTTTCACCACATTTTTGACAACGGTAATTTTTAAAACGACACTTTTCTTTAGTATGATTTTTAAGACCACAAATTGAACAAACGGAAAAGTTGTAGTGTTGTTCGCGGCCTGAAGTCAAACCGCCGCCGCCGCTGCCGCCGCCCCTGGAGCCGCCACCGCCGCCAGCGCCGCCGCCGCCGGCGCATCGCGTACCTCCCTGGCCCCGCTCGCACGATGTACGATATAATGGCTCGTCCTTAATGTGGGTAGCTCCACCGGTCAACACGGATCGTGCTTCCCGTGCACACTCCACCTTTTCTGCTATTTCCAACGCGTTGGTCAGCGTCAGTGACGATGGGTCTTGCTCGAACAGCTTATCGCGTACGGGGCCGCTATCCAAGCCCAAGACAAAGCGATCCGTGAGATTCAATTCCAGAGCGGTGCCGAAGTTACAAAAACTTGCAAGCCCCCTTAATCGCGCCGCCCACTCACCCAAACTCTCGATTGAGCTTTTCGTAGCCCCAAAGAATTTTGCTTTGTCTGCATAAGTACACTGCTTCGGCTTGAAATGACCGTCGAGTAATTTTACCAGCTCCTTGAATTGTAAATCTTCCACATCTCTCGGGTACGCCAGGTTACGTAAAAGTCGATATGACTCGTCCGAGAGGTGAGTTAGAAGTATAGGTCCTTTCTTCTCATCCTTCACTTCGTTTACTTTTAAAAACTGACCAAGACGTCCCTTGAAAATTGACCATTCACATGATTTATGGTCAAAAACGGATAAAATTCCAAGATACGACATTTTGTAACTTATTTGTAGGTAGATCGAAAATCCTCGCCGCCAATGAGGTGTAGGTACGTAAGGTAGAAAGTAAAGACTATTCTGAAGGAAAGCTAGTTTATTACTGACGTATGGCGTGACGTGTTGCGCTCACAGAATGCGCTGCATATACAATTACGCACACATAGATAAGGAGTACGAATACATACACATCAGTATCACATATTTAATTAATATTTTTGAAGAACATTTATGCCAAGTTTGAACTTAATCAGACCGAGGAATCACGTTGTCCCATACAAACTTTGCAACCCCTTTTCACCCCTTTAGAGGAGGAATTTTCAAAAATCCCTTCTTATCGGATGCCTACGTAATACAAATAACACACCCTCCAAGTTTCAGGTCTCTACGATCAGCGGTTTAGGCTGTGCGTTGATCCATCAGTCATTCAGGACAAAGCCTTTTATATAATGATATAGATTATTATAGTTTTTTAAATAAAAACATTTTAAAACATTTACAAAGTACTGGCCACTAACATTCACTAAAGTAAGCTCGAAAAGAATTAACTAATATGTTCGAAATTAAAAAAATATCTCACATCTGCAAAAGCCGAGTTTATTTTTATAAACTACTAGCTGTGCCCCGCGGTTTCACCCGCGTAGTTCCCGTTTCTGTAAAAATTTCGGGATAAAACATAGCCTATGTTCTTCCCCGGACTATAAGCTACCCCTGTACCAAATTTCAAGTCAATCGGTTCAGTAGTTTAGCCGTGAAAAGGTAACAGACAGACAGAGTTACTTTCGCATTTATAATAAATACTAGCAGCGCACCGCGGTTTCACCCGCGTAGTTCCCGATTCCGTGGGAATTTCGGGGTAAAACATAGCCTATGTCGTTTCCCGCACCATAAGCTACCCCTGTACCGAATTTCAAGTCAATCGGTTCAGTAGTTTAGCCGTGAAAAGGTAACAGACAGGCAGAGTTACTTTCGCATTTATAATATTAGTTAGGATCATTTAGTAGAAAGTTTTTATAAGCCCTTTTTGACAAAGAATAAAATAAAAATAGATTTATCCTACACCCAACGGGACAAAATAATTTTATATATGAGAACAGCAAAGAGGCTTTATCACCACGCGAGCCCAAAATAAAAATACTTCAAAAACAAAATGTGTTCAAAAACTGTAGCGTACAACCAGAACTAAAACAACAACAAAAAAAAACTATTCACATCGCATTGTAATTAAAACTGTGTGTTATTTTAGTTTCAAACTCCAATTTCAACCAACGTGTCCAATAATTGGTAAAATTTGAGACTGACAACGTTAGCGATAACACTTTGCTTGTTTGTATGAAATATTAACCTACTTTTGGATATTTTGTTATACCGAAATGTGTAAAATTCAATGTTATATTTTGTTTGTAAATTTGTGTACACAATTCTAAGTTTGTATTATAATTATAGAAACGTATTAGAATAATAAAAAGATATAACATAATCATTCACTCCATCACCTCATTATAGTAACTGACCCCTAACTAAGTTCGTAACTTGTATCTAGGGTACCAGAAACTACGCACACACTCATTCACACACACACCCAGACCGAGACAAACATTTGTGGTTGACACAAATATTCACCCCACACGGGAAACGAACCCGCAACCTTACATAACCTTAAATTCGCAGGATATACAAAAGAACTAAATTAGAAAGTTCGAACCCGCAACCTTACGGCAGTCCGGCATGGTGACCACTCTGCCATCGAGGTCGTCAGAGAAAGTTATAATAGCGGAAATCTGCCCATTTACGACCTTATAATAATAGTAAGGGTTTAAAATTTTCAATTCAATTTAAATAACAAAGTAAGATTTAAGTGGTTAGAGTGTAAATTAAATCAAAACACTGCTGTTTTTTTAGGATGTGCTATCAAAGTTACGAAACTACAGATTATATAGCCCGAAGCTCAGCTTTTATTGCCTTTCTTAAAGATATTGTTTTGGCAGTCGAGCTTTTTAAGCCTGCTCGTAAAATGGAATAGTTGGAGCAAAGATTTGATAGGTATATGATGACTTAGTTACAAGGTCCAAAGTGAATTGCAATAGTACTTAGGATAATCTATCTATCTAATATATAAAATTCTCGTGTCACAGTTTTCGTTGCCATACTCCTCCGAAACGGCTTGACCGATTCTCATGAAATTTTGTGAGCATATTCAGTAGGTCTGTGAATCGGCCAACATCTATTTTTCATCCCGAAATTCCTACGGGAACGGGAACTATGCGTGTGAAACCGCGGGGCGCAGCAAGTATAATATAAAACTCTTCCGTTACTGAGTGATGTACTGACTGACAGACAACGCACAGCCGAAACTACTAATCGTAGAGAGTTGTAACTTGGCACGTGTGTTTGTTGGGGGGAGTAGGCTACCACTAAGAGAGGATTTTTGGAAATTCCCCTCCTTGGGGAAGAAAAGGGGGAAGCACCCAAATTCTGCAGGAAGTCATTATTCCACGCGGACAAAGTCGCGGGCAAAAGCTGGTATAATATAAATTAATTCAATTGAAATTTATAGTTGTGATTTGAAATATTTTGCCCTAGTCGAGCCAGTTCTAAGAACTGTGTTAAACACAGTTATAAGTTCACTTCCCATAGTATGTAGGAGACATACTATGGGAAGTGAACTTATATCCCTGGGTTTGGCAGCTGAGTAAGATACACATCCAAACATTCAGGTTATCAATATAAAAGCAAAAAGATGTGTACAATATTCAGGTTCTCTATAAAAATACAAAATAAGAAACATAAAGCTACAATATGTTTTATTGAGCATATCTCTTCAGGTGAACGTCCCAATCGTCTCGACACTAGATAACAACAAAGAAACTACGAAATAAAGGCGAAATTGACAAAAATGCTGTTAAAATGACAATTTTTCAATTCACATTCCGTTGTGTTAACAATAAGATTAAAGATGTTTTTAGTACTTTTAGTTCAAAAGCTAAGGTTTTGTTGTTATTGAAAGATGTTTCATATATTTTTGATTACAAGTTGCAGGATGTTAATTTATTTTTGACTAGCAGCGCCCCACGGTTTCACCCGCGTAGTTCCCGTTCCCGTGTGAATACAGGGATAAAAGCCTATATCACGCACTGATAAACTAGCTTTCCATGAGTGAAAGAATTTTTGAAATCGGTTCAGTAGATCCTGAGATTACCCCTTACAATTTAACAAACACAACCTTACTTCGTTATAATATTAGTATAGATGACCAAAGTGGCTGTGTAGTCACTAGCCACTGTGTTGGACTGCCAAACAATGGGTTGCAGATTTAAGTCTTTGACTAAGTCAATATTTTGTGCAATATCCAAAATAATGTTTATCTTGCTCGCACTGGGTGTGTGTGTATAAATGAGTTTGTGCGTGGTTTTGAATACTCTAGCTAGACTCATGGAATTGATGATTTTGCGATAGCCAAAACTATACCATTTTTTATTTTTTCCAAGTTAATAACAATAGGAAGTTTTCAAAATACCCGCTACGTATTGCATGGTTACACCTTTTTTTTTACGCAGTGAAAATGCATAAATCTGCATACCACCATGAGCCGATATTGGGAGGACCCCCGGGGCATGTAGGGCATGGCTACACCTGCCGGTCTGAAATTGCACCTAATATCCTTAAAAAAACTCATTAATGCATCAAACTACTTGATCACAGTTGCCAAAATCTTTTTAGATACCAATCTATTCGGATACTGTCTCCATACAAAGTGTCATTGTTAATCGTACATTAGCGCGGTTAACAGGAACATTGGGGAACATTCCGGAGGCACATCGTAACAAGGGTTTGGTAACAATATGGGGATTTGCTCAGAGTATGCGGAATGGGGTAGACGAAATGTGCCTCCAGAAAAAAAAAGGTAGGCACTTTTATAATGCTATTATAATAGAATCGACTGCTATAACTTGCTTGACTGCCATCCGTAAGGTTGCGAGTGAATATTTGTATGAACCACAAATGTTTGTCTCGGTCTGGGTGTGTTTGTGAATGTGTGTGTGCGTAGTTTCTGTTACCCTAGATACAAGTTACGAACTTAGTTAGGGGTCAGTTACTGATTGCTGTGATGTTATATGTTATTACTTGAGGCTTCCATCAAATACAAGGTGCAGGCTTCTTTTACTATAAAATCTATCTTACTAATTAAATAAATTAAGAAGGGCAGAGTTTATTTGTTTGTATGTGATAGTCAGGAACTTATTCCGATTGAAAAGAAATATTTTCTGTTATTAGATAGTACCGTACTAAATAGTCCGGGATTAGGTAACCAGAATTAAAAGAATGCAATCGCTCAAGCAGGAAGAGGTGTGAGTATTTTGGTGTCAAGGAAGTTCTACTAAAGAATATCAATTCATATAACATGACACAAAGAACCTTTTAAAAACAAACTCTTGTACATTTTATATATTCTTCTCAGCAAATCCTTTCAATAAGTAATTCATTTTTATATTATCATAAAAAATAACTGGAACTCCTTCTGAATCCGCCATATTATAATGACGTCACTTTATAGACGTCCATTTTCATCAAAAATGAAGGTATAAGAAAAAAAAATAGCTTAATAAGTAGAGGACTTGGTAAAATAATATTAATTTCATGTTAGTAATTTCTGATACCCTAGGTACAAAGTTTCAAACTTAGGGTGTATGATGTAGTGAATGATTATGTTATGTTAAGTTAGATGACCTCGATGGCAGAGTGGTCACCATGCCGGACTCTGTAAGGTTGCGGGTTTGATTCCTGTGCGGTAAATGTTTGTCTCGGTCTGTGTGTGTGTGAATGAGTGTGTGCGTAGTAGGGAGTGGGGTCAATTACTATAATGAGATTATTATAGTAAATGATTATGATATGTTATGTTAGATGAAGGTCATTGGAATATTTTGAACCGGGATGAAGCAAGCCCACGATAGATTAAGACAGTGACAGACACAGTCTTAGCTTAGGATAGGATGGGATTGAATTCATCCCAGTATAGAACAAAACCAATCTAAACTCAATTAGGATATTTTTGATTATTCCGAGATAAAGCCAACTAGCTTACATTTAATCTTGTGTTAAGGATGCACAGCACAATTCGGCGACTATCCCTGTATAACACTATAAAATGCATCCAAGGACAGTCCCTGGTTCTGCTGGGACTATTGCAAATGTATGGAAAACTACGACTGGATTATGGGAATGGGATGTTTAATGGACTGGATATTGGGGACTGGATATTGGCACCCGCCGATACAATGCTATAAACACGTACAAAGTGGCGGGTGGAGACTTGCCAGCTCTAACTAACTACTAAAATAACTGGGCCCCCCAAACAAGTCGCTCGAGTCGCAACAAGGGGGTAGCAAGAAACGAGCGGCTTTGAGAGTGGAGCAGATGCCCTGGGTTTTAAACCACGATCCACTGAGCCCGAAAGGGTCCAGCTTCATGCTAAGCCAACTCACCACTTACGGAACGCCCCTCACTCTCCAAGCACCAAAGTGCTCTCGCGGGCTCCACTCCGGCCGGCCAATGAAGGCAAGCACGGAGGTGGGGGACCTGTTCCTCGTCGGTGCTCACTCCGCCGGGCAGTGATGGCGAGCGGAGGTGAGGAACGGAGACCTCCCCCGGGAGCGCGTCAGGTCCGCGGGGTCGCTACTCCCCGACACCCCGCCTCAAAGGTGCCCTGCGGGCTTATTATTATTATTATTTTTTTATTTATAATAAATTGAAAATTTTAAAACTTGCCGAATTTGCCCATGGTTCAAATTCAAATTCAAATTCAAATGTATTTATTGCGAATAAAGGTTACAATATGGTGTTACAGTTAATACTTAAATTAAGAATCTCTTTATTCTACCTTACATGAGGCATGCAATATGTTATAGGTACTTATATAAATATTTATATCCATAAGTATGCAACTTAAACAATATTAATTAATACAAAAGTAACAAATTTTAAACAATCTTAATAAACAAAACAAATAACAACAATCTTAGAAAATCAAAAATAAAACAAACGCTAAAAAGACAAGGTAATTTAAGGTACATTCATGGGAATTTATCATTTACATAATCAATAATACTATAATAGGCCTTACTCATTAGAAAATGTTTAAGTTTATTTTTGAACTTAACACTGCTCTGTTCTTGTAATATGTATGTAGGCAAGTGGTTATATATACGGGGAATCATCAGAAAAATACTATTATTAAGCAGAGAAGACCTATTAGAAATACATTTAATTTTATGACAATGACGTTTACTGCTCAACTTATCAAATAAATTTAAATTGGCTCTTACAAATGCAGAAACTTCGTAAATATACAAACATGGCAACGTCATTAATTTATACTTTAAGAAATAGGCTTTACAACTGTCCGTCTGTTTAAGACTAAATATAGCTCTTATACATTTTTTTTGTGCCTTAAATGCCGTTGTTTTCTCAACTGAGTTTCCCCAAAAGATAACTCCATAACGCAAAGCAGCTTCTACATAACCGTAATAAGAAGTTAATACAGCAGAAATATTTACAATTTTATTCAAGTGATACAGCGCATACGAGAATTGAGACAACTTTGAACACACACTGGCGACATGCTCTTTCCAGTTTAAGTTGCGGTCTAATGTAAGGCCCAAAAACTTTGCTGTAGTGACCTCTTGAATAGAATCACCATCATGTTTTATTGCCAAATTTAGACTTTGAGTTCCTCTGTGAGTGAATGGCATTACATTAGTCTTTTTTATATTTAGCAATAAATTATTTGATTCTAACCATCCTACTACATCTACGAGACTCTCATTGGCACTGATTTCCAGGGCTTGTTTATCTTTGGCAGAAAACATAATGGTACTGTCATCGGCAAATAATACCATTGGTTGCTGTACAGATCTAGGGAAATCATTAATATATATTATAAATAAAAGGGGTCCCAATATGCTACCCTGTGGGACGCCATACCTAACGAGACGATAACCAGAATTGTATGTCATTTCTGTTTTCGTGATTGGACATATTCTGGTTATTTGGGTGGCCTGTTGCCTGTCGCTTAAATATGATTTTATTAAATTAAGGGCATTGCCTCTGATACCGTATTTTTCCATTTTTTTTAGAAGTAAAGTATGGTCAACATGATCAAACGCTTTTGTGAGATCCATGAGCAATGCGCAAAATGGCCATGGTCAAGATTAGTCATGATAACTTTTAAAAAATGATATATGGCTATATTAATCGACTTGTTCTTTCTGAAACCTTGTTGCTCGTCAGTTAATATATTATGCTTTTCAAAATATGTATAAAAACAATTATATATAATCTTTTCAAATATCTTTGACATAATAGGTATAAGGGCAATTGGTCTGTAAGATTGCATTTCTTGTTTATTGCCTTTTTTAAATAGCGGTTTAATAATGGTGACTTTTAATTTTGTAGGAAAAACTCCTTTACTTAAACAAAGATTAATAATATGACACAAAATTGGTGATATAATGGGCGCAACTAATTTTAGTATATTTGTGCAAATACCATCATAGCCAGTGCTGTTAGTATTCTTTAGTGTTTTAATAGTCCTGAGGATGTCAAATGGAGTAGTAGGATTAATAAATATAGAATTAAAATTGTTAGAATTAAACGTTACAGGTTTATTATTTACACTTATGACAGATTTTACCTGATCAATAAAAAAGTTATTAAAGGACTTTGCTATGACAGAAGGGTCAACAATCGTTTGATCGTCTACAGTTATGTTATGTATGTCATTATTTGGTAAATTCATTTTATTATTATTTATAATCGACCATGTAGCCTTGGACTTATTAGGAGCTGTTTTAATGAAGTAATTATTATGCGACTTTTGAGTCAATTTAATAATACGGCTATATCGTGCTGAGTATAGTTTAAATGCTTTTCGTGTTTCTTCATTTCTAGTTATCCTATATTGCCATAACAGTTGCCGCTTGCGTTTTGAACAAACTTTTATTCCTTTACTGACCCACTTCGGTCTCTTATGGGTAGTTATTTTAATTTTTATCTTAGGAAAACATAAGTAATAAAATATAGAAAAGTCATCGTAAAACAAATCAAAAGCTATCTCTGGATCAAACATACTGTAAACATTATCAAATTTAAGGGCTTTAAGACATTCTATAAATTTAAGTATATTCTCCTGACTATAATCCCTTCTTTCAATATACCAGTATTGTAGAGAACAGTACTTTTTAACTGGACATGAAAGCAGTTGTGCTGTGTGGTCTGATAGAGCTAGTTCAATTACTTCAGCATTACATGATCTAAAATTGTGTAAAAAGTTATCAATACAAGTTCCACTCGAGAGGCGTGTGGGTTCTTTAAAAGCAATTTTTAGATTGTGATCTTTCGAAATTATTTTAAATTTTTTCGCATAAGTAGAGTCTTTCAAAAGATTGATGTTAAAATCTCCGCATATAACAACTTTCTTATTTAATTGACTTAATTCTTCTAAAACCAAATTAAATGAATTGAAAAACATCTCAAGCTCTGATAATAGGGTTTTTGGAGGTCTATATATACATATTATAATTATACCTAATTGCGTAAGCTCAATTCCACAACACTCCATATACCCTGGTACACTTAGTTTATTTATTTGAGAATATTTCTTATATTGATGTTTATTATTAATAAGTATACACGCACCGCCATGTCGAGTTTTACGTGTGTACACTGAACCAAGTTTGTAATTTGGAATGGTGATCTCAGATGTATCCGTCTCTATCATGTTGTGTTCAGTTATACACAGTACATCTATCATAATACCTTTATCTAATATATTATCTAAACTTACACTAAGGAGATCTGATTTAGTCTTTAAGCCATCTATGTTTTGATGTAAAATATGTAATAAGTTAGAGACGAAAAAAGCTCTGCAATGGCTGTTGAACAGATACCGGCGTAGAGGTTATATTATGGTTAGACTGTGCCAGTGAGTGTTCATGTTCAATGTCATAACTTATATTATACATTATATTTTCGTACATATTTTTAATACCAGAGCTATTAATTTTACCAGTTGTATAAGAAAGCATACTGTAAGTGAGAGTTCTATTAACATCATAGAGATATGCATATTTATGACATTGCAGATCTAACACATGGTTACAAGCCAAGCCAAAACTTCGTCAATGAAACTTAAAACAATAGATGCGTCTGCCATTTTCACCAAACTATGACTAATTAAGCGAATCTCTGATTTATTAGGTGTCGTTATTAAGGTAACAATAGGATTTCTGTTATTACTTCCAATGTTGGTGGTTTCGATGGCCATTAACGAGTCAATCGGACTGATCAGTCCAGACATAAAACTGTGGCGTCACTCCAAACCCTATTGCATTTTCGTCTGGTTTAGCACTAAACCAAGTTTTACAACTTTTTAATATGAATGAACGATAGCACAGATTATATGGTTCATTGAATTAATGAAACCATAGACTTATTTAAGTTTTTTGGATTACTTGGTGTAACTTTAGTTCTGGAACGCTAATTTCTAAAATCATAGACTAATCTTAAAATCGGTTTTGTTTTTTTTGATTACTTGGTGTAACTTTAGTTTTGGTAGGCTAATTTCTAAAATCAAAGACTACCGACGACCTTAAATCCGATTTTGTTAAACTAAGTTTAAAAACTTAACGCAAATAAGGTAGCAAAGGTTTTAGACCAACTAGATTTCCCCACTGGAATTTGGTATCGATCCGGTGATTGGCGACCATTTTTGGATGGACGCCAGTTCAACTGATCAGTTAAACTGACTCGTCAATGCCCATCTTTATAACTTCAAATTGCCTCAGGTTGGACCAAAGGGAATTTCAGGCTTATACCCGTTTACATGGCATTAAACATTGAACGAGTCTTGTTATTTATTATAATGAGTTACAAGTACAGCGTACTGTATTCGATATCGAGATATGGCTGTTGTGGTTTAGTGGGTATTGAAGTGGCTTTTGATTGGAATGTAGCAGGTTGAGAGTTGGCGATTTTGGCTATAACTAGGTATTTTTTACGCGAGTAGTTAGAACTAACAAGAATATTGTTGGTGAAATCAAATTTAAGCAGAGCCGTGTTGGAAAATAGCACACTTACATTGCTTGAACTAGGTATTGAAATCGGGACCTTAGGCTGTCACTTCTGTGTTCTATAACTATAACTTCTATAAAGGGCGTGTCTTGATTCTTTAACTAATAACATTAAATTAAAAATTTAAATAACACAATTACTTTCAAACCCCCAAAACTTTTAAACCGGTCAACCGATTTTCATCAAACATGTCTAAGAACACTCGCACGTAAGTCTAACTAAATTGAAATCGGTTCATCCGTTCGGGAGCTATGATGCCACAGACAGACAGATACACACACACACAGACACGTCAAACTTATAACACCCCTCTTTTTGCGTCGGGGGTTAAACATTCTTTATAATATTATTTCAAAATAAATCATTCAAACACACTTACCTTTAAGCAAACTTACGCAATTAAAACACACACTTAACTCGCTTTTGATTTCCCAAAATGTTCATTCAATTCGAACTGGTTATTTTAATCTGTGGTCCGTAATAATCTAAATTGGATGAATAGTCTGTGGTCGCGTCGCGTCCTCCCGCCATAATTTACATGCATTACGGTCTGTGTTATGCGGGCAACCATTTTGAATTATTGTTCATTTATTTTGGAGTACCGTACTTATTACGATTAGTAGTTTTAGCCTGCTGTTGTACCCGCATTTTTTCTTTTTCCTTTCTAAAGGTACTGTCTAGATCTTTACTATTCACTACATATAATATTATGTAGTATAAAAACAAAGTCGCTTACTGCCTGTCCCTATGTATGTTTAGATCTTTAAAACTACGCAACGGATTTTAATGCGATTTTGTTTAATGGATAGAGTGATTCAAAAGGAAGGTTTTAATCATAATTTTATTCCCGAATTCTCACAGTAGTGGGAACTACACGGGTGAAACTACAGGGCACTTTGAGTATATAAGTTTATAAGACGCGCCTTTAGAAGATGCCAACGTCTTTAAAACTGATCTGAATCTCCTCTGCGCGCCTCTCGCCTCTGCGTACCAAATTTCAGTGTAATTTGCCTTTCAGCATCATTCGCAACTGTGTGTTCTTAGATCGGTCAGTTACAGTTGCCTTTAATACATACATGCAGACAAATTAATCCCTTTACATGTAGTTACTTTAAACCCTACATAATATAGTAAGACGTGCAATATCCAAGGAATCCTATATAGCGCCCAGAATTAATCCAGCGTTTGCCTACAGCCAAGTTATTAAGTAAACCGATCGTAATCAAGTACAGGTGTATATACGAAATCCCTAATGACGCATTAGGCAAGTGAACTGACATGGCAATTGAGTAATTAAGTTCAAACATTGAAGCCTCGTTTGCATCTGGTCCCTAGTTGAGGTTACAGTGCTAGGTGAATTATACTGCCGCGTGGGTAGTGCAAGTTATAGGAAGTTTTCTCAGGTTTTGTGGTAAAAATCCCTCCTTTTTTAACTAGAATAGGCTTGCACTTGACTGCAACTCGCCTGATGGAAATCGATACCGCCTAAGATGGAGAGTGATCGCCTAGAAGATTAATTCACTCGCGACTTGAAAATATCCAGTTTGTATGTTCCAGGAAACAGAGAAGCTGGCAGGGAGTTCCACACTCTCGCTGTTCGAATGATGAAGGATCTCTTTCTCCTTGGGATCCTGCGGCAACCCAATGTAACGCATAAAGGAGTCGCTGTGTTTATAGTATGTAGAACTCGCCCTTCATAGGCGTTGAGAGCCACACATAATCTTTTGGGGTCCTACGGGTCCTGTGTATTTTCTCAATAAAAAAAAGGTTTTGATATATTTTGTCTGAGAAGAAAGGAATAGACTTAAATAATATTTAGGGCTGATTTTTCCATCGCCAGATAACGTTATTCGAGGAATACGAGTAATTTTGAAATTTTGACAGACATACAAAAACAGTCAAACGTCATATTTATTCCTCGAATAAAAAATATGTGGCGATGGAAAAATCAGCTCTTAAAAAAATTATATTAAAAGTATACACGACCAATTATGTAGAGCTACCTAAACTTGAATTTTATACTATCGCAGGCAGTCCCAGAGATGTAGTAAAACGTTAACTACGATATAAAGGTTTTATAGAAATTGTTGTAGTTGCAAACTGCAGTGGGAACAATAATAATGAAATAGCTTCTACTGCATTCTGTTGACATATTTTATTTTTGTCATATGTGTGAAACACAAATGTTTGTCTCGGTCTGGGTGGCTGTGTGAATGAGTGTGTGCGTAGTTTCTGATACCCTAGATACAAGCTTCGAACTTAGTTAGGGGTCAGTTGCTATAATGAGATGATGTAGTGAATGATTATGTTATGTTATGTACCGATTTTAGACGCGCAATACCTGATTGTAATTATACTCAAATTGGAGATATCCAATAACGAAAAACTGCCACTTACAAGTATTCATGTGTTTTTGAAAAATGCATTCAAATTTTTAAGTTACTTGAACCCGAAACCGTGCTGAACCGTAGCACCGCTCTTCCAATTGAGCTACCGAGGCTTCAAGGCCTGCGACATGTGTCGCCAGGACAGTCCCCTAGTGTATTATGAGGGAGGATCCTCCGACCAGACGAGTGTTTGTGTCTGGTGGGCAGTTGCCCTTTTAATTTAGTTCCTTATGCGGCGTGTAGATGTCGCCACAGTATCCTTGGTTTGCTCACAAAAATAATTTAGCTGGTACTACAACTATCAGTTTATAACTTACCCCACCTAATTTAGCGAGAGGCGCCGCGTTCAGTTGTCAGTAGCCGCGGGGGTGCCTCCCCCCTCCAACCCTCTCCAGTTCAAACTGTACATAGTTCACGACATAATTACCAACTTATTACACTCACTGGAAATTGCCACTAACTTTGTTTATGTAGTGTTGAGTGATTGATGAATATACCAGATTGGGTTAAAGTACGGTTATTGAAAATTAACTTGCTTCGTGGAAGGTTTAGTTATTATTGAATTGCTGTGTTCCGCGGTTTTACCCCCTTAGTTCCCGTTCCAGTAGGAAGACGGGGATAAAATATAGCCTATAGCCTTCCTCGATAAATGGGCTATCTAACACCGAATGTTTTTTTAAGTCAGACCAGTAGTTCCTGAGATTAGCGCGTTTAACAAAACAAACTCTTCCGCTTTATATATTAGTATAGATATAGATTTATGTGTGCCACAATTTTACCTACGATGTTCCACCAAACTTTGTACCCTTGTTTGAATGTTGAATCCCCATATAGCAGTGGTCCCACCGCGGGCGAGTGAACGATGAATTATCAGCGAGTTTCTCGCCCAAGAAAAGGACAGTGAACACACATTCTGTGTAAACGAAAGAGTCTCACATAGTATTTATAGTTACTCGCCTGTTCACACCGCCAGCGAGTACCTATTAATATATGCATCTCTCTGATAGTTCCCGTGGGAATACGGGAATAAAATATAACCTATGTCACGCACTGATAAATTAGCTTTCCGTTAGTGAAAGAATTTTCAAAATCGGTTCAGTAGTTTCGAAGTCTATTCGTTACAAAAAAACAATTCTTTCCTCTTTATAATATTACTAGCTGCGCCCCGCGGTTTCACACGCGTAGTTCCCGTTCATGGATAAAATATAGCCGATGTCACGCACTGATAAATTAGCTTTCCATTAGTGAAAGAATTTTTGAATTCGGTTCACTAGTTTCTAAGTCTATTCGTTACAAAAAAACAAATCTTTCCTCTTTATAATATTACTAGCTGCGCCCCGCGGTTTCACACGCGTAGTTCCCGTTCCCGTGGGATTACGGGGATAAAATATAGCCGATGTCACGCACTGATAAATTAGCTTTCCATTAGTGAAAGAATTTTATTAGTTTTATTAGTGTAGATATGCAGGCTAGTAACTTGCTTCTGTACACTATGTTTAGACAGACTAGTCATCGGCCCAGAAATAATATTTCTAAATATACCCTATAGTAAGGGTAAGAACCGCGATATTGAAATTTGAAATGACGCAGGCATAATCACAGAACAGCTTCTAAACATATAAAAGAAAATACAGACATAAAAGAAAAAAACTAGCCTTCATCTAAAAACACAGTAAACCTTATATAATTCAGCTATAATGTTATATAGCTGAATAACGTCTAGAGACACAAAGCCAGCAATACATCACTAGGACCAACCAACAAAAATACTCATCACTAGAACTTATCTTTACATCTAAAAGGGAAATAAAAAAATGGTTAAGTACGGGTCGGACTCGCGCAGGATGGGTTCCGTACCATCCTACTTCAAACGAATACTAAACGCGAGAGGATGGATAATGAATGGATGTTTGTCACTCTTTCACGCACACACTACTGACCCGATTTTGAGTTTGGAACAGATGTTTATCTACTTCTTCTTTGCGTGTCGAGTCGACTCATATTTGTGAGGACCAGAACTACTACCTATATACAAATAAGTCGGGTTTTCCTTCCTGACGCTATAACTCCAGAACGCACGAACCGATTTCCACGGTTTTGCATTCGTTGGAAAGGTCTCGGGCTCCGTGAGGTTTATAGCTCTATAGTTTATCCCTGTATTCCCACGGGTATGGGAACTACGCGAGTGAAACCGCGGGGCGCTGCTAGTTATCTATGAAACATTACACTTTCAATTATGTATTTTTTGATAAAGCAACATAATGTGAAAATGTCAACTGCTTTGCTATGACGGTTTATGAGATACAGTGATGAGTATGATGACATACAGACAGACATACAAACAAGCAGACATACAGACAAACCGAGAGTCAAGGACAGACAGATAAACAAAAACACAGACATAGAGACTGTATTGACTGACTAATGTACTGACTGACTAATGTATAGAAAAACACTTGACCGTTCACACTCAACCGTTTAAACGTTAATGCGTTGAGTGTGAACGGTCAAGTGTTTTTCTATACATTTGTCTGTTCTGGCGTTACGCGACCGATAATACGCGACACATGTTCCGTCAGATATGAACCTTCCCTTAGTATTGACAAAGTAGAGTCTTTAATCTTAGTCCCATTTTATCCTATGTGTACGGAACCCTAAAAAGCTGTGTACCAATATATCCCGGTCAGTTTGTGGCCGTTGGTAATACATCTCCTATGTAATCAGGGTAACTAGATTGATGGGGCGTACTGCGACGTGAATATGAGACCTTTGTAATTATATCGCCGGATAATCTTGGGGATAAATACTGGTGAAAGTAGTACTAGGTATTACTGGTACTAGTTTACTGGTATTAGATGATCCTAAAAGTACTTTCGAAACTAGTACATACATACTAGGTAAAACCAGTATTGCCAATTTACTTCACTACTTACATAGTATAAAACAAAGTCGCTTTCTCTGTCCCTATGTATGCTTAGATCTTAAAAACTACGCAACGGATTTTGATGCGGTTTGTTTTAATAGATAGAGTGATTCAGTGGAAAGGTTTTTAGCAGCATAATTGTACTCCCATATTCTTTCGGGAACGGGAACTACGCGGGTGAAACCGCGGTATTATATAATCCTATTTGTGATTACTTACTTATCGTAACTTGAAACTACGAAGTACGTAGTATTATATGATTTATCCTATACTACTAAGTTTCTAAGAACTAAAGTTAGTTTTTGGGGAAAGGAGTAACAAACATTTTCACGTTAAAACTACTGGACCGACTTAGATGTTCCATATAACGTCGTACGTAAATTGAACTCGCAGCAGACAGGTACCCAAACTTTCGAACATGTGCAGTCCCGGATTAACCCTTCATCAAATTAAGCAATTGTTTACCACGTCTTGGGCACCAGAAAACAAAAGAAGGAGCACCAGAACACATAAGGATAGGGGGGCCCGTAACCTTGTTGAACATAGCGAGCTCAGTGTTAGCTCACTTTTTTCTTTTTTTTTCGTCGTCAAATTCCACTCTAGCTACAGCCCTGGGGACACGAAGGCTTGGATTGCATACCCCTCGTTTATACTATGCTGCAGTGAGCAGGAAAGTATAATAAATGGCATAGTGTAAAGGGGTGACTCGTGCTGCTACTCGACATGCCGCTGCTCCTGCCCGACGTTCCCGCGAGTGTCGGTTTTTCGTGCGGAAGTCAAAGGAGGGAGAGCGAGAGAGAACATAATATACGCTATTTCACTCAGTCCTCACGTACCAAGTGACGGCACCGGCATGACGAGTAGCAGCGCGAGTGACCCCTTTACACTATGCCACTGCCCACTTTCCTGCTCACTGCAGCATAGTGTAGATAGCGTACTGCCGCGGAAGTATTTTGGGAAATATTTCCGGCAGCGCGAGTAGCAGGAGCAGGAGCATAGCCTAAACGAGGGGTTAGGGCATCATGAAGTCTTAATCCGTCACTGAACATGTGCTGTTTTTTTTTTTGGATAAAAAACTGTCAAAATAACTGTTTACTTCCACAACACATCCAACATCAATTTCAAACCCAAAAATAA
This sequence comes from Timandra comae, assembly GCA_958496195.1. Lineage (NCBI taxonomy): Eukaryota > Metazoa > Arthropoda > Insecta > Lepidoptera > Geometridae > Timandra > Timandra comae. The sequence continues at coordinate 7,290,738 of OY292376.1, forward strand.
CTCAAAAAAGCCCTTTACAACCAAGTAACACCATACACTAAAGTACGTGTATAAATAATCCCACCAAAAACATTCTGTAAAAAACTAGCCAAGTCTCGATGGAGCTGCTTGTTTATCTCTAAAAAGTAATGAAATCTAGACAAAGTCGTGCCAAGTGCCTAAGGTTCCTTACTGCGATTTCTTTATTATTATAGTTAATGTTGTGTGACTGGGCCGTTGAAGGATACACTGTACACAAGTACACAACTGTACACAAGGGTACAAAACTAGGTGCTTCATGACACTATTGCACCAATCTGTCGCCAGAACCGCTACCCATTGACGATAGAAAATTGCCACTTGAAGAACGTTGATTCAATATCCAGTCAATTGTAGGCTTGATAAAGCTGCGTATTTTAATAATGTTACAACATTACGTGTAAACAAAATTGACTTGTACCCACTACTAACGTTTTAAACAATGTTCAACGGCCAAGTCACACAACATTAACTATAATAATAAAGAAATCGCAGTAAGGAAATTTAGGCACTTGGCACGACTTTGTCTAGATTTCATTACTTTTTAGAGATAAACAAGCAGCTCCATCGAGACTTGGCTAGTTTTTTACAGAATGTTTTTGGTGGGATTTCATTTCTTTTTGTTGAAACGTGTTTATATTGTTTTTTTTATTAGATTTTCTTATTTGACACATTTTTTTCTTTTAAGGAGTAGTATTTTATTACTAAGCGCCCCGCAATTTCACCCGCGCAGTTCCCGTTCACGTTCCCGTGGGAATTTCGGGATAAAAAGTACCCTATGTGCTTCTCCTGATTCTAAGCTACCTCCCCACCAATTTTCAGCCAAATCAATTCAGCCGTTCTTGAGCTATAAATTCCCGTTCCCAATCCCGTGGGAATTTCGGGATTAAAAGTATTCTATGTTCTTCTCAAGGTTTTAAGCTACCTCCCCACCAATTTTCAGCCAAATCAGTTGAGCCGTTCTTGTGTTATAAATTCCCGTTCCCAATCCCGTGGGAATTTCGAGATTAAAGGTATCCTACGTCCTTTTCCTGGTTCTAAGCTACCACCACACCAATTTTCAGCCAAATCAGTTGAGCCGTTCTTGAGTTATAAATTCCCGTTCCAAATCCCGTGGGAATTTCGGGATTAAAGGTATCTTACGTCCTTTTCCTGGTTCTAAGCTACCACACCACCAATTTTCAGCCAAATCAATTCAGCCGTTCTTGATTTTTAAATTCCCGTTCCCAATCCCGTGGGAATTTCGGGATTAAAGTTATTCTTTGTCCTTTTCCTGGTTCTAAGCTACCTCCCCACCAATTTCCAGCCAAATCAGTTCAGCCGTTCTTGAGTTACAGTTCCCGTTCCTGTATAATTCCCGTTCCCGTTCGATTATCCTAGTTTTTATAGTTTTCCCTTTATGTGGCCATTAAACCCTAACTCTGTACCAAATTTCAGCTCTCTAGGTTTATGGGAAGTACTAGTTCTATTTTGATGATCATGAGTGAGTGAGTGAGTGTCTAAAATACGAAACTTTGCATTCGCTTAACTTCGGATCTAAATGACCTACAGACTTGAAATTTTATTTTAAGTATGTGATTGTACACCTTACTGGATGACGAAAATTTCAGTGCTCTGGGTTTATCCAAAGGTTCTCAAATAGGGGCCTGAAAATGCGGCGAAAGGGTTCCTGTAAAGGATGGTACGGCAGTGTTTGCTTCGCGCTCGACTTGGCGGGGGGCACTGCCGTGCCCCCAGATATAATCCTCTCGGAATTCAACTGCCAGTTACCTTCAAACGCAGAGCCGTACCGAGCGGATGCCAATAGGTACGTAGGTACGTACTCGTACACGATATTTCCAATATTTGAAAGCAATTCTCATATTTCATGTGCTCCTCCATTAATATAAAATTAAATTGTTGTTTTCCTTTATTAATTTGGTCTTTTTGTAGGTGTGGAGCGTGGTTTTATTGTGGTTTTATTATTTATTTACCTGTAAACGTAGTTTCAACGTTTTTGATATACTTAATACGCATAATGTTGTGTAAACTTGCATTATTGTAACTTGCTTTGACGACCTCGATGCCAGAGTGGTCACCATGCCGGACTGCCATCCATAAGGTTGCGGGTTCGATTCCCGTGCGGGGTGAATATGTGTGTGAATCACAAATGTTTATCTCGGTCTGGGTGTGTGTGTGAATGAGTGTGTGCGTAGATTCAAATACCCTAGATACAAGTCACAAACTTAGTTAGGGGTCAATTACGAGATGATGTAGTGAATGATTATGTTATTTTCTTACTTTCCTTAAATAATGCGATAAACATTATGTGAGTAAAATCACAGGACAATACTAGTTAAAACAATATTAAAATTCAAGCGCAAAGTTAAAAGTAATTTTATTAAAAACTACATTAATCTGGCTGTCAAATTATGAAGCTTCAACTGAAATGATTAATAATGTATTTTGCTTGAACTTTTAATATTATTTACGCTACAAAATTCTGTAGTCATGTTGTGTTGACTTTGATTCCAGAGTTTACAAGTACCTATTATATTTAGGGCCATTTACCATCTTCAAGCAGAGTTCCGAGTAAGTAGTTACTCAAATGTTTTGTCTTTTTCACTTGATATAAAGTAAGAAAGAGACAATACTAACTTTATTTGAAGGTCGTGAAATAGACCCTAATTGTACTTTTATGTGCTCTTTTCAGTATGCTTGTAAAATCCCACTATAGGACAAAACCTGGATATAACATCGATTGATCAATTGATGATGTTATTTGTACAGTGAGGTGGAATAAGAATTAGGTATAGCATTTTCGTGTACATACTATTTAAAAAATATTTTATGGTTGGAAAACCCATTTACCAAGGAACTATAAAAGGTATAGTTATAACATCATGCTTTGATCAAAAGGAGAAGGTTTATTCCCAACGACCCCCCGGAACATGACCCCTGAAGAGGTCCGATGGCACTCCAAACATTTTCTAAGCCGAACCATACCTTCGTGGGCCCCATGGGCAAGCAAAGAGCAAAAGTAATTAACATGAGTCAAGCCGCTTATAACAGCTACTTTTACATTAAGTTAACAATTATATAACCTTTATTCAATACAATTAAATTAAAAATTAAAAAAACCCCCGACACAATTACTTTCAAACCCCCATAACTTTTAAAGTGGTCAACCGATTTCCATCAAACATGTCTAAGAACACTCGCACGTAAGTACCCTTTAATACAAAAAAAAATTAAATCGGTTCATCCGTTCTATGATGTCACAGACAGACAGATACACACTCAGAGACACGTCAAACTTATAACACCCCTCTTTTTGCGTCGGGGGTTAAAAAACAACACTACCATTTCACACAATTCTAGAACCATTTAAAATCACGACCTCCTAGAGTTGTTTAACAGTTAGAGTCTGTATAGTTTCATCCATTTCACGTGCAATTAGAGACAGGGGTCTGTTGTAATTATTATTATGCCAGTATCTCGGTTATCTTGTTACAAGTTAATTTGATTCAAGTTTAGATTGTAGTAGTATATGTTAGTGGACAACCAGTGTATTCTACTTCGCTAGAAATATGATAAACAATCTCCTAATACTGTTTTGTAACCTTAGTTTACAAAGTTTATAATGGTTTATATCTAGCTTCCTTACTATCCCTACTAATATTATAAATGCGAAAGTAACTCTGTCTGTCTGTTACCTTTTCACGGCTAAACTACTGAACCGATTGACTTGAAATTTGGTACAGGGGTAGCTTATGGTCCGGGAAAGAACATAGGCTACGTTTTATCCTGAAATTCCCACGGGATCGGGAACTCGGTGAAACCGCGTGGTTCAGCTAGTTGTATATACTTAACTCAAAAGTGACTTTATTTCAGGGGAAAATGTCACTCTTAGATACTAATAACTCTTCATTCCTGTTTTTATCTCCAAAATTCTACGACACCAATATTTGTCCAGACAAAACCACACAGCTGTTAACAAAACGTATGACACATCAAACTTATTTTCCTAATAAAAATATACTAATATTTAATGTGCCATATCAACCACATGTTCTGCGCTAATAAAATCATAACTACCCTTGTTTGAGAGAACAATCTCGAGACTGGAACATAATCATGTAAGGAGTAATAAAAATGTTATGTTTATAGGACACTAAACGACTAAAGGTTTTGTCGAACCGAATCGAGTTGATACGGTAAGTTAAATTTGGATAACAAGGAAAGGTAGATTTAACTTCGTATGGACCTTTAAGGTAAGGAAAGTGAGAATAGTTTTTTTTATTATCTCAAAACAAAAGTACAATATAGCTTACATCTAGTGTCCCGCCAAACTGTAAACAGTTTGTTGGCGAGTAGCGCTCTGTTACCATTATTTAAGCACTTATTCTATTCTATATTATAAGTTAAAACTAAGTGTGATTAAATTAGTACTAATAGTGAATGGAAATAGACGTAGAAGCATTGATTAAAGCGATCATTGTTAACTTACTTCCGGTCACCAAAAATACAAATAATAGTCATGACTACAGATTTTAAAGTATATTTGTATTATTATAACTAAACTGCGTTTCTAACCGACAAAATACTTTGGTAATGGTTACCTACCCATATTATGATGGTTGCAGACGTTGCTTACCGGTATAGAAACCAAACAATCTGCTCTAACACTGGGCTATACACTGGCTGCCTTATTTGCGTTGCATTTTTAGTCTGGTTTATCACTAAACCAGGTTTTACAATCAATTTTGAATACTGTCAAAGTGACTGATTTGACTGACAAGGTGTCAAATGCTTACTTTGTTAAACCGGACTAAAAATGCTACGCAAATAAGGCAGTGATTAATATTACTCTATTGTCCACTGTGCCCTAACACCTGCACTCTGGACGATTTAAATGAGGCCAACGATGCTGCAATCGCTGTAGCAAAATACTGGGTAGGGAAAATTTAGATTAATCGCAGAAACCACTGATACGAAAAGAAGAAGAAGACTGGGCCAATGGGAGATCCATACTTACACAGTACATTTATTTAAAAGAAGCGTTAATACACGTGATAAAAGTATGGTATTAATTCATTCACTAATCATTCACTACATCATCTCATTATAGTAACTGACCCCTAACTAAGTTCGAAGCTTGTGTCTAGGGTATCAGAAACTACGCACACACTCATTCACACACACACCCAGACCCAGATAAATAATTGTGGTTCACACAAATATTTTTTTAATGTTGTATGTATTACCAATGTTGAAAGCACATTTTTTTCCTCTCGTGTGTACAAACCCTTACTGCCAAATTTCCCTTGTCTCAACTTTATAGCTGAGCACTAAAATACAGATAATATTGCAATTAATATCGTTTACTCGACGATAGGATAATAACATTAATCAAACACTTTTCCTAAGACTTTTGATATCGTTAACTTTGTAACTTTACTCGTGTATCAACTTTATTGGGAGTCTATAAATTATCATTTTAGGCTTTATTATAGACTAATAGACTAGCTGCGCCTCACTATTGACTTTCTGAGCAGATGCCTACGTCATAATAACTATATATTATCACGGTTTGTCTCGGTCTGGGTGTGTGTGAATGAGTGTGCGCGTAGTTTCTGATACCCTAGATACAAGTTTCGAACTTAGTTAGGGGTCAGTTACTATAATGAGATGATGTAGTGAATTATTATGTTATGGTATACTTATGTGCTAAAGAGGGCTATTCGTTCAGTGGTTTGAGCTGTTCGTTGGTAGATCAGTCAGTCAGGCAGTAAGTAACGGTTGCCTTTTTATAAATACAGATCAATCTCGTTGGTGAGTCTCTGTCCCCTATTGACCGTGGTCAGTGTAACCTGATTGAAACTTCGAGGTAAACAATTACAAATGTTCCTAAAAATACCCGAGTTTAAAAGCCATGAATAATATAGATATTGAACAAGATATAACTTTAAATTTTGAGGGAAATGAAAGCAATTTATACTAAGATCTGAATCGCACTGGCACTCGAGATCCATGCGACGCTTAAAGTAGTTTTAAATTTGCAATTTAGTATTTTCTCCACCGGACTTTGAAGCATTCTTTTTTCACTTTTCAAGTGTCAATTTAAACCTTAGCGAGTTGAAATAAGTTTTAAAATAGGGTGTTGATATATTGCTCTATATTATTATGTCCTATGCAAATACAAAAGCTGTGGAAATGGGATAAAATGTCCAATTATATGAAACATCTGTACCGAACGTCTTAATTGAATACTTAACTTAGGGCTGATTTTCCATCGCCAGATAACTTTATTCGACGAATAACTTTGAAAATTTGACAGTTATTTCATACAAAATCTGTCTGGAAAAATCGGCCCTTAGTTATATGCAGTGGTCCCATCGCGGGCGAGCGAGCGATGAACATAACATAACATAATCATTCACTACATCATCTCATTATAGTAACTGACCCCTAACTAAGCTCGAAGCTTGTATCTAGGGCAGCGATTCTCAAAGTGTGCTCCGCGGAACCCTAGGGTTCCGCGATGCTGCTGTAAGGGTTCCGCAAGAATTGAGAAAAAAAAACAAAACACCCCTCTCTGGTCGACCGTACTGACAAGGCGCGGGTATACTTCAAATAGGGTTCCATCAAGTATATCGCTTTCCAAAAGGGGTCCGTTACCAAAAAAGATTGAGAACCACTGATCTAGGGTATCAGAAACTACGCACACACTTATTCACACACACACCCAGATCAAGATAAACATTTGTGGTTCACACAAACATTCACCCTGCACGGGAATCGAACCCGCAACCTTACGGATGGCAGTCCGAACTATCGACGATTTTCTCGCTCAAGAAAAGGACAGTGAACATACATTCCGTGTAAACAAAAGAGATTTATCTTTGAAATCTTCTGTAGTTTGATAATCAAGCCAAAGTGGGTTCGACTCCGAATCAAACCAAGTCAAAATTAAAAAACCGTAATAGATAGTTCCATTAAAATAAACAGTATCAATAAAACCTTTTCAATCATATCACAGAAATTAACTCGAAAAAATAACTGACAGAAAATATCGTTAAAGATTACATTCAGAGCCGTGAATAGGCCTAATATAGCCGAGTATGAATGGTGCAAAATCGCTTCAATTTCACGACGAACTCACAGAGAGAGGCAATGGATGTAGGCTGTGTTTACATGTGACTGTTTCAATTTGGTTTTTATTTAAACACCTTTTTAATAGGTGTAGATTGTCATGTGGTGTTTAATATAAGCTTATTTTTTACAGCATATACCAATACGAGCGGCGCCCCGCGGTTTCACATGCGTAGTGCCCGTTCCCGTAGAAATATGGGGATACAATTATGCTAAAAACCTTCCCACTGAATCACTCTATCTATTAAAACAAACCGCATTAAAATCCGTTGCGTAGTTTTAAAGATCTAAGCATACATAGGGACAGGGAAAGTGACTTTGTTTTATACTATGTAGTGTTTAAGCTTACTTATAATAACTAGGGAGTAAGTGATATCTGTATCTATCTAATTATACAGCATCTCTGTGCTTGGATTTCTTCATTATATTTAAGATATAGGAGTATAAGTAGTTCATACGGTTAATAACATAACATAATCATTCACTACATCATCTCATTATAGTAACTAATTTCCAAACTTGTATCTAGGGTATCAGAAACTAATAGATAAAAGAATTGATTGAGGTCTATTGCTCCTCATTTTATCGTTTGCAACGAAAATCAGAGTAAAATATACATCTTTATTATGTTTTCTTCATCGAGGCAATCGTCGCGAATCATCATCATCATCATCAAAGGCCTCTACATCTGTAACAGATGATTAAAGCAGTGTGTGGTGATATCGAGCGACACCTTCTCCGGTGACTAGTTAAACCGATGCGGGAACGGCAACAGCGTCCACACCTTGTGCAGGCGTGTGATGAGACAGGTGGAATATTGTCACTATCGTGCCGTTCACTTCGCGAATACGCCTACTATAATCTTCCTCCTGTGATAGAGACATTTGCTGTGCAGAATCTTACAGGATGATAAATTCAATATTATTTCTTACAAACACTCTATAAAAAAACAAGGTGTTCTTACAAATTGGAAATATACGAATGAAACTGCAGGGCACAGTATGTTTTTAATAAATAGATAAGTATTTACTTATAATAAAATGAAGTATTCATAATGAACTAGCAGTTCCAATGGTTTCATTTATTATCTTACTAGCGGTGCCCAGCGGTTTCACCCGCGTAGTTCCCGTTTCTGTAAGAATATGGGGATAAAATTATGCTAAAAACCTTCCCACTGAATCACTCTATCTATTAAAACAAACCGCATCAAAATCCGTTGCGTAGTTTTAAAGATTTAAGCATACTTACATGAGGACATGGGGACATCGGGACAGAGAAAGTGACTTTGTTTTATACTATGTAATGATTGCCGTCATAATCCTATATAAATACATATATTATGCATTGTTTATACGGTATAAGTACGTATTTAATATGATATACGTACACCTGCCAGGCTAGCATGACTTCGAAAACGTGATAGATATAGAAATTTATCAAGATCCAACTGTCAAAATATGATGTAAATATCCGCCATATTTAATTTTATCACGTAATAAATTTTATGACATTTGGTCATGCTCGCGAAATCGATATAGCTATATATCGACATCAAAATATAATAAATATAGCCGCCATATTTAATTTTATCACATCGTACCACGCCATAATCCATTTGGACATGCTCGCGAAATCGATATTATTTTGTGGTGTCGATATATTTTATCACGCACAGGCATGCTAGGCAGGGTGAACAACATAATGAAAATATTCTGACAAAAACATTTCTCACTCCTTGATTATTAAAATTTTACTCACACGAAGTCTGTGCGAGAAAATATATTTCTCCTCCATATATTTTCTAAACATTATGAACACGTCTTAGCATTGAGATTGCATACTTATTCCCTCGCATCCCTCCTTAGGTGCATCTGTTGATAAGGACCAATATCGAATAAATATATTTCCTTAACAATAATATTTCTTTTACTTTACAATCCTTAGATACTAATATTATACCTAAATGCGAAAGTAACACTGTCTGTTACCTTTTCACGGCTAAACTACTGAACCGATTGACTTGGAATTTGGTACAGGGGTAGCTTATGGTCCAGGGAAGGACATAGGCTATGTTTTATCCCGAATTTCCCACGCGATCGGGAACTACGCGGGTAAAACCGCGGGGCACAATAACTAGTATAATATATATTATTAGTATAATATATACGATGTATTACCTGAAGGTTTATGTCAGTCACTTTATCCTAAAGAACAGAAAAGTGTTTGTTTCCGTGCTTTATCCTATATCTGACTAGCTGTGCCCCGCGGTTTTACCCGCGAGGAATCTTATCCCGTGAGATTACCCCGTTTGCTCCCCCTAGGGGGGAATTTCCAGAAATCCTCTCTTAGTGGTAGCCTACTCCCCCCAACAAACACACGTGCCAAATTTCAGCTCTCTACGACCAGTAGTTTCGGCTGTGCGTTGTCTGTCAGTCAGTCAGTACATCGCTCAGTAACGGAAGAGTTTTATATATTTTTTAGTTTAACCAGATTTAGGCAAAAATACAATACGTTATTTTTGGTTAAAAATAATGCTGAATATCCAAACCAAACTAGTATTTTCTATGGACAAAAGATAAATTGAGCTGAAATAATAAACGTGAAAGTTTGTGAGTGTGTATGTTTGTTACTCTTTCACGCAAAAACTACTGAACCTAAGATGAGATTTGGTTCAGATGTCTCTTATAACTAGGATTAACATTACTTTGGGATTTACGCGGGTAAACCTGCGGGGCACAGCTAGTAATATAGTTGCTTCATAAAACCTGTGTTGTAATATAGTGACTAAAACAAAAATCTTGTAAAAATAACGTTTACGTACAGTCGAATTTGATATTTCAACAGCAAAAAGGTCTCTAATTAATCAACTTCCTCGTATCATTTGGCTAATAGCCATTTCTGTAAAATGATTTACTTCACCTCTATGTCGAGGGTAATAAGGTGTAAATTCCTCCAGCACAGCACACTTGACATTAAGATCCGTCGTTATGGAACATTTAATTTTATCATTGTTCTATATCTTCCTTATTTTAGAAATTTTGTTGCTGTATTAGCACAAAATGTGAACAATTTACTTGAGAAATTAATGTTTTGTGTGTCTTTTGATTGGTTAAATGCCTCGTTTGAAACAGAATACAAGATAGAATATATGGTTGAGTTTAAAGAAAACTTTCTTGGGTTTATCTTGATAAGTAACTTTGGCTTGGATGCTGACAGCATTATATACGATCTTGTGTGTAATTCAGTGTTCCTCTCATGGGTTTTAGCCCCTCGGGGTTATATTGAAAGACCATAAAGGTATAAGTTGGTAGCCGACTGCAGACAGCAGCAGCAGACCACACGTCGCCGCCTAACGTCATCATGACACTTCGCCGTCTGCTGCTCGGCGACGCAAAGCTAGCTTCATGTCGCCCACTACGAATGTTATTTCATAGAAATACATAGAAACCAGTAGTGGCGCGGTGACGTGTGATCTGCTGCTGCTGTCTGCAGTCAGCTACCAACTTATACATACCTTAAAGATACTTGTAATTGCAATTATGATAGTTTTCATCGTTTGTTATTAATATTTTTTCTTCAAAAATATTATTTGATGGAAATGCCGTATGTAATTACTTTCATAAATATTTAGTGGAAGGCCTTTAATTTGAATTACAAACAGATAGGTACATCAAATTTATTTCTTTCTATAGATTGACGCTTACTAGGCGTAATGACATAATAATCATAACATCAGAAATAAAACACAAAAGCTATATGGGCTCAATATTTTTTTACTATTATATTTATTACTGTGGATCAATTTCTATTCAGAAAACTTATATTATGTTTGTTCGGCTAATTCAGTATAAGTAAAAATGGATAGAAAGAATTTGGTATTTTGCTTATAATATTACTTGCTGTTAACATAAAATTATCAATCAGACTACTCCATCATCAACGTCTAGGAAATGATCACAAACTAGGACTACCTATATCTAGGGTGACTAATCCTCAAACGTGTATCTTGATACACGTTACTACACCTACACTGTATTTTGCAGACCAACTAGGTGACCACATTGCCATTTGGTTTTTTTTTATAACTAAGTTACTTCTTTATATTACGAGTAGTTTGAAATCAATCCAGAAAATATAAATCCTGGTATTGTAAGCCTCATTAAATTTTCGTCAGTATTTCGTCTGTTGTTTCAACATATCCTACGCAATTTGGTCACAAAACAAACTTAAAATAATAAGAGAAACCTTTAGATAATAAATACCTTGATAGAATAACTAAAGGAAGTTGGTAAATAACTTGGAAGTGTTATTTTACGAGTCTAGAATGTTTTATACGAGGTCGGAGAAAAACACCTCTTTACCTAACTTTACTGAACGCTCAGAACATTATTTCAAACTAATCTAGACGTACTTTGGTCATTTTCTCATAAAGACTCATCATATAACTTAACTAGCGGCGCCCCGCGGTTTCACCCGCGTAGTTCTCGTTCCCGTAGGAATATGGGAATAAAATTATGCTAAAAACCGTTCCACTGAATCAATTTATCTATTAAAACAGACCCCATCAAAATCCGTTGCGTAGTTTTAAATATCTAAGCATACATAGGGGCATAGTGACAGAGAAAGCGACTTTGTTTTATACTATGTAGTGATTAAAATTATTGACTGTAGAAAACTATGGTCAGTATAGTGATGTCTCGGGGTGATGCGTGCAATATTATATTGTATACTGCTTATGTAGGCAGGCGTCTCGTCACTTCATCGCAAATATGTATTTATTTTAATCTAGACCTATCAGTGCTGAGGCTTAGACTGTATGGAATAAAAATAATCATTCACTACATCATCTCATTATAGTAACTGACCCCTAACTAAGTTCGAAACTTGTATCTAGGGTATCAGAAACTACTCACACACTCATTCACACACACACCCAGACCGAGACAAACATTTGTGGTTCACACAAATATTCGCCCCGCGCGGGAATCGAACCCGCAACCTTACGGACGGCAGTCCGGCATGTTGACCACTCTGCCATCAAGGTCGTCAACACACGAAGTATTGTATTATTACGCAACTAGTGTCGCTATAAAGATTCTGAGATAACGACATAAGGTGTTTTTAAATAGTTTTTATTAATTATGCTTTCATCGAAAACAACGCAGAGAACACTTAAAATATTTTCGGTCGCTAACCGCTGAAATAAACTAAATTGATTTGACAGTTACAAAAAGCGTACATTATTAGTATAATCTAAATTATGTTGGCTGAACCATTTTTAATGTTGTTTTGACATGCCCAACGATATAATAGATATAGATACGTTGCCCCTGCCGGGCTAGCATGACTTCGAAAACGCGATAGATAAAGCGATTTATTGACTCTTCCAACTGTCAAAATATGATAAAAATACCTGCCGTATTTAATTTTACCACGTGATTAATTTTATGTCATTTGGTCATGGTCGCGAAATCGATATAGCTATTTATCGACATCCAATTGTCAAAATATAATAAATATGACTTCCATATTTAATTTTATCATATCGTAGCACGCTATAATACATTTGGTCATGCTCGCAAAATCGATATTATTTCGTGGTGTCGATATTTTTTATCACGCAAAGTCATGCTATGGGGGCTCAGTTTTTTCTAAAATTGCAAAATAAAAAGGAGGTAGGTAATTAACAATATTCTTCAGTGACACGCCAATGAAAAAAAATAAGCAAACATCGACTTGCTTTCTTAAAAAATCAAACAAGTATATTATTTGTTTAAAAACATTTATTTTTATACTATATTAAGAACAACAACCTTACCGAGACAATGTTTGGGCCCGGAAAACATAACACATGACTCTGCATGCACATTATTAAGCTGAAAACAATTTTACTTATAAATACATATATTATCTGGACACATCACATATTGCCATCTAGTCCCAAACTAAGCAAAGCTACTAGACAACCGATAAACAGACTTACTTATATACTTTTTTGTAAATACATGCTTACTTAGAATAGATATAAAACACCCAGACCAAGACAAACAGACATGCACACAAATATTTGTGACTAGTAGCTCCCCGCGGTTTCACCCGCGTAGTTCCCGTTCCCGTGGGATTACGGGGATAAAATATAGCCTATGTCACGCACTGATAAATTAGTTTTACATTAGTGAAAGAATTTTTGAAATCGGTCCAGTAGTTTCGGAGCCTATTCATTACAAACAAACAAACAAACAAATCTTTCCTCTTTATAATATTAGTATAGATGAGCGGGAATCAGGGTAGGCTCGTGCCCCTCGGTGGGGACATTATATGAGCTGATGATGATGATGATGATGAGCGGGAATCGAACCTTGGGCATAGCAGGCAGGGTCACTAACTACACCACTTGGTCGTCAAGAATCAAAATTACGTAGCAACTGTTATCTACTAGGTTTACTAGTTGTATGTACCACGTACCTATGTGTTTTCGATTTTCGAAGTCATTAACGTACGTTTATTCCACGCTCTTGCGATAAAGGAAAACATCGTTCAGAAACCTGCACACACCTGCGAAGAAATTCTAAGGTTGTGTGTGAAGTCGACCAACCCGCACTTGGCCAGTGGTTGACTAAGGACTGATCGCTCCAATTCAAGGTAGGCTTGATGGGGTCAAATATGAGCTGGTGACGATGAAATGCTTTTTTTTAAAACTCTTTTCGAGTTATTTCTATGGTAAGGTATATTATGGTATTGTATAAATACCTTAATTTTGTGATGTAGATTTAAATCATCCTCCTTTTCATTCAGTTTGAATCCCAGCTGCAAACAATAAAAAACGATCATAAAATATTTTTAACACCTGATTTGTTTGAATAATCAACAATTTGTAAAATCATTCACTACATCATCTCATTATAGTAAAGATTGACTGACCCCTAACTAAGTTCGTGACTTGTATCTAGCTAGGGTATCAGAAACTACACTGTTAAAAATCTTAAAAATCGGTTTATAGTGACATCTAAGGAATTAGTGTCGGGTTCAAAACTCAGCTGGGATGTTTTTTTTAAATTTTATTTTGTTACATTTTATAAAAAACTCACATAACCATCTTTGTTTTCTTTGATGAGAATATTTAATTGAATTGAAGATCTGATAAAAAGAATAAATGCTAGTAATACACAATATGGCACTACTCTCATGGTTGTACAATTCAATTACTTTGAATAAGTTCCGCTATCTATGATTATTCTGTTACAAATCACAATAATATTACCTATGCTAATATTAAAAAGCTGAAGAGTTTGTTTGTTTGAACGTGCAATTCTCAAGAACTACTACGGGGTGTCACCACTACGACGCAGTCAGTGAAAGACACTGCGCAGCCCAGCCTGGGCGAACGAGAGAATAGCGCTCACAAGAGCAATTGGGAACGACCTGTCTCTCACAGCCTTGATCAGGGCTATGGTCGGTGACGAGAACAACTGGCATGGGGTACAGATCTAAAGCGACATTGTTATGTCGCAAAAGGAGGCTGCTGAAAGGGAACGCGAGTCTCTCTCTCAAGATCCCTTGCGCAGCCGGAGAGTCAGGAGGCGTAGGGGCTACCACGCCCTACAGCCACCGTAATGCTGGCCGCGACAGTGAACTCCAAGAGTCCATTGTCGCCACATAGGCCTCAGAGATGAGGGGCGCGTTTCTGCGCGCCACTCGCAGAATCGGGAGCGACAAACACCTTCGCCCCAGGGTACACCAGGTACCCGAGATGAGACCCATTAAATGGGTTTGCACAATCGCGGCGATGCACCGACGGGTTTTAGTGGGTAGGACCGCCACCACTTCATCTTGGTACCGGGTGAGTCACAAATACCCCACGTGCATTTCTCCTCGTAAAAAATAAAATGAAGAAAATATCTGTTAATGGAGTAGTACCCACTCAGACGAAATCGTGTCAGAGTGCTTACATCTGTAATGTCTTCAAAATTTAAAAAAAATTAGAAAATTAGGTCGATTAAGGATTATCAGGGGAAATAATTCGTGTTGTTTTGAATATTGTCTTTGCAGATGAACATTATTAAAAAATCCTCATGGTTGGGCTCAGGCTGTGCTGAGGTTTCTTGAACTAAAAGGAAAATTACAAACGTACACAATCATAGGCCTAACTAGTATACAAACATATCTAATTAAAAGAGTTATATTAAAAATGACACAGCAATTAGCAGTTAGTCGCGGTAATGAAGATGAATTAGCCATGCATAGTTTTAATCTATTACTGTATTACGCATAGTTTTAAATAGTGGATTTGGAAAAAAATATTCCTTAAGATTAACAAAATTTTTACAAAATTCTATTACAATTTTAGAACTTTAAAAAAAATACCCTGAAATGTGCTAGTCTGAATTCTGGACTATAGGGTCTTAGGCTGGCCACAGATTACTTAATAGTTACTACGTGCAATCCAACAAATTCGATAGTCCGATACTGACACAGAATACTAAATAGTTATTACGTGCAGAACTAATCTGACAAATTCGATAGTCCGAATTGCTCTGCAAAACGATTGTCGGATTATAGAGGTCCTATAATATTTTTAGGATAGGTATACATATCCAGATACATTTCAAACCATCCATTATTTTATTTATAACTATATAATACAACGGGATCTTTGTACGTGCTTATTTAAGTCGATTCCCTCGACTAGTTTCAGCCACATCCGGTGGCCATCATCAGGAGGATGAGTGCGATACGCCCGCGCCGACGGCGTCTCGCTCTGCGCTCAGTGCAGTCGACTTAAATAAGTACGTACAAACATCCCGTTGTATTATATAGTTATATATAATGACGTACGTTTCGTTTAATAACACTATTTTATTATATCTCAAACACATTTTAAACATCACAATCTACTATTTTAATGTAATAAACAAGCTTACATACATATCAGCTTCTATGAATACTATAAAATCAATAAATATAATTAACTTTTCTAGAAACTAAGCTTAAAATAATTACAATGCTATAGACCCAGACCAAAACAAATATATTGCCTCGAGCGGGAATCAAACTCGTAACCTTTAGCTGGGTCGTTGTACTTATCAATATATCGAGTACAATCTTTATAACTAGCTGTGCCCCTCGGTTTCACCCACGTGATTATTTCGGGGGAACATTGTGATAAAAAGTGTCCTACGTTACTCTTTATTACATCAGCTACCTATCAATAAAAGTCCCGTCAAAATAGGTCCAGCCGTTTCAGAGATTAGCCCGAATAAACAGACAGACAGACAAAAGATGGGATGGATGTACCGTGTATATTATTATATGTGCCCTGCAGTTTTACCCGCGTGAAACCTTATCCCATGGGAATTTTGGGATAAAAAACGTCCTATGTGTTATTTCTAGATATGAGGAACATCTGTACCAAATTTCATTAAAATCCATTCAGTAGTTTTTGCATGAAAGAGGAACAAACATCCACACTCACAAACATTCGGCTTTATAATATTAAGTAGGATTCATATGCATGTAATAAAAAGCGGTTATTTCAATATTACAAACATACACTGCAATTTTATTTATCTGTATAGAATGTATATAATGAAACAGGCCCCTAATTATAATTTTACTAATTGCTCGAGGCTCATTAGCTGAGCTGAATGTACAGAATTTATTGAAAATTCATTGAAAACATGATTCTTCGTGTCTGAGTTATCAATAATGATTATGGGTTTCAGAATCTGCTGAAAATGTCGATAAAGTGAAATGTTATTTGAAACCGTGGTTTATTTATAGCTGTGCTCCGGTTTTTCCGGGTTATTCCTGTATGTCAGTGTTTTTACCCCGTTATTCCCGTTTCTTTGAAATAACATAACATAACATAATCATTCCCTCCATCATCTCATTATAGTAACTGACCCCTAACTAAGCTCGAAGCTTGTATCTAGGGTATCAGAAACTACGCACACACTCATTCACACACACACCCAGACCGAGACAAACATTTGTGGTTCGCACAAATATTCACCCCGCACGGGAATCTAACCCGCAACCTTACGGATGGCAGTCCGGCATGGTGACCACTCTGCCATCGAGGAAGTATCCTATATAATTTTCTGTAACGTTCTGATAACGTATGTGCTAGTATTTAGTTATTACTGACAAGAAGTTTTCCGTAAGAGGTTGTTTTTCCGCCATTACACTTCTCTACGTTGTGTTTTTTTCCGTTTGTTTCTATGTTTTTGGTAAATCCAAATGTTTTTTTTTGTGAAGAATGTGTGAGGAAACGTTAAATTAAAAAGCGACTTATGTATCGGTCACCCATCCTTTTTATGACTCTATGATTGATCACAGTAATCCGCTATAAGGCCTTCATAAATATCAGTTATTGAATAGAACATTTTAAGAAATACATAGGTACTTAAAATAATAATTAATATACATTTTTATATGACGACCTCGATGGCAGAGTGGTCGCCATGCCGCACTGCCATCCCTAAGTTTGCGGGTTCGATTCCCGTGCGGAATGAATATTTCTGTGATCCACAAATGTTTATCTCGGTCTGGGTGTGTGTGTGTGTGTGAATGAGACTGTGCATAGTTTCTGATACCCTAGATACAAGTTTCGAACTTAGGGGTCAGTTAATACACACATCAAAAGTGTCTAGGGATCAAGCATTTTTATGCGGATTTCTTGAGATTGAGATGTGGCTTTGTAATAAATTTATGATTTTATAAATTTATATGGATCCTTTTTGGTGCATTTCATAATTTGAATCAGGAACTGTGAATCAAATTCGAGTAAAAGATGAAAATCAGCTGTCAATATTTTCCCTATAAAAACATACAACGCATTGAAGACATTATTAGTGCTACTGTTTCCCTACTACTGATTAAAACCAACGTTATTATGGAGCGGCGACGTCATTTAAGCAGGGAAGAAATGCTCAGAGCCGTGGGAATGATAGAAGCTGGTTCCCGGCAACGTACTGTGGCTTTAGCTCTGAATACAAGTCAGAGTGTTATCAGTCGACTTTGGACACGTTACCGAAGCACTGGTACCGTGGCTGAGCGCCATGGAGGACGGTATCGCTGCACCACACGGAGACAAGACCGATACATTCAAATCTTAACTCGAAGAGCTCCAACAATAACCGCCATGATGTTAGCCGTGCGGCTTCATCACTCTTCAGGGAACTTAATTAGCGACCAAACAGTCAGAAACCGCTTGCATGAAGTGAACCTTCATTCCCGAAGACCGCTACGGGTACCACCTATAGCAATGCACAATCGTAGGATTCGATATCAATGGGCTCTTGAACACAGAAATTGGGCAGAAGAACAATGGCGTTTCGTGTGCTTTTCTGATGAGTCTCGTTTTGGTATGAGACCGGATACAAGACGTATACGACACTGGAGAACCCCTGGACGCCAACAGCGATTAAAATCCTGCCAGGAAGTCCATCCTTATAGTGGTGGAACCATCATGGTATGGGCGGGTATTTGGATCGGCGGAAGAACTGAGTTGATTTGGATCAGAGGCAACCTCAACGCTCAAATTTATGCTGAGACGATTGTATCAGACGTCATCGTTCCTCTACAAGTGCAAATCGGTCCCTTATTTCAGTTAATGCATGATAATGCACGACCGCACACCGCAAGAGTTGTAAGACAGACTCTCGCCGCAGCTAACATCAATGTCCTGCCCTGGCCTGCTCAGTCGCCAGACTTGAACCCGATTGAGCATGCATGGGATATGCTACAGAGAAGAGCTCTGCCGAATATGGAGGGTATCCAGTCGCAAGAAGACCTTTTTTTGTTGTTGCAACGAACATGGGCGGCCATTCCACAGCGTGATTTGGATGAACTCATTTTGAGTATGCCAAACCGATGTTCTTGTGTTGTTAGTGTTCGCGGTAGAAACACGGATTATTAATTGTTTAAGTTACCCAATAAAATTTTAAAGAAAACTGTTATTTCAGTCTTTTTTTCGAACTTTAATGTTAGTGGTTCAAATGTCAAAAATCCCTTTATTAGGAAAATGGCAAATTTCTTTATTAATGCAAAGGTGACTTGGTTTATCGTTACTGTGACAAACGAAAACACTTTATTTGATGAATCCTTAAAGAAAATTTTAATTAATATCAATCAGGAGAAAAGTTATTGCAAAAATATATGTTGATCCCTAGACACTTTTGATGTGTGTATAATGAGATGATGTAGTGAATAGAAATAAATTAAAAATATTTTTTGTTATTCTTTTGAAGGAGTGGCCAATGCACGTCAATAGATAAAAATTCAATCAATATTATGAAGAACATATAAAATCAATTTAGTAATTACAAATGCGTATTAATTATTAATAATTAATTATGATAAAAGTATCAAGATTAATGCATTTTAAAAGGTGTGAAAACTACGCCCCTTTATTTCCTGATACCTATTCTTAAATAAATAAATTAATAACTACATAATATAAAACAAAGTCGCTTCCCGCTGTCGCTGATGTATGTTTAGATCTTTAAAACTACGCAAAGGATTTTGATGCGGTTTGTTTTAATAGATAGAGTGATTCAGTGGGAAGGTTTTTAGCTTAATTTTATCCCCATATTCTTACGGGAACGGGAACTACGCGAGTGAAACCGCGGGGCGCCGCTAGTTATAAATAAACAAGTGCAATTTCAGAATCATCATTACGTCATCATACCTAATATTTTTCTTTACATTACCTAAAATGAAGTCGCCTCCGTTTTCTATTCGCTTAGGTCTTTTAAAACTTTGCCGTGGTAAAAATCCCCTCGGGATCCTACGGCACCCCAATGTAACACGGACGGAAGTCGCTGTGTTTGTAGTGGGTAGGCCCAGCCCTTCTGGCTGGGAGAGCCCTACATGCCCCGGGGGTCCTCCCAATATCGGCTCACGGTGGTATGCAGTTATATGCATTTTCACCGCGATAAAAAAAAGGTCTTTCAAAACTTTAAAAAAAACTCAACATTTTTGCTCCAAATCCCGTTCTAAGTATCAGAATCATCACATCAAAACTAACCCATTTTAATGCTGCGCAATTCCATTTAAAACGATCGTGTATGACGTATACAAATTGATGACGTAATAGATCATTGCATATATTTTTACTTCACTCCTCAAGGCAATGGACACAGAGATATAATGCAAACAAACAAATGATAAAAGATTAGAATCGTTCACAATCTTTTGATAAATTCAATGAATAATCATAATATCATTGACAGTTTCATGTTTAAGATACGATGAATGCATGTAGATAATATGTGATAGTGTGTGTTTGAGATAATCGGGAAAACCCGGTTTGTAGGCGATGGTAGATTTAATTGTATTGGTATAATGATACCAACACACACAACAAATATAGGCTGTGTTGTCCACTGCTGGACATAGGCCTCTCCCAACTCACGCCAATGTGCCCTGTCGGCGGCACGTCGCATCCACTCTCTCCCGGCTACCCTGCGCAGATCATCGCACCACCTAGCCACAGGACGTCCTACACTCACTGGTATCATTTAAATAATAATAATAATCTGGAGTTGTAAGTTGCACTTAGTCCAGCTTGCATAAATATAAAAACATAAAAAATATACAATAATAGTATGGTAAATAACATCCCGTTAGTTACCATATATTAATAACCATTGATTAAAAAATAGCTTAAATATTATATAAGCAAAGAGAATATAATTATAAGTATACTCGTATACTCGATTGACATACATCTTAAGAGGGTTGATCTGGCGCGCGACAACTCAAATTTTCACTCACACAGACGCGCACGCGTGTCCGCATGCACACTGTCTATGTGGTGACGGCGCGCTCGCTCTGAATACTCCGGCCGAATGGTTTTGATCCATTGGAAATTATAAATTGTGTAAAAGTTATTGACAAAAGTAAAAATACGAGTATATTTTTTTTACGATTCATAGTAGGTAGTATATGATTAGATATAATTTACGTAATACCTTTCGATTCGATATTCCATTATTCACAACAAGGAATAATGAATAAAACAAATACTTAGTTTTTTGTTTTTAAAATAAGACATGATTTTTTTTTGGTAAGTAACGAAACTTTTTAAAAACAAAGCAACATGCACACGAGTAAAAAAAAGTCTATAACTTACTTGTGAATAATATATTTTTTGCCATAATGGTATTGATTTTTCATATACTAATTGCAGTTTTAGTTTTTATTAAAATCGCCAGCAATTTTCGATATTCCTTTCCATATAGTTTCGAATATCGTCTACCACGCCTACTTGAAAAATGCATTCTCTGTATATGTACAACATATATTATCGGGACAACCTTTTAGCGCTAAAAGCAGGACTTTCTAAATTATTTCGTTTCCGTTTTTGTTAAAAAAAAAACCGACTTCAAAAACTAAAAAGTATAAAATAACAAATATTTAATGTAATACCTCTTATGCGATGTAGCACATAAATAAAATAAAAATGCGACCAACCCAAGCGGGCAAACGTTCGTTAACGGTCGTCTCGAATTATAGTTTTGTAGTTTATTTTTCTAATAGTTTTATTTCTTTAAGGCTTGGCACCGACTTCACACTTATCAATAGGTAACATACACACAAAGGTATTAATTAGCATCGCATAAGAGGTGTATTAAATTAAATATTTGTTATTTTATACTTTTCAGTTTTTGAAGTCAGTTTTTTTTTACTTTTGAGTGTCACAACCTATCTGGTTGTAAAGTTCTCATCGATACAAATTAATCAAGCCCAAACACGAGGTAACTGCTGTTAGTCGTTGAAGAGTTCCCTCGACTATCTTCCAGGTGCATCATCAGATCGACTTCAAACCTTCATTTAATTATAATGCTTTAAGATAATTAACGAAAAACTTAACAAATGCACTAATCACCCTACGATTTTCTAAAGTTCCTCTCAATTTCTCTAGAATGCCATCATTAGATCCTGGTTTCCTTGACATGGGACGAAACAGCAAGTCCATTCTTTTGAATAAAAAAAGAATTTTAGTAATCGGTACAGAATTGACGGAGATATCGTTGAACATATTCATAAAAAAAAACATACCGGCCGAATTGAGAACCTCCTCCTTTTTGGAAGTCGGTTTAAAATAATGTTGTTTTATTGCTCATTATTTCTAAAACATTATTTGTTATCATAAATGTTAATATTTTTTTTTAATAAATAATTCAAATTATAAAACAAAAATTATTATCGAGTATCAAAACATGTTGATGAGTTATCGCATAAAATTCGTACGCGCCGCAAAGGTCAAACGCTCGGTAGGAGCGATACGTCCTCTCTCTAAAAAGCCTCGCGGCAGACTGATTTGAATTGTTTCGTGCGTCCGATTTTATAGTAGTTTTATGATGATTTTAAAATATTTGTAGAAAAAAAGACAATTTGTTTTAGAGATTTTTTTTTAGTATAATTGTTGTAGAAAATATTCTTTTATTATTTGAGGTAATTTTAATAACGTTTTGAGCATCATTTATCAACGTAAATTACGATTTTCTTGAGTGTGATTTTTACAAATTCTAACTTTATATTTTTTTCGATTTCAATAATAATTATAATAACAATTAAATTTTCCTATGAGTATTTCCTTAATAAGGATCTGGACTTTAAGTTTGTTTAATTTTTAGTGCTAAATTGGTCGAATTACTAGAATCCGAAGGCATGGAAGTTAATGCTAAAAGTGAAATTCAGAAAACATATGTTCAGTTTTCTTGATATATTTTTTAAGTTTTCTGTATAATATTGTTTTTCTCTGAGTATTTTTTAGATGACAATATTTCCTTTAATTATTACCTAAAAGCATGTTTATAAAATACGCTTTTCATATAATATGACTTGATCAAAAAGTACAAAAACCGTCAATTATCGAGTTTAGGGTCTTAAACCAGATTACATAAGGTCGTAAGTAAATATTAATGTTTGAACAATAAACAAAGAGTTTGTCTTACAAATTAAAATCCTGTTAAGCTAATATTAACGTTACTTATAAATAAACGTGGCGGTTTGTTTGTTATAGAATTGACTTGATTTCCTAACGGAATAAATAAGTTTTAATATTCCTATTAATCTATTAATATTAGAAACGCGAAATCTTGTGGACGTGCATGGACGTTTGTTACTCATTCACGTAAGCATTTAAGACTAAATAATTTTAGTATAGGCCCAATACTGATGATGATTGAATAAAGAGTCCTCCAAGAAGACGACAGATGCGTTGGAATGATGATACTAAAGGGATAGTGTTAGGTGCAAAATTGGCGTTATATTACTTAAAACCCGGACACAAAGAGTTATGACTAATTGAAAATATAGATAGAGTGTGATTGATTTTAAATTAATGTTTTATGTTCTTTTCTTTCTTTAATGTACAACTTATTCATAAGTAGCAACTAATTCGCAAATTGCAAATAGAATAGATAGTCTATTTCAACATCAACACATAAGTTAGAAACAAACACTGTTTATTAGTTTTAACAGTGTTTTCTAGCTGGTTACCATTCGTTTCATACATACTTGCACTTTCATATAGCTAAGTATCTATTCATATTTCATTTCACGTAAGGGTTTGGTCATGTTGATAGCGGTTTTAGTACATACTCGAAAGCATACTATACTGTCGTGTCGTATAAGGAAATGAGAGGAAACTTTGCATGTATAGAAGTAGATGGAAGGAGTTGCACCTGTTACTGATAAGAGCACCGATCTTAAATTAATAATGAGAGGGCAATAGTGTAGATAGGTCACTTGATGGTGAGTAACTATCGTCGTCCATGGAAACTATGGTATCCTTTAAAGGAAGGGATACCTGGACGTTAGGAGAAGAAGGAGAGTCGGGGTTTGGGCTCTAATATGCCTCATTTGCCTTGAAATAAGTAGCTAAGTTCCTTTACGACGATATTCTGTGAGAGAGCAGCTTTTCAAAGAGTGTTATAAAGCTGAATAAAATGTAATAGCATTAATAAGTATCGGTCCTCAAAAATAAGGGGCTCAATCCTACCAAGTACCTATTAGAATGAAAGTATTAAACTAAACAAATGAAAGAGTCAAAGAGTGAATGAAAGTCAATAAAGATTTATTTACTTTCATACAGACTCAACTGACTCCGCACAGTAATATATCTAAATTCAAGTTCGTTTCACGCACAATGTTTTTCTTTACCGTAAAATCAGTATTCTGACAAATAAATCACAAAATCCCATTCGCACGAGTTTCGTATCGTTCGTTGTATCAAATTTGTAACTGTCGTCTGAAGATTATGGGGTGTGGAGTACTTTGAAAGAGAGATTTACTTATAGTTTTTAAGGGTGCCGAAGTTTTTGTGTTTATTTATTTGTTTTTATTTGTTCGGAGTTTTTACGGTGAAGGAAAACATTCGCGGGGAAACCTGCACAATTCTAAGGTTGTGTGTGAAGTCGAGGAACCCGCACTTGGCTAGCGTGGTTATCATCCTAATTTACGGTAGGCTCGAGCCCCTCGCTGGGGACATATAAGAGCTGATAATGTTCGAAGGAAGCGCTTATAGCTCAATCACGAATTCGAAATTTGAATTGGGGGCTTATCATTTCATTAGCGTTTCTGTGCTTTGTGTAGAAGGCACGTTAAGGTAACCAACATCATATACAGTTAGGATAGATCACACGGAAGACTATCTATCTACTACTACTATCTCTCTCGTGGTAGATCAGCATTCAAAAATTCCTCTCATTCCCGTTTGAATTCGGGGACAAATGACACTAAAATCCCCATCTATTACATTTGGGACAGGCTCTAGGAAACAGATGGAAATAAACCTAACTTACTAATTAAAAGGGGACAGACACTAGGGGACAAATCTAAATGACTAATCATAGTTAATCCCCGCCATAATAACAACCGTACCTTTATCAATGTCCAGTTTTGATTCACAGTTCTGTATTTTATCTCTATGCTGTTTGTCCGTCGTCAAACCATTCAATCGTTCATTCGATCCGCTATCAACATTCCGGAACGAACGAAAGCTGTCAATCGGGGAACCAATCAATGTGTAGATTTTATAATTGGAATGCTTTTTTTCTTTTTTTGTTTGATGACATTGACAAGCAGTATGAAACTCTTTGTTTATGGAATGTTTGATTTGATTTAAATATGGAATTGCTTTTTTTAGGTCTTAAATTAATTATACTTTGTTGGAAGCGGTTTTAAATATTTATTTTTCAATATTTCCAAATAATTAGGCAACATTTTCTCCATCAACCTTAATCTAAAACGATGTAGTGTTACAAATAGCCTTTATTATAATGTTAATAATGTCCTAATACCACCTGATTAGATAGATATTGTCCTATCATTTTTTTTTCCTCATCCCACAACATCCCACTGCTGGGCAAAGGTCTCCCCCAAACATCTCCAGCTTTCCCTATTCTTCGCAGTCTCCAACCAGCTACTGTCGAAGGCGACAAGATCATCCCGACGACGCCCTCCTTCGGGAACCCATACTGTTATTATGTGGGCCCACTTCTCAGGTACCATCTGACTTACGTTACTATCAAAATTATATTAAAACATTTTGATTCCTATGTTTTTATATTTATTATATTTTAAACTTGACAAGAAATATAATGTTATACTATAGAAGCTTTAAATTTTTTTTATAGGTAGAGATGAAAATTGTGCGTCCTTTGAACAATCTCAGGAACTCCACTTGATTAAAATACATTGGTAATGGATAGCCTATTTACAAAGGAAAGCTGTATCCTAACTTATATTATAAATGTGAAATTAACTCTCCGTTACTGTCTGTCTGTTACCTTTTCATGGTTAAACTACTGAACCGATGGACGGAGCTATTAAGATACATATAAGTAACATGCTACGACCACGAGCGGAGAAAATTAATTATGTACCTAACGGGAGTGAACCTGCGGGGCACCACTATATTGAATAAAGATTAATGAAGAGATACCCACGACGTACACTGTAATTATTTACAGAATTTAAACCAAAAGTAAATTAATAACTAGATTAATATAAAAGTACGAACATATACTTATACCAAAACGTCCATTTAGTATGTTCAAAGGATGTGCATATCTTCCGAAAAAAAAATAGGAAGCAATTTCCACGACTATATTCGCTTTTTAAAAGAACATTTCAAATTAAGAACAGCAAACTCTATAAAATAACGTCTAGACATTATTTATGCACCAACCAACGACACATAATTTTTATTTTTAAACAATAAAAGATAAAAATGCTTACATTTTAATTATAATTATAATAATATAACATTTTAATCGTCATATCAGTCGCGCTACAGGTGCGCATAGAATTCCAACGCGCGTTCGCCATTCATCGCTTGAATTCGGCACTTCGGCAGTCGAGTATAAGATTCCATAGAGAATGGACGTGTTTCTAGCTCCGCGGAGCGCGCGGTTTTCAAAATAAGAATACAGTGAAAAAGTGAAGTGACAGTGACTAAAAATACAATTATCAACAAAACAAATAGTTAATTATAAGTTGTTAATAGTTTAGGATAAATATTAATACTTTGTGAGTGTAAAAGTGATTTGTGTTGAGTGTTATTTAAGAATTTTCTTTTTGGAAACGTACCCCGAACTAAATTGTGAGTATTTTTAAATTTTAATTGTGTTTTTTTGGAAAAAAGTTCTATAATATTTTCTATAAGTGCGCAGTTTTTGGAGATATTGCGCAAAAGATGTAACTCTATATTTTCCGGAATTGAAAAGTTGGAGAGGAAATATCTTTGAGTTTCCTTTTATTTCCTCGTATTTTAGTTAGTTTTCTTTACTTTTTGTCTTTAAATACTTATGTATGGTAAATATATCGAACAATTATGTATTATGATTATGTCTCTACCTTTTTAAGTTAATTTTCTTTTTATAATAATAAGTTAACTACTTTTAAAACCGCTCTAATTTATGCTTATTACATAAAAATGGTAGGTTTTTGATAAGTGACATCATCCATTGTTATTCTTTAATCGTGAATAAATTAAAACTGTTTTCCTGTGCGATAATGTAGTTTAAATTTGATAAAATGGTTCGGTAAATTTCAATTATACAATTTATTTTAATATTTTGTCAATTCTAATACAGGTGTTGTTTAAAACATAAAAGATGTTACGTGGGTGAAACCCCATGACATAGCTCGTTCATAAATCCTGATAGATAACTATTTACAAGCGTGATAAAATAAATAAATAAGTTAAATATTGAGCCACAAACCTTTCTGTGCCGGCGGCCAAATTTGGAAGCTACTATTGTCATTTTGACCCTTATGTAATTTGCATACATTTTCAATAAACTGACAACCAAAAGATGCGATTACAGAGACGCTGTCATCGGTACAGAAAATATTGTGGCTCAATATTTAACTTTTTTAAAATCCTAATTGTTTTCATGTAATGTAATTTCTTAGAAATTTTTCATGATGAGACTGATTTTATTACATGAAAATTACAAAAGAACTGTATTCCGCAGCTTTTCCCACGTAATTCTAGCTCTCATTTGCTATAAACTATCCCCATATTTGAACTCATCATCATCAAGAGCCGCTCTTGTCGATGTAACGTGCAATATTAATTGAAACATAAAAATATTGTTCAAATAGGTTCACCCGTTTTCGAGTTATAGCTAGTCTTTATAGACACTTAGTGAAATATTCAGTTATAGAAATCTCTTGTTCTGTTGTCGTCTCTATTAACTCAGCTTCAGCTTCTGTTAAAGTGTCCGTTTGTGACGTCATTGTTACTTTTAAAAAACAACAAGTAAGAATGTATGTATAATAATTACCCTTCATTTATCGGTCTATATTTTAATTTGTTATTCGACACAATAACGTCTTATTAAACATTAATGAAACTGTCTTAAATATAATTAAATGTACGTGAAATATTGAAAATTCTGCTACACATAAGTAAATAATAAAATGGATGCGGCATTAATTGAAAGCCTTCAGGATATTAATTTATAATGGGAACGTAATTAAAACATACCTACCTGAGACAAGAGGCTCTTCATTATAAATTATCTTATTTTAGTAATAGCTTTTGCCTGTGGCTTTGTTTGAGAATTTAAATTGACAGTACCAAAGTATTCAAATATAAGACAAGTACAAACTATTTCTTGACTTTTCCAAAGTTATGCATTCTAAATAAAACTATGTTTTTCGATTGTATTTATACAAAAACAAGCAGCGTTCCGCGGTTTCACTCGCATAGTTCCCATACCCGTGGGAATACAGGGAGACCTTTCCAACGAATGCAAAACCGTGGAAATCGGTTCGTGCGTTCTGGAGTTATAGCGTCAGGAAGGAAAACCCGACTTATTTTTATATAGTAGATGAAAAAGAATCAAGTAAAAGCTCAATTGAATTTATTGTTCTCGGTCTTGGTTTGTCGTAATATTATTTTATACCATTGAGTATTCGTTTTTGGACGGAAGACCTAAGGTGTCTCCCTGATCTGAGGTTTTTGGTATTGGAAAGGAATACATCTTCTGGATTGTAGAGTCTGATAGTAGTCGCTCAATAAACTAAAAACTACAATTAGACACGGGACAAAGGTGTGGAATGAACATAACATAACATAATTCACTCCATCATCTCATTATAGTAACTGACCCCTAACTAAGTCCGTCTTGTATCTAGGGTATCAGAAACTACGCACACACTCATTCACACTCACCCAGACCGAGACAAATATTTTTGGTTCACACAAATATTCACCTCGCACGGGAATCGAACCCGTAATTATTTAATGTGTTTTTATATAATTGAGTCTGAGTTAATTTCACATTTATGATAATTGGTATGAAATGAAAAATACTAAATTCTCACAGAATACAATTCGATATTTAGTTAGGTAAGTAAATAAATTAACAAAATTTTGGATATTTTCCAAACATTTTTTAATTAACAATCCAGTTTATATCTTTCTTTGACATAATATCGTTAAAACTTACAAATGAATTATAATTTGTGTGAACAAATAAACTGCGTAATCTGAGGGTGACGGCTTCAAATCCCGTAGAATTAGATATTGTGAATAATGTGCAAAATTGTTGGCAACGTTATTTTGAATAGAAGATTTTCTGGGTGGTCTCTTTTGCTTAGCTAATCTTTATAAACGTATATTAGTTATAACATAATCATTCACTCCTTCATCTCATTATAGTAACTGACCCCTAAGTTCGAAACTTGTATCTAGAGTATCAGAAACTACGCACACACTCATTCACACACACACCTAGACCGAGACAAACATTTGTGGTTCACACAAATATTTACCCCGCATGGGAATCGAACCCGCAACCTTACGGATGGCAGTCCGGCATGGTGACCACTCTGCCGTCGAGGTCGTCAATGCTTAATTAATTGCTCAATGCTTGTTATGCTTTACAGGTTCACTAGAGTTAAAATATAACTATTGGCCTTCCTCATTAAATGGACTATCTATTGCAAAAATATATTTTGAAAGCAGATTAGAACTTAGTTCCTGCGATTAGCTCCTTCAAATAAACTCTGTTTCGTATCACAAATGCTAGCAACAGGCTTGTGACTCTTGAGCGGCAGATGTCCATGGGGGAAGGTAATCACTAACTATCTGGTGAACTGTCTGCTCATTTACCCCAAAAACATAAAAAAGTCTCCTTCTTTATAAAATTGGTATAAATTCTTATCCTAACTGACGATTGATTCATCAACGCACAGCCCAAACAAATAGAGCATTAGAGCTGAGAAAATATGCATGCGGGTTCCTTTTATTAAGAAGAGCGTTTCTGCGACATTACAGGGAATAAAAATCTTGTATGAACATCCGTGATGATTTTTTTCTTTCACAGATTATCTAGCTGTAAAAATTAGCTCTATTACGTTGAGTGGATAATAAGAAAAATACGTTTTTCATGGTTTTCTCATATTTTAAATACAAAATATTTCATTTTCACCCTAATACAACGTAGAAGAAGTCGCGAGCACAAACTATATCACATTTCGGCTGTAAACTACTAAAATTAACATCCTTACTAATATTATACTTATTAACTCTGCTTGTTAACCGATTGACTTGAAATTTGGTACAGGGGTAGCTTACAGTCCGGGAAGGACATAGGCTAGGTTTTATGTTGAAATTCCCACGGGATCGGGAACTATGCAGGTAAAACTGTGGGACGTAGCTAGTTTGGAATAAAGTCGTATTTTCGTCAGCATAGTAACAAAACGTACGTCATAAGTTTGTCTAATTTCTTTGTAAATATATGTAAAATGATTCGTTGGCGTAAGTACGGATTATTAATGTAAATATTGAATATTCAATAGTTTTGCAACTTAATTAAGTAAATAATGTTTGTGTCTGGTATTTGTTTAGTTTTGTTGTTTTGGAAAGAAAGAAAACAATTTTAAGAACAAAACAGTTCTTTTTTCTTCGTCTTTTCTTTTTTCAAGTGTGTAGTGTAAAAATGTTTGGCTCTTAGATTATGGCTCTCTCTCTTAGATTCTAATTAGCTGTGCCCCGCGGTTTCACACACGTGGTTCCCGTTCCCGTTCTCGTGGGAATTTCGGGATGAAACATAGATGTTGGCCGATTCTCAGACCTACTGAATATGCTCACAAAATTTCATGAGAATCGGTTCACGTCTGTTTCTTGTTTGGGGTAAAATATACGATATTTTACAGGTACTTTCATCATCACTAGTATAAAACAAAGTCGCTTTCTCTGTCCCTTTGTCCCTATATCCCTATGTATGCTTAGATCTTCAAAACTTCGCAACGGATTTTGATGCGGTTTGTTTTAATAGATATAGGGATTCAGTAGGAAGGTTTTTAGCCCTATAATTTTATCCCCATATACTCACGGGAACGGGAACTACGCGGGTGAAACCGCGGGGCGCCGCTAGTTATGTATATTTCCATTCTAGCTGTACATAAGATATTATAAGTATGAATTAGTTTGATGCTTAAAAACAATAGAAAATTAAAAAAAATGCATTTTAAAGAAAATATGACAATAATTCTTAAAAAATTAACATAAAGTCATTTATTTTCTGACAAAAACAAAATTTCAATTTAAATTTTGTATAATTTATGTGCGCATACGGCACAAACATTAAAAATTATACATATTAATAATATTCAAAGTAAAAAGAATACACTAATTTCATTTTAATCTAGAACTAATGATAGACAAATAATTGTTTTTTAAATTACTGAAACGGTCATTTCAAAAGCTACAGACGTCATAGTTTTTTAAATTATACGTTTCAAATTACTGACTTTAGATTCGGTACATGATAATTTAAACAAAACAAAAGAAAAACCAATTTAACAGTTTTTGAATAAAATATGAATTGGTGTTTAAGGAAGACTAGGTATAACCTGCAGTTTCACTCGCGGTATATAAAAGTCGATAAATTGCTGATATATGGCCTATCCAACTTGTTATAGATTTTTTAATTTGTATAGTTATTCCTGACCAAAAAACAAATAGGTTTGTTAGTATAGACTAGAAGTGCCCTTCGCGTTAGCTCCGCTCCTATTTATCGTAGCAAAATGCGTTTCTCTATAAATGAATGATTTTTCAAAAATTATGTTTTCAATTCGATTAGTTTCTGAGAGTAAGTAATACTTTCAAACAAACCAACAAACTCTTCAGCTTTATAATATTAGTATAAGTAGATGTAGATATATCGAATAACTAGTAGCGCCCCGTAGTTTCACCCGCGTAGTTCCCGTTCCCGTGGGAATACGAGGATAAAATATATATACAGGGTGTCCCGTTAGTAGTGGACCAACGGGATGTGGAGGATAGGGGAGACTGTTACCTACCAGAATCACCAAAATTTATTGTCCTAGGCCTCATAGTTTTGAAGTTATAACGTTTTTTAGTAAGTAGGTGAAATTATCGTACTATGTGCACATTTTTCTTAATTCTACAAAATCTGTTACTTATTTTGATGTTATTTTTATTCAAGGGCGTTAAGAATACATAGGTTTTTCTAATTTAAATCATTTTTTAGTGTAGTTATCATTAACATTAAAATTAATCAACAAAACAAGTGCAATTGTTAAATTCCAAAATACTCTAAGTGGTATTTGAGCTGAGCTGGTGTAAAAAAAATGTATTGTAGCCTTGTGGCTCTTTATTTTAAAAACATCTACATATCATAAGGATTACAAAAACGTATAACACTGTGGTTTCAAATGAGTAGTTTTTTATTTTAACTAATATCAACGTAAAAGGGGACTTTTGAGAGAAAACAAAAATTCATTGCTAATTATGGAAATTCGTTTATTACTCAATTTATTTTTACATTAAGGGTTCAAAATGCTTTTCTTTAGCTCTTGTGCATTAAAACATCTTCGTATAAAGTCTTTTTGTAAACTTTTTTGGGCTGTTTGATGTTTTTTTATCAATTCAGCAACATGATTGAAATTTTGTGATAACTCTCTTTTTATCAGTAATATTTGTCACATTAACTGCTTCTTTGAGGAAACCCCATAGAAAATAATCCAAAGGATTCAAGTCGGGAGATCGTGGCCTATTTCATGGCCGATCGCTGGCCATGAAATAGTACCTTCGCGTCCAAACCATCGATTTGGGAACGTCTCATTCAAAAATTCAGTCACTTACCGTGAATAGTGGGCAGGTTCACCTTCGTATTGCAACATTGGTACGTGCTTCTTAACTTAACGAAGATGTTGGTTATACACAAGCCCTGAAACTGCGCGGAACCACATACTCTCGCGTACTTCTTAACTTTATTCGAAGATGTTGGTTATGCATAAGGCCTGAAACTGCGCGGGAGAGAATGTGGTTGCAGTACGAAGGTGAACCTGCCCCCTATTCACAGTAAGTGACTGAATTTTTGAATGAGACGTTCTCAAATCGATGGTTTGGACGCGAAGGTACTATTTCATGGCCAGCGATCGGCCATGAAATAGGCCACGATCTCCCGACTTGAATCCTTTGGATTATTTTCTATGGGGTTTCCTCAAAGAAGCAGTTAATGAGACAAATATTTCTGATAAAAAGAGAGTTATCACAAAATTTCAATCATGTTGCTGAATTGATAAAAAAACATCAAAGAGCCCAAAAAAGTTTACAAAAAGACTTTATACGAAGATGTTTTAATGCACAAGAGCTAAAGAAAAGCATTTTGAACCCTTAATGTAAAAATAAATTGAGTAATAAACGAATTTCCATAATTAGCAATGAATTTTTGTTTTCTCTCAAAAGTTCCCTTTTACGTTGATATTAGTTAAAATAAAAAACTACTCATTTGAAACCACAGTGTTATACGTTTTTGTAATCCTTATGATATGTAGATGTTTTTAAAATAAAGTGCCACAAGGCTACAATACATTTTTTTTACACCAGCTCAGCTCAAATACCACTTAGAGTATTTTGAAATTTAACAATTGCACTTGTTTTGTTGATTAATTTTAATGTTAATGATAACTACACTAAAAAATGATTTAAATTAGAAAAACCTATGTATTCTTAACGCCCTTGAATAAAAATAACATCAAAATAAGTAACAGATTTTGTAGAATTAAGAAAAATGTGCACATAGTACGATAATTTCACCTATTTACTAAAAAACGTTATAACTTCAAAACTATGAGGCCTAGGACAATAAATTTTAGTGATTCTGGTAGGTAACGGTCTCCCCTATCCCCCACATCCCGTTGGTCCACTACTTACGGGACACCCTGTATATCGCACTGATAAATTAGTTTTCCATTAATGAAAGATTTTTTTAAATCGGTTCAGTAGTTTTGTGGCCTATTCGTTACAAACCAACAAAGAAATGTTTATAATATATACTAGCTGCGCCCCGCGGTTTCACACGCGTAGTTCCCGTTCCCGTGGGAATTTCGGGATGAAAAATAGATGTTGGCCGATTCTCAGACCTACTGAATATGCTCACAAAATTTCATGAGAATCGGTCAAGCCGTTTCGGAGGAGTATGGCAACGAAAACTGTGACAAGAGAATTTTATATATTAGACTAGCGGTCCGCCCCGGCTTCTCACGGGTTAAATTTTCCCATTGATTTTCCTGTTTTTTTTTTACATTAAAACCTTCTCCTGACAATACCAAACATAACAAAAAAAGAATTAGCGAAATTGGTTCAGGCGTTGTC
This sequence comes from Timandra comae, assembly GCA_958496195.1. Classification (NCBI taxonomy): domain Eukaryota; kingdom Metazoa; phylum Arthropoda; class Insecta; order Lepidoptera; family Geometridae; genus Timandra; species Timandra comae. The sequence goes on from OY292376.1 coordinate 7,325,047, forward strand.
GAGTTATGCGCTTACCAACACATTTTGCGATTCATTTTTATATTATAGATTAGTATTAGATAATATTGTGGTAAACCTTCCCTAGAAGTAACACCTGTTTAACAATGACTCATTCATCGATTTATTAATCGTACGATTCCAAAAATTGAAACTAAAATGATAGTTAATACATAAATAATTCATGTTACATTGAATCTTTATTTAAATGTCCAGCACGTAGGTATACCGGTTATGTAATAAAACATTTATTTAAATACCTACTTGTATACAAATCTCGGGCTGATTAAATGGTATTAAGATAAAAAAATAATATAAAAAACAAGGATTTTTGATTTAAATGCTACTTATATTGATAACTAATAATATTATGTAATTAACTAGCTGTGCCCCGTGTTTTTGTCTGCTATTGTTCTGCTCCTATTGACCGAGCGATGTTATATTGTCAGCTAGAGCCTCAGTCAATGAGCTATCCAACACCTAAAAGAAATTTGTTCGATTTCTAATATTTCCTGAGATAAGAGCGCTCATTGAAACAAACATTTAGGTAACTAAGAAAACCACAAAAAAATTGATACATAAAGGACAAAACGTTGAATAAAAAAACCTAAGCCCAAAAATACCCCTGTAGACGTTATTAAGTAGTGTAATACCCTATTTAGACTATGCCTATGAGCAGAAAAGTGGGCAGCGGCATAGTGTAAAGGGGTCACTCGCGCTGCTACTCGTCATGCCGCTGCTCCTGCCCGACGCTCCCGCGAGTCTCGGTTTTTCGTGCGGAAGTCAAAGGAGCGAGAGAGTATATATACCCCATTTCACTCAGTCCTCACGTACCCATGAAGTTGTAGGTAAAAATGGAGCCCACACTTAGAACAACAGCTTAAGGCAAATACCTACGTCTCTGTGGGCCGATCTCTCTTTTTAGCGTGGACTCTCTCTTTCTAGAGGTTACCTTAGTTAGAAAGAGAGAGCCTGCCCACAGAGAGCGCGATAGTGATACATAGATTATGCTTCAAGTAGGTATTCGAAGTGTGGACTCCATTTTTACCTCCAACTTCATGCACGTACCAAGGGACTGCAGTGGCATGACAAGTGGCAGCTCGAGTGACCCCTTTACACTATGCCGCTGCCCACTTTCCTGCCCATACGAGCATACTCTAAATGGAATCCCACCAAAAACATTCTGTAAAAAACTAGCCAAGTCTCGATGGAGCTGCTTGTTTAACTCTAAAAAGTAATGAAATCTAGACAGACTCGTGCCAAGTCTAAGGTTCCTTACTGCGATTTCTTTATTATTATAGTTAATGTTGTGTGACTTGGCCGTTGAACATTGTTTAAAAGGTTAGTAGTGGGTACATGTCAATTTTGTTTACACGTAATGTTATAACATTATTAAAATACGCAGCTTTATCAAGCCTACAATTGACTGGATATTGAATCAACATTTTTCAAGTGGCTATAATTAAGCAAATTTTCTATCGTCAATGGATAGGTTCTGGATTTTTTAAGATTGGTGCAATAGCGTCATGGAGCACCTAGTTTTGTACCCTTGTGTACATACATGTGTACCCTTCAACGGCCAAGTCACACAACATTAACTATAATAATAAAGAAATCGCAGTAAGGAACCTTAGACTTGGCACGAGTCTGTCTAGATTTCATTACTTTTTAGAGTTAAACAAGCAGCTCCATCGAGACTTGGCTAGTTTTTTACAGAATGTTTTTGGTGGGATTTCATTTCTTTTTGTTAAAACTTGTTTATATTGATTTATTTTATTAGATTTTCTTATTTGACACACTTATTTTTTAGGAGTAGTATTATATTATTAAGCGCCCCGCGGTTTCACCCGCGTAGTTCCCGTTCGCGATTCCGTGGGAATTTCGGGATAAAAAGTATCTATACATAAATAGTTTTTAAGCTACCTCCCCACAAATTGTCAGCCAAATCAGTTCAGCTGTTCTAGAATTATAATTCCCGTTCCCATTCCCGTGGGAATTTCGGGATTAAAAGTTTTCTATGTGCTACTCCTGGTTCTAAGCTACCTCCCCACCAATTTTCAGCCAAATCAATTCAGCCGTTCTTGAGTAATAAATTCCCGTTCCCAATCCCGTGGGATTTTCGGGATTAAAGTGTTCTATGTTCTTGTCCTGGTTCTAAGCTACCTCCCCACCAATTTTCAGCCAAATCAATTCAGCCGTTCTTGATTTTAGAAATTCATGTTCCCAATCCCGTGGGAATTTCGGGATTAAAAGTATCGTATGTCCTTTTCCTGGTTCTAAGCTACCTCCCCACCAATTTTCAGCCAAATCAATTCAGCCGTTCTTGATTTTTAAATTCCCGTTCCCAATCCCGTGGGAATTTCGGGATTAAAAGTATCCTATGTCCTTTTCCTGGTTCTAAGCTACCTCCCCACCAATTTTCAGCCAAATCAATTCAGCCGTTCTTGATTTTTAAATTCCTGTTCCCAATCCCGTGGGAATTTCGGGATTAAAAGTATCCTATGTCCTTTTCCTGGTTTTAAGCTACCTCCCCACCAATTTTCAGCCAAATCAGTTCAGCCGTTCTTGATTTTTAAATTCCCGTTCCCAATCCCGTGGGAATTTCGGGATTAAAAGTATCCTATGTCCTTTTCCTGGTTCTAAGCTACCTCCTCACCAATTTTCAGCCAAATCAATTCAGCCGTTCTTGATTTTTAAATTCCCGTTCCCAATCCCGTGGGAATTTCGGGATTAAAAGTATCCTATGTCCTTTTCCTGGTTCTAAGCTACCTCCCCACCAATTTTCAGCCAAATCAGTTCAGCCGTTCTTGAGTTACAATTCCCGTTCCCATTCCCGTATAATTCCCGTTCCCGTTCGATTATCCTAGTTTTTATAGTTTTCCCTTTATGTGGCCATTAAACCCTAACTCTGTACCAAATTTCAGCTCTCTAGGTTTATGGGAAGTACTAGTTCTATTTTGATGATCATGAGTGAGTGAGTGAGTGAGTGAGTGAGTGAGTGAGTGAGTGTCTAAAATGCGAAACTTTGCTTTCGCTTAACTTGGGAACTAAATGACCTACAGACTTGAAATTTTATTTTAAGTATGTGATTGTATAGCTTACTGGATGACGAAAATTTCAGCGTTCTAGTCTTATCCAGAGGTAGTCAAATAGGGGCCTGAAAATGCGGCGAAATGGTTCCTGTAAAGGATGGTACGGCAGTGTTTGCTTCGCGCTCGACTTGGCGGGGGGCACTGCCGTGCCCCCAGATACTGCCGCGGAAGTATTTTGGGAAATATTTCCGGCAGCGCGAGGAGCAGTGGCAGGAGCATAGTGTAAATAGGGTATAATATATTATTATACTAACTATAATTTACAATATGATGTAACTACCTACACTAAAATGTGACGTCAAAGTATAGTTTTAATCAGTATGTCGATAACTCCAGTCTAGATTTAGACTAATCCGTTGTAAAATCTAGAATACTATTCTATTTAACTGTACCTATTGTTTATATCCACACGTGTTGCCAGCTAATTCATTTTATTTGAGTAGATTTTATCTGTAGACTATGTTGTGTCTACGGTTTTACTCGCGTATTTATCACTACATAGTATAAAACAAAGTAGCTTTCTCTGTCCCTATGTATGCTTAGATCTTTAAAACTACGCAACGGATTTTGATGCCGTTTTCTTTAATAGATAGAGTGATTCAAAAGGAAGGTTTTTAAAATAATTTTATCCTCGCATTGTCACGGGAATGGGAATAACACGCGTGCATCTGCGGGCGCTGCCTACAATATACTAGGTATAAACCGAATGGATAAATTATCAACATATCAAATGACAGGTTAAACAAACTATAACACATTAATTTAAACATACGAACAGAGATAAATATTTGTGGATTATGCAAATATTTACTTTGCACGGGAATTGAACCCGCAATTTTGTTTAGCAATTTATCATTGCGAGTATTATGTCATACAATTCTAGCCATTCAGTAGATTTTTGTGCAAACATTTGTGTGCACAAGACAATATGTATTTTTGTCTTGGTCTAGTTTTTTCTATAGACATACGAATATTCTAAGTATGTATGTACAGCCAGCGTCAGGGGCCTAAGTCTGCAATATGACATTATTGATCAGACAATATGTCGATATTGAGGCACCATAACGAGAGTGTCAGAAATTTGGTATTCTGCTAAAATTTATTCATATGGCTATGGTGTCTCTGCCGGCCTAGCATGACCGTGCGTATCGATAAATGATAAATGATAAAAATTAAATATGGCGGCTATTTCCATTGTATTTTGACAGTTGGATAGTGTTTTATCGTTATATCTATCGCGTTTTTGAAGTCATGCTAGCCCGGCACGTCTTTGTTGCATATCAAAATTCAAATAAAAATCGTCAGAATACTGTTTCCATGACAACCATCTAAGTTTTATGGAGCTAATTGAGTCAGCGGAGTGGTTTTCAATAAGGGAATACCAAAATGACAACAAATGTCAAAAAAACGGCCATAATGTTGATAATAAAATACATCTGAGTAGCATTATCACAGCTTAATAGTTAAGAGAATCAGGGCCCAGATAAAATGTACCTTGGTAATACTCACTTTGGTATTGCCAACCAATTGACGGTACCTTTTACATGACACTGACTGTACATTCAAATATTTTTTTATAGTCGAACTACTATCTCTTCCCACTAGCCTCATACAACTACTACTACCTACTTACAGTATCACTTGACTCATTTATTGAGCAATCGGAGCGACTCCCCCTGGACATGATCTACCTTGGGCAACTTGGAAGTCCTTAAATAATCTGCGGACTCAAGTAGGCCGAAGCAAGGAGAACATGCACTGGTGGGGCTACAGCTCTGATAGTGCATGTCTATGTGGCATTTCTCCCCAAACAATGGCCCATCTTCTAACTTGCCGTGCGTGTCCCTACACCTGCACACGCGAGGACCTTTACAAGGCCACTGATAGTGCCATTTTGGTGGCCGAGTTCTGGTCCTCTAAAATATGAGTCGACACGCAAAGGCGAACAAGCCTCATACAAAACTACATCTAACCGTTACTCCGTTTCAATGTGAAAACGCAAACCAACAAACAAACAGACATCATACTGCAATCCAAATAACGCCAACAGTACATTACATCGCAGTAAATCTAAATGACTAGACTATCCAGTAAATAAACATCGTAACTGATCAAATTGTTCTAACACGTTCACTGCGTTAGGAGATCTAAAGTATACCTTATGAGTGTTTCGGGAAAATGTAGGAGATCTTAAGTATACCATACCAGTCCCACGTTTAGAGATTTTTAGTATATCTTAGGAGTTTTCAAGGAAAAATCTAGATCTTAAGTATACCATACGATGACTTGTAGATATTTCCATATTTTTTTCGACTCTTTCAGGAACAATTAAAAAGAAAATCTTAAATGTATTAATGAAAAAAAAAAATGTTTTGTTTATTATTATATCTTGAAATTAGTCGTTTTCACTATTGACAGATATGAAACGGGTCACGTGTGAAGTGTGGTTTCTAATAAAACAATATTTCACTTTATCTTGTATCTAATCACTTGTTAGACTTTAAACCGATATAAGGCTTATTTTAATTACACAATCTAGTTATCCAAATCTAGTACTTCAAACATATAAATAAACATCAAAATGTTTCTTGAGTTTCTTGTTTTTTTTTATTGTACAGTTAGCAAAAATCTTCAAACGCGACAATTATCTTCCTTATCAAAAAACCTTGTCTTATTGAGATCGGTGTTTTAGATTAATCAGATTTGGCAGCAAAGTACACTTTATCTTTTTTATATCTCTTTGTGTACGATAATGACAAATATGGTACAAAGATATTTCATTGCCATTAAAATTACAATACAAGGATCTAGTTTTAAAAGTTTTTAGGAGGTTTTTTAGATCTCGTACTGTTAGAAAGATTGGTAACAAGTTCAAACAATCATATTACATATTATTAATCACTTTCACTACATTGTATAAAACAAAGTCGCTTTCTCTGTATATGTAGGCTTAGATCTTTAAAACTACGCAACGGATTTTGATGCGGTTTGTTTTAATAGATAGAGTGATTCAGTGGAAAGGTTTTTAGCATAATTTTATCCCTATATTCTTACGGGAACGGGAACTACGCGAGTGAAACCACGGGGCGCTGCTAGTTGATTATTAAAAAACTCTTAATCACAAAACATTTAAGGTGATTACTTCAACGTATTAATCTAGTTACAATCGCCATAGTCAATTTACAATCGCAATCAAGACCTTTTTTGTAACAAACTGCTTAGTGTACGTACACGTACAGTATACTTGCTCTAACAGTTCTTCCAACCTACCGCGAAAGTTATTAATAAAACACAGTAGAGTGTTAAACCTTATCCAAATAAACGACGTAAGATCTGCGTGTCGATGAGATACTTGTTTTTTGTTATCATCTCAAAAAACGTCTCATCAGGTAGCGAGATATGACGTAATATTTTTTTGTACTTATAATACTGAGGTTGCAAATACTAGTGGACTGTCTTTGTTTGTTGTTTGGTGCGGTTACTAAGTGAAACGAGATGAAATTGTAGGTGTATGGTTTTTTTAAGACCTCTCCAGTTTGGGTTTTTTGGGTGCTGTGATATTTTTAGACTGTTAGCTGAGGATAGAACAAATTAGATTTAAAGGTTAGGTTGGTCGCATCAATGAATGAGGCCTTAGTCTCATAGTCGGAAAATAAGTGTACTACCTATAATATTTTCCTTTAATCTACCATTTTTCAATTTTAAATCACTTTTTAGTACATACAGATAACTGTAGAAAAAGTTTACCTATAGGTTTAAAATTAAAGAAATCGAATTGATATGTAATTCATAGTTATTATTATTTTACAAACATAACATTGACATTGAATATACAAACAACTTCGCTACATTTTTTATTATTGTGCAAGTTGTTTTTTTGTAAATTATCATATTTCAAGATCGACAGACAAAGATTATTTTTCTGCAAAAAATTGAATGTTTATTTTGTAAGTTGAGTGGCAGAATAAATTTTCCTATCACAATATTTGTCATTGAAAATACTTGGTCCTTTTAGGAAACATTTTCTTCTAAAAACTGTCAAGAAAGGTTGTTTTTTATAACCATAACGATGTACAAGACGTAAATATTTTAATTATTTTTGTAAGGGTTATGCGTACTTACCGAATTTTGTCGAATCCCTCGACGAGTTTCTGCCACATACGGTGAGTTTCATCAAGAGGATGAGTGAGATGCGCCCGCGATAGCGTCTTGCCTAAAGTGATACTTTTTTGTCTAAGTGGATGAAATTAGTCGAGGGATTCGACCAAAATCGGTAGTACAGATAAACCCAATAATAATTGAAATATCTACATCATATCTAAGGTTGCGGGTTCGATTCCCGTGTGGGGTGAATATTTGTGTGAAACTGTGAACCACAAATGTTTGTCTCGGTCTGGGTGTGTGTGTGCGTAGTTTCTGATACCCTAGATACAAGTTTTGAACTTAGTTAGGGGTCAGTTACTATAATTTGATGGTGTGAATGATTATGTTATGTTATACATATATTTCGTTAAAGAATAAAAAAATCAACCTTGTTTGACAGTTCTCACAACGAAAATGTTTACCTAAAAGTACCAAGTATTTTCAACCGGTGTAAAATAATTAAAAATATTGGTTCTTTTTCAAGGGATTTAGGATTTTCGTTGAAATTAATAATTAAGTTGCCTTAGAAACTAATCATTGAATAAAATATAATGATTTGAATGTGACCTAATAAAAATTATCATAATAACGACCTCGTACGATGGACATCGTAAAAAATCTCTTGGTAACAGTCTTGAATTTAAATCAATATTATATTGAATGATTTATTTTAGTTATTTAAAGAATTTTGTTGAAAGTAGGCATTAGTTTGCACATGGCTCGAGTTTGGCATCACCAACACGAGTGGTGAACTGTTAACACCTGTACTAATCATCAGTGACAACATACCTTTGTCCAGCCCCCGTAGCATGACTGTGCGTGATAAAAAATATCGATACCACGAAATAATATCGATTTCGCGAGCATGACCAAATGTATAAAGGCGTACTACGATATGATAAAGTTAAATGTGGCGGCCATATTTATTATATTTTTACAGTTGCATGTCGATAAATAGCTATATCGATTTCGCTAGCATGTCCAAATGTCATAAAATTAATCACGTAGTAAAATTAAATATGGCGGGTATTTTTATCATATTTTGACAGTTGGATGTCAATAAATCGCTTTATCTATCGCGTTTTCGAAGTCATGCTAGCCCGGCAGCCGAAAACGCGGAGTTAGATTTTATCATGATTTTATAGTCCGATATTTTACTTTTTTTGTTACAGGACGCTTTTCCATAATAATATCTCTCTAATTTGGATCTTATTAGTGCTGTAATATTTTTTAGATACACTTTGAAGGCTCTAACTACCCATAACGACTGTCGATAATGTTAACTTAGTACTACAACTGTGCCCTTTCTCGATAAATGGGCTATCCAATACAGAAATATGTTTTCAAATCGAACCAATAGTTCATGAGATTAGCGCATTCATCCAAACAAACTCTTCAGCTTTATGATATTAGAATAGATTTAGTAGGATTTTCGATTCTCATACATTCTTAGTGAATATAAATCAGAAAAAAATCTAATATATAAAATTCTCGTGTCACAGTTTTCGTTGCCATACTCCTCCGAAACGGCTTGACCGATTCTCATGAAATTTTGTGAGCATATTCAGTAGGTCTGAGAATCGGCCAACATTTTTTTTTCATCCCGAAATTCCCACGGGAACGCGAACTACGCGTGTGAAACCGCGGGGCGCAGCTAGTGTAAGTATATAAAATGGAAAGATTTGATTATTTATTTGCAACAAATAGGCTCTGAAACTATGGAACCGATTACAAAAAATCTTTCAATAATGGAAAGCTATATTATCAGCGAGTGACATATCCGTAACCCCACGGGAACGGGAACTACGCGGGTGAAACCGCGGGGCGCTCCTAGTCAGAAGTAAAGAGGTAAATTACGAAATATAAGAATGTTTTATGTAAGTACTAATAAACAATGATGTGACAATAATGACCACATTTTTTTTCTTATTTTATCTTTTTAATGATAATCGTCGATTTATTTACGATAACATTGTTATTTATTGTTATGGAAACTTTAAAATACTCATGGAGAGGCGGCAAGTTCTATAAAATTTTATGTGAAAAGTTAAAAGAAAATATACAAAAATATATTTGACTTTTTTAAAGATTATTAACCGACTTCCAAAAAAACAGGAGGAGGTTCTCTATTCGACGTGTATTTTTTTTTTTTTTGTGTGTTTGTTACGCGATTTCTTTGTAATCATGAATGGAGCATTTTAAAATTCTTGTTTCATTAGAAAGCGGATATTCGCGAAGTGGTCCCATGTCAAGGAAATCAGGATCTGATGATGGGATCCAGGAAAAATCGAGGAAAAACCCGCAACAATGTAGGCTAAAACTACCTGTGACCCGTGGTTTTGCTCGCGATATTCTTGATACCATAAGAATTTCTGGATGAAAATTTTTTGGCTGTATTCTTCGTATTTAAATCAAATGCTGTTCACAATTCATGGGATTTAGATATAAAAATGTCCTGTTTTTAATTCGTTAACACACACTGAAATAAACCCGAATCTACAACATTTTTTAAAAATGTTTTTTTGTACTATTATAGGTACCTATTACACATATATCTTCAGAGCGTTTTCATAAAACTTTTCGTAAAAAAATATATTTAGATATTACAAACAAACACTACACCAGATTAGATTGTATATATTATATTAATTAATAAATAGACAGTATAAACGTCATCCTCTATTTTCGTTTTTATTTTGACTTTGGTTAATTTTCTAAAAAGTTCTTATACCTTTGTGGTTATAAAGAAGTTTTGTAATAAAATGATGGTTTAATTGGGATGATGAAGTTAAAAAGAAGTAATAAAATGCAGGGTTGTGTTAGATTATGAATCATGAGTAACATCAGCTCATGGGACAGGATTCAAGCGGTACCCGTTGAGGTTGAACTGCTTGACACTTATAGAGCAGCGAAAAAATCCCTGCAAGAAGCTATTGCCCTCGCAACTTTCGCGGCAATCTTGGGAAACGACCTCTCCTTGCCAAATGTAGTCTTTGCTATGGTGAGCGAGGAGAGGTCTTAGATTGGAGTGTCCACCTTGTGAGGTCGTACTCTCGCAAAAAAAAAGCTGCGGAGAGAGAGCGCGAAGCCCTCTCCACTAATATTATCCGCAGCAGAAGGTTGGGGCAGACGGAAGCGGGACTACCACTTTGTCCTGCAACCGCCATACGCCCGACCTGCGGCAGTGATCCCCGAGGGATATCCACTGCCGCCATATAGGCCTCGAGGTGGCGCGCGGTACTTTCGGAAGGGGGTAACTCAACATCTGTCGCCTAGAGCTACATTCTAGCTCGGAGGAGAAACCCTTAACAGGGTAGAGGCGCTGTCCGGGATCGTAGTAGCGTGCAGCCGCGTTTCTTCCGGTTTCGGCCATAAGCGCAGAGGTGGCACACCAAGGGGTTTTAGTCGGTAAGCGCGTCGCCGCTCTATCTTTGCGGCGCGGAGTCCGACATACCCCGTCATTCCCCTGGAGAGAGGAAAGACGTAAAGTCGTCCTCCCACAAAAAAGGATTCAAGTGATCCAGGAGTCAAAAGCTCTTCTGGAAGAAAATTTAAGCGTCTTTTGTAGAAGGAGACTTGCTTCCCACTAAAAAATTTAAAATAAAGTTAATTTAAAAAAATAAGAAACCGACTTCAGCACTAAAATGTAAGAAAATAATTTAAAATAAACAATATTATTAATACATATTTACAATTTATAATTACACACATCAAAAGTGTCTAGGGATCAACATATATTTTTGCAATAACTTTTCTCCTGATTGATATTAATTAAAATTTTCTTTAAGGATTCATCAAATAAAGTGTTTTCGTTTGTCACAGTAACGATAAACCAAGTCACCTTTGCATTAATAAAGAAATTTGCCATTTTCCTAATAAAGGGATTTTTGACATTTGAACCACTAACATTAAAGTTCGAAAAAAAGACTGAAATAACAGTTTTCTTTAAAATTTTATTGGGTAACTTAAACAATTAATAATCCGTGTTTCTACCGCGAACACTAACAACACAAGAACATCGGTTTGGCATACTCAAAATGAGTTCATCCAAATCACGCTGTGGAATGGCCGCCCATGTTCGTTGCAACAACAAAAAAAGGTCTTCTTGCGACTGGATACCCTCCATATTCGGCAGAGCTCTTCTCTGTAGCATATCCCATGCATGCTCAATCGGGTTCAAGTCTGGCGACTGAGCAGGCCAGGGCAGGACATTGATGTTAGCTGCGGCGAGAGTCTGTCTTACAACTCTTGCGGTGTGCGGTCGTGCATTATCATGCATTAACTGAAATAAGGGACCGATTTGCACTTGTAGAGGAACGATGACGTCTGATACAATCGTCTCAGCATAAATTTGAGCGTTGAGGTTGCCTCTGATCCAAATCAACTCAGTTCTTCCGCCGATCCAAATACCCGCCCATACCATGATGGTTCCACCACTATAAGGATGGACTTCCTGGCAGGATTTTAATCGCTGTTGGCGTCCAGGGGTTCTCCAGTGTCGTATACGTCTTGTATCCGGTCTCATACCAAAACGAGACTCATCAGAAAAGCACACGAAACGCCATTGTTCTTCTGCCCAATTTCTGTGTTCAAGAGCCCATTGATATCGAATCCTACGATTGTGCATTGCTATAGGTGGTACCCGTAGCGGTCTTCGGGAATGAAGGTTCACTTCATGCAAGCGGTTTCTGACTGTTTGGTCGCTAATTAAGTTCCCTGAAGAGTGATGAAGCCGCACGGCTAACATCATGGCGGTTATTGTTGGAGCTCTTCGAGTTAAGATTTGAATGTATCGGTCTTGTCTCCGTGTGGTGCAGCGATACCGTCCTCCATGGCGCTCAGCCACGGTACCAGTGCTTCGGTAACGTGTCCAAAGTCGACTGATAACACTCTGACTTGTATTCAGAGCTAAAGCCACAGTACGTTGCCGGGAACCAGCTTCTATCATTCCCACGGCTCTGAGCATTTCTTCCCTGCTTAAATTACGTCGCCGCTCCATAATAACGTTGGTTTTAATCAGTAGTAGGGAAACAGTAGCACTAATAATGTCTTCAATGCGTTGTATGTTTTTATAGGGAAAATATTGACAGCTGATTTTCATCTTTTACTCGAATTTGATTCACAGTTCCTGATTCAAATTATGAAATGCACCAAAAAGGATCCATATAAATTTATAAAATCATAAATTTATTACAAAGCCACATCTCAATCTCAAGAAATCCGCATAAAAATGCTTGATCCCTAGACACTTTTGATGTGTGTAGTTACTTTTGAAGTCGGTGACAGCTAAAGCCTTCATTAATATTATAGGCGCGTCTCGTGCTATCTTATAAGGAAAAAAAACTATCCTGGGCTGGCACTGACTCCAAAAGTAACTAATTATAAATTGTAAATATGTATTAATAATATTGTTTATTTTAAATTATTTTCTTACATTTTAGTGCTGAAGTCGGTTTCTTATTTTTTTAAATTAACTTTATGGTACTATAAACTCTAGAGTTTTGGTAATTATACTAATATATTTCGGAAAAAGTGAGTAATAGAAAGAAATAGTAAACGCCACTGAAAGCAAATGTTCTTCTCTCACAGAAACTATTAGAAAATAAAGGGGAAATGGACGTATCTTTGCCTAATGTATTGGTGATATAAAAACTAGATAATGTAGAGTACATTAGTTAGCAATAGAAAGTGCTACGATCTGATGGCGATGGTAAAACTAAGTATCCATATACATTACATTAGCGACGCCCCTCTAGCTCATAGCCGCGATATCTAGCTCATAGCCTTCCTCGATAAATGAATCAGAAATCATATCAAATTTCAAATTCATTTTCAATTCGACATTCAAATCGAAACAGTATTTCCGGAGATTGGCGCGTTCAAACAAACGTTTATTGTAATACATACTTAAAAGTATATAATTAGTTTGGATAAATCGGATGTCCAGGTAAATAGTAAGCTTTGCTCAGTTGGAGCCTTCACTTAGGCTAAGATCTTAACAGTCTAGAAGGTACAAGGAACTAAAGAAAATTAGGCTAAGGCCTCAACAGAAGGCACAAGAGAAAAAGAAAAAAAGAGCAAAAATACATTTCGTACAAATCGAAATAAGTTTATAACCGAAATTCAAATGGTTTATTAGAGTTGTTTGATTAAAACACGAAATAAAACGTTGAATAGGTAAATGTAAATGTCTTGTTTTCGCTCCGAGTTTCTCGAGGGAAATTTATATATCTTTAAAAGGGTAATTGCTTCATAATTTTATAGAATTTAATTTTTCGTTCGTTTCGGGATTTGTACAATTTCAGTTTGAACAAACTTCGCTGCTTCTTGAGGATTTGTAATTTGTTTTAATAAGTAGCTGTGTTTGGGATTATGTTGTGTTTTCTTTTAATGCTTTTCATGGTGTAGCTAGCCTATGGTTTTGCATGTACTTATTCACTGGTTCAAATCCCTACTAATATTATAAATGCGAATGTAACTCTGCCTGTCTGTCTGTTACCTTTTCACGGCTAAACTACTGAACCGATTGACTTGAAATTTTGTACAAACCGGATCATAAGCTACCCGCTTATGATCCGGGAAAGAACATAGGCTATATTTTATCCCGAAATTCCCACGGGATCGGAAACTACGCGGGTGAAACCGCGGGGCACAGCTAGTTCTAAATATATCTGTAAAGATATCTCACACGGGAATGTTACATAGAATAAGTTTTATTATTAGTATTATAAGTGATGATATTGTTGAAGTAAATAAAAATAAAATAAAATAAATATCAAGGTGGAAAGCAGACTAGGATATCTCGGTCTGGACGTGTGTTTGCATGCCTGTATGCATAGTTTCTGACACCGTAGATGCCAATCGATATAATAGGATGATAGATTTATGTATTTATTTCTGTTTTAGTTCTTCGTATTGGTACAGTCAGGTCAGTTTCTACAAATATTTGAATTTGAAAAACGAGACCTACATACGTGTAAATATAGAGTTAACGTATCAAAAACTAAATATTGAAATAAAAAATTGCAATCCAGTCCAGTTTTTCGAATTTTCCGTCCAGTTTTTCCACTAAAACCAGTTGAAACCCCACTAAATTACCAGTTTGTTGAGTAAACACGAACTAATAGAATAGCAACAAAACTGTACGATGTTGATGACAATTCTAGCGTCTTAACTAACACGTCAATTGGGTCTTCCTGTATTTAGGCGGCCATGATCCTACGTATGGTTGAACGTTTTATTGAAACAATGTGCACATTACATTGTATCATATACGTCTGTAGGTACGTATGTTTGTACGTTAGACGACCGAAAAGACAGAGCGGTCACCTCTAAAATAGATGCGGTTTCGATTCCCGTGCGAAGTAAATAGGTATTTAGTTACGTTCAAAATTAATTGTTAATCGTTATTCATAGGCGTGAGATTGAAGATTGTTTGCATTAATATTCTTTTTGTTACGTTGTCAATAAACGTCAAATATATGAAGAAAATCAATCTTAATATAGAGTTACCAATATTTCAGTGCCGGTGGCCGAAATTGGAAGCTACTATTGTCATTTTGATTCTAATGTCATTTGGATACATCTACACTTCTACACTTATATTTTAAAGAGGAAAGATTTGTATTTTTGTATGTAACAAATAAACTCAAAAAGTACTAGACCAATTTTTATCATTCTTTTTTCATTAGAAAGCTACAGTAGCCTGAGTAACATAGGCTATATTTTATCCCCGTATGCCCACGGGAACGGGAACCACGCGGGTGAAATTGCGAGACGCCGCTAGTTTTCAATAAACTGACAACCAAAAGATGCGATTACAGCGACGCTGTCACCGGCACAGAAAAGATGGTGACTATATAGTATGGAGAATTGAATATATTGGGCGTTAGACGAGACGGCCCAAAAGACAGGTTAACTTGTCGAGTTACTAAATAGAGAATGCAGTTTCAATTCCCGTGCAAAGTAAATTTTCACTTAGCACATTTTTCACTTAGCGCTTATGGTTTTACTGATCTCTGAAACATTAATTTCATGAATTCATTTGGTAGTTTCTGATAACCTTTTTTTACGCGGTGAAAATGCATAGAACTGCATACCACCGTGAGCCGAGATTGGGAGGGCCCCCGGGGCATGTAGGGCCCTCCCAGCCAGAAGGGCTGGGCCTACCCACTAAAACACAGCGACTTCCGTCCACGTTACATTGGGGTGCCGTAGGATTCCGAGGGGATTTCTACCACGGCAGTTTCTGATACCCTAGATACAAGTTTCGAACTTGGTTAGGGGTCAGTTACTGTAATGAGATGATGTTATGTTATTTAAAAACGGTAACCGAATGAAAATGTTAAAAACGTGTACAATACCTCGTAAACTAAAGAGAATATACACTTTTCTCTGCCAAATAATGTAAGAAATGATAACATGTTCACCAAGAAAGTTATAAATAGATAGCCTACTTGAAATTTAAAAATAATTATACAATGTACCTAGTTTTTGTTCTATTACGAACGGTTGGAAATTTCGTCATATATTTTTTAAAATAGCGTTCTTGTGGTTACCGCATATTACTTGCGATCTTTATATCAATCATTACATACTCGTAGTATAAAACAAAGTCGCTATCTCTGTCCCTATGTCCCTATGTATGCTTAGATCTTTAAAACTACGCAGCGGATTTTGATGCGGTTTGTTTTAATAGATAGAGTGATTCAGTGGGAAGGTTTTTAGCATAATTTTATCCCCATATTCTTACGGGAATGGGAACTACGCGGGTGAAACCGTGGGGCGCCTAGTTTAATAATAAATTGCTTTAGTATTTTTGAAGATTGACTATGTAGTTAACTGGTTGCTATGCCAAAGGTAACGACTTCGATTCACGTTCAAAACAAAAAATGAGAATTTAATAATAAATTACTTGCCGACTGAGTGGTATATGTAGTTAGTTGCTGTACCCAATGGTTACGGCTTCGATTTACGTTCAAGACAAAAAAAATGTGTTCGTGAATATAATCTGTTTTGTAGTTTGTGACTGACATGGAGTTGTATGATATAATGTTCGGATACTTATTTATTTACCTTGCCCAGGAATCGAACCCGCATTGCTATAATTGGCAGTCCGGAAGCGGCATAGTAATCAATCTCTATGCTATTTCGGTCTTCAAATTATTCAACTATTTTACGTAATAATAATGTATTTGTTTATTTAATAAACACATTATCATAGTAACTGTTATAGGAAATTATGAAATAATGAATAAAAATATAGAATTAAAAGATAAACAACATGTAGTGGGTAGAACATAATTGGAATATTTTGTTAAAGTAAATTAAACCTTATTCCAAGCGATATAAAGTTTATATTATGAAGAAGTAGTTCAATATCTAATCTTTAGGATTATGTACTTCAAATATTTTCTGTTCTATTGTTAAGAAATATCTTTAGAGCGATAATAATGATATAGTGTACTAGTTACGGCCTTCAACTTTACTCGCGTTACAAAAACAGCCACATTTTTGTCTTTAGACTAGAAAATAATGAGTTTAAATTATGTGATACTAGCTGTGATCCGCGGTTTTACCCGCGTGAATCCTAATCCCAAAGGAATTTCGGGATAAAACCATAATTGGTTTACATATCAGAACCCTTCTTTAAATATGTGTATTCTGTTTTAATGCTTAATATGTTAAACTGTTGTTGTGTCATTTTTCAATAAATAAATTAATAAATAAAAAATATCGTATGTGTTATTCCTAGGTATGAGGAACATCTGTACTAATTTTCATTAAAATCCATTTAGTAGTTCAGCCGTGAAAAGGTAATAGACAGACAGACAGAGTTACTTTCGCATTTATTATATTAGTTGGATTAGGAAGTTAGGATTAGTACATATTCATAATTTACGTGTAGAAGGAAAACTGAAAGAAATATTTTGATTCTCATTTTTAAATATAAATAGATAAGATAATTAAATTATTTATTGCACACACACGTCACGGAAATACAAAAACTACGGAAAAAAATCTCAAATATAAGTGTCAGATCTATCAGTATACAGTCAAAGAAAAGTTCAGAGAAAAGTTACCTTCCTTAGTTGGTATACCAAAATGAGCATTACCAAGGTACCTTTTTTCTGACGCTGACTGTACATCACACATTTTTATTAACTAAACTAGCGTCTCGCAGTTTCACCCGCGTGGTTCCCGTTCCCGTGGGAATACGGGGATAAAATTGCTAAAAACTTTTCCACTGAATCACTCTATCTATTAAAACAAACCGCATCGAAATCCGTTGCGTAGTTTTAAAGATCTAAGCATACATAGGGACATAGGGATATAGAGACAGAGAAAGCGACTTTGTTTTATACTATGTAGTGAAGAAACATGTTCAGATAATATAAATAAAGGGTATTATTTTATTCGTTTTAGTTTTTATATTAATTAAGTATGTAATAAGTTATGACAATTCAAAGTTTCAAATTGCGGCATTTTTAATGACATCCTAATACATTATAATGATAGGCTTAATGCATGTCGGTTCATTACGATAGTTTTTAGTAAGTATAGTTTTTTGTAATAAAAACAATCCTTTATTGTATGTAACTTCATTATCTTCCATAAGGCTATAGGTAATTACAGCAAGTATTATGTTACAAAACACAGAAATAGGTAGGATGTGGTTAAGTATAAAATATTCTTGGTGTTGTCCTTTTCAAAGAAAAACATTTTGGATAATTTCGTTTTTAATGTATTTTTTTTTATTAGGTTTTTATAAAAAAACATTCAATTTTCATCTGAACTTATGTGACGCAAGCCCTTTAATGTGTAAGTTAATTTATACAATGAAATAATTTATTAATGGTAATATAATAGTGTTTTTCCATTAGTTATTTTCATAAATATCGACATATTTGACTTCGACATATCTTGTAATAGCCTTAAATCCTACATAAATAAACTATTAGATTACCTAAATAATAACAACAATGGCCGGATTGTGCATCCTTTACACAAGATTAAATATGTCACAGGGCTTCCGTGTGTTGGCTTTGGCCCCATACTAGCCTTCCAAAAGACCGAGACTCCTTAATAGTCCCGTGAATGGAAAAGACATAACAACAGTGTAACATTGTAAAAGCACTTTTTATTTGTATTAGTTTTATTTTTTTATACGTTTTATTTTCGCAAAATTTTAATATAACTTAAGTAGGTATTTAATTAAATTAAGTACTTATAATTCGCTGTAAGTTTTAATTAATAAATGCTGATTGCCACTTTAAAAGTATTTCACACTGTATAAGACTCGAAGTGTTTGTTATTTTTGTTAATTTTGTTAATGTTATGTGTTAATGCTGTTGGTGTAACTTATTAAATAAATAAAAAAAAAAACCAATTTACATCGAACTTGAATCAAACCCATAACCTTTAGCACACCAACTACAAAGCACTTGGTCATGAATTCATGAAACAACTCATATTCATTGTTTAAAGATAGAAATCTATTTAAAGAATACAATCCAATACGGGAAAACAGATGAATGCACATAGAACTAATGTGAATGAGTTCCGATTGATATCCAGTGATATGTGTACTGTCATATACATGTGATATATGACTGATATTGTGATGTGTGTAATATAAGGTGGCCATTGACTGAGTCAGTTGAACTGATCAGTCCAGACATAAAACTGAGGCGTCACTCCAATGTGGTATAGAAACATTGGATCAAAATAAAAAACCCCCAACACAATTACTTTCAAACCCCCATAACTTTTAAACGTTTCAACCGATTTTCATCAAACATTTCATCAACTAAATTGAAATCGGTTCATCCGTTCGGGAGCTATGATGCGACAGATACACACACACACACACACACACACATAGACACGTCAAACTTATAACACCCCTCTTTTTGCGTCGGGGATTAAAAAACTTAAGAGTAACATAGAATATTCCAGCCAAACCACGAGAAAAAATTACAAGGGAACTCAAGTAAAACAACGAAACAAAGTAGTTAAAACAATTTTACAAATTCCTCCTCCCACGCTCACACGACGATAATAAAATGACAAAATATTACATCATAAAGTAATCTAAAAAACTGTTTATCATTTGACCTTAATTTTACGAGCGCAACCCATTACCGCTGTCCCTATTATATTTAAAACATTATTTACTATGACCGAATTTAAAGTACACACATCAAAAGTGTCTAGGGATCAAGCATTTTTATGCGGATTTCTTGAGATTGAGATGTGGCTTTGTAATAAATTTATGATTTTATAAATTTATATGGATCCTTTTTGGTGCATTTCATAATTTGAATCAGGAACTGTGAATCAAATTCGAGTAAAAGATGAAAATCAGCTGTCAATATTTTCCCTATAAAAACATACAACGCATTGAAGACATTATTAGTGCTACTGTTTCCCTACTACTGATTAAAACCAACGTTATTATGGAGCGGCGACGTCATTTAAGCAGGGAAGAAATGCTCAGAGCCGTGGGAATGATAGAAGCTGGTTCCCGGCAACGTACTGTGGCTTTAGCTCTGAATACAAGTCAGAGTGTTATCAGTCGACTTTGGACACGTTACCGAAGCACTGGTACCGTGGCTGAGCGCCATGGAGGACGGTATCGCTGCACCACACGGAGACAAGACCGATACATTCAAATCTTAACTCGAAGAGCTCCAACAATAACCGCCATGATGTTAGCCGTGCGGCTTCATCACTCTTCAGGGAACTTAATTAGCGACCAAACAGTCAGAAACCGCTTGCATGAAGTGAACCTTCATTCCCGAAGACCGCTACGGGTACCACCTATAGCAATGCACAATCGTAGGATTCGATATCAATGGGCTCTTGAACACAGAAATTGGGCAGAAGAACAATGGCGTTTCGTGTGCTTTTCTGATGAGTCTCGTTTTGGTATGAGACCGGATACAAGACGTATACGACACTGGAGAACCCCTGGACGCCAACAGCGATTAAAATCCTGCCAGGAAGTCCATCCTTATAGTGGTGGAACCATCATGGTATGGGCGGGTATTTGGATCGGCGGAAGAACAGAGTTGATTTGGATCAGAGGCAACCTCAACGCTCAAATTTATGCTGAGACGATTGTATCAGACGTCATCGTTCCTCTACAAGTGCAAATCGGTCCCTTATTTCAGTTAATGCATGATAATGCACGACCGCACACCGCAAGAGTTGTAAGACAGACTCTCGCCGCAGCTAACATCAATGTCCTGCCCTGGCCTGCTCAGTCGCCAGACTTGAACCCGATTGAGCATGCATGGGATATGCTACAGAGAAGAGCTCTGCCGAATATGGAGGGTATCCAGTCGCAAGAAGACCTTTTTTTGTTGTTGCAACGAACATGGGCGGCCATTCCACAGCGTGATTTGGATGAACTCATTTTGAGTATGCCAAACCGATGTTCTTGTGTTGTTAGTGTTCGCGGTAGAAACACGGATTATTAATTGTTTAAGTTACCCAATAAAATTTTAAAGAAAACTGTTATTTCAGTCTTTTTTTCGAACTTTAATGTTAGTGGTTCAAATGTCAAAAATCCCTTTATTAGGAAAATGGCAAATTTCTTTATTAATGCAAAGGTGACTTGGTTTATCGTTACTGTGACAAACGAAAACACTTTATTTGATGAATCCTTAAAGAAAATTTTAATTAATATCAATCAGGAGAAAAGTTATTGCAAAAATATATGTTGATCCCTAGACACTTTTGATGTGTGTATATTATCTCCATTATATATAACTATATAATACAACGGGATATTTGTACGTACTTATTTAAGTCGATTCCCTCGACTAGTTTCAGCCACGTCC
The DNA here is from genome assembly GCA_958496195.1 of Timandra comae. Lineage (NCBI taxonomy): Eukaryota > Metazoa > Arthropoda > Insecta > Lepidoptera > Geometridae > Timandra > Timandra comae. Next base: position 7,346,126 of record OY292376.1, read on the forward strand.
GGTGGCCATCATCAGGAGGATGAGTGCGACTTGTCGAAGGAATCGACTTAAATAAGTACGTACAAACATTCCGTTGTATTATATAGTTATATAACATAACATAACATAACATAAGCATTCACTACATCATCTCATTATAGTAACTGACCCCTAACTAAGCTTGTATCTAGGGTATATATTATCTCCAACATCAAAATGATGATTATTATCCATTTGAGATCACCGACACGCATAATTCTCAGTAATATTACCATCAGTGAGACACACATAAGTATAACCAGTGTGGACCCAAATAATGACATACTATCGTATATGTAAGAGTTTTTGAGGGTTCCAACTACCTTGTAACGTTTTTACTTTTAAATTTCTTCTTCTTTGCGTGTCGACTCATATTTTAAAGAATAACCCCCTTATTCATAAGAATATAATAAACCTATTTTAGTTAAAATATGTTTTGTCACTCACACTTTTACAAATGATATATGGTGTGACAGGCGCAAAACACTTTTTAACTAAAATAGGTTTATGAATAAGGTGGTTAGAGTTCAGTCACCGATATATCATTGTAAAAATAGCAACATATTGTACCGACTAAATAGCAAATACAAATACAAGTAACTTTTAAATTATGATTACTTTATAACACCATAAAAGTTGAGATAAAACTTGTTGTTTATACAAAAATGGATTATATTTTAAATAAATTGCGTTATCTTTATATCGTGTCGCACTAAATTTATCTCAAAACTGTGAATCATGTCCGACCTTAATTGTTTACGAAAACAATTTGTTATGTTTAAAATTGTGAAATATTTTCATAGTATAACAGAGTAAAATAAGGAAAAAAATATGAAATCACGTTTTTTCAAATTTGGAAATGAACGGCTGTCTTTTACGTAGACATGACGTAAAAGATATACTTATCATTAAAGTAATTTACTTGAAATAAAACTACTTTGACCGATTTTGTTTGATTTTCTTTAAATAACATAACATAAGCATTCACTACATCATCCTACATCATCTCATAGTAACTGACCCCTAACTAAGTTCGAAACTTGTATTTAGGTTATCAGAAACTACGAACATACTCATTCACACACACACCCAGACCGAGACAAATATTTGTGGTTCACACAAATATTCACCCGCACGGGAATTGAACCCGCAACCTTACGGATGGCAGTCCGGCATGGTGACCACTCTGCTATCGAGGTTGTCAAAGAATCGTACTGTGATCACGAATTCTATAAAAAATCCGAAAGATCAGATATGTAAAGGAAAATTAAAACCATGACTAAAATCCTTCAACGTACGTAGTTTTATTTCAATGTTTAATGTTCGTGTAAATCAAATAAATTATATAAATCTAAACTGATATAATAAAGAAAAAAGATTTGATTGTTTGTTTGTAATGAATAGGCTCCGAAACTACTGGTCCGATTTCTAAAATTCTTTCACTTTTGGAAAGCCACATTATCCCGGAGTGTCATAGGCTATATTATATTTACGCGGGTGAAACCGCGGGGCGCTGCTAGTTGTATATATGTAATTCCATAACGATTGCACATTTAAATTAATCCGTGGTTATTAAAGCTATTAAAATCAGCAATACATGTTTCATTTATAAACAAAATGCATATTCACTCACGAAATTACACTCAAAACATTGAACAACTAAACCATATAAAACCAATTTATTATAACACTAGCAGCGCCTGCGGTTTCACTCGCGTAGTTCCCGCTCCCGTAAGACTGTGGAGATTATACCAAAACCTTCCTCTTAAATCACTCTATCTATTAAAGAAAACCGCTTCAAAATCTGTTGCGTAGTTTTAAAGATTTAAGCATACATAGACGGACTGCGGCAGCGACTTTGTTTTATACTATGTAGTGATGAATTAAAATATCGTTTAAATCGATTCTACCAATCAAAATTAGTTCCGCTATAAATTCAATTAAAAATGAATTCAATTGCGTTTATTATAAAGTCTATAATCCCGATTAAGTTCGGGAATCTCATTATTTTCCTGTGTGAGACATGGTCCTTTATTGTCGATAGACAATAGATCTTTTCTTATTAACGCTATAGAGTGTTATAAGTATCTTTATAGGCATACCTTGGAGGTATCGATTTTGTTCAATTAAATTGATATCCCCTCTATTTTCATGCTTTCCTGGTACCTTGGTTTGTGGGTCATGAATATTTGTAGGTATAAGTAATTTAATTAGGTAACTTATTTATGTATAACTAGCAGCGCCCCGCGGTTTCACCCGCGTAGTTCCCGTTTCCGTGGGAATTTCGGAATAAAAAGTATTCCCGGACTATAAGCTACCCCTGTACCAAATTTCAAGTTAATCGGTTCAGTAGTTTAGCCGTGGAAAGGTAACAGACAGACAGAGTTACTTTCGCATTTCCTGTATGTGATCCTTGTGTTAATTTGGGTTTGGACAAAGAGCAGTGGCCCGTTATATTATTTTCTTAAATTTTATGTGAAAGCGATTTTTTTTTCAATTTCGATCGCTTGCAGTGACATTTCACTTTCCGAATCATTACTTAACACACCTTATAAAGTTTAAAAGTACGTTAGTATTTGAAATAAAACACTTAAACGGATTTTTGTCGTGGTTGTATTATGTTTTACATTTTTTGATTTTAAAGTGCATTGTAATTTATTTTATTTAAAAAATGATATAAAAAATAATTCCAGACCAAGTTTCTTGCAGATTCTTCTCGGCTGATGTATTTCCGAATCTGTGGTAAATTCACAATGTATTTAAAATTATATTCAAAATATTGAAGGTAGTAAACATTTTACATTACTTTGTACAGACGTCTTCCATCTTAGTCTTCTGTGATCACGGGTTCTGTAAAGAATCTGAAACGTCAGAAAATGGAAATCAAAATACAACCACGACAAAAATCCGTTTAAGTGTTTTATTTCAATATGTAGTGTTCGTGTAAATCAAAGATATCAATACGTTAGTATTTTATGATCCGTGGTTAGCCATTGTTGTAGTAAAAGCTAATTTATCACTGAACATTTACTCGTAGTACAGTGAGAAGGAATTGAACATCAACTTTATCAACACACTAGCAGCACCCCGCAGTTTCACCCGCGTAGTTCCCGTTCCCGTGTGAATACAGGGATAAAATATGTCACGCACTGATAAATAAGCTTTCCAATAGTGAAAGAATTTTTGAAATCGGTTCAGTAGATCCCGAGATTACCCCTTAACAAATGCACAAACTTTACTTCTTTATAATATTAGTATACAACACATTATTATGCATTATTCGTTCTTCCAGACACAGCTTAAATAATAAATTATGACGTCATTATGGTACCTATTACCTAAGTTGTTGATGTCAGTTAGATTTAAAAAAATAGTGAGTGATTATTTAAACAACGACACATAATAGTGGTAGTTCTTCAAATCAAGGTCACTTACATACAAAAACATGCTTTATGTACATTTTATTATAATACAAAGTCGAACAATAAAGCCTTATAGACTCGTATATCACCCATTTTAATGTAAATTTCTAGAGCATGGTAAATAATGTAAATGCTAGGCCAATCGTGATGCATCAATAATGAGGGAACACGGTATAAGGATGTTTACATGGAAATTGTTTTCTAGAAATTGATTTTCTTAAATCAAGATGTATTTATTTGAGTTTATATTATAATTAGCGGCGCTCCGCGGTTTCACCCGCGTAGTTCCCGTTCCCGTAAGAATATGGGGATAAAATTATGCTAAAAACCTTCCCACTGAATCACTCTATCTATTAAAACAATTCGCATCAAAATCTGTTGCGTAGTTTTAAAGATCTAAGCATACATAGGGACATAGGGACAGAGAAAGCGACTTTGTTTTATACTATGTAATGATTTCGAGAGCTTCGATGGCGTAGGGGTTAAGACCTATGACTTCCAATCGGAAGGTTCCTGGTTCAAACCCCGCCACGTACGAATATATTTTCGGTTTTCGAATTCATTAGGTGCATTAATTCGGTGCTCTTACGGTGAAAGAAAACATCATGAGGAAACTTGCACACACCTGCGAAGAAATTCTATGGTTATATGTATGAAGTCGACGAACCCGTACTTGGCCAGCGTGGTCGACTAAGGTCTCTCGGTAGGGACAGAAGAGCTCGAGCCGTCTCGTGTAGTGTATATGAGCTAATGATGATGATGATTACAATTTTTATTGGTCATAAGTTCGGTTCCTAATTCGTTATTTTTCTTAAGGCCGATTTTTCCACCGCCAGATAACTTTTATTTGACGAAAGAGGTTTGACAGTTTTTGTTTGAAGGAACTGTCAAAATTTCAAAATTATTCATCGAATAAAGTTATCTGGCGATGGAAAAATCGGCCCTTAATGAAAAAAGGTGATTTGTTGTAAAGTCTATCGCGTGCAAACTAATTCTATTGCTATGAAATATAGATGTTATACACACATCAAAAGTGTCTAGGGATCAACATATATTTTTGCAATAACTTTTCTCCTGATTGATATTAATTAAAATTTTCTTTAAGGATTCATCAAATAAAGTGTTTTCGTTTGTCACAGTAACGATAAACCAAGTCACCTTTGCATTAATAAAGAAATTTGCCATTTTCCTAATAAAGGGATTTTTGACATTTGAACCACTAACATTAAAGTTCGAAAAAAAGACTGAAATAACAGTTTTCTTTAAAATTTTATTGGGTAACTTAAACAATTAATAATCCGTGTTTCTACCGCGAACACTAACAACACAAGAACATCGGTTTGGCATACTCAAAATGAGTTCATCCAAATCACGCTGTGGAATGGCCGCCCATGTTCGTTGCAACAACAAAAAAAGGTCTTCTTGCGACCAGTCGCAAGAAGACCTTTTTTTGTTTGAATATGGAGGGTATCCAGATACCCTCCATATTCGGCAGAGCTCTTCTCTGTAGCATATCCCATGCATGCTCAATCGGGTTCAAGTCTGGCGACTGAGCAGGCCAGGGCAGGACATTGATGTTAGCTGCGGCGAGAGTCTGTCTTACAACTCTTGCGGTGTGCGGTCGTGCATTATCATGCATTAACTGAAATAAGGGACCGATTTGCACTTGTAGAGGAACGATGACGTCTGATACAATCGTCTCAGCATAAATTTGAGCGTTGAGGTTGCCTCTGATCCAAATCAACTCAGTTCTTCCGCCGATCCAAATACCCGCCCATACCATGATGGTTCCACCACTATAAGGATGGACTTCCTGGCAGGATTTTAATCGCTGTTGGCGTCCAGGGGTTCTCCAGTGTCGTATACGTCTTGTATCCGGTCTCATACCAAAACGAGACTCATCAGAAAAGCACACGAAACGCCATTGTTCTTCTGCCCAATTTCTGTGTTCAAGAGCCCATTGATATCGAATCCTACGATTGTGCATTGCTATAGGTGGTACCCGTAGCGGTCTTCGGGAATGAAGGTTCACTTCATGCAAGCGGTTTCTGACTGTTTGGTCGCTAATTAAGTTCCCTGAAGAGTGATGAAGCCGCACGGCTAACATCATGGCGGTTATTGTTGGAGCTCTTCGAGTTAAGATTTGAATGTATCGGTCTTGTCTCCGTGTGGTGCAGCGATACCGTCCTCCATGGCGCTCAGCCACGGTACCAGTGCTTCGGTAACGTGTCCAAAGTCGACTGATAACACTCTGACTTGTATTCAGAGCTAAAGCCACAGTACGTTGCCGGGAACCAGCTTCTATCATTCCCACGGCTCTGAGCATTTCTTCCCTGCTTAAATGACGTCGCCGCTCCATAATAACGTTGGTTTTAATCAGTAGTAGGGAAACAGTAGCACTAATAATGTCTTCAATGCGTTGTATGTTTTTATAGGGAAAATATTGACAGCTGATTTTCATCTTTTACTCGAATTTGATTCACAGTTCCTGATTCAAATTATGAAATGCACCAAAAAGGATCCATATAAATTTATAAAATCATAAATTTATTACAAAGCCACATCTCAATCTCAAGAAATCCGCATAAAAATGCTTGATCCCTAGACACTTTTGATGTGTGTAGTTTGTCTACTCGTTTGTATTGTTTATTTACTAATTATCCATGTACAAATTAATAAAATCAATGTGACTGTCTCATATATTTACACATGTGCACTAATATCATGAATATTAGCTATTGCGCGGTTTCTCTGATCTTAGTTGATTTAGTACCAACTAACTGTGTCTCGCGGGTTTACCTGTAAAATCTATTACAGTAATAGTATTCTAAAAGACAGAGTGCAATTTACTCTTTAAATTAAAAATAATCCTAACTAATATTATAAATGCGAAAGTAACTCTGTCTGTCTGTTACCTTTTCACGGCTAAACTACTGAACCGATTGACTTGAAATTTGGTACAGGGGAAGCTTATGGTCCGGGAAAGAACATAGGATACTTTTATCCCAAAAATCCCACGGGAACGGGAACTACGCGGGTGAAACCGCGGGGCGCTTCTAGTAGAAATATAATTTGATATTGAAAATCATAATGTTATCATTCGCTCATAACCAAACGGCTTTTAGCCGCAAAATATACGCAAATTACGTTTACGATACAAAATTATAATTAGCAAATTACACACATTATCCAAAACTAACAATTTCGTAAACATTAACAACTTGCGATCAAAGTTATCAAATGTCACTTTTGACAGTTCCCATATCGCTTTGATGTCACTCTGACATGTTGATTGCGAAGCCATTTTGATTATAACAAAATTAGTAGTTAGACAAACATTCGCGGTTTGAATACTAATTGCGATAATTTATTATTCTTTTGGTTTGTACTTTGTAACCGGTTGGCTTTTTGTGTCTACTGTACTTTAATAATATTCAAGTACGCTATATTACATATGTTTTGTTTGTATTTATTTGGTATGTCAACAGAAATGAAACTTTTTTGTAATTTTCGAGGAATTAAAAAGATAATTTAGCTTGTTAAATGAAAGATTTTCAACTCTATATTTAATACCATGGAAACAAAAAAACAATAACAACAAAAAATGATGATTATAGAATGATTCGCACGATTTTCACAGATTTTTATCACACTTTAAACGGGCGAACACATTATAAAAACCGTATTAGATTCCGTTACGTTAAAAAAAAAACGAATCGTCAAGTCAATAGAAGAGACTGACCGACAGTGTAACAAGACGTAGTTTTATATTAACTACTAGTAGCGCTCCGCGGTTTCAACCGCGTAATTCCCGTTTCCGTGGGAATACGGGGATAAAATATAGCCTATGGCACGACTGATAAATTAGCTTTCCATTAGTGAAAGAATTTTGCCTATTCGTTACAAACAAACATACTAACAAACAATCAAATCTTTCCTCTTTATAATTAGTTTAGATAATGTAACTGTATGGAAGGTAAGTAGGTACATTTTGCCACGAAAAAAACCGAGATTTATCTTCCGATCATAAGAAAAAAACGTTTTGTGCTGCTATTACATAGGTATTATATAAGGAGCAGAAGAAGTATAAAATAGTTTGCTTTGCGCTTAAAACACCAATAGTTTCTTTAATAACCCTTCTTTATACTTCGTCATACAAACATCACCAGCTTATAAAAAATGAACGTAACCAACATTCATCTAGTGAATGTACCTATATTTGTAACAGCATTTCACGGACGCTCCAGAGTTAAAATAAAACAATATCGGTCAGTCTATTCTCGAAATACTTCAAATTTTATTATGAAGATATCGAATCTGTTCGAATAACTACCACAATACTTAACCTTTACATAACCTTATTGAAATACGAGGTCTTAAATAGAACTCATATTTTATTTAAAGGTAGGTCTTAATCAATACATATTATAGTTGAACCAAGTGGTCTGTGTTAAATACCACTTATGTTTACTTGAAAACCGCAATTCAATTTATATTAATATGTCTGTGCCTGCGGTTTCACCCGCGTAGTTCCCGTTCCCGTAGGAATATGGGGATAAAATTACTAAAAACCTTCCCACTGAATCACTCTATCTATTAAAACAAACCGCATCAAAATCCGTTGCGTAGTTTAAAGATCTAAGCATACATAGGGACATAGGGACAGAGAAAGCGACTTTGTTTTATACTATGTAGTGATATGTGCCTGCGGTTTTGCCCGCGTAGATCCCAATCCCGGGAGAATTCTGGGATAAAAAGTTTTTTCCAAAATTCTTATTCGGATAATGTTTTTCCTAGATATAAAGCACAACTGTACCAAACAGCTAAATTGGTTCAACAGTTTTTGCGTGGAAGGTTAACAAACTTCCGTCCATCCAAAATGCATTAGTAGAATTATTTTACTGTAATTTTAGCTATATTTTAAATTTTCCAACTGAATTTACTACTCACATAGTTTTAATCGTCAATAATTATGAGTAAGTACTATTATATGGTTTAACATTTCCACTGCCGTGATTTCAATTAAACAAACAACAAACAATTTCACAATAATTCTCGACGATACTAAAATACGCTAGCAATTTTTAAAACACGTCAATAAAATTATTATTCAAACAATAATATACAAGAATTTATACAAAGCACTATATTTTACTGAAATAATGCTTTCAAATATTTCATATATCGGCTGATCGTATGGACACTTAAAATGACGCAAAGTACTGCTTCACATCCTATAAAATACCGCTCAATATGAAACGTCGGCAATAAATTTTGAAACTAAGAATTTTACAGATGTAAAAGTTTTAAGAAACTTCTAGATTTCCGCTCGCATAGATGTATATCCGTGAAGAACTCTATGAAATTTCTGGATTTTTCTATAGACCACGTTCTGAAAAGAAAGAAGTATTTAGTCTATGATGAAGCTCAAAAGTAATTTAATCACTCCGATGATAGAAGGGGAAAAACATTATTATGAAACAAAAAAAAAATATATACAAGTTGAAGAAGAACTGCGCTAACTAAGTACATGTTAAGACGCCGTGAACAGCTAAACGTGAATTGAACTGGGCCCTGATTCTCTAAACTATTAAGCTGTGATAATGCTACTCAGATGTATTTTAATATCAAAATTATGGCCGTTTTTTTTGACATTTGTTGTCATTTTGGTATTCTCTTATTGAAAACCACTCCGCTGACTCAATGGCTCCATAAAACTTAGATGGTTGTCATGGAAACAGTATTCTGACGATTTTTATTTGAATTTTGATATGCGACAAAGACCACTAAAACACCATAGCCATATGAATATATTTTAGCAGAATACCAATTTTCTGACACTCTCGTTATGGTGCCACAATATCAACATTTTGTCTGATCCATAATGTCAAATTGCAGACTTAGGCCCCTGAAATTTGACTCAATAGTAGCTGTATATTCAAAACTAGTTGTAAAACCTTACCTCCGATTAAACCAAAAAGAAAATATAATTGAAAAACTTCCCGCAACAGTTTAGCTTTACCTTTTTCTATGCAAATAAGGTATATAAACAAGCAGGTCCCATAAACCTCCGTTTGGTAAATACGACCAGTGGATTTACGATATAATTAACGGAAAAAATTGTGTTTATTACTAACGGAGTTAAAATGAAAGTGACTTTTATTATATCATGGCGTTATAAATCGTGATTAGGCTAATTAACTTGAATTTACTTGTTTAAGGGCGATTTTACTGTCACAAGTTTTGGCAACGCCCGCCGTGGTTCGCGCGCGTTTGGAGAAAGATGTATGGTTGGTGATATAGCACGGATGTGATGGCGAGCGAGACGCATTATAATTTACGCAGTTGCGACAGAGATAGATAGCTACAGGTCAACGTACGATATTTCATGTGAATTACGACCGGGCTTTAGTAGTTGCGTTTCTGTGTCGCGCGCGACAGCAGCACCGTACGGTAGGCTGAAAATCGACGTCCAACAGACATATGTAGATTTCTTATGGATTTCAATTTTCTATGAAAGGATATCTTATTATCCTATTAATATTATAAATGCAAAAGTTTGTATCTTTGTGAGTTTGGATGTTTGTTACTCTTTCACTCAAAAACTACTGTATCGATTTAAATTAAATTTGGTACAGATGCTCCTTATAAATAAGAATATAACATAGGATACTTTTATCCCGAAATTCCCATGGGATTGGGATTCACGCGGGTAAAACCGCGCAACTAGTCCTTATATAAATAAATTAAAGATTTTAAGCACCTTGTTTTTTTTTATGTAATAGCCTATGAAAGCTTTTTTCAGCCCATCGTGCGCTGCCAAGCGACGCTTGTAGCAGCATACCAATAAAACCAGCCTAAGATCGTTGGTATTACCTTTTATTGTGTTTTAGGGTTAATTTAAGGTCAATAGTTTAGTGTTGGGGCGGGTTATTAAGGTCGACCTGGTGGTTACAGTAATAGGGAGTTTAGTTTGAGGTAATATAATATACTTACCTTATTCAATTAAAAAAATCTTACGATTTCCTAGATTTTAATGGGGATTAACAATTCCGTTGTTATTCTTTCGTTTTTAATAAAAAGGTAAGTTTTTGAGATTAAGAAACACGAAGTGTTACTTCGTGTTTCGATAATCTTATAGTATTTTTTATAAATAGGAAAACTCAATCTTTTGCGATTTTAATTATTGTAATTCGTCAAGGCATATCTTTGAAATCATTTATGTTTCGATCAGGATTTACTGACATAATTACATACATTTGTAATCTCTATAATATTCATAATCAATCCTTGATACAAACTAAATAAATTACAGTAAGTATATTATAATTTTCTTTGTAGATGAGCGCATCATTTTAATAACTTTTTTGCTTGTACAATTCCGGATATAATACTGTTATATTCATAGATGATTACGTTACTCTGTGGTTACCGAACCTGAGGTCAACGACTAATATTATGACTAATGTATATTTTTTATATTAGATACAATGATATACATGTAATGTGTACTTTATGTCGTTACTTTGTACTTGGACTTTGGTCGGGTGAAAATTGAGAAAAACAAAATTATCCACATAATCATCATCATCAGCTCATATAATGTCCCCACCGAGGGGCACGAGCCTACCCTGAATTAGGGTGATTAGGCCCTAGTTAACCACGCTGGCTAAGTGCGGGTTGGTCGACTTCACACTTCATTTATCTACATCATTTCTGTATTATTATTTTCATTTATCGGCCTGCGATAACTTAGATTTGAATTATTGTGTTAAAAAACGAGATATAAGTTGATATCTAATATAAAATATAAAATGTTGTTTACCTATATAAATGTTGGACATACGTTGTGACATGTTACATAGGTATATATTTTTAATTCAAAACGTTATGTTACCGAAACACCCGGCCAAAACCGCGAGCGTTAACTAATTGTAATTATGTTTTAAATGACTTTTGTTCATGAACAATACAAAATTGTTTTTCCGGTGTACATACAGGTGGTTAAACATAAATAAATTACCGTTACAAATTAAAATACATTAAAAAATTAAACCTCAAAAACAACGTAATTTATATTCCAACTTTAAATAAAAGTAAATAGGACTACGAAATTCATTTTGTACATCAAAAGAATGTATTTAATTTTGTTTCTCTGTACTGCCTCGGGGTACGGGATACGAGTATATTTTTGACCTGAGATTAGAGAAACTATGGGGAAAAATGTTTACGGGGAAAATGGGTCATGGGGTAAAGATATTATGAGTGAATGAGTGTGTGCGTAGTTTCTGATACCCTAGATACAAGTTACGAACTTAGTTAGGGGTCAGTTACTATAATGAGATGATGTAGTGAATGATTATGTTATGTTATCTCTGGGTGTGTGTGAATGAGTGTGTGCGTAGTTTCTGATACCCTAGATACAAGCTTCGAGCTTAGTTAGGGGTCAGTTACTATAATGAGATTAGTGAATGATTATGTTATGTTATATCTGGGTGTGTGTGCGAAGTTTCTGATACCCTATATACAAATAAATGACAAACTTAGGGGTCAGTTATATGATGATTAATGATTATGTTATGTTATATTATGGGGCAAAGAGCTCACGGGGAAAACAGCTCATGGGGTAAAACAATCACTAGAAACTAGTATCATAAAATTCAAGAAAATTAACAATAAAACACACACAAACATTCATTTATTAAATTATACAATAATAAACCTTTTGCCTGCAGGGAGTTGGAAATGGTAGTCGTATTTTTATGCCTTAATTAAGCAATTTAGGGGTCAATTTTTGGTAAAATGATTTCTTGGAAACTTCTAGATATTGTTTTTATTAAACTAGCTTTGCCCTTCAGTTTCAGCTGCGTTGAATTTTAATATACATACAAACTTTTCTCTTGAATAAGTCTATCTATAGCTGAACATTAAGTTAAAAATGTAGCACGTAGATGAAGCCATTTTAAAATTATGAGAAAAATGGGGTAGCAGTGAAACAAATTTGAATTCGTTCCTGAGATTAACACCTTCAACCAAATTAACAAACTCTTCATCTTTATAATATTACTAGCAGCGCCCCGCGGTTTCCCTTTCCCGTGGGAATTTCGGGATAAAAATTATCCTATGTTCTTTCCCGGACCATAAGCTACCCCTGTACCAAATTTCAAGTCAATCGGTTCAGTAGTTTAGCCGTGAAAAGGTAACAGACAGACAGACAGAGAGACAGACAGAAAGACAGAGTTACTTTCGCATTTATAATATTAGTTAGGAAGTTATGATTAGGATGTATAGTACTATACATAAAAACAATTTATCCGGACACACATCACATAATACATTCCTAGACTACCTAGTTTTGATGCCCTAGATACCGGTAATAAACCTAGTTATGGGTCAGTTGGTGTAATATGATTTTACGAAGGAGTTATTATGTTAAATGTAGGTGATTTACCTAGCTTAGAACTAAATGGGTTATGTGTTATTTACTAGATGCGGTTAATTAAATTATAACATAACATAATCATCCACTACATCATCTCATTATAGTAACTGACCCCTAACTAAGCTCGAAGCTTGTATCTAGGGTATCAGAAACTACGCACATACGAATTCACACACACACCCAGACCGAGACAAACATTTGTTGTTCACACAAATATTCACCCCGATTGATCACGATGTGTGTCTAAATTTGTTATTTACTAGCTGTGTCCCACGGTTTCACTCGCTTTGATATGTAGACATAGATCATAGCCTTCTGATATTAATGTAATGGTTCGTTTGAATTGACGAGTTCGTTTAAGTAATGAGTCCGGACATAAAACTGTGACGTCACTCCAAAAGTTTTAGGCCAACTAGATTTCCCGACTTGAATCGCTGTGATTGACGACCAAATTTGGATGGACGTCAGTTCAACTGATCAGTAAAACTAACTCGTCCATGGCTAAGTTTCTGAGATTATTTCGTATAAAAACAGACAAAATACCTTTTAATGTAAGTAAAGAATTACCCCGCACGGGAATCAACCAACTACAAACCACCTGACACTTTTTATGTGACTTTAATTGTAACAAATTCGTCGAAAATCGTACCAATTGACCCAAATACAGTCTTTTGACGTGTTAATAATAGTAACCAATTAATACCAAGGATGTTTCCATCAATAATTCGGGTAGAATCAAAATACGCCTGAGAAATAGACACGTGAATACAACATAACACAATGATAAGTCATAGTGTGGGGAAAGTAGAATGATTACTTTGATTTTTGTGGATTTAAGAACTTAAAACAAGATTTTGACAGATTCACCATCTTGCCTTTCGACTAGATATTACTACATAGTATAAAAAAATCGGTACATACATACATAAAAAAACAAAAAACATACCGGCCGAATTGAGAACGTCCTCCTTTTTGGAAGTCGGTTGAGATGCGGTTTTCTTTAATAGATAGAGTGATTTAAGAGCAAGGTTTTTGATATATTCCCTCATTCTTATAGGAGCGGGTACTATGCGGGTGAAACTGCTGAGTACTGCTATAAATAAAGTGATATTTTTTAACAAATACGTCACTCGCTTGGGAAACAAAAATACTTAAAATGCCTGAAACATGACCCTGATGACAAAATATTTTTTGAAGCACTAATATATTTTTTGAATTCAAATCAGTATAGTTCTTAAGATAAGCCCGCTCAAGCAAACAAACAAACTTAGCTTTATAATGTTATTAGTATAGATGTAAGTCTCCCTATGTAAGCACTTTTTTACCAATAAGTGCTCCTTAGAGGTTCAGATTGTAAACCTAATGGATTTTGTATTTGAATAAACTAACAGCTAAGTTAGTTTACACTTAACATTGCTAGTCTTCTAAATATATATAACTCAAAGATGACTGACTGACTGACTGACATAGTGATCAGGCTGAAATTTGCAGGTAGATGTTATGACGTAGGCATCCGCTAAGAAAGTTATTGATTAATTCTACCCCAATGGGATGAAATAGGGGATAAAAGTACTTAATAGATAACGGAAGGCATTATTCCACGCAGACGAAATCGCGGGAATAAGCTATTTCATCAATAAAGCTATTTCATCAATATAAACTATATTTCGGTCGAATTTCAATCGCTAAAATGATATCAAACACACCAAATGAACTTAAACTCATGAACATATTACGAAGGCTTTACAATAATGCCATTTACATAATCGTTATTGATTTGAGTGTACAGGGAGTCAAGTCAAACTATAATGCTGTGATAATGCTAGTCAAATGTATTTTAATATCAACATTATGGCCGATTTTTAACTACAACACCACTGACTCAATGGCAAAAAATTTAGATGGTTGTCATGGAAACAGTATTCTGTCGTTTATTTGACGCGAAATTTTGACAAGTAACAAAGACCACTGAGACACCACAACCATATACAATTTTAGCAGAATTCCAAATTTCTGACACTCTCGTTATGGCGTCTCAATATCAACACATTGTCTGATCAAATTATGTCAAATAGCGGACTTGCGCCCCTGTATAATAATTTAAACTGTGGCAACACCATTGAATCGATGGCGATACATCATTAATGGGGTCACCTGAATGAGGAAATTAACGACGGTTCTAACATAATGTACCGTTTCACAAGCATAGGCTGTGTTTTTTGAAGGCCATTTTGAATAGATCTCCCCATTTCCATCTTTATTAAAAATACTAGTAGCTCCCCGCGGTTTCACCCGCGTAGTTCCCGTTCGCGTGGGATTACGGGGATAAAATATAGCCTATGTCACGCGCTGATAAATTAGCTTTCCATTAGTGAAAGAATTTTTGAAATCGGTCCAGTAGTTTCGGAGCCTATTCATTACAAACAAATCTTTCCTCTTTATAATATTAGTATAGATTATGTTGATTTTTTGTTAAATGTAGAGGGAGTTATGGTCAATTTTTTACCTACATTATGTAAAATTGCGAAAAGTTTGATATGGTTTCCAAGATGGCTTCTTCACAGTTGGTACACTCATTGTTTTGTTAATTATTTACCCTTTTTTAAGGTAGAAATACATGAAATCGTAATATTTAAAATGCGTTGACCTGGAGGTACATGAATTCTTAATACTTATTTAAAGGCATTTTTCTGACTGAATGACTAACATATAAACGCAAAGCCAAAACAGCTAATATAAGTGTGTAATTTGGAGTGTGTGATAAAGATTCTATGTAAGCATCCGTCATAAAACTATTTTTAGAATTTCCCGCAAAAGGGCAGCCTTTTATTAAACTTCTTCTTGGCCAATTTGGGTCTTTTGTGCTACGATATTTTGGTTGGACATTTGAGGGCTCTAACTATCCATAACAACTGGAAGAAGAAAGATTTGTTTTTTTGTTGCTTAATAAATAATAATTACATAGTTTATGTTTCAGAAATCTACTATATAAAAATAAGTCGGGTTTTCCTTCCTGACGCTATAACTTGAGAACGGCTAGACCGATTTGGCAAATTTTTTCTTTTGTAGTTTTCTCTGTAGAAGGTTCTTATGTAAAAAAATCTGAAAAATCAACGGGAAAATTGGACCCGTGCGAAGCCGGGGCGGGCCGCTAGTATACAATAATTAATTAATTAGCGTCTGAATTAAGAATCAAAGGTGGCCATTGATGAGTCAGTTGAACTGATCAGTCCAGACATATGCCGTCACTCCAAAAGTGTTAGGAAAACTAGATTTCCTCACTGGAATCTGGAATTGCTCCAGTGATAGACGACCATTTTTGGATGGACGCCAGTTCAAGTATTCGTTGGTCAATGGCCATCTTAAGCTTGTATTTCAGACAAACAACGCTCTTCATCCATGATAACAAATTAACTATTAAAATATTTAATGAATAGGTATCGAAATACAAGACTTAATTCAAATGACATTTGCCACAATAATTTTTATAACCACAAATAAAACATAAGCTGCCTTATTTGCGCTGCAGTTTTAGTCTGGTTTAAACCTTAACCAAGTTCAACAATCAATTTTGAATACTGTCAAAGTGACAGATTTGACTGACAAGGTGTCAAATGCTTACCAGGTTTTGTTGAACCGGACTAAAAATGCAACGCAAATAAGGCAGAATACGTTTCATCAACACGAAATTCCGAAGGTATGAGATTTACGCGTCTCAAACGGCTATTACTCCTAACTGCTGTAAAATACAGTTATTATAATTATATTAAAAACCTCAGCTGAAAGGTGAAACCCGAACACAATTTTTCTTTCTACCTACAAAAAGCATTAATCTGCATCGCAAAGGGTCTGTGGGACATAAATCAAGTGAGTTGAACAAGTGTATTGTTATATTGACCCCGACCGACCCTTTGACGAAAAATAGCCTGTTGACCCAATTGCTACTACGGTTAAAATACACTTATCGCTGTATCAAAGTTAGTTGTAAATGTTACTTTATTTTGTAATTTTATGAGTTATTTTTGTGGTAATTGTATTGGGCTAACTTATTACAGAGCTATTTCATTAGTGTAAAGAGATTGGACGTAATCAACATGCTTGTCTAATGCAAAATTATTTTATGTTAACAATTGGTCTTTAAAGGGTTTACCCTCCATAGAGACCAGAATCTTGGTCGTGATCCAAATTCTAGCCTCCATACCTTGAATATGCATCATTCTCTCTGGTCTCTCCCTCCATAGATAAGTATCTAATTATAGTAGAGACCAGAGAGAATCTTGGTCGTGATCCTCATTCTATGGAGTAGAAGCTATGGTCATGGTCACTCTCTTGTTTTATTCTATAGTTTCTCTCATACTGTTTATAGTAAAATGGGGAGAACTAGGCGTAATCACTACACTTGTTCATCTAATGTTGGTAATTTGAGAAAGAAAACCAGATTCGGAAAATGAAATAACTTCGGAATAATTAACTTATAATTTTAGCCTCTACACAAGGATTTTACTAAATGTCAATGTCCTCAGTCGAATAAAAAAGTAAAACTTAAAACATAACACAATATAATCATTCACTACATCACCTCATTATATGTAGTAACTGAGTAACTGACCCTAAGTTCGAAGCTTGTGTCTAGGGTACCAGAAACTACGCACACACTCATTCACACACACACCCAGACTGAGACAAACATTTGTGGAAAAAGGAGCAATATATCAAAAAATATTGCTCCTTTTAACTGATAACATCTAACAACAAATAATATCATTCATGAATTCCTTTTTTCGTACTTAGTCCCGGTTCAGCTGTCAAGTAATCCAACTGTCAGCGGTAGGTGACAGATGTCAATGTCATCCTCACTCGGTGTAATATTTGCGCGCCAAATGTTTTCGCTTTAACTCCAAACACTTATTGACGAAGTTTTTTATTGATGCCCTTACTTTTTATTGATATTACATTTTTGTACTTTTTTCGATGTTCCATTTTTCTTTTTTTAGTTTTTTGATAAAGTGGTTTATTTTAAGATTGATATGAGTTTTGGTTTTATTTATAAGTCATTTTTATGTGACGTTTAGATTAAGTAATTGATTTCTTTGATTTGTGCAAACTCTACTAAGTATGAAAAAAACTACTTTAAGGAATTTTACCGCGGTTTTGTTATTCTTTTTTCTAACAATTCCTTCAAACAAAAAAAACGTATTCGTGCGGTTTCATCCGCTTAGTTCCCGTAGGAAGCCTGACATAGACTTTATTTTATCTCCACACTGGTAAATTAGCTATTCATTAGTGAAAGAATTTTTGAAATTGGTTCTGTAGTTGCTGAGCCTACTCGTTACAAACACACAATCAAGTCTTTCCTCTTTATTATATTATATTATTATTATATGTAGAGAAAATTTTAAAAAAGGTTTATTCTGTAACACTTCCTTGACTGCAAACGGCTCCAAAATATCTAAAGAACCTTATAATTTTCTTAATTTGCAAAGTTCTATCTTCTCAAGTTTTGTTGGCGGCACCGTTACTTCGTTAATTCGAGTTGATGAAATAATCGAGTTGGTCCAACAATCGATATACATATTGTATTTATGGAACCCTCTTTGGCTGCGTTGAATAATTTATCCTAAGTAATAAGGTATATTGGTTATTTTTAAAGATACGAAGAGAAAAAATGTATGGAATATTATATCTAACTTAAAGCTTTTGCCCACGACTTCGTCCGCGTGGAATAATGACTTTCGGCAGAATTTGGGTTTTTCCTCCTTTTCTCCCCCTAGGGGGGGAATTTCCACAAATCATCTCTTAGTGGTAGCCTACTCCCCCAACAAACACACGTGCCAAACAGCTCTCTACGACCAGTAGTTTCGGCTGTGCGTTGTCTGTCAGCCAGTAAGTCAGTACATCACTAAGAAACGGAAGAGTTTTATACACCTCTATTTTGAAAATATGGGACTTATTAAAATCAGAATATCTGTAGCAATAACTGAATCCATATATCCAATAAAAATATCAAAAATTATAGTCGATTATTTATCTAAAAAAAATACCAAATAAATGTCGTATTACCAGACGGCAAACTAGCTATCAAGTATTCTGTGACGGCTCGGGTCGATGACCGCGCTCAGCTGTGTATCGCAGCGTTCGTTGTAGAATAACAATAAAATTTGGCGGGATTTTGAAAATCTTTGACTTATCATAACTTTTTAAATAAAAGCAAAAGAAAAAAACTAACTTCACTATTATATTGTCACCCGTCGTTTACATTAGCTGTGAGATAAGGTATCGCAATTTCAAAATAAGGGTGTATACACCCCTATTTTGAAAATATGGGACTTATTAAAATCAGAATATCTGTAGCAGTAACTGAATCCATATATCCAATAAAAATATCAAAAATGATAGTCAAAAACTTATCTTTAAAAAATACCAAATAAATGTCGTATTACCAGACGGCACACTAGCTATCAAGTATTCTGTGACGGCTCGGGTCGATGACCGCGCTCAGCTGTGTACCGCAGCGTTCGGTGTAGAATAACAATAAAATTCGGCGGGATTTTGAAAATCTTTGACTTATCATAACTTTTTAAATAAAAGCAAAAGAAAAAAACTAACTTCACTATTATATTGTCACCCGTCGTTTACATTAGCTGTGAGATAAGGTATCGCAATTTCAAAATAAGGGTGTATATTGTAGAAGATAGATAGATATGTATTTTTTATTTCAATATTGGTTACCTACCTAATTATTAATTACCTTGACACTGGCAGCTTAATTATTGTATTGTATTCTAATTTACTTACGACGACGAAAGGTTATATACATATTACATATTTAACTTATCTTATAACGTAATCATTTAATATTTTAACTGCTTTATAAAAGTTAATTGAGGTTTTATACTAGAGAATTTTCACTTCTTCTTAGCGTGTTGACTTATATTTTTGAGGACCAGAACTCGGCCATCTATCTATCAGTGGCCTTGTTAAGAATTTTCATTCAAAAATGTTATCACATTTTAAATGAATCCGTGCACTTTTTGATCAATGTCCCAAGCTTACATAGCAAGAAAAATCCGATTACAAAATTCGAATAAACCAAGTCGGTAATTTAATGAATCGATCGTCAGTTCACAACTCGAATCAATTACGAAGTTCAAGCTCGATTCGTAGTTTCAGTTTAAACCGAATACAGACACAATACCGAGGAGAAATCGTGATTACTAATTGGACTCAGATACTCGATACTATTCGGCCTGTGTTGGCATATAGTTTCCTGTAATACCAGTGTTCAATGTACGAGGATTCCCATACCTATCGATTTTAATTCTGGACTTTAACTATTTTAAATACTTTGTATAATTCTTAGCCGCGATTTTTAACGGGTTTGGTGATATTACAAGACTTTATTCGTTGTACAAGCAATTCGATACATAATTTGAAATTATTCGAATAATTTAGTGTATTTACACGATTATTCTTGACATGATTTTGAATAGATTTCCAGATGATTTAAAAACATAAGTTCATTTAAAAGAAATTCAGTAAATAAGTAGTGTAATGTTACATTATTCGAATAATTAAAGACTTTTACACGATGGTTCTTCTCGTTATTTTCCACAGTTTGGCAGAAATTTTAATACTCATGTTCGTCGTATAGGTAAATCGATTAGTAATTGGACTCCGATACTGGATACTATTCTGCCTGTGTTGGCACATAGTTTCCTGTAATACCAGTGTTCAATGTACGAGTATTTCCATACCTATCGATATTAAATTATTCGAATAATTTAGAACATTTTCACGTTTTGTTGTCAGTGTATTCGATACTTTTGGAGTTATTTTCAACATAGGTACATACATCGTTTATCATAAAATATTGGATATTTTAAAGCCAAAATATTGTTGCAAAATGTTTTAATTCAATTTTTAATATCAACTTTTAACGTGATTTCGCTCATCCCGTGTAATTCAATTTTACTCGCGTATTTCTCGATTAATTTGGTACATACTTTAACATAATTTTGGTTCATATTTTAAAGCTGTAACATTTTATCAAAGAGTTTTATTTTAACCATTTTTTCTATTTTGGGATGGAGAGACATTATAAATTACTGTTTTGGTGTATGTTATCTATATGTATACTTCATTTGCATTTAACAAAAGACCTAGTTATCAAGCATGTCTGTCAAATATACCCGTCAATGCTAGAACTAGCTAAAAAAGACAATGTTGCATGTTTGTAATCCGAACATGGCTTCAGTTTGACCTTACCAACATGTATTAGGTAAGGGTGGTAATTACGCCTATTAGTCTTTACTATACTATAATCTTTAGTGAGAAAGTAAAAGAGTTTGAGAGAGCCTTTTAGTACCTTATCATCAACTTTCAGGTATAAGTTGGTAGCCGACTGCAGACAGCAGCAGCAGATCACACGTCGATGCCTAACGCCATCATTACACTTCGCCGTCCGCTGCTCGGCGACGCAAAGCTAGTTTTATGTCGCCCAATACGAATGTAATTTCATAGAAATACAAGCTAGTAGTTGCGCATCGACGTGTGGTCTGCTGCTGCTGTCTGCAGTCGGCTATCAACTTATATCTTAAGAGCTGTTGCTCTTCTGCGTGTAACATGTGCAACTCCCTCCACCTGCCCCTATCCAACGCAGCCTCCTTCACCTCCTTATACGACACACACCGACCCTATCCTTTATATGTCACACTCTCATCATCAATGTAAGAGCGGTGCTCTTGTGCGTGTAACAGGTGCAACTCCCTCCACCTGACCCTATCCAACGCAGCCTCCTTCACCTCCTCATACGACACGACACCGACCTTATCCTTTATCTGGCTCATGTAAGTTTTAGTACCTATAGGACTAATATCATCAGTGAGAGAGTACCCCGAAGCCGATACATTACCGTTTAATACATTCAATTAAAATTAATATCGAATTCAGAAGGAACAAGAAAACGGCCTAATCTCAGCGTTTGTTTGCAGAAATCTTAAATTTAAATTAATTCATTTTACTCAAATCTCTTGCGATTATATCTCGGAGGCCTGAAAGATTTATCACAGAGAATTCGGAAATCTCTATTGAAAGTTATCTTATAATTAATATTTTATTAACGCAAAGAATTTTAATAAGTTAATTTGTTTTATTAGCTAATGTTAATGAATAGTTTAATCATGTAATGGTTTCGCTTCGATGGGTTTAGTTATCTTTGTTTTAATTATTGTTTTATAAATTTCATTTATTAGAAAAATAACTATGTACTTATAAAGTAAGATACAAGCTCCAAGCTTAGTTAGGGGTCAGTTACTATAATGAGATGATGTAGTGAATGATTATATAATGTTATATGTGACTCTTTCGTTTTCAAAAAATACCTTTGTGTGAAAGAGAGATAAAACTGTTTAGCTCACTTTTTATTATCAGTACTAATGGGTTACTATGCTAGTGCTGCTAAGCAATGAGTTGTGGATTCGATTTCCAATTGCGGTAAATATTTATGTGATTCAAAAATGAGATGTTGATCGGAATGTGTATCAATGTGAGTGTAGTTTTTTATACCCAAGATACATGTAAGAGTTAGGTGCTATATTGGAAATAAAGTGCTTTATATAATTATTACTAGCTGCGCCCCGCGGTTTCACACGCGTAGTTCCCGTTCCCGTAGGAATTTCGGGATGAAAAATAGATGTTGGCCGATTCTCAGACCTACTGAATATGCTCACAAAATTTCATGAGAATCGGTCAAGCCGTTTCGGAGGAGTATGGCAACGAAAACTGTGACACGAGAATTTTATATATTAGATAATGTTATTTCCAAATCGGTGGCATCATGAGAGAGAAAGTTCTCAATTCCATGGGTGGCATATGACTTTTTTCCATAAGACTTTTAGTTTTGCTGGAAATCGAGAAAACCCGTTTTTTACCCTTAAAACTCATCCCCATCCCCATCCCGACCTCAGATCGCCCGTAAATTATTTTTCCTTTAATTTTTATAATATTCTCCTCCTATTCTAATGGGTTTCATCCTACTATATTTTTTTTTTGTTTAAAAAATTATCGACCCTGGTCTAATATTGGTGGCAAATATTAGCCACATCAATTGTATATGGTGTCATTAATTAATTAATTAGTCTTAAGTCTTCTTTAGTAACCTCTTCATTTAACATTCATAAGTGTTCCTTTGATTTTAATTGAATAGCTGATATACTGGTTGATGTATAGAAGTATTAAATATAAGTAGCATATATACATACCTACGTACGTTTAATAGAGCGTTAATAAACACAATTTCGGCGGCACTCGAACGTATATTTCAAATTTATCGGATAAACAGATTAACTTTATCGTTATCAGACACCTACGTATTTCCCTTTGTTTATTATACGTTAAAATATTATAGAAACGCGTCCTCAGCTTGAACTAATTATTGGAAAGATAACGCTACTATTGCTTTGTGAAGGATTAGCGGGATCGGTAATTGTATATTGATTATGATTTCGATTTTTTATTAAAATACTAGCAGCGACCCGCGGTTTCACCTGCGTAGTTCCCATTCCTGTAGGAATATGGAGATAAAATTAAAACAAACTGCATCAAAATCCGTTGCGTAGTTTTAAAGATTTAATATACATACATAGGGACAGAGAAAGCGACTTGTACAATGTAGTGATGAAAGGATTTATATTGAATACTAGCTGTGCCCTGCAGTTTTACCCGCATAGTTCTCGATCTTGTGGGAATATCAGGATAAAACATAGCCTATATCCGCCCCCGGACTATAAGCTACTCCTGTACCAAATTTCAAGTCAATCGGTCTAGTAGTTCACACGTGATACCGTGACCAAGGAAATTAGAGATTCGTTTTTATATATAGAGATTATGGAGGGAAAAGAAGAAGGAAGCAGAGGAAGGGTCACTCAAAAATAAAACATATATGGACGCATATAGGTGGGCTAAATTATCCACGGACTTTGAACCCAAAGGCCCCCGGGTCGCCTCCCGACAGAGGAGGCAGGACCTTGAGAGATTTGACAGAGATTGGAATGAGCTGGCTAGGGACAGGGACAGATGGAGGGATTTGGGGGAGACCTTTGCCCAGCAGTGGGACGATACAGGTTGTCAAAAAAATAAAATAAAATAAATATGGCCGGTATCGTGTCGTAGGTAGGAATTTCTTTGGATACCAGAGTGTACTATTATACCTAAATATAACCTCTTCGTTTCTCGACTGTTATACCGATATGAGAACCGTTCATACATAGGAATTGGTATTGAAATTCAATAATTATATAACCACTTGACATCGTTACACGAACCAAGTTCAAAATTTAACTCCCTTGCTAATTACAAACTGTGCCGCACTATAACACAGTTTCTAACTAGCAAGGGAGGTAAAATCTTGTATTATGTCAAAGTCGATAATTATGTCAAACATTTAAGTACTTACTTATTTCAAATTAATTGATTGCATTTCTTTTAATCACTAGTCAAATAAATTAAAAATTTAAAAAACCCCCAACACAATTACTTTCAAACCCCCATAACTTTTAAACGGGTCAACCGATTTTCATCAAACATGTCTAAGAACACTCGCACGTTAGTCCCCTTTAATACAAAACTAAACTAAAAAACTAAATTGAAATCGGTTCATCCGTTCGGGAGATATGATGCCACAGACAGACAGATACACAAACACACACACAGACACGTCAAACTTATAACACCCCTCTTTTTGCGTCGGGGGTTAAATATATTATAAGTAAATGATTTGATTGGATAAATACTATTTTTAATAAAATAATTTTCCAAATACACTTTCCTAAACACGATCTACAAAATTTAAAAATACACGATACCATTTCACTGTTTTTGAAAGACTGTTAACAAACATCGATCGAAAACAAAGTTATCGTTATATAACTCGAAACAAGATTGGCAATAAATGGCGGGGTTATGGCGGTTGTAAAGCCTGAATTTGCGATCCAGCCAGCCAGATAGACAAATAAAAAATACAAACCAATTAGCTGGAACTTGTTCTGTCGTATTCCCTAGCGCCATCTACAGTTGTGTTGTGGCAACATTTAAAAACAGTATGAAAAAACTGACATAGTATGTAAAAGAACAATAGGAAAAACTGCTATGTGATAACTTTGGGGTGGTGTGGAATATGTTAAGGTAAGCTTAGTAATATTATAAAGCTGAAAAGTTTCTTTGATTGGACTCTCTAATCTCAGTAAATATGGGTTTGATTTCAATAAATATTTTGTATTTGATAGCCAATTTATTTTGAAAACTTTTTCATACACTTTCACTTGAAATTTTTTAATGCATTTTTCAAAATAGGTATGTATTTATACCTATTTTGAAAAATGCATTAATCATTTTCGCTTCTGCCTGGACTTGAACCTGGAACCATGCTGAACATAGCACCGCTCTTCCAATTGAGCTACCGAGGCTTCAAGGCGACACTGGTCTAAAATCTTGAACGCTTGGTATTGCGGTCTTAGAGCAGCCGCTAAAAATTCAATCAAATACATACTTACATAGAATAAAACGAAATTGTTAGACCAAGACTAACAATAACAAACATGTCACACACATGTTTGTCTCAAGTAGGAATTCAACTCTTAACCATTGGCATAACAAGCAAGGCTCTACCAACTACAACACTTGGTAGTCAAATCCACACGTTGAAAATGTGGTTGAAACGTTGTCAGTTCCGGATTAACCCTTAATCAAATTAAGCAATTGCCTAGGGGACCACGTCTTGGGGGGGGGGGGCACCAGAAATCTTCTTAGGATTGGGGGCCCCAGGGTCTTAGCTTAGCTTTGCTGTTTTTTTCGTCCTCAATTTCTACAGCCCTGGGGGCCCAAAGGCTTGGATTGCTTACGGGATCATGAAGTCTTAATCCGTCACAGAACGTTGTAGTGAGGCAAACATAGCACAAACAGCCTTAAATTTAATTATCCCGTTAAACCTCTTCATAAAGAGATGCGTCATAATTATTTATTTCACTAACTACTTAAGCATGACTTAGTAAAAACGTATTCCTAAAACCATTGTTTGATTGTACCTCATAATTATACATTTAAAGCTCATGATTATACATTTAAAACTCATAATACATTTAAAATGTACACATCACATAATTAGGTAAAGAACAACGTGACGTTTTAATTATAAAACATTACCTGTAGTAATTAGTGCCGAGAAAGATCACACATCAACCTATTAAAGCTAATTTATAATTCAGAGTGACTCAACAAAGTTGGTCCCTTATAAGCCTCGGTACATACTATATGATGCCCGCATGGTACGGCTTTTTGACCCTTCAACGTGGCGGTTTAGGCTTATGTTTTAGTTAAAAATTAATTTAATTACTGGAATATTCTGTAATTAGTTTTGTGACGTAAGTACGTCGTATATACTGACGTAAGTAAGTACTAACTTGTGTGTGAATGAGTGTGTGCGTAGTTTCTGATACCCTAGATACAAGTTTCGAACTTAGGGGTCAGTTACTGTAATGAGATGGTGTAGTGAATGATTATGTTATGTTACTTTTGTTATGTCAGTCTTTATGGGTAGTTAGAGACCTCAAAAAGTCTAAATTAAGTATACTAAGTACTTAAATTAGTGAAGTCTAAGTACTAACAACTTTAATAGACGTTACGGGTAGTTAGAGCCCTCTAAAGTGTTACCAAAAAGTACAGAACGCACTTAGAACACAAATTAGTGATTCTAATTGCGAAAATTACCCACTTACCTAGATAGCATAATACATAATTACGAGTATATTTTTTTTTTTTATCAAAATGTTTAGAACAGTTTTTGTCCAGTTACAAGTACATAACATAATTATGTGTATCATCAATAGTTAACTAAATTGTGCATTCTACGTAGGTTTATATTCAGACTAGCTGCGCCCCGCGGTTTCACACGCGTAGTTCCCGTTCCCGTTCCCATAGGAATTTCGGGATGAAAAATAGATGTTGGCCGATTCTCAGACCTACTGAATATGCTCACAAAATTTCATGAGAATCGGTCAAGCCGTTTCGGGGGAGTATGGCAACGAAAACTGTGACACGAGAATTTTATATATTAGATTTACTTTAGTCTATATCCTTACTATCAAAATTTCTAGATGAAAAGTATAAATTTTTGCCTAATGCAATCACATTTTTCAAAGATTTCCATCGCTGACATAAAACTGCTTTAAACGGACTGTCGCCTGTAATATTCGCGTAAATCAATACCTACCACCAACCTTTAAATATCGATTTTCATGAATATTGTATAAGTGCCCTTGTTTGGCACTTTTTAACAGCCAGCAGCTGAGTCATCTATCTCTCTCAGTCTCTTTTTAACAGAGTTTTATTTGTATAGCGCCACAAACATATCTGACACGGTGGCCAAAATTGGAACTAAATCTGTCAATGTCATTTTTATGTATACATATGTATTTTTATGTACGCTATCACCAAAAAGTTAAAAACAAAATTAAAGTCACTGCCCGCTGTCTGTCCCTTTGTATGCTAAGATCTTTAAAACTACGCAACGGATTTTGATGCGGTTTTCTTCAATAGATGGAGTGATTTAAGGGGAATTACGGTTTCTACGCGGGTGAAACCGCGGGGCGCTGATAGTTTTGTATACATTTTTAATACACTGACAAACGAAATGGCGATTACAGCGACGCGACGCTATCGCCGGGGTGGATAAGTGTGGCACTACGATATTTCTTTTTAATGTTCTTGTGTCTCTTGGACATGTGTTTCATTATTTATTTATATCGTAAACATATTGTATTCTTGCCACAAACCGTCAAAACTTCAGTGAGATTAAATATTCTGAACAAACGTATAGAAAATAGCATTGTGAATTATTAAATTTGATCGTTGTGTACCGCGAACCAAACCCCTCTATATTATTCATCAAATGTTCATTTTGTTATTGAACATTCTAAGGAATTGAATATTTTATTATGAACCCTTAACTTCTCAAGAGGTTTGGCAACCATAGTTGAATTTTTAAAGAGCATTTGTATCGGATTTACCCAAGATAACAGTGTCAGACTCGGTTGCAAATTGAAAGTACGGGTTCCTTCTATTTTACTTAATAAGGATATACCTACTCAATTTAGCCAGTGACCAAGGCCTGACTCAAGGGAGGCCCTCGCTGGAGATACAAATATGAGCTGATGATGATGATAATACTATAAAAGCGAAAGTGAGTTTGTTTGCTACGCTTTCACGACCAAAAAGTTTAACCTAGAATTTTAGTATAGATAGGTTCCTATGAGAGTGGAGTCACGGACAAAATCTAGTTATAAATCTAAAACAGAGGGTCAGATACATTTTCGTGGCATAATTAAATTGCACACATGGGACAGCAAAGGCTGTACTGTATATTGTTTCACCGAAAACCGCACAATTAAAATAGCTGTGCCCCTCGGGGTGATGAGCACATTGTTACTTACCATCAGGTGATCACCTCTCGTCACTTGATCGCAATAAAAAACACATTGATGATGATAGACTAGACTAAGAATAATAACATGTATCCTTATGACCTTTAACTAAAAACAAACAAGCGCCATCTGGCGGTAGAAAAAGCTGCAATTACCTGCCAAATATAATGACGTTCCCAGTTTAAAACGAGCGTGCCAAAACCAACTTTCATGCATCGCCGACGACAGCTAATGATGAGAGAAACATCGATTAATGAGCTGATTTTTCGTTGGAAGATTTGGTTTTTGGCACAAATAAGTTGCCTAGTTTTTCCTGAGGTCATACTGAAGATTATTTTAGTAAATTACGAAGATTGAGCGAGAGATAGAGTGAGATTTTCGGAACCCAAATTGCATTACAAAATTTTTCTGTTAAATTATGTTATTCGACTGTAAATCTTCTGAGATGCGGGTGTCCATAGTTATCGGTATTACCTTTGATCCATTGAAATGTTACATTTTTTAGGCCTTACCTTGCGTTTCTTAGAGGACGCAATTTTATTTTTTTGACGTGTAGGGGGGGTAAGTGTAAAGCTAAAATCAAGTTTGTGGGGTCGCCACCCTTGTCCCACGGCCGCCATCTTGAAAATAGGGGTTGAAACGGTTTTTACGATATATCTCTTAAACTATTTATCTGATAAAAAAAATTTAACGTTTTTTGTTGCAAATTAAATTCTCTATAACTTTGGTCCAGTAATTTTTTGTCGTAAAACTATAAATAAAAAAGTTATAAGTGAAAATGTACAGAAATTCGAGAAAAAAATTACCGAGCATGCTGTCCAGGTAGAAAATACCCAAGCGACCATTAGGGAACAAAAGAAAAGCTGCTAATATTATTATCATTATTTCTAACCTCTCTTACTGTACTATTCTTTTTTTGAAGTGAAAACTTCTTTAGCAGCGCTGTGCACTTTTTTTTGTATGGGTAAAAACTTTCAAACTCGCGTCAGGGTCACGTGATGCTGATCGAAAAAGCGTAAGATCGAGGGGAAGGGAGAGGAACTAGTATCTCCCACTCTTTCTACCGTGCCTGAGTGTGCTGCAGCGGTATCCTCGTAACAAATGTCATTGTGACATTGCCTCCAGACTCTACCTCGTGGGTGGTGAGGAAAAGAGTCAATAATTAATTATTAATAACATTGCAAAATTACTAATTAAAAGAATTATAATAACAAAATAATAAAAAAAAATAACTGATGACACATTATTAGTATAAAATATGTATAGTTAAGAGTACTGAAAAATAGTACTCACTTCGGAGCGCTATAAAACCTCAGCTATTGACTTAATGAAAAAATGTTGCTTATAAAAGTTGTCGAAAAAACGATCTGCAAAAATGGTCTGATATCGTTTTTTTCGTAAAATGATAAAAAAAAGTTATATCGAAAAATATATTTTTTTTCTCGAATTTCTGAACATTTTCACTTATAACTTTTTTATTTATAAATTACTGGACCAAAGTTATAGAGAATTTAATTTGCAACAAAAAACGTTAAAAATTTTTTTTATCAGATAAATAGTTTAAGAGATATATCGTAAAAACCGTTTCAACCCCTATTTTCAAGATGGCGGCCGTGGGACAAGGGTGGCGACCCCACAAACTTGATTTTAGCTTTACACTTACCCCCCCTACACATCAAAAAAAAAAATTGCGTCCTCTAAGAAACGCAACCCCAAATGTAACTTTTCAATGGATCACTTTACCATCAGCAAATTCCCGTCCCATGAAAGGATTCTCCGCCCTAATAGCCGCTGCCCGCGACTCTAGCGACCGCATGAAAAGAGAGAAAATTAAGCGTTCAAATTAAAAATGTTCTGACTTATTTTTTTAATGGAATTTTATGGATAAAAATATGTTTATTTTCTTGTTCAAGCTTGACTTAAAAGTAAATATGATCAAATATGAATCCTTAAGTGTTAATATTTTTTGACAACCCCTCTCACAGTTACAAGTCGGCCATATCAAATTATACGTAAACAAAAGAAGAGGCACAAAACACAAATTGTTCACAGATAATTCTCCAAATGAAATAATGAAGACGGTCGTGTTACCGTAGAATGTTTATTTTTTATATTCCTTCGGCACCCTAATAAACTTCCCAAATAAAAGTGAAATTCAATTGTGACTAAAAAAATTATGGTCGGTAACGTGTTTATTTAATGAGCAGAAGATTAAGAAAATCTCAGCCATTTTACTTTTTAAATAAGCTTTATATTTTTCCCTGAACGTTAATTTTTAAGGTCTTTAATGTTGGAATTATGTATTTTCTTCGTCAAAGGTTAAAGAGGGTAGCATATTTTAATATACTCCTTTATTTACATTTTATTTACCTACGTTAAGCTTGTGAGTGAATTTCTCTGTTTCATAGAATTGCCTGAAATTGCTTGTATCACTTACGGCGTTGGAATATTTAGGAATCCTTTTGGCTTTTATCACTCATCCTTTCATCCAATCACTTCATGATTTGCGTGATTTTCAGTCTCGGTTGTCTTACTAACATCATCAACTATATCAATTCGGGGAGTTTTTAACCCCCGACGCAAACAGAGGGGTGTTATAAGTTTGACGTGTCTGTGTGTGTGTGTATCTGTCTGTCTGTGGCATCATAGCTCCCGAACGGATGAACCGATTTCAATCAAGTTTTTTTTTGTATTAAAGGGGACTTACGTGCGAGTGTTCTTAGACATGTTTGATGAAAATCGGTTGACCCGTGAAAAGTTATGGGGGTTAGAAAGTAATTGTGTCGGGGGTTTTTAAATTTTAAATTTATATTTTTGGAGAGAAAATTTCAGTTTTACAGTTGGTTTAATAAAAAAAATTGCATGGTGCCTTCTGGATTTTGATAGGTAGTTGTTTTTTTGAACCATGGATGCTTTTAAAAACTGGTTAAACTAAAAAAACTGACACTATTTCTATGAGACATAATATGCTTTCGCGGATTAATAAGACTAATAAACCATGCACATACTTTTTAATTGTTCCTGCCACCGTAAAAATCGAAGCAATACAGTTTTTATTACAAATTATGCGTTGTTAAAAAGAGTTTTAATTATAGAGATATTTATTTACTTTGATTACTCATACTAAAGCCGTGTTCACAACACGTTTAACTATTTATTGAATAAACTTAAACTTTTGTATAAAGACATACATATAAAGACATAACAAAAACAATAATGTCTTGGGCTTGGAATCACCTACATGCAGATAAACACCACGCTTTAACGCCTATTCCTACTTACTACGCTAGTAATATCAATAAAAGACTTTGTAAATACAAACTTCCATACATCTTCATATCCAAATTATTAAAATTCTGATCTTAATTGCATTTAAAACACTTCAGTCAGTGAAACCCGATCGAAACGTCAAGATAAAGTTGAGATAAAACTAATTTGACGGATTTTTGTCGCAGTTTTAATTTTGTACTACATTTCTGATATTTTTGCGATTTAAAATTGTAACAAAAATCACTTAAAGTAGTTACATTGTAATGTGTAGTTATCGAAATATTATAAATCAAATTATTAATAACATTAAATTAAAAATTAAAAAAACCCCCAACACAATTACTTTCAAACCCCCATAACTTTTAAACCGGTCAACCGATTTTCATCAAACATGTCTAAGAACACTCGCACATAAGTCCCCTATAATACAAAAAAAAAACTAAATTGAAATCGATTAATCCGTTCGGGAGCTATGATGCCACAGACAGACAGATACACACACACACACAAACACGTCAAACTTATAACACCCCTCTTTTTGCGTCGGGGGTTAAATAACATAAAGTCAAATTATTTATCGAAATCCGTCTCCCCAAATCACATTATAACAAGCCCCTTAACTCCAATTTGATGTTAACAGGAAGCAATAAAACCATAAAAATCGATCATAAAGGTTTGTTTTCTGTGCACAAGGTTATATTTAAAAGCAAATACCGATATTGTTGACACCGGACGTAATATTATGCAATATGTAGCTCGGCATTGATTCCGATGTTATATTGAGAAAATAAGGTCAAATATTAATGGTAATAGCAAGAGTGTCGGTGGCGCAGGGGATAAGGCCGTTGACTTCCGATCGGAAGGTGCCTGGTTCGAACCCCACCAGCCCCGGCACGTACCAATGTGTTTTCAATTTACGAATTTATATGTACGTTAATTTCGACGCTCTTACGGTGAAGGAAAACGTCGTGAGGAAACCTGCACACACCTGGGAAGAAATTCTAAGGTTGTGTGTGAAGTCGACCAACCCGTTGGTTGACTAAGGCTTAATCACCCTAATTCAGGGTAGGCTCGCGTGCCCCTCGGTGGGGATATTATACGAGCTGATGATGATGATGATTAATGGTATTGTCCAAACATATTGTGCTTATAAGTGGGTTTTCTACTATAATTAGACCTCTCCTGTTTAGGTTCTTTGTGATACGATATATTTTGTCAGGTCTACAGACTTTTATGAAGAGTTCTAAGTATCTATGATTACTGTCGATGTTCGTTAGTATGAAAACTGGGATCAATGGCTTATTTACCCCTTTGAAGTATTTTGTAAACCATCTCTTTTTATACTTACATATATCCTAACTAATATTATAAATGCGAATGTAACTATGTCTGTCTGTCTGTTACCTTTTCACGGCTAAACTTGATTGACTTGAAATTTGGAACAGGGGTAGCTTATGATCCGGGAAAGAACATAGGCTATGTTTTGTCCCGAAATTCCCACGGGAACGGGAACTACGCGGGTGAAACCGCGGGGCGCTGCTATATTAAGATAAATCACGATATTCCCACTTATTCTGCTACATATTTCCTTCATTTGTGCCCGTTGCCAGCAAGATCTACACACCTATATAGTCTCTCACCGGTGGAAACGCATTTCTCCAGTAAAATAAGATGTTGTAATAAACATTTAAAATTCAGCTCACTGTTTTTTTAACCCCCGACGCAAAAAGAGGGGTGTTATAAGTTTGACGTGTCTGTGTGTGTGTGTGTGTATGTGTATCTGTCTGTATGTGGCATCATAGCTCCCGAACGGATGAACCGATTTCAATTTAGTTTTTTTTTTTGTATTAAAGGGGACTTACGTGCGAGTATTCTTAGACACGTTTGATGAACATCGGTTGACCCGTTTAAAAGTTATGGGGGTTTGAAAGTAACTGTGTTGGGGGTTTTTTAAATTTTTAATTTAATATTCTGTAAATACTTTATAAATCTCCAAAAATCCATTCACAATCATAATAACACAGACTATACACTACACACATACAATTTACATACATGACTGTATCTACAACCAAACGGTATGTGCTTGGAATTATATTGTAGAAAAACCTATACAAAGACATCGCAGAAAGAGGTTAAAAAATGTTATCCACAATACGTACAAATTTCGTTTCAGGGCACTCGCATCTAATAGAATGAAATTCTATTCCAACAGTACCCGCGCTCTAGATGTCACAAAGCAAATAGAGAATTCGTATTTGCGTGTTCAACTATCTATTCTTGTGAGTTCCGTAGGTTTTTTAGTTTGAAATCTTCTTTTAGTTTGTGTTTGCGGTGTTCTAAGGCAGTTTTGTAGCGGTGGAGGAACTATGTGGTTTATTATGGTTCGAATAGAGCTCAACCGAAGAAGTGCCACATTCACACAGAATATGAATGTTGAGTGATAGTGAGAGTTTTGGTGAAAGGGTTTCCATAAAAATACGATTAAAAAATAAGACTTTAGTTAATATCTAGATCATAGAGATGTACAAAAGTGATTTATCTTCTTTGCTCAATCTGTTACACACTACACTGCCATGTTTTCGACTTCTCACTTTCACATAAGGTTTTGCTGGTAGAAAACTCTATTTAGGGTCAAGCCCGCCTATATACATGACTTCTATTATTTTGTATTTACCTGTATGTATATTTTGCGTGTACAATAAAAATTTGAAGAATTTATCGTCCATCTTTAAAGCACCGCCATCTTTAATTGAGAATGACGTTACAATACATTTTCATAAAAAAATCTTATAAGTGAATCGGTTTTTGGTTTCATTTTCATTTTTATGGCTCTCGTGTTATTTTCTTAGCGTGTCACAGGATTCGCACTTATTAGTAAAACGTTTAATTATAGAAAATGAAATAACAGATAATCGAAAAAAAAACGCTTAAAAGAAAACATTTTGTGCTATCTTTATTAATTGTTTAGAAATGACTGCTATTAAATACACACTACCTATATATATTTAGTTTGCCGTAAACTAACAAACACATCAACAACACAAGTCAAATAAAACTTCACAAAAGGTTTATTTTATTTGACTAACGGAACTCTAACTTTAAATTTTTATTCGGTATCATGACGTGACATCACGAGTGAGTATTTACTCAACAACTGCAAATAAACATTTGACGCCATATGTTATTTGTACAACTCATTTGGATTTTCGTGTTGATTTTTTGTACATTATTAGTATAAATGATGTCGGTTAAACAATTATTATTTTGTTTAAATGTTGAAACGGCATTGTTTTAATATTTTTTTGAGATATAAATTGATATAGTTTCGAACTTAGTTAGGGGTCAGATACTATAGTGAGATGATGTAGTGTATGATTATGATGTTATGTCACTACATAGTATAAAACAAAGTCGCTTTCTCTGTCCCTATATCCCTATGTATGCTTATATCTTTAAAACTACGCAACGGATTTTGATGCGGTTTGTTTTAATAGATAGAGTGATTCAGTGGGAAGGTTTTTAACATTTTATCCCCATATTCCTACGGGAACGGGAACTACGCGAGTGAAACCGCGGGGCGCCGCTAGTTATGTTATAAGTGAGATCTGTATCCGGAAAATACTTTTATCGGAAACTTGGTAACTGCCTAAGTATAAAGTCGGTTACACATAATAAAGTCTATAACTATGGATAAAGAATACTTTTAAGAATATAAAAATATTCTGGAGTAAAATGCTCTAAAGCGTCACATTAAGGGCTGGTTTTACAATCATGTTTTTAATGATAAAGATTTATATTAAACTAGCGGCCCGCCCCGGCTTCGCACGGGTACATACACACACACATACACCCTTTTTTTTGCATCGGGTTTAAAAAAAATAGTAAAATTATAAAGGAAGTTTGAATTTTTTTTAAAGTTTTTTTTTATTCATATTTTTTATTAATGTTTTTTTGTATTTTTTTATTTTTAAATTGTCACAGTAAGTAGTTTTTTATTTTAAAATATTAATTTATATATGCCGCCTCTTGAAAAGGCTCTTCATTTGTACCTTGGTATTAATCCTTATCAAAATAATTTACTTTAGGTATATTCAAGACGGCTTTAATACCTTTTTATAACTTTGTTTTAACTATGTTTAGAAAGTTGAGATCTTGATCTTTTTGGCATTTTTGGGCATTTTAAAATGAAAAATAGAAGGAAATAAATAATTAAACAGGCTTTTACTAAATTTTTGCTTATTGAACTATATGAAGTACTAAGCTTTTTGAATAGTTAAAATATAATATTTATT
Organism: Timandra comae; assembly: GCA_958496195.1. NCBI lineage: Eukaryota > Metazoa > Arthropoda > Insecta > Lepidoptera > Geometridae > Timandra > Timandra comae. The sequence continues at coordinate 7,382,046 of OY292376.1, forward strand.
ATCAGATACTTATTTACCTACGAAACGAATATAAAGCGAATTCAAAATTTTTTCAAGATAAAATCATACGATCACTCCCCCAGTACCCCAGTGACGCTTACATGGAGCCTACATCGCATGCTGGCTAGCTGAGCGCGGTGAGCGACAACCACGCGACTTTTTTCTAATACTTGCATTTTTAAACTCGTGATATCTTCCGAATGAAATGTCCGAATTGAATAATTCAAAAAGTTATAAAAAGGTATTAAAGCCGTCTTGAATATAAAGTAATTTATTTTGATAAGGATTAATACCAAGGTACAAATGAAGAGCCGTTTCAAGAGGCGGCATATATAAATAAATATTTTAGAATAAAAAACTGCTTACTGTGATAACTATAATATTTAGACATATGCTGTCGCGACACTTTTTGTAGATAATGATGAGTTCTGCAAAGTCGTAGTGAATGATTTTGTTCTATCATCAATAGTTTTCGCAGCGCACGCGACGTAAGGAATTTTTCAGGTCTTTTTTTTACACCTTATGTTACATTATTGGAGTTTTAGTAAGGATCCCTAATTTTTTTAAAATATAATATAGCCTATGTTACTCGGGGATAATGTAGCTTTCCAAAGGTGAAAGAATTTTTGAAATCGGTCCAGTAGTTTCGGAGCCTATTCATTACAAACAAACAAACAAACAAACAAATCTTTCCTCTTTATAATATTAGTATAGACTAGCAGCGTCCCGCGGCGTAGTTCCCGTTCCCGTGGAAATTTCGGGATAAAAAGTATCCTATGTTTCCCGGACCATAAGCTAACCCTGTACCAAATTTCAAGTCAATCGGTTCAGTAGTTTAGCCGTGAAAAGGTAACAGACAGACAGAGTTACTTTCGCATTTATAATATTATATAGTTAGGATTAGTTAGAATAACTCAGACTTAGAATCATTTCATGCGGTTACTTATAAACATTTTTATAATAGGTTACACTTTGCCATCTGACTGTACTTTGGATGAAAATATTCAACTGATACACTTAAACTTGAAAAAGGAATTCGGGTGCTTCCACCGCGGGAGCTTCACACATCGGGGGAACACACGGACCCATCAATTCGAGGAATACTTTTAAATTTTGACAGTTATTTTAACCTGTCAAACGTCAATTTTATTCCTCGAATAAAATTTATCTGGCAATTAAAAAAACAGTCCTATCATAACTAACCTCCGGCAAGATTTTAACATAATTATCCACAAATTACGTCTTAACATGTGTGATAATGATTAAATTTGTACCCAAACGTCACAAAGATGAATTTTGGAACATATTTGTTATCTTATTAATTATACTGTCGAGGTTATGAAGACTAAGTTTGTGACCTCCAAAAGTAGAAGATTTAAGTAATAAATTAACTTTTGACTTTTGATAACGTATAAAAATGCATTTTTTGTTTAACTTTAAGATTGTGATGAATGCAAATTGTTGTTTGATAAATACATGTTATGAATAATTTAAATAAATGTTTTATATCTCTTATTATTTTCATTATGTACACATATTTTTATTTTGTGAATACAATCACAATAAAATAGACAGCCCCACTGAGTTTCTTGTTAGTTCTTCTCAGTAGTGGGCGCGTAGTGAACTAACAATCAAATCAATCTAGTTTAAGTTTTGACGATTATAAGTGGTTGTATCAATCCTTGATATATAAAAAAAGACAAAGAATAATTGCAATTATAATTTAATGATAATGATATTATTGTGTTACTGTTGTGTGTTTAAAAACTACGAATATGTATATTATATAATTTCTGTTTACATTCTAGATTGAATTTTTGATGATGATGAAGTTTTTTATCCTCCTATCTCGGTGTTCTTCGATTTGTAAAAAATAGTGAGATCAATATGAACATGTTCACTATAAAGAAAAAACGAATTGAACCTTTCAAATAAAAGGACCTATTTCACCATCTTCAAGTAACGTTCCGAGTACTCACCTATTTTGTCTTTGTCACTTGATATAAAGTAAGAAAGAGACAAAACTATACTTGATGAGTAACTTTACTTGAAGGTCGTGAATAGGACCTAAATATAAAATAATCAAAATAAAAAGACAAGGACTGCATTAATGACAACATTAGCTAAAACACTTAAACGGATTTTTGTCGTGGTTGTATTTTGTTTTACATTTTCTGACGTTTCGGATTCTTTACAGAACCCGTGATCACAGAAGACATAAAATGTAAAACAAAATACAACCACGATAAAAATCCGTTTATGTGTTTTATTTCAATGTGTAGTGTTAGTTCAAAGATATCAAAACATTAGCTAAGTTATCTTAAATAACCAAAGCATAAGTTTTCAACAACATTACTTCCCAACAACACTTAAAACGTATATTTTCCTCAAAACATTTCTCTCACCAAATCAGGAAAAAAACCCCAGATTCGAAACATCACCACTCTCTTGCTACCGACCTCATTTCATGCATCACATATCGACCGTCGTAAAATAAAGTTCACACTACACGTCACTGATTCCATCTTTGACTTATGACCTGGAATGACGTACGAATCAAAGGTTGCCAATCTTTGCAACTTGGAAAAACTTAAAATGTTGCCACAAGTTATATATAGAAGGAGTTTAAATAGTGGTTAAGGTATTTGTCTTCAATACGGAAGGTATTAGTTAGATGAGTGCCACGTACCAATGTGTTTTCGATTTTTGAATTTGTATGTAAGCACCACGTAAGCACTAAGTTTGTTCCATGCTCTTACGGTGAAGGAAATTATCGTACAGAAACCTGCACACAGGTGTGTGCGATAATTTCCAAGTCCGAACAAATTCTAAGGTTGTGTGTGAATGGATCAACCCGCACTTGGCCAGCGAGGTTCATTTTTCTAATTCAGGGTACGATTGGGCTATAATGAGCTAGCTGATGATGATGAAGATACAAATATAATCTTTTATAAAATTTACCTACATTGTTAGATTCGAACATTCCAACTAATAAAAGAAAATACCAGCCCGAGTTTTTTACCGAATCAAAAGTTACAAGACTTTCGTTTTCGCTTGAAAAACTTTAAATATTCACCACGAGTTAAAAATAGAGTTTTAATAGTTAAGATCCTGCAGAGCCTTTGTTAACTTTCCCTTCTTTTTATTTTATTAAAAAAATACCAACCCAAGTATCTTGGTTTTTTCCAGAATTAAAAAGCCAAGTTTCTTGCCGCTTCTTCCCGGCTAATATAATTTTCCAATCGGTGGTAAATTCCACAAAGTATTTGCGGAGACAAGGCACATTTCTGCTGTAGTTTTATTTTTAATATTTTGATTTTTTATTTTTAAATAAGTATTCTTTTGTAGTTTTTGATATTCTTTTTTTTATGTGCTTCTTTGAGGCCTAAACTAAATAAAGTACAAACTTTTGCTCTATAGTGAAGTCTATTTGAATATTTGTGTGAACCACAAATGTTTATCTCGGTCTGGGTGTGTGTGTGAATGATTGTGTACGTAGTTTCTGATACCCTAGATACAAGTTACGAACTTAGTTAGGGGACAGTTACTGTAATGAGATGATGGAGAGAATGATTATGTTATTTATATTTCTTGCCCTAATACCTCATTTCTTTTTCTTCAGTAATAAACAAACACACTTTTACAATTTCATAGTTTTGATACCAAAAATATAATCAATTAAATCAAGTTTTAATATTAAAAACCACACAACAAATTACCATGCACAATAATTCCTTTTTCTATAAAACAAACCTAAACAGATACAAAAAGTATCAATAAAAAATACTTATAGTAACCTGAGACCACTCAATGTCCCCCCCCTACTACAAACAGAAGTAGGAGGAGGTAACTAAATACCGGAATCGCACTTAAATACACGCTTAGATACTTTGTCTAACTTGCTTTGGTCGTTGGTTTTACTTGGGAAGTGATAGCATGATTAATGTGTATGAATGTTTTAGCTGGTTTTACCCGCTTCGAACCTTATCCCGTGGGAATTTTGGGATAAAAAGTATCCCAGGTATGTGTTATTCCTAGGTATCAGCAGCATTTTACCAAATTTCATTAAAATCCATTCAGTAGTTTTTGCGTGAAAGAGGAACAAACATCCACACATCCACACTCACAAACATTCGGCTTTATAATATGTATTAGTAGGACGTTAGACTGAATTTTATAGTTGTTAGTGCGTGCAATGCCAAAAATTACGGGTTCGAATTGCGCTCTAGACATAAAATGGATGAATAAAAATGTTATTTATCTTTGTCAGGGTGTTTTATATGGTTGTTTGTATGTTCCAAAATATGGATGTATATGAACCTATGTTTATCTAAACAAACAGAATGTATGTGTGCACGTATGTTTATTTATCTAGCATCCATTGTACCCTGTATTTAAATGCTTAGTAATATAGATTTATTTGACTTTGACACCTCTCTCATATTTTAGAACAGCGAGGAATCGAACTAATCACCGCACATGCCCAATACATAACAACATAATCATTCACTACATCATCATCTCGTTATAGTAACTGACCCTTAACTAAGTTTGGAGCTTGTATCTAGGGTATCAGAAACTACGCACACACTCGTTCACACTTGTAGGTGATCTTAAACCTGAGAAAAATATGTAAACGAACACCATTTTTTAGCGGTCAACATATTCATTAACAGACAGACACATGATAATTTATATTTCAATAATAAAAACCTTTAAAGGGTACTTTTTAAGCGGTTATACCTTAAAGGTCAACCCTTTCTGAATCAGTACCCTCGGAGGGATTAAAAAGGGAGCTTTTTATGAAAATACTGTTTGTTTTTGTGGTCGGATCTGGGTTATACTTTTTAAATAAAAGCATAAAGAATTTGTGTATGTTTTCATTTATGTGTGTTGACGTCCTCGATAGCAGAGCGGTCACCATGCCGGACTGCCATCCGTAAAGTTGCGGGTTTTTTGTTACAGGGGTAGCTTATGGTCCGGGGAAGGATATAGGCTATGTTTAATCCAGAAATTCACACGGGTTCGGGAACTGTGTAGGTAAAATACTACTTTTTCCGATTTCGATTCCCGTGCGGGGTGAATATTTGTGTGAACCACATGATGTTTGTCTCGGTCTGGGTGAGTGTGAATGAGTGTGCATAGTTTCTGATACCTTAGATACAAGTTTCGAACTTAGTTAGGGGTCGGTTACTATAATGAGATGATGTAGTGAATGATTGTGTTATGTTATTTTACTTCACCGTGAAATCGAATTTAAAACTCTTCAACATACCAACATACTTGTTTAATCCATTCTATTCTGGCCAACATGGTTATTTAAACAAGTGCGCAGTATCCACTAGATTGTATCAATAAACCATTTTGTTATTTACAGTTTGCACCGTCATCGTGTCATCAATCATAATATTGTGACCGCTGATCCAATACGACTACATTGTTGCTGATAGATCTAACCTATTTATTAACCTAACCTTGTATTTATATACATACTAGCAGCGCCCCGCGGTTTTACCCGCGTAGTACCCGCTCCCGTGAGAATGCGTAGCTCGTAGTATTATACAATCTCGGCACAATTCACCATCGTGTGTTAAAAAATTAAGTAACAGCGCCATCTATTGGTAGCATTTGTGACTACAAAAATTAACAATAAAACATACGATTACTTATACACAATCCCATGGGAATTTCGGGATAAAAAGTAAAATCCTATGTGTTATTCCTAGTTATAAGGAACATCTGTACAAAATTTAATCAAAATCGATACAGTAGTTTTTGCGTGAAAGTGGAACAAACATCAAAACTCACAAACATACAAACTTTCGCATTTATAATATTAGTAGGATATACTTATGTATAGAAAAATATCGTATCATTGTTGTATGTAGGAAACTAGCTATGACCCGCGATTTTACCTGCATAGTTCCCGATCTCGTGTGAATTTCTGGATAAAACAAAAACAGCTTATGTCCTTCCCCGGACCATAAGCTACCCCTGTACCAAATTTCAAGTCAATCGGTTTAGAAGTTTAGCCGTGAAAAGATAACAGGATCATCTGTGAAACAACTGTCTAGCTATCACCGTTTTTGAGATACAGCCTGGTGACAGACGGACGGACGAACAGCGAAGTCTCAGTAATAGGGTCCCGTTTTTACCCTTTGGGTACAGAACCCTAAACATTTAAAACAAAAGCGCTAGAAATACTAATTCATAAAAATGACTTAAATTCTATTATACGAGTATACATATTAAATACATACATAATATAATATGTAACTTATAAATACGTCTTTGAACTAGAATTCCTCTCAGTTCCTTTGAAGTAAATAATATTATTGACTTAAATTCCTATCTTAACACCTCAAAATTCTACCATTAATTAAATTACAATATTAAATTTATTAGATAAACACATTCAAAGTAATTAATCTACTTTGTAATTCCACTTTAGTTTGTAATGAAATATCTATTTGTTCATCGAGTGTCTGTTATCGAGGCTCTATCGTATCAGATCTAACACTTGAAAAGATATAGTTTGCTACCGTTTCGTAAGTAATTAATATTATTAATTAAATTATTTGTGACGTTATTGTTCAAAGGTATCAAAGTCTAATAAATATCATATCTTTTTTATATTGATTTCTTTGATTTACACGAACACTACACATTGAAATAAAACACTTAAACGGATTTTTGTCGTGGTTGTATTTTGTTTTACATTTTTTGACGTTTCGGATTCTTTACAGAACCCGTGATCACACAAGACTAAGATGGAAGACGTCTGTACAAAGTCATGTTAAAAGTTTACTACCATCAATATTTTGAATATAATTTTAAATACATTGTGAATTTACCACAGAAAATGTAAAACAAAATACAACCACGACAAAAATCCGTTTAAGTGTTTTATTTCATATCTTTTTTATATAGAAATGAATTGACGTTTCTTTTTCTGATTAGGACAACCGTCGCTGACTGATCTATCAAAACTGATGAAACCACTGAATTGCGTTGAACTTTAGCACGCCAATAGATAGTATGACGTAGGCATCCGCTAAGAAGAAAAAGGAAAGCCGCGCTATAGACCTTTTTTTTCTGTTTCATAATAAAATAAAATAAAAATAGCCTTTATTTCTACTACAAACAAAACAAACATTTTTTTTACATGTTTAATTGATTTTAAATTTTACTTTATCCATACTTATATTATTTTAAATGTAATCTTATCTAATATATAAAATTCTCGTGTCACAGTTTTCGTTGCCATACTCCTCCGAAACGGCTTGACCGATTCTCATGAAATTTTGTGAGCATATTCAGTAGGTCTGAGAATCGGCCAACATCTATTTTTCATCCCGAAATTCCTACGGGAACGGGAACGGGAACTACGCGTGTGAAACCGCGGGGCGCAGCTAGTATATTTATATTATTAGTATTAGTAGTAGTCGCCTCTACGGCGTAGGCCTCTCCCAACCCTTTCCATTCATCTCTCTCGCGTGCTTTTTGCATCCAATGAGAGCCACTCTTCTCCATAAAAATATCTCTCCATCTTTTGTTTGGTCTACCTTTCCTTCTCTTTCTGTCTCTTGGGATCCACTCTGCTAAGCGCTTAGACCATCTATTGTTATTCATTCTACAGGCATCATAATAGCTAGCTAATAATATAAATACTTTTATCTTTTTTATTCATAAAATTGGAACCTTTTAAAATATAGTACCAAATACGAAACCACCTTTTTAAAACACAGCATACCTTTATAAAACAGAAAGTCGTTAGTAAAACATCGTCGGTATTCCCGCGGGAACCATTGAATGTAACCACACCGTGTTGAAATGTCATCCCGCCATTTACTATGGATGCACGCGGTTACGTGTATGTGTATCGTAAGTTTGTCGCATTATGTCTTAGTAACTGTGACCTGTATTGGATGGTATCTTTTTGAAAATTTGGGATGAAAAGTATCCTTTATGGACGACCTCGATGGTAGAGTGGTCACCATGCCGGACTGCCATCCGTACGGTTGCGGGTTCGATTCCCGTGCAGGGTGAATATTTGTGTGAACCACAAATGTTTGTCTCGGTCTGGGTGTGTGTGTGAATGAGTGTGTGCGTAGTATGTGATACAAGCTCCGAGCTTAGTTAGGGGTCAGTTACTATAATGAGATGACGTCATTACGTCATATAACATAACATAATCATTCACTAATGATTATGTTATGTTATGTTCTTCTTTTTTGAGTGTCGATTCAGGCTTATAATAGTAAAATAAATAATATAAGTATTTCATGGTAAATAATTCGTAAATGATAATATTTTAGTGATTATTAAAGGCTGATTTTTCCATCGCCAGATAACTTATATTCAAGGAATAAAATTGACGTTTGACAGTTTATGAAATAACTGTCAAAATATCAAAATTACCAGCAGCGCCCCGCGGTTTCACCCGCGTAGTTCCCGTGTGAATACAGGGATACAATATAGCCTATGTCACGCACTGATAACTTAGCTTTCCATGAGTGAAAGATTTTTTGAAATCGGTTCAGTATATCCCGAGATTACCCCTTACAATTTAACAAACACACAAACTTTACTTCTTTATAATATTAGTATAGATTCGTTGAATAGAGTTATCTGATCATTGAAAAACCAGCCCTTACAGTGTTCAAATTCACACAGAATTGGTTTTCATCGTAGACCGAACTCGAACTGAAATGTTAGTCGAAGAAAAATAAGTGTAATTAAAAGGAAAAACTAAATTAACCAATCAATAACTAATATTATTTAATATTAAATAAATTAATAGTTCTACAGATAACCAATAAAACAAACCAATCTCTTAACATGATCATAAATTACTTTATAATAATTTCATATTATTAGTTTCAATAACACCAGACTATTATATACCTTATCCCAATACGGATTAGGTTCAAATCAATATGGTGTGTAGTTTGTTGTGTTGTAGGAAATCTCTAGGAAATTGAAAGCTTCATTTCCGAACGGTTTTCTCCCTTTGTTTTGTATTGCGGTATCGTTATAAGTTATAAATTTAATGTTGGTTTGTTTTTTTAGTTGCTGTTTCACAGGGCTTAGCTGTTAAGTTGAAAGTAAAAGAGTTTGTCTGTGTATGTGTGTATCACAGATTAGGGAGTCAGCTTAGGACTTCCGTCCTACTCTGTTTTGTGGTGTGAACTATGTATTTATGTCTATGTAACGTTTTAAGTAAGTTCCGGGCTAAAGGCTACATTATTAAATGTTTGGCACACGTGTTTCTTGATTTTGAGAGTTTTTTTGATTGGTCGAATGTGGGGGCAAAAGTGGAAGAAAAGTCTACTGTCAAATATGTCCACACGACCTCGAGTAATAAAAGAATTTTGAATATGAAAGTAGATCGTTATTTATGTGGGAGTAGCCTTAGGAAAAGATATATCCAATGGATAGTTTAAAAAGAAATACGCGAAAGAAAAGTTTAATTCAGATGACGGCTAATACAAAAATTTCGTACTGAATTGATTTTCACAAAATTTGGTATTGAGATGTCTTCAGGCCATATAACTGTATTTTCAAACGGTAAAAAATGTGATAAATTATGTATTTTCTTTCTCAAAATCACCATTAATATATACGAAATTTTTGTTAAAAGATCAATAACCTACTTTTTAGCGTTTTGTGCGTCAGACAATGTATATTTATCAATCTTCCTGGTTTTTTAATATTCTGTTTTTTTCTACTTTTGCTAAGAATTGAAGCCAGGAATGAAAAAATCATTTTTTCAGATTTTCTAAGTGTGTGACATGATATAATAAGACTTAAAATTACATGTCTTATAACTTATAATGTTTGATGATGTTTTAATATTTTATACTACTTTTAAAAAGGAGGAAATTCTCAATTCGTTTATTTTCCTATTAAGTATGTTTGTTTTCTCATCCTATTTTTCTTATATTTTAACCGTCTTCAAAAAAAGGAGGTTTTTAATTTGACGTGATATCTTTTTACGTTTTAAATTATTTTTATTGTGAAAGTATCTAAATATGTATATCAAAATAACAATATTATCTATTAAGATTTTTAAAATAAAAATTGATACCCATAACACCCGTTTTAAAACGAACAAACCCATAAAACAAAGTTAGTATAAATACAAATAAAACCACACTTTTCCTACCATGGTAAGTGAATGCATTTACCGGACGTGATATAATGCATTACGGAGTACTTATGACGTGATGAGGTAACCGCCAGCCGTCCTCATTTCACTTACGTCAATAAATAAAGTTTAAAAGCTTTATATGGAAGGCTTTGAAGTTAAACATGTACACATAATATGTAAAAATAATGTAGCTGTAAAGTAATTTGAATTTTACTAAAAATATATTAATGGAATGCTGAAAAATAGTTGTACAAAACTATGTGTAAGCTTTTGAAATAATATGAATTTTACGAAATATTAATGAAGTGCTTAAAATATATTTATTAATAGTAAAGGTACTGTTTTTATATAAGTAGTGCTGAAAAATATGAAAATCATAAATTACTTATATGATAATTATAGAGCACATTGGCGCGAGTTGGGAGAGGCCTATGTCCAGCAGTGGATGAATACAGGCTGTTGATAATGATGATAATAATTAAATGATGTGGACATCAACTGTATAATCTACATGTGTAACTTTCTCTATTATATCCTCTGTAACTGTCAATGCTCAATATACATGTTGTTGATGTTCCAAAAATAAATAAGTACCTTAATAAAAATAAATCATAAATTTTGAATAAACTTAATATTATAGATTAGCTTGTGAAATTCCTATCTATGATCAGTTAATCAAATTTCCCGCCTTCAAACAATGAAATAATAATATTATTCAGTATCAAAATAGTTTTTTAATACATTAATACTGAATAATATCCACAATAATCTAGCTCTTAAAACAATCTGAATTTTATACACTCTTTATATTCAAGCAATTTATTTTCATTAAATATTCTTAGAACCACAAATCCATGTAGTGAGTTAAAGTAATGGTCTACGACGCATTTACAAGGCAAAGACGTCTTTCTAACTAATGATTGCTATTATACACTTAAATTGACATAATTAATTAAACTGAAGGGGATTTCAAGATAATTTAGCGAAAAAATGACATTTTGAAATTGATGTTTTAATGGAAATGGTATTTTAATTGATGGGGAAAATTAATGGAATTTTTACTATCAATTAAAATAAAATGTATGTAGGTAAGTACCAACTTATAAGCGGACAGTTTTCCGTAATTATACATTTCTAATTTCTGTCTATAGTGCGTGCTGTGATACCTTTTTAACCCCAAGGTTCTTCCGTTCGGGAGCTATGATGGCACAGACAGACAGACACACACACACACACACGCAGACACGTCAAACTTATAACACCCCTATTTTTGCGTCGGGGGTTAAAAAGGAGCCGTCTCAGCTTTAGCAGATCTCAGTACAGCGCTGGTTTTCAAACGACCTTATATCATGTGAGTGAGAGACTGGTGTCCTTACGTAGTCTTTTAATAACATTAGAATCTTCTAGATAGATCTAGTAATACTAAAAAATACTTATAATAACACAATCATCATCTGACGTAATACCAACAAAAAATATAACAAAACAATGATGTTTCTAAACAAATTGATCAATTCAGAGGAACATCATTAATACAAGGTCAGGGCCAATACAATTTCACACTTACGCGTAGTTCCGTTCACACGCGACAAACAAATAGATATAGAGACACCTGCCTGCCTACCATGACTGTGCGTGATAAATGATATAGACACCACGAAATAATATCGATTTCGCGAGCATGACCAAATGAATATGGCGTAGTAAGGGAAAGGCACGTAATGTCGACAGTGTCCCAGTACTCGTCAGATTATAGAAAAATATTCATATTTTGATTCAACCAATATATTTATATAAAATTTGAATTACAGCATCTTTATGGTAATCTTTGCTATCATTACAATAGCAGTATGTGTTAATAACTGCAATTGTTTTGGAGAAATGAGCGATGGAAATTGAAAATTCGAGAATTCGTGAATTTTGTGAGATTTAACCACTGAATCTGTAGTCTAGGTTACTACGTTCGATGTTACATTTTGCAAAATTGGGCGGCCCTTTGCATGTGTGATTATTTTTTTATAATAGTAAAATTAATTATCTTTCTATATTATCCATTAAATCGTGCTATTTATTCATATTTATATTTTATTTCGAGTGTGTCAGCTATTAGTACATTCTAAAACCCAAATGTACCAGTATCCGTCAGATTTGTCCTAGTCATCGTCAAAGTGTCCTAGAGCTCGTCAATTTTCGGTGCTAATTTGAACTCTATGTCAATAGATTTAAACTAGTAATTTTCAATCATATTACTTGTAATGCAGAAACCCAACAAAGTTGGCAATGCCTGATAAATGAAAATAAATATTCTGACAGAAAACTAAAGGAGAAAGAAAAACTGTAGGTGCAGGATATCTCAACTGATTTTGTAAAAAATATAAATTTGGTATAATTTCACATTTAGTTATTAAAAAATCTGTGTATAAGTCAAACGCGTAGAACCAGTAAAGTCGTAAAGTCGTTTTTGGCCCTTTCATCTCAAATATCATCATCAACATCAACAGCCTGTATTAGTCCACTGCTGGACATAAACCTCTTCCAATTCGCGCCAATTTGCCCTGTCGGCAGCACGTCGCATCCACTCTCTCCCGGCTACCCTGCTCAGATCATCGCTCCACCTAGCCACAGGACGCCCTACTACGACGTTTGCCGAACCGCGGTTTCTACTCGAGAACTCGTCTGCTCCAACGGCCATCGGTTGTCCTACAGATGTGGTCAGCCCACTGCCACTTCAGAAAGCTAATTCTTTGAGCTATGTCGGTGACTTTGGTTCTCTGTCTGATCACTTCATTGCGAATGCGATATTTCAGAGAAATTCCGAGTATAGCCCTCTCGTAGCTCTCTGAGCGACTTTTAGTTGGTGGACCAGCCTTTCTGTGTATTACCAGCCTTTCATCTCAAGTATATTACTCGTAAGTCAGACATAACTATATCAGTAGACCTTACTTCCGTAATTCCGTACCCCTGAGGATTGGCGTTCGTTGTCTTTTCTGATAGTGTCTTCAGAATCGTCAGCTAACCCGTCTGCAAACACTTTGAAGACACTGTTGGTATTTCAGAGACTTACTCTGTCTCTAGGATCTACGAGTAATAATATTTGAGATGAAAGGGCAAAAAACGACTATATGGTGTTGAATGTTCTACGCAATGTATATAATTCTTACATTACACAGATTTTTAAAATAAATATAGATAGGTAGGTGTGTGACAATTTTATGTCATCATCAACCTGCTCTCGCCCACTGCTGAACATAGGTTAGCCCAGGCTCGACCATTGAGCTCAGCTAATGTCATCCAACCAGCAACTTTGCGGATGACATCACCCCACCTCGCTGATGGGCGTCCTACCATACACAACGCTTGCCTAGACGCGATCTCCACTCAAGAACTCGTTTACCCCAACGGTTGTCGGTTCTTCTGCAGATGTGGCTAGCCCACTGCCACTTCAGCGAGCTAATTCTTGGAGCTATGTCGGTCACTTTGTTTATCTGTCTTGTGACGTGTTCAAATAAAGTCCAAGCATAGCTCTCTCCATAGCTTGCTGAGCGACTTTAAATTGGAGAACTAACCTCACTGTGAGTGTCCAGTTTTGGCTCCGTGTGTAACTTTATGTACCAAAATGTAGTTTTAACAAAATTAGTTGAGATTTGCCTGCAGTTTTGAATTTTAATTTTCATTCAACAGGCATTACCTTTAGTTGAGTTACTGCATCACAAGAAATATGATTGAAAATGACTACTTTAAATCCATTGGCGTAGAGTTCAATTTAGCACCGAAAATTGACGAACTCTAGGACATTTTGACGATAGCTAGGACAAATCTGACGGATACTGGTACAAATGGGTGTTTTTGGATAATTTCTAAAATATCATCACTTAATTCTTTTTAATCAGTGTTAAAAATATATTTACCGATAAAAGTGATAAATCAGTTATCTTGTTACAAAATTTGATCGTTGTAACTTAATATACTACAACGTGGTATAGCTGCAAAGTTGGCCAAGTGCAAAACCTGACGATAATTGGGACTTTTCCCTTACGATTTGATAAAATTAAATATGGCGGCTATATTTGTTATATTTTGACAGTTGGATGTCAATAAATAGCTATATCGATTTCGCGAGCATGACCAAATGTCATAAAATTAATCATGTGGTAAAATTAAATATGGCGGGCATTTTTGTCAAATTTTGACAGTTGGGTGTCAATAAATCGCTGTATCTATCGCGTTTTCGAAGTCATGCTAGCCTAGCAGATGTTGTTTTGATTTTAATATAATAAGCCATAGTACTAGTATCACACTCCATTATTATATGTAGTGGTTAACACTTTTGGCCGACGATTAGTTGAACGCACTTACAGTAAAGGAAAAGATCATGAGGAAACCTTCTGAAATTCTAAAGTTGTATATGAAGGCGATCAACCTTCGCCTGTGGTTCATAGAAACCAGCTAGGCTAGCATGACTTCGAAAACGCGATAGATACAGCGATTTATTGACATCCAACTGTCAAAATTTGATAAAAATACTCACTATATTTAATTTTACCACGTGATTAATGGTCATGCTCGCGAAATCGATATAGCTATTTATTGACATCTCTTCTTTTTCTTTTTCCGAACCTTTATCCCATGTCTATTTGGGGTCGGTTTTTTCAGTTTAACCAGATTTGGCGGAATGTTAGTATTTTACGTGAAGCGACTGCCATCAGACCTTCACAACCCAGAGGGCTATACGACATTCTTGGTTAAACTGAATGTTAGACTTTTGAGGGCTCTAACTACCCGTAACGACTGTCGATGATGTTAGTACGACAACCGGGACCGACGGCTTTACGTGCCCTCCGAAGCACGGAAACGCTCATGAAATTAAAAGTCATTTTTAGTAATGACCCATCACAGTCATGACGGTGCCAGACGTTGCTTAACCGCACGGACCACAAGTGATCCGCGGGTAGCACTGGGCCATGAGCGCTATTTATTGACATCTAACTGTCAAAATATAATAAATATAGCCGCCATATTTAATTTTTCATATCGTACCACGCCATAATTTATTTGGTCATGCTCGCGAAATCGATATTATTTCGTGGTGCCTATACATTTTATCACGCACAGTCATGCTAGGGGGCATGATCGCCCTAATTCAGGGTAGGCTCGAGGCCTTCGGTGATATAAGAGTCGATGATGATACTCCATCATTTAGAGTATTTATTAGTAATCTTAGTAAGTTAGTCGAATTCTTAGTAGCAGAGTTTTAACTCAAGCTGAGGGAAGTACTACATTTTTATAGAATATCGGCGTCAAGTATTAAGTAGGGCGAATTACTCCTGTTGAGAAGGCACTAACCATCACGTAAATCATCTGCTTATTTGCCTTCTAAGTTTAAAAAAAGTACTTAACGGAGTGCTAAGCATCAGCTTATAAACTTTGACAACCCAAAAACAGAGTGATTCATACAGGACTGCCACACAAAGGGCAGTAACTTTGATTCTCGGTAAATATTTGTGTAATCCATTTAATAAACCTGCGTTTGTCTGTCCACATCGATAAGCGAGGTGTTAATGAATATTAATATAATATAAAGGAGTTAAACCACAGAGCAAAGTCTCATGAATTCCCAACTTTACAATACAATTTATCAAAAGTATAAAGATTTTAGCAGACAAACAAAAAAACCTGCCAAGTGCAGGTCGGAACACGCGAAGGGTTCCATACCAAAAAACGGCAAAAAAACGATTTTGTTGTATGGAAGCCCCCCCTTAAATATTTATTTTATTTTATTTTTAGTATTTGTTGTTATAGCGGCAATAGAAATACATCATCTGTGAAAATTTCAACTGTCTAGCTATCACCGTTCTTGAGATACAGCCTGGTGACAGACGGACAGCGAAGTCTCTGTAATAGGGTCCCGTTTTTACCCTTCGGATACGGAACCCTAAAAACTCCTAATGCCTAAGTTTTGCAATCGTCACGTTTTAGCCTTCTTAGTTTATGTTAAGCCATAATGAACTCTATGTACTTAAGATAAAGTAGTTTACTTTAGTGCTTAGATGACGTAGTGATTAGGTGATGTGCGGTTTTTAATACGTTTCATTTTACAGTAGGAAATCGTCTGATTTTAATTAAAATTGCTTTTAAACTTCACTACATAGTATAATACAGTCGCTTTCTGTGCTGTCTGTCCCTAATCCCTATGTATGTTTAGATCTTTAAAAGCATGCAACGGATTTTGATGCAATTTTGTTTACACGGACGGTACATTCATTCATTGTCCTTTTCTTGGGCGACAAATCGCCAATAGCTCATCGCTCACTCGCTTGCGGTGGGACTGGCTTAGACACGTATTATTTTTTAAAAATGGAACGCAATATTATAACTGCTTAATACTACGCGGGAAAAACCACGAGCGGAAAGTTTACTACCTAAAAATATAAACAAAAATGCAAGTAATAAATCATATTCTAACAAAAGACAATAACTATAAAGTTACACATAAAAACTACGTCAAAATATAATTTATGGCTGTTTAAAGATAAATTACTCTGTTAACGTTTTAAATACCTAGTTAGGTAATTATCATTTAAATAAAATACTTACTAAAGAAAAACATAATTGTTTTATTTCTTAATTTGAAGTGATTTATTTGGTAATTAATTTTAAGTTTTCTTTTCTAAGATGTTTGACGTCAGTTCGCGATTTTTTTTAGAACTAAGATGATTTTTGCAAACTTTTATTTAGTTTCACCTGTCCCGTTGTCTGTAAACAAATCTTGCAAGCCATTTTTCGACCGCTTCTGGTTATCCGATTGAGCTGAAATTTGGCATACTTATGTAAGTCCCATAACAATGCAATAAAAGCTAAAAAAAAGTTAGTTTAAATTTTTTTTTTTACTTATTTTTGTTGAAATTCAATACGAGTATTTCTGTAAGAGATTGACATTAGGTAGAGTGAATCTTAGTTATTTTTCTTTAAATTCTTGTTTTTTTTATTAGAAAGTATTTGGAGTCTTTTATCCCGATTTTTCAAAATAAAATAACAAAAATACGAGGTACGGCTATTATATTTATTAAAAATGGACTTTCTATTTTGTTTTGTAAGTAAATATAAAAACTGTGACAATACAATTGTTGAAACACGTTCGTATTTTTACAAAAGAGATGAAAATAATTTAGTTTTTTATTTTTCATAAAAATAATGAAAAATATTATTTCTGTTTCAGATTGATTATGGTGCAGATATAAGAAATGTAAGTCTATTAAGTATAACAGATCATATTTTATTTTCAGAGATTTTTGAGTATATTTTCCATTATCATAACATAAATATTACATTATGTTATGTTATATAAGTAGATTTGAGTAGAAGAAAAGTGTTTGGTGTCAGAAATTAGAATCATTCCACTTTGCCCCACTAAGGCGCCCCACTAGTGGGGCAAAGTGGAATGTCAAAAAAAAAAACCGACCAACATACAACCACGACAAAAATCCGTTTGTTTTATTTCAATAAGTACATAAATTACAGTATAAAAATTATTACTTAATTTACATCGTCAGCCTGAAAAACAATTTGTCTTGTTCAGGATTTAAAACAAGGTTAGCAAAATTGTTTTATGGTTTTGTTGATTCTATATGAACCATGCGAATTCTCAACTTAAAAACAATAAGTTTAACCCATAAATCAATGTGGGAGTCACGTAGAAATTCTATCACCGATATTGCACTAAAGACACCGTCAAACTGGTCCCTCTGGTATTTGCGAGGTCTCTCTACCGGCAGTTATTTAAATTTATTGCCTTTTACAAGTATATCGACGACTTGGGAGTAAAGTGGAACAAGTAATGTTTTGGCTTCAATTTTGCGATTTTTTGGGTATGACTTTGTACCTGGTGATTTAAGTAAGTACAGTAAATAACTTCTTCAAAACCTTTATATCAAAATGACAGTATTTTAAGTTGAGTATGACCAGACTTTCACATCAAAGAAGGAGATGATTTTTTTGGACTGAATCATATTATGTTTCATGGCTTATAACACTATGGATAATGTCATCTTTCAAACAAAATATTAAAATCCTAAATTAGTACATTTGTAAGGGTACTACCATATGTTTTAGTGTTGCAACTTAAATATATATGATATTTTTTTTAAATAAATTCTAACACTTATCAACTAAAACAATCTTAAAATATTATTTGCGTATTAGAGAATAATATTTAAACATTATTTGCAACTTTTTGTGTCATATTATTACATTCAGCAAAATATTGTAAGAACTTATTGAGAACAAGTTTCTCTTTCATTAATGCTATTAATATAATTCAAAGAGCGGCGCTCCGCGGTTTCTCTCGCGTAGTTTCCGTTCCCGTAGGAAGAAGGGGATAAAATTATGCTAAAAACCTTCCCACTGAATTACTTTATTAAAACAAATCGCATCAAAATCCGTTGCGTAGTTTTAAAGATCTAAGCATACATAGGGACAGAGAAAGCGACTTTGTTTTATACTATGTAGTGATACACTAAAAACATAACATCTATGTATTTCCCTCATGTTACAAAAACACAAAATCATACCCAAAAATGTATAAAGCCTATTTATAGCACTTTCCTTTCAAAGCTCATATAAGTTATACGTGTAAAGCTCCATAGAATATTGATGACCGAGCTTTTGTTGTTGTACACGGCTTAACTAAGGCCCGTAACTTTGGATGTATTCAATGAGTTCCCTGTTTAGGGTTTTTCGAGGTATATAATAAAATATATAGATAAAGAATAATGATGGCCTTTTGTGAAGATACTTATTTTGAATTCTTAAGTTTCGTTATATTGTAGTAGCTTTTGCCCGCGACTTCGTTCGCGTAGATTAATGACTTTTGCGTACAAACTTCCATCCTCTAATTTTCCCCCTTGGGGGTAGAATTAATCAAAATCCTTTCTTAACGGATGCCTACGTCATAACATCTACCTGCATGCCAAATTTCAGCCCGATCCGTCCAGTGGTTTGGGCTGTACGTTGATCATTATGTCAGTCAGTCAGTCACCTTTGAGTTATACATATACTCGTATTTTAGATGATGTGGTAAAATGAAAATAAAAACTATATACAATTTTATTTTTCTTTTATTATTGTTACATGGTATGTTTACATAATACGTTGATAAATAAGTATATTATTTAAAATATCATTGTATTACGAACAAAAACTGAATGCTATTGTTTACACAACTGTACAAACTTGTCATTTTTCATATTTTCTTTCAACAAATTCGGTGTTTGTACAGTCGGGATGGAAAGTCAGTAAATATTTTTCAATTTCATTTTTATTTGGTTTTCAAATTAAATCGGATTTTATGATAAATAAAATGTCTGCGCAAGCTAAACCTCTGTAGCTTTATGATATGTGAGCCTGCTTTATGTCTGCCTATCATGCTAAAGGTTCACGGTTCGATAATTGAGTCGGGCGTTCCAAGTTTATTTTTCAAACATGTTCCGGCTTTGGTGTCACCAACACGCATTATGGAACTATGGTTACTACTATTACGTTTATTCTACCTCTATGTATGTATACTAATTTTATTACTAAGAAGCCTTTGTCTTGCTGTGAACTTTTATAGGAAAATATTCCTTTACTAAATGTATTGCCATTTTATTGTTTCATTCAGTTACAAGGAAAATTTGTATCATACACCTAAATGATACTGATTAAAAGGTTATTGGTTAAATTAAAAGCAAATTCGTTCCAAACAGAATACAAATCATTCCTCTTTTAAATTAAAATAAAATTTCCACCAACAGTACCACAAGTACATTCGCGAACAAAGATTGCAAACACAGTATTGAGTTGAGTCAGAAACACTTTTCAACACGCAAGTACCTTCGAACCATCGTTCAAACGAATTGGTTTTCCATCCACCAATAAGAATCATTTTATTTCATTCTTTTGTACTCTTTCTATTGTACCATGGAGTTTGAAAAGGGAAGATTCATTCCATTTTTAAATTTCAATTTAGTTATTATTTTTTCTGAATTTAAAAATGAATTGTTATTGGTTGCTATAATGAGAATTATGTTCCATTTTTAAAGATGAATTGCATTGTCTATGCCTCTCCAGATTATAATGAATATTTTCCTATTGTGTCTGTTTTAAAAATCGAATGTTACAATCAGCAAGAAAAAGTAGATATCACAATGAATATAATATAAATCATAAATACAAATCCAATATTTACTACACGAGTATAGCTTTTCATAATTTTACAAACTTAAATATTATGTCCTCTATCATTTGATTTTCATTCTATTCATAAACGGGTATATGAGTTGAGACGGTCATAAGAATTTTAGGAAAAATCGTTCCTATAGAAAATCTTTAGGCCGAATAACCTTATGAAAAACTAACTGTATACCAATAATAATAAATATTTCTTTAAAAAAAATCGGTTTAGTTGTTTGTAAAAGTGTAACAAACACAACTTCCGCATTTAAAATATACTAGCGCCCGCGGTTTCACCCGCGTAGTTCCCGTTCCCGTAGGAATATGGGGATAAAATTATGCTAAAAACCTTCCTACTGAATCAATATATCTATTAAAATAAACCGCATCAAAATCCGTTGCGTAGTTTTAAAGATCTAAGCATACATAGGAACATAGGGACAGAGAAAGCGATTTCTATTATACAGGGTGGCGCAATAGAACGTGCATATTGCATCATCTTTTTTTGCGTGGTAGAAGGGGCGTGGGCGGGGGGAGACCGATATCGTTGGGTAGCGCGGTTCATAAAGTTTTAGTCACTATGAGTCACTTCGACGGGAAGCGTCGCGCATTTTGCGTGCGCGCATTTTACGAAAACTCTCGTTCGTACGTAGTTGTCAGGCGACTATTTTGTTCTGAGTATGGTGTACGGCAAATTAGGGAGGCTCCGAGTGCTAATTTAATTAAAATCTGGATAAAGCGTTTTGAAGAGACTGGATCGACGTTTAAACCACACGCGAAAGGTCGTCCACGCACATCTAGGACCGAAGACAATATTGAGAGTGTTAAGCAGTCGGTACGAGAAGATCCACAAATGTCTACTCGCAAGAGATCGTCTGTCCTAAACATATCGCGACGAAGTTTGCAACGAATTTTAAACTTGGATCTTAAATTGCATCCATACAAGCTGCAATTAACTCAAGAATTGAAAGACTCTGACTTCATAGCACGGCTCAAATTCGCTAATGAAATGCTCAATCGGTTTTCAAATTTTGAAAACATCCTTTTCTCTGATGAGGCACATTTTCATATGAATGGGTTCGTAAACCGCCATAATTGTCGTTATTGGAATAGTGAAAATCCCAGACTCAAACATCAAAAACCGTTACATAGCCCTAAAGTGACAGTTTGGGCCGCAATATCTGCCAAAGGAATAATTGGTCCTTATTTTTTTGAAAACGCACGGGGGCAAAACATCACTGTTAATACCGAACGCTATGTTGCGATGTTGGAAGGTTTTTTGGCCCCAGAACTTGAAAATTCAAGAATAAAGAACTCTAGGACTTGGTTCCAACAAGACGGAGCTACCAGTCACACATCAAATGACTCCATGGCGGTTGTGAAGCAGATGTTCCCTGGCAAACTGATTTCGAAAAGAGGTGATATCCCATGGCCTCCGCGCAGTCCAGACTTGACGCCTCCTGACTTTTTTTTGTGGGGATACCTCAAACACAAAGTCTACACCAATAATCCGAGAAACATCAGTCAGCTCAAGGAGAATATTCGTGGTGAAATGGCAGCAATCACACCAGCACTACTTAAGAAAGTTTTCGGTAATTTCCGTTTGCAGTTAGAGGAGTGCCAACGTAGAGAGGGTCATCATTTAGATGATGTTATTTTTAAAAAATAAACTTCAGTTATCACTTAATAATTGCTTAGTTTTATTTTAACTATACCTTTTGTATTTATTTTTTAATAATTATTTTAAAAATGCACGTTCTATTGCGCCACCCTGTACTATGTAGTGTTAGTGAAGTAGGATAATGCCCTTGACCATAGTATCTAATCTATAACTAAGTAGATATTTCCCTTACGCGTAGAACATTGTGAAATAACACCAGTTCATATTCTGATTGTAAACATAAACATCTTTAGATCAATGGAGGAAATTTCCCAAACAATGTTATATTTAGTCGCGGTAATGTCGGCAGAACATTATAGAAACAGCAGCGGCCCGCGGTTTCACCCGCGTAATACTCGCTCCCGTAAGAATGCGGGAATAAAATTATGCTAAAAACCTTCCTCTTGAATCACTCTATATATTAAACTAACTGTGCCCCGCGGTTTCTCTCGCGTAGTTCCCGTTCCCGTGGGAATTTCGGGATAAAAAGTATGCTATGTCCTTCTCCTGTTTTTTAGCTACCTCCCCACCAATTTTCAGCCAAATCAGTTCAGCCGTTCTTGAGTTATAAATAGTGTAACTAACACGACTTTTTTTTATATATAATAATAAAAATCGGCAAAGTGCGAGTCGGACTCGCACACAAGGGTTCCATACCAAAAACGAAAAAAAAAGACATTTGCTGTATGGCAGCCGCCCTTAAATATTTATTTTATTTAAGTTTTTTGTTATAGCGACAATAGAAATACATCATTTAAAAATTTCAAGTGTCTAGCTATCACCGTTCTTGAGTTACAGCCTGGTGACAGACGGACGGACAGCGAAGTCTCAGTAATGTGGTCCCATTTTTACCGTTTTGGTACGGGACCCTAAAAACCGCTTCAAAATCCGTTGCGTAGTTTTAAAAATTTAAGCATACATGGGGACAGACAGACAGCAACAGCGACTTTGTTTTGTACTATGTAGTGAAGTCTATAGATTATAGATATGGAATATACAGTTACGATTAAGGTTAGACGCTTCGGCAGCTTATGTTTATGAATTTTGTATTGTATTCTGAGTATGTATTTGCAAGTATATTTGGTTTGTACCTAAAGTATTTATAGGTTAGGGGGATATTCGCCATTATTGTATTGATTTTAAAAAGGGAATAGCATAAGAGGGGTGTCGGGCTGGAGCTTTCTATACAACCGTAGTCCCGTGTTTCCTCCCTGGATAATGACTAAATGAAAAAAAAAAACTAAAAATTGGGCAAAATTTTTTTTGGTGATGAAACGGTGTGGTCGCTTCCCGCTGACTGTCCTCCGCATCAAAATCCGTTGCGTAGTTTTAAAGATCTAAGCATACATAGGGACAGATAGCGGGAAGCGACTTTGTTTTATACTATGTAGTACCAAACATCTTCAAAATCAGCCATTTTCAAAATCTATAAAGAAACATTCATAAACATATCGAAGTTTATTACAGAAAACTCAATAGATATTGGCATATATTGTAAATACGTCACATCTAATGGAAACCAAATGTTTGCTCCCACTCATATTAAACAATTTAAAACTAATCCCTGAACTAATTGAATTAAGATCTTTATCCACATCTGCAAACATTTGATAACGAACAGAACTGTTATTTTATTATTAACTAGAGGCGCTCCGCGGTTTTACCCGCGTATTTCCTGATCCCGTGGGAATGTGGGGATAAAATTATGCTAAAAACCTTCCTCTTGAATTACTCTATCTATTACTGAAATTACGCATTAAAATCCGTTGCGTAGTTTTAAAGATTTAAGCATACATACGGACATAGGGACAGAGAAAGCGATTTTGTTTTATACATACTATGTAGTGACTATGTTTTTTCCATTCACGGGACTATTAATTTTATTTTATTTTAATTTTTATTTTAATTTTATTCTGTACTTTATTTTATTTTTACTTCATTTCTTTATATTATTGTATTATTGCTTATGGTTATGTGTGATATGGGTAAATCAGAACCTGAAATAAATGACTATTATTATTATTATTATTATATTAAGGAGTCCCGGTCTTTTGGAAGGCTAGTATGGGGCCAAAGCCAACACACGGAAGCCCTTTGACATATTTAATCTTGTGTAAAGGATGCACAATCCGGCGACTATCCCTGTATAACACTATAAAATGCATCCAAGGACAGTCCCCGGTTCTGCTGGGACTATTGCAAATATATGGAAAACTACGACTGGGTTATGGGAATGGGATGTTTAATGGACTGGATTTTGGGGAACTCTGGGGACTATGACACCCGCCGATACAATGCTATGACTATGTTTATTGTTATGCATTTTGGCTTATGATATTCTTGGCTAAAGTAATTTCGGAAATAATTGTTGATTCAAAAACCTTATCTATACTAATATTATAATGATTAAAAATTTGTTTGTTTTTTTGTAACGAGGCTCCGAAACTACTGAACCGATTTAAAAAATTCTATCACCATTAGAAAGCTACATTCACTCTGAGTAACATAGGTTATATTTTATCCCTGCATTCCCACGGGAATGGGAACTATGCGAGTGAAGCCGCGGGGCGCTGCTAGTTATTTATTAGAAGATTCCAATTAATGAGAACCTCCACCTTATAAAAGCTATCGATACTGACTGACTGACTGATCAAACAACACGTTTTTAGCTACTGAACAGATAAAGCTTGGCCAAAACGTGTTGGTAATCTCAATCCCAGGCCATGTTTGTAAAATTGACTGACTGATATTTCAACACATAAGTTCAAAGCATGAACAGATTATGTTTGCACAGAACGTGTTGGTAATTTCAAATCCGTATCATGTTTGGAACAACAAACATGCATGACTCGGCTCGGGAACCGAACATAATGATGATCATCAATTTTGCAGATACCATTTGCTATTAAAGTAAATAGTTATTTATGGTACAAGCGAGGTAAGTTGGTGATTACTTCCGAGGCGCTATTGAGGCCCGAGCCGTCAGGCGAGGGTCAGAAGATAGCCGAGGATAGTAATCATCAATACACGCGTGTACCATACAACGTTTTTCAACACATTTGCGAAGAAATTAGCATTTTTCGCTAATAAATAAACAGTTTTTCACAACAATGGTGATCAGCCAAAGACTAAAAGAATATACTTATTAAAAAAAAAACGAATAAATGAATAAATGGAATCGACCATAGACCTACCAAAAGTAAGGCAACATAGTTGAAGTTTGTTTTTAAAATGTACGGGCACGATTTTTTTTGGTATCGAAACTTTTTTAAAACTAAACAGTTTAAAAAAAAAAACTATGACTCACTAGTGAATCAAGCGTGTCATTATTCAACTGTTTTTGCACAAATAAGAGTCCCTTTATGAGCAAGTGTGTTGAAAAATATATTGTCAATTATCTTTATCATGTGATTCTCAATCAATTATTATTGACATTATCATGTACATTCAAAGTCAAATCTTTGTTACATAAGATTTCTACTATCAATATTATAAAGTTGAAGAGTTCGTTAACACGCTAATCTAATTAATCATTGGTTCGAATTGAATAAAATATTTTAGTGTTTCATAGTCCATTTATCGAGGAATGTTACAGGCTATATTACACCACGCTATGACCAATATAAGCGGAGATAACGCGGGTAAAACCGCTTGCAACTATTAGATTTATAATCATTAATTGTAATCGCGTACAAATCGTCAAAAGTCTTAAAAATTTTACACACGAAATTTATTATTTATTAATTTTATTAAAAACATGTAATTTATTCAAATTTCTAATTTAATTTTGGACCATTAATTTAAGTAGAGTTTTGGTGTTTGACTGTAAGCTCACTATTTTAGCCTTATTATAAATAAACTAGCTGTGTCCTGCAGTTTTACCCACATAGTTCCAAATCCCGTGGGAATTTCGGGATAAAACATAGCCTTTGTCCTTCCCCAGACCATAAGCTACCCCTGTTCCAAATTTCAAGTCAATCGGTTCAGTAGTTTAGCCACGAAACGGTAACAGACAGAGTTACTTTCACATTTATAAAATTAGTAAGGAAGTAAGGATAAATCTTCTAATATATAAAATTCGGGTGCGCCAAAGTTCACCTAAAATTTCAACTCCGATAATTGGAAATCCGAAAATTTTCTTCCTAACATTTTTTATCCTAACAATCGCAACTCCTAAAATCTTTGTCACAAATGTTTTGATTCCGAAACATTTGTTTTCCTATATTTTCTCAACATAACCATCGTTCATACTATTATTCAAAGTCATATCTTTTTTGTGTAGATTTATTTTTATTTATTATAATCAATATTATATACATAAATTTTTCGTAACTTTGTTTTTACATAACATGTAGGTATAACATATAACGCACGAGCCGAGCGAGCAAAACCAGAGTCCTGCTCCAATCATTCAGTCAAGTTCCAGTAACGAATCGGTCCTATTCCTAATTATTGGTTTAGGTTATGTTAGAACTGTGACCCCAACGCACGAGCCGAGCGAGCGCAGCGAGCATGCCGCGGCAGCGGCCGGCGAAGTACCAGAACCGAATTGGTCCTTTAGTTATGGTTATGGTAAACTTCCAGGCCATAAGCATAACCGTAAACGAGTCGTATAATAATAATTAAAACTATAAATATCATCTTCTACCCGTATATATTTTTTATTACACTTGGTAAATGTTTCTTTCTGAGCATGAGTGAAAATATTATAGTAAGTATGTTTAGGGATAAAAGCGTTATGATAAAAAATAGTAGGAGTTTAAATATATTTACATTAATGATGTTAGTAATTAAAATTTTCGGACACATCAGTGTTATGAGCATCGTCGGTAGCACTACAAATAGTATGAATAAAAACTTTAGGATGAAAAATTTTAGGAAGAATGATCATTCGGACTACAAATAGTTAGGAAAAACATTTTCGGGTAAAGAACTTTAGGTGAGCCAATATGGACCCATAAAATTCTCGTGTCACAGTTTTCGTTGCCATACTCCTCCGAAACGACTTGACCGATTCTCATGAAATTTTGTGAGCATATTCAGTAGGTCTGAGAATCGGCCAACATCTATTTTTCATCCCGAAATTCCTACGGGAACGGGAACGGGAACTACGCGTGTGAAACCGCGGGGCGCAGCTAGTCTAATATAAAAGTCTTATAAAAGTGTACAATTTTTATGTAATTTCTATATGTAAATCTACCACTATCTCGGCCGCCAGTACGTTATATCTTGAGATAGCAAACCACTGCATACGTTAGAATCTATTACAATAGTAATGTTGTTTTAATACCGAACCAATATTGACATTGTACTAACAATAATTTGCATGTGATCTGGATATTACGCACGTTATATAGTACTTTACTGGTATAGTTTGAAGATGACTTATATTATGGTATGTATAAATAAATAAAAATCCATTTATTGCTTATGTGCTTATATGCATAGAATATGTTTTTTTGTTGTATAAGCAAAAGGTGATGGCTCAGCTTAGTGCTACCCGGAATAGTTGTACTCCGAGTTGCGCTGGTTTTCAGCCTCCCCCGTATTATACAGGGTGGCCCAAATAAACGGTCAGTGGGGGGAAGTATAAAACTATAAGAGATACAAAGATTTGTTCTTAGGAACCATGTCATCGATTATAGTAAAAATAAAAATTGCATTCATAGATTTAGAAAATAACTATTACTCACTCTGGGAATCGAACCCGGAATTTTTGAAAAAAAAACGTAATTTCTAGCTAGAAATCGAAAGTGTATCTCATAAGCAGTAAATATTACTAAGAAACATGATATCTAAAATGAATAAATTGCAAACAAAATCTTCAGCCTCAAACGTTTTTCCACGTATCCGTATATCAAATTTTATAGCTGACGACAAAATCTTGAATCAGCCTGCCTAGCATGACTGTGCGTGATAAATGATATAGACACCACGAAATAATATCGATTTCGCGAGCATGACCAAATGAATATGGCGTAGTACGGTTTGATAAAATTAAATATAGCGGCTAAATTTATTATATTTTGACAGTTGGATGTCAATAAATAGCTATATCGATTTCGCGAGCATGACCAAATGTCATAAAATTAATCATGTGGTAAAATTAAATATGGCGGGCATTTTTATCAAATTTTGACAGATGGATTTCAATAAATATCTGTATCTATCGCGTTTTCGAAGTCATGCTAGCCTAGCAGATTCATCATTTTTAAATCCGCTTGATGAATTTTATCAACGGACAACAACCATCAAGCTATTATTATATAAGTCTTGCCGCAAACTCCTACCACTAAATGACAATTCCTTAGGGATTTCCGTACCAAACTTTGGGAAACCTTGAAGTAAACGATATACCAAAATTATGAACTTTCTGCCATTTTTGTTCAGCTTATTCGAAAGGCTTCGAAAGTTATTAACAAAGTGTCCCAATCTAACTTTCAAACGCTAAAAAAATATGAAAATGTTTCCTCACATATGGAGTATTGAAAATAAACAAAAAATTGTTCGAAAGGTATTTTCAAATTGGTTTGGGTACCAGTACGCGGATTTATTCCCGTTTCGTTTATTAATTGACTTTTTCTTATTTTGTTTTTGTATGCAAACTTCCAAAGTTTGCAGAACGAGATATTTTTGTGACTCAGTAGTTATCTTTATTAATTTTCGTGTCGGTTCATTCGATATTTAAATGTTATCTATCCAAAAGGAAACCACTATTTATATTAAGAGCAAAACGGACTGACTTGACCATGGATCACACAGAGAGAGCGTAATGTAAGTAGCTTACTACGTTTTGTATGATGAGTGAGAGGTCTCCGGATGGGAGATCCGTCATCTCTCCTTTTCTTTCTCCTACTATCTGGTTATTCCTTGAGTTGCGCAGATGTCCATGGGTGACGGTGGTTACTTACCATCTAGTGATCCGTCAGCTCGTTTTGTTTCAAACATTAGTTTGCATAATTTAATGAAGTCATTGTGTTTTTGTGAGTCTTCTCTCTTTTCTCATATTATAATCTGTGATTGGCCCAAGTATGCTTTATGGATTTCAGCCTAAGTGTTAATTATATTTTTTTGCTGAAGAATTCTATTATTCCATAATATTCTTATACCAAAAATATTTGTATCTCGCGTCTCATAAGCCGCGGCGCGTCTGTGGGTATATAAATAAGCAGTATTATAATAATATTAAAATAAATATGTATGATATCGGTATCGAATTGACTATGTTATTGAACTTGAAAAATGAGCGCCAACAGATAAGAAAGATCAAGAGTTATTTATGAATATTTCTTTGAGTATTGTTGGCTCGCATTTGGGTTTTTCTTCATCATGTATAGGAAAATTTATCTGTTCAATTTATTTGATATTTTTATCCGTGTAGTCCTTTTTGAGGAGTGTTGAATTTCAAACACTTTTATATAGTAGTTATTCGTTGAAATGTTCTTTATGATTTGAATTATACTTAAATATGAAATCAAATTTATTTAAAAAAAATCTTAATCCCATTACAATATTCGGGTCCCCACATAGGCATTGCCTGTCCAGTGGGGAAATTGTACGTAATTTTTCCTTCGCTGAATTTTCCGTCCGTAGTATCAGTTAAAATGTTCTAAAATTCGAATTAAACATGTATAAAATTTTCCGTATTTTTTACGTATCCTAAATTTTCCGTCAGTTAGCAAGCGTGTAATGTTTTTTCATGCAAACCACTTATACAGATAAATTTTAAAAGCAAGACCTTATCTAAATACAAAATCTAATTTGAATCGCAAGACCCGAGATTAATGTCAGATAACTTATGGTTTATGAAGCAAAATATGTCTTTTTATCCATAATTAGCCCGTCACATCGAGACTTTATCCGCCTAATTATCATTTTTGTCCATCCCAAGGAAATTTTGTGATAAAATTATCATTATTTGCTATTCCTTGTTACAGCAATATTTAGTAGCAATATTTGTAATGTCGCTGCACACAAAAACAGTGACACTATTAATGCGGAATCCTGTCAAATTTATGTATAACTAGCTGTGCCCCGCGGTTTCACCCGCGTAGTACCCATTCCCGTGTTCCCGGCAATTATTCGATTTTTTCTCACGAACATTTCAAGATCAAGATAAGATAAATCCGTTCAGCCGTTCTCGAGTTTTAGCGAGACTAACGAACAGCAATTGATTTTTATATATACACCCCTATTTTGAATTCGAGATACTTAATCACACACCTAATGTAAACGACAGGTGACAATATAATAGTGAAGTTAGTTTTTTTCTTTTGCTTTTATTTAAAAAGTTATGATAAGTCAAAGCTTTCAAAATCCCGCCGAATTTTATTGTTATTCTACACCGAACAACCGGCGAACGCTGCGATACACAGCTGAGCGCGGTCATCGACCCGAGCCGTCACAGAATACTTGATAGCTAGATTAGCTAGTGTGCCGTCTGGTAATACGACATTTATTTAGTATTTTTTAAAGATTAGTAATCGACTATCATTTTTGATATTTTTATTGGGTATATGGATTCAGTTACTGATACAGATATTCTGATTTTAATAAGTCCCATCATTTCAAAATAGAATAGGGGTGTATAGATTTCTACTAAATTCCTAAATCGGTCCAGTAGTAGAGCAAAAGAAGGAAGAAATATCAGCGTACAAACGTACGCGATTTTCCTTGAGTATTTTTTGGGAAGATAACTTACTAAAATGTGAATGAGGCATAACCATTACCATAATAGAAAATATCCATAAATATTTTTGTATAAAAAAGTGTGTTTTTTATCGGATCCCAGACAAGTTTATTGCCTAAACTTAAGCTCTAGACTTAATGGCCGTAAGAAAGAAATAAATAGTTATAGTTTCTCGATATTTAATGGAACATGATTTTTTGTTGTTATTTTATTCATTATTTCTAATGTTATTTTGAATAAATATGTTTTCAACACACTTGCTCATAAAGAGGCTCTTATTTGTGCAAAAACAGTTGAATAATGACACGTTTTATTCACTAGTGAGTTATAGATTGTTTTTTTAAATTGCTTTCATTTTAAAAAAGTTTCGATACCAAAAAAATTGTGTCCATACATTTTAAAAACAAACTTCAACTTTGTTTCCTTACTTTTAGTAGGTCTATGGTCGATTCCATTCATTCATTTATTCGATTTTTTTTTAATAAGTATATTCTTTTAGTCTTTGGCCGATCACCATTGTTGTGTTGGATGCGCGCGAATAGAAAAACTGTTTATTTTTTAGCGAAAAATGATAATTTCTTCGCAAATGTGTTGAAAAACGTTGTATGGTACACGCGTGTATTGATGATTACTATCCTCGGCTATCTTCAGACCCTCGCTTGACGGCTCGGGCCTCGGAAGTAATCACCAACTTACCTCGCTTGTACCATAAATAACTATTATTTTCAAGTCTTTTAAGAAAAGACTGTTTTTATTTTCGTTTGTCAATGTGCCTGTCAATCAATCCTGTCGACAACATCTGACAACATCACAATTTTGTGTAACTTAATTTTAAGAGCGTTTCCGTGCTTTGGAGTGCGCGTTAGGACGACATCCCTGGGCCCCAAGTCTACTAACAATAATCAACGTAGCTCGTTGGTTGTCATAACTGTATTCTGAAGCTTATTTGACAGCTTTTTATTTGAATTTTGACAACAGCGACCACAGAGACACCATAGCCATATTAACAAATTTTAGCAGAATACCAAACTGACAACTGACTCTTGTTATGGTATCCCTATAAATGAACAAATTGTCAGTTCAAATAATGTCAGATAGCGGACTCGGCACCCTGGTTGTACTAAAATCATTGACAATAATAGGGAGTTAAAGTCCTCAAAACAGTGGATTATTACGGGATACAAACTAGAGAAATTTAAATGCGAAAAACTGTCCACATACAAGGTAAACTTACCTTCTTTTAGTATACATTTGTGTCATTATTATAGCATCAATTAATATCCATATTAATATACCTATTTATTGTTCTAAAAAACAAACTTTCTTAAAAATGCACTGTCCAAATGTTTTACCAAAAAATAAACATTTTAAGAAGATGTAGTTTAGTTTGTAAACAAAAATGTTAACTTTGATCAGTTTCCCGTATTTTTGACGCGTTTTAATAATAAAAAGGCTTACGTCATAATGTTCGAAAACTAATGGGTTTCATGAAAGATAAGACATTATTTTTCTCGTTGTTGAAATTAAAATGGATAGCCTTGATAACGTGTTTAGAGATTGCGAAAATATAGTTTCTTTTAGTTTGTACATTATTGTTTGGTTATACGTGATTTTTGAAGTGAAAACTTCTTTAGCGGCGCTGAGCACTTTTTTTGTATGGGTAAAAACTTTCAAACTCGCGTCAGGGTCACGTGATGCTGATCGAAAAAGCGTAAGATTGTCATATTTGTGTACGATAGCGCAATAAATAAACATTGTATTCTACCTCATAAATGATAGTACTTTTATACTTATAATTAAACACAACGTTAATATTGAAGTTTTCACTTCTGCCGGCACTCCCGCAGTGCTACCTTTTTTTTTAATAAACGTGGAGGAGTTATTCTAGTTCTTCTATGGTACTTACATATAATTAGGTTAGGAAATAGAGTTTTGGCCGAAACGCATTTATAAGCAAAAGGTAAAAGATGTATAATATACAGGTAAAGTGTTTGTTAGTTTGTTTGGACGCCCTTATCTCAGGCATAAATAAATAAATGTGATATTTACATAGATTTACATAGCCTTTTTATATAGGAAAACTCTACGCGATATATCAACGCGAGAAAACAGCAGGAAGCTTATATTATAGATTAAAACCTACCAATTAACACTATTTACTCCTTATAATATCAGCTAGGTACCTACGAGTATAATCAAAAGTCCCTCCATAATAAATCTAGGTATTTCAGAAAATAACCAGTATAAACAGACAGACGTTAATGAAAAATTGTGTTTTTACATTAATTTATTTAATCAGAGTAAATTAGAAGCGACGCATAACCACAGAGTAAATATTCTATGATTATTGTTTATGCTGTTATAATAAACTAACCATGGGTCAAATAGTCATTTGTTGACGAGAATATTAGGGTTGTCTATTAGAAGTTTTTTATAGTATTCTTGATACGCTAATGTTATAATGATCACCATCTTCATCGAGGACCTTTACAAGGCAACTGATAGTGCCATATCGGTGGCCGAGTTCTGGTCCTCAAAAATATGAATCAACACGCAAAGAAGAAGAAGACCATCTTCTAAACTATGTACTAATAAAATTCATAAAATTATTTTTTTACTTTGTTCTAGGAATTAATATTGTATCTTACGACTTTTGACATAAGTGCCTCACTTCATAAGTTAAGCCACGTTTATAAGAGGCCATAACTGAATAAATGATTTTTGATATTGACTAAATTTTTAAATTTCAGTAAAAAAGTTTAGATATTAATTAGAAGAATTCTGTAAATACCTATAAGAAAGTCAACTGTTACCAACTCACTGACTGACTGATCTATCAACTCGAAGTTTACAAACACTCAAAACAAGATGTCGGACTTTTGAAAGTTTTAACTACCCGTAACGACTGTCGCTGAAGTTAGTACCATGAGAACACAAAAGTCCGGAAACGCTCATAAAATTAAAAACCATTTCGTAAATAACGCTTCTAAACACGAAATCTCTGTAAAATGAAATAATAAAAAAGAGGTCAACCTGTTACATGATCTCCTTGTTAAATAAATCAAATCAAAATTAATTAAAAAACATCGCAAAATAAACGTCTTTTAATCTAGTTATAACACTTCGTAAATCTTCAAATGATTGTCGTAATTCATTTTGGATGTGAACCAAAATAAATAAATCACTTTTTAAAATACATTTTTATTTTCATTCGAATGCCAGCCCTACGGAAATGACATTGACATTGCATCATTAAGATAATTCTGTTGGCGTCATCTGTCAACGCAATTTTCCGTTCCATTTTTAAATTTAAAATATAGAATTTGTTTATAATATCGAGTTGTAATTTTAGAACTGTTTCCATTCCAAATTCAAAATGGTATTACGTTGTATTTAGCGTTTAACACATTAACTAACGAATAGTTTAAAAATGTTCTATTGCTATGACCTTAAGGTTGCTTTTACTATGTCATAAAATTAGAATTGTTTTCCTTTTTTTACAAAATTATTAATTTCCTTTAAAAAGTATTAGATCCTTTGTATTTGATGAGACCG
Source organism: Timandra comae (assembly GCA_958496195.1). Classification (NCBI taxonomy): domain Eukaryota; kingdom Metazoa; phylum Arthropoda; class Insecta; order Lepidoptera; family Geometridae; genus Timandra; species Timandra comae. Next base: position 7,416,309 of record OY292376.1, read on the forward strand.
CGTAAAGCAAACTATTGAAAAATAGACTTTACAGCCATTAAATTAAGGTACATAATTTCCCCATAATATTTAGGTAAAGTCTCAAATAATGTAACTCGAACAATGTAACGGCAAAAGAACAAGTCATCACATAAAAAGTAAAAAGTTAGAAAATACACGAAAAACAATTTCTTTTTTTGTTCTAATTTCGACTTTATTACCGCGAGTTAGAGTGTATGTTTGAAGTCGTGTGCTGATAAAGTGGTTTTGTACAAAAGATGTCTTATTAACTTCACAGGAAAAGTTCAAAGGTTGTAACTAGTGTGTTAGGAACTTGTGAAAAGTTTAATATGCCTTTAAACGGCCATTGTTCTTTTGTGATACTTTTTTTAATTTACGTCTCTATAATTATGACATGTGACGTTTGTGTATGTCAAAAAAGGTTGTTGTTTCTTGTTTGTTATTTTGTGCGGGCTAATGTTAAAGTACTTATCTTAAAACCTCATGGGTTCTTAAATACATAGAAACTATTAAACAATGCTTAAATTTTTAAAATAATATCTTTTTAAGCGCAAAAACGCCCATGAAATGGAAAATTAGATAATGGCTACCCAACACTGTCAAGACAGTGCCAAACGTTGCATAACCGTACAGATCACAATTCTTAATTATCAAGGTAATAAATAAGAAAATAAGATAAAAATATTTATTTTATTAAATGAAGTTTAAAAATGCACCTAGGAATAACATCTATTTATTTATTCTGGCAGAATAGTTGACATGGCCACTGCCAACGGTGACTGACGAAACAAAAATACACTGTTTTCATCAAGATAAAACCAACACAAGAAATTGTATACAGCTCTAGCCTTTTCCTGGAATTAACGTAGAAATTTCCGATGTTTTTGCGAAATTAAAAATGGAACAATCGCCATCTTTGATTTTCGAATATGAAGATTTTATGTGACGTTTCTATCAGGATACACTGATCGTTTTAAAGATTTTGAATACGGTTACCTGTGTTTTAATAAACTAAAAGGTGTTTTAAATACTTTAATTAAAGTTACTATAAATGTTACTCAAACAACAAGAAAGATTTTCTTTTCTGATCTCACTGAAGCATTGCAAGTTAGAAGTTTTTCTCTCACTGATGATATTAGTATAGTAAGGAACAATAGGTGTAATCATCACGGCTTGACCAATGCTTATAAAGGGGTCCCCAGGTGACCAAAATTGCTTGACTGAGCAATTTTTAGAAAGAAGATTGATGCGCATACGACAATACTTTGATGAACGCTAAATTTAGGATACTTCATCGTCTAGCTAGAAGTGTGCTTGTAGTGCGTATTGTCATAACATTGTCAAATAAGCTGGTAGAAAGTGTTACTGGTCAAGTGGTCACACAATGCTTGATTCGTCTGAACTTAAAGTCACTGTTATTGATGATGAATAATAATAAAAATACGTAGTATTCTTTTAAATACCTATCATCCAAAGAAATAAGCTTGAAAGAAATGGAAAGAGTAACTGAAATTAGCCTTGTATAAAATAGAACGGGTATATCTTTACCATTAATCAAAAACTAGAACATGTATCCTACCCTAAATGTTAGGAATATCTAATACTCTACTAAGTACAGATAAAAACCTTTGCTAGAGGTCAGGTGAATGTTAGGAGCGTTTATTATTTATTTATTGCGAACACAATACCGTGATTCTGGCAGCGTTACTGCCTATCCCTAAGGGAAATCTTGATAATACGTAACCTATGAATTTCCTGGGCCAAAATGTATATAGGTACATACTTATATATACTAAGTTTTTTCATAAATACTTGTATGGTTTAGCCGTGGAAGTAAAGGATAGTTGGGATCTTTCGCATTTCTCTGATATTAGGTTTGCCTGACGTTTTAGGGCTGTTTTTTCCATCGCTAGAAGACTTTGGTGGTGATAGAAAAATCAGCACTTAGCTGCATATTTTGATCTGCAAGAATTTGGGACAATATATATCCTTCGAGTATGTGTAGTTTCAACAAAGAGAAAAGTATAATAACTTAGCTTAATCAGACTTGAAAAACCGATTACTAACGTACCAGACATCAAGAACAACCTTGACATTATAATGGCCCCATTCGTTGGGGGAAAATACTAAAAAGTAAAAAATAAAAACTAAACCAAAACCTTTATCTCAAAAAACACATACATAACCAATCTTTAAATACACAGAAACACATCAACAAATATCTAAAATAACATCCCAAAAAACTTCCCAGAAAAGGCATTTCAACGTCATGCCTAATAAAAGGCAACAGGTAATGTGTTGTCTATGATACGATGCGAAAACAGAGTAATCTACTAACAAATAAACGGCCTGTCTGTCAGTCCGAGTGACGTATCGATAAATTGGACTGATTGGTAGAAAGGGAAAATAGAAAAGGTTTTGTATTTGATTGTTTGTAGGGCAAGTAGGGGGATTTACTGTGAACTAATAAGTAATCTTACAAATAAATAAATCTTAGCAGGATTTTCTACGAATTAAAATCTTTTGTGCCTATTTAAAGGACGATTTTGAACTTATAGGAGGAGATTTTTCTTAATTTACTAGTGTATAGTAAAAGGGGAGAAATTTACGCAAAAATAAAGTGAAATTGTACAAATACTGAATAAAGTTTTTCGTTAATAGAATTTAAATAATTTAATGTCTGGACACATAATCACGCACAGACCCAAACTAAGCAAAACTTAAAAGTACATAAAACTAGAATACTTTTTTTGTAAATACATACTTTATATTAAATAAAAACATCCAGAACAAGATAAAAAAACTTGTTCTTGGGAATCAAACCCGGAAATTTCGATATAGCAGACAGGGTCACAACCAAACCACACCACTCAGTCGTCAAATAACAACAAAGGCATGTTTAGTTTCTCCAAAATACGATTTAAACCCCCAATAAAACTATTAGAAACCACAAATCAGACTATTTCGCTACTTAGTTGTTAAATACTTCCAAAAAGGTCTGTCATTAAGTATACGTATTTATTTTGGCGGTCGACCCATTGTCCTTTATTCGGACAGTAGTTATATAGGACAGTACTTTATATGGGACAGTAATTAGTTTTGAAGACTAGCGATCAATAAATAGTTGTAACAAATGAAACTGTGCTTTGTATAGATTTACTTGATAGTGTGTGGTGATTAAGGTTTTTAATATACTTACGTATATTTTGTATTTTTAATGGAGGGCATTTACTTTGACGGCTCTAATTACCTGATTGTCGACGGTTATCACTACATAGTATAAAACAAAGTCGCTTTCTCTGTCCCTGTGTAGGGACATAGGGATGTATCCTTAGATCTTTAAAACTACGCAACGGATTTTGATGCGGTTTGTTTTAATAGATAAAGTAATTCAGTGAGAAGGTTTTAAGCATAATTTTATCCCCATATTCCTACGGGAACGGGAACTACGAGGGTGAAACCGCGGGGCGCCGCTAGTTAAATATATTTCAAAGAAAAATTCAAAAAATAATTGGTTGTTATACTCATAGTTATTGCCACACAACAATGGATTTTCCCCCCGTTTCAATTGTTTCTGATAATAAAGGGATTGGAAGATACGAACAAATTTTACTCGCTCTACTCGTCATGTTTTTTTTTCATCCGTTTCGCTCAATCGACACCGTAACAACCATAGATTATAATTATATCCTACTTAATTTAAAACATCAAAACAAATAAACATCAACTAATTATATCTCCATTCAAATGATTTACACACCATCAATTTAATTTACAACTTGAACCGTATTTTAAGGCCCATTAGGTATAATATAGTGTAACATTCATCATTTAGAATCATTTGGCGAAAAACTATTTTTTAATGTACTTTGAACGACGTAAACCATTTGTTTGTAAAAATATTATTTTGTTGAAATATTGCTTTGTTTAGCTGTTGAGTTAATGGATATGACACTGCTTTGTACTTTGGGGTGATGGGTTCAAATCTGGGGAATATCATAGACACTTTTTTGTATAGGTCTGAGAATTATAGTAGTCAAATGTGTTTTTCATGTGTCAGTTAAAAATATTAACATTAATTTATTTTAGAGCATAGTACTTGGTTGTCATACTAACATCATCGACAGTCGTTACGGGTAATTAAACCACGCAAAAGTCTAACAGTTGGCAAAAAAATACCAAAATTCGAGAGATCATAAATTACGGAAAATAACTCTAATAAAATACTTACATAATTTTTTGTACATACATGTATTTCTTCTCACTGTAAAATATCGCCAGTGATAAAGAGACAGAGAGAGTCTGAGGTTCTTGCCCTGCCGTGGTATGTTACAGGCAAAGTATCTACTTTGCATTACAAAATTCTGAAACACAGTGATGTACAAGGTTTTGCAATTCAGATTTAAAAGCACTTTATTTTTTACTAGACGCAAGCGAGGTTGTTTAAAATGTATAACGTCTATGGAGATCGCATAAAAGTATGATATAGAATATAACGTTAGTATGGAGATGGCAAAAAAATACTATTTTCAACACACTTGCTCATAAAGGGGCTCTTATTTGTGCAAAAACAGTTGAATAATGACACGTTTTATTCACTAGTGAGTTATAGATTGTTTTTTTAAATTGCTTTGTTTTAAAAAATGTTTCGACACCAAAAAAATGGTGTCCATATATTTTAAAAACAAACTTCAACTATGTTGCCTTACTTTTGGTAGGTCTATGGTCGATTCCATTCATTCATTCATTCGATTTTTTTTAAATAAGTATATTCTTTTAGTCTTTGTTAATAAGTATATTCTTTTATTGTTGTGTTGGATGCGCGCGAATAGAAAAACTGTTTATTTATTAGCGAAAAATGATAATTTCTTCGCAAATGTGTTGAAAAACGTTGTGTGGTACACGCGGGTATTGATGATTACTATCCTCGGCTATCTTCAGACCCTCGCCTGATGACTCGGGCCTCAATAGCGCCTCGGAAGTAATCACCAACTTACCTCGCTTGTACCATAAATAACTATTATAATACCTTCTGTATATTTGTATTTGTATAGTAGCAGCTCATTGCGGTTTCACCCACACAGAACCCGTTTCCGTGAAAATGCGGGGATAAAATTATGGTAAAAACCTTCCTCTTGAATCACTCTATTTAAAAAAGTAAACCGCATCATGTCGAAATATCAAAATCTCGAAAAATCAATACGTCGAAAAATCTAAATCTCGAAAAATCAAAACGTCGACAAATCAAAATTTCGAAAAGTCAAAATGTCGAAAATCGAAATCTCGAAAAATAAAAATCTCGAAATTGAAAATCTCGAAAAAAACAAAATCTCGAAAACTCAAAATCTCGAAAAATCAAAACGTCGAAAAATCAAAATGTCGAAAAATCAAAATCTCGAATAATAAAAATCTGGAAAAATCAAAATCTCAAAAAGTCAAAATCTCGAAAATCAAAATGTCGAAAAATCAAAATCTCGAACATCAAAATCTTGAAAATCAAAATATCGAAAATCAAAATGTCGAAAAATCAAAATCTCGAAAGTCAAAATGTTGAAAAATCAAAATCTCGAAAAATCAAAATCTCGAAAATCAAAATCTCGAAAAATTAAAATCTCGAAAGTCAAAATGTCGAAAAATCAAAATCTCGAATAATCAAAATCTCGAAAAATCAAAATGTCGAAAATCAAAATGTCGAAAAATCCAAATCTCGAAAATCTAAATCACGAAAATCAAAATCTCGAAAAATCAAAATCTCGAAAATCAAATTGTCGAAAAATCAAAATCTCGAAAAATCAAAACCTCGAAAATTAAAATTTCGAAAAACAAAATGTCAAAAAATCCAAACGTCGAAAAATCAAAATCTCGAAAAGTCAAAAAGTCGAAAATCAAAATGTCGAAAATCAAAATCTCGAAAATCAAAATCTCGAAAAATTAAAACGTCGAAAAATCAAAATTTCGAAAAATCAAAATCTCGAAAATCAAAATTTCGAAAAATCAAAATCTCGAAAAATCAAAACGTCGAAAAACCAAAATCTCGAAAAGCCAAAATCTCGAAAAATCAAAATCTCGAAAAATCAAGACGTCGAAAAATCTAAATCTCGAAAAATCAAGATCTCGAAAAGTCAAAATCTCACAAAATCAAAATCTCGAAAAATCAAAATCTCGAAAAATCAAAATCTCGCTAAATCAAAATGTCGAAAATCAAAATGTCGAAAAATCAAAATCTCGAAAATCAAAATGTCGAAAATCAAAATGTCGAAAAATCAAAATCTCGAAAATCAAAATCTTGAAAATCAAAATCTCGAAAAGTCAAAATGTCGAAAAATCAAAACGTCGAAAAATCAAAATCTCGAATGTCAAAATGTCGAAAAATCTAAATCTCGAATAATAAAAATCTGGAAAAATCAAAATCTCAAAAAGTCAAAATCTCGAAAATCAAAATGTCGAAAAATCAAAATCTCGAACATCAAAATCTTGAAAATCAAAATATCGAAAATCAAAATGTCGAAAAATCAAAATCTCGAAAGTCAAAATGTTGAAAAATCAAAATCTCGAAAAATCAAAATCTCGAAAATCAAAATCTCGAAAAATCAAAATCTCGAAAGTCAAAATGTCGAAAAATCAAAATGTCGAAAAATCAAAATCTCGTAAAATCAAAATCTTGAAAAGTCAAAATCTCGGAAAATCAAAATCTCGAAAAATCAAAATCTCGAATAATCAAAATCTCGAAAAATCAAAATGTCGAAAATCAAAATGTCGAAAAATCCAAATCTCGAAAATCTAAATCACGAAAATCAAAATCTCGAAAAATCAAAATCTCGAAAATCAAATTGTCGAAAAATCAAAATTTCGAAAAATCAAAATGTCGAAAAATCAAAATCTCGTAAAATCAAAATCTTGAAAAGTCAAAATCTCGGAAAATCAAAATCTCGAAAAATCAAAATCTCGAATAATCAAAATCTCGAAAAATCAAAATGTCGAAAATCAAAATTTCGAAAAATCCAAATCTCGAAAATCTAAATCACGAAAATCAAAATCTCGAAAAATCAAAATCTCGAAAATCAAATTGTCGAAAAATCAAAATTTCGAAAAATCAAAATGTCGAAAAATCAAAATCTCGTAAAATCAAAATCTTGAAAAGTCAAAATCTCGGAAAATCAAAATCTCGAAAAATCAAAATCTCGAATAATCAAAATCTCGAAAAATCAAAATGTCGAAAATCAAAATTTCGAAAAATCCAAATCTCGAAAATCTAAATCACGAAAATCAAAATCTCGAAAAATCAAAATCTCGAAAATCAAATTGTCGAAAAATCAAAATTTCGAAAAATCAAAATCTCGAAAATCAAAATTTCGAAAAATCAAAATCTCGAAAAATCAAAACGTCGAAAAACCAAAATCTCGAAAAACTAAAATCTCGAAAAATCAAAATCTCGAAAAATCAAGACGTCGAAAAATCTAAATCTCGAAAAATCAAAATCTCGAAAAGTCAAAATCTCACAAAATCAAAATCTCGAAAAATCAAAATCTCGAAAAATCAAAATCTCGAAAAATCAAAATGTCGAAAATCAAAATGTCGAAAAATCAAAATCTCGAAAATCAAAATGTCGAAAATCAAAATGTCGAAAAATCAAAATCTCGAAAATCAAAATCTTGAAAATCAAAATCTAGAAAAGTCAAAATGTCGAATATCAAAATCTCGAAAAATCTAAACGTCAAAAAATCAAAGTCTCGAAAAATCAAAATGTTGAAAAATCAAAATTTCGAAAAATCAAAATCTCGATAAATCAAAACGTCGAAAAATCATAATCTCGAAAAATCTAAATCTCGAAAAATCAAAACGTCGAAAAATCTAAATCTCGAAAAATCAAAATCTCGAAAATCAAAATCTCGAAAAATCTAAATCTCGAAAAGTCAAAATCTCACAAAATCAAAATCTCGAAAAATCAGAATCTCGCTAAATCAAAATGTCGAAAATCAAAATCTCGAAAAATCAAAATTTCGAAAAATCAAAATCTCGATAAATCAAAACGTCGAAAAATCATAATCTCGAAAAATCTAAATCTCGAAAAATCAAAACGTCGAAAAATCTAAATCTAGAAAAGTCAAAATGTCGAATATCAAAATCTCGAAAAATCTAAACGTCAAAAAATCAAAGTCTCGAAAAATCAAAATGTTGAAAAATCAAAATTTCGAAAAATCAAAATCTCGATAAATCAAAACGTCGAAAAATCATAATCTCGAAAAATCTAAATCTCGAAAAATCAAAACGTCGAAAAATCTAAATCTCGAAAAATCTAAATCTCGAAAAATCAAAACGTCGAAAAATCTAAATCTCGAAAAATCAAAATCTCGAAAATCAAAATCTCGAAAAATCTAAATCTCGAAAAGTCAAAATCTCACAAAATCAAAATCTCGAAAAATCAGAATCTCGCTAAATCAAAATGTCGAAAATCAAAATCTCGAAAAATCAAAATTTCGAAAAATCAAAATCTCGATAAATCAAAACGTCGAAAAATCATAATCTCGAAAAATCTAAATCTCGAAAATCAAAATCTTGAAAATCAAAATCTAGAAAAGTCAAAATGTCGAATATCAAAATCTCGAAAAATCTAAACGTCAAAAAATCAAAGTCTCGAAAAATCAAAATGTTGAAAAATCAAAATTTCGAAAAATCAAAATCTCGATAAATCAAAACGTCGAAAAATCATAATCTCGAAAAATCTAAATCTCGAAAAATCAAAACGTCGAAAAATCTAAATCTCGAAAAATCAAAATCTCGAAAATCAAAATCTCGAAAAATCTAAATCTCGAAAAGTCAAAATCTCACAAAATCAAAATCTCGAAAAATCAGAATCTCGCTAAATCAAAATGTCGAAAATCAAAATCTCGAAAAATCAAAATTTCGAAAAATCAAAATCTCGATAAATCAAAACGTCGAAAAATCATAATCTCGAAAAATCTAAATCTCGAAAAATCAAAACGTCGAAAAATCTAAATCTCGAAAAATCAAAATCTCGAAAATCAAAATCTCGAAAAATCTAAATCTCGAAAAGTCAAAATCTCACAAAATCAAAATCTCGAAAAATCAGAATCTCGCTAAATCAAAATGTCGAAAATCAAAATCTCGAAAAATCAAAATCTCGAAAATCAAAATCTTGAATATCAAAATCTCGAAAAGTCAAAATGTCGAACATCAAAATCTCGAAAAATCAAAACGTCGAAAAATCAAAATCTCGAAAAATCAATATCTCGAAAATCTAAATATCGAAAATCAAAATACCGAACAATCAAAATCTCGAAAAATCAAAATCTCGAAAAATCAAAACGCCGAAAAATCTAAATCTCGAAAAATCTAAATCTCGAAAAATCTAAATCTCGAAAATCAAAATCTCGAAAAATCAAAATCTCGAAAGTCAAAATCTCAAAAAATCAAAATCTCGAAAAATCAAAATCTCGAAAAATCAAAATGTCGAAAATCAAAATGTCGAAAATAAAAATGTCGAAAAATCAAAATCTCGAAAAGTCGAAATGTCGAATATCAAAATCTCAAAAAATCAAAACGTCGAAAAATCAAATTCTCAAAAAATCAAAATCTCGAAAAATCAAAATCTCGAAAATCAAAATCTAAAAAAACCAAAACGTCGAAAAGTGAAAACGTCAAAAAATCAAAATCTCGAAAAGTCAAAATGTCGAAAATCAAAATCTAAAAAAACCAAAACGTCGAAAAATCAAAATCTCGAAAATCAAAATCTTGAAAATCAAAATCTAGAAAAGTCAAAATGTCGAATATCAAAATCTCGAAAAATCTAAACGTCAAAAAATCAAAATCTCGAAAAATCAAAATGTTGAAAAATCAAAATTTCGAAAAATCAAAATCTCGATAAATCAAAACGTCGAAAAATCATAATCTCGAAAAATCTAAATCTCGAAAAATCAAAACGTCGAAAAATCAAAATCTCGAAAAATCAAAATCTCGAAAATCAAAATCTCGAAAAATCTAAATCTCGAAAAGTCAAAATCTCACAAAATCAAAATCTCGAAAAATCAGAATCTCGCTAAATCAAAATGTCGAAAATCAAAATCTCGAAAAATCAAAACCTCGAAAATTAAAATTTCGAAAAACAAAATGTCAAAAAATCCAAACGTCGAAAAAACAAAATCTCGAAAAGTCAAAAAGTCGAAAATCAAAATGTCGAAAATCAAAATCTCGAAAATCAAAATCTCGAAAAATCAAAACGTCGAAAAATCAAAATTTCGAAAAATCAAAATCTCGAAAATCAAAATTTCGAAAAATCAAAATCTCGAAAAATCAAAACGTCGAAAAACCAAAATCTCGAAAAACCAAAATCTCGAAAAATCAAAATCTCGAAAAATCAAGACGTCGAAAAATCTAAGTCTCGAAAAATCAAAATCTCGAAGTCAAAATCTCACAAAATCAAAATCTCGAAAAATCAAAATCTCGAAAAATCAAAATCTCGAAAAATCAAAATGTCGAAAATCAAAATGTCGAAAAATCAAAATCTCGAAAATCAAAATGTCGAAAATCAAAATGTCGAAAAATAAAAATCTCGAAAATCAAAATCTTGAAAATCAAAATCTCGAAAAGTCAAAATGTCGAATATCAAAATCTCGAAAAATCTAAACGTCAAAAAATCAAAATCTCGAAAAATCTAAATGTTGAAAAATCAAAATTTCGAAAAATCAAAATCTCGATAAATCAAAACGTCGAAAAATCAAAATCTCGAAAAATCAAAATCTCGAAAATCAAAATCTCGAAAAATCTAAATCTCGAAAAGTCAAAATCTCACAAAATCAAAATCTCGAAAAATCAGAATCTCGCTAAATCAAAATCTCGAAAATCAAAATCTCGAAAAATCAAAATCTCGAAAATCAAAATCTTGAATATCAAAATCTCGAAAAGTCAAAATGTCGAATATCAAAATCTCGAGAAATCAAAACGTCGAAAAATCAAAATTTCGAAAAATCAAAACCTCGAAAATTTAAATCTCGAAAAACAAAATGTCGAAAAATCCAAACGTCCAAAAATCGAAATCTCGAAAAGTCGAAAATCAAAATGTCGAACATCAAAATCTCGAAAAATCAAAACGTCGAAAAATCAAAATCTCGAAAAATCAATATCTCGAAAATCTAAATATCGAAAATCAAAATACCGAAAAATCTAAATCTCGAAAAAACAAAACGTCGAACAATCAAAATCTCGAAAAATCAAAATCTCGAAAAATCAAAACGTCGAAAAATCTAAATCTCGAAAAATCTAAATCTCGAAAAATCAAAATCTCGAAAAGTCAAAATCTCACAAAATCAAAATCTCGAAAAATCAAAATCTCGAAAAATCAAAACCTCGAAAATTTAAATCTCGAAAAACAAAATGTCGAAAAATCCAAACGTCCAAAAATCGAAATCTCGAAAAGTCGAAAATCAAAATGTCGAACATCAAAATCTCGAAAAATCAAAACGTCGAAAAATCAAAATCTCGAAAAATCAATATCTCGAAAATCTAAATATCGAAAATCAAAATACCGAACAATCAAAATCTCGAAAAATCAAAATCTCGAAAAATCAAAACGCCGAAAAATCTAAATCTCGAAAAATCTAAATCTCGAAAAATCTAAATCTCGAAAATCAAAATCTAAAAAAACCAAAACGTCGAAAAATCAAAATCTCGAAAATCAAAATCTCGAAAAATCAAAATCTCGAAAATCAAATTGTCGAAAAATCAAAATCTCGAAAAATCAAAACCTCGAAAATTAAAATTTCGAAAAACAAAATGTCAAAAAATCCAAACGTCGAAAAAACAAAATCTCGAAAAGTCAAAAAGTCGAAAATCAAAATGTCGAAAATCAAAATCTCGAAAATCAAAATCTCGAAAAATCAAAACGTCGAAAAATCAAAATTTCGAAAAATCAAAATCTCGAAAATCAAAATTTCGAAAAATCAAAATCTCGAAAAATCAAAACGTCGAAAAACCAAAATCTCGAAAAACCAAAATCTCGAAAAATCAAAATCTCGAAAAATCAAGACGTCGAAAAATCTAAGTCTCGAAAAATCAAAATCTCGAAAAATCAAAATCTCGAAAAATCAAAATCTCGAAAAATCAAAATGTCGAAAATCAAAATGTCGAAAAATCAAAATCTCGAAAATCAAAATGTCGAAAATCAAAATGTCGAAAAATAAAAATCTCGAAAATCAAAATCTCGAAAAGTCAAAATGTCGAATATCAAAATCTCGAAAAATCTAAACGTCAAAAAATCAAAATCTCGAAAAATCTAAATGTTGAAAAATCAAAATTTCGAAAAATCAAAATCTCGATAAATCAAAACGTCGAAAAATCAAAATCTCGAAAAATCAAAATCTCGAAAATCAAAATCTCGAAAAATCTAAATCTCGAAAAGTCAAAATCTCACAAAATCAAAATCTCGAAAAATCAGAATCTCGCTAAATCAAAATGTCGAAAATCAAAATCTCGAAAAATCAAAATCTCGAAAATCAAAATCTTGAATATCAAAATCTCGAAAAGTCAAAATGTCGAATATCAAAATCTCGAGAAATCAAAACGTCGAAAAATCAAAATTTCGAAAAATCAAAACCTCGAAAATTTAAATCTCGAAAATCAAAATCTCGAAAAATCAAAATCTCGAAAGTCAAAATCTCAAAAAATCAAAATCTCGAAAAATCAAAATCTCGAAAAATCAAAATGTCGAAAATCAAAATGTCGAAAATAAAAATGTCGAAAAATCAAAATCTCGAAAAGTCAAAATGTCGAATATCAAAATCTCAAAAAATCAAAACGTCGAAAAATCAAATTCTCAAAAAATCAAAATCTCGAAAAGTCAAAATGTCGAATATCAAAATCTCAAAAAATCAAAACGTCGAAAAATCAAATTCTCAAAAAATCAAAATCTCGAAAAATCAAAATCTCGAAAATCAAAATCTAAAAAAACCAAAACGTCGAAAAGTGAAAACGTCAAAAAATCAAAATCTCGAAAAGTCAAAATGTCGAAAATCAAAATCTAAAAAAACCAAAACGTCGAAAAATCAAAATCTCGAAAAGTGAAAATGTCGAAAATCAAAATCTCGAAAAATCTAAATCTCGAAAAAACAAAACGTCGAACAATCAAAATCTCGAAAAATCAAAATCTCGAAAAATCAAAACGTCGAAAAATCTAAATCTCGAAAAATCTAAATCTCGAAAAATCAAAATCTCGAAAAGTCAAAATCTCACAAAATCAAAATCTCGAAAAATCAAAATCTCGAAAAATCAAAACCTCGAAAATTTAAATCTCGAAAAACAAAATGTCGAAAAATCCAAACGTCCAAAAATCGAAATCTCGAAAAGTCGAAAATCAAAATGTCGAACATCAAAATCTCGAAAAATCAAAACGTCGAAAAATCAAAATCTCGAAAAATCAATATCTCGAAAATCTAAATATCGAAAATCAAAATACCGAACAATCAAAATCTCGAAAAATCAAAATCTCGAAAAATCAAAACGCCGAAAAATCTAAATCTCGAAAAATCTAAATCTCGAAAAATCTAAATCTCGAAAATCAAAATCTAAAAAAACCAAAACGTCGAAAAATCAAAATCTCGAAAATCAAAATCTCGAAAAATCAAAATCTCGAAAATCAAATTGTCGAAAAATCAAAATCTCGAAAAATCAAAACCTCGAAAATTAAAATTTCGAAAAACAAAATGTCAAAAAATCCAAACGTCGAAAAAACAAAATCTCGAAAAGTCAAAAAGTCGAAAATCAAAATGTCGAAAATCAAAATCTCGAAAATCAAAATCTCGAAAAATCAAAACGTCGAAAAATCAAAATTTCGAAAAATCAAAATCTCGAAAATCAAAATTTCGAAAAATCAAAATCTCGAAAAATCAAAACGTCGAAAAACCAAAATCTCGAAAAACCAAAATCTCGAAAAATCAAAATCTCGAAAAATCAAGACGTCGAAAAATCTAAGTCTCGAAAAATCAAAATCTCGAAGTCAAAATCTCACAAAATCAAAATCTCGAAAAATCAAAATCTCGAAAAATCAAAATCTCGAAAAATCAAAATGTCGAAAATCAAAATGTCGAAAAATCAAAATCTCGAAAATCAAAATGTCGAAAATCAAAATGTCGAAAAATAAAAATCTCGAAAATCAAAATCTCGAAAAGTCAAAATGTCGAATATCAAAATCTCGAAAAATCTAAACGTCAAAAAATCAAAATCTCGAAAAATCTAAATGTTGAAAAATCAAAATTTCGAAAAATCAAAATCTCACAAAATCAAAATCTCGAAAAATCAGAATCTCGCTAAATCAAAATGTCGAAAATCAAAATCTCGAAAAATCAAAATCTCGAAAATCAAAATCTTGAATATCAAAATCTCGAAAAGTCAAAATGTCGAATATCAAAATCTCGAGAAATCAAAACGTCGAAAAATCAAAATTTCGAAAAATCAAAACCTCGAAAATTTAAATCTCGAAAATCAAAATCTCGAAAAATCAAAATCTCGAAAGTCAAAATCTCAAAAAATCAAAATCTCGAAAAATCAAAATCTCGAAAAATCAAAATGTCGAAAATCAAAATGTCGAAAATAAAAATGTCGAAAAATCAAAATCTCGAAAAGTCAAAATGTCGAATATCAAAATCTCAAAAAATCAAAACGTCGAAAAATCAAATTCTCAAAAAATCAAAATCTCGAAAAATCAAAATCTCGAAAATCAAAATCTAAAAAAACCAAAACGTCGAAAAGTGAAAACGTCAAAAAATCAAAATCTCGAAAAGTCAAAATGTCGAAAATCAAAATCTAAAAAAACCAAAACGTCGAAAAATCAAAATCTCGAAAAGTGAAAATGTCGAAAATCAAAATCTCGAAAAATCAAAATGTCGAAAATAAAATGTCGAAAAATCAAAATGTCGAAAAGTCAAAATGTCGATAATCAAAATCTCGAAAAATCAAAATCTCGAAAATTCAAAATGTCGAAAAGTCTAAATGTCGAAAAATCAAAATGTCGAAAAGTCAAAATGTCGAAAAATCAAAATGTCAAAAAGTCAAAATCTCGAAATTCAAAATGTCGAAAAGTCAAAATGTCGAAAAATCAAAATGTCGAAAAGTCAAAATGTCGAAAAATCAAAATGTCAAAAAGTCAAAATGTCGAAAGTCAAAATGTCGAAAAATAAAAATGTCAAAGCACAAATACATTTAATAAATAAATGGTGACAGGGGTTTAAATAGTAAAAAAATTAAGAGGACAGGTAAAACTGTAACGCAAAGCTAGCCTATATTGATGTGTTTGAATGATGTGTTCAAAATCCTTATATTTTTATTAAATTAACCATAGTTATTTATTGTACAAGCGAGGTAAGTTGGTGATTACTTCCGAGGCGCTATTGAGGCCCGAGCCGTCAGGCGAGGGTCTGTAGATAGCCGAGGATAGTAATCATCAATACACCGTTTTTCAACACATTTGCGAAGAAATTATCATTTTTCGCTAATAAATAAACAGTTTTTCTATTCGCATTCAACACAACAATGATGATCGGCAAAGACTTAAACATTATATTTATTAAAAAAAAAATCGAATGAATGAATGAATGGAATCGACCATAAACCTACCAAAAGTAAGGAAACATAGTTGAAGTTTGTTTTTAAAATGTATGGACACATGAATAAAACTTGTCATTATTCAACTGTTTTTGCACAAATAAGAGCCCCTTTATGAGCAAGTGTGTTGAAAATAGTATTTTTTTATATATTTTTTATTTATTTTACTCGGGAAGCTTACAGCTACTTTAACAAATATGTTTCAAAAACACAATTCATCAAAATTCATTAATAAATCATAAACGACTTATAGAATAAAAAGAAAATTATATACCAAAATATGACATAAAAAAACTGGAAGAAAAAACATAAATTGGAAACGAAACAAATCCTAAAATAATATATATCATTATAATTTGTTTATAGAATAGATAATTCTGTTGGTTTAGGCGACTGAAAAAAGAAAATGGAAATACGATTCTGTACATCATTTTGAATTAAACATTTTTTCAGGATTCCTTGAAATTTAATTTAGTATTACATGTATAAAAGATGTTACCTAGAATTATTGTAAAGAGGTTTTTTTAACATGGCATATTTTATATATTAAGATAACATTAGCTGTGCCCCGCGATCGTTTTTTTTTTCCACCATTTTTGGTTTTTTTTACGAGCGCTTCTTTGTTAGTATATGAATATACTCGTAGATATAGAGAATTGAGAAATTACTATTTTTAAATGTGTATATTTTTTTGTATTATCCTCAAAATTGGTACATAAAAAACAGCTAAAAATCTATGTTTTCTTGGTGATTTACACTTGATATTAACAGTGAGACTAAGGTCTTTGGTTTGCAGTGAAATCCTACAAGCCTATACTCTACTTTTTTCAACAAACATTTTGTTTAAAAACACACCAAAAAGAAATCACAAAATATAGAAAACGAAATACAGTTTTTTTTACTTAATAAAACAAGGAAAAATGCGAAAATACCTATAACATTCCATACTTATTTTCATTTCAATATCTTTATTTAAAACCTCTTTGTAATTACATCAAAGTTGATAAACAAAGCTTTATAATCCACACAAAATACATCTTACGAAGATAAATCCATAATACCTTCGCTATAATAAAATACCTACGTTTATTCACGAAAACATTAATAAAACTTTATTTCAAAACATTAAAATTAACTTTACTTAACATGAAAATAAATGAACATTAACATTGAAACATGGAATTAAATGAACAAGTTCGTTAAACAATAAGAAATAAGTTTGCTATTGAACTTGTAACCGCGAAGGTAGTAAGGAAATGCGAAAACTTTTTGGTAAATATGTATCCCACCAAAAACATTCTGTAAAAAAACTAGCCAAGTCTCGATGGAGCTGCTTGTTTAACTCTAAAAAGTAATGAAATCTAGACAGACTCGTGCCAAGTCTAAGGTTCCTTACTGCGATTTCTTTATTATTATAGTTAATGTTGTGTGACTTGACCGTTGAACATTGTTTAAAAGGTTAGTAGTCGGTACATGTCAATTTTGTTTACACGTAATGTTATAACATTATTAAAATACGCAGCTTTATCAAGCCTACAATTGACTGGATATTGAATCAACATTTTTCAAGGCTATAATTAAGCAAATTTTCTATCGTCAATGGATAGGTTCTGGATTTTTTAAGATTGATACAATAGCGTCATGGAGCACCTAGTTTTGTACCCTTGTGTACATACATGTGTACCCTTCAACGGCCAAGTCACACAACATTAACTATAATAATAAAGAAATCGCAGTAAGGAACCTTAGACTTGGCACGAGTCTGTCTAGATTTCATTACTTTTTAGAGTTAAACAAGCAGCTCCATCGAGACTTGGCTAGTTTTTTTACAGAATGTTTTTGGTGGGATTTCATTTCTTTTTGTTAAAACTTGTTTATATTGATTTATTTTATTAGATTTTCTTATTTGACACACTTATTTTTTAGGAGTTGTATTATATTATTAAGCGCCCCGCGGTTTCACCCGCGTAGTTCCCGTTCGCGTTTCCGTGGGAATTTCGGGATAAAAAGTATCTATACATAAATAGTTTTAAGCTACCTCCCCACAAATTGTCAGCCAAATCAGTTCAGCTGTTCTAGAATTATAATTCCCGTTCCCATTCCCGTGGGAATTTCGGGATTAAAAGTATTCTATGTGCTTCTCCTGGTTCTAAGCTACCTCCCCACCAATTTTCAGCCAAATCAGTTCAGCCGTTCTTAAGTAATAAATTCCCGTTCCCAATCCCGTGGGAATTTCGGGATTAAAAGTATTCTATGTGCTTCTCCTAGTTCTAAGCTACCTCTCCACCAATTTCAGCCAAATCAATTCAGCCGTTCTTGAGTAATAAATTCCCGTTCCCAATCCCGTGGGAATTTCGGGATTAAAAGTATTCTATGTGCTTCTCCTGGTTCTAAGCTACCTCCCCACCAATTTTCAGCCAAATCAGTTCAGCCGTTCTTGAGTAATAAATTCCCGTTCCCATTCCCGTGGGATTTTCGGGATTAAAGTGTTCTGTGTTCTTGTCCTGGTTCTAAGCTACCTCCCCATCAATTTTCAGACAAATCAATTCAGCCGTTCTTGATTTTTAAATTCCCGTTCCCAATCCCGTAGGAATTTCGGGATTAAATGTATCCTATGTCCTTTTCCTGGTTTTAAGCTACCTCCCCACCAATTTTCAGCCAAATCAATTCAGCCGTTCTTGATTTTTTGATTCCCGTTCCCAATCCCGTGGGAATATCGGGATTAAAAGTATTCTATGTCCTTTTCCTGGTTTTAAGCTACCTCCCCACCAATTTTCAGCCAAATCAGTTCAGCCGTTCTTGAGTTACAATTCCCGTTCCCATTCCCGTATAATTCCCGTTCCCGTTCGATTATCCTAGTTTTTATAGTTTTCCCTTTATGTGGTCATTAAACCCTAACTCTGTACCAAATTTCAGCTCTCTAGGTTCATGGGAAGTACTAGTTCTATTTTGATGATCATGAGTGAGTGAGTGAGTGAGTGAGTGAGTGAGTGAGTGAGTGTCTAAAATGCGAAACTTTGCTTTCGCTTAACTTGGGAACTAAATGACCTACAGACTTGAAAATTTATTTTAAGTATGTGATTGTATAGCTTACTGGATGACGAAAATTTCAGCGTTCTGGGCTTATCCAGAGGTTGTCAAATAGGGGTCTGAAAATGCGGCGAAAGGGTTCCTGTAAAGGATGGTACGGCAGTGTTTGCTTCGCGCTCGACTTGGCGGGGGGCACTGCCGTGCCCCCAGATCTAAACCTTGTTTGCTCGTTTTAATTAAATAAAGTTTTTAACAATGGTTACTGGCCATGTTTTGAAAGTGTAGTTTGATTCTTTGATGTTTTAAGCCTTTGTGTTTAACCGAATTCAAAATGGCTGGTTTATCAAATTGGTCTTTGAACACGCGTTCTGATTACGCCTATTTTTGGACTTCTGTTAGCATCAGCGAGCCTGCTTTGCCATGCAGTAGGATTTTATAAGCTGATACATTGTTTTCTGTCATGTTAATATTTTTATTAAAATCTCTTTAAACCGCCACCATTTCTCTGCACTCCATGGTTGGCTGGTAGAGAATACTGATAGTATTAAGCCCTCCATGTATATTTATGTACATAAGTATATTAAATAAATATATTTTTTTACTTCTTATCGATGTCTTCACGTTTTCATATTATCATAGGTAATTGCGAAACAAATAATTTTAAAATCAGAACTTCAAAATTGTTTTTTTATGGTACCCTATAATGTCCCACAGCTGGGCAAACGTCTCCCCCAAACATCTCCAAACATCCCTAAAACATAATAATCTTAAAATATCAATATCACAAACTAAATTAAACATTAGATAATTAAAAGCTAACCTTTGTTAACTCTCGTCGCGAACTCTAGAGGTACCAATTAAAAGTTAAAACCGTTAGTGATTAAGGCGCTCCAGGAGTGAGATCATATTACCACTTTGAATTACTAACCTTGGTTATTATAATAGTTCAAACACGATTTAACCACGTGAAATCATATAAATAACTAGCAGCGCCCTGTGGTTTTACCCCCGTTGTTCGTAGGAATACGGGATAAACTATCCTAATCCTAACTTCCTAATTTTATTTTATTTTATTAATTTTAGGGAAACTTACGGCTAGATACATGTATAAAAGTATAAACGCTTACAAAAGGCCATTTACAAGTTTCCACAAATAAACTAATTAACTAATCCTAACTAATATTATAAATGCGAAAGAAACTCTGTCTGTCTGTCTGTTACCTTTTCAAGGCTAAACTACTGAACCGATTGACTTGAAATTTGGTACGGGGGTAGCTTATAGTCCGGGAAAGAACATAGGATACTTTTTATCCCGAAATTCCCACGGAAACGGGAACTACGCGGGTGAAACCACGGGGCGCCGCTAGTAGCTTAAAAAGCCTTCCTCGATAAATGAGCTATCTAATACTGAAAAAGTTGATTATTTGGAATCAGACCAGGAGTTCCTGAGATAAGCACGTTCAACTAAACAGACTCTTCAGCTTTATAATATTATTTCACCCGCGTTGTTCCCGTTCCCGTAGGAATATGGGGATAAAATTATGCTAAAAACCTTTCCACTGAATCACTCTATCTATTAAAACAAACCGCATCAAAATCCGTTGCGTAGTTTTAAAGATCTAAGCATACATAGGGACATAGGGACCTGGGACAGGGGACAGAGAAAGCGACTTTGTTTTATACTATGTAGTTAAATATATATATTGACTAACTACTATGCAATGATTACGGGTATAACACACATTTGTACACACACCCAGACTGATAGACATTTATGGATCATATTTTGTAGTTTACCTTGCTAAGGAATCGAACTTGCAACCCTCTGTTTGGCAGTCTTCGCTTAACCAATACCAAACCATTAATAAAATTAGCATCCAGAGTTAGTACTTAGTAGAGAAACACGTTAATTCTTAGTCATAATAATAAAACTTCATAAAAAAATTAAAAAAACCCGAGCCACAATTACTTGCAAACCCCCATAACTTTTAAACGGGTCAACCGATTTTCATCAAACATGTCTAAGAACACTTGCACGTAAGTCCCCTTTAATACAAAAAAAGCTAAATTAAAATCGGTTCATCCGTTCGGGAGCTATGATGCCACAGACAGACAGATACACACACACACACACATATACACACACACACACAGACACGTCAAACTTATAACACCCCTCTTTTTGCGTCGGGGGTTAAAAATTGCTTTTAAAATTCCGTACCTATATCAAACTACATACCTACTTGAGCAATATTAAGAGATTTTTTAGAAAATATATATCTCCCTTCTAGTACTTTAATATGCCCAAATTTTTATATTAAGTTCTCGTTTCAAAGCAAAAAGTTATACATTTTTTTCACTCATTTTTATCAGTGCGCGCCAGAATATCGTAAACCTATGATATATGTTTTCTTATGAATGGATATCCCATTTATCGTGAAAGGAGTTAAGTTATTGGTACATTTGGGGCTGATGTATTTTTTGTACCATTTATTATGAGTTCAGTGAGATATATCTTTAAATTATGTTTAAAGAAAGGTTTTATCTTTATATCTTCTTTCTATCTGTATATTTATAGATTACTAGCAGCGCCTCGCGGTTTTACCCGCGTGAATCCCAATTCCATGGGAATTTCGGAATAAAAAGTGTCTTATGTGTTATTTCTAGTTATAAGGAACATCTGTACCAAATTTAATCTAAATCCATTCAGTAGTTTTTGCGTGAAAGAGGAGAACATCCACACATCTAAACCACAGAATTGGGAATACTCTATGGTAAGTAAACAGAGAGTAGATAACATTTCTATACTTACCATAGAGTATTCCCAATTCTGTGATCTAAACATACACACTCACAAACATTCCGCCTTATAATATTAGTAGGATATAAAATAGTTATACGTTTTGTAGAAAGTTTTGAGTTAGAATAAAGAAACTGTTATTCCACGGTTAGAAATTTGTCTTGTTTGATCCAGATAAGATACAATTTTCATGTAAATGAGAAGAATTTTGTCGACGTAAGAAAAAATTCTTGTCTGTACTAGAAAATATCTGATATTTACGTGAATATGTTATCTTATCTGCAACCGACAAGATAAATTTCTTGTCGTGGACAAACATAACATAACATAATCACTCACTACATCATCTCATTATTATAGTAACTGACCCCTAACTAAGCTTGGAGCTTGTATCTAGGGTATCAGAAACTACGCACACACTTATTTACACGTGTGTATGAATGAGAACCACAAATGTTTGAGACAAACATTTGTGGTTCACACAAATATTCACCCCGCACGGGAACGCAACTTTACGGATGGCATTCCGGCATGGTGACCACTCTGCCATCGAAGTCGTCATATATAAAAGTTTAAATCTTAAAGAAAACAATAATCTGTTCGATCGAAATCAATAATTTTATTTTTATTACAGAAAAATGCGGTTATTGTAAGACAAGTAGAAAAAAATACTCTTAAAAGTGTTTTATAAATAAAATTAATGTTACTCACATTATTTCTGATGTTTTCACCCAGTTACAATTTTAATAAAAATATAAACTAACATAAGGAAGCAATAAATAGATTGAACACATACTATAACATTTTAAGTACCTAATAAAAATGGATATAAAGAGGTTTTATATATTTATTAAGTACTAAAAATATTTTAGTATGTGTTCAATTTCTGATATTTTGGAAAGTGTCTGTACGAAAGATTTGACTATATCTCTCTTGATATTTTTTAACCCCCGACGCAAAGAGAGGGGTGTTATAAGTTTGACGTGTCTGTGTGTGTGTGTGTGTGTATCTGTCTGTCTGTGGCATCATAGCTCCCGAACGGATGAACCGATTTCGATTTAGTTTTGTATTAAAGGGGACTAACGTGCGAGTGTTCTTAGACATGTTTGATGAAAATCGGTTGACCCGTTTAAAAGTTATGGGGGTTTGAAAGTAATTGTGTTGGGGGTTTTTTAAATTTTTAATTTAATGTTATATTAAGGCCAGGAAGCGTAGCCAAAAAAACCACAACCCCTACTACAGATATTTAACATAGTTATTTCAAATCATGGCTAGATGCCGACAGTCGTTAATATATAAAATAATTATTATGTTTGAAGTAAAAAAGAGGTTTACATTCATGCGCGCAAAAGATAGTATTAAAACGTAACTTTTACACGATTTTATTTACCTAGTAAATATCGGTGGCCAGTTCACTGTGAATTACTGAAAATTTCATTTCATCTTTGCAACACCAAACAAATAAATCTGATATATTTTATCTATCTGAGGCTACGAAACGTCAAACTGACAGTTAGACTAACAATAATTGACAGTCGTGACGGATAGTTACAGCTTGCCAGTTGGTTTAGCCAGAAATATAATAACTCTAGAACAGCTGGACTGAAGTGAAATTTGATACAGATGTTCCTTATAGCCTTGAATAGGATATAGGAGAATGGTTCAGAGTACAGTTAGTTTTGAATGCAGTAAAATTAAGTATTTAATTATTAAGCATTATTACCTTGACTAAGATTTGAACCCAGAACCATCCGTACTGGATTGGAATCGCAGTTGAGGGTTTTTTTATAATCATTCCCTACATCATCATCTCATTTTAATGACTGACCCCTAACTAAGTTCGTAACTTGTATCTAGGGTATCAGAAACTACGCACACACTCATTCACACACACACCCAGACCGAGATAAACATTTGTGATCCACACAAATATTCACCCCGCACGGGAATCGAACCCGCAACCTTATGGATGGCAGTCCGGCATGGTGACCACTCTGCCATGGATGTCGTCAATTATGTATTTAATATTTTTTTGATAATTACTATAAAAAATAATCCTAGAGAAAAATATCTTAAAATATACTTTCGTTGTTAAATTTATTGTAAGTAATATTTACCTTTAAGCCTGAATCTCGATACAAAAGAGTTTCTCTAAAAACTTCTAAGAATATAATATTCTAAAAGTTTACCATAAAAAAGGAGCGGCAAATTGCATATCAAAGTGGAAACGGAAGTCGGGATATTAGCAATTGAAATCACGAATATACACATCTATATACCACTTTGGAAGGATATTGTCTATGGTACATTTACACCGAAATCTTACACTTTTATAGTAAAAACAGAATATATTTCAATTTCACGTGCTTAGATGCTCTAAATAGAAAAATAAATAACTCACTTCGTTTGGGATTTGAAGCCAAAACCGCGCATAACTTTAGCCCTGGAGTTACATGTCTCTGCAATTGATGGTAATCGAACTGACAACAGCTAGTTTGGTAGTTGGGCATGATTACCATATTACAATATAAAGCAAAGTAAAAAAAGGAAAATTGTAGGCCACTGCAAGGTCTTTTTTTTTCTCTAATAAACCAAGAAAAATAAATTCAAAACCAACGGTGTAACAGCGACCACTTGTGAGATACCAAAGAATTCGTACAATCTTCTGAAGTTGAGAAATATTTTTAATTTTTATTTAAGAACACCTGAGAATTCCTTGGGGTTGCCGAAAATAAAATGCTTTGATGTTACTTACCTTTTATATTTCTATACACCCTCTCTACTTTATTGTTTTTAATTTACCGCTTTAAAAATGATGAGGTTTTTAATTATATTTTAGGGCCAAGTGGTGTAGATATTCCGCCTACTTTACTAAAGATTCCAGTTGAAAAAATATATGTCACAGGTTATGAAAACATGTGGTAGATGGTAGGTGTACACTGTACAGTGGTAGAATCACATTCGACATTCATAAGTGTCATTGAGGTCATAACTGAATAAATGTTTTGACTTTAGACTCAGTTAAGACCAATACTTGTGTGCATGAATATATTTTTGAGTCTTGGTCTGGGTGTATTCAAAAGCGATGTATTTTACTTATAAGTGGCCAGTTTTTCCGCAATCGGACCTCTCAAATATATCAAAGACCCAAAAATATCTCAAAGGACCCAACCCATACAATTATACAGTATTTGTATTTATACAAAATGTTAGACATTTAGGGGCACCAATTTATGTCCACGTTGCGTTCTAGTATCATTCTACAGATCTCTTCGTATTAGATTTAATCTATCGATAATCCCTGAAATTATAATATCTGTAGATACCTACTACCTACTACAAAAAAATTATATGACTGTGTATTTACCTCTTGTTAAGAGGTAAATTACTTTATAAGTAATAAAATTTTAGAAGCAGATTTTTTTCAATCCTTGTCTAACATTAGTATTTTATGAAAATCCCGGCCCTGTTTCCTGCCGATTCTTCTCGGCTGATGTAATTTCCGAATCTGTAGATTCACATTGTTTGGCGTTCATAAGTTCTTCTTTGAGGCCTAAATTGAATAAGTGATTTTTGTATTTGATTTCATCAGCGTTTTCGTGCTTCGGAGGGCACGTAAAGCCGTCGATCCTGGCTGTCGTACTAACATCATCGACAATCGTTACGGGTGTAGTTAGAGCCCTCAAAATTCTAACATTTAGTTTAACAAAAAAATATCGTATAGCCCTCTGGGTTGTGAAGGTCTGATGGCAGCCGCTTCACGTAAAATACTAACATTTCCGCCAAATCTGATTAAACTGAAAACCGACCCCAAATAGACATGAGATAAAGAGAGAGAGAAAAGAGAGATAATTTATCAGAAATATTGTATCGCTTTCTGTATTCTGTAATGCTTGATGGCAAAATAATATGCTGACACCACCAAATCTTCTTAAGACAATTTTCATCAATCTCCTTTTCACTTTTTAAACTTTCGCGATCGGAATTCATCGTTGCATAATTTACAGGTCTTAATCGCATAAAATATAAGCGCGTAAGCAGTCTTCTCGTGACCACGATCGGTGTAACCCGGTCGAAACTTCGAGGTAAATAACAATTATATTTTACGCGATTAAGACCTGTTAATTATACAACGATGAATCTCCTTTTTGCAACCGCGACATCTTTAATATTTCTTACCCAAGTCTGTTAGTATGAATATAAATTCCAACTACAAATGAAGCAGTCATCGTTACAGGTGGAATTGACGTGGATATTATGAATTATTCATGGCGCCACCCTTGCTAGATCTCGGAGGACAGATGTCCAATGAAAGTATTAGTTTACGTTATAACCCGCCGGGATTAATGCTGATTTTGCTGGATAAAAATCTTTGTTTGGTTTGGAATAAAACTATTCGGATTTTTGGCTATTTATAGGAGTACTATCTGTGCCCTGCGGTTTCACCCGCGTAGTTCTCGATCCCGTGGGAATTTCGGGATAAAACTTAGCCTATGTTCTTTCCCGGACCATAAGCTACCCCTGTACCAAATTTCAAAAATCGGTTCAGTAAGTAGTTTAGCCGTGAAAAGGTAACAGACAGACAGATAGACAGACAGTTAGGATAGTTAGGACTAGTTAGGATATAAGTAGGGATTATAAAGAGAGTTTTATAAAAAGGAAAGGTCAAAAATGATTGTTTTTCAAATCGGTCTAGTATTTGAGCCTTTTCTATTGATTTGAAAGTTGCGTTCACTAGAAGATATTTTCTTCTCGTTCACCTAGGCTATATTCTATACCGGTATGCCCACGAAAAAGAGAACTATGCGAATGGAACCGCAGGATGCTGTTAGTACTTTATACACCCTTATTTTGAAATTGCGATACCTTATCTCACAGCTAATGTAAACGACGGATGACAATATAATAGTGAAGTTCGTTTTTTTCTTTTGCTTTTATTTAAAAAGTTATGATAAGTCAAAGATTTTCAAAATCCCGCCGAATTTTATTGTTATTCTACACCGAACAACAGGCGAACGCTGCGATACACAGCTGAGCGCGGTCATCGACCCGAGCCGTCACAGAATACTTGATAGCTAGTGTGCCGTCTGGTAATACGACATTTATTTGGTATTTTTAAAAGATAAGTAATCGACTATCATTTTTGATATTTTTATTGGATATATGGATTCAGTTACTGCTACAGATATTCTGATTTTAATAAGTCCCATATTTTCAAAATAGGGGTGTATAGACGGATTATTATACCTCTATCTTCTGTTATCTTATTCACAATTTGTTAAGAATCTGAAACGTCACAAATGCAAAACAAAAATGCGAAAAAAATAAAGAAGTTATATTGAAATGTGTAGATCGCGTAAATCAATATATTTGGCTTCTTGATCCAAGATTACAATAATGCTCTTTTCTATCTTGGTTTTTAGATTTATTTTGCTATTTTCTGCCTTTATTTGTATTATTTCAGTCAGATAGATATTTATGAATCGGTAATATTGGAAAATAAATCTTTCTATTTTTGTATATTGTATGAATATGTGTGTGGGTGGATGTTTTATAGTAGTTTCTCGTAACTTTTTAGGGTTCCGTACTTAAAGGATAAAAACGGAACCCTATTACTGAGACTTCGCTGTCTGTCCGTCTGTCGCGAGGCTGTATCTCAAGAACGGTGATAGATAGACAGTTGAAATTTTCACAGATGATGTATTTCTATGTCCGCTATAACAAAAAAAAAAATATATATTAAAAGGGGGCTCCCATACAAATTTTTTTTTGTCGTTTTTGGTACGGAACCCTTCGAACGCGAATCTGACTGGCACTTGGCAGGTTTTTACTTTATCTGAATGAATATAAATAGCTCAATTGGGATTTCAGTCTAGTATTCAAGTTTCAAGACCTGAAGTAAGACGTTAGTTTGGTTGGTTATAAGTTTGGAACGGGTCTTGGGTTGAAACCTCAGTTGGTTTTGTTTTTATAGTGGCTTAGGTATTTGAAATACTATAAAAATAACCATTACTTATATACAGGTAGAAGTATATTTGTTAGACATGTGGCGATATCTACACGCCACATAAGAAATTAAATACTAACGGCGACATCTATCCGCCACTTAAGAACTAAAACTTAAGAGTCCTGAATCGCGCAAGACAAATTTACAGAGCTATTAACCTAATATACAAGAGCCCGACTACAACCGTCGGGCAGCTGCCCACCAGACATAACACCCGTCTGGTCGGAGGATCCTCCTTTTCAATGGGGATCTCCCATGCCCATAGACTATTGCTATAGCAATAAATTAACTTATTAAGAAATAGACCTATACCTTTCCAACATTTTAGAGGGCTAGTAAACCATCAGTCTCGGTTGTAGTACTATTACCATCAATAGTCGTAACAAGTTGGACTTAAGAGCTCTAAAACATCTAATCAAAATTATCACAGTACTCACAAATACACTGGACAAACTAAAGAGGCGATTAAAATGGCTGCAAATAAAAATATTACAGCAGATGCAAAATTAGCACCCTTCGTTGTTAATTCTTCATTATGAAAATTCTTAACAAGAATAATTATTAAAAGAATTAGAATATATTAACTTTTTACAAGGAATTCAGAAGTTACAGTAATTTAGCATATTCTGCTAATTCTTTTATTAATTCTTTACAGAATTTGCATATTTAAGCGACTTTCCTGCTTTAAAGGGTTTTATAAGCTTACACATTAACTAAGATGTAATCACCAACCAACCCAATCACCTGCCTAAGCTTTGTCCCGTATCTAAATGGGGTCAGCTTTTTGTTAAAAGCTTTTTGGTTTTACATTTTTGATCTTATCGATCAGATATACTTACTGAAGTATCGGATTATAGATAGACTAGCTAAACCTCGCAGTTTTACCCGCGTAGTTCCCGTTACCGTGGGAATTTCGGTATAATATACAGAGTATCACCTTCCCCAGACTATAAGCTACCCCTGTACCAAATTTCAAGACAATCGGTTCAGTAGTTTAGCCGTGAAAAGGTAACAGACAGACTGACAGAGTTACTATCGCATTTATAATATTAGTAAAGTTTTCAAGTCTCTCTCTTTTTCTCACTGATGATATTAATACAGTGAGGAACAATAGGCGTAATCACCACTCTTATTTATAACGTGTTGGTGATTCCAAAGACGAAGCATGTTTGAAAAGAATAGTTCGAGAACTAAAAAAAATCGAGTCTTGATAAAAATAGCGCTCTAAAAGTATACGTATAACAAGATTTAAGTACATAGTAAAGTTCAGGGGATGAGCGTGGTCGTATGACACCCACGTACGCTATAATTATTCATATTGATGTAGGATGTAAGTATATACATATAATTATTTAACAAACGGGATGTTCGTACGTACTTATTAAAGTCAAAATCCTCGACTAGTTTCAGCCACGTCCGGTGGCCTTCATCAGGAGGAGTGCGATACGCCCGCGCCATCGTAGTACGCCGAAGTACGTACGAACAATGACGTACATGATGCGTTCTTACTATAATCCTAACTATCCTAACTAATATTATAAATGCGAAAGTAACTCTGTCTGTCTGTCTGTCTGTTACCTTTTCACGGTTAAACTACTGAACCGATTCACTTGAAATTTGGTACAGGGGTAGCTTATGGTCCGGGAAAGAACATAGTGATAGAACGTTTTATCCCGAAATTCCCACGGGAACCGATACTACACGGGTGAAACCGCGAAGTGCTGCTAGTAATCTATACTTCACAACATAGAAAGTATAAAACAAAGTCGCTTCTCGCTGTCTGTCCCTATGTATGCTTAGATCTTGAAAACTACGCAACTGTTTTTGCTAGAAAGTTTGATTCAAGAGGAAGGTTTTAAGTATAAGTTTGTTCCCGCATTCTCATGGGAGCGGGAACTACAGGTGCGGGTGTAACCATGGGACGCTGCTAGCCTTACTATTCTCTATACTAATATTATAAAGCTGAAGAGTTCGTTTCATTGAACGTGCTTATCTCAGGAAGTACTGGTTCGATTTGAAAAATTCTTTCAGTGTCTGATAGCCCATTTATCTTTATAAATATATCACGCTAAGACTTAATAGGCTGTATCATCACGCTAAGACCAATAAAAGAGGAACAAACACGGGTAAAACCACGAGGCACCGATAGTTATAACAACATAACATAATCGTTCACTACATCATCTCATTATAGTAACTGACCCCTAAGTTCGATACTTGTATCTAGGGTATCAGAAACTACGCACACACTCATTCACACAGTTAATCCTTACTATAATATTATAAATGTGAAAGTAACTCCGTCTGTCTGAAACTACTGAACCGATTGACTTTAATTTGGTACAGGAGTAGCTTATGGTCCGGGAAAGAACATAGGCTACGTTTTATCCCGAAATTCCCACGGGATCGGGAACGCGGGTGAATCCGCAGGGCACAGCTAGTACCTTATACATCTTTATAGCTTACAATGCCCGATCTCTGAAGCTAATACAAACGGACTTTGTATTCACAAAAACAGTGAAAAATAAAATGAATATTCATTTGGTTAAACAATAGATAAATGTAATTTGTTTACTTATTCGTTTCACATAATTAATGAATGTTTCCTTTGACCTTTTGATCTTCAAACCTTATTTAAAAATACTTTGTGTATAACTATTAAAATGTTATAAACGGAAAAGAATATAATTTTAACGTAAGTTTAGAGACTAGCTGTGCCATACGGTTTTACACGCATAGTTCCCGATCCCGTGGGAATTTCGGGATAAAACATAGCCTATGTCCTTCTCCGGAACATTAAACTAACCATACCAAATTTCCAATTTTCAATCGGTTCAGTAGTTTAGCCGTGAAAAGGTAAAAGATAGACAGACAGAGTTACTTTCGCATTTATAATATTAGTAAGGATTAGCTGTACCCAGCGGTTTTACCCGTCTTTATTTCTAAGCAGATGCTACGTCAATCTCTTCGTACTAAATTTCAGTAAAATCCGTTCCGTGGTTTGAGCTGTGTTGTGGACCAGTCGGTAAGTAAGGGAGATTTTTTGGGTATAAGCCTACTTCAATAAACAGGCTATCTAATCCAAAAATAATGTTTCAAATCGGATAGCAGTTCTTCAGATCACCGCATTAAAACAAACAAACTTTTCCTCTATACAATACTAGGATAGTATTGATATCTCCTAAACTCTAAGTAAGCGAAAGTAGATTTATCAAAGTACAAACCTACAAACAACGTACAAACATAATCCTTATACAGTTGTTACTTATTATGTAAAATAAATACAAGTTCTGCGAAGTAGGGTTACCACGTGTACCAAATTAGGTAGGTGTATTATGTATAGTTTTTGTACTACAGTAGGTATGTATGTAGTCTTTGAAACCTATGTTTCATGTCTAATTGGGATCGGTTTTTCGTGTTAAGATTTGACAGAATTAAAGTGTTATAATTATGTAGAGCGACCATAGAGGAATTGTAGATAGAGCAGGGGAGCCAGGTCTGACGCTTGCCCTCTGTACTAGTAGTCGGGGACGTCTTCACTTCCGGAGAGGTCCTCTCAAGGAGGGGGGCGCCGCCTTTAGTGCGGGCCCGGCGTTGGAGTGCCGTAGTAGAAATCCCCCTCGGGATCCAACGGTACCCCAATGTAACGTGGACGGAAATCGCTGTGTTTTTAGTGGGTAGGCCCAGCCCTTCTGGCTGGGAGAGCCCTACATGCCCCATGGGTCCTCCCAATATCGGCTCACGGTGGTATGAAGTTCTATGCATTTTCACTGCGTAAAAAAAAAAGGGAACCAGGTCTCCAGTTGTCAGTCGGTTAAAAAGAGAGAGACGATTGCGGTATTAGTTTAACGACTCAAATGTTTGTACTATAATAGGGTACTGCGATCTTCTCTCTCTTTCTAACCATCGGACGTTTCCGCTTACAGGCACCGTATGCCTTTCCTACTCTATCTATAATACCTCTATGAGAGCGACCGCTTTTAGTACAGACTTCTACACTACAAGTTGATATGTCATTTTTTGTGTTTGTGGTTGTGTTGTGGTTATTCCATATTCATCCAATGATGTCACAGCCTACACGTTATTGTTTCATTATTTAACCTCTTTAGAAACATCAGATTTTTGGTTAAACCAAAATGAGAGTTTTGTGGGTGAAACTACATACGTAATAAGCAACAGTCTACTCTATTCTGTAGCATTAGGGCCGATTTTTCCATCGCCAGATAACTTTTATTCGACGAATAAAATTGACGTTTGATAGATTTTGTATGGAATAACTGTCAAAATTTCAAAGTTATTCGTCGAATAAAGAAAGTTATCTGGCGATGGAAAAATCGGCCCTTAGTACGATAAGTAGGACAAAGTTATTTTTACGAATAAAAATTAATATAGATTTTCTTCAAAATAAAACTAACATTATGCCAAACCTGATTACAGTAAATACCTTCCCCAATTAGACACACAAAGGCTTCTAAAAATACTATACTTTCTTCAAAACGACAACCCTAATCCTTAAGTACTACACTTTAATGTTGTTTTTCGATAAAATTTGCCTAACAAGAGCGTTGGAGAACTCTCCACTGAACGAACTAAACAATTTGTTACTTCTTCACTTTTATTTCATGTTACAAGGTGGCATATAATTTTAGGTTTATAGAACATTTCGAGGGGACTCAACAGGGAAACCGTAATTATATTTACTCTGTAGCTGTGTTTAAAAATCTGGAGTTATTTTTTCTTTTATTTTATAGATGTACCAGGGCCTCGCGTTTCACCCGCCTAGTTCCCGTTCCCGTAGGAATATGGGGATAAAATTATGCTAAAAACCTTCCCACTAAATCACTCTGTCTATTAAAACAAACCGTATTAAAATCCGTTTCGTAGTTTTAAAGATCTAAGCATACATAGGGACATAGGGACAGAGAAAGCGACTTTGTTTTATACTATGTAGTGATGGTGAAATGATAGTAAATTTATAGGTTGAAGAATACAATTAAAGGTAAATAGAAAGTAATAATGCTAGCAGAGCATTGACTTTGACTTTGAAACCTAGGTATTGTGAAAAAGAGGATAAAAATAGTATGTTATTCTTTAGATATTTAAATGTTTCCGTTTCGCGTTGATGTAAAACTTTACAAACAAGCTTTCTTATTTATGGTAATATTAATGAGTTTACTGACGTTAGTTCGGAGTTGAATGGGTTAAATAACTATATTTTATACTAACTACGAGTATAAAAATGACGATATTTTTATTAATATAAAAATGGCAGAGTGGTCGCCACGCCGGACTGCCATCCGTAAGGTTGCGGGTTCGATTCCCGTGCGGGGTGAATATTTGTGTGAACCACAAATGTTTGTCTCGGTCTGGGTGTGTGTGTGTGAATGAGTGTGTGCGTAGTTTCTGATACCCTATATACAAGCTTCGAGCTTAGTTAGGGATCAGTTACTATAATGAGATGATGTAGTGAATTATTATGTTATGTTATGGTATCATTTCTTGGGAAGTTGGACTACATTTTTATTTTTGACGAACTAAATAGCAGACTATTTTCTATGCTAGACGACTGAACAAAGAAGTGCGCGTTTGATTATCGTCATCATCATCATCAGCTCATACAAGTCCTTAAAGAGAGGTTCGAGCCTACTCTGTATATGGGTGATCAGCCTTAGCAAACCACCTTTTGTGTGTTCCTCAAATATTTATCTCGGTCTGGATGTGTTTATGAATGTGTGTGCTTAGTTTCTGATACCTTACATACAGGTAATAAACGTAGTCAACGTAGTAATCATAGATAGTTTAATTTGAACTGTCTAGCTACTACGGTTCATACGTGAGATACAACTTAGTGAAAGACATATAGGGTCCCGTTTTATCCTTTGGGTACGGCCTCTTGTGCTATGGAAAGATGATAGAGTGTTTAATATAAGTTATATTTTATTGTATTGTTGCTATACAATAACTAACAAACAAAATAAACACAAAAACTGTGACAATAAATCCAATACAATAGATAACGTTAATCTATCGGCGTTATCGCCACAATTGGAGCGACATTTAGGCTTAATAAATGATAGTTGAATTAATATTAGTGTTTATTTAATAAAGGTTTTTGGTGATTCATGTTGTTTATGTAATAGGTATGTGGTGTGTGGTTTTCATGCATTTCCTTTATTATATAAATCTGCTGATTCGATTACTCTATGAGTATCTTAGACAATTTATATTTTCAGTTCATTCTCTAAGATGAATATACCACGAACATTGTTTTTTTAGTTTTTGACATAAGAAGTATCGAGACTTCTTTCAGTGTTTCTCGCTATTCATCGTTCTTTTTTCATTATAGTTTTAGATTTAGTTTTTTTATTATAAATGTTTGACCATGTTTCTGACGAATAAATATTTTCATTTCGTTTTAAATGTAAAGACTGAATTCCACAGAAGGAAGTCCTCAGAATTTGCACTTCCAGCGAATCATGAAGTGTATATTTAGTAAATGGTAGGTTAATCTATCTTCCTTATGCACCAATCATTATCAAAGAACCAGAACCCATTCCCCTTAAAATGTAAGAGATATCCGTCATAACCACTACTCTACATCTCTTTCAAAACAAATCGTACCATAAATAAGTTTCTCCTTTTCCAGCCACACACTATTTTCCGATACATAAAACAAACTGTTATAATTCCATTATATCTCAAGATTCAAGGATATATGACCTCAATGACCTCGATATTAAAGACGAGTTTGGTCTGCTAATCCCTCAGTTTTGACCTATTACTATGCCATCCGAAAATAAGTCTTATATGTTTGAGAATAAAGTGCATTGTTGCCAAGTAGTTCTGGTTTGTATGTATGAATTATTCATAACTGCGATGCCACCTAATTTTCTATTCACTTTTTGAAGTTTTTGAGAGTTTGTTTAACAGATAGGATGTATATTTTATGGTTGAAGTCATGTGGGGACTTTGGGTCACTTTATTATGTAATAGTGTTAAATAATATAGCATTGTTGTGTAATGTGGTGTTTTAAATGGGAGTTAGAAGGGATCTGAAACTATGTATAGAAGTTATAAGGTACTAGCGGCCCGCACGGGTCCAATTTTCCCGTTGATTTTCCAGATTTTTTTACATAAGAACCTTCTACAGTGTATTAGAAAACTACAAAAGAAAAAAATTGCCAAATCGGTCTAGCCGTTCTCAAGTTATAGCGTCAGGAAGGAAAACCCGACTTATTTTTATATAGTAGATATCTTGGAAAAGAGGACTTTTCCTGAAAAAGAATTTATTATTGTTTAAAATAGTCTTTTCTCCTCTCAAAAAGTACGCATCTTTTATGACTAAGTCATGCGCTGAAGAGAAACGTGGGAAAAACAACGTAGCACATCTACTTATAAAAAAGTAGTTTTATAATTCTCCTTTTGAACCACCAGGTTACCAGTAACAGTAACGTTTCATTTTATTCATATAAGTCTTCATAAAACCATTGAAGGAAGGCACAATCAAACCACTCATAATTTATGACTTTATCCACAGTAAGTCTATGTCAGTACATCAAAAACGTACACCAATTCCTCGCTCATCCGATTAAACAAAAGGTCACAAACCAAGTATGAATTACAAACCCCTTACACCATAATAATTGGGGATGAACAATATTTACACGTCTCACCAGATCCCCGTTCAATTGGCATATCAAATCACTACATAGTATTAAACAAAGTCGCTTTCGCGGTCTGTCCTTCCCTATGTATGCTTTAAATCTTTAAAACTACGCAACGGATTTTGATGTGACTTTTTTTAATAGATAGAGTGATTCAAGAGGAAGGTTTTCAGTAATTTTATTCTTGTACTCTCAGCGGAAGCGGGAACTACGCGGATAAAACTGTGGGGCGCTGCTAGTTTAATAATATAGACAAAATCCATATCGTGTTTTGTTGTAAGGTAAAGTGTGAACAAATTTACTGGTCAGCTCAAGTATAATTAATGTTTGTAGCAAATTTTAAAGTGTTTAAATCAATAAGAGAATCCACTCACTTAGAGAAATATTATCCGAGTAATACAGGCTACGTTTTTAAAAATAAACTCTATAAAACATGAAAAATACTAACCAAAAAGATTTAAAGAACTCAAATCTAAAAAGCGCTTTAAAGCACAAACACATACTCGTATATTCACCTGCCATACGAAAAACAGCCTTAAAAACAAGTAATTCTAAGAGCTAACGAACATTTTCCCTCATTGTAACACCAAAATTTAGTGAATCTTCTTATCATAAAAGGATCAAAGGCTGGTTCCATGATTTATTGTGAATTATGACACAAACAGTGACAGGAGAGTGATAGAATACAACGGGACATTCTGACCCTTTTCATTTTGTTTTCACATGTACAGTCGCCGAGAAAAGACGATTTACAATAAATATTTTGTAGCCTTTTCAAGAGCAAATTGTATTGCTGTGCATCGCGTTTAAGTCTGTGTTAGCTTAGATCCTGTTATTCAAAGCTTTTATTTAACTTGCAATGTATGTAAATGTGTATGTTCGGTGGAATCTTTGAACTCAATTTTGAAGTTGATATCTTCAACCGATTAAGCTGATTTTTATTATTCATTTATCAGTTCATAATAGTGAGCTTACAGTGTTGTTTGTATCGTGATGTTGTCATAATATTTTTTATTGAAACTTTTTGGAAGTATGTACAAGCGATTTCCCTCGTTTTATTTCGATTTAAGTAGTTCTATTCGATTGGTCATAGCTTGATGTATATAAATCTACAGCCTTCCTAGATGTATAGGGTATCCCACACTAAATCACGATAAAAAAACCTGTATAATTTATAACATTTGCACGTCCAACCAAATGAACTCTTTAGCCTAGTATTATTAGTATAGATTTAGAAAATTGGATTAAGTATTGGGTGAAATGACTACTAATAATATAAAAAAGTGGAATCTCACCCACTAGGTGAGCTTCTAGTGGGCCAATAATTTGAATATGTTGACCTACTTTTGTTCTTGACTGTACTTTGGGCACATTTTCAATTGTTCTCCACTTTGATATTGTATAGAATCATACTGTTTTGTTTAATTATAATATGTTTAGATAGTTCGGTTTGAAATCACTAACAAGCTTTGGTCCCACAGAGAGAAAGCCTTTGTTTAGGACAGTGAGAACTATTTTCTAAAACCATTCCCTTTTTTACCAAAGTTAAAAACTGTTAAAAATTAAAAAAAAAAGTTAAAAATTTCCTTGACAATAATTTGTATGTTAAGCTGCCTGCCAGGAAGGGAGCCTTTTGCCTAACAGTGACAAATTACAGGCTGATTATAAATAATAATAATTATTAAACAATTTTTTATTCATTTCGTTTAAACTTTTCACCTTTCCCCCTTCAATAGATAAAACAATTCAGTTAATAATTTGATGAGATCTGTATACAAATGTAAAATATTCATTAATAAGTACGTTTCAGACTACCGAATGTTTGAACACCTGAACTTATCGGGAACAATCGTTAATCATTCGGACAGGTACAAATAGTTACAGAATTTTGAACAGAATTTACATCAAATGCTGTTCAGTATTTTGGGCTATCTCTTCATGTTTTTGACGGTAGAAACTTAGATTTAACGTGTTTTTTTATGAATTTTAAAGTAGCTATGTTATCTGTTGTAAAATGCCTCAATCGAGAGGTCGTGAGTTCGATTCTTCACTATATTACAAGCTTATTACAAGCATTGAGTTTACTAGTAAATAATTAGTAATTTTGTAAAATGTATTTATTCAAATTTGATCCTGCACTTTAGTCGTTATAACAAACATAATTATTTCCATTTATTTAGGATGTAGAACAAAGTTAAGTAT
Source organism: Timandra comae (assembly GCA_958496195.1). Lineage (NCBI taxonomy): Eukaryota > Metazoa > Arthropoda > Insecta > Lepidoptera > Geometridae > Timandra > Timandra comae. Next base: position 7,453,624 of record OY292376.1, read on the forward strand.
TCACTACAAGATCTTCTTTAAAAATATTTTTTTAGATAGCCTTTCAATCACAAAAAAAAACAAAAGATATATCAATAAATATGAATTCAAACTCTATTCACAATCAAATAAAATTTAATTTCCTTCCTCTGACGCGCTCAGACGCAAAGAGTACTTTAATAGCACTAAGTATCTACATTTGCAAAGTACACCAAAAATTGTAACAAACGTTATTTTATTGTTTCGACAGCAATTTTGTTGATCGTAAAAATAATAATTAAAAAAGCAAATGGCGGATTGTGACGTCATAGATACCGTTTAAGGGGGTGGTCGGTAGTGATGTTATCATTGATAGTTTTCCATAACAGACGTCTTAATAGCCACTTGGAATAACGTGTCTCGTTTTATTAGTATACATTGTTGTTTGAATAACTCTTGTGTTTTGACTAGCGTTGCAGTTGGTAGTGACCCTGTTTTAGCCGAATGTTACGGATTCGATTCCGATCTTGAAAAATATTTGAAACATTTGTAACCAATGACATTATCATCTTCATAGAGCATCTGAATTTATGATACCCAAACAGAGAAAAAGATTTTTGTATAACACAAACATTTCCCAATCAACCTGTAAGTCTTCTTCTTTTCCGAACCTTTATCCCATGTCTATTTGGGGTCGGTTTTCAGTTTTAATCAGATTTGGCGGAATGTCAGTATTTTACGTGAAGCGATTGCCATCAGACCTTCACAACCCAGAGGGCTATATATACGACATTTTTGGTTAAACCAAATGTTAGACTTTTGAGGGCTCTAACTACCCGTAACGACTGTCGATGATGTTAGTACGACAGCCGAAACCGACGGCTTTACGTGCCCTCCGAAGCACGGAAACGCTCATAAAATTAAAAGTCTTTAACCTGTAAGTCTCTGACAAACAATTCGTTTCGTCACATTAAATATTTCAATGAGTTTATCAACTTTTATGATCAACTGACTACTATGTATAAAATGTAACTTGTTAAAGCAATACATTTCTTTGTAACATTATTGGTCCTTGTTCCCGAATGACTCCCATTATTCCCGTAAAGATATTGTAGTTGATCTTATCATAAAATATTTATTACTAGCGTCGCCCCGCAGTTTCACCCGCGTCGTTCCCGTTTCCGTAGGAATATAGTGATAAAAGTATGTTAAAAACCTTCCCACTGAATTACTCTATCTATTAAAACAAACCGCATCAAAATCCGTGGCGTAGTTTTAAAGATATATGCATACATAGGGACAGAGAAAGCGACTTTGTTTATACTATGTAGTGATACAAGTCTACGTAAGTTCATAAAGACATTGTCTAAAGCTTTTTTGGGTTATTTTTAACGCTATTAAATGTCCTGCAAGGTAAAAGTCATTCTCTCATTGATGATACCAGTACAATGAGAAAGAATGGATATAATTGCCACACTTGCCCGACGCGTGTTGATGATCTCAAACCTAAAACATGTTGGAAAATAGCAAATTAGTTAATAGTTTTGCTAAGGGCCTATTTCCACCATCTTAAGTAACGTTCCGAGTACTACTCACATGTTTTGTCTTTGTCACTTGACATAAAGTAAAAAAGGGACAGAACTAACTTTACTTGGTGAGTAAATATACTTGAAGATTGTGAAATAGGTCCTTAATCTAATTTCGATACTCGTTAAAAATTTATACATCAAATGAATCACAACTGTGTGACTCCGAAACGTCAGAAAATGTAAAACAAAATACAACCACTACAGAAATCCGTTTAAGTGTTTTATTTCAATGAATCACAACACCGAAATATTTTACTACTTTATAAACGGTCCAAAGTTATGTAACGATTACGCAGAAAATTATAGATAATTAACGATCATTTTTAAACAATAAAACAGTGATTTTTCACCGTTTATCTCTCGTCTAAGAATATAATGTGGCCAGTTTCCAGAATGTATCCAAACAATACTTCAACGCTTGTTCTCAAACAACCATTTAGTTTTATAACATCCGCGCCATAATTCACTTTATTTCACAACATATCTATTAATATTTCAACAGATTAAGAAAATTATTGTTTAAAAATAGACTATTTATAATTGTGGTTTATTAAAATGCAGGTATTTATCGCGTAAAACATTAAATTATTTACCACTGGCAGCGCGTAGTTTCCGTTTCCAAGGGAATTTCGGGATAAAAAGTATCTTATGTTTTTTACCGGACCATAAGCTACCCCTGTACCAAATTTCAAGTCAATCGGTTCAGTAGTTTAGCCGTGAAAAGGTAACAGACAGACATACAGAGTTACTTTCGCATTTATAATATTAGTAGGGATATACTAGTTAGGATTGGATCAGGTTTAATCATTTAGCTGCCCGTGATCGTTATGGGACATCCTACGTTTTGATATTAAACAAAAAATTTGATCCGCGAATGTTTCAAAACTTTTCTTTAAAGTGTTTCTCTTGGTTGGTTAGTTGTATGAATGGGTGTGTGCGTCTTTTCTGACACCTTTGGAAAGAACCTAGTTAGGTATCAGTTGCTATAAGAAGATTACAGAGTTGAATAAACTTTTTAGAGTTTACATTACATTTTATCAATCAGATAAAAAAATATTTATCAGATAAAAAACTTATCCCATAATGACTTTAAGAAATAATTAATCAGCATAAAGCGCCTTCTTCCAAGGCCTTTCAAGAACTCGGAATTATTTCGCAAAATATCTTGAATTGCTGAGACTTAATTATCGTTTCTTTTTTTGCAGGGGATGCTCTCCGTCAATCGGTGGCACTAATGAAGCAATCCGCAGACGGGATATTGGAGTAGCAACGGTGCGAAACGCCAACCGATAGCAATAAAACAACATCCAGGGACACCCGTCACACAATTACAAACTTTATTACAAAAGAAATAGAAACGAAATTCCCAAGTGCACTTCCGCAATCCAATGGCTCTTTCCACAAACCCAAATTTGAACCGAGCAATATGTCAATTAAAGTCCACATTTGATTGTAATCAACGCCACCCGAAGAGCGAGCTGCACGACCAATCTGTTTTTCAAACTTGACTCGGATCTTTAAAGCTATAGATAGAGTTACAACTACATATACCAAAACCAATGTATGGTTACGTTAAGATAACGAGAACATTGATCGTCACCCACACCAGGGACTCGTATGGCGACCACAGGTCATAACTCCCACCATCCACCGCCTAGCTTTGTTACTTTACCTTCGTGTCTTCTCATACTAGTAACTATTCTGTTGCAACCCGGAATAGTGCTCGCCAACTTGGACTATAACGAGTACATCCCAGAATTCAACTTCTCCAATCCAAACGCATCAGTCAACTGGACTTTTGACATCAATTCGACAAAACATTTGCACATAAAACATTCAAAATATTCAATCCCAGTTACAATATTGCTGTCCATAATATTCTTAGTGGTTATATTAGGAACTATTATAGGGAATATTCTAGTTTGTGTTGCCGTACGTTTAGTGAGGAAATTGAGAAGACCCAGTAACTATTTGATAGTGTCGTTGGCAGTGAGCGACTTGTGCGTGGCTCTGATGGTGATGCCCGTGGCGGCCGTGTACGATATAATGGGAACGTGGCCGTTTGGACCTGTCATATGTGACTTCTGGGTGTCGAGTGACGTGTTGTCATGTACAGCGAGCATATTGAACCTTTGCATGATCTCAGTGGATCGTTACTACGCGATAACAAAGCCGTTGGAATACGGAGTGAAGAGGACTCCAAAGAGAATGTTGTTTTGCGTGTTTATGGTGTGGATCGGTGCCGCTTTTATATCACTACCGCCAGTTTTGATTCTTGGCAACGAAAAGACTGAAACGTCTTGTTCTGTTTCGCAAAATAAGGCGTATCAAGTTTATGCGACGTTTGGATCTTTCTATATACCTTTAACTGTGATGATCGTGGTTTATTATAAGATATTTAGTGCTGCTAGAAAGATTGTGAAGGACGAGAGGCGTGCACAGTCGCATTTGGAGACGCACTGCTACTTGGAGATCAATGTGAAGAATGGGGGCGCTGCTGAGGCGAAGTTGCTTGGAGAGCAACCGCAGACACAGCCACCGCCCAGAGGGTCAACTGCCAGCACCAATACTACGGTAAGTAACTTCAAAATTATTACAATATATATAGTGTTTCAACGTTATGAGAAAAAGATGTAAGCTGTTATCTAATGTAACATAGATATCTCAAGGATAGGGAGTTAAATATTAGAGGGAGACCTTTGCCTCGCAATGGGACGATATAATAACTAGGTCTCTAAATCATATTAAATGTATGAAACATTGTTTTATCACGATACAAGACATCACTTAGGTGTATTTCTATCTTAAAAGCAGCACCACGGTTTGGTACTATCCTAGATTTAAATCCCGGTGGAATAACGTTCAAATGTGTGTATTTTGAAAGTAATAAATTATTTCCTAAAACATCAAAACAATATAACTTTAATAGTTAAAGACTTCTGTTTCTTATTGTACATTATACCTTCGTCAAAAGGTATTTGTACGCATTTTTTATTATTCTAATATTAAATTATATTGCTATGATATAAAAAGGTCTTGTCCGACCTCTGTCATTTTTAAGGGATGTTTACTTATATTAAATGTGAAAAAAAACGGAACTATTTTTCGGACACGAATAAAACTTGTGGTCTTTTTGTATTTGAAATGTAATTATCATAAGAATATAAAAATACTTTACTATAAATCTGAACTGTTTGTATAAACACACTAATCTCAGGAACTACTGGTCCGATTTTGAAAAAACAACGGTGTTGGGTAACCCATTTATCGAGAAAGGCATCACGCTAAGACATATTTCGATGCATATCACACATCACAATCTAGTCCCAAACTAAGCAAATCTTGTCCTATGTATACTAGACAGACAAAAAGAAATATTTTTATACTTTTTATTGTAAATAAATACTTAGAACAGATAATATTATTAATAAATTAACCTACAACGAACACAAAGAGAAGATCCCTTTTGTTAACATAATCCTCTAAAGAAAAGTTAATGTAAAAATATTCTTAGAAAAAAGCGCTTGAATCTTTTGCTTAAAAAACGTTCAAAAGGAAATACTGTAAAGTTATTTTTTAAACCTTCTTAATTTTAAATGGTAGGTTTCAATCTTTGTAATACTATAAAAGTTTTGTAGGCTTGTAAGTTGTATTGTTAGATAGCTAATCACGCAAAAACGGCTAATGAGATTTAACATAACATAATCATTCACTACATCATCTCATTATAGTAACTGACCCCTAACTAAGTTTAAAACTTGTATCTGAGTATCAGAAACTACGCACACACTCATTCACACACACACACACACACCCAGACCGAGACAAACATTTGTGGTTCACACAAATATTTACCAATAAATCAATATATTTGGATGAAATTTAGCTTAGATATTTTATTACCTGAAGTGACATGCAAGATACTTTTTAGTCCAAACATTTCGTGGGACATAGTTGCTTAACTATAAGTATAAATTGTATTTTATTTATTGTCCGAGTGTGTGTATGTATGTATTTAGTATTGTCCTAGATATGGGTCATAAACTTTGTTAGGAGTTAGTCTCTATATTAATGTGATACAGTCATTGATTGTTATGACATTGAAGAATCCAACTTTGCTCATAAAGCCCTAATATTGATCTATTCCAATTTCAATTGTTACAGATAAGCGTCGATCGGACAGAAAGCACAATCGGACGATGTTTCAGCGGTCAGAGAAAATCGAACGAGTCACAATGCCCGATGCTCCAACAAAAAACTCCGACCAAACCTATCCATACTATTAATAAATCCCCCACACAGTTAGCCCCGCCCCCCAAACCTCAGGGCAAAGAAAGAAGAAGGTTATCCTCTGAAAGCAGTCAAAAACTTAATACGAACCGTATTAGATCCTCTCTCTCAACGTTTGCTCAAAAAAGTCACATCGCCAAGGACTTGCTACACACTCAAACGCCGCATCAAAAGAAACTGCGATTCCAACTAGCTAAAGAACGCAAAGCCTCAACCACACTCGGAATCATAATGTCAGCGTTCGTCATCTGTTGGCTTCCGTTCTTCTTGCTAGCATTAATCAGACCTTTTGTCGAAGAAGACTCTATTCCAGACGCGGTAAGCGCCCTTTTCCTTTGGCTCGGTTATTTCAACAGCTTACTAAACCCTGTCATTTATGCGACTTTGAATAGGGACTTCAGGAAACCGTTCCAAGAGATACTGTTCTTTAGATGTGGCAATTTGAATCATATGATGAGAGAGGAGTTCTATCATAGCCAGTACGGCGACCCCGACCAGCATTACTGCGTGAACAACACCACTAAGTTACATAATTACGACGAAGGTGTCGAGATAGTGTCCGCTATCGATAGAGAAGAAACGAGAGCCTCCGAGAGCTTTCTATGATTGTCAATGCTAGAGGTCCGTACAGACCTTAATACTGTGATCTAATAAAGACTTTATTGTACTAATTATAAGGTCTAAAACAGTGTAGAATTTCGACTAACTCGTGTATTATTAAAGGCTGTTCCAAACAACTAGTCTCTACTCGCGTTTCGTAAAAGTTTCATTAATTCCCCGTTATTTAAGAATTAATAATTTATTGTTAAAAATAATAATGTTATTTAATTAATTACTAATTATTGTATTAATTGTAAATTAAACAAAGATGTAATTAATTAATCGACTTTTAAATGTAGAATGACCAAAGAGGTATAAATAATTTTAAATTTAAATTGTTTTTTAGTTGTGAATTTAGTATTCTAATGAATTTGTATAATTAATAAATGTAAATATTGCATTGTGTAATACATTTTGTAGTCAGAAGTATTAATCCATGTGATAGTAGGATTAGATCACTATCGAGTTATTTAATAAATAGCAATTGATAACACATTGTATGTTTAATAATAATCGGGAGTTTAAATGTCATTGACTCTACACATTGTATAATTATAATTACTTTAGTATAACATTTATTTGTATAATACATTTTAATGTAACATGTATTGAAACATTTGAAAGTAGAACATGTATTTTCGAGAGAAATATTTAAGTTATTCAGTTGCGAGCTATGTTCAAAGTTCCTAAGAATTTGCAACTCTACTCGGTAAAAATGTCTAAAATCTATTGTCTTTTTACTCAGACAGAAAATTAATTTTAGGAAAATATGGTACTAAATTATTACTTTTACGTTGCTTTAATATTTTGAAGGCACTAAAATCGGTCTATACTTTATCCCCATCTATGTTTTGTGCCTATAGTGGATAAAAATTTGGTCGAAAGAAAATTTTGATGATACAGCGTGTTTAAGTTTTAACAATTGAAAAACTTTTGCAGGCCTAAACTATCATAAAGATTGCCGATGTTAATATGACACCGGTTTCTATTAAAGCATTTTTTTAATCTTCTACAGTCCCTTTTCCAAAATTAACATAAAAAAACTATTTTCTTTATATTCCACGAAACAGTATCTCTCTCACTGATGATATGAATATTATAGACATAATCACCGTATATGTTGGTGACTCGAAACCCGAGATAAAATTCAATGTTTTATATTAATAAAATATGTGTATAATTAGATAATGTATAAATAAATAGATTCACAAAATATAGGCACTGCCAGATGAAAGTAATAAATTGATGTAATAATTGTTTTTCAAGTAAATGGCCTATTAATAGTTTAATTGGTGTGTGTAAATTGGTTTGGTATTTTAATAATTATAAGTTAATTTTAATTATAATAATAATATATGTAATGGTACGGGGTGTTCCGAAAAATGTATGCTTGTTTTTAGAAAACCATAATAATTGACATAGGAAAATCTTTTTAAAATAAGTACTTTACTTGTGACTAGATACTGTATTTTTTATTTTACTTAAGGATCAGATCATGCTGTATAATATAATAGTTATATATAACACTTTTTACATAAAAAGTACCATATATAATCATGAAAAAGTATAAATGTAATTTTGGAACACCCTGTATAATGTTTTTATAGTTACCAATAAAAGTCAGTGTTGTAAATATTGTTTATAGTATATAAGGTATAGTAATTATAATAAGGTATATTGTCTTATTCATAGACGTTTACTAAATCTGCGAAAATATTTCTTAAAAATAGCTACTTTGTTTTTAAGCCCTTTGAACCGGACAGTGTGAAATATTGAAACAATAAAATAACTAAGTTCATTTAAAAAAAAAAAAAACAGTACATAACATTACATAACATAATCATTCACTACATCATCTCATTATAGTAACTGACCCCTAACTAAGCTCGAAGCTTGTATCTAGGGTATCAGAAACTACGCACACACTCATTGATACACACACCCAGACCGAGACAAATATTTGTGGTTCACACAAATATTCACCCCGCACGGGAATCGAACCCACAACCTTACGTATGGCAGTCCGGCATGGTGACCACTTTACCATCGAGGTCGTCAAATTTTATATTTTTACATATTTTTAGGGTTCCGTACCTCAAAAGGAAAAAACGGAACCCTTATAGGATCACTTTGTTGTCCGTCTGTCCGTCCGTCTGTCAAGACCCTTTTTCTCAGGAACGCGTGGAGGTATGAAGCTGAAATTTATATCAATTACTCAGGTCTACTGTCCCTTGAAGCTGTGAAAAAATCAAACTTCTAAGCCAACGCAATCAAAAGATACAGCCGTTTATGCCGCAAATTTTCGACACTTGCAAGGGAATCAAAACCTACAGGGTGCTTCCCGTGAACTCAGAATCTTGAAATTTGGTACGAAGCAACGTCTTATAGCATAGATAAAGGAAAAATTACGAAAACCATAAATTTTTAGTTACATCACATAATATATTTTTTTTTAATAATTTTAACCTTACTACCCATTTCCTCATAAACGCGTAGAGGTATTAAATTGAAATTCATACCAAATACTCAGGTCTATAATACCTTTAAGCTGTAACAAAATCAAACTTCTATGTCAACGCAATCAAAAGAAACAGCAATTTAAGCTGCATATTTTGAAACTCGCAAGTACTCGCAAGGGAATCAAAACCTAAAGGGTACTTCCAGTCGACCTAGAATCTTGAAATTTGGCATGAAGCAACGTTTTATAGCACACATAAAGGAAAAATTCCGAAAACCTTAAATTTTTTGTTACATTACAAAATATATTTTTTTTTATAAATATATATATAACTTTGTAAACCTTGCAGGTTTGTACGGAACCCTCGGTGCGCGAGTCCGACTCGCACTTGGCCGGTTTTTTTTTATATATTGAAACAATATAATTTCAAAATTGAACCATGCAGGTCTGGTCAAATTTTCAACATAAGTTTTAAAACTAAGCAAAAGAAGGTTATAATTTTGAGCGGTATGTATGTTTGTATTTACTAACAATGGTTTATTAAACGTCTTTGAATAAGATTGAAAAATGTAATATTGCAGTAAATACCGTGTGGGGAAACTACGCTTGGATTAAAAAAAACTATTTGACAAAACGTTTTGATGTTTTGAATGAGCTAAATTAATTTCATGTAGTTTCTTTCCAATTAATGTTATTGTATAATGTAAATATGTATACGTTTCTTTTGTATAAAATAAATTTTGATATACAGGATGTTCTAATTTGTGTCAGTATAAATGTTAGTATTTATAGTAATTGCATTTACTGTTGTATAAAAGTGTGTATAATTATTCTGAATTATTAAGAAATAGGCACGAAAAACTTTTCAATCATTAACGTATAAAAGCTAAGAATTCTAGGATAATTTTAAATATACTCTTAGAAAAGTGGCAAAAATGAAAGAGTTTTTCTTTTGACTTTTTTATATTTTCCTTTGCGGTGTCATTAAACTCATTGAAAATTAATTTTAAAATCTGAAAACACATTTATTAAAATTTAGTAGTTTGTCATGATTAGTATAAATTAAATGACCTACTTAGAACACCCTGTATAACTGTATAGTAGCTACATTAAAGTATGTATACCATATAATAATATTATGTACAGTGTTATTCGTATGTATTGAGATTTATAATGTTATGCATTTGCCTTGATTTTAAATACATCGGTCTAAAAATTTGGATTAAAATTTAAAATTATACATTTTCATTTAGAATGCTATTATTGTCAATAGATGTCACTATTTTTAAATAACTCTAGTGAGTGAATCAATTTTACTGAACAAAGCTTTTGTTTCATTCTATCATTATTTTTTAAATTCAATTTCGAACAACATTTCAAAAATGGAATGTCTTGTACAGTCTCGGAATGAAAAGGTTCGTCAATTTTCAAATTGATTCGTATAATGTGTCGCGAAAACATATTACCTTTTGAAACTATGGTACAGAATAGACTCGGGTTAGGGAAAATAATGTTCTACTGCCCGATAATAAAGTTCAAAATTATTCAGATCAGTGTTGTTTGACAGGATAAATATCTTGTCAACAATATTTTTGATAAACTAGAACCTTCTTGTTGGTTCAACCTGCCATTATTATTTCTGTTAAAGCTATTGTCAATCGGTCAATGTCATCATTGCAAAATATTAAAGAGGTTTATATATGCCGCCCGCACAAGGCAGTGTTTAAAAAAAGCATAGAAAAATCAAGCAAAACCTTATTCGATAGCAAACGTCATTCTATTTATTTAAATGTTAGCATCAGTGTTTCTTACACTTGTATGTTGGCATAATTGTTTCTTGCAGTACTAGTGCCAACTAGTGCAAATGAAAACGAACTCTAAGGTGACGAACCTTTTCATTCCGAGACTGTACATTCCATTTTTGAAATGTTGTTCGATTAAATAAGTATACTTATTTTGTTTTATTCTATCTTTCATTTTAAAAATAGAACGTTTATTTGCTTTTTATGCTCGTAATAATACTGATTTAAAAACTCCATTGAGTTTTTTGAATTTAGAACAAAATTTTATAGCCAACCCGAATAGCCCTCTTATTAAATGTGCCCTTATAGATGTACATTGTGAAATGAACCCTATTTGTATGTAATATAAGTATCATTTTCCTATCTCGACATTGTGTATTTTTCTTATGTAGGATCTAAAGAGAGACGAAATAAATATTAGATATGATATTTGTTTTTTATTTCTTAATGCCCTTTTGTTTTGGGGTCTTTGAACTATACAAGGAAAAATCGGGGATTTCTTAAGTGGACACAGATAGACAAAACTGAAACTACTTATAAGTAATAGCGAAAACTACTTAAGGGAAGGTTCATATCTGACGAAACATGCGTCGCGTATTATCGGTCGCGTAACGCCAGAACAGGCAAATGTATAGAACACTTGACCGTTCACACTTAACGCACTAACGTATAATCGGTTGAGTGTGAACAGACAAGTGATTTTCTATACATTTGTCTGTTCTGGCGTTACGCGACCGATAATACGCGACGCATGTTCCGTCAGATATGAACCTTCCCTAAGGATAAATAAAAGTAAGTTTGAATATGGTGTTCTTATAAAAATGAAACTATTATTGTTAGGACTAGGAGTATCTGATGTGATAGTATCTAGTAGATACGGGGTGTATTTTACTAGCAGCCAATTCTGAGATTAACGCGGTCCTGGGTTCGAATCCCAGCTGAGGTAACAAGCAAGACATAATAATATTATAAGGAATCAATAAGGAGATGCATGAAAATAAACTGTGCAATATTTTGAAAATAAAAAGAAAAGAAAATATATTGATATAATTGATCCTAATACTCAAGAAATACAAAACATTTACAGCAGTTATACCTAGTATATACTCGTAATATGAGAGCAATTATACCTTCGTATCTAAACAGAAACAAAAAAAAACTTTATCATAATACAACACAGTATAAGGTATCAAAAAACAGACGCAACTTCCAAAAATACCCGCCATCTTTCATCATGACGTCACACCATAGTCGGCCATTGCCAATTCTTATTACCTTCAAGATACTGTCACTTGTCAAAAGCGACAATGACCTTTCACCGTTGCGACGTCAAAAATAAACTAGACGGAAAATCATTAGCATAACAAACTCATATAATTTCACGACGGAGAATATTTTTCATACAATTTACATACAATTTTTATTAGGAATGACGTTTGCATTGTTTTAAGGTTATTGTTAAATTGGGCGCGTAAGGAATATGGTGTGAATGTTTTGTGTAATGGGCTGACTTGTTTTGGGAGATTTTGATTCTATGTAGGTACAGTCAGCGTCAGATAAAGGTGACGGACCTTTACACTGGTTGGCAATACCAAAGATACCGCGGCAGGATTACCAAGAGGGGGGGGGGGGGGGATTACCTTTAATAAAGGTATTAGTTATTAGTTGGTGGCCGACTGCAGACAGCAGCAGCAGACCATACGTCGCCGCGCCACTACTGGTTTGTATGTATTTCTATTTCTAATTACATTCGTAGTGAGCTATCCACTGCTGAACACAAACCTCCTCATCGACTTTCACAGTGATCGGCCATACGCACTCTGCGTACAACGTTACGGGTAGTGCAACCAATAGGTATTAAGTACACCTAGTTAGAAATCTAGGACTAAGAAATATTGCACAAGTTTCTGGAAAAACGTAAGTATAGTAAGTAAAAACAAGAAAGGTTTAATGAAAATGCATCATCTTCGTCTGGGGAGATAATCCTCTATTAACTTTGACCTAATCATCCATCGATTTGGTTATCTTTGGTCCTTGGTCCATGGGTCTAAATAAGAAAAACCAAGTTCTGAAAATTACTGGACAATAAGAAAAAAATTTTTTTATAGAATTCGAAAGGGGACTTTGTAAAAACTAACAATTTGTCTATACTTTTTCATTCTGTCAAACTCCAAATGTAAAAAATTGGTTCGAACAAAACTAGTAGCATACCAAACTTTTTACGTTTCAAATATGGAAATGTATAAAAAGGTCGCGTACACGCAACAAAAAGAGAAAGTAATGCCGTAATGTTGGTATTAACTAGAAAACAAAACACTGTCGTTCCTAATTTGAATTCAACATCCTTGACATTTGGAACTACCGTTTGTCACGCATCTTTAGTGAGCATTTAAAAATAGAATTTTATGCGCCATTTGCAAATAGGCGTTTATATTTTGCTTGTTTAGGGCATGGATCGTATATTTTAACCGACTTTTAAAAGTTGTAGTTTGTTTTTTTATATCCTACTTTTTTTAGGAAAATTTATGTACTTAAGTTTTTTTTTCAGATAGATTTGAAATACAGTCGTCTCTGAAAAATCTTTTAAAATTTTTAAGTAATTCTTGGACGGAGGAGATTATTAGTAACCGGCGTAGACCTCTTATTAGCTGTAATTAAAAACCATATTTCCTATTTTAAAAAAGAACCTAAATTAATATTCACGGGATAGAGATTTGTGAGTAAAACTATGATACACATTAAAAAATATTTAAAAATTGAATTAAGTTATAAATACACGAGTAAACCCTGGAAAAACAACTATTCTCGCAAACTAAATTACATAGTTGAACAACGCGTTTAACAACTACTAAAATAATAGTTACACCCAAAATATTTCATACACAATCAGTTCGTATAAATCTAAATAGCAATAAAAATTCTATGCGCATAATAATGTCGCTTATAACTTTTGTAATTAAAACACCTCGTTAAATACTTATTCGAAGTTTGGCTGGAATATGTAATTATGTAATCGGACATTCATTATTCAAATTGTCATAAAAATTTGGTCTGCAATTTGTATGTACGACTTTTATGTACACTTAATCATACTGCAACATAATGTGTCAGGAAACAAAATGTTACAACAATTACTCCTACATTTTCCGAGAAACAAATGTGTCTTGTGTGCGTACCATGTAGATAAATTTAATATAGGGGCAATAATTGTTGCTTAAAACATTTTGTTGTGTCGGTCTGCGACTGGGTTTAGTTAGCAAGACAGTTTTGAGTGTGAATTTCATTATAATCAAATAAAACGTATAAAGGCACTATTTTTTAAAACAAGGTTTTATTGATACCCTTAACGTATAGGTGAGGACTTATAAACTTTCGTCGTGAATCTTAAATTTAATACTATCTAAAGCATACGTGTGCCTAAAAACTGATCCGCCATCTTTGGATGTCCACCATATTAGATTTAAAGTGACGTCACTTAACACAAAAATATCGTTTCCTTTTTCGCTTAAATCAAAGAAATCTGCACATCTAATTGTTGTTTAATTATTATGTTACATTTTAAAAGGGTCCATATTGGCTCACCTAAAGTTCTTTACCCGAAAATGTTTTTCCTAACTATTTGTAGTCCGAATGATCATTCTTCCTAAAATTTTTCATCCTAAAGTTTTAATTCATACTATTTGTAGTGCTATCGACGATGCTCATAACACTGATGTGTCCTAAAATTTTAATTACTAACATCATTAATGTAAATATATTTAAACTCCTACTGTTTTTTATCATAACGCTTTTATCCCTAAACATACTTACCATAATATTTTCACTCTTGCTCAGAAAGAAACATTTACCAAGTGTAATAAAAAATATATACGGGTAGAAGATGATATTTATAGTTTTAATGATTATTATACGACTCGTTTACGGTTATGCTTATGGCCTGGGAGTTTACCATAACCATAACTAAAGGACCAATTCGGTTCTGGCACTTCGCCGGCCGCTGCCGCGGCACGCTCGCTACGCTCGCTCGGCTCGTGCGTTGGGGTCACAGTTCTAACATAACCTAAACCAATAATTAGGAATAGGACCGATTCGTTACTGGAACTTGACTGAATGATTGGAGCAGGACTCTGGTTTTGCTTGCTCGGCTCGTGCGTTATATGTTATACCTACATGTTATGTAAAAACAAAGTTACGAAAAATTTATGTATATAATATTGATTATAATAAATAAAAATAAATCTAAACAAAAAAGATATGACTTTGAATAATAGTATGAACGATGGTTATGTTGAGAAAATATAGGAAAACAAATGTTTCGGAATTAAAACATTAGTGACAAAGATTTTAGGAGTTGCGATTGTTAGGATAAAAAATGTTAGGAAGAAAATTTTCGGATTTCCAATTATCGGACTTGAAATTTTAGGTGAACTTTGGCGCACCCATTTTAAAATACAATTTACGTCATAATTAATGTAATAAATCATTCCTTTTTAACTTTACATACACGTAACACAAGTAAATAAGCTGAAGTGACATGATTGTGAGAAAACATTATTTTATTGACCCCACATGATGTGAGCGTACCAACGTAGACATTTTTAATATTTATGAACTGCAATAAAACCCCTATCTCCTCCTTACTTCGACAAACATTTCACCCTTATTCCAATAGCATAGAGTCCAAAATAACTTAGCATATTTACTTAACAAAATTTCCTAAAGAACGTGACTTTTATAAAGTTTTCAAAGCACTTTATTACAAGGGGTTACAGTCTAAAATGTGATGTAAATTTTCACCAATATTAGTCTTGAAAAAAATATGAAGAGTTCTTATTACGATGGGATAAGGTTTAAAATATGCGGATGTTTTTATAACTCATTATGTTGCCTGAATGGGTTTATGCCACATAAAAAGATAAGCTAAAATGTGTTTTATATTAACATAGATACAGTCTAAGTAATAATGGGGATGTTAATAATTGTATTTATGCTTGGTTTAGTGCTTTTTGCGCTTATAAAAACTTGTAGATCACATTAATAGGTATACCTGCCTCTTTTATTTCCAATATTTAAAATTTGCTCTCCTGCTTCAGCGTGTCATCAGCTGCTATATCAAGGAAGGAGTGAAGGTGGTAAAATAAATAATTATGTTATGATATGGTAAGTTATATGTCATTTTCTTTTCCATAGAACAAAACTAAATCCTTGAAAATCATCCATTACTTTTTTTTTCAACCCATACTGTCCCACTGCTGGGCAAAGGTCTCCCCCAAACATCTCCAGCTCTCCCTATCCTTAAAAAAAAACCTTAAAAAACGAAATATTTACAAACAATTATTCACTTACTTACAAAGATAACCTTTTAAATTGTCAACCAAACACACCATCAAACTAATACTTTACTAAATAGCTTCACGTTACATTCACAAACGTCTGCTAAAGTACATTAAATATCATAAGTAAACGCGTTGACATGATGGCAAGAAAATATTGATTGGAACTAATGGAGGGGAAGAAATTGATCGAGTAAAGTAACGATAAGTTTTCTTATCTATTTATGTAATATGTAGGTATGTATATGTGTGATAGCTAATGGTCTTGCTCAAGTCAAGCTATCAAATTATGTGGCAGATTTTTTTGCAATGCTTCAATTTTCTTAAACTGCTTAGCGCTACTTTGCGGATGATTTCCAGCTAGTCTGGATAAAGCTACTAATGTTTCTTACTGTAATTTTTGTCTGGATTTAAACAAACGGAATATCTCTCTGAATAAGTACTAGAAATTTATAATCAGAATTTTTGAAACTTACCTCAGGCTGGCCTCAAAGTAAAACACGTTACTGGAGTTGAACATCTTAAAATGGAAACATTTATACTTTGAAAAAAAAAACAGACTGATTATATTGGATACTAGCAGCGGCCCGCGGTTTAACTCGCGTAGTTCGCATACCCGTGGGAATACAGGGATAAACTACTTATATCCTATGTCACTCGCTGACAAATAGCTTACAATTAGTGAAAGAATTTATTTCAATAGTGAAAAAAATTTTGAAATCGGTTCAGTAGATCCCGAGATTACCACTTACAATTTAACGAATTTACACAAACTTCACGTCTTTATAATATAATGATGATGATTCTATGATAGCATAAAGACCATCTCTCTGAATCAAATTAAAATCTACAAGTAATTTAAAGACATGAGACCATAAAGCTATACTAGATGCTGTAACGATGACGATAAAAACAATGATATCAAACAGTGAATACTAAAATAGGTAATAATATGCCATTATTCAGCTACATTTTCAAACCATACATCACTTCAGAACGTGTAGTTTCTCAGAACTAGAGTGCAACTCATAAAAGCTCTCTCATTAGTAATATTTGCGACATTTTAAGATACATACTATTGTCTAAGCATTATTTCGTACTAGTGAATTCGCTGAATTCTATAGCGTCACTGCGGAACTTAGGTAATACCTTACTTACTACGAAATTTTAGAAGTATAAATATGGTGTAGCTATCTGTAAGTTTTGACGACCTCGATGGCAGAGTGGTCACCATGCCGGACTGCCATCCGTAAGGTTGCGGGTTCGATTCCCGTGCGGGGTGAATATTTGTGTGAACCACAAATGTTTGTCTCGGTCTGGGTGTGTGTGTGAATGAGTGTGTGCGTAGTTTCTGATACCCTAGATACAAGTCTGGAACTTAGGGGTCAGTTACTACACACATCAAAAGTGTCTAGGGATCAAGCATTTTTATGCGGATTTCTTGAGATTGAGATGTGGCTTTGTAATAAATTTATGATTTTATAAATTTATATGGATCCTTTTTGGTGCATTTCATAATTTGAATCAGGAACTGTGAATCAAATTCGAGTAAAAGATGAAAATCAGCTGTCAATATTTTCCCTATAAAAACATACAACGCATTGAAGACATTATTAGTGCTACTGTTTCCCTACTACTGATTAAAACCAACGTTATTATGGAGCGGCGACGTCATTTAAGCAGGGAAGAAATGCTCAGAGCCGTGGGAATGATAGAAGCTGGTTCCCGGCAACGTACTGTGGCTTTAGCTCTGAATACAAATCAGAGTGTTATCAGTCGACTTTGGACACGTTACCGAAGCACTGGTACCGTGGCTGAGCGCCATGGAGGACGGTATCGCTGCACCACACGGAGACAAGACCGATACATTCAAATCTTAACTCGAAGAGCTCCAACAATAACCGCCATGATGTTAGCCGTGCGGCTTCATCACTCTTCAGGGAACTTAATTAGCGACCAAACAGTCAGAAACCGCTTGCATGAAGTGAACCTTCATTCCCGAAGACCGCTACGGGTACCACCTATAGCAATGCACAATCGTAGGATTCGATATCAATGGGCTCTTGAACACAGAAATTGGGCAGAAGAACAATGGCGTTTCGTGTGCTTTTCTGATGAGTCTCGTTTTGGTATGAGACCGGATACAAGACGTATACGACACTGGAGAACCCCTGGACGCCAACAGCGATTAAAATCCTGCCAGGAAGTCCATCCTTATAGTGGTGGAACCATCATGGTATGGGCGGGTATTTGGATCGGCGGAAGAACTGAGTTGATTTGGATCAGAGGCAACCTCAACGCTCAAATTTATGCTGAGACGATTGTATCAGACGTCATCGTTCCTCTACAAGTGCAAATCGGTCCCTTATTTCAGTTAATGCATGATAATGCACGACCGCACACCGCAAGAGTTGTAAGACAGACTCTCGCCGCAGCTAACATCAATGTCCTGCCCTGGCCTGCTCAGTCGCCAGACTTGAACCCGATTGAGCATGCATGGGATATGCTACAGAGAAGAGCTCTGCCGAATATGGAGGGTATCCAGTCGCAAGAAGACCTTTTTTTGTTGTTGCAACGAACATGGGCGGCCATTCCACAGCGTGATTTGGATGAACTCATTTTGAGTATGCCAAACCGATGTTCTTGTGTTGTTAGTGTTCGCGGTAGAAACACGGATTATTAATTGTTTAAGTAACCCAATAAAATTTTAAAGAAAACTGTTATTTCAGTCTTTTTTTCGAACTTTAATGTTAGTGGTTCAAATGTCAAAAATCCCTTTATTAGGAAAATGGCAAATTTCTTTATTAATGCAAAGGTGACTTGGTTTATCGTTACTGTGACAAACGAAAACACTTTATTTGATGAATCCTTAAAGAAAATTTTAATTAATATCAATCAGGAGAAAAGTTATTGCAAAAATATATGTTGATCCCTAGACACTTTTGATGTGTGTATAATGAGATGATGTAGTGAATGTTTTTTTTTTTAATCATTTTGGTCACAAATGATTCAAAGTGAAGCACATTTTTCATAATCAATTCCTCTAATATCTTTATACAAAAACTGATTGTTTATTTTATCTTGAATGGGATTGCACTTGACTGTAACTCGCCTCATGGAAAGCGATGATACATATTGATATCTTTGATTTACACGAACACTACACATTGAAATAAAACACTTAAACGGATTTTTGTCGTGGTTGTATTTTGTTTTACATTTTCTGGCGTTTCGGATTCTTTACAGAACCCGTGATCACAGAAGACTAACTAAGTCTAAGTCTTGATTAAGTCTTCTGTGATCACGGGTTCTGTAAAGAATCCGAAGCGAGGATACAGCTTAAGATAGAGCGTGCTCGCATAGACTAGGTTCAGTATCTGTCTCTAGGGTACCAGAATCTACGCACATATTCATTCATACACATAGGGTATGTGTATGAATGAATGTGTGCTATATAAGTAAATACATTAAGGGTGACAAACCTACATCGAGCTGTGCTGCGCTGGGTCGAGCTGTGCTATGTCTGGTTAACTCGCTCGCCATATATTTGAATGAGGATACAATCAAAGCATGCTGTGCTGCGCTGGGTGAAGCTGCGCTCTGTTTAAAAACGCAGTAGTCTCGAGCGAGGCGCGCTGTGCTATGTTTTTCAAATATGGAGCACGCCCTCACGTCTCTTTCACTCTCGTACTCCCTACATCTCGCTCGCACTAGGGTGTCGATTGACATTATTAAAAGTAAAACTAACTCGTGACCCGCGATTTTGCTCGCTATATTTTTGATACCATAAGAATTTCTGGATGAAAATTTTTGGCTGTATACCTTTGTATTTAAATCGAATTCTGTTCACAATTCATGGGTTTCAGAGTATAAAAAGGTCCAGTTTTTTAATTTGTCAAGACACACAGAAATAAACCTGTACCGACAAAAAAATAAACATCATTTTTGGTGCTTATTATATTATACTTATTGTACATAATCTTCAGTGCGTTCCCATAAACTTTTAGTAGTTTTTAGATATTACAAACAAACTGCACCAGATTAGTTTGTATAGATATTTTATAGACAGTATAAACGTCAGTTCTCTTTTCTCGTTTTTACAGATTTATTTTGAATTAGTTAATTTTCTAAAAAGTTCTTATACCTTTGTGGTTATAAAAAAGTTTTGTTATAAAATGATAGATAAAAAAATATAATTATAAATTGTAAATATGTATTGAATTCGTTTATTGTAAATTATTTTTTACTTTTTAGTGCAGAAGTCGGTTTCTTATTTTTTTAAATTAACTTTATTTAAACCATCATTTTATTACAAAACTTCATACAACCACAAAGGTATAAGATTTTTTTAGAAATTAAATAAAGTCAAAAGAAAAAAGAGGTTGACGTTTATACAGAAACGTAGCTTCAGAAACACAGCACAGCACGCACAGCGCAGCATAGCTCGATGTTGATTGTTAAAAAAACCTAGCTTCAGAAACATAGCACAGCTCAACCCAGTACAGCGCAGCACAGCTCGATGTAGATTTGTCACCCTAATCGTGATCCTAACTTATATTATAAATGCGAAAGTAACTCTGTCTGTCTGTTACCTTTTCACGGCTAAACTACTGAACCGATTGACTTGAAGTTTGGTACAGGGGTAGCTATGTTTTATCCCGAAATTCCCACGGAATCGGGAACTACGCGGGTGAAACCGCGGGGCACAGCTAGTCCCTACTAATATTATAAATGCGAAAGTAACTCTGTCTGTCTGTCTGTCTGTTACCTTTTCACGGCTAAACTCCTAAATCCGATTGACTTGAAATTTGGTACAGGGGTAGCTTATGGTCCGGGAAAGAACATAGGATACTTTTTATCCCGAAATTCCCACGATAACGGGAACTACGCGGGTGAAACCGCGGGGCACAGCTAGTTATCTATAAGAGCGCTTATTAGAACAAGACTTACTTAAAATAAGTTTTTCAACCCTTTCACATGTGACAAAACATAATAATTTCTTAATTAATTTCTTAAAAAAGAGAACGACCCGCGGCACCCTTTACACCACCACGTACCAGTGACACAGAGGCTAAAGAGTCGCCATAACTTCCTTAAGGAAGTTCGTCCTCTGGATGGGGATGTCCAAGACGCTCGAGTAAAGCTTTGGAAGGAGAGATACCCACTAGACTCGTTTATTGCGCAATCGGAGCGACTCCCCCCTGGACATGATCTACCTTGGGCAACTTGGAAGTCCTTAAATAGACTGCGGACTCAAGTAGGCCGAAGCAAGGAGAACATGCACAGGTTGCTACAGGGGCTACAGCTCTGATAGTGCATGTCTTTGTGGCATTTCTCCCCAAACAATGGCCCATCTTCTAACTTGCCGTGCGTGTCCCTACACCTGCACACGCGAGGACCTTTACAAGGCCACTGATGGTGCCATATCGGTGGCCGAGTTCTGGTCCTCTAAAATATGAGTCGACACGCAAAGAAGAAGAAGAAGATAATAATTTCTATGTTAATTACAAGACAAAACGTCCTAAACTGTCAAACATTATCAACATAATAATTATAACCCTTGTGTTAACAAATTTAATTGTGAAGCTTTGTAACAGCTAATGTCGTTTTAATGTATTTTATTAGAGATGGACGGACCGAATTTGTTCTGTGATTAGGGTCACATTTTTGGATTTAAATATGTTTTATTTGGGTAAACGTTTTGTCAGTTTAGTGGCTTTTAATTTGCCAGTTAGCTGGAAGTATCGGGTTCGATTGCGGACTTGAGTTCTTTTTCGTCCTTGATGCACCACTTTGAGTATTTCTTAATTACGATCTAGCAATAACGAGGCTAATAAGTAATTTTAATTTAACTTATACTAATAAAATGTTTAGTTTAAGTTAGAGTGGTATTTTTTTTAACCCCCGACGCAAAAAGAGGGGTGTTATAAGTTTGACTTGTCTGTGTGTGTGTGTATCTGTCTGTCTGTGGCATCATAGCTCCCGAACGGATGAACCGATTTTAATTTAGTTTTTTTTTTTATTAAAGGGGACTTACGTGCGAGTGTTCTTATAAAGTAACGGCTATTTAATAGTTTTTTTCCTTGATGCACCACTTTGTGTATACTTAAAAAAATTACGATCCAGCCATATAAAGGCTAATTAGCAATTTCACTTATACTAATAGGTATATAATAGTGTTAATAGAATAATTTATGGTATTTGCTGGCCAAGCTGAAGGTCGTGAGTTTGATACCTGGCTTGAGCGACGTATATTCAATTACTAGTAGTAGTAGAAATCAGCATTTTTTCCCTTTATTTGTAACCCGTATGATATGCCAATCAATCAATATGTGTGCTATTTACTAAACGACTCAGGATGGATATCGTCATCCTTTTAGGCAATTGTGATGGATTAAGAAAATATATTTGCTCAGTCAAAAAAAAATCTTATTTTTTCATGTTGGTCCCATTTCCGGAGGAAAGTAATAAAAAGAATAGGCAAAGATCATCTCTACTAATCCCTACTAATATTATAAATGCGAAAGTAACTCTGTCTGTCTGTTACCTTTTCACGGCTAACTACTGAACCGATTGACTTGAACTTTTGTACAGGGATAGCTTATGATCCGGGAAAGAACATAGGCTTTTATCACGAAATTCCCACGGGATCGGGAACTACGCGGGTGAAACCGCGGGGCACAGCTAGTAGAAAATAATATGAAATCGGGTAAAATGTAATGATAGTATTCTTGTTGTATTGAAGTGGATAAATCCGCGGAACTCAGCTAGTATACAAGAATATGAATTAGTCCAGAATATTAACAATAATATTATTTAAAAAATATACTTATTTCAAGAGTTAATTTGCCATGTAACAACCCTATTTAACAGAGATTTAAAAGTTTAAATACCGCGTCGAAATGAATTTTAAATTAAATGTTTAATGGACCCGCTGTTTGAAGTGGAATGATAATGACGATCACAATAAAAAAATATTTGAATTCATAACAAATTGTTTCTGTGACTGATGATGGTTTGGATGTTTTTTACGTAATTTTAAGTCTAATTATACAAACATTTTAAAAGATTGAGTTATAATGAAATTACTAATTAGCCTTAACCGTTTCTTGATAATAATGTGTCGAAGCACACAAAAAGTGGCGCATCAAGGACATATAACATTAGATTAAAAATTTAAAAAACCCCCATCACAATTACTTTCAAACCCCCATAACTTTCAAACGGGCCAACCGATTTTCATCAAACGTGTCTAAGAACACTCGCACGTAAGTCCCCTTTAATACTAAACTAAATTGAAATCGGTTCATCCGTTCGGGAGCTATGATGCCACAGACAGACAGATACACACACACACACAGACACGTCAAACTTATAACACCCCTCTTTTTGCGTCGGGGGTTAAAAAGAAACTTATATCATAACATAAACGTAACCCCTTCCAAATACCAATAACATTAGATCACTATTAAAACACTCCGATAAATCACTCATATATTTTTAAAACTAGACATGCAGACACGCCAAATATTACGTACAAGCAGCGTCCTGCGGTTTCACTCGCGTAGTTCCCATTTCCGTGGAAATACGGGGATAAAATATAGCCTATGTCACTCGCTGATAAATTGGCTACTTATTAGTGAAAGAATTGTTGAAATCGATTCAGTAGTTTTGGAGCTTATTCGTTGCAAACAAACAATCAAATGTTTCTCTATAATATTTTTATTACGTACTAGCAGTGCTCCGCGGTTTTACCCGCGTAGTTTTTGCTCCCGTGAAAATGCGGTGATAAAATTATGCTAAAATCCATCCTCTTCGATCAGTTTATTAACCCCCGACGCAAAAAGAGGAGTTTTTATAAGTTTGACATCTCTCTGTGTGTGTGTGTGTATCTGTCTGTCTGTGGCATCATAGCTCCCGAACGGATGAAGTTATTTCAATTTAGTTTTTTGTATTAAAAGGGACTTACGTGCGAGTGTTCTTAGACATGTTTTAGGAAAATCGGTTGACACGTTCAAAAGTGTGTTGTGTTGGGGGTTTTTTAAAGTTTTAATTTATCTATTAAAAAAAACCGCTCCAAAATCCGTTGCGTAGTTTTAAAGATTTATGCATACATACGGACAGACAGCGGGAAGCTACTTTGTTTTATACTATGTAGTGAAGTAGTACGGAAATAATTCGTATGAAACATAGTGGTATAACCGATCCGTCATTGATATGATTACACGATAGTAACAGTTGCTTTTAGTGTGAGTGATGGTTTCTTTTATGGCGTATTAAATGGTATTCTATTGGCTGTGTTTAATTGAACTATGTACACAGTAGCTAAAAGGTAAAGAAAAATATGTTTATTTTTACACATAAGTATGTAGGTACGTACATGTTGAAAGGGCTGTAAATAGAAGCCCTAAGCCCTAGCGTGGACTGGCATTTTTTTGTAATCTGCTGGTATCTTTACAAGCTTTTATTAAGCTTCAGCTGTCTCGTTGTTGATATTGAAAAATGTTGATATTGAGGCACCATAACGAGAGTATCAGAAATTTGGTATTCTCCTAAAATTTATTCATATGGCTATGGTGTCTCAGTGGTCTTTGTTGCATATCAAAATTCAAATAAAAAAATTACTACTATTTTTACTTTAGACTATTTTTAAACAAATTCACTTTCACATATTAAACCATTAATAAAATCCTACCTGCGGTTAACTACAAATCAATGTGGCCAGAAATCGGTAGTGAATTAGCAACCAACCAAAAACGCAACCGCAAAATGCAAACAGTTCAAAACTATCAATTTGCCAAATATCCATTTGTAGCCATGTCTTTTGTAGTTCATTACCTTTTTTCTTTAGCCATTTGTCGACTTCACACACGACCTTAGTGTCTTTACAATTGTGTGCAGGTTTCCTTGCGATGTACGTTCACCGTAAAAGCGTCGAATAAACGTTCATACGAATTCAATTTTGAAAGCACATTAGTTCGTGGTGGGGTTCAAATCAGGCATTTTGTGACTATAATTCAAAGGACCACTGACGTAATGCAATATTATCAATTAAGTTTATTTATGTACTAGCAGCGCCCCGCGACTATAATATAGAATAATGAGTTCCGGCAAAATTTGGGTTTTCCCTTTTTTTCCAAAAAGTCTCTCTTAGGGGCTGCCTATGTCATAACACCTGCATGCCAAATTTCAGCCCGATCCGTCCAGTGGTTTGGGCTGTGCGTTGATAGATCACTATGTCAGTCAGTCAGTCACCTTTGAGTTATTATATTTAGAATTTCATTTATTCTCGAAACCACATCGCAAAATGCAAACATCCAACCATTAAGATCAATTTGGCAAACATTTGCAGCTATATTACGATATAGCCTATGACCTTGAACTGAAGCCATGGAAGGCTCCCCTTCTTTGACAAATGGTTCCTTGGAAACAAAGGGGGCTGACGTGCCAACTGAGGTTCAAGTCTGTTAACTATAATGCTGTGATAATGCTACTTAAATGTATTTTAATATCAACATTATGGCCGTTTTTTGACATTTTGTTGTCACACCACTGGCTCAATGGCTCATAAAACTTAGTTCGGTGTCATGGAAACAGTATTGTGACGTTTGTTTGACAGCGTTTTTATTTGAATTTTGACAAGCAACAAAGACCACTGAGACACCATAGCCATATTAATAAATTTTAGCAGAATACCATTCTGAAACTCTCGTTATGGTGCCTCAATATCAACATATTGTTTGATCAATAATGTCAAATTGCAGACTTAGGCCCCAGAATACCAAAATGACACTCTAGTTATGGTGTCTCAATATCAACATATTGTCTGATCAAATAAATGACAAATAGCGGACTTGGCCCCCTGATGTCGTGTAAACCATGTTGTATGGTTATCGCTTTATTTGCGAAGTGATTCGAGTTTTCTATTGAAAAGCGTTTGATCGATATTACATAGAATGTGTTAGATATGTGTGTTAGTTGCTATGTATGTAAGTATACGATACGAGAGTAAATATAACATTTATGGGGTTTTTGTATTGTGATTCGTTGCTTTTTAATCGTCTTTATAAAGGAAGGTAGGTAAAATTCGTCGGAGTCTTTTTTTGTAATTTTTATTTTATTTACTTAATATACTTATTCTATTCCATTTTGAGTTAGAAATGATGGATCCATTCCATCGTGAATCGGAGCTTAATCACCGTTTCACACATTTTATTTGATTTGTAAATTGAAAGCCTATGTTATTCTTTGTATCACGTTCATTTGTCAGCAAAAATACATTACATAAATTAAACGTTGGGGATAATAGTTTCAATTAAAGATGAAAAACACAAAACTTCAATGGGATTAAACCCTCACAAAACCTGTCTCATCCAAAATAAAATATATCAGCTGGTTTAACCAAAATATATAGGCCGGTGTACAAAATCAAATTATAAAGAAAACAGCCAATTTCCCCAACATAAACAAGGGCAGTATGTTAAGACAAGATGACAAGTAGTTTCCCTTTTGACCGTGGATATTTATCAGTGTCACTGGCATCCTGTCAGCCCTTGAATTAATATGGTGATACGCAAGACACAATTTGAACCAGCCTTTACGTCGTGTTTCGGAAGACTAATGTTTCTCAATTCACGGTCGACGATACTAGCTTGGTTATATTTGGTAGTAATAACTTCTTGTCTCGGAATGAAAAGGTTCGTCAATTTTCAAATTTATTCGTTTAATGTGTCGCGAAAACATATTACCTTTTGAAACTATGGTACAGAATAGACTCGGGTTAGGGAAAATAATGTTCTACTGCTCGATAATAAAGTTCAAAATTATTCAGATCAGTGTTGTTTGACAGAATATCAAAGAGGTTTTTATATGCCGCACAAGGCAGTGTTTAAAAAAGGATAGAAAAATCAAGCAAAACCTTATTTGATAGCAAACGTCATTCTATTTATTTAAATGTTAGCATCACTGTTTGTTACACTTGTATGTTGGTATAATTATTTCTTGCAATACTAGTGCAAGTGAAAACCAACTCTAAGGTGACGAACCTTTTCATTCCGTGACTGTACATTGAAGATGTTATTTTTACATGACATAAGTTTGACTATCATGAACCAATTGTGTGTTATTGTCTGGTATGATTGTCAGATTGTCAGAGTCAAACCATTTTTAACCCCCGACGCAAAAAGAGGGGTGTTATAAGTTTGACGCGTCTGTGTGTGTGTGTATCTGTGGCATCATAGCTCCCAAACGGATGAAACGATTTCAATTTAGTTTTTTTTGTATTAAAGGGGACTTACGTGCGAGTGTTTTTAGACATGTTTGATGAAAATCGGTTGACCCGTTCAAAAGTTATTGGGGTTTGAAAGTAATTGTGTTGGGGGTTTTTCAAATTTTTAATTTAATTTCTATACTAATTTCAAGTCAAACTCGCGTGCGCCTCACAAAGTATTAATTACTATACAAACTTACAGCCGCACTCAGAGTGCCAAAATATTTCTGTGCCGGTGACAGCGCGCGTCGCTGTGATGGCATCCCTTGGTTGTCAGTGTATTGAAAATGTATCCAAATTACATTAAAGTCTAAATGACAATAGTAGCTTCCAATTTTGGCCGCCGGCACAGAAAAGATTGTGGCACATTAGTTTAAGTATTCGTCAAACGTCTTTGAGTGCGGCTGTTATTGTATATAGTACTTAGTATGCTTGTACCGAAGTATCTTTGCAGCCTAAAGATTTATTTTAATAAATACTCGCGTGCGCCACTAAACTTATGTGACCCACGAAAGTAACGTTCACATATTTTGTGTATACTGAAGAAGCTTAAAGAAGTCTACTAAGTTTAACGACCTCGATAGCAGAGTGGTCACCATGCCGGACTGCCATCCGTAAGGTTGCGGGTTCGATTCCCGTGCGGGGTGAATATTTGTGTGAACCACAAATGTTTATCTCGGTCGTAGTGTGTGTGAATGAGTGTGTGCGTAGTTTCTGATACCCTATATACAAGCTTCGAGCTTAGTTAGGGGTCAGTCGCTATAATGAGATGATGTAGTGAATGATTATGTTAAGTCGCAAATTTTCGGCAGTCATTAGAACATGATTGCGGTGGGCACTGAAGTGACTTTGCAGCCTAGAAAAGTCTACAAAGTCGCAAATGTACTTAGTCATACATAATTTCACCCAAGATGACTAACCAACTTTTATTAAAACGATTACGAACAGATTAAACTACCTCCATTACTCAAGACTCAAATAAACTTACATTAAGACTGTATATATTATAACTTAATACCGATTTGCATTACCTTAATGTAACGTCGCGGTGGTAGAGTGTATTCATTTTTCACTTTAGCCCCGACTTGTAACCTAATGACACTATTAGGTATTCTAAAAGTATTTGGTATTTACCTAGGGGCGGGGGAAGGTCAAAATATTTTTATTTGTGTATGAAATTCTGTTTGCAATATTCATATATTCATTTTATTTCTTAAATTATAACATTTTATTAAGTAAATTATAAAAAAATACTTTTTCAACACACTTGCTCATAAAGGGGCTCTTATTTGTGCAAAAACAGTTGAATAATGACACGTTTTACTCACTAGTAAGTTATAGATTGTTTTTTTAAATTGCTTTCATTTTAAAAAAGTTTCGATACCAAAAAAATAGTGTCCATACATTTTAAAAACAAACTTCAACTATGTTTCCTTACTTTTGGTAGGTCTATGGTCGATTCCATTCATTCATTCATTCGTTTTTTTTTAATTATTCTTTTAGTTTTTGACCGATCACCATTGTTGTGTTGGATGCGCGCGAATAGAAAAACTGTTTATTTATTAGCGAAAAATGATAATTTCTTCGCAAATGTGTTGAAAAACGTTGTATGGTACACGCGTGTATTCATGATTACTATCCTCGGCTATCCTCAGACCCATAGCACCTCGGAAGTAATCACCAACTTACCTCGCTTGTACCATAAATAACTAAAAAACTAGGGTCACGACGACGTCACTTTTTTGTATCATAATCATGTGACACTTCAACTAATATAATATCTCCGTTATTTTTTAATTACATCAAAACCAAAAAACACAAATTTCTAAAAGATTTCAAACTTGATAGACAAAGAAAAAAGAACCTCTTTTTTTTCGAAGTTGTTTAAAAATATCATCTTCCTTATTACCCATTATCTCTAACCCAAATCTTTCCGAAATCACGTCATCATTCCTCTATAAAACTTCACGAACGACTATTCCATATATCCCGGAAAGTATCAAATAACACTACACTGTATAATACTACAATTTTCTTAACCCATAACAGTTTAACCCGTAACCTTTGGGACCAGTAAATCCTTGGCCCAATGGCTGACTATAACCCTCCGGTCCCCTTTGGTTTTTGGGTGATTTTCACGGAATAGGCACTGAATTATTGTTGTTTATTGATGGACCGATTTCGGTTGTACGTGACTTTGGTTTTGGTGATGTTGACATAGTCAAACAACAGATGTAGGCTACTGAATATTTGAGAAACAGAACGCTCTTTTCTCGTTAGAAGGAATTGAAAAGATCCGATCACCCTTTTTCTAGTTAACAGGGAAAAGCTGGACAGCCATGATTCATATATGAAAGAAAAATCTATTGACTAAATTGGACTATCATTGTACTGTAAAGCTAAGTTAAATTCTAATGTTAGGTACTCGTAAATGTTTGTGTGATCTAAATTTATGACAGTCGGCGTGTGATTTCTGATATTCTAGATAAAGGTAATAAATTAAAGTTCAAATGTTTATACCTACCTCTATACATATCTAAAACACATAAATTTGTACCTTTTGGACCTGAATTCACTCAATTATTTCTCGTAGTTTAAAAGATCTATGTGAACGACTTCACTTCAAATGTATAATAAGTAATTTTATATTATAAAGATACTAGCTGCGCCCCGCGGTTTCACACGCGTAGTTCCCGTTCCCGTTCCCGTAGGAATTTCGGGATGAAAAATAGATGTTGGCCGATTCTCAGACCTACTGAATATGCTCACAAAATTTCATGAGAATCGGTCAAGCCGTTTCGGAGGAGTATGGCAACGAAAACTGTGACACGAGAATTTTATATATTAGATAAAGATATTATATATGAACGTAAGACCACAGCTCATACCATAGTGTATTTATACCACACATTGTAGAAAATCATTCACGCAATATTAATTTGAGGTAAAAAGGTTTCCAAATGTTCTTAGAACCGACAAATTGGCGAAAAGGTCTGACCTACACTTGTGGAACGTTATTGTTATAAGACATTTTGAACAATATTCTGTTCAAACGGTTGTCTGGGCCGATTATGATGACAATAGGTTTATTGAATTAATCTATATAAAAAATAATCAACGGAATTTATGTACGCTTTTTAAAAAGTTATTTATTTAGAAAGACTGGGAACCAAATTGAATAACTCATTTTTTTGCGTAATTTTCTGTCAAATATAAACCTTGGTTTATTTGAAAGAAATTTTGGGAATTTCATGAAAAATTTGCATTTGTGAGAAGCCGGAATAGGACGCATAAAATAAATAAATATCTATACATAATAATATATCAATACTTTAGGCTACAATGATCGTTAAAGTTGATAAAGAATCCTTAGTTTTATTCTATTTTACTAATTAAATGCGAAGACAATGAGATTTAATCATACACACAAAATATGACCAGGGCGGGAATCGAATCCGTTACCTTTGACACAGCAGGTAGAGTAACTACCTACCAACAACAAGGTCTTCAACATTCATACATAAAGAACTACATAAGCTACAATAAACTACATTGTGTTATGACAAGCTACGTTTTCAAACTTTCTCGATCGGAATTCATTGTTTGCATGATTAACAGGTCTTAATCGCGTCAGTCTTCTCGTGACCACGATCGGTGTAACCCGGTCGAAACGTCGAGGTAATTTTAATAATTATGTTATACGCGATTAAGACCTGTTAATCATGCAAACAATGAATTCCTAGATCAACATTCGTCAACATCGTCAACATTCATTAATACCAAACTACAAAAAAACTATAATAAGCTACGTTTTCAAAGTTCCCAAGAAATAGATATTGGTAGTATTTTCGTAACTTACGTAATAAAAGTTATTAATATTAGTTTTCATTTAGGAAATTGGTTTTCATTGGTGATGTTTATCTTCGATCGTGTAAACACGGCGCGGTCAAGAAAATATTTCTTATGACGTGTAAACAGTAACATACGGGATTGTGTTCTGACATTTCAGTGTGTGTATTTAGTATTATTAGCCTTGTGGTATTTGATTTTTAAATAACGATTCAAAAATAAAAAAATAATTACCTCATAGGTATCTGTGATATTATTATTTTTGTATAAAACTAATTCAACGACAATGTAGCGCAATTTTAAGTTTGTTTAGCTCACGCTCCAACTTTTTGGTGGCTGATGTTACGGCTTTAGTGACAGTGCTACGACGATGCTACAAAATCGGTGACGGACGCTACAACTTAAGTGACTGATGCTACGACCTCATTGAGTGATGCTACGAATTCAGTTACTGATGCTACAACTTCATTGACTGATGCTACCACTACTGTGACTAACGCTACGACTTCATTTCCAGCCGGGCTAGCATGACTTTACTCGATAGATAAAGCAATTTAACAACATCCATCTGTCAAAATATATAATGTTTCTACGTAATAAATTTTATGACATTTGGTCATGCTCGCGAAATTGATATAGCTATTTATCGACATTCAACTGTCAAAATATAATAAATATTGCCGCCATATTTAATTTCATCATATCGTACCACGCCATAATTCATTTGGTCATGCTCGCGAAATCGATATTATTTCGTGGTGTCTATATATTTTATCACGCACAGTCATGCTAAGCGGGCTGATGCTACGACTCAGTTACTAACGGTACGATTCCAAGGATTGATACTAGGACTTTAGTGACTGATACTACAACTTAATATCATCAGTGAGCGATTAAAAATTTGCAGTAGAACAATACACTTATTAAAAATCATTCAAAATAAACTATCGCGTTTTCATTCACAACATTCACCCGTATCTTTCCAATGTTAATAACAAATTGAAGACAAGATGTAGGTGTTGTATACACAGCTAATACACAGTATATTACATAGATATAAAACAATAGGGGATTGGCTACATTGTTTACAATACGTCTGGTAGATAGTAATTGTATTGATGTGCGAGACTACTTAGATAATACGTACTTAATTACGTTTTTAATTGATTTTTTGTATAGATTTTGTGATAGTTTGAGAAAATATTTGTAAATTAAGAACATAGCTAATCTTGTGATAGGGTAGTTGACTAAAAAAATGTAATCAGTCCGTCTTATAGATTTCCAAAAAATATTGGCCACGTATTGTTTTATTTTTCATGTAAACAAATAATTAAAACGATACAGTGCATTGAAAACTCGTGCAACGTCACAGGTTGCTGCAATTTTAAGCAACAGTTGACGTCACAAGCCCCCATCCCTAAGTCAGTTTTATTAATTTGATGAAACAAAAAATATGTTTTCTAAATCTACCTGACGGACTAATTAGAATTTCATTTTGTTTACCCAGAAAACTACCCCATTCTAAAATGTTACAGGTAATGTAGTATACCATTTTAACTTAACGGCTGATGCAATTCTGAAATACAAAGGCACATTTTTTATTTCAGTTAGGATTTTAATTAATGACTATGTAGCGAGGTTTAGCTGGCGAATTTTTTAATGCCACATAAATAAGATAGATTATTGATTAGAGATTTATTGATCACCATTACAAATACAGTCCCAGTTAAGGTGAAAA
Source organism: Timandra comae (assembly GCA_958496195.1). NCBI lineage: Eukaryota > Metazoa > Arthropoda > Insecta > Lepidoptera > Geometridae > Timandra > Timandra comae. The sequence goes on from OY292376.1 coordinate 7,486,510, forward strand.
TGTTGCATGTAGTTTAGTTTAGTAGTACTTTGTATTTAAAATCATAAAAGTCATACTTTATACGTCCTACGTAATATTTTTAATAGCTTCTTATTTTATACCATTTTTAAACCCCCGACGCAAAAAGAGGGGTGTTATAAGTTTGACGTGTCTGTGTGTGTGTGTGTGTGTGTGTATCTGTCTGTCTGTGGCATCATAGCTCCCGAACGGATAAACCGATTTCAATTTAGTTTGTTTTGTATTAAAGGGGACTTACGTGCGAGTGTTCTTAAACATGTTTGATGAAAATCGGTTGACCCGTTTAAAAGTTATGGGGGTTTAAAAGTAATTGTGTTGGGGTTTTTTTTTTTTTAATATAATCCAAACTACAAAAACTAACTCCTTACTCTACAAAAACCCTATCCATGTAAGTAAAATGACAATTTACGTCGTACCCTAAGTAAAGTAAGTAGAAGTTGGCATTACGATGTCCTGAACTACTCTAATGTGGCACTCGGCTTACTCCGGTACCGCCTGTTACGAAATGTCCACCAAAAAACTATTAGGATTGTTGTACATTTCGCGGAGAAGCGATACTTTTATATTTTTAGCATAGTATAATATTTTTTATTATTAAACGAAACGTCCGTCATTGTTTATAATTAATATCTTTTTACGGGACGTGGCTGAAACTAGTCGAGGGATTCGACTTATAGGTACGTGTAAATATCCCATAAAAAGATGTTAGTATAATATTTCCTGTGAGCATACGGAGGCAAAATATAGCCTATAGCCAGAAAATAAAACCTGTGAAAACTACTAAACTAGCGCACTCGCATGTGGCTTATGTACCCAATAGTATATTTGAAAAAAAAAGACACTATACCAATAGTAAAAGAATTTTTGAAATCGATACAGTTTCGGAGCATGTTCAATACAAAGAATCAAATCTTTCCTCTTTATAATATTAGTATAGTGATAGATATTTATTTGGGATGGAGTCACGTCCAGAATTTTGGGTGACTGTAAGTGTGATATGAAATGATGAATTGTGGGTGACAGAACTCACGGTTTCAGAATTGACACATACTTTAAAAGAAAACAAAAAAATGAACTTCAAAAGCTATATTTAATTTTGAAGAAATAAATATAAAAATGTGATAACATAACCTTCATTAACCATTGAAATAAAACACTTAAACGGATTTTTGTCGTGGTTGTATTTTGCCATTTCTATAATTATTATATTATCTTTTCGTTATCGCACATCTTTAAGTAAGCAGCAACCTTTACCAAATCTTGATTCCACTTAGGTAATACTAACGGATTTTTTTCCTTAAATGTGGAAGTAGATTTCGGATTCCGTAATCGGATTAAGATAGAGGCTTTTAGTACAATAGTAGAAAGTTCACTTCATTATTTTGATATCACTTTTAAACAATCTATAATATATTGTTTTATAGAAAATATACTTATTTATTTATTTATTTAGTTAGACACTTCAACAATATCTTCACTTATAATATTAATAATAAAACTTATTCTATGTAACATTCCCGTGTGAGATATCTTTACAGAATATTTTTTACTTACTACCTATAAAGACCGACTGCAGAAAGAAAGAAGTTAATAAGTATTGTTATTTGTATATTACATTGTAAGTAATATTGCAAATGTCTATCAAATGTGTTGGTAATATAATGAAGAAACGCTTTATTTACTTAATTGAACCTAAAACTAGCTAGCAGCCAGACATGGTCACTCAAACATAACCTGTAGTCATCCTTACTAATGTTATAAATCCGAAAGTAACTCTGTCTGTCTGTCTGTTACCTTGTCAAGGCTAAACTATTGAACCGATTGTCTTGAAATTTGGTACAGGGGCAGCTTATAACATAACATAATCATTCACTACATCATCTCATTATAGTAACTGGCCCCTAACTAAGCTTAGAGCTTGTATCTAGGGTATCAGAAACTACGCACACACTCATTCACACACACACACCCAGACCGAGATAAACATTTTGTGGTTCACACAAATATTCACCCCGCACGGGAATCGAACCCGCAACCGTACGGATGGCAGTCCGGCATGGTGACCACTCTGCCATCGAGGTCGTCATATTATGGTCCGAATAAGGACATAGACTATGTTTTATCTGTGCATTCTCACGGGAGCGGGAACTACGCAGGTGAAATTGCGGTGTGCAGCTAGTGTAATATAAACATCAAAATAATTTCTTACTGTAATAGGTTTGTTTCTAATTTAATTAAGGTAGTAAAGGTATAGGGTAAAATACCCCAATACCCGTCTCAGGTACAGGTACAATGTTTTATGTTTAACTAGTAGCGCCCCGCGGCTTCACCCGCGTAGTTCCCGTTCCCGTGGGAATTTTGGGATAAAAAGTATCCTATGTGTTATTCTGATGTATAAGCAAGATTATTGTAAAGTTTCATTAAAATCCATTCAGTAGTTTTTGCGTGAAAGAGTAACAAACATCCATACATACAAACTTTCGCCTTTATAATATTAGTAGGATTGGATCCGGACTTTGGTACATTACTATAAGGTACAACTGATTCCAAAAAACCGATAGATAGAAAATACTTTGTTCTTTGGTATATGGCGTTTTTGTATTGAGTTAAATTTCTTTTAGACACACATATAAATAACTTTAGAATAAGATGAGTGGTTTTAGGCATATAACTGCCGTATTAAGAGTTGGGGATGTAAAGGGGCAAACCAATACCACATTGCCTTAACCGTCAACCTTACCTGCACGTGATGCTAAAAACAGACAAGGCTCTGACGACCGACAAACAGCGGTATAACTGTCCCAAAAAATACACACTCCATAAATACTCTCTGTTTCTAATACCCTAGATACAAGTTTCGAGCTTAGTTAGGGGTCAGTTACTGTAATGAGATGACGTAGTGAATGATTATGTTATGTTAGTAAGGTAAGCCGATCAATGACGGATTAGTTGACGGGTTTTGTTGTTGATGCAGCACTAATTAGAGCTATTTTGGTATTGATTTTTGTCTATTTCCAATCATTAGTACATTCACTCCTAGAAATTTAGTTATTTATGGTACAAGCGAGGTAAGTTGGTGATTACTTCCGAGGCGCTATTGAGGCCCGAGCCGTCAAGCGAGGGTCTGAAGATAGCCGAGGATAGTAATCATCAATACACGCGTGTACCATACAACGTTTTTCAACACATTTGCGAAGAAATTATCATTTTTCGCTAATAAATAAACAGTTTTTCTATTCGCGCGCATCCAACACAATAATGGTGATCGGCCAAAGACTAAAAGAATATACTTATTAAAAAAAATAACGAATGAATGAATGAATGGAATCGACCATAGACCTACCAAAAGTAAGGAAACATAGTTACTCCCCGACCGCTTGTCCCGTGAAACGGCAGAAATTGGAAACTCGGTGACAATGTCAAAATGGCATTTATTTATTGTCAGTGTCTTTAGTATCAAGTGCTCCGTGTTTTAAATCTTTATTTATAAATTGAAAATATTATATAATCTAAAAGCATGCAAAAGTGATGCCCCACATACTATTCTAAAGGATGACTAATGGATTATAGAAAAAAGTAAGCAGCAGGCCACTTTATTTCCTTAAAATTAAATACACATATAGATTTTGACTGTCACAGGTTTGTGTTGTCAGTTCTTAGTTAAATACTCGACATATTTTATCATTATAGTAAATAGGTAAGTTAATGATAAAAATTAATACCGTTTGTAATGATTTACATAACTTATCGAAGTTCGTGAAATACCAAATAACAATTCTTGATTGACGACCGAGTCAAAGACTATACAGTATTTGGTGGTGAACGAACCTGCCTGTTATGCCCAAGGTTACGAGTTCGATTCCCGCCCAAGATAAACATTTACTCATATTTGATTAACATAAAAGGATTTTTGGGGGGGAAAAACCTACAGCTTGTCAAACTTTACATAAGTAAGTAAACATAACTTCTTTTTTTTTCAGATTACTTTTAATTGACAGAGGAGCAAGCAGATTTAAATGAAATACAAGTTAGACGGTGTAGTGAGACGGGTTAGCAAAGGGTGTACAGTCTGGACCGAAATAATACTGCGTGTGCACTATCCAAATCTATGACTTATTTATTTCACTATATGTATTTAATAATAAATTTATAAAATACCATTTTTGTGTTTTTATTTATTTACATAAGTATGGTACTGAGAGCACTATAGTCTATCTTTGTTTGTGTGTAATGGTTTGAAACAATATAATTAGGTTTCTAACGATATAATAAAGCATTGAATATGTAATAGATTGTGTTAGTCAAATTAAACGATTACTTTTTGCCTATTTTAAAGCAAGTTAAAATATAATGGCAATACATGAGAAAGAGATGCCTAGTTCTCTGTTTCATGGAAACGAATGGTGGCGGTCCCCGTTGTTTCACGCGTCAAGCGGTCGGGGAGTAAAGTTTGTTTTTAAAATGTATGGACACAATTTTTTTGGTATCGAAACTTTTTTAAAATGAAAGCAATTAAAAAAAACTCACTTGTGAATCAAGCGTGTCATTATTCAACTGTTTTTGCACAAATAAGAGCACCTTTATGAGCAAATGTGTTGAAAAAAAAATTATTTTAAAAAAATAATGTAGACCCTGAATTTTTTTTTTTTAAATTGTATTACTGAATACTGAATATTAAATTAAAAAACGCTTTTGAGACACCAATTTTTTTTTATATTTGATGGATTTGAACATTCTTAGGTGGATGTTTGTCACTTTTTCACGCCAAAACTACTAAGCCGATTTCGATGAAATTAGATAATGATAGTTTTATAACTAGAAATAATACATACAATACTTTTTATCCCAAAACTCCTACGTGATGATTAGGATATACGCCGATAAAACCACAGAGCAAATCTATATTTTCAGATTAAGATGAAAATCTAAACTAAAAATGTTAAAGATACACTAAATTACATACTAAAATGTAAAAGATTTAATACAATTTAATCCGTAAACCAATAACCAGAAGGTTTCATTTAGCTAAACCGTAATACCAGGAGTTATTAAATTTTCTAACAATTTAAGTACAGTTAATAGTCTGAACCACACTTCAATTACGCTTAACCGACTCAACCGAACTAAAGTGGTAGTATATTATGTTACCATTATTAGATTTCAATGAGTTATAGCAGTTTCAATATTTATACTCTTATAGCTTTTGCCCTTTTCACCTTTATATATATTTATTTACTAACTGTGCCCAGCGGTTTTACCCGCATAGTTCCCGATCCCGTGGGAATTTCGGGATTAAACATAGCCTATAAGCTACCCATGTAACTTTCAAGTCAATCGGTTCAGTAGTTTAGCCGTGACAAGGTAATAACAGACAGACAGACAGAGATACTGCATTTATAATATTAGTATTTATATTATTAGTTTATTTATGACATGTATCTTATATGTATTTTTTTAATCACTCACTGCATCTTCTCATCATAGTATAGTATTCTCTTAATGGGAACTACGCAGATGAAATTAAGTAAGATTCTTATAAAAACATTTAACTGAAAAACGGCTAATAATAAAATAATTACTTAAACAAAAAATTTAAAATACCCCCAACACAATTACTTTCAAACCCCCATAACTTTTAAACGAGTCAACCTATTTTCATCAAACATGTCTAAGAACACTCGCACGTAAGTCCCCTTTAATACAAAAAAAACTAAATTGAAATCGGTTCATCCGTTCGGGAGCTATGATGCCACAGACAGGCAGATACACACACACACACACACACAGACACGTCAAACTTATAAAAAGATTACAATTACATTACAAAAAGATTACAAAGAAGACATTTAACTGAAAAACGGCTAATAATAAAATTAGAAACCAATAGCTAAAACCGGATAATTCAATTGAAAACCAGTTGCTGACAAACCAAACAGACAAATATCCGGTTTCTAACACCTTACCATTTGAACCGGGTGTTAAAAAAAACCGGTTCGTGTTTATAGTGTTAAAACCGTTTATAAAACCAGGTCAGTATCACTTTATTCCAGTTCACTTCGTTTGTAAACGAATTATTCGAGTTTGCAATGTGTATACATATTTTTATGACACTTCTATATACATTTTAACAAATATAAGCCAGTTTGAGCCTACAAGAAGTAATTTGTAAATATCAAAGATTTATAATATATTAAGATTATGTTTTACCAAAGAAGATTTAACATTCGAAGTGTCTAGTCATCCAGTAATTCGGACGAATAAAATTATGTTAGTCGTCCTCCGACAAGCGAACGAATGACATTATATTAAACGTCCATTCTAGCGGACGCGTAGCAACAGCCTTTAACATTAATGAGCAAATATCATAAGTACGCCTGCCCATTACAGACACAGTATAGATACAATAGGTACTGTACTACGCCCATCACCCCGAGACATCAGTTGGTGAGTCTCCCATTACAGACACAGTGTACAACACTGTACTGCGATCGTTACCCCGAGACATCAGTTGGTGAGTCTCCCATTACAAACACAGTGTACAACACTGTACTGCGCTCGTCACCCCGTGACATCAGTTGGTGAGTCTCCCATTACAGACACAGTGTACAACACTGTACTGCGCTCATCATCCCGAGACATCAGTTGGTGAGTCTCCCATTACAGACACAGTGTACAACACTGTACTGCGCTCATCACCCCGAGACATCAGTTGGTGAGTCTCCAATTACAGACACAGTGTACAACACTGTACTGCGCCCATCACCCCGATACATCAGTTGGTGAGTCTCCCATTACAGACACAGTGTACAACACTGTACTGCGCTCATCACCCGGATACATCCGGAGTCATTTCACTGACTACATTGCCCTTCAAACTAGAGCTCGCTCAGTAATGTTAACGAAATTTGGCTGGTTTTTTTGGAACAGAGAGGTAAACAGGGTTGCAGTTGAATTGATGGTATGTAAATATTTAGTCGGGGAATCACCCTTGCGCTAAAAAAAACAAGAAAAAACTACAATGACCCTGTTGTAACTATAGTTTGTTGTTTTTTACTGTATTGGGTATTTAAAGTTTATATGTTTTGAATACCCAAATAGCACAGTGTGCATTATGCCGGACTGTCACATACAGGGTTTCGCGTTTGATGCAAGCGAGGTAAATATTTGTATGAACCACAAATTAGTAATTTTCAGTCTGAGTGTGTGTGAATGAGTGTGTGCGTAGTTTCTGATACCCTAGACACAAGTTACGAACTTAGTTAGGGGTCTTACTGTAATGAGATGATGTAGAGAATGATTATGTTATGTTTTATGCATGTTAACAAGGTAGCTTATACATGTATTTTATTTGTAGGACCACTCCAAAATAATCATAGTAAGATTTCTTCTCTCTATAACCCTTTCAGAATATTTTATCGAGTTTCTATTATACATTGGTCCCCGTGATTGTGTTAGGCGCTTCACAGAATATTTTTACGAACTTATTGAATTTTGTTACATCCATATTTTTCCTCAAGTTTATGTATTTTTATAAGCTTTGTTGTTTTCGACGACCAAGTGTAGCAGTAGTTGTACTATACTGAAGTTACGGGTTCGATTTTCGCTCAAGACTATTTTTATGTCATATTTTTTTGACTAGATATAGGTATTCTCGATCGTCAGGCCAACATTTAGCCATGGCTAAGGTGCGTTTACACTTTGGCACTTGGGTCGTTATAAGATGTCAATACATGTGTATACATATAAATGTATGTAACTATCTACTCTTATATAATAACTAGTAGTGCTCCGCGGTTTCACCCTCGTAGGTCCCGTTCCAGTGGGATTACGGGGATAAAGTATAGCTTATGTGACACATTGATAAATTAGCTATCAATTAGTGAATTAATTTTTAAAATCGGTTCAGTAGTTTCGGAGCCTATTCGTTACAAACCAACAAATCTTTCCTCTTTATAATATTATCCTAACTAATATTATAAATGCGAAAGTAACTCTGTCTGTCTGTCTGTTACCTTTTCACGGCTAAACTACTGAACCGATTGACTTGAAATTTGGTTCAGGGGTAGCTTATGGTCCGGGAAAGAACATAGGTCTTGTCCCGAAATTCCCACGAGATCGGGAACTACGCGGGTGAAACCGCGGGGCACAGCTAGTTATTATAGGGTAGATACATATGTCTAGAATCAATTTTGACGTTCATAAGTGCCTCATCGAGGCCATAACTGAATAAAGGATTTTTGACTTTGACTTTGACATTGAGAAAATTTCGTTAATTAGCTTAATTATGTCTGTTATCTCCTAATTAAAACGAAACAGTTAATCTTATCGACGTTAATAACTTAATCAAGAACTTTTAATGACATTTCTAACACATAAAAGGTGACAATCAATTTGACAGAACTGTTAGTTGACAGTTTGTCACTTTGACATGTCGTGCCTAATATTATTGTGTTTAGTCGCAGCGATAGATTTCACTAACGGGTTCGTACCGAAATACAAGAGTGAAATGTGTAATGTATATTTTTTTTTATTTACTTAATTTTAGTCCACAGTAAGAAATTCCTTAAAACGTAATGTTTTAAATAAGTGTTCCTCTACTTGTCTACACTAATATTATAACGAGGAAAGATTTATATGTAAAACAACAGGATGTTAGTACGTACTTATTTAAGTCGAATCCCTCGACTAGTTGAAGAAAGATTTGTTTGTTTGTAACTAATAGGCTCCGAAACTACTAAATTAATTTCAAAAATTTAATTAGAAACCTACATTTACTACAACTTATATTTTATCCCCGTATTCCTACGAGAACGGTAACTACGCGAGTGAAACCGCGGGGCGCTGTTAGTAAAAAATATCTTAGTAATATTTTTGTTACAGATGATTTGATTCTATTAAATGCAACAGAATTGACCCCAGAAGATTTACAGGAAGCCTTGAATCCAAATGAAGAAAGTGGTCTATACTCTACACAGTCATACGATTTTTTTCGAAATCAAGATATGCGATTTCCTTATCTTAATGAGAAGAATTTTCATTGCTACGATAACCTTATATCTTGTAAAGGACAGCTGTGAGTATTAATAACATCATCATTGTATTATTTTGTTTATATGACAGCCTGGAGAACGCCTGACTAACACGACAGTGTGTATAACTTTTGCACGCGCAGTAATCGCGCGATCTGAACGCGTTGGTTTGGCCTAGGCTAGGGCTAAACTACGAGTATAACCCCATTATTATGGTTGCCTTTTTAGTCTGGTTAGCACTAAACCAGGTAAGGCAAAGTGAAATTCTGTATGATTTGGAACGATATCACATTTATTATGGTTCATTTAATGAACAAAACCATACACTAATTTAAGTTTAAGAATTTCTTGGCCTAACTTTAGTTCTTTAGCGCTAATTTCTAAAACCAAATCTAACCTTAAAACCGGTTTTGTTGAACTAGGTATAAGAAACTTAATGACAATAAGACTAAACTTATGTTGAGACACAGGCGACGCAGGCCGCGCAGGGCAGAGCAGAGCAGATTTGGTGAAGCATGGAACGTCGCGAGAGAGAGCAGGACAGACATGTCTGCGTCGCACGTGCATGCTGTGCCCTGCGCGGCCTGCGTCGCCTGCGTGTCACCATACTCCTTCGCTTAAATGGTTACCGTTTGTGTGAAAGCTATCATCATCAGATGACCCACTGGCTCGTGTCTTCTATATCATAGGTATTTCTGCCTACCAAGAGAGTCCTTCGAAAAACATGTTTTATTTATTTCAGTCTAGCCGCAGAGAAAATCTGTGCTTACAATGCTTACGAGGGAGACCACGGCCAATGGAGAACAGATTCCATTTGTATGATGAATTACGATAATTGCAAGAGAGGTTACCGTAAGTAAAATAAATGATATGTGTATGAAAATTAACAGGTAGTAGGGATCTCGTCTGAGTGGGTACTACCAGACACCAGTATTACAGATATTCTACTGCTGAACAGAACAGTTCGATAACATTACTCTGTTCAGATTTGAATGTATTTGGTAAAATTATTGGGCACACGAAACACGCCAACTGATGTCTCGGGGTGATGAGCTACTGCGCTCATGCAGAGGTGACGGCTGACAGGCTTGAGTGTAATGTAACAACACGTTGTGCCACACCGGAAAACGCCACGGAAAATAATGAAAAAGATTCCTTTTCCTTAACCTATGTATTTATGTATGTTTGACCTATGTACGCGAGCCATAGACATGCTATATATATATCGTGTCGCTCTGTACTGCCGCGGCGCGGGCGCTCCATCTCGCGCAGGGCTCGCGCAGTCGGTCGCCCATGTTGTCGAGGAGTCGTATTGGGTCGTGGGTTCGATTCTGGTATGTCGCTGAATTGTCGCAACGGTGAGGTCCGCGAGTTATCTGTTTCATACTCGGTGTCTGGCTCCGGGACACAGAAAGTGCTGATGGTGTCCTCGTTTCCGTTGACTGTGGATGTGCCGCGCGGGAGTCCTTGAAGACATGGTTTCCAGGCGGGCGGTAGTGTCCAACCACCGTCTCTGTTGAAGTTCGGACGACGACTTATCTTATAGCTTCCCGAATTTTAGCGAGTTACGAAGAACTTATATCTCCTTACCTCACGTGCGATAACTCAGCATCCACATATTGAGGGTCGCATAATCTCAGGGCTCTGTTGATTAGCGTCCGTGGTACTGAAAACCTATGAGAGAGGTGGTGGTGGGAGTCAGCTCGTAAATACCTATCCGTGTGTGTAGTTTTGCGGTAAACTTTGTGTGACAAGTGTCCGTCAGGTCCTCGCATCACTAACACGTCTAGGAAAGGTAGCTCGCCTTCGTGCTCCAGTTCTACAGTGAAGACAATCCGAGGATGTTTACTGTTAAGGTGTTCGAGTAAAACAGCTAACTATTCGAGGAATTTGACTTAAATAAGTACGTACGTTATTTTATATAATAATGTCGTACTTTTGAATTGGATCATAGACATGCTGTTTGTCACCTGCAACTTGAAAAGGTAGACGCTCGTTTCATTTGATTTCAGTTTTTCGTTATATAAGATGACAGGGTCTCCCTCAAAATGGTACGCTACGGTATAATACGAGAAACGACTAGTGTCAAAAACAAAAAACATGAATTTGATTAATTCATTAAGAACTAGCTGCGGTTTTTACCCGCGTGAATCCGTAGCTCGTAGTATCATACAGTCTGGGCACAATTCACCATTGTGTGTTAAAAATTAAGTAACAACGTCATCTATTAATACGATTTGCGACTACAAAAAGTTAACAATAAAACATACGATTACTTATACACAATCCCATGGGAATTTCGGGATAAAAAGTCCTATGTGTTATTCCTAGTTGTAAGGAACATCTGTACCAAATTTAATCTAAATTGATACAGTAGTTTTTGCGTGAAAGAGTAACAAACATCCAAATTCACAAACATAAAAACTTTCGCATCTATAATATTAGTAGGTCTAGCAGCGCCCTGCAGTGTCACTCGCGTAGTTCCCATTCCCGTGGGAATACAGGAATAAACAATGTCTATGTCGTTCGCTGACAATATAGCTTTTTGAAATCGGTTCAATAGATACCGAGATTACCCCTTACAATGTAACAAACACACAAACTTTACTTTACCCCCGACATTACCATCTGGCACAGGTTTCACCTGTTCGAATTGTGGTGATTTTGTCTGTCCCGCATCGGACTAACCAGTCACTTTCGTAGGTGCGTTTCAAACCCTACAACTCCAACGGACGCTACATAAAAATCATCTCACGTAAATGTTAATGCCATGATGATAACAATAAATACTAAAAAAACTATATTTTAAAGTGTAGTTAACAAAATACGAAACGTAGGTTGTGCATCCCCCCCCCCCCCCCAGAAAGAACACTGAAGCTTATTTATTGTATTTTAGGTGTATGGGTGCTCCTTGGAAAAGGAGATTGTAAGCATAGTAAAGTGGGTCACCCAGTAGCAGAAGATCCATTAGAACTAAAAGATGAACATAGGTTCCATGGTGGCCTACCGCTTGAGCTGCAAATTTAAATAATAAATAAAATTTATTGATCATCAAAGTGAGTATAATATTTGTTTTTTTATTTAACCTCATTTGTTATTCTATTTAATTTAAATAGTATTGTTTCGCACTAGAGTTATCCACATTAAAATATATTGCTTTAAATATTGTTTTTTTCTTTTAAAGCTTGACGTAAGTCGTCACAATTAGTTTTAGTGAAAACATTAAGTTAAAAATTTAAAAAACCCCCAACACAATTACTTTCAAACCCCCATAACTTTTAAACGGGTCAACCGATTTTCATCAAACTCGCACGTAAATCCCCTTTTATACAAAAAAAACTAAATTAAAATCGGTTCATCCGTTCGGGAGCTATGATGCCACAGACAGATACACACACACACAGACACGTCAAACTTATAACACCCCTCTTTTTGCGTCGGGGGTTAAAAAGTGTACTACACCAGGCTACACTGCGCGTCAGATTTGATGAGTTGATCAACTTTGACGCGCAGTGTCGCGTCGCTGCAGCGTAGTGCGGTATACCTCATACAATGTCTTAGATTAGAAATAAATATTTTTTAAAGATACACTAAGTATTTGTTAGGAGAGATTCTACTGTAAATGATCACTGAAACCTGTAACAAACATTTCTCTTCTTCGCTGTTAGTACACCGACGCATTTGCAAACGCGAAGAAATACAAAAAAAGACTGTAAGTAGTACGACAGATCACCTTTCATTTCTTGATAAAAAACTGACTATTTATCAATTATTTTTAACATAATTGTAAAATTTATCATCTAAACATGTTACTATAAATAAGTAAATATACATCGTATGGAATACTTAGTGCTGAAAAACTACGCTTTTAACTCGATCATATTAACTTTTGAATATAATTGTACCCATAACAAATGAAATACTTTTTAATTTTTTTTACTATGAAATGAAGCATGATATCCCTGATTTTAATAAGTTGATTCAGACTCACATTAGTTACACTGTATGTTTTCACAACAGTAGTTTCGCAGACTTTCGTCACCTGCGAATGCGTCTGTGTACTAACAGCATTCAGTTTATAGAGCCAAGTCTTAAGGTAGCCATCGGGGAGTCAGTTGAACTGGTGTCCATCCAAAAATGATCGTCAATCACCGGAGCGATTCCAGATTGGCGAAATCTAGTAGGCATAAAACTTTTGGAGTGTCACCACAGTTTTATGTCTGGACTGATCAGTTCAACTGACTCGTCAATGGCCACCTTTAAGAGTAATGTTTAATCGGGATCGTAATTTACAGAAACCATCTCTGTGACTGACACTGGCTTTGTAATACCGATTACTTGCCAGTTCACTCAAAAACTGAATTGTAACTTGGTGTGTCAGCTCCCTCCATTGAATTAGGGCGAAGTTAGTATTTTTTTTGCTATTTACCAAACATGGAACAGGTTTTATATCACGAATTTTGTAAAGGTCTGTGGCGACATCTACCATCTCCTCCAATAGTTTCTATGTGCCCCTGTCTTGTCGCACCATCAATGCAGAGATCGTCAAAAAAAAACTTAAGAATATTTATAACTAGCAGTGCCCCGCGGTTTCACCCGCGTAGTTCCCGTTCCCGTGGGAATTTCGGGATAAAAAGTATGTTCTATGTTCTTTCCCGGACCATAAGCTACCCCTGTGCCAAATTTCAAGTCAATTTAGCCGTGAAAAGGTAACAGACAGACAGACAGAGTTACTTTCACATTTATAATATTAGTTAGGATTAGGATGGTCTACACAAAATTGTGTTCACAATAAAAAGCAGATAAAGCGAAACGGCGACCGTATACTTTATGGACGCTAGAATTGCCGACGCAAATTGTCACTCTCATGGAGGCATCGTAAAGGTACCGGGTTTGTGATGTGATCTAACAGATCTTTAAAATATTCAGCCATTACGACTGCTATACAAAAGCTGGAATGTAAAAGTAAAATCTTGGAAAAATATACTCTTACTAATGTCCTTTGGCATGTTGCCATTTTTAAACCGTTCAACCACGGCATAACTAATCACCACCTCCATAGATGGGGCTTAAGGGAGTCACCACAGTGCGATTCCGGAGTACCTGACCAGACACTATCCCAGGTGGTAAACGAATGCCCGCTTCGGTGCTTAACCCCGCTTACCACATGGGATAGGGTCTGGTGTGACGAATGCCCGCTTCGGTGCTTGACCCAGCGGAATATCAGTAGTCCATAAGCTCACACCTGCCGCTAGAAGCTGGCTAAATAACCTGGATGTAGAAATCGATCCACGCAGGATTAATGTTATTCGAAATGATGGAGCCTAAATCATTCTTCTAATCATTCATTTCTGTTCTTCCTACTCCTAATAAGCCATAAAGTCCGCCATTGCACGAGTTAAAAATAAAATTCTAATTGACTTACAAAGTGAAGCCCTTTTAACGTAACAATTTATACAGTTCTGTATTACATTTTACTCACAACACCAACGGATTTGATATTTAACGTACATCTAGTTAAAATATTATTTTGTAAATGAAATAAAAACGATGGTTTTATATGTGGGCACAAGGCAGTGTTTAACATAACATAAATCATTCACTACATCATCTCAATATTGTAGTAGACCCCTAAAGTAAAAACTTGTATCTAGAGTATCAGAAACTATGCACACACTCATTCACACACGCACCCAGACCGAGAAACATGTTTAAAAAGCATGCGAGACACAACCGAGCTAGCTTTTGTTACTTAGTTTAGATCTTCTAAAACACAGCAGAAATAGAGTTTACTGTAGGTTGTATTGTATTGTGCCACTTAGCTATACACTGACAATTGAGGTCGATTGAGACGGGCCGATCTTGGGATTAAGGCGTTAACGTGATAGATATTGGACGCAGGGGATAGAAACGCAATGAGCCGGCGCGAAACGTATTCATTTGTCTCCTAACACCAGTAATCTAGTAGTGAGCGAAGCGATTTGGACCTTAATAACCTTAACCGATGCTTCTAAATTGAAATCAACCTATTTTTCACATCAATTTATGACTACCTACATGATTAGTAAAAAACAAAGTCGCTGTCGCTGTCTGTCCGTCACTTAATATGCTTAAATCTTTAAAACTACGCAATGGATTTTGATGCGGTTTCTTTGAATAGGTAAAGTGATTCAAGAGGAAGGTTTTAGCATAATTTTATCACGACATTTTTTACACATTTGTTATATTTTCCAGATTCTATACGCTCTAAACTAGCGTTATTTTGTGAATGGTTTAAGCCTTTACGCTCAACCGAAATTCGGTCTGGCTGATAAGGAAAAGAAAGAAAGAAAGTATCCGTTTTGTCTTACTCTTAAAAATGCTCCATTTTGTTATAAGTAACGTACTAAAATAAACTGGTTTAAATTAATGACTATGACTAAATATTATTTCAAAAATCTATTGCGAAAATCTTACACAAATTGTTTTAGCAGTTCAAGGGATTAACAGACAAAGGCACAACCATTCACTGGGTAATTCGTTATCTACATTAACAGGCTTTGGGCACAAGGCGAAGACAAACAGATTTGTATGCGGTTTCTCATGATTGCAAGCAAAAGACTCATTCTGCCGGGCTAGCCTGCCTAGCCCGGCAGCAAACAATATCGATTTCGCTAGCATCTCCAAATGAATAATGGCGTGGTACGATATGATAAAATTAAATATGGCGGCTATATTTTTTATATTTTGACAGTTGGATGTCGATAAATAGCTATATTGATTTCGAAGTCATGCTAGCCCGGCAGCATGACTTCGAAAACGCGATAGATATAGCTATTTATCGACATCCAACTGTCAAAATATAAAAAATATAGCCGCCATATTTGCTTGGTAGTTCGGCATGGTGACCTCTCTGCCACATGGGCCGTAATACACAAAAAAGTAATAAATAAATAAGACAGTCTTATATTATAATATACAAAAATATGTATATATCAGTCTAAATTTACGAAAAATAGAGTGACAATAATATAAGTTATTCACCTCACTAAGCTTAGCTTATACTAAATGATGTATAAAATTTATATTTTAATTTAAAAAATAAAATATACTCGCTATTGTTATCTAGAGCGAACAAGGCGTTATACTTTAATGGATTACAACGCCCATTCTGTATCGAAACTATAGAAATGACAGGGGATTCAGAATGCAAATAAATATATTTTTGTGAAGTATTATTGTTCATACCCAAAAACATATAAATATGATTTCTTTGATTTACACGAACACAAGAAAGAAACAAAATAATCTAGTCATTTAGACAAAAAATAATAATAACTATTTTTTTGTGCATCCCGTACACAAGATTAAATATGTCAAAGGGCTTCCGTGTGTTGGCTTTGGCCCCATACTAGCCTTCCAAAAGACCGGGACTCCTTAATAGTCACGTGAATGGAAAAGACATAATTATTTGTATAATATATTAAAAATACAATCGTTGCTGACTGACTGACTGATATATTAACATACAGCCCGAACCTCTAAAAGAATAACGCAGTATGCTAAGAAAGAAAAAAGAAAAACGTGGGCGAAACTGGGAGGCATAGCTAAGTACTTAACTGGTATAAGTGGTGGTGACTCTACATGCAATGCCAAAGGTTACGGATTATTTTGAGGGAGGCTATATTTTATTGGGATATATGCCCACTGGAAAGAAGCTGAAACCGCGGTTCACAGCTGGTTTCACAAAAGTTTATCTCAGTCTGCGTGTGTGTGTGAATGAGTGTAGTTTCTGATACCCTAGATACAAGTGACACACATACCTACGTAGGAGTTGGTTTGGCCCATCTTTTGACTTGCCATGCGTGTCCCTACACCTGCACACGCGAGGACCTTTACAAAGCCACTGATAGCGCTATATCGGTGGCCGAGTTTTGGTCCTCAAAAATATGAGTCGACACGCAAAGAAGAAGAAGGAGTTGGTATACTATAAAGAGATGATGGAGTGAAATAGGGGTAAAGTACAAGTATATCAATGTAGGTAGTACATTGTTTCTATAATAACACTATTCAACCCCCAGAAACAACCCTAAAACCTGATAATGACATAACATTAGATAGTCTTAAAGCCATTGTCAAGAAAGTTTAATAACTGGCTATTCAAAATGTTATTTAGCCGAAACCAACCTTAAATCTAAATTAGTAAAGTCCCTTTTGCCTTGGGTGAACCGCGAATGTTCTTAAGAGTTCTTAGATAAGAAACAAAACATAAATAAGTGGAAATGGGTTTAAAGTCACCACAGACTCAGTTTGGAGTTGAACAAACGTCTTTATGTTTTACGTTTGTTGTAAATTCAGTTTAATCGTGTTGACATAAGATTCATTTTCGGAAACCTGACGCAGAAAATTGTTATAAGTTTGACCGCTAATGTGACGGAGCGTCCTACGTTAGCGAAGTCGAGGGCCCACCGAAGTACACGCACACGCTGCGCACGTGTACTGAGCTTCGCTTTCTATGAAAATCAACATCATCATCATCATCAGCTCATATATTATGTCCCCACCGAGGGGCTCCCCTACCCTGAATTAGGGTGACCACGCTGGCCAAGTGCGGGTTGGTCGACTCCACACACAACCTTAGAATTTCTTCCCAGGTGTGTGCAGGTGTCCTCACGATGTTTTCCTTCACCGTAAGAGCATCGAAATTAACGTACTTATGAATTCGAAAATTGAAAACACATTGGTATGTATGTGGCAGGACCGGCGGGGTTCGAACCAGACACCTTCCGATCGAAAGTCAACGGCCTTAACTCCTGCGCCACCGAACGCTCTGATATGTATGAGGTAAAACCCACCGAAGTACACGCTACGGCTACGCATGAAAATGACGTCATTGATACATTTGTGGCTGACTCGGCTATAGCTCAACGTTGTCCTCGTGGGTTGACACGCAAATTCTGACAGCAGATGCAACAAAGCGCGCGCATAGAGTTAATACACATAGAGCAGGGAAGGCATACGGCTGCCTGTAAGCGGAAACGTCCTATGGTTAGAAAAAGAGAGAAGATCTCGGTCCCATATTATTGTACAAACATTTGAGTCGTTAAACAAATAACCGCGAACGCCTCTCTCTTTCTAACCGAGGGACAACTTGAGACCTGGCTCACCTGCTCTATGTATAATACCTGTATGGGCGCGCGGCTAAATAGTCTTTATCAACTACAGGCCGTTTCTAATATTCTATCTATCCATGATCTTGCTTATCAAAAGATACCCATGTGTCCCAATAACCAGGACAATGGTGGAAACAATCATAACATAACACAAGACTATATACCATTGATAAAAAACAGATGTTTGCCTTGCGCGGGATTCGAACTTTTGGCTTAGCAGACAGGGTTACCAAGTGCGCCACTAGGTTTTCTTATTACCGTGGGTCCTCCCAATATCGGCTCACGGTGGTATGCAGTTCTATGCATTTTCACTGCGTTAAAAAAAAAGGTTTTCTTATTACAATCAAAAGAGTCTAGTCTTTTCTTTATAAAACTAAGAAGAAAAACATGACAATGTGTTAACTTTTCAAAAGTAGAATATTTTCTTCTTTTTTCAAGTTTCCAACTGTCAGGACGGTAGATGGTAAAGTTAAATGACTTCACTTTGTTCAATTAACGTCTTTGTTTTATCCTGTAGTTTCAAACACTGTCTACTAGGTAGCTGTCAGCGTGACTTTGTCTATGCTTTGTGGAGCTCACAATTTTAAACAATTCTTTTTTCCCGCGGCGGCATATAAAACCTCTTTTTTATATCATTTACAGATTAATATTATTACAATTGTCTGCACATCTAGACATGAATTGCAATAACTATGTTAATTATCAAATCTGTAGGTGTTGTAGTTTTTCCGTATACAAACATACAGACAGACATCGGCACAATTTTACTATAAAGATATCGTAATATACTAGAAAATGTATAAAATAGGGACTGACATAAGAATTGTTCTTTAAATTAGATGGAATAAGACAGCAGAGAGAGAAAAAACAAAAAAAAAAAATTAAGTTAAAGTTGTAAAAAACTTCTTAGGCTGAGCTGCAAAACGCTGAATACAGTCCCACTTAGTATCTAAACTAATTAGAAAACAACACTGGCTATTGTTACCATTTGTTACACTCAATTTTGTCTCTCAAAGACAATGAATGCCCAAGATTGAGCTGAAGTGTTTGTTTGTTTGGAAATGTGATGATCATCTATCTTCTATATCATCATCAAATGCCTCTACATCTGTAACAAATTATTTAAGCAGTGTATGGTGATATTGAGTGACACCTTCTCCGGTGACTAGTTAAACCGATGCGGGAACGGCAACAGCGTCCACACCTTGTGCAGGCGTGTGATGAGACAGATGGAATATTGTCACTATCGTGCCGTTTGGCTCATTTGACTGCGAGCCTATTAAACCAGTCATTGTCATGAGTTTTTTGGCCCTCTTTAATGCAGTTTCTTCTATATACATACATAAAACTCTTCCGTCACTGAGTGATGTACTGACTGACAGACAACGCGCAGCCAACCACAGGTCGTAGAGAGCTGAAATTTGGCACACGTGTGTTTGTTGGGGGGAGTAGGCCCACTAAGAGAGCATTTTTGGAAATTCCCTAGGCGGAGAAAAGGGGAAAGACCCAAATTCTTCCGGAAGTCATTATTCTACGCGGACGAAGTCGCGGGCAAAAGCTAGTCATCTCATGTAATATGACTTCACCGAGGGGCTCGAGCCTACCCTGAGTAAGGAAGATCCAAACCACTGGCAAGTTGCGGGTTGATAGACCACACACAACCTTAGAATTTTTTCGCAGGTGTGTGCAGGTTTCCTCACGATGTTTTCCTTCACCGTAAGAGCGTCGAATAAACGCGCATATGAAATTGAAATTCGAAAACATTGGTGTACAAGTACATTGTGTTATAGTGAATTAAATAATAATAAAATATTAAATTTTTCAAAAAACTTTTTAACAATAATTAGTTAGCATCTGCGTCTGAACTAAGCATTAGGTTTGTATCTCAGACAAACAGCTCTTCATCCAAGATAACAAATTAACTATTTATCCAATAGTAAACATATTTTATACTTGGTGGTGAAACGAAACAAACAATTGGTGTGTGGTGGGGATCGAACCAGCGTCCTCCGAATGAAAGTCATAGGTCTACCATCGATGCTCTATAAAGTTTACTTAACAAAAACGACTTTAATTTCACTTAACAAATAATACATGAAGCCAACAAATCCTAAACAATTGCTAAGTTCCAAACTGTTCCGCTGTTCAAAATTAATCTATATTAAGTACATCTTAAGGTGTGTTTTTAATCTGTGAACAAAAACCCAGTAATTAATGATAAAGTAATCCGCCAAGTAGACAATGCTGCCTTTCTAAAGCACAGCCTTGCAACGGCCACAAAGAAAGTACGACCGCTTTGTGCGACGCTATAAGGAAGGGAAACACATTAACGGATAAAACGTTCACGGATGATATATTTTACGGATTATGTTAACGGACTTTTCAAATGGAAATTTATTTTTGTTTGTAACTATTTGTTTGTATTTCAAAGGCCTTTTTATACAATGTAATTTAAGCAAATAAATAGTGTGTGGTTTCTGATACCATAAAAGATAGGTTGTTTTTTAATAGCCATAGTGGATAAATAACTATCGTCACTCAATAGACATCTGCAACTCAGAAGAAATACAAGTGCATCACCAGTTTTTAAAGGATGGAAAGATAATACTACAAAAAGAAGAAAAGGAGAGGGACTGGACTTCTCATTCAACCAAACAAAAAGTAGTGGCTTGAGCTACAACTTGACGCCGATTTTCAGTCGCCGAATTCACAGTTTTGCTGTAGAATATTATATCATCTCATTAATAAAAATATCTCTCATAAAGCAACTATAATTTTACTTTAAAACTCTACCAAGCAGTAGTTAGAAGAGAATTACTTCGCTTGAATATTGTTTAAGTCAAAACAGTTAATTAGGGTAAGTTACTTAAATTAAAATCTGCTTTGGACAGAAATAAATGGAGGAAGTTGCACCTGTTACACTGACAAGAGCACAGCCCTATTTCATAGTTAAATTAAAATTCAAGATGAAAATAGAGGTTAATTTACGGTTAAGCACATCACTAATGGTGTACCTAACATATAATGAGGTTTAATACGCAAGCTCAGGGTTCTAATTTTAAATTCATGTCACATTCCTCTAAGAAGTTTTTAAGTCCTGCTCATGACTTTTTTTGTTGGTTTCACTTTTTTTATTTGTGGTCAATTTTCGGCCAGTATAAATGTTTGAATTCGAATAGAGTTTTCTTTTGTTTTTAAGTTTTAAACACGTAGATTTCTAGAAGGTTTATACTGGTTAGCAAGGTAATATGAATATTCAACTTTATGTACTTAGATGAAGAAGTAAGTTTAGAATTGAAAGTCCCTACTGCAGATCTAAGACCTCTCTCTCTCATGGATGATATTAACACATCGAAATTTAGCGTAGCTTGACTAAAGCGTGTTGGTGATCTCAAACTCCAGTCATGTTTGCAAAATAACAGACTTGTATAAATGATCGAGATCACTACCATGACTATGGGTAATAAAGAACCAGTTACTATACGATAGAATAATTCTAATTATTTTACGAATCGCTCAACCTAAGAAACAAACTTAAGACCCCAAGCTTAACAGTACCACACGATTGCCAATACGTCATACCCAGGTAATATATTTAAGTAAAAAATTCCGTTACATAACCGAAAAAAGCCTCAATATTATGATTGATTGAACACAAACTTGTTTGCAATTCAGGCTACTTAGCTTAAGTGACGCATTTGTCAAGCTTTGCTGACATATCTTGGTGACGTATGCAGTGTGTGGTTATATGGATACAGGGAATTTAAGATGGAATATTTACTTAGCTTGGGAATAGAATACCAACGTCTTTGCTTGATTCTGACGACCTTCTTTGGTCTTAAGAAGAAATAAAATAGTGTATTCGACACAAACAATACACGATTGTTGTAATGTAACGATATCTAAAGGTTTAAGTTGGTATCCGACTGCAGACAGCAGCAGCAGACCACACGTCACCGCGCCACTACTGGTTTGTATGTATTTCTATGAAATTACATTCATAGTGGGCCACATGAAGCTAGCTTCGCGTCGCCGAGCAACAGACGGCGAAGTGTCATGATAACGTTAGGCGGCGAACGTGTGGTCTGCTGCTGCTGTTTGCAGTCGGCTACCAACTTATAACTTAAGTCTAAATATAGTATATAACTCAAAGGTGACTGACTGAATGACATAGTGATCTATTAACGCACAGCCCAAACCACTGGACGAATCGGGCTGAAAGAGATGCAGGTAGATGTTATGACGTAGGCATCCTCTAAGAAAGGATTTTGATTAATTCTACCTCCAAGGGGATATAAGGGGGTAAAAAAACCCAAATTTTGCCAGAAGTCATTATTCCACGCGGACGAAGACGCAGGCAAAAGCTAGTACTAAATAATTACCTTATAAAATATCAATCGAACTCGTAACCTTCGGCATAGCAGACTGCCAACAACCACTCTACCGTCCAACATTAATTATGTAATTAAACTTGTAAACAGAAACTTGTCTCAAGGGTATTGTGACCTTTGGACCCCTTTTTAATAGGAAATACAACCTTAATTATCCTTTACAATATGGCCGCTAACGGACGCCATTATTGATTTTATTGTGAGGTACCCTCTATTTCAGTTTCCTTAAAAATCTCAAATTAGTTGGTAAAAATGGTTTGGTTATTAAGAATATTAGTTTTATCTATAAAAATATATTGTATCCTTGTAACCTACATTTAAACTTTTACAGACCTAAGTTTAAATCTAGCTAGACATTTTTAAAATTTATATATCAATGAGCCAAACGAGACTTTTTATCAAGAACCAATTAACAAAAATTCAATACCACTTTACAACTATTCAAAATTTCATCACATCACCTTCACTGAACTGCAAAGTTTACCTTTAAAATGTTACGAGCAGTTGTAAATTAATTCTCGTTGCGCTGTAATTAAGGTAGGTCAACGAAACGCCAACAAAATACATACATACGAGACAACATACACACACATACGAGACAAAATACACATACATATTGTCTCAAAATGTGGACGCAAAACAGGGTTGGACGGCCGATGTGGTTGCGGTAACCACCGTCTGTTTTCACGCGTTAATTTGCTGCTGAAATCAGGAATAAAACTCTGCTGTTCATAAATGTGCTTTGTTTTGTATGTAGGAAATTGATTTTATTTAATGTTTTATTAAAATTATTAAATTGATTTTAATGTCCAACATAAAGCTTATATGTTGGACTCTTGTTTGGTTTAGTCTGAGTGGGTACTACCGCATTGGCAGATAATCTGCAGTGGTGTAAAAACATTACTGTATTCCAGCTTGAAGGGCAATGTAATCAGTGAAATTACTGGGCATACGAGACTCACCAACTGATGTCTCGGGGTGACGAGCGCAGTACACTGTGTCTGTAATGGGAGACTTACCAACTGATGTCTCGGGGTGGTGAGCGCAGTACAGTGTTATATACTGTGTCTGTAATGGGCAGGCGGGTTGCAATCCATCAGGAGACCACATCATTCGCTCGCAATAAAAAAATCTGAATGAGATTATAAACCGAACCAGGAACCTTCGGGTCACTACCAATACAAAAGTAAGAATTAACGAATTCCAAAACTTATTTACATTAAGTATATATTCCATTTTATAACGTTATTTTCATTTAATTATTCGTTGTTATCTGTAATATCATACCACAGTTTGGTTGTGCAGTAAGTGTAGTCAGAAGATTAAATGAAGTGGTTATAATATGAGCCCAGTTTTATGCTACATTTTTGATGGGCCGATAATATAGGGCCTTTAAAACTTTTTAAGCTTTTTGAACGTATGCACTTCACTATTTGCTATAAATACACATTCTAATTTTCGTCTATTGTTCAATCACTTGACGCCACCTCAATCATCTTATGTAGATGGATAGTCCAATGATGAAGATGATTTTTCTTCTACCAAAAATCGAACTAAGTTTAGTTTTAGACTTGTTGCAGCGATGACAGTGCAACTGGCCTGATTCTTTTAAGGCATGTTTTCATAATAGATCATAAGATTATTAAGTTTTTTGTTAATAAAACCACTGAATATTACTAACTTATCTTACTACATTAACTGTGGCACCAACAGTATAATATAACAAAGATGGTATATCAAACCTGTTGCGAGGTACCACCAGCCATTTGTCCGATAGCCCGCGGTAACGTTTGTAATATCAAAGCGATTTCATAATTGTTTCGGGACCCGGGAACGAAACCGGGATCTTTGAACATTTTGGGGTCAAGTGTAGTGAGGTCAGATGTTTTTGGTAGATTTGATAGTTAAAATTTACTACTACAATTGGGGTTTAAAGTTACAGTTAGAATTGCGAAAGTTTTTTAGTTTATTGGGATTTTAAAGTTTTCAAGATAAAAGATACTTTTTTGCAAATGAGAAGAAATGCAAAGTAAAGTGTCGAAGTGTCAGCCTGTAAGATTCCACGGCAGGGCAAATACCACTCTCTCTCTCTCTCTCTCTCTCTCTCTCTCTCTCTCTCTCGCTATCTATCTCCCTCTCTCTCTCTCTCTCTGATATTAATACAATGAGAAGTTATCGTAATCATCAAGATTTCATGTTAGTGATCTAAACCTGAGCAATACATAATATGAAAATAGCGAAGATTTTTATGTAAATCCATATGAAAATTAAAGCCGGGGCGGATCGTATTAGAACATTATAAAAGTAATTTAGAAAAATTAAAGAAATAACGTAACTTAACCTTGATGGCAGAGTGGTCACCATGCCGGACTGCCATCCGTAATGTTGCGGGTTCGATTCCCGTGCGGGGTGAAAATTTGTGTGAACCACAAATGTTTGTCTCGGTCTGTGTGTGTGTGAATGAGTGTGTGCGTAGTTTCTGATACCATACAAGTTTCAAACTTAGGGGTCAGTTACTGTAATGAGATGATGGAGTGAATGATTAATGTTATGTTAACTTATAATGATAAATTTATATACAAAATTCATTAGCAAAATTTCGAAGCAAAAATTAACATTAATACAAATAAACCTTCTTTCATTGTTAAAACTAAGTACTATCACTAACTCTACAAAGTAGCAAAGTTAATAGAATTCAGACAGTTTTACTGCTAACCGTTAAACTGTTAACTACCCTACAACGAATTCTTTCTAATACATTAACTTCTAGAAACTTCTATTGCAATGATAACATCAAAGTGAAGGGAATTTAAGCGGTGTTACAATAAAATGGGAATTTTCTGGGCATCGAACTGTGAACAAGCGGTATTGAAGTAGAAACAATATAAAAATGTTTGAAAAATCAACAGTTTGTGAAATGGATGAAGTTAGGAAGCGTTATATTGGAGGTTCTGTTATTTTTTATTTGGTTGGGAATGTATTTTTTTAACTTTAACGAGTTATTTTGCAAACTATGTTGTTTGTTATCGCGTTAATTACTACTGTTTTTTTTCTGTTTATAATAGCGTAATGCTATATATTATGTATGTATAGCTTAGAGCCTACTATAATTGGGCTAACACTAACCATTATTTCCAGAAATTAGTGCGTTTAACCAAACGAAGAGAATTCTTCAGTTTTATAATATTAGTTAAGTAGTCGTAGTCATAATGTCAACTCTCAGCGGCACATATACACCAAAACCTTTTTTTCTGACCTTAAATAAGTTGTGGTGGTAAATAACATTAACAGGAACATAAATATTGAAGCCCAGAAAGACCAGTGACAGAAAGATGTGGAGAGAAATTGCAGAGACATATGCCCTGCAGTGGACTAACACATGCTGTTGAAGAAGATATATTGAAGCTATACAGTTTAATTTATTATTTTACTTGATAAAGTTTTAATTTAGATATTTTGTTCCATACATAGTTGAGACATATTTCTTTTCCGAACCTTTATCCCATGTCTATTTGGGGTCGGTTTTCAGTTTAACCACATTTGGCAGAATGTCGGTATTTTACGTGAAGCGACTGCCATCAGACCTTCATAACCCAGAGGGCTATACGATATTTTTGGTTAAACCAAATGTTAGACTTTTGAGGGCTCTAACTACCCGTAACGACTGTAATAATTGAAACATATCAATTTTAGTAATTTCTTAAATAATTTGTGTTTTATTCAAAATCAAAATCGGCCCTTGAAATTTAACCACCCTTTAGAAAGAGAAAGACCGGGAAACAAATGGGGGAGACCTTTGCTCAGCAGTGCGACAACATAGGTTAACATAATAAAAAGTAAGTTCATAATCCCTACTAATATTATAAATGCGAAAGTAACTCTGTCAGTCTGTTACCATTTCACGGCTAAACTACTGAACCGATTGACTTGAAATTTGGTACAGGGGTAGCTTATGTTTCGGGAAAGAACATAGGCTATGTTTTATCCCGAAATTCCTACAGGAACGGGAACGACGCGGGTGAAACCGCGGGGTGAAAAAGCTAGTAAGTAAATATTATTTAACAAAATACACAGCCTCGCACATGGCATATAACTATACGTATGTCAGTATGTCCTCGCCTTTATAGCTTAACTATTGTAGGTAGTGAAAAGTACGACTTTGTACAATTGAGAACTAGAAATTGCTTGTTCAGATGGCGCTTTTGTTAAGAGATTCGTTTTGATTTTGTTGGAAAAATTCTTTGTTAAATTTTATGTTTAGCAAGATGTTTATAATTGAAATATCTATTGTGATAATATTGGGTATTATTTGTTAGTTTTTCTGTATGTTTTGGTATCTTATTCTACTTACATTATTAAATATAACTTTCAATTAAGTTAATAATAAAATATCTCATCAAAACTAGTTGTGAAACTCTATTAATTGTTTATACAAACAATAACATAACATAATCATTCACTACATCATGTCATTACAGTAACTGACCCCTAACTAAGCTCGGAGCTTGTATCTAAGATATCAGAAACTACGCACACACTCATTCACACACACCCAGACCGAGACAAACATTTGTGGTTCACACAAATATTATTGTCACATATTTTTATTCAACCTGCACGGAAATCGAACCCGTAACCTTACGGATAGCAGTCCGGCATGTTGACCACTCTGCCATCGAGGTCGTCAATAGATGTCTTAACTGACATTTCAACTCAATGCTGTACTTATTTCGATCAAACTTTAACACAAAATAACCCGTTTAAAACTCACGGTCAAAGTTACGGTAAAATAATTTCAAACTTCAGTAACAAGCCTTTGTTATTTAACAATTAAAATAGTTTGTTTTTAACTGAAACTTTCAAAAGTTCAATAAGCTTTTGAGCGTTAATTTTAAATATTTTTCTGTTAAATTTTCTTTTGTAAAGTGTTTTTGAAGTTTTCAGTAAAAGCCTTTCTTTTGTGTTGTAAATTATTTTACCACTTCAAGTTTTTGTATGTTAATTAAGAGTATTACTTAATATTCTTAAAAATGTGAATTGAAATTGGAATATTTTAATATTTGTAGTTTAATGTAATACTGTAGTTTCTATATAAAACATTAAATTAAAAATTTAAAAAACCCCCAACACAATTACTTTAAAACCCCCATAACTTCCGATTTTCATCAAACATGTCTAAGAACACTCGCACGTAAGACAAAATTGAAATCGATTCATACGTTCGGGAGTTGTATCTGTCAGACAGATACACACACACAAATACATACACACACATTAACACACAGACACGTCAAACTTATAACACCCCTCTTTTGCGTCGGGGGTTAAAAATAATATTTAAAAAGACTAAACAAAAACATGTTTATTTAAAGCAATTTATCTTTTACGTACATTAGCGCAAGTCGATGACAAGATAAGGATTTTTCCAAAGAAAATCACAAGTTATTTTAGATTCGGTAAACTAATAGTAATGCATTAGGATCTGACATGCTGACGTCATTGAACTGAAAATATTTATGAAAATGTATTTTGGTTAGTTTTTTTTTGGATTTACTCATAGCTAGTGAAATAACTGGACGTAAATAACTTTGGACTGATGTTTTAGATCACTGAAGTTATAGTAACTTATTTTGAGTGCCAAAAATACATGTAAAATTGTGAATAAAGGTCTCAAGGCACGTGTACGGACTTCCATAAGAATTTTGGGTTAAAAGTATCCTATATTTAACTAACGATTATTAGATAGGATTATAGATTTAATAAGGATTATCTGTACCTATGTACCACAATCTGTACAAAATATCACTGAAGTCGTAATCTGTAGTTTTGGAGCCAATTTTTACAAACAAAATCTAATTTTTGCTCTTTAAATTAGAATTCAGATAAACAGGATAACATGGAAAATCTAGAAGACAAAACTACATTACAAATATTCGTACATAAAATATCACTTTCAAAGAAATCTTTGTAGCTTTAGCACTTTTTCCATCACTACGAGTATATCTGTCTGGAAGATATCCAAATCCAGCCTCATTAGTATCATTAAACTTGTGTCAGCATATCTCTACGAAATGACTTTTAAAAATGGTTCAATTTACTAGTCTAGAATAGATAGCAGAATAAATAGTTATTTCAACACACTTGCTCGTAAAGGGGCTCTTATTTGTGCAAAAACAGTTGAATAATGACACGCTTGATTCACTAGTGAGTCATAGTTCTTTTTTTAATTGTTTAGTTTTAAAAAAATTTCGATACCAAAAAAAATCGTGTCCATACATTTTAAAAACAAACTTCAACTATGTTGCCTTACTTTTGGTAGGTCTATGGTCGATTCCATTCATTCATTCATTCGATTTTTTTTAATAAGTATATTCTTTTAGTCTTTGGCTGATCACCATTGTTCTGTTGGATGCGTGCGAATAGAAAAACTGTTCATTTATTAGCGAAAAATGATAATTTCTTCGCAAATGTGTTGAAAAACGTTGTATGGTACACGCGAGTATTGATGATTACTATCCTCGGCTATCTTCAGACCCTCGCCTGACGGCTCGGGCCTCAATAGCGCCTCGGAAGTAATCACCAACTTACCTCGCTTGTACCATAAATAACTATTCTGTTGAAGCTTTTCAAACAGACACGTTAAATGAATTTGATTTTTATTTTCTTTCGATATTTATTTTTCTGTCTTAGTGTAATTTTTTATAAATCCCAATTCTGTGGGCATTGGGTTCAAAATCCTATGGCTCATATTCCTTATTATAAGAAAATGTGTTCCAAATTAAATCTAAATCGGTTCAGTAGATTTTACGTAGAAAACTGCAAGCTCTAAGACGTAATCATAATCTAAGTACTACTTTGTTCCAAAATTTGAAGAAATAATGTTGAAACTATAATCCAGAATCTGAAACAATCAACATAACATAATATAATGTTATGTTGTTGGGTCAGTTACTATAATGAGATGATGTAGTGAATGATAAAAAAAAAAACATTAAATTATAAAACCCCCAACACAATTACTTTCAAACCCCCATAACTTTTAGACGGGTCAACCGATTTTCATCAAACATGGCTAAGAACACTCGCACGTAAGTCCCCTTTAATACAAAAAAACTAAACTGAAATCGGTTCATCCGTTCGGGAGCTATGATGCCACAGATACACACATACACACACACACATAGACACGTCAAACTTATAACACCCCTCTTTTTGCGTCGGGGGTTAAAAACTAGTTCAAAACCAACACTATTTAAATTCAAATAATATAGTAATAAAATAACATAGTACATAGCTACAAGCGTACTATGGAGTTGTCTGTCAACATTTGCTCCCGGCCGTATGTTTGTTTTGACGTCACAGTCGAGTAACTGCTACATTATACTACGTTACTCTGCCAGGCTAGCATGACTTCGAAAACGTGATAGATATAGCAATTTATCAACATCCAACTGTCAAAATATGATGAAAATATCCGCCATATTTAATTTTACCACGTAATAAATTTTAAGACATTTAGTCATGCTCGCGAAATCGATATAGCTATTTATCGACATCCAACTGTCAAAATATAATAAATATAGCCGCCATATTTAATTTTATCAAATCGTACCACGCCATATTCATTTGGTCTTGCTCGCGAAATCGATATTATTTCGTGGTGTCTTTATATTTTATCACGCACAGTCATGCTAGGGGGGCTGGTTAGAGAACATGTCTTTCAATTGCTTCTAGAATAGTTATTTGTCTGTAGTAAGTACGCAATAGTTAATTGGAGATTGGAGAACGGACACTACACATCTCATTTATAGAAAAAAAAAAGAAATAAAATAACATAAACATTCACTACATCATCTCATTATAGTAACTGACCCCTAACTAAGCTCGAAGCTTGTATCTAGGGTATCATAATAAAAAGCTTAAGTTTTAATAATAAAAAGCTCTTGATTGTATGTTAACTATGTTTTATTGATTCACAAACTGAATAGTATTGAATTTATCTTTTATTTATTCATGCGAGACTGCCAAAATAGGTTTGTAGGTTTGACTCCAGAGCGAGGTATATTTATGTGATCCAAATTTGTTTATCTCGGAATGTATGTATGAGTAACTACAAAGATACTGGTAATGTATCTAGTTAGGGATCAATTGCTTAAGACGATAGAGCGATATGCCTTCAAGAATGGGGTTAAAAATTTCGTATTGTATACAGATTAAATAATTTAAAATGTAAGTGAGGCTCTAGACGTTGTAATTTAAATATATCGTATGCGTATACGTACAGGGGTGTAATTTTTGTGTTCGCTGAAGGAAATAATTACATATATTATGTAGGTCTCAATCTTGTATAGAAAAGTTGATTACATTTTGTGTAAAAGATTTTTTAGGATTTATTTTCTTCAAATTTTGTAGTAAAGTGGTTATAAAGTCTTTGATAGAAGGTGTAGGAAATTGGGGAACCGATTGGATATTTATTGAGGTATAACGAAAAGTATTGTTTTTTTAGATAGATCAAAGACTTTCGCTGATGATCTCATTGCAGAGAGGAAGCGTAATCATGTCTCCTAATGTATGTTGGTAATCTCAATCCTGAGCAAAATATAGTAAACACGTATCGCTTAGGACGTGAACCTTGGTACTAAAAGGCCTGGCAGGTGAAGATTCCATTAGACCTTAACGGAAGGTTCATATCTGACGGAACATGCGTCGCGTATTATCGGTCGCGTAACGCCAGAACAGACAAATGTATAGAAAAACTCTTTACCGTTCACACTCAACCGATTATACGTTAGTACTCAACGCACTAACGTATAATCGGTTGAGTGTGAACGGTACTCAACGCACTAACGTATAATCGGTTGAGTGTGAACGGTAAAGAGTTTTTCTATACATTTGTCTGTTCTGGCGTTACGCGACCGATAATACGCGACGCATGTTCCGTCAGATATGAACCTTCCCTATAGTCTAAAAACAGACAAGAAATTTTTCGTACATAGACACGACAAAATTCTTCAAAACATGAAAATTTTGTCTTATCTGAATCAGACAATAAACATTTCTTACTGTGGACACACGGCCTCAGGATGAGACAAAGATGAAATGAAAGAATATATCGAAAACTCTTAGAACATTTAATCGTAAGATGATTTCATCTTCTACCTTCGACGGTAGTGGGGAGGCTGCGAAGAATAGGGAGAGTTGAAAATGTTACGAGAAGACTTTTGCCCACCCGTAAGACAGTAAAATTCGTCAAAAAGTCGCTTTTTTACCCCCGACGCAAAAAGAGGGGTGTGTGTGTGTGTCTATCGGTCTGTCTGTGGCATCATAGCTCCCGAACGGATGAACCGATTTCAATTTAGTTTTTTTTGTATTAAAGGGGACTTACGTACAAGTGTTCTTAGACATGTTTGATGAAAATCGGTTGACCCGTTTAAAAGTTACGAGGGTTTGAAAGTTATATTTTTTAAATTTTTAAGTTAATGTTATAACCACCTAAAGTCAATAAAAAATTGCGTTTAGTCACCAAAGGTCAACAAAAAATGACCTTTAAAACCTTAACCGAACAGCCCTAAGTAATTTACCAGTACGAAGCCCTTTAAAAGCAGCATAAAAAGTTATAGCCAAATACACAGTCACGTTCATCGCGTTATAATTTATTACTCTTTGTAAGTGACTGAATAATGAGCGTTCTTGAAGCCTGGATTTTCTTTTCACTTGAAGTATGAATATATATACTAGATGGTACGGTACAATATTCCCTATGGTACTGTATTTTTGTAAGAGCTTGATGTTGTAGTTGAACATGGTTATGTTAGAAAGGTCAAAGAGCGGTTTCTCATCATATTTTAACCAGTATGCAAAGAGACTATTTGATAGTTAAAAGGTTAAAAATCTGTATTTTTATCGTGTTTTTTTATTGTTTTAAGCAGTATAGAAAAATATTCTTTGGTAGTTTAATACCGTTTGTTTCGA
The DNA here is from genome assembly GCA_958496195.1 of Timandra comae. Lineage (NCBI taxonomy): Eukaryota > Metazoa > Arthropoda > Insecta > Lepidoptera > Geometridae > Timandra > Timandra comae. The sequence continues at coordinate 7,519,072 of OY292376.1, forward strand.
GCTGCAGAGACAGGAATTTTCTATCAATACTGCCTCTTCTGTATCTAACGCTTGACCCTTATTTCTCCATATATTATTGTTTGTCCGCATTACATTTAGTATTTGTTAATCAGTTTTTTTCCTTTCTCTTTCTTAAGTTTACTTTTCTCAATAATTTTGCCTTAAGTCTAGGTTTTTTTCCTGAAAAGGCATTTTCCAAAAATAACTTTCCTCAATCGGATGCTTTTTACTTTGTTCAAATACTTTATTCCCTAAATAATTTATTATTTAATCTGATCAACTAGTACCGCACACATTCTAAGAGTTCACAAGTAGAAAATGTAATGTTTTTTTGTGTTTTTGTTACAATATCGACGGAGGTTTAGTATTGTAATGCTCGGGTTTAGACCTCAACGTTTGAAATAAAAATATTGTACTTTTGGTGAACATTACTTTTTATTTGAAACAATATGTTATATCGAAATTTATTCGAGTGTTTTTGACCCTACTTGCTCTGCTAAAGGACATGGGTTCAATTCTTGGTCAAGGTGAATTTATTTTGCATGTTTGTAAAGTTTGTTTTGGTTTAGGTGTTTTCTATTTTGATTATGTAAAAGTTTGTACCTATTATTAGTTCTCGAGTGCAAAACGCAACTCGGCAAACGAAGTGTAGGATGTTCTGTGGCGGAGGGAGCGATGATCTACGCGGGGGGAGGGAGAGAGTGGATGCGACGTGCCGCTGACAGGGATCATTGGTGCGAGTTGGGAGAGGCCTATGTCCAACAGTGGATGAACACATGATGATAACACAGGCTGACTGCATGATCTATCAATACACAACTCAAAACACGGATTGCACTGAAAGGCATGCAGGTCGTTATTATAACATCAGTAAGAAAAAAGACAAAAAACGCGTGATATACTGCAGAACTAATAATAAAAATAACAGTTAAAAAACCAGACAGAAACCAAAATTAACCATGTCAACATTTCACTTTTAGCGAAAACACTTCAACATAAACGTAAAACTTAGTTCGAACATTAATAACGAAAATACTTAGAAAACTTCTCACACTTAACTAACTTAATTTAATTTGAAAATGATAAAATATTAACGCGACTGTTTTGGACTCCTTTGAGATCTTTGTAACAAAAGGAAAGAGCGGTGCTACGGGTCAGCATGGTTCCGGGTTCAAGTCCTGGCTGTAACGAAAATTGTTTGGGTAATCGAACTAATTTGGGTAATCGAACTAATTTTAAAAACACAATTTTAAGTATGTGTACTGTGTAAATTTTATAATAATTACTATTTTAATAATTCTAAATTCTAGATTTTTAAGTTGATTTATTTTTATGTATAAATTTATTGACTTTGCATGCTGTTAAGCAAAACATAGCTTGTACTTATTTTTATTATAACTGCCACCTAATAATGTTTATGCAAATAAATGATTTGATTTGATTTATTCTCAGGAACTACTGGTTAGAATTCCAATTTTTTTATACTGTCGGACAGTCCATTTTACAAGGAGGACTCTATATATTTAGTCCTACAAAGTCTGGGTTCTTGGTGCATACTGTGATATGTTTTGGTTAAACTAACTTTTGAGCTTTGCTTAGCTTAGTGGCACTGTAGCTTGAACCACTTTGGCGTAGAACGTCGTAGCTTAATAGCACTGTAGCTTTGTAGCTTCGTAGTTTTTTTGTAGCACCAAAGCTTAGCATCGTAGCATAAGTAATGTAACTTCTCTATGCTGTAGTTATATGGCGTAGCATTGTAGCACTAATATTATTTATAGTAATTAATTTGTAGCTAAACTTTAAAAAAACATTTTAAGTAAAAAAATAATAATCTTCGCCCTTCACACTTTACTAATATTTATTTATTTATTGAAAAAAGACACAACAACAGTTTAACATATTAAACATTAAAACAGAATACACATATTTAGAGAAGGGTTCTGATATGTAAACCAATAATGGTTGTGTACAGCATTGTCTAGTAGGAACATCAAAAAGTAATAAATCTATCTAACAAAACTATAAAAAAATACAAAATAAATGAAAGGGTGTAGCTATTCAAGTAATATTACAAAACATAAAAATAAATATTTTCTACCGAGGTTCAGATAATAAATCATGGTTGCTCAAGAAATTTTTCACAAATTCCAATTCTGTATTTTGTTTTTCAAAGCCCCAAGAGATGAAAATGAATAATTAGTGTTTGCTGTTTGGCGAGTGTAACATTTGCTTTTTATATGTTGTATGATAAAGTATCATACAAGTTGGTCTGCCAAGAAGTTTTTTAAAAATCTGAGTGATGATAATTCATACTTTTATAAAAGAAAGTTGGTTTGGTTTGATTTAATCCTGGTTATTAGAGAATAGAGAAGTAATTTCTAAATAACATTAAATTAAAAATTAAAAAAAACCCCAGTACAATTACTTTCAAACCCCCATAACTTTTAAACGGGTTAACCGATTTTCATTAAACATGTCTAAGAACACTCGCACGTAAGTCCTCTTTAATACATAAAACTAAATTGAAATCGGTTCATCCGTTCGGGGGCTATGATGCCACAGACAGACAGATATACACACACACAGACACAGACACAGACACGGACACAGACACAGACACGGACACAGACACAGACACGGCAGATTTATAACACCCCTCTTTTTGCGTCGGGGGTTAAAAAAATAACTTTTAGAAAATAGTTACAAGACGTCACTCTTATAATTGTTACGAATAATAATTATTTGTCTATCAATCACAGTTGAACAGATAAAAGGATCTACTTAATAAATTAATTACATATTACTACTTAGTACATAATTGTCCCGCGGTTTAACCCGCATTTTTTTATAATTTTCTTCCTTCGTTACTTTTTTCATAATTGTTTCTCATTGCCTTTATATTCCTAAAATGATTCCAAAAAAAACTAGAGAACCTTCACCTTTTTTCTGTCTGTTAAAAAGCTCATAAACAAAAGTATATCTATACTAGCGACCCGCCCCGGCTTCGCACGGGTCCAATTTTCCCTTTAATTTTCCGTGTTTTTTTTACATAAGAACCTTCTCCTAATAATAAAAAATACAACAAAAAAAGAATGAGTGAAATCGGTCCAGCCATTCGCGCGTGATGCCGTGACCAAGGAAAACGGGTTTCATTTTTATATACATATGTGTATAGATTAAAGTCGGCTAAAAGCTCATAAAAAATACGTACGATCATTATTTTCATAAGTATATCCATGTCTATTTTTACCCTAATCCAACCCTAGGGATAACTTTCCGACCACCCAATAAACCTAACACATAAGACCTTAAAATTTAAATTGTATATCTAATCTGCACTCTGATAGCTTCAGCTCCGCTTATGAATATAAAACGAGAACCCGACCAAGAATTACACGTTACAACTATGTATTAACTATAACGTGTATATAGACACTGTTATGTTGGTCGGTTAGCTGTAAAGGGTGTGTGATGACCTGTTTTGGATATGCATATTTGATCAGTGATGTATCTTGTTTTATATGTTATTAACTGTGTGCTTAATATATTTATAGCTGTGTGCTACGGTTTTGTTCGCTTTGAAACTACTACTTTATAATATTAAAGAAAAACAGCTAAAACAGTGATCTTGGCTACCAAATTTTTATTTAAAAAGTTTTGAGGCGCCTAAAAATTGTTTTAGATTATAAGCGCCCCGCGGTTTTACCCCAATAGTTCCCAATCCCGTGGGAATTTCGGAATAAAACATAAATATGTCCTCCCCCGGACTATAAGTTACCTCTGTACCAAGTTTCAAATCAATCAGTTCAATAGTTTAGCCGTGAAACGGTAACAGACAGACAGAGTTACTTTTATAATATTAGTAAGGATAAACGTTATCACCAAGATTATCTAATGCATGTCGTTTATCTGAAACTAGATACCATGTTTGGAAACCAACATCTCAACGAGCTCGAACCAAGCATTGAACCTGCGACCTCCTTATGCTATTATATTAGCTTGGCAGGCAGATGCAAAATGCAAATGTTAAGACCGTTGATATATTAAAATATAAAAATCATACTAATATTTGTCTCGGTCTGGGTGTGTGTGTGAATGTGTGTGTGCGTAGTTTCTGATACCCTAGATACAAGTCACGAACTTAGGGGTCAGTTACTATAATGAGATGATGGAGTGAATGATTATGTTATGTTACGTTATACTATAAAATCTTTTATTTTTAATAAAATATAATAACAGTCAGTAATAAAACTACAAATCACATCGTAAAACTATAAAAATGAACATATCATCGTTTTATATGAAACATAGTGCTTCAAAATTATGAATAATTCATATGAGTACATCATTTTATACACAGAAAGTTGTAAACTACAATATTAAATTTATGTTGATTAACATTTTAATGTAGTACTTATATGCGTTTTATTTCAATTTGTTTTTAATATGACTTTATAATAGTGTGATGCTTTTTACTATATTTATATACAACATATAAAGTTTTGTGGTTTTGGAAAAAATTACGTATTGTATATAGCCACGGAGCTATAGCCCAGTCGTAATACACAGAGAATCTCGTACGTTGACCTGTAGCTATCTATCTCTGTCGCACCTGCGTAAATTATAATGCGTCTCGCTCGCCATGGTTAACAAAATTAAAATATTTTTATCATGATACCTTTTTATATCTATTTTCGTATTCAGTGGTTCCGAGTTTAATAAATCTAGTTATTTAACTTTATTACTCGTTAAAGATAAAGTTATTCTTCTTTTATATTTAGGGACGGACAAGGAAAATTAAAGTTAAAATTGTAAAGTAAGAATATTAACTACTGTTATGACGTGAAAGGTTTTTAAAATTGAATTTTTTAACCTCCGACGCAAAAAGAGGGGTGTTATAAGTTTGACGTGTCTGTGTGTGTGTCTGTCTGTGGCATCATAGCTCCCGAACGGGAGAACCGATTTCAGTTTAGTTTGATGAAAATCGGTTGACCCTTTTAAAAGTTATGGGGGATTGAAAATAATTGTGTTGGGCGTTTTTTAAATTTTTAATTTAATGTTATTATTTATATTAATTGACTGACTCATAGCCCACTAATAATATAAATGCGAAACTTTGTAAATTAAATAATGTTTCTTACTCTGCGAGGGATAGAGAGAGTTGGATATGTATGGGGGAAACCTTTGCCCAGCAGTGGAACGATGTGGGTTGACAAAAAAAACTCTCGCGTAAAAAATACTAAATCTATTTATGGTCTAGGAGCCGTAGAACATTGACCGATCTGATAACCAGATGACACTTACTTTTTATATAGTTTTAACAATAGATAAATACGATTATAGTAGCTTTCCTGTCAAACTCCGGTCAGGACTATTTTTTTTAATTCTTCATCTGTGGAGCTTTCTGTGGAGGGTTAACTAGTCGCATTTTATTACAATACATTATATTTAAATCTTATATTATTCAAAAATGCATAAGCAATAACTGTCAACATAATATTGCACGAGCGTAGAGTAAGCAAACTATAAATATTCACGTTTATATAATGTACTTCCTGCAGAACGTTCATAGAACTGTGAATACCGTAGAAATATGAATAATAGATAAGCAAGTTCAAAGTGAAATGAGAATGTTCAAAGATTTTTCTAAAGGCGGCCCTTGACGAGTCAGTTTAACTGATCAGTTTGAAATAGCCAACCAAAAATGGTCGTTAATCACCGGAGCGTTCCAGATTCCAGTGGCGAAATCTAGTAGGCCTAACTCTTGGAGCGACGCCTCAGTTTTATGTCCGGACTGATCAGTTTAACTGACTCGTCAATGGCCACATAAGGCGGTGTATTCATTCGTGTAAAAATAAGTTAGGTTTTCTCTTACTTGGTAGACATGTTTTATTTATAACCTTTTAATTTATACAGTACTTATTGTCAATTACAGATTTTCCTTCCTTTTCGAAGTTTGACATAATAAGACCTTTGCTTAATAAGATTTTGTTATTCTTTTTTTATGATATTACTGGGTGAAGTTTTGTTTGATTGATTTATTATAGCTTAAACCATCTTCTAGTGGAAACTTATGAAAAGAGTGCATGTTGAAACTAACCCCTGTATATTATACACATTAAGACTACTTATACAGGGTTATTGGTTAAGTCGACCTATTCCCGTCAAGGGCGTGTAGTTTACATCGTTTCCGACTGATTTCACCATGAAACACCCTACCCTAAACCTAACCGTTTAAGAGATATTTCAATTTATTTGTTTTTATAAAAATCACCGGATCTTCGGCTATAAGCTTGGATATTTTCAAATGCGCATGTCTTATTATTACTATTACTTGATTTTTACGTTTATAATAAGGTGCTTTGTGACCCCAATAACCAATATTGTATCTAAAATAAATAAATAAGTAGTTGTAGACGATTAAAACTTTTAAAAAATAATAACAATCGGAAAGTTTATTTTTCTTTCAAGGATATCTAGAAAAAAATATATGGCACCTGTTTGGCAGATATGCCTAAAAATATCTACGTTTCATCGGCTATCCAACGAGCTATAACAACCTAGGGTTTTATCGAAATTTTGTACAAAACATGTAGTTTTATAGGCTACCGGGGAGGTTAAATAAAACAATAGGTCAGCATACAGAACAAGTTACTAAACTTATTAAACTTTTAAGTACTACACACACCATTTTTGAGTCTAAATTTCATGTTCGACATGTCGGCCCCTGCATTGCACACATCTTCGCATTATTTTGCGAAGACCAGTTTTCACTACACCAGTAGTAATTTTGTTCTTATTTCATTGGACGCATTAATGATTCTGTCTCTCAGTACTTCAATTGATGAAATTGGGTTGAGCTCACTGTACAGTCTCGGAACGAAAAGGTTCGTCAATTTTCAAATTGATTCGTTTAATGTATCGCGAAAACATATTACCTTTTGAAACTATGGTAAAGAATAGATTCGGGTTAGGGAAAATAATGTTCTACTGCTCGATAATAAAGTTCAAAATTATTTAGATCAGTGTTGTTTGATAGGATAAATATCTTGTCAACAAGATTTTTGATAAACTAAAACCTTCTTGTTGGTTCAACCTGCCATTATTATTTCTGTTAAAACTATTGTCAATCGGTCAATGTCGTCATTGCTAAATATCAAAGAGGTTCTTATATGCCGCGCGCACAAGGCAGTGTTTAAAAAAGGATAGAAAAATCAAGCAAAACCTTATTCGATAGCAAACGTCATTATATTTATTCAAATGTTAGCATCACTGTTTCTTACACTTGTATGTTGGCATAATTGTTTCTTGCAATACTAGTGCAAATGAAAACCAACTCTAAGGTGACGAACCTTTTCATTCCGAGACTGTACATGAGACTCTTTATTTACCAAATTTAAAATTTAAATTGTATATCTAATCTGCACTCTGATAGCTTCAGCTCCGCTTATGAATATAAAACGAGAACCCGACCAAGAATTACACGTTGCAACTATGTATTAACTATAACGTGTATATAGACAATGTTATGTTGGTCGGTTAGCTGTAAAGGGTGTGTGATGACCTGTTTTGGATATGCATATTTGATCAGTGATGTATCTTGTTTTATATGTTATTAACTATGTGCTTAATTTATTTATAGCTGTGTGCTACGGTTTTGTTCGCTTTGAAACTACTACTTTTTAATAGGAAAAGAAAAACGTACAGCTAAAACCGTAAAAGCTACCAAAGTTATTTTTAGTTAAGAAGTTATGACTCGCCATTTTTTTTGTTTTAGTGAGACTAGCAGCGCCCCGCGACTTAGTGGAATAATGACTTCCGGCAGAATCTGGATATTTCCCCCTTTTCTCCCCCTAGGGGGGGAATTTCCAAAAATCCTCTCTTAGCGGATGCCTACGTCATAACATAAGAAAGAAAGAAAGAAAAGGTATTTATTTTAACACACGCAAACATACAAAAGTCGCACAAAGCAAACATAATAAACAAAGAAAAAATAAAAGAAACATATAAATAACAGAAAAAGATAACATCTACCTGCATGCCAAATTTCAGCCCGATCCGTCCAGTGGTTTGGGCTGTGCGTTGATAGATCACTATGTCAGTCAGTCAGTCAGTCACCTTTGAGTTATATAATACTAGCTGTGCCCCGCGGCTTCACCCGCGTAGTTCCCGTTCCCGTGGGAATTTTGGGATAAAAAGTATCCTATGTGTTATTCTGATGTATAAGCAAGATTATTGTAAAGTTTCATTAAAATCCATTCAGTAGTTTTTGCGTGAAAGAGTAACAAACATCCATACATACAAACTTTCGCCTTTATAATATTAGTAGGATTTAGATAGAATAAACGTAATCACCAATCTAATGCATGTCGTTTATTTAAGAATCCATGTTTAAAAATTAACCAACATACATGGCTCGAACCAGGCATTGAACCTGCGACCTCCTTAGCATGGCAGGTATATGCAAAATGTATTATGCTAAGACCAAAATGTATTTACTGTATATAAAAAATATGGAAATCATACATTAAAATACTTTTTTTATATACTTACTCGTAAAATATAATAACAGTCAGTAATAAAACTACAAATCACATCGTAAAACTATAAAAATGAACATATCATCGTTTTATATGAAACATAGTGCTTCAAAATTATGAATAATTCATATGAGAACATCATTTTATGTACAGAAAGTTGTAAACTACAATATTAAATTTATGTTGATTAACATTTTAATGTAGTATATGCGTTTTATTAATGTTTTTATAACATGACTTTTTAATTGTATAGTACTATCTATATACTTACATCCTAATCCTAACTAATAATATAAATGCGAAAGTAACTCTGTCTGTCTGTTACCTTTTCACGGCTAAACTACTGAATCGATTGACTTGAAAATTGGTACAGGGGTAGCTTATGGTCCGGGAAAGAACATAGGATATCTTTTTATCCCGAAATTCTCACGGGAACGGGAACTACGCGGGTGAAACCGCGGGGCGCTGCTAGTATGTATATACAAATGAAACCCGTTTCCCGTTGTCACGCCATAACTTGAGAACGGCTAGACCGATTTGTTTTTTTTTTTTTCAATTCTTTTTTTCCTGTATTTGTTATTGTCAGGAGAAGGTTCTTATGTAAAAATATGGGAAACTTGGACCCGTGCAAAGCCGGGGCGGGCCACTAGTTTACAATGTTTATAAACTAACAACAATTTATACAGTTTTGTGGTACATTTTGATGGCTTGGGAAAATCACAATGTTGTATAGCTATCAATACGCATCCTACTTCCCTAGTGATCCCACTTCCATACTGACCCCATAACAAACTGACTCCTCTCAACCATGACCCCACTTCTCCACTGACCTGCCCCATCCTCCTCACATTTTCACAGTTTCTTGAATAAAACTTTATCAAAATCGGCATTGATTCATTTGGCATTGTGACCCCATTCTTTAGAGACCCCATTCCATAATGACCCCATTACATACTGACCCCATACCATACAGACCCCAATCCCCCGTAATCCCACTCCCCCTATCCATCCCACATGTTTTTCGAATCATATCAACGACTAAAAATTATCATGTTTTCTTGAGTAAAACTTTATCAAAATCTGTCCATCCATTTAGCAGAGAGAATAAAAATGTAACACTTATTACCCCAGGGGTAATAAAAATATTTTTATCAATGTACCTTTTATATCTATTTTCGTATTCAGTGGTTCCAAGTTTAATAAATCTAATTATTTAACTTTATTACTCGTTTAAGATAGGGTTATTCTTCTTTTATATTTAGAGACGGACAAGGAAAATTAAAGTTAAAATTGTAAGGAATATTAAATACCGTTATGCCGTGAAAGGTTTTTGAAATGTATATTTTTATTTATACTAATTGACTGACTCATAGCACACTAATATTAGAAAGGATGGTAATATCAGATCCTTAAACAGACTGCGGACAGAAGTAGGCCGAAGGAAGGAGAACATGCACAGGTGGGGATTCAGCTCGGAGAATGCAATGTGTGGCATTTCTCCCCAAACAATGGCCCATCTTTTGACTTGCCATGCGTGTCCCTACACCTGTACACGCGAGGACCTTTACAAGGCCACTGATAGCGCTATATCGGTGGCCTAGTTTTGGTCCTCAAAAATTTGAGTCGATACGCAAAGAAGAAGAAGAAGAATATTAGAAATGTGAAACTTTGTAAATTAAATAATGTTTCTTACTCTGCGAGGGATAGAGAGAGTTGGGGATGTTTGGGGGAAACCTTTGCCCAGCAGTGGGACGGTGTGGGTTGACAAAAATAAACTCTCGCGTAAAAAATACTACTTAAATCTATTTATGGTTTAAGAGCCGTAGAACATTGTCGATCTGATAACAGATGAAACTTACTTTTTATATAGTTTTAACAATACATAAATACTATTATAATAGCTTGTCTGTCAAACTCCGGTCAGGACTACTTTTTTTTAATTCTTCACCTTTAGAGTCCGTATTAACTAGTCGCATTTTATTACAATACATTAAGTATATCTAAATTCCATATTATTCAAAAATGCATAAGCAATAACTGTCAACATAATATTGCACGAGCGTAGAGTAAGCAAACTATAAATATTCACGTTTATATAATGTACTTCCTGCAGAACGTTCATAGAACTGTGAATACCGTAGAAATATGAATAATAGATAAGCAAGTTCAAAGTGAAATGAGAATGTTCAAAGATTTTTCTAAAGGCGGCCCTTGACGAGTCAGTTTAACTGATCAGTTTGAAATAGCCAACCAAAAATGGTCGTTAATCACCGGAGCGATTGCAGATTCCAGTGAAAAAATATATTTGGCCTAAAACTGTTGGACTGACGCCTCAGTTTTATTTCCGGACTGATCAGTTTAACTGAATCGTCAATGGTCACCTAAGACAGTGTATTCATTCGTGTAAAAATAAGTTAGGTTTTCTTTTACTTGGTAGTCATGTTTTATTTATAACCTTTTAATTTATACAGTACTTTGTATTGTCAATTATAGATTTTCCTTCCTTTTCGAAGTTTGACATAATAAGACCTTTGCTTAATAAGATTTTGTTATTCTTTTTTTATGATGTTCCTGGGTGAAGTTTCGTTTGATTGATTATAATAGCTAAAACCATCTTCTAGTGAAAACTTATAATAAGGGTGCATGTTGAAACTAACCCCTGTATATGACTACTTATATAACAACATGGTAAGCATGAAATGAATAAATAAATGTTGACAAACAAAATCGTCTCTGTCGGTAGTGTGTTGTTGTTGTTGCGAATTCAATTTCCACACAAGGGAAACATTCACTTTGTTTTTTTTTTCCTGTCCTCAGCATTTTCTAGTCTTCTAACGTAAACAGTTGATTTATACCAAGTGTTTATCTATTGTTTTCTATCCTATAGTCTACTAAACTTAGTATACATAGTATTTTATTCCAAACTCGACTAACAAATTCAAAGGCCACTCTATCCCCTCATGGTTCAGTGGTACAGAGCCATCTGGATGCATTTGGCAATATATCAAAGATTCTCATCATGTTTCCTTACGGTCCCATTGACGCGGTAATGCGCTCACCAAGGTCATCATAATAATTACACTGATATTGAACTTCAAAATACGAAATATTATTCAAAGTTAAGAATTGATAGTTATTTTATTTTTTAACCCCCGACGCAAAAAGAGGGGTGTTATAAGTTTGACGTGTCTGTGTGTGTGTATCTGTCTGTCTGTGGCATCATGGCTCCCGAACGGATGAACCGATTTCAATTTAGTTTTTTTGTATTAAAGGGGACTTACGTGCGAGTGTTCTTAGACATGTTTGATGAAAATCGGTTAACCCGTTTAAAAGTTATGGGGGTTTGAAAGTAATTGTGTTGGGGGTTTTTAAAATGTTTAATTTAATGTTATTTTAATTTGTCGCTTTTTAATAATTTTATTTCAATATGCGTATTATTTTACTTGTAATTGCTGTCCCTTTGCAGGGTTCACGTCTTTAATACTACTCTGATATTTATAAGATCTGTCTATACCCAAAAACATGTACGCAATGAATGAATGAATAAATAAATAAATATTGTTTTTGACTGATAAAATTATTCTTCAACCAACTTGCACTTGGCCGCCCCTTCCCGTTCTGTTTTTACCGCGACTTTACGTGCCTTCAGAAGCAAGGAAAAGCTTATGAAATTAAGTCAATATTAGTAACGACCAATCACAGTCACGGCACCAGACGTTGCTTAACCGCACAAATCACAGGTGATTCCGTTAGCAATGAGCCATGAGCGCTTCTCCATATGAAATAACCTAGTATGAAATCCCACAGTTATCTCCTCGTCACATACCATTAACTACTACTATCCTAGACTTTAAAGTACAATGAAAAACTTTTCCCTTTAGCTCAGCAATTCCAGTTCCATTTCACTAGTATAACAGAACTTGCTCTAGTACCTAGTACGGAGTAACAAGTACCAAGTATCGTACGTGATAGAGTGAGAGAGTACTTTATCGTGAAACTAGTTCCTCTTTAGGAATATTCACAATGGCCCCAATTCTGCTCGAATTAAAAGTCTGTATTTGTGTTCGAAGAGTTTTGATTTAGAGTAAATACTTGAGGACAGGACTGTGCTTTGGACGTTATGCTGATAATTAATGAGTGTTAGTTGGTTTAATGTCTAACACTAAAGATTTGCTAAAATATAATGTCTAACACTAAAGATTTGCTAAAATATTGTCTAAAAATACGAACAAAACTTATTATTAAACAATCTGTAGATGTACGAGAGCCTACTTTACTTTATTTTCTTGAAGACTGCTGTTAAAATTGCGATTTTCATAAGTTGTAAAAGTATATTCATAGATATTATTTCAAACTCAAACTCAAACAACAGAATTGCGTCCAATCTCGTCCTTTACGAACTATCATTGCAATGCGGAGTGAGACTTGGTATTTAGTAACTGTATGTCTTGGGACTTAGAAGACAACTGAGCCTACTTAGGCATGTTAAGTAAGAAAACGTGTTGTTAATTTTAAGAAATCTTATGTAGAGAATACAGTTTTAATTATAATTGTTAGATGCAGGCAAAGTATATAAGATATCTTTATAATTAACTCAAGCTTAAACGCTGAATATTTATTATGTTGAAATCCTATCCTAGTTTTTTACTCTTTTCACGTAAAAACTACAGTACTAATTTAGTTGTTTGGTGCAGATGTTACTAAACTTATAACCAGGAAGTCGTTTCTTGTTAGTAAAACTGCTAAAAATACCTAGTACAGTCGATTATTATACGTATTTAAAATAACTGCCTGTTAGTACACATTTACGTAACATTTTCAAAGCTTGCCGTGAAAGGCAAAAAATACTAAAAGGTATTCAAACATTATGACTATGTTAGGTGATTAATACGAAACAGAAATGACGTGTCGACTCAATTTACATCCCCGCCGAGTGATACTTTATGATATTTTGTCATGAACTCACTCTGTTGAACAAGTGCGATATTACGGAGGTAAATTACTTGTTTTAGTTTGTTTTTTACGCTAAAATGTCTCTTTTTAACCCCCGACGCAAAAAGAGGGGTATTATAAGTTTGACGTGTCTGTGTGTATGTGTGTGTATCTGTCTGTCTGTGGCATCATAGCTCCCGAACGGATGAAGCGATTTCAATTTAGTTTTTTTTTGTATTAAAGGGGACTTACGTGCAAGTGTTCTTAGACATTTTAAATGAAAATCGGTTGACCCTTTTAAAAGTTATGTGGGTTTGAAAGTAGTTATGTTGGGGTTTTTTTTAATTTAAATTTTATACATTGTGATGGTAAACTATCCTTCTGTGAAATCTATTGCAAAGCTAAGAACAGTCTCTCTCAATGATGATTTAAATACAGAGAGGAGGAATAGACGTATTTAACAAACGTAATCACTAACGCATCATATCTTTAAATTTAATACAAGATTGATTGAATCAAGTCATAGAAGTACCAATAGTCGAAAAACATAACAATCAAATTAGTCCATTCTTAGTTAAATGGCTTTTGTTAGCTTAGTTTAATTGTCACAACTCTCCCAAAATCACATTGAGAGTCAACAGATAACTTTTTCGGTTGAGTATGGTTCCGGGTTCAAGTCCAGACGTTGAATGATCAAGATTAACTGTTAGTTAGAATTAAATTATAATGTTTCACACAATTTTAGACAACAGTTAGTGTTTAAAAGAAACTGCATACAATGTCGACAACATATCTGCAAACCCGCCACTAAAAGCCCCATAAATTGGCTATCCGACTAGATTCTGAAAGTCAGAAACCACAAAACGTAGCGAACGATCTAAAAACCAATATCACGTGGAGTCACGTAATATAACCGTAATTTAACGGTACGCTACTTACGTTGAGTTACGGTGAGGAGTTTGAACGAGTTGTGAGGTATTTCGTACGTTATTAACGTTTTTGTAGTTTGTATTGTGGTAATATTTTGATAGGCGAACGTTGATTATTGGCTAGAGCCTCGGCTAGATAAAGCCTTTGAGTGGATTTAGTATACCCACTATATTGTGTACCTGAATAAATAACGCATCGAAGTAATGTGCTTTTGATTTTCGATTCATTTGTACGTTTATTCCAGGCTGTTACAGTGAAAGAAAAAAATGTGAGGAAACCTGCACACAACTGTGAATAAATATTAAGGTTGTGTGTGTGTGTGAAGTCGGCTAACCCGCGTCCTTTAGCCCTTTTGTGGGGACATATATGAGCTGTTGATAAAGTTGGTAGTGGGCAGCTTGCTAACGTAAAGGTTAGGATAAGTACTCTTGTTTCATAAATTGCATCAATTGCATGCATTAATGGCAAATAATAAATCTGCGACATATTCTCAAACATTTCTTGAAAAATGCTAATTCTTTCTGTTGACATTATGTTAGAAATTAATCAAGTACTTAAAAGTGCAAGCAAAAACATAACTCAATATGAAGTTTTAAATTATTTACCACGACTTCCTTATTCATTTAAACTAATTAGCTTGCTTGTTAACTGGCGTTTGCTTACATGCATTCATGCACGGAAACTTTACTGAACATTGTAGTACAATGCAAAAAGTATATATGGAACAATTGATTCAAGGTTTTTTTTTTAAACTAGTAAAATCATTGAATCTCTCTCATCCTTTCCTAGTTTTCACGGTCAAAACGTTTCAAAACATAATAACATAGTAAACACAAACGAATTATAACAAAAAAATGATCCCTATTTTCACCTAGGACTGCATGAAATTATATAATAAAGGCAAATGTGGGACATTAAAAGATACGATTGGATCAGTGCGTAGCCGGTTGAATCGTCACCCTAATTTGAATCCATGACCATGCAGCTCATACCAACCGAGAGCTACCGAAGCCATACAAACCTAGAAAATATATATGTAGATAGATGTCTTTACATCATTGCAGTCATTAGTAAAATTATTAAAAAAATAGTTCCGTCTGTAAATTTCTAGTGACACTGACCGGAATACTAAAATTTAACATCATTTCAACGTGAGCTTACAGTTAGTTAGATTTAACTACGAGTCGAGGATACTAACATATGTCAAGTTACATTATTATTTTGTTAACGCAAATGTTTTAAAGGGTTTTTGTAACATTTTAAAATGTTACGTGAGAGTTACATTTTGGTTTAAATATATTTCATTTTGATTTCCGGTTTAACGGAGAAAGTTTTGGTTTTTAATAGGATATATTTTATTTATTTAAATACTAGCTGTGCCCCGAGGCTTCACCCGCGTAGTTCCCGTTGAATTTCGGGATAAAACATAGCCTATGTCCTTTCCTGGACCATATGCTACCCCTGTACCAAATTTCAAGTCAATCGGTTCAGTAGTTTAGCCGTGAAAAGGTAACAAACAGACAGACAGAGTTACTTTCGCATTTATAATATTAGTTAGGAAGGACTAGTTAGGATAAGTTCCCGTGGTATCAGCAAAAGATGTACTCATCATCATCAGCTCATATCCGTACATATATCCCAACCGAGAGGCTCTCCCCTACCCTGGATTAGGGCAATTAGGCCTTAGTCAACCACAGGCCGAGTGCGGGTTGGTGCGACTTCACACACAACCTTAGAATTTCTTCGCAGGTGTGTACGGGTTCACGATGTTTTTCCTTCACCGTAAGAGCGTAGCATAAACGTACTTATGAATTCGAAAATTGAAAACACATTGGTACGTGGAAATAATGTTCTAAAACAGGTAAAAACAGGAAGCAATAAACCTTCTTATCAAGTTTAAATAATTCAGCAAATCAAGATAAATGAGCCGATAAAACTCTAAATGTTACAACATTAATATTAATTTTTTTAGACGTTACCTTTTCACAAACTTTCATCCCTTCCTTAAGAGTTAATCGATTGATGTTATTACAGTACTACCTTTCGGCAGTTTCTTCCGCGTATTTAAGTTTATTTCGAAGACTAGTAGCGCTCCGCGGTTTCACCCGCGTAGTTCCCGTTCCCGTGTGAATACGAAGATGAAGTATAGCTTATGGCACGCGCTGATAAATTAACTTTCCATTAGTGAAAGAATTTTTGAAATCGGTTCAGTAGTTTCGGAGCCTATTCGTTACAAACAATCAAATCTTTCCTCTTTATAGTATTAGTGTAGCTGTAGTTCAATAATAAATTGAAATTGCTACAGCGTAAAACACTTATACACCCCTATTTTGAAATGATGGGACTTATTAAAATCAGAATATCTGTAACAGTAACTGAATCCATATGTCCAATAAAAATATCAAAAATGAATAGTCCATTACTTATCTTTAAAAAATACTAAATAAATGCCGTATTACCAGACGACACACTAGCTATCAAGTATTCTGTGACGGCTCGGGTCGATGACCGCGGTCGTGTATCGCAGCGTTCGCCGGTTGTTCAGTGTAGAATAACAATAAAATTCGGCGGGATATTGAAAAACTTTGACTTATCTTAACTTTTTAAATAAAAGCAAAAGAAAAAAACTAACTTCACTATTATATTGTCACCCGTTGTTTACATTAGCTGTGTGATTAAGTATCTCGAATTCAAAATAGGGGTGTATAATCTAAAGTATCAGTGGTATATACATACATTAAATACATTCCATTTTCCAAAACGCCAAAAACTTGCACTGAAAACCGAACCCCAGACCCCAACCTCTCGTGGCAAAATAGCGATAAGTGTCACTCCTCGAAATATCCTTTAGTTAATAGATGAAGGGTCGTCACGTCGGCGTGACACTGAATGAGGTGACACGTTCATTGATGACACGGCGTGACACCAGCGTGACGTATTAGTTTCATAATTCATTATTATAGTATGTTCTCAGGTGTGGAGGTATTTGGTTTCTGGTTGAAATTAAGAAGAGTTGATTGAGTTTTTGTAATTGAGTTATCAGGGTGAAACCGCAGGGCACTGCTAGTTTACAATAAATTTAATTACATTTGACGCAATTATCGAAACTTTACCTCCCGTGCTAGTTAGAAACTATGATTAACAAGATTTTAATGTAGATACTTAAACCTTTTCTAAAGCTTATAAGACTGTTATACGAAACCTATCCCTCTATTTATGCCAAGTAAAACTAAAGCGTATAAATTTGAATATAAATAAAGCTTTTTTATCATAATATTAATTAATACCAATACCAATTTCAAAAGATACAAATTGCTGTATCGCATCCGCTCAATAAGTATCGGACTACGTATAAATTCATTAAATGAAATCTGATTACACAATCGTACTCAGTTTTAAAAGCTGACAAGTAGAATTTATTAATAAAATGTATAAAAGAGGAATTGAATATTTTAATTTAATATTTTCTTTGTTATATTTAATTTTGTAAAAGTAGTTAAGTGTGTATGAATGAGTGTGCGTAGTTTCTGATACAAGTTTCGAACTTAGTAAGGGGTCAGTTACTATAATGAGATGATGTAATGAATGATTATGTTATGTTATCAAAAAAATCAAAATCAAAAATATTTATTGTAAAAAACACACATAAAAATATACAAGGTTGTGTGGGAACTCTTCTTTTAAGTATTATTTACTTGTGTTAGGAGAGTCCCCTCTCATCTGTGGATCGTTGTCTACAATGTTTCTTACAGGAGTACCTAATTTATGTTATACATTTATGTTATTTTAATTGCATACATACAAACCAGTAGTGACGCGGCGACGTGTAGTCTGCTGCTGCTGTCTGCAGTCTGCTACCAACTTATACCTTTAAGGAAAACATCGTATAGAATCCTAAAGCAATGGCCAGCGTGGTCGACTATGGCCTGATCTTCCTAGTTGAAAGGCTCAAGCCCCTAGTTAATAAGTAATAACAATTAAATTAAAAATTTTAAAAACCCCCAACACAATTACTTTCAAACCCCCATAACTTTTAAACGGGTCAACCGATTTTCATCAAACATGTCTAAGAACACTCGCACGTAAGTCCTCTTTAATACAAAAAAAAACCTAAATTGAAATCGGTTCATCCGTTCGGGAGCTATGATGCCACAGACAGACAGATACACACACACACACACAGACACGTCAAACTTATAACACCCCTCTTTTTGCGTCGGGGGTTAAAAAACACAGAAACCTTTTCAAACAATGTTAAACTGATAGGTTTGATTCCATACGAAGCATAGCAATATATGCTTATCTCGTTTCTTGCCTTATGCCACTCAACCCCAAATATATTTCCACTACTACTCCAAGACGTTTTTAGGAAGGATTTAAAATCGTATTTTTTTATCCACTTTCTTATGAAAGTCAAAACTTCCTCTCCTTTTTCTTTGTAATGTATGTAATTCACGAAGGTATATTAAAATCTTTAACATAAGGTCGGGTTTTATTCACAGAACTTAATAACGCACAAACAATGTTAAAATATTAACCGAGCGAAGGCAACTATAATTGTTTTTTTAAAGCAAAACCTCATTGTATCTCCTTTTGTATTAAAACATTTCACATATTCAACATTTTGTTGTGTCCTAATAAAAAAGGTTGCTTTAGACCCGAAGTTAGTACAGTTGGGTACAAAAGTGAATACACACATCAAAAGTGTCTAGGGATCAACATATATTTTTGCAATAACTTTTCTCCTGATTGATATTAATTAAAATTTTCTTTAAGGATTCATCAAATAAAGTGTTTTCGTTTGTCACAGTAACGATAAACCAAGTCACCTTTGCATTAATAAAGAAATTTGCCATTTTCCTAATAAAGGGATTTTTGACATTTGAACCACTAACATTAAAGTTCGAAAAAAAGACTGAAATAACAGTTTTCTTTAAAATTTTATTGGGTAACTTAAACAATTAATAATCCGTGTTTCTACCGCGAACACTAACAACACAAGAACATCGGTTTGGCATACTCAAAATGAGTTCATCCAAATCACGCTGTGGAATGGCCGCCCATGTTCGTTGCAACAACAAAAAAAGGTCTTCTTGCGACTGGATACCCTCCATATTCGGCAGAGCTCTTCTCTGTAGCATATCCCATGCATGCTCAATCGGGTTCAAGTCTGGCGACTGAGCAGGCCAGGGCAGGACATTGATGTTAGCTGCGGCGAGAGTCTGTCTTACAACTCTTGCGGTGTGCGGTCGTGCATTATCATGCATTAACTGAAATAAGGGACCGATTTGCACTTGTAGAGGAACGATGACGTCTGATACAATCGTCTCAGCATAAATTTGAGCGTTGAGGTTGCCTCTGATCCAAATCAACTCAGTTCTTCCGCCGATCCAAATACCCGCCCATACCATGATGGTTCCACCACTATAAGGATGGACTTCCTGGCAGGATTTTAATCGCTGTTGGCGTCCAGGGGTTCTCCAGTGTCGTATACGTCTTGTATCCGGTCTCATACCAAAACGAGACTCATCAGAAAAGCACACGAAACGCCATTGTTCTTCTGCCCAATTTCTGTGTTCAAGAGCCCATTGATATCGAATCCTACGATTGTGCATTGCTATAGGTGGTACCCGTAGCGGTCTTCGGGAATGAAGGTTCACTTCATGCAAGCGGTTTCTGACTGTTTGGTCGCTAATTAAGTTCCCTGAAGAGTGATGAAGCCGCACGGCTAACATCATGGCGGTTATTGTTGGAGCTCTTCGAGTTAAGATTTGAATGTATCGGTCTTGTCTCCGTGTGGTGCAGCGATACCGTCCTCCATGGCGCTCAGCCACGGTACCAGTGCTTCGGTAACGTGTCCAAAGTCGACTGATAACACTCTGACTTGTATTCAGAGCTAAAGCCACAGTACGTTGCCGGGAACCAGCTTCTATCATTCCCACGGCTCTGAGCATTTCTTCCCTGCTTAAATGACGTCGCCGCTCCATAATAACGTTGGTTTTAATCAGTAGTAGGGAAACAGTAGCACTAATAATGTCTTCAATGCGTTGTATGTTTTTATAGGGAAAATATTGACAGCTGATTTTCATCTTTTACTCGAATTTGATTCACAGTTCCTGATTCAAATTATGAAATGCACCAAAAAGGATCCATATAAATTTATAAAATCATAAATTTATTACAAAGCCACATCTCAATCTCAAGAAATCCGCATAAAAATGCTTGATCCCTAGACACTTTTGATGTGTGTATTTAATTATTTTTTTAAATATTTTTAGAGTGTATTTTGACAATATTTTAAGATGTATTTTGACATAGTAGGCTATTCACGTGTAAATATACATAACTTTGGTTTACTTTAGCAAAAAAAAAAATGCAATATAAAGAAGCAGACTCTGTTTGTTTATTTCATTAAACGCGTTACTGATTAGTAGGGTAAGGGGGGTGTTATAAGTTTGACGTGTCTATGTGTGTGTGTGTGTGTGTGTGTGTGTGTGTGTGTGTGTGTGTGTGTGTGTGTCTGTCTGTCTGTGTGTGGCCTCATTGCTACCGAACGGATGAACCGATTTCAATTTAGTTTTATTTTTTGTAATAAAGGGGACTTACGTGCGAGTGTTCTTAGACATGTTTGATGAAAATCGGCTGACCCGTTTAGAAGTTATGGGGGTTTGAAAGTAATTGTGTTGGGGGTTTTTTTTAGCTTTAATATAACTGGTGTACGAGTCTCATAAGTGAGTCCCATGTTTGATACTACGAGTCCCATAACTGATACTACACGTCTCGGGACTGGTGCTACGAACCCCGTAACCGATGCTACGAGCTCCGTGACCGATGCTACACGTACTGTGACTTACACTTCAAATCTTGGCATGGCAGGCACGGTCATTACCAACTACTTAGTTTTCGAAATATCTAACTAATCGGTATCTTTCCCATGTATAAATTTAATTATCAATCTGCGTAAAGATCAAAAAGGTAAATGTATTTATTTTATACCAAAAAATTTAATTGTTAACACTTGTGTAACTAAGTGTACCGTAACATATTACATAATGTTTCTAATTAATAATTTTGTTCAGCGTTCAGACAGTAGGTACTTTGTTTGCGTTCAAATGAATTCTTTACTCCGGCATTCCCTTTATGTACGAGATATCTATTTATATACTATGTTTGAGATACTCAACGCATTTTTGATATAATAATTATAAATAGCGTAATTGCAACTAAATAATTTTGAGGAGTTTTTGTATAATAATATTTTAGTCTAAGAACACTCGCACGTAAGTCCCCTTTAAGAAAAAAACAAACTAAATTGAAATCGGTTCATCCGTTCGGGAGATGATGATGCCACAGACAGACAGACAGACAGACACACACACACACACACACACACACACACACACACACACACACACACACATACGTCAAACTTATAACACCCCTCTTTCTGCGTCGCGGGTTAAAAATTAAGAAAAGCATCTACACTGATGAATAAAATGTAAAAGACTTATTTGGGTGAAATTCGGTTCCGACAAATTTTCCTTATAACCAGGAAAACATAGCCTAGCACTGTTTAGCCCTCACGTAATTATTATTTACGCGGGTGAAACCGCGATCCTGGTATGCTATATCATCATCATCAAAGGCCTCTACATCTGTAACAGATGATTTAAGCAGTGTATTGAGCGACACCTTCTCCAGTAACTAGTTAAACCGATGCGGGAACGGCAACATCGTCCACACCTTGTGCAGGCGTGTGAAGAGACAAGTGGAATATTGTCACTAACGTGCCGTTTGACTCTTTTGACTGCGAGCCTATTAAATTAGTCATTGTCATGAGTCTTATTGCCCTCTTTAATGCAGCTTCTCCATTCAGTTCTATCTTCTGCAAGTTCTTCCCAGTCACGGGGTTTAATGCTATATAGGTTGTTAAGATTAGGTCACCAAGCCTATGTTACTCATTGATAAATAATGTTTTCAAAGATGTGGAATTGTGTTCGGTCGAGTAATTTATAATAATTTACTATCTCAAAACAATTGAACGCCAAACCACAGATTACACAATAACATCTACGTAAGGGTCCTATTACCTAATCATAGAATTACCATCTAAATAGCACAACCAAATTGGATGGCATAGAACAGAAACTACAGTTCAACCGCCAAACATGTATTGTAATGTGAAACTTTACACTGTTTCGGAAACTTCTCGTATTGATTAAGGTTTCTATGTGGTACTGGTGATAGGCGACAGAGTATTTGATAAATACTGAATGTCCGGTGATCTTACTTGCATAATTCGCTTCTGCGATATCGCGATCACCCGTTTTTCCAAGATGGCGGGGGAAAAGGGTGGCAATCCCACAAACTTGACGTTAAGCTTCTAATGACCCCTCAAACATGTCCCAAAAATAAAATGGTGTCCTCTAAAACATGTAACATTTCAATGAACTACACGTGAATATGAAAAGAAAGAGAGCTTAGGTAGACCCTCCCCCTCCCCCCTCTTATTGTAATAATATATATATATATATTATTCTTTTGGTGTAAGAGAGCCCATTTATCGAGGAAGGCTATATATTTTATCCCCGTATTACCATGGGAACGGGAACTACGCGGGTAAACCAGCGGGGCGCGGCTAGTAATAATATAAATCAGTTGAGAATCGGCAATCATCTCAGAGAAACAGTGAGCGATAAATTCAAATGTATAAGATCCCATACTGTCGTCCACCGCTACCGCTTGTCGCGTGTAACTGCCTCAAGCCTTTGGAGCTTAATATTCATTTGGTAGTATTATTGTTCGAATTCCTTACGAACTTCAAGTGCAAATGAACAGTCGACGTTGTAACTAAAAGTTTGTTCTCATATTGATTCGCTAATTGTTGTAATTCACTAATTGATTGTAACGTTTTCGATTCATTAGGTTTATTATATTAGGTGTTATAAATGATTGTTTTGTGGGCAAATTGGTTAGTTAAGCTAGCATAATCGGGTTGTTTATATGTGTAACTAGCAGCGCCCCGCGGTTTCACCCACGTAGTTCCCGTTCCCGTGGGAATTTCGGGATAAAAAGTATCCTATGTTCTTTCCCGGACCATAAGCTTTCCAAAATTTTTTTTTCCCAAGTTTCTGATACCCTAGATACAAGTCACGAACTTAGTTAGGGGTCAGTTACTATAATGAGATGATGTAGTGAATGATTATGTTATGTTTATGTATGTATGATGATGCAATTAAAACATAAATACATTAACTAGCACTAACACATTCATGTTACAATTAAATTAAAATAATCAACATTGTTAATTAATAAATTAAAAACCGAAACATTTCAAAAACACGGAACTGAAAACCTGAAATACACAATAATGAAACATCGTTAATCATCTGTAATTTAAACACGATGACTGTCAGTTTGTTAGTAATGAATGGAAATCGACAGTCACTTGAAATAATTAAAAATGAATACTTTTTAATGTTCCCTTTTTGGTAATGGTAGTACAAATTATGAAAGAGCAGAATTTTTACTGAATTATACAAAACTAGCGATCGCGTCTCGCGGTGGTGCCCGCTCCCGTGGGAATACGGGGATAAAAAATAACCTATGTTACTCAGGGTGAATGTAGCTTCCTAATGAAAAAAGAATTATTAAAATCGGTCCAGTACTTTTTGAGTTTATTCGTTACATACAGGAATACAAATCTTTCCTCTTTATAATATTTCTTAACTACTTTTATGGTTCCTTAGAACAGATCTTTGTATCTCTTATAGTTTTATACTTCCCCTCACTGGCCGTTCTATTTGGGCCACCCTGAAAATTCACCCAAAAATATGACCAGCCCTCTCCATCTATGTAACTCTACGAATAAATAAATCTAAACCAACCTTTTTCGAAAAATATTTATTTAAAAAAAAACACATTTTTAATCTATGTTGCGTTTTTATGAACGGACGTGGCTCTGGGGCGGAAACGCGCTGGCACCGGATGTGACGTCAAGCACGGGTACACAGGTAAACCGTTTACAAAACTGGTACTTGCTTGTTTATTTGTATTTAATTTTTGGATATTTTAACATATTTTTATTGTCTTTATTCATATCCTGTGCCATCTAGGTATTTTTATAATAAAATTTTATAGAAATGTTTGCTATTTTCCAAACAATGCTCAGATTACAAAGCTGATTACACCTATTCCTCGTATGCCATTCATTCTGTAGTTCATTCTATTGCAAATATATTGAAGGCCATCGAACCGTTTCACACTAGAATCGATTTCATTGTATGGAACATTCTACGGGTAGATAGAATGTACTAGAACATTCTAGATTTCTTGTTAGAACACCGTTGAAGACTGAGCGGAGAGGGGTACATTGTGAAGAACTTATACAATTGTTTTGAATTTATACTCCGACATGCAACACACTGTTATTCTCTCCATTTCATTGGAATATTTTATGGATCTAGGATTGTTTGGATGTGGTATATCGACTTAATATCATAGTATTATTTTACATGTAAAACAGTCTCTAAGACAAGGTCTAGAATAGCGCAAATGCGAATGAGTCTAGGATGAAATAGAAAGGTCTGGCAACTGAAGTCTGGCAAGTGGAGTCCGGCTAGTGGAGTCCGGCAACTGGAGTCAGTCAAGTGAAGTCCGGCAAGTAGAGTCCGGCAAGAGGAGTCCGGCATGTGGAGTCCGGCAAGTAGAGTCTGGAAAGTGAAGTCCGGTTAGTGGAGTCCGGCAAGTTGAGTCTGGCAAGTTAAATCTGGCAAGTGTAGTGTGGCAAGTGGAGCCTAGCAATGGAGCCTTGCAAGTGGAGCCTGGCAAATGGAGCCTGGCAAGTGGAGCCGGGCAAGTAGAGCCTGGCAAGTGGAGTGTGGCAAGTGAAGTCCGGCAAGTGGAGTCTGGCAAGTGGAGTATGGCAATTGGAGTGTGGCAAGTGAAGTCCGGTTAGTGGAGTCCGGTAAGTGGAGTCTGGCAAGTGGAGTATGGCAATTGGAGTGTGGCAAGTGAAGTCCGGTTAGTGGAGTCCGGCAAGTGGAGTCTGGCAAGTGTAGTATGGCAATTGGAGTGTGGCAAGTGAAGTCCGGTTAGTGGAGTCCGGCAAGTGGAGTCCGGCAAGTGGAGTCCGGCAACTGAAGTCCAGAATCCAAAGTCGGGCAACCGGAGCCCGGTAACTGGAGTCCGGCATCCAGAGTCCGGGATCCGTAGTCCGATATCCGGATAGATCAGCCGATTTCTAGAGCCCAGGTACCGGGCACGGGAGACCAGGATTCAGAGGGCAGCTATTTTTTATTTTCCATCTCTCTAGATTAGACGTTTACATGGATAGCAAAGCATAGCCTAGTATAGATAAATCTTATACCAGCCGGGCTAACTTCAAAAACGAGATAGATAAAGCAATTTATTGACATCCAACTGTCAAAATATGATAAAATACCCGCCATATTTAATTTTACCACGTGATTAGCTCGCGAAATCGATATAGCTATTTATCGACATCCAACTGTCAAAATATAGTAAATGTGGCCGCCATATTTATTTTTTTCATATCGTAGCACGCCATAATACATTTGGTTATGCTCGCGAAATCGATATTATTTCGTAGTGTCGATATTTTTTATCACGCATAGTCATGCTACGGGGGCAGACACCCTTATAATACCGTATCCACATTTCGAACACATGTCTATCAGCCTAGTGGTTATCGGTGTGAACTCGAGTGAGTGTAATGCCACGACTGCTATCTGATCTAACGTACACGAGTTTTATACTATCGATGTATACGAGTAGATACCGATTATACATCGTTTTAAGTGCGATGACTTGTTATGATATAGATGCGTCATGTAACATTGAGGCTCTGCTAAAACGGTTTTGACGACCAAGTATCTTGCTTGCTAATCCAAAGGTTTGATTTCCGCTTATCAAGTCCTGTAGTAATTTGTATTGGTCTGAGTGTTTTTGTATGTATCCAAAATAAATCTAAGAAAAAAAAATAACACTCTGCTTAGAAGAAACTTTGCTTAAAGACTAGGTGATGATGTGTGACGAGACACGATGAATACACACAAAGCATTCGGGACACCGTTTTGCAATGGCAAGTATCAAACTTACCAGGACGTTGGTAATTACCCCCATTTTATGTCACTTATTTCAATGTATAAGAAAAGCATCGATTTCATATCACCATACGAGAAACACATCTACAGTTTACTTCAAATCGTTGTTCAAGTGTCGCCACTACAATACAATACATATGTGCGAACTTGTACAATCTTTTAAGCGTTCTTCACTCGACCGAGGCTTGCGGTTGTATCAGTGTTGTTGAACCTTAATGAAAGACTTGTGTTGGAGAAATGAATGTATTATTAGACAGAGGTAGAGCAAGTAGCTGTTTTGTTTGGTTATTGTGTAATAGTTCTTCTTTGTTGATAAGGGATAGTTTTAAAAGGTTTTTTAGATTTTTTCTGAACCTTAATCACATGATAGTTTTTTTTCTTTTTCAATTGGAAAGAGCAATGCTACGGCAGCCGGGTTCAAGTCCTGGCTGTGGCGAAAAATTTAAATGTAATTTTCAAAATCTTAATCTCATATCTAGGTGCTATCGGCTTTTAGTTTAATCTGATTTGACGGAATGACAGACATAGAGCGACAGTCATCAGACCTCTACAACTCCGAAACGATATTTAGTCTAAATCCAAATACTATCTATTATGTATTCCTACTTAAGATATCTTTTGCATAGTAATAAAGACTTATCTCTAAATATTATCCGTCAGTATTTTATTTTAACTTCACCAACAAATATGAGATTAGTATCTAAATTACATTTTTATTTTACAAAATATATTCAAACCCTTGGGCACTATATTTTTAAACTAAGTAATCTTGTTAAATCTATGTTTCTACAAAACTTTTAAGCCCAATTTAATTTTTTAAAACAAAACAATTTAAAATAAGCTTATAACGCGATTCAGCTGTTCAAAAGCTACGAATTATTTATTTTTCGAAGAAACTTCGAGTTAAAGTTAAACTCAAAGATTGTGCTTTTGTTCAATCTGTATAACTTTTCAGGAGATTTGTTTCATGAAACTGCAAAGGCGATTTGGAGCTTACATTTTTTTAAATGTCAGATTTAAACTATTTTAGTTAAAGTTTTTTGTATTTTAATTTACTTTTTCAAGTCTTGAATTATGGAAGTTTTGATTTAGTAGTTTTCTTAAATTGAAACTTGTTTTTAAGTAACTTTTCTTAACCCTCGGCATGCCTAGTAGGGTCTGTTAGACCACCCACCAACCCGAGCAGAAAACTATCGAATTACCTCCAAATTTGAATTCTGTGCTTAGTGAATGAGTGATATGAACTACTCAATGCTCTGCACTCGCTACGTCAGTCAGGAACGAGGTCCCGTCTTAAAAAAACGAGCGCAAAATCACACGGTGATCTCACCTCGAAGGTAGCAAATATGATCTGATCTTAAGCGTGACTAGTGTGATCTGAACACCAGTGTGACAAGTGAATAGTATCGTCCTCCTTGACGTGTCCGTCAAAGGCGAGCCTCGGCTTAATGAGCTCGGTCGTGTGCTCTAATGTGGCTTGCAAAGCCAAACTTAGACTTGAAAGACCTATTGCACGGCGCACAGTACAACTGGCGTTGTAGGTGTAGGCATAGGAAGGCTTCGGGCGAGTCTTACTTATAAAGCGTTTCGCATCAAGATCTTGTAGACGATGTTTTTCATAAGCAATGACAGTCTTTTGAACAGAGCTGCGCCACTCTCCTCCACGAGTGTGACAAATATGATCTGACCACAAGTGTGACAAGTGTGATCAGAACTCGAGTGTGATAGGGGTAATCTTACCTCAAGGGTGACAAGAGTGTTCTCGAATGTGTTTTTTGCGTTTAATCCTTGTTTTAATCTTACCTCAAAATCCGTGGTCACAAAAAAAATATATTTATATTTAAAAAACTTTACTGTAAACTGCACCGAGACGGTAGTTTCTTTTAAAAACGCTTTGCATTTCGTTTAACCTGTGGCACTTTCATTGCATTCCAGTATCAGTCGCGGTGAAATATATCCCGAGATTGTAGCGTAGAAACAAAGCATTGAGACAAGTACTGTCAGGGAAGAAAATATGTAAAATACTTAAGATATATTTTTGCTTGAACTGTTATTACTAAGGTAACGTTTTTTGTTTTAGAGTAAAGTGATTATTATGAAACTAGCTGGTGTATTCCGGCGCATTTTCTAAATAACTCTTATTTAAACAAATCTGACACATATGATCATAATTAAAAAAACAAGTACATAAGAAATTAGTGCAAAATTAGTGTCACTACATTCATTTGTGAAAATTATTTTACCATTTACACCTAGACTGTAATTAAATGACATTTTGCAATTTATGCCTATCGATAGTATGCGTCTTCACAACATTTTCAAACCATTTGAGTTTGAACTTCATTTAATTTAGCACCTTCTAAGCATTTCAGTTTAATTTTAATTTAATTTATGCAGTTAGCTAACTATTTATTTCCCCGCTAGTACTACCAGTCCTCATTCTCACTCTCCTAGAAATACTGCGCTCACCTGAGCGCTAGTACTCGTATTTTTCAAATAAATTGCTCGGAACCCCACCCCAAGACACCTTCTGCAGACAACTCTGAATTATTCATTAATTCAGGTTTCAATGAAAATAAAATGGAGACTTAGCATCGATTTAGTTTGATTTATTATTTTCAACGCTATCGTGAAGAGTTCGCAGTTGGAAATTTAATGCCTAATTATTGTAATAGGGTTCATTTTTAAAGCTTTCTAGAGTTACTTTATCACTCTAATAAGATTATTTTTTACACCTACTTTACATAGCATTAAACAAAGTTACCTCAGCTGTTTGACGGATTTAAATGCAATTTTCAACAAGTAAAGTGTGAATGGCGTAGTGAATGGATTCGGCCTTTGACTTCCATTAAAGGCGCTGGTTCCATCTCCTCCACGTACCAATGTCTTTTCAATTGTTTAATGGTTTTCTCTGGAAAATTCGAGAAGTTAGCTAAAGCCTGATCGCCTTAATTCAAGGTAGACTCAAGCCCTCCTCGGTGGGAATATAATATGAGCTGATGATGATGATACGCACCTTAGCTTGGGGTCCTGCTTTTTCAATCATCGCTTTTCTTGGTCAAAGATGGTGATTATGCCTATTCCTCATAACTGTACATATATCATCAGTGAGGAGAAAGGCGTTTGTCGTATATGGGGACAAAATGTGGTGATTACTCTTACTCCTGTTATAAAATAATAACATAAAGAGAGAGAGAGAAATAGAGAAAGGCTTTTGTCCTTTATTCCTGTTGTTTTTTTTTTGTCTCTTATTGACGATCTCGATGGCAGTGTGGTCACCATGCCCGTGCAGGGTAAATATTTGTGTGAACCACAAATGTTTGTCTCGGTCTGGGTGTGTGTGTGAATGAGTGTGTGCGTAGTTTCTGATACCCTAGCTACACGTTTCGAAATTAGTTAGGGGTCAGTTACTATAATGAGATGATGTAGTGAATGATTATGTTATGTATTAAGATTTATCAAGTCATTAATTTATTTCTTTTACAATAAGGTAAACACCAAAACAACCTTTATTAATTACCCAGTCTATTATATATCAAGCGTAAGATTTCCCTGAAAACCTTCAAGTAATAAAATAAGAGATAAAGCTATAATTTACGACGCTTTCAGTGCTAATGGTGAAAGGTTTTATTGCGTGCCCATCATAAACTAACACCCGTATTCAGGAACAGACCTTGTGGTTTCCATATTTAGAATTTAGATTTAATATTCTGTGATACTCAATGTAAATCTTATATATAAAATTCTCGTGTTTTCGTTGCTATACTCCTCCGAAACGGCTTGACCAATTCTCATGAAATTTTGTGAGCATATTCAGTAGGTCTGAGAATCGGCCAACATCCATTTTTCATCCCAAAATTCCCACGGGAACGGGAACTACGCGTGTGAAACCGCGGGGCACAGCTAGTATTATATAATGTTTATAAAGGTCTTGTTAGGTCGCTAACCGACATTAAAAAAGAGGAAGGAGGTTCGCATTTAGGTTGTATTATTTTTTAAGGTTTTTTAGACTTCAAAACGAAAGTATTATAGGTTCTTAAAGCAGTTGTATTTCTGCTTTTTTATTTCTTAATTTCGTCATTTGGAAAGAAAGGCACGCAGATATATCTGACAATAAAATAAACAGCCACTTTGAAAACTTGTTTACAAACAAATTCTATGTTTGTCTTACTAACAACTTGAATCTAGTATATAACCTTGACATAATCTGATTAAATAAATATTTTTTTTACTATTATTTTCTCAAATTACGTAGGGAACAAATAAGTAATAAATCTTATTCGATTTCGGTTACACCAAACGCTTCAAAACCCCTTACAATATGCGCTTTCAGAATATTTTGAATATATACCTCAAAATGTGTATACTGTATACCATTCTTAAATACGTTTCAAGCAAGAGGTGCTACTTAAGTGGCATATCTGTTTCAGTATCGTACAAAATTTACGACACATTTCCTCCTCTGAATGTTGCATTGTAAACATTTACAGTATCATCGTCGCTCTGTGTGTATAGGTACTTTATATTCTTTTGGTTTTACTACTAATGGACACGAGTCTGTGAATTATAAAACTGGAGTTAAAGTGGGTTTAGTTTAGTTTTCTTTTCCTATTTAAAAAAAAAACAATGGTCAGTTTCTAAAGACCATCTAGATCTACTATCCTAGATCTACTAAGAGTGACAAATTAATTTAACTGAACGTAATTTCTTACGTTAAAATGGTCAGTTATGGGGCATCAGCTAGTTGAAATAATACAGTTTTACCCCATGAAGCCTTATCCAAGAATTTTGAAATTGAAAATCCAAAACAGTCCACTAGACAGTATCAGTAGACTATGTCTAATCCTCTTTTTTATTACAAACCACCTAAATGCATATTTTTATTATTATATTAACCTAAAAGCTGTTTAAAATTGTGTGTTATAAAACAGTAGTTTAACTAAACTCGAAACACCAAAATTGCGGCCGTTTCAGCCATAAAAATATAATAAAAGTTGTAACAACTTTGTAGCTTTACAGTTTTATGCGTTTTGTATTCAATTTGTTTTCATAAGACGTTTTACTTCAAACAAATATAAAAATTTACAATTATGTTGAAAAAATATTAAGAACTTGGTTTTCGTTGAAGCAGTAGCTTCGCCAAATCTAGCTAAACTAATAACAGATAACATTAAATTAAAAATTTAAAAAACCCCCAACACAATTACTTTCAAACCCCCACAACTTTTAAACGGGTCAACCGATTTTCATCAAACATATCTAAGAACACTCGCACGTAAGTCCCCTTTTATACAAAAAGAACTAAATTGAAATCGGTTCATCCGTTCGGGAGCTATGATGCCACAGATAGACAGCTACACACACACAGACACGTCAAACTTATAACACCCCTCTTTTTGCGTCGGGGGTAAAAAAAAAAAACTCACAAATACTTCAGCTTTCGAAATCTAGAACATGCTCGAATTTGATACCGAAACGCGTGGTAGGTAACATCCCATATTTTTTCTTACTGTTTACGGAAGGGAGATAGAGAGAGACATAATATAGGTCTCTCTTTTGACAAGAGACCGGACAGAATCTCGTAATGCATATTCAAGGCATTTGACCATCTTTTGACGTACTTCTACAATCCAGTGATAGATAAACTTTCGTCCTAACCTTCGTCCAAGATCTCAATTCTACAGTCTGATACCTGTACTTTGTTCTAGTTTAAAACGTCCCAAATTGTATCTAACCTAAACTAAGTTAAACGTAAGTAACCACGTTCAATTATTCAAAACTCCAAGTTTCAAGTGCTAAGTTCGGCCCTTCATAACTTAATTGTTAACTTTGAACACCAATTCCCAAAACTAGTCTTGAATGTATTAATTTATTATATTATTGTTACTGGCAACATTCTGAGTACGGGTAAAACTAATGGCATGTGGCAACCCAGTTTGATAATGAGTCTTAGAATTGTAAGACTATAATTTTATGGTCAGAATTTACGTTTTGTTTCCTAGGAAATGTCCAGCATTTCCAGTTATAATTAAGTATCCAATTTGCTTTTATTTTTATGAGTAATGAGTAATTAGCT
This sequence comes from Timandra comae, assembly GCA_958496195.1. Classification (NCBI taxonomy): domain Eukaryota; kingdom Metazoa; phylum Arthropoda; class Insecta; order Lepidoptera; family Geometridae; genus Timandra; species Timandra comae. Next base: position 7,551,675 of record OY292376.1, read on the forward strand.
GTGCCCCGCAGTTTCACCCGCGTAGTTTCCGATACCATGGGAATTTCGGGATAAAACGTAGCCTATGTTCTTTCCCGGACCATAAGCTACCCTTGTACCAAATTTCAAGTCAATCGGTTCAGTAGTTTAGCCATGAAAAGGTAACAGACAGACAGAGTTACTTTCGCATTTATAATTTTAGTTAGGATTTCGTGTTTTGGACAACACGTTTAGTCGTCCTGGTTGTCGTATTATGTTCAGCAAGGCTATGTTTGAGATAGTTATAGCCCTCGAAAATCTGAATTATTCCACTTTGCCCCACCAAGGCGCCCCATTGATGGAGCAAAGTGGAATAATTCGAAATTCTAACCGTAAAAATAGCAGCACGCGTTAAAAGGACACAAATTTGAAAAGCCTTATTTAGCTTGTGTTTCAAACATTGGCTCACTTCGTCCTATTACAAACATTCATCACTTTCTACTTATAGATTAATTATCCTTTCCTTCCCTCTCCTTTTTCTTTTCCTTAAAAAGAAAATTGAATAAAAATGAAACAACTCGTTGAAAAATATTAAAAGAATGAAAGTTAGCCAACGAAATACACCATCAGTCTTGCAAGTTTAGCAATTTCAAAGGAACCATATTGTCAAATCATATTTCTATTTGTAACAAAGTTTCAGTCCCATTTCAAGCGACATGCAATATCAAACTGAAAAGTTATATGAAAACTTAAAAACTTGAAACTAATTTATGACAGCATGAAATATGGAGTCGGTGTAAGACCGACTCCATGTTTGTTGCGAAATGTCAACCGGTATCCACATTCATCAACTGGCTGGGTTATAGGTACATTCGTGTTTCAAGATTTATACTTATACACATGTAAGTATACAGGATAGCGACGACAATATAGCAATAAATAAAACCGTTGGCTGTGCTATTTTATCTATCGTAGGCTAAGATATCACAAAAAGACGTATAGATTAATTATGGGTTGTACTCGCTTCTTTTCTTTCTTTTTCTTCTTCTCTTAGCGAATGCCTACGTCATAATAACTATTTGCGTGACTTTCAGCTCAATCCGATCAGAGTGGTTTGAACTATGTCTTGATAGAGTGCAAGCTGACAATATAACCTTCCCCTTGCTATTCTCTAAATACTGAATGAAAACTGCATTAAAATCCGTTGATGGATTAAAAGATCTTATTGCATAAACAGTGGGAGTGACTTTGTTTTTGTTATACAAAGATAAAGATGCTTAAAGCTACATTATATGCAACTTGTGTGTGAATGAGTGTGTGCATAGTTTCTGGTACCCTAGATACAAGCTTCAAGCTTAGTTAGGGGTCGGTTACTATAAAGAGATGATGTAGTGAATGATAATGTTATGTTGTATTATAAAACCGAACACTAACAAAGTTAAACACCACATTTTTCTCACAAAGCAGCACAGTTAACAAAAAATATTTAACAAAGTAAAGTAAGTGGGTCCAAAATAGGAAATGAGATTGTCAAACCCAAAGCTCTTTTAAATTAGTTTCCTTCGGGAGACGGTGCCGATTCTCGCAGGTGCTGAAATATTAACATAAAAATGTGTCACCATTCCAAATTTTATAGCAGACATTAAAAATTGAGTTTGAAACACAGTTTGCTGGGGGTAATCTGAGTTATTGCCCTGAGTCGGGAGATGGACTGAATAGGGATGGGGTAGGGCGATGAATTCAAAGTATAGTTTATCGATATATCTATGAAATTATTAAATTCAAAAGATTTTTTTTAAAGAATTAAATTGTTGTGTGAATAAGTGTGTGCGTAGTTTTTGATACCTTAGATACAAGATAAAAGTTTCGAACTTATTTAGGGGTCAGTTACTATAAAAAGATGATGACGTAGTGAATTAAAAAAAAAAGTTTATTTGTCTTTGGTTGGTAATATAGTTCAACGACAATATTTTCTTATTGTGTCTACCAAATCGAAGGATTCCGATTCACTTGAACAGTGCAAAGATATTTTAAAACATATCCCAATTTTGGAATCACCAAAATGCATGCGTGATGATTACCAACAAAATGGTGAATAAGACATGAAAATATGAAAATCCAGAGATGGGGTCTTACAGTTTAGTCCCCAAAACAACCTTATAATACAATATTAATTACCAAATTCATTGTTTATGACATAAAACTTATTAATCTATCAATTCCTAAATGTATTCAAACTCCATCCCTAGCCAGTAAATGTACCGACTTAATACAAGGATTAAATTTTAGAGGTTGCGTCCGCAGACATAATCTTTCTCGTCTAATCTCGGGTTCAGATGATGTCTTAAAGCGAAGACATGCACTGAAGTAGTTTATTTTTATAACTATTTAATAAACATATATTATTTAATATGTTTATTCACTTTGTATGGAAATAAATATAATTTTAATTTTATAAGGTGTTTGAAGATTCTACTGCTGGTCGTGTGGCACTCGGGGACTGCCGCGGTAAAGCTATTGCATAGCAATTTTATCAACTCTTTGTTTTTTTTATTTTTGTATTGCAATCCTCCTAACCTTAGAAATTTTGATGTCGTACTTGGGACTTCATACAATAAAAACTTTGTCTACATTACTCTAAAAACTTTTTGGAAAATTTACAAAAAAAAGTTTTCGATATAAAAAATAATAAAAACGTGAGGTTTTTTTCGTTACGGAATTTCTGGATTCGGTCCCCGCGCTCAAAGCCCTCGATAGAAGCTATGCAATAGCATAAAAGATCTAAAACACAACTTAAACAAAAAATAATTTGATTTTAGCTGTAATTTAACAAAGGAAAAATGGATCGAAATGAAGAAAATCACCGAACAAATTAATTGGTTTCAAAAATTATAACATTTTTAAAATTCATCGTTTTCTCTGACACCTCAGTAATGAGGGATCGTGATTGTTTGAGAGCTCCATTAAATGAAATTAATATCGAAAAGATTATTATTTCAAACGATCAATTTTAAGATAATTTTCCAATATTCTGGTTTTAAAATAATTTTGGATAAAGTTTTTTTTATTTGCTAAGGTCCTTTTTGATTGGGTACGATTCCGGTGCTAGATAAATACCTATTTGTGTGATTTATTAAATCTGAACCTGAATTAAATTAAGAAGATATACGAATGTTCCTTTTTCTAAGAAATATAATTATCAGAATTACGGACTATGTACGGAACCTAGAAAATCAAAACGCCTGTCTGAAATGGCAGAGCAAAATACTAGCGCTTTGCTTCGAATTTTAATGTAGGTACACTGTTCAACACGCACTTAAGTCTTAACTATAGCGACGCTTTGTTAGCTCTACACTTGAACCATTCTAGAAAGCCAACTTAAATAAGCTCAAATAACAAAGCTTTTAGTGAAAGCTGTTCTCAGAAACTTGTAGTCTCCAATCAAGAATCGGATAATTAAAGATGTCACACGAACTCTGGCTTAGATTGGGACAATTACAGTGTTTGCAGTAAATATTGAGACGCAGATTGTCTTGGCTGTCTTGTTGTTTAGATTAACAGAGAGGGTTTTCGGTTTTGGGATATGGTTTGGATGTTTAGCAAACAATGTAAACTATTTATACATATATGTACTTCATCATCATCATCATCAACAGCCTGTATTAGTCCACTGTTGGACATAGGCCTCTCCCAATTCGCGCCAATGTGCCCTGTCGGCGGCACGTCGCATCCACTCTCTCCCGGCTACCCTGCGCAGATCATCGCTCCACCTAGCCACAGGACGTCAAACACTACGTTTGCCGAGCCGCGGTCTCCACTCGAGAACTCGTCTGCTCCAACGGCCATCGGTTCTCCTACAGATGTGGTCAGCCCACTGCCACTTCAGAGAGCTGATTCCTTGAGCTATGTCGGTGACTTTAGTTCTCTGTCTGATCACTTCATTGCGAATGCGATCTTTCAGAGAAACACCGAGCATAGCCCTCTCCATAGCTCTCTGAGCGACTTTAAGTTGGTGGACCAGCCTTACTGTGAGTGTCCACATCTCGGCACCGTCACCGATGTACATATACTTACTTAGATCCAAAATATTTATCACAGCTCGGATTTCAGAACCAGAAAATTTGTAATGCTTTCGTACTTACAAAAACATAATTACTTACCTATAAGTAAACAATTGGGGTTAAACCGTTCAATAACTTGATAAACAAAATCATAACCATCAAATAAACAAACAATTATCTCCGAAATTCATTAATTTCATCCGAAACAATATCCGAATGTCGAAAATGATTAATACCCAAATCAAGTTTTGTACCGACAGGGGAAAACCTTTTACAACTATTGGAAAATTCATCAATCCCGTACGGTAGTCCTTAGTGCCTTGAAATAAGGTTGAAATTTGCAACAAAATAAAGTATAAGACACTGATTTGTGATGTAAATTGAGGAGCTATATCAGATTTGAAACCAAAGGTTACCAACTTGTTGATTGCCAGCTGTAAATGTCTGGTGTTGAATTGAACTTCGGAATCAATTAAATGTTAAATTTGACAACGGTCAAATCTGGTCGACAAAAAACGGAGTTAAACTTGAATTTTAGAATACGAGTATTATTAACATTGTTAAACGTTTGCTTTAACAAAAGGATTGGTTTAACAAAGTGTTAAATGTGAGCTTATTTTGGGCGGAAACCTTTTCAATAAATAATAAACCGACTGAAAAAAGGAACCGGATTGCAATTTGATTTTGTTAATAATGCCACAATAAGAAAAACTCGAAAACTCGAAAACTCGAAAACTCGAAAACTCGAAAACTCGAAAACTCGAAAACTCGAAAACTCGAAAACTCGAAAACTCGAAAACTCGAAAACTCGAAAACTCGAAAACTCGAAAACTCGAAAACTCGAAAACTCGAAAACTCGAAAACTCGAAAACTCGAAAACTCGAAAACTCGAAAACTCGAAAACTCGAAAACTCGAAAACTCGAAAACTCGAAAACTCGAAAACTCGAAAACTCGAAAACTCGAAAACTCGAAAACTCGAAAACTCGAAAACTCGAAAACTCGAAAACTCGAAAACTCGAAAACTCGAAAACTCGAAAACTCGAAAACTCGAAAACTCGAAAACTCGAAAACTCGAAAACTCGAAAACTCGAAAACTCGAAAACTCGAAAACTCGAAAACTCGAAAACTCGAATACTCGAAAACTCGAAAACTCGAAAACTCGAAAACTCGAAAACTCGAAAACTCGAAAACTCGAAAACTCGAAAACTCGAAAACTCGAAAACTCGAAAACTCGAAAACTCGAAAACTCGAAAACTCGAAAACTCGAAAACTCGAAAACTCGAAAACTCGAAAACTCGAAAACTCGAAAACTCGAAAACTCGAAAACTCGAAAACTCGAAAACTCGAAAACTCGAAAACTCGAAAACTCGAAAACTCGAAAACTCGAAAACTCGAAAACTCGAAAACTCGAAAACTCGAAAACTCGAAAACTCGAAAACTCGAAAACTCGAAAACTCGAAAACTCGAAAACTCGAAAACTCGAAAACTCGAAAACTCGAAAACTCGAAAACTCGAAAACTCGAAAACTCGAAAACTCGAAAACTCGAAAACTCGAAAACTCGAAAACTCGAAAACTCGAAAACTCGAAAACTCGAAAACTCGAAAACTCGAAAACTCGAAAACTCGAAAACTCGAAAACTCGAAAACTCGAAAACTCGAAAACTCGAAAACTCGAAAACTCGAAAACTCGAAAACTCGAAAACTCGAAAACTCGAAAACTCGAAAACTCGAAAACTCGAAAACTCGAAAACTCGAAAACTCGAAAACTCGAAAACTCGAAAACTCGAAAACTCGAAAACTCGAAAACTCGAAAACTCGAAAACTCGAAAACTCGAAAACTCGAAAACTCGAAAACTCGAAAACTCGAAAACTCGAAAACTCGAAAACTCGAAAACTCGAAAACTCGAAAACTCGAAAACTCGAAAACTCGAAAACTCGAAAACTCGAAATCCCGAAATCCCAATATCTCGAAATCTTGAAATCCCTAAATCCCTAAATCCCGAAATTCCGAAATCCCAAAATCTCGTTATCTCGAAATCTTGAAATCACTAATTCTCGAAATTCAGATATCTCGAAATCTCGGAATCACAAAATCTCGAAATCCCGAAATCTCAAAATCCCGAAATTCCAAAATTCATTAATCTTGAAATCTCGAAATCTAGAAATCTTGAAATCCTGAAATCCCAAAATTCCAAAATCTCGAAATCCCGAAAACCCGTTATCTTGAAAACTCGGAATCACGAAATCCCGGTATCTCGGAATTATGAAATCCTGAAATCCCGTTATCTTGAAATCTTGAAATGCCTAAATCTCAAAATTCATAAAACTCGAAAACACAAAATCCCACAATCTCAAAATCTCAAAATCCAGAAATCATAAAATTCATTATCTTGAAATTCCGAAATCCCAAAATATCGAAATCCCGAAAACCCGTTATCTTGAAATCTCGGTATCACGAAATCCTGAAATCCCGAAATATCGAAATCTCGAAAATCCGAAATCCCGAAATCCCAATATCTCGATATCTCGAAATCTTGAAATCCCAATATCCCAAAATTCATAAAACTCGAAAACTCAAAATCCCACAATCTAGAAATCTCAAAATCCCGAAATCCCGATATCTCGAAATCTCGCAAACTTGAAATCCCGCTATCTCGAAATCTTGAAATCCCTAAATCTCAAAATTCATAAAACTCGAAAACTCAAAACCCCACAATCTCGAAATCTTGAAATCCCGAAATCCCAAAATAACGAAATCCCGAAAACCCGTTATCTCGAAATCTCGGAATCACGAAATCCTGAAATCCCGAAAATCGAAATCTCGAAATTCAACGATGTTTTATCAAAGGGATCATTGCTAGAAATGGGCGTGCCGCAGGGCTCAATTTTAGGTCCATTCCTGTTCTTGTCGTATATTAACGACCTCCCTTATATGATGGATGACCTATGTAATATGGTTTTATTCGCAGATGATACTTCTTTGTTATTTAAAGTGAATAGGAAGGATAAGGATTTGGTAGAAGTAAATAGGTGTTTGGCTCTAGTTTCGGACTGGTTTTCTGCCAATAATTTGCTCCTCAATGCGTCTAAAACTAAGTGTATTAAATTTTCGCTACCCAATGTCCGAGCCATTGAATCCAATATTTTTTTGGAAGGAACGAAACTTAAAATAGAAAGTAGTACCAAGTTTCTAGGAATAGTGTTAGATTCTAAGTTACAATGGGGATCCCACATTGACGGTCTTTCAGGGAGGCTGAGTTCTGCTGCGTATGCTGTTCGTAAAATTAGGGAACTAACAGATGTAGGAACGGCAAGAATTGTTTATTTTGCTTACTTTCACAGTATTTTGTCTTATGGCATTTTACTATGGGGGTGTGCCGCGGATTTAGATTCAGTATTTATATTACAAAAACGAGCAATTCGGGCTATTTATAATTTGGGGTCGCAAGAGTCATTAAGGGAACGTTTTAAAACATTTCAGATTCTTACTGTTCCTTCTTTGTACATTTTTGAAAATATATTGTATGCCCGGAAACATCGTATTAATTTTAAAGTTAATGGCGATTTTCATAATTTTAATTCTAGGAATAGGCATAAAATCGCCATCTCAGGATGTAGGTTAGCTAGGACTAAAAAGTCCTTCATCTATAGATGTATTCAATTTTATAATAAAATCCCCCGGGAAGTGACTGGGCTCACTGATGGAAGGTTCCGATCACACATTAAAAACATTCTTATAAGCAAAGCATACTATAAGGTTACTGACTACATTAATGACCGGGAGGTTTGGCATTAAATTTCTGCACACGCAACCTCAGTATGCTATTTTTAGTTTTTGACCTATATCATTATTTTACTTCTATATTTATAGTTTTTTTTTATATACCTTTTGACATGTTTTTTATTGTTGACATTAGTTATAAGTGACATTTGTATTTAATTTTATTTAAAAAAAAATACCAGCCCGAGTTTCTTGCCGATTCTTCTCAGCTGATGTAATTCCGAATCGGTGGTAGAATCAATTCTGACGTTCATAAGTGCCTCATTGAGGTCTTAACTGAATAAAGAATTTTTGACTTTGACTTTGACTTTGACTCGGAATCCCGAAATCCCAAAATCCCAAAATATTGAAATCCCGAAAACCCGTTATCTCGAAATCTCGGAATCACGAAATCCTGAAATCCCGAAATATCGAAATCTCGAAATTCCGAAATCCCAATATCTCGAAATCTCGCAAACTTGAAATCCCGAAATCCCGTTATCTCGAAATCTTGAAATCCTTAAATCTCAAAATTCATTTTTTGTTATAAAATAAATATATTCAAATGACTTGATGTCATTTGAATTCAAGAGCTAATAAATAAATTAATATTTAATTCTTAGTAACAATATTATTCTAGCTACTGAGAAGCCTTAGAATATAAGCCTATTTAAAAAAACAGTCATTCTCCTTTCAACTAGCAAAGAAGTCGTATACATGACCTCATTACATACACTCTAGAATGACAACTTGACGAAAATTATTGTGAAAAATTATGTTTTCTTTGTTGAAGAAATAAGTGTGTTAAAACTTGGAAGAACAATGCATTATATTATTCATAAAATGCGATCAGTGAAGGGAAAAGTTTTATTAGTAACTGTTATAATATTAGCCGTGTATACATTACTGTGTTACATATTCTTCGAAATATGGTTGATTAAGAAGAATGCGGGAATAACTATGAAATCGATTACAATACCGCATGTGATCGTTCATCTCGATTTCAAAGGTGCTCCACTTAAAATACCTTATTTAATAACTTTATTGCCACTGTTAAAAAAGTTTGGAGTAACTGGCTTGTTGTTAGAATATGAAGATATGTTTCCTTATGAAGGGAAATTAAGGAATATAACTGCCACAAATTATTATAAAAAAGCTGAGGTGAGTCTATATTTTAACATAACATAATCATTCACTACATCATCTCATTATAGTAACTGACCCCTAACTAAGTTCGTGACTTGTATCTAGGGTATCAGAAACTACGCACACTCATTCACACACATTTAATAATTTATTTACTATCACTGCCTTCATTGATGTACAAAAAGCCAAGATATAACATTCAGTGTCTCAAAGATCTTCCTTGTAAAATGCACTCTCAGTTGCTCATTTCAAACAGTCTTTTTCAACTTTGAACTATCCGCGTAAAAGTGAATTTGCGGTAGGTAACGATATAAGTTAATGTGGCAATTTCTTTATACTCGTAATAGGTATTTGTATAAAATTAACATAACGTTATCATTTACAACATCATCTCATAGCAAACTGACTCTTAACTTAAGTGTGTAATTTGTATCTAGGGTATCAGAAACTACACACACCCAGATCGAGACAAACATTTGTATAAAAAACCTTTTAATGTTCTAGCTCAAAGAATTCATAAGAGCCGCTGTCGGGCAAGGATTTGAAGTCATACCTCTCGTTCAAACGCTGGGACATCTGGAACATGTATTGAAACTGAAAGAGTTTAGACATTTGAGAGAAGAGCCGCGATTCCCGGACTCTTTGTGTCCGAGTAAACATGAGAGTAAGGCATTAGTCACGCATATGCTAGAACAGGTACGTTAAAAACGAATTCTAATTCAGTACTATCCATCATCATCAGCTCTTTGTTCCTACCAAGGGGCTCGAGCCTACCCTGATCAGAGGCCGTTTTTAATATTTCATCGTCATCTTCAGCCTGCCTTAGTCCACTGTTGGGCACAAGCTTCTCTCAATCTACGTCACTGAGTCCGATCTTCAGCTCTTCTTTGCCAATTCTTTCTTGTGTGTAATGTGTGTCGTTTTTTTTCAGGTCATACAATTCCATAGCAGTATCTTTAAATTGAAGTACATCCACGTCGGCTGTGATGAAGTTTTTCAAATAAATAAGTGTCAAAGTTGTATTCGAAGACAAATAACTAAACAGTAAGTAACGAATAGATTTTTTATTTAATTTTTTCCCCAAAGTAGCCCTTATGAATGAGCTTACAATGAAGAAAAAAATTGCAAAAGACTAAATTAAAAAACATAGTTTAATGTTTTCAATTTATGAATAACTGTCGGTTGCATTACTAAATCACATTTTTGAAAATTTCAGACGAATTCTCGTGGGTCACGTCAAGTTCGTCAGCGAAACTGTTAAAAAACTGTCCAATGATACAACAATCCTTATCTGGGACGACATGTTCAGAGATATAGTAGTTGTAGACATGAGTCCTTTCAAAGACGTCGAACCTGTTACTTGGAACTACGATACCAGCACTCACATGTCTCACATAGCCATGTACAATTACCACAAAATGTTTAATGGTATCTGGATTGCGTCCGCTTTCAAAGGCGCCGATGGAAAAGACTCGTGGTCGCCAATGATAAGCAACCGTCTTGAAAATCACTACAACTGGCTGCAGTATATAGCCAATTACAAATTCGGTGGCGAACAGAACACTTACATATTCAGAGGTCTCATAATGACGGGCTGGTCGCGATACAGCCACATGGATCCCCTTTGCGACCTCCTGCCCTTCTCCATGACGAGTCTCGTCTACAACTTGCATATGATACAAAGATTCAGAACGGGAACAGTCACTGATGTTTTAATAAATGCTTCCAAAGCTGGGTTTAATCTAGCATTTGATCCATCTGAAACAAATCCAAACGATAAAGAAATGGATCTGATTGAAGAATTAGACTCCACTTTGGGTGAAATAGAGCAGACACACATCGTTTTTTTACTAACACATTTTAAAGGAACAATTTCGTATGCAGAATACCAGTTCCATAATGATTTTGGAGGTATATTGTCTTGTTTGGAATATTACTCGATGATAAATAATATCAATGTTAATAGCATTTTCAAAATTAATGATTGGGGTATGGGAGTTATAGAAAACATAAATAAACTTGAAAATGATCTTAAAAACGTAATGAGGAATTTTTACTACCAAGACACAATTGATGAATTTATTAATAGTAAGACATTTACTGTTAAAAAGAAAATTAGTAATGTTTTAAACATATTAGAGAATTATACAACTGTAATGGAGTGGGGAAGAAGGCCGTATAACATGAGCTTTATCGACAATGTTAAATAAATAAGTAAATAGATATTTTTAAATATTAATGTTGAATATTTATTTTTATTCATTTTAGTGAATGTGTGTTTAGGTATGTGTTATTTGTACTTGAGTGCAACTGAGTCGCAAGTGACACAAAATTAATATACCAATTTTGTTTTTCAACAACTTTAGACTTCGGCTTACTGCTTTTTTTTCTTTTTAACCCCCGACGCAAAAAGAGGGGTGTTATAAGGTGTCTGTGTGTGTGTGTGTGTATCTGTCTGACTGTGGCATCATATCTCCCAAACGGATGAACCGATTTCAATTTAGTTTTTTTTTTTTGTATTAAAGGGGACTTACGTGCGAGTGTTCTTAGACATGTTTGATGATAATCAGTTGACCCGTTTAAAAGTTATGGGGCTTTGAAAGTAATTGTGTTGGGGGTTTTTTAAATTTTAAATTTAATTGTTATCGGTTGTTGTAATCAAACCACTACTCAGGGGTCAGCAAATTGGGTGACACCAATCCCGTTCGATGGGGTCAGATGGGAATAAACTATTTTTAGGAATGTCTAGGGAGTGCCCCGCTGTTCAATCCATGATTCCTCCCATTTCGTACAACCTTTTGCGTGAACCTCAATCTACACTATTAATATTATAAAGAGGAAAGATTTGTATAATTGTGTGTGTGTATGTTTGTAATGAAGAAACTCAAAATCTACTGTGCTGATTTCAAATATTCTTTCACCACTAGAGCTACATTCACCCTGAGTAACACATGCTATTTAATCCCCGTATTCCCAAGGGATGTACTATGCGGTCGAAACCGGGCGCCGCTAGTATTAAAAATTTGGTATAACCAAAGAGATTGGAATTACATTTTTAGTACACATAATGTAAAAGGTACAAGTCTAGGAAGATGGATCACGAGATTATCTCTGGTTCATGGTACGAGTCATTTTCACATAGAATAAGGATCACGACCAGGATTCTCTCTGGTCTCTGCATTTTCAAGTAATTTTCTCTCTGGGAAATTTCTTTTCATAAATAAGTCTGTGGATTACTCTGACAACAACAATAAATAAATAAAATCCAATGCTAAAATAATAAAAAATGAGATCACTTAGAGGCAATTACATATGTCTATACGTTGTAGGTTTATACGCGATAATTTGCTATGTGTTCTTCGGAGATTTTTATGATTACTACTTTTCGCATTCAAACGATACTTCTGTGAATTGGCCGAACATAGTTTTGCACTTAGATTTGAAAGGTGCACCACCGAAACTGAGTTACTTAATATCTTTGCTACCGATGATAAAGAAACTTGGAGTCACTGGTTTGTTAATAGAATATGAAGATACTTTTCCTTACAATAAGGAACTGGTGAATATCAGTGCTCAAAACTGTTATCGTAGAGGTCAGGTAAGACTCTAAAAATAGTTTGAACCACAGATCATGGAGTCAGTTTAGGACATCCAGTTTGAACGAATTAGAACACCTGTAGGTGAATCGATGGCCGTTGGAGCAGACGAGTTCTCGAGTGGAGTCCACGACTCGGCAAACGTAGTGTAGGGCGTCTTGTGGCTGGGTGGTGCGATGATCTGCGCAGAGTGAGGGAGAGAGTGGATGCGACGTGCTGCCGACAGGGCACATTGGCGCGAGTTGGGAGAGACCTATGTCCAGCAGTGGATGAACAGAAACACAGGCTGATGATGATGACGAGCCCCTAAAATACCTCTAAGCTCACACCATCATTAAATTCAGGTAACTTAGATTACACATCCAGTATTTTATCCGTAAACACCTTTCTCAAGAAATGCAGCTTACGTTTTATGCTAAGGATTGTATAATGTTGTACAATCTGTTTAAGCCTCTCTAATTAGGGTTCTTTGCAACACTTTTTGAATATACTTTTGAAGCCTCTATTTGTAACGTGGTGTATGTTAGTACGACGACTAGCAGCGATGGCCGTGGCTACCAAAGCAAGGATTATAACTTTCTATGGGCAATTCTCTTGCTATTAAACGAAACGTAGGATGAAGACATTTTATATTTATACGAGTTTTGCACACGTACTAATTTAGTGCAGGCGAGACGGTGTCGCGAGCGCATCTCACTCAACCTGTCGAAGGCCACCATAATGTGAATGAAACTAGTAAGGATTCGAATTAAATCGGTGGGTATAAAATAATTGAAATTCTCTTTGCAGCTAAAACAGTTCTTGAAAAAGGTAGTCTCATATAAAATAGAGATTATACCTCTAATACAGACGTTTGGCCACATGGAACATGTTCTAAAGTTGAAGGAATTCAAACATTTGAGAGAAGACGCCTTATATCCTGATAGTATTTGCGAAACTAATATTCAGAGCAAAGTTTTGATAATTAACATGCTTCACCAGGTAATGTTCAATAACTTTCATTTTCATTTCAACTGTATTTTTTTTTATGTTATCAAGTGATGAGACTCTCGAGGTGGTCACCTGATAGTAAGCAACACGCCTGCTAATAGCAGAAACTGTGTACAACACTGTACTGCGCACGTCACCAGGAGACATCAGTCGGTGAGGCTCGTGTGCCCAGTAATTACACTGGCTACATTGCTCTTCAAACTGGAACACAGTAATATTAAGACACTACTGTTTGGCAGCAGAATATCTGACAATGCGGTAATACCCACTCAGACGGAATCGTGCAACAGTCCTACTACTTGGATTCTACCACTTGATTTTATAAAATACTAGCTGCGCCCCGCGGTTTCACACGCGTAGTTCCCGTTCCCGTGGGAATTTCGGGATGAAAAATAGATGTTGGCCGATTCTTAGACCTACTGAATATGCTCACAAAATTTCATGAGAATTGGTCAAGCCGTTTCGGAGGAGTATGGCAACGAAAACTGTGACACGAGAATTTTATACAGGGTGTCCCGTTAGTAGTGGACCAACGGGATGTGGGGGATAGGGGAGACCGTTACCTACCAGAATCACCAAAATTTATTGTCCTAGGCCTTATAGTTTTGAAGTTATAACGTTTTTTAGTAAGTAGGTGAAATTATCGTACTATGTGCACATTTTTCTTAATTCTACAAATTCTATTACTTATTTTGATGTTATTTTTATTCAAGGGCGTTAAGAATACATAGGTTTTTCTAATTTAAATCATTTTTTAGTGTAGTTATCATTAACATTAAAATTAATCAACAAAACAAGTGCAATTGTTAAATTTCAAAATACTCTAAGTGGTATTTGAGCTGAGCTGGTGTAAAAAAAATGTATTGTAGCCTTGTAGCACATTATTTTAAAAACATCTACATATCATAAGGATTGCAAAAATGTATAACACTGTGGTTTCAAATGAGTAGTTTTTTATTTTAACTAATATCAACGTAAAAGGGAACTTTTGAGAGAAAACAAAAATTCATTGCTTATTATGAAAATTCGTTTATTACTCAATTTATTTTTACATTAAGGGTTCAAAATGCTTTTCTTTAGCTCTTGTGCATTAAAACATCTTCGTATAAAGTCTTGTTGTAAACTTTTTTGGGCTCTTTGATGTTTTTTTATCAATTCAGCAACATGATTGAAATTTTGTGATAACTCTCTTTTTATCAGAAATATTTGTCTCATAAACTGCTTCTTTGAGGAAACCCCATAGAAAATAATCCAAAGGATTCAAGTCGGGAGATCGTGGCCTATTTCATGGCCGATCGCTGGCCAGGAAATAGTACCTTCGCGTCCAAACCATCGATTTGGGAACGTCTCATTCAAAAATTCAGTCACTTACCGTGAATAGTGGGCAGGTTCACCTTCGTACTGCAACATTCGTACGTGCTTCTTAACTTAACGAAGATGTTGGTTATGCACAAGGCCTGAAACTGCGCGGAACCACATACTCTCGCGTACTTCTTAACTTTATTCGAAGATGTTGGTTATGCATAAGGCCTGAAACTGCGCGGGAGAGAATGTGGTTGCAGTACGAAGGTGAACCTGCCCACTATTCACGGTAAGTGACTGAATTTTTGAATAAGACGTTCCCAAATCGATGGATTGGACGCGAAGGTACTATTTCCTGGCCAGCGATCGGCCATGAAATAGGCCACGATCTCCCGACTTGAATCCTTTGGATTATTTTCTATGGGGTTTCCTCAAAGAAGCAGTTTATGAGACAAATATTTCTGATAAAAAGAGAGTTATCACAAAATTTCAATCATGTTGCTGAATTGATAAAAAAACATCAAAGAGCCCAAAAAAGTTTACAACAAGACTTTATACGAAGATGTTTTAATGCACAAGAGCTAAAGAAAAGCATTTTGAACCCTTAATGTAAAAATAAATTGAGTAATAAACGAATTTCCATAATTAGCAATGAATTTTTGTTTTCTCTCAAAAGTTCCCTTTTACGTTGATATTAGTTAAAATAAAAAACTACTCATTTGAAACCACAGTGTTATACGTTTTTGTAATCCTTATGATATGTAGATGTTTTTAAAATAATGTGCCACAAGGCTACAATACATTTTTTTTACACCAGCTCACCTCAAATACCACTTAGAGTATTTTGAAATTTAACAATTGCACTTGTTATGTTGATTAATTTTAATTTTAATGATAACTACACTAAAAAATGATTTAAATTAGAAAAACCTATGTATTCCTAACGACCTTGAATAAAAATAACATCAAAATAAGTAATAGAATTTGTAGAATTAAGAAAAATGTGCACATAGTACGATAATTTCACCTACTTACTAAAAAACGTTATAACTTCAAAACTATAAGGCCTAGGACAATAAATTTTGGTGATTCTGGTAGGTAACGGTCTCCCCTATCCCCCACATCCCGTTGGTCCACTACTTACGGGACACCCTGTATATTAGATATTCTTCAGTCAATCAGCCAATAACGATAGTCTTTTTCTTTTATATGTACAGACTATGTTAAGATTAAATTATTAAATAACTGATTTTGTTACAGATAATAGATTTCCACAGTAAAATAACTAACCTACGTTACATACATCTTGGTTGCGATGAAGTGTATCATATCAATAAGTGTCCTTCGTGTCTTAAGTTGAACCTGCGAAATAAGTGAGTTTGAAAATCTTTAATAATTTACAGTCGTTTCCAATATTTGATCTATTTAGGATCTTGCTTGTCAGCGGATACAAAATTCTGTATTTTACTGTCTCTACCATATCAATGGTATGTTGTTACATTTGAGGTATCATTAGCTGGACACCGGACGATTCACCGCGCTGCGAACCGGCGAGGCAGCATCGCGATCCATAGATGCGCGCAGTGTGGATAGCGTGAATCACGCGCGGCCAGCATCTTCCGGTGTGGACACAGCTAATGATCATCAATTCTAATCAAATTGAATCAAATCATTCATCATCAAACTGTGTGAGAAAAACCGCACGAGCGGCATTCCTCACACAGTTTTTTCTTTCAATATCTTTTAAATATCAAGAATTGTTGAAATAAGTTGTAACCAATTTCTACTATGTATTTTAGCGAACTTATCCTAGAACATATCGGATTTCTAAAAAAAACTATTAAAGAATTCAGTCCAGAACTTAAAATTCTTGTTTGGGATGACATGATAAAGAATACTGATGCTAAAACGTGGGCAAAACACAAAGTAGATGACGTAGAGAGTGTTGCTTGGAAGTACACGAAGGATGAAAGAACTGGCTACAAAGATTTACTTGGATATCAAGTTAAATCTCAAGGGATTTGGATAGCAACGGCTTTTAAAGGCGCTGACGGACAATCCGCCTCTGTACCTGATATAGAAAAAAGAATACTGAATCATATTTCTTGGTTAAATACCATACACGAATACAAACATAGTCTCGATTATGATAAGTATAATTTTAGAGGAATTATGATAACTGGTTGGTCCAGATACAGTCATATGGACCCCTTGGCTGAATTACTTCCAGTTTCCATGCCTAGTCTCGTTATAAATTTACTTCTAATCAACAAGTTTAAGGATGGTATTCTTGAAAGGGAAAATATTACTGAGAATCTACAGAAATTCGTTGAAGAAAGTATCGGTTATGAGTTGAATGAAATGTTTAGATTTAATGGTTCCAAAATACCTTTGATTGAAGATATTGGTGTGGCTAATAGCGTCTTCAAGGGTGCTGAGTTATACGGTATGCTCAAACAATCGGTTCTCAGTCCTGATGATATTAGAAGACTTGAATATTACGAGTATTGCCTTACTGTAAATTGTAATTTGAACCTAAGGAATGTATTAAAAGATATAGCTTGGAGTACCGACGCTTTAGCAAAACTAAATCATTTCGAAAAGGCTCTAGCTAAAGAAATGAAGAAATATTACGGGAAATACACAATTAAAGAATACGTTCATTCGAAAACTTATGAAGTAAAGTTGATATTGCTAAGAGCTATGAACATTATGAATAATTATACGTTAGTGATTGAATGAATAGAAGTGAATTTAATAAGTTAGATTTATTAAAAACTGTATAAGTACTAAAGTTAATTTTAATTACTTACTTATTTTTAACTCAGCGATATGAAAAATGGCCTTAGTAACTAAAATAATTTGATAAGGTTTGATTTTAGATTTGTTTCAAAATAAATATTCTGATTTCGTATCGAGTATTTTATTTTTTATGTATGTTATATTTTTCGTAGGTATAAGGAGATAAAATATAAATATAGCGTAATATAGGTATGTCACTCCCTGATATAATGTATCTTTCCGTAAGTGAAAGAATGTTCGAAATCGATTTAGTAGTTTTGAGTAAAAATCGTAACAAACAAACAATCAATTCTTACCACTTTATAATATGTGTATATGTGTCTCAATGGAATTCATAATTACGTTAATTTCGACGTTCTTACGGTAAAGGAAAACATCGTTCAGAAACCTGCACATACCTGGGAAGAAATTCTAAGGTTGTGTGTGAAGTCGACCAACCCGCACTCGGCCTGTGGTTGACTAAGGCCTAATCACCCTAGGGTAGGCTCGAGCCCCTCGGTGGGGACATTATATGAGCTGATGATGATGTGTAGATTATCTACATTAACTAGATGTTCTACATTACATAGATGTAAGTTGAAGCTAAAAACGTGCCAAGTTGAACCTACATACAAACACGTACAGATATTCTTGAAAATAAATGGTAAAATAATGTGAAGTACATATTTCATTTCCCCACCCCGTGTTCGCCCTTTTACCCTATTACGGGAAATACACGGGAATCGAATTGTACCCATTACTGTATTCATGTATTCTTTCAGCATTAACTCTTATTCAGAAAGTTATTTACGGAGAAGTGATGAACAATTGAATGTGTCTATTGGGCGTGAAAGCGTGAACGAAAATTGGTCAATAATAAGTTTTTTGTTGTGGGGTGGTTTTCATTCTTAATGTAGCACTAGCAGTGCGAGCTACTTTTAATACACACATCAAAAGTGTCTAGGGATCAACATATATTTTTGCAATAACTTTTCTCCTGATTGATATTAATTAAAATTTTCTTTAAGGATTCATCAAATAAAGTGTTTTCGTTTGTCACAGTAACGATAAACCAAGTCACCTTTGCATTAATAAAGAAATTTGCCATTTTCCTAATAAAGGGATTTTTGACATTTGAACCACTAACATTAAAGTTCGAAAAAAAGACTGAAATAACAGTTTTCTTTAAAATTTTATTGGGTAACTTAAACAATTAATAATCCGTGTTTCTACCGCGAACACTAACAACACAAGAACATCGGTTTGGCATACTCAAAATGAGTTCATCCAAATCACGCTGTGGAATGGCCGCCCATGTTCGTTGCAACAACAAAAAAAGGTCTTCTTGCGACTGGATACCCTCCATATTCGGCAGAGCTCTTCTCTGTAGCATATCCCATGCATGCTCAATCGGGTTCAAGTCTGGCGACTGAGCAGGCCAGGGCAGGACATTGATGTTAGCTGCGGCGAGAGTCTGTCTTACAACTCTTGCGGTGTGCGGTCGTGCATTATCATGCATTAACTGAAATAAGGGACCGATTTGCACTTGTAGAGGAACGATGACGTCTGATACAATCGCCTCAGCATAAATTTGAGCGTTGAGGTTGCCTCTGATCCAAATCAACTCAGTTCTTCCGCCGATCCAAATACCCGCCCATACCATGATGGTTCCACCACTATAAGGATGGACTTCCTGGCAGGATTTTAATCGCTGTTGGCGTCCAGGGGTTCTCCAGTGTCGTATACGTCTTGTATCCGGTCTCATACCAAAACGAGACTCATCAGAAAAGCACACGAAACGCCATTGTTCTTCTGCCCAATTTCTGTGTTCAAGAGCCCATTGATATCGAATCCTACGATTGTGCATTGCTATAGGTGGTACCCGTAGCGGTCTTCGGGAATGAAGGTTCACTTCATGCAAGCGGTTTCTGACTGTTTGGTCGCTAATTAAGTTCCCTGGAGAGTGATGAAGCCGCACGGCTAACATCATGGCGGTTATTGTTGGAGCTCTTCGAGTTAAGATTTGAATGTATCGGTCTTGTCTCCGTGTGGTGCAGCGATACCGTCCTCCATGGCGCTCAGCCACGGTACCAGTGCTTCGGTAACGTGTCCAAAGTCGACTGATAACACTCTGACTTGTATTCAGAGCTAAAGCCACAGTACGTTGCCGGGAACCAGCTTCTATCATTCCCACGGCTCTGAGCATTTCTTCCCTGCTTAAATGACGTCGCCGCTCCATAATAACGTTGGTTTTAATCAGTAGTAGGGAAACAGTAGCACTAATAATGTCTTCAATGCGTTGTATGTTTTTATAGGGAAAATATTGACAGCTGATTTTCATCTTTTACTCGAATTTGATTCACAGTTCCTGATTCAAATTATGAAATGCACCAAAAAGGATCCATATAAATTTATAAAATCATAAATTTATTACAAAGCCACATCTCAATCTCAAGAAATCCGCATAAAAATGCTTGATCCCTAGACACTTTTGATGTGTGTATATTAATACAGATTCCCTGCGAATTTTAGATTTAAATTTTCTTATATTCGTCCGCCGAGAAAGCGATGGCGGGATGATCTTGTCGCCTTCGACAGTAGCTGGTGGGAGACTGAGAAGGGTAGGGAGAGTTGGTGATGTTTGGGGGAGACCTTTGCCCAGCAGTGGGACATTGTGCGTTGAAAAATAATGTTATATTATTTTCTAGTAAAATTACGTCAGTATTTTGAAATGGTTTATTTTACACGAAACGACTGCCTTCCAAATATTTCTAACTTGCCAAAGAAAAAAAAATCTAATTTAAAATAATAACTTTGCTATTCGGTCAAAAATATAAGATTCACTAAAACACGACCAAAAGATATTGTTGCATGAAAATCCTAACGTCAAGTGGGATCCCGATCAAAAGAAACCTTCAATACCCAGCACTTATTGAGATCATGAAGCATCACAAGTAATACGTTAAGGGCATTGATGTACAAAAAACCAAGATAATGTATATTCAGCGTTGTCAAAATCGTCCCTACAAAATGAGCGCACAGTGTACTTATTACAAGCAGTGAATTTCAACTTTAAACTATCCGCGTAAGATTGAATTTGCAATAAGTATGTATGTTTAGTATAAAGATAATTTTCTTAATCAATTCGTGCGTTTTTACGGACAGTTTTGAGTGGTATGGGTGTGAGGGAGAGTGGAACCTTTTGCATGGAGCGCGTCTTATATATTGTAACATAATTGTGGCCTATGTCACTTTAAAGCTTTTGATGAATAAGTACAACAACTTCTAATGAGCTTAAGTATATCGTGCAGGGAATCAAACTTGAGTCCATACAAGAAGTTGTTGAACTCAATGAAGACCTTTCAAACGACCTTTCACACAGTGTTACAACATATGGGACGAACGCCCATTCTCCTTTGTTCAAAATTGAGCATCTTGGGTTTTTGTACATTAATATTTTATGGGGTAAAGTGACGAACCTTGTTACTCCCTGATCATTCGGGTGAAAATCTCTCGATATTCAATACTTGTATAATCAATCAACTTATTATAATGCCGTACAATGTCGTCGGGGCACGATAACAAATAAAACTGTTTCTTTTCAAAATGGGTATAAATAAAAACCAAATTAAACTTTGTAAAAAATTTATTACACACATAACAACACACTCCTAAAATTAATATAAAACTTTATAAAATTAGTAACAATACTTAAAAACTAGACTCACAGCTTATATTTTATAGTTATAGCACCATTATTATTTTGAAAAATACATCCGAAATTTTCACCTCAGCCGGGTCTTGAACCTAGGACCATGCTGAACCGTATCACTGCTCCATTTAACTGAAAGCAAAGGCTCATCTCGGCTGTTATAACATTGTAAATGTATTTTTTCACAATAAAAGTGTATGAAGGACTATAAAAATAATTCTAATAATAGCACCATTCTGTCCTATAATACAATAAATATTTAATAATTTATACATAAAATAAACCGACTTTATTGGGAAGCATATCTTTGGCTTTAAAAACATAGTATAAAAAGTTTAAAATCTTAAAAATCATTCAACGATTTTTGGAAGCGAAAGTGTTTTCAACAATAAAAATATTGACTTAGATTGATATGGGACTTTTAAACATTTTTATTATTTTACGCTTAAAAGCAAAACATATATTTTAATCGTTAAATTTACTAAACCTTTTATAATTTAGTCAATGCAATCCGATCGAAACATATTATGTCCTTATTTACTTAAAGTTTTTATATGCGACTAAAACAATGTTATAACAAATAAAAAATTTAATCGCAAAAATATAAAACAACTTTGTTTACTTCTGGCTTTATCAAATCAATTTATCTGTTCTTAGAATCATTTTCATTATTCAATTTATTTTTATCTTCCAGTAACTCCGATCTAGGTTTGTGAACTGGTACAATTTCAGTTGGGGTCATAGGTACTAAGCTACCATCTTCTTCTGCTACTTTAAGACCTATAGTCGCTCCTAACTTAGCACTCGCCTGCTTAAACGTATCAGATAGTTTAACTTGTACAACGTTAATACACATAGATGTTAACGCCAAACCAAATACTAGATACAAGATTGAAGCCATCATAAACATTGGATGATCAGGCACTAGATCACCAAGACCTATGGTAGACATTGATATGAAAACAAAATAGAAGGATTCAAAGAAATTCCACGTCTCCCAAAGATTGTACGCAACTGCACCTATAATAATATACACTACGAGAATGAATATAGCAACAGATATAGGAAGATTGAATTCATCATCGATTTCGAAAACTGAAGGTGCAGGTGTAGCGGGTTCGGTGTCGTTTTCAAGGTCTCTTAATGTGCCAGGCTTTGGTGGTAATGGCGGGGGGCCGTCACTTGGTTTCCTTTCGATTTCTGGCGGTAGATCGATGTCGTCTTCATTGAAGATTTGGGATGGACGCCTCACTACGTCGTAGACTATGTTGAGACCTTTCATCACCTCCTGGAAGGAAAAGAGGGATTTATGAAACATTCTACAGAAGCTTTACAATCAGAGTTGATTGTAAATCTTTGATAATCTGAGTATGACCCACTTAAAGCTGTTTTTTCTTTAGTTTCTTTTAAATCTTTTTTAGTTTCACTCGTGAAAATTCCAATCCAGCCTGCCTAGCATGACTGTGCGTGATGAAATATATAGACACCACGAAATAATATCGATTTCGCGAGCATAACCAAATGAATTATGGCGTGGTACGATTTGATACAATTAAATATGGCGGCTATATTTATTATATTTTGACAGTTGAATGTCGATAAATAGCAATATCGATTTCGCGAGCATGACCAAATGTCATAAAATTTATTACATACATGAAAAATTAAATATGGCGGATATTTTCATCATATTTTGACAGTTGGATGTTGATAAATTGCTATATCTATCACGTTTTCGAAGTCATGCTAGCCTGGCTGGGACAATAAAGAAATAAAAAATATCCTGCGTGGCATTCCCGGTATCTGTTCTCAGTATACTAAAGTTTTTACTTGATTGATGAGAAGTAATTAGCATCCATGCGTTCAAAACTTTCGCGTTTATAATATTAGTAGGATTAGTAGGATATCGTGTCAAACAGCTCAGATTAGTAACCCAAATTCAAAAATATACATTACCTGTACTGGCACAGTTCTTCTAACTTTCCTACAGCTTCGCGTATAGTAAAATCTTCTTATAAACGCCCAGAAGAACTTGATAATTCTGGTAAACAGTTTGCCGAAGTCAGCCAAAACAATCAGGAACAATGGTATCCCAATGATCGCGTAGATTATCGTTGCCAATCTTCCATACGTCGTCTTTGGAGCTATGTGACCGTATCCTGGAAAATACAGGAAAAAATACTTACTTATTTTAATTTCTATTAATATTTATATTGGTTTACAGGGGAAAATCAGGGGTCAAAATCAGGTGCAAATAAAACAGTTAAAAAATCAAAAGCCAGTGCTTAAGGGTGTATTTAATATTATTCATGTTCTGGTATTATCGTGGCTGTGGATTTATTAGTCTATATTTAAAGTGTGAATGAAATATCTCTCTCAAACAGTGAATCTTACCAATAGTTGTAACTAAGGTCATGCAATAGACGAATGAATTCATGAAATTCCACGATCTCTGACCGCTGTATGACGTCACCCCGGCCTCGTGCGCTGTGTGCAATTGGTTCTCGAACTCGTACAACTTCGTCCTAGCCATCGATTTCCAATCCTCTTCCCGTAAGTAATGGCTTCCCCGCCATAAACTCTCAATAAAATCCCTTTTCACATTCCTACTGCCGCATTTGTAAGCGTTCTCGAATGACCCCTCTAAAGTTTTAAACATCATTCCTCCCAATCCACACAGTATTACCAATAACAACATATCGCAAACACATCTATTTCTAAGTGATATAATTTTATTGTATTGTCTATTTTGTTCATGTTTGAACTGTTGCCAATTTGCTAACAATTTCCATCGGGATTTTGTCACTTGTTCTTTCTTTTCGTCTTCTTGTACTATTTTCTTTACTTCCTTTTTCTCTTTTATTTCTTTCTTATGAGATGTTTTACTTGTTGCTACTGATCTTTTTCTTACAGCTGGTTTTTCTGGTTCAGTTTGTGTAACTTCATTGTCATCGAGAGCTAAAACTAATTTGCTTACCGCTTCACGTTTGTCCGCTTCTTGGCTCAATTTGTTTAACTTACGCGTCAGTTCTGCTGTTCTTTCGGACAGATCAAATTCATACTCATTTTCGCTTGGTGATGAGGAGTAACAACTGGAAGTAACTTCTGATTGACTAGCGTCCACGTATCCAGAACTTTGTCTACTATGTTTTTCGTGTTCCAAACTTGACTTAGATTTACTCAATCCTGATAAGATATCTCTATCAGGTATTATTTGAATGGTCTTTG
This sequence comes from Timandra comae, assembly GCA_958496195.1. Classification (NCBI taxonomy): domain Eukaryota; kingdom Metazoa; phylum Arthropoda; class Insecta; order Lepidoptera; family Geometridae; genus Timandra; species Timandra comae. Next base: position 7,576,210 of record OY292376.1, read on the forward strand.
GACAAGATATGCCTCTGCCTTGTCTTAAGTTAGTAGGGGTTTTGTTAGGAGTTTTTAGTTCTCTGCCTAGCTTTTTATAAGCGGAAGGTAGTTTAGGATCATCTTTGGGTATGGATAAGCTTCTAGCTCTAGCTTTTTGCATTAACTCTATAATTTCTCGGCTAGTTTGGCTCATAGCTGTTCCGGCTCTGTCGATTACCTTTACCGATTCAGTTCTGTTAACTGACTGGGACCGATTAGTCCTGGGTGACCTGTTTCTCTGAAACCGTCGAGGTGTTGGTACTACCCTACGCTTCCCTGCAGCATCAGCACTGTGTTGATTACCTTGATCCTCACTCATCTCACTCTCACTAGTCTTATTCTGTAAATGTTATTATATATTAGTAATCTCTTTAAACATTCAAAACTATATACACAATCTTCATTTTGGATAATTATATCAGTAGGAAATATATTGCTATTAACAAAGCGATAATTAGTACCAAAATTATTTTTATATATACACTGACCCCGAATCTTGTTGCGGATTTACTTCTGGCTGGTTTAACGGGCGGTGGCGCTTTTTGTGGCTCTTCCTTTGTGGATCTAATTTGTTTAACAACAGACGGTTTAACGTCAGCGCTCATTTTCCTGCTTGGAGTCCTGACTATTCTCTCTCTAACTTCTACAACTGGCTTTTTCTCTGGTAAAAGTTTCTTACTTGGCGACCTTTCTATTTGTATCACTTTAGTCACTAATTCTCCAGGAGATACTGGAGTCTCCGGTGTTTTAAGACTTGCTTTAGTAGACTGTTTGACATCTTTCTCTTCAAAAGTAAAAACACTCTCCTTTTTCACTGGTGTTTTTGGTTTCTTTGCAACTTCTTCAAACTTCTTCTCATCAGGATAGACTATAGGTTCTTGCTTCTTCGGAGTACTTGGCATAGGAAAAGGAGGTTCTTTATCCTTCGGTGAAGTACCTGCTGACAATGGAGGCGATAGAGATAATTTTGAATCACTTTGTTCAGTTGGTATTACTAAAGAGTTGCGACGGTTCAAATCATCCTCTTTAGGGCTCATAGTGTAATTTGTACTCAGAAGCTTATTAGTGGGATCTATAAAGCTTCCTTTTCTTTCTAAAGAAGATTTATCATCTTTGGCATCTTGGACGGCAAACGGCGAAATACTTCTGCGCCTTCTTTCATTAGCAGCTGTAACTCTAGCCTCTAGCACCTCATGGGTATCTAAATCGTAGATAGGATCTTTCACTGCAGATTTTTCTTGAACTAATCTCTTCATTTCTTTATAAGTATTATCTGCTTCGATTTCCCTTGAATTGCGCGGCGGATGGCTTTCTTCATCTTCAGATGTTGGTGTATCTTCATGAGGTATAGGAGTCCTGTTCGGTTCAGGTGTCTTTTCTCTTTGCCTGGCCGCTTGTCCTCTATTTTTAGACAAATTACGCCTCTTCCTCAATGTCATGGCTTGTCTATCTTGTTCCGACTTCATGTTGTCAGGTTTTATAACATAGGGAGTTTTAGTTATCAATTGTCCAGCCGTCTGGGTTTCGGATTCAGCTTTTATCAGGGGGATTTTGAAGGGAGGATTGGGTTCTTTGTCCTTTTCGCCTTCACTCATCACAAATTTAATAGTCCACGCGAGCTGAAAAGAAAATAAACGTTTATCAAAACGGTTGCCGTATCACTGAGGCGATTGAACTCATTCTTTTCATATTGGCATCGTGTGACAAATGGCCTGCCAATAACTATGACATAAACAAAATTGTGCCAACCAATAATGACAATTGATTAAATGTTAACTTACCTTCTCACGTTGAAACATTCAATATCAAGCTCTCTCGTATCGGGGTCACGTCGAGATTCTAATAAAAGAATCTATTTTAGCCGTCCAGGAATTTGGTAAACAAACACACCAAGTTATTCGGAGACATTTTGGGACCGCACTTTGCTTTGTTTTTTAACTAATGTCCTTCAATAAGAGTTGAATTTCAATATTATAATGTAATTTCTCGTGGTAAATAGCAAACGTTTGCACCGTGAGACTGGGTGAGCACATCATAGTACGGGCACTGTGCCAAAATTAGAGCATTTGCTCCTATATTCAGTTCGACTAACAATCAGCATTGAATATTACACGTCCATTTTAATTGGACACCCAATCACATAATATCTGTTTGAATATTCAGCTCTAATCAAATCTGTCTATCGTAAAATAATTACGATTAGATAGTAACTGATTTTGATTAAACATGCATGTTAACGTCAGTCTGATGCAGATTGTTAACATATTTATAGATAATCGTATTCAATGGCTTTACATTAATTCAACTAAATTAATAGTGGTTTCAATTATGTATTTAGAATGGTTTCGTTAAAGTTTGATGGTAGCTCGTCGCGGTTGTATCAAATTAATATTTATTAATTAAGTTCTCATACTCTCCTAGAATGACAATTTAACATACCTACAGTAAAAAGATATACATTTTTTTATAAAAGTTATAATATAACATATGAATACATCAAGAATATTATAGAAATATCTTTGAATCTTAGAAATATTCTATCTGATCTTTTCCGAACCTTTATCCCATGTCTATTTGGGGTCGGTTTTCAGTTTAACCAGATTTGGCGGAATGTCAGTATTTTACGTGAAGCGACTGCCATCAGACCTTCACAACCCAGAGGGCTATACGACATTCTTGGTTAAACTGAATGTTAGACTTTTGAGGGCTCTAACTACCCGTAACGACTGTCGAAGATGTTAGTACGACAACCGGGACCGACGGCTTTACGTGCCCTCCGAAGCACGGAAACGCTCATGAAATTAAAAGTCATTTTTAGTAATGACCCATCACAGTCATGACGGTGCCAGACGTTGCTTAACCGCACGGATCACAAGTGATCCGCGGGTAGCACTGGGCCATGAGCGCTTCAAATAGATTAGAAATATTCTATCTAAACTTTATAAATGAAGAATAAAAGTTAAACGTTACAAACGCGAAATCCCATCGAGATCAGACCTGACTAGTTCTAAACAATTGTATTCACAATCTTCAATATCTCGAATAACAACCAAACAATATCGCTTTCCTTTTATTTAAGTCCGCATCTAAGTTTTATAAACTTTTAAACTCTCTTTGTACAGTTTCCTCGCTTCATTTTATTGTACAAAAACAAAACAATTCCTTCCTTTTAAAGCCACAGATGTGTTAACAAATCTTGTTTCAAAAAAAGAATAAAACATTTGTATATTTGTTCCGTTTTATATTTTTAATATTGTAAAATAGAACGCTTTAACGCCTTACTTTATTATAACTGCAACATGTTTTGTTTCAGCACAGTGTGTTGCTTTTATGAATCTGTCAGGCGCTCAATTTTATTTGTGCATTGTAAACAATTTTGTGTGAGTATGAAACGTATTATAGCCTTTGTGTTTTTACTGAATTTTTTGAATAATTGTTTAAGATTTCCGTAGTTTTATGCTTGGTTTAGGATACGTATATCAACGTTATTGAAGTTACGGTACCTCGACTGTTATGCCAATGTTTGCATGTTCGATTTCTGTTATAAGTACTTAAATGTTGGTGGTTATGAACATTAAAAATATTTTACCTTGATTATTCTAGAGAATAAAATATAATTTCAAATTAAATAAGTATTTAAATAAAAACAAAAGCAGAAAACCCTCTAGAAACTACTTCAAAAGCTTTACGTTTCTTCTAAATGTTAAAATAATGATTGTTCCACCGTTCCCAATCTCGTTAAAACGTTAAATAATTAAATAAAACTGTTTCTAGAAGAAAATGTAATTAAAACACAAAAAACACAGACCGGTGGAATATTATAAGAGAGCAGTCCATTAGGGGCTTGAACACCTTCCGCCGTGCTTGTAAGGGTGAAGGCACACAGAGCTTATAAGACGAAGAAATAAAACCTTTACCTTCAAAAAGCATCTACATTATAACAAGGTCAATGTTTGTACAAGACAAATATGGAAGAAAACTACAGCTACATTCACATTTTGTCTGACGTGTTGTGTCGTGATGCATCAGAAAGGTATCGGTTTCATTAATTTATAAATTAAAAATTAAAAAAACCCCCAACTCAATTACTTTCAAACCCCAATAACTTTTAAACGGGTCAACCGATTTTCATCAAACATGTCTAAGAATACTCGCACGTAAGTCCCCTTTCATATAAAACTAAATTGAAATCGGTTCATCCGTTCGGGAGCTATGATGCCACAGACAGACAGATACACACACACACACACACAGACACGTCAAACTTATAACGCCCCTCTTTTTGCGTCGGGGGTTAAAAATATTTTATGCTTGGATAGTACTAGCTCAGTGTATCAACACCTTTCAGTTATAACAAGGGGTAACTATCTCTTAATAGTTGTACCTCTTGTTGGTCTTAATAAGAGAAAATAACCACTAATTGATTGGACGCGGATACTGGAGCGGTTTTAAAGGAATATCTAAAGAGTTTTTCTTCTTTATGTTTCGTCTAGATACAAGTTACGAACTTAGGGGTCAGTTACTATGAGATTATGTAGTAAATGTTTATGTTATTATGTCTACGCGTGGTAAGTAGGACGTCTTGTATTCGATTCCTAGCTAGATTTTTTTTTGCGGCTACGGCAATTAATTTTTCTGTGTGTAACTGTCAAGATAATGGGTCTGTATTCGAATCCTGTCTCGAGTTTATAGTTTTTCAATATGGCACGTGATTGAGATCACCAACATGCTATAAACTGTACTTAAGAGTGGTTTATTTACAATTGCCGTAATCACCAAGCATATTGCTTGAGCCAAGAATCGAACCGGGAATCCTACTTGCTAAGCCAACAAATGCATAATACCACATAGAGGCATATCTAGAAATTTTCTGACAGAAATAAAATCCAACTAACTTTATAAACACTAAACATTATTGAATTCTAGGAATAAATGTATTTTTCTAACTCTTTCATGCAAAACCAAAAAGCTTCTTTGGTAGAAAACTGTGAATCTGTTATTCTTAGTAACCAGGAATAACTAAGTATAAAGCATAAGTAAGTTCTTTTAATCCTACAATTCCCAGAAAAAAGGGAGAAACGCGTGTCAACGCAGCTTCAATTATAAAAGTTTGCATCACTTGCAAACTACTTAACTTATTCTTAAATTATTCACTTGCAAAGTAACTTATTCTATCGAAAAACATAAAGGTTTTCAGAACACAGTTCTTTTGTAAAAAAAATGTAAGATTTCATAGTATCAAGTCAAGTCACAATGCGCTCGCACGGGTTATGCACGGCACCATATTGTAAAATAATTAGCTGAGCTCCATGCTGAGTTTTACACGCATAACCCCTTTCAACTTATTGAAGTGAAAACTTCTTTAGCGGCGCTGAGCACTTTTTTTTGTATGGGTAAAAACTTTCAAACTCGCGTCAGGGTCACGTGATGCTGATCGAAAAAGCGTAAGATTGTGAATGGTTAAATAGTAAAGTTTTCACTTCTGCCGGCACTCCCGGAGTGCTACCTTTTTTTCAAAATCCTTTGTTAGAGGATTCCTACATCATAACATAATCATTCACTACATCATCTCATTATAGCAACTGACCCCTAAGTTCTAAACTAAGTACATCATAATAACTAAGTATGTGTTTGCCGTATATCAGTGCAATCTGTTTAGCTAGATCAGTCAATCAGTCAGTCGTTACATAAATGGTCAGAGAAATTACCATATAATGCACCATGATGACACCATATTGATTTGAGCCCTTCAGAGCCATTTATACATTTCTACTTAATATCTATAACTTGTAAACTAATATATACATACCTATAGTCGTGTATATAGTGCCGGCATAGAACATAGAGTTCCAGAAACCCCAGGTCTTCTTATGTACGTCGTTGTTGTTGATGTGTTTCATACACTCGGTGTAGTTCGCTTCGTACTCCACAAGATCCTGTTCTATGATGGTTAGGAAGTCCAAATTTTTGTCCTGGATGATGAATACAATACACTTACATTAGTTAGATACCAATATTATTTTAATAAATATTGGACGGTGTCAGTTAGTCTTTGGCTGCCTTATTTGCGTTGCATTTTTAGTCTGGTTTAACAAAACCTGGAAGGCATTTGACACCTTGTCAGTCAGATCTGTCACTTTGACAGTATTCAAAATTGATTGTTAAACCTGGTTTAGTGCTAAACCAGACTAAAAATGCAACGCAAATAAGGCAGAAAGTGTTTATGGGTAGTTAGAACCCTTGAAATATTCCAGAACGCATGAAGTACCTTTAGAGAGGTCTACGGAAAACTTAAATATATAGGTACATGCTTATTTTCCTTAAAATGTATAAGGATTTACATCAGAAACTTTTGGCAATTAATTGTTCTATTTTGCACATTATATTTATTTTCCTACAAACTACAAGTTCCTACGAATGTTTAGCGCGAGGCTAATGTATGAAAATGTATCTAACATGCCACTATTCGCGCTTTACCGTGACAAAGCGTTTCTACGTACTAAAATTTAACAAGTGACAAAACGTTATCCATATTGACGTAAACTAAAGTAAGAATAATCTAAAGGTAGTTTTTATTGTAACGTACCTGTAAAAGAGTTTTGTTCTTAGATATAATATCAATAATTCTGGTGGCCAAGTCTCTTCTTACTTCTGTGAGATTCTTGTCAAACTTGTCTTCGTGGGGACCTGGAATATTAAAAGTATTTACTGAGTATATTTTTGAAACTAACATATTATAAGTACTTACATAAATTAAATATTATTTTATTTATCATCGCTATAAACTCTGCTATAAGTATTCTCATAAAAGTTTTACAAAAAATATGAACAAAACAAAAACTTTAACTTTACTAACTTAAACAAAACTTTACTTAAACATGTTCCTAACCTAAAAGAAATATTAAAATCTACACAATAATCGTGTAACAGACGGCCTGTAATATAAAATTTAATCTTTCAAAATTGTTATAATGTATGTCTTATTAAGTAACATTATTCACCTCGCAAGCTCTAACATTCTAACGAACCCTAACTCAGTACAGTTGACCTAAGAAAACAACTTTCCCGACCTGCCAATCTGATTAGCACAACCACACGTCTCCATCCCATTCTCGATCGTATAATTGATAAGTATCCCAAAGTTTTCTACTAATTTACTAAGATAATACCTTCTGAAGGGTTGGGCGAAATTCGATCCAATTTTGTACTTTGATAATGTAATGTTATTTAAGATGGAAACGTTGGTTTTGAGATTTTATATTAATTTTGTTTTAGTTGTTTCAAGATTCTGTTAGATAGTAAACTAGTTCTTTGTCATTTTAACTTTTTAGACCAAACTTATACTTACAGACAATCAAGTGTGTGGTCGTCTATAAGTATGTAGAGCCTCCCTGTTATGCATAAGGTATGTGTCTGCTATCATAAATATGTATGTTTGTCTTTATTCTGGATGTTTTCTAGCTATTCTAAAGTAAAGAAATCGTGACAATTGAAAATAAAAATGAAAAAAATGTACACTTCTCATCTCTTCTTTCTTTCACGCCAAAAGTGAAAATCTTTCACACAACCACCTAATTAAAAACAAACAAACAGGAAACTAAATTAAATAACACATAGGTAAATAAAAGCCGCGGAAAAGCTTTTCATTTTTAAGCTTCCATGATAATAAATAAAGGTACGTACACACTCGCGTTGAGAGCACATATGTGTTTTCATTCCTACCCGCGTTAGCGTGTATACATAATGGAGATGGATTCATTCTAAGTGACGTCATTCAGTCGATATATACGTCACTGATGTTGTTTAGATTTTTTCCGTTAATGGGGGTTTTAAGATGCTTTTTACTTATATGAAGAATGAAAGCGCTTAGTGTTAACTGTTTATGATGCCATGATATTTTGTAGGCTGTTTTGTTAAGGAACGCTAAGGCCGGCTCCACACGTTGGCCCCAATGTTCGTACTAACGTTGGCCTGCGAGTTAGGTGAGGCGTCCACACGGTGGCACACAAGTTAGTTCTGTCCCGTCAGGGCCAATGTGAAGATGTCCGATACAGAAATCGACAGAATTTACAATACTGAGTGCACATTTTTACATATTTGTTACTGAGAAAAAATCATTTCCATATTCTGTTGAATTGTGCGCCATGCTGATGCTAATATTTGTTTTTTATGATCCTTTCGAGTTGTGGGACACATATTATAATTGCATGAGCGTTTTCGTGCTTTGGTGGGCATGTTGAGCTACCGATCCTAACTGTCGTACTAACATTATCGATAGTCCTACATTTGGTTAGAAAAAATATGTCGTACTGCCTTCTCTCTTAGCCTTCTAGCTAACCTTTATGACTTTTAGGATTCAACCACTTTTTATAAAATATGGAGTTTCCACCCAGATCGTAGGTATTAGGAAACTCACTAAAATGTATGAATATTTGATTGAGTTTATATATTTTTTATGTACTGTACGTACGTGTCTAAATATTAAGGAAATATAATTTTACAGGTAGTTCAGATATTAAACGCGAATTAGTAAAAAAAATATGTTATATACTTAGTATCTAGCAATAGAACTGAAGATCTAAAATATCCTAGAATTCCTAAAAAATATATCCCTTGGTATCTCTAAAATGAAATCTCGTCGAGTAAAGCTTGTCAATGTGACGTCATTCTTATAACATATATACAAAGTTACAAACAGACAGTTCCACTCAACATTGACGAATGGAAATCTTAATGGTACATACATTTTTAACAGGGTTACCATTACTGTGAGCGGTTGGCGTGTCATTTTGTTCGAATGAGATATTACCCGACCATTTATCGTTTGTTGTTCGTGTTTAATGTAGAGATTTTTTTTTTGTTTTGAAGGGTTTTTTGAGGATGTCTGTTGCTCTGGTTGTAAGGAAAGGGGTTTTGGTTCCCGGAAAAGGCGTTTTGTGGAAAAAGAAACTTGATTATTCTAGTCGGTCGACTTGACTCTCAGATTTTTGCTTTTTGCAGAGGTCTAACTGGCATAGTCATAAAAATGCATTCGGGCGAATATGGTCATCTTACTAAAAGGTACCACTCTTACTTAGACAAGATTTTGAGAGTCCGACTTGTTTCCTAACCCTAATCTATTGTAACATAACTACACTTCATCATCACCACCGAGGGGCTCGAGCCTACCTATAAGGGCGATTAGGCCTTAGTCAACCACGCTGGCCAAGTGCGGGTTGGTCGACTTCACACACAACCTTAGAATATCTTCCCAGGTGTGTGCAGGTTTCTGAACGATGTTTTCCTTCACCGTAAGAGCGTCGAAAAAACGGGTTAGTCCCATTTTACTCCACCAAAAAGTCCCAAGTTACTCCAAACAAAAATATTCTTTTTTAAAAATTTCAAAATGAGTTTCATTTTACTCCAAACTGTCAAACACTTTTGTTTATCAATATTTGGAACTGCCATACATTCAGTTTCACTTTACTCCACGCGTAATGTCACTTATGGATGAGATACAGTCAGACGCAAAAATCAAAAAGAAAAATAATACAAAGTTATAGATTTCCCATAGGCCGTGTTATTATTAAATGTAAACACATATTTATCTAATATAGAAATATTAAATCAGAGGATATATTTTCTGTGTTTATTTTAAAATCAAGATGACTATTCAAGATGTCATTTCTTTCCTTTTGAGTGACACTGTAACTAACAATAACATGCTATGTTCAAGTTAAATAACACCTTGCGGTAGAATAATTGTTCATAAAATACGAGTAGTACTATGTAAACAAAAGTACCAGGCAAACATGGTTTATTAGGAGTTTTACCTACAAATAGTCCTACTGCTGGTGAGGGTGGTACAGCCAAACAAAAAAGAAACGAAATTGCTCTGTTCAAATAAACATTATGTACAAAATTTTTATAATAACCAATCTTAATTACCAGGAGAACAGAAATGTAGAAGAGGTCTTTACAATAAACTTTATTAAATTGATTCAAAAAAGTAAATATTGGAGAATTTATTATTAGAAGTACCAGGAGAGCATATTCGCGCAAATTCTAACGAAAAGCAAACACTCCAAACAGGTAATATGTTTCATGGGCGGGACTGTACTTTAGAAGTAAGAAATTCTTATTAAATTATATCTGGGTGCCGAAATCGCAATTAAATTTCCCATTTCGGCATCTTCCTGGAATTTGGAATAAATCGCATAAAATGTTTTGTTAACTTTTCTATCCGACTGTACTTCTCATTTTGGAGTATCTTGGGACATAAAAATAAAAATCAATAAAATTATTCAAGTATCGATTGGAGTAAAGTGGGATATGAAAAATAATATATTATTTTTAATATTATTCTCTGGAGCAAACTGGGACTGCATGTATGCATTTTTTCATTTTCGATTTCAAAGGAATGGAGTAAAATGGGACTAACCCGAAAAAACGTACTTATGAATTCGAAAATTGAAAACAAATTGGTACGTGGTTCGAACCAGGCACCTTCCGATCGGAAGTCAACGGCCTTAACCCCTAAGCCACCGACGCTCTTATATAACTACACTTGTTTAAAAGTAAAACAATAATAACATAAAATTATGTGAATACCGACCCGTCATAAGCATGTTAGTAAATCTTCATTAAAAGTGAAAATACCAAAACTCATAGAGACTGGAGAAGATGGCATCACGCCAAAAGTACGTCTTTACATAGATAGCTATGTAGATTATAACATTATACTAATGCCCACTTAATGGGCTTTAAAAATAAACGACATTTTTTAACATAATCATTCACACTTCATCTCATTATAGTAACTGACCCCTAACTAAGTTCGTAACTTGTATCTAGGGTATCAGAAACTACACACACACCCAGACCGAGATAAACATTTGTGGTTCACACAAATATTCACCACGCACAGGAATCGAACCCGCAACCTTACGGATGGCAGTCCGGCATGGTGACCACTCTGCCACCGAGGTCGTAAAAAAAAATTATAATTTCATAATAATATTTTTTATGAATTAAGTAAGGTTTACACTATCATCTATTAATATCCTTACTAATATTAAAAGAGGAAAGATTTGTTTGTTACGATTTAACTCAAAAACTGATAAACCGATTTCAATATTCTTTTACTAATGAAAGGCTATAATTATCAGTGAGTGGCATAGGCTATATTTTGTCCCCGTATATCAGTGAGTGACACAGGCTATATTTTGTCCCCATATTCCCACGGGAACAGGAATATACGGGTGAAACCGCGGGGAGCTGCTAGTGAAATTACAAAATAGCTGTATCTTGCGGATTGGTTTTTTTTTTATAAAGCTTGACCTGGGATTCGAACCTGGAAACTCCAACTTTAGCACGTATCACTAGGCCAATTAATTGGAAGCGAGTTGGATACCCGCACAAGACAAACATTTGTGTATAAACAAAAAAATTTGTTTGTCTAAGTTTAGTCTGGGTGTTTTCTATCTAAATTTGTATTTAAATAAAAAAATAAAATAAATAAATAAAATAAAGTTTATTTGGAACAATGTTACAGGTACAATTTTAATATACAATTTTATTTGGTTACTATTAATATAAATTAACAACTACTTAACTAAAATAACTATTACGAGCATCTGTTAGGAATCTTAAATATTCAGTCGCAGAGTCGTCTTAAAGGTTAAGTGTCTAATCTTAGTTCTATAGTATCGATACATAGTTACAAGTAGAACAAGTTGTATCCAGACAGGCGTTAGTCTTGATCCCGTGGGAATTTTGTAAGTTAATCCAGATTATAATTTATCTGTGTACTGAATTTTATCCAAATCTGATAAGTAGTTTTTACGTTATTAAAGAACAAACATACATGAATACTTTTTGTCATTATGACGTAGATATCTGCTAAAAAAAGTGAAAAATGTAAGTAAAATCACGTGGCGCAACCAGTAAAGGTCAAAGTCGGTGTCGTGTCGTATAAGGAGGTGAAGGAGGCATTGGACAGAAGCAAATGGAGGGAGTTGCACCTGTTACACAGACAAGAGCACCGCTTTTAAATTAGATAGTTTTGTTCTTCAATATGTATACAGCCTTATTTTTAAGTTAGGTAGGTACCGGTAACCGGACAAATTAAAATGAGAATATCTGAAAATAATATCAATAACTAGCAGCACCCCGCGGTTTCACGTAGTTCCCATTCCCGTGGGAATACAGTGATAAACTATAGCCTATGTTACGCTGACAATATAGCTCCCCGTGAAATTGAAAAAAATCGTCGAGAAGAGCCTGTCAACAAGTAACAAGTAACTTCCCGTGAAATAATTTTTGAAATTGGTTCAGTAGATCCCGATATTATCCCTTGCAATTTAACAAACACAAACTTTTCTTCTTTATAACATTAGTATAGATTTATAGTTGTATGAGATTATGTTTAAAAAATACTAGTGTCATATCTATTGTTAAACAAAATGACTTACTTATAAATTTATAAGTCCAAAAAATAAAAAGATCAACAAATCGAATATTTCATCTGATTTATTAATTCTTGTCGAAACTTTGTTCGCGAATAATTATGTTTTCACATTTTTCCCTCTTGTTCTTCTTAATTTGTTTTTGTGACGAGTGTATTTTTGATTTGTGTTTGTTTCAAAAAGTTCGGATAACATTTTGAACTTATTAAGATTAACAGCACTTTGCGATGTTCTTATCGAAATTTCTCGAAAGAACTGATGGATATTTTATTTCTATATTTTGTTTTAGTAACTTAATTTATTTGTTTTGTTTAGTAACTGTTTTTGTTTGTTTTAATCAGAGTAATAGTTTATGTAAATGGGGGGTATCTCTCTGGATTAAATGGATAACAACTTGACTCGACACTCGACTCGGGACTCGACTTATAGGTGTTAATATCCCAAAAAAATATGAATTGTAAACAATGACGTACGTTTCGTTTAATAATAAAATTAAATGGATAAGTTGTTTTTTTTCATAACTTTATAAATTAATTCCTATAGAACACAATAAAGCTGGATGCAGGCTAAGGATAACAGAAAATCAGCGCGTTTCTTTTTGTGGGTTTTGTCTTTAAATATGTACTAATGTATTTACTGTTTCATGTTTTTGTAACAATAAATGTTTGTCTTATGTTATGATTATCTTGATAATTCATCTTTTAATTGACGCTCATACTTTTTTAAATTCAATAATGAGCAATTACTTACCTCATCGAAATGTCGAGGTAAATAATTTTGGAATGATTTATACTTAGATAAAATCCTGTCTTAATAAACTATCAATTCAGTTCGCTATAGTTAAAAAGTATTACAAATAAATAATCGTATTAAATACTGAATCAAAAGCGATACTAATAATGTTTATGAGTTCACTACAGTTGAAAATAACTGGTACAATCAAAGAAATAAATCTCACTAATAAAGTGCCCTTTCGGACGGCTCTAGAGATATTTATTTCGGTCCCAAATTATAAGAGCTGTGTAAATCAAAAGTCTGTAAAGTTTTGCTACATATAAAGCTATACTATTCACTAGATATCCTCTTCTTTGAACCTTTATCGTTTCTAAATGAAAAAATCATTCACTACATCATTATAGTACCTGACCCCTAAGTAATTTCAAAACTTGTATCTAGGGCATCAGAAACTACGCTCACACTCAACTCATACACACACACAGACCGAGATAAACATTTGTGGTTCACACAAATATTCACCCCCCCACGGGAATCGAACCCGCAACCTTACGGGCAGTCCGGCATAGTGACCACTCTGCTATTGAGGTCATCTAAATGTATCTCTCTGGTCGGTTTTTTAGTTTAGCCAGTTTTGGTGGAATGTCACGATGATGAATTAGAATTTTACGTAAAGCAACTACCATCAGACCTTCGAAATCTAAAAGGTGATTTGACATTTCTATTCATTAGATATCGAAGATGCGTACTCTCATTTCAGTCGAATCCCTCGACTAGTTTCAGCCACATAATGGTGGTCTTCTAGCCTTCATCTGGACTGAGAGATGCGAGAACAAATCTTACCACGCGCACAGCCCATTTAAAACAATTGAAATTTCTACACTATACTACTACTCTATAGAAAGTATCGCTCAACATAGCTATCGCTATCAATGTGGAATATTAGGTTTATTTTGCAACTGTTTCCTCTCAAAGTAACTTGAATATATCTTAACTGTTAGACAAATAAACGTTACTCACAATTTCAGTCAAAGCTTTGACTAATAGTATTTAAACAAGTTCGTTTGATCATTTATATTTTCATATAATTTTCTTAAGTATTTGTAAAGCTTCAGCAGACTAATGGCATGAGCCTAAAAGCCTAGATTCAATTCCTGAGTTTACCAGGATTGGTCCAATGATATAAAATACCCATTGTCAACATTCACTAGATCTTTATGAGATCAACACTAAAAAAGATTAAAGTTTAAAAGATTATTTTTTTATGAGATCAATCTCTAGTTTTTTAGATCAACAGATTATTTATGAGGTCTACTGATACCCTAGATACAAGCTTCAAGCTTAGTTAGGGGTCAGTTACTATAACGGGATGACGTAGTGAATGCTTATGTTATGTTATAAGTATCAACTGTTTACGAATTCAAAGTTAAGACGAATAATTATACCCGAGAAAAGCACATATTTTATCTAAAATTAAAGAAAATATAACTTTTAAATAGTTTCTCGCGTAAAATGTAAATAAACTGAACTAATAGCTGCACTTTTCAACAGTTAATAAAATTAAAGTTTACGCGCGTGTTATTTCTTTTAAGACGCGTTTAGTCTAGACCTAGATTAACGCCAGACATACTTTAAAATATATTTAGTGTACGTCTTCTATACTAACATAATAAAAAGGAAAGATTTACTTGTTTGTTTGTAACGAATAGGCTCCGAAACTACTGAACCGATTTCAAAAATTATTTCACTAATGAAAAGCTAATTTATCAGCGAGTGACATAGGCTATATTTTATTCCCGTAATCCCATGGGAACGGAAACTATGCGGGTGAAACCATGAGGCACTGCTATTCACTACATGGTATAAAACAAAGTCGCTTCCCGCTTTCTGTTCCTATGTATGCTTAGATCATTAAAACTACGCCACGGATTTTGATGTGGTTTCTTTTAATAGATAGAGTGATTCAAGGAGAAGGTTTTTAGCATAATTTTATCTCCGTATTCCCACGGGAACTGAAACTACGCGGGTGAAAACGCGGGGCGCTGCTAGTTTGTGTATAAAGAACATTTTATATATTCTTCAGTTTATTATGATTCCGAAGACTTACTGACTGACTGACCTACTCTAAATCGGAGTGAATAAGCGTTTATTGATGATTCATACCGAGGAAAATTCGTCGAGTAAATTCGGTACATTCTCGAGATGGTTTCCATAATTTTCGTGTCTTAAATAAGAGAATGAATTACGGAGATTTTAGATAGATAGATAAATGATTTATTTGATACCACAGTCAATGAATTTTGAGGGCGGTATTTCTCTGATGTCAAATTTTATAGGCGTAGCATTTAAACTAATTTAAAGATTAAAAGTCATTTCATATACTTTACCTTTATAAGAAGAAGATATTTTATGTAACATTTTTTCATATAAGTAATTACTTTAAGTAATATTTTAAAAGATTTAAATAATTAGTTAGTATGGAAAAAAATTAAATGGACAACACTACTATTTTTTCTACATAATTAAAGTAAAACGCTTAAAATATAAGATGTTAACATTTTATGTTAACATTTTTTCATATAAGTAAGTACTTCAAGTAATATTTTAAATGATTTAAATAATTAGTTAGTATAGAAAAAAATAAAATGGACACAACACTACTATTTTTTCTACATAATTAAAGTAAAACGCTTAAAATATAAGAAAGAAGTAAGTAGTGCCTGATCAAATCTAATTTAAACCATAAAAGTAGTTACTCTATTTAACAAACGTAATTTTTGTTCTTAATTTACTTTTCTTAATAAAAAACCTGCTTTTAAAACACAAATAAACCAACCACTAGCTATGTAAATACCACGAAATTATTCACATAAGACAGAACATTATGAAAGTTTATAAAGCGCTCGTGGAGCAGTTTTTCATGGTTATTCCGTTTAGGGGGAAATGTTGTCTGTGAAGGCACAAAGAATGTCTGCCCGTGATTTATATTTCATTGCCAATGTTATAACTTGACTGTAATAAGGATACTTATAATATTTATTAAGTAATTTAATACTAGCGGCGCCTCGCGGTTTAACCTGCATAATTTCAGCTCCCGTGAGAATGCGGGGATAAAATTATACTAAAAACCTTCCTCTTTATCTATTAAAAAACAGCATCGAAATCCGTTGCGTAGTTTTATAGATTTAAGCATACATAGGGATAGACAGCGGGAAGCGACTTTGTTTTATACTATGTAGTGATGAGAAAATTAAGCTGAATATGGCCAGTCAACGAAATAATTAGTGTAGTTTTGAAAATTGGTACAGGTATACTTTACAGCCCCCTCTCTCGGACTTTTAGTATGTTCATCTGCATACCCGAAATGTATAAATGTGCCTAATTACAAAACTACACGAAATATTTCCCCTTATTTTCCTATCTTTCTTGGACTAATTATACCAAGTTTTCTTTACAAAATCTCAGGAGAAAAATAAGAACAATATTTAAACAAGATTTCACTCAAATATACAAGATACTTTATAAGTAAGTACCTACTAGTTGTTTACTCATTATTAATGTTTTCGTTCTAGAGCTGTGTTAAGTTTTCTCACTTATTTCGTTTTATTTATTTGTTATTTACTTACGCCTTGGCGCCCTTTTGCCTGGTTTCATAAGCCTGAAGTTTAGGTATTATCTACGGAACATAAAAACACATTACCCACACTTCAAACACTAGCGTTCCAGGCTTCGATTCCATTGTTGGAGCTGCTTTTCGAACATGGTTTGGGTTTCAAATCATCAACATGTAAGTATTGGAAAAACTAGATGAAGTATAAAATGTAGCTGTTTATCTTCACTGTAGTGCGCTCTCATGCCCGGTATGTTCCAGGGTCTTCGCCAAGAAGATTGGCTACATAAGCCACATGAGGGCACACGACAGACAGTTGTAGCCGAAGGTGAAGTAGTCGCCGTGGCCGAAAACGGTTGGAATCCTATATATCGTCAAAAAAGTATTAAAATATTAGTCCGTCTGTCGATTTGGACCAACTTATCTCAGAAATGTTTGTACCAATTTCGACAGAATTTACTCGCAAATAGCTTATTTTATAAATAGTAACTTTTTAACCTGAAATTCCCAGGGAATCTGGATTAACACGGTTATAATCGCAAGGCCCAGTAAGTAGTTGATAGATCAAATTCAGTCAAATTATTGTAATTAACGGGATATTAACCATGTACTTACTTATATTATTTGTTTGTGCTTATAACCATGATAACTATAAAAACTAGATCAATTCCAGAGTAAAATTTATCTCTTTATTACATGTGATTTGGATTAACCCAGCTAAAACCGAATAGCACAGCTAGTTGATCAATAAATGTCCTATCCCCTGACTCCAACCCTGCACCCCAAGTTCAAGGCCGTCCATCCAATACCATCCATCATGTTAGCTTACAAAGCAAACGCGTTTTTCTTGGCCTCCCGCTGTGATCAATACCGACAACAATTCCTTGTTATACTGCCTCCATTTATTTATAGACAACACAGGATAAATATAGAATTATTGGTATGAAGTTTTGTTTATTGGTAGTTTTTTATGTCGAATGTAGCTAAGGATTCTCCTGGATGTACAGTCTCGGAACGAAAAGGTTCGTCAATTTTCAAATTGATTCGTATAATGTGTCGCGAGAACATAATTATAACCTTTTGAAACTATGTAACAGAATAGACTCAGGTTAGGGAAAATAATGTTCTACTGCTCCATAATAAAGTTCAAAATTATTCAGATCAGTGTTGTTTGACAGGATAAATATCTTGTCAATAAGATTTTTGATAAACTAAAACCTTCTTGTTGGTTCAACCTGCCATTATTATTTCTATTAAAACTATTGTCAATCGGTCAATGTCATCATTGCAAAATATCAAAGAGGTTTTTATATGCCGCGCGCACAAGGCAGTGTTTAAAAAAAGGATAGAAAAATTAAGCAAAACCTTATTCGATGACAAACGTCATTCTATTTATTTAAATGTTAGCATCACTGTTTCTTATACTTTGTATGTTGGCATAATTGTTTCTTGCAATACTAGTGCAAGTGAAAACCGACTCTAAGTTGACGAACCTTTTCATTCCGTGACTGTACTTCTTGGTATAACTGTTTGGAACATTTTTGTCCAAGAAGTTAGATGATCGAACTACTTGTCGTACAGATTGGAATAAGCCGTTTATTTTGAGAAGCAGAAGATACAATGAATACACAAAGACATACCAAAGCTTAGATACTAAGCTTAGTACCGCAACCCGTAGTTTTAGGTTACCAGATTTGCAATTTCTCAAATTTGAAAATTAAGACAGAAATATTAAGTATCCTAGCTCAGCAAATACCAAATCTTGAATTCATATTTTCTTTTTCTACTTTAAATTATACTCTTGGCAAACAACACTTACGCACTATTTAGTTAGACAAATGTAAAAATTAAGTAATAAAATAACCATAACACTAAAGATAATTTGACAAACTAAATAACTATTATCGTTTCAATAATAACTAGATAAAACGATACTATTAACTACTTAGAACATCACTATAATTTGAAAAAAACGTTAAATGCGTACGAGATCTAAATTAAGACGAGTCGAAACACTAATAGAACGGTTGGAATTTCTTTGAGAAAGTATTTGTGTAGGCAAACACATGTTACGTAATAATATACCACATTTTTGTGATATCTCTACTTCAAAACAAAAACTATTTGGTGAAAGAGTAATCTAGAAACACGTTTCGGAATTATTAATTTAATACTAGACCCCAAAGCCCAATCTATTGATATCGTCAAAACAACTATAAAGCTAAAAAATGTATTTGTTTGGATAGCCCATTTTTCGAGAAAGAACTGTAGCTAACGCGGGCTAAACCACGGATTTCTAGGGACTTATGAATAAATAAAACAAAATGTGATTTTGAATAATGTGAAAAATGTATTTTATCAAAATCTCCCAAAGGCCGCTCCGCTAATGACCAGTTTCTTACATATTAAAACACGCGTTTTTTAGAATAATATCAGTATTAAGCCTTAATTTGAGACTACATTATGTAACAAAACATGTAATAACATTGTTATTTAATATGTTTGATAATGTAGTCAACGTCAGATAAAAATAAAGTTAATTTAAAAAAATAAGAAACCGACTTCAGCACTAAAAAGTAAGAAAATAATTTAAAATAAACGATATTATTAATACATATTTACAATTTATAATTAGTTACTTTTGGAGTCAGTGCCAGCCCAGGATAGTTTTTTTACCTTATAAGATAGCGCGAGACGCGCCTATAATATTAATGAAGGCTTTGGCTGTCACCGACTTCAAAAGTTACTAATTATAAATTGTAAATATGTATTAATAATATCGTTTATTTTAAATTATTTTCTTACTTTTTAGTGCTGAAGTCGGTTTCTTATTTTTTTAAATTAACTTTATTTTAAATTTTTTAGTGGGAAGCAAGTCTCCTTCTACAAAAGACGCTTAAATTTTCTTCCAGAAGAGCTTTTGACTCCTGGATCACTTGAATCCTTTTTTGTGGGAGGACGACTTTACGTCTTTCCTCTGTCCAGGGGAACGACGGGGTATGTCGGACTCCGCGCCGCAAAGATAGAGCGGCGACGCGCTTACCGACTAAAACCCCTTGGTGTGCCACCTCTGCGCTTATGGCCGAAACCGGAAGAAACGCGGCTACACGCTACTACGATCCCGGACAGCGCCTCTACCCTGTTAAGGGTTTCTCCTCCGAGCTAGAATGTAGTTCTAGGCGACAGATGTTGAGTTACCCCCTTCTGAAAGTACCGCGCGCCACCTCGAGGCCTATATTGCGGCAGTGGATCTCCCCCCGGGGATCACTGCCGCACGTCGGGCGTATGGTGGTTGCAGGACAAAGTGGTAGTCCCGCTTCCGTCTGCCCAACCTTCTGCTGCGGATAGTGTTAGTGGAGAGGGCTTCGCGCTCTCTCTCCGCAGCTTTTTTTTGCGAGAGTACGACCTCACAAGGTGGACACTCCAATCCAAGACCTCTCCTCGCTCACCATAGCAAAGACTACATTTGGCAAGGAGAGGTCGTTTCCCACGATTGCCGCGAGAGTTGCGAGGGCAATAGCCTCTTGCAGGGATTTTTTCGCTGCTCTATAAGTGTCAAGCAGTTCAACCTCAACGGGTACCGCTTGAATCCTGTCCCATGAGCTGATGTTACTCATGATTCATAATCTAACACAACCCTGCATTTTATTACTTCTTTTTAACTTCATCATCCCAATTAAACCATCATTTTATTACAAAACTTCTTTATAACCAAAAGTATAAGAACTTTTTAGAAAATTAACCAAAGTCAAAATAAAAACGAAAATAGAGGATGACGTTTATACTGTCTATTTATTAATTAAAATAATATATACAATCTAATCTGGTGCCGTGTTTGTTTGTAATATCTAAATATATTTTTTTACGAAAAGTTTTATGAAAACGCTCTGAAGATATATGTGTAATAGGTACCTATAATAGTATAAAAAAACATTTTTAAAAAATGTTGTAGGTTCGGGTTTATTTCAGTGTGTGTTAACAAATTAAAAAACAGGACATTTTTAAATCTAAAACCCATGAATTGTGAACAGCATTTGATTTAAATACGAAAGAATACAGCCAAAAAATTTTCATCCAGAAATTCTTATGGTATCAAGAATATCGCGAGCAAAACCACGGGTCACAGGTAGTTTTACTTTTAATGATGTCAATCGACACCCCAGCCTACATTGTTGCGGGTTTTTTCTCGATTTTTCCTGGATCCCATCATCAGATCCTGATTTCCTTGACATGGGACCACTTCGCGAATATCCGCTTTCTAATGAATTTTAAAATGCTCCATTCATGATTAAAAAAAACAAAAAAAAAAAAAAAAAAAATGATGCAGACGTGTTGTATAACATTAGTTTTATAGCATGTTACAAAATCTAGACGTCCCTTTATAAGAATGCAAATATGATCATGGAAAATATGTAGCTAAGAATAAAATATACACCAACGAGGAAGAAACACGCTGCTGGCAATAAGCAACCGCAAATGCGGCAACATACGAACAGTGTGTCCAGCCCTATTTCCTTGTTCGATACCATTGGTTTTGGTCTTAGTAACTCTTCACAAGTGTATGCTGGTTTTTCTGAAAGATGAAGGAGAAGGTATTTAAGTCCATAATTAATGAAAAATAAGTATTTGAGTCAGTTGGAATTTTTATCTTTTACAGTTACTGTAAGTGGCCTATATACCTGCGAAGTTGCCATTTATTACAAACACTTATGCTGCACTGCACTGCAATTCGGGTGATTTTGTAGGTCACGGTTTCAGTTGCAGTTTTAAGATAATACGTCTACCATGCTTGCCACGAAATATACCAAAAGCATGGTTGGCATCGCACTAATATCCGTGAGAACTAATGCCTTGTAAGAAAGACTCGCCCGAAGCCTTCCTATACCTACACTTACAACGCTGAAGGCCAGTTGTACTGTGCGCCGTGCAATAGGTCCTTCAAGACAAAGTTTGGCTTTGCAAGCTATATCAGAGCTCACGATCGAGCTCATAAAGCCGAGGCTCGCCGTTGACGGACACGTCAAGGAGGACGATAAGCTATAATATCCGTGAGAAGATTTGCCCGAATGAGAGACTTGCCTTAAAGGTTTTGGGCAAGGTCCTGTTTCTCGTGGTGATACAATAAAGAGGAACAGGTGTAATCAATACCCTCGCATAATGAGTGGAAGCAATAATGCTTGCAGGTATCGAACCCGGAAATTCCAGATTGCAGAAGCACACCTTAACGTACCAAAAATTGCTGAAGCATCAGCCTTCTTAAGTTTAAAAAATAAAGAGTAAACTAACTTTTTTCTTTCTGCCCCATCTTGTTCCTTGTCTTACGGCTTCAGTTTCCTATTGTGTAAGTACTTATGTATTTTGTTACCAAATCTTTTGAACGTTTAAAGGTTTATCAAGTTACATGCTGAATAATTTTGATTGAAATTACATACTTATATTTACTCTATATTTGTACATTTTGAAGATTCATGGTTGATATTTTGTAGGTGTGAAATATAGTGTCATTTGCATGAACCTAAATAAAAAAAAAATCATTTGAGTTTGAAATAAAATTCCATAGAGTACAGAAGATCTTTCTGCCAAAGACAAAAGAAAGAGTTTGCTATTCGCAGTGAGGTGTAAGGACCATATAAGGACCCCACAGGCGAGAGAACTATCTCTCTATGGACCCGCTTTCTAAACAATTTTTATTAAGTTTTTGACCATCATTGACATCATCTTTCTGCTTCTTCTTCTTAGCGTGTTGACCATAGAATAAGGATCACGACCAAGATTCTCTCTGGTCTCTTGTGTCGAATCTTTCTGCTCATAGCCTACTACGTGAGGTCCTACACAGTCCATCCATATTTTATGCGATCTCCCTCAAGGTATACGCTCAAAGGATTATATATTGTAAACAACCTACAAAGCCCAATCTATTGCAGGCCAAGTATAAGCCCAAACTTAAGGAGCTTACTAGAAATCATTGAAGAGTTTCGCTTTTTACCTCTGGCTGCATCATCCACCAGGTTAATCCTAAGATACCTTTAAAAATATGATTTTGTCATCCAAACTACATTTATATAACCATATCACTTTGTATATTTTAAAACTGACTTCTAAAATTGTATTCCTTTACTTATAAACCAAAACTGTAATAAAAAACAACTTGTATAAATAAATATTTAATCAAAAATATTTTTGAAAACATTACACAAGACGCAAACATAAGAAAAGTGGCGACTATAAAAAATCGCTAGTCGCTTGGTCACAAACAGCTCCATACAAGTTCTTACGTTTGATTTGCGCGCTCGTACCAAAATTAGACAATAGTTTACTTTACTTGATGGATTAAATATAAAATTCTAAACAAAATATGGGATAGCATAAAAGTATTAATACGGTACAAATTGTATAGGGAATTAATGTGCAAATACAGGTGAGACAAGACTCATAAGCATTAAGAAATTTAGTCTTCATAGATTCCAATTTGTTATACCGTATTGTACAAGGTTCGTCATAATTTTCGAATCCTGGAAAATAAATCTTTATTACAATGCCTAGTTGGCTAATGCGTAGTTTACATTATGCTGAATTCAGCATGGCTAAATGACTAATTCGACATACATTGCTGGCTTGTTACTTTCACTGTTAGGATCTGACCGCACTGGCTGTACTGCAGCTGCACTGCACTGCAGCGGAGTGACGCGACTACCTAGCGGCGAGGTATTCCTTCGTAGAAATTGTATGAGGTATACCGCACTACGCTGCAGCGGCGCGACACTGTGCGTCAAAGTTTACCAACTCCTCAAATCTGCCCCTCAGTGTCTCGTGGTGTAGTTCCGTTGCAGTTGGTGCAAGCGACGATGATGCGGCATTTCGCTTTATTATTACAAAATACACTGCTAACTGTCGCGGCACTGCAGTTCAAGTGCGGTATACCAAATCAAATAGTATCGCTAGGTGGCGCGTCGCTCCGCTGCAGTGCAGTGCAGCCAGTACAGTTAGAGCCTAAGAGTATGTGATTACATGAGCGTTGGTGATCTCAAACACACAGCTATAATTGTAAAATAGCCGACATGCATCGCTCCAGATTGTTGTTTTTGAAAACAACATAGAATAAAGAATTACTTAACTAACTTTTTTTCTTTCTTTTTTCGCTTTTTTCTTTATCATTCATCTTATCTCTCATGTTTATTTTATCTCTTATGTTATAGCTTCAATATCAAATTAATTATGTTGTTTTCTTTTTATGTATTTTATTACTTCTTGAAAGTATTGAATTATTTTTAACTTTACATAATTAACAAAAGACGTTTCCGCTGTCTGTTCCCTTAGATCTTTTCTACGAATTTTAATGCAGCTTTCAGCAATACATAGAGCAACTTAAGAGATAAAATGTTCCCACGGGATTTTAGTAAGACCGCGGGACGCTGTTAGTAGACTGTATAATTTAGATTTAAGCACAATTTTATTTCACTGTAATAATTTTTACAAAAATATTTTTGTTGTTTATATGAGTATGTCAATAGTGTCATTTAATTTGCCACAGAACACGAACATTTAGCCACAGACAAAGACACATTTTTAACGTTTTTGGTTCGGTTAAGGGTTTGACCGCACTGACTGCAGCGGTGCGACACGGCACCTAGCGAGGCGAGGTATTCTTTCTAAGAAACGCCACACAGTTACGCTGCAGCGTAGTGCGGTATACCTCATATAGTCCGGGAGCCAGCAACAGATTTTCATGACCAATTTCCTCTCAAGCGCTAATTAGTAAAATGCATCAGAGTATAGTATTATGAAGCCTTGTGAACGTCAGCTGGCACTCGGTTGGGGGGATGAGCGGGTGCAGCCTCCCACGCATGAAAAAAAAAAAAAACATTCACTGATTTCCTCTCAGCTGAAATTTTGACAAATTGTAGCTCATCTAATATCTCAACGAAAAAAAATAATCAGCTGGTTACAACGTGGCGTATTGTACGTCAGCTGGTGTCTCGAACATGAAAAAAAAAATTTTATATTCAGTGATTTCCTCTCAAACAAAAATTTACCTGATGATAGCTTATATGTAACTGTGGATAAATATATAGGTCAGCTGGCTGTATCTTGGTGGAAAAACCGTCAGCTGATACTTTGAAAGTTATTACATAGGAGTTAGGCAGGAGCATCTACTGTCAATTTAAATGCATCAGCTGACTAGCTTTTCCTCGACTTATTGCTAGCTGATTTTTTTTAATTATCGCATCAGTATATTAACAATCAACTCACAAATTTTCATCTGGGAGGAAATGACGTATCTTTAATTATTCGACATAGCGCTGCTTCAATATGAGAGTTGAGTTGAAATAAATATTCTGTATCAATGTTTTTGAAACGAATAAGTATGTTATCAAATGATATTAGATATATTTAAATAATTAAATGAACAAACATGGAAAATCATTCTTGTGTCCGCTTCTTCGTGAGCCGGACACGAAAACTCTTCAACTAAAGTTTTTATGACTTTTGAATCATCAACTGTGTATCTGTAACAAGCGTCTGCACTTACATAAACAGTTTTATCTTTAATATACGGCCACATATAATCTTCTTCCCAATTTTCAATAAAAAACTGTACCAGTGCTTCCTTAAAATTAACGTTCTTCAGCTCAAGTGAAAAATCTTTTTTCTATTGTAGGTTCAACCGTTCTTGTTTTTAAAAACTGGACCAAATAGTTTCTGAATTCATCGGGTAAATTTATTTTTTCATGTTGAAGAAAGTTTTCAAAATGTAGCATTTTCAATGCTAACGTTATCATTGGATGCAGACGTTTACATCTATTAAAATGTTTGCCACTAATAAAACCATTAATAGATCCGTTGGCGAGTAATTCTTCATTCACCATGATGTTTGTAAGGCCACAGTTATCAATAAATTTACTCACTGCTTTGAAGAACGCCATCATAATATGAAATGCTCCAAGATGGACAAATAAATCGATAAAAGTTTCATCCTCAGTACTCTTGATTTGCATTGCAACTTTTGCAATCGCAAGGTCGTACGTTACTTCGATGTATTTTTGTCCACATTCTGCAGCCACTTTTTTTGATTGAATCATAGTTTCATATACGGTTTCTTTATTCGTTGGTGAATCATTGATTGTTGTTAAATAACAAACAATGTGCTTGGGCGACGGATCTTCATGCAACAAACTATTATATCCAACCCACATCGGTGTGCCTGTCAAATTTAAATAGTGTGATAAATAAAAAAAATCAGCTAGCAATAAGTCGAGCAAAAGCTAGTCAGCTGATGCATTTAAATTGACAGTAGATGCTCCTGCCTAACTCCTATGTAATAACTTTCAAAGTATCAGCTGACGGTTTTTCCACCAAGATACAGCCAGCTGACCTATATATTTATCCACAGTTACATATAAGCTATCATCAGGTAAATTTTTGTTTGAGAAGAAATCACTGAAAATAAAAAATTTTTTTCATGTTCGAGACACCAGCTGACGTTCAATACACCACGTTGTAACCAGCTGATTATTTTTTTTCGTTGAGATATTAGATGAGCTACAATTTGTCAAAATTTCAGCTGAGAGGAAATCAGTGAATGTATTTTTTTTTTTCATGCGTGGGAGGCTACACCCGCTCATCCCCCCAACCGGGCACCAGCTGACTTTCACGACGCTTTATAATACTATACTCTGATGCGTCTCACGAATTATCTCTTGAGAGGAATTATCTCTTTTTCTACACAACCCTCACCCAATTCATGGATAAAATTCTTTAATAAAATTTAATATCGAAAAACCGCCCACTTTTTCCTGATAATTATTATAGAAAATATACCCAATTTTAGGACAAGTTGACCTTTAAATAACTAAACCCTCACAGTAACCTTTACAGAAGTTTAAAATACTTGATTTGAGAAGTGTCTAATTTGAGTCCGGCTTGCATAAATACTTAAAGAAGCCAATATTCATTTTACTTAATGAAAGTAACTGAAAGTGATGGAAGAGGCTTTAAAAAACCTTTTCTTTGGATAAGTTTTTTATAAAAGTTGGTTTCACAACCACGGGAGATAATGTCTCAATAACTACATCAAATAAATGTAACTAAATTGGGAAATATTAATAAATTGAATTTGAATTACTTATATTAAAAATAAATATTGGTCGAGTGTCTCTACCTTCAATTTTGATCCTAAATTGTAAAAATTGGTTATAACTTCCTACTGTAAAATCAAAAGCTAATAAAACTATAAAGAAAAAAAACTATTTGTTTTCCCAAAAATATAATCTTTTTTGTAGACAATAAACAAAACGTAAACATATTAAAACACGGCGATAACGTAAAATCGCTTGTCGCTCACACATAAACAGCTTCATACAAGTCCTAACATTTGATATGCACGCTCGTAAAAATACAATGTACAAAGACAATTTACTTGTACTAACAACAACACACTGTCACACATAAAGACGTCTGAATACAACAATAGACCATTCCTAAAGAGAAATAAAATGTGTACGGAATAATTTTACATATACAAGTAATAATACCACTTAGAATAGCTAGTAAATTCGTCTTAAGAGACACAGGTGCGGTGAGCATTTTCATTTCACAATAATTTTTTATTTTAGGTTCTTTACGTTCTGGAAAAAGTAATGAAATTATTACCATGATATGTGAGTGAATGAGTGTGTGCGTAGTTTCTGATACCCTAGATACAAGTCTCGAACTTAGTTAGGGGTCATTTACTGTAATGAAATGATGTAGTGAATTATTATGTTATGTTAAGTTTATCTATCGGACTGCCAAGCTAAGGGTTCGATTCCCGTGCGAGGTAATGTTTTGGAGATGTTTACTTTTGGGAATTACTTCCCCGTGGTTTTTTTACTCATTAAATTACCAACGAAACCTCTGTAAGTATACTTTTCCACGTTTCTGCACAGCTAGAAAATTAAATTAGTAATACTACTTACTCTTCGCCATGTTGATTTTTTATTTTAATTATAATAAAACGTGACTAATAATAATGTTTTTACTCTTTTTAGTTATATTTTATAATTTTTTTGTTTATTAATTTTTATAACATTTTCATTTTTTTACAATATTTTTTCTAAAATATTTTTTGTCAAATGTCAATTTTGTTTTTATGCAACCAGAGAGAATGATGCATATTGAAGGATGCATAGAGTAATTTTGCCAGAGGTTCTATAGAAAGTTTAATAAGTAGGTTTATTACAAACATATCAAACTTGTAGCCCGCCCCGGTTTTGCACACATACATTTTTCGTAGTTTCCTTATAGATACAGATAATAAACTTAGGGGTCAGTTTCTATAAGAATATAATAGTCAGTAGTCACAGTATTAAGACTAAACGACTGTGATAGAGTGATTAATTGTTAATTAAAATTTCGCTACTAAGAAAGAAGTAAGTATATAAAATTTCAGAAACAGATACATTTATATCCAAAATATCACGCTGACTCATCAATACTGTTTCGTATACTTCACATAAATGAATCAAACAGATCTTGAAGTAAAAGCCATCAACACCTCGTTTCATTTCGATACAACTTCTTGAGTCACATGCCTCTGACGTAATATGTTCATAATATGTTAGTAAGTTTATAAAAATATCGGTTACAATGTGACAGTATTGTTAATTATAGAACTGGGTTAGTAAAGTATTTGATAAAGTAGCGACCCGCGGTTTTCCATGCGTAAAACTCTTCGTAAATCTTGCTGCTAAATGAGTATATTATTAAATTTTGTGTGAGTTTAATCTGGTAGGAGTTTTGGTATTGAAAGTATTCAATGTCCTTTTCTTGGCTATGTGAAATTTCACCTGAATCGGACCTGTAACTTATTTAAACTAGGTTCCGAAATATTATTATGTTTAATAAAGACAAACAAAAAAGCAAATCTCACCTTCTAACTAGGTCCCTTCGGTTTCATCCGCGTAAATCATGGGGGACCAATAAAACTCACAAAAAACAAATATACCTTATATCCATCAACATCCCATTCCCATAGCCCAGTCGTAGTTTTCCATATATTTGCAATAGTCCCAACAGAACTGGGGACTGTCCTTGGATGCATTTTATAGTGTTATACAGGGATAGTCGCCAGACTGTGCATCCTTTACAAAAGATTAAATACATATGTCAAAGGGCTTCCGTGAGTTGGCTTTGGCCCCATACTAGCCTTCCAAAAGACCGGAACTCCTTAATAGTCCGGTGAATGGAAAAGACATGACAATAATAAATATAATTTTCCAAATCTGTTTAGTAAATCCGGAAATTATACCCTTACAAATTCACAAAACCTATTTTTATTTTATTATAAGTATGGATTGCTTATTAAGTAACTTAATCCATAGAAAAATCATATCAAAATTTATTATCATAGTATCCCTTTATCAGTATCCTATCAAAACGAACTAGGAAGATATGCCTACCTAAAATACACCCTTATTTTGAAATTGCGATACCTTATCTCACAGCTAATGTAAACGACGGGTGACAATATAATGGTGAAGTTAGTTTTTTTCTTTTGCTTTTATTTAAAAAGTTATGATAAGTCAAAGATTTTCAAAATCCCGCCGAATTTTATTGTTATTCTACACCGAACGCTGCGATACACAGCTGAGCGCGGTCATCGACCCGAGCCGTCACAGAATACTTGATAGCTAGTGTGCCGTCTGGTAATACGACATTTATTTTGTATTTTTTAAAGATAAGTAATCGACTATCATTTTTGATATTTTTATTGGATATATGGATTCAGTTACTGCTACAGATATTCTGATTTTAATAAGTCCTATATTTTCAAAATAGGGGTGTATATACGAGTGACCTATCTATCGACATAAATCTATCTTAAGACACTTCCAAGATTACGAAGTGAAGATAAAAGCTTCAGAAGTCTAGATAAATAGGCCAATGTATAAAATTAATCACCTACAACCAGACGAAGCTTATTCAATGCCCTTTTAGATATTTGGGCCTTACTTTTTATTATCATTATGCTACTTATCCCTGTATTATTTATTGCTGTCTTGGTTTGGATGTTTTTAACCCCCAACCAAAAAGAGGGGTATATAAGTTTGACGTGTCTGTGTCTGTCTGTGGTATCATAGCTCCCGAACGGATGAACCGATTTCAATTTAGTTTTCTTTGTATTAGGGTACTTACGTGCGAGTGTTCTTAGACATGTTTGATGAAAATCGGTTGACCCGTTTAAAAGTTATGGGGGTTTGAAAGTAATTGTGTTGGGGTTTTTTTTTAAATTTTTAATTTAATTGTTTTTTTACTTTTTCTAAGTACGTATTAATAAGAAAAGTAGATAAGTATGTTTATTTGTTTGTTAAATATAAAACTATATTTTGATCAACTCAAAATCCTCGCCAAAAGAAACCGATACTTGCCTAGGATGATACACTTTCAGTCCCGTATGCGAAAACGTTTAAATTATAAAATACTAGAAGTGCCCCGCGGTTTCACCCGCGTAGTTTCCGCTCTCTTGATAATTCAGGGATAAAATTTCTAAAAACCTTCCTCTTGAATTACTCTATTCATTAAAAAAAACCGCATCAAAATTCGTTGCGTATTTTTAAAGATCTAAGCATACATAGGGACAGAGAAAGCGACTTTGTTTTTATACTATGTAGTGATATTTGAAATTTTATGACTCAAGTTTAAAAATCTCTGGCTACGAAACGTAATGTAAAACAAATTAGTTTCAATACGCTTAAGCTAAATATTCATGAACTAATTAAATTAAAAAAGCTCAAATCACACGCTATAAAAAATATTATGAAATGTTTATTATAAATCAACAATTTTGTTTGTTTTCGTTACAATATTTGGTACAAATGTTTGTTTATTCCGTTCCTACCTCCCCGGTGCGAATGTTTTATGATGTTTCCTTAGCGGTTAGACCGCAGTTAAAACTTTTATTAACATTTAAAAGTAACACTGAACTAGAAAAACTAGAACATTGAAGTTATTTATACGATTGTGAACTTCATGATTTATTTGTTTGATGTTATATGAGTCACAGGTTTTTGAATCTTCTTTTAAGCTATTGCATAGCTTCTATCGAGGGCCTTGAGCGCGGGGACCGAATCCAGAAATTCCGTAACGAAAAAAAACCTAACGTCTTTATTTTTTTTTTATCGAAAACTTTTTTTTTGTAAATTTTCCAAAAAGTTTTTATTCATTAGTAGACAAAGTTTTTATTGTATGAAGTCCCAAGTACGACATCAAAATTTCTAAGGTTAGGATTGCAATACAAAAATAAAAAAACAATTAGTTGATAAAATTGCTATGCAATAGCTTTACCGCGGCAGTCCCCGAGTGTTTGTTTGTTTGTTTTCGAATGTTTTTTTTTTGAGTCAAGACGACTCATAACAAGGTCTCATGTCTCTATGAAACAAGAGTATTTTAAAATAAGGAAGTATACTTTTAGGATACAGGTTCAATTCTCGATCTAGGCAAACATTTATGTGCATGAACAATTGAACATGTCTGTTTGTCTGAGTGTTTTATTTACATATACACCCCTATTTTGAATTCGAGATACTTAATCACACAGTTAATGTAAACGACGGGTGACAATATAATAGTGAAGTTAGTTTTTTTCTTTTGCTTTTATTTTAAAAGTTATGATAAGTCAAAGTTTTTCAAAATCCCGCCGAATTTTATTGTTATTCTACACCGAACAACAGGCGAACGCTGCGATACACAGCTGAGCGCGGTCATCGACCCGAGCCGTCACAGAATACTTGATAGCTAGTGTGCCGTCGGGTAATACGGCATTTATTTAGTATTTTTTAAAGATAAGTAATCGAATGATTTAGTCATTGCTATCCATGTAAACGTCTTAGGAAGATGAAAGATATACAAAAACACATAATGGTTTTTGTTTTTATCATCCTCTTTTGTTATTTTATGATAAACATATGGAATAAAATGTAGCATTTTTTGATCAATTACCTTCACTTAGACGGACTAAATAATAGTCCAAGTCAGACAATCCCAACAACGCAGTCTCATAGGCGAGCACATCGAGCACTCCTCGCAATACGAGACGATTTTCTTGGCTAAGGATCATATTCAAACCATCGTAACTGTAGAACTATCATACATAAGGCTATAAAATGTATGGTTTTTTTTAAGTAAATATTTTGTACTATCAAAAAACAAGATGAAAAACATAGGTTAATAGGTCAAATTTAAAAAAAAAATTAAAAAATGCAGGAAAAATCTGAAAAAAAATAATGATTTTCATTTTTGTAATGATTTTTTGCTATTTTGTAATTAAGATATGGAATAAAATATTACATTCAATAATACCCTACATTATTTACTTTCAAATGAGACATCTTTCATTTTCCTAAGACGTTTACATGGATAGCAATGACTAAATCAGTACAAGCACCCGCGCGTCGAGTTGAAAAAACAAAATGGCTGCCATTTTGTAATGGAGGTAGTTACAGAAAATTGGAATCGTGATTTGTCGATAAAAAATACCATATTTTACCCCCTTAAAGTATCCGACATCGATGCCCGGACACCCTGTATACAGGGTGTCCCGTTAGTAGTGGACCAACGGGATGTGAGGGATAGGGGAGACCGTTACCTACCAGAATCACTAAAATTTATTGTCCTAGGCCTTATAGTTTTGAAGTTATAACGTTTTTTAGTAAGTAGGTGAAATTATCGTACTATGTGCACATGCACATTTTTCTTAATTCTACAAATTCTATTACTTATTTTGATGTTATTTTTATTCAAGGGCGTTAAGAATACATAGGTTTTTCTAATTTAAATCATTTTTTAGTGTAGTTATCATTAACATTAAAATTACGCAACAAAACAAGTGCAATTGTTAAATTTCAAAATACTCTAAGTGGTATTTGAGCTGAGCTGGTGTAAAAAAAATGTATTGTAGCCTTGTGGCACATTATTTTAAAAACATCTACATATCATAAGGATTACAAAAACGTATAATACTGTGGTTTCAAATGAGTAGTTTTTTATTTTAACTAATATCAACGTAAAAAGGAACTTTTGAGAGAAAACAAAAATTCATTGCTAATTATGCAAATTCGTTTATTACTCAATTTATTTTTACATTAAGGGTTCAAAATGCTTTTCTTTAGCTCTTGTGCATTAAAACATCTTCGTATAAAGTCTTTTTGTAAACTTTTTTGGGCTCTTTGATGTTTTTTTATCAATTCAGCAACATGATTGAAATTTTGTGATAATTCTCTTTTTATCAGAAATATTTGTCTCATAAACTGCTTCTTTGAGGAAACCCTATAGAAAATAATCCAAAGGATTCAAGTCGGGAGATCGTGGCCTATTTCATGGCCGATCGCTGGCCAGGAAATAGTACCTTCGCGTCCAAACCATCGATTTGGGAACGTCTCATTCAAAAATTCAGTCACTTACCGTGAATAGTGGGCAGGTTCACCTTCGTACTCGCGGTTCGTACTTGATTCGCGTTCGATCCGTCAACACGAGCAGTCGTGTCGCAACAGCTGCTTCGATGTATTGACCGAATCATCGTTTTTGCACTTCTATTAAAATGGCGAGTGCAAAGCGATTTGAAACTCTTTCCTCCGAGGACCAGGGTGGATTTGACCTCAAGACCTTACTGCAAGACTTCTCGCTGCTGAAGGCTGAAGTTACCGCCTTGAAAACTAAGCTGGAGGTATCAGAGCGCGTGGTTGCCGAACTGAAGACCGAGCTCGCGGCATTGTGCAACAAGCCAGTGACGTCGATTTCACCGCAGTCAGCGCATAACGTGTGTGTGCGGCGCGGTGCAAGGAATACGAATACTTCGCCAGTAAGCATTTTTACGAATGCATGCACGACTGACAACAGCGTTGCACAGGTTAATGAACGCCCGGTCCCGATGACCTCGATCGCCGCGGCGTATGCACCGACACCCGTGCCAGCTACGTCCTCTTCTGCAACACGTGTCCCAAAGCAGAAGAGCTACGCGCAAGTGTCTCGCCCGCCACCCGAGGTTAAGTGCGTGGCGGCTCCAACGAAACCGGTCAACAAAGCGAGGAAAGTCGACGTGGATGGCTTCACCCTGGTGGAGAAAAAACGTCGACCGAAGCCGTCTCGTAACCAACGTGGTACCGCCGACGCCACAGCCACAGAGAGTACCCTCCGTGTTGTGGAGCCCACCGTATCGTTGTACATATCGCGGTTAGACCCCAACACCACTGGTGAAGAGGTCCTGCGGTATGTAAAACAGAGAATATGTTTTTGGACGAAGGACTCTATACGACTCAATCTGAGGCGCCTCGAGTCGACGAGGGACACGTCCTTTAAATCGTATGTACTACAAGTACCTGCGAAGTATAGGGACATGTTCCTCAATGCCGACTTTTGGCCTACAGGAGTCGTATACCGACGCTATTGGGAAGCGTTCATGAAGAAATTACCCTAAACTGTAGTTTTAGTTTATATAAATTATATGTATGTTAGTTTTTAAGGTATTTGTGTTAATTATTATATATATGTATTTACGTGTTTGTTATGATATTTTATATGTGCGGTAATTTGAGAGGCCTTACCTTGCAGTAACACAGTTTCTAACTAGCACGGGAGGTAATGTCTCGATAATTGCTCAAATGTACTTATTGTAACAAAAACTTCATAAATAAATTGATTTGATTTGATTTGATGTGATTTAAATTAGAAAAACCTATGTATTCTTAACGCCCTTGAATAAAAATAACATCAAAATAAGTAATAGAATTTGTAGAATTAAGAAAAATGTGCACATAGTACGATAATTTCACCTACTTACTAAAAAACGTTAAAACTTCAAAACTATAAGGCCTAGGACAATAAATTTTGGTGATTCTGGTAGGTAACGGTCTCCCCTATCCCCCACATCCCGTTGGTCCACTACTTACGGGACACCCTGTATATATTTATTAAGTAGGTGTTTATTTACTAAAAAGGAAGTATTAAATGAAAGTAACGAGATGTTCGTACATACTTATTTAAGTCGAATCCCTCGACTAGTTTCAGCCACATTCGGTGGCTTTCATTAATAGGATGAGTGCGATGCGCCTGCGACGGCGGCGTCTCACTCTGCACTGTTACCCGTTACTTTAATTTAATTAAACATAATGTACGTTTCATTTAATAACAAAAAGTATTTATGTATGTTTATCCGTTGTCTAATAAGTATGGGTAGTACAACCTTTGCTTACTTTGGGTCTAGATGGCGATGTGAGATATGTGTACTGACATACATATTTATTATTTAGCTCTATTTACTTACATCAGGAGACCCCTCTCTCTATACAACTCAAATAATAGAATTCTACTTCTTTCTTCTTCCTACACCGATAAAAAAAAATGACAACTACAAATAAAACTGTATATATTTTTACTATCAACTCGTTGGCGCCATTAAATTATCCAAAAATAAATTATGTTACATTATTCCCACAATATCAAAATCTATATTTAATTTTGTGACTGTGAACTTGTTTACATTACATTATATATAAATTCGAGTCAAAACGTTATATATCAAAGAAATTCCGAGAATTGGATATTTAAAAAAGAAAATGGTGATTATTTATATAGCATGGTCGTTATGGAACCATTAATAATGTTTGTATCATGATTTTAATATATGATTCATACAATCTTTAATACATAGTATAGGTAAAACAAAGTCGTTCCCGTTGTATATAAGCATTTTTTTTGTATAAGCATTCGCTACATCATCTCATTATAGTAACTGACCCCTAACTAAGCTTGGAGCTTGCATCTAGGGTATCAGAAACTCATTCACACATTCACACACACCCAGACCGAGACAAACATTTGTGGTTCACACAAATATTCACCCCGCACGGGAATCGAACCCGCAACCTTACGGATGGCAGTCCGGCATGGTGACCACTCTGCCATTGAGGTCGTAATGCTTATATCTTTTAAACTATGCAACGGATTTTGACGCGATTTTTATCAATAAGTAGAGTAAGTCAAGAGGAAGGTTAATATTAAGTATAATAGAGATTAGTGAGAATGAAACTGTGGGATACAGATAGTAAAAACAGTAACAGGCCTATGCCTATATATTTTATAATGAAAGCGTTCTAGTTCATAACTAAGTATGTTATAAGTAACACGCATAACTTTTGAAACGCTACACCAAATAGGATAATTCCTATTTTTTGTATACAAAAAAATAATTTTGAAAAATCCACAGAAATTGAACCCGCACAAAACTGGGACAGCCCGTTCTACTGTGCCACAATCTTTTCTGTGCCGGCGGCCAAAATTGTAAGCTACTACACACATCAAAAGTGTCTAGGGATCAAGCATTTTTATGCGGATTTCTTGAGATTGAGATGTGGCTTTGTAATAAATTTATGATTTTATAAATTTATATGGATCCTTTTTGGTGTATTTCATAATTTGAATCAGGAACTGTGAATCAAATTCGAGTAAAAGATGAAAATCAGCTGTCAATATTTTCCCTATAAAAACATACAACGCATTGAAGACATTATTAGTGCTACTGTTTCCCTACTACTGATTAAAACCAACGTTATTATGGAGCGGCGACGTCATTTAAGCAGGGAAGAAATGCTCAGAGCCGTGGGAATGATAGAAGCTGGTTCCCGGCAACGTACTGTGGCTTTAGCTCTGAATACAAGTCAGAGTGTTATCAGTCGACTTTGGACACGTTACCGAAGCACTGGTACCGTGGCTGAGCGCCATGGAGGACGGTATCGCTGCACCACACGGAGACAAGACCGATACATTCAAATCTTAACTCGAAGAGCTCCAACAATAACCGCCATGATGTTAGCCGTGCGGCTTCATCACTCTTCAGGGAACTTAATTAGCGACCAAACAGTCAGAAACCGCTTGCATGAAGTGAACCTTCATTCCCGAAGACCGCTACGGGTACCACCTATAGCAATGCACAATCGTAGGATTCGATATCAATGGGCTCTTGAACACAGAAATTGGGCAGAAGAACAATGGCGTTTCGTGTGCTTTTCTGATGAGTCTCGTTTTGGTATGAGACCGGATACAAGACGTATACGACACTGGAGAACCCCTGGACGCCAACAGCGATTAAAATCCTGCCAGGAAGTCCATCCTTATAGTGGTGGAACCATCATGGTATGGGCGGGTATTTGGATCGGCGGAAGAACTGAGTTGATTTGGATCAGAGGCAACCTCAACGCTCAAATTTATGCTGAGACGATTGTATCAGACGTCATCGTTCCTCTACAAGTGCAAATCGGTCCCTTATTTCAGTTAATGCATGATAATGCACGACCGCACACCGCAAGAGTTGTAAGACAGACTCTCGCCGCAGCTAACATCAATGTCCTGCCCTGGCCTGCTCAGTCGCCAGACTTGAACCCGATTGAGCATGCATGGGATATGCTACAGAGAAGAGCTCTGCCGAATATGGAGGGTATCCAGTCGCAAGAAGACCTTTTTTTGTTGTTGCAACGAACATGGGCGGCCATTCCACAGCGTGATTTGGATGAACTCATTTTGAGTATGCCAAACCGATGTTCTTGTGTTGTTAGTGTTAGAAACAGCGCGGTAGAAACACGGATTATTAATTGTTTAAGTTACCCAATAAAATTTTAAAGAAAACTGTTATTTCAGTCTTTTTTTCGAACTTTAATGTTAGTGGTTCAAATGTCAAAAATCCCTTTATTAGGAAAATGGCAAATTTCTTTATTAATGCAAAGGTGACTTGGTTTATCGTTACTGTGACAAACGAAAACACTTTATTTGATGAATCCTTAAAGAAAATTTTAATTAATATCAATCAGGAGAAAAGTTATTGCAAAAATATATGTTGATCCCTAGACACTTTTGATGTGTGTATTTTCAATGAACTAACAACCAAAAGATGCGATTACAGCGACGCTGTCAAAAGATTGTGGCACAATAAATGACACACCAAAAAACGTCATAATTATGTTAAACAAATAATCAAAAATACCCGTTCCAAATTCAAACATCACATTTTAATTCGAGGCATTACGTTAACAGACAGAAATACAAACAGACAGTCTTAAAATAACGTGTCTATTTCATATTATTGTCGTAAAAGATTGACAACGACGTTAACTGTCTTATTTATATGTTCAGTTCAAAGATATTAGTATTAGTTAACATATTTTTTTATACTTAAACTAGCTGCGCCCCGCGGTTTCACACGCGTAGTTCCCGTTCCCGTTCCCGTAGGAATTTCGGGATGAAAAATAGATGTTGGCCGATTCTCAGACTTACTGAATATGCTCACAAAATTTCATGAGAATCGGTCAAGCCGTTTCGGAGGAGTATGGCAACGAAAACTGTGACACGAGAATTTTATATACTTATTAGCTTATTAGATATTTTAGTTAGTATTTCTATAAACTTTAAAGTAACTTGCAGTAAAGTAAGGTAGTTAAAGCCCTTAAAAGTTTAACCCAAAAATATTGCTAACCTTTTAGTTAATTCGCAGTTTATGTTTATTGTAAGCTAGGGTAGAGCCCTTCAAGGTCAAACCAAGATATGATACAACTTGCATTTAGAGTTCCAAATTAGAGAGTTATAACTGCAAAAAATTTCCCATTTATTACATACACAACGGTTCACATAATACACATACATATGTATAGACTTTTGCACAAATGAGTCAAATTAGTGATACTTATCCAGTTACAAAAAATCTACCCACTTGCGATAACATACAAACATATATGTAGTACTTATAGATAGATCGTGACACATTCCATCTGCCCTTTTCTTTAAGCTTTTCAGTTAACTGTCACTGAAACCATTTTTCTCCACTAAATATGCGTTTGTAACACAAGCGGGCCTCTCTTGGCTATTGTCAACAATGTTATGTAATCAGAATCACCGTGAAATAGTTTAGGGTTTTTTCTAATTGGCATGAAATAGTTTTTCTTTATGACCAACATTTTAAAAGAGCTTTTTTACACGCATATTTTAATGTCGTTGTAAATTGAGAGAGATGTTTTATTTAAAAAGCCTGTGAGCATTTCTTTGTGATTTGCAGAATGAGAAGGGTTATACGCGCTCCGAAGCTTGTACGGTGAAGGAAAACATCGTTCAGAAACCTGCACAGACCTGCGAAGAAATTCTAAGGTTGTGTGTGAAGTCGACGAACCCGCACTTGGCCAGCGTGGATGACTAAGGCCTAATCGCCCTATTTAGGGCTCGGAGAGTCCCTCGGTGGGGACATTATAGATACTATGAACTGATGATGATTTGTAAAATCGTCTTGTTATTCCAAGGTTTGGCAAACATTTGTTTTCAACACTTCCAAGTACTACGATCATAATAAAAAAATTGGCACAACCCACGTTTTATATTTAAGAAAATATTGTACAATATTTCTGAGAAGTCAATGACCAGGTTTTGTGAATCACTCGATAAACTGAAATCCTGAAATACTCGTAATATAGTGACGGCCTTGGTCAGTGTTGACTAAGGCCTGATCCCTCTAACGCAGGGTAGACTGGAGCTCCTTGGTGGAGACTAATACGAGTTAAAAACACATTGAAGAGTGGTTATAGGGGAAATCTTTCACATCACTACATAGTTTAAAACAAAGTGTCTTTCTCTGTCCCTATGTCCCTATGTATGCTTATATCTTTAAAACTACGCAACGGATTTTGATACGGTTTGTTTTAATAGATAGAGTGATTCAGTGGGAAGGTTTTTAGCATAATTTTATCCCCATATTCCTACGGGAACGGGAACTACGCGGGTGAAACCGCGGGGCGCCGCTAGTAAGGTATATAATAAGTTTGGAGTGAAGTGACTAAAAGGCATAGTCTGGCGATCGACAGTTCGTGGCTGTCGTGAGTTCGATACCCAGCCATTGAAATGAGTAAACTTACAAAAAGTAAAATAGTAAGAAAATAATAAGCACGCGATTCGAAATCATAGAAGAAAATTATTGTTTGTTGTTTGTAATGTTCTAGTTTCAATTTTTTTTAGATTATTGTGAACCGGTAACATAAATCTAAAAAAAATGGAGACTTCATCATTTTAGATTTTCAAAAGGAAACATTTTTTTTATCCCAAAGTTCCCACAGCATTGGGATTTGGGATTTACCCGGTGAAAACCGCAAAGCGTTAGTAGGCAAAAACGAAACGAGCAAAGTCCATAAAATTAATGTTAAAATAAACCAATTCAGAGAGTTAAAACCGAAGGGTTGAAACGGGTAAAAAACACCCATTAGCACTCATTACGAACAAAAAATACAATTAAAGTGTGTTTTTAAAGGAGTTTTCGAACTCGTCAAAAGGGTATTAAAAGGTTGTTACTCTGACGGTAAAATGTCTTCAAAAGTAAATGGTTTGGAATAATTTTAATACTAAAATTGTATTGGGAATAGATACATAACGTTTATTAACTGATTAGCTGTAATAAGATTAAATTTGAGCGATTTTTAAAGTATGTAAGTTCTTATATTAGAAAAAACAAATTTAAAATGTACCTTTACGTTTTTTATCTGTCAATGTACGATTAAATATCTAATATGGCGGACTTCTAAAGATGGCGGATCAGTTATTTATCAATTATTTTATATTAAGCTTTTTAAAGCTTATTGAGTATAATCTGAAAGAACATGAGTGTGTGAAAAAACATGAGTACCTATGTGAAAATGTCTTGAAAATGGGTAATTAAGTATGTATAAGTTTAACCTAATCACTACATCACTACATATACTTAGTACGTATAAAACAAAGTCGTTTTCTCTGTCCCTATGTATGCTTAGATCTTTAAAACTACGCAACGGATTTTAATGCCGTTCGTTTTAATAGATAGAGTGATTCAGTGGGAAGGTTTATTTTAATTTTATCCCCATATTCCTACAGGAACGGGAACTACGCAGGTGAAACCGCGGGTCGCCGCTAGTATTACTATAAAAACTATAATCCGAAGTACCCTTTCTAATATTCCTAAAACAGTTAAGCTCTCTTCATCCATTAAAACTTGTTATCTTAATGCAATTATCTAGTCGATTATAGTTAACTCGATTAGCGATTAGTACTCGATAATAGCTATCGCGTTAATGCAACATTACTTAATGTTGATTTTCGTTAAAGATAGGCTGCTGATTTTCCTGGTAAGCTTTTAAGTTCGAATCTTGTTTATAGACTTTTTCTGAAAGTATTGCTTTGTGTATTTTAACGTCCAGTTAAAAAAAATACTTTGTGATTAACTTTCGTTTTTACTAATGGTAAGTTCGTAATATTTAAAACTCCCTGACTAGTTACTAAAACTTCTAAAACAACTACTTAAACTAAAAAAGATATGATCAATTGTGTTGTTAGTTATGCTTATGATTTAATGATGTGCTTTGTCTGAGGACTTCTTTTTAATTATCACAGCCTTACTAATAAAAAATACCCACTGTGTATATTCTTGATATAACGAGTGTGAAGCATATTAATAATTCGTTATATCAAGAATATACACAGTGGGTATTTTTTATTGGTAAGGCTGTCAGTCTCAAAAAAAAACAGGAATTACTTCGAGAAAACTAGTAAATAAGAACATAAAGAGTTAGACTTATAGCTTACCTTACACAAAAGTTTCTACCAGTCAATTTATTCGACCGCGCTAATATTTTACTAATAATATAATGCGAACTGAGCTTAGCTTGTTCTGACCCATTTGATTAGGCTAAGTGGCGGATGCTAATTTATTATTAATTCCTATTATGTTAGATATCTGTAGAACCTAAATTGTTTGGGTTATAGTTTAGTAATAGGAACTAGATATTATATTTATTTATGAAAGTAGAAATTAGGTTTCAAAGTCGTTGTTTTTATTTGCAAAGAGTTTGCAAAACGCATCTTTTAAGTATGTTTCTACTAATTTTAATTTATAATTTATCTTTTTCTACCAAGAAACCATATCCTAATTTATGTCAACTAGTCAAATTAATATTATAAATGTAAAACTGTGTTTGTTTGTCCTAATTTCACTTTAAAAAATATGTATTTTTCATCGAAAATATTTCGCAAAATATCATAAGACGTTTAAATTATAGTCGATTTCAAAGCGAGTTAAGCCGCGGGATGTCTTACTATAGATGTTTTGGCATAAGTATTTTATGATGGCTATAAATTTTGATTATTCTCTCGTCTAGACTTTCGTTTAGACACTATTATGAAGGTTAAAGACTACATTATTATGATAAAGAGTTATTTAAATCAGGGGCTATCCGGGGAATTAATGTTAACTTACTAAATTACTTACAGGTACTAAATACTACATATTTTTGTTCATTGCTATAATTTGAATAATATCTATCTCTGTTCTCCTGATCTTATATACAGGGTGTCCCGTTAGTAGTGGACCAACGGGATGTGGGGGATAGGGGAGACCGTTACCTACCAGAATCACCAAAATTTATTGTCCTAGGCCTCATAGTTTTGAAGTTATGACGTTTTTTAGTAAGTAGGTGAAATTATCGTACTATGTGCACATTTTTCTTAATTCTACAAATTCTGTTACTTATTTTGATGTTATTTTTATTCAAGGGCGTTAAGAATACATAGGTTTTTCTAATTTAAATCATTTTTTAGTGTAGTTATCATTAACATTAAAATTAATCAACAAAACAAGTGCAATTGTTAAATTTCAAAATACTCTAAGTGGTATTTGAGCTGAGCTGGTGTAAAAAAAATGTATTGTAGCCTTGTGGCACATTATTTTAAAAACATCTACATATCATAAGGATTACAAAAACGTATGACACTGTGGTTTCAAATGAGTAGTTTTTTATTTTAACTAATATCAACGTAAAAGGGAACTTTTGAGAGAAAACAAAAATTCATTGCTAATTATGGAAATTCGTTTATTACTCAATTTATTTTTACATTAAGGGTTCAAAATGCTTTTCTTTAGCTCTTGTGCATTAAAACATCTGCGTATAAAGTCTTTTTGTAAACTTTTTTGGGCTCTTTGATGTTTTTTTATCAATTCAGCAACATGATTGAAATTTTGTGATAACTCTCTTTTTATCAGAAATATTTGTCTCATAAACTGCTTCTTTGAGGAAACCCCATAGAAAATAATCCAAAGGATTCAAGTCGGGAGATCGTGGCCTATTTCATGGCCGATCGCTGGCCAGGAAATAGTACCTTCGCGTCCAAACCATCGATTTGGGAACGTCTCATTCAAAAATTCAGTCACTTACCGTGAATAGTGGGCAGGTTCACCTTCGTACTGCAACCACATTCTCTCCCGCGCAGTTTCAGGCCTTATGCATAACCAACATCTTTGAATAAAGTTAAGAAGTACGCGAGAGTATGTGGTTCCGCGCAGTTTCAGGCCTTGTGCATAACCAACATCTTCGTTAAGTTAAAAAGCACGTACGAATGTTGCAGTACGAAGGTGAACCTGCCCACTATTCACGGTAAGTGACTGAATTTTTAAATGAGACGTTCCCAAATCGATGGTTTGGACGCGAAGGTACTATTTCCTGGCCAGCGATCGGCCATGAAATAGGCCACGATCTCTCGACTTGAATCCTTTGGATTATTTTCTATGGGGTTTCCTCAAAGAAGCAGTTTATGAGACAAATATTTCTGATAAAAAGAGAGTTATCACAAAATTTCAATCATGTTGCTGAATTGATAAAAAAACATCAAAGAGCCCAAAAAAGTTTACAAAAAGACTTTATACGCAGATGTTTTAATGCACAAGAGCTAAAGAAAAGCATTTTGAACCCTTAATGTAAAAATAAATTGAGTAATAAACGAATTTCCATAATTAGCAATGAATTTTTGTTTTCTCTCAAAAGTTCCCTTTTACGTTGATATTAGTTAAAATAAAAAACTACTCATTTGAAACCACAGTGTTATACGTTTTTGTAATCCTTATGATATGTAGATGTTTTTAAAATAATGTGCCACAAGGCTACAATACATTTTTTTTACACCAGCTCAGCTCAAATACCACTTAGAGTATTTTGAAATTTAACAATTGCACTTGTTTTGTTGATTAATTTTAATGTT
The DNA here is from genome assembly GCA_958496195.1 of Timandra comae. Lineage (NCBI taxonomy): Eukaryota > Metazoa > Arthropoda > Insecta > Lepidoptera > Geometridae > Timandra > Timandra comae. The sequence continues at coordinate 7,620,079 of OY292376.1, forward strand.
AATGATAACTACACTAAAAAATGATTTAAATTAGAAAAACCTATGTATTCTTAACGCCCTTGAATAAAAATAACATCAAAATAAGTAACAGAATTTGTAGAATTAAGAAAAATGTGCACATAGTACGATAATTTCACCTACTTACTAAAAAACGTCATAAATTCAAAACTATGAGGCTTAGGACATTAAATTTTGGTGATTCTGGTAGGTAACGGTCTCCCCTATCCCCCACATCCCGTTGGTCCACTACTTACGGGACACCCTGTATAATAGGCAGTGACAGATTAAGACTTCATGATGCCCTAAGCAATCCAAGCCTTCGGGCCCTCAGGGCTGTAGCTAGAGTGAAATTTGACGACGAAAAAATCAGCTAACACTGAAGCTCGCTATATTCAACAAGGTATTTGTCATTTCAAGCATAGCTACGGCCCTGGGGCCCCCCTATCCCTATGTGTTCTGGTGCCCTTTCTGGTGTTTTCTGGTGCCCCACAGACGTGGTGCCCTAGGCAATTGCTTAATTTGATTAAGGGTTAATCCGGGACTGCTAATATGCATAGAAATAATACAATTATAGCGAGGCATATTTCGCGAAGAAGAGGAAGGGGTCCGCCAAGAATAAGTTACTGAGCCAGATAAAGGATAGGGTCGGTGTCGTGTCGTATAAGGAGGTGGAGGAGGCTGCGTTGGATAGGGGCAGGTGGAGGGAGTTGCACCTGTTACACACACAAGAGCAACAGCTCTAAAGTTGATGATGATGATGTTTCACGATAATACCTAGTAGGTACTTAAAGCAAAATATTTAGCAATTAAGAAAAATAAAATTTGCATGAAGCTTGTTTTCGAATAAATCTTTTCTAAGTTAAGTACTATTTCGTTGAAACAGAAACTAAATAAATTGTTTAAAATGAAAATTTGTAAGTCTCAGTCAGTTTTGTAAGTAATTATTATATTTAAAAATAGTAATTAGTATTCTAAAAATATTTTCGTGAATGTGAAAAGATTTTTCTTTTTAATTTTAGATTGTATTTCAACTTCCATTAATTTAACTAAACAGCACCTTTTTTTTTAATAATTACTCCGATTTCTTTAACAATATTTTTTACTCGACTTATTTTTTAGTAAAATACAGAATTTCGGAAAAGGGTAAGAGTTTTAACTAGAGCTGTTTGAAACAATTTATTTTATTTTTTAACTTTCTATTTCTTTTGGAAATGGTTAGAAATAGGAAAAAAATATTTATAAAATTAACTCTACGATGGTAGAGACAGCGTTGACATGTCCACTTTTAGAAGACATTTAATCACAAAACTAATTCGCTTATTGTGAAACGAAAAATGAACAAAGGAAAAATAGGAATTTTAAAACTAAACTCACCTTCTAAAGCCATAAATATAGCGGCACCAACAACACTATACAACGCCAAACACAAAGTCAAAAAAAAATGCGTGAACCACTTCTTGGATAACATACGCAACTTATTGTAGAACCAGAAGGCTGTTTTTTCACCCGCACTTAAGCCACTTTTCGCTGTATTCATCGTGAAATCTTTAAACCCTTCAAATTGCTTGAACATGAACTCCGAAGCTTTGTTATGATACATATGCATAAATGGATTTAAATATGGATTTCCGTGGGGGTCCGAAATGTGGGACCCAGGCGTCCCGGGGGGCTTTCCATGGTATCTTGGATAGTACATGTGACCCCCTGATCGAGGCGTCATTGGAGTTAAAACTTCAGGTATTTGCAGCGTTATCTTCGGTCTAACCGGTCGCTGTGGAGGCGGAGGCGGCGGATAACTAGGCGGAACGTCCAAACTAGCCATGTTCAATTGTTTATTCAATTGTCCAGTAACACAAATTGTTTACGTAATAAAACGTGTAAAGATGCCGGTGTTTAGTTTGTCAATTTTCCGAATTTGAAACGGTTAGGTCGGCGCGTGCGACGCGTCGTTCTAAACTGATTTTATAAATAAATTCAGTTCGCGAGTGCTTGTCTGTGTGTCAACAGGCGGACTGTACAGGAAACTCGGTTTATTGAGATGTGTTATATTATTATTATCTTCCGTGAAATTGTGTGTAATATTTATATAAATAAATGTATCTGGACACATCATACTTCGCTACCTAGCGCCATCTCATAGTCCCGTAGCACATCTTGTATAGAGACAAAGGATAAACATCCTACTAATATTATAAAACCGAATGTTTGTGAGTGTGGATGTATGGATGTTTGTTCCTCTTTCACGCAAAAACTACTGAATGGATTTTAATGACATTTGGTACAGATGTTCCTCATACCTAGGAATAACACATAGGATACTTTTTATCCCAAAATTCCCACGGGATAAGGTAAAACCGCGGGGCACAGCTAGTACTGTTATAGTTTTCAAATACTTACTTAGATTATACACCCTTATTTTGAAATTGCGATACCTTATCACACAGCTAATGTAAATTAGGGTTAACAATATAATAGTCAACACCCAGACTAAGATAATTGACATAATCCACACAAACTGAGCGGGAATCGATCTTTTTGACATACTTAGCAGACAGAATCTACTTGATCATCAATTTTTTTTTTTGTGTTATATTTTGCGTAATATTTTATCGGTAATTATTTACACCTACCAAAAGCTGATATTACTTACCATACAAGATACTTATTAGATTCTCAGATTGAAAGTAAATTAGTGTAACGTATTTTGATAGTTATAACACTAAATCTATAAAAATATAGTTAATTAATGTAGGCCTAAGCTAAGCTAACAGAAGTCATACAATCAAGAATCGAATTATTGTAGTTAATAGGTAAAGTAAGTACGTAGGTCATCTTATTTAATTTTATGATACCTAACCTATTATGTGTTGATTAGATTTTCTTTCAAGTATTTTTATGACAAGTATTGTAATCTGTTATGAACAAAAGAGGAAAATACCTTATAATCTACTAGCTTTTACCCGCGACTTCATCCGTGTGGAATGACTTCCGGCAGAATCCCATATTCTGCGGGAAGTCATTCCATTCTACCCCTTTTTATTTCTAAAAATGCTCTCTTAGTGGTAGCCTACTAGCCCCCCAACAAACACACGTGCCAAACAGCTCTCTACGAGTAGTTTCGGCTGTGCGTTGTCTGTCAGTACATCACTCAGTAACGGAAGAGTTTTACTATAGATTGATTGATTACCAAGCCGAATTAAAGTGAAAATCACTGTATGAGATGAGAAACTGAGGATAACTCAAACAGCGAGCGTAGCCCAATCAATTGCAGTAAACTCTTTTTAACAAACTAGCGGCGTCTCACGTTTTCACCCGCGTGGTTCCCGTTCCCGTGGGAATACGGGGATAAAATATAGCCTATGTTACTCAAGGTGAATGTAGCTTCCTAATGGTGAAAGTATTTTGGAAATCGGCACAGTAGTTTTTGAGTTTATTCATTACAAACATACACACAAAAATACATTTTTTTATAATAGTAGTGCAGATGTAGACTAACTTTGCCCGCGGTTAGGTACACCATAGTATGAATAACTATAACTATTAGACTTTCTCCATAAATGGGCTATCCAATATTTAAAAAAGTTTTTAAACGGAACTCGTAGTTCCTGAGATTAGCGTTCAGCTAACAAACTAACTCTTCAGCTTTATAATACCAATATCCATAGTTATATACTTATATGCAACTAGCAGCGACACGCGGACTCGCGTAGTTCCCATTCCCGTGGGAATACAGGGAAAAAATATAGCCTATGTCACTCGCTGATAATATATTTAGCTTTCCGCTAGTGTAAGAATTTGTGAAATCGGTTCAGTATGAGCCTATTGGTTACAAACAAACAAATCTTTCCTCTTTTTATTATTAGTATAGATAGATTAACTTAAAAACTAGGTTACTCACATCAAACATTAAACCTCTACAACAAAATAAGTATGAGGAAAATCAAGTTAAAATTAACTGCGAACCGCTGCTAAGCTATTAATAATGGACTGTTTGGTTTTGCTAACCGACGAAAGACGAGGAAAAAATAGATAACTCTACGTCTAGGAGTGGATAAAAACCAATAGTTTTGAACTACTTGAAACGTTACTCATAATATTTCTTTGGAATTATGTTGTAGATATTGTATCAATGATTATGATGTGGGTATTTTGGGGATATAGGTAAAATAAAGGATATAAGATATCTGTTTATCAAATTGATGTTCTAAAAACAAAACTAATTTTTGGTTTCATTTTTGCAATAATAAGCATTGCAAACACACATTATGTGAGTTTAAATTCGGAATATTATTAGGGCGAGAAAAATCGTGCCCTAACTCGTCTATGTATGTATACTTCTATACTAATATTATAAAGAAGTAAAGTTTGTGTGTTTGTTAAATTGTAAGGGGTAATCTCGGGATCTACTGAACCGATTTCAAAAATTCTTTCACTTATGGACAGCAAATTTATCAGTGCGTGACATAGGCTATATTTTATCCCTGTATTCATACGGGAACGGGAGTGAGTGAACCGCGGGGCGCTGCTAGTTAAATAATATTCCAAATACTAGAGTACGAAATTTGAACTCTCCCTGACCTTTTGAAACTATGAACCTACCCTGTAACTGGGCTAACAGCTAATAACAGTTAGTTAGAGGTCAGTTGATGTTGATATAATGAGATGATAAACTTATTAGATTGAATATTTTTACCGCGCATACTGATTTTGTTTCTAACCCTCTCTTATCAATAAACTAGGCAGTATACTCGTAGGTACTTAGCTTAGCTAATCCAAGAAAGTACATAATTAATAATATGTAAGTATAGAGTGGAAATGTGGATTAATTATACTATTGTTATACCTACCTGTCTAGAAGAGTATATACTTAGGTAGTTAGATAGTTAGATGAAGTCTATAGTAATTACCTATAACTGTTGCTAAAACTATTCCCTATGGTGAATTAGTGTTTTTCATTTCAATTTTATTTCCCTTTATTTATCCCAGCATAATTTTATTTGGACCAAAAACCCCCCTAGAAAATATTCCGTAGTGAAATCGTCCAAATACCTGAACTAATGTGGGCCCAGTTGCATATTATCAAATTAGAAAAGGTGGAACTGGTCCCAGGTCCTAGTTTGAGATCGGGACGATTTGGCCCCTAAGCCGACTCTCCTACCTCCGAAAATACAAAACTTAACTAGGAAGATGTATGACGAGATTATAAACTTAATTTGATTAGACCTACGTACTACCTAAGTTTATAAAAATCTATTTCAGTTAGGGTACTTATAGGTAAATTCAATACATTTTAAAGCTTGTAAACAAATCAATTATTTTCTTTTTCAGTTCGAATTTCAATCGCTTCAGTTGTTTGTCCTACTTTCTAATTGTGTTTGCCCCTTTCTTTTCTCTTTTTTCTTCGGAAACAATTTGCCCAAAGCTTGCGTAAGCATCTTAACTTAAGCTTTAATTGTTTTTGAGCTTTTTTCCTTATATAATTAATTATAAATGGTATTAATTAACCCAATTATTTAATATTATTAATAACTAAGGTAACATCGATACTTCCTTATTTACAAAATTAATTGATAGGTAAATACAATATTGTTGGTTTCTAAACATTGTAAATTAAAGAGGAAATGTTCCAAAAAAATAAATTCGTACAGGGAATTTTTGAATCAGCAAAACAGGTTTTAAGGAAATCTGTTTTCATTCATTTGATTGTAAGACAAACATTTTTTAAGTTACTTAATGTAGGTTTATCGTTAAAATATCAAACTTATCTATTAGGGCTCGACTCTCTACCTCTGCCTACCTTGAATTAGGGTGATCAGACCATAGTCAACCACTCTGGCCAAGTATGAGTTCGTCGACTTAAATACGCTTAGTAGATAGCGTACCTATAAGTTAATATACTTACTTATCTAGGTTAGTACCTAAAGTCATTACCGCTATCTACATGCAAAGATCAGAGGATATTGTATGTAGCTACTGTAATATAATGTATACGATAGCCATCTGCTTTTAACGATCAATCGATTATAGTTTAAAAACATTGACGGCCGTATCAAAAATATTGTTTACGAGAATTTGGAGCGAGGCAAAGCCGGTTAAAACTGGACTAGCTTTTTAGTTAAGTAGTTCGTTTTAGTCGGCGTCCCGGGCTTATCTTGCATTATTTTAAATTTTATATTAAACAAACCCTAGAATACAAGTTTCGAATTTAATTAAGGGTCAGTTACTATAATGAGATGATCTAATAAATGATTATTTTATGTTATTTTACTATTCAATCCACGCCTGTAAGGGATTTGATTTCCCTTGCCACCTAGCTTGCTTTCAAGTTCTTCGTGATTACCAAAGAGTCCTTGGCAAACTAAAGACCAAGGATAAAATACCTATTTATTAATTCCATGGTACGCAGAAAACGCTTAGAGCATTAGAACATATACGTCAATGTCTTACAGTCATTATATGTCACTGTCAAAGTCATAAATGTAAACAAAAATGCTCAAATCGGCTCAATCGATCGAGCCATCGTCCTTTTTATTTCTTTCTTTTCTCCGTACTTTCGTGTTAATTCCACTTTTCATATAGTTTGAAGGATAATAAAAGTGCAATTATTTAATTAACATAAGTATTATGAAACGAGCGTACGTATACAGAAACAAAACCGAGAAAGATGGTAAAGTTTTGGTTGTGGAAAACACGATTGAAAAATTCAAAGATGAAATCCTGAAGCAATTTGAAATAAACGACGAAAATGTTGATATTTTCCTTGAAAACGGTTGCCAAATTAACGATATACGCGTCATTAGGGACGATGAAAAGATATATTTGTCTCGAGATTCGGCAGCAAGCGAAGAAAGTGTTAAACTAAGTGAAAAATTCCACGATAGTTTATCTGTTAGCGATAAGCAAAACATGTCTGTTTCTGACTGGATTACTTTAAATGTTGGTGGGAAACACTTTACTACATCCCGGTCTACACTTATGGCTAAGGAACCTTTGTCTATGTTGGCTAGAATGTTCGCGAATGACAATAATGTATACCTTATGAATCCAAGTGCTACAGACGCTGTCGGAGCCTACCTGATTGATAGGAGTCCTCAGTATTTTGAACCTATAATCAATTATTTGAGACATGGCATTGTTGTTTTGGATGCTAATGTCAATCCGAGAGGCGTTCTTGAGGAGGCTATTTTTTATGGTAACTTTTTGTTTATTTTTATGACCGCTATACACTGTGGTACTAAGCCAGCGGCCAAAATATTGGATATCTGTTTACATGTTGCTGTATTGATCATCAACATGTTATATGAATATTATCTATCATCATATTAAATGATGACTTATAAAGTATTGAAGAGCTTACAATAAAAACAGAAACAATGAAACCTTTTTTTTTTCAAACATTTCAGTAAAACTTTATTAATAAATTGCTTCAGCCATCTGCAACAGCAACAGAATCTGCTAATAACTGGCTGGAAAGATTTATGAATTCGTCTCTTATTTTAAAAATAAATCTAAGTTCTCTTTATTCAAAACTTTATAAAAATAGTACATATTATTGTAAGTATTCTTAATTCAAAATTCCAGGAATAGAATCAATGATACCAACCTTAAACCAACTCATAGAGGAGTCCCGTCTGACCTCTGGAACCAACCATCCACTATCCAGAATGGACGTTGTTCAATCATTGATTAAGACCTCTACGTCATCAGAACTGAGGTTCCAGGGCGTCAACCTGGCGGGCGCTGACCTGAACAGGCTTGATTTACGGTTTATTAATTTTAAGGTAAATATAAAGTTTCAGTTCTATAGATGTACACTACTTGTAAGTGGGCAGTTTTTTAAATTAGACCTAACCCTTATAATTTGCGTCTTTTGAGCAGTGACGTATTTAACTTCATGATGCCCTAAGCAATCCAAGCCTTTGGGCCCCCAGGGATGGAATTTGACGAAAAGAAAAAACCTTGGTATGTTCAAGGTAGGGCATTTGTAATTTAAACAGCTACGGCCGTGGGGCCCTATCCTTATGTTAACTAAGAAGTTTTCTCGAGTGCCCTTTCTGGTGTTTTCTGGTGGGTGCCCTAGGCAATTGCTTAATTTGATTAAGGGTTAATCCGGGACTGCTTTTGAGTATGCTACTGGACTTAAAGTATGTCCATTTGTAGGGTACAAATCAAGGGTAGATTATAATATTCTCTGCTGCATTGTTAATTGTGACTTTCTAGCTGGTTTTCTTCTAATTTTAATAAGAAGATAACCAGCCAATATCAGAGTAAAATTCCATAAAAAATAACTACTAAACAACTATTTTTTTTCCATAAAATGCATATTTTTTGTATAAAGTTTTTCAAGTTGGTATATTTTATAGTAACTGGGTAACTATTAATAACAATTACTCTTAAAATATCAGCTGATATAATAGACAGAACATCACTTTCAATACAACTGCTTCAATTCCATACAACTGCTTATTTTATGTTCCAGTATGCCTGCCTATCTCGCTGTAACCTAAGCGGTGCCAACCTGTCTCACTGCTGCTTAGAGCGAGCTGATCTCTCTCACGCCAACTTGGAAGGCGCTCAACTACTAGGAGTTAAAGCACTTTGTGCTAATATGGAAGGTGATTACCTCAGTTTATTATTATTTATTGATTTCTTTGTGGGGTAGTACCACAGTCTTACTGGTTGTTGGCTGTGAGTATTACTAAGAGGTCTAGAGTCCAATCCTCTCGTTTTCCTCCTAATATTCTGTTATACCTTAAAAAATAGTAACGCACTGTTCAAGTTGCAGGTAAGTAGTGTTAATTTCTCAAAAAAAAATGTTTATTTACTTTGGTCCTCAAAGAAACACTTGTGAATGTTGAAAAGGTCAAAAAGATTATTAAATAACACTTAGTGATATATTTATTTATTAAAAAGATATTTAATTTATTCTTAAAATAATAAACTTAACAGCATTAATGTGCCTTTTCCGTAAACACTTTGTAACTTTATCATCAAATCGAAACTTCTCTTATGATTGAAGTTTGAAATAAAGGATTCTAAATCCGAAAGTGTATTAATGGTTTCCAGGTGCCAATTTAAAAGGCTGCAACATGGAGGACCCCGCTGGTAGTAGAGCTATACTGGAAAGTGTCAATCTTAAAGGTATTATAACTATAGTACTAAAAAGAGTAAGTACTTAATTGTTTTAAAATTTTTACTAGACTATAACTAATATTTAAACGCAACTAACAAAATGTAGCTGTGTTTCACGGTTTTACCAATAGCTTATTTATACTAATCCGTAGATAATTTGGAATAAACATAGTCCTTTCCCAAGTTGTAATCCATCTCTAGCAATTACCATCAAAATCCCTGTTTTATGTTAAAGACTGGCAACGTATTTGTAACTATTTACTGTCAGGTGTCTGCTTATTAGTCCCCTATATGTAAAAAAAAACACTTATCAAGTTTCGAACTTAGGGATCATTTACTATAATGAGATGATGTAGTGAATGATTATGTTAAGTTATACCACCTGGCTCAGTGGATTGTCCCAAACATGGGCCTCATGTAAAAGGTCCATACACCATAACTATGATGTTTACTTGCATGAAAACCATTCCACCCACCGAAGCAACAAATTCTTCTTGCATCAATTTATTGCCCCCATGCCCCTATCCATTTAGTGTATCCTACGTTTTATGTGGAACTCCCTGCCAGAAAACACAAAATTAAGTTTCTTTTCTCCTTCCAGCGGCTAATCTCGAAGGTAGCAACATGGCAGGCGTGAATCTGCGCGTGGCGACTCTCAAGAATGCCAACCTACAGAACTGTGATCTCAGGACGGCCGTGCTCGCTGGGGCCGATTTAGAGGTACTTAATATTAGATCCATGTTTACCTATATTTCAATGTTTTATTTTATTAAAAAAATCTGTAATTCCATATAAATCTTTATCTTGAAAGTGAAACGAAGTTGCAATCCTTTTGTTAACAGTCTGGCTATAGGTATGTCCACTTAAGTATTGTCAGACTGTTTAACTTAATTTCGCTAAATCGCTTCTTCTTTCTTCTATATTTGAACCTCTAGGAGTTTTGGGACAAATCGTATCCTTTGTGCTATTCCTTGATATAAGGAACATCTGTGCCAAAAGTAACGAATTGTTTTGTGGAATATGTAATCTTAACTACTTTCATTTTCAAAGGCTCATAAAATCAAAACTTATAGCAGAATAGTTTATTAAATCACAGTAATAAGTGGCTATAGAGACCAGTATTTTAATGAACATGAACAATGAATCCAGTAGTCGATATAAAACTGATCTATGTTTATATAAATTTGACTATTTATTTTGCAGTGCTGTGATTTATCCGGTAGCGATCTTCATGAAGCGAATCTTCGCGGTGCTAACTTGAAGGATGCTGCGTTTGAGCTAATGTTGACTCCACTACATATGTCTCAAACTATTAGATAAAATAACCAAGATAATTAAAATTACTGCAAAAATGTAATTTAAGGGTTTCTAATCTGTGCCTATATGTCTGTTACTAAATGGGGATAGATGGGAATTTTCATGTCATCTGTCACCAAAATTATAAAATGGGATGAGATATGAAAAAGTATTATCAGCTCCCAAAGTATTGTAAGTGATATAATACCTCGGATCCGACAGACTTTTAATAAATCGTAGAAAAATTATATTTTAAGTTACAAGCCTATCTGTCCTTACTTAAAATAATCTATAAATACCTATGTACTTACTTATTAGGGTTCATATTCATATCATAAAATGTTGTTTTTTTTTTTAAGCGTAATTTTCTAAAGATTCAGAATGGTTTCTAAAATATAAAAACGAATATGTTTTCACAAAGAAGTTGTGTTATGTGGTAAGCTATTTATCTAATAAGGACGTAGGTGTTTACCGAAACGACTAGAAGAAGGTTATGGAATATAAGTTACTTATTATTCCATGTTGTAGTAGGTACCTCAGAATTATAAGTTTTCAGCGGTAATTATGTACTTATTGTAATCTTGTATCCAGTATTATTACTATATCATTATGTACCTAATCTACTCAATAAAATTATTTATATTCTTTTAAGTTTAATGAAACAATAAATTTTATTAAAGTTTACCTGTCTTTTGTTTTATTTTGGTAAAATAATTCCGTAGGTAACTAGAATAATCTCATATCCTGTTGAACGCATAATTTAAAGAAGCGCCATCTATTGAGATTGTTGGGTACTATTTTGTGAATTTTATTAGGTTGGTAACATGTAAACTTTTTCAATAGTGATGTGAAAATCATACGTATATAGTAGATTATTAGTATCGACTAATTAACTAATAGAAAAATAACACAAAACAAAACTTTAAAAAAAAACTAACTTTACAAACTTCTAACTGTGGTGAACAAAAATAAAGTACTTAACACACGCCTCCTGTGCCTTCAGCCAGCATGAATAAAAGAAATAAATAGTATTATTATCATTTTTTACACGCTTTTTATTAGCTTCACCTGTATGTTTGTATGTTAGTATGTTTGTTTGTAACCGACTTCTTTGGGCGCTATTTTGACCCACTTTAAACGGCCAGATTTCGTTCAAACTTTGTAGATTTATTGAGGACCGATGACAATACACTAATTTGATAAAATTATTCCATTTTTCAATTTGCAAATTAAAAAAACAAGCTATTATAAATAATCCAAACAAAAAAGTAGAAAATAAATTATTTACACGCTTTTTATAGAAAACCGAACTAAAAAATAGAAAATAAAAAAAGCGCGCTTTTTAAAATATTGACACCATACACCCCACGCTTTTTTTTATTTTCTATTTTTTAGTTCGGTTTTCTATAAAAAGCGTGTTTTTTAGTTTTTTTAAACTATAATTTTTTAATTATGTATTCCAAAGAAACTTAAAATTTGTTTAAGTATTTCACATTTGAAATCTAACGTAAATGTCTATAAACATATAGAAACGTTGTTCCAAAGCATATTCTGGAAATAGAAGCTCTGACTATGTCTCCTTGGGTATTGAAATACGGAATCTTAGTGGAACACGTGCCTGTCATCCCCCAGCCACACTCGCCCAATGTTTGGAACAACAAGAGATTAGGAAATTCTTTGTTTTTTTATACATACAAGTAAGTCGTATTATACGTATTTTAAAATAAATAAGAGATAAATTAATTTTTGGTGGTAATATTGTGGTAATATACAGCAGTGGGACAGTATAGGTTAAAAAAAAATAATAATAACGCAACTTCTAAAAGGCTGGTTAAACTTTTTTTTTAAACCATGCAATATGTATGTATGCTACGAGCTCGATTTACTTGAAACATTAAAATGGTTTTGTTTTGAGTAGGCATTCCCTTTTTTATCCGCAAAGAATCGGTTAAAAGATTCAAAATCTACATATATTGCCCGAAAGAAATTACTATTTGAATTTAAATAATATTTCATATTTCATTTTACTTAATTTTATTGCTAAAATAAATTACCTTAAATTATGTATGAAACAAAAGTCGTCTAAACTTATAAATCTATAAAACTGATCTCCAATAAAACGAGTTTTCAATTTTAAAATAGTTTTTAGTCGATTACTCGGCCTACTCGTACATGATTGCTCCAGCACATCACTATTATTTTTTCGTTATATTGGTATTATTTATTTTAGATTCGCGTTCTATTTTTGTGTGTGACGGTCCGTCCGGCAAAAAAGGATTAAAATTTCTAATAACTTTCATGGTTTTCGAATAGATTGAAATAATTGTCTAAAAACATCTCCAGATTGCAGGGAAAAAATAAAATGCAGAACGGAGACGAAACGCCGGCGCCTGTGGAAAACAGTAAGTTTGCAAATCTTTTGTTGTCAAAGAAATATCGCTATAACAACTGCTATTTTTCTGTTCTAAATCATTTCTATTTTCGATTTTAATGATTATTTATTCGTTTTATTGTGTAAAAATGTGGAAAACACGTAGTTTTACCGTAGCACATGTTTTCTAAGTACCCTCATTAGACGCGTAGAAAATATTTTGCGCTCATCTATTCGGTCGGTCTCACTTGAAAAAATATTTAGTACTTATTCGTTAATTTCACTTGCGTTTGGTACGTTTCGTGCATCGTTTACTCCGATTTAGGTGGTTACACCGACTTGCAATTATTGATACCAGCGGGTATCTTAATTAGAGTGTGAAAATTATGACTAATACTTCGCGTTTATAAAAAAAAATGATTATTCGACAATCGTATGTACTTCTTTCCATGTAACTAAGAATAATGGACTTATTTCTATGTATAAAACATGTGTATTTAAACTAATTATACAATTTTCCGTTAATTGAACTTTTACACCTACCCGCATCTTAATTTTGTGAGGTCATCTTAGCTTATTTGCTCTGAATCATCCGTCTGAAGGTCTCGATCGCAATGCATATAATAGATTGTATTTATGACAACATTTAACTGCCTATTTGTGTATTTACATAATTAACATATCTACCTACGTACTTAGATTATATTTTAAAAACTTGGTCTTCTCGGAAACATAATCTTGTTATATGAATAACTTACACAAATAGTAAAGTAATTGCTGTGACTGCTTAGTTAGACAAATACCTATAGGAGTTTTGGGATTATAAATAGGTACCTAATTCTCTTAAGTTAAAAAGTTTAAAAAAGCTTAAAAAGTTCCTGATGATCGGCTGAACAGTTATGAATCAACCGATAGTACCTACCTATAAATTCATTTAAATGGACTTATAAGTGCTCTCGGTTAATATTTTATTAATATAATAACATAACATGATCATTCACTACATCATCTCATTATAGTAACTGACCCCTAACTAAGTCCGTCACTTGTATCTAGGGTATCAGAAACTACGCACAAACTCATTCACACACACCCAGACCGATATATGCAGGTATTATGTATTAGGTCTGCCTGACTGTGGAATGTTACGGAACCTAATAACATCACAACTATCAGTCTGTTTTTTAATGTACATAGTAAGAAAAATACCTAAATATTTAAAAAAATATTGAACTATCAATAAACAAACTTAAATCCTAATCCTAACTAATATTATAAATGCGAAAGTAACTCTGTCTGTCTGTCTGTCTGTCTGTCTGTTACCTTTTCACGGCTAAACTACTGAACCGATTGACTTGAAATTTTGTACAGGGGTAGCTTATGATCCGGGAAAGAACATAGGCTATGTTTTATCCCGAAATTCCCACGGGATCGGGAACTACGCGGGTGAAACCGCGGGGCACAGCTAGTTTAAAAATAAAACAAAACCAAGATAATTTAGTTATGTTAAAGTGAAAGGTCAGTTACTCATATACAGATAGGTAAAAAACAAAACAGCTAGTGTGGGCATAATCATCACAATGCTTGGCCTATACTGCTTAAGATAGCCGATCCTTCCACCACGACTAAACGGCAAATAACTTGCCGCGCTCAAAAATATAAGTCGACACGCAAAGAAGAAGAACTACTTAAGATGATTTAGGTGGCGTCAGGCGTTGAAATTTGTGATTTTAAATCATCATCATCATCTCATATAATGTCCCCACTGAGGGGCATGAGCCTGCCTTGAATTAGGATGATTAGGCCTTAGTTAAATTTTCTTTAAAAATCCATGAAATAAAATTGTATTACCTAAGATTTGTATGAAAATATGTACCTACTACAATATTTTACATAATACCATCATTATGTGTTAGAATACAGAGTTATATGAAGTAAATGATGTGTAAACAGGTGTTACATTAAATTACAAGTGTGTAATACTATGTAATAGCCTTGAGTATACAGTAAAGTATGTCTGTCTTTAAGATTCCACTGCTGGGCAAATGCCTCTTGCAGTAATTAGAATTACACACTTCTCTGAGATATAAAGAATCTCTCAAAGATGGTAGTACAGTGAGAAGGAATAAGTATTAATCTCCATTCTTGCCTATTAGACGTCTCAAACCTGAGCTAGTAGTATTTTTCCTCTCAAACCAACCAGGCTTTGAACAAAATCACAGTTCTTTTTTGTGTTGAGAGTTTAAACCTAGTTTTTCCTAAGTTTTGAGGGTACTTTTAAATTCAAAAGTTAGCAATAGGTACCTATTAGCATTTTAGAACTAAGATTTAACAAATATTTCCCAAACTTTAGTAATTTTGTAACCTTATCCAGTTAACTCTACAATCTGTGCTAATACCTAGGTATACAAGATTTAGTTTAGTTTAGTGTTAAACCTGAAAGACCTTCGACCTTGAGAGGTAGATCTTCGATTTAAATAAACCTCGCACTAGTCACACAGAAATATCCGCCGGATATTAGGAACAAATTCCTCAAACCGCAGGAAACATACCCAGGAATGTTCCTTAAACCACAAAGGCTGGCGAACTTCCTGGAGGAACTGGGATGGTTCTAACAACACAAGCAGGAACCCAACCTGAGAGGTCTAGGTGCGGAAAATAGCCCGCTTACAAGTACAAGTCACACAGAAGTCTTATCTCAACATAATTTCCTTTCAGCCACAAAAAAAGTGCCAGAAGAGATCACCAAACAGTCCTTCCGTTTGAAGACATGGCGTCATCTAGAGTCATCAGGTCTGGCCATGTTCCCACGGCCAGTCTACAATCGTATCCCGAACTTCAAGGGCGCCCAGGATGCGGCAGCCAAGCTGGCTGAGTTGGACATCTTTAAGAATGCAACCACTGTCAAAGTCAACCCGGATAAACCACAGGAGCCTGTCAGGTGAGTTTTAAAAAAGGTTTCTGATTTGGTTTTAAATACCTACCTACTTTTTATTTTGATAGACTTCCAAAAAAACAGGAGGAGGTTCTCTATTCGACTTGTATTTTTGATTTCTTCGTCCTGAATAGAACATTTTTAAAAGGAGGTATTTGATTTGGTAACTTTTCTTACTTTTGGTAACTTAAGGGTGAAAAGGGGTCCTTATTGAGACTCTGCTGTCTGTCTGTCTGTCACCAGGCTGTATCTCATGAACTGTGATCGTATTTCTGTTGCTGCTATAACAACAATGTTATTTTCTGTGTTTTTCCGTTTGGTTCCGTAGATTTAAAAATAAATTGAATTGAAGTAAGCACGAGGTGTACATAGGTACATAGGTAATTAAGTTAACATAGGTAATAAGTTTCGTACTTCAATCGGAAGCTATTTTGTAAAAACAACTACAGATAAAGGTACATAATCGTCATCTAGACCAGGGATGTTGCGAACATTCGCATCTGCATCCGCAAATGCGGAACATCCGCATTGATTTGGACATCTGCATCTGCTTCCGCATCCGCATTAATCAATGCGAATATTCATGCGGATGCGAATATTATACAAGTAGCAACAAGAAAGAAATTGGGCGGGGCCGGTAATTGACGCGTGCCGGTCGCACGTGACAATAACCAATGGGAGCGAAGAAATTGGTGACAAGATTCGATACGTTTGTTTGTTCTAGCTAGTGCATCATTTGTTTCTTGCAAGTGAATAAATATTTCGTGTTTGTTTGCGCTGTGAAGTAAAAGTGAACTACTTATCGTATCATAAAGATAGATAGGTATTTTTTTTAATGTTGTTGTGATACAGTGTGTAAATAAGAAGAGTTTACAAGAAAACTTTATATTATTTAAGACTAATATCCATAAGATCACAAGGTAAATTCTATTATATTACGCCGGTAATACGTTTTATTGTAGGAAAAATTATCGTTTTATGACGAAATTCGTTATTTTTCCAGCGTGATTCCCGTTATTGATAGTTTATCTAACTATTTAGTCAACAATGTCACCACCGACCAAAAGTAATGTATGGGATTATTTTGAACCAAATAAAAAAGACCAGGATAAAGCTGATTGTAAAATATCCGCATCCGCATCTGCATCCGCGGATGTGAGCCTGCTAAACTCCGCATCCGCATCCGCATCCGCGGATGTGAAAATATCGGCATCTGCAACATCCCTGATCTAGACTCAAACTCGACAACCGATTACATGCATAGTACCTATATGCATAGATACTATTTTTGTAAATACATATGTACACATAGAATAGATTATAAGTTTGTTATATGTATAAAATTAAGTGTATGATTCACAAATTGTTTACGGACAGAAGACAGGTCTAAATTGTAAAGTTCCTTTAATTTTTTATATACTTTTGGTAGGATTTGATTCAGCACTATTTCCGTTATATTCCTTAAATCTATACAAAATACAGCTTAAATTCCTATTTGCAATGATATAAATAGTATATCATGGGCGTTTGGTTTTAGTAGATGGATTTTATTAGTACTTATGTTCACCAATCTAGCTTGTAATCTCTACATAGTATAAAACAGTCGCTTCCCGCTGTCCTTATGTGCCCTTACATCTTTAAAACTACGCAACGGATTTTGATGCGGTTTCCTTTAATAGATAAGAGTGATTCAAGAGGAAGGTTTTTAGTATAATGTTATTCCCGCATTCTCACGGGACCGGGTGAAACCGCGGGTCACTGCTAGTACAAAGATAAACACTAGACGATTTGCTAAATAAACGCGAGAGAAATTGTCTTTAAAAAACGTGAAATTCTCTTTAAAAACGTGAATTTTGTAGCAAACGATAGTGTTTATTATTGCCTAGGTGAGTTTAAATAGATTGGCTCGATTTGTGACGATATTTTTGTCTTTACACGTCCACGCGGTCAGTGAACCCTATTTCATACATTTACTACTACATTTTATCGGAGGAATTTATCAAAATTGTACTGATTGCAGAAAAGATTGGAAATTATTGTTAATTTGGAAGAATTTAAGTAAAAATAATAATCATTCACTACATCATCTCATTATAGTAACTGACCCTTTAGTTTTCAACTTGTATCTAGGGACACACACACCCAGACCGAGACGAACATTTGTGGTTCACACAAATATTCACCCCGCATGGGAATCGAACCCGCAACCTTACGGATGGCAGTCTGGCATGGTGACCACTCTGCCATCGAGGTCGTCTTTCTTTAAAGTACCTAATTCAAATTACCTATTAAAAATATTAAAGAATTTTGAAGTCATCAGTAGTTTTATCATTTTGTAGTCTTATAGATAGGCATTACCCATTCCGAACTTTATCAAACCGACTTTCACTAAGTTTCCAAGTTGAAAATTCACGATCAAATGAACCATTTTCTTTCATCAAATGCAGTAGTTAAAAATACTGTTAAGGGCCTATTTCACGATCTTCAATTCAAGTTACTCACCAAGTTAAGTTTCTCTTTGTCTCTTTATTACTTTATATCAAGTGACAAAGATAAAAATTGTGAATAGCTACTCGGAACTTTACTTGAAGATCGTGAAATAGGCCCTTAGAATAATTACTGAATCAGTACTTAGTTAAGCAAATGTTTAACAATGGTCCATCTCCTAACTTGCCGTGCGTGTCCCTACACCTGCACACGCGAGGACCTTTACAAGACCACTGATAGTGCCATATCGGTGGCCGAGTTTTGGTCCTCAAAAATATGAGTCGCAAACAAAGAAGAAGAAGTAGTTAAGCTGTAATCGATCAAGAATCAAGAATAACATTTATTTTTTAGGATTGCATTTATTAGGATCAATTAAACATTTTACTCACAAAAAAAGTTTATTCGAATCGATTTGATTTGAATTATTTTATTTATGTTGGTACCAATGAGTCATGCTTCATCTATTTTTATTATGTGTTGAACTCGATGGTTCATTGTGTTTTTATATTTACACAAGTTTTTCTTAGATGGAACTTTTGTGTACCATTTATTTTTAATTGTATGGTTTTATGAATAATTTAGATAACATTATACCTAAATTCTTCTTACATAGTCTGTAAAAACTCTAGAC
Organism: Timandra comae; assembly: GCA_958496195.1. NCBI lineage: Eukaryota > Metazoa > Arthropoda > Insecta > Lepidoptera > Geometridae > Timandra > Timandra comae. Next base: position 7,638,931 of record OY292376.1, read on the forward strand.
AAATGGATACAGCAGTTTTTTTTTAAGTCAGACTAAAAACAGTTAGCTTAGGTAGGGTAAAACTACCTGTTAGCCGGCCACTACCCGTTATCGGCCACCTGGCACTTTTAGTTAAATAATTAAAAATATATTAATCTTATCTTTTCTAACTTAGTGTCTTTCGATTCCTGCAAACTTCACCTATTTATTAGCTAACGGCATATTCCTGAAAGTGTCAAATTGAGCCCACAATCGCAATTTAAAATTTTGATGTGAGGATTTACGTAAAATTTAGCAAAAAACATAGCAAGTAGATTTATTTTCAAAGCTAAGTTTTAATGTGTTACTATAGTTCAATTGCTGAAAATGTTGGGCTGTGTGTTTATAAAATGTTTAAATTTCATATTCAATTACTAAAACTCATCAAGGTTTCATCAATTTTGAGATTTTTGGAGGCCGGCACACAGGTCGACGAATTTCTTCAAAAACCCCTTATCGGCCGGGAGGTCGCAAACCAGTTTTATTAACGATGTTTTTTCTTTGATTTTATTGAAGAAACCATAGGTTTACTGAAGTAGGTCTATTTACATGTATGAACTACTATATTTTTGTGGTCTTACAACTAGATTCCGGCCGCCAAAATACTTTGTATTTACAAAGTTATGACCTTCAGAAATACTGAATTTATGACGGCCGGGTATAGGGTATAGCTATACCTGTTATCGACCTATGAACATTATGGCTAAAATATAACATTTTTATCAATCATACGAGTTGGTAACTAACCAGTAATTAATTAGCTTTTATTAAGGTTATGCTATACTGTGCGTCGAGTCGACTGGACGGCCCGGGTTCCCGGGGCTCCGGACCGTCCCATTATCCCTGGCATTTCAAGCATAGTTGGGTGTGCCCGTTAATTTTGGGGATCAGGAGGGGGCTAGGAGATGCGGGAAGAGCAATCGACCCAATTCTCTGAAGCCCTGGTACAAAAGGTGAAAGCATGGGAGGACGCTCGCTGTCGGTACCGGTTTGGGGGACGTCCTTGTTTCCGAGGATGTTCTTTTCAGGAGGGGGGCGCCGCTTTTAGAGGGGCCCCGGCATTGGGGTGTCGTGGTAGAAATCCCGCGGGATCCTACGACACCCTATAATGTGTAGCGCAGTCGGAAGTCGCTGGGGTTTTAGTGGATATGACTCGCCCTTCTGGCTGGGTGAGTCCCACATAGCCACCGGGATCTCCCCTTGGATTCCCGGTATAATATATTTGATTTTCTATATTTCACAAAACGTTTATCAAAATATAATAGCAACCAAAATCTTTTGTATGGTTTGTACTTAGCGCATCAATCGTTTTATTTTCATTCGACTATCAACCTTATGTCTCTACTATAAGAGTCATTTTCCTATAGTGAATGTAGGCGGCCGATAACCGGTACATTGCTGGTCGATAGCTGGTCTTAGGGGCCGATAACCGGTGTTTTCGGTCATTTCATGATTAATATTTATTTGTAAATTATGTGTTAAAGATACGTATATATGCTTTAGGTTTTCTGAAACTAGAATATTGTAGCATTACATAATGATTTGTTTTAAAGTATTTGGTTTATCCAATTGGTATAAAGATCAACGCTGAAGTTGAAAAGTCGCTTAAGGGGCCGATAACCGGTAGTTTTACCCTAGTTTTACCCGCGTAATTCTCGATTCCGTGGGAATTTCGGGATAAACAAGCCTATGTCCTTCCCCGGACCATAAGCTACACCTGTACCAAATTTCAAGTCAATCAGTTCAGTTATAGCCATGAAAAGGTAACAGACAGACAGAGTTACTTTCGCATTTATAATACACTAGCAGCGCCCCGCGGTTTTACCCGCGTTGTACCCGCTTCCGTGAGCATGCGTAGTTCGTAATATCATACAATCTCTGCATAATTCACCATCGTGTGTTAAAAAATTAAGTAACAGCGCCATCTATTGGTAGGATTTGCGACTGCAAAAAGTTACAATAAAACATACGATTACTTATACACAATCCCATGGGAATTTCGGGATAAAAAGTATCCTATGTGTTATTCCTAGTTGTAAGGAACATCTGTACCAAATTTAATCAAAATCAATACAGTAGTTTTGTCGTGAAAGTGGAACAAACATCCAAACTCACAAACATACAAACTTTCGCATTTATAATATTAGTAGGATTAGTAAGGATATTCGTAAAACAACGTTGCACTACCAATAAATCATAATGGTCAACTAATTAATACACTAACAATACCGCTATGTGTAACAGATACCGTTCAATTAAATTGAATAAATTCGTAACTTTTTACATGAGATGAACCGACTATAAATACGAGTATGTTCTCGGCGTAATATCGCTTTCTAATTGCGAGGAATTATGTTTATAACGCTAGTTGGATCATGCTGAAATTGACGTGGATTTTATGTACTGAAATAGGTATTTAATTTGATAGTAGACTGTTTTTAGATGGCTTCAGAAATGGAGGAGGGTCTATTTTGTTTTTAACTGATTTAATAAAAGAAAGCCCATTCCTTTTTAAATTTTTTAACCGACTTCCAAAAAAACAGGAGGAGGTTCTCTATTAGACGTGTATATTTTTTTGTTTTTTGTGTGTTTGTTACGCGATTTCTTTGTAATCATGAATGGAGCATTTTAAAATTCTTATTTCATTAGAAAGCGGATATTCGCGAAGTGGTCCCATGTCAAAGAAATCAGGATCTGATGATGGGATCCAGAAAAATCGAGGAAAAACCCGCAACAATGTAGGCTGGGGTGTCGATTGACATTATTAAAAGTAAAACTACCTGTGACCCGTGGTTTTGCTCGCGATATTCTTGATACCATAAGAATTTCTGGATGAAAATTTTTTGGCTGTATTTTTTCGTATTTAAATCAAATGCTGTTCACAATTCATGGGTTTTAGATATAAAAATGTCCTGTTTTTTAATTCGTTAACACACACTGAAATAAACCCGAACCTACAACATTTTTTAAAAATGTTTTTTTATACTATTATAGGTACTTATTACACATATATCTTCAGAGCGTTTTCATAAAACTTTAAGTAAAAAAATATATTGAGATATTACAAACAAACACTGCACCAGATTAGATTGTATATATTATTTTAATTAATAAATAGACAGTATAAACGTCATCCTCTATTTTCGTTTTTATTTTGACTTTGGTTAATTTTCTAAAAAGTTCTTATGCCTTTGTGGTTATAAAGAAGTTTTGTAATAAAATGATGGTTTAATTGGGATGATGAAGTTAAAAATAAGTAAAAAAATGCAGGGTTGTGTTAGATTATGAATCATGAGTAACATCAGCTCATGGGACAGGATTCAAGCGGTACCCGTTGTGGTTGAACTGCTCGACACTTATAGAAAGCAGCGAAAAAATCCCTGCAAGAGGCTATTGCCCTCGCAACTCTCGCGGCTATCGTGGGAAACGACCTCTCCTTGCCAAATGTAGTCTCTGCTATGGTTAGCGAGGAGAGGTCTTGGATTGTAGTGTCCACCTTTTGTGAGGTCGTACGAGAGAGCGCGAAGCCCTCTCCACTAACATTATCCGCAGCAGAAGGTTGGGCAGACGGAGGCGGGACTACCACTTTGTCCTGCAACCGCCATACGCCCGACCTGCGGCGGTATTCCCCGGGGGGAGATCCACTGCCGCCATATAGGCCTCGAGGTGGCGCGCGGTACTTTCGGAAGGGGGTAACTCAACATCTGTCGCCTAGAGCTACATTCTAACTCGGAGGAGAAACCCTTAACAGGGTAGAGGCGCTGTCCGGAATCGTAGTAGCGTGCAGCCGCGTTTCTTCCGGTTTCGGCCATAAGCGCGTCGCCGCTCTATCTTTGCGGCGCGGAGTCCGACATACCCCGTCGTTCCCCTGGACAGAGGAAAGACGTAAAGTCTTCCTCCCACAAAAAAAGGATTCAAGTGATCCACGAGTCAAAAGCTCTTCTGGAGGAAAATTTAAGCGTCTTTTGTAGAAGGAGACTTGCTTCCCACTAAAATTTTTAAAATAAAGTTAATTTAAAAAAATAAGAATCCGACTTCAGCACTAAAAAGTAAGAAAATAATTTAAAATGAACGATATTATTAATACATATTTACAATTTATAATTAGTTACTTTTGAAGTCGGTGACAGCCAAAGCCTTCATTAATATTATAGGCGCGTCTCGTGCTATCTTATAAGGAAAAAAAACTATCCTGGGCTGGCACTGACTCCAAAAGTAACTAATTATAAATTGTAAATATGTATTAATAATATCGTTTATTTTAAATTATTTTCTTACTTTTTAGTGCTGAAGTCGGTTTCTTATTTTTTTTAATTAACTTTATTTATCCATACGCATATTAACTTTTTCGACGAACGCTTTTCGCTTCGGCTAGTCGAATACTTTTGCCATAGAATAAAAAATACGGGGTAATAACGTAAAAGCAGCAGGCTACAGCTAGTCCTACCAATATTTTAAAGCCGAATGTTTGTGAGTGTGGATGTTTGGACGTGTGGATGTTCGGATGTGTGGATGTTTATTCCTCTTTCACGCAAAAACTACTAAATGGATTTTAATGAAACATTACAATAATTTAGCTTATACATCAGAATAACACATAGGATAATTTTTATCCCGAAATTCCCACGGGAACGGGAACTACGCGATTGAAACCGCGGGGCGCTGCTAGTTTATAATATTAGTAGGATGTAGTGTGAATATTAACAGCTCTGAATATTAGCCAACCAATTACGCAAATAAATGACTTCCCTACAATTTTATCGTATCGCTTGAACGTTCTGTAATTCAGTGTTATGTAAAATGTACAGCTAATAGTAGTTGGATATGTAATACGGTTACTTCAATATTTCTACACGTGATTTTCCGGTGTCTTCTATACCCTACTAGCGGCGCCCCGCGGTTTCATCCGCGTAGCTCCCGTTCCCATAGGAATATGGGGATAAAATTATGCTAAAAACCTTCCCACTGAATCACTCAATCTATTAAAACAAACCGCATCAAAATCCGTTGCGTACTTTTAAAGATCTAAGCATACATAGTGACATAGGGACAGAGAAAGCGACTTTGTTTTATACTATGTAGTGATCTATTGTTTTAGTATCTGTTAGTAGCCCAAATTTTCAATATGTTCAGATTTTCCATGATTGAATAACAAAACAAACCTATTTGTATATAAACTTCAACATTAATAAAATGTGTGTAGGGTAATAAATGATTACTAAGTATAGATTTCAATCAATTATAATTATAAAATTTCTTTGTAATCGCTACAAATCTTAACACCTTAATCTATTTATAGTTTTATCGAAAAACATTTAGACACACCGGACGCCTAATCTTGACATAGTATAAAATAAAGTCGCTCCACTATTTTTATTATCCGAGTGGTGTAGGTTGTAGACCTTGCTTGCTATGCTGAAAGTTACGAATTCGATTCTCACTCAAGACGCACATTTGTGAACTATGAACATATACTTATAGATTTTTATTTTTTTATATACCTTTTGACATGTTTTTTTATTGTTTACATTAGTTTTATGTGACATTGTATTTAATTTTATTTAAAAAAAATACCAACCCGAATTTCTTGCCGATTCTTCTCGGCTCATGTAATTCAGAATCGGTGGTAGATTCATTGTCTATACTTCTATACTAATATTATAAAGAGGAAAGATTTGTTTGTTTGTTTGTAATGAATAGGCTCCGAAACCACTTGACCGATTTCAAAAATTCTTTCACTAATGGAAAGCTAATTTATCAGTGCGTGACATAGGCTATATTTTATCCCCGTAATCCCACGGGAACGGGAACTACGCGGGTGAAACCGCGGGAGCTACTATCCTTCATAAGTGCCTCATTGAGGCCTTAATTGAATAAACGATTTTTGATTTTGATTTTGCCTTGGTTTGGGTGTTTTCTATCTTCTAACTATCTATTCTAGATATCTAGCAGTGGCGAGGGGTCCATACAAGACGATTCCTACCGTCTTCCCTTTTGAAAACAGACCAACTTACACTACTAAACTCTAAATTATCTAACACTCATACTTCAACTATATATTAACGACACCTACTTACTTATAACCACATATTAAAAAAATATCTGTTTTTAATAAATCAAATTAAAATAATACTCAAAGAATACATAGCGTAATATTCATCGCATAAGAAACGATCTAACTACCTCATACTGAAACAAAATCATAATAATCATTAAATGCTATGTGTTACGGTTCAAAATCGCTTGGAAGCACGTAGCGCTATACAAAGTTACAATACACCTACATCGTATAAGAAACGATCTAACTACCTCATACTGAAACAAAATCATTATAATCATTAAATTCTATAGGTTACGGTTCAAAATCGCTTGAAAATAAAACGTTTTCCCTTGCAGGTCTAGCGCCATACAAAAGCGTATTCACAACTACATACAAATGAACCGTTCCGATACAAAATTCACGCACACATTAAAACATATTCGCACAAATTCACGCCCAAAAATAAGACGCTCGGCCACCGTCTTGCTACTAGATACTATTAATTATTCTGTGCCAGCCAAGGATCAGACCAGAGAAAGAGAGAGAAAGAGAACACGGCTGTTGAGTGTTGACGTTTTGCAAAGCGTATTCGCGTATGTCAAGTGTCATGCCATTTAAGTTTTCGCGCGTTGTAACAGTTTTTGTTTTGTTGATTTTTACGATTTTACATGATAATATTATTTACGCGACTTATTGTTTTATGTAGTATTTGTAAAGTTATTATTACGTATACCTCAATTGTAAATTTGATATAATTAGTGAGTTAAATACCTAAATTCGATATTATTGGTTTTCGTGTTGTGAAGTGTGAAAGTTAAAATAAAACAAAACAAAAGATTATTGCATATTGAGCAACTGTTGCTTACTGGATAACCTGCTAGGTGAGAATAATTTATTTAGTAAATTGGACTTAAAATACTACTTGAAAGTAGGGTAATTTCTTGATAAGTAATAATATAATCTTTTTAGATTGATTTCAACTAAAGGTTATCAAACGACCTGTATGAAAGTATACTCGAATTGTTCTTAAAACTGCACAGTTTTTTAAAATTGAATATGTTAGTCTATTGAAATAGGTTCAACTTGTACAACTGAAATTTTATTCCAAATTGCATGCTTAATTATGATGATTGCAACATATTTTTTGTTGCATTTTTTAGTTTAAATTTAAATTACATCATAACTATTACACACATAAAAATATGAATGAATTAAATATAGTGAAATATAATTTCTTTAAATAATAAAATAAATAAAGAGGCAGAATTAAAACTAATAAATGAAACATATTTTTTTTTGTACCTCCAGTACCACCCATAAGTAGAAGTTAGTTAAATTAGTTATTAATAGTTAGTTCTGTTATATAAAGGAGGCAGCAACTTCAGAAAGTATACAAATTACCTAATTGTATAATTTTATGAGATCTGTCTCCGGTTTATTTTTTTAAATCTCTTTTTTATATTTAAATGATAACGGGGTATATAGCATAAAGTGTTTTGTTTCCTGTGTTTGTTATTTTAGATTCAAAAGTATATAAATCCGTTAGAATTTGTGTGTTTATCTTTATGTAAGCAAACAAATAACAATACAGCTGAACCGATTTTGATGGGCTTTTCACATAGCAAATAGTCAATATAATTTTATGTTAAAATTAACATAGATCAGCAAGAAACGTATTTCTTGAGTAAAGTCGCGGAAAAAAGTTTGTCATCAGTCTCATCCAAAATGATGTAGGTGTCGTTTTTTTTTTGGATCGTCTTCCCTTTCGGAAAATTTCACCCCTCGCCACTGATATCTAGTGCTAGCACACAGATGGTGTTAGTACAAACAGTATTAATTACTTATGCATTTAACGTAATCTGACCCGGTTATGTGTATGATAACCTCGACTGGTAAACAAATAAATATTATATCTGTTACGATGTACATGTATTTGTAAAATGTATGTATTTGATAGACATACAAAGTTGTTCTATGTTATCAGCGTTTCTATTTAACTTAACTAGGTACTAATGTGTTTTAACTCAGGGTCCCTTAGCACATATATGATTGGTGACCTTTAGGTTTATCCCGCGTTAGGTCCTCTCCTATTGGTGAAAGGATTTATAGCCTTCCTCGAGGAATGAGTTATCTAACACTAAAAGTTTTGTTCAAATCGGACCAGTAGTTCCTGAGATTTTCGCGTGCAATCTTTTCATTATAATACTAGCGGCGCCCCGCGGTTTCACCCGCGTAGTTTCCGTTCCCGTAGGAATATGGGAATAAAATTATGCTAAAAACCTTCCCACTGAATCACTCTAGCTATTAAAACAAACCGCATCAAAATCCGGTGCGTAGTTTTAAAGATCTAAGCATACATAGGGGCATAAGGACATAGGGACAGAGAAAGCGACTTTGCTTTATACTATGTAGTGATTAGTATGGATTATGGAGGGTAAAGTAGAAGGAAAAGGCAAGGGTCTATAGTTTAAATAAAATATTAGGTTCAGTGTCATGTGTTGAGATTTAAAAAATATGTATAAAACATATCCTAATAATGAAAAGATAATAAAACTTTATGGACAAAAACTGTAGATAACAAATTATGTATGAGCCATAGTTTATGACTGGGGAAGTCCCTTGATACTTTTTATTGTAAATGTAATTATATTTTATGAGATTAAATAATAAAAAATATTATCTAGGCGAAAAACTAGATGTACCCCGTGGTTTTAGCTGCATTGTGATACTTATAATTATTTAGCCTCATACTAATACTTTACATATCACAACTTTTTACACAAGTTTACTTAGATACATTATAAATATGTACTTAAGTTATTAATGTTATAATATTATATCTTGAACACGAACAAAAATGTCATGGCCAAAGATAAATAATGCATTTATTTAATAAGTAATTGATAATAATGTTTAAAAAGAGTTACGTATGATTATCAACTATTTGACTTTGACGGGACATTGTAATTAATGTGTACGTTGTGTCCCGCGACTTCACTTATCTAAATCTTGTAGAAATTTTGGATTAAGAGAATATCAATCCTAAGAACGAAAGAACTTATATTAAGATAACATTTTTCAAAGTCCGTACGTAACTACCAAACAAGTCGTAACAGTTGGCTGGCTTAACAAAATAAATCGTAGCAAAGGCCCTTGAACTAAAGATGTCTTCTTGCGGAAAAGTTGCCTACATAAAAGTACAACATTATACCAAGTTTTATCCCCTGTATGATGCTTGTGATACAAACAGTACCTCTCCTTAGCTGCGGTAAAAACGTAATTGCCAAGTCCCATTTAAATACGATCAGCCAATAACTCATAGTTTGTTAACATTCAACCCGTATTTTTTCACATTCATAACCTTCGTCCATCTTTTCCAGAGTACTATGCCTGGAGCAGAACAAAACCCTGTACGTACCAGTGCCACGCCTGGAGACTGGTTTCCTGAACCGGCTCGAGCTGCCAGAGGGTGAGACAGGCCCGGCGGCCATCAAAAAGGCAGTGTCTAGGAACGGAATGGAGACGTTTGGAAAACCTATTGGTAATTTGGAGTAGTAAAGTGGGAGGTCTACGAAAACGTTCTGTGAAATTGGTTTCGTAGAAAGTTGAAATTGGTTTCGTAGAAAGTTGAAATTGGTTTCGAAGAAATACGAAACCACTTTCGTAGTAAAACTAGTTTCGTAGAACGAATATTAAGGGACTTACACGTTTCCATACTTAAACTTTACCGTTTTTATATTAGAAAAATAATAAGTACATAGAAACTAGTTAAGACGAAACCAGTTTTAGTTATTTCGTTCTTCGAAATTAGTTACGTTAATGAAATTAATTTCGTCATTCTATGAAATTAGTTTCGTAGAAGAAATTATTCTTCACACGTAACTGATTACTATTAATATTTGTTTTTGTACAGGCATTGAAGACTCCGTTTCTCTGGACCTGGTTGTGATGGGCTCCGTTGCTGTATCTAAGGAGGGTTACCGTATTGGTAAAGGGAGAGGTGAGTAATTACCCTAACCCTACCTAAATTTGGTGTTTACACAATATCTGCATAGTTTAATACAAAATTTCTCTCTCTTAAATCTTAGATCTTTAACGTACTTTTCATACGCTTAGATCTTTTATGCTATGCAACGGATTGAAAAACAATCTCAAAGTTATTCAAGAGATTATTTGTGTAATAAATGCGGTTTAAATCCCGTAAAATGTATAATACTGTACTGACTATTGTTCTTTATTCCCAGGCTACGGCGACTTGGAGTTCGGTCTGATGATGCACATGAAGTCGATCAAACCGAACACACTTGTCGTCACCACTGTACATGATTGTCAAGTGAGTATAATCCTGCTTTTAGAGACTGTCTCGCCCTTCTAGAGGTTAAAGTGTAAAGGTCATCAGTGTCGCCCGATGCCATCCATGACTCTATGTGAAAGTATCCTTTCCTTCAATTGAAGTTATCAAATCGATTTTCGTCGAGAAAATCGGCCGAGACTACTTCTTTTAGAAATTAAAAAGTAATTGTGTATTAACTAGATTCTCTTTCTCCAGGTATTTGACACATTGCCCGCTGAGCTGTTTGGACCACACGATGTGCCCATTGATATTATAGTCACGCCAACACAGGTAAGGAAGGAGTATATGTATGATACCCGATTACTCGAAAACGATTGAACCTATTTGGATTTTTTATTCAGTATGAAATATTAAGTTTCCAAATGGTGTAATGATCATTAAATCAGAATTTGATGATGGGATACTTAAGGAATTGAGAGAACTCTTCAAATTTCAAGGCAAGTAATCTTTCCAAATGGTCCCATGATCATTATCTGATGTTTTTTTGGTCCACCAGGTGATTGAAACCCAGCGCATGAGTCAGCGTCCTGTGGGCATCCTGTGGCACCTGTTGTCCAGTCGCCGCCTGCAGATGATGCCCATACTCGGACAGCTCAGAGAGATTGAGATGCTGTAAGTTGTTTCAACTATTATACAGATTTGTGGTATATTTTATGGAAGAACTACAATACCTACCTACATATTATATGATATTCAATTTAACATAGTTTTTTTTAATAAATGTCTAGATGTGCAGGCAATCGTTAATATTATTTTGTCTTTGCAATTTTTGACAATTTCTATGCCATAGGCAGTGTTTAAAAATCTTGCGAGTTCACACAAAGCCATAGTTTTAGCTACCTAGTTTTAATTGCAAATATTTATACCACCAGCGCGGGCCGAGCGTGCACGCTGAAGGAGGAAGACACGGACGTCGAGGAGCGGCCCGCGCCGCGCCCGCGCCGCACGCGCCGCCGGACGCGCGAGCACAAGAGCCACAGCGAGGGGGAGGTATAGCGCTTTGTATTCATATACTTTTTCTCCTCTTAACCTCCGTCACAGGTTTAGACATCTTCATATAGAGAAAGTACTGTTTTATTATGAAAATTACAAAAACAATATACCTTTCTCTCGATGACGTTTGTATGTGATCGAAACGGGTTTTAAAATTCGTTATGCATAACAATCAAGCTTGCACAGTTGAGTAAAAAAACTTAGTAATAAAACTAGCTGAGCAGCGATGAGATTATAACTAATGCAAACATTATTTCCACAGGGCAACACAACAGAAGGCGAGGAAGGCAAGCCCGGCAAGCCGCGCCGCCACCAACGGCGCCGGAACAGCAACAAGTCCGCCTCCAAGGACGGCAAGGACGCCGACAAACCCAAACGGAATAAACGCCCGCGCCCGCTCATTGAGTTCTCTGTTAAGGTAACTATATTTAATGACATGCTAATAATACATTATTTATTTATTAAGGACAGTGAAAATTACTTTAATCTTAAAACTATTCAAATACACAAAATACAAATCGAAATGCAAATTCTTTAGAAGCCACAACATGCTCTAAATAGACAAAATTATAAAATAAAAAGAAAATGTACTTAAACTAAACTAAACTACACATAACTTAAAGTCTCAAAATTGTAAATGGTATTAGAAAACAGAATGAAAATAAAATAAAATCAATCAGAATAAAAAAATTACAACATTCGGAATAACAAAATTAAAATAAAATAAAATCAACCAGGAAAAAAAAAGTTTATTACAATGTAAGCCTCGTCGGAACATCAGAAAAACGTCGTATAATATACGTGTGTATTGATCGTCCTCGATTCTCTTAACATCCTCGCCTGACGGCTCGGGCCTCAATAGCGCCTCAGCGGGAATCACCAACATTAGACACTTGTACCATAATGTACTATTTTCTATGGCTTTTTTAACAAAAGCCTAGAACTGCTTCCTTTTACATTATTATATTTATAGTAAATATATTTATTTATGTGTTTCTCGTTGTTAATAGATATCAAACATCAGCCCGAACACAAGAGTGCGTGACTTGAAACAAGCGTTGTCTGAGCGCGGCGTCAAACCACAAGTTATGGTTTGGAAGGTAAACAACATTATAATCTATTTCAATTCAAAATTACTTTCATTTTCTGTTCAGTTTTGGCCTCAAAGAAATACTAGAGCTTTGAAAAACGTCTAAATATTAACTGTAAATAATAACTTTTAAGAAATGAAAGAATAAAATAAAGAATATTTTTTGTTTTGATTTTAATAAATAAATGTGTTATTTGTAGGGCTTCCGCGGTTACTGCTACCTGCACTTCTTCAAGCCCACTCCCCAAAAGGTATGTAAATAGATTCAAACAATATATTATGTCCATATTATTTTACTGTGCAAACCAAATCTTTACAACCTACGTAACCAGTTACTCCTAAAAATATTTATCGATGCGAAACGGTTTCGTAATACTTTCTACGAAACTAATTTCGTTGTTGCAATAGTTTCGTATGCGGCCAAAATTCTTTAAACATCGTTGAAATTACATCATCAACCATGGAGCATGGAGTAATTTATTCAAACTTAACATTTTTGCCATAAAATCAGGTCTTTTTTCTTACGAATTAGTTTTGTAGAAAAAAAAGACTTTCTAACTACGAAATTCGTTTCGTAGAAATGCTATTTTTCTTCTGCGAATCTACTTCCATAGTAACAAGACTCGTAGTTTCGTAGTAACATCGTTTCTTCTTACGAAATTACTTTCGTAGATAGTAGCAACTGTTTCCTAAAACCTTACAAACAACGTTGACATTATTCATACGTGTAAGGGATAGAACGAAGGCGACACTGCATCAGTTTCATTCAACATTCTTCCCACTTTAGTATTTTCTTTCCACGAACTAGTTTCGTAGACACAAGACTACGTTCTTTACTACTTTCGTAGTAACAGACTCTTCAATATTTATCCATATCTATAGGGTGAAGGCGACACCGCGCCGGCTATCAGCATGGAGAGCGTGCTGTCGTCGCTGGCCGCCATGTCGCTGGGCGGCGCTGAGGGCGAGGAGACGCCCGACGCCAAGCCGCGTCTGCTGTGTGTGGAGCCCGCGCCGCCGCGACAGCCGCCCGCGCAGGAGGTGGGTACACACACTATACACGACATTCAATAATTTGACTAACGACACTACTTGTATGTGATAACGAAATCCTACTAATATTATAAATGCGAAAGTTTGGATGTTTGTTCCACTTTCACGCAAAAACTACTGTATCGATTTTGATTAAATTTGGTACAGATGTTCCTCTATAACTAGGAATAACACATAGGATACTTTTTATCCCGAAATTCCCACGGGATTGTGTATAAGTAATCGTATATTTTATTGTAACTTTTTGTAGTCACAAATCCTACCAATAGATGGCGCTGTTACTTAATTTTTTAACACACGATGGTGAATTGTGCCGAAATTGTATGACATTACGAGCTACGCATTCTCACGGGAGCGGGTACTACGCGGGTAAAACCGCGGGGCGCTGCTAGTAGTCTCATAATGTTGAAAAAATTAAAATTCTTTAGTTAAACGCTCCAACTGTTTGTACGCTTTGATTTTCTAAACATCGCAACAGATTGGTTTTCAACATTAGAATGACTCCAGAAAAATATTTATAATAAAAGCGCCAGTCAACCCGCGAGATATAGCTAGTATATTAAAAGTATGAACGTTGCTACATTTACATATACAGTCATACAGGACAGACAGAGTGGTATGTCACTACACAAATTGTTTTCGGTCTTTAGCTGGCCTAGTTGCTAGCGTGATGTGGTTATTACGCCTATTCTTCTGTACCAAACAGACCAAAATAAAATCATGAGAGAGAGAGAAAGAGAGAGAGAGAGAGAGATAATGAGAGAGAGAGAGAGAGATAATGAGAGAGAGAAAGAGAGAGAGAGAGAAACATTTTACAACACATATAAAACAAAACGTTATTTCAAATTGCAGGTACATTGATTCGACCCGTAGACAAGCGACCGATGCACAAATAACAACAAAATACTAAATAATAAAGGGAAATATTAATTATAACACGCGTTAAGATTTGCTTGGTTGCACACGGTCTGACACAATCGTCTCATTCCGACATTTATTGTTTTAATGTTAAGGTTGATTTTTGATTGCACCGATCCTAGAGTTTATATGCGTGTGAGTTTTATATGGTGATGTTGGTTTAAGCGAAAATATACTTTATTGTTAACGTTTTAATGGTTATATTTCATTGTTTCAAAAAAAAAAATGGTATTTTTGTATGAAAACAATTGATTCTTGATTTCGAATATCATCTTTTAGAAGTTTTTCGATTATGAAAATGTGTAGTTTTCTGCGAGGTACTGGGTAGCGTTGGCAACGAAAGTTAATTAATTTAATCAAATGTGGAAACCTTTTTATGACCACCAAAATTCTAAATATATTTTCGGATCTAGAAAAAAACTTTTGTGGTATATTAATTTTTTTTTTTTAAATCTTTAATGTCTATTAAAAAATACTTAGTACTTATTTTGATGTACAGTCTCGGAACGAAAAGGTTCGTCAATTTTCAAATTGATTCGTATAATGTGTCGCGAAAACATATTACCTTTTGAAACTATGGTACAGAATAGACTCGGGTTAGGGAAAATAATGTTCTACTGCTCGATAATAAAGTTCAAAATTATTCAGATCAGTGTTGTTTGACAGGATAAATATCTTGTCAACAAGATTTTTGATAAACTAAAACCTTCTTAAACCTTCTTAAAAAGTGTATAAAACCTTCTTGTTGGTTCAACCTGCCATTATTATTTCTGTTAAAACTATTGTCAATCGGTCGATGTCATCATTGCAAAATATCAAAGAGGTTTTTATATGCCGCGAGCACAAGGCAGTGTTTAAAAAAAGGATAGAAAAATGAAGCAAAACCTTATTCGATGACAAACGTCATTGTATTTATTGAAATGTTAGCATCACTGTTTGTTACACTTGTATGTTGGCATAATTGTTTCTTGCAATACTAGTGCAAGTGAAAACTGACTCTAAGGTGACGAACCTTTTCATTCCGTGACTGTACTTAGGACAATCTGGGCCCAAGGTCCTGGATTCAAATTCCAGTTTACACTTATTTTAAAACTTCCGTATTTTAATCAACTTTCGTTGCCAACCATACTATGTTATAATTACTATTTCTTTCAACGCCATATTGTAAACATCACACGCAACTACAAGAAGTATCAATTTATGTTTCTCAATTTATAAGAACTTATGTTCGTTTGTCATTTTGTTTTATTTTGAATCTAGGGTCGGTGTAAAGACACGTTCACACTGGTAGAGTCCTATAACATTTTTAAATGTATCTTATATAACGTTTTTTGCTGATTGTACTATAAGGTTACAATTTTCTATAAAGGTTATGATATTCTACAAAATTCCTAATTAAATAAATTTGAATTCGTTAAACTGTTATAAATGTGATTTGAATAATATATTTTGGTGGCTAGGCCAACGAACTTAGTTCAATATTTTGAAATAATGTGTCTTACAAAAAATACGAAATAAAATTTCTATAAAAATAAAAATTGTGTCAGAGAAATAGTCTCTTTAAATTCTATTAATTAAATTAAACGACAAAAACTCTATTTAAATAAAATAATGGTCGTTAAAAATGTTTTCCAAAAGCGAAATAAAGTTTCTATTAAAAATACTCGTGTTTAAATTCTATAAAATATAATTTAAGTAAGTATATAAAAATATACTAAATTGTATTAAATATTCTCTACCAGTGTGTACGTGGCTTATTACTATGTACGCATTAACGAATCTATTTTTTGTTCTCTAGTCTAAAAACTCTTTTATAATTAAGTATGTAACTTTAACATTTCGTAATTATAGCAATAACTTAAATATACTTCCATTTATTAACTACTTATAGAGAAAGATGCTATATTTTTTCTAGATTTAAAACTTAGAGCGGAAATGCAACTATTTTTTAAATTATTGTGTAAATGTTAAGGTGCTTAAACGGAGTCTAGAGTCTATGGAACAGTTGTATTGTTTAAAAAAGGATTTGATTAGTAATAAATAAGAATATATAAGTTATTTTTAATAAAAAAATATTAAGATTTTTAAGACTCCGTTCAAAGTTTTTCTATTGTTAGGTGTTTGTGCCAACTTGTTTCTTTTTAAAATACCATAGACTATAATTGTTGTTTGTTTTTAATTGTAATTCTTTACGGCCTTGTCGAAAGTTTTAACTTTTAAAGTTTAAAAAAGTTGGTGTGAACATTTTGTCTATTACTTTTTCAGTATTCGGTTAATTGTTAATTTAAGACTTGAAAAGTAATATATAGATGAGATAATAATATATACTTAACATAAGATAATATATTTTTAATCTATTTATTAATAAGCGAAGTATGTTCGCGTTGCATTGGTCTCTTAGCGGTAAATGTTGTACGGAAAGATATTTTTCGAAATTTTTTGTTTTTTTAAAAGCATATAATGGCTTGTAGTCTATAAACGGTTTGTATGTTTCAGTACACACGCACATTCTAAAAATGCTTTTTAATTTACTCTTTTTTAGCTCAGCAATAGTTTTTATTCGGCACTTGATTATGTTTTAAAGCATGTTAGTGTTATACTACGGTTTTGCCCGGATAAAAGTTATGTTTTGTATTTTTTTTTTATAAATAAATTTATTAAATTACATTTGCTTTTTTATTTTTATTTAGTTCTTTTAGTAGTTGTTGGTATAAATAGTGATAGTAGTTTCCAAAATAAATGTTGTGATTGAACTTTAAATATATTTCGTCGTTTATAGATTGAGAGTCTAATAAAATTATATTCTATTTTTTTAGCGAATTGATGTTTCATTTTTAGGGTACATGAAAAAAGCGGTCAGTGAACGTTCATATCTGACGGAACATGCGTCGCGTATTATCGGTCGCGTAACGCCAGAACAGACAAATGTATAGAAAAACCCTCGACCGATGATATGTTAGTGCATTGAGTGTGAACGGTCAAGTGTTTTTCTATACATTTGTGTGTTTTGGCGTTACGCGACCGATAATACGCGACGCATGTTCCGTCAGATATGAACCTTCCCTTACGCGTTATCGCGTTCTGTGTACAGTCAGCTTCAGATAAAAGGTACCCCCCTTGGTAATGCTCATTTTGGTATTGCCAACCAAGGGACGGTACCTTGGTTCTGACATAAATAGCAAAGCACGTTCGTGAGAACGCGTGACCGCTTTTTGATAAATCCCCAAAATATTTAAGTTCCCGTCATAATATATTGTTGATATGTTAAAGTAAAAAATATATTAAATTAACATTTGCCACAAAAATTCAGAGGAATTTTAGGTTTTTAGCAGTGAGTGAGTTTTTAGAAAGGTCACCAGTCTTTTACGAGACGAGTTATATCTGAGACTACCTACTATTTATTTATCTAAACAACTATACAGTACTATTGTCTAGTAGGTAAAAAAGTATGATGATATGAAATGTCATGTCAAAGATCCTATCACAAACTATTTCCTACAACATTATTATCATATCACGCGAATACATTTTAATAATGGTATATAAAGGCCAATCAGGTGTTGGGAGCCATTTCAATACAATGTTTACTCTACTGATATTGGGGCTACTTCATGCGGGGTTAGCGCAAATTGCTGTAAGTACTTGTATTTTTTTATGTTAACTTATATTGTCCCACTGGCAAAGGTCTCCCCCGAACACCTTCAACCATCTTGTATTACTACCTATAAAATTATTTGATCTTGTAAAAATCCTTTCAAAATTTGAAGTGGTGAAGAAGAAGTGGAAGAGACATAATTTTAATGGTAATTCTTATAAAACTACCTGGAACTGATGGTAAACACAGAAAAAATATGTCTGTATGTATTTTGTAAGGTTTTCTTAAAAAATACTGAAGTGATCAACTTTAAAACACTATCCAAATCAAAAAATACAACTGAATCGGTTTGCTGTCAGCGAAACTTGACGAAAAATTTACATAAATACACACCGATAATTGAGATCATAAATTTTAGAAGTTTTTTTAACATTCAGTAGACTTGTACTTGACTATAACTCGCCTGAAGGAAAGCGATGATACAGCCTAAGAGTGTGTAACACAGTTTTCTTTTATTCAAAATTATGATCAACATCCAAAAACTCATCCCATGACATTATTTCACCATTACTTTCGCCCTTCACCCCAGGGAGTAGGTGACCGCTGAAAACTAGCGCTGCCCACTGTTGGAGCAGCACAAGCTGGGCGGTATACCTTTTGTCATAATGTAGTTTTGTAATTAGAAAGGAAGGGAAGGATTTGCCATGCATGGGCATATACTTTATTTTAATTAGTTTAATATTGTGAATCGAAATACTTACTCTGTGTGTGGGCTAAATTCGCGAAAAATAATTCTTAGTTATTAGAAAAATGTAATGTCTTTTTTATTTTTTTCACATAGTCTTTTCCATTCACGGGACTAATAAGGAGTCCCGGTCTTTTGGAAGGCTAGTATGGGGCCAAAGCCAACACTTTTGACATATTTAATCTTGTGTAAAGGGTGCACAATCCGGCGACTATCCCTGTATAACACTATAAAATGCATCCAAGGACAGTCCCCGGTTCTGCTGGGACTATTGCAAATATATGGAAAACTACGACTGGGTTATGGGAATGGGATGTTTAATGGACTGGATATTGGGGAACTATGGGGATTTGTATTATTATGACAATAAACATTATTTTATTTTATTTTTTATTTATTTATTTAAACTATTTCTTCTAGGAGGTGAATTTCCTCGTAAATATAGACTCCCCCATCTACTCTGTGGGTGAGATCACGAAAACCTATGTATCTACAGAGGAGATATTCGTGGAGAGATTCAATGAATCCACCGCGTATATGTCAGGGAATATTGTGTTTAAACAGGACTTGCCTGGGGGATTGATTGTGAGTATAATGTATTAATATATTTGAGGAAAAAGAGGAAGAATGGGAAGGGGTAGAGGGAAGAATGGGTAACATCATCATAATCTAAATCCTAAGCACATTTTCAAAGAATTTCAACAAGTGTTCTAAATGTTGGGCCCTCACACCACACGCACATAGAATGAGTAACATCATCATCATCATCAGCCCATGGTTGTCCACTGCTGGACATTAGCCTTTCTCCTATCGCGTCATAAGTAACATGAGGCAAATAAAAAAGGTCGGTGTCGTGTAAGGAAGTGAAAATGGCCGCTTTGGATAGGAGTAGGTGGAGGGAGTTGCACCTGTTACACTCATAAGAGCACCGCTCTTTCCATTACACCTTTTTCTATTATTACATCAGCTTAATGGTTATGGTATCATCATCGGTATTTCGTCGCAAAAATTTAAATCGATTCCGCATTGTTGAAATTGTACTTTCAAGCCTAAGGACAGAAACGCTACTTTGAGCTGCGCAATAAGACTATTTATTTTGGGTGACTTTTAGCAGCACCATTTTAGAGTGTCCAAAAGCTAAAACCTTTTGCTTGTTAATGAGTACTCATATCTTTATTTCCCCACAGTTCGAAATAGTGGTAAAAAAAGAAGCATCAGGCAAATTCGAGAGTCTCTTCACTCATGACATTTGTGACTTTTGTACCGAGATCGGTAAACCTGACGGCGAATATGCTAAGTATTTGAAGTATTTTGGAATACCTACTGAATGTCCTATTTCGGAGGTAAGTACTTACACAATTTTCTTTTTTTTTAACTTCTATCCAAGTCCTATTTTTAGATAAGTAGGTACTTAGTGTGAAACCGTTTCCCGACGTTTGTCCTTCTGTATGTATGACTTTTAAAAATATGCACTTATGTACTTAACAAATGTTATTGCGGTTTTCATTAATAAATACAGTGATTCACGAGGAAAGGGTAATAACATTTAAGGTGGGATTGAATCCGTGGGGTTAGTATAGCTATTCATGAATTTATATCCTGTCAAAGCCAAAGGAAAAAACAAAACAGAAATGTAGCATTCTGACACCTATAACCATTGTTTTGTCCTAAATCCCTTATTTATTTCTAAACAGGGTTCATATCCAATTCACGACTTCACTTTCGACACATCAGAAATGGACGTCAAAAGTCAACACGCTGGTCGCTATGAAGCAGTCCTTAATATCTACGTTAAGACAGGTGAAAACTGCAAAACGGATAGAGATCTTATAATACAACTGAAGATTGATATCGTTATTGAACCTGAGTAACTTATTATAGGTAAATATGCTGTATCCATGTGTTACGTCATGTAAAATGGGGGTCTATGTGTGACAGTGATTGGTGATTGTGACAGTAGTTATGGGTGTCTATGTGTGACAATTTGTGACAGGTGGGGAGTTGGGGGTCGATGTGTGACAATTTATGGAGTCTCTTTTCGGTAGCAAACAACTTTAAAATTCTAACATTTTGAACTCAAAAAACTGTAACTTTGTTTATCCATTATAATAGGAATTTCTGGATTCAGTCTTTCATGAACTGTATAAAAATGAAAGATCATACTTATGGATGCCGATTTTTTCTTTAAGATTTTGATATTATCACAGTCACTTTAAATGAGGCCAGTCTGTAATTCCGCATGACGTAACTTTCGGATAAACTTCATCATTATTATATTACTTATAAAAAGGGGTCCACATAGTTCTATCTTAATTTAAGTGTTTTGTAATTATTTATTTTAGTTTTAAGCGTTTTTTGTGAAGTATATTTTTGCAATTGATTTGTTGTTTCAATTTTTCAAAATCATTATGATAGCTGCACTCCTACTTACTGTTTGTAGCGTGATGTTTTTAGCCTATGTCTTCCTCGATTAATGAGCTATCTAACACTATTTTTTTTTAATACGAACTAAATGTTCCTGAAATTATCATCTTCAACAAAACTAACAAACTCTTCAGCTTTATGCATTAGTACATATTGTTTTTTAATCTAAATTATTACACTTCTTTGACCACACACTTCTTTACTTTGTCTTATTATCTTCAATGGTATCTCTAGTTTAACGCTAAAAGACTCGACGCTTATAATTATGTAGAAATAAAACAAAACCTTTATTTTAAACCTCATTTATTAATCAATCCTTTCATTCCTCCGGCTCGTTAACATTCCCTTCCTTGCTGGACTCGTAGAACACTTCCTCCCCTTTCCCCGTTTTCACCCCTTTCTGTTTATGGGCTTTAGTTTTCTTTTTTTCGGCTTTTTTCTCAGTTTTTTCAACCTTCTTTTCTTTTTTCTCTTCACTAGCTTTCGTTTCTTCTTTCGAATCTGAGTCTTTTACTTTGTCACTGTAATCAATTATTTTTGGTATTAGAGAAATCTTTCTATCTAATCAAATCATCATGCAGTATGGGATGTGGATTCAATTCCCGTGACTTTTAAATACTTCTTCTGATACCCTATGGATGTACAGGCATATTGCTGAATATGTTATTGTAAAAAATCTCTAGCGAGAGGGATTGTTACGCCTCAAACCCTTCATACAAATACGAGTACGTTAAGTGCAATGGTCTCAATCAATATGTTTGTAAATTATATATCTATAGATAGGTATGTAAATGCTTACTCATTCCTCAATCTAGCATCTTCTTCACTAAAATTACAAAATATTTTGTATGAAAAAAATAAAAAACACAATCATAATACATTAATTAATTATATCAATAAAGTAATTGTAACTACCTTGAACTTCCACTGTTCTCATCGCTGAAACGAAAAAAGATGAACAATGTAAATGAGATATCTTCCCTAGCCTCCCTAAATTATTACGGTTTAATATTTAAAAGTAAAACTTACTCTTTTTCTTCCTTATCTTCGCTGTGAAAATAGATTTAAAATTAAATTATTTTTTTTGAAATTGTTTTTAATAATTAAATATACATTAATTGCTACTTTTGGAGCCACTGGTTTAAGCGTCAGCTTCTTGACAACGCGAGAGTTCTCACGAGTATAACCTTTTTCACTCAAACCCTCATAAACCTTTTTTAACCTACCGAGTCTAACTGCTGGGCAAAGGCAGAAAACACCATTATCATAAGCCCTATATCCTAAAAAATATACGTACGGCACACCATCCCAGTCAACGGAATACTCCTCATGAGTGATGCCACTTCGGAACACTCGTCGACAGTTTTCTCTGGAAAAATACATCATCAGTTAAAGTAATACTAGTACTAGTTCCTTCTTATTGTGTTCCGAGGATTTTAACTCTGAAATCTCGAAATGTCGGCAATTTTTTTGGGATTCAGCATCCAGCCTGCCTAGCATAACTGTGCGTGATAAATGATATAGACACCACGAAATAATATCAATTTCGCGAGCATGACCAAATGAATATAATGTACGATTTGATAAAATTAAATATTTATTATATTTTGACAGTTGGATGTCAATAAATTGTATATCGATTTTGCGAGCATGACCAAATGTCATAAAATTAATCATGTGGTAAAATTAAATATGGCGGGCATTTTTATCAAATTTTGACAGTTGGATGTCAATAAATCGCTGTATCTATCGCGTTTTCGAAGTCATGCTAGCCTAGCTGGATTACATTTCTTGTGAGTTGCGGGTTAAAAGTATGAAGGCACACACAGCAAAGGTACATTAGCCAATAAGTTCCCAGCATGCCAAAGGTGGATGATATTAGTATGATGTCCAATAAGCGTAGTCATCACGTGAGTTGATGATCTCAAACCTGATCCATCTTTGAAAACTAACAACCAAGAAATTTATCGATCAAGAAATTGTATTTCCTTATAAATTTATCTGGTTAAAGAATAAGAATACCTTTATTGTCTTTTTAAACTTATGTGGACATTAAAACTTAATTAAACTTACTAATTAATAATGACAAAAAGATGAATCACAACAAAAACAAATTACACCTAAATCGCATTAATAAAATAGAAGACAAAATAAAAAGACAAAGGCAGTGGCTCAGTTTAT
This sequence comes from Timandra comae, assembly GCA_958496195.1. NCBI lineage: Eukaryota > Metazoa > Arthropoda > Insecta > Lepidoptera > Geometridae > Timandra > Timandra comae. The sequence goes on from OY292376.1 coordinate 7,662,342, forward strand.
GCCGTTCATATGAATGGCGCTGATTTTCAGCCACCCCTTGGCTCCTGAGGTGGTGAGTGGAGCTTATAGTTAAAGCGTGTTGATGTTCTTAAATCTAGACCATGGTAGTTTTTAGTTGCTAAAGATAATGTTAAATTCTAATATTACTTACTCAACATCCTTATGGATAGCGCAGGATATGAACTGCCGGTTCTTAAAGACAGAAGTGTAGAGGAAAGGTCCATGACAGCTGTGACTCTTTGGGTCGATCTTACACGCGGATATTACTCCGATAGCACGCTCCTTGCCTTGGTATTTAACGATGAGGGGACCGCCGTGGTCGTTCTAGAAGGAAAGAGTGAAAATTCAAATTATTTTCGTTGCGAGCTACATTTGTGTTCACATGTTTATCTCAGTTTGGGTGTACGTAGTTTCTGATATCCTGGGTAGCAATTGGTAGAAGGCAACCATTTGTTTGTACAGATTTTTCTATGAATCAGGAATAACACATACGATACTTTTATCCCAAAATTCCTTGAATTGAAACTTACGCAGGGTGCATCATAGTAGTACTTTTAGTTTACTTGGTCTATATGTTTTTGCGATAGTAAAAAGTACCAACTCCTTAGAATTTGCACTTCCATTCTTTCTTGTTATTATTCAGTAAGATAATTAAGACTTTTCTTTATTACTAATTGTCTTTGTCCAAAGAGTATAAACAATCAAATACTTAAATTACCTACCTCACAGAACCCTCCCTGCGAAGATCTCCTTGCAGTATAATCGTCAGGGTCCTTCAGATGTCTTCCCATGTCCACGTTGATCGTGTTAGAATTCATTTCAATAATTGGCTCGTCTTGTCTTCTAGACTCCACATCTGAGCAGTTCGCGTATTTCTTCTGCTCTCCAAAAACAATATAGAAGTTAGTTAGGGGTCAGTTACTATATTAGATGATGATGTAGTGAATGATTAGGTATGTTAAAACATTAATAAATAGTGCATAAGTTATGTTTGCATATAAAAAAAAGACATTTTGGGGATAAAAAAATTGTGAAGACTGCGGTGAAGGCTCTCATCATCATTAGCATTTACATCTATTATATACCCAAGATGACTTAGTGTCATGTTACAAAACTTTTATATAAAAAATTCATTAGCTAATGCACGAGCTGGAATGCTGCAAGGGAAATCATTAACATTATCTACCTTAGTATATACAGTTAAAAATGTTCTATCTTGAAGCTGACATTATAGTGGAAAGGTCTAGAAGAGTTTCTATTTTCCGTCATCCCGACCATTACTTACGTCACAAATTTCACTGAGCTTCCTCATCACGTCCTTGGTGCAGATCATGTACTGAGTGATGATACTCCTGAACTTCTGGGCCCATTTCTTGGCGCATTGTTCGTTGTCCATAATGCACACTTTAGCTTCTTGGAGACATTTGGCGTTCTCTGGTTTTCTTTCTGTTTCTCGACGGTATACGCCCTGGAAGAAATTATTTTATGTATGACACTGAATAAGTAGGAACCTTAAATAAATGCTTTACCTATTTCATTACAATAGATAAAAGCCAAAAAGGGTAAAGCCAGCTAGTTTCTTGCCAATGAGACATTTTCTCGCCTGATGTGATTCTCCAATAAATGTCATTTGTTTGATAATAGTTATTTATGGTACAAGCGAGGTAAGTTGGTGATTACTTCCGAGGCGCTATTGAGGCCCGAGCCGTCAGGCGAGGGTCAGAAGATAGCCGAGGATAGTAATCATCAATACAAGCGAGTACCATACAACGTTTTTCAACACACTTGCGAAGAAATTTATGATAATATATCATTTTTTGCTAATAAATAAACAGTATTTTTATTCGTGCGCATCCAACACAACAATGGTGATCGGGCAAAGACTAACAGAATATACTTATTAAAAAAAAACGAATGAATGAATGAATGGAATCGACCATAGACCTACCAAAAGTAAGGCAACATAGTTGAAGTTTGTTTTTAAAATGTATGGACCCTTTTTTTTGTGTCGAAACCATTTTTAAAACAAAGCAATTTATAAAAACAATCTATAACTCACTAGTGAATCAAGCGTGTCATTATTCAACTGTTTTTGCACAAATAAGAGCCCCTTTATGAGCAAGTGTGTTGAAAATGATTTTAAATCTTGGTCGGTTTTCGTCACAATTTTTTTTAGAAATGGCACAAAAGACAAGAAAATTATAGGCCACGCATAACGCTACCATTACGTGTGGAGCTAACGCGAGTAAAATCCCCTTGTATTATACTCGATTTGATAACCCTTACCTCTCTAAAGTTACTACCGCTTCCCCATCCAGCGATGTATCCCTTAGTTCCCGGTTTCTCCAGTTCCCGACTGATGTTGTTATAGCAAATGAGATCAGCGGCGTATTGACAACCTTTCTCGGTAACACCGAATTTGAACGGCTTGTTAACTTTTACGATGGCAATATCGTTGGAAGACCACTTAATGCTGTCTTGGAAGTCGAATTTGTAATCTGGAAGTTTTTATTTAGATAATAGTGTGTTGGCGGGACCATCTCGTGATCTGTAGGTTTGACGAGGGAAAGTGGGATAAGGGCAAGGACAGGGACAAATGTAAAAACATGTAAAAACAACTCCAAAATCTACAGGAATATATACTACAGGAGAGAAACTACAATTCACTTCATCAGCTCCTACACGTCTCCAATGAGGGGCTCTAGCTTAGCCCGAGCTATCAGGCCCTAGTCAATCACGCTGATCAAGTGAGGGATTTTCGACTTAACACACAACCTTATAATTTCTTCACAGGATACTTACTTTTCGGTATACATTTCCATACAACTTTCCTCCTATGTTTGCAGACACATTCATCGCTTTGGAAGTCGAAGCTGTCTACAAATTTAGTCGTGCCAGATACGATGTAGAAATGTTCCGCATCTTCAACGCAGGCAGCCGATGTTAGAACGTAGTTGTGGTCTACTATGACTCCGCCGCATAGCCAGCCTCTGTATTTGTGTGCCTTAGCGGATTCTTTAGTTAGTTGTAGGTATACCTGGAGAAATTTTTGTTTATAATTATAGTTCTTTTTTTAGTTTTGATGCCCCATCCACACTCCACGATGTTGCCTCGTGGAATGTGTGGATTTCATTCTCATATTCGGATTTAATAAAAATCAAAACTGTGGGGGGTTCGTTTTAATATTATTTAAACGCTAATTGACAATATTGGTAGGCGCAAAGAAGATAACGTAGTCACCACAACCACGTCTATCTTATAGTAGAAGTAACCGGAAAATAAGTGAATCGAGAGTGTGGATCATACAGCATCCACTCACCAAGATAAGGTAGTATTAGATATAGAAAAGTATATTCTTAAAGAATCTATCCCAGTTAAAAAATTAAATTATATTGTACCATATAAGGTCGTTTCCCTGGATTAACTCGCTTGCTATACATAATTCTTCTGGTGTCCTCAACGGTTGTATTTTCGAACTCCCATCCTTCATCATCTATTTCGTCTTCGGGGACTGTTCCATTTTTATCTTGTGCCTTAAGTTCAGGAGTTGTTCCATTGTTATCTTGGGCTTTTACTTCAGGAGTTGTTCCATTGTTATCTTGGGCTTTTACTCCAGGAGATGTTTCATTTTTGTCTTGTGCTCTTAGTTCAGGAACTGCATTTAGTTTAGGAACTGCATTTGGTTTAGTAGCGGGTGATTGTGTACTCTGTGTCTGTTCCGTAGTATTTACTTCAGTAGCATTTACTACTTCATCAGTTGGTACTGATACTGACAAACCTGGTACAAGAACAAATGTGAGAACTTGCTTTTGAGCTGATATTATACTGAACAAAATGAGAGTCCTATTTTTAGTGATATTAGACAAAATCTTAGAAGTTAAGGCAGGCGTGGGCCAAACCTATTTAGTAGATGAATAAAAAATTATTCAATAAGCAAGTTAACAGGAAAACTGTACTAAAATACCCTAATACAAAGAATGCAATGATCTAAAATTAAATTGATATCTGTTTCTCATGGTTTTTCTTATAGTATCTTATGTGTTATTCCTAGTTATAAGAAACATCTCTGTAACAAATATATACTTCGTAGTTTTTACGTGAGAAAGTTCATTTATAGGATACACGAGTAGTAGGATGGAATCTAAACAATATTTGGTAGAAAAATATTTATGCTGAGTGGTTTTTCTATAACAAAATGAATTGAAAAGTTTCTTACCAATAACTAAAATAACTGAAAATAAAATAATAACTTTTGCCATGATGTTACAATTGTCATAACCAAAAGGACCCAAACAACTAACTCGTTTAAAATTCAATTATATTTTTATTAATTTATTTAATTTTCTAATTTCACACTCAATTTCAGTTCACAATTAATTTTTGGATGGATTTGGTTCATTAACTTTGATGAAATGAAATGTTTTTATTATAATTAAATAATTGATGTTACTTTTTTATGTTTTACGTAATTATGCAGGTCCAATCATTACTTTATATAAGCTACGATATTCTTGTAGTATGCTGCCAGGTACCTTTCAAAGATCCTATCATTACTTCATACATAGAAGAGTCACACTACGAGAGTCTATTAGTATGTTTGCCTGCCTCTATATCCAACAGGATATAGATAGAACACTATCTAAGCTAGAGGTCTCGGAAGAAGGAGGTAGACGCATGTACACTGCAAACTACACTGTTGGACAACATCCAACAGTGTAGTTTCAGATCATCAACGTCTATCAGCTTACGTGGTGATAACGCCTTTTGCTTCTTTGTCGTTTATTTGAACACGCTAATCTGAGAAACTTCTTTAAACTAGCTAAAAGCGTGGCTTTGTGTGGGCTCGCGAGGTTTTTTTTAGTAATTCTATGTTTTATAGTAAGAAAGAAAGAAAATGCTTTCATTGTTGAAATCGCGCGATACCACAGAGGTACCTTACCTATGTTAGACCAACAGAAATTTATTTATGTCCAATGTCCGCCACAGCTTTATCTAACGTCAAGCCTTGTGACTTGCGAATTGTGATTACGAAAGCTTATTGTATTGTTTCCTGGAACATTAAGTATTTCCACTTTTCCAATATTTAGTTATGGGTGGTTTCGGACTCAACCATTATTGTCATACGTTGTATGAGAATAATTTTCATATCGAACCAAGATCGAACCATTATCACTCGTGAGTGCGTGGCATTTAATCGGGAGGACAAATTAATTTTCAACCCAAAGGAGAATGGGCGTTCCGTCCTATATGTTGTCCTATAACACTTTGTGCCCTACGTCATTTGAAAGATCTAAATGAGTACTACAACTTCTTGTATGGGTTCTTCAGTCTGTATCTCGTGCAGGAAAACCGCTAGGCTAGGGGGATTAACTGACTCCATGTGGTGTCGTTCTGTCATGTTGTAACATTTTGTGACCAAACATCATTTGAAAGGTCTCGATGAGTACAACTTCTTGTATAGGCTGAAGTCTGTATCTCGTGCAGGGAAACTGCTAGGGCGGATAAACTGACTCTATGAGGTATCATCCTGTCATGTTGTAACATTTTGTGACCAAATATCATTTGAAAGGTCTCGATGAGTACAACTTATTGTATGGGCTGAAGTCTTTATCTCATGCAGGGAACTGCTAGGGCGGATTAACTGACTCCATGATATGTGATTCTGAAATATTTATCGAAAAAAGTTTCCATAAATAAATATATTCGTTTAAAAAAATATCGGAGGCCAAGACACACTTTGGGTCGTTGAGCCATAGGAGTAAGTAAGTAAGTAAGTAAAAAAAAGAAACAATCAAAACAAAAACTACCATCTTCATACATCAATATTCACTATCAGAAAGTTTGAAAAGTCTTGTTTAGTTTAGAGTCATCAAGTTTTCTGTGCCGGCGGCGGTCAAAATTGGAGGCTCCTATTGTCATGTTGACTATCCGTGCGGTCAAAATTGAGCTTTTTCGCCCTTGACCGAATTGAACATTGAATTTGCACCAACGAAAGTAATGGGAAGTCATCAGTGACGTCATTAAAGTATGCAAACGCTGCTCATGGAAAATACATAGGTTGTGCAGTGTGAGCACAAATGTCAAACTCAAAATTTGAAGTTTCAGAATTTGATTTATTTTAGTTTTGTTAGTAAACATTTAAGTTTACAATGGTTAAATATTGCATTCTGATCAATTATTAATTACAACAACTGTTTTCTGAGTCTTGAAATTCGAAATGCCGAGTACGTAACTCTAATTTTGTTATTTTTACACAAATGTACGCACACAATCCTGGTCCGATTAGTTAGCGCGCAAACACCGCACATAGCGCATTAGCGCACACATCAATCTTGGTTCACGTAGCGTTTGTAATGTTTTTATAATTCTGACCGCGCTTTATATTTCTAAGGTCACCCTTACCACTCAAAACTGATTCCATGGATCTGTGTATACACTAGTTTTAGCCACATACGTAAGGCCTTCATTGATAAATAGTTGAGGGATTGAACTAAAATCGGATGGGTACGTAACTTATACGGACATACGGATAACCCTTAAAAAATATATTTACTTTGTAAAAACTGTATAATGATCATTGTATTTAAAATCGCAAGTTTACATCAGCCCAACAAAGTGATTTCTTGATGGAAGTTGATCTCTTGGCCACGATATCCAATTTGTGTAGGTACACTGTAATAACTGGGTGAACTTGCGCTATTAATTGCTCTTCGACGAATTTTAATTTCTTTAAAACGTTAGTTTGTGGTTCTAAAACCATACTATTGTCTATACAAAGTCCGTTGTTTTCGATGTGCAAATCAATCCAAAGAAGATGACATGAATTACCACGAACACATTTCTAGGTACATCTCGAGGTCTTCTCTGGCTTTCCTTTACATCGACCATCAAAGAACGGTTAATTTCGTGTCCGAGGAGGCCTGTTAACGTGCGTTTTTGTGGCACTTTATTATAACGATTACACTAATCTTTTAATCTTCCTAAACTTTCCTTTAATTTTCATTACTGAGATTTTTATTTTTTTTAACGGGGGGGCTCTGCCCCCCCAACCCCCCGTTTTTCTTTTTCTCTCTGACTTCTGACATAGTTTTGCCACAAGGTGAGCATTGTGCCACAAACACAATTATATTCTACATCTCGAGGTATTCTCTGACTTTCCCTTACATTGTCCATTAGAGAACGGTTAATTTAGCGTTCTAGGAGGCCAGTTGCCCGCTCGTGGCCCAGTGCTACCCGCGGATCACTTGTGATCTGTGCGGTTAAGCATCGTCTGGCACCGCCGTGACTGTGATGGGTCATTACTAAAAATACTTTTAATTTCATGAGCGTCGGTACCCGCTGCCGTACTAACATCTTCGATAGTCGTTACGGGTAGTTAGAGCCCTCAAAGTCTAACATTTGGTTTAACCAAAAAATGTCGTATAGCCCTCTGGGTTGTGAAGGTCTGATGGCAGTCGTTTCACGTAAAATACTGACATTCCGCCAAATCTGGTTAAACTGAAAACCGACCCCAAATAGACATGGGTTAAAGGTTCGAAAAAGAGAAGAGGAGGCTAGTTAACGTGCGTTTTTGTGGCATTTTACTATAACAACTATTATCATTTCGGAATCAGTGTTCAAACTTTCTTTTAATTTCTATCATAGAAATGTTTGTTTTTTTTTTAACGGGGGGGCTCCGCCCCCCCAACCCCCCGTTTTTCTTTTTTCTCTCGGCCTCCTTCGATGACACATTTCTTTTAAACCGATGAAATTGTAAACAGAATCAATTTCAGAATGTACGAATCCATTTCTTTTTATTTCGATTTTTTTACGGCATTAGAAACATGAAACCTTCATGCTCAAAACTGGATATCAACGCCATCTATTGTGTGCCGTATGACACTAAGTCGTAATTGTTTGACATTTAAATGTCATTTTAACCCCTATAACCCGGCTAATTTGAGAAGTATTTTTTGTTAATATGTTTATATGTAATCAATGTATATTATTTATAGACGTGTTGTATTACGCATCCATTTTATTTCTCGAAATTTAAAATTTGTTTGCAAAATTGTTAAAACCTTTTTCTTTATTTCATTTACAAAATGATATAAAAACCATTTTCTGCACATCTAGACATGAATAGAAATAACTCTGTTAAATATCAAATCTGTAGGTGCTCTAGTTTTTCCGTAATATGTACCACAAAACTGTAAAAACTGTTGAATTAGGAGGGCTTCGCTTCGCTCGCCCTAAATATCAAATCTGTAGGTGCTCTAGTTTTTCCGTAATATGTACCACAAAACTGTAAAAACTGTTGAATTAGGAGGGCTTCGCTTCGCTCGCCCTAATAAAGTAAGGCTAAACAGTAATTCCTCAATTATGATTCCTTATTATCGAATACCTCACTATGGTTAATACTGATGATTACTTTTCTATAGGAAATGACAGAAATTGTCTTTTATTTGGCAACTATTATGATCAATTTATTATCTCTCCTATCCTCCACAACCTAAAGGGTGGCGCAATAGAACGTGCATTTTTAAAATAATTATAAAAAAATAAATACAAAAGGTATAGTTAAAATAAAACTAAGCAATTATTAAGTGATAACTGAAGTTTATTTTTTAAAAATAACATCATCTAAATGATGACCCTCTCTACGTTGGCACTCCTCTAACCGCAAACGGAAATTACCGAAAACTTTCTTAAGTAGTGCTGGTGTGATTGCTGCCATTTCACCACGAATATTCTCCTTGAGCTGACTGATGTTTCTCGGATTATTGGTGTAGACTTTGTGTTTGAGGTATCCCCACAAAAAAAAGTCAGGAGGCGTCAAGTCTGGACTGCGCGGAGGCCATGGGATATCACCTCTTTTCGAAATCAGTTTGCCAGGGAACATCTGCTTCACAACCGCCATGGAGTCATTTGATGTGTGACTGGTAGCTCCGTCTTGTTGGAACCAAGTCCTAGAGTTCTTTATTCTTGAATTTTCAAGTTCTGGGGCCAAAAAACCTTCCAACATCGCAACATAGCGTTCGGTATTAACAGTGATGTTTTGCCCCCGTGCGTTTTCAAAAAAATAAGGACCAATTATTCCTTTGGCAGATATTGCGGCCCAAACTGTCACTTTAGGGCTATGTAACGGTTTTTGATGTTTGAGTCTGGGATTTTCACTATTCCAATAACGACAATTTTGGCGGTTTACGAACCCATTCATATGAAAATGTGCCTCATCAGAGAAAAGGATGTTTTCAAAATTTGAAAACCGATTGAGCATTTCATTAGCAAATGTGAGCCGTGCTATGAAGTCAGAGTCTTTAAATTCTTGAGTTAATTGCAGCTTGTATGGATGCAATTTAAGATCCAAGTTTAAAATTCGTTGCAAACTTCGTCGCGATATGTTTAGGACAGACGATCTCTTGCGAGTAGACATTTGTGGATCTTCTCGTACCGACTGCTTAACACTCTCAATATTGTCTTCGGTCTTAGATGTGCGTGGACGACCTTTCGCGTGTGGTTTAAACGTCGATCCAGTCTCTTCAAAACGCTTTATCCAGATTTTAATTAAATTAGCACTCGGAGCCTCCCTAATTTGCCGTACACCATACTCAGAACAAAATAGTCGCCTGACAACTACGTACGAACGAGAGTTTTCGTAAAATGCGCGCACGCAAAATGCGCGACGCTTCCCGTCGAAGTGACTCATAGTGACTAAAACTTTATGAACCGCGCTATCCAACGATATCGGTCTCCCCCCGCCCACGCCCCTTCTACCACGCAAAAAAAGATGATGCAATATGCACGTTCTATTGCGCCACCCTGTACTAGCTTATAAAAACACTGCTCGCATTATATTGGCTGCAAGCAGAATGTTATGCATCGAGAACACTTTCGATTCGCCGTTCATGAACGCACTTTTTATCTTAGCCGTGTCGAGAAACTATCACTATCATCACGAGATACTGATGAACAAGAGATGCCCAGTTCTTTTTAACATGTTCTATTTTTTAACCCCCGACGCAAAAAGAGGGGTGTTATAAGTTTGACATGTATGTGTGTGTGTGTGTGTGTGTGTGTGTCTGTCTGTGGTATCATAGCTCCCGAACGGATGAACCGATTTCAATTTAGTTTTTTTTTGTATTGAAGGGGACTTACGTGCGAGTGTTCTTAGACATTTTTGATGAAAATCGGTTATCCCGATTAAAAGTTAGGGGTTTGAAAGTAATTGTGTTGGGGGTGTTTTAAAATTTTAACGGTATGGAGTACAATATGATTGGAATTGGGTATTAAATGATTGTAACAAAAATGAGATTCCAAATACTTTATTGTAATATAACTTAAGTTACAGTTTTAGTGACATTCTCATTCTCTTTTACTGGAGTAGTTATGTTGGCTGCCCTCAATATGAATCCGCTGCCGGGGAACGGTTTGTCTGAACTGTCGTCAACTGGCTTGTCATGAGCTCTTGAGACTATCTCTTTCGTTTCTTTTTTAGGTTCTAACTCGTTTTTAGCTGGACTGAAATATAAAATTGTATTAGCTAGTCTGTAAATTCACTTTGGATTCCATTCTGAATCTGCGATGTGATTTCTATTTGGTGGTTTCTAATTTTTAATATCTGGCGAAAAGAAAAGTGTTAAAATTTAAGGCTCTGTTTTGACAAATTAATTAGTATTATTTTAGAAAAAATGATTATTGTTTGTTAGTCCACTGACATAGCTAACATCTTAGAATTTGGGCTTATCCCTGGCAATTAATATCCCTCCAATGACTTATCTACCATTAGTCTTTTAGTCGCCATTACTCGCCATACCAAACTCATTTCTTCCTAATCTAATAACTGAATTGTCACCTCACCCATCTGGATGGTCCTTCCATAGTAAATCTTTTTCTTCGTGTGTCACACCAGATCTGAATTGTCTTCTGCATTTGGGTCTAAAAAATTAAGAAAACAATGAAATTTAAGTTTGTATATTTATACTTTGAGGTGGTTTAAAGTTCCATAAACTGCATTGCTGAAAGCATGGGCAAACATACATATTTCTATTAGTTAGACTACGAGTAGTGGCATGTTGAAACGCCGAAATATCAGCTTAAATTTCTTGGAAATGCGATGCACTACATGGCTTGGATTTGATCTTGGATTTGATTAGATCACCAACAGCTTACACAAGCTTTGTAATGACGCCTATTAATCTTAAAAAAAATATTACCAGTTATAAAGGCAGTACTTTACTTACTCGACTTCCTTATAAATGGCGCATGATATGAATTGCCTGTTCTTGTAAACGCTAGTATAGAGGAAGGGTCCATAGCACTTGTTGGATCTCTCCTTGACGAGACAAGCTGATATGATGCCGATTACGATCGAGTTCACTCCATTACCGTAGACGAGAGGGCCGCCGTGGTCATTCTAGAAATTAAACGATAGGAAAATGAGAAATGTACTAGAACAGCAATAGCACTTAATTTAAGCATGTTAAGTACTTAGTCAGTCCCAGTTTTCGTACTAACATCATCAAGAATCAGTGCAGGGAGTTATAGCAATTTAAACGTTTACACTGGATTTGACCAAAAGATGTCACAGCATGTATATAAAACACAAATTAGAGGCCAAAGAGAAGCATAATTGCAAATAATCAATATCCAGTTCAATACACAAAGTAGTGAAACCTTTGTTACAATGCTACTTCAAAGCTCATATGAATATCTACTATCAATATACCTGTACGTACCTTTATTTAGAGTATTTTATCAATTACCTCGCTAAAACCACCGCCAGCTATAGGGGCTCGTCTGTGAAGGGCAGTATCATTGAAAACGCCGATTGTGTCATTATGAAACGCTGAATGCATCGCTAATGCGCAAACACCGCACATAGCGCATTAGCGCACACATCAATCTTGGTTCACGTAGCGTTTGTAATGTTTTTATAATTCTGACCGCGCTTTATATTTCTAAGGTCACCCTTACCACTCAAAACTGATTCCATGGATCTGTGTATACACTAGTTTTAGCCACATACGTAAGGCCTTCATTGATAAATAGTTGAGGGATTGAACTAAAATCGGATGGGTACGTAACTTATACGGACATACGGATAACCCTTAAAAATATATTTACTTTGTAAAAACTGTATAATGATCATTGTATTTAAAATCGCAAGTTTACATCAGCCCAACAAAGTGATTTCTTGATGGAAGTTGATCTCTTGGCCACGATATCCAATTTGTGTAGGTACACTGTAATAACTGGGTGAACTTGCGCTATTAATTGCTCTTCGACGAATTTTAATTTCTTTAAAACGTTAGTTTGTGGTTCTAAAACCATACTATTGTCTATACAAAGTCCGTTGTTTTCGATGTGCAAATCAATCCAAAGAAGATGACATGAATTACCACGAACACATTTCTAGGTACATCTCGAGGTCTTCTCTGGCTTTCCTTTACATCGACCATCAAAGAACGGTTAATTTCGTGTCCGAGGAGGCCTGTTAACGTGCGTTTTTGTGGCACTTTATTATAACGATTACACTAATCTTTTAATCTTCCTAAACTTTCCTTTAATTTTCATTACTGAGATTTTTATTTTTTTTAACGGGGGGGCTCTGCCCCCCCAACCCCCCGTTTTTCTTTTTCTCTCTGACTTCTGACATAGTTTTGCCACAAGGTGAGCATTGTGCCACAAACACAATTATATTCTACATCTCGAGGTATTCTCTGACTTTCCCTTACATTGTCCATTAGAGAACGGTTAATTTAGCGTTCTAGGAGGCCAGTTGCCCGCTCGTGGCCCAGTGCTACCCGCGGATCACTTGTGATCTGTGCGGTTAAGCATCGTCTGGCACCGCCGTGACTGTGATGGGTCATTACTAAAAATACTTTTAATTTCATGAGCGTCGGTACCCGCTGCCGTACTAACATCTTCGATAGTCGTTACGGGTAGTTAGAGCCCTCAAAGTCTAACATTTGGTTTAACCAAAAAATGTCGTATAGCCCTCTGGGTTGTGAAGGTCTGATGGCAGTCGTTTCACGTAAAATACTGACATTCCGCCAAATCTGGTTAAACTGAAAACCGACCCCAAATAGACATGGGTTAAAGGTTCGAAAAAGAGAAGAGGAGGCTAGTTAACGTGCGTTTTTGTGGCATTTTACTATAACAACTATTATCATTTCGGAATCAGTGTTCAAACTTTCTTTTAATTTCTATCATAGAAATGTTTGTTTTTTTTTTAACGGGGGGGCTCCGCCCCCCCAACCCCCCGTTTTTCTTTTTTCTCTCGGCCTCCTTCGATGACACATTTCTTTTAAACCGATGAAATTGTAAACAGAATCAATTTCAGAATGTACGAATCCATTTCTTTTTATTTCGATTTTTTTACGGCATTAGAAACATGAAACCTTCATGCTCAAAACTGGATATCAACGCCATCTATTGTGTGCCGTATGACACTAAGTCGTAATTGTTTGACATTTAAATGTCATTTTAACCCCTATAACCCGGCTAATTTGAGAAGTATTTTTTGTTAATATGTTTATATGTAATCAATGTATATTATTTATAGACGTGTTGTATTACGCATCCATTTTATTTCTCGAAATTTAAAATTTGTTTGCAAAATTGTTAAAACCTTTTTCTTTATTTCATTTACAAAATGATATAAAAACCATTTTCTGCACATCTAGACATGAATAGAAATAACTCTGTTAAATATCAAATCTGTAGGTGCTCTAGTTTTTCCGTAATATGTACCACAAAACTGTAAAAACTGTTGAATTAGGAGGGCTTCGCTTCGCTCGCCCTAAATATCAAATCTGTAGGTGCTCTAGTTTTTCCGTAATATGTACCACAAAACTGTAAAAACTGTTGAATTAGGAGGGCTTCGCTTCGCTCGCCCTAATAAAGTAAGGCTAAACAGTAATTCCTCAATTATGATTCCTTATTATCGAATACCTCACTATGGTTAATACTGATGATTACTTTTCTATAGGAAATGACAGAAATTGTCTTTTATTTGGCAACTATTATGATCAATTTATTATCTCTCCTATCCTCCACAACCTAAAGGGTGGCGCAATAGAACGTGCATTTTTAAAATAATTATAAAAAAATAAATACAAAAGGTATAGTTAAAATAAAACTAAGCAATTATTAAGTGATAACTGAAGTTTATTTTTTAAAAATAACATCATCTAAATGATGACCCTCTCTACGTTGGCACTCCTCTAACCGCAAACGGAAATTACCGAAAACTTTCTTAAGTAGTGCTGGTGTGATTGCTGCCATTTCACCACGAATATTCTCCTTGAGCTGACTGATGTTTCTCGGATTATTGGTGTAGACTTTGTGTTTGAGGTATCCCCACAAAAAAAAGTCAGGAGGCGTCAAGTCTGGACTGCGCGGAGGCCATGGGATATCACCTCTTTTCGAAATCAGTTTGCCAGGGAACATCTGCTTCACAACCGCCATGGAGTCATTTGATGTGTGACTGGTAGCTCCGTCTTGTTGGAACCAAGTCCTAGAGTTCTTTATTCTTGAATTTTCAAGTTCTGGGGCCAAAAAACCTTCCAACATCGCAACATAGCGTTCGGTATTAACAGTGATGTTTTGCCCCCGTGCGTTTTCAAAAAAATAAGGACCAATTATTCCTTTGGCAGATATTGCGGCCCAAACTGTCACTTTAGGGCTATGTAACGGTTTTTGATGTTTGAGTCTGGGATTTTCACTATTCCAATAACGACAATTTTGGCGGTTTACGAACCCATTCATATGAAAATGTGCCTCATCAGAGAAAAGGATGTTTTCAAAATTTGAAAACCGATTGAGCATTTCATTAGCAAATGTGAGCCGTGCTATGAAGTCAGAGTCTTTAAATTCTTGAGTTAATTGCAGCTTGTATGGATGCAATTTAAGATCCAAGTTTAAAATTCGTTGCAAACTTCGTCGCGATATGTTTAGGACAGACGATCTCTTGCGAGTAGACATTTGTGGATCTTCTCGTACCGACTGCTTAACACTCTCAATATTGTCTTCGGTCTTAGATGTGCGTGGACGACCTTTCGCGTGTGGTTTAAACGTCGATCCAGTCTCTTCAAAACGCTTTATCCAGATTTTAATTAAATTAGCACTCGGAGCCTCCCTAATTTGCCGTACACCATACTCAGAACAAAATAGTCGCCTGACAACTACGTACGAACGAGAGTTTTCGTAAAATGCGCGCACGCAAAATGCGCGACGCTTCCCGTCGAAGTGACTCATAGTGACTAAAACTTTATGAACCGCGCTATCCAACGATATCGGTCTCCCCCCGCCCACGCCCCTTCTACCACGCAAAAAAAGATGATGCAATATGCACGTTCTATTGCGCCACCCTGTACTAGCTTATAAAAACACTGCTCGCATTATATTGGCTGCAAGCAGAATGTTATGCATCGAGAACACTTTCGATTCGCCGTTCATGAACGCACTTTTTATCTTAGCCGTGTCGAGAAACTATCACTATCATCACGAGATACTGATGAACAAGAGATGCCCAGTTCTTTTTAACATGTTCTATTTTTTAACCCCCGACGCAAAAAGAGGGGTGTTATAAGTTTGACATGTATGTGTGTGTGTGTGTGTGTGTGTGTGTCTGTCTGTGGTATCATAGCTCCCGAACGGATGAACCGATTTCAATTTAGTTTTTTTTTGTATTGAAGGGGACTTACGTGCGAGTGTTCTTAGACATTTTTGATGAAAATCGGTTATCCCGATTAAAAGTTAGGGGTTTGAAAGTAATTGTGTTGGGGGTGTTTTAAAATTTTAACGGTATGGAGTACAATATGATTGGAATTGGGTATTAAATGATTGTAACAAAAATGAGATTCCAAATACTTTATTGTAATATAACTTAAGTTACAGTTTTAGTGACATTCTCATTCTCTTTTACTGGAGTAGTTATGTTGGCTGCCCTCAATATGAATCCGCTGCCGGGGAACGGTTTGTCTGAACTGTCGTCAACTGGCTTGTCATGAGCTCTTGAGACTATCTCTTTCGTTTCTTTTTTAGGTTCTAACTCGTTTTTAGCTGGACTGAAATATAAAATTGTATTAGCTAGTCTGTAAATTCACTTTGGATTCCATTCTGAATCTGCGATGTGATTTCTATTTGGTGGTTTCTAATTTTTAATATCTGGCGAAAAGAAAAGTGTTAAAATTTAAGGCTCTGTTTTGACAAATTAATTAGTATTATTTTAGAAAAAATGATTATTGTTTGTTAGTCCACTGACATAGCTAACATCTTAGAATTTGGGCTTATCCCTGGCAATTAATATCCCTCCAATGACTTATCTACCATTAGTCTTTTAGTCGCCATTACTCGCCATACCAAACTCATTTCTTCCTAATCTAATAACTGAATTGTCACCTCACCCATCTGGATGGTCCTTCCATAGTAAATCTTTTTCTTCGTGTGTCACACCAGATCTGAATTGTCTTCTGCATTTGGGTCTAAAAAATTAAGAAAACAATGAAATTTAAGTTTGTATATTTATACTTTGAGGTGGTTTAAAGTTCCATAAACTGCATTGCTGAAAGCATGGGCAAACATACATATTTCTATTAGTTAGACTACGAGTAGTGGCATGTTGAAACGCCGAAATATCAGCTTAAATTTCTTGGAAATGCGATGCACTACATGGCTTGGATTTGATCTTGGATTTGATTAGATCACCAACAGCTTACACAAGCTTTGTAATGACGCCTATTAATCTTAAAAAAAATATTACCAGTTATAAAGGCAGTACTTTACTTACTCGACTTCCTTATAAATGGCGCATGATATGAATTGCCTGTTCTTGTAAACGCTAGTATAGAGGAAGGGTCCATAGCACTTGTTGGATCTCTCCTTGACGAGACAAGCTGATATGATGCCGATTACGATCGAGTTCACTCCATTACCGTAGACGAGAGGGCCGCCGTGGTCATTCTAGAAATTAAACGATAGGAAAATGAGAAATGTACTAGAACAGCAATAGCACTTAATTTAAGCATGTTAAGTACTTAGTCAGTCCCAGTTTTCGTACTAACATCATCAAGAATCAGTGCAGGGAGTTATAGCAATTTAAACGTTTACACTGGATTTGACCAAAAGATGTCACAGCATGTATATAAAACACAAATTAGAGGCCAAAGAGAAGCATAATTGCAAATAATCAATATCCAGTTCAATACACAAAGTAGTGAAACCTTTGTTACAATGCTACTTCAAAGCTCATATGAATATCTACTATCAATATACCTGTACGTACCTTTATTTAGAGTATTTTATCAATTACCTCGCAAAAACCACCGCCAGCTATAGGGGCTCGTCTGTGAAGGGCAGTATCATTGAAAACGCCGATTGTGTCATTATGAAACGCTGAATGCATCGCTAATGCGCAAACACCGCACATAGCGCATTAGCGCACACATCAATCTTGGTTCACGTAGCGTTTGTAATGTTTTTATAATTCTGACCGCGCTTTATATTTCTAAGGTCACCCTTACCACTCAAAACTGATTCCATGGATCTGTGTATACACTAGTTTTAGCCACATACGTAAGGCCTTCATTGATAAATAGTTGAGGGATTGAACTAAAATCGGATGGGTACGTAACTTATACGGACATACGGATAACCCTTAAAAAATATATTTACTTTGTAAAAACTGTATAATGATCATTGTATTTAAAATCGCAAGTTTACATCAGCCCAACAAAGTGATTTCTTGATGGAAGTTGATCTCTTGGCCACGATATCCAATTTGTGTAGGTACACTGTAATAACTGGGTGAACTTGCGCTATTAATTGCTCTTCGACGAATTTTAATTTCTTTAAAACGTTAGTTTGTGGTTCTAAAACCATACTATTGTCTATACAAAGTCCGTTGTTTTCGATGTGCAAATCAATCCAAAGAAGATGACATGAATTACCACGAACACATTTCTAGGTACATCTCGAGGTCTTCTCTGGCTTTCCTTTACATCGACCATCAAAGAACGGTTAATTTCGTGTCCGAGGAGGCCTGTTAACGTGCGTTTTTGTGGCACTTTATTATAACGATTACACTAATCTTTTAATCTTCCTAAACTTTCCTTTAATTTTCATTACTGAGATTTTTATTTTTTTTAACGGGGGGGCTCTGCCCCCCCAACCCCCCGTTTTTCTTTTTCTCTCTGACTTCTGACATAGTTTTGCCACAAGGTGAGCATTGTGCCACAAACACAATTATATTCTACATCTCGAGGTATTCTCTGACTTTCCCTTACATTGTCCATTAGAGAACGGTTAATTTAGCGTTCTAGGAGGCCAGTTGCCCGCTCGTGGCCCAGTGCTACCCGCGGATCACTTGTGATCTGTGCGGTTAAGCATCGTCTGGCACCGCCGTGACTGTGATGGGTCATTACTAAAAATACTTTTAATTTCATGAGCGTCGGTACCCGCTGCCGTACTAACATCTTCGATAGTCGTTACGGGTAGTTAGAGCCCTCAAAGTCTAACATTTGGTTTAACCAAAAAATGTCGTATAGCCCTCTGGGTTGTGAAGGTCTGATGGCAGTCGTTTCACGTAAAATACTGACATTCCGCCAAATCTGGTTAAACTGAAAACCGACCCCAAATAGACATGGGTTAAAGGTTCGAAAAAGAGAAGAGGAGGCTAGTTAACGTGCGTTTTTGTGGCATTTTACTATAACAACTATTATCATTTCGGAATCAGTGTTCAAACTTTCTTTTAATTTCTATCATAGAAATGTTTGTTTTTTTTTTAACGGGGGGGCTCCGCCCCCCCAACCCCCCGTTTTTCTTTTTTCTCTCGGCCTCCTTCGATGACACATTTCTTTTAAACCGATGAAATTGTAAACAGAATCAATTTCAGAATGTACGAATCCATTTCTTTTTATTTCGATTTTTTTACGGCATTAGAAACATGAAACCTTCATGCTCAAAACTGGATATCAACGCCATCTATTGTGTGCCGTATGACACTAAGTCGTAATTGTTTGACATTTAAATGTCATTTTAACCCCTATAACCCGGCTAATTTGAGAAGTATTTTTTGTTAATATGTTTATATGTAATCAATGTATATTATTTATAGACGTGTTGTATTACGCATCCATTTTATTTCTCGAAATTTAAAATTTGTTTGCAAAATTGTTAAAACCTTTTTCTTTATTTCATTTACAAAATGATATAAAAACCATTTTCTGCACATCTAGACATGAATAGAAATAACTCTGTTAAATATCAAATCTGTAGGTGCTCTAGTTTTTCCGTAATATGTACCACAAAACTGTAAAAACTGTTGAATTAGGAGGGCTTCGCTTCGCTCGCCCTAAATATCAAATCTGTAGGTGCTCTAGTTTTTCCGTAATATGTACCACAAAACTGTAAAAACTGTTGAATTAGGAGGGCTTCGCTTCGCTCGCCCTAATAAAGTAAGGCTAAACAGTAATTCCTCAATTATGATTCCTTATTATCGAATACCTCACTATGGTTAATACTGATGATTACTTTTCTATAGGAAATGACAGAAATTGTCTTTTATTTGGCAACTATTATGATCAATTTATTATCTCTCCTATCCTCCACAACCTAAAGGGTGGCGCAATAGAACGTGCATTTTTAAAATAATTATAAAAAAATAAATACAAAAGGTATAGTTAAAATAAAACTAAGCAATTATTAAGTGATAACTGAAGTTTATTTTTTAAAAATAACATCATCTAAATGATGACCCTCTCTACGTTGGCACTCCTCTAACCGCAAACGGAAATTACCGAAAACTTTCTTAAGTAGTGCTGGTGTGATTGCTGCCATTTCACCACGAATATTCTCCTTGAGCTGACTGATGTTTCTCGGATTATTGGTGTAGACTTTGTGTTTGAGGTATCCCCACAAAAAAAAGTCAGGAGGCGTCAAGTCTGGACTGCGCGGAGGCCATGGGATATCACCTCTTTTCGAAATCAGTTTGCCAGGGAACATCTGCTTCACAACCGCCATGGAGTCATTTGATGTGTGACTGGTAGCTCCGTCTTGTTGGAACCAAGTCCTAGAGTTCTTTATTCTTGAATTTTCAAGTTCTGGGGCCAAAAAACCTTCCAACATCGCAACATAGCGTTCGGTATTAACAGTGATGTTTTGCCCCCGTGCGTTTTCAAAAAAATAAGGACCAATTATTCCTTTGGCAGATATTGCGGCCCAAACTGTCACTTTAGGGCTATGTAACGGTTTTTGATGTTTGAGTCTGGGATTTTCACTATTCCAATAACGACAATTTTGGCGGTTTACGAACCCATTCATATGAAAATGTGCCTCATCAGAGAAAAGGATGTTTTCAAAATTTGAAAACCGATTGAGCATTTCATTAGCAAATGTGAGCCGTGCTATGAAGTCAGAGTCTTTAAATTCTTGAGTTAATTGCAGCTTGTATGGATGCAATTTAAGATCCAAGTTTAAAATTCGTTGCAAACTTCGTCGCGATATGTTTAGGACAGACGATCTCTTGCGAGTAGACATTTGTGGATCTTCTCGTACCGACTGCTTAACACTCTCAATATTGTCTTCGGTCTTAGATGTGCGTGGACGACCTTTCGCGTGTGGTTTAAACGTCGATCCAGTCTCTTCAAAACGCTTTATCCAGATTTTAATTAAATTAGCACTCGGAGCCTCCCTAATTTGCCGTACACCATACTCAGAACAAAATAGTCGCCTGACAACTACGTACGAACGAGAGTTTTCGTAAAATGCGCGCACGCAAAATGCGCGACGCTTCCCGTCGAAGTGACTCATAGTGACTAAAACTTTATGAACCGCGCTATCCAACGATATCGGTCTCCCCCCGCCCACGCCCCTTCTACCACGCAAAAAAAGATGATGCAATATGCACGTTCTATTGCGCCACCCTGTACTAGCTTATAAAAACACTGCTCGCATTATATTGGCTGCAAGCAGAATGTTATGCATCGAGAACACTTTCGATTCGCCGTTCATGAACGCACTTTTTATCTTAGCCGTGTCGAGAAACTATCACTATCATCACGAGATACTGATGAACAAGAGATGCCCAGTTCTTTTTAACATGTTCTATTTTTTAACCCCCGACGCAAAAAGAGGGGTGTTATAAGTTTGACATGTATGTGTGTGTGTGTGTGTGTGTGTGTCTGTCTGTGGTATCATAGCTCCCGAACGGATGAACCGATTTCAATTTAGTTTTTTTTTGTATTGAAGGGGACTTACGTGCGAGTGTTCTTAGACATTTTTGATGAAAATCGGTTATCCCGATTAAAAGTTAGGGGTTTGAAAGTAATTGTGTTGGGGGTGTTTTAAAATTTTAACGGTATGGAGTACAATATGATTGGAATTGGGTATTAAATGATTGTAACAAAAATGAGATTCCAAATACTTTATTGTAATATAACTTAAGTTACAGTTTTAGTGACATTCTCATTCTCTTTTACTGGAGTAGTTATGTTGGCTGCCCTCAATATGAATCCGCTGCCGGGGAACGGTTTGTCTGAACTGTCGTCAACTGGCTTGTCATGAGCTCTTGAGACTATCTCTTTCGTTTCTTTTTTAGGTTCTAACTCGTTTTTAGCTGGACTGAAATATAAAATTGTATTAGCTAGTCTGTAAATTCACTTTGGATTCCATTCTGAATCTGCGATGTGATTTCTATTTGGTGGTTTCTAATTTTTAATATCTGGCGAAAAGAAAAGTGTTAAAATTTAAGGCTCTGTTTTGACAAATTAATTAGTATTATTTTAGAAAAAATGATTATTGTTTGTTAGTCCACTGACATAGCTAACATCTTAGAATTTGGGCTTATCCCTGGCAATTAATATCCCTCCAATGACTTATCTACCATTAGTCTTTTAGTCGCCATTACTCGCCATACCAAACTCATTTCTTCCTAATCTAATAACTGAATTGTCACCTCACCCATCTGGATGGTCCTTCCATAGTAAATCTTTTTCTTCGTGTGTCACACCAGATCTGAATTGTCTTCTGCATTTGGGTCTAAAAAATTAAGAAAACAATGAAATTTAAGTTTGTATATTTATACTTTGAGGTGGTTTAAAGTTCCATAAACTGCATTGCTGAAAGCATGGGCAAACATACATATTTCTATTAGTTAGACTACGAGTAGTGGCATGTTGAAACGCCGAAATATCAGCTTAAATTTCTTGGAAATGCGATGCACTACATGGCTTGGATTTGATCTTGGATTTGATTAGATCACCAACAGCTTACACAAGCTTTGTAATGACGCCTATTAATCTTAAAAAAAATATTACCAGTTATAAAGGCAGTACTTTACTTACTCGACTTCCTTATAAATGGCGCATGATATGAATTGCCTGTTCTTGTAAACGCTAGTATAGAGGAAGGGTCCATAGCACTTGTTGGATCTCTCCTTGACGAGACAAGCTGATATGATGCCGATTACGATCGAGTTCACTCCATTACCGTAGACGAGAGGGCCGCCGTGGTCATTCTAGAAATTAAACGATAGGAAAATGAGAAATGTACTAGAACAGCAATAGCACTTAATTTAAGCATGTTAAGTACTTAGTCAGTCCCAGTTTTCGTACTAACATCATCAAGAATCAGTGCAGGGAGTTATAGCAATTTAAACGTTTACACTGGATTTGACCAAAAGATGTCACAGCATGTATATAAAACACAAATTAGAGGCCAAAGAGAAGCATAATTGCAAATAATCAATATCCAGTTCAATACACAAAGTAGTGAAACCTTTGTTACAATGCTACTTCAAAGCTCATATGAATATCTACTATCAATATACCTGTACGTACCTTTATTTAGAGTATTTTATCAATTACCTCGCAAAAACCACCGCCAGCTATAGGGGCTCGTCTGTGAAGGGCAGTATCATTGAAAACGCCGATTGTGTCATTATGAAACGCTGAATGCATCACCAGATTCATCGGCACTTTGTCTGTTTTTATAACTTTACTATCACGACGCATGTCTTCTTCATCTGAATAGTTTATGTCTTGGCAGTCCACGTATTTTTCCTGAAAGTATGTATAATAATTATTGTCACAATCCGTCTTACTATTTAACTGAATTTTAATAAATACATAATAATAAGCTGATCTCAGAAACTACTTGTTCGAATTGAAGTATTGGCCCATTAGCATTGGCCCCTCAGGCAGGGTATAAAATATTACGCTACAACCAATAGAAGTGGTGCTAGCACGGATTATACCGCCGGTCTAGTAACTATAAAAAAAGTACATATTTTATCAATACTTACATTACATATCTCAGACATTGTCTGTCCAATGTCTCTGGTGCAGATCATGTAGTTGTCGATGATGTTGTGGTACCTAGAACCCCAGCGGCGCTTGCATTTGTTCTTGGCAAGAATTTCGACATGGGCTTCCAGAAGATTCTGTTGATTGTCTTTCCTTCTGTTTACCCACTGTAATTATAAATGAAAAATTATTGAAGACGCCTCATGTAATAAAGTCCGGGAAACAATATATTTTATTTTTTCGGTGGCCGAGTCCTGGTCCTCAAATATATGAGACGACACGCAAAGAAGAAGAAGAATACATTTTAAATTTTATCTTACACCTAAACAATACTAAATGACTAATAGTGAACTTTAAGATGGAGAGAAGATAAGAGACAGTGAGAATAATGAAAGTGTTAAAGTAGCTTACGGTCCAGATTATGTGGCATTTTAGCCACATAATAAATATGTAGAATTAAACAAAAAAAACAGATGAAATTGTTTTATCAGTTCACTTTTTAAACTAAGCAGTATTATGGAAGTGACACGAGCAACTTTATGAACTCACATCATTATATCTCGCAGTAGTACCCCATCCAGCAATAGATACAACTGTACCAGCGTTCTCTAGCGTCTGAGATTGATTGTTATAACAAATTGGTCTCGGTACGAAGTCACAGCCTCTGATCCTTCTATTGAAATCGAATCCTTCTTCGACTTTCACAACGGCTATGTCGTTGTACATCCATCTTATGTTGTCATTTTCGTGGCCATCGAAGACGTAATCTGTAGTGTTTGTTTCAGTATTAACATTAGCTTTTGTAATAGTGTTCACACTTGGGTGAAGTGGTGAAATAAACATCTTAGTGAGGATTTGAAACCAGGCTTAATCACCTCTTGAAGAGATACCCAATTACTTTATAGACTTACCATTGAAAAATGTAATTGCACATTGTAAGAGAAGTTAAATGTTTATGCTTTTCAAATTACAATAGGGATGTCGACTGGGTATACAAAATAAAATTCTAATTAGTCCGTCAGATAGATTTCGAAAAAATATTAGACACGTATTTTTTTGTTTTATCAAATTAATAAAACTGACTTAGTTACTCGTATAACGCATAAAATTTAGGAGTGGGGGCTTGTGACGATAATTCTAGGTAAAAAATGTACGTAGCTGTGACGTCACACGAGTTTTCTATGCACTATAGCGTCTTAATTATTTGTTTGTATAGAGAAAATACGTGTTCAATATTTTTGCGAAATCTATCTGACGGACTAATTTAGTTCATCAGATTTTTTTAGTCGACATCCCTATTCTTAATTCACTAATTTATACAATGTCCTTAGATGAAACTTACTTTTGGGAACACACTTCCAGATAGCTTTCTTTGCTCCGTTTTTAATACATTGATTGTTGTATCTATCATCTTCATCACCATATCTGGTAAATAAGAATATGGTATGTATGTATAGTATGTAGAATTACAGTTAATAGCGTTGGAAAAGGTAAGTACAAGTTACAACGTAAGCTTATTCGTTACTAGCTGTGCCCCGCGGTTTCACCCGTGTAGTTCCCGTTCCTGTAGGAATTTCGGGATCAAACAGCCTATGTTCTTCCTCGGAACATAAGCTACCCCTGTACCAAATTTCAAGTCAATCGGTTCAGTTGTTTAGCCGTGAAGGTAACAGACAGACAGATAGAGTTTAGACAGATAATATTAGTTAGGATTAGGAGACCTAGTCAGGACACGATGAGAGAAAATATTTGGAAATTCACGGAAAAAATAGATTAGGGTTGAAGTGGGCCACTGTCTGTAATAAGAATATCTAAATCATACTTATAAGTCCCCGAAACTACATAGAAGTGTTCAGCATCTTCGATACAAGCAGCTGATGTAAGAATGTATTCTTCATGTATAATCACGCCGCCGCAGAGCCAGGTTTTATAGTTTGGGGCCTTTTTGTTATTGCGAGGCATTTTCAAGTAGACCTGTTCAAAAAGGGTTATAGGGTCAAAATAGAAGTAAGTATCTTTGTCTATGTCTAGTGTGTGTAGTTTCTGATACCCTAGATACAAGTTTCGAACTTAGGGGTCAGTTACTATAATGAGATGATGTAGTGAATGATTATGTTATGTTATTGTGCACGGAGTATTTTCCAAATATTTTTGAGGTTTGAGAGCTCCAACATGAAGAGAATCACCACGACTATTCCTATTTGTCCCATCTGCAATTTCATCATTGGATAAGATACCTGCTGTGGCATCTTATAATAACTGATCAGTGATAGCTGCGTACTTTCAATCTAGAATTAGCATTTCACTTACCATATAAGGTCTATTATCGTTAACTTCTTCACCATTTATGATTCTTCTCGTTTTATTTAGAGCTGTAGTATCATTGAGAAGATTTTTAACTGCATCAGGCAATATTGTTGCTACAGGTAAAACAGGTAATATTGTTCCCGTTGTACTGTCTTGTGTGTCAGCTTTTAATATTATTGCTATTGTACTGTCTTCTGTGTCTGCTTTTACATCTGTAACAATGATAGAATTGTCAGTTTATAATTTTAGTTTAATAATTCAAATGTTTAATCATAATTATTTGACTCCTCATTCAAGGGCAATTATGTTTCATATGGGGTGGGGTCATTACATGTTTCTCATACATCTTCAATTGTCGTCATATTCATTTTCAATCGTTAATAATCTTAATATAAGTATCTTCATAAGTCGTAGGGCCTATTTCACGATCTTCAAGTAAAGTTACTCACCAAGTAAAGTTAGTTTTGCCTCTTTCTTACTTTACATCAAGTGACAAAGACAAAACATGTGAGTAGCTACTCGGAATGTAACTTGAAGATGGTGAAATAGGCACTTAATAACATAATATTAGAAGTTCGATGGAATTATGGTTTTACTTAGGTTTTTTTCTGTCCTAGCCTAGACATGACGAACTTAGTAACCGCAATTGATTACGGCTCTGCCGTAGTTAAGAAGAACCAAGGATTGCTCTTTTGGATTCAGTCATCAACTCATCATAGTCAGAATTATCTTATGGGTAAGCAATCGGTGTAAATCCAATGCAGTTATTAGTATACTAGCGGCGCCCCGCGGTTTCACCCACGTAAATATAATATAGCCTATGACACTCCGGGATAATGTGGCTTTCCAATAGTGAAAGATTTTTTGAAATCGGACCAACGCAACGAAACTATTGCATATTCGTTACAAACAAACAATCAAATCTTTCCTCTTTATAATATTAGTTTAGAAAAACTTACCTAAAACATATAACGCCAAAAGAATTATACAGGAACCCCACTTCATGATGCAAAGTGGAAGATTACAATTTTACATGAGTATAATAAACAAAAAGGTTCAGTAAACAATTTCACGGTGTTTAACTTTACTGTAATTGACTAAACTTAATTTTACCCCGGAAATATAAAAACTTATATAAGTATGTAACTTTAATGCGTATCAAGAATTTTAGTATGATCACAGTTTAAATTGAGCAGAAATTCAATTTGTGTTGTAGCTGGTTTCTATCTGCTGCTTTCTTATATAGTTTGCTGAAATATTCCTTGTACCTAAGCATTTTCCTATACGAGACTGTTCACATAGATTGATCAACTCTCCAGCGAATGTATGTGGAGAGATTTCCCCTACTTTTTCTTCTTCTGTTGCCTTCTCGTGTATCTCCCAAATACTCTATACAACCGTGAACTTGCATCACAATTTTAGATGTATAACTAGCAGCGCCCCGTGGTTTCACGCAATTCCCGTTCCCGTGTGAATAAAGGGATAAAATAGCCTATGTCACGCACTGATAAATTAGCTTTCCATGTGTGAAAGAATTTTTGAAGTCGGTTCAATAAAACTCGAGATTACCCCTTACAATTTAACAAACACACAAACTTTACTTCTTTATAATAGATATTATCCCCATTAGGACTTTAATTATGACTGATTTTGTAGATGACTATTGGTTTTTATTTATTTTGAGTAAATTATTCAGATGTAACTACTTCTTTAAATATTACTACGAGCTCATTATCTTCGTTTATTGTAAGAAATGGTACTTTATCTGATAGCAAAATTTTTGTTATATTCACACGTAAGGTGAAAAATCTTGTTAGAAAGAATATGCTCAATTTTGTATTTTGAGCTTAAAACGTGGACTTGATTTCTACATAGAATTGGAATTAGGTTAGGAGCTGAATTGTTTAAATTTGTCTATAAGTGTATCTATAAAAATAGGTACTTAAATAATAGCAACAATTTCATCAAAAACACATTTTAATTTACATATTTATTACGATTCTGTAACATTAGTTCCGTTGTTATTTTTGTCTTTTGCTCTTAAATTAATTTCTTGATTGCCTTCAGATTTATCTGATGGTCTTTGATCCTCAGAAACTGGAGGATCTGTATTTTTGTTTTCATTTTTCAAATCACCTAGCTCATTCTTTGCTGGTCTGGAAAATAAGTTAGATAAAATCAAACATGGCTCAGGTTTAAGATCACCAACACTCATTGCGATGTCATGGTGATTATATACTCGTATATCCTTCTTAAATCTTCTTTAATTTACTAATACCGTCAATGAGAGAGGCTTTTGCAGTAGATTTTGCATGTTTATTGGGATTGAGTTTAAAGAATAGCTAAAGTAAATATTTTTGGAACTTTACCCGTCCTCGTGATCTTTCCAGCTAATACTTTCTTCTGTATGTGTCACACTTGATCTGAACAGTTTGTTGCAATCGTTCCTGAAAATACAGCACTTTTTATAGCAACTGACATTTGACTAGGTTTATTCACAGTGAAGAAAAACATCGTGAGGAAACCTGCACACATCTAGAGAGAAATTCTAAGGTTGTGTATGAATTCGACTAACCCGCACTTCTCGATCGGTCGCCCTAATTCAGGGTAGGCTCGAGCCCCTTGATAAAGACATATAAGAGGTGATGATGAATATTTACGCAATATCCTTATAAATGGCGCAGCTGATGAGGTTCCTGTTCTTAAAGACGCTGGTGTAGAGGAAGGGGCCGTAGCACTTGTTAGTGCGCTCCTTGACGAGGCACGCGGAAATGATGCCGATGACAACTGAGTTCACACCGGTCCCGATCACTAGGGGGCCGCCGTGGTCGTTCTGTGAAAATGTATTAAACATCAAAAAATTATTAGGTAAGGGAAACAACGATACGAGTATTCTTGTTATATATATACAATTTACATGATGCAAGTTGGCGTAGAAATCTGATCCACGCGAGATAATGCCATATGAAATAATTATGATGATTAAGATATTGGCTCCGGATTTGATTAGAGCATCTTGCCCCGCAAACGAGTTCCTTACTCGCGAAGCTTAGCCAACCCTTACTGAATTTAAAATATCTGAAGCCAAAAGTGGTAACTTTCCATCAGGTTGACCATCTCATCTCCTCACCTGCCCATTCGTACAGTAAAAAAGGAAGGTAAAGGAGATGTCCTATTGGAGATGATTTTGATTGTAGATGAGCTATTATTCATGAATAAATGTGTCCTTCGAAGTACCTCACAAAATCCCCCACTAGCCGTTGTCGGTTTACGCCTCCAGTCATCATGCGCCGAATGCATCTCTATCCGCTTAGGAACAAACATTCTTCGTCCATCCTCTTCATCCTCATAAAAAACTTCAGTGCACTCTGTATATTTTTCCTGGTAATAAAAAAGCGAATTCAAATTTGCTCATCAATCATTAGTGCCAGTAATAAATTGAAAGTTTAGAGTAAATAAAAATAAACTTTCGTAAATAGATGAGGAAGGAAAATGTTGAGTTTTAAAGGGGTATACAGTTCTCGTGCAAACGCGACTACACGCAGTATTGATTATTTTACTCGACAGTTTTTCTTTTTAACCTCCGACGCAAAAAGAGGGGTGTTATAAGTTTGACGTGCCTGTGTGTGTATGTGTGTGTGTCTGTCTGTCTGTGGCATCATAGCTCCCGAACGGGTGAACCGATTTCAATTTAGTTTTTTTTGTCTTAAAGGGGACTTACGTGAGAGTGTTCTTAGACAATTGATGAAAATCGGTTTACCCGTTTAAAAGTTATAGGGGTTTGAAAGTAATTGTGTTGGGGATTTTTTTAATTTTTAATTTAATTTGATGTTCCCATTAGTTCAGTAGCGGCAGAAAATCATTCCGGGTTTCTGGGCAAAATGGGCATCATATAAGTTATGAAAAGGATTATAATAAGACGCACCTGGCACAATTCAGATAATTCAGCAACGTTATCCTTCGTACAGATCATATAATTGTCGATGATGTTGTGGTAGCGCTTCCCCCATTTTCTCTTGCAATTCGTTTTTGATATTATTCTCACGTCTGCTTCAAGCAGGTTGTGATTGGAACCGTCTGGCTGTTTTGTGTTGAAAAGTTTGTGGATGAAAACTTGATTATAAAATCAATAGGTTTTAGAAGTTCCTTTATTACTCGAGAAATAATACCATGAGTCATATCTGGGTGTGTGTGCGTAGTTTCTGATACCCTAGATACAAGTTTCGAACTTAGTTAGGGGTCAGTTACTATAATGAGATGATGTAGTGAATGATTATATCTTAAAATTAATTTACCGTAAGTAGACTGGAACTGTAGATATCAATTATTCAATTTGAGAAAGGAAATATAAAACACAAAATTACGTCACTTAGCTGACCATAAATTGCCATCCAAACAAAATATCAGCTCGAACAGCTCCATTGATAGATAATAATGATTTTTATTATCAGTTACAAGATTTGATTATGATATTTAGATGACCATTTTGTATCAGTATACTTACGTCATTATACCTAGTAATACTGCCCCACCCTGCTATACTCGCTAGCTGACCCGGCTCCTCATATTTATTACTTTCATTATTATACCGTACAGGTTGTGGTACGAAATCACAGCCTCTTATTTTTCTTGTAAAGTCGAATTCGTCTTCGACTCTCACGACAGCTATGTCGTTGTTCATCCATCTTATGTTATCGTTTTCGTGGCCATCGAAGATGTAATCTGTAAGAGTTTTCTTTAAAATAACTCTAGAATAAATTTATTATATAGTGTCACTTATATGTATGTCAGTTTTGGACTAGAGGCCAAATTAACCGTCCCTGACGAAACTTGACACACGTGTTTTGCGATTTAAAAAGCTTTAACTTTTTAGCTTTTAACTGGGGAAAAAGGGGGAGAAATATTTTTGGTTCTTTTAAGCTACAAATAAGTACTTACTTCTAGGTATACATTTCCAAACAGCTTTTTTGGCTCCAAATTTGATACATTGATTGTTATACTTATCATCTTTTTCATCGTGTCTGTTAAATAAAAATTGTTTAGTTTAATGCACCCTTTCAAAAATAAGCTCCCATGCAGAATAAATAAGAATATGGATTATAATTTGAGTATATTCAAATCAAAATCATTGAAGTGCTCATAAACGTCAGAGCTTATAAAGCAAGAATAGGGCATCTCACCCAAAATATATTCAAAATTCCGATTCATAACATTCTAGACCTCAATAATTTTGGATCTTTGTGTGTGTTGCAATGATTTTGGTTAAACTTTGAAGGCTCTAATTATCGACTAATAGTAAACGTACATTATTACTTACCTGAAAGTCCCTGAAACTATATAAAAATGTTTGACATCCTCGATGCAGGCAGCGGAAGTGAGGACGTACTCCTCATGAACGATCACTCCACCACAAAGCCACCTTCTGTAGTCTTTATACTTGGGGTTGTTTACGGGGAGTTTTAGGTATACCTGAGGAAATAAGTACCATAAAACATTAGAATGTTAAAGACTGTTGTCTGTTCTGCCACATTTTTAACCCCCGACGCAAAAAGAGGGGTGTTATAAGTTTGACGTGTCTGTGTGTGTGTGTGTGTGTATCTGTCTGTCTGTGGCATCATAGCTCCCAAACGCATGAACCGATTTCAATTTAATTTTTTTTTGGATTAAAGGGGACTTACGTGCGAGTTTTCTTAGACATGTTTGATGAAAATCGGTTGACCCGTTTAAAAGTTATGGGGGTTTGAAAGTAATAGTGTTGGGGGTTTTTTAAATTTTAAATTTAATGTTTTTTAAGCATTCAATTGAGAGAGGCTTCTTCTTCTAAGCAACTTCTAATTACTCGCACTACCATTCACGTCGATAAGGCTAGTACGTCAGCTGAAAAAAATATCCTACACGACACACTTTACAAGCCCTACCAGGCACTAAAGGTTTCGAGTCCCTCTGTTGCACCATAGCTTCAAACGACCATTCATTTAAGACCAATGATGTTAAATGATGTGGATTGATCTTCAATTAATTTAGTCATGACACCTTTTTCAAGTCAACAAGCTTTAATTCAAAGAGGAAGGGGTTTTTATTTAGTTTATTGTACTGTTTTTCTTATCATCTATCCTTACCATATAAGGTCTCAATGACGCTTCATTTCCATCCAGGATCCGCCTCGTGCTGTTCAGCGCTCGTGCCACATCTGAACCATTTGTGTTCCCTAACACTTCTAGTAACTGTTTGGGTACTGTTGGCACTGTTGCTATTTGGGCAACTAAACAACAGATTTACATGACTATTTTTAGTTATGTTGACTATTTAAATATTTGGGTCAGTTTAAATTGTATCTATTTTTTGGGTGTTAGGAATATTTGACTCCAAGTTTTACTCAAACTTTATGAATAGTAAAATGATTGATGATATTATAATAATTTTGTTGGGAGTGGTATTTGACACAGCCCACCCTTGCATCAATGTTAGCAAGTCCTTGTCGCTGCAGAGCTAACTAGAGTATGATTAATGTAGTATTATTTATATTGTTTCAAAGGTCAAAGAAGTGAATGAAGAGAGACATGTCATAGTTTATAGATACAACTTACAGCAAATCGTACATGTAGAGGCGACAATAATAAATATAATTAAGTTAAACATTTCATTTCATTTATTTGAATTTTGTAAACGGAGAAACTAGCAAAATATAATCTTTGATGCAAAATATTAATTAAACGGTCGATTGCACAAAAGTAATCATGGTTTTAAAGGTATTTGTATAAATCAATAATGATTTGTGACTTGCAGACGCATTTCGGATTCGCAATCGTAAGGGGAGGGGTTTAATTCCGATGTATAGGTACAGTCAGCGTCAGAAATAAGGTACCCCTCTTGGTAATGCTCACTTTGGTATTGTCAAACAAGGGATGGTACCTTTTATCTGACACTGACTGTACTAAGATGTAAAAATACGTAAATTATTGCATTGATGTAGTCACCTCCAGTCCCGGATTAACCCTTAATCAAATTAAGGAATTGCCTAGGGCACCACGTCTGGGGGGCACCAAAAACACCAGAAGGGGCACCGGAACTTATAAGGATAGGGCCCCAGGGCTATACTTGAAATGACAAATGTCCTACCTTGTTGAAAATAGCGAGCTCAGTAGTAGTTGACCTTTTTTTTGCTTAGTGCATCATGAAGTCTTGATTCGTCACTGGTCACCTCGCTTGCCTAATGTACGTTCGTGATTGTATTGTATGTGATGATACTTAATTACTAGATATGCCCCTATAAATTCCGATTTGATTGATCCTATGAGAATGTAAGGATTGAAAGTTTCTAACGACTTGCTAACTTAAATTCTTATAAGTCCAAGCCTTCATCCAAAATCTAAATTGAGTCAGCTTCTAAACCAGCGTTGGCTGATCCTTAGTATTTTACGTGAAGCGACTGCCATAAGATGGGTCCATCCATAACCCATTGTTCTCGAAAAATAAACTTTCATTTCATATCACATTGATATCCCGATCGACAGCTAAAATTATTAATTTGCAAAACATGAATCTACAGACCAGTTTCATTTACTGTACTCTTACATATTGTACATTTTATTTTTCTTGCTTTTATTGGCATTACCTATAGGATGGTATATTATTTATTTTTATCTCTTTTGAGATTCTTAATACATCGCAAAGTCCATTCTTATGTAACCTCAGCTTAAACCATATTATTTTCATATATTGCATTTTTCGGTTTAAAGGAACATAATCATTCACTTCATCATCTCATTACAGTAACTGACCCCTAACTAGGTTTATTACCTGTTTCTATCTAGGGTATCAAGAACTAGTTCAGTGAAATAGTTATTCGAGATATTATGTAATAAGCTTTTTTGCAGCTTCACAGATTTCCATGACTTTCAAAATTGAACAGGAGAGAATCACATTAATTTAGCTGGAGCCTGCAGTTTTATCCGAGTTTTTTTATCTGCCTGTCATTTTTTAAACCCAGAATAGGCTTGCACTTGACTGTAACTCGCCTGATGGAAAGCGATGATACAGCCTAAGATGGTGCTCATCTAGAAGGTGCCTATTCACTCGCGACTTAAAAAGATCCAGATTGTATGTTTCAGGGAACAGAGATCTGCCAAATCCGTTCAGTAGTTTGAGCTGTGAGTAGAAAGATCAGTTAGTCAATCAGTAACGGTTGCTTTTTATGTATACAGAGTATCTAATGAAAGTAATTATACGGTAATTTATTATCTATATTAAAAAGAAAAAAAATACAATCTTATTATTTTATTTATTTTGTTTTATCTTCTTTTGTTGTATTTTTGTCGGCTGTATATTGTCTATCCACAGCACTCGGTAGATCAGCGGATGCACTGAAAAAATAATAATAATATAAGACCTCTTTAATAGTCCCGTGACTCGGAAATGACCTAAAAGGAAATGACATAACAACAAATATTGGAAAAAAATATTAATATGAAATAATCATTCACTACATCATCTCATTACAGTAACTGACCCCTAAGTTCGGAACTTGTATCTAGGGTATCAGAAACTACGCACACACTCATTCACACAATCAAAATAAATCTTTGTTTCTTTATAAGTAAGTACATAATATTATATAGGATAGAGTGATTAAATGCCGTGTTGTGAGAAACATCACTACTTATATAATAATAATATAATAATAGTCATTTATTCAGATCAATATAAATCCATTCATGGTTAGTAAATTCTTATAACTAGGTTAGTAAAATAAATTAATTTAATGACATTTAATATAGTATAAAACAAAGTCGCTCTCGCTGTCTGACTTTAAAAATGATCTTTCAAACTACGCAACAGATTTTGATGCGGTTTTCTTTAATAGATAGAGTGATTCAAGAGAAAGGCTTTTCGAAGGAATTTGAGAAGAAATTTTATCCCCGCATTCTCACGGGAGCGGGAACTACGCGGGTGAAACTGCGGGGTTAGCGAAGGCGTATGGTGACACGCAGGCGACGCAGGCCGCGCAGGGCAGAGCAGGCACGTGCGACGCAGACATGTGTCTGTCCTGCTCTCTCTCGCAACGTTCCAGACATGTGTCTGTCCTGCTCTCTCTCGCGACGTTCCATGCAACATAAAATCTGCTCTGCTCTGTTCTGCGCGGCCTGCGTCGCCTGTTTCTCTACATACGCCTAGTCTAAGTAGACGATAAAGTTGTTATTTTCCTTACCCTGCTTTCCAATAATATTCAGTTGCTTCCACCGATCGTAATAGAGATTTGCAATCTGCCCTGTGATTAAAAAAGCAATTATAAAAAAGATTAGACTAACTTAGATATTACGGGTCTCTTAGATTTTATAGAAATATCTGGTCTACTTTTGATCGTATTTCTGATTTCTTCGGATCGGTATGCCTTGGGAAACCCAAATGTCAATAAATAAATTAAATTATTGATTCCTGCTTTTCATCAAGGCAATCCCACAAGTTCAGCAGATACGAGAATTAACGTAGCACTGTTAATTTGGATACCTGTCTTTCAGAAAATTCCCACAGGGTCAGTAGATACGAGACACAGTTTATTTCACAATACAAAGAGTAAAATAAATATACCCCAGCTCCTTAGTAATGGCGCACGCTATTAGGTTCCTGTGGTTATAGACGCTAGTATACAGGAACGGCCCGGCACACTTCTTGTCCGTTCCCTTGGTGAGGCAGGCCGATTGGATACCAACGACTATGCTGCTCTTCCCTTGACCCATGATGAGGGGTCCGCCGTGGTCGTTCTTTGAAATTCAGCAAATAACATGAAAACGAAAACAGTTGAAGTAACTTTTCTATAAATAAAATATTGATGACGACCTCGATGGCACCAATGGTCACCATGCCGGACTGCCATCCGTAAGGTTGCGGGTTCGATTCCCGTGCGTGGTGAATATTTGTGTGAACTACAAATGTTTGTCTCGATCTGGGTGTGTGTGTGAATGAGTGTGTGCGTAGTTTCTGATACCCTAGAATCTAGATACAAGCTTCGAGCTTAGTTAGGGGTCAGTTACTATAATGAGATGATGTAGTGAATGAAAAAAAAATGTATTCCAGGGCGAGAATATGTTTGGTATGGCTTGGTAAAATTCAAAATTAAAAAAATATTTATTCAATTAAGGCACTTATGAACCTCACTGAATCTACCATTACGTATGACTTGGTACTTGATCTAAGAACCAATTAGGTAATATATTGTTTTTTATTTTTCTTCGTGAGGAACGAGACCCATGGCAGTTTTAAACGGACTTCGAAATTGAAAGAACTACTATTGCCACTAAACCAACAATTTCGCCACCAAGTTTGTTCGTGAAACATCGATGAATGAGTAAATTAGACTATTAGGTAAAGACTAAATTATCTGCAAGCTGGTATTAAAATTAGACACTTAATATATATAATTAAGATCGAACCTCGCAAAATCCGCCATATACACCTGTAATTCTTCTCGTTTTATTCGCATGTTTTGCATCAACAATTGGAGGTACCTCTCTCCTAGTATTGTCTACCATCTCTTTAGTCCCTTCCTCTGAATATACTAACTCTTTGCAGTTAACTTCTGTATCCTGAAATACGTTCTAATTTATAATATTGGTCTTCTTTGAAGTGTAGTTTGTTATTAAACATTTAAGTCCTATCTTAAGGTGATGGCCATTGAAGAGTCGGCCAGGCCAGTTTAACTGATCAGTTGAACTGGCGTCCATCCAAAAATGGTCGTCATTCACCGGAGCGATTCCAGATTGTGGGGTGTGACGCACAGTGTTATGCTTGGCCTGAGCAGTTCAACTGACTCGTCAATGGCCACCTTTATTTCTTGGGATATCAAATTCAAAATTATTTGTTCAACAATGCCTTAATAAATAAATATAAAAGACTTAAGTAAATAAATTAAGAACATCAAATAGTTTCAAAGGAAGACTAAAAATGTATTAAGTCGTCTTATTTAAGGCAGTATAAATCTATCACCGATTCGGAAATTACACCACTCAAAAAAAACCAGTAAAATATGTAGACTGTTTTAAACAAATATCCAAACCAACCTTACAGATACTCGAGTCTCTGTCACTTGCATCTATAGTGCAGATCATGTAGTCATCTATGATGTAGTGGTACCGAGGGTCCCATCGCTTCTTGCACCCCTTCTTAGCCAACACAACCACGTCAGTCTCCAATAAATATTTAGAATTCATTGTCTGGTCTTCCGCTTGTCGTCTCTATAAATACAAAAAATTGAAAAAAAGCATGATTATAATAGACTAACTGTGCTCCTATCCTAGTTTTACCCGCATAGTTCCCGATTCCGTGGGAACTTCGGGATAAAACTAAGTCCTTCCCCGGACTATAATCTACCCCTGTATCAAATTTCAAGTCAATCGGTTCTGTAGTTTAGCCATGAAAACATAAAATTTAAAATTTAAAAAACCCCCACCACAATTACTTTCAAACCCCCATAACTTTTAAACGGGTCAACCGATTTTAATCAAATATGTCTAAAAACATTCGCACGTAAGTTCCCTTTAATACAAAAAAAAATCGGTTCATCCGTTCGGGAGCTATGATGTCACAGACAGACAGATACACACAGACACAGACACGTCAAACTTATAACACCCCTCTTTTTGCGTCGGGGGTTAAAAAGGTAACAGACTGACCAAGGGGTTATTGTACATTGACCACAAAGTAAACTCACCACATTTTGTAAACTCCATACATTGAAAGTAAACTCACCACATGCATTAAAAATATATGTAAGTTAGTCACAGGCGGGTAAGGTTTGTTGTAAATTCGCCACAAGTCCTCAGTTATCAAATTTTTTGTTTGAGGTAGCGATAGCAAGGAAACTTTTATTTTTTTAGAGAATAATTATATTGATAAAATTAAGAGAATAAAAGTTAAAAGCCAATGAAAACAAATAAGAAATTAAGAATTAACAGTAAGTAACAACATCTTTCTTTTCTCCTGCGCTTTTGCATACCTACTCTATCACGCGCTTGCTCACTCGCTGTATCTATCTCTTTCTGACCGTATCGGTCAATGCATCAAACAACAGCTTATCAGTGCAGTGACTCCCTTGACCTTGTCGATGCGCGTGTGATTATTTGTTCTGTTAAGTGTAACCTGTTGAATAACAGTCAGCAGACCAACCAGTCGATTGATTTATATCCAAAATAATGAATCCCAATCAACCGGGCCCTAGTACCAGTGGACATGGTGTAAGTACTTATTTTACATTACAATGAATTCAATTATTATAGAAAAAATACTAATTACATATACCTATTTTATTATCTAACCTCCTGATTTTTGATGATTGAATTTTAATTCATAGGGAATCGATATGGGAAAAATAATTATTATTTTGCTAATTTGGAATTTGGGATAAAATGTACATAATTTTTTTTATAAATACTTAATGCTCTTGTATGGCTGCGGTACTCACGAAAATCATGCATAAAAACGCTAAACAAAATGGCGGACGGCTCGCGCGGTGCGTATAAGTTGAACTTACTCATTGATGAAAAATAGATAGACATATATTTTTTTCTGATTTCTTTACTGGAATATACCGAGAAACATCACTTAGTACAAACTTTCATACTTTGT
Organism: Timandra comae; assembly: GCA_958496195.1. Classification (NCBI taxonomy): domain Eukaryota; kingdom Metazoa; phylum Arthropoda; class Insecta; order Lepidoptera; family Geometridae; genus Timandra; species Timandra comae. The sequence continues at coordinate 7,700,555 of OY292376.1, forward strand.
CATAGAACAATAAATCTAGCAGAAGCATGGCATAAACGTTTGAACAATAAGATGAATAAAAAAAAACCTAAAATGCTTCACTTTCTTGATACACTGAAACAGGAGGCTGAACATATCGACTGGAAATTGAAGAATTTCCAATTCAACATCCCCTTAAACTTGAGAACACGTCGATCTATTGCATATGACAAAGAATTGAAAAAAATTTGGGACAATTACGATGACATGTCCCTGGCTGAAGTTCTTAAAAAACTTTCTGTTATGCAACATTTTAGAAACTTGTAAGAATTATGAATATATTGCAAAAAGTATTAAGCACGTCTTTTTTTACATAGTTCTAGGTAAATCGGCCACTTGAAATCTGTGATTTTTATTTAGATTTTAAGGTTAATTTTAAAGAAAATGTGATTTTTATTGTGATTTAATTATATTTCTATAGTTTTTCTAGTAATTGTAATGTTGTGGGCAAATCAGCCACATGAGAACTGTGATTTTCAAGTAGATGTAAGTTTAATGGTTGAAATTGCTGTGTTTATGAAAAATAAATAATGTTTTTATTCTACTTATTGTTTGATTTTTCTGCAGACCTTACACAAAAAGCAATGGTGGTGAGTTTACAATAATTAAAATTAATAATAAACAATTTACTTCATAAAAATAGAACTGTGGTGAGTTTACACTAACTTTTTTCTGTGGCGAGTTTACTTTGTGGTCAATGTACAACAACCCTGACCAAGTGCTGACATAACCTTAGACGATTTAGGCAGCGCTGTTTTTCAGTCACACCTGTAATAATAATAACCTATCATCATCGCATGGAATCGAACCTTGAACCTTTCGACATGGTGCGACATGGTGACGATTTTATATTATAGGACACTTGGACACGCAGACATACCATAAACATCAAATTTTTTGGGGTCTGATACTAAAAAACGACTAGAAAACCACTTACATTTCCAAATTTTATGGTAGACCCCCATCCTGCTATAGACCCAACAGTGCCGGATTTCTCATAACTGTCAGACAGGTTATTGTATCCTATTTTCATTGGTATGTAGTCACAGCCCTTGATACGACGCTCAAAGTTAAAGTCGTCCTCTACTTGAACCACTGCTAAGTCGTTGGTCATCCATCGTATGTTATCGACGTATTCTCCGTTGTACATGTTGCCTATAGAAAAATCAGATGATAATAATGGCAATTTAGGTTTTAACTAACTAATCTACACTAATAAGAGGAAAGATTTGTTTGTTTGTAACGAATAGGCTCCGAAAGTACTGAACCGATTTCAAAAATTCTTTCACTAATCGTCATCATCAGCTCATATAATATCCCCACCAAGGGGCTCGAGCCTACCCTGAATTAGGGTTAAATTGAATATTAATTTATCAGTGCGTGACACATGGTATATTTTATTTCCGTATTCCCAAGGGAACGGGAACTACGCGGGTGAAACCGCGGGGCGCTACTAGTCGGAGAATATGGTGTCCTTACAAGTTTTGAAGAAAAACTGGTATACCATTATTAAGAATGGTACATATTGTTTAGTTGTTGTCGAACAATATTTCCTTTACTATAATTGTATGGAACTAACTGAAAAGGAAAGATCATTTAAATGGGCCTTCAGGATGATGAGTCATTGGGGGTGTCATTTATGTATTCGAATGACATTAGAATCATAATGACACTAGGAGCTTCCAATTTTGGCCGCCGGCATCGGCACAGAAAAGATTGTGGCTCAATATTTCTTATAGACTGACAACCAAAAATACGATTGCAGTAACGCTGCCACCAAGTCAAATAGGTATGTTTGTCGCACAATATGCACATATTTTTTGGAAGGAAAGTGCATTGATAACTATCCGCCGCTGTTTCCGTATTGGGTAACTATAACAAAGTTGGTGTACTTGATAGAACTTACTTGAAGAAACGCATTTCCAAATCGCCTTCTTAGCTCCGTTGTTTACACAATCATTCAGTTTATCATTCGTGTCGATGTATCTAAAATATAATTTACTTAAATCAAGCCTTTAACACACACAGGCCAAGTTGGAAGACGTTTTTCTGAAGAATTTCTTATTTATTTATAACTAGCAGCGCCCCGCGGTTTCACCCGCGTAGTTCCCGTGAGAATTTTGGGCAAAAACATAGCCTATGTTCTTTCCCGGACCATAATCTACCCCTGTACCAAATTTCAAGTCAATCGGTGCAGTAGTTTAGCCGTGAAAAGGTAACAGATAGACAGACAGAGTTACTTTCGCATTTATAATATTAGTTAGGATTAGGATTGTACACAGATACATAAATATAAAGTATCATCATCATCATCAGCTCATACATGTCCCTACCAAGTGGTTCAAGGCTCGAGCCTACACTGCATGAGAACGATAAGGCCTTAGTCGACCACGCTGGCCAAGTGCGAGTTGTTCGACTTCACATATTACTTACTAGCAGCGCCCCGCGGTTTCACCCGCATAGTTCCCGTTCCCGTGGGATTTTTGGGATAAAAAGTATCCTATGTGTTATTCTGATGTATAAGCTAAATTATAGTAAAGTTTCATTTTAATCCATTCAGTAGTTTTTGCGTGAAAGAGGAACAAACATCCACACTCACAAATATTCGGCTTTATAATATTAGTAGGATAGTAGGATTACCTTTATAAAAATGCTAAATTTGAGAATATACTAGTAGTTTGTTGATCACAAAGCGACTTCCCGTTATGAAAGTCTGCATCAAAATGTTAAACAAATGGAAGCCTTACTTATTAGTACCAGAAACAACGTAGAAATGCTTCACATCTTCAATGCAGGCCGCTGAGGTAAGGATGTGTCTATCGTCTATGATCACTCCGCCGCACAGCCAGCCTGGTTTGATAGTCGTTATGGTGTCTGCTGGTCGCAGGTATACCTGCAGATGATAGCAGATTGTTGGTACAGTTAATGTTTTAAAACCAATGACGTATTATTTTTAAGACTCTACAAATAGCGTTGTCAAGAGGCAGGTAACAGCCAATTTGATTTAAAAAACATGAGCTAATTTTGTTTTGAAAACAAACACCAACTTAAACTGATTATAATTTTCATATTCTTTCACCAGATAAAACTTTTCACCTGATAAAAAAACTCGTCGGTAAAAGGAAGAATATAGAAATCTAACACTTTAATGCTATTCTATTGAACGTAGGTTTTGCGATACTAGTTAGTGTTATTAACTTACGAAAGTAAGCCAACTATTGGCAATTACCTTATTTTTATATTGCTACTTCAGAGTGCAGGAAACAGGTTTAGACAAAGTATATCATTGGTCAGTGATCTTCTTCGAGTAAAAAAGCGTATTATAGTACAGACGAATTTTTAAATGATAGTTTTTTTTAATACTATTATACTTATTTGTTGTTGTTGTTCATTTGATTTTGTTTAATAATTTTAATTTTTTGTTACTTGTGTTATTATATTATTTTAATACCTACCTATTATTATTTGTTATTTTGTGAATTTGAAATTTGTATGATTTTAATTTTTCTTATTTTTGTTTTTGTGTAAGTTGATAAATTTTATTTTTATTTAAATTGTAAAGTTAATTGCATGCCTTAGTGGCCTAAAACAGCGAAGAAAATAATTTTGTAACACCAATAAATGTACCTGTTTTATGCAATAAAGAAATTATGATTATGATTATGAGTCGCTCGAGTAAGGTCAACTAAGGCTAACTTATAAGACGTAAATCAATTGTAAGAAAAGAATTAAATAGTCACCCACCATGTAAGGTCTAGTGTCCCCCACTTCACGACCTCTCAATATTCTTCTAGTTCCAGGGAGTTGTTCTTCTAGTTTTGTTATATTTTTAACTGGCTCTGAGAACAATAAGAATAGCTTTATATTATTAATTTGTAACTACCCACGTTGAAATTGTAAACGGGCTATCTACTAAATAATTTGAAATTGGATATGTATTAATGCAATTGTATGTTAGTTTAAATACTTATAATGTCATTTTTTAATAGTGATAAATTTGATGTGAAATTATTTTCAAGATTACAAGGATTTTAGTTCTCTATATTTCCGCTAGGGGCGCTGTTGTTTTAAAATGAAACCCTAATTATTATTGATTATGAAGTTATTACGTTATTGTATATCTTAGTAAATTAAATCATAGCTTTATTAAATGTATAAAAATAAATTAACAAATATAAATGTTTTACCTGTACTAATTTCTGACACAAGGAATAAAATTAAATATTTTTCAATCATTATTTTAGCATTTTCTTAGATTACTAATGTATTTGATTCTCGCTCAAATAGTATGAAATGAAATAATTTCCAATTTCATGCATGAAATAAAGTTAATTTTGCGTATAAATTATTTTATTTCTAGCTTCGGGTGCCTTTTTGTTTGTTTTAGTTTTGCTACTCAATACTAGATGGCGCTACTTGTACTAGTAAGAATATATTAAATGTTTGAGTGTTGTAGTTCAGTTACTCATCAACAGATGGCATTAGTGTATACAGAATGTCCTGACTCCAGTTTGTAAAGCCTTAGCTGTTTAAGTTAATTTTCGTAATTTTCATTACAATATTTCAGTAAACTTTTAGAGCGTAAGATCGGTAAATGGTTAAATATTTAATTTTAATCATAATATGTATTAATAAATAGTCATTTAATTAGTTTTAAAATCCATAGAAATTCACCAGCTTGTCAGCTGTCGTTGATGAGGTCATGTTAAGGAAATTTCAAAAGAACTTTAATAAAAATTATGTATTTCATTTAATTATTTGATGAATGATCAACTAAAATCTACGTGTTTTTTAAGTTATTTTATACCTAACATATGTAAGTAAGTATGTGAATTGACCCAGCTACGCATCAATCCAATTTTCCCAAAATTTTATTTTACTCAAACAATTTTCGACAATTACTTAAATGTCAATATTTTTATGATTTCAACGTCGATGGCTAGTGGTTAGATAGCCTTTGACTTCCATTCGGAAGGTGCATTGTTCGATCCACTCCACGTAATAATGTGTTTTAGAATTATCAATTAGTGTGTACTTACGTTTTTTTGATGTTCTTTCGGTACAGGAAAACATCGTGAGGAAACCTGCACACAACTATACCCTAGTTGTGTGCAGGTTTCCTGAGGGTAAGCATGAGCTTCTCGGTAGGAACATTTTCTATGATTATGAGTGAAAAAAGACTACTTAAATACTAAGGTATCTGTGTACCTATAAATAAGTGAACTACGGATATTTAATCTTGTACTAGTATTGTATAGGGGGGGGGGGCAGATTTTCCCACCTAGACCTATTAATTTTGGTTCTTTGTGCGATTTGTAACATTTTTGGATTTGCTGTCTGACTTTTCAGGGCTCTATATATCCGTAACGATTGTCGGGGGGCTTTTAATACTACCGGTGCCAACAATGGTATCCTAATTCCCCCAGAAGCTTGGGAATGCTCACCAAATACGCTTCGGTAACGGCCACCCATCACTTTTATGGTGGTACTAGAAGTTGCTTAACCGTGCAAACTGCAAGCTTTCCTTGATTACCGCTGGGTTGCGAATGTTTCCTTTAACATAAATTAGTTTTGTAGTGTTCGTTTTTTATTTATTTTAAAGTCTAATTAATACATAAACATTGAACTATTTTAACTAAATCTTTGGACATGAAAGTGATAAAACTTAGTGATCCTACTTTTATTACTTAATTAATTTAATTACAAAAGAAACGGTCTTAGCCTCAAAGAAGAGCTTACAAAAGAAGATATTAGCAAAACAAAATTAACAGCAAGAATATGTCTCTTTTCTGTAAGCATTTTGTAAATTTAGTTCATAACAAATAAGTACCTCATAAAAATACCAATTAGAAATTAGGATTCCTTATTAAATATTAACATCCCACCAATATTAATAAAATCTCCCCCATAAACCAAAATACAAAATCGATCCGATAACAAAATTAACAACCGTCCATAACGCGCCATCAATCGCCTACCGAATGACAAAGTGGTACAACTCAAATATATTATTAATTCACGCTGACCATTAATGTAAATGCCTCATGCAACCTCCTTCCGACCGAGGACCTTATCGCATAAACCATAATCTAACACCCTTTACTACTCGAAATGTCAAAATCATTCTGATAAACCACCTATCTTCAACGATACATTATCCCTACTTATCTATGCCCAAACACGAAACCTGCGATCTATTTTATTATAAAGTGCATTGTCTGCTATAGAAGCCTGCTCGACCGCCGCACGTAAATAATTTAACTGTCTTAAAAGATTCAAAAATAGTTTTCTAACATTGCCCCCCTTAATATGTACACCATTTGTCAGGCCATAACTGGATTTAAACGACGCGTTACAACACAAAAGGCCACGCCCTCTAACAAAAATATATCTCGCTCCCTCTAACTCAACGATAAAGCAACCAAAATTGCACTTGTGTCTCTTTCACACAAATGATCTTGAATACTATTACCTTATTACAGGTCCTTTAAAATGGAGTATATCCCCTTTTCTGTTATAGAAATTGCGACTCTATGTTAGTAGAGTATAAAGTGGAATTTGTAACGTTAATAGTAATGTGGGGGGACTCAATTGAAGCGAGAAATGCCGGGAAAGGGATGGAACGAATCGTTCTCTTTAAGTTAGTGAGTCCAAACGAGTTTTTATGTTTGGAAATCGTATTAAGCTTTTGTTGGAAACAGTTTCATTCAAGGGGCTTAGTGAAGGCGTGCGGTCAAACTATAGTGCTTCGAATTGTCGAAGCGGTGGGGATACTGCTGATTGGCTCGTTTGGACCATATTTTGTGTAACGATTTGATCGCGTGCGGTCGACCGTAGCGCGCCAAATACGATACCACAACCGCGTGAAGAAAAAGTTCGAAAACATTTTCAAAAATTGTGACCAATAATGTTTGGACCATTGTACCGGTGAATTTAAATTAGTGTTGAGTGAAATTAAACTTTTGAAGATGTCTTCTGTGCATTCCGATGATGACCAGGAGGAGATAAACGTGGATTCGGACAGTAGACTATCAGGTCACTGCGACAGGAGCATCGCTTCTGAAGACAGAGACTCTGAACACAGCTACCATGAGAGATATCACGACTCCCCGAACGAACACATGACACATACCCAGCAGAGAGTAAACCTCCCGTTTAGCATATCCCGTCTATTAGGAAAACAGTTTGAAGATATAGAAAAACGAAGACATTCTGGAGAAAGCGATGACAGGAGTGATCAGGATACAGAATCGGAAAGCTTAAAAGACGATGGCAAAGAAGGTTCTGGATTGCCTTTAAACTTTTCTCATAACCCTGGACTTTACCCTAATTCTGGTTTGCTCCTAAGGCCTGGGTTAGGCCTGGGTGCTGGGTATGGGTTCAGTGGAAATCCTGGAGTAGTGAGGGTCCCGGCACATAGAGCATTGGGCGCGTTAGGGGCGTGGGGAGTCGCTTTAGATCCCATGAGACAAGCGGCGGCAGCAGCGTTCGCACATCAAGTTGTTAAGGATAGATTAAATGGTAAGTGGTTTCTGTTTTAATTATGACCTGCTAATATTGATTAGCCTTTATTTAAAGTGTTTTTTAAATAACGCAGGTTAAAAGTGCAATCAATTGAATAAATCTCTTGTTTATCTTTAATCTTTATATGATAGCTTTAAAAATCCAATTGGGATTCCAAAATATTTCGTCTATATTAGAATCAAATCAGAAACTCTTTGAACGGGGCGTGGAGACCACATTCTAAATCGGGTTGCAGATACTACCTAGGTGTAATACTCAAGTTTTGCCTTGGGTATCCAGTGCTATATTCACGGATGAAGTACCTACTTACGCAGATCAAAATATGACATTGATTAAAAAAAAACTAAAAAAACTAGATGGTACATTAGCAGAAATAGTTATTGTACCTACTAGATATATTAAGCCAATAACCATTTCGCTAGTGCGAATAATAAGTTGACAAGATATTAATAACATTGAAGTATTAAAATTATTTCATTCCGCATTTTTTTGGAAATTTATTATTTATATATTTAGTAATTTTATCGACCTATCTTTATTTAGCTAGACCTTTAGCTATTTGCTATTTTCATCACTGACATGTTTTAGGAGTGAAAATCTATTTTAACTGTACTAAAACCATCTTAAGATGTGTTCTGGCCGATAGAAGTGCTAAGTATCTTATTAAGATAGTCCGACTTTCTGAGTTGGTTATCGCCATTCTACCTTAGTTCTCTGTCAGTTTTGACACATAAACAATAGGTTATGACAGCAAAAGTTGGATATATGACAGCATATCCCGGCCAAATCTGACTGCGGTCAGAATGTCAGACCAAACATAGATACCATCTGACTAAAACACAACCCAATTTGCAATTGTATTGTTTTCTCTAACGTAGGATCTCTCAGGTCACAAAGATCATTTTTTTGCGCAAAAATCAATGTCCGGTCCAGAAAGGGACTAAATCCTTTCAAATCCGTCGCCGGTTGCGTGCAATGATGACACATCTTGGAAAGTATTTTTTTCCCTTTTTTCCTGTTTCGGTGCCCGGTGAAGTGAGATTAGAGGCGCCTTGTCCGTGTAATTTGTTGCCGCTGGCGACAACCGTAGGGAGGTTTTTTTTTACTTTTTTATAACAAGTGACAGTAAATTGGTATTCGGAATAGTTTCTTTTGAAATTGTGATTGGTTGACCAATTGGAGTGACGTAATATGACGTGAATTTGTTGTTTTTTGAGTTATTGCATTTTGGTTTGAGGAGTGCGGTTTGTATTGTATTAGTATTTAAAAGTATTTTTGTGGTATTTTGTGTCTCTTTAAATTCGTATTTAGAAGAAAAAAATACCAACGAACCTCGCTTTAATTAGCGGTTACATTTTATACAGTGTGTGTCTACGACCCGGGCGTTTATAAAGACTGATGATAATATGCTTCGTTAACAATGGTTTGCACGTATTAGTCAATCATAATTAAGTTAATTAACGCCACAATTATAATAAAAAAATACAGAATTTTATTAATAAAACTCAAAAAAAAATTCAGTAGCTTGATTGTCTCTATTATTGGATAATTAAATTCACGAAATGTTTTATTTACAAGCCGTGAACTTTGATTATTTCAATATCCAAGAACTACTAATAAAAAAAAGAATCATTGTACAATCCTATTCGTGATTATTGTCATCTCCTGACCCTTGCCATTTTTTGCGACCACCTACAGAGGATGTCCGGATGTCCAGTCTGTAATTGAGACAATGGGACCTCGACCGTGCGTGCGCGCCTCTCGCAAATGGTCCAGCAAATTGGCGGGAATAATTTGTAAAAATAAGAGTTGGGTGTGTCTTGTGTGGGGAACGTTGGGTTCCGTAGTAAGAACTTTATCTAAGCAACAATTTCACTGATTTCTTAAGGATTTGATATTTTGTTTGTTATTCTTCCCGGCTAAGGACCAGGACAGATAGAGGAATATGCCCAGCAGTAGGACATTACAAAAAAATTGCAAGTGAATATTTTATGACCGACTAGCTGTGCCCGGCGGTTTTAACCACCTTTTTTCTTTTGTAGCTGATGCTAAATAGCCCAATTCGTTCAGTGGTTTTAGTTGTATGTTGATAGATCCATCTGTCTATTTTTTACTTACAGATTTAACTTAGCCGTTATAAGTAATGTTCCTTTTAACTTCATTACACATATCCTAACGTTATGATTTTATCTGTGTTTTAGTAAATAGTTTAACTTTTAGGAGCCTATACTATAAAATGGAAATTTCTTACAGCAAATAAAGATTTGATTAAAATAATTTCGGCAAGGTTACTAACGGCCCAAAATGCTTATATTTTTATTATTGGCTCCAGTTAGTGTAGACTAACTTCTTTTAAGTCTCTCTCTCTCTCTAGTCTTTCTATACTAAACTACGAACCATAGCGAAACTTTAAGGGTCCCTTATTCGAACTACCTAACCCTAAATAGTTTTTTCTCGTCTACGGAAGCGTTTAATAGGATGGTTTTGTTTTTTTTTTTGTTAGATTTATATTTATGGTTGTCTCTGTTTGTGTAATGGAGCAGATATTATTGTTCCGGTGGCCGTTTTGAAAATAATTTGTGGTCGAAACTTACGAAATATATTTTCTTGACTATAGACTGTTGTAGTTTTTGTATTTTTTGTGCAAATGTAAAAGGAATTTCTTTTTTTTTTTTGAAAATTTTCATGATTTTGGGAACATGGAAATAATGTGTGTAAACTTGCAGAGTACAGTTTTGTTTAAAATTAAGTATCCATAGATCAATCTTGAACAAGCTTACACTTCTAGATTTCGATTACTATTTGAAGATCAGTGGATGTTAGATTCTAACTAATATTATAAATGCGAAAGTAACTCTGTCTGTTATCTTTTCACGGCTAAACTATTGAACCGATTGACTTGAAATTTGGTACAGGGGTAGCTTATGGTCCGGGAAAGAACATAGGATACTTTTTATCCCGAAATTACCAAGTGAACGGGAACTACGCGGGTAAAACCGCGGGGCGCTTCTAGTATGATATAAAAGAAATATACTAGTCCAGGCAGAAAAAAATTTACTTACAGCATGTAATACATATTCTTTATTGATAAAGTTTTTTTGTACCATCATCTACTTCAATAAATGTTTTATAATTTGTGGGACAACTCAATTAAACACTATTAAAACATGACTTAGTAACTCTAGGAGAAAATAGTTATCCATTGATTACATAAACAGAACTAAAGTAAATAACAATAAGACGAAGAGTAACGTTTTGTAATAATAATAACAGTTTCTGGAGCGTGAAATCTCGACTTCCGAGTGATTGTGGTCATACTCAGATGGATTTTCTCTAAGTTAATCTTTTATTTTTAGTTATAATATCAGTTTTGACCATTCGTTTTATTTTTAAGTACATTTTTATTGTATCAAAGGTACAGTCATCGTCGGATGGTTAATGGTAAATGGTTAACCTTGGTATATGCTCACTTTGTTACTGTCAACCAAGGGAGGTTTTATCTGACGCTGACTGTACCTAAAAGATATTTTATTTTAAGGCACCCTAATCCAGGGTAAGCTCGTTTTATCCCGAAATTCCCACGGGATCGGGAACTACGCGGGTGAAACCGCGGGGCACAGCTAGTTCTAGATAAAAAGTTGATTAAAATTAATCAAAACCCATTTTTTTGTCTCAAAGGTATAAAATAAAGCTCTTACAAAAGTATAATTTACTCTCAATATGAACCCTATAGGGCCGTAGGGCACATCCACATTACCTAGACAACAGAACCAAAGGGTGCAACAAATATCTAAATGTAAGGTCACATGCCAATTGATCCGGAATTGTGTAAATATGTAAATAAATAAAAGTATATAAGTAGATAAAACCTTGTGTTTCTAATCACGACATGGTTTTCATTATAATATCCGTCTTTGTACTAGTAGTACGCCGGTTTTGGCTGAGTTGGATTTTGCTTGTGAAACAATAGTTATTTATGGTACAAGCGAGGTAAGTTGGTGATTACTTCCGAGGCGCTATTGAGGCCCGAGCCGTCAGGCGAGGGTCAGAAGATAGCCGAGGATAGTATTCATCAATACAACGCGTGTACCATACAACGTTTTTCAACACATTTGCGAAGAAATTATCATTTTTCGCTAATAAATAAACAGTTTTTCTATTCGCGGGCATCCAACACAACAATGGTGATCGGCCAAAGACTAAAAGAATATACTTATTAAAAAAAAATCGAATGAATGAACGAATGGAATCGACCATAGACCTACCAAAAGTAAGGCAACATAGTTGAAGTTTGTTTTTAAAATGTATGGACACAATTTTTTGGTATCGAAACTTTTTTAAAAACAAAGCAATTAAAAAAAAAAACTATAACTCACTAGTGAATCAAGTGTGTTATTATTCAACTGTTTTTGCACAAATAAGAGTCCCTTTATGAGCAAGTGTGTTGAAAAATATATAAAAACATTTTTTGATAAATTCCTTTTTAACTAAATTTAAATTCTTTTAGCAAAAATATAACTGAATACTATAATAATAGTCAATATAATTTTATTTATTTGGATAGATATTACATAGAGAAGCCGTGACATACGAAATAATGTATTTATATTATTTCATACATATTTTCATACATTAAATACATATTTCAGTCACACAAACACAGATTAGTCATAGTTTTAGTTTTAGCATCACAATTAAGAAACTCGTTTTAAACCACAAAACTGTGACCCACATAAAAAAACATTCATTAACAATAATAACAACTTTAATTCAAGTTGGGTAATAAAGGATTAACCGCGACTATGACCATGAACAATTTACTCTACAATAGGCCTTTTAAATAACTTTTGTTACTTAAATTTGAACTCTAAAATGAATAGTTTAAAAGCTATATTGTGTTGACTATAATTTTAGTTTTAGTTAAAAACGCGTTTATGTCTTTTGTCCGATGTAATTGGTTTGTAGTACAATAAATAATAGTTGTATGTAAATCATGATTTATATGAAAAATCTTATTATTATTGTATAGTTTATATAAACATTTATTATGAGATATTATATTCAGTCTCTTCCAACCACGGGACTATTCAAGAGTCCCGTGACTCGCCGAGAGCCCGGTCTTTTGGAAGGCTAGTATAGGGCCAAAGCCAACACACGGTAGCCCATTGACATTTTTAATCTTTTGTAAAGGATGCATAAACCGGCGACTATCACTGTATAACACTATAAAATGCTTCCAAGGACAGTACCCAGTTCTGCTGGGACTATTGCAAATGTATGGAAAACTACGACTGGGTTATGGGAATGGGATGTTCAATGGACTTATTATTGTTAATTTCGGATCAATAAGACCTCCAAACCTTCTTAAAAAGAGCATAGACAGGCAATGAACTTGTGGCTCTTGAGTTGCAGATGTCAATTAACTTACTTTACAAGTTACTACGTCTTACTAGGTTCATTACCTGTTTCTAGTATATTAGCAACTGCACACACCTAAAGATAAAAATGTATAATAAAACTACTTAACGGATTTTTGTCGTGGTTATATTTTGTTTTAAATTTTCTGACGTTTAGGATTCTTTACAGAATCATCTTAGGGCCAATTTCACCATCTTCAAGTAAAGTTCCGAGTAATTACTCACATGTTTTGTCTTTATCATTTGATATAAAGTCAGAAAGAGACAAAACTAACTTTACTTGGTGAGTAACGTTACTTGAAGGTCGTGGAATAGGACCTTAGTCTACTGTGATCACGGATTCTGTAAATGTAAACGTGTAAATTAAAGATATCAATAGATAAAGATTTGTTAAGTAAATATTTCCCTCGGAAGAGAATAGAACCTGCATCCCATCAGTCCAGCTTACTTAATTACTCAACCACTTTAAATGTTTATTGATACAAATAACTTAAATCGGTAATAAACAAACAGTATGCATTGTAAAACGTCAATTATATGAATAGCTATTAATTATTGCATTGACCAACGGCGGCCGACATGACACGAGTTAAAGAGATCGGTGAACACGTATTTAAAATATATTTACAGTTTTAAATTGTTTGTGGATTGAATTACTTATTTATAATACTTGTTTTATTTTTAAAAAGCTGTTTAAACAGCGTTTTACTTGTGTTAGTTACCGTTTTTGGTGATCCCGTGGGAATTTCAGGATAAAATGATGATTTAGACTACATACATCAGCTATTAGCCAGTAAAAGTCCCGTAAAATAGATCCAGCAGTTTCGAAGATTATCCTCCACAAAGTTACTTCGGAAGGAAGCCAATGAAATCAAACACTACTTGGATGTGGTTCTAATATCATCAGCAATAGTAAGAGCCCTCAAAAACCTAACTAAAAAGTGTTTCAGCGGGTACAAAGGACTCAAAAATATATAATCAATAAAAAAATATCTTTATAAACATTATGACAGCAATAAATAATTTGAATACCATACTATATACAAACTTGAAGAAATATGATAAAAATAAAATATTTTAAAAGTTAAACTAATGACCACCAATTCGATTATTGAAATAACTGCCAACACCGTACACCATAAACCGATCACAGAAATAACAAAACCCATAAACAAGTTCAAAATATTACTACATTTTTATGTTCACATCCAGAAAAATCATCGATACTGTAAAACGGTGTACATTACCCTCCATTGGAAGGCTTTTCTCACATTTCCCAGGGGAAAATGGGAACGGGGATGTTATGAAAATGACGGGGACCAATACTCGATGATATGTGCGGGAGTTGTGCTGTAATATTGTATGTGTGAAATTACGCCCCGAGCTCCCCTTTAGTGATAAAGTTTAATGTCTTGTGTATCAATAATTGGTTTGTTTTTAAGGGAGATTTGGGGTTTAAGTGTGAAGCATATGTGGTACTTGTAAGTACAGACTGGTTTTTTAGTGATATACTACCTTTTGCCCGCAACTTCGTCCGCGTGGAATAATAACTTCCGGCAGAATTTGGGGTTTTCTCCCTTTTCTGCGCCTAAGGGGGGAATTTCCAAAAAACCTCTCTTAGTGGTACCCTACTCCCCCCAACAAACACACGTGCCAATTTCAGCTCTCTACGACCATTAGTTTCCGTGTGATTACTAACCCGGGAGAATTTTGTGAAATCTAATGCCCTATACACGTTGGCCGAGCGAACGCCAACACCAACGTATGAACAGTATATTCGCATTGTCTTGCCATCACTCGGCTCGTGTATAGGCAGTAACACTTGCCTTGTATTAATTTGCCTTCGCTCGCCTCAGCTCGGCCAACGTTTTCGTGGCGTCATAAAATATCCCGAAATTCACCGTCAGATAACCAAAAGAATGACTGCTTTAAGTAAATTCAAATTAACAGAACTAAACAAAACGCTCATTCTATTTAAAGCTAATGATAATAGAAGAACACAAATATCTATTAAACATCTATTAATACCGCTATAATAATTATTATTTTACTACCTTTTATACTTAAAGAGCTTTCAAGTCGCGCCGCGAAAGCTCACTCATTGATTACAACATTATTAAGTTTATAAACAGTTATAAAAACGGAATTATTCATTTCCTTAATAGTGTATGTTAAGTAGGTGAATGATCGGTTAACATTTGATTATCGTTAACTACTGTTGTAAAACCAAACTGTATGTTTGTTTTAACGCGCATATAGCTAGTACTAATGGTTTGAATTTAAAGTAACTCAAAATTCAAAAAATATTTATTCAATTAAGGCCTTAATGTGGCACTTATGAAAGTCACTGAATCTACCACCGATTCGGAATTACATCAGCCGAGAAAAATCGGCAAGAAACTCGGGCTGGTATTTTTTTTAAATAAAATGAAATACTCGAGCTGATATTTTTTTTTAATATAACGTACTATTTGTCTTATATTCTATTATAATTCTCTAATATTTTACACTTTCTTATATTCTCAGTGCTTCTTTAAAACCTACTTGAGTGTGCTTCTGTCTGTTAAACTTAGTAGATATAATTTAAATTATTGAAAATGTTTTGTACTTTGCTTTGCTAAAGTTAAATTTCCACATCCATTTTTATTGCAATAGGTAAATATATTGGTTTGTTATTTTTATATATAACTAGCGGCGTCTCGCGGTTTCACCCGCGTGGTTCCCGTTCCTGTGGGAATACGGGAATAAAATAGCCTATGTTACTCAGGGTGAATATAACTTTCCAATAGTGAAAGAATTTTTGAAATCGGTCCAGTACTTTTTGAGTTTATTCGATACATACAAAAATACAAATCTTTCCTCTTTATAATATTAGTGTAGATGTAGATATAAGTGTGTGGTTTTTGATACCAAGGACACAAGTGGTAAACCTAGTTAGAAGTCAGTTGCTTCAATGCAATGCAGTGCTAGGAAGATGCATCACGAGATTCTCTCTCATGCAATGTCTATCCAAGTAAGAGATTAAATAGAAGAACTTCGCACTTCACGATCACCATAACCACTCCGCCATCGCGGCTCATAAAGTATACAGAAATATATTTTATTATTGCGATATGTTTTACCGCCAATCCATATTATGACGGCTATAAAAGTAGCAATATGATCCGAGTGTAAATATATGAGCGGTGGCGAGGTACATATTTACGGAGGTGATATATTTATATATAAAGGAATATAAATATGATATATAAAGGGGAATGAATATGTAAAGATGATGATGTATGGAGTATATTGGTGTATAATACAGTTAAAGATATATGAATATTAGGATCACATTTTTATAGAGTTCACACTTAGGATGATTCAGATAATTGTAGACCTTTCTTATTAACAAACAAACCTACATCGATCTGGTAAATTAATGATTTCTCTTCTTGATACTTATTTCTTAAAATGAAAGGTAGTAATCGTCAAATAAAAAAAGTTCCTTTTTCATAAAGTTCCCAGTCTTCAAGATTTTCAACAGATAGGATGCTCTCGGTAGCTTAGTTGGTTAGACAAGGTCCTGGCACAGCCGCGATGTTATATTCTAAAGATATAATGTATTTTTATAATCGAAGTGTCTAGTCGTCCAGTGTTTCGGATGAATAAAATTACGGACGACTAATATAATCTTATTCATCCGACTAGCGAACGAATGACATTACATTAAACGTCTATTCTAGCGGACGGCTAGCAACAGCCTTTTATAATTTACTAACTTTCGTTTACATTTTACCTCTAAACGGGTGGTGTTATTAGATTGAAGGAAAGAAAAGAAAATATTCAAATCGGTAAAACTACATCCAGTTTTAATGGGACTAACAGTCAGTAAAAAGCATTATCACTACGCTTACTCAATAGGTACATGTCGGTGATCTCAAACTCAGAAAAACAAAATTTAGAAAATAGCTAACATTGCTTGCCTAGTGAATTGAATCCAGAACCCGAATATCTCATTAAATAGTTAAACATATAATTACCGCACATTGATACAAATGATGACAAGCAGGCCTCATTTTAATGCGAAATGAACATTAATTATTAATATTGTGTGAACCATCCCTCTGATATGATATTAATTTAGATTGCTGGTTTGGTTACAGAGTCATTAAAATTCAGTGCGCAATGATGATATTATTGTTTTACTATCTTCTCGCGGTTTTAACCGTATGCTGTAGAAGTTTGTTTTTAGTTATAGATTTTATTCTGCTTATAAGTGTGTTACAAACTAAATCTTTTCTGTTTATAAGCTTTTATTTAGTTTCCTGTCCCGTTGTCTGTAATCAAATCTTGTAAGCCATTTTTCGACCACTTCTGGTTATCCGATTGAGCTGAAATTTGGCATACTTATGTAAGTAAGTCCCATGACAATGCAATAAAAGCTAAAAAAATCTTGTTTCTATAAAGGATTTTTTAATTACTTGTAATCTTAGTGAACTAGTCTATAGTTCCGACACTAGATATAAACAGCCGTTATGAAGTAATGCGTAATCTGATAGTAAACTTTAAGACTCCAGGTTTAAGGTTTAAATTCCTAGGTTCCTTCTCTTAGGTTCCTCAAGCGATTTTTGTTTGTACTCAAATTATTATGATGTTCATCCAGTTCCACTAGGTTTTCAACCAGTTCATCCGTGATCATGGCGCTAGCAGCGTCGAAATATCGGAAACTAGAAATAAATAATATTAAGTACATTCTAATCCTAATATTATAAGTGCGAAAGTAACTCTGTCTGTCTGTTACCTTTTCACGGCTAAACTACTGAACCGATTGACTTGAAATTTGGTACAGGGGTAGCTTATGGTCCGAAAAAGAATATAGGATACTTTTTCTCCCGAAATTCCCACGGGAACAGGAACTCCGCGGGTGAAACCGCTAGTGGTAAATATTCACTTAATCATAATAATTTGAGTGCTAATAACCATGATTATTATAAAAACTAGATTATTGTTAGATTTTGAAACATATACCTATGTCTAGTTCCCAAATATATATATATATATATATATATATATATATATATATATATATATATATATATATATATATATGTCTGGATTGGTATCCTCAATATGAAACAGACAATTCCTGCTCACTAAAAATATCATCAGTGTCAGTGACAGAGGCCTTTGTCCTATTCTGTTATCTTACTCACAACTACTAACTAAGCATTAAATCTTAATTAACGAACAAAAAACTTTTAAAACACAAAGCCACCGCCAATCTGTATACTTTAAATATGCAAATAAGTTGAATTGCACAATATTGTACGTACACAAATAAAATATTTATACGAAGCAACATTATCTGAATCACGATTTAAGGTAACCAGTTATCTCATTGAAAAGGAGTATGTATATCTAAAAGATTGGCCTTTGTAACCGTATCTCACATACAGAGGTTTTCAATTGGTGTTATACCTTCTTTGTGAGATCGTAACTCGAAATTTTAATTATTGGTTGTATTGTTTTGTGTTGGGGTAATCGATTTTGTTTATGTGTGCTTTACTGACTAGTCGATATAGAGATTGTCGGTGGTATAAATTATCTTCTTTCAAAACTTTGTCTCATGTCTATTTAACCAGATTTGGAGAATATCAGTATTTTATTTGAAATGACTATCGTCAGACCAGGGCCCCGATTCCCTAAACTATTAAGCTGTGATAATGCTACTCAAATGTATTTTAATATCAACATTATGACCGTTTTTTTGTCATTTGTTGTCAATTTGGTATTCTCTTAGTGAAAACTACTCCGTTGACTCAATAGCTCCATAAAACTTAGATGGTTGTCTTGGAAACAGTATTCTGACGTTTATTTGACAAAAAAATTATATGCAACAAAAACCACTGAGACACCATAGCCATATGAATAAATTTTAGCAGAATACCAAATTTCTGACACTCTCGTTATGGTGCCTCAATATCGACATATTGTCTGATCAGTAATGTCAAATTGCAGACTTAGGCCCCAGAATACACTACGGAATCAAATGTTAGAATTTTGATGGCTCTATCCGTAACTATGGTTAATGATTTAAACCGGTGGATGTTATATAAACTAGTTCAGGTTCATAGTTAGTTTTAGAATACAGTGAAATGCCGAAAAATGGCCGAAAATCACAAATAAACCGGATTTATCATTATCACACATTACTGTCTAGTTTCGGACCGAAGTAAAACTTACGTTTACGCGTCTAATTCACATTTATATAATACATTTAGGTATCATAAACAATCAAATCTAAATGTCTTAAGAAAACACCCTACCAACTATTTAGTAATCTGTGCCCCAACTTACAATAACAATTCAACTGAACCTCACAGCAATTCAACAGCAAGCAACAAAGAAATCAATACAGCATACAGTAAACATTTTTCAATTACACAAACACCGGACAGTGGGGCGAAACGAAAAAATAAATGGACAAAATCTCATACATATTTCAGGTAACACACGGACGCCAATTCCCGCTAGTTACACCGTACTACGAATCGGAACCTCATGGAATATTCATCGGTTGAAAGCGCAACGCAATCGGATACCTCTGTTTTGTTGCATTCGAAATGCATTCGGACCACTGTGTATGTGTAGCCTTTACGTGTTTTCAGGTACTCTTTAGATATTTATTGGAGTTGGAGTGGTGGTAGTTTTTCTGTGATAATCCTACATCATTCATTGTCATATAAAAATGTGAATTAAACTCTGTCGGAACAGTTGAGAAGATTTACTCGATATAAATGCAGACAAATATCTGGTTTCTTTAGACAAACTTTGACACTAAATGGTGAGGAGTAAAAAAGTATAAATATATTTTGTTGGGGCTTAAATCTAAACTCTATCTAGATCTCGATAAGACGAGGCTAGGCATTCTGGGTAATCAAAAGTCTTAATCGCGATTTATAATACCGTAATCCCCTGTGACTTTTCCGAGTTCTTTCTTGTCATACATGCCATCAGGCGACCTTATAAGTGTATACTACCACCAAGTTACTTCTCTCATTTGCCTCCTACAAGTATGTTCCTTAAAACGCAACTCTCAAAATATCTCATCTCATCACATCACGTCATAAATTATGCAATTCCAATTTTAAAAACGCACCCAATGTTCCACTCATCTTCGAGTACGTTCTAGAACAAATTCTACCCTCATTTTAATATAAACAGATTGCTAAATAAACTTGTTTAAAAAATTCAAAGTATATAAATCATAGAGCGTGTGGAGGCGACGACAAATGTTGGTGTCTGAATGATGGAGCGGCCCTGAGCCCCTGGGGAGGTCGCCAATTAGGAGGGCCTCATTCGTCAAGACGGGTAGACCAACTTCACACGATACGCACACTATTGACGGGTTTTGTAGCCGGGTTTTGGAAAGAAGGTTTTTGTATTGACTTTTTTAAATTAGGAAAAACTATTCGAGTTTCTGCCAGCATGCAAAAAGGTGTTCACGCATATCTCATTATAGAGTCACCAAGTTTTCTGTGCCGGTGACAGCGTCGCTGTAATCGCATCTTTTGGTTGTCAGATGATTGTCATTGTAATCAAAATGTATCCAACATGACAATAGGAGCTTCCAATTTTGGCCGTCGGCACAGAAAACTTGGTAGCTCTATACTAAGTTTGTTTATGTCGGAGTGCCATATTTGATGGAATGATAAGTTTATAATCCAAATAATAGTAGATTTATACCTAAAATGTTTACAGAAACCAGGCAATCCGTGCTGTTTATATAATCTTTTAGTAATATTATATTGTAGTTGTTTCTTATGAAATTTTCTTTTGTTTTCAATTTTACGTTGGAAAGTGTTACATTGAGTCCACCATTGACAAAATATTTTTAAGCTATTGCATAGCTTCTATCGCGGGCCTTGAGCGCGGGGACCGAATCCAGAAATTCCGTAACGAAAAAAGACCTCACGTTTTTTTTATTCGAAAACTTTTTTTTGTGAATTTTCCAAAAAGTTTTTATAGTAATGTAGACAAAGTTTTTATTGTATGAAGTCCCAGTACGACATCAAAATTTCTAAGGTTAGGATTGCAATACAAAAATAAAAAAAACAATTAGTTGATAAAATTGCTATGCAATAGCTTTACCGCGGTAGTCCCCGAGTGCCATTGAGATTTTTCTTAAAAAGTTAAAAACTAACATGAGTAAAACCTGACAAATAAATATGTAGTTTCAAAATAGTAAAACGCATAACCCAACTTTCCCGTCACGGTAAAGCCCAGTGCTCACTGAATTGCACAACAGCTTATTACGTTGTAATAAAATTAAAATTATATTAACTCTGAGTGGCAAACCCCATTTAAGGGGTGCAAAGGGGTTGTCTGAAGGGATGATATCATAAAGGGATTACCCCTTGAATCGCTTAAACCATTCAAAGCTAATTTGTTTTTTAATTTTTCTTTCCACTTATCTTTTGTTAAATTAAGTGTGATTATTTAATTGTTAGCTGTTTTAGGCATAATTATTTTTTTAAGATTAAAAAGGGTTGAGTTTTTTATTGGTTTAACTGAAGAGTATAATAGGAAAACAAATTCGTTTAAATCTACCGACCAAAGATTCTAAGTTAGTACCTTTTTTTGTAGAAGATCTTTGCTACAGTCATTTTTAATAGTAACTAGCGGCCCGCCCCGGCTTCGCACGGGTCCAATTTTCCCGTTGATTTTCCAGTTTTTTTTACATAAGAACCTTCTCCATATTATTAGAAAACTACAAAAGAAAAACATAGCCAAATCGGTCCAGCCGTTCTCAAGTTATAGCGTCAGGAAGGAAAACACGACTTATTTTTATATAGTAGATATATTTGACGTCATTTCTAATTATTTCGAATAGATTATAGATATAAGTATAGGTTTTTGGCTAAGTTTTTATTTTAACCTACCCACTGGATATAACTACGGTGACCTTTAAGATTCGATTTTTAAATCTCCTAATTTGACTAAAACTAAATTAACTATGACGGTACTTCCTTTTTTAAATGAAAATACAGAAATGACGGCTCATTTTAAACACCTAAATTCTCATTGCAAATTAGACTTTAAATACCTCCTACTAAGTACGATAATAGAACAAACTTAAACAAAAAAACTATTTAAACCCATCGAATGGTAACCACCAGTTCCAGTCACCATAGACTAGTATTTTTTCTTATTTTTCAAATACAGAACGTATTAAATGACGCTCTGCTATTGGTCGGCTGGTGTAATGGTTGGTTCACGTGACCGCAAATTACGTAGAAATTGAAGGGGGAAAATAATACATATGACATACAGTCAAGATATAGTTTATATTTATATTCTGTTATATAAAATGTGAATGTTACTGACTGTCTGATCAGATGAAATCAGTGAACATTTGCGCTGAAATTTGGAAAGTAGATGAAAAATGGTGATAATAATGAAGGAATTCGCTAACAACAAAAAACTTAAGTGAAACTGTGGAACACAACTACTCGTAGTTGTAGTATTTATATCATACTAGCTGTGCTCCGCGGTTTCACCCGCGTAGTTCCCGATCCCGTGGGAATTTCGGGATAAAACGGCCCATGTTCCTAGCCTATGTTCTTTTCCGGACCATAAGCTACCCCTATACCAAATTTCAAGTCAATCGGTTCAGTAATTTAGCCGTGAAAAGGTAACAGACAGACGGAGTTACTTTCGCATTTATAATATTAGTTAGGATAGTTAGGACTAGTTAGGATTAGGATTAGGATTTTTCATTTTTCATCTGTGGTAATTTGAAGTTACGGTTAAAGGATGTTTCCAAAATCATTTGAAATTTTCTGAATTTTTTAGCTTGGAAAGGCTTGGGAATTTCCATAGGAGGTAAATAATAAGAGGTAAAAAAAGAAATAAAGATATACTTATTCTAAAAAAAAACAACCTAAAGTTAATCTAATTCGGGTAAATAGCTCTTCGCATGACAGAATAACTGCGATTCCCGTACCAAGTATTAAAAAGCACACTATCCTTCTAAATATATTATTCCAAACATATTCTCCATACAGTTACGTCACAAGTCGTTTGTATCGAGAAGGGTGAATGTAACAAGATTCCGTGGTCCGTAATCCGTTTAGGGCCGGTTGATTCATGTATACGTGCCAGAAACCGCGGCGGGCTTTGATACGACCCTTCTGGGATACGGTTTGGGATACGCTATTGAAATTATAATGTTTCCCGCTGTTTATAAGATTTTTTCAGTCTTAGTTCTTACTATTGTGTGTAAAGGAACAATCACTTTCGTATTCGTGATTGTGTGTATAGGACTTAAGTTTAATGACTGTCTTTAGATTGATTGATGTTTGAAAATGGAACGTACTTTAATTTGAATCAGTTTTAAGTTAGTGTGTATAGGACTTATTCCTAGTTCTAACCGTTGTGCGAGTGTGTATAGGACTTGATTTGATTGTTAAGTCTGTGGCTTGATTAGTGTTTGAAAAGAGAACATTTGAAACACAGTTGGATTTTGGAGACGTTCTAAATATGAAATTTAAAATTGTTGGTGGCCTGTCATTTTGAATTTGTTTATTTTATAAATTAAAGTGTAATTAAATAAAAAATATTCGTCGTAAAATGTTTAAAATAACGCTTGGTAAACCGAAAGCCATACAGATGAGTGAGGAAAAATTACCGTAGTGGTATTACCACGCCCGCCTGACTAATATAATAGTACATAAATTATGTAAATAAAAACGCAAATAAAAATTCGGAATTCATATAATCTAACATTAAATACATATTTAACATCAATTTACTTTTGGATACAAGCAAAAAACATGACTATCTTTGTAAACTATCATTAAATATCGATTCCGATTCACGTAATCGATTTAAAATCGAATAGAACGTACTAAACGACACAATCTCATTACACGGGCTATTTAATACAAATCGTTCTATTACAGCAAACCATAGATCATTACATCTCAACAACCAATCAGAGACGTCCATTTAAACGAATGTAATTTATTGGGTTTCGAATTCGAAAACGGTTACCGGTCGCCATCTTGAATACAATTTTGAATTTCGATTTGTTTTTTTAAACGTCTCAAATTGTGGTTTTGTTTTTAAATGATTGTTTATCATTTTTATGATAATTTTATGATTGTTGTTCTGATATAGACTGAGCGTATGTAATTTAGTTGCGTAGGTATATAATGAGATTTTTATATTATTCATGACTTTTGTAATTCAAGTAGTTATATGAGATTAAATCGTGATTTTAATAATAATGTAATGGTATAATCATTTCGTATATAATTGATATTATTAACGTTAAATCCAATAGCTTCGAGATAATAGGTTTTGATATGAGTTGGTTTTTATAAATAGATTTTTGTTTTTCTTGCTATTTTTAATAGTTAAATAATTCATGCATTTGTATGCTAAATGTATAGAGATTTAGAATTTAAATTCAAATTAATTTATTTAACTCGTGCTTAAAATAATATTTTTCTTTTAAACGATAAATAGTTTACGATTGATAAATAAGTAACTATTAAATATGTGATAAAATATACATAAAACTAGAAGCTTTTGAGTAGAAACGTTTTCGTAAACACCTATTGACTCTAAATATATAAAGTTTATAGTTTTAGTTTATATTAATTAATAATGAAGTATGTATATTTATTTTAGGAATAAACCAAGGAAGGTTTCTAATTACCAAAGGAAATACAAAGCAATAAATCGAAGCAATGCCTATTTAGAAATTATTAATTATTTATTTTTTGGAAAATAAACATCCAAGTAAAAAATGAAGTAAATTAAAAAAGATATGCATCAGACAAAACATGATAACGGATCAGCTAGGCTAGCATGACTTCGAAAACGCGATAGATACAGTGATTTATTGACATCCTACTGTCAAAATTTGAATTTTACCACGTGATTAATTTTATGACACTTGGTCATGCTCGCGAAATCGATATAGCTATTTATTGACATCCAACTGTCAAAATATAATAAATATAGCCGCCATATTTAATTTTTCATGTCGTACCACGCCATAATTCATTTGGTCATGCTCGCGAAATCGATATCATTTCGTGGTGTCATATATTTTATCACGCACAGTCATGCTAGGGGGGTTGACCTTGACTTATATCATTAGTTAGAGAGAGAAGTAAGAAGAGTCAGTCTTTTCCTCTGCAATCTGATTAAGACCATTACTTTAATATATTCTTCTTAATATTGTTCCAGCCTCATTCCCAATCACGAGAAGAATCGGCCATCCCTACCAGAACAGAACGCCTCCAAAACGTAAAAAACCTCGGACTTCGTTCACTAGACTTCAAATAGCTGAACTTGAGAAGAGGTTCCATAAGCAGAAGTACTTAGCGTCTGCCGAGAGAGCATCGCTTGCGAAGACTTTGAAGATGACAGACGCGCAGGTCAAGACATGGTTTCAGAATCGACGGACTAAGTGGAGGTAAGAATCTAGTTAGAGTTTACTAGCTTTTGCCCGCGACTTCATCCGCGAGGAACAATGACTTCCGGAAGAATTCGGGATTTTCCCCTTTTCTCCGCCTAGGGGGGGAATATTCAGCTCTCTACGACCAGTAGTTTCGGCTGTTCGTTGTCTGTCAGTCAGTCAGTACATAGCTCAGTAACGGAAGAGTTTTATATACAGGGTTATTGGTTAAGTCGACCTATTCCCGTCAAGGGCGTGTAGTTTACATCGTTTCCGACTGATTTCACCATGAAACATCCTACCCTAAACCTAACCGTTTAAGAGATATTTCAATTTATTTGTTTTTATAAAAATCACCGGATCTTCGGCTATAAGCTTGGATATTTTCAAATGCGCATGTCTTATTATTACTATTACTTGATTTTTACGTTTATAATAAGGTGCTTTGTGACCCCAATAACCAATATTGTACTTAAAATAAATAAATAAGTAGTTGTAGACGATTAAAACTTTTAAAAAATAATAACAATCGGAAAGTTTATTTTTCTTTCAAGGATATCTAGAAAAAAGATATGGCACCTGTTTGGCAGATATGCCTAAAAATATCTACGTTTCATCGGCTATCCAACGAGCAATAACAACCTAGGGTTTTATCGAAATTTTGTACAAAACATGTAGTTTTATAGGCTACCGGGGAGGTTAAATAAAACAATAGGTCAGCATACAGAACAAGTTACTAAACTTATTTAGCTTTTAAGTACTACACACACTATTTTTGAGTCTAAATTTCATGTTCGACATGTCGGCCCCTGCATTGCACACATCTTCGCATTATTTTATGAAGACCAATTTTCACTACACCAGTAGTTAATTTTGTCCTTTTTTCATTGGCCGCATTAATGATTCTGTCTCTCAGTACTTCAATTGATGAAATTGGGTTGGGCTCACTGTACACGAGACTCTTTATGTACCCCCACGCATAAAAATCCATGAGGGTTAAGTCCAGACTTCTGGCTGACCAGGATATGGGCCCACTTCGTCCAACCGATTTGCCTGAATGTGTGGATGGGCATTATTTCCAATCATTCAATTCGGCCTTACTTTCTCCCCGACAATTTAAATGGTAAAAACTATGAAAATTTCCTGCGAGAAGACTTAAATAACCTATTTGATGATTTGCCACTCAATGTTATTCAAGACATGTGGTTTCAGCATGATGGCTGCCCTGCCCATTTCAGGAGAAGTTTTTTCCAAACAAATGGATTGGACGAAGTGGGCCTATACCCTGGCCAGCCAGAAGTCTGGACTTAACCCTCATGGATTTTTATGCGTGGGGGTACATAAAGAGTCTCGTGTACAGTGAGCCCAACCCAATTTCATCAATTGAAGTACTGAGAGACAGAATCATTAATGCGGCCAATGAAATAAGAACAAAATTAACTACTGGTGTAGTGAAAACTGGTCTTCGTAAAATAATGCGAAGATGTGTGCAATGCAGGGGCCGACATGTCGAACATGAAATTTAGACTCAAAAATAGTGTGTGTAGTACTTAAAAGCTAAATAAGTTTAGTAACTTGTTCTGTATGCTGACCTATTGTTTTATTTAACCTCCCCGGTAGCCTATAAAACTACATGTTTTGTACAAAATTTCGATAAAACCCTAGATTGTTATAGCTCGTTGGATAGCCGATGAAACGTAGATATTTTTAGGCATATCTGCCAAACAGGTGCCATATCTTTTTTTCTAGATATCCTTGAAAGAAAAATAAACTTTCCGATTGTTATTATTTTTTTAAAGTTTTAATCGTCTACAACTACTTATTTATTTATTTTAGGTACAATATTGGTTATTGGGGTCACAAAGCACCTTATTATAAACGTAAAAATCAAGTAATAGTAATAATAAGACATGCGCATTTGAAAATATCCAAGCTTATAGCCGAAGATCCGGTGATTTTTATAAAAACAAATAAATTGAAATATCTCTTAAACGGTTAGGTTTAGGGTAGGGTGTTTCATGGTGAAATCAGTCGGAAACGATGTAAACTACACGCCCTTGACGGGAATAGGTCGACTTAACCAATAACCCTGTATATACAGAAGAAGATTAAAACCGGCCATATAAAATTATTTATTCCTACCGTTAGAAGTAACGTTTCTGGGCTCTACGTTTCTATGGTCAGGAAGGGATGACTATTTTATGTCGCGGAAGTTTAGAAAAAGTGTTACAATTTTATTAGTTCTTTTAAGTGATTTTTGCTTGTTTTTTCCAAGGATGAAATTTTTCTTCTCACAAATTTTTATTAAAATTCGTTCAACCTTTTAGCCACCAAAGGCTTACAAACAAACAAACACTTACTTTTCATATTAAGGGAATTTTCCTCACATCAAAACCGTTTAAAATTATAACTTTGTTAACAAATTCTATACCGTTTTATCCAATGTAAAATGAATATTAATGCGATGTAAATAAAGTTTATTATCGTTGAACTGGTTGTATTACCATCTTACATGATCATCTTATCTTTATAGATACTTGTGGGACAAGAGTTTATAAGGCTTGTGATGACGTCATAATATTCTGACACATGTCATAATGACAGTTAAGTTTACTGACTAAAGAGGTGCCGTTAGAATGAATACATGTTATGTTAAGCAACGTCTAGCCCGGTCATAAGAATGATTGGTGGCCGTTAAAGTTTCTTTTAATTTCATGTATGTTTGCGCGATTTGGTACGTTAAATTGTCGTACTAACATCATCGACAATCGTTAATAATTATTTTAATTAAGTATTTGGTTAAACTAAAAATATCGCAGAACGCTCAAAAGAACGAAAACCTGCTAATTTACAAATGCAATATTGAGCCACAATCTTTTCTGTGCCGGCGGTCAAAAGTAGAAGCTCCTATTGTCATTCTGATTCTAATGTCATTTGGATACATTTTCAATAAACTGACAACCAAAAGTTGCGATTACAGCGAACGCTGTCACCGGCACAGAAAAGATTGTGACACTATACACTACTTTTCTTTGCTAAGACACGACTTAGATCTCTTAAAGATAAAATAGTCATTCTAGACTTTTAAAAAACGATACAAATATTCAAATAAATTAGATATAAAATCGACACGTGTTTCATAACAGTTAAAATGCTTTTAAACGTGACCAATAGTTGAATTAATTATTCAAATTAAGTTTGGAACTAAATCTTATTGATTTATAACCTTTTCAAAGAGCAATAAACGAAAGGATCAGATAGGTCATGCACTCTGACCATAGATATTGTAATACTAAGATTATCTACTTTGAAATATGATTTTACTAATATGTATAATTAAATAAACTAGCGACGCGCTATGGCTTCGTACGGGTGCAATTTCATGTTAGATTTTAAAATATGTTCCTTTACTTACCATTTTTTTAATTTATTACACGCTGATATTTTTCAAGACAGATGCGTGAAAAAATGCTAAAAGAAGACCCAAGGATTTTTGAAAAAAACATTACTCCTAGCCATGGCAAACTAAGTAAAATAATACACTCGAATTTAAGCCATATTTAATTAATTTTGACATATCTAATAGATTACATTGAAGAGGGTCTGTTACTGATTTATACACTTACTTTTTTCTGGGCTAAGCCATCGCATAAGTCCTTAAACAACCCAAACAAAAGTCAGAGAGCAGACACAAAACAATTCTAAATTCAAAAACAGCAAACAGTATGTTGGTGGCATCACATTCGATTACCTTCTAATGGACAACCGGTGTTTGTATTCAGCCAGATAACGCATACTTCGATACCTCGATACGCACGGCGCCAAGCGCTGGCCACTGATTTTATTGTAATTAAAAAAAAACCAACAAAGTTCACTTTTTAAATCGGTATAGAATGTAGAACATCAATTTGAATTTAAATGTAGAATGTTAATGCTATTTTTATTTGTTCTTAATACAAATTAAATGGTTTTCTTTTTAATAGCTTTTGATGCGTTTGTTAGCGTTCGATAGAATTGTTGTTTTTAAATGTAGCTAGTTTTGTATGGGACTTTTTATAGACAGTTTTGCATAATTTTATAAGATTTACATACTGCTTAGTAATATCAGAAACTGTTCTTCTTTTGTCGTTTTAAAACCATGCACACAGTTTCAAATTAGAATATCCATCTCATGTACTCTAAAAATAATTATATAAGTAAATTTTGTCAAAAATTAATAAAAATTTTGATATGGTAGCGATTGGATTTTTTTAAATATTTTAAGTTTGGAATTTGTTTATCATTTATCAACATTAAATCTCTATATCCTACGTCTTTGGCGCCAAAATAATGTGTTTTCCTTGTCCTAATCTCAACCGGCGACCAATATAGATAATAATGAGTAAATTAAATTAAATTCCTTTTATCTATGACAAATGAGGTTAGCTTTATCGTTGTCTACGGTTTGTATTATTGAGATTGAAAACGAGAACGCTACCATGAGAAAGGTTTTTTTTCTAAAAAACTTAATCTTTTATAGAAGTTACTTATTTTTTAATTAGTTTGAACTGTTGTTATTCATTTGAAATTCGAATTTATAATTTTTAAGGGTTTTCCAAATTATATCAACGATACTATTTAATAAATTCATTTTCGACTTTAAGTCTATCTTAGATTGTTGAAATTATTATAGAAAGTGATAATTATGAGATTTTGGTTAAACCAAAGGGCTTTACATTAATTTAAACCTAAATCGATACATTAGTTTCTGCGTGAAAGGGTAACAAACATCCAAACATACAAACTTTCGCATTTATGATATTAGTAGGATACAGGATATTGACTAAGGCCACATGACTACTTTGCTAAGGCTTAAGTTATAAGTACAGTAGGCGTCTTATTAATGATCCCTATTAAATTGAATATACTTACAATAAAATTTAAATCATATTACAATCATAATAAATCACAAATTACAATACAATACTAATCAAATTAATTTAAGATAGTGAAGTGACAAAACAATAATATATCGATATCTACAACATTATCGATTACATTCAAAATCGATTATGAATTCGAATTATGTTCTCTATTGTCTATGGCTTGGGTTGCCAGTTCTTAAATTAATTTATCATTGTTTTTTAACAATGTAACACTAGTTTTGTTATGGTTTTACTTGCATTAATTCATGTTTTTGATGTTTTAGTAGAAGAACTAGCTGTGCGCTACGGTTTTACCGGTCTTTTTTCTTTCTTAACGGATTTCTACAGCATAATAATGCGTGTCCAATAATAGTGCAAACCGTTCAGTGGTTTTAGCTGTATGTTCAGAGATAAGTCAGTTAGTAACTGTAGCCTTTTACGGCCTTTCCCAATATACGATCTGTCTATGATCTATCTTGTCGAAGGCTACAAAAGTCTGTATATTTGCCATTTAATTACCGTCCCAATAACAATATCAATAGTATGTACCTACTGCTACTATATTTATATTACTTATATGATTTGTTAGCTGTAAGTTTTCCAAATATTAATTAAATAAATAAATGTAGTTTTGTCTTACGATTGTGTCCACATTGACACGATACGATACGATACGATATTCTTTATTGTATACCAAATACATATAAACGAACGATACAAACATAAAAAAAATATACAAAAGGGCGCTCTTATTGCTCGAAGCAATTTCTTCCAGACAACCTTTGGATGGACAGTAACGAAAGAAGTATTAAAGTGGCAGAGGCTGATGTATAGGCATACATAAGAAAAAAAAATACTAAATAAATTGATGTGGTTATTGGAACGATATAATGTAAGATATTCAGAATTTTGCAACCGTCACGATAAAGAGAATAAACGATCAAAAATTAGGAACAGCTGTTATTGTACAGTAATTTACCAGTACATACCATTACTAGTACATAATACTGAAGGAGCCTCCCCGAGTGGCGCATATAACAAGCATGCGCCCGGCGCACCCTGGGCAATGGTCTGCGGACGGCAAGTCGGTAACGCAGACTAGCCGATCCTTCCACCACGACTCAACGGCAAATAACTTGCCGTGCGTGTCCCTACACCTGTACACGCGAGGACCTTTACAAGGCCACTGATAGTACCATATCGGTGGCCAAGTTCTGGTCCTCAAAAATATGAGTCGACACGATAAGAAGAAGAAGTACATAATACTAACCAGGAAAACATGTAGTAATTTGGAAACATGTAACATTCCAAGGTTGTCGGTACCAGCGCATGTAGACAAGTCGCGAATGATATTTTCATGACTACAGTCAATCAATCCCCGGGTCTGAGGCGGATTGTTCATGCCGAACGGTTAAGTGGCTTACAGTTTGTATCTAATGGTTAGGGGTGGTAGGGGTAGTTGGTGGAATTTATACGAGTACTAGCTGCGCCCCACGGTTTCACACGCGTAGTTCCCGTTCCCGTGGGAATTTCGGGATGAAAAAGACCTACTGAATATGCTCACAAAATTTCATGAGAATCGGTCAAGCCGTCTCGGAGGAGTATGGCAACGAAAACTGTGACACGAGAATTTTATATATTAGATGTATGTTGTAGTTAAGATTTGAAAGGACTGGTTTTGTTATTGTTCCAAAATGCCGTAGGAGATTATAAAAAATATGATGTAAAAAGTAGAATTATAAATCTCGCGAAGGTTTGATAACATTTTCCACTTTTAAAGACGGAAAATGTTCCTAAAGTTAAGAAAAAATATAAGTACTTATATAATTTTTTTTTTCTTTACTCAATAAGTAAAAGATTTTTTCTCTGAAAATTGGATAGTTTTTAAAATATTTTGTATTTTTTTATTTATATGAAAAAACCTAAAATGACGACTTCATCATCTAAAAAATCAATCCCAAAAAAAATCCCTAATATTTTTATCCCATATTATTTCCTAACATTTTTCCACCGCACAGTTGGCAACCCTGACTCGCATAAGCCATCGTAGAGGCGGTAACAAGGGGTAGCATGGGGAATAAATAAAATATTACCTACACAACTCGGCAGTTTGATACATCCATTATTAACAAGCAGAAAAGACATAGCGTTCTCTTTTACATGTATTGTTGTGCTCCCGTGTTTTTATCGGCCATTTTGTGTGACTTTTACGTCCATTTTCAGTTATTTTATGTGCTCGGTCGACGAATTTAAATGTTTTTGATTATTTTGTATTGTATTGCTGGGTTTTTTTGGTTAGGGTCTGTTTAGTTTTGAATGTTTTAGGATTATTATTTTTTGTGTCTTACATACTCCCACTTATGTGCTCTGTGACACAAGTCACAATGATACTTATATTAGAATTTGTGGCGATTTTCACTTATTTGATCCCGAATTGAAGGTGTTTATTATGATATGATATTTGGGAATATTTCGTTCTCATTAATAGCATAGGTTTGCAATCACCATAACGCAATGAACATCCTTGGTGACCACTTCTCTCTGTACAGATATCATCATTAAGAACATCACATAATTATGTTCTGATTGTATCAGTAAGATCTTACTATTCGAAAGTCCTCCAAACATATATTTTCAACTTAAAACATAGGCATAGGCATAAAGAACGCCCCAAAACATAGAAATAGGCGTAAAAAACGTAACCACATTATCCTGTCACCCAATAAACCTAATCCTTGGACCGTAGCACACCCTCCCATCAATTTCCCAACTATTTACACATTCTAAATGTCGACCAATTTCCACGAAAATGTTCCTAATTCGACATTCGAACAAATCGAATTCCTTTCACGTAACAACATGGCGTCTTAGCTGTTTCCTTTATTTATTAACCCACACTGGTTCATTCTCCTTTAATTCTCCTTCCCTTGTATAAGTGAATATTAAAACTCACCTATTACACCACAATTTAGGCGAAAACAGCCCTTATTCCAAGTGCTTATAGCCCATTTTTTTGTAACAAAATTTCTTTGCTCATTTTTTCAGATGTATGATTGTATTACAGGTCATATTCCGTTGGGATACGGTGTATAATGGCTTGTGTTTTGTTAGTCTTAAGATGTCTTTGGGATAATTGTTCGTTTGTTGGTTGTCTCTTCAAGAATTAGGAAGGAAATCCGTAGTTGATTGATACAGAGAGGGAAATGCTTTAGGGGGACTTGTAGGTACTTAATTTTTATTGCACCTCGTTTTTCTGTGTTGGTTGATCTAATTTAATCTGTTCCTGTTATTTTATTAGGTTCTATTCGGTTTCTGACCTTTAATTATTCTAATAATAGATTTTCCAGAATAGTTAACATAACATAAACATAATCATTCACTACATCATCTCATTACAGTAACTGACCCCTAACTAAGTTCGTAACTTGTATCTAGGGTATCAGAAACTACGC
The DNA here is from genome assembly GCA_958496195.1 of Timandra comae. Classification (NCBI taxonomy): domain Eukaryota; kingdom Metazoa; phylum Arthropoda; class Insecta; order Lepidoptera; family Geometridae; genus Timandra; species Timandra comae. Next base: position 7,734,324 of record OY292376.1, read on the forward strand.
ACACACTCATTCACACACACCCAGACCGAGACAAACATTTGTGGTTCACACAAATATTTGTCACACAGTTTTTGATGAAAGGTGTTTTTCATAATCATATTTTTCAGTTATTGTGAACTAGCAGCCTGCACGCTTTGAAGGGTTCCCATTTTCCCCTCTGGATTTTCCAAAATTTTCTCTCCTGCCTATATGAATCACTGTCATTCAGAAGTTTCAGCAATTCATTTTTATTAAATTGTTTTAAATCTGTATTCATTTCCTATATCTAAATGTATTTTTCGACAATATTTCTGTGTCAAAATTCTTCTATCTAAATGTATTTTAACATAATCAGAAAAATAGTTTGACGACCCATAAAAAGCTTGATTATTTAAATGTGTTGCACAAATATCAATTTAAATTCCTATCGTCAATATAAATAAAAGCATTTATTTATAAGTATGAACCATCAAAACATTTATCAAACAGCAAAATAAACTCAAAGTTAGTAGCGAAAGATGTTGCAACTCGTAAAAACTTTGTAAATAATTGATGGAGAAATAAAACGGTAACACTTTGTGAAGTTTACAGATAATAAAGCTTGTTTTAATGAGAGTGTCTTTCAAGATTTGATTGGTGAGCTGTTTTAGAGATTTTTCTTTTGTGAAGGAGTTTTCTTTAAGGTCTTTCTTACTCACTAGGTGTACTGGTTAAACAAACTTTCAAAGCTCTGCTTGTATTGATCGTGAAGTGATGTTATTATAGCCTAGCCTATTATATAGTCTTCCATCATTAAAGAGCTATCGAACGCTAAAATATTTTGCAATTCCGCCCATCAATTCCCCAGATTAGCGCGAACTAGCAAAATTGCCAGCACGCGAATCTGCTTTGCTTGATTCTAGCGCCATTTTTAACCCCCGACGCAAAAAGAAGGGTGTTATAAGTTCGACGTGTCTGTGTGTGTGCGTATCTGTCTGTCTGTGGCATCATAGCTCCCGAACGGATGAACCGATTGCAATTTAGTTTTTTTTTGTATTAAAGGGGACTTACGTGCGAGTGTTCTTAGACATGTTTGATGAACATCGGTTGACCCGTTTAAAAGTTATGGGGGTTTGAAAGTAATTGTGTTGGGTGTTTCTTTTTTGTCAACGTTCGGAAAATTCAAAACTTACTAGCCTATACTTATAAACCGGAATTTAGGAAGGACTATATGATAAAGTCCTACATTATGAGATTATAATAATCTATACTAATATAAAAAAGCTGAAGAGTTTGTATGTTTGTTTGTTTGGTTGAACGCGCTAATCTCATGAACTACTGGTCTGATTTGAAAAATTCTTTCGGTGCTAAATAGCCCATTTATCGAGGAAGGCCATAGGATTTATTTTATCCCCGTATTCCCACGGGAACGGGAACTACGGGGATGAAAGCGCAGGGCGCTGCTATTTTTCATAATTATAGAACGCGATATTTAAAAATCCTTATAAAATTCACTTTTCTAAACATAAACACATACTCTATGTAAATGTAACTAAAGAATAATCAACTTTAAGTTGAAATTAGTAATTGCCCCGGCCTGGTACGTTTGGCTTATTTAAGGAAAGTTTAATTGTGCACACTTTATCTAATTATAAAGACGCGGGCTTAACTCGGGAACTCGCCGTGATGAGCTAGTGATGGGAATAGCAGTTTATCGACAATTTGAAATGTCGATATCGATATAATGTTTGATAGTTTTAGGATCTAAAGTGTAGACTTTGCGATGTGCCTTTATGGTGTAATATGTAGAAGTTATGTTCTTTTACGATTTTGATCTATGAGAATAATAATATCCAGAAACATCTAACATAGGACTAAAAAACTTTTTAACGTGCTCTCTCGCTGATAATGAACACAAATAGGCATTATAACCACGTTTGATCATGTGTGTTAGTGGTCTTAAATCTTGAGGAATTGAATATGGATCCTCAGACTTTAAATGCTTGGTACGGCCAGCATCAGATAAAAAGTTACTCCCTTGGTTGGTAATACCAAAGTAAGCATTACCAACCATTTATCTGACGTTGACTGTTCTAATATGCCACTAAACTGTTGAAACGTTAAAATCAAAATAAAAAAGACTGATAAGAAGACCAATAAAAATAAAATTTCAAATTATCGATAAACTAATATAAAATGTATCGATAAACCAATTTAAACAGCACATCACTACACTACATTAACCATTCTAATAAAGTTCTTGCAAAGTTATAATAGACTTAACGCTGTGTTCAATCATTCATTATCCTAACACACAGACCAATTTAAGCGGACCCCTCTCCCTACCCTTAGTGATTATAAATTTCATTAAAACATTAAGAGATGGGGGTCTGAGTTAATTTGTCGGTTTAGCAGAGGAGGCTTCGTTTGTGGGCGTCATATATCAGGCTGAAACTTTCAATTGAAATGAATTAACTTTAAATTTCATACGAATGTCGTTTTTAATGAAAACTGAATTGAATAACGTTTGTTTATTATCAATGGTTTTAAATAACTGGTTTTTTAAAAGATTACTGATGGTATAAAGTTGTTTGTTTGGTTGAACGCGCTAATGTCAGGAACTACTGGTTCGAATGGAAACCTTGTGATAGATAGCCCTTATATCGACGATATTTATAGGCCAAGTTATTAGCTAGGTTTTTAATATTAGTATAAGTATATAAAAAATGATGTTTTTATCCCAAAGCTTCGTTAAAATTGGGATTTAAACAAACCGGCGAGTATTAGAATATTTATCAAATTAGAAAATAAATAGGTACTTACCGCACCTATATTAAAGCACACTTTCAAAAAGTATTTTAATCGATATCGATACAACTATCTAAAACCACTATAAGTAACGTTATCGCGTTGTAATTCCAACCACTGTAAGTAACGATGTCGATAAACTCACCCATAACGATAAGAGTTACTCGTATTTAAATGATCCTTAATTTTAATAAAGCCATAACTTGAGTACAACATCTCACTTAATTGTTACATATTAATGAGAACTTAAAATCTAACTTAACTGTCAGACGCGATAATCAGCGGCTCTGAAATTGTATTAAGAGACTTTGCAATTGAGGTTAGTTTGTAGTGATGGGACACAGGTTGTCGATATCGATAGTTTAATGATATGAAGTTGTATTGTTTGATTGAAATTTGTTTGGTTGTACATACATGCTTGTATCAGGAATTGCTGGTCCTAATTTTAGTAATATTTTATTGTTAGATTAGATAGTCCATTTATCCAAATCCAAGCAAAGCTAACGCGCCTAGTTTAGCTAAATCCTTTTTTTGCTATTGTAGAGTTTTTTTAATGATTAATGGGTATAAGACTAAAAAAAATACTTTTTTGTTAAAAATTTCGTAGTTAAACATTTAAGAAAAAAAATGTATTTTTTTAATAAAAGCAGGTAGATAGTACTTTTTTTTCTACGGAATCGGTATTATACATATTAACACGAGTGAAACACTAATAAAAGTAATACCAGAAAAAATAATTTAATTTATCGATAAACTAATATTTCCCATCACTACAAACCCATTTATCGACATCGATAACTTCACAACAACCCTTTGAAATGTTTATCCGTAAACCCAATGCAAATTGGACTTTATTTGCATAGCGTTAAAGATTAACATTAATGTAGTTTGTAAGCTTTAATTTTAAATGAACCACTCAAAGGTTTTGGTATCTTAATTAGTTAAAACAAGGTGCTGATTATTTATAAACGGTATTAACAGTTTTGGTTGAAATGAGTAGTTATTTTGTATGGTTGTCTGTCACTTATTAACCGATTACGGGTTGAAAGGAGGATACTGTTCGTTTTGACATTGCAAAAAAAAACATTTTAAGTTAATTTGTTTCCAATACGGCTTCTTAATTCATCAAAATTCGAAAAAAAAGGTGTCCTTAAAAAGCTTTCTTATTATTCGTTGATAGACTGCATGTATTTTCATAACCTAAAAAGTATAGTGGTCACATTCGAATTCACTAAAATTTAAATTCATATTTGGAATTTTGCGGCAAAAAAATCTTGCACATTTTTTCACCAAAAACTTTTTCCAGAAACTCTTTTTTTCATTCCAAATTCAAACTTTTCAGCATCCGTTAAGTAAAACAAGTAACTTTATTATTACTTTCAGTAGCTTATTATCGTTTAGGGTAATGTGTATCACCCCTTTTAAGCAAACTCGAGTGAGGCCACTAAGTTAAGTTGGTACTTAGAGTACTTAGGTAATGGTAAATGTCGCTGTAAATTACCGTAGCTACGACTGGTTGGGCAACAAGTTGGCAGACTGGTTGGGTAAACGTGTAAAGTTGGTCGACTCGTTTTGGTGCCTGTGTTTGAGGTTTCTCTTTTAATAAAGATGTTTTATTTTTTAATTATGTGCTCGTAATTGGGTAGTTTACCGCAATAAGACCTCTCTTATATTTTTTGTGCGTGCTGCGATATTTTTTGTTAGACTTTTGGGAGCTCTTACTATCGAGTTCTTTACTCTGACTTGTTCAAAATATGGAGTCGAATTTGAACTGAAACTATTAAGTTCCCGTGGTTAATGGATTTCATTATACTAATGCTCTGCTCGAAATAGTCTTAGCATGATATTTTAAAATACTTTCCTCGAGTTATGTGACACAAAAATAACAATTACGACCAGTAGTAAAATATTAACACAAACTAGTAGTTCCTAAGATTAGTACGCTTAAGCAAAGATACTCTTCACCTAAATAATCAACAAATATCAACATCCATGTACCTCAAAAACCCCCTTCACCAATTACCGAACAAATCGCCCAACACCACCGACTAATCGTCCAACCAGTCAACCGACTAATCGGGTATAAATAATGCAAAATGTTAGTCTAGAGCCGTTTGTTTATAGAGGCGTTCCAAGTTGACTTCACAAGTTCAAGTATCTGGTTCAAGAAGGTAGTCTTTACTTTGAATATTATATTTTATTTGTGTATAAATATTGGTGTTTGTTGGCAAGTTTAGAAAATGTGTTGAAAATACAAGTTTTTTTTTACAAAATTGAAAGACATGCAAACTTTCAGAAAAATCTTCGAATAATCGTTACGTTAACTTCTGTTGGTCTAATTTTCCCCCTTGCAATATTTTTTAAATATCTCTAATGTAATAAATAGACGTCATCCGGTATAAAATATGATATTATAAAGTTTGTTAAGATGTAAGTTTCTGACACCCTAGATACAAGTTTCGAGCTTAGTTAGAGGTCAGTTACTATAATGAGATGATGTAGGGAATGATTATGTTATGTTATGTACGGATATTTAACGTAAAAAATACGGGTTTTATTTAGCTGTGTTAAAGAAGTTTTTTTTAACAGTAATTTTGTAGATTTCTATCATCCATAATAACGTTTGCATTTTTATAATATTACTAGTGGCACCCCGCGGTTTCACCCGCGTAGTTCCCGTTCCCGTAGGAATATGGGGATAAAATTATGCTTAAAACCTTCCCACTAAATCAGTCTATCTATTAAAATAAACCGCATCAAAATCCGTTGCGTAGTTTTAAAGATCTAAGCATACATATAGGGACAGAGAAAGCGACTTTGTTTTATACTATGTAGTGACTAGAATTTAATACTACAAAGTACAATCAGCGACAAAACTGTTAAACCATTAATCAACCAATATGACAGGTGTTACGTCATAACACGGAATTATGACCATAATTTGTACGTGACAGAATAATTGATGAACTTTCGGTGTTTCGAGTGTTTTCATGCGATCTAATTGACTGTAATGTCAACACGAACGGATAGTTTGAAATGACACATGTTTGACATTTGAGCTGTCATGAAATCTAATGGTAGTATGTTGGTATTCAAATTTTAAATATCTGTAAATGCGCTCAACGTAAGACCTACTGAAAATATTTTTGAAGGTTGCATACGTCATTTATTGAAAAAAGGTTATAGATGCATTTTCGTGTTCGTAGGATACGTTAATCCGGTCCTAGCTCATCAACAGCCGTTAGACTCCTAAAAAGTCTTGATATATTGTTTAAACAAATAATTTTGTAGCTTTCTAGATTGTGAAAAACTGGTGCCAGTAGCTTCACGTTAAATTTCACCTACAAATAACATTCTGTAAAAAACTAGCCAAGTCTCGATGGAGCTGCTTGTTTATCTCTAAAAAGTAATGAAATCTAGACAAACTCGTGCCAAGTCTAAGGTTCCTTACTGCGATTTCTTTATGCCGTTTGAACTGAATTCTGCCATATGAACTAGAACCTAGAACTAGAAACCTAATTTAACCTAATTAAATACGCGATTAAGATTAATAAGTATAAAATAAGGTTCGTACGAAGAAGAATAAGATTTATTTAACTTGTGTTACGTTACAGGGTAGTGAGCATAAGCCTTTACGTTTAACTTTGGTATCCATTATCAGCTCGCGTAAATAATTAAGCTAATTAACTGTGATCAGGCGGTTGTTAACATGTGATGTGTTAATTATTTAACTATGTTATTTATAGACGCGAATCAACAAATGTGATTTGTGTATATCTATTTGTAGAATGTAGTAGGTATAGTTCAAGCGAGATTTATATTAAACTAGGTGTGCCTCGGGGATTTCCGTGTGAATTTCGATTTAAAAGTATCTTTGTTAAGGGTCAAATTAAAGTTTTCAAAGTTAAATTGTATTAATAACCTGATCATGATGAAATCATATTGTCAAAATACCAATTAATTCTTTCCCCCACCACCAAAAAAAAATTTAGGATCATAAATCCATGATTTTGCCTTTTGTCATATAAAAATCTTCTGTAAAATATCACAATTTAAACTTTGACTATAATCGAGAATGTAGAAAAAAATACACAATTTTCCATAACACAAAACCTTCTTGTTCCAGACGCCAAACAGCAGAAGAACGCGAGGCCGAGCGCCAAGCAGCCAACCGACTCATGCTGTCACTGCAAGCCGAAGCTCTCAGCAAAGGGTACATCCCCGAGCCCCCCAACCCTCAAATATCAGCTCTTCATTACCAGAACCCTTCAGCACCAGCTCAGCCAGGGAATACAGCGTTAAGTGCGCTGCAGAACCTGCAACCTTGGGCAGGAAACCAGCCTGGGTTTATGAACACGCAGGCGCCATCTAGTGCGCACCCCCCGCAAGTTGCTTCGCCTATTTGTTGAAGATAATAAGTGTGTTGTTTGTTCTTGTACAGATTTTCAAACAAAAATTTAAACTTCAATAGGTATATCAAAATTATAAGGCCGACGAGTTTACTTAAATTTGTTTCTTTTGTAATAACTAGACATAATATTGAAAGAAATCAGCTGCAAAATTTTCAAAGTATACTAAAGGTACAATTCCAACACTGCTGCAGTCGCGACGCGCTGTTGATAGAAAAGTGTTGTCGTTTGCAGTTTGCGGTCTGCGGCCCGTCTTGGAATTGTACCTTAATTACAACATATAACTTATTTGTTGCATCCATAATTTACATAAAGTGGTACCTAATGCAATGTATCCCATAATTTGATTCATCTTAGAAGAAATGTGACGTTTATTTGTACATTCATTCATTCACTACATCATCTCATTATAGTAACTGACTCCTAAGTTCGTGACTTGTATCGAGAGTATCAGAAACTACGCACACACTCATTCACACACACACCCAGACCGAGACAAACATTTGTGGTTCACACAAATAGATGGAATATTATATCGTAAGCTTTAGTATTCAGCCATATTTTCAGGAAAATATCCAGATTTTTTAAATATCATAAAGACGATATGGGATAAATTGCTGAACACTAATAATTAGCATAAAAATTGTAAATAAAATAAATTACAATATCAGTATTATAATATTTAATAGTTTAATGTAAAAAAATTGAAATATTGAGGCATATTTTAATTACTCTATATTTATTTTTAAGTTTACAATTGTGTAAAATTATCCTTCATTACTTTTAGAACAAATTATTAGTATGTATGTACAGTCAGCGTCAGATAAAAAGTACCCCCCCCCCCTTGGGTAATGCTCACTTTGGTATTGTCAAACAAGGGACGGTAAAACACATAATCTTGTCTGTGCCGGGGCGGCTAAAATTGGAAGCTCCTATTGTCATTTGGATACATCACTACATAGTATAAAACAAAGTCTCTTTCTCTGTCCCTATGTATGCTTAGATCTTTAAAACTACGCAACGGATTTTAATGCGGTTTATTTTAATAGATAGAGTAATTCAGTGGAAAGGTTTTAATCATAATTTTATCCCCACATTCCTACGGGAACGGGAACAACACGGGTGAAACCGCGAAGCGCCGCTGGTTTTCAATAAATTGACTATCAAAAGCTGCGATTACAGCAACGCTGTCACCGGCACAGGAAAGATTGTGGGTTAATGCCTTTACTCTGACACTGACTGTACAACAAAAACTACTTTGTGTAATTATGTCATCTATATTAAAGTTTGTTTTAATTTTATAAATATTGTAAAATATTATTGTTGTAAATATTAACTTAGAATAGTAGTATATCTCATAGATCTCTACATTTTTTATTTAAATTTTATATACTTAATGTAGTTATCGTCAAATAAATTAGTTAAATTAAACGTTACAAATTACTTTTTATTTATTTTTGACGAGTTATCAGACTTTGAAAAGATTAATCGAAGGGCTATTTTAATCACTAGATTTAAAATAAGCTATAATAATACTTAAAACCTCCAATTTCTGACTTAGCAGTCAAACTTGCTTGTATATCTAAATGTGACTGAAACTAGTCGAAAAATTCGACCATATTCGATGAGAACGCATAACTTGTTAAAAATAAATAAAATAAAAAATGCTTTTAAAATATTGTGATTAATGATAAATACATTCTGTAAATAAATTAATGTACTTAATATTAGAATTATATTTAACCAATTTTGTATATTTAATTAGTATAAATAGCTCAAAATATAATGAAAATAGTGTTTGTAGTTAATTATAACAATGTGCGCTTACATAGGTACAATTTTTAATTGACTGATATTTTTATCCACTTCAATTTTCTGTTTTTATAATGCCACAATCTTTTCTGTGTCGGTGGTCAAAATCAGAAGCTACTATTGTCATTTTCGTAAAGGTATTAATAGTTTGACTTCATCATCTGACAAACAAAAAATGAATCACCGGCACAGATATGTTTGTGGCACAATACGACATGATTTAATTTGTCATAATGTCTTCAAATAAGTATGATTTGACCTTATCCCTATGCTCAATATAAAAAAATAAAAAATTCAATAGAGATAAAAATTGTATCAAAAAGTCAGGCTTAAACATGTTTTCTATACAACTTGTTCAAATCTTTCATTATTAGACTAAATATGTATAAATTTATGTGTAAATTAGTTAGTGTAAGCAGCATACGTTAAATAAATAAAATACTGAAATGAAAATTGATTTGTTTTGTTTAATTTATTTTCCTTTTTTATTTATTCTTATAGATAAATGCTATTGGAATATAATAAAAGTAAAATCTAGAATTTTTTATCTACTTGTGAAAGTTTCATCAAAATCGGTGCATTTTTCCGTTACCAAAGACACTATCAGAAATCATCTGAAAGAAATAAGCATAGATCAAACAAAGACTAAAACTAGCCTCCTAACTTTTTATATCAAAATACATATATAAAATATCTGTATGGATATGGAAAAATAAAGTCATACCCAGACTCTGCGTCAAATTATATACAAACACAAAATAACATTAAATTAAAATTTAAAAAACCCCCACCACAATTACTTTCAAACCCCCATACTTTTTAAACGGGTCAACCGATTTTCATCAGACATGTCTAAGAACACTCGCACGTAAGTCCCCTTTAATACAAGAAAAACTAAATTGAAATCGGTTCATCCGTTCGGGAGCTATGATGCCACAGACAGACAGATACACACACACACACACAGACACCTCAAACTTATAACACCCCTCTTTTTGCGTCGCGGGTTAAAAATAAAGCCACTGTGTAATTTCTGTTCACGATAAATACTTCCAGTCTGACTGATAATATTAGTACATTGAGGAGGAATAAGCGTAATAAACACCCTTGACTACTGTCTTACTGATAACATTAGTATTTAGTACAGTGAGGAAATCCTAATCACCATGCTTCACTAATGTGAGTTGCTGATCGGTAAACCAAGTCATGTTTGGCAGTAGCCATCACGCATCGTTCTACAGTATCGAACCGTTAAAGTATAAGTATATGGTAAATTTTCATTGTCAAAAAAAATATTAAGAATTAGATAAAGAATCAAACCAGCAACCCTTTATTTCAATACTATTTAATAACCACTAAGGTCCAAAATGTTTTCTACAACTTCTATAATTTAGAAACAGTGTTTCAAACAACAGATTTTCACCCCACATAATCGAAAACAAATGAGGTGACATTATTTTAACCCACAAACCTACGCTGACCTTAATGGTCCAAAATTACCAAAAAAACAACTCGAAACCGAAAAACAATTACAAAATGAACTTAAACGAAATCGATTTCGTGAAACGTGGGTTTCCGTTGACGAAAAATGAACAATTTACCGACAATTATGACCATTTTAAAACTTTAATATTACTTTAATGATGTTCCCTTTATGATGGCACTACGTGACTTCTGTTCGGTCATTAGTTCAACCTTTTGTTTTATCAACCGTTGAAAAAACTGATAGTTTGAACACGCCCTAATTGTGGTATCAGGATACAAGTTTGTAGTCGTTTTGGGACAATTTGAAAATGTGAATGAGTTGAATATTGGTTATAGGCATAGGTAAGTATAGAAAAGATCATGCTGTCGAGACTTATCCAGCAGAGAACGAATACGAGCTGACGATGATGATGATAGAAAAGTTCTAGAATAAACTTACTGGAAAGCACAGTCTAGGATACCCCCTAACTTGATGACAAATTACCTAATTAAAGTTACAAGGAAGTTACTAGTGAAAGTCGATGGGGGAGGGCTATTGTCAGCAGTGGATGATGATTATAAAGAAGTCTCAAAAGCAGAGTGGTCACTATGATGGTCTGCCAAGCAAGGCAAAGGATTCGATTTCAAAGGGATCTGTATGTAGGTCTAAATGTCTCTCTATCACTGAAGATATATATTAGTAAGTGCAGTCAGGTCAAAACATTGTAATTGTGAAGGTATGTATTCTAATAGAATGTATGTATAAGCAAAACCTTCGGGTAGGTCTATAAAAAAGTTACTTAAAAAGTCCCTTAAATTCGAACTGTCAATTAACTACACGCTAAATTCAAAAAATGACAATCTCGGCTGTCATTTACTTTATAATATGCCAGATCGCGTGACATTTGTTGAGAATCAGTTTTGAAATTGGAATTGAGGATGAGTTGTAATTAAATCGATTTTATTATGTTGGTAACATTCTTTTGGAAGTCATGCCATTTTAAATTTTAATGAGGTTAGAAAAGATATATTTTCTGTAGGATATCACATCAATTCTTATAAAATTTACACACATATCCTATAACTTAGCAAGTACCACATTTGTAGGTAAATCATCCAGAAACCAATAATAATAACCATAAACCAAATTTTATATCAAGTATGAATAAATAAGTAATTCTTTCCACAAAAAGGATCTAGTATTTTGGACCTAAGATTGAATTTCACATTTTATTTTTACTGTATGATTTTTAACGACCTCGATGGCAGAGTGGTCACCATGCCGGACTGCCATCCGTAAGGTTGCGGGTTCGATTCCCGCGCGGGGTGAATATTTGTGTGAACCACAATGTTTATCTCGGTCTGTGTGTGTTTAAATGAGTGTGTGCGTAGTTTCTGATACTCTAAAATCTAGATACTAGTGACGAACTTAGTTAGGAGTCAGTTACTATAATGAGATGATGTAGCGTATGATTATGTTATGTTATTTTCTATAAGACTTGCAAAATAGCTAGACTAATAGTGAGATTATGCTCAAATACAAAACCTCGTATCCTAAACTCGGTTCAAATTAAAACTAGACAGTAAAAACTGTAGTATTTTGTAACAAAACAAGCACATCTTGTAATTATAACGACAGAGCGACGTTCTGGGTTGATCACGCGATTCCAACACGAAACCATTTTGTAGTTCTCATTATTTAAGCATTTTTTAATATGATTTAATATGGGGACAATTTTGTGTTTATATTATACCTAGTTTGTTATTATTTTTAAGATTATATTTAGATGGTATGGCTTTTTGTTCTTTTAGTCCTCAAAAAGGTTGTCTAGAAGAAATCGCTATTCTCTGTTCTGTGTCTTGTCTTTCTGCCGTTTCATCTCTTCAGTTAAGTATCGACTGGCACCGTCATAATTGTGATAGATGGCTGTTACTGAGGTGCTTTTTAATTCATGAGTATTCCTGGGCCTTGGAGGGCACGTCATGACTTTAGTCCTGCTACATAAGCCACATGCGAGTGCATAAAAGTCGTGTGGAGTATTCAAGCAGTCGCCAAGGCCGATAACGGTCGGGATATATATTCCTGAGCCTTGGAGGGCACGTCATAACTTTAGCCCTGCTAGCTTTGATTATATATTTGTCAAAAAGTAAAAGAAAGAAAACATTAAAAGTAAACCGCCTTCCAACATCACGTATAATTATGTAAATAGCGTTCTCACATGTAGCAACTGTTTTAAAACATTCACTGCTAAAATTGGATACCTTAGTCATGTGAGGACGCATCCAACCAGTAACCCATAACCCTATTATACAGAAGACGGTCGCCGTTGCCGAAATCGGCATGGAATACATCATCATCATCATCATCATCATCATCATCATATTTGTCTACAATCAAAGCCGGCGAGTTGATAAGTCAACAGTCGTGATAGTACAGGTAGATATGGCCTTAAAAGCCTTAAAAACAGCTGATTGGATCAAATGTTTGCCTGAAGCGGGATCAAAACCGAAACCCTTATATAAATACAGTTTCCAATGGAGATAAACAAAAGAAATTAAAAATACATTAGAAAAATCAGAGGTCACATAAACCAATTCATAAAGACCTCCATCTGTACTAATTTTCATTGAACTTAGAGATCAAGTTATACTGGCAACGTATCAACATAATTATTGTAGCCTATGTATAGGTAAATGTTCTGTGTGAAAGCAATTAGCGCTCAAGTTAGGTTGATTAGAGCTGCATCAAATATAATCCAGGAATGGCTGGCAATTTGAGGGTTAATGTGGAATGAGCTAACAACAAAATCAACGTTTAGAGGGTTAATTGTATTTTAAACAAAATTTGTTATTATTCATGAGATATTTACCATATGTATATTCTTATTGTTTTCTTATACGAGAATATATGTATATTTATTATTGAATATGTTTTTCTATCCGTGAAAACCTATTACCTATTGGCTCACTGATTAAGCTTATTGGTTGGATTGAGATTAAACATATTAGTAAAAGGTTCATTTTAATCTACTGCAATAGCTACAAAGATGAAAATTGATATTTCCCTTTCACTATAAAAAGTGACTAGTATAGACAAAAGCAATACTACGTACATCTTAAAACGGTTATAGAGGTCATACCTCAAGGACAACTATTAGGTCCTCTACTATTCTTAACTTATATTAATGATTAAAGTTAGAGTCCTGCTAGTATAGTGCATATACAAATGTGTTGTATTCTACCTTGAATTCTTTAATAACCTGATGCCAACTAAATCATCATGAATAGATGTAAGGTAAAAAAAATGATGACTTTAACAATAATAATTGTCTGTAAGATAAAATAGCTGGTATAGAAAATCCTACAAAAGTTAAAAAGGTTAAATTATTTCTAATTGTTTATAAATAATTAAACCTTCTTAATTTTTGTAGGTTTTATTATAAGTAAACGTAAAAGTCAATGAGGATAACATAACATAATCATTTTCTCCATCATCTCATTATAGTAACTGACCCATAACTAAGATGATGATAACTTTAACAATTTGCCGTAGACTTGCCTCACTGTAACACCTAAAATCCTCAATTATTTGGAATATTTGTTCATTTCTAACCTATTCCAAAGTCTACACGAAATGTGGCATGTTGCATCGAACTCATTAACTACCCACAAAGCTACACACGGTGTAAAGCGGCACACAAATGGAAACTATCAATTTTCACTCCACTATTTAGAATATTGTTCTAGTATTTATGTTACTATATTCATGTTAGATTTAGTTTTATGTTTATTATAGTATTAATAATATTAGGGATTCTTATGCCTTTGTTTTATTTATAAGGAAGTTCTTCTTTAATGAACAACATTTACTATTCATTCGTTCATTCCTTCATTATAATATAACTAGCTGTGCCCCGCGGTTTCACCCGCGTAGCTCCCGATTCCGTGGGAATTTCGGGATAAAACGTAGCCTGTGTTCTTTCCCGGACCATAAGCTACCCCTGTACCAAATTTCAAGTCAATCGGTTTAGTAGTTTAGCCGTGAAAAGGTAAGAGACAGACAGACAGACAGAAGACAGAGTTACTTTCGCATTTATAATATTAGTTAGGATTAGTATTAACATCGTTTGCCTTCGATGCTTTCAGCTAAGTGATATTGTAACTCTTATGACCTCTTTGCCTTGCCTCAAACGTCTAGTGCGAGTGTGGAGCCCCCGTACAAGATATGGTGCACCTGCTCTCCTGCCCCGCGTGTCCATCCACCTGCACCCTGGAGGACTTGATGGAGGCCTCAAGTAATGCGGCGGCGGTGGCTAATTTTTGGAAAAATTAAATATGAGAAGCGAATGAAGGATGGACACGATGAATAGATAAATGAACCCTGCTGAAATTAGTATATTGAAGAGGAACAATCTCTGTTATGCATATTAGTGATGGTAAACTCATAAAAGCAAACTTACTTATTGAAAATGACGATAGTTACAAAATAAATACCATGTGCCAAAATTGATTTAGTTGTGTTTCATCAAAACAAACCTTCATACAAATATACAATAAGCAACTTCTAAAAACGTTCTCAGTACCTACCTAAACAAAACCTTGAAAAAAGCCATCAATAAAAAATATATCGTAAGCCCTAAATACCTAACTCCATTAACTGTTGAAGGGCAATAAATATTTGATCACAAGATGTAGGGTCATTTATATCGTCCGTCAATTTGAACTTTAATTTTGATTTTTTTCTCTTTTGGGGAAGTTTAAAAGCATTATCGAGTCGAAATGAAAATAATAGGGGAAGTGCGTTTGTTCATATGTAGTATTAATATTGTATGTTTGGAAGTCTAGATTTTTCAGTCTTTTTTTGAAAGTAATTTGAAGGTGGGTTTGGCTTAATTTTCCCCTGTGGAAAGGGTTGGTGGAATTATTTAGTGGTTGATTTTTAAGGATTTTGGCTGGCATTGAAATCTTCTATGTTAAGCTTGACGGTAAATATATATAGATGAAAAGTGATATGGTGTAATCCTTCGTTCTAGAGTTTTCAGGACATGAAAATTTGGAGCTATAGTCGAGCATCAAGAAAGGATTTTTTCTATGGTAGTATAAAAGGGAATTATGTTTGCATCAAAATAAATTTCTATAAGGGGAGGTTCATATCTGACGGAAGATGCGTCACGAATTATCGGTCGCGTAACGCCAGAACAGACAAATTTATAGAAAAACACTTGACCGTTCACACTCAACCGATTATACGTTAGTGCGTTGAGTGTGAACTGTCAAGTGTTTTTCTATAAATTTGTCTGTTCTGGCGTTACGCGACCGATAATACGCGACGTATGTTCCGTCAGATATGAACCTTCCCTATCGCAATTCAGTTATCAATTCTAAAAGAGGTAAGTATCATAATATAAAATTCGAAATACCTACGGCTATGCTACGGCTAGTATGTGTGTAGAACTTACTATGTGAGGAATTTACAATAGCCCGTGTAAAGTGTGACTGTAAGCCGAGAACACACTCATAACACTATTAACCCGGACACTAATCGTTAAATTACATCTTTCAAACAGAACTGCTATCAAATCATCTGATATTCGTGCGAACAACGGACCAGCAATCGACCATTTAACCAAGACCCCTTAGATATTACAACCCTCTGAAATGACTATAGAAAAATACTCTCCTAAAAGGGTCGCATAGATCAAGATAAACTGGTCATAATGATAAGCCCTTAGATATCAAAGTCTCTGGAGACAAATCATATAATATTTTGAAAATCGTCGCACGATTGTAATGTGATGATTCTCCCACACTTTCTGTCATTTGCGAGGTTTGTACGACAATGTAATCGTATATTTAAGTGGGTATGTTGATTTATCGCGAAAAGTAATTATAAGAATGTAGGAAACATAGTTTAACAAAAATATGTATACATATACAGACAGAAAGAAAGTGGAATAGTAAACATGTGTAAAAAAAAGTCTTTCCGAATCTTTGTCCCATTTCTAAATTAGGGTAGTAAATTAGGGTTAAATTAGAGCAACCAGACTTGACTAAATGTGAGTATTATACGTGAAAAAAAATTTATGTCTCCAAAAATATAGATTAAAAATGAACGAAATATCCTCCAAGTCCTCGACAAAATATCGATCTTCAATCACTCCAACTTGACAAACAAACCAAAAACAGACTATTGATTAAATAATATAATTTATAAGCTCACTATAATAACAGCCATAGACCCATAGATGTCCATGATACAGACCAGACACTAAACATTAAATATAATAAATGTGACAGTAAAACAAAACCGTAGTTAACGACGTCTCGATAAAGGCACCCCATAACCCACCCTCGCGCAAACAATTAACTTATTGCAACACTTAGAGAGGGCATAGAGTAAGTGGGTATGTAGAAAGGATGCAGTTTTGGATAGGTAGTAATATGGAATAGTAGCAGCACCTCGCCGTTTTACTTGAGTAGTTCTCTTTCCCGTGGACATATCGGGACAAAATATAGCCTATGATAATGTTTTAAAGTATATCTAATAGTGAGAGAACCTTTTTGGTTTGTAGATTATTTGTGCTTTTAAGTTTTTCCTTTCGCCAATATTAGTACGGTGAAGGAAAATGAGAGTAATAACAATGCTTGCCTAATGCCTGTCGGTGTTAAAGTCGACTTACCTTCAGTGTGGAAATCAGAATCAGATGTTGTAATGGTTATTTATGGAACAAGCGAGGTAAGTTGGTGATTACTTCCGAGGCGCTATTGAGGCCCGAGCCGTCAGGCGAGGGTCAGAAGATAGCCGAGGATAGTAATCATCATACACGCGTGTACCATACAACGTTTTTCAACACACTTGCGAAGAAAATAATAATAAAATAACATGTTTTTGCTAATAAATAAACAGTTTTTCTATTTTATGAGCAAGTGTGTTGAAAAAAGAATTAATTTATGTTTTTTTAGGAAAATAATCCTTTTAACGTAGGTTTAGATTTAGCTATCTACCCGACTTTTCATCTGTAACCAGTATACAAAAATTGATATACATATTGTTCTTATTCTCATCTGTATTCAAACAGCCAATTACTCTATGTCAATAAGCACAACTCAATACAACTCTATTGAGTTTTAACGCACTTTTGAGGGTCAAATAATGCGTCCGATATAACGAGACCCTTCATAGTCATATAATTTAGTACTAACTATGAAAGTGATAGAGATCTTATTATAATGGTTGTTGCGGTAACATTTATTTGTTTGTGATTCGATTAGCTTACTATAGATAGATACAATTGTAATAACGGTTTTAATATTTTTGGGTTTGATAACTGACTGACTGATAAATATATTAGTGTGTAGGCTGGTTAGGATGAAATTACTTTGATAAAATCTTCAGGAAAATTTATAGAAAGAAAATACGCTACAAAAAAGCTGTGTAAATAGGCGATTTTTTCAGGCAACGTTTTGAGAAAATGTTTTTTTCAATAATATCCGCCATCAGTCCTCTAGAACTATAATCGGATCTTTTGAGTGGATATTTGAAGTGGGGATGCTGACGGTCACTACCGACAAATCCTTTAGAATATTTATGTTTCCTCTTCAGTCTTGAGGTACCTTTGTTTAGGAGTTGGGTGAAGCGAGAACCTTAGCGCATATTTTGAGAAAAGTTGATGGCGCAAAAAAAACTTGTATGTTATTGTATTCAATTTAGAAGTCTCATATAAATGTTTGTTAACCAACTGTTACAAATCGTCTGACAAGAGGCACTCAAATTATTTGTTTATTTTATTATATTTATTTATTTTCATCACAACTAAAGCAATCACGCCCAATAAAACATATCAAAATAAAAATCTAACAATGCGTTTGTTCATACGTAAAATAACAATATTATTTAACAATGAACTAGAATATAAAACAATCTGTTACAAACACATATAACACTTGTCTGTGTGTTTGTCATTGTTAGTTTGACAGACAGGTTTAGGGGTGTCACGGGTTTGGTTTTTTTTAAGCAATTTGGTCTCGATTCTGTTACTAACATCATTGAGTAACAAAAATAAACTATATTTAGTTTAAGAATACCAGATAATTTGGAACCTACTCCTACTTATATTTATGAATGATTGCAAGCGGAATTATCACAGATGGAGCGTGCTATAAATTAATTATAGCCTAGAAGGTTCTAGGCTAGCACGCTCCAACTTAGGCTATGTCATTGCCCTTTTAGAGTTACAAAAAACACAGCTTATTTAACTATTTAACACTTTTCACCAATGAAAAATACTTACCCAAAAAACATAGTCTGCCAACCCTACCCTCAAAAGCTGGGTACACTTGCCCTCTGCACAATAAAACGGGCGCGCGTACCTTATTGAATTATAATATAATTGTAATGCGTGCCCTGGGGACACGGTGTGCACCCACCCTTATGACAACTATATTGTTATATTATATTGATTGGGATGTGCACTTAGCTTTACGAATAATTACAATAAAAACGCTATTAAATCTTTTAGAATTTCTTTTTCTTTGCTTGTTTTTGAGGAACAAAATTTAGCCACCGATTAGAACACTTTGTTTGTTATACACACATCAAAAGTGTCTAGGGATCAACATATATTTTTGCAATAACTTTTCTCCTGATTGATATTAATTAAAATTTTCTTTAAGGATTCATCAAATAAAGTGTTTTCGTTTGTCACAGTAACGATAAACCAAGTCACCTTTGCATTAATAAAGAAATTTGCCATTTTCCTAATAAAGGGATTTTTGACATTTGAACCACTAACATTAAAGTTCGAAAAAAAGACTGAAATAACAGTTTTCTTTAAAATTTTATTGGGTAACTTAAACAATTAATAATCCGTGTTTCTACCGCGAACACTAACAACACAAGAACATCGGTTTGGCATACTCAAAATGAGTTCATCCAAATCACGCTGTGGAATGGCCGCCCATGTTCGTTGCAACAACAAAAAAAGGTCTTCTTGCGACTGGATACCCTCCATATTCGGCAGAGCTCTTCTCTGTAGCATATCCCATGCATGCTCAATCGGGTTCAAGTCTGGCGACTGAGCAGGCCAGGGCAGGACATTGATGTTAGCTGCGGCGAGAGTCTGTCTTACAACTCTTGCGGTGTGCGGTCGTGCATTATCATGCATTAACTGAAATAAGGGACCGATTTGCACTTGTAGAGGAACGATGACGTCTGATACAATCGTCTCAGCATAAATTTGAGCGTTGAGGTTGCCTCTGATCCAAATCAACTCAGTTCTTCCGCCGATCCAAATACCCGCCCATACCATGATGGTTCCACCACTATAAGGATGGACTTCCTGGCAGGATTTTAATCGCTGTTGGCGTCCAGGGGTTCTCCAGTGTCGTATACGTCTTGTATCCGGTCTCATACCAAAACGAGACTCATCAGAAAAGCACACGAAACGCCATTGTTCTTCTGCCCAATTTCTGTGTTCAAGAGCCCATTGATATCGAATCCTACGATTGTGCATTGCTATAGGTGGTACCCGTAGCGGTCTTCGGGAATGAAGGTTCACTTCATGCAAGCGGTTTCTGACTGTTTGGTCGCTAATTAAGTTCCCTGAAGAGTGATGAAGCCGCACGGCTAACATCATGGCGGTTATTGTTGGAGCTCTTCGAGTTAAGATTTGAATGTATCGGTCTTGTCTCCGTGTGGTGCAGCGATACCGTCCTCCATGGCGCTCAGCCACGGTACCAGTGCTTCGGTAACGTGTCCAAAGTCGACTGATAACACTCTGACTTGTATTCAGAGCTAAAGCCACAGTACGTTGCCGGGAACCAGCTTCTATCATTCCCACGGCTCTGAGCATTTCTTCCCTGCTTAAATGACGTCGCCGCTCCATAATAACGTTGGTTTTAATCAGTAGTAGGGAAACAGTAGCACTAATAATGTCTTCAATGCGTTGTATGTTTTTATAGGGAAAATATTGACAGCTGATTTTCATCTTTTACTCGAATTTGATTCACAGTTCCTGATTCAAATTATGAAATGCACCAAAAAGGATCCATATAAATTTATAAAATCATAAATTTATTACAAAGCCACATCTCAATCTCAAGAAATCCGCATAAAAATGCTTGATCCCTAGACACTTTTGATGTGTGTATTATCAAGCATTTTTCTTCAGTTTATATTTGAATTATCGATAAAGCTAAGTGCATATAATAATAAGTATTAAAATAAAAACTGGATAAAAAACTTTGACATCTTAAAATATGTCATTGATTTGTGTAGAAGTTGAAAGTTGTAAATTTTCTGCTATTGACGTATTCAGTGTCTAGTTTGGGTCCATTGTGCGATGTTTTTGGTTAAACAAATTCTTAGACTATGAGGTACCATTAACTGCTAGGCTGAAGAAGGACTAGGTGGGTTACGTCCGTGGGATTCCGCAGTGGGTGCCTCGAAATGGATGACGACGCCGAGGAAGGCCGTAGAGACGCTGGCGTGACACTTTCTGCCCTAACTGGTGGGATGAATATAGGACCCTAACTAGAGCCGCCTTATTTGCGTTGCATTTAAAGTCTTGTTTAGCACGAAACCAGAATTTTCAATCTGATCTAAGCACAATTTTGAATACTGTCAAATTGACAGATTTGACTGACAAGGTGTCAAATGCTTACCAGGATTTGTTAAACTGGGTTTAAAATTTAACGCAAATACGACAATAGAGGTCTTGTAGTGAAGAACAGCCTACAAAAAACAACTAATTTTACACACAAGTAGGTACCTAATTACCGATTGATGATGATATATTTTGCAAATTAGTCTCGCTCCAGCTAGGCTAGCATGACTTCGAAAACGCGATAGATACAGCGATTTATTGACATCCAACTGTCAAAATTTGATAAAAACGCCCGCCATATTTAATTTTACCACATGATTATTTTTATGACATTTGGTCATGCTCGCGAAATCAATATAGCTATTTATTGGCATCCAACTGTCAAAATATAATAAACTAGCAGTGCCCCGCGGTTTCACCCGCGTGGTTCTCGTTCCCGTGGGAATACGGGGATAAAATATAGCCTATGTTATTCAGGTTGAATGTAGCTTTCTAATGGTGAAAGAATTATTGAAATCGGTTCAGTAGTTTCGGAGCCTATTCGTTACATACAAACAAACAAACAAATCTTTCCTCTTTATAATATTAGTATAGATATAGCCGCCATATTTATTTTTATCAAATCGTACTACGCCATATTAATTTGGTCATGCTCGCGAAATCGATATTATTTCGTGGTGTCTAAGTATATCATTTATCACGCGCAGTCATGCTAGGCTAGGCAGGCTGCTCCTAAATCGTGTGAAACAAACCTATTATTCGAGCAATCCCTAAACATTAGCATTGGGATTCAGTTCATCGCATAATAGTTAAACAAAAAAGTCAAGTGCGAATCTCCCCATATCAAACATAGGGAATCACGCCTTGACTAAACATTACAAAATATCACATCCTTATAATATTTTCACACGAATTTGAACTTTATCTAGCAGGTTTATGGTTTAATTTTCTACAACAAATAGTGGTTACTTACACCATTTGTTTAGGGACAGCGTTTATAAAAATACACTAAAAATACATTCTGTTTTCAATACATTAAAGCTTACTTTTCAATGTACATGTTAATTGATTACAATACACAAGTAACGTCATAAGTGGAACTTATTATTTGACACGATTTTGAACTTTAATATTCTTGTTATAGAGGTGAATTTGGCGTGTATTGGATAAAGGTCTCATGGGATTCAAAGCTATGGGGTCCAGAGCAAAGTTTATGAGGCACTTGTTAGTCAAGGGAATTAAAAAAAAGGTATAATGTTATTGTTTTGTATGAGGGAGTGTGGGGTCTGGAGTTAATAAAATGTGGATTGAAATCCTCTGTGGTGTGCCTTCATAGCGAGATTGAATAATAATTTATATGGATAAATTAGGTACTGTATGAATTTGTAAATTAAAATGTAATTTGCAAAATGTTTAGCTTATATCAGATCAAATAAAATTAAGTATTTTCCTGACAAAGCGACTGCCATCAAACCTCCATCACACAGAGAGTGATTCAAATTGTTTTGGTTGAAGTAAATGTAAGACTTTTGTGAGCTTTTTAACTTTAAACATACAACGAAATTCCATTCATTTCATTAATAAACTGTCTTTAAAAAAATATGTAACGGACTCAGTTGGAGCAGTCGATACCACAGCACAACTCTGATGCTGAACACTGAGTAGATGTACCCTGTGCCAGTGTAAATCTCATAAATCCTCACCTGGTATAACTTTCTAAATAAAAGCTTTAATTTCTGAATTTTCTGAACACACCTACCTACATCTTTCAACCGAAATTTTAGAGACATTTTAAACTTCGTATTAAGGAGTCAAATATTGTTTTAATTCAAATTTGCTCAATGTTAAGATTTTATTAATTTACTCACTTACTTATATTCTTTTTTTTTACTTGTCACTATTTTATTTTTAATTGTAATTGTTTTTTAATATGTCATTATTATTTTACTTGTGTATTGCTGTGCCCTTGCAGGGTTCATGTTTTTAATACTACTCTGGTATTCATAAGATCTGCCTTTACCCAAAAACATGTACGCAATAAATGAATAGATAAATAATTAGAATATCTGTATATCCATTAAATGATCGCAAATAAAGCCAAAGGCGGTAGTCTACTCACACGTCATGACATAGCCATCGAAATCAACAATAAAAGAACTTACCCGGTATCGTTCAAATGCGACCCCTTTTTAATTAATCAAACGTAAGCTCCGACACACTCATGCGCAGATGGACTACGGTGATCGAGACTAACCAGATTATGAACATGTATATGCTTTTGTGACCTTTTGTCAAAAGCTACGAATGTCAGGGGTTTGTTGTTTTTTTTTGAGTTAAAACGCATTAAAGTTCATTCTCTATTTATCTCTGTTATGAATAAACCAAATCAGTCGATGTAACGATGTAGTTTCTGATACCCTAGATAAGTCACGAACTTAGGGGTCAGTTAATGTCAGTTAATGTAATGAGATGATGTAGTGAATGATTATGTTACGTTTGCTGATCCAAAGTCCAAGTCTCTCACTCATTCTTAGGAACAAGTTTTAAGTGTAAGTCTCTTTAATTGTTTCATTTTACTATAAAAAGTGTATGTATAAATACTGAATAAAAAATATTCTATTCTATAACAATGAATGTATGCACTATCACACTAATATGAAAGACAGAAAACGAAGATTAGCTAATAATTACCTTTCTTATTCTTCGTTTATTTAAGGTAGATGAAAACATAAAAATATATGCCTATATCAAATATAGCAGAGCGCCCCGTTTCACTCGTGTAGTTCCCATTCCCGTTGGAATTCAGGGATAAAATATAGCCTATGACACTCAGGGATAATGTAGCTTCCCAATAGTGAAAGAATTTTTGAAATCGGACCAGTAGTTTCGGAGCCTATTCGTTACAAACAAACAATCAAATCTTTCCTCTTTATAATATTAGTTTAGATGTGCTTATATAAATATATGTCTCCTGATCGATTTCTACTCACATTACAAACGCAAAAGCACTAACCATTAGACCTAAATACTAGTACTTAAAATAGACCTAAATAGACTAAATGGACGTCAACTGATCTCCGATTCCAGGAGTTTGTCCGACAGTTAGGAACCGAGCGTTAATTGATAGACTAAGGTTAGGGTTATCAGGTAAGTTGGACATTTAGTGGGGGTTTGGACTATTTGGTACCTATTTTAGGGTAATAGTAACTATTAATTATTCTGTGGTAATAGTGAATAATAGCTAATTTGGAGAGGTTTAATTAAGTAAGACGTTTCTTACTACTCAAAACAATTCAAAATTCGCTTTTTAGTACGTCTATGCATTCATAAGTGGGTAGATTTTCGAAATAATCTTAGTGCATTTATGCGTGTTTGGGTGATTTTCGGTTAGAATTATGAGGGTTCTTACTGTGACTGTCGATGATGTTAGTTCGACAATCGGGACCGCACGAATGTGCTCTAAGAGAAGGTTCATATCTGACGGAAGATGCGTCGCGTACTATCGGTCGCGTAACGCCAGAACACACAAATGTATAGAAAAACACTTGACCGTTCACACTCAACCGATTAAACGTTAGTGCGTTAAGTGTGAACCGTCAGATATGAACCTTCCCTAAAGCGTGAAAACGCGCATGAAATTAAAAGCCTGTTCTTTGGCCACCCATCACTACAATGAGGCAGTCTAAACTATATCTATTAAGTATATATAACCTGAGGGGACTGATCAGCTTCCTGGAAGAATTGAACTGGTACTAGACGCCCACCTCACGCAAAA
This sequence comes from Timandra comae, assembly GCA_958496195.1. Classification (NCBI taxonomy): domain Eukaryota; kingdom Metazoa; phylum Arthropoda; class Insecta; order Lepidoptera; family Geometridae; genus Timandra; species Timandra comae. The sequence goes on from OY292376.1 coordinate 7,759,154, forward strand.
TGGACGCAACTGAGCCGTCTAATTGCGGAGAAGAGCCTGTCAACAAGTAACAAGTAACAAGTAAGTATATATAACGAGAATTAACATAGTAACTATAAAATTATAAGTAGTAGTACGAGTACTCTTGAAAAGTAAAACTCAATACTTCAAAGCCTTATCCAATTGGCGACAATTTATAACGATTGCTCGGAACAATCGAGAGCTAAATCGATAACTGCAATCATAATCGAATCACTCGCGAGTCGTGGGGGTATCTTAATGAATACGAACTGCGTCCGCGGAAGAAATTACAAATTAATTGAGTTTGTGTGATCGGGTGGCGATAACTGAGATGAACAAGGTATGTATATAAGTACTTTATTTTGCTATTGATTTCGGTCTACTACGAGTACGTTATATATGTTTATTTTGTAGGAAAGAGAGATCTTCTATATAGAGCTTCTATATAATCAAATATATAAAATTCTCGTGTCACAGTTTTTGTTGCCATACTCCTCCGAAACGGCTTGACCGATTCTCATGAAATTTTGTGAGCATATTCAGTAGGTCTGAGAATCGGCCAACATCTATTTGTCATCCCGAAATTCCCACGAGAACGGGAACGGGATCTACGCGTGTGAAACCGCGGGGCGCAGCTAGTAATGTCTATATTCTTCTATGTCCCTTAGTTTGGGACATAGAAGCTTGTTTGTGCTATCCTAACTATCCTAACCTAACTAGTCCTGTAGCTTATGGTCCGGGAAAGGACATAGGCATGTTTTATCCCGAAATTCCCACGGGATCGGGAACTACGCGGGTGAAACCGCGGGGCACAGCTAGTGTTACTATGATATGTAGAGATTTGTTCTAAATACATTCAGACGAAAAAAACAAAGATGTTTATTCACACAAACGTTCATCAAAATTATCTAATTGTTAAAAGTATGTCGTTCTAAGTACTTAGAACGACTTGAATTAAGTTTAACCGAATCAATGCAATAGTTTTTTACGTAAAAAAGTATCGAAAACACACATACAAACTTTTACATCCTATTAATAATTATAAATGCGAAAGTTTGTATGTATGTGAATTTGGATGTTTGTTACTCTTTCACGCAAAAACTACTGTATCGATTTAGATTTTTGGTACAGATGTTCCTTATATAATATAACTAGGAATAACACATAGGACATACTTTTTATCCCGAAATTCCCATGGGATTGGGATTCAAGTGCATAAAACCGGGCGCTGCCAGTTTACAAGATAAAGTAAAATCCAATTTGAAATTTTAATGTAACAAAATTAAATTGATTGCTCTAACGGTATTGGCTATCTTAATTTGATTTATCTATTAATACAACCGCATCGTTAATCACTTAGCATGGTGTTGCGTATTCGATTCGGGGGCTGCACTTTAATTTATTAAAAGTAATTGGTATTGGAGTTATATTTATTTATTTTTAGTTATTATTTTTCACTAAAGGTAATCCAAAAAATCTTTAAATATTTTGGTTTAGAAAATAGTGTCTACGTCTTCTTCTGAATGTTTTCTCCTAGTCGAATTAATTGCGACAGGTTTTTAATTTAACCAGATTTAGCAGAATGTTAAACGTAGTTTGACTACCATCAGGCCTTTACAACCGACCAAATAACATAACATAATCATTCACTACATCATCTTATTACAGTAACTGACCCCTAACTAAGTTTGAAACTTGTATCTAGGGTATCAGAAACTAAATGTGTATTAAAATTGTCATTAATGTTTACTTTGACATCACACTCCGACCATAGTTAATGCCGAATAGGTGACAAAATGTTATTTACATATTCGAGTATTAACAAGAATAATTTAAAAAAAAACCTTAAAAACAAGCTTTTTTAGCCTCTATTGTATTGTTATGGGACTTACATAAGTATGTCAAACAGCTCAATTGGATAACCAGAAGTGGTCGAAAAATGTCTTGCAAGATTTGATTACAGACTACGGGACAGGTGAAACTAAATAAAAGCTTGTAAAAATGGTAGATTTTCTAGGTAAAGCGAATCTCACCGGACACCAGCTAGTTTCTTTACAAAAAGACAATAGATATATATATATATTTGCTATCTATATTTATATATATATATTGCTATCTATATATATATATATATTAGATATATTTGGATATTATCGCATGACCAGTGCTCGCCTCTTCAATAAAATCAATATAATCTAATCGGCCCGCAGACTGGTATGTAACTACACATAATAAAGACATTGTACTCGTGCAATCTTTGTTCTCAATTTATTTTGCATTGATAACGATTACCTTGAACTTGCTAACTCACGGGTGACGTAGGTAGACGGGCTTGTAAAGGTATGATCACAGTGTTTGTGGAAGATATTGTGGAGAGAGAGAGATTTGCAAAATAAAAGCATAATATTATAATGGAATTTTCAATACACTTTTTAAACTTTCGCGATCGGAATACATTGTTGCATAATTTACAGGTCTTAATCTAGGTAGATTTAGATTGAGACCTGTAAATTATGCAACGATGGAATTTTTGTTTTAAACTACGTTTTCTCAAAGCTGGATGTGTATGTCCCCATTAAGGAAATGGAGCCTTAGTCAACCACGCTGGCCTAGTGCGGGTTGGTCAACTACACACACAACCTTAGGATTTCTTTGCAGGTGTAACCAGCTTAATCTAATACACATTGGTAGTTACATCGCGGGCATCGAAGCAGTCATGGAAGTCATAAGCTTTAATTCTTGCTAAATCCTAACTAATATTATAAAAGCGAAAGTAACTCTGTCTGTCTGTCTGTTACCTTTTCACGGCTAAACTACTGAACCGATTGATTTGAAATTTGGTACATTTGTAGCTTATGGTCCGGGAAAGAACATAGGATACTTTTTATCCCGAAATTCCCACGGGAACGGGAACTACGCGGGTGAAACCGCGGGACGCGAAGTAAGGAATAATATGAAACGTTGCAGTATATCTTGTGTGCTGGCCAACAATCCTAGTAAATAAGTCGTATAGCGTCCGATGGAGTGGGCAGACCCGATACGACCGACACGATACGGCGACGTCTTTATACCGTATCTACAGATTTACTGGCCCACTATGCACTGTATTGTCTACTATTTGTTTAATCAATATTTTAGAACTGGTTTATTCGCTACAAGTATAAGCTAAGCGTTTAGGTTTTTAGACGGGGGAGCACTTGATGTAATCATCACAAAAGTAAAATATGAGTCGACACGCAAAGAAGAAGAAAAGCAAAAAATCTAATTGGCCACAAAAAGGCTTTTCCCTCTTCAACAAATAGGAGGTTGGTAAGAAATGACATAGTGAGGCGTTATTTATTTATTTATTGAAAAAAGACACAACAACAGTTTAACATATTAAACATTAAAACAGAATACACATATGTATTTAAAAAACGGTTCTGATATGTAAACCAATAATGTTTGTGTACAGCATTGTCTAGTAAGAACATCAAAAAGTAATAAATCTATCTAACAAAACTATAAAATACAAAATAAATGAAAGGGTGTAGCTATTAAAGTTATATATGACAAAAGCTTTAAACATTTTCAACAAAAATAGAAATATAAAAAAAAACATCAAATACAAATTAAAAAGGCTTAGGTAGAAGTGTGTTTACAATCTTATCACCACGCTTACACATTGCGTGTCGGTGATCTCAAACTTGAGTTTTTTTTTTAATAACCTGAATCATCCCACTTCTGGGCAAAGGTCTCCACCAAATCCCTCCATCTGTCTCTATAATGAGCCAGCTCTCTCCAATCTCCGCCAAAAACATCTAAATCTCTCCTGAGTTATGTTTGGAAAATAACTGTTCCGGGAATTGAACACAGAACCTCAGGCTAGTGATATCTAACCCGAGTTATGTTTGGAAAGTCCTGGAAATTTAACCCAGGATCTCAGGGCCCTGATTCTCTAAACTATTAAGCTGTGATAATGCTACTCAAATGTATTTTAATATCACCATTATGGCCGTTTTTTGTCATTTGTTGTCATTTTGGTATTCTCTTAGGGCCCCCGCGCACTAGGCAGCCTGGCTGCGGCAGCCAGGCTGCGGCAGCCAGTCAAACATATGACGTTGTACGGGAGCCCACGCACTAGGCAGCCACGAAATCTCGGCTGCGGCAGCCAATGAAACGCGCCTATATGCACGGCAGCCAGCTGGCTGCGCGCAGCCAGAACGTGTGTAGGCGAATGTATGTGGCTGCGGTCAGTCTCCGCGCACTAGTTGTAGCAGCCAGACGTATTTTGCGTTCCGAACTTTGATAAGTTGACTTTCGATACAGAGAAATTTATTCGGGAAATTGAAAGCCGTAAAGCAATTTGGGATATAACATCGGAAGAATACAGTGATCGGGATTTAAAGAAAAGAAGATGGGAAGAAATCACGAACCAAATGTGCTCGGAAAATTATAAGTTCTTCCACGTCCATATTGCTCGACGGAAGGATCTAGACTAGTCGTTGATTGGCTGTTATAACTGGCTGCGCAAATATTCTGGCTGCCGCAGCCTGGCTGCGCAGCCAGGCTGCCTAGTGCGCGGGGGCCCTTAGTGAAAACTACTCCGCTGACTCAATAGCTCCATACAACTTAGATGGTTGTCATGGAAACAGTATTCTGTTGATTTTTATTTGAATTTTGATATGCAACAAAAACCACTGAGACACCATATGAATAAATTTCAGCCGAATACCAAATTTCTGACAGTCTCGTTATGGTGCCTCAATATCAACATTTTTTCTGATCAATAATGTCAAATTGCAGACTTAGGCCCCTGGCTTTCAGCTCAGCTTCAGGATCTAAAACTAATCTGGGAGAAATGTAATGAGTACGATGACGTATACGATCAACGATACTATAGGCACACCCAGGAACTGAACTCTAGACCTCAAGCTTACTCTTTTCGCAAAGCCTATAATAGACCGATGACGTAACCCATAAAATTTCACTACCCAAAACATGCCACCCTATTCCAAACTCTATCACCAGGTCATAATGACTAATGTTGATTGTTTAAGTACCCAAACAAACGCACAATAAGGCGATCACATTCATTAATACTGTGTCGTGTTGGTTATCGCGCTTTCATTTAAATACCTTCGTCTTGTAAGTGAAGATGGATGGTATGGGTGGTGAGAAAGTGTTCTGAAATAATGTTTTAAGCAACACAACTTAAAACAGTCTGGAACTAGTATTTTTTTTTTGATAATTTTAAATTTTGTTTGTCGTTAATGTTTATTAATATTTTGAATTTCGTACAAATGATTTATTCTTCTTCTTTCTAGACACATAATAACATAATCATTCACTACATCATCTCATTATAGTAACTGACCCCTAACTAAGCTCGAAGCTTGTATCTAGGGTATCAGAAACTACGCACACACTCATTCACACACACACCCAGACCGAGACAAACATTTTTGGTTCACACAAATATTCACCCCGCACGGTAATCGAACCCGCAACCTTACGGATGGCAGTCCGGCATGGTGACCAATCTGCCATCTGTGTGCCACTATGCCAAATGTGTTTGACGACCTGTCAAACACATTTGATATTCTTCTTTCTTGTCCATTAGTAATTGTTAGTGGCCAGTACTTTTTTTACGAATTTTTACGAATTAGTTGAAGTAGTTTGGTTGTTGTCTAGACTTTGTTGATAAGTGTATTACAAACTTTAATAATAGTGTGTTTGTTTGCCTACGAACTGCCTATAATATCAGAAAAATAAATCCGATTTACCTATTAATTGTTTTTTTCTTAAAGTTTTTAAAAAAATTCCATGCATATTTTTAATTAAAGTTCAAAATATTGTTGTTTCATTATTTTTGTTTCAGCTTCAATTACATTGATCACTATAATTATGTAAATACCTTCGTTATCAGTAACTTTCGCCCGTCCCCAACCTCTCGCCCGGTAATAAAGTTTGAACGAACATAATATTAAATAGCTTTTAACATTCCTTCTGTTATCTTAACGTTTGCGGCGGACATTTATATTTAGTCGAGTATGTGTCCAATGTTTACTTTAGCCTCTTTATCTCAATATATTTTGAGTTTTAAACCTTTTTTGGGTTCCGTGGTTGTGTTTGTAAAACGGACGACAGTTTGTCAAGTTTTTCGTGTTAAAAACGAAATTATAATTAAGTATTAAAATGTATCAATTGTCCTTATCAACAATATAAAAATAATACTTGCTTGGAGCCTTCAAAAGTCTAGCCAAAATAAAAAAACCGTAACGCGCACAAAATACACTCAAATTAATGAGGTCTTACATAAGTGCTTACATATAAAATTAGTTTGTTTCTTTGTCACCTTTCACTAAAATTCTATGGTTTGTTAAAATCAAGTAAAGATATCTACATCCCAAGATTTGGAAAACTGTTGTAACAGTCGTTATCATTACGCATTGTTCCTCGTGCTTTAGAGCCTTCAAAAGTTTAGCCAAAATAATATCACAGCATACACAATAGACGTAAATTAGACAGGTCAAATTGTAGAAAACTACCAACTAAGCTTGTTATTCATCATCACCTCATATGATGTCCCCACCTAGGGGCTCGAGCCTACCCTGAGTTAGGGTGATTAGGCCTTAGACCATGCTTGCCAAGTGCGTGTTGGTCGACTTTACACACAACCTTAGAATTTATTCCCAGGTGTGTGCACTTGTGCACTGTGCAGGTTTTCTCACGATGTTTTCCTTCACCGTAAGAGCATCGAAATTAACGTACTTATGAATTCGTAAATTGAAAACACATTGATACGTGGCGGGACTAATGGTAGGTTCAAACCAGGCACCTTCCGATCGGAAGTCAACGGTCTTAACCCCTGCGTCACCGACGCTAATGATAAATTGTTTCCAGAAAAATCCAAAATATTATACGGAACCCAATACCTAGTAGACAAGCCACATTATCTTTTAAAGCGGTTCTCCGGTGATTTGTGTGGTACCACCTCACTATTGAATGTTTTTAAAACCTTTTAGGTAAGAACGAGACCTGATAAAGTAGTTATAAAACATATAATTAATTGTTTATATTAAATAGACGCCATTATTTATAACTAATAACATTTTTTATTTGCTTGTAAAAGATTTTTGAGTTAAGTTTCGTTGTTTGGGTTATTTTATTGATCGATTGTAATTTCTTTAGAAAGACATGGTTTTGGATGTTAAGATAACTCAATGTTATTTCTACAGATGTCGCTAGCGGCTGTTCTAAGACCGCAATACCAAGCGTTCAAGGTTTTCGACCAGTCTACTTGAAGCCTCGGTAGCTCAATTGGAAGAGCGGTGTTACGGTTCAGCATGGTTCCGGGTTCAAGTACTGGCAGAGGCGAAATTTTGTATTTTTCAAATAGAGGACATGAGTATGATAATAAATGCAGAATTGACAAAAAATTGTAGAAGAAAAAACACATATCCAACCATACAATGGTGTAGGAGGAAGACTCTGCCTGATAAGCCTAAGGTGACAGGTTTGATTCCCGCTCTAGACTTTAGACTTTAGTGTGCAAGAATATTGATGGTATTGGTCTGGATGTTTTCTATCTATCTATCTAGGTTAAAACTCTTCCGTTACTAAGCGATGTACTGACTAACAGACAACGCACAACCGAAACTATTGGTTGTAGAGAACTGAAAGGCACGTGTGTCTGTTGGGGGGAATAGGCTACCACTAAGAGAGGATTGTCGACCCCCCCCCCCCTAAGGGGGGAAAAGAGGGGAAAACCATTCTGCCGAAAGTCGTTATTCCACGCGGACGAAGTCGCAGGCAAAAGCTATTCTAAGTATATTATATATACTCGTATAATCATATTGCTACTTAAACAAATATCCATACAAATACCAACCCTATGTGTATAAATACCATAATTTAATAACATATCACAATATATTATTAGGCATCCATTGTGCCAAACACTTTGGTAACATTCCAAGTCGATAGGTCTACGTTAGGCCTACTCCGTAGATATAATTTTTATGAGAACTCCGTGTGTATACGTTGGACATATTATCTTGATACTTGAGATTTTAAAAAATAGTTTTTCATTAAACTTGAGATTTATTAGGTTGTATGGTCTCATGGCAGAGCAAATATCGCTCTCTCTCTCTCTCTCTCTCTCTCTCTCTCTCTCTCTCTCTCTCTCTCTCTCTCTCTTACTAACGATTATGACAGAATTGAGGAGGGATAGGAGTAACCACTTCGTTTTTTCTGTGGCTTTGTGAGGCATCCATGGGTAATGGTCACCATGGAAGGTCGTTTGCTCTATGTAATAAATAAAAATCTCTAATAAGCAAAAGCCTCTCTCTCACTAATGATAAAAGTACAGTAGAAACTTATAGACGTCAACACTGCATTTGCAAAAGCAATAAGATAAATAAACATGTCTCTGAAGCACAACTGCATGCATGTATGTACTCGTGCTAGTGAGTTTTTCTCGATTAGTCATCTCTAATTTGGGCCCTCTCTATTTCGTTTATCTTTTTTTGACAAATCGCTCGAATCGACGCTCTTTTTACACGCTTTTTATTAGCTTCACCTGTATGTTTGTATGTTTGTATGTTTGTTTGTAACCGACTTCTTTGGGCGCGATTTTGACCCACTTTAAACGGCCAGATTTCGTTCAAACTTTGTAGATTTATTGAGGACCGATGACAATACACTAATTTGATAAAATTATTCCATTTTTCAATTTGCAAAATATGATTTTTGTTAATTTATATAATTTTCATCTATAGTCGAAAAATTTTTTCGATCGTAAAGCACTCTCTGATGCTTCGCATCATGAGTCGTGCAATAGTTTAAAATTAAAAAAACAAGCTATTATAAATAATCCAAACTAAAAAGTAGAAAATAAATAATAGTTTAAAAAAAATAAAAAACACGCTTTTTATAGGAAACCGAACTAAAAAATAGAAAATAAGTTTTAATAAATTTAAATTAAGAATAGTGTTAAAAATTTCGATAAATATAAATTAATAATAGTGTGAATAAAAAAAAAATATTTTATTTTAAAAAAAAGCGTGGGGTGCTTTTTAAGATATTAACAAAATGATAATCACTCTACTCATATCTGTCAATAAAATATTTATAACTATTGACACCATGCACCCCATATTTTATTGACAGATATGAGTAGAGTGATTATCATTTTGTTAATATCTTAAAAAGCACCCCACGCTTTTTTTAAAATAAAATATATTTTTTTTATTCACACTATTATTAATTTATATTTATCGAAATTTTTAACACTATTCTTAATTTAAATTTATTAAAACTTATTTTCTATTTTTTAGTTCGGTTTCCTATAAAAAGCGTATTTTTTAGTTTTTTAAACTATTATTTATTTGATAATCACAACTCTTGCCAATACAAAAAATCAAACTAAAGTACCAAAACAACACAACCCGTCCACCGATCGGGGGTAGCAACGTGACCCGATTACAAACAGTCACAGTATTCACCCCTGGATGTTATTGTTATGTAATTCGGTCGGGACATTTACGACTGCGGCGAAACATACCTTACGTGTTCAGGCCTCTTACTCAATGATAAGGAGAGGGAGGTTGTTTTGGATGTAGTTGTGTTATTCATTTATTGTAATATTTTATTAATTATTTTATGAAAAGGAATTCAAATTAAGTATGAACCTCCAAGTATTCAATAGTAGTATTTGGTATAAACCACGCAGGCTTATTTATTTATCAATATTTTATGATAATAGTGAGCTTACAGTCTAACACCAAAACGCTAACTATCTTAAATGTATGTATGGTACAATATTGACTAAAACTAGAGATTAACATATTCAGATTGTAAACAAATAAGTCGACATGTTGGAACTCGTATGTAAAACTATTTAGTATTGATAATGCTGATTATGAAGCTGACATGCCATGTATGACAAAAACTCCTTAAAATTTAGATAAAATAAAACAAGACGATCTCAACTCAGCTATGAGTTTTCTTTCAGTAATGTAATCGAATGGCTAAGACGTCGGCCAAGGAATCCAGACAGGGATCGAACGTGTTACATAGACGACCTCGATGGTCAATGTAACAGGTCACCATACCGGACTGTCATCAATAAGGTTGCAGGTTCGATTCCCGTGCGGGGTGAATATTTGTGTAAACCACACCTGCCTTATTTGCGTTGCAATTTTAGTCTGGTTTAACAAACCTGGTAAGCATTTGACACCTTGTCAGTCAAATCTGTCACTTTGACAGTATTCAAAATTGATTGTTAAACCTGGTTTAGAGCTAAACCAGACTAAAAATGCAACGCAAATAAGGCTACACATTTTTGTCTCGGTCTGGGTGTGTGCGAATGAGTGTGTGCGTTGTTTCTGATACCCTAGATACAAGTTTCGAACTTTGTTAGGGGTCAGTTACTGTAATGAGATGATTATGTTATTTTACATTATTGACGGGAACCCACTCCAGACAGAAGCTTAAGTAACTTCATTGGAGGGGTAACAAGTTAAAAAGCGGGCAGTTTTCCACAATTAGTAAAATATTTGTTTGTAGATTGGCCAAGTAGGTATTTACGGAAAGAAGACACGTCCCTAGCTCTATTAAAAATAAAAAATTAAAAGCCTCTTTATAATATTAATGAATACCATAGTACAACAATGATTATTAAATGACTTTACTAACACTAACACAATACATGAAAATCGCCCAACTCATATAGTTATCCAATAAAATGCAAACTCCGTACCCTGACCGGCACGTACTACCCTGTAGAAATCACTGCAATACCAATAAATGTTTGATAAGCGCGTGCACAGAATGTTACTACCACTACATACGTTAACACACTTTATGATATAGATAATCGAATAATTTACACAATTTTCTGATCCGATTTGGGGGTGTTGTAAAAATGTCGGGTTGTCTTAGCGTTACGGTTTGGATGGCAGAGTTAGGCAGAAGATTCTGTTAGAAAATTTTGTAGGACGATTTAGATTAGATATTCTATAACTTTTCAGCCACTAAGTAATAAGTTATTTTGGATCATCATCATCAGCTCATTTAATGTCCCCACCGAGGGGCTCGATCCTACCCTGAACTGGAGTGATTTGGCCTTAGTCAACCAAGCTCAAGTGCGGGTTGGTCGACTTTACACACAACCTTAGAATTTCTTCACAGGTGTGTGCAGGTTTCTGAACGATGTTTTCCTTCACCGTAAGAGCGTCGAAATATATTTTGTATATCTCTCTTTATTTAGTCTATGCATATTTTCCTTTTACTAAAGATAGCCTTTGACGAGTCAGTTGAACTGGTGTCCATCCTAAAATGGTCAAATACCGGAGCGATGCCAAATTCCAGTGGGGAAATCTAGTTTAGCTAAAACTTTTGGAATGATACAGTTTTATGTCTGGATCTGATCAGTTGAACTGGCTTGTCAATGGCCACCTTATAAGCGATGACTTGGGTCCTCAGAACTGATCATTGTATTATGCCCAAGTTTCATACTTGCCCCTACTGACCGAGCGATCTATTCTAACTGCAGCATCTGGTATATTAGTCTACAGACTGTAAGTAAGTACATACACTTTATTGTGTATAAACATCAAAAATCTAATAAATAATACTTGAATTCAAGTCACGATCCTGCACCTCCCACACTTCAAAGAAATTGAAAGTAAATTTGAAACAATGCAAAACAACTGTTTTATTAGTTACAAAATATTTACTTTCACTCATTCACTCACAGACTAATCAATTACGAACTAATGTAACTTACATAGTTCGTAATAGAGATAAAATAAGACATCTATATCCCATGGATGGAATCTCCACCCCACCAACCGCTCCTGAGAGAAACCGTGTTCAGTGACATAGGATAAAGATAATATTGTTTTTGGTACGTCAAAGAACGTACGTACATGTCAAAGGTTATGTTTTTTTTAATATACTTACATTTAAAGGTGCAAGCTTTTCAAGATAACTCTATCTAATCATCTTATCTCAATTCTACTCTTTGGACTATTCTTATAAATTTTTGTGACGTCAATAAAAATATTTGTTTGAAAATCTAAATTCTAATTAGACTCTGTCCCTTGAATCTAATTCAAAAATCCAGAACCTGTGTTTCAATTGGAATCTAATAGCATACAAAATAATATCGCAAATAAAAACACCAATAATATTTCCAAAAGCTTACATCCATAAATTGCCAACAATAAAAATCAATTACAAAATCCATCGACGCATTCCAAATTAGACATCTCACGTCCATACAAAAACCTGGCAACGTTCTATAAATAAAGAAAAAAAAAACGAAAAATTCATAATTGAAATTCAAAAATAGAGCGCGAAATCAAAAGCCATTAATGTCCAATAAGTTAAAAAGTTAAGCGACGTATATAATAAATCATTTTATATTTCATCTCTGTACCAATTTTTCTCAGTCTTTTTTCATCAATTTAACGCGAACAAAAAGTGGCACTCAATTGTAAGGTTTACGTGGCGATATTATTTTTTTGTTATGGCCAACTCGTTTAATATTTTGGGCCAATCGGCGATGAGCTTTGGCATTGGCGCGCCGCCCTACTGCCGCGCTATTGGTCGGCTGTTGATACAGATTGTGCGATGGCGGGAAACGGATTTAAGTCTATGGTATCTCATTCTTACGATCGGTCTAGGGATGGGAAAAGTTTGGAGTTTGGTATCGAAAATAGTTAAAATATTGCATTTTGTTTTATTTTAATACCACGCATAGTGAAAATGTAAGCCTTTGCCCTGCTCCATACGGGCTGATATCTATCTACCTTTATTTTAAAATCTTACAAAAAAGTACAACTTTGTATTAGTTACAAAGTAACAACAAACCTACCAGTAACAAGTAATTTCGTATGTCTTATTTTCTTCACTTTGACATTAAATGAGGTTTTTAGTTCTATAATTATAATAACTAAAGCCTAAATCTAGTAGAGACCTACAATTATTTTCTACATGAGATTGAGATAATTAAAATTTATGCGAGTTTACTTCGGTTTCCTACACGTTGATTTGCAAATTATGCAAAAATTTTTAGAAAGATTTTGTTACTTCTTCATGTAAAACCTGTTTTTTTGTGATTCAGGTGAAATTGGATATACTTAGATGGTCCAGATTTAACACTCATGTTCCTTTTACCTGAAATATTTTATGGGATTAGGATGTACGTGAATAAAACCACGAGTCAACTGCTGACAATAACATTTATCGATAACAAATAAAATTAATATTTTCATCGACACCCGCCCATCCCTAGCCCAGCTAATTGAGACGAAACTCGACGAAGTTAAACGGGCGGCGAGACCTCATCTTTATCGAATACCAATTTCATCAAAGCTTGAACACTTTTCCACCAACAATGAACGCCTTTATTCTCTAAGTAATAAAGTTCAAAATCGCAACGAAGTTCAGCTTTGTATCACAGTAGGTGGTATTATTATTCGCTCATTTGATGAGATTACTATTTTGGCACCAATGAGGTTTTGTGTATGAAGTTTTTTGTGTTACATTGTTTGTTATGTGTTTGGAAGCTTATAATGCTTAGGTAGTTACTTTTATTGTTATATTTTCAAATAACTTACTTTCTTGTGTGATTAAAAAGGTTCTATTAGAAATTGCAGGAGAATATTGAAACTTTATTTTCATTTACTTCATATTTCGTAAGGTAGTACTACTACATACTATAATTATTCTGTGGCAGTAGCTAGGTATTAAAATAATTGATAAGCTTGTAATTTTTAATAAGTTTGATTAAGTAATTTAATTAATTTTTTTTTTTTTTTTTAAATTAATTATTATTAAATTTAAAATATGAAAAAAATTTTTTTTTATTTTCGGACATTTATTTAGTTCTATTTACAATATTGTTAAATAATTTTATGTTTTTAGATTATATTGTAACAATATTTTAACAAAATAGTAAAATAAAAAACTACTTTAGACATCTAGTGGTGAGTAGCTAAACTAAAACGAACAAACGAAACTCCTTGTAGTGCTTCTACTCCCCGGTAGATGTCGAGCACAACCGCGATTGTGATGAACAACAGTTTACTGTCAAACATTGTCAATAGATGGCGCTGGTTTTAAAAACGCAAAAAATAGATATTTTGAAATTCTGCTAGATTTTGCCCGCGACTTCGTCCGCGTGGTATAATGACTTCTGGCAGAATTTGGGTTTTTCCCCCTATTCTCCGCCTAGGGGGGGAATTTCCAAAAATCCTCTCTTAATGGTAGCCTCACCCCAACAAGTAGTTTCGGCTGAGCGTTGTCTGTCAGTCAGTACATCACTCAGTAACGGAAGAGTTTTATATAGTAGATAGATAGATTACTTACATGTTATTTCTAATGAAATTGTAAATTGCGATCTTCATGAGTTTTCATTATATTAGATGCCGACTGCTCACTTGGAGAACTTACTACAGACAAAGTGTATTTCTGTCACGCTAGGCTACTAATGTATGGTCCGATTTGAAAAAATCTTTCGGTTTTAGATAGCCCATTTGTCGAGGAAGGTTATAGGCTATATTTTATCCTCGTATTCCCACGGGAACTGGAACTACGAGAGTAAAACCGCGGGGCGCTGCTAGTACTATAAAACTAGTAGAATAAAACAATCATATAGAACAATGCCATTTATTAAATACTTTACAATATTGTTGTCAACATTCATATACGGTTCTTTAAGATAAGTTAAAAATAAACTATAATTAAAAAGGTTTTAACATTATTTCACTGCATTTAGGACATATTGCATTACATTTTGTTAATAAGGCAAAAAAAATGTGGTAACGATAGTTTGAATGACAATGCTAACGTCATATTAAATCCAATATGGCGGACTTCTGAAGATGGCTGACCCCACATTATGATTTGAAAGAATTTTATGTAAATAATTCTAAATAAAAGTAAGTACTTAGTTCATAACATTTTTATTAATAAGTAGGTAGGTACATAGATTTTTGCTATTACTTAGATAATTAATAACTTACATTCTAAAAGCGTATGTAAAATTAAATAAAAGTTTGGAAAAGAAGTGTGACTTGTATAAATATAGCCAGCCAAAGTTTTCATAATGTGAACTTAGTAATTTCGTAATAAAAACAAATTAATTTGCACTAATATATAAATAATATAATATATAATATAATAGAATATTTCGTAATGAACAAATCCAGCCGAAATATTCATTACTATATAACTAAGGGCATAGATGCGTTCGATTAGTAAATATATCACGCTTTTCAATAAAAGATACAGAGTTTAGAGCAGCCGAGAGCGACTTTACGAATGATACCAGTGGATATACTTTTTGAACTTTCGCCATCGGAATTCATTGTTTGCATGATTAACAGGTCTTAATCGCGTATAACATAATTATTATTTACCTCGACGTTTTGACCGGGTTACACCGATCGTAGTCTCCTCGTCTTCTCGTAACCACGATCGGTGTAACCCGGTCGAAACGTCGAGGTAATTTTAATAATTATGTTATACGCGATTAAGACCTGTTAATCATGCAAACAATGAATTTTGAAAATCGGTACAGATTTGACGGAGAAATCGGTGTACATACATAAAAAATAATAAAAAAACATATCGGCTGAATTCAGAACCTCTTCCTTTTTGGAAGTCGGTTAAAAATAAGATCATTTCTGCATCTGATTGTGAAACTCCATCGGGAAATATCACTATTAATGTTATTTTTCTTTACAAATATATTTTTAATGAAATATTGGCTAAGAAACTGTGAGTTACATAAGGAAGTAACATACAATGATGGGTAACAATACTTGTAATTACAATAATACAATTTAACTGAACCCTTTCTATTATAACAGTTACTGTAACTGACAGAAGACTAAGCTATTCATAACTGAGACAAAACTCTTTTGTCTTCAGTTACCTATTTGTCGTTGTTAACAAACATTATACGTATAATGGGAAGAAATTTGATGAAGTAGATATTGTAAATAACTTAAATTACAAAAAAGAACTCTTGATCAATGAAATAAAACACTTAAACATCTCAGAAGACTGATCACGGGTTCTGGGCCCTGATTCCCTAAACTATTAAGCTGTGATAATGCTACCCAAATGTATTTTAATATCAACACTATGGCCGTTTTTTTTTGGCACTTGAAAGAATTTAAAGAATTTAAATTTAAAATAATAATAATATTTTTTTTTAAAGAATCCGAAACTTCAGAAAATGTAAAACAAAATAAAACCACGACAAAAATCCGTTTAAGTGTTTTATTTCAATGAGTAGTGTTCGTGTAAATCAAACATATCAACTCTTGAACATATTGAATGGCTGCAACTTTTTGAGTACCTAAGTATTCATTTTCGTAAAAATTGGAACAAAGTCTGTGTGCAAGAAAATTAATCTAAGTAAATTAAGTTAATGATACGTCATGCCAAATGCATTTAAGAGAAACCTTTGGCTAAGAGTATGTCTGATTGTCTAGGTCGGGTGTCCGTATGAATGAATGTGTGTGTGGTGTGTGTGTAATTTCTAATACCATGTATAGATTATGTAGCAGGTCAGGTAATACATAAACGTTAGCGACCTTATTTGCGTTGCATTTTTAGTCCGGTTTAACAAAACCTGGTAAGCATTTGACACCTTGTCAGTCAAATCTGTCACTTTGACAGTATTCAAAATTGATTGTAAAACCTGGTTTAGTGCTAAACCAGGCTAAAAATGCAACGCAAATAAGGCAGTATGGGTTGATTGCTATAATAAGATTATAGAGTGATTGACTTGAGTTATGTATTTCCATAAGTATAATACGAGTAATGAGTTGGACGAAATAACAATAAATATATCAGCAATTAAGTTAAAATTCTAAATACATTATTTATTAATATTGACTAGTAATTTCATTATAATGGTTTTCATTATAATATGACAAACTTATTTATATTTCCGCTATATAATGTAAATACTTAGTTTCAACAAGTTATTGAAGGGCTTCAAATAGTGGTTCAAGATTCGAATCCAGTTTGTACCTTCTTGGGTTTTCTGTGTCGTCGTCTATGTAGTCGCAGGGCAGGAAAACCTGAAAAAGAAATTAAATTAGAATAATGGCGCAGGCAAAAAATATGATACGTTTTAAACTATGATACTAGTTATACGTTACAACTATATACGCATTTACTTAGATAATTAGAGATAATTTAACATAACATAACATAATCATTTACTTCATTATCTCATTATAGTAATTGACCCCTAACTAAGCGTGAAGCTTGTATCTAGGGTACCAGAAACTACGCACATACTCATTCAGATACACACCCAGACCGAGACAAAAAATTGTGGTTCACACAAATATTCACCCCACGGGAATCAAACCCGCAACCTTACGGATGGCAGTCCGGCATGGTGACCACTCGGCCATCGAGGTCGTCATATCAATTTGGGTCGATTGTGCATACTAGATGTTATAATTTTGATGAATATTACTTGTACTTAGCGACTGTCGATAATGTTAGTACAACAGCCAAAACCGACTGCTGAACACACTGAGCTTCCGAGGCTCAGCTGTTGTAAATCTTAAATGCTGGGTTTGACTTTACGACAACCATTTTTCAGACTACCTAATCTGAGTGAAACAATAAAATTTTGCCGATTCTCCACCACGACTCCATAACAAATTCTTGCCTTGGGTTTCTCTACTACTGCCCACGCGAGAATCTTTACAAGGCCACTGATAATGCTATATCGGTGGCTGAGTTCTGGTCCTCACAAATATGAGGCTCGCAAAGAAGAAGATTTAAAATTGAATTGTACTCGTAATAGTCAGTAACTCGAATGTGACCTACCTTATCATTCAAGGTCTTCCCCTCAAGCAGATACTTAAGCTTGTTCAGTTGGCACGGAGTCAGCATCTTCTCCAGGTTAGCGCTCACTTCTCTCTGAAAACAAAAAAGAAGATAAAAAGGGTCTACTGAGGGGTAGAATGTGCATTAAATTATGCTGAATTCATTGCTGGTTCGATTAGGGGATGGAGTTGCAGGAATAATAAAATTAACATCAAGCCACCATGGGTGTGTTCACGCAGATGGCAGTCTACCAGTCTATACGAAACATGTCTTAAATCTATTATATACTAGCGGCCCGCCCCGGCTTCGCACGGGTCCAATTTTCCCGTTGATTTTCCGTGTTTTTTTTTTACATAAGAACCTTCTCCTAATAATAACAAATACAACAAAAAAAGAATTAGTGAAATCGGTCGATCCATTCACGCGTGATGCCGTGACCAAGGAAAACGGGTTTCATTTTTATATACTCGTATATAGATTTATCAGAATTGACAGAATGGCGATAGAAAGTTAAACATGTTAACTTATACTTGGCAGACTTTGGAAGCCTTGGTCGGCACGTTGAAGTCATTTAGCCACGTTGAATTCAGCCAAATGTAAAGAACACATTAGCCTCTGACAAAGAGAAAAAGGAAATAAGTCAGAAAAAAAGAATACTCACCTCTCTGTCATGATGTCTATGTCCGTCTCTCTTCCCGTTGGTCCAACCGCGGGAGTATTGGAACGTCTGCGCCGTCACTGACGCGAGAGTGATGAACAACAGTAGGAGAGTCATGTTTGTCGGCATTTTTACTGGAAAGAGATTGTTGTTTAGTTTTTGATTGATTTTATTTATACGAACACTGTAGGCGTTGAAATAAAACTAAGGGGGCCATTAACGAGTCAGTTGAACTAATCAGACATAAAACCAGACCAGCCATAACGTCCACACATAAAACTGAACGTCACTCCAAAAGTGTACCAGACATAATGTCCAGACATAAAACTGTGGCATCACTCCAAAAGTTTTAGGCCAAGTAGATTTCCATACTGTAATCACTCCGGTGATTGACGATCATTTTTGCATGGACGCCAATTCAACTGATCAGTTAAACTAACTCGTCAATGGCCACCTTAAGTACAGTGACTGCCGTATAGCTACAATCCTAAGCATTCGAGATTTACAACCAACCTCCTTGAGGCCTCGGCAGCTTAATTAGTTAGAGCAGTGCTACGGTTCAGCATGACACATGGTTCAAGTCCCGGCTGAGGCTAAATGTTGATTTTTTTTTTCATAATAATTACTTATTACTATAAGTACTAATTTTGAAAAAAAAAAACATGAAAATACGTTTACGTTCTCGTAAACATATTTTCGGAAACGTCAGAAATGTAACAAAAATGCAAACTCCAGGTTTAGTTAAAATATTTCATACTATGACCAATGAATATAAGAATCATACAAATCATTACTTGGTCCGGGAATCGAACCTGCTTATGTTTGACACGTTGTTATAATAATAACGATAGCGTATGTTGGTATACGCAACCTAATTTAACTTCTTACACAAACACACTTCTATAAAAATCTTCCTACAGAGACTGCTGACAGATAATTATTTTATTTTATTCCCTAATTTAATGTACTGAATAGCGTCGTAAACCAGCTTTATAATGCGTTTAGGATCTACAGATGTTATTTCACATATGATAGTTACTCTACTACTCGTATACTATTTTCGTTTTGGAACGAAGTTTCCTTTTGCGCGTTGCGAAAGGGGGCTGTTATAACGACATTTAATTCAAATTTCGAACAGCGCATATATTTTATTAAATTTAAATTTCGAACAGCGCATTTATTTTATAATATCAAAAAGGTAGGTAACCTATAGCTAACTCTTTCGAGTAAAAACTTTTTTTTTAATGAACTTCATTCTATCCGTGTGTCCCTTGATACCTGTCAAGTTCTTTTTTTTTTCAATAAGTATTCACTACGTCATCTTATTAAAGTAACTGATCCCTAACTAAGTTCGAAACTTGTATCTAGGGTATCAGAAACTACGCACACACTCATTCACACACACCCAGACCGAGACAAACATTGGTGTTCACACAAATATTCACCCCGCACGGGAATCGAACCCGCAACCTTACGGATGGCAGTCCGGCATGGTGACCACTCTGCCATCGAGGTCGTCGTTTCTTAAAAACTTACTGAAATGTTATTTGTACGGTCAGCGTCAATTAATGCGAATTGTCCAATAATCAAAACTTTACTTAATGACATAAAAAGTCAATACAAAAGTCAATTAGTTCAGTCCCAAGTAATTTAATGTACATGTTATGTAAAAGTTTATTTACCCTCGTTCGAGTTTGACTAATTATAGCAAATGTGTGTAGTTTACCAATTAAATTATTAACTTTAATAACGTAATTATCGCCCTGTTGTGAAGGTCTGATGGCAGTCGCTACACGTAAAATACTGACATTTGGCCAAATCTAGTTACACTGAAATCTGAACCCAATTATAGGACTAAGGTTCGGAAAAATACAGTTACATAATAATTGTTAATTATCTACTTTACTAAAAGACTAAGGCTTTATCTATTTATCTTGACAACCTAGATGGCAGAGTGGAGCCGGACTGCCATCCGTAAGGTTGCGGGTTCGATTCCCGTGCAGGGTGAATATTTGAACCGTAAATGTTTGTATCGGTCTGGGTGTGTGTGTGAATGAGTGTGTGCGTAGTTTCTGATACCCTAGATACAAGTCACGATAGTTAGGGGTCAGTTACTGTAATGAGATGATGGAGTAAATGATTAATTACCCTAATTTGTCACTCATTAGATACATACATCTAATCAAGTCAAGTTTATATAGTATCCAGGTTTTATCCCGAAATTTCGAAGAAATCAGCATTAGAAACGTCAATTACGCGGGTCAAAAACTAATCTATAAAACATGTAGTTAAGAAATTTTACTCAAATAGGAAAAAAATACTAAAGCCATGGATAACCCCAGGACTCATTAGATGCATGAGAAATAGAGATAGGCTGCACAAAAACCTCAGAAATAATCCGGGTAACCTAATCGTTAAAATAACTTATCTTAGATATAGAAATACTTGCAACAAATTACTAAAAAATCTTAAGAACTCATATTATAAATTAAAACTTGAAAAAAACAGTAAAAACTATAAAAATCAATGGTCTATTATTAAAGAAATATGTTATCTTAACCATTCTAAAATACCCCACACAAAATTATTAAACCTAAAAAGTAGTCAAGAAGAGTCTTTAAATTATATAAATAACTTTTTTGCCAACATCGGGAATGAATTAGCTTCAAGTATAAAAAGTAGAAATCATACCACAGATAAAGAATTAGAAAATAAGATACTTTTGAATCCTGCACAACAGTCATTCTTTCTCTCACCAGTCGATACTGAGGAAGTTATTAAATGTATAAACCAATTAAAAAAATCTAATAGCAGCGGCTGGGATGGTATATCTAATAACTTTCTTAAAATGGTATCAGAATATATCGCACAGCCTATTGCTTTTATATGTAATGTATGCTTTGATTCAGGAGTTTTCCCAGATGAGTTAAAGCGCTCGGTAGTTATTCCGATTCATAAAAGTGGAGACAAAGAAAATATTACGAATTACAGACCAATATCACTTTTACCGTCCATTTCTAAAATAATAGAAAGACTCCTTAATGCAAGGTTGAAAAGCTATATTGAAAAATACAAACTATTAGCGGACAACCAATTTGGATTTCGATCAAATAAATCTACGTCGGACGCTACAGAACATCTGATTAATTTCATAGTCGATTCTCTTGACAGAAAAAAAAAATGTCTTGGTTTGTTTATTGATTTAAGTAAGGCATTCGATACCGTTTCTGTTTCACTATTATTAAAAAAACTTGAAGTTATGGGTATCCGAGGTTTGCCTCTAAAATTATTTGCAGACTATCTCACAAACAGAAAACAATCAGTGAAAGTGGGAGACTCGATTAGTTCCGAAGTAAACATTCACTACGGTGTTCCTCAGGGAAGTGTTTTAGGTCCTACCCTCTTTTTAATCTATATAGATTCTCTCTGTAGGCAAAGTATAACAAATTCTCAAATTACCTCCTTCGCAGATGACACGGCAATAGTTTTTAAAGGGGACACGTGGGAAGAGGTTACGGAGCTGGCTGAAAAAGGATTAACTCATCTTGCTACTTGGCTTGATGATAACTTGCTAACGTTAAATGTGATCAAAACAAAATTCATCCCTTTCGCCATACGTAAAAACACAATACCACGTGAAATTACTCTAAAATTACATAAGTGTTTAACTCGTCGCTCTGATACTTCTTGCAATTGTTATATTATTGAAAAAACCTTAACCACTAAGTACTTAGGAATCTATGTAGACTCTCAATTATCCTGGAATAGTCAAATATCCTACATAAGTAATCGTGTCAGAAAATTAATCTTTATATTTAAAACTCTCAGACACATTTGTGACCAAAAGTTAATTATAACAATTTATTATACTGTTGCTCAATCGATTATGTCATATTGCATGACTGTATGGGGAGGTGCTAGCAAAACTGTATTAATCACTCTGGAAAGAGCACAAAGAGCACTACTAAAAGTAATGTTTTTCAAACCATTCTACTACCCTACCGTAAACATTCATAATGAAGCAAAAGTATTATCTGTGAGACAATATTTTATTAAAACACTCATTCTTAGCCAACACCCTATAAAGCCCAACATAGATATAAAATCTAAGCGTCGAAAAGATATAATATATATTGTACCCAAATGTCAAACAGCACTAGCACAACAATTCTTCCCATTCTTAAAGCCCAGGTTATATAACATAATAAACAAAAAACTCAATATATTTAATCTTAATAAATTTAAACTGAAAAAAATATTATTTGAATACTTACTACAATTAAACTATGAAAATACAGAAGACTTACTTAATATTGTTAAATAACATGACGAGTCACTTTCAACCGCACACATTCATATTGTACACATTCACATCACCCAAAATAATATATAATTATATTATAAATACAAATATTTTACATTATTCACCTATATGTACTACACATGTATATAAATGTATTATTTATACATAAACAATTTAAATGTTATATAATAATATACCTAAGTAATTAAAACATAAATAAGTATTATAAATTAAAAGTATTAACATACCTACATTATATAAAAAAAATAAAAAATAAAAATAATAATTTAAAAATAAATAAAATTTTAATTTGTATTAGTATGAAACTTCTACAGCAATTGCATCTGATTGTTTTTGCTTGTACTATGCATCTGTGACGTGACGTGACGCTCACTTGTTTAAATGGTACGTTCGAATTTGCGCTAGCGACCGGTACGAGGAACCTAGCCGACCGTCATACAGTTTTACAACTAGTACGGAGGGTAGATGACTTAACTGACGCTGCGAACATTACGACCATTGGTAACGGAATATGTATATGTTTGTGAATACAAATTGTAATAAGTATTTATTCATTATTGTCACAAAATATAATTAATTGTACATGTAAACAAATTGTAATTAAACGAATAAGTACCTACTGTAAAATATTTCGTTATTAGTGCACATTATTATTTATTGTAACAGCGATTTTTATGAGAATAAATGATTATGATTATGATTATGATTATGATTAATCTATAGGAAAAGTGTATTTTAATTAGTCGACCGTCGACCTGTATCCCACACTGGGCAAAGACATGTCTCTCAATAATAATATTGGTATACTTAGTACGTAATCACTGATTAGAGAGAAAAAGCATAATCACCACGCTTGTCCTGTGCGTGTTGGTGATCTCAAACACGAATTATATCCGGAAAAAAACTAACACGTTTAGCTTAGCCCAGGAAACGAACCTGGGATTTTTAGTTTACCATGCATGATATCAGCCAAATATAGATAAAGTAAAATCCGACTTCGTTGGGAATAAACATTCTATAATATTTATCCTATAGTATATGGATAGCTTAGCCTAATAAGTAATATATTTATCCTATATGGGATAGCCTAGTCTCAGCTTGAGAGGAAAGCTGCCCCACCTAGCTCAGTCCATGTACTTACATAGATATTAATTTTATTTTATTTAGTTAGATGAGGATACTGCCTCTTATTAAAAACTAATCATACTATTTATTCAATGTTTCAAAGTTTGAGAATTTAAAAAAAAACTATGAAATGTTTAAACAAACTCTTAAATAAAAAAATCACTATAAAACTTTAACCTTAATAAAATTAAAAAACTTTCATTTTAATGAAGAGCAATGATTCAAATTTCGAATAATTTAAACATTAAAAACAACTTACCAATTTTAAATAACAGATTCCAAAATCAAAAAACACTAATCAATTTATACAACCAACTTTTCAAAAAGAAGAAGAAATTCAAATTCAAATTTGGAATAAACACGTTCGTCTCCTTGGAAGTATGATCGCAGACTGTGGCAAATGAAGTCCTGTGAAGTCCTTATATAGGATTTTCCCCTTACCAAAAGTCAGGAATAAATTTAACGTGGGTGTATAATACGACTTTTCGTGTAGGTGGCTTAAATATGAAAATTCAATACGAAATATATACTTTGTAATTTAGTTTGGTTATGGGTAATTTAATTATACTTTTAAATTGTAAAAAATCAGTAGGGAAGAATGCGAAGTTTATGGACTTGGAATTTAAAAATAATGATTTATTGTGTTTAAAATGTAACAAAATAGTCTAATTGATTGAAAAACTTTTGAATTCAAAATATTTTTATTCTTATGTTGACTTTAAAAATTTACAGAAAGTTTAAAAAATCTTATAAGTTTTTACAAAATTGTGTTTTTTTGCTTTTGAACATTAGTCGTAATATGTCATTAATATTTTTTCTCAAATGAGAGGTTAATGATTGTAATACTAGTATATCCCCGACATAGTTCGTTGAGTTTTATTTTTTAATGGTTTTTCCTCAGAATACGCCATTTTTATATCTAGTTGTGAAATTAAGGTTTTCTTTGGAGGCTTGGTATAAGTCCCATGTAAAAAATATAACGCTTAGGCCCTATTTCACCATCATCAAGTAACATTCCGAGTATTATATAATACTTACATGTTTTGTATTTGTCACTTGATATAAAGTAAGAAAGAGACAAAACTAACTTTACTTGGTGAGTACTTTTACTTGAAGGTCGTGAAATAGGCCGTTATACAGTTTCTATGAAAAAACAAATTACTTATACATTATTTAGATTTTTTCATAAATAACCTACTTCGATACAAAATCCTGTGGTGTTCCATAGATATTTTACATTTGAAGGTATATTTTTAATATTATTTTATAGCTATAACATGTACACCTACATATTCCGACTTTATTAAATCGTAAATCGACATAACATTATTTAGTAAACGTTTAAGTATACAAAATATGTAGGAAAACACGTACTTTGTAAGTCACGTAGCTCATACTTTGTAGCGAAAATGTAATAGATGTTAACTAGCTTTATCAGTTGGCTTTATCCGTGTTTTATAGATAGGTGGGATAGACTTCCCATTCTTTTTTTAACCCCCGACGCAAAAAGAGTGGTGTTATAAGTTTGACGTGCTCAAAAGCTTTTTTTGGTAAGTTGAACGCGCGTAACCCAAAAAGTACTGGTACGAATTGAAAAAATCTTTTTAGATAGCCCATTTATTGAGATAAATTTTAAGCTATAACATCACGCTACAACCTATAGAAGCGGGCAGAAACTAACACAAGTAAAACCACCCGCCACAGCTAGTTATACCACCAGTATACATTTCCACTCGCTACACAATTTGCAGAACATTCTCGTAGTATTAATATCTCCTACGCGTTAATAAATTTAATTGATTCCGCACTATTCTCACATTTTAACGTACGTTGAAACCTTACAATCGCTTGCATTAATTACAGAAACGAACCAATTAGCTCGTAATGGAGGCAGTAATGGGAAATGAATCAAATTATTGTTACAGGTAAAAGTTTGTTTGTTTGTAGGGGGATGTTACGGAAACTATTTAGTAGTTAGTTATATTATATTCGAGAGAAACATAGGTTGGTTGATATCTTAATTGTTTTATAGCCCTACTAATATTATAAAGCCGGATGTTTGTGAGTGTGGATGTATGGATGTTTGTTCCTCTTTAAAACTACTGAATAAGTAGATTTTAATGAAATTTGGTACAGATGTTCCTCTTACCTAGGAATAACACGTAGGATTTTTATTCCAAAATTACCACGGGATAAGGGTTTATTCCCAACCGCCACCACAAGGTGGCGGTTGCAACTTCAAAAAGATTCTAGGCCCAACCGCCCCCTCGATGGGCAGTGGGGCATAAAAAATAGTTCAGATATTTACTACCAACCGCCATCCTAAATCGAACTCGCGTTTGACAAGAAGAAGATTACGTAGGTATTATTTTATATGAAAATACCAGAAACTGAGGACCTTTTTAAAAGTTAAAAAGGTCATAATAAAAACCTTTTCCTCTGTAAAGAATACTTTTGAGACCACAGTTTTTCCTTTAGACTGTGTATGTGTGTGTATGCTTTAGACTACATATTTTTTTTTACAATTATGACGTAATTTTTAACACGACAAATCAATCCACTTAATTAAGAACCAAAATCAAAGCAAGACCTATACCATAATAAACCATACAATTACAAATTTCCAAGTATATATTGAATAGCATCCACCAAATAATACTGGTAATAACTTAATAATACAGTGTATATCTCTTTGAGAACCTCAGCCAGTAACTTCGCCTTATAATTTCTTCGTAATTACGTTGATGAGAAAATCTTAATCACGATATTGTGCTAAATATTAATTGATAACCAAGTTATGTTAGTTAATTATTAGGTTTCAATAGTTGGTTTGCGAAGATGGATTTAGTAGTGTGCGGTGGGTTTGCTTGGATTAATAAAAATGTGTAAGTTTTTCTTAATAATCTATACTGAAATCTATATACTATAGGTACTATTACTTTAAATATTTATAGTCGGAGATTCACAATTTTCATGTTAATAAAGAAATTAAACATCCAAAATATGTATGTAGCTAATTACTTCAGGTACGAAGTGCTATACTATAGTTTCGATAGGACAAAACTATGATTAATCCAAGTTCAAAACTTGGCTAGCTCAACCGGGGAAGTTCCACTCTCTCAGATAATATCGGCATCAAGTAGCAGTGAGAGATATGCCATTCAAAAGATGAGTGAGAGGTTCGGAGCCCATTCCCTTCCCTCTCCTTCTCCTACCTTCTAATATCTGATACTTTAGCTTATTACTGACTCTTCAAAGACTGGTAACCATGGAATTTGTATGTAAGTACTACGTACAACTAAATGACGATGGAAATACAGAATAATACGTCCATGCTGGACTCTTCTAAGTTACAGATGTCTATGGACGAACGGTGTTACTTACCATCAGGTGACCTATCTGCTCGTTTTACCGGTATGTCATAAAAGGAAGTCCATAAAAAATAGGCTGATACTTTATTTTTATCTATTTCGATAAGTACCTACTTTATAGAGATGTCTTTGCTGTGCAGTGGTATCTTGTAAGATATTTCTCACTGATAGTAACATAATAACATAATCATTTACTTCATCATATCACTATAAATGTAACTGACTCCTAACTAGGCTCGTCACTTGTATCAAGGGTATCAGAAGCTACGCACACACTCATTCACACACACCCAGACCGAGACAAACATTTGTGGTTCACACAAATATTCACCCTGCACGGGAATCCAACCCTCAACGTTGCGGATGGCAGTCCGGTATGGTGACCACTCTGCCATCAAGGTCGTCAAAGTAAGTAAATATAAACACTGTCTGCTTTGTGTATAAACACATACAGTGACGAGAAATAAACGTAATCACCACGCTTACCCGAAGCGTGTTGGTGATTTTAAAACCGAGCAGCTAGCGTCTACTCATTTGCCCCATCACTACATAGTATAAAACAAAGTCGCTTTCTCTGTCCCTATGTCACTATGTATGTAAGCTTAGATCTTTAAAACTACGCAACGGATTTTGATGTGGTTTGTTTTAATAGATGGAGTGATTCAGTGGGAAGGTAACTTTATCCCCATATTCCTACGGGAACGGGAACTACGCGGGTGAAACCGTGGGGTGCCGCTAGTCTATACTAATATTATAAAGAGGAAAGATTTGTTTGTTTGTTTGTATGTAATGAATAGGCTCCGAAACTAATGGACCGATTTCAATAATTCTTTCACCATTAGAAAGCTACATTCACCCTGAATAACATAGGCTATATTTTATCCCCGTATTCCCACGGGAACGGGAACCACGCGGGTAAAACCGCGGGGCACAGCTAGTAAATTATAAAAAGAAACTTTCCCAAGCATAATAAGTATGTATCTAAGTAAAAAAAGGTATGTGACTCCGAACAAAACTTAAGTAAACTTAAATAAAATTCCCAGTAGACATTTCCATTTTTAACAGAGTTTATGATAACAATGTCTTTAAATGGCACTCAATCGTTCCTACTTAATTCGATAATCGATTCTCGTTGAAATTCGTCTCATTTCTGTTATTGTTATTTCATCGCGGGACAAAGGTTCGGTATCTACTTAATATTCAAATTGTTATTCGCTCTGTTAGTTTGGTCATCGGGTTGCATAATCGTTTTAATATCTACGATTAAAATGAAAAAGCATTAAATTTAAAATTTAAAAAGCCCCCAACACAATTACTTTCAAAACCCCATAACTTTTAAACGGGTCAACCGATTTTCATCAAACATGTCTAAGAACACTCGCACGTAAGTCCCCTATAATACAAATACTAAATTGAAATCGGTTCATCCGTTCGGGAGCTATGATGCCACAGACAGACAGACACACACACACAGACACGTGAAACTTATAACACCCCTCTTTTTGCGTCGGGGGTTAAAAAAGAAAGGGGAACTAAGTACTAGATACATGTATTTGATTTATATAGCTTCTTTGGTGTTTCACAACTGTCACAACATATTACTATTCGACGAATTTCAAAAAAGCATTTGTCAATTCTCTCTCCGTAGTTTTTAAGGTAACTCGAAAATGGTTTTATTACCATTTTCTATTATGATCTTTGAAATGTTGTATAAAAAAAAACAACAAGAAACTTGTTTTTCGTAGATTTTCGCAATCTCTTTTGTTTATGATAAAAATATTAATAAAAACATATACATATACGTTCGAGTAAGATTTAAGTAAGTATTTAAAACATTAAAAAATATTAAAATAAGGTTAAATTATTCCTATTATTAGGGTTCCCTATTGTAGGAAAAACGGATTTAATTATAGTTCTGTCGTGTTTTGATCCAGGGTAGTGAACCCTTGTAGGTTAAAACATTAATTGATTCAAATGTCAGTATTTAAAATGTTAATTTTATCGATAACTAACAGCGCCCCGCGGTTTCACCCGCGTAGTTCCCGTTCTCATAGGAATATCGGGATAAAATTTTGCTAGAAACCTTCCCACTGAATCACTCTATCTATTAAAACAAACCGCATCAAAATCCGTTGCGTAGTTTTAAAGATCTATGCATATAAAGGGACAAAGTAAGCGACTTTGTTTTATACTATGTAGTGACGAATGATTCGGTTTCTTATTGTTTTTTGTGTTTAATATACTTTTCAACACACTTGCTCATAAAGGGGCTCTTATTTGTGCAAAAACAATTGAATAATGACACGTTTTATTCACTAGTGAGTTATAGATTGTTTTTTTAAATTGCTTTCATTTTAAAAAAAGTTTCGATACCAAAAGAATTGTGTCCATACATTTTAAAAACAAACTTCAACTATGTTACCTTACTTTTGGTAAGTCTATGGTCGATTCCATTCATTCATTCATTCGTTATTTTTTTTTAATAATTATATTCTTTTAGTCTTTGGCCGATCACCATTGTTGTGTTGGATGCGCGCGAATAGAAAAACTGTTTATTTATTAGCGAAAAATTATAATTTCTTCGCAAATGTGTTGAAAAACGTTGTATGGTACACGCGTGTATTGATGATTACTATCCTTGGCTATCTTCAGACCCTCGCCTGACGGCTCGGGCCTCAATAGCGCCTCGGAAGTAATCACCAACTTACCTCGCTCGTACCATAAATAACTATTTCTACTTAATCAAGAAATTGACGACCTAGTTATTAAAACCACGGGTTACCGCTAGTACTGTTTTTTTACTAATTCAGGTATGTAATAAATTTGGTTTAATCAAAAAATGTCGTATAGCCCTCTGGGTTGTGAAGGTCTGATGGCAGTCGCTTCACGTAAAATACTGACATTCCGCCAAATCTGGTTCAACTGAAAACCGACCCCAAATAGACATGGGATAAAGGTTCGAAAAAGAGAGTGGTATGAAATAACTCAATCCAAATGTTTAGAATATATTTGTCCAAATAGTTAGATGATCAAACTATTAATCGGACAGATTGGAATGAACGAAAATAAGCCTCGAAAGTTCGTTCAGCAATTTATATTTCTGCTACCACGCCCACTTAAAAATTCAAACCGCCTAAAACTACATTATAAGAAGAAAATATCTTTAAACAAACATACCTATACCTAAGCATAAACTTACTTATACACAGGGCTGTAGCTAGTATCGAATTGGCAAGGAAGCAATAGACAACATCAACAACATTATGATCTTAGATCCTCAATGATGAAGAACAATACGGTTGAACTTCCTCCAGACTTGGATATATTAGAGATCCACGTCTGAGTGAAAGTGAAGCAGGACATTGTGATTTTAAGGTAGGGCATTACCCCACAATGCCCTCCCCCTAGCTACGGCCCTGCTTATATACCGTACCAAAACAACACCATTAAAATAATTCCGCAGCAGGAACATTGAAAGTTTTGTGACCAAAAAATGTTTGATCATTCCAAATCAAACGGAACAATTTGTAATCGATACTGTTACAGACAAACAACCTTTCGTTACTATTATAATAGTATATCTATTCGGTTATTGAATTTCAGGTGGGTTGATAAGAAAACAGTATCTTTGAATAGAGCACGGAAAAAACCCACTACATTGAAACGAAAATGAAAATACTTAATCCTTAGAAATATGGTCATAATCTCACATGTGGTTAATTTCATGATTTCGATCACTTGACTGTACCGCGTTTTGCCAGCGTAAATTGTAATTCCGTGGGGATTTTGGGATATGCGACTTTTATGCGTTTTTTGGGTTACGAAAAATAGCTCTGTTAACTGTCAATATGAGGATAAGAATTTTTGGCATCAGTTCGAGACACGTAGCGTCAGTCACGGGAATCCTAGCATCGGTTTGGAACTCGTAGCATTAGTTGTGGGACTCGTAGCATCAGACGCGGGACTCGTAGCATCAGTCCGGGACTCGTAGCATCAGTCCGGGACTCGTGGAACTGATTCCATGATGTCTCGGGACTCGTAGCATTAGTCTCGGGACTCGTAGCATTAGTCTCGGGACTCGTAGCATTAGTCCCGGGACTTGTAGCATTAGTCCCGGGACTCGTAGCATTAGTCTCGGGACTCGTAGCATTAGTCTCGGGACTCGTAGCATTAGTCTCGGGACTCGTAGCGTCAGTCTCGGGACTCGTAGCATCAGCCCCGGGACTCGTATCATCAGTCCCGGGACTCGTAGCATTAGTCTCGGGACTCGTAGCATTAGTCTCAGGACTCGTAGCATCAGTCCCGGGACTCGTAGCATCAGTCATAAGACTCGTAACATCAGTCACGGGCTAGTAGCATCAGTCTCGGGACTCGTAGCATCAGTCTCAAGACTCGTAGCATCAGTCTCGAGACTCGTAGCATCAGTCCGGAACTCGTAGCATCAAGCTCGGGACTCGTAGCATCAGTCCGGGACTCGTAGCATCAGGCTCGGGACTCGTAGCCTCAGTCTGGAACTCGTAGCATCAGTCTCGGAACTCGTAGCATCAGTCCGGAACTCGTAGCATCAGTCTCGGGACTCGTAGCATCAGTCTCAAGACTCGTAGCATCAGTCTCGAGACTCGTAGCATCAGTCCGGAACTCGTAGCATCAAGCTCGGGACTCGTAGCATCAGTCCGGGACTCGTAGCAT
Organism: Timandra comae; assembly: GCA_958496195.1. Taxonomy (NCBI): domain Eukaryota; kingdom Metazoa; phylum Arthropoda; class Insecta; order Lepidoptera; family Geometridae; genus Timandra; species Timandra comae. The sequence goes on from OY292376.1 coordinate 7,791,177, forward strand.
CAGGCTCGGGACTCGTAGCCTCAGTCTGGAACTCGTAGCATCAGTCTCGGAACTCGTAGCATCAGTCCGGAACTCGTAGCATCAGTCTCGGGACTCGTAGCATCAGTCTGGGACTCGAAGCATCAGTCATAAGACTCGTAACATCACGTCACGGGCTTGTAGCATCAGTCTTGGGACTCGTAGCATCAGTCTCGAGACTCGTAGCATCAGTCTCGGGACTCGTAGCATCAGTCCGGGACTCGTAGCATCAGTCCGGGACTCGTAGCATCAGTCTCGAGACTCGTAGCATCAGTCCGGAACTCTTAGCATCAGGTTCGGGACTCGTAGCATCAGTCATAAGACTCGTAACATCAGTCACGGACTTGTAGCATCAGTCGCGGGACTTGTAGCATCAGTCGCGGGACTTGTAGCATCAGTCATAAGACTCGTAACATCAGTCACGGACTTGTAGCATCAGTCGCGGGACTTGTAGCATCAGTCCGGGACTTGTAGCATCAGTCGCGGGACTTGTAGCATCAGTCCGGGACTCGTAGCATCAGTCTCGAGACTCGTAGCATCAGTCCGGAACTCTTAGCATCAGGCTCGGGACTCGTAGCATCAGTCCGGGACTCGTAGCATCAGGCTCGGGACTCGTAGCATCAGTCCGGGACTCGTAGCATCAGGTTCGGGACTCGTAGCATCAGTCCAGTTTCGTAGCATCAGTCTCGGGACTCGTAGCATCAGTCTTGGGACTCGTAGCATCAGTCTCGAGACTCGTAGCATCAGTCTCGGGACTCGTAGCATCAGTCTCGAGACTCGTAGCGGCAGTCTCGGGACTCGTAGCATCAGTCCGGAACTCGTAGCATCAGTCTCGGGACTCGTAGCATCAGTCCGGAACTCGTAGCATCAGTCTCGGGACTCGTAGCATCAGTCTGGGACTCGTAGCATCAGTCATAATACTCGTAACATCAGTCTGGGACTCGTAGCTTCAGTTTCGGGACTCGTAGCGTACGTCTTGGGACTTGTAGTATCAGTCCGGGACTCGTAGCATCAGCCATGAGACTCGTTACATCAGTCCGGGACTCGTAACATCAGTCCGGGACTCACAGCATCAGTCTCGGGACTCGTAGCAACAGTATTAGGACTCGTTGCATCAGTCATGAGACTCGTAGCATCAGTCTTTGAACTCGTATTATCTGTCCGGGGCTCGTAGCATCGTTCCGGGACTCGTAGCATCCGTCATGTCATGAAACTCCCCGTCGTTTGCTGCGGAAAGAATTTATAGATTTTCGGCGTTTCTCGATTCTGACATATCGTGGTGGTAGTGGATTCGGAGCAAAAAAGTTTTAGTGCTTATTTGACCGAATTTGGACCAATATAAATTTTACATCATTAATAGTTACATTAATAAGTTCAAAACGTGATAGCCTAAATCATAGAATAAGGATCACGACCAGGATTCTCTCTGGTCTCTGGCCTAAATAATGTAAAATAATAAAATTGACATAATATAATGCGCATTTTTGACGGAATTTATAGATTTTCGAAAGAGAGACATTTTTTGTCGTGATCCTTCTTCTATATTTTCGAAGTTTCTCATGAATTCATATAATACTAACATTTCGACCATCACTCTTGGGACTTGTAGCATCAGTCTCGCACGTTGCTACAAAACGCGAAAGACAATGCCCACGCGGCTATGGACAAATGTACTGAATTCAACATTGTTGTGCGGTCATGGAATCAACTTTAAAATAATCGGAAACATGTCTAAATACTATTTTTTAAATATCAGGAAAATCTACAATGGGGTTTCCGAGATATTTACAAAAATGTAATTACTATATCGAGGTTATGTTTGAACACAAAATCAATACAAATAAGCTAGAAAGGGACTGGACGGGCTCACTGCATTTGACGTATATTAATGTAGCATTTAATCTGACTGGTGGTCCATAAAACCAAGAAATTACTGAGATTTAGAGCATCTTCTTATTGTACTTCAGAATCTAAACTCTACGCATTAACATACATACTCAAAACCTACAACCTCTTTGGAAAAAACATACTGGCCGCCATTTGATATTGTGTTATGACAGGCGGGCAATAAATGTGAAATAGGGTTGAGCCCGTAATGAAAAAAATCGAATACATTCGATTTATAATCGATTTTACCAAATCAGTCGGTGTAGTGAAACGGTTTCAACAAGAAATTATTTCGATTTTGAACAGCTAAAAAACATAAGTATTTATAATTCTGTACTGCTCTCATCTCATACGACATACAAAACTACATTTGATTGATTGAGAAGAAGCTATATCTCAGAATATATTTAACTTATCGAATTAAACCATCTTTACAAGTTGTTACAAATAGTAGATACCTACCTACTTAAGTTAATAATATACAGATCCGGTAACCGAACTAATGCGATGAGGAGCAACAGATATATACACATGGTACTTATTGTCCTTTAGATTTTCTAGGTACACTAAGATAGAAGCACACTTAAAATACAATGTTCATTTTGTAAGATCTACCCTATTTGACCAATACGGATCGTGTGTAAGGGCAATCTTAGATATCAGAAGAAAGAGGAACAGCAAATAAAACTCGGAGACTATACTCACATTAAGTTGATGTTTTAATTATTCAATACTAATTGCACAATTATCACTCTCTATCTCAACTACAAGTTTTCTCGACCGTTCAAGTCAAGCGCTCGTAACAGAATGTGTCGCTGACCAAGCACCACTTAACTTCCAACCGTTATCTCCTACCGTCATTAAAAAAAATACAAAGTTGCCATCGTAGAAATATTGTAAAGTAATAATCAAATAAATTAATCGATTTAATTCAAAATCGATTAATTATTTCCCGAACCCTAACAATCGACCATCCTGACAACGTGTGCGTCCCCGCACACGGCACCAGGTGGAACCCTAACAATCGCATCCTTGGTCAGTGACACAACCTTATCAAACAAAGAAAACAGAACTTACAGCTAGCAAAAAAAAAAATCTGTGAATACAATCGAACTAAAAATCTTGATAACAAAGCAAACATTGTTTGGATTTCGTTAAAATTTTACAAGCTTCTCCTTAAAGCTTGCTTTAATTGATCAACATATACAATACAATTTAGCAAGAACTTAATGCAGATGATTACATTTATTAATTTTATAATTACTGTTAACAAAACTCAAATTAACTCAATGGGTATAATAAAACTCCTAGAGAAGGAACATAATACTTCTAAACTAAAATTGTCTTCCGATCGATTCGGTCGACAGTGATCAAAATGTTGGGCCCAAATGATCGATTCGTTTGGGCCATGCATCGGTCAATTATTGACTCCAAAAGGACTCGATGTCCTATTGTGCCAACATAACTACTTGCTCACGCGCACAAGACGATCGATTCGCTTGTGACAGCGCGGTCTACTTTGTTAGGCATAAGGCATATCAAGTCAAGACTGATCGATTCAGACCTGCACCTGATCACCAAACTACCAACTTCAATACTGATCGATTCTAATACACGCCCTGGACAATCATAATACCAGTGGCATGCATCAGGCGATCCTCTCTCAGTCACGACTGCTTCGAGACACGAACTGATCGATTCAGTCCGAGCTCGCTCGTGAATGACACGCATACAGGACGATCGATTTACCCGTAATGCGTTTTCAAACTTGCTCTGGCTCAACACACGAACCGATCGATCGTCGTGGTTGATCTGAAACAATGCAAACAGGTTCTGTAGTTGCCTGCTTCGAATGTAAATAAACAAGTGTAGGTTATTAAAAGTACACAATATTTAATCATTCATCTTCATTAGACACATACGAGTCACTGTCATTTTCGTGGACTTCTAACGCGGCTATGTGAATCCATGGCCTCATACGATCGGCTGCAACAACAGTTGGTCGTCTATTTTGGGTGCCACCTAAACCTGGGACAGGAGCCACCTTGTACCGGTCCCTGCCTAAGACTTGGACTACACGATAGGGTCCTACATAGCTTGGCATAAGCTTTTTACTTTGACCATCGTTATTAAAACATGTTTTTGTTATTTTAACCAATTCATCTGCCTTATACAATCGTGCTGGCTTCCTTCCCTCATCGTATCTCTGTTTTTGCATATTTTGTTCCCTATCTATTCTGCCTTTAACCTCATCGCGTACGGTAGAAATATCATTATTTACTCGCGTTTCGTCGATAATTTCATTCATGATAGGGCTGATTTCTGCGTTCAACCGGGTACCAAACAGCACCTCTGAAGGAGTCTTACCTGTGGATTTTTGGACGGTGTTGTTGAGTCCCCATTGAACTTTACCTAAGTGGCTGTCCCACTCTTTCTCATCATGGTTAACATTTAGTGTTTTCAGAGAGTCAAGAATGGTGCGGTTGTACCGCTCTACTTGTCCATTGGACCTAGGGCTAGCGACAGAATTTAGTATATGTTTAAAACCTTTCTCAAGAGCAAACTTCTTAAATGCATGAGAAGTAAAACAACTACCGCGATCACTAATGAGACGGTCAGGGACCCTGAAAGTGTAGAAAATGTCGTCTAACACTTTCACAACGTTCTGGGTATTTGTGTTTCTGACGGGTTTGATAAAACAGAATTTCGTAAATGCATCTACTACAACAAGAAGGTGCGCTTGTCCCCTGCTAGATCGAACGAAGGGTCCAAGGTGGTCTACATGGAGGGTATGAAACGGTACCGCCACCTTTTCAATAGGGTGGAGATGACCCTCACGTGCGTTTGATTGATTTTTCGCGTAAGCACATTCAATGCACGCGTTAACATACTTCTTGACGAACTTAGACATTTTGGAAAACCAGTAAGTTTTCTTAATCCTTTCCAAGGTCTTCTCTACGCCAAAATGTCCAATGTCGTCGTGGTTCATGCGACATAATTGCCACCTGGCACCCTTCGGCACAACCCATCGAATTTTGCTCTTATCACTATCAACATAACGAAATAATTTATTATTCTTTAAAACATAATTCTCGGTGATGTATTTGAGGCCCTTTTCATCAAATCCGCTACTAAGTATATCTCGAATCCTACATAATTCAGTATCACCTAGTTGGAGTGTTTGCAGCCAGTCTTCACTGCTGATTGACATTACAACAGGAAATTGACCATTGTCCTGTTCTAAACTATCACCAACGGGATTTCGTGACAAGGCATCGACGTGACTCATTTTCGTGCCGGCCCTATACTCTATAGAACAATCAAACTCTTGCAATGTCAACCACCAGCGAGCAATCCTCGGGATCAGGTCTCTCTTTAAAAATGTAGACCGTAATGCACTGCAATCTGTAACGATTTTAAAATCTTTACCTAGCAAGTAGACTCTAAATTTCCGCAGTGAGAACACGACCGCCAAAGTTTCCAGCTCGTACGAGTGGAAATTCTTCTCTTCTGGTGAAGTTTGCCGACTATAGTAGGCTACTGGTCGCAGCGGTTCATCCGCAGTCGTACGCTGAAGGAGAATACCACCAATACCTACTCTACTCGCATCCGTGTGCAGTTCGGTTTCTGCAGCAGGATCGTAAATTGCAAGAATTGGCCTGTCTATCAATTTGGACTTAAGAATTTCAAATGCCTGCTGTTGACTATCACTCCACTCCCACACAGAACCTTTCTTCAATAGCTTACTAAGTGGTGAGGCTAAATGAGCGAAATCCCTAATGAACTTCCGAAAATAGCTGGCTAGGCCCAAAAATTGACGAATGTTATGCACGTTCTCAGGCCGGGGAAAGTCTTGAACGCATTTAATCTTTTCTTCTCCCAGTCTAACACCAGCGGCGCCAATCTCGTACCCTAGATAATTGATTCGATCACTGAGAAAATAGCACTTCGCTAAGTTTAATGTAAGGTTTGCCTTTTCTAAGACCTGCAACACCTCCTCAAGGCGACTTAGACATTCTGCGGGACTTTTTCCGGAAATGAGAATATCATCAATGTAAGCAGTAGCATTCACAATACGGGCCGCCCCAAGGATCGAATTCATCATTCGCTGAAATACGGCTGGCGCATTTGCCAAACCAAACGGCATACGATTGAATTCGTACTGACCGTCCGGTGTGACAAAAGAGGTAAGATGCTTGCTCTGCTCCGAAATTGGAACCTGATAATAGCCTGACGCTAGATCAAGCGTTATAAACCAAGCTTGACCAGTCAGGCGAGCTATCTCGTCTTCGATGATAGGCATAGGATATCTTTCCTTCACCGTTATCGAATTCAACATTCGATAATCAATGCACATTCTTTGAGAACCATCCTTTTTACGGACAAGTAAAATTGGACTCGAGTACTCGGAAACAGACTCTTTGACTATTCCAGCATCTAACATATCGGTAATCATAGCACGAACCTTTTCGCGCTCGAAGTGTGACAACCTATATGGGCGATAAACTATAGGGCGCTTACTATTTAGCTCTATATGCATTTCGGTCGTGTTAGTGCACCCTAAATCCTTAAGGGAAGTGGCAAAACAATGCTTGTATCTTTTGAGTAATTCTTTGAGAAGCAGTTTGTCAGCATGTGACGCTGCGTCACCGACACGGACCCGGTCCTCATCGAACTCGAGCACACCTGATAACGGAACGTTGACAACCCTATTAATAAACTCAACTCTATCTCCACGACAGAAAACAGATTCTGCCAGAATCTGACAAAGACTGTTGCAAGGAGCTACTGTTATACTGACTAAGCCAGATTTCACATAATAAAGACCTCCAAACACGTAGTACTGTTTATTTGGTACCCCAGCGAGACTATTTTTAATCAAAACACTACCAGTGAAAGAGGAATCAATATGAGCTTTAACAGATGCAGGGCCAAAGAGCTCCTGATGACTGACCGATCTAACCTTAAACGACCTTTCGATACTACCGTCTGAGTCAAACTTTGGCAGTTCATTGCCAATATCAAGAAATCGCAAGGTATTCACATCTTTGAACGCAACTATGTGGCCCTGCTCTGTAAACGACTGTCCTATCAAAACTGGATTGTCTAAAAATTCGTCCTTAACCACTTTACATATGACATTTGCGTTAACTCCATCGACACTTATGTTGAGAGACAACTCTCCTAGCGACTGCACTACGTTGTTACCAAATCCTTTCATTATCGATGATAAATTATTATGAGACAATCCAATACGTCTAACAACAGATTCTTTAATCAAGGTGACATCGCTACCAAAATCCACAAAAGCTAAGAAAGGAGTGCCATTCACTTTCACTTCCTTAATAAATTTTGCATTTGGATTTAAACAATTCTGATTACCGATAGAATCGATGCACATAGTTTTTTGGACATTAGCCGCTTTAACTGTTCTGTCATCGGACTTTAGACGGCAATTATCAGATGTGTGTCCAACCCTATTACATTTTGAGCACTTTATTAGGGGTTTAGGACAAAATAGAAAACTGTGTCCGGTTTCTTTACAGTTAAAACAACCAATGGAATTAAATGAATTACTGTTAGATTTAGCGCCTAACTTTGGTTTCGAGCCATTAAAACCTTGCGTATTTTCAAACCCTTTAACTTTATAAGGGGCTCGATCACCCGTTGTTTGATTAGAATCACTGTTACTAATTAAATATTGTAAGAGTTGGTCGGGATGTGAGCAACGTAGTGCGAGTGCACCAGATTTTAACGTTCGGTCGCCTATGCCATGAATAATACAATCTACCGCACGTTTTCCTTCAATATCACACCTGTTAAGAAGTGTTAATTTCTCATAATAGTAGACTTCTATCGGCTCGCCGTACTTGCTTCGCCTCTTTAGCATTTCCTCCAAAATCTGGCCATAGTTCTGTTCAAAGGGAAATGCATGAACTAGCTTTTGCTGCCATTCCTCCCAAGTGAAAAGAATGGAATTCAGCCCTTCGTACCAGGTTTGAGCCAGACCTTGGAGTTTTTGCATCGCAAAATGTGTGGTTGTTCTATCGTCCCAGCCATACACCGACGCACATTCGTTTACTTTCTTTAACCAAACGTCAACTCGTTGAGTTTTTGTAGATGGATCAAAATTAGGCAATATGTTTTTGAAATCGATTTTCTGTGAGTGTGCACCTCGGGTCGGGGACTGAGAGGTTAGACCATCCCTCATATATTTTAAAATCTCCACAACATCTTTCTTAGATAATGAAGGACTACGTGACCTTTTAAACTGTCCCGCGTCGACACGTGGCTCGCGGTGACGCTCTGGATCGCGCTGGTCCAGATGTCCTTCTTCCCTGTGGCGCGACGAGTAGCGATGGAAGGTACGACTCGTGCCTGCGCCGCGTGACGCGTCCCGATGCTCGTTGCTCCGCCGTGATGGTGTGTGACGACGTGACTCCGCTCCGCTTAGTCGCTCCCGCTCTCGCTGCAGCTCGCGCTCCAGGATTTCTATCCGCTCGTAATCGTATGCTCGTTCCGGCTCCCGGCTGCGTTCGGCACGGCTTGGGCTGCGAGTTCGGACACGGCTGCGTCCGGTACGGCTAGGGCTGCGACTTCGGACATGGCTCCGACTTAGAGATCCTGCACGGACAGGAGTTTCGCACGTTCGACTGTTCCGGTCTGGACCCCGACTTCGGCGACAATCATCCATTGCCTAAAACACATTGCGTCGTATGGCAGACGCAAAAACATAGTGTAAAATAACGGTTATCGATCATAATAATATGAGGGTAGCATAAATTAAAACTCAAATATCTCGGAAACGGTGCGTCCTAGACAAAAAATGATCGAAATTTTGACCCCCTTTCACAAACCCCCATGCTGGCATCGTTTAACATATTATCAAAACAAAATCCCAGAAAATCCCTGGATTTACTATGGACTCCACCAACCACAAAAATTAAACTAATTTTTTAATTTCAACTAAAGATGAAGGTTGGCAAATAAAATGGAACACAATATAGCTATGACTCAGGAATATTCAAAATCAAAACAGACAAGGCTAACTAAGTAAATAAAATTGGGCGTGTACTTACGTTTCGAAAAAATGACTTGCGTAATCCCACTTCTGAGATGTAAGATCTACCCTATTTGACCAATACGGATCGTGTGTAAGGGCAATCTTAGATATCAGAAGAAAGAGGAACAGCAAATAAAACTCGGAGACTATATGTACTCACATTAAGTTGATGTTTTAATTATTCAATACTAATTGCACAATTATCACTCTCTATCTCAACTACAAGTTTTCTCGACCGTTCAAGTCAAGCGCTCGTAACAGAATGTGTCGCTGACCAAGCACCACTTAACTTCCAACCGTTATCTCCTACCGTCATTAAAAAAAATACAAAGTTGCCATCGTAGAAATATTGTAAAGTAATAATCAAATAAATTAATCGATTTAATTCAAAATCGATTAATTATTTCCCGAACCCTAACAATTTTTACCGGCGAGATCCAGGATCGTAATATGTTAATGATGTTATTCGGCAACTCCGACAACATGAGTCTGCGAATAAGTGGGGTTAGCCTCAAAGAACAGTTGAGACATTGCTCCACAGTCACACTGTCCATGATGAATATCAATCACAACACAAAAAGTAGCGCGGTAACGCTGGAAGTATGTGTATTTCCAAAATATTTGCAGCAGTAGCGGAGGAACTAAGAGCTCAAACTCAACGCACAACATACAATATCAGTAAAAAAAACATACTAGCCGTTAATTTGAAAAATATGACAGGTGACAATCAATGTAAAATAGGGCTGTTAAAAAATAACAAATAAAATAAAGCAAAATAACTACTTATACCAACCAAATATACCTCATCGCGCACTAGTGTTTCGTCACATTTACAATGAAAATAATAAATATGTTGTACCTCTTAAATAATATCAAGTTCTGTGGAATTATAGAAACTACATTTTAAAAATATAATGTAAGTCCACATATTTTATTAAATAAACTCAATAAACTTATTTAACTTCAAACGTATTTTAATAATAATATATCGAATAAACAATACAATCAATATTATTATATTTTACGTAAGCGTGTATCACACGTAATAAGAAAATAGACATCCCTAGTACTGACAGGCATAGAACAAATGGCGTACTATATCGCCGGAAACATGAAATTACTAATTATTTTTCAAAAATAAATCCCCATTGTAAAAATTGATTATGTCTTATTTAAAAAATATATTTTTAATTTAGATATTTTATTATGTTTAACTTTTTGAGGCACAACCCATTTTGGAGGAGTACCATGGACGAGCAATCTCTTTTGCCTGTGATATGCCAGCGCCATCTGGCGTGCTTATACTGAATCTGACACTCACTATTTTCCCCATTTGCTGGACACCTTTTATAGTTAGCACCCTTATATAATGATACACCTTCCCTCTACAATCCTTATGTTAGACTTAACGAACGAAAAGAGCAAAAAATCCATATTTTACATTGTCATAACTTTTCAAGCGCCATCTTGAAAGTCCTCTTTTCGATGTACTTACACTTTTTCAACACAGAGATTGATCTCCATTAATACGTTTTGTTAGTAAGTCTGTGGTTTAATGAAATACAGATAATAAATGAACGAATAAATTTTCAGTAGTGATGTATTATGTCGTTTCGCTGTTATTCGAGGCCTTTAAACAATATTTGAGATGACGTACTTCCGTTTCGCGCCGATTGCAGTTGTTGTAGTTCCTCAATTGACCATTTCTGACAGCTTACGGATCCTCAATTGACCGACGAGTGAACGATTTCCGGTAGCCATGTTTACCAGGTGACAGCATCGCGCCAAAATCTTCATTGGCGTCTTGAATTTCGTGCCGAAAACACCTTAACGCTGTTAGCGTTCGTTTTGTTATTTAAAATAAAATTAAAATTAAATTAAACAGTTGTAGTTCAATTTTAAGTAAAAATGAGTGATAGTAGTTCGCAAAATAGTGGACCTTCGTCATCATCTAGCGAAGCGGATGTTCCTATAACTGCTCCAAGTGGTAAAATAACCAATCGGAAACGTAAACGTGTTTCCGGCGATGCGACTAATCGGAAGAGGTTTCGCAAGGAAAGTGAGGGTTTGAAAAACCTTTCAAAACAGGTCAGTGAAATTCAAAATTTCTTAGAAAGTGCGTACCCACCTCCTGGGTGGTACCCACATGAATATAATTGTGCTGTAAGCGGTGATACTGATAATAATTGTGATTATAACACAAATAATGAGGTGCCCGCCGAGTCGGCCCTCACATTTGATTTTAATTTGGCTACCCACATTAAGGAGCCTTCAATTTTAAATGCTTCGCAAGAACATTTAAAACTATTAACTACCCTACAACATTTCGACTCTGAAAACTGGGCAAATGTTCGATATTCAGAAATTCAGAAACTGTATAACGCTCGGCCAGGCTTTATAGATTTAGAAATCAACGATCAAATTAAACATTTGGAAAAGTCTAACAACCTAGTAGCTACGGATAAATCATTAGGTGCAATTACGCATGCTATAATTATGCAAAATGATGCTTTAAAAAAGGGTGTTTCTGAATTATTACAATTTGTTAATCAAGAAAGTAACGAAATCAATAAGGAATCATTTTTATTGAAAATTCAGGAAATTTTTTCGGGAGATTTTCAAAAAATTTCACTTGATTGCTTACAATTAATATGTGGTCGAAGAGCTAATATAATTGAACAAAGAAGAGAATTATTTTTAAGTTTAGTTAAGGATAAGTTTTTAAGATTAAGTTTAAAGAAAATTCCTCCTTCTTTAGAGAATCTATTTGAAAAAGATCAATTTGCTGAGTTTTTGAAATGTAACGGGGGGGTCAATAAAATATTTTCTATTAATAAATCCTCTTTCTCTGCGCAAGAGAAGAGAGTATCTGGGTCCCAGGCTGCGCAACCTGGACCCAGTGGTAGTAATTCTCATTATAATAATTTCAGTCAAGCTGGTCGCCCCACGGCACCTCTTGTCTATAACAATTATAGATATACTTCTGCTCAAGGATCACGTGCAAATGACTATGTGTCATTTACCAACAATGATCGGTTATTTCGATCTCAGTTTAGGCCACCGTTATTTACAAACCGACAACAGGCCTCTGCACCAAGAAAATATAACCACAGGCAGGGACAGTCTAACCAGACTGGCTCACTACGTGGCAGAGGAAAAGGGGATAGAAAATTTTGACTCGCACACGGTGTTTCGGGGTGGCATGTTAATGAGGTATGTAAATGTTTGGTTAAGCAAAGGTGCACCCAGTCCCCTACTGAAAATAATTACAGGTTACAAAATTCCTTTTGTACAGAAACCACCTTTGGTTATACCTCGAATAGGCAACTCAACTGTTCCATCTGTACAAATGGATCGTATAATAAAAACAATGCTGTTAGAAAATATTTTAGAGTATGCCCCCGAAACACCGAGTTTCGTATCAACAATGTTTCTGACACCAAAAAGCGATGGTTCTATGCGCCCTATTTTCAATTTGAAAAGTCTCAACCAATTTGTAAAAGTAACCAAATTCAGATTAATTGCAGTTCATCGTATCCCAGAGTTCTTACAGCCGAACGATTGGATGGTAAAAATCGATCTCACGCAAGCGTACTACCACGTACCTGTAGCACCAGTCCATCGGTGCTTCCTGAGACTCATTTACAGAGATCTACTATTGCAAATGACTTGTTTGCCATTTGGGCTTGCAACAGCACCCAAAGTTTTTGCATCCCTTTCAAATTGGACTGCAGAAGTCCTACGGGAACAAGGTATTCGAATAGTAGTATTTCTGGACGATTATCTAATTGCTTGTCAAGACAGGTCAAAATTACTGCATCAAATGCAAGTAACCTTACGAACCCTACACGAGTTGGGGTGGACGGTAAACATGGACAAGTCGTCGCTGGTTCCTCAAACATCATTGCAGTATCTCGGTCTGGTATGGGATACATGGCAAAACAGAAAATACCTACCGGAAAACAAAGTACGAGGAATAAAGGTAATGATTTCGACTCTCTTAAAGCATCAATCGGCGAAACTTCAAGAAATTCAAAGTCTCGTCGGGACTTTAAATTTCGCTCGACTGGTTGTCCCACAGGGTCGAATAAACTTTCGCTGCCTATTAAGACTGTCCAACAAACTTCGTCAACAGCCATCTCAGAAGGTTCCACTTCCCCTACAGGTTGTGGAGGAGCTCAAGTGGTGGTTGGAGAATTGCACCAAGTACTCCAGACTGCATCCCCCATTGATAACCCACTTTTTAACAACAGATGCAGCCGACGCTGGGTGGGGGGCAGAGCTCAATGGAATCCAGATGAGGGGCAGTTGGATAGGCGACGAAGAGCATCTTCATTCGAACCAAAAAGAAATGCTCACTATATTAAAATGTCTGAACGAATACGGTCCCTTTCTCAGTCATTCGTCAGTTCTTGTGCAGTGCGACAACAAATCTGTGGTGGCTTACCTCAGGAACGAAGGGGGAACTCGGTCCGCCGAACTGATGAAACTGACATATCAAATATTCCTTCTACTGAACCGGTTAGATATTCATTTAATAGCCCATCACATTCCAGGCAGGTACAACAATGTAGCCGATCGTCTCTCTCGAAAGTTGATACTTCCAGAGTGGCATCTAGTTCCGGATCTGACAGCCAGAGTGTTCGCGAAATGGGGGACCCCGGAGGTGGACCTGTTCGCATCATCCAGAGCACATGTGGTGAGCAGGTACGTAACCTTAGATCTACAAGACCGGGCAGCATGGAGACACAATGCCTTTTCGTGGGATTGGGAGTTTCGGCTGGCGTGGATCTTTCCACCCCCGAATCTCATACCGAGGGTTCTCATGCATCTCAATCGGGCAAAAGGTATGTATATAATCGTAGCACCCAAATGGCCTCAAGCGTTTTGGAGGGCAGATCTAAAAAGTCGAGCAATAGCGGCACCTTTCACAGTACGGAATCTAGAATCCCAATTGATAGATCTATCCACAATGCTACCCCCACCGAGGGTGAAAGACTTGATTCTGGAAATCTGGAAATGTGGGGGTGGTCGCAAACCTTAGAGTCATGGTCAGAGCAACAAAAAATACTATTACGGTCAGGTTGGCGAAAATCTACACTTAATACCTATAAGCCGGCTTGGGAACGTTGGGTTAAGTGGTGTATAAAGTCTGATGTTCAAGCTACTAATCCCTCAGGTTCTGAATTAGCAAGGTTTTTAGCTGATCTTCATTTAGTTGAAAAACTAGCATATAGAACTATTTTAGTCCATAAATCTGTTGTCTCAACTCTTTGTAGTACTAATGACGTAAAATTGAGTTCCCATATATTAGTAAAACAAATTTTAAAATCTATAGCTAATAGTAAACCCATGAGTCGTTCGGAATACATTTGGGATACAAATGTATTAATATCTAATTTATTAAATAAAAATGTTAGTAATCAAAATTTATGGGAAGTATCACGAAGATGTGCAGTCTTATTATTACTTTGTTCGGGTCGTAGAGTGCACGATTTAACACTCTTAAGTGTGTCGGAAAGTAATTTTGTAGATAAAAATAACTGTGTGATATTTTGGCCTAAGTATGGTTCAAAAACTGATTCTGAGTCCTACGTTCAATCTGGGTGGAAATTACTTTCAAATCAAGACAATTGGTATGTTGATCCTGTGTATTGGATTAGGAAATTGATTGAAATCGGTAAAGTTAGACGATCTGAAGCTAAAGTAGATAATTTGTTTATAACTGCTCGAGGAACCGCTATGGCTGCGTCTAGAACTGTTATTGCAAGTTGGGTAAAGTCTGTGTTGAAAGAAGCCGGTATAGATGCAAGCCCAGGGAGTGTTAGATCAGCTGTAGCTTCCAGGGGTTGGTTAGATAAAGAACCTGTAGATAAAATACTAGCCAGAGGCAATTGGCGGTCTGAAAACACCTTTGCAAAGTTCTATAGAAAGGAAATTGACCCCCGTTCAGCAAATTTTGATTCAAATAGGCCCTCTTTAGCGCATCTCTTTGAGCCATTACAGTAAAAACATATTTTTATATTGATTAAGTACCTAAAATAAGAAATGATTGTAATTTTAATTTTATTGATTTTATGAAGTAATTGTTAGTGTGAAATCTAAATGTATTTATCTTAATTTATTATCTCTGCTTTGATTAAGTAATGATTTTCTAAGATATTGTTACATTATTATAATAATATAGTTATAGAATGTAAAATTTATATTTCTTTTACCTATCGTTTATTATCACATTGGCGTCTCGTTTACCAGGCGAAAACAAACAATGTCTCAAATATTGTTTAAAGGCCTCGAATAACAGCGAAACGACATAATAGGGGAGTTTTACCTAACAATAAAACTCATATTATGTCTGAAGCTTTATTCGAGGCCTTACAGTAAGTTCTGCCTGGTATTTATTAACTAGAAATAAGCAGGTAGTTTAAGGTTAATTTGAGACACAATGAAGATTTTGGCGCGATGCTGTCACCTGGTAAACATGGCTACCGGAAATCGTTCACTCGTCGGTCAATTGAGGATCCGTAAGCTGTCAGAAATGGTCAATTGAGGAACTACAACAACTGCAATCGGCGCGAAACGGAAGTACGTCATCTCAAATATTGTTTAAAGGCCTCGAATAAAGCTTCAGACATAATATGAGTTTTATTGTTAGGTAAAACTCCCCTATTTTACTCATTTTTTTTTTGTCAATCGATTAAAATAATCGACTAATGTATTTGTATTTTGAGTATGTGGAAAATAACTAACGTAAAAAATGGGATTCGTAGTCGCGATAGTGTGGCCGTAGCATTATAGATCAACGCTACTATAGTAAGTCATCAATTATACTGAGAGAAATATAAGAATTAAATTTATATCGATATTATAATAACTGCAGCTGTCATCGCGTGTCCCTGCCTATAACTCGTTCTACGCCATTAACATTCCTAATATAGTCTGTGTGATATCCATTCATTCCGTAATATTGGGGTAACTAGGTCAAGGTTTTTTTCACAATTTTAGGGAAAATAAATATTATTGAGGAAAAGAAAATGTGGTAAAATTTTTGTGTACGATATAATAAATTATATAATGGTAATAAAACACAACGCATCGATGTCAATTTAGTTAATGTGTTATTATGACCGGTGCGGTGGTAGATTGATTAAAAAATAGTCGACAGTTAATTTTATCTTTAAAAGGTGTTGCCTGGCTTTATGTGCCTTTGGGTAAGCACACGACACGTATCATAATAACTCTTTTGGTAAATGAAGGTTAATAAAAGGCAAATATTTTAAAAAGACATTTCTAAATGTTTTTCATCAATAAAATTTAATGATGCATTGGCAATTAAGATGATATTTTATGTACATAATTTTTTTGGGTGAATTTAGATAGAAAATTACGCGTTTTAGATTTTTTTTATTACTATATAGTATTTCATATTTTTCTTGCAAACAATTTTGGTCATAATATATTATATTGTATTTTTTTTGGGGAAAAATTTGTACGATTGTAGGGGAAACTCAGAAACAACATGGCAACCCAGCATAATGTGAATGGAACGCGGATCGCGAAATCATGTCTGCCGTTTGTTATTTGACGTAAATAGTGTAAAATATTTAATTTCATCGTATAAACAGTGCAATTATTCGTGGTTTTTGGTATTTTTATAATGTGTGTGTTCATACAGTGATCTGTTCACATGAGGCTGTTATATAAAACTGGCCCAATGGAGTCTCTCAGAAAATGGTTTTACAAACCAAAGGTACGTCAGAGGTTTTTCTACTATTTATTTTGCTTCTGTACCCTTTTTGGTGTATATTTTACATCATTCGTGTATTATTTTATGTGTTATAGGCGTTTTATAATGTTTTTATGACGTGGTTACGTGGAAAATGTGTAGTAAAAACATAACGATGATTCAGTAGTACAATGATTGTTTCATTTAATTATTTTTCCTTCTTCGTCTTTTAAACGTAGCATTGGTTACGTGTTATTCAATTTATTATTCATAACTCCGTATCTTTATCTGTTTTAATGTGTTTTACGTCATCCGAGCCAAACAATCGTCGAGATTACATACTTTGGTTGTTGTTCACCTGTATCAATAGAAATACTGTCAAGTACTTCGTGCTAATTTTGCGACACCTACTTTCTATTCTAAAATGTTTTTATTGTTATTGTTTTCATTGTCTAACCTCAACTACTTTGTTGATGTTCAACCTACTTAATATTTTGGCTAATATTATACATACATGGTACTAATACATAACATTACAAATGTATTCTACCAGTCAAATATTTTCAAAGTATTTACTCATACTATTTTTGTAAATCCAATTATAGCTACAATATCAAATTTTCATCGTCTGTATAGTTATGTGACCACTTACAAGTTTAGAATTCACTTTTCCACAATATCTTACTCCTAATTTAGTTCTTTTGTGCAGGACATGGTAATTTTTTGTCAAAACAATAATTTAAATCGGGTTTTTTAACCTCCAAGTCAAGGGAAACATGAAAGAAAACAATTGTTTACATAAAAGTAGTTTTTCTGTTTATAACAAGAAGCTTGTGTTTTTCCCTTCGCCTGTTGTTTTGTCAGTTCTTTTAAGCAAGCATTTTCCTCAATGAGGCCTGACCAGTCTTTGTGTCAGAGTTATTATAAATAGATTATGAACAAAAATAATAAAAATGAAGTTATTATTATATCAAGGTGTTTATTGTATTTGTTGAACAAGAGGTGTTTGTTAATAGCCGGCCTGTTGCATCAAAAGTTTGATTCCCGCTTAAGGCGCAATTATTTGTGTGTGCAAATGTTTCTGTAGATGACTTAGCCTTTATGTTCTTTCTATTCCAATGTCCAAACTTAGTTTAGTTAAAACTAGATCCTTGAATACTTTTTTACATAACTTTTTATTTAAAATTATTTAACGTTATGAAGAGTTAGGTGATAGTTTTTTTTGTATTTTGGTATCTAATACATTTATCCTATACATAGTGGTAGAAGCAGAATGATCCTTTGTCAAATTTGTGAAATTAGCTTATTTAACCACAACCAAATAAATTAATTTTAGCATTATATTATTATAACACAATATTATTGTATTAGCAAAGATAATTATTGTAAGTACATTTCTTTTAAAAAATCCTTAGTCACCCGGGTACTTAAAAATAACAATACATGTTATTGCTCAGTACTTAAATAACAAAAGGTGACATATCGCGGATACTAATCTGAAACTGAAGTCTAGATAAGTGTTTGGTATAGAGACAAAGTCTGATCCCTGAGGTCATGGCCAGGATATGATTAGAGGGAAAACTACAGGTGAAATTATGTCAGTAAAATAATAGTTTATGGTATTTTGACTGGACTTTTAACCTTGTTTCTTTGTGAGGGCGGTGTAATTTGTATTTTTTATTATGACATTATACTAAATAATTCAGTTTAGCCACCCAGATACTTAAAATAACAATACACATTATTACTAAATAGTAATAACAAAAGACATATCGCTGATACAAATCTGGCACAGAAGTCTAAAAATGCATCGGTAATACAGACATCCTCTGATCTCTTAGATAGATCATGGGCAGGTAAAGCATATAGGGAAAACTTTGGGTAAAATATTATTGTATAGGTAGTAAGGAAGATTTCATTTTGTTTTAATTTGGTTCTTTATACAAGTACTTATCAGGGGCCTAAGTTTGCAATTTGACATTATTGATCAGACAATATGTTGATATTAAGGCACCATAACGCGAGTGTCAGAAATTTGGTATTCTGCTAAAATTTATTCATATGTCTCAGTGGTCTTTGTTACATATAAAAAAATTGACAAATAAACGTCAGAATACTGTTTCCATGACAACCATCTAAGTTTTATGGAACTATTGAGTCAGCTGAGTAGTTTTCACTAAGAGAATACCAAAATGACAACAAATGACAAAAAAAACGGCCATAATGTTGATATTAAAATACATTTGAGTAGCATTATCACAGCTTAATAGTTTAGAGAATCGGGGCCCAGGTTTCAGTGTCTTTTTTATTTGTTTGTATTTGTTTATTTATTTATACCCTTATCATTACATGGTTAAGTGATTACTTATGCTAATGTAATTGTATGGTCAGCATCAAATGTAGATGAATTTAAATATTGAAGATGTGTGAATATGTCGAGATTTTTATTAGTTTATTTTCACTTAGGTAATTAGTAATAATATTAATATTATCAGAAAGTAAATTAATAGAGCACCAAAAACTGGCTTGTCCTTGACAGTAACCTTTTTTTTATAAGTATTGTTTTTTTTTAGTTAATTTACTTATCAGCCATTTTAAAAGTACACAATTAAATTATTTAAAGTATGATAATTATGTAATTTTATTGAAGCCATGCAATATTTAATTAAATTCTCATATCTCAAAAGTAAATTAAAATATGTACCTAATTAGATATTGTTAATATCTTTTTACGGGATATTTACACGTACCTATAAGTCGAATCCCTCGACTAGTTCTCCTCGTTCCTCCCCGTTTCGTTTAATAATAAAATTAGATACTGTATTGTACAGTCAAAATCAAAAGTTTTTGGCACATGAAACACCTCAAAAATGTATAATATCTATAGGTGGGCATTGTTTTAGAAGAATTCATCCTATCCTAATGTCGTAATAATAATGCTTTGAGAATTCACAGCCCTCAAAAATCTAACCAAAACCATCGCATCACGCAAAAAGACCCAAATTCAGCTGGTCTAATTGCGGACAACTTCCCACTTACAATCATACATCAAACAAAGTCGCTTTCTCTGTCCCTATGTCTCTATGTATGCTTAGATCTTTAAAACTACGCAACGGATTTTGATGCGGTTTGTTTTAGTAGATAGTGATTCAGTGGGAAGGTTTTTAGCACAATTTACCCCCATATACGGGAACGGAAAATACGCGGGTGAAACTGCGGGGCGCCACTAGTACATACATGTACAATTATCTAATATCACACATACACACACACACACACTACACATACATACATACACACAAAACCACATACAACTTTAATTAGCTATTCAATTAACCAAAACGCTTATCATATACAAATTGGTACTTTATTATAATTGTTTAAGATAACACAATACGTGATTCAACTAGTCTTTACTTAGTATTGACAAAGTTGTTTCCTCTGTTTGTACGCTGATCTTTATAACTACGCAACGGGTTTTAATTAGGTTTTTAGCCATAGATACAGTATTTATATTTATTACATAGCCATACAGTAGATTAGTGTCATTCAAGAGGTAGGTTTATCCTATCCTATCCTGCCCTCCTAGCATGACTGTGCGTGATAAAATATACAAGACACCACGAAATAATATCGATTTCGCGAGCATGACCAAATTAATTATGGCGTGGTACGATATGAATTTTGACAGTTAGATGTCAATAAATCGCTGTATCTATCGCGTTTTCGAAGTCATGCTAGCCTAGCTGTTGACTATTAATATTATATTTGCGAAAGTTATTAAGGATGGATGGACGTTTGTTACTCTTAAAAACTACAGAACCAATTTAGAGATAATCTGGTAGCTATATTGTTTCTTATAATCAGAAATACTAAATCTTTTTATACTGTATGGAAAAGTAGCAAGATATTGTTCCAAAAAGCAGGATAAAAAGGGCCGTCTGAAAATTCCCACTGGCCTGGAATTTATCGCGGGGACTGCTAGTGTAGTATAATTAAAATGGGATTGAAACTACGAGGCCAGTTTACTTTTAACTAAAACTTATCATTACTTCTCTGAGAGTGGACACGCTTTATAACCACGTAGATTTGTTATCAAACAATCGATAGTGCTCAAGTATTATTCCTACTATAAAAACCGCTTATTGGCAGCTGTTTAATCCGTTTATCTTTCAATGACGTCACACGTCTTGTCCTTATCACTCTACCTATACATTTATAGCCATCTCGCTCGCACACTTTCACTTTTTTTTCATCGCTTTCCCAACGCCTCGAAACTCGGTCGTCTTTGCCAAATGTTTTGCGAATCAGGCGTACAATAAAATTAAAGATTGTACGTAACAGATTTCACTTGCATTGTTTAATGAAGATTGACAATTATTAGGTAATTGAGGAGTTTTGACAGTTAGCTGTGTCGCGGATTTATCTGCGTAATTTCTGCTGATGCTGTGAGAATTTTCGATGAAAAGTATCCTGTGTCCAAATAACAACATTTGTGAGCCAACTTCGAAATATTTTAAATAAGTACTACATATAAACCATTTGCTGTTAATTCCTTGGGTATGTTGGGAAATAAGTAAAAAAATATATAAAAAGGAAAAAATATCCTGCTAATAAACTGATGGTGTGCCGTTTAGCCGTTTTTCGTGATTGAGTAAATAACAAACTTCTAAATATGTACTGTCATGTTTATAATATTAATAAGTTTCATAGTTAAAAATTAATTAAAAACATTATTTGATCTCCGAACAAGGTTCACACAAAGAAATTATGTATGTACCACGAATGTTTATCTCGGTCTCATGTTTGAATGAGGTTCCGTGGTTTCAAACGATTCATAGATAAGATACAAGCAATAAACCTAGTTAGTGATCGGTCCGATACTCAATAAACGATAATTATAGTGATTGATTATTATGTTTTGTTCAATTGGATCGACCACATAAACAACTTACTGTTAGATATGAGAAAATCTAAGTTAATAATCTTAAAACATTACATCCACGCGTAATTTAATTATACCAAGATAGATATGCTACATTTTGACATTTTTGACGACCTCGATGGCAGAGTGGTCACCATGCCGGACTGCCATCCGTAAGGTTGCGGGTTCGATTCCCACGCGCGCGGGGTCAATATTTGTGTGAACCACAAATGTTTATATCGGTCTGGGTGTGTGTGTAAATTAGTGTGTGCGTAGTTTCTGGTACCCTAGTTACAAGTTTCGAACTTAGTTAGGGGTCAGTTACTGTAATGAGATGATGTAGTGAATGATTATGTTATGTTATATAATAGGTACCAAGATAAACTCCTCGTCTAGTAGCATGTGCAGTTGTACACCTGCTTGCCAAATCTGAGGTGCTAGGTTCAATAACTAGCAATTCAATTTTTTTCTAACATACCTTGTTAATATATTTGTTCTTCAATTTGAGATCACCAATATACACATTAGGAAAGTGATTATGCGGATCATGTTTGTTTCCTTCTCCTTGCTTCTTAATTTAAAAGTGTAAAAAGTAATTCATAATATAGTTCCATACTAAATATCAGCAGAAAGGCTTTAGCTCTATGGGAAAGGTCGATATTTCAAATCAAAGAATTTCTAAAACCAATTCAATACCGAAGCAACTAGGGCTTAAATTCCTTTAACTTTACACAGCAATTAGGATTCAAATTCCTTTGAACTCAAACTTTGATCGGTCTAAAATCCGGTAAAAAATTAATGAAATGCTAATACGCGTGACCTCACCAGATCTCACTGAATACGCAAAGGATGTTTATATCGAAAGGCCATCAAACTGTAGTAGAACCAATTAGTTTTTCAAACGGCCATTATAGTCGAACTATGTTAGATTATGAAGATATGTAATGAAGGTTAAGGTTGGTAGCAATGTTATTCAAGTAAAGTAAAAACTCAATAACTAATATCAATTTCACTTAGTGGTAATTATAATGCACCAGCAGCGCCCCGCGGTTTCACCCGCGTAGTTCCCGTTCCCGTAGGAATTTCGGGACAAAACATAGCCTATGTTCTTTCCCGGATCATAAGCTACCCCTGTTCCAAATTTCAAGTCAATCGGTTCAGTAGTTTAGCCGTGAAAAGGTAACGGACAGACAGATTTACTTTCGCATTTATAATATTAGTTAGGATAGCATGAGCCTCTTTCTCACTGATGATAATTGACCTAGTACAGTAAGGAGAAAATATTCATCACTCTCATCATCATCATCACTATGCTTGATCCGTGTCGGTTATCTAAAACCTGAGTTAGGTTTGGAAAAGAGTTAAAATGTATGGCTTGACTATGGAATCGAATTCTATAAGCACCAGTTCAAGGGCAGACTATCCTAATTCTAACTAATCCTACTATAATATTATAAAGGCGAAAGTTTGTATGTATGGATGTTTGTTACTCTTTCACGCAAAAACTACTGAATGGATTTTAATGAAACTTTACAATAATCTTGCTTATACATCAGAATAACACATAGGATACTTTTTATCCCAAAATTCCCACGGGAACGGGAACTACGCGGGTGAAGCCGCGGGGCGCTGCTAGTATTATATATGCGAAAGTAACTCTGTCTGTCTGTTACCTTTTCACGGCTAAACTACTGAACCGATTGACTTGAAATTTGGTACAGGGGTAGCTTATGCTCCCCAAAAAAAACATAGGCTACGTTTCATCCTTAAATTCCCACGGGAACAGGAACTACGCGGGTGAAACCGCGGGGCGCTGCTAGTAGGCTATAATTCAAAGGTAAAAAAATCCTAGGGTACAGTTAATACCAAGTGAAATCAACATCAGTCATCAAAAGTTCAGTTTATGTACATATCCTACTAATATTATAAAGGCGAAAGTTTGTATGTATGGATGTTTGTTACTCTTTCACGCAAAAACTACTGAATGGATTTTAATGAAACTTTACAATAATCTTGCTTATACATCAGAATAACACATAGGATACTTTTTATCCCAAAATTCCCACGGGAACGGGAACTACGCGGGTGAAGCCGCGGGGCGCTGCTAGTTTTAAAATATTAAACAAATTAAAAGAAGAGTATGAAAACTTTAACGTTTAAATACTCGTACATACTTCCAAAGTTCGCTGCTAAAGTTTGCCGGCGAACTCGTAGCGAACTCATATATTAGTCGTCGTTGAAGTTCCTGAATTCCGACATTCAGCATTTGCTAAATTACTGAATCTTGCCTAAAAATATCCTAAGTAGTTATTTGACGTCAAAGTTAATAAAGATGGATGGATGTTTGTTTATTCACGCAAAAACTACAACGTATTTGAATAAGAAAATACATTAACAGCGTAAATCTTGTCTTAGGATGTATTATCCCGAAATTCCCATGGGATCGGAATATGCGTTGCTATTCCAACACGTATTCCAACGATATATTACACATAGCTATTGGAGGTACCTGAATTCATACATTTTCTGGCATCCTCCTTTCATCATTATTGAGTAATAGACATCCAAAGTCACCACAAATATGTAGTAAGTACAATAATGATGAAAGGATGATGCCAGAAAATGTATGAACTCTGGTACCTCCAATAGCTATGTGTATTTATTATATAGTTGGATACTCATAGTTCAGCAGAACAATGTTTGCATCATCCTTTGGCTTAGAGATAAGACCTATGTATTAAGTAAATTATGCAATTTACTTTTTAATTAATCCATGTAGATTAACTCTGTTTATTTATCCCCACATTCCCACGGGATCGACTCACTTGAGCCAAACTGCGAAACAAAACTAGTATAATAATAAAACCATTACTCTTTATGTTTGTAAGAAATTCAATCGGTATTGTACAGACTGATTCACAATCCGAGTTTACCTATATTATTACAACAGTATATTGTATAGTTAAGTTGATAATATTGGAAAGAAAATAATTATTTGAATCATAGTTTTATAAAACATTAATTATTTTATTATCTATCATCCACAATGCTTTGTTAATCATAATATTGGTCATGTCACTTCTAATGGTTATTTTCTAACCTTTTCTATAACCAGACCCATTGTGGCTTGTGGTTTCTAAAGCTACGGACCCAATAAGGCGATAAGGCTATGTAGCGTATTAGTTGTAGCGGGATTTGGATTGTACTTGGAAATCAAATAAATCTTTATCACTTTGATTTTGAAAGTATTCTCTATTATTCAAATAAAAATACTTTAGGTAAATGTTTACTAATGCAAAGAACGATAAACAAGAAAGGTTTATTTTGAATTAACAATACAAATAAAACCGGGGATCTCAGCTAGATATATTGTAACTAGCTGGGATGATCATTTTTGAACAAAATGTCTGAATTATATTTTAGTTTTTGCTGAAGAAGGCCAATTTTTTAACCCCCGACCCAAAAAGAGGGGTCTTATAAGTTTGACGTGTCTATGTGTGTGTGTGTGTATTTGTCTGCCTGTGGCATCATAGCTCCCGAACGGATGAAGCGATTTCAATTTAGTTTTTTTTGTATTAAAGGGGACTTACGTGCGAGTGTTCTTTGACATGTTTGTTGAAAGTCGGTTAACCCGTTTAAAAGTAATGGGGGTTTGAAAGTAATTGTGTTGGGGGTTTTTTAATTTAATGTTTTAACAGAGATGTTTAAATTAAATACATGACTACAAGTTTCTACGCAGACGTTCTAATAATGATACCTACGTAATATTGGTCTCTATAAATCAGTTTGATAAGATTGATGTACTACAAGTCAATAGATATTAATTAATAAATAGATGACATCTCAGTTATGGATTTTTCCACAGACTATTTAAGTTCCTACTAACTACATAGTTGGTAAGATCGTGACCAACTAATATTTTGGTTGATTACAAGTTTACTCATACTTGTGTTGTGGGAATTTTTTGATATGTGGTAAAGCATAACTGTATCAAAAGGATGAACAAAGAATGTATGTTACAGAAATGAGGATGTTAAGATGGATGAGTGGGGTAACAAGGATGGACAAGATACGGAATGAGTATGTCAGAGGGAGTTTGAAAGTTGCGCCGATTGTAGAAAAAATAAGGAGTGCTAGATTGGGATGGTATGGGCATGTGTTGAGAAGGCCAGAACACCATATTGCTAGGAGAACTATGGATCTGTGTGTGAAAGGAAACGATGGTAGAGGGAGGCCAAAGGTTGGATGGAGTGTGTGAAAAGGGATATGAATATGAAAGGAGTGAATGAGAGTATGACGAGTGATAGAAGCGAGTGGAAGAGAAAAACATATTGTGCCGACCCCACTTAAGTGGGACAAGGGCAGGGAGATGAAGAAGAGAGAGGTAAAGCATAACTGTGATTATTACAGTTTGGTTAAACACATAAGGGATTGAAGATATGATGAACACTTTGTATGTATTTTATAATGAACTGAGGGGTGGAGGGGTTGTTAGTACTGATAATGATGGAATTTTTGTATGTAAGTACTTATGCCAGTTGAAGACTGCGGGCTAAGTTAGTTAAAGCTAAGGAAAACTGTGTCAACTATGCTAAAGCTATACTTACTTCGCTTACAGTCTGCAACCTTCATATAACTCTGTCAATGTACGTAGGTTTTGATTTGAAATAGCTTATAATTTTAATAAGTCACTAGTACCTTTATTCTAATTTTAAAATACATACAATAATTAGTGTATTGTATTCATTAAAGAGGCGTATGATTAATGATAATGATTAATCATTCAATAACACTAATTACTTATCAATAAACTTTGTTCTTGATGTCATTGGCCCGTCAAATAGCTGATTATTGATACAAATCTATTTATTCATCGTTAAATTTTCCATTTCATATGAAAGTGTTGTATGCATTGTTAGTTTTGCAGTAGTTTTCATTGCTCTTTGATGAAATCGCATTAAAATCATTTGAGTATGTAAGATTAGATGATTTAAATTTCATTTGTAAGATAGAATTAGCCGTGATATGTTATATTAAACGAACACCACATACTTATAGAAATAAAACTACCCACTTTACCTCAGTCTTTTATAACCACGAATTCAATAGAGAATCCGAAACGTCAGAAATGTAAAACATAACATTTTGATATTACGATTTTTTTATGTGTTTGACTGTACGTATGTGTGTGAAGTTTATGCTAGGCTAGCATGACTTCGAAAACGCGATAGATACTCCCCGACCGCTTGACGCGTGAAACAACGGGGACCGCCACCATTCGTTTCCATGAAACAGAGAACTAGGCATCTCTTTCTCATGTATTGCCATTACATTTTAACTTGCTTTAATATAGGCAAAAAATAATCGTTTAATTTGACTAACACAATCTATTAAATATTCAATGCTTTATTATATCGTTAGAAACCTAATTATATTGTTTCAAACCATTACACACAAACAAAGATAGACTATAGTGCTCTCAGTACCATACTTATGTAAATAAATAAAAACACGAAAATGGTATTTTATAAATTTATTATTAAATACATATGGTGAAATAAATAAGTCATAGATTTGGATAGTGCACACGCAGTATCTTATTTCGGTCCAGACTGTACACCCTTTGCTAACCCGTCTCACTACACCGTCTAACTTGTATTTCATTTAAGTAAATCTGCTTGCTCCTCTGTCAATTAAAAATAATCTGAAAAAAAAGAAGTTATGTTTACTTACTTATGTAAAGTTTGACAAGCTGTAGGTTTTCCCCCCCAATAATCCTTTTATGTACTTAAATCAAATATAAGTAAATGTTTATCTTGGGCGGGAATCGAACTCGTAACCTTCGGCATAACAGGCAGGTTCACCACCAAATACACCACACTGTATAGTCTTTGACTCGGTCGTCAATCAAGAATTGTTATTTGGTATTTCACGAACTTCGATAAGTTATGTAAATCATTACAAACGGTATTAATTTTTATCATTAACTTACCTATTTACTATAATGAAAAAATATGTCGAGAATTTAACTAAGAACTGACAACACAAACCTGTGACAGTCAAAATCTATATGTGTATTTAATTTTAAGGAAATAAAATGGCCTGCTGCTTACTTTTTTCTATAATCCATTAGTCATCCTTTAGAATAGTATGTGGGGCATCAGTTTTACATGCTTTTAGATTATTTAATATTTTCAATTTATAAATAAAGATTTAAAACACGGAGCACTTGATACTAAAGACACTGACAATAAATAAATGCCATTTTGACATTGTCACCGAGTTTCCAATTTCTGCCGTTTCACGGGGCAAGCGGTCGGGGAGTACAGCGATTTATTGACATCCAACTGTCAAAATTTGATAAAAATACCCGCCATATTGAATTTTACCACGTGATTAATTTTATGACATTTGGTTATGCTTGCGAAATCGATATAGCTATTTATTGACATCCAACTGTCAAAATATAATAAACATAGCCGCCATATTTAATTTTTCATATCGTACCACGCCATAATTCATTTGGTCATGCTCGCGAAATCGATATTATTTCGTGGTGTCTATATATTTTATCACGCAGTCATGCTAGGGGGGCTGATGCCGTAGAAACGTAGTGTAGTTAGGGGTCAGTTGCTATTTGGAGCTGACAGTTCGTCTAACTCACTAATATTTAGTAGGATGCACCAAAAAGTCAAGGTATATCTGCAAATTGTGCAGTTTAAGAACAAGTGTCGAGTGTCGGCAGGATGTGTTTAATTTCCTTGAATCCTCGCTAATATCCAGTTGGGCTGAGGTTTCACCCTTCATGTAATACATGACCGTTTGACCGTATGACTGCAGACATCTTAATTGGCTTTCTTTTGAGATCTTTGATTTCGGTAGCTTCCTCTTGCCTTAATATCTAGTAAAGTAACTTATTTTTAACAAGATAATTTTCCTTGCTTTGCCCTAACGTCCACCAAAATAAGTTATTGATTAGGAATCAACAATGATTTGTGTTGTGTTTGGCTGAATTAAGTCTTCTCTCTTTGTAAAATTGGCCCGAGATTTCAGCTAAGTAGGCACCGTTTTGCTCTCCAAAACGTCCCTCTTACAGCCTTCTAACAGTTTTTGGAGGTGTCTGAATAATATAAAATGTTGAATCGACCGTCAATATTGTTAATTCTAATATGTACCTCTAATGAATTAGTCATATCATTCATTAGCTACGTGCTATAGTTGTACCGGTTCCTCTTATAAATCAGGGGAACAACATAGCCTATGCGCCGTACCAATAACATTTCATTCTACAGGGAAAATCCTTACTAAAATTGGTCCAGTGGCGTTTCAACTACACCTTATCCTTTTTTGTTTCTTGTTAATATTACAGTGTGGCTATTAGTTTGTGTGGACCGTGTAATTTGCACTCGACATCCGTCATGGCCTGATAAACGTCACCTAATGATACTTTAAGCGTAATACACACTGGGCCAGCCGGGCCGCCGATTTATGTCGGTAACTGGCAGCTACTCTGTTCCCTGAAACATACAATCTGGGTCTTTTCAAGTTGCGAGTGAATAGACCTTCTAGGCAAGCTCGCTCCATCTTAGACTGTATTATCACTTTCCATCAGGCGAGTTACA
The DNA here is from genome assembly GCA_958496195.1 of Timandra comae. Lineage (NCBI taxonomy): Eukaryota > Metazoa > Arthropoda > Insecta > Lepidoptera > Geometridae > Timandra > Timandra comae. Next base: position 7,820,417 of record OY292376.1, read on the forward strand.
GTGTTGCAAGGCTATTCGGGTAAAAAAAAACTTTTTGTCGGCGGGCTAGTTGGCAGCTCCACTCATTGCCTGTCATTTGTCGGCGGCTTCAAATGAGGAACTTGTGATTGCTACAGCCGGAGTGTCGCTGGGAAAGAGCGCCGGACGGCGTATGCAAGTCGTCAACGGGCAACGTGCACAGGGCGCATTTTGCCGACATTATTTTTTTGATGACCTAGATGACAGAGCCGGACTGCCATCCGTAAGGTTGCGGGTTCGATTCCTGTGCGAGGTGAATATTAGTGTGAACCACAAATGTTTATCTCGGTCTGGGTGTGTGTGCGTAGTTTCTGATATCCTAGATACAAGTTTCGAACTTATGTAGTTAGGTGTCAGTTACTATAATCAAATGATGTAGTGAGTAGGTCGCCGGGTCGTGTCGGCGGGCTGTGACGGCGGCGGCCCGGGCGGTCTCAAGTGTGTATTGCGCTTTATTCATACAATAGAAGTTGTTTTTTAATGTTTCGGTCAATGCGGATCGAAGCCGTTGTTTTGAATCGATCGTTTTATAAATAATGAACGATATTGTACAATTTTATTATTTAGTAGATGTAGCCTTGTGGTAATACTCGCATAATGCTTAGGTAGAAATCATGTCATTAAATGTATCCTACACCTATACAGTACTGGGTATCAGTTGTGAAGTGTTCGTTGAAGACTATCAAACAATAAAAAAGCAAATCAATAACTACTTGTAGGCTATCAGAAAACAAAGCATACGCTCATTTACTCACACATACTCCCGCCCCCAAACTGAGGTACATAACACTTCTAGCTCGGAAACTGAACCCTTTGCTTGGCAGAACACCTCATCCTCAAAAACTTTCGCGTTTATAATTCGTAGGATGTAACAGACAATATTGTTGTCGAATGTTTAGTGAAATCAGGAATTAATCTATGTCTAATGTACTAGAATGAAAGTGAAAGCTTGATCGGTGAGCCTCCTATCTGTAGTCTCAATATTTACTCTCTAGTCTACTAAGTGAAGTTCTTTGTATTGGAGCTTAGTATTTTTTTTTAAAATTTTGATATCCTGACCAAATTTTGCACACGCGTTCCTTGTTAAAAAACATGCCGAGAGCCTTTTTTTGCCTCCATTCTTTTCCAAATCGGAAGAGGGAGAAAAAAAGGGGAACAATAATAGGGATGTCGACTGGGTAAACAAAATGAAATTCTAATTAGTCCGTCAGATAGATTTCGAAAAATATTAGACACGTATTTTTTGTTTTATCAAATTAATAAAACTGACTTAGTTTTGGGGGCTTGTGACGATAACTCTTAGTAAAAAATTTATGTAGCTGTGACGTCACACGAATTTTCTATGCACTATATCGTCTTAATTATTTGTTTGTATCAAAAAAGAGGAAATAGATGTCCAATATTTTTGCGAAATCTATCTGACGGACTAATTAGATTTTTTAGTCAACATCCCTATTGTTGTTTAGCATCCATGGTTCTCCGCTAGATCTACTGTGTCCACAAGACCACTAGGTAATTTATTTTAAGACTGGACTGCTCTTATATTGTTAGTAGCATCGCGATCTCTACCACCTATGTCCTGGAGAAGACGGATAGAACAATGCTAGAGAGGTTCAAGGTTGCTTCAAGAAACGATCTTCCAATGCTGGTAACGCACTTGTGACTCTTGAGCTGTAATTTTCCATAAGCGGTAGTAGTCATTTTACCATCAGATGAACCGATTACTTCTTTGCCCCCTATGCCATGCAAGGCACCATAGATAAAAATCCTATGCAGTAATCTATGAACTATTATCACCAATATCTCCATACATATATTCTATTGTCATCCCCACCCCATAAAATAACATAGATGAGTCATTTCTTTTCAATAGTCTATTTTCGAACTATTATTAGGAAGTCGTACCGAATTCAAATTTATCACGGTGTCGTAGAATATAGGCACAATAGAATTATAGACAGCTAAGTAGCACGTGTGGTGTGACATGATAAATAAATGTATTGAAATACTTATCACTACATAGTATAAAACAAAGTCGCTGTCCGTCCCTATGTATGCTTTAATCTTTGAAACTACGCAACGGATTTTGGAGCGGTTTGTTTTAATAGATAGAGTGATTCAAGAGGAAGGATTTTAGCATAATTTTATCCCCGCATTCTTACGGGAGCGGGAACTACGCGAGTGAAACCGCGGGTCGCTAGTGATAAATAAATGTATTGCAATACGAATAAAGTATAACCTGAACGTACGTGACATCACATGTGTGTCTGATAACAGCGTTGATAATACAATGTTTATCATTTAATAGTTTCAATTTTATTGTTTATTTTTAGTCTTAATTGTTTTTATGGTTTTGACTGAGGCCAGATTTGGAATTGTTTGTGATTTTGCCGTTCCTTTAGAAATTTCGTAATGAATTTTTCCTACGTCATTTTATTAATAATCATCTTTAGGTCCAGTTTTATTTAATGTCATATATTGTTTTGACAGGCGGCCTCCTTCTAATGTAACATATTCTTGGCCCCCCTCTTCTTCCTTCTACTGAAGGTGAAGGAGGCCGCCTTAGTTAAGAGCAGATGGAGGGAATTGCACCTGTTACACCGACAAGAGCAACAGGTCTTAAGTTGATGATGATGATTGTTGTGAAAAATAATAAATGAGGTTCTTCATTAGCCAAATCCAATTTCCATCCATATATCGAGTTCAGTCAGCGTTGTCCCAACTGTCAGTTGTTGCCATCATAGACGTAACATCACTCTTTTGGTATACTGTTATTGCTTTTAATTAATATCGAAAAAACCAACAAACAGTCGCTGGAGGCCGAAATCGGTTAAGAAAGCATCATCATCATCATTGCTTTTATTGACAAGACCTCATTCCAGTTGTACATAGTACTTACTATTTCCATGGTTGACATATTTTTTTACTTTTGCTACTATCAATGTAACCATAAACTAAATAGTTATTTTTGCGCTACATATCGTGCGCCTGCACATGTGACGTGTGGCATAACGATGATACGATTGTTTATGTAAATAGACCCTATACAGAGACGCCATTTTGTATTTGAATAAATATACATTTATTTGACCCGTAGTAGAAATGTTTTACATAATGCGTAGTTGTGAAGAAGTGGAGAAGACTAATTTTAAAGTGGCATATTGGATAATATTCGTTTTAGAGTTAAATCAGTCAGTCAGCACTCAATATTTATTGTGGCTATTATGATGTTTTACATAGCCCTTGCTTGATATGGTATGTCGAACAAGTCCTATCCAAAAAAACACTATCAACCATCTTGGCATATTTATTAGACCCCAGCAAAGTAATGTATCTATTTGATCATTTGTAAACCTAAATACCGTTGGTTCATCTAATCTCCTTCCTCTTATTTTCTACTATTTTACCCCCGACGGAAAAAAGAGGGGTGTTATAAGTTTGATGTGTCTGTGTGTGTGTATCTGTCTATCTGTGGCATCATAGCTCCCGAACGGATGAAGCAATTTCAAATAGTTTTTTTTGTATTAAAGGGGGCTTACGTGCGAGTGTTCTTAGACATGTTTGATGAAAATCGGTTGACCCGTTTAAAAGTTATAGGGGTTTGAAAGTAATTTTGTTGGGGGATTTTTAATTTTTTAATTTTTCTACATAGGTTTATTTACTAGACCACGGCAAAATAATGTAACTATTTGATCGTTTGTAAACCTGAATACCGTTGGTTCATCTAATATCCTTCCTCTTAGCTTCTATAATTTAATTTTGGCTTTCGATGTCCAGTAGTTTCTTACATATTCAGTATTTACAGCTCTTTTATAAATTGTCTTAACAAAGTCTTTAAAATCATCTACTATATAAATAAGTCGGGTTTTCCTTCCTGACGCTATAACTCCAGAACGCACGAACCGATTTCCACGGTTTTGCATTCGTTGGAAAGGTCTCGGACTCCGTGAGGTTTATAGCACTATAGTTTATCCCTGTATTCCCACGGGTACGGCAACTACGTGAGTGAAACCGCGGGGCGCTGCTACTTTTTTTGTATAATTAATTTGTTAGAAACGCGTGCATTCGGTGACGCTAACATGCCAAATGAAGAACATTATCATTAACATGTATTCCTCTGTCCTATTAAATTGGATTGTTGGAAAATTCTCGAATGTAATATAATATAAGTAGGCTGAGTCATATAAGTGGGATTTAATCTAAGTTTGTTTGGCTATTGTTAATCTATTATTTGTCAAGTTTAGTTTCGTTGGAGTGAACGATTAATTTGGTAATTTTAATGTGAAGTAATGTAAATACCTGTCTCTTATTGACGACTAGCAGCGCCCCGCGGTTTCACCCGCGTAGTTCCCGTTCCCGTGTGAATACAGGGATAAAATAGCCTATGTCACGCACTGATAAATTAGCTTTCCATGAGTGAAAGAATTTTTGAAATCGGTTCTGTAGATCCCGAGATTACTTACAATTTAACAAATATACAAACACACAAACTTTACTTCTTTATAATATTGGTATAGATATTAGTACAGTCAGTGTGACAAATAAAAGAAACCCCCCTTTGGTAATGCTCACTTTGGTATTGCCAACCGAGCGAGGTACCTTTTATCTGACGCTGACCGTACATTCAGTAGGATTAGAGTAAATTGCATTGAGTTACTTATTAAGCTATTCTCATTTACCAATGACATTTACACCAAGCAAGAATTTCTATAGTATCTTCGTGTATAGCAGCTGCCCAGTCTTTTAAATAGACAACTTCAAATACCCCATAAAAAATTGCAAAAAGAAAATAATGAATGGCTACAAAATACGTGTTCTTAACGCCGATACCACAAATATTATGGAAACATCTGCCGCAACAAATTAAATTACAAGTTTACTCAATACTTTTAAGGTATCATCCGTACGAAATATGCTATTAAAATACAACCTTAATGAGAAATAATTGCGCAAGTATTTTCGTATTCACGGCCTTTTGACTGTTTATCGTATTTTTGTTGGTTACATTGTTGTTCACGTAACCATGGTTGATATTTGTATTGTAAAAGGCAACTGTTACTGAGCGTCTGACTGGACTGATCAAGAAACAGCTCAAACTTTTCTGACAAATTGCACGAAATTTTGGCATTCCATATGTACCTAATGTGTTCTCTTATAAATATTAACTTATCCCTAATTTTCGTTATAAAAAACAATATCATTTCAATTACAAAAATTAACTTCTATCACAATAAAATGACATAACTAAAGTAGACATCCGCTACCAAAGAAATAAGAAAAAATTTCGGTATAACAGTTACCTAGATAAATTATGCTACAAAACAATACACAATTGGTGCATGCAAATGAGTTTGTAGGGCACATAAATATTTTCGGTCGCGTTATCAACAACCACTAACAATGTTTGCGCGCTAATGACACCTATTTGTCTAAGACCTCATTTGAGTTCGATACAAAATAAAATAGAAGTTTCTGTTTGTAATTTTAAATTAACAGCTTTTTCACTAAATGGATATTAAAGTATTAGGGTACAAAAAATAATATTGTCCGTCTGTCGATTTGTTTCGGCTAATCTCTCAAACGGGTATATCGGTTTTGAAAGACTCATTCGCAGATAGCTAATGTTATAAAAAGTAACTTAGGCTCACTTAATTTTAGTAATTCCTCCGGGATCGGCTTTAACGAAGGTGTGATCGCTACTTTTATTTTACAAATTGGGTATGGGATAGACGCGGTAGAAACAGCAAGGCACAGTTAATCGTATCGATAATAATGAAATAACAGTTTTGTATAATTACCAGTTTTATCTTTTGCATTTTTAAACTGTGGTCTTGAAAGAGCCTTGCAATGTCAAGACTTATTGTTAATAGTAATGCCACAAGGAAATGTCTCGTTTTCTTTGTTGATGTCATCAACTGTTTTGAAATGCTTATCTTTATTTATTTTTAGACGACTATCTGTTATCAAACATTGTTCAGCTTTGGAAGTAACTATCATTGTAAATTATGCTATTTGATTAATGATATATGGTCTATTTTTTGAATATTTGTATAAAGACCTTTAATTTCATGTGCACTAATCATCATCATCATCAGCTCATATAATGAGCACGAATACGTCTCACTGCTGGTCAAAGGTTTCCCTTATCTCCAACTCTCCCTATCCTTCGCAGCTTCCGAATTGCTATCGAGGGTGTCGAGATCTGGGCGACCATCTAGAAAGCCGAGTGGTCACCATGCTGGACTGCCATCCGTAAGGTTGCGGGTTTCGATTCCCGTGCGGGGTGAACATTTGTATGAACCACAAATGTTTATCTCGTTCAGAGTGTGTGCGTAGTTTCTGATACCCTAGATACAAGTTTCGAACTTAGTGGTCAGTTACTATAATGAGATGATGTAGTGAATTGTTTTGTTACTACGTAATATTTGGCTTTCCTCAGTATTATCACTTAAACTTTCTCTTAGTTTTGGCACAAGTCCAATGGCTGTATCTCTTGACCTATTGAACAAACATGTCAGGCACTCGGTTATCTGATGTTAAATAAGATTATTTGTACTTTAGTCATACAGCATATATGGAATATTATTGTGTTCGGTCTGCGTAATCTTTTGCGCAGTGGACTTACTTATTGAGGGTTTAAGTGTGTTTGAATTCATCGTCTACTTAAATAACTTTGCTTTTTTGTTCGAGTTATTACTCGGTAACTTTTTGTTTTTTTTACACGTGTTTATTTATTTTCCGTTGCTGCTCCTTCCGTGGAAAAAATTAGAGAATTTCGGGTAAAATCAGCTATCCGCCAAAAGTCCAGTCAATTTTGGTTCCTTTCGGAGATTATAATAATTTATTTATTTAATCAGATTACATAAGATCCATGGTGTTAGTAAGACAAAAATAAAATGGTTAGTAAACAAATGTACGGAAATAAAATAAAATTTAGAAATGTCATAATGCTGAATTAATTGGGTACATATTTGAAATTATCCAATAACTATAATCTCATGAAATCAAAACAAAATTAAATTGAATCAAATTAAATAAAATTAAATAATGGATACAAATATTACACTTATTACACTTTAAATTTTATAAGACATTAAATTTTATAATATTATTCATGTAGGGACAATCTAACCTATCGGCTATCATAGTGAGTATGGTGTTGGGGCTGGCGCGCACTCTGCTCACCATGGATTAGCCAGTACAAACACTGAAATAGAGAGATCAAGATTTATAGCACATCTCGGGTATTTTATTGAAAAAATGTTATTCTTTTAAAAGAAGACATACCTTTTTAAAATAATAGATCCAGATTGATAGATTCAGACAGTTGTAATATTTGTAATAAGCACCGCGCTTCCCCGAGAAATGCAGGTCATAACAGTATTAACCGCATACAAATCGGTCCAGTGGTTCTTAAGATTAGCTCGCACTGGACGTACCTACGAACAAGGAAATACGCTAGGTCTTTTATGTGATGATAATGCAATATGATGCATACTGCTATCCTTAAGGTTGCGTTCGGTTCCCGTGCGGAGTGGAGTTTCGGATACCCTAGATACAAGTCTCGAACTTAGTTAGGGGTCAGTTACTGTAATGAGGTGCTGGAGTGAATGATTATTCAATTCAATTCAATTCAAAAAATATTTATTCAATTGAGGCCTCAATGAGGCACTTATGAACGTCACTGAATCTACCACCGATTCGGAATTACATCAGCCGAGAAGAATCGGCAAGAAACTCGGGCTGGTATTTTTTTTTAAATAAAATGAAATACAAATGTCACTTATAACTAATGTCAACAATAAAAACATGTCAAAAAGTATATAAAAAAAAATCTTTAAATATAGAAGTAAAATAATTACATAGGTCAAAAACTAAAAATAGCATACTGAGGTTGCGTGTGCAGAAATTTAATGCCATTATGATTAAGTATATGACCTGATTCTGTTGTCAGGGTTGACTTCCGAAGAACTTCGACTCTTGCTGCCTGCATACTATGTACTAGCAAATTAAACCGTCTCTCTATTATCATATAGCAACGAACCATTAACCATGTTCATCACTTGTATCTAGGATATCAGAAACAACGCACACTCACATTCACAGATCAGGGAGTCACCTTAGGACTTCCGTCCTAACCTTTTACTCTATGCTCACATTCATAATTATATACAACATTTGTGCATCGAAATATTTATCTCACATGGGAACCAAATCTGCAGCCCTTTGATTGGCAGTTCAGCATGATGAAAACCCAATTGGAAATTGTGCCGTGAAATAATGATTATGATTTAGTAAATATTTTTTTTTGTTTTTCCGAACTTTACTGAAATGTGTAATTTCTAGAGTAATGTGAATGAACACGGAAACATTTTGTTCCTCGATGTTTTAATGTTTGTTTCATGCTAAACAAATTAAGGTGGCATTCGAGGTTAACCTTCGGAAACACAGAATACTAAACTGTATGTTAAACGGTTCGTTTTATTTAAATAATGTCCTTTCAAAAATAGCACATAGAATATGAATGACTACGAGTTTATTCCTAGGATTCGCTATAACTTTAAAATATCTGAAACACTTACGATAATTATTTTTTGCTCCAAATATTAAGAAAGTAAGTTCCTCTTGTAATTTCCCATGAAATTAAGGATTTTCTTCCTACATTTCAGGTTGATTTTCCAAAAGTCCTATTTTGCACATATCTACAGTATTGGAACAAGGATGCCTGCATGCAATTTTTTACGTCTAAGCCCAATATTGTCTCTATGTTGATGAATCAGTCAGTCAGTCAGCACAACTAATTATATAATTGTGTAGATTGACTTAAATGATAATAATAATAAAACTTGTTTAACATTATAAAGTAACGTAAAGGTCATTAGTTTAACTTCGAAGGTTTGATTACAAAATAATCTCTATATCTATGTAAATAAAGTCGCATATCAATTGCAATAATTAATAATATCTGTCCACCTGATGATACGGAGTATGACGTATGTATGTGACTAGCAGCGCCTCGCAGTTTTACCCGCGTAGTTCTCTTTCCCGTGGGCATATCGGGATAAAATATAGCTTATGTTGCTCCCTGAAAAGAAAACTATCTAATAGTAAAGGAATATTTAAAATCGGCCCAGTAGTTTTTTTAGATTCAATGCAAACAAACAATCAAATGTTTCCTCTTTATAAAATTACTAGCCGCGCCCCGCGGTTTCACCAGCGTAGTTCCCGTTCCCGTTGGAATATGGGGATAAAATTATGCTAAAAACATTCTATCTATTAAAACAATCCGCATCAAAATCCGTTGCAAATCTAAGCATACATAGGGACATAGGGACAGAGAAAGCGACTTTGTTTTATACTATGTAGTGAAGTATATGTAGATAGACTAGCTGTACCTCTTATCATGGTTTTGCTTGCGTTCACATTTACAATAATGGTCTTAGATTCGAAATAAGATAATAACATAATATTACATTTATTTATTTACTTATATGAATACACACACTACCACAGGTTACTAAATAGTTACTACGTAATGACACTACATAATATTTAACTAAAACTGACAGTAAAATAGTACTGGTATATACTTACAGTACATCAATTACAGGTGTTAACAGCATTCTTTATTAATTGGTGCCAAAGAAATAAAAGTAAAGTAACTAACTAAGATAATTGGTTGAAAATATTATTATGTATAGTCCGCTTTAAAACCTCTTCCATTTATTTTCTTCCAAAGCTTATCCAATTTGAAATTCACTATCAAACAAAAAAGAATCCTTAAAAGAAACTTCACACCTACTCGATTAATCTAAAAAAAACTATTCTAACTACCATTTTTTTTTGACGCTTAAAAACTCCATAATACGATAATAATAGGTTTGTAAAGTAATCCGCTTGTCTTTTCAAATACTTTGTTTTAATACGGTTTAGTAATTTTGCGGCGTTCAATTGCTAAGAGGCTTATACTAATTAATGCATTCAACTATAAATATCTTGAAGGTCAATCAAGTGTTACGAATCGTATTGCTCCTAACGAGTATTGTAGCTATAGTAATTTCCTCTAAAGGAATGCAGAATTGTTCAAATAATTTATATTTTTACGGTATTTTGTTAAGGTTTTGTATTTGTTAAAGTATTTTGTGCCTTTGCCTGGCAAAAGTATATCTCCACCTGTCTCTTTAGTGTCGACAGTATTTCTGTCTCTCATCAGACTTTAGAAATAACTGGCTCCGAAGTTTTTTTTCCGCCCTTAGGTTGCTGCAAAATTCTTATGCTCTGAGTTTAAAGATTATTTTTATAGAAACTGCTTAAGTAGGATAGTACTAGTATAGTTTAGGACCGTTTATCTTAGTTTCCTGTAACTTCTGATTACAGTAACTGACCGCTGTTGATATTTATTACGTTTCTAAGTTATCAAAATCTCATCCTAATATCAAAAATCTTCAGACAACCAATACTTCATCCTTTTATTTCTCGATCTGTTTAATACTTCAGCAAACTATTGCTGCACAGTGACCGCATTATCCCACACAGACCCTGAACTTGACATTGGCATCTGCAGTGCGCCAACCACTATTAACCGTCGTCCTATCCAAGGTCTTAACGTCTGAACATGACGTGTGCCCCAAGTTTTACGGCCAAACGAATCTCGGGATCATAAATAAAAATGTTTATATGTTTTGGTATTTATGAAGGCTGAAGTAGAAGGTTTATTTTGTATGGGTTATAAAGAAGTTGAAAGATTGGGCTGGGAACTGCTTAATGTCTTCTTATTGATGGTTAGTTCATCGTTTTTTGGGTTATTGGTGTATTTTAGACCGGTTCTCAGTTGCTTGATTACCTTACTTCCTGATTTTTAATTTCTTAATGCGTAATTGGTACCGCTAGGATGAAGAGGAACTGTCTCATTGAAGCAGGATATTTTATTAGTAAAGTCAAAGGTTTCTTCCACTCTTGAAATATCGACATATCCTGATTGAAACTACCGACGAAGCTGCCAATAATTGTAATATTTTGGCAACGCAAGTGTTTTGCTTTTCTTTAATCTATTATTTTAATTTATTCTAGTTAAGGTTTTTTACAAATCATCAGCTCATGAATATGTCCCAACCGAGGAGCTCAAGCCTACCCTGCATGAGGGCGAATGATCTCTTTACAAATAAATTTCAATAATTTAACTAAATATAATTTCCATTGTTACAGAGAGACGACCGTTCTCTGCTCGCGCAGTTCTTCTTCGCAGACGACGCACTAAACATGGTGGCTGCGGAGTTGGACTCGTTCGACGGCAGGAAAGACCCTGAGAGATGCTCCACGCTTGTCAACCAGCTGAGGCAGGCGCAGGTGAGATGTGATGATGTGGTGGAGTTGGTAGTGACCCCGGCTGATGTTCCAATAGTTAATTAGTAGTTAATCAGTTGAGGCTGGCAACCTAGTGGTAAGCAAGCACCCTGGCTGCTAGGCCAAATGGTTACAGGTACAATTACTAGTCATCAGCAGTTGAGGTGACTGAGATTTGACGACCATCAAGTGGTGTGAGCCTACTGTGCCAATATTTATGGGTTCAATTCCGGCAAATATTTATGACCATGAATATGTTTTTGAGTCTTGGTCTGTGTGTTTTATATCTATTCTAAATGTGTATTTACGTTCTTCTTCTTCTTTGCGTGTCGACTCATATTTTAGAGGACCAGAACTCGTATTTACGTTAAAAGTATTTAAATGTATGTTATCCATGGTATAGAATAGGACTTATGTTTCTTTATCCCCTACATCAAAGACTTCTAACTCCTTTTCAAAGAACATGTCAAGCTAACAGTCAATCCTAGTATATGGCGTGAATTAGTCCTACGTCTAATCTAAGTATTAGATCCACGTACAACATAAAAACTCTAAACTGCATACCTAAAACGAAGTTGCGGTAAACCTGCCCAAAAATGGAATAGATTCGAATACCTATCGAACGGTCGTGCGTTCGAGTGTTTTTTGCTATAGGTTTATCGACCAATAAAACTAGTTTTATTTGCGTATTAAGTTTATGTGTGACATGTTATATTTTTATTTCGTGACGTCATTATTTGTTTTGAATTGCTTGCGGTATTTTTAGTACCCTAATTATAACTTAAAATAGCTTATAAGTACTGTCAGCATCTGAAGTATCTCCCGACCGTTATCGGCCTTGGCGACTGCTTGACTACTCCACAAGACTTTTATGCACTTGTATGTGGCTTATGTAGCCAATCTTATTGGTGAAGACCCTCGAACAGGAAGGGCATGTGAGCACACAGTATATTTATAATTGATAGCCGCAGGTGGGCTTTCAATCTAAAGTATGTTTAGGTATACGTTAAAATATACTGATACTTAAAATAAGTTATTGTACAGCCAATAGTATGTTTACATTTATATTTTTTGTGACTGTTCAAAAGTAAACTAAGTATGGTTTAAGAGGATCAAATGTCGAAAACCATTTAGATTTGGAAAGGAAAACACGAAAAAGAAAATTGGAAAGATGAAAAGAATTTACATAAGTCATTAATTTTATTTGTGTCATTATTTGGCTTTGTTATTAATCCTCGTTTATTAGTAAGAAGGCTAGTGTCTTGAAATTTTCTAACAAAAAACAATGCTAACGCAAATTTATGAAAATACTAGCAGCGCCCCGCGGCTTCACCCGCGTAGTTCCCGTTCCCGTGGGAATTTTGGGATAAAAATTATCCTATGTGTTATTCTGATGTATAAGCAAGATTATTGTAAAGTTTCATTAAAATCCATTCAGTAGTTTTTGCGTGAAAGAGTAACAAACATCCATACATACAAACTTTCGCCTTTATAATATTAGTAGGATATACCGTATTCAGTTGACTTCTACTCTTCATTATAAATACAATGATATGCATCTAGTACACTGTGTTTGTTACGTAATATACCAGGGAATCCCAGAATACTATCTCTATCTGTTATGTTACTTTATTATACTGGCATGTAATATTAGTTATTATCAACTAGTTGTGACCTATTATTTTACTCTAGTTACAAGTTTAGGTACTCTACTTTAGTAGTGCTAGCGGTTTAACCCTTGTAAACCCTAATTTATTAAGAATTCTGGGGTGAAAAGTATCCTATGTGTTATTCCTGATTATAAGGATTTTTTTTTGTTAACCTATATTGTCCCACTGCTGGGCAAAGGTCTCCCCCAAACGCCTCCAACCATCCCTATCCTTCGCAGACTCCCACCAACTAAAACTAACAAGGAACATCTGTACCAAATTTTATTTAAATTAAGAACCTACCTATCCTCACAAACTTTCGCATTTATATTATTAGTAGGATTAGCAGCGCACCGCGGTTACCGGAATTTCAGTATAAAAGGTATCCTTTGCGTTATTCCTAATTATAAGGTTCATTATTACTAGTAATAATAAACTAATATTTCCTTGTCAGTTCATCATTATTGGTTTTCCCCGTATAGGTGGTACGTTCAACATCGATAATTTTAACATTATTGAAAATGATACAATGTATTTGAAAGGTAATTTTATGAATAGTTTATGTATGATTGATGATTTCTAATTTTATAATTCTGAAAGTTTGAAAGGACGATGGTGATTGGAATGTTTGTCATAGCTCTTTCAAAAACTACTGGTCTTATTTTAGAGATATTTGGTACAGAGGTATCAGAAAAGCAAATAGTGTTTATTTCAAAATTATAAAAACGGACGTGTCTTAATACTTACTAGACACATTCATTTATACAAACTACTTACATTCGAAAAACATATTAGGGTAAGTTCGCCGGTTCGCGTCCATGTGCCGGTTCGCGTCCACTTTAAGGATCTCCCTTTAAAAATAAGTAAACTAACACACCAATTAAACGAATAGACATTACCGCTAATACCTCAATGTATAAGGAGCACACACGCATAGATAAAAGGTCCGTGCGACAAACCAATCCCGTTTAAAAAAATATTTAATCTGACTGGTCATCAAGGGAGAGCGCTTTTGCGGGATTTTTAGGAAACAAGTAGTGTGCAGCGGCGCGTTCGATGGTAAGTTTTTAATAGTTTTATGTGAATTTTAGGATACATAGCTGTTTCTAGACTTTAATAATGAAAAAAGGAATAATATTAATTATGAATTTGCTAATGTTTTTCACATTAAACGAATAAAATAAGGTGGACGCGAATTGCTACATCTTATATACAAAATTTCCAGTTTGCGTCCACAATGGACGCAAACTACACCTACAAGTGATAATAGTAAACCAAATTGCGTCCACTATTTTCGTTAAATAAATACGATTGTCTTGCTATATAATTATAATTTAAAATGTATTAATTATTCATATATTCATTTATTTTGTTATATTTTAAATTTTTACAATATAAAATTAATTATTATTACTGTATTTTTTTTTTGTGAAGACTATTTGTTTATAATTAAATTTTTAAATGAATTTTTTTGTTTTTTTTTTATTTATTTTTTCTAAATAGAAAAATATCTCTCTTTTTCTCTTTTCTTGTCTCCGAAGAACTCATCTTATTTAAGATGAGTTTTGAAGAAAAAGTACATACACAGAAGACAAGTTAAACAAAGCTTTAAATTAATTTCGAGAGAAGATTAAATCGATAAGATATATATTATGTATACAGTATACATAATATATTGTGGTCTTGGGAATAGTATACAGTATAGTATACTATTCCCAAGACCACAATATTGAACAAAATCAGTGGGCGCAGACCGGATGGAGTAAAGAGACTGGGACTATTTGGACAGTATTGGAAGATGCCATCAGCTCGATGGAATAGAAAGAACTTGGCATCAACATCGCCTTCACCATCCATTTGCCAACGACATCGAAGTCATGGCAGAATCGCTGGAAGACCTGGAGCCCTGGGACAAATTCTCGCTGACTTCGACGGAGTCTCTCATCAGATCGGCCTTAAAATAAACATGCAAAAAACGAAAATCATGTCCAATGTTCATGTTGCGCCAAATTCTATTCTGAAGTTGATGGCGAATATATCTACCTAGCACAAACGGTCCAATAAGTAAGTCAAGAAAATGGTCAATCGTCGAATCTAACTCGGCTGGGCAGTGTTCGGGAAATTACGAAGCGTCTTCACGTCCAAAACACCATAGTTCCTAAGGACGAAAGTCTTCAACCAGTGTTACCAGCGATGACCTACAGAACTGAGACGTGGTCTTTTACTATGGCCTAATCATAAATCTCAGAGTTACTCAGCGTGCTATTTAATGAAGAGGGCTACGTTTGGCGTTTCTCTGCGTGATCGTTTCCGCAACGCAGGAGAACGAAGGTGCGACCACCTTTGTTCTCCTACGGTGACATGGGCAGGGCACGTAGCAAGGAGAACTGACGGGTGATGATCTCCAACAATGGAGACCACGTACTTGGAAGCGCAGTGTAGGAAGACCGCCTACCCGATAGACAGACAACCTGGTAAAGGTTGCCTGCATTGCATGCTGGCTGTAATCAACCGTCCCCACTGGAAATCATTGGGAGAGGCCTATGTCCAGAAGTGGACAAACATAGGCTGATGATGATGATTGGTCAGTATGGAAACACGATACAAGGTGGAAGAAGGAAAAGTTTTAGTGAATAGTATGCCTCAAGAAAGTTACTTAGACCGATAGACGGATCAGATCTTATTACATTTTTAAGTGGTGATTGTAGTGATAATAATGTTTTTATAATAATAATATCTATTCAATATTTATATTCTTAAAGAAATTGATAAAATACAATCTTTCTTTACAAATTCATATAAATATCACCCCTTTATTCCTTTACTAAGCAAGTGGACGCAAACCGGTTCATAGGTGGACGCGATTTGGATTTTTTGGACGCAAACCGGCTAAAACGGCTATTTCTGATATTTCCCTATTTAACAAAAAAATCAAAGATACACCCTTATTTTGAAATTGCGATACCTTATCTCACAGCTAATGTAAACGACGGGTGACAATATAATAGTGAAGTTAGTTTTTTTCTTTTGCTTTTATTTAAAAAGTTATGATAAGTCAAAGATTTTCAAAATCCCGCCGAATTTTATTGTTATTCTACACCGAACGCTGCGATACACAGCTGAGCGCGGTCATCGACCCCAGCCGTCACAGAATACTTGATAGCTAGTGTGCCGTCTGGTAATACGACATTTATTTGGTATTTTTTAAAGATAAGTAATCGACTATCATTTTTGATATTTTTATTGGATATATGGATTCAGTTACTGCTACAGATATTCTGATTTTAATAAGTCCCATATTTTCAAAATAGGGGTGTATATTTAACAAAACTAAAAGTTAATCTTAAAATAGACTATATAACGAACATATTAAATATTTTTCTATATAGAAATGAGTGTCGGGATATTTTTATAATCGCCGTCAAACTCGCCAACTGCACTAAATGGACGCGAACCGGCGAACTTACCCTACTTCCTTCCCAATTTTAAAGTTAAAAACTACTATAAAATTAAAAAGTATAAACTACCAAAAACACGTGTAAAATTAACCAAAAACAAATTACAATCCAATAAAACCACAATCACAAAACACGCGTTTCAATTTCCACAATACCTTGAATCTCTATGGGATTTGCGTATACATACATATTGTACATCAGTGTGACTCACGCGCAGACTGCGTGCACGCGAGGTCGCATACGTCACACGCATTGTGCCATGTGTACTGGGCCTTGCAGTGACATCCAGGAAGTGGACACTAGGGTAATTGTTTTAGGTTTAGACTTTTCAATTAGTTCGGCTGTGGATAGAAAGGGATTTATGTAGGTGATTGGTCGCTGTGGAAGTCGATGGGCATATGTTCGGCAGTGAACGAAAAATGGCGGCTGTTATGATAATGATGATTTACATAGTAATCACTAGAAATGAATTAAAATTATTATAATTAACGGGATATTTACCATGTATATTATTTGTTTCGAGTTTCCGATATTTCGACGCTGTTGCAAGCGCCATGACCAGTTCATCCGTGATCATGGCGCTTGCAAAATGGTAAATATCCTGTTAATTATAATAATTTGAGTGCTAATAACCATGATAACTATAAAAACTACCTATATAGAAATGAATTAATTCATGAGAATAATTATAGTGTAAGAAAATCCTCTTACATATAAATTATTCCCATTTGGACCAAAGTGAAATGGGTAGTGACTGGTGATACTAATTTATTATACTTATTCCTTTTCAAAACATCGACAGTTGTGACAGAACATTTGAGTGTAGGAAAATTACTTAAGTAGTTGAACCAAAAAAATATCGTAGTAACGAACAAAGGAATCAAATTAGACCTAATTGCGGAAAACTACAAACATACGAGTACCAACATACATCACTATCACTACATAGTATAAAACCAAGTCGCTTCCCGCTGTATGTCCCTATGTATGCTTAGATCTTTAAAACTATGCAAAGGATTTCGATGCGGTTTGTTTTAACAGATAGAGTGATTCAAGAGAAAGGTTTTTAGCATAATTTAAGCGGGAACTACGCGGGTGAATCCGCGGGGTGCTGCTAGTTTCATTGTAGTACGTAACGTAAAAATAGACTTCTGAAACGTTTAAAAATTCATAACAATTTTAAAAACACAAGACCGTCGACCTCTCCTTGAATTAAGTACTATTGCCACTCATTAATGAGTTTACGAATTGCTAATTCATTTAAAATCGTCCGGTTTACTTCATTTGCAAGTTCTATTTGAGATCCCGTGAAAAGTGGGTTGTTTTTTTAGTTATTTATATTGAATTTTATGGGCTTGGTTATAAGGTATGAGTTCGCTTAGCAGTAGACCTTGTTTATTTACCTATCTTGTGGCTATTAGTTTGTTTCTTTGGAGGCGTTGATTATGACATCGTAAGAGTACCTAGTTTCGCACAGACCCAATAATATTTAGTGGACTTATAAAGCCAATTTTGTAATAGGGGATCAAACATTTTCAAACCTTGATTTAAAACTTACTCATCTAAGTAAATTTATAAACAACGATTAACAAAAAATTACCGTAAAAAATGCTATGTAAATAAAAAAATACTACTTAATACATCATATACATACATACCCAAATTTTTGCCCCTATTTCCTCCAGACTACTTTTTGATCATCATCATCAACTTAAGGGCTGATCCTCTTGTCGGTGTAACAGGTGCAACTCGCTCCATCTGCCCCTATCTACTTATTGGTCGAATATCCGAAAATACTTCTCACCTACAGAGAAAAGTAAAAGGTGATCCAGGCACTAAACTACGTACAAAAGTTCGGTAAAACCAACATTGCCAATTTCATTTTCAATGTAACTTTTCCTTCTTAATATCTACTATCTGAAACTATTGGCAATAAATGCCATCGTACCGCTATATAAAACCAAGTAACTTCTGACCCTTTTTCGGTTAGTAATTTAGCTAATATTTTTGTACCGAAAATTACTTTAGATTTTTCTAAAGATGCCGAATCTACTATTGAATCTACGATCAATAAATGTGGAACAGTTAGTAAAGTATACTGAAATCAATATTTAATCTTCTAAATTCCTCTCATTTCCACTAATATCATCAATGAGAGGTAGACTTATCCCTGCAATGGGATGCTATGTCAGTGATCGCAATTTTGAGTCATGCTTGAATAATAGCAAACTTGCTTATTTTTATTGGTAGACAGGCGCTACTAGACTTATTGACGTATATTTATGTGTTTGTATAAAAATATGATGAATGATCCACATTATACGACTAACTATTCAAGGTAGTTAGGAATCACTGGATGTATGAAACGTTTGTTCGGTCCTTATGGAGATTAATGGGAGTCCTACGTCGGCTGTGGACAAGGATAAACCAATATGAATGAATACATAGAAAACTGTTCCAAATAATGTTTTTGTTAATGTAAGGCTCAGCTTGTGTAACCCGAAATAGTTTTGTATGTAATATTTCTGCGCCGGTTTTCAGCCATCCTTGAATCCTTAGTTGTAATGCAGTAACGAATATTTCGCATGAAATGGAAAATGCGTTGGACTTACTGTGGTGTGAAGTCATAATAATATCAGTTATATACTCGAGATTATTCACCATACATACATAATACATAACATCTAATAACAACTTGTGTATCAATCAACTCTGGACATAATGAGCTTTACATACACTTGATTATATGCAATTTTGTTATAAATGGTAATATTGAAACCATTGTCAAAACCTTCGGTTTAACAATCAATCAATCACTCTATCATCAAGTTATTGTATAATATAAATGCTAGGTTCTAGGACTAGCTTTATGACACCTGTATTTGGACCCTAAATACAGGTGCTTAAATCTGATGTACTTTAAATTTTAGGGTATCAGAAACTACGCACATATTTAGGTAATAAGTGGAGAGTTTATTTATTTATTTCAATTATAACGGTAAACCACTTACAATAATACAATAGTTGTCTGCAATTAGACGTCACTAATTTGGATTTTATGATGCGATATTTTTTGGTTAGACTTTGAGGTTCCTACCATCTTTAACGACTGTCGATGATGTTAGTACCACAACCGGGACCGAACGGCTTAACCACGGTAATATTAGTGGATTAAAGGTGGCAATTGACGAATCAGTTTAACTGGAGTTCATCCAGATTACAGTGGGGAAATCTAGTTGGTCTAAAACTTTTGGAGTGACGCCACAGTTTTATGTCTAGACTGATCAGTTAAACTGACTCATCAATGACCTTAACGTGCTCTCCGAAGCACACATTTAGGTATGTTCAAAGTATCAAAATTATAGCTTAGTATTATCTGGGAATATTCTAAGTATCAAAAAATATGGTTTTCGAATAGGCGTTTGACGTAAGCACCTCTGAGGCGTGTTTGTAACAAATTATACCAAGCCGTTTATTTGCGTGTCAAATGGTTATAATAATAAAATTGTGCGGATAGGACCGGTCACCTTATTATAGTATATTGCCATTGTATATTGTATAGTTTTATATAGAACTGCTAGTGGCCCGCCCCGGCTTCGCACGGGTCCAATTTTCCCGTTGATCCCGATTTTTTTACATAAGGACCTTCTCCTAATAATAACAAATACAACAAAAAAAGAATTAGTGAAATCGGTCCAGCCATTCACGCGTGATGGTCACGGACCAAGGAAAACGGGTTTCATTTTTATATATATATAGATAGATGACAAACATTGAGGATAAAAGAGTCGAAACATTCACACATTGTTCGTACACTCATACTATGGTATATTAATCCAATTATATCTACTTTTAAACAAGGTACGTTGTAATTTAACTGCGCACGTCTTGTACTACGACTGCCTTTTCTATCGCTGGAAAAATGCGTTGAATCACATACTCCTGGGGTCTTAGAAGGGAGGAGACTTCGGATAGTTATAGGATCCTCTTGCTGCCAGAAGGGCGAGGCCTACCAACTAAAAACCCAGCGGATAGGAACGTGGTCACTCAACTGAGGCATATAGCTCCCTCGTAAACAGGCGCTCCCACCGTTGGGTGGATGAAACTGCTGGGCACCGTCTTCTCCCTCCCGTCTGTTTCCTTTTATGGCCTTCCCTGGCTCCAAGACTATGCCAATCGGCGATGCATAAGAAGACCAGACCACTATCGTCCTTGGCAATATAGTTTAAGCCGTGGGAGCCTTTCTCTCGATGACACTATTAGTACAGTGAGGCAGAATAGGCATAATCACCACTCATCAGATACCTATTAGGCATGTTAGTCATCTTGTGTACGGGTCACGAAAATGTCTTTGTTACAAACGTATTTCGTTTCAAATAGTACCTAGGTATATAACGTGGGCTTGTTTTAATGTAAACAAATAATCTACCTTTAATACAAATGACTCACTTACCTTGAATGACTCGCTTTAAATCGTATTCGCCATGCCAAGGTTTTTGAACTTTATTACATGGTAATAGGAACTATACATAGTTTACATGAATATTAATAAGTTTTTTCAAAGAGTTTAATGCCTTATTTTTATGTTTGATATCATAATAAGTTATTGAATGTTTGCTGATGTTTTGTGACACTTGATTTGTGATTATGTACTTTCTAGCATGGAAATAAGGATGATATTTGCTTGACTAATGTAAAGTCTTTGTCTGTCCAATATTGTGAATGAAGATTGAATGTGTTTGTCTCTTACTATGTATCAATATGTACAACTGCTTATATAAATAAATAGCTTTATTGTTTTTATTTAGATACCTAAATATATTTTTGTTTCAATGCGACATGAAGTATGATTTATATTAGAGGAGTCTAAAACTATTTCAAGTTAAACAAAGTATGATTAAATCTCTCTAGAAATCTATAGTAGGAATCTTTTTGTAATTATTTTCTAATGCGGTAAAAATCATCAGTGTTTATATTTTACTAGCTGTGCCCCGCGGTTTCACCCGCGTATTTCCCGATCCCGTGGGAATTTCGGGATAAAACGTAGCCTATGTTCTTTCCCGGACCATAAGCTACCCCTGTACCAAATTTCAAGTCAATCGGTTCAGTAGTTTAGCCTTGAAAAGGTAACAGACAGACAGAGTTATTTTCGCATTTATATGTTAGTAGGGATTAGTAGGGATTGATACCCTAGATACAAGTTTCTAACTTAGTTAGGGGTCACTTACTAAAATGAGATGATGGAGTGAATAGGTATGTTATGTCTACTAAGGACATTAATATGTACTTTTAACCGCTTTCAGGTGTTTGCTTGACTCTATTCTTGTGTTTGCTTGACTCTATTCTTGATGTTCATATTGATTATTATTTTTCGTACTAAATTGCAAACTGATTATCACAGCTCTAACATGAACAAACTTAACCAGGAAAGTACCATACGCTTATAAAAAAATTGTGTAAAGTTCGCGCTAATTGAAGCTCACGTTACTATGTTTTACATATTGAGAAGCCTGAAACCTAATCCCCCTCCTTTTTCTGCAATACTCGTAAGTTGTATAAACCAATTACTTATTCCCACTTTCTCTTAACCAAACAGGACCGAGTCCTAAACATCACCAGTCAGATCATGGACCAACTCCTGGGCGACGAGAGAGTGGCGCGGGGGTTCCGTGTGAAGTTTCCGGAGGATGTGCTCCAAGACAACCTGGCTGGACAACTCTGGTTCGGTGCTGAGGTAATTTGAACTCTATTTTTGTGCATGTAGGTCTAACTGAGAGTGTTTCTGTGAAGTATACCACTAAATATTGTAAGAAGAATTCTATGAAGGATGTTGTTAATGCAGGCAGAAAAAGTTTAGGCATGGCTATAACAATGGCTTTTATTTGAGTAATCGGATAACCCAATATAGGTTACCGAAAAGTGATACTGACCTCATCCTTTTCATTGACCTTTGTAAAATTTTTTCAAGGCAAATTCTGATTGTTGTTGTCCTTTTTGTCAATATTTGGAGAACTTGCATATTTTTTAATTATACTACAATAGCCCTTATTGTAACTCGCCTGGATGGTTATTCATATGTTTTCTGCCCTAAGAACCTTTTTAACTGTTGACGGCATTATCACTAGCAGAAACAGGAGATACTAAGATTCGATTTTGGTCAAAATATTCCCAAAATACCACACTCTAGATATTTTGTACATTCTTGCACGTTCAGAGAGAGACAGACAAAACGAGAGAAGAGACTTTATATGAAAGCGTCCTTTTATTCCCCTTTTTCCAGTGCCTAGCAGCAGGTTCCTCAATCATGAACAGAGAGGAAGAATCAGCAGCGATGCGGCCCCTTGCCAAAGCACTGACCAGGAGTCTGGAGACCGTCAGGTTCTTACTGAGGGAAAGGTGCTTGAGACCACGAGGACTGGCCTTGTCACAGCAGATAGCTGCCGATGACATGCTGCATGAGAGCTTGAAGATCTTTGATAGGTGAGTTTGAAAAATGAATACCAATAGGTAATGTTGGGAATTATAGTATAGTTATACTATTTTGGTACTTGCTCTAAGCCAACTTTATGATACTCCCTCGACTCATCTAAGCAAAATTGTGAATGATTTGTAGAGCATTCAAGAGATGTGAGCTCTAGTATCAATACCAGGGTCCTTTGGAGCCAATATTCAAAGAATACTAACTTACGGGAGTGTGGGCATTTCCCAATTTTTGAAACACTTTTAAATTTCGCGATGAAACATATCATATGTCCGACCCCAGATCTTAACATTGTCAAATTTCATTCAGAACAGTCATCATTTTTTTAGCTAGAACACAGACCGTTTTCTTTCGCAAATAACAACATAAAGGATCAAAAACATACATATTATGTTAAAATAGTTGTTCAACTTATAAACACGCAAATAACACATCAACACATTTTTTATGATACCATTGACATTGAAATTCGTTTCAGGTTGTTCGCCGAATTCGAGTTGTGCTACGTCAGCGCTATGGTGAATGTCAAAACGCCGCACGAATTTGAAGCTCAACAACTGATCTGTGTACTGTTTTCTGAGAGCCTTCGGAGGGCTCTCAAGCAAAACTTGTTGACGCAGGAACAGGTAATAGAGATATAGAAGAGTATGATTTAAAAGGCTTAGGTGGGATTTGATTTTTGATTGTTGGATTTGTGAAGCTTTAAAGATAATCAAGGGTTGCGGGTCCGATTCCTGAAATATTTTTGTCACCCAAAAAAAACACATCTTGTCTGGGTGTATGCCTGCTTTCTGACTCTAGAAACAGAACTTCAAATGAACAGAGAAAATCTTCTTGGAAGATTGATTTCTATAATTAATATTAAATGAAATAAAATTCGTACATTTCACATTGAAACGGTTTTTTATCACGATTTTAATTTTGTTTTACATTCTGATAAGGTTTGTGGCCGCAGAAGACTTTTGTGAATTAAAAAAAAAATCTGTAAATAATACAGAATTGGTGTAACAATGACAATCTACATAAAATCCGATTAAAGTTTTATCTCAAAGGAAACCGTATTTGTTCCCCCCAGGTGGACGCATACGATCCGGCGCTGATGTTTGCCGTGCCACGCCTGGCCATCGTCAGTGGACTACTCATATACTCCAGTGGGCCGCTCAGCATAGACAAGTCACCTGGTAAGACATTGTGTTACTTTAGCTTTAGAAAAATGTGTCTATTTTAGAAATCTACCCCTTGTCACACTTACTGGTCATAGAGACACACCACATTCATTCGGGCCTCAAAAATGTGCGCACACGTAAAAAACTTACAAAAGAAGACTTAAAATGAATCAATAAAATTTATAAAACAAACTTACCAGTTAGTTTTTTATTATTATATTTATGGCATACTAGTTGTGCCCCACGGTTTTACTCGCATAGTACGATCCCGTGGAAAATTCGGGATAAAACAGCCTATGTCCTTCCCCGGACCATAAGCTACTCCTGTACCAAATTTCAAGTCAATCGGTTCAGTAGTTTCGACGTGAAAAGTTAACAGACGTCAGAGTTACTTTTGCATTTATAATATTAGTGAGGATTTTTGTGTCCATATGTACACAAATATATGGCTTTCTAATCAACTGGTCTATTATACTATGTGTATTACCTCTACGCATTGTATAAATGTTCTGGATTATCTCTTTTCTACCCAACACTTTCATTAAATACAGTTAGAAAGATCTTTGCCCAGCGGGTGGCTTCTGGTCAGTAATAAAATTAATTGATTAAATTAACCCTGATCGAGATTAAGGGCGCGTTCAGACTGAACTTAATCCGCCGCCCACTGTGACTCTACTCTACTTGTCATTTGTATTTATGTTTTTAGCTCATAATCATAACTAACTAAATGGCCCTGATATTATAATGTTTATTATTTTTATGTTTTGGGATATTATATATGTATTAATCCTAACTCTTAGTCATATGGAACATCTGTACCAAATTTCATTTTAATCAATTAATTTTACGTGAAAGAGTAATAAAGTCCACCTTTATGTAATCACTACCACCGCTACCATATCCATACCATCGCGATATAGTTATTTATGGTACAAGCGAGGTAAGTTGGTGATTACTTCCGAGGCGCTATTGAGGCCCGAGCCGTCAGGCGAGGGTCTGAAGATAGCCGAGGATAGTAATCATCAATACACGCGTGTACTATACAACGTTTTTCAACACACTTGCGAAGAAATTATCATTTTTCGCTAATAAATAAACAGTTTTCCTATTCGTGCGCATCCAACACAACAATGGTGATCGGCCTAAGACTAAAAGAATATATTTATTAAAAAAAAATCGAATGAATGAATGAATGGAATCGACCATAGACCTACCAAAAGTATTCAACTGTTTTTGCACAAATAAGAGCCCCTTTATGAGCAAGTGTGTTGAAAAAATATATATCATACTTTAAAACTCCTTTGTAGTTTTTCTCCCACTCCCTCTTTCTCCCTTCTCTTCCTCCTTTCTCTCTCACTCTTTAAATATTAACATAACATCTTTCCCTACAGATGAAATGTCGGACATGTTCCGTCCGTTCCGCACGCTACTCCACAAGATACGCTCGCTGCTCTGGACGCTGGACCGACGCGAGCTGATGGCTCTGGAGCGGCTGCTGGCTACCAACGGGGATGTCGCTAACTTCGCCTCGGTTGAGTTGCCTTCAGGTAATGTTGTTAGGGTAACTTTTTAAATATATTTTTGGCTCTAAAAGACAGTCAATTATCCCCCGAAGAGAATGCCTATTGTCACTAAAAAAGGTTGCAAATTGTCACTCTTAAAGGCTGGCAATTGCTACTCAAAAAGACTACCAATTGTCACTTTAAAAGACTTCCAATTGTCACTCAAAAGACTACCATTTGTCATCCAAAAGACTGCCAAATGTCACTTCAAAAACCTAACTTGCCATTCAAAAAAGCTACCAATTGTCACTTTAAAATGCTGCCATTTGCCACTCAAAAAGACTACCAATTACCACTCAAGTAAACTGCCGGTCTTTTCGAGTGGCAAACGAACTGCCAAATTGCCATTATCACACTTTGTATTAAACAACTATTTGACTATTCTTACAGCATCAGAAGTGATAGACGACCCGTCGTGTCCCTACCCGGACATCGGCGAGTTCGTGTCGAGGTTCTACGCGGACCACGCCAACTGCCGCGAGCTTTACACGCAGCCCAGGTATGTGGAATCTTCTGGAAAACTTACTAAATATATGAAAACCTTAGGAAGAAAGACTGCATGCAAATTGGGTCTTGAAACAGACAGAAGCTTGAGTAGGATGTCTTGTAAAAGCAAAATGAAAAGTATATACTAATATTAAAAAGAAGTAAAGTTTGTGTGTTTGTATATTTGTTAAATTGTAAGGGGTAATCTCGGGATCTACTGAACCGATTTCAAAATTTTTGTTGGCTGGTTGATCCCTGTATTCCCACGGGAATGGGAACTACGCGAGTAAACCCGCGGATCGCTGCTATAGTTTCTAAAATCTGTTTTGAAGATGAAAGTGTATCGTTTTCGGCCGTAACATTACGGCAGTGGATTCAAAGATTAAAATCCTAACTGCGCTAAACAATATTGCTGTACAGTTTTTATTTATCGACTAAATCGCTTTTGTTTCCATTATTACTCCAATCCATCATTATAAAATCATTGAAGTATAACATACATAATGACTTTGATAAAAAGCATTATAATAGCTACCACACGATAAATATGTTATATTTTGCTATGAATAAATGTTCTTTCCTTCTTTTTAGCGTCAGACAAAAGGTACCCCCTACCAAAGTGAGCATTACCAAGCCCCCCCCCCCTTGGTACCCCCTACCAAAGTGAGCATTACCAGGGGGGGGGGGGGGGCTTGGTTGACCAACCAAGGAAGGTACCTTTTATCTACCGCTGACCGCAACCGTACTTTATATACATAATCTTTGTTACAGTTCAAGTGAACCAACGATAACAGAACACGACTATTTACCAGACAATATTGAAGTAATGACGCCCATTATAGACGGTATCAGACGTCTTGAGGAACCCGACGAGACAGACCATGAGGAAGAAAAGAACGAAAACAGTTCAGATACTACTGAAACATTCCAAGAAACAAGCAGAAAGACTAGTAGAACAGAGGCTAATGACCTATCAGCATTGAGAAACCTATCAACTAATGGTCTCATGATGTTCGATCCACTAGTTATAAACGCAGTATCAGCGTCGACTTCAAATGAAACCAGACAAATACCAGACCAAGATCTAGTCACATCACTAAACGAACAAGTTACAGAAATAGCTGATAGGCTGTCTTCTATAGCGACTAGTGATGTAGACATTATCGATCAAATGCATTCGTTCTCAGCCAATGATGTGCCTACACTCATATCGAGTGATGATTCAGAGTTCACAGCTAGGAATGATCAGATGACTTGCATGCCTTCAACGAGTCACGGGTATTTGATTCCTAATGCTATAAGCCATGAACCAGCTGTCATGTCTTCCTTATCACATAATAATTCAGCAGTTTTCAATCAAGAAGACGAATCAGATATCAATAACACGATTTTAAGTTCAGAACTACCTTTAATTATACCAGAAAATATTGACACTGAAATAGTAAATACGAACATTACATTGTCGATAGCAAACGCAAACTTGAGCTCACTTTTGCTTACTAACGAAGAATTTAGAGATAATTTTGTAAATAATACTAGCACTATTGACGATGATAATACAAGTTTTCATTCCGCTAAAATGACAATAGATAACCAGGACGAGGATAAAGTTAAGTTTATGTTAGGTTATGAAAGTGATCACGAATCACCAGTAGACTCAGGCGTTAGTACTGAAAATACCAGTCTAGATAGGTCCCCGGACACAGATAAAGAAAATTTCATTGAACAAAACAGAGTCCTGAAAAGCCCTGAAACAGAGACTATTGATGAAAAACCCACAACGACAATACAAAGTTCCTTTGACACTGTAAATATTAACTACACTGAAGACAATACTCAGAAAAACGAAGCTGGCGCCTCAACGAACGAACCTTCTAGTATAAATATGGAAGCTAGACGAGTACTACAAGATTGGGGCATGACGGTACCTGATAACGAGGAATTTAAGACTATAGATGACGTTATATCAGAGTTGAGAAAACATAGAGAGGAGAAAAGATTGGCCGAGGAGAATAGTTCAAACGGTGGTAATAGCTCGCAAAGTGGTTCTAGGAAAGCAAAGGATATTAGGAAGAAGTCAACGTCGAAGAATAAAAGGAAAAAGAATCGAATGTGGTCCCCCGGGATCGTTATATTGGACAACAGGGCGACGCAGAGCCAGAATAATACGCTGAGACTCAATTTGGACCATTTCGTTGATGAGAGGTTCGTATTTTAAATTTTTTGTCTATGTTTGCGTTAAGTATAAATTGCGTTACAGTGGACCCCCGGTAGTCCGACAAACATTTTGCAGGGCAGTGTCGAACTATCGAATTCGTCGGATTATAGAGTACTGCCTAAGACCCCCTATAGTCCGGTTTTTTTTACAAAAGAGTACCTTGTAATCCGACAAATTACAGATCCAATGATAAGATTCTTTATACATACATATTATATGTACATATATGTACTCTGAAATACTAATTATACTTCATTATGTATGTCAAATTTAGTAAATTAAACAACAATAGAGAGCTTACGTTTTATTATAAAATTAACGTCATGAATGCTATAGAACTTACAAAAAATATGTAAAAATATACCTATGCGTCGAGCACAATAGTGATGGTGCGTACAAGTTGTAACTTGTTCAATCATGCTTAGCGAATACGTATTGAATAATAAATAATAGACCATGTCGGATTACAGGGGGCGCCGGATTAAACAGGGGCCGGACTACCGGGGGTCCACTGTATTTAAGTTAATGTTCATCTTGCATGAAATTAGGGATAGAACTTATACTAAACGTCCAACTTTATAGATTGATTTTAGTACTATATTAGTAAATAATAAGTTATTTACATGTGACGAATAAAAAAAATATGACAATGAATTAAAGCACTGAGTGCTAGTTTAAAGAAATACCTTGTTTTATTTGGTCTTCTACTATGAACCCATAATTCTAACGGATTCAGCATAACAATTTTCTATATCATAACATTTCTCATTCACTCCATCATCTCATAGTAACCCTTTACTTTGAGGTTTTATTTTAATTCGTTTTAAAATATTATTAACCCGCGACGCAAAAATAGGGGTGTTATAAGTTTGACGTGTCTGTGTGTGTGTGTGTATCTGTCTTGTCTGTGGCATCATAGCTCCCGAACGGATGAACCGATTTCAATTTAGTTTTTTTTTTGTATTAAAGGGGACTTACGTGCGAGTGTTCTTAGACATGTTTGATGAAAATCGGTTGACCCGTTTAAAAGTTATGGGGATTTGAAAGTAATTGTGTTGGGGGTTTTTAACAAAATTCATTTATCATTTCAGTGGCACGTCTTGTGGTACGGAGTGCGCGGACGACGAACAAATAGCTCTCGCGTTACAGGCGCAGGAGTTAGCCGCGAGACAACAGGCAAGGGGGAAGTTTAAGTGAGTATAATACACATTTAAAAACATTATTGATACTTAATTTTTGTTACTACCGTATATCATCGAAATTTCTACTTTAATGCCCAGCCTGCCTAGCATGACTGCGTGATAAATGATATAGACACCACGAAATAATATCGATTTCGCGAGCATGACCAAATTAATATGGCGTATAGTACGATTTGATAAAATTAAATATGGCGGCTATATTTATTATATTTTGACAGTTGGATGTCAATAAATAGCTATATCGATTTCGCGAGCATGACCAAATGTCGTAAAATTAATCATGTGGTAAAATTAAATATGGCGGGCATTTTTATCAAATTTTGACAGTTGGATGTCAATAAATCGCTGTATCTGTCGCGTTTTCGAAGTCATGCTAGCCTAGATGAAGTTAATGTATAAAGATTTTTATCACCTAAAATACTCAGCCGTGCCGATGCCGACAATGGGCGTCGGGCCTTATACCTACATTCCTTGGCAATCTTGGCATTGATTTTCCGAACGCGCAATAGAACACCCTTTATATTAACATATTTCTCAACATTTCAGATCAAGTGAAGACCTAATCCACCGTCTCTTCGTATGTATAGCGGGCGTAGCGGACCAACTTCAGACTAACTTCGCAGCAGACCTCCGTAACATACTCAAGTCAGTGTTTCTCATGAATCAAACGCCGGATGTTGACGAGACTATTGAGGAAGAGAAAACGCCGAAGATTGAGTATGAGGCTACCGAGGACCAGGTTATACAGAATGGTGAGATATATAACATAACATAATCATTCACTACATTATCTCATCATAGTAACTGACCCCTAACTAAGTTCGTAACTTGTATCTAGGGTATCAGAAACTACGCACACACTCATTCACTCAGACACCCAGACCAAGACAAATTCGCACAAATATTCATATAGAGTTTTATTTTATGGTAGTAGTGAAGTACGGTCGTAATTCACGTGAAATATCGTACGTTGACCTGTAGCTATCTATCTCTGTCGCACCTGCGTAAATTGTAATGCGTCCCGCTCGCCATTGCATCCGTGCGAGCGGTGCTGTAGGCTAATAAGTTATGATTTTGAAGGAAATACAATTTAAGTTAGGGAGAGATCTGGGACTGATTTTGAAGCAAAGTAATACTAATATTGCTTTATTTGGTTTATGTAAAATGAAAGTATTGATTTTGGAAATAAATGCTATGGTGGCACAATCTTAGATGGATGGCTTTTCGACAAACAGAGATTACGCTCTTTTCCTGCTTTCCATAATAAATAACTTATAAATTAGAATATTACTTCAATAATTTTCCCATTCATTATGAAAATCTACGATAAACTGTACTGTTGTTATGTATCGTTTATTATTGAATATAGTCTTTTATTATAACTATTTTTCTTACAAGAAAATAGTTACATCACTACCATAAAGTGATCATCTTGAGTCAGTTACTAGAACAGCCACTTGGTACTAACCCCCCTCTCCCCCTGCAGGCAGCTCCTTTGACAGCGTGTACTCCGCTGAAGAAGTTTATGCCGACAGCCCGGAGGCGGGCCCTCGCCGGAACACGCTGTCGTCCGCGGTGGAGGCGCCGCCGCAACGACGGAAGTCCGAGGGCAACACCAGCTTACAGCCCGCCGTGTCGGCTGGGGACCTCACCATGGACAGGTACGGTATACTATCTCCAAAATGGCTAAAGTATATAAAAAAGTATTGTTGACTAGAGTTGTAGAGAAATTTAATCCTCTACAATATTTGTGCATATTTGTGCAAACATAAAACCTAAAGGAAACGAGATATTTGCGAAAATTGTGACTCTTTCATTTTCGCGTCAAAAATCTGTTCGCGCGTACATCCTACAATAGGTAGGTTTCGAGACAAGTTTTACTTAATATATAACCTATTATTATATATAAGTATATAACCTAGTTTATAGCTAGTGATCTCGATTTCCACGATTCAGGTCTTAATTTGACAAATTTAACTAAGATTAATATACCTTTTACGCGATTAAAAATGCGTGCGCAGCGATGGGTCCTAAGTCCTGAACATGGTAGGCTCATACCCCCTCAGTAGAAACACAAACTTATACAAGCTTCTGACTCGTATTCCCCTGTCCCTGCAGCGTGGGTGGCGCGGTGGAGCGGCTGCCCGAGTGGGTGCCGGACGTGCTGGCGGCCGCCTGCATGCGCTGCGCCGCGCACTTCACCGCCTTCCGCCGCCGCCACCACTGTCGGAACTGCGGTACGTACACCACACACACACACACACACGAGTCCTAACAGACACAGACACGCTCATGCACAGTGCACACACGCCACGCACAGAGACAGATACATTGAGACACGTAAACATTTTACAAACAAGCAGTCGAACACACTGTCACACACAGAGACAGAAACACGCAAATACGCAAACTGGCACGTACAAATAACTCACAAAGATGTCGTGATATCATCTTTTACCAATTTATCCTATCGAAGACATCAATCAATCTACCAGGGAGTTGCACCTGTTACACAAAAACACTCCTATTAAATCATAAACTGCTTCATATTTATTTATTTAAATTTTCACACAACAATACTATCATATAACAAAATCTACTTACTCATAATAGAATTAGTTCGTCCATCTCCAAAATATATGAAAACAAAGTCTAAAATATCTATGTCTATGTCTTTCTATCCAGGCAAAGTATTCTGCGCATCATGTAGCTCCAATTCCATACCACTCCCGCGGTACGGCCAATTAAAACCAGTCAGGGTTTGCGAGGAATGCTTCCGTGATATCGCCTCAGCTTGCCGACGCGACGCCTGATAAATATACACCTTATTGCCTACGTCTTACGGTTGGTTATCCTACAGACAAGGTTTTATTGACGTATTGTTAACGGCGATAGTTTTGATAGTTGACAGGCATGTGTCAGTTTTGACATGTATCAGTTTTGGCATGTGTCAACTTGACACGTGAGACGTGAAGTTTTTGAGTGTGGTCATCTGAATCTACATTTATTTTATTGTATTGTGTTTTTTTTATTTGATTATTGATGTTTTTGAATTGGAGATTAACGCAATTTTTACGTGAAATTATTTTTTATTTTCAGTCAATTTGAAAAGTTTATCTTCACAGTTAGTTAAAATAATGATTATTAATATGTAAAATCAGTCTAAAATAATATCGGAACTTTACCATCACAATGTAAATTGCGTTAGTTTTCAATTGCGTCAAAGTAAATAGCTTTTATACTCTTTCCTTAACATCAAAATTATTAATTTATAATATTTTTAGACGTTTTTGAGAAAGATATAACATCACGTTATAATACGGACTCTCAAATCATTCTATCTCTCATTCCAATTATGACAGAGCGAGACGCAATGATTTGAGGTCAGATTACGTCATATATTCCGCCGTACCTGAAATTGATCTATTATTATAATGTGCTGTCTTACTCTATCAAAGAAAGAAAGAGCGAGACAGCATGTAAAATTTGTTCGTTTTATCATATTAAAATAAAAACTATTTACAATAATAAATGTAGACGATTTGTTGATAAATTCACAATATATTTTCCCCATAACAAAGTGATATATTTGTAACATAAAAAAACATTATAGAAACATTATTTTACTTGCCATACTTATTAATTGTTGAATTTTTAATGAATAATCATTTCATATGCTATCAATAATTATATGATAATATGTACTATAAAAATGTGTATATTTTTCCATAATTGACTGATAAAGAAAATTTATTTGTTTAGATATAAGGATTCTTTTAATTAAGGTAGCTCTCTAAATATTGTTGATAATAAATAATTCTTGTTATTTTGGAATATAACCTATTACTAACATGAACTTTGTACAATTAACGACTCAACATGCTAACTAAGTATACTAAAAGCAATATTTCTAAACTAGTTACACCCCTCGGTTTAACCCGCGTTAACTCTGCTCAATACGTGTAGCCTATCATCATGGGCCATTCACATCTACGTGAGATGATTTTATGTAGCGTCCGTTGGAGTTGTAGGGTTTGAAACGCACCTACGAAAGTGACTGGTTAGTCCGATGCGGGACAGACAAACTCGACTACAGTTCGAGCACGTAGCCTATAGCCTTCCTAGATATAAAACTGGACGAAACGTGTTTTTTAATCAAAAAATGAGATGTATTGAGTTGAAGTAGCGCATGACGTCACTTTTGAGTATATTATGTTTTAGACACAACAGTGACGTAGTCAGGCTGACTCCAACTTAAAAGGCCTATTTCACGACCTTCAAGTAAAGTTACTCACCAAGTAAAGTTAGTTTTGTCTCTTTCTTACTTTATGTCAAGTGACAAAGACAAAACATGTGAGTAGGTACTCGGAAAAGTTACTTGAAGATGGTGAAATAGGCCTTAAGACTTCTAGACAAACGGACTGCCATCCAACCGCTCTGTTTGAATGCAGTTGACAAGACTCAATTTGACTGTCAACTGCATTGAAACTGCACCAGCCTGTTTAGCATGACTGTGCGTGATAAATGATATAGACACCACGAAATAATATCGAATTCGCGAGCATGACCAAATGAATATGGCGTAGTACGGTTTGATAAAATTAAATATGGCGGCTATATTTATTATATTTTGACAGTTGGATGCCAATAAATCGCTGTATCTATCGCGTTTTCGAGGTCATGCTAGCCTAGCTGAATTGCAATTTGCGGTTGGATTGCAGTCCACGTCTTGACATATTTTTATTTGATAAAAAATACGTGTCTAATATTTTTGTAATGACTGACGGACAAAATAGAATTTCATTGTCTTTTTCCAGGCATATCTTTTGAAGATAAATTTCTAAAGCTATTTAGTTAGAAATTTTGAGTCGTTATGTGTTTTCAAAATGTTCTCAATGACGCGTACCAAATCTCTTTTCTCTTTCACACAATTTGTTTGAGATTTGATACGTGTTAATGAATAATCATCGCAATTTAAGAACTGAATTTTGTATTGCTATCCTTTTTTTACGTTTGGTTAAAGAAAGAGATGGATAGAAAATTTTCAAAGTAATTGACGTATTTTACCTTATTAACGCGAGTGTCTTTCAATTTAAAACCATATCACAAGCAATATAAGGACAATAATGCTTTGGCAATTTCATGTGCTTTGTAAAGGATATAAAATAAATACCTATACAAAATTTAGTTAATAAAATAAAATATTGCGGTGATTATGTTTGTTACGTTCCAAATAAGATATTATAATAACACTAACGTTTTCTAAGACATTATTTGCCTATAATCTTATGATATGACACTTGTGAACACCTTTTATATACATTTATATATTATTTTAATGACAATTCGTACGGTTAGAGTCA
The DNA here is from genome assembly GCA_958496195.1 of Timandra comae. NCBI lineage: Eukaryota > Metazoa > Arthropoda > Insecta > Lepidoptera > Geometridae > Timandra > Timandra comae. The sequence goes on from OY292376.1 coordinate 7,855,363, forward strand.
CATAAAAAGTACCACAGAATTCGGAATACTCTATCTATGGTAAGTATAGAAATGTTATCTTCTCTCTGGTTATATCGGAACGCGTGTCGCCAGTTGACAGTGACCAACACATTGACATACTATAACAAAAAATTGAACAATACTGGTGAATGGTGTCCTATGGGACACACCTTTGCGGCGACGATATCACGCGTCTGTCAGACTTTTTTACTTACCATAGAGTATTCCCAATTCTGTGAAAGGTGCTGTCCTTTGGTTGGCAATACCAAAGTGAGCATTACCAAGGAGGTATCTTTTATCTGACGATTACTGTACATAGAAAAGCATCGGAACACATTTATTGGGTAAACGAAAATAGACCATATCATTGAAGTTTAAAGTTCATTTACCTGTGAACCAAATGCTTTCTCGATTGCAAACACAAAATCGTTCTTTACTGTTATAAAATGACCTCTATCGTACTTGTTTATAAGATTTAATTTCCTCTGTCAATCTGACTACTGTTTATTAGCTGCTGAACGCGCGGTTTAACGCTAAAACGGGGAATCGCGCGGTTTAACACCAAAACGCGGAATCGCGCGTAACTCAAACTGATAGATAAATTGCATGAGTATCGCAAAAACGCACGACCGACAAACTGTTCAATCATTTCAGAATCTGACGCGCGTTTTAGCGGTAATCCATTGTAACGTCTGCTAGCGGTTAAGGGTGAGGCCAAACGGGCGTAATTTTGTGAGTAGTGAGTCGCGTAAAATGAGTCGCGAAAACGTTCAACTGAAATTCGGTTAGACACACGGACGGATGTATTTTCAGTTGTAATCTGAAACAATTGTACTTATCCTTGTATAGTGCAAGCTCTCCACCTCACCCCGACCGAAATTCAGTTGATATTATGCGTGTGAGTCGGCAGACAACTCATTTTGCGTCGCCGTGTGAATCAAATAGGACTTTTCTATGAAACTGAATGCAGTAGAATTTCTGCGATCGAAATTCTGCTGCTCACAACTCACAAAATTACGCTCGGCTTCACCCTTTTATGTACTCTTTTATTTTTGTTATAATGTACCGTTCACTTACATTAATGTTTAAAATAGACCGAAGACAGAATGAAAGCCAGACAAAGGCATGCTCTGTAAGGCCGTATACGAGTAGATTGCATTAACAACAAGTACGTTCTATTTATCTCCTACAAAAATCGGTAACGGATTATCGGATGTACAGTCACGGAATGAAAAGGTTCGTCACCTTAGAGTTGGTTTTCACTTGCACTAGTATTGCAAGAAACAATTATGCCAACATACAAGTGTAAGAAACAGTGATGCTAACATTTAAATAAATAGAATGACGTCAAACAACACTGATCTGAATAATTTTGAACTTTATTATCGAGCAGTAGAACATTATTTTCCCTAACCCGAGTCTATTCTGTACCATAGTTTCAAAAGGTAGTATGTTTTCGCGACACATTAAACGAATCAATTTGAAAATTGACGAACCTTTTCATTTCGAGACTGTACATAAAGTAGGGCTGATACAGTTCACATCTTTGTCTCGTTTCACTCGGCTAGTGTTCATAGTTTAAAGGTGTGAGTGAACCCACATTTTCACATTTCTTATTTCTGTTACCAAGTGTCATGATCTCGCCCCAAAGGTAAAAAATATAAGTTTTAAAAAATAGTTGTAAGCAAATATATTTTTAAGATATTATTAAACAAATGATTATACTATATTTTTAACCGTTAACATTTTAATTTGAAAAATACTATAAAAATTCCATAATTTTAATATTAAATGAAGGTGTTAGTTAAATATGTAAATGTTTGTAAAGTTAAAATGGATAGGAATGGTTTTATAAATAATGTTCCATAGTTTTGTATAAATGTAACATCGTAAGGTTATATTCAGTGATATATTATAGTTACATATTTCAACTGTAAATATATTCGTATTATAGACAATATTGATGGTTTTATTATAACTTAAGAACCCTATGTATGATTTTCTATTTTCCTGACCAAAATCCTATAAACAGCCCTTTTCCATTCACCCTTTATTTTAACTCTTATACTCGCCGATAATAGGGATGTCGACTGGGTAAACAAAATGAAATTCTAATTAGTCCGTCAGATAGATTTCGAAAAAATATTAGACACGTATTTTTTGTTTTATCAAACTAATAAAACTGAAGAAACGCATTAAAGTTCAGGAGTGGTTACTTGTAACGATGATTCTTGGTAAAAAATGTATGTAGCTGTGACGTCACACGAGTTTTCTATGCACTAATATCGTCTTAATTATTTGTTTGTATCAAAAAGAGAAAACACTTATCCAATATTTTTGCTAAATCTATCTGACGGATTAATTAGATTTTTTAGTCGACATCCCTATTGATAAGTTTGCTTTTAGTTTAACCAACTAGACAGGTACGATTTATTGCTCACACATATACAAAAACTTTTAATATAAAAGCGTTAAAACGAATAATATTGTATCGAATGTTATTTATTTAACTGCAAAAGAAGGTATCACTGAAAGTGATCGCTTCCTTTGTAAATAATTTCTTTTCCCATAAAAACTACATTTACTAAACTGATTTAAATGAAATTTAGTACAGATATTCCTGATAACCAAAAACAAAGCATACTTTTTATCCCAAAATTCTGAAAATTCCCAACGGAATTTTAATTTACTTATACTTAGTTATTTTTACTTATAAAATTATTGCATTTAAAACGTACAGTAAATCAATCAACGCCAAATTTTCGCTTTCAGAGCGTTACGTCAGTAAAAATTATGCGTAAAATGGAAATTAATAAAAGCAGCCGCGTCATCCAGTAACCATACTTGTATTTGGTAGAGTAATTAATCATATCTTAACGAACGGCGTTTGACTACTTTTTAAGTAAATCGACTTTGTTTTTCGTGTTGATGTTTAATAAGAACATGATTGCTGTTTTCTTAATTTATAGAAAATTCGTTTTTTTTAAAGTAAGTCAGTTTAAAAGATCCCACTGCCAAATGGAATCTCATTCTCTACATTTATTAAATAACTAGCAGCGCCCCGCGGCTTCACCCGCGTAGTTCCCGTTCCCGTGGGAATTTTGGGATAAAAAGTATCCTATGTGTTATTCTGCAAGATTATTTTAAAGTTTCATTAAAATCCATTCAGTAGTTTTTGCGTGAAAGAGTAACAAACATCCATACATACAAACTTTCGCCTTTATAATATTAGTAGGATATCATCGGCGAGTGATAGATACAAACAGGGATAGACATGGTAACTGCTTTTTGTGTTGAATATACACTTTCTCGATGAAAGCTTTATGTGCTAACTAACTGGGCCCCGCGTAGTTCCCGTTCCCGTGGGAATTTCGGGATTAAACATAGCCTATGTTCTTCCCCGGATCATAAGCTACCCCTGTTCCAAATTTCAAGTCAATCGGTTCAGTAGTTTAGCCGTGAAATGGTAACAGACAGACAGAGTTACTTTCGCATTTATAATATTAGTTAGGACTAGTAAGGATAGGCTATTTTACATCACGCTAAGGGCCTATTTCACCATCATCAAGTAACGTTCCGAGTAGCTACTCACATGTAAGTAGGTACATCACTTTTGTCTTTGTCATTTGATATAAAGTAAGAAAGAGACAACACTTACTTTACTTAGTGAGTAAGGTTACTTGAGGGTCGTGAAATTGGGCCTAAACCCTCCCTGAGGCCGTACGTAAGTGCCGAGTTAGTACACGCAGAGTACTAATGTTTATTTCTTTGTTTATTCTTTGTTATATAAATACTTAACATAAAATTACCTAATATTAAGTTTTTGCATGTACTATAACTTTCTTTGATTAATAACTTTTATTGTTAACATTAAATTTGTTATGCCTGACAAAGGCTACTAAGTTTTAAGTGCCTGTATATTATGTTAACAACTTTATGTAGGTATATACACTTAGTAATGCAAATAAAGTTTATGATTTATGAACTAAAGGATGGTACGTTTTTATTATAACTATGTACAAAATACGGGATTTAACGTGAAATAGTTATTTATGGTACAAGCGAGGTAAGTTGGTGATTACTTCCGAGGCGCTATTGAGGCCCGAGCCGTCAGGCGAGGGTCTGAAGATAGCCGAGGATAGTAATCATCAATGCTCGCGTGTACCATACAACGTTTTTCAACACATTTGCGAAGAAATTATCATTTTTCGCTAATAAATAAACAGTTTTTCTATTCGCGCGCATCCAACACAACAATGGTGATCGGCCAAAGACTAAAATAATATAGATAGATAGATAAACACTTTATTGTACAACTTATTAAAAAAATATACTTACTTATTAAAAAAAAATCGAATGAATGAATGAATGGAATCGACCATAGACCTACCAAAAGTAAGGAAATATAGTTGAAGTTTGTTTTTAAAATGTATGGAAACAATTTTTTTGGTATCGAAACTTTTTTTAAATGAAAGCAATTTAAAAAAACAATCTATAACTCACTAGTGAATAAAACGTGTCATTATTCAACTGTTTTTTCATAAATAAGAGCCCCTTTATGAGCAAGTGTGTTGAAAAACATATTTTTTACCTCTACGTTTAGTACTAGCTATAATAATGAGTTCAAAACGTGATAGCTTAAACAGTGATGGTACCATTTATCTGACGCTGACTGTACCTAAGATATCTTAAATTATGTTTAGACTAAATCGAAATGAACAAACGTTAATCAATCCAAGCCTTCGCATTTAATAAAAGGTATTCGATAAAGAAATATCTGAATAATTAATCACTATAAATTCTAGACGAAAACAAATACTATTTTCGAGTTTATTGTATAAACGGGCGTTCTAGTCATTAATTTTGCAATACGAATAAAAATAACATTAATTTTAATGTCCAAACACAAGCCAATGTCGACATGGTTATTGGAAATGTTAAAACATACATTTGTTTACTATTTTTCATTGGAGGTAAGATTGATTTAAAAACAATATTGGATAAAGGATAAACTTTTTAAGAGAGCGTTGTCGAGTACTTAGATTAAAACAGGGATGAGTAGGTACATAATATTTAGTTATCGAAAAACACACTTAGTTTTTAACCCCCGACGCAAAAAGAGGGGTGTTATAAGTTTAACGTGTCTGTGTGTGTGTGTGTGTGTATCTGTCTGATCTGATGATGCCACAGATCATAGCTCCCGAACAGATGAACCGATTTCAATATAGTTTTTTTTTATTAAAGGGGACTTACGTGCGAGTGTGCTTAGACATGTTTGATGAAAATCGGTTGACCCGTTTAAAAGTCGGGTTTGAAAGTAATTGTGTAGGGGGTTTTCTTAATTTTTTAATTTAATGTTATTATTAAAAACAGCCACACTCCATTCAGTAAGAATATGGCAAAAAGCCCTCTCACTAAAATGGCAGTAGTGTTTGTAATAAATTGTGAGGTAGGTAATTGAAATCCAATCAAAATGAAAACCTTAAAGCGCAAATTGAAATACTTTTGCTACTTAAAATATCCCCGTTCAACACGTAAATCAAAACAATATTATAATTAATTTCATATTGTTGTTTCAAAGTAAAGTTTGCAATGTTTTAGAAAATGTAGCTTTAGAATCTAAAGTTTAGCACAAAAGCATTTTAATAGAATAGTTCGTTCATAAATTAGATTTTAGGAATTAATTACAGTGAAACTTGGTTAAGTGGGACCTGGATAAGTGAGAAACCTCCATAACTGGAACTCATGCTAAAGTCCCACTTTGGCACTAAATTACTGAGGTAACCTCAATATCTGGGATTTATTCTTTCGATTTATCATCATAGTTACCTCTATAACTAAGACAGCGAGTGAATTTTATACGTATAAATAAACCTCTGTAACTGAGATAATATCGTTTTGATTGTTTACTCATTCTAATCCTACCCACTATTTCACTTATCGTATATCACTTCTATCAATGGAACCCTCTGTAAATGAGACAGATATTAATTTATACATGGATATCTGAAACCCTGGGTAAGTGGAATACCTCTATAAGTGCAACGACATTGCAGGTCCCTTGGAGTCTCACTTAATCAGGTTTCACTGTATATTCTTTAGCACTTAGATTGGAAGGAAATACTAACTTTTACTTATTTACTAGTTGTTTATGTATGTATCGGTTGCTTTTATTGCTTGGCCGAGTAATCGAACTCAGCGTCTCCGAGTCTCCGGCACGACTGGCATTTGCACATGCCACTTCATTATCATCAGCTCATATAATGTCTCCACCGAGGGGCTCGAGCCGACCCTGAAATAGGGCGATCAGGCTATATAATGCCCAATGGATGTCAAAGACCATAAGCTACTTCATCATCATCATCATCATCAGCCTGTGTTCGTCTACTGCTGCACTTCATAATAATTATTTATATTTCAGTATGTTCGTCACAGAGGAGAATTAAAAATGGTCACCAGGTGGAGACCGACAAGAGATATGTCGTAAGTGGTCTAAATCATCTTTAAAGACGGGGTATCTATCACCAGAGAAATTAATGTCTCGCATGCTAAATTTTTGTATGGAAACTAGCTGTGCCCCGCGGTTTCACCCGCGTAGTTCCCGTTCCTGTAAGAATTTCGGGATAAAACATAGCCTATGTTCTTCCCCGGAACATAAGCTACCCCTGTACCAAATTTCAAGTCAATCGGTTCAGTAGTTTAGCCGTGAAAAGGTAATAGACAGACAGACAGAGTTACTTTCGCATTTATAATATTAGTTAGGTTATAGTAGAGAAGTAGGGATAGTTTGAGTTTCATAAAAAGTCATAGGAATCTTTTGATCATTCATGAGATTCTTACAATTACTATGTCTTAAACTTTACTAATTCCCAGGTATACCTAATAAAAGCTCCACCGTCCCCCAAACAATACATAGGCTGGCTCTGTGGTGGAGCAATCGTCAGCGAATGGTACATCATCTCCTCAGCAGCCTGCGTTGAAGACGTAGAACATTTATACGCAATAGCCGGCTACAAGAAGTACGTGAAACCATCGGAAATAGATACGGATGAATGTACTAAAGATAAGAAGAAGAAAGTTGTTTTCACTTGTGTGCCGAAATGTAAGTACTTATGGTTTTTAAAGATAGGAGGTTAGTGAGCGGACGGGTCTCTTGATGGTAACTACCGACGCCCATAGAAAAGGACACATGTACCTCAGATGAGTTTCTATAGCATAGTTCACATCATGACATCAAGAGGATAATAAGGAGAAGGAAGGCAACCCTACCTTTCAAACATACCCACCATGCAAAACGCCACAGGTCGAGCTACTATTTTATGCTGATATTCCGTGAAAGTCTAGTACTTCCCCGGTCGAGACACTGGTGTTCGAACTGATCACACTTTTGTTTTAACACTGACTGAATGTTTTGCAAATAAGTAGCTTGGTCTTAGGCCATTCTTACCATACCGTAACGTGGCTAGTTTAAGTTATGAATGACTGAAAACCCCTGAACACTTTCCACTTGTCTCTCTCAAGGATTTGTGCAGCGTCTATCCTCCAAGTACATTTTTCCAATCAAGCCACTAAACTTTACCTAGCTACAAATCTCCTCGCAATCATGCTAATTTCATTCTTATACACCACTATTATAAGCTCTTTATTCCAGTGTACGAATTCAATTATGATAAACTAGAAAAATGGGCTCACATTGACATAGCAGTAATCAAAGTAGAATCACCATACGATTTCAATGACCAGTCCTATTTGTCATGCTGTTCATACATACCGGGCAAAATAGAGATTAATTACGAAGGGAAATACCAAGAGCCAGGAACTGATGCCATGGTTTTGGGCTGGGGCCATGAGAATAAATACAGAAAGGTACAACAATAACATAACATAATCATTCACTACATCATCTCATTATAGTAACTGACCCGTAACTAAGTTCGGAACTTGTATCTAGGGTATCAGAAATTACGCACACACTCATTCACACACACCCAGACCGAGACAAACATTGCGGTTCACACAAATATTCACCTCTCACGGGAATAGAACACGCAACTTTGCGGATGACAGTCCGGCATGGTGACCACTCTGCAATCTTCTTCTTTCCATGTCTAATTGGGGTCGATTTACGCAATATCAGCATTTTACGTGGAGCGACTACCATAAGACCTTCACTACCCAGAGGGCAATACAGATTTTTTTGGTTAAATTTGGTTTAATTGCGGGTAAAACCAGTGTTTACTCTTACTTTGACGAAATTGACCTCAAAAACTAAGGATTCTCCGTGAACTGAACTGATCAGACCATCATCTTGATTGCACCCGGTCTTACGATCAAAATGCAGCTTCAATGAATAACTTAAATACCTATTTTAGATTCTAATCCATGTACACTTCTCAGGAAGACGACGATAACATATACAACACAGAGACCCTCCACTACGCTTCTGCATTGGTTATAGACAAGAAGAAATGCAAAGAGAGCTATGCTGATTACCCTAATTTGATAGGCACTATTGACAATTACATGATTTGCACTTATGGTATAGGAAATATTAATGATAAAGGTGAAAGGATAGCTAAGAATGTGCCTAAATTAGATGGATGTAATAGAGAAGCGTTAAACGGACAGCCTCCTGATGAAACTGTGAGTATGAATAATATACCCGCTCTAAGTCGCTCAACTAGCACTACCTGAAACGAGTGATTTCCGATCCAATTTTTCTTTTGGCTTTATTGTAATGAATTTAAGGGTTATGGATTAGCTTAAGGTGTTATCTAAAAGCTGACAGTGTGCACTTTAATTCAGTATATAAACGGAAATAAAAAAAACAAGCATTTAAAAAAAAAACACCTTGAAACGAAAATTGAGCAGGTGTGCGATTTCTTTGCTCTCAAGTGTAGTAACTGACCTAACAAAGCTCGGAGCTTGTATCTAGGGTATCAGAAACTACGCACACACTCATTCACACACACACCTAGACCATATATTCATCTGTTCCCAATAATTCAGTGTAATCCATACGACGGTAGTTACTCAACTGAAGATGACCAAATAGATGACGCTGTAATTACGTACATCAACGCTACATTAGATTTGGTAGATGACAATGAAGGTGCAAAGCGGAGGTTTGATGATCCACAGTCTGATACAGGAATTTGTCAGGTGAGAATCCTTAGCTTTTTTCTTTAATCCCACTTTTGGGTAATGGTTTCAGCGAGTTTCCTCTATTAGTTATTTTGTATATAGAATACCTGTTATTCAATGATGTGATGATGCGAATGGGGGTCTCAAGAAAATTATATTGAAAATAGGCCATGTAGTGACATCTGCTTGCTTTTTGACAAGAGGTTAAAGGGCCGATTACTGGATTGAGTTATGCATACTTGCTATTTTGTATCACGAATCGGAGTTTAACGCTAAGCAAAAGGGGATATCTTCCATTCTGGAGTAAGGCTCATGTCAACAATCAAATGGATGAGGATCTGACTCACGACCTCTCAATCACCAGGCCTTAGCCTTTCACTATCTAAATATATATCAAAGGTGACTTACTGACTGACATAGTGATCTATCAACGCACAGCCCAAACCACTGGACGGATCGTGCTGAAATTTGGCATGCAACTAGATGGTGAGACGTAGGCACCCGTTAGGAAAGGATTCCCACGGAATTGTGATATACGCAGGTGAAACCGTGGGGCACAGCTAGTTACCACTATAATCCTATAAGTATAATCCTTGAAAACATTTCTTTAATTTAGAACGATCACGGCGGTCCCCTAGTTACCTGGGTTGGAGCTCACGAGATTCTCATAGGAGTGGCGACTGCCTTCAAGATAGCAGAGGACTCTACGTGTATTGGGCCGTACCTGTTTACGAGTACTCAATGCAGCGGAGCTTTTATTGATTGTATCATCAATTCTGATAGTGCTTCCAGGTAAAAATAACTTTGTTTTCTTCTGACAAAACTGTATGAAAAATGTAGTTTTCTTATAAAGTGTGTGTGTTACGACATATGCAGACTACATTTTAAACTATAACCAATGTTTCTCGCACGGATAAACAAGAAATTCAATTCTGTGCTGAATAACATACCAGCCCTTACACAGACTGTTTTCTATTTATATTTTACGCTTCAATTCAATACCATTAGCCAGTGTCTTGTGTAGTATTGCTAAATTGTTGTTTTCTAACAATCTTATAAATATCCTTGCTGGTGTGTAAGTTCAAAATTGGATAGCAATTGCCGAACATAAGTACCTACATACTTACATAAAAGAAACATGCAGTATATAATAGATCTTTGTCCTTTTTTGTAGGCGGTTAAAATGTGCAATTGTACTTAGGGCCCATTTCACGACTTTCAAGTAAAGTTCCGAGTACATACTCACAAATTTTGTCTTTGTCACTTGATATAAAGTAAGAAAGAGACAAAACTAACTTCACTTGGTGAGTAACTTTACTTGAAGATCTTGAAATAGGCCCTAAGTATTACCACTATACCTTCTGAAGTTCATTTAGGGGTTTGTACTACGTAATATTATATAAGAGCTACAGAAGATAAATCTATATATAAAAGACAGTCGTGTTAGTTACACTATTCAACTAACTCAAGAACGGCTGAACTGATTTGGCTGAAAATTAGTGGGAAGGTAGCTAAGAACCAGAAAAAGGATACAGGATACTTTTTATCCCGAAATTCCCACGGGAACGGGAACTACGCGAGAGAAACCGCGGGGCACAGCTAGTTTATAATATATTTGGTGAAGTAATATAATTAATATGTGGTTTTTTGTTAACTCTATTCTTTTATTATATTTTGTGTACTAACAGTAAAAGAAGAGCAAGGTGTGAGAATCCTCGTGAAACAGGATTCGAAATGATAAGGAGAACAATATCGTGGGTCGGACATCCTGCTGGGTAAGGATATCAATATTATTCAAACAATAACTCAAACTAATTATGTTGGTATTTAAAATTTTCATGAATCCTCAAAAAATTAAATGTTTTTGAATTATTAACTACTAGTAGCTCCCCGCGGTTTCACCCGCGTAGTTCCCGTTCCCGTGGGATTACGGGGATAAAATATAGCCTATGTCACGCACTGATAAATTAGCTTTCCATTAGTGAAAGAGTTTTTGAAATCGGTCCAGTAGTTTCGGAGCCTATTCATTACAAACAAACAAACAAATCTTACCTCTTTATAATATTAGTATAGAAGAAAGGTTTAAAGAATCTTTATTCTCAAAAGAACATTTACATAGTTCACTTAAATGAGAATTACATTTGTAGTTTTAAAGTAGTAACGTGCAAACATTTGTACAGTAAATAACTAAAAGTAGAACTTATTCATATAAACTTACACAATAATTTTAAAAGTGGTACATATTGAAATAAACTTACAAAATGATTTTAAATAAACAAAATAACTAAACGAAACAAAACTAAGATTCATTAAAAAAAAAAAATACATTACTAAAGGGTAGTTTCAAACTTCTTTCACAAATTGTTAATAGCGGAGTGCTATGGGCCAGTTATATGTGTGTGAATGCAGTGTATTTGTATCGTGTTGTCCGATGAGTAATTGACGGTGTGTGAGTGATGACTTGTAAGCGCTTGCAGTGCGCGTGCACTGTATTATACACAATAGTACAAGTGCATTGGTGTGTTTGGGTTGAATTGTTTTGCGTTTGTGTTGGGTGGTAGCGCGTATGTATTTTAGGTGGAGAGACCACGGTAAATTTTAAGCACCTATGTTTATTAATATATTTATTATCATTTTATATATATATATATATATATTTGTATGTTTAGATATATATTTATGTATTATACATGTGTGCATTATTAGCCAGTGTTTAAAATATATTTATATATATAAATATTTTGTAACTTTTTAAGTTATTTTTATTTATTATGTTTAAGTGTGCATTATTAAACAGTGTTTAAAATGAATTTTTTTAAATGTTTTTTAAATGACATAATTTTATCTAAATCTTTTATTGTATAGTTGGACTCCTTCATACAGTATGTTTTTTTTACCATATTTGATAGTTCGAGGATGACGGAGAATTAATTTGTTTCTATTTCTAAGGTAACGAGTGGATACTTTTTTAGAAAGAGTTAGGTTCGTTTTGATGCGTTTATGTAAAATTTTCCATATTAGTAGGCATATATTATAAGTATATGTTTGTGATAGGTTTAGTAATTTTGTCTTGTTATATAATAATTTTGTAGGGGTAAGGTAGTCGAAGTTAAAGAGACGTTTGACAATTTTGTTTTGCGTTGTTTGTAAGGGTTTAATATTAGTCTTAGGTGCTGATCCCCATATTTCGATTAGATATTCTAGGTGTGGTCTAACTAGGGAGTTATAGATAGTGTTTTTCATGGCTGATGGTATATAAGAACTTTTTCTGCGGAGGGCTCCAGACAATGAGATTAATTTAGATCGAATGGTTTCTATATGAGGTATCCAAGTTAGTTTGTCATCTAGTAAAAGTCCTAGATATTTTTCTTGGTTGGTTCTATTTATGACTATGTTATTTATTTTTAAAGGATTGTACTGCGGAATTGTTTTATTTTTTGCAGAAAAAATCATATATGATGTTTTGTTGGTATTGATAGTTAGTAAATTGTATAGAAACCATTCGTTTAGTTTGTTTAAGTCGTTTTGTGCTTCATTAATAATATCGTTGATCGATTCACCAAAATAAAAGAGACTAGTATCGTATGCGTACAATGTTAACTGTCCCGTCAGGCCTATTTGATTAATGCTATTTACGTAAATGAGAAAAAATAGTGGTCCCAAGATTGATCCCTGTGGTATTCCGCAAGATAAGGTTTGCAATGAACTTTTATAATTGCCAATTTTAACAACTTGGGCCCTATTTGTCAGATAAGATGACATCAGATCAAAAGCTGTACTCGAAACACCTATATTTTTAAGTTTATCAAGCAGTTTTGAGTGGCTGACCGTGTCAAATGCTTTGCGAAGATCGACAAAGATACCTAGGCAAATTTTCTTGCTATCAATATTGGTTTTGATTTTGGTAACCAAGTCCAACGTTGCTGAGAGTGTACTAGATTTTGGTCTAAAACCGTATTGTTCTTCAATAAAAAAGTTTTTACTTAATAAATATTCATGGAGACGTGTAAATATGATTTTTTCAAATATCTTGGACATGATCGGCAGTACGGAAATGGGTCTATAATTATTTGGGTCTGTTTTTGAACCAGATTTATGAATAGGGCTTACTTTTGCAATTTTCAACTTATCAGGAAATGTACCTAGTTCAAAACACTTATTTATACATTTAGCAAGTGGAAAAGTAATCCATTCTTTAATAGATTTCAATGATTTAGTGCTGATTTCATCTAAACCTGTACTGCTGTTGGAGTCTAAATTTTGTATTATTATATCTATTTCTTTAGGAGTGCAATGTCTGAAATTTGTTAGTAAAGTGTTATGTATGTTATCGTTTCTGTAGAGTGTATTGCCCGGATTATTATGATACATTAATGGTATTTTATTAGCTAACTCGGTACCAATCGAAGCAAAGAAAATATTAAATTTTTCACAAATCTCACGGCCATCAGATATCGTTTGGTTATCAGTAACTAATTTTGGAGGTACGTTGTGAAGTTTGTTTTTATTTCTTGCCAGACTGTTGATGAGATTCCACATTTTCTTTGGTTTAGTGCTGCAGTTTTTGAAAGACTTGTAATAGTACCGTTTTTTGTCATTTGTTATTCTCCGTCCCGTTTCGTTTCTCTTCATAATAAACTTTTTTTTTAATTTTTCGTTTTTATTATCCTTTTTAAGTTTTTGCCAAAGTACATTTCTTTCATGGATTATTTTTAAGATTGTTTTATTTATCCAGTCTTCATTGGGTGGATTTAGAATTTTAGTTTTAGTTATGGTATTAGCTTTAATCTCCCTTGCGATAAAAAATTGTAGGATGTCATAGTCATGGCTATTATTTGTATATGTTTCTTTCAATATGGATTCCTTTAGTTCTGAGTAATTCACTGAGTTATACTCCATCTTCGGTTTTGGAATAAGTTTGTTGTTTGATAGTTCGAGGTAAATTTGCTTGTGGTCAGACATAGCGGATTCTATTATGGATAAGTGGAAATAATTTTTATTCAAGTCAGATGCAACGTGATCTAAAATTGTGTTGGTGGTATCTGTTTGTCTTGTGCTATAATTACTGTCTATTTTGTTCAAGATCATATATGAGGCTTCCCCCAGAATGCGTAGATATTCTTCAGTGTCATTACTTTTACAAAGTAAGTCAATATTAAAGTCACCAAATATCAGTGATCTTTTTCTTTTTTCTATTTGATCCGAATAAGCACTAAGAAAGTCTTTGAAGTTGCTCTCACCAGGTTTATAAATTCCACCAATATTTAGTGAAAATTTTGGTAAATGTATCCACAAGTAATGGTTACCGTCTTTACTGTGTGATTCAGTAAGGTCAAATCTAATGCTGTCATGTACATAAATAGACACACCTCCGCCCCTTCTGTCACTACGATAGTTGTAGACATGGCTATAGTTTGGTAAAGAATAGCTTCGAGCTTCATGCTCTGATTGTAACCACGTCTCGGTAAGTATGACTATGTGTATATTTGAGGAGAAAGATTTCAGAATGCATTGGAGTTCTTCGAATTTACCGTGTTTTCGAATGCTTCTTACGTTTGCATAGAAGAATCTTAGAAATGACGGATTAAAGGCTAGTTCTTGGTATGTGTTAGTATAATGATATGTAGTATTTTTTTCTGGATCTGTGATATCAGTATTACAATAGTTATTTAGTTTTTTGACTGTGATATATTTTCATTCTTGACAATTTTAGGTATTCCTTTGTTATACTTTATAGTAAGGCCCTTTTCTCCAGTATTTTCACGATATTTTAACTCTTCCTTTATTGACTGTAGATAATTTCTTTGCTTTGGAGTCTGATCTGAGTATAATTTAATTGGCTGTATTAGTTCATTTCTTTGTTTTAATAATATTTTGGGTACATCTGCATTATCAAAGAATATTTTTAGTGGGCGTAATTTTTTAGCATCATATTTGCCAAGTCGCTGTATTTTTATTGGCGCTGGGCAATCTTTATATATAGTTTTTAATAATTTATGCGCTTCTTCTTTATCATGATCCTGTCTTAAGATAGGATCTTGGGTGCTTATTTCTTCTACGCCTATTATGATAACATTTTTGGCTCGTTTTATGCGCTCCTGTATTTCAAGATAGAAGTCGTTCTCTTCGTTTGGTTGTTGGTTTTCTGTAGGGTTATTTTTAATTTTAGTTATGTCGTTTTCCAAAGCTTTAATTTTATCTTTTGTTGCGTTTTGCTCTGTTTTAATGTTCTCGACCTTGTGAACACTCGGCCAAATCGGTTCAATCGTTTAATGAAACCATAGAATAAGGATTCTCTCTGGTCTCTGAGTGAAACAGATCTGATATGACATATTATCAACTTTTAGGTGACTTTTTTTGCGCCTGGGCCCCTGGGACTGAATAGAGCGAAAGTTGTCATGGAATTCTGTAGACTCTATGAGAAAAAAACATAAGTAACATAAATAAATTAACTTTTATGGTCATTCTCAATTTATTTTACTTGTGTCTTTAACGAGATGTTATCCCAGCAAACACTATGTAAACATACTCGTACTATGTAGAGAGTAATAACTGAAATATAATTAAACACTGTTTACTATCAGAGATAATTAAACAACAATGTTTTGTCTGAGAAAACAAAGACTTAAAATTTAATTAATTGAAAACAATTTGCTAAATTCATCAACAAATAGGGGATTAATTGTAAAAACTACGTCAATATTGGGTCTTTTCTATTGGTTTTCCAAAATTAAATCAAAGAAACATAACATAACATAATCATTCACTACATCATCTCATTACAGTAACTGACCCCTAACTAAGCTCGAAGCTTGTATCTAGGGTATCAGAAACTACGCACACACTCATTCACACACACACCCAGACCGAGACAAACATTTGTGGTTCACACAAATATTCACCCCGCACGGGAATCGAACTCGCAACCTTACGGATGGCAGTCCGGCATGGTGACCACTCTGCCATCGAGGTCGTTAATAATTAACTATACTGTTGTTATTCCCAGTTTATTAATAAGATGTTTACTGTTTATCTCCACAGACCAGCTGCAAATGAAATGATACAGAAAAGACCACAGTTACCCATAAGTGTGTTTAACAAAGGAAAGTAAATATAATGTATTTCAAATTATTTGTTAGTTTTGAAATAGTTAATGCAACTAGATGGTACAATTTGTAACGAGACCAATGTTTACCTGTTTCAATAGGTCCATGATAGGCGATTCATTACTTACATTCGTATGGTCCTAACCATACATTTTATAAATTATATTTTTTGTAATTAACATAATTATACCTACCTAATGTATTTTTAAAATAAAAGTTAAGAAATTAATATAAAAGAAGTTGCTTTTTATTTTATTCCACATTTCGAATGCTTCAAATTCGTTAACATGCTGCCTTATTTGCGTTGCATTTTTAGTCCGGTTTAATAATACCTGGTAAGCATTTGACACCTTGTCAGTCAAATCTGTCACTTTGACAGTATTCAAAATTGATTGTAAAACCTGGTTTAGTGCTAAACCAGACTAAAAATGCAACGCAAATAAAGCAGATGGTGACAACGATGATAAATGAAAGCGCTGGAAGTGCAAGGTCAAAGATACATAAAGACCTATGTGCTCTTATTTTGATAGCTTAGGGAAGGTTCATATCTGACGGAACATGCGTCACGTATTATCGGTCGCGTAACGCCAGAACACACAAATGTATAGAGAAACACTTGACCGTTCACACTCAACCGATTATGCGTTAGTGCGTTGAGTGTGAACAGTCAAGTGTTTTTATGAACCTTCCCAATATATTCCTAACATTCTAGGATCCGGCTGCAGGATTAATGCGCTCATATGTTTTTTGCTGGAAACCAATTTTTTATGTAAGTATATTAATATTTAGTAGTATATATATTTACTAGGTTGTCTAGCAAAATTTGGCCGCAAGTTGAATGAATGGAATCGACCATAGACCTACCAAAAGTAAGGCAACATAGTTGAAGTTTGTTTTTAAAATGTATGGAAACGATTTTTTTTGAATTCGAAACTTTTTAAAAACAAAGCAATTTAAAAAAAACTATAACTCACTAAATCGTGTCATTATTCAACTGTTTTTTGCACAAATAAGAGCCCCTTTATGAGCAAGTGTGTTGAAAAATAATATTTGTTAATTCAATTTATATTGTTAAATTAACCTCGTCACATTATAACACAACTTAATATATATTATGTCTTTATGTGAACCAGATTTCGTAAAAAAAGCATAAAATTAAAATACAAAATCGATCGTCTAAAGTAGTTTTTTAAACAGTTTTTTTATTATAATTTCTAACGCAAACTTATAAATATTTTGTTGGCCTTGACATATCACTTTCTTTTTAAAACGAAACACGTTACGCCATCTAGCGGCCCTTTTATTTATTAATAATTTGTCAATCAATAGTAAAGGCCTACGCACAACTATTAACGGCCGATTGTAGTATTTTTAAACTCATCGGTATGGTTTAAATAAATATTCAACTTCAAAATATAAAGATATCCGTTTTATTTTATATCCCAGGTTTTGGATAAAATTTTAATACTTGTTTATGACTGAGTTATCCTAACTTTATTACTTACTTACTTTATTATTTTATCCTGTGGAGTACCTGACCTACACATGGTTCAATTTTATTCGATAATTCTGATATCAGCTAGGCTAGCATGACTTCGAAAACGCGATAGATACAGCGATTTATTGACATCCAACTGTCAAAAGATAAAAATGCCCGCCATATTTCATTTTATCAAATCATACTACGCCATAATTCATTTGGTCATGCTCGCGAAATCGATATTATTTCGTGGTGTCTATATCATTTATCACGCACAGTCATGCTAGGCGGGCTGGACTAGAAGGTGAATAGAGTTTTTAAATATGTATGACAAGTGCAAATTAGATCGGTTAATAAATATTAATTAAAACCGATCTAATTTGCATTTAATTAATTGGTTTTAATTAATATTTAACCACAAAAAATAGCAGCACGCAAGCAACTCAAATTAAGCTTAAAAGTAAGCTCTTATTGTGGACAATTGCCCAATTACGGTTACATTCAATACCTACTTAGGTATAAAGTATGACTAATGAGAACAAGTTCATTGCTCTTAAAAACACAATCTAAAATTTCATCTCCTACCGATATACATACATAATATATCATCTTGTTTGTCACTGACCTCTATTAACGTTGTTTACGAAAAACTAACCAAGTTCGAAATAATTTGCATTTATTTAATTTTTTTGATCGAAGCTACTAGACTTGATCCAAAAAATATTGAATTTTTAATAAGGCGCATCTATTTGTTGCTAAATGCTGTATAAATCTTTACAAATAAATATATTTGAAGTGTCTGTTTGAAACTTCATTTCAAATAAACTTTTCATTTAATGTAAGTTTATGAAAGTAAGTACTACATACCTATAAAACGAGACATCGAAATAGGTGAGAATATTTTTTTTAAATGTTTGTATCTGTCTGTTTGTTCCGCTTAATTTCTAAAAACAGCTGGACCGATTTTGATGGGGCTCTCACACACAGATAGCTGACGTTATAAGGAGTAACTTCAACTTATATTTTTATTCCGAATTTCCCAGCTATCAGGATTAACCCGGGTGAAACCGCGGAACACAGCTATCCTAACTATCCTAACTTCCTAATCCTAACTATTATTTATTATAATAAATGCGAAAGTAACTCTGTCTGTCTGTCTGTCTGTTACCTTTTCACGGCTAAACTACTGAACCGATTGACTTGAAATTTGGTACAGGGGTAGCTTATAGTCCGGGAAAGAACATAGGATACTTTTATCCCGAAATTCCCACGGGAACGGGAACTACGCGGGTCAAACCGCGGGGCACAGCTATTTGAAATAAAATTGATGGATTTGTTTTGAGTCTATTGTGTTTGTATTTCCATGATAGGTATAAATAACTAATTAATCTTCTTCTAAATGTAAAGCCGTGTCATGATAAAAAAACCATTTTTATTTGTATGAGTAAGTACTTAACATAACATAATCAATCACTCAATCATTTTCATATAGCAACTGACCCCCAACTTGGTTAATTACTTGTAGGTATATAGGATATCAGAAAATACACACAACCAGACCGAGTTAAAACGTTTGAGAATTACACTAACATTTACTTCAAACGGAATCGAACTATTAGCTCTTTATTTGGAAGTTCGGCATGGCGACCACTGTGCCACTTGAGTAAGTAAAGCCGTATTCACATACGGCTTTACTTACTACTTACTTAGTATTAACTTTAACAGTCTTAATAATTATAATCATTATGCTCTTTTACTACAGGAATGAAATATAAAACATAATTATGTCTACGCGGGTGAAACCGCGGGGCTCTGCTAGTCTTGTATATGTATAAAACTCTTTTGTTACTGAGTGATGTACTGACTGACAGACAACGCACAGCCGAAACTGAGCTCGAATTTGGCACGTGTGTTGGGAGGAGTAGGCTATCACTAAGAGAGGATTTTTGGAAATTCCCCCCCTAGTGGGAAAATTACGCAGATAAAACCGCGGGGCGCTGCTAGTCATTCTATAATCTTACTTAGCAACTGTCTGTGTCTGTATCTGTATCATGAACTAAGCATACACTTACATCCAGACCGAAATCAATACATTACATTTATAGACTAGACACAAATATTTACTTCACACGGAGGTCGAACTTAGCGGGGTCAATTCCCTTATTTTGTAAGTCCAGTTTTTCATTTAAAGCCTTTGATTCGTGATAAAAAAATCGGGATCACCTGTTTTTAACCCCCGGCAAAAAGAGGGGTGAAAATCGGTTGACCCGTTTAAAAGTTATGGGGGTTTGAAAGTAATTGTGTTGGGGGTTTTTTAAATTTTTAATTTAATGTTATCTAATAGAAATTTCCTACCGACCATCTTCACAGACATATTTTTTTATTTTATTTTATTTTTTCACTGCAGTAGGCTTAAAGTTCAATGTTATATCGAAATGTCGCAACAATATCCGTCGCATACGATTATAGACCAAGATCACTGTTTTCGAAACTATTTTGTAACGAACCGACCCCGCGATCTTCTCAATATAAAACACTTACACATCTCTTGAGGCGTCAGTCTTCAGCAGTTAGTCTCATCGAAATCTTACCAACTATGAAAACCTTTGTAAGATATTTAACTCTTATTTATATTAAGATTAACGTGCTCAGGATTAACCTGTGAAATTGTCTCGCAGTTTCACCCTTGTAACTCCAGTTCTAGTGAAAATTTTGTGATAAAAAGTCCAATGTGTTATTCCTATTTATAAGGAATATGTGTACTAAATTTTATCAAAATCGGTTCAGTAGTTTTTGCGTGAAAGTGTAACAAATATTCATCCATATCGTAACAAACTTTCGCATTGATAAAATGAGTAAGAATATTAAAAAGTAAAACTAAAACTAATTTATTCCTAGGTGTGCGTCGTTCTTTTGGCTGCGGCCACCCTTGGTGCTGAAGACCCTAAACGCGACAAGCGTGGTTACATCAGGCCCGGCCTCATCGGCGCAGGCTACGGCATCGGAGGCTACGGCCTAGGACATGGCTTAGGCTACTCCGGACTTCACGGTCTAGGCTACAGCGGGCTTCACCACGGTCTTGGATACAGTGGACTTCACCACGGATTAGGCTACAGCGGACTTCACCACGGGCTAGGCTACAGTGGACTTCACGGTCTAGGATACTCCGGACTTCATGGCCTTGGCTACTCTGGACTTCATGGGTTAGGCTACGGCGGGCTTCACCACGGTCTAGGATACGGCGGTCTAGGCTACGCTGGACTAGGATACGACCCACTTCTCGCACACGCCCCAGTTGTAGCCCAAACAGTCCATTCAGTGACTACAGTTAAGAAGGAGGATGAACACAAGGTATTATAACTTTTTAAAAGCTTTTATAAATAACATATCAGTCACTCTATTCTATCATCTTATATGTATCTAGGATAATAGAAACATCAGACACACACCGTCATTCATACACACAACCCCGAGATAAACATTTGAGAAAACAAATTAGAATCGAACCCGTAACATACTTAACAGAATAGTGACCACTATGCCATTTGGGTCGATCAAAATTTCGATATTGATTGGCTCAGTTTCCGATTAAATAAACACAGAAAATACTACACTTTAATTATAAAAATATCAACAATTTAATTGCACACAACATTTACATGAAGTACATAAGTAATATAATATTCAAATATGGATCACTTAATTATACAATCCTTAAAACGAGCAAAATAACGTAACACACAAATAAGCGTGGGAAAATTACTATGACATTTTAGAATTTTAATTTATTTAAACATATTCAGCTGTGCCTATAAGATATTTAATCTTTACTTAATAGTCACTACCCGTCATTTGTTTCTCTTAGATCTTTGTATTTTAATTTTTTGATTATATCTTTTAACAATTAATTTAAAACAATTCATCAATATATAGCGTGGTCTATCAATTCTTTTCTTTTATATTTTGTCTTTTCATATCACTTCTAATTGTTACAACTTGATTATTTTATCTTTTTACCAAGAAAAACTGCGTCAATTAATCTAAAACTTTGCTTAGCTCTTGGTCTGGTACCGGCATTATCCGATTAGGATCGATTATAAATTTAACTAGATGAGACAGAAAAACTGTGTCCTAATAAAATAATCTAGACTTAATTAGTTCAGCCCTTGGTCTGCAAACACTATCACATCGGCTATTTTATCTAGATTTGTGAGAAATTATGTCCAAATAAAAATACATTTTAATAGATATCTACATTATCTTGTTACAGCACGAGAAAGAGAACAAACATGAATCCGAGCACAAAGTAACCAACGCTGTCCACGCCGTCCCTGTAGTACACTCCCCACTGGTCCACGCTCTCCCAGAACTACACGCGCCTGGTCTCCTGCCCTTACATCACATTCCCGCTATTCCCGCTTACTTGTAAACTTCTCTAAAATACCTTGCCTCCTGATTGGCAAGTAGAAGAAATCACCAAATTATTTTTCATATTTGTCTTTGAACTTAAATTCTCTTATTGGTAGACAAGGGATAATGATAACTTTAATCCATGTTTCCTTTCTTTATTCTTCTTCTTCCAAAACTTTACTTTAACCTGTATCTAATTTGGTTTTTAGTTCAAATAGATTTGACGGAATATCAATACAATCGTTGAGTGATTGCCTTCAGACCTCCACAATACTTGACATTCAACATTCTTTGGTTAAACAAAATGTTAAACTTTTATAAGGGCTCTCTAACAAGTACCTACGACATTTTCTTACATTTCTTTTCTTTCATATACTTACTTATATGTAAATATTTTTATGAACGAAAGAGAGAAAACATGCATTAACTATACAATTGCTATTTTTTGTTTATTAATACGAGGATACATGTCTTATTTACTTCCTATTTATACTTATTTGTATATATTTAATCGTAATGCTTTTCATTGAGACTGCGATACTTAAAATATCTATTTTGAACCTTATTTTATTTAACGTTAGGTAGAATATTGTAATGAAATTGTTTTGTTATGTAATTGAATAAATGATTTGATTATAAACTGTAGTATTAATGTGCCTCTACCTAATCTAATAGTGCCTGGAAACGGGATAGTTTTAGGCAATTTCTTGCTGCAATTTTGTAGCCGCTAAGTTGCTGATTGATGAACACAGTGCAATAATTGGTCTAAACTTGTAGCGTTACCCTTACCAGGCAATATTGCCAAGATATAATTATCATAGTAGTTGCCAGGATTCATTGTCTTGCCTAACCAGCTAGATTGCTTATGCATTCTCTAGCAAAGAATATAAGTTGCAATATACTGAGCCGTATTGGTCAACAAAAATTGCCAACAAGATGCAATTTTTGTAGCCAGCTTCGAAGATTTTCTAAGCACCTTTTAAAATGCAAATGGCGTCGAGATTTGGGTTAAGAAATAAGTTACATCTTTAAATATTAAATTAAAACCAATTGCCATTTAGTCTCGCAAGAGCAATAAAAAAACTCGACCGATTTTAATATTTATCTTTGCATATTCGGTCTCATCAGTTACACCCGCGTGCTCACCGCTCCCGTGGGAATATGGGGATAAAATTATACCAAAACCTTCCTCTTGAATCACTCTATAACTCTATATATTAAAGAATACCGCTTCGAAATCTGTTGCGTATTTTTTTAAAGAGATTTTTGTGAGAGGTTGGAATGATAAAATATGGCAAATATGTGTGCAAAGTCAAGAGAAGTAACCGTATCTGTAGCTTAAAATTTTAAAAGAAAACCTGCTATTATATTGTTCATTTATTTTATTTAAAACTAGCAGCGCCCCGCGATTTCACCCGCGTAAATATAATATAGCCTATGACACTCCGAGATTAAAATTAAATTAAATTAAATATGTGGCTTTCCAATAGTGAACGAATTTTTGAAATCGGACCAGTAGTTTCGGAGCCTATTCGTTACAAACAAACAATCAAATCTTTCCTCTTTATAATATTAGTTTTGACAATAACAATATTTTCCCAAACAATATTCGTTGACCTAAAACGTTCGGTCCGTTTATAAAACAAGTGAAACGGTGATTAATGATCTAATTACGAAATCAAATGTTTACAACGTTTAATTAATTCAGAACATTAACTAATTGACGCTGAAATACAGTTTAATATTCACTTTTCATATTTTACTTTGATTTTCGGTACATATAATATTTTTAGCTTGCTAATTTTGTTTCTAAGGGCTAATTTTTCCATCGCCAGATAACTTTTAATCGACCAAATAAAATTGACGTTTGACAGTTTTTGTAAGTATTTATTTATTTATTTTATTTAGTTAGACACTTCAACAATATCTTCACTTATAATACTAATAATAAAACTTATTCTATGTAACATTCCCGTGTGAGATATCTTTACAGAAGTGTACATTCTTCTCTTCAAAAAAAAAAAAAACAACAATCTACGCTAAACAAATAATAAATAATTTTGTATGAAATGACTGTCAAAATTTCAAAATTATTCGTCGAATAATTAAATCCTTAAATCTGGCGATGGAAAAATCGGCCCTTAAAGAGATATTAACTAATGACTTGAAAATTGATAAATGTGTATCTACAATCCTAAAATTAATCTAAATTAGATTTTCAGTTAGATTTATTTAAGTAACCATATAGCCCTCTGGGTTGTGAAGGTCTGATGGCAGTCGCTTCACGTAAAATACTGACATTCCGCCAAATCTGGTTAAACTGAAAACCGACCCCAAATTGACATGGGATAAAAGTTCGGTAAGAAAAGAAAAGACTAACAACAGAGATATCGAACGCCTCAACAATAAAAATCTATATATATAAAAATGAAACCCGTTTTCCTTGGTCACGGCATCACGCGCGAATGGCTGGACCGATTTCAGTAATTCTTTTTTTGTTGTATTTGTATTTGTTATTATTAGGAGAAGGTTCTTATGTAAAAAAAAAAGGTAGCACTCCGGGAGTGCCGGCAGAAGTGAAAACTTCAATATTAACGTTGTGTTTAATTATAAGTATAAAAGTACTATCATTTATGAGGTAGAATACAATGTTTGTTTCTTACTTCAGTTATCATAAACGTCACGTGATGCTGATCTTACGCTTTTTCGATCAGCATCACGTGACCCTGACGCGATTTTGAAAGTTTTTACCCATACAAAAAAAGTGCTCAGCGCCGCTAAAGAAGTTTTCACTTCAAAAATCTGGAAATCAACGGGAAAATTGTGCGAAGCCGGGGCGGTTCGCTAGTAGGTCATAGAAAAATCCTAACAAAACAATGTATGTCCTATCATAACTGATAAAAACAAAACAGTGCATGCTTAAAGCCTTAAAAACAAGCATTCTAAACGTAAAAAAGAAACTTTGTTTTTAAAAACGACTATTGAGGAACGTTTCACCGAGAATTCCTTTGAAAGGCGTTTGTATCTTATCTGCACGCGCCAGGCAGGCTCGTGGCGATAGAAAAAGTTCAATTCAAATTTGTTTTTCAATTTTATAACAATATTTTAGGACATTTTGTTGTGTATTATATGGTGTTTGAAAGATTTTGAAAGTGTCTTTAGTTTAATCTATACTACGAGTATAACTAGCGGCCCGCCCCGGCTTCGCACGGGTCCAATTTTCCCGTTAATTTACCAGATTTTTTTACATAAGAACCTTCTCCTAATAATAACAAATACAACAAAAAAAGAATTAGTGAAATCGGTCCAGCCATTCACGCGTGATGCCGTGACCAAGGAAAACGGGTTTCATTTTTATTTATATGGATAATATTATAAAGAAGTAAAGTTTGTGCGTTTGTTAAATTGTAAGGGGTAATCTCGGGATCTACTGAACCGATTTCAATAATTCTTTCACCCATGGAAAGCTAATTTATCAGGGCGTGACATAGGCTATATTTTATCCCTGTATTCACACGAGAACGGGAACTACGCGGGTGAAACCGCTGGGCTAGTTATAAATAATTCAGTTATTTCCATGTTCTTATGTTAGTTAAACTTAATTAAAGCGCTGTTTGTCTGAGATACAAGTTTAGTTCAGACGCAGATGCTAATTAATTATTGTAAAAATGTTTTCTGAAAAATAAACTTTTTATTGATTTAAACTTATATCTAAAAACTAAAAATGTAATCTAATGTAAATCAATTTACCAACACATTCGATAAAATAATAAAAAGCGAATAAAGTTTTTAATATTGATTCTTATGTGTGTGTCATTAGGGTTCATTTTATCTCAAAATTCCCACAGAGCCAGCCGTAGGGTACAGCTAGTATAATCATTATAAATAATATCTACTTTTATCTTAGTTTAATCTTTGAATTGTACTAGAAAGTGTAAAATAATCGTATCGGAAAGCGATTGGCGACATCTGGTGGAGAATATTGGAATAAAAAATGACCGATTCTTATTAAAAATTCAATATTTCGGGCGTGAAATGGAGATAGAAATGAAATTTATAAACTTTGTTAATAAGATGAAAAGGTTTTCTTTTGTATACACACAATGTATTGAAATATCAAAGTATATCCTACTAATATTATAAATGCGAAAGTTTGTATGTTTGTGAGTTTGGATGTTTGTTCCACTTTCACGCAAAAACTACTGTATCGATTTTGATAAAATTTGGTACAGATGTTCCTTATAACTAGGAATAATACATAGGATACTTTTTGTCCCAAAATTCCCACGGGAACGGGTACTACGCGAGATAAACCGCGGGGCACAGCAAGTTATTAATAAATACCGAATTAAAGGGAGAGGATGAGTGCGATGCGGTACGTACAAATGTCCCGTATCAAACTAATCTTATTCAAATTCTTGCTCAAGACAAACATTTGTGTAAGTAGGTGAACAATGTCTGTTTGTCTAGGTCTGGGCGTTTTCTATCTATTTTAAGGATATCTTTGCAAAGTACATAGGTTTATCCGTTGTCTAGTATCCATAGTACAAGTTTTGCTTAGGACTGTATAGCTATGTGTGTACATAGTTTACGTAGACAGGCACGTACTTGACTAAAAAATCACAACACACAAAATAACCTTAAAAAATCATTGACTAAAAAAATATTCTCGGAAAATCCCCACAGAATTTCGTTTAGAAAACTAAGAGAAGACAAAAAAAGCAACATTCAATTTTAACAAAAAAATACACCACTTTTTGAGCCGTCCGTACTCGGATCACGTATATGAACGTCCCCAAACTATTTGCGAAGTTTTACTAAGAGTTTAGTGAGTCAGGGCTGGATTTAGGGGAGGGCAAAAAGGGTCACGGAACGGGGCCTGCACTGTAGTGTAGATACTTCATAAAAATATGTTTGACTTACAAAACACGAGTAAACAATTATTCATTAGAATTAAAAATTGATATTTTTTTTTTACCTTAGCTGGAACATTGTTTTTAAGGAAAAACCTGATTCAATAAACAATTTCTCCTTTGGTTCTACATTGTTTAATTTGTTTGTGTGAACCACAAATGTATATCTCGATCTGGGTGTGTGCTCACTGTTACAACATCATGACATTACAGTAACTGATCCCTAACTATGTTCGAAATTTGTATCTAGAGTATCAGAAACTACGGATCACTATCATTCACACACACTCAGACCGTCATAAAGATTTGTGGTTGATTGAACGATTATGTTATTTGAAATATGTTTGGGCCCTCCACTACTACACCTCTAAATGCGGTCCTGGCATTCCTACTACACGGTTCACAGTGGAAAATTATAGACGAAACGTGACCATAATTGTACAGTTTTGTTGAAATGCTCACTCCTTTAGAGAAGACACTTGGTTTTATTTAGTTGGTAATTTACGTGAAAGTTTATCTTAATGACTTGCCGTTTATATTGTGGTAATTTTGGTATAAGTTTCTTTTCATTTTGACTTCGACAAATGTATAATTTTTTTACATTAAGGCCGAGCGTAATCTATATTAATATTATAAAGCTCAAGATTTTGTTTGGTTGATCGCACTAATCTCAGGAATTTGAAAAAATATTTCAGTGTTTGATAGCCCATTTACTGAGGAAGGTTATAGGCTATATAACTATGCTACAACTACTATAACAGGAGAGGAGCTGGGTGCCGCTAATCAATAATACAACGAGTATTTTAAACATATTTTGTCACCGAAACATTTTTTGTCCAGGTTTATTTGTTTGGCAACCAGATCTACTGCCCAGAGACAAAAATCTTTCACCAAAACCATGTCATCTAATAGTTCATAAAAATCGTCGCCAAAACGTCCAATTCCTACTTTAAATTTGGTATTGATTCATAATTTCTGTGCTGGTGACAGCGTCGCTGTAATCGCATCTTTTGGTTGTCAGTTTACTGTAAATGTATACAAATGACTGAAATGAAATGAAATATAATTTATTGCATAAACCGTGTACAGTGAGATGTTACAAATTATAGTCAAAATGACGATAAGAGACACGGCCAAGAATTTTGGCCGCCAGCACAGAAAAGATTGTGACTCTTTCTAGTGCAGTACAAACTCCTTAAATAAATAAGTACCAAAAAGAAGCTTCGCCATACTTCGTAAATACTTAGCATCAAATATTATCTTTGCAGCGTACTTATCTAAAGTATTATGTACTATTATTGACAGAAGCGCGATTGCGATGTAAGTAGAGGCGTAGTTT
Organism: Timandra comae; assembly: GCA_958496195.1. NCBI lineage: Eukaryota > Metazoa > Arthropoda > Insecta > Lepidoptera > Geometridae > Timandra > Timandra comae. The sequence goes on from OY292376.1 coordinate 7,883,755, forward strand.
GTTCGCGACTGTACCCGCTTGTTTAGTGTTTGGTTTGAAAGGAGCTTTTGAAGTAGACTTTAGAAAGTTCTAGAAGTTACTTTTTACTAAAAACCTGTATAGCCTAGGAGTTTATGGAACATAATTAACAACAATTAAATTAAAAATTAAAAAGACCCCCAACACAATTACTTTCAAACCCCCATAACTTTCAAACGGGTCAACCGATTTTCATTAAACATGTCTAATAACATTCACACGTAAGTCCCCTTTAATAAAGAAAAAACTAAATTGAAATCGGTTCATCCGTTCGGGAGCTATGATGCCACAGACAGACACGACAAACTTATAACACCCCTTTTTGCGTCGGGGGTTAAAAAGAGAAAATATGTCTTTAAATACTTACATTGTTTCGCGATTAAAAAGGATTTAGATTAGGATTTATGATTAAGAATACTGTGTGGCAAAGGCGATCTCACAGATAATTTTATTAGGTACAGACAGTGACGGATTAAGATTTCATGATGCCCTAAGCAATCCAAGCCTTCGTGCCCCCAGGGCTGTAGCTAGAGTGCAATTTGAAGACGGAAAAAAGGTCATCTAACACTGAGCTACAAGGTTCTATATTCAAGGCCTTGGAGCCCCCCTCTCCTTATGTGTTCTGGTAGCCCTTCTGGTGTTTTCTGGTGCCCCCCCAGAAGTGGCGCCTTAGGCAATTCCTTAATTTGATTAAGGGTTAATCCGGGACTTATAGGAAAGAATAGGTCTAATCATCACGCCTCTCTAATGTGTGATGAGGATGTCGAATCGGATCCAGCTTGAAAAATATCTTACATGCATTGCAAAATAGAACCAAGATCTCGATAATTAATATTATTTACTTAATTTTTAAAAATATGACACGCTTTTATTTCGCTTTTCTTCAGTTATCAAAGTTCACACAGACCTACATGAAAAACGTTAAAAACATCCGAACATTCGTACAAATCTGAAGTCTATATGCAATTGTAAAACAGTGGGGGGTGGCATCCCCCCTTCCTCCCGCGAGCATCCAAAACCACCGCTTGGAAGGATTAAACTTCACCGTCAGTTTTATAAAATGTTTTGTTCTTTTAGCAATACGAACAACAGTGAAATGGAATGCAATTTGTGTAAATATTTTGTTTATTTACATGTATTTAATAAGAGTATCTGTGGAGTACTTAGTGGTTAATGGTTAATACCTTTGACTTCCAATCGAATGTTGCAAATTCGATCCTCGCCTCATACCACACCACCTCATAATGTATTTAGATTTTAGAATTCATATGTCCGTTTATTGGATACACTTACGATGAAGGAAAACATCGTGTGGAAACCTGGACATACGAAGGAATTCCAAGGTTGTGTGTGAAGTCGACCAACCTGCACTTGGCCAGCGTGGTTGACTAAGGACTGATCACTCTGATTTCAGGGTAGGCTTGGGCCTCTCGGTGGGGACATATTATATGAGATGATGATGATGTATTTAGTATTTAACTATCTATGATCGAGGGAGTACATTTGAATAAATAGTAGGTACTTGTAGCTCAGTATAGTTGTTAATACTGTGCTTGTAGTATCCTAATCCACTTTAAAATCTAGGTAAATTCAACTTGAATGCATCGGAAAATCACAATACAATACCTTCGATTAATAAGTGTAACTGGGTAAATGACAATTTTTAGATGGCGTGTAGTTGAATTTCCTCTTTCTCTTCCATGAAATAAATCACATACTACACGCAAACACATACTACACGCGGTAGCAAATGTTGACAGACGAGTGGGAAGTGACTTTGTTTTGTTCAGTCAGTCTTTGTTAAGTTTACATAAGTACAAAGGGTTGTGATGTTAAAAAAACGAATTTTAATGCAGTTTTCATTAATAAGATGTCTTTTTAAGTGAAGGATTTATAGAGAAAATGTAATAGTATGAATATTATAATTTAATACACAAGAAACAGTCAAAAGAACTTTTAAATTTTACACCAATCCATTAATAAATCCATTAGCTGCAGTTTTTATGATCGTAGGAGGCAGGAGGCATTTTCCGTGCATCATTAAAACCTGTAAATATGTCATATACCCCGTATTTCTCTTCACCTATACGAACAATATATTTCCCTTACTCTACCCCCAAGAGAGGTCACGTAGAGCCACTGAGAGTCCGCCGTAAGGTATCCTGTAATATACCTGAGTAGTTTTAAATAGAGTTCTTAAAGGGAGGTTTGAAGTCAGTATTTTTATCTACAAGTTTTGAACAGTTACTATAATGAGATGATGTAGTGAATGATTATGTTATGTTTGTTTTTTGTCTTGAGCGAGAATCGAACTTTTAGACAAGCAGACAAGTGACATAATTATATGCGAAAGTTTGGATGGATGGGTGTTTGTTTGTCTATCACGCAAAAACTACAGTAACGATTAGCATTAAATTTGATACAGATGTTACTTACAACTAGGAATAACATATTGAATATTATTTATTCTAAAATATACAGGGGAATAGGATTAACAAAGATAAACCTCGAGGCACAGTTAGTAATAAATATAATTTGAATCCCATAAGATATTTTATTTCACAAAATCATAATTTGTGGAAACTTGTTATTGGCAATATAATTACTTTAACTTGTTTTTTTTACATTTTACAAATTAGTCCGTAAGTTTTCCTAATAAACATCAATAAATAAATAAACAAAATTCAGCTAGACACAGTACAGCTAGTAACAAATATAATTTCAAATATAATAAAGTAACTTCGAACATAATAAATACGCATGAACATAATTAAATTCAATGTGAAACCACGATAAAGCTGAACATTTCCATCGGATCAAAAGACTCGATTGCGGTTCACCGAACTCATTCTCAATTGACTCGGTTCCACGACTCTGAATTCGGTTAAGAAAAACATTAATTTGACGTAATTATGTCGATGTGGAATTAATATTGAAGGCTTAATTAAGTTATTAGGTTTTTGTTTTAATTATTTATGAATTACTTATCTTAATAAGGCAATTATAAACACAAGCGGCGCCTCGCGGTTTCACTCGCGTAGTTCCCGTTCCCGTTGGAATATGGGGATAAAATTATGCTAAAGACCTTCCCACTGAAAAAAAAAAAACACATCAAAATCCGTTGCGTAGTTTTAAAGATCTAAGCATACATAGGGACATGGGGACAATAGGGACAGCGACTTAGTTTTATACTATGTAGTGATACGTACTTTCAATAAATTCTTTATTCTTTCAAACTTTTATCCCAAGTCTATTCGGCGTCGAATTTTACTATATTTATTTTGGTGTAATGTCAGTACTAAATAACTAAAAACTACAAATAAAAAGGTACATAATCTATACCAGTATTATAAAGAGTTAGCGTTTGTTAGTGTTACAGGACTAAATTGAGAAAATATGAAATAAGTAGTCCATCTATCGAGGAAGGCTTTCATCACGCCATAACATACATAATCATTCACTACATCATCTCATTATAGTAACTGACCCCTAACTAAGTTCGAAGCTTGTATCTAGGGTATCAGAATGACCAAGGAGAGCGGAGCTAACACGGCCTAACCCGCAGCTAGTCTACCACAAACATTATATAAACCTAAGCCCTGAAGCCATGTATAACAATATAATACTCGTACGTACAGTTAAGTTATTCGATTATTAACTATTGTTATGAATAGAACCTCACAAAGCCCCCGTTAACTAGTTCAGTGATTGTTTATCGAACACCGAATTATATGGCGAAACTCCTTGTTTGGATTGGAAATTGAGTCAATATAATATGATTGTTGTAGTTTAATGCGGGAATCGTTTTAATTTGTAAGTGTCCAGAGATAGGGAAAAGGTTTGTGTTAGTTATGGTGTAAATTTAAAGAGTTTTAAGTCATAATCAGATCAGATCAGATCAGATCAGATCAGATCAGATCAGATCAGATCAGATCAGATCAGATCAGATCAGATCAGATCAGATCAGATCAGATCAGATCAGATCAGATCAGATCAGATCAGATCAGATCAGATCAGATCAGATCAGATCAGATCAGATCAGATCAGATCAGATCAGATCAGATCAGATCAGATCAGATCAGATCAGATCAAATCAGATCAAATCAAATCAAATCAAATCATTTATTAAAATAATTTTTTTACATAATAATTTTAATAATAATATAATTATTGCAATTATCGAGACCGAATCTACTACGCATGACCTTTTTTTCGAGGGGAAAGACATTACGTCTTCTCGCCGTCCGTCCAGGAGAATGGCGGGATATGTCAAACTCCGCCAAGATGCAGCGGAGATGCGTTTGCCGACTAAAACCTCTCGGTGTGCCACTGAGATCGGAGGAAACTACTACGCTTCACCTGACTTGACTTAACAACTTTCAAACTGAATCATGTTTAGAATATAGGTACCAAACATTATTTTTTTACTCAGTCATAGAATTTGGACTATACACACAACCTTAAATTTCTTCGCAGGTGTGTGCAGGTTTCCTCACGATGTTTTCCTTCACCGTAAGAGCGTCGAATAAAATGTATGAATTGGAAATTGCAATAAATTTCGTAGTAAGGATCGAACTAGCGTATTCTACCTAAACTGTTGGATGTAATTTCATAGTAATACTTAGAAACCAGTAGTGGCACGGCGGCGACGTGTGGTCTGCTGCTGCTGTCTGCAGTCGGCTACCAACTTGTACCTTTACAGTAGTTTATAGTAAAGTTTAACAAGTCAAACCGTGGCTTAATACAAACCCCCCCTGTGTCTGTTCTTTGGGTAGTAAAAATCTTACTTTTTCTAAATCAAACTAATTAACTACTGCTTTAGTCAAAATTAGTAACACCCATTTTCCAGTTATGACTGTAACACACATATTGTTATTGGAACTGTGGCACGTAACTTTTTTTAAATTAAAAGTTAGGGTTTACAGAAAAACTTTGACCCGTTTAAAGTTATGGGGGTTTGAAGTAATTGTGTTGGGGATTTTTTAAATTTTTAATTTAATGTTATTTATTAATTCAATTCATTTTATTAATACTAACTTTGACTAAAATTGTCTATTGTATGATATTTTGAGAATGTAATATTTTGCGAATACATAAAATATTTTGCTAAAATATTATGAGAACAAAGGAATATTTGTTGTTAAACCTTGTTATTATTGATTTTAAGTCTTTGATAAGCTCTTCATGGTTCATATTTGTTTCTTTGAAGTTGGTACCAACTAATTAATTTAGAAGTATTAAAAGTTTAATATAAACAAAGATTGAGACACGTAAACAAGATGGCAATGACATTTATTTATTACTATCAGCGACCCTCGGTTTTACCCGCGTAGTTCCCGCCCCGTGAGATTACAGGGATAAAATTATCCTAAAAAATATCTTATTGAATCACCCTATCTATTAAAAAAACCGCTTCAAAATCTGTTGCGTGGTTTTAAAGATTTAGGCATACGACTTTGTTTTATACTATGTAATGAAGATATAATCGGTTGATTTACTTTACCGTTGTTATTTCTAGATACAAGTTAGTTGGGGGTCAATGAGATGATGTAGTGAATAATTACATTATGTAAGAGGCTAAAATATAACCTAAACTAAACGTAAAACCCGTCCATTTAAATTCACATCTCAAAATGCGTTTTGATATAAAAATGGAACATGTTCAACACGAAACATTTTATCGATGAAATCGTTTAACCCCACTTAGTATCGAGTTTCTGTAACATTTACATATCGAATAAAAGTATTTGCAATCGAGTACATTTGATACTAAATATATCGATAAACACGTGATACATACGTATCGGATTTATAAAATTCAACTACATATATGATTTTTAGAGTCCCGTACCTAAAGGGCAAAAACGGTACCTATTACTGAGACTTCGTTGTCTGTCCGTCTGTCACCAGGCTGTATCTTAAGAACGGTGATAGCTAGACAGTTGAAATTTTTACAGATGATTCATTTCTATTAGATACTATCAGCGCCCCGCGGTGTTACCCGCTCCCGTGAGAATGCGTAGCTCGTAGTATCATACAATCTCGGCACAATTCACCATCGTATGTTAAAAAATTAAGTAACAGCGCCATCTATTGGTAGGATTTGTGACTACAAAAAGTTACAATAAAACATACGATTACTTATACACAATCCCATGGGAATTTCGGGATAAAAAGTATCCTATGTGTTATACTTAGTTATAAGGAACATCTGTACCAAATTTAATCAAAATCGATACAGTAGTTTTTGCGTGAAAGTGGAACAAACATCCAAACTCACAAACATCCAAACATACAAACTTTCGCATTTATATTATAGTAAGATAATAAGAAATACTAAAATTATAATAAATATTTACAATAAACGCGATTTTTTGCCGTTTTTTGGTACAGAACCCTTCATGGGCGAGTTCAAGTCACACTTGGCCGGTTTTTGTATGCACGTTTTGTTTTTAGAACAATTTTATAAACGGTTGAAAAACAAAAATACAAATTTTTGTTTACAGAAAATGTTTTTTGTAAATATTAAAGCTAGACAAACTGTTGAAAAATGGGGAGTCAATTTTTAAAGTATTGAAATAAAAATGTTAGTTCATCGGGACGGGAGCTAACCCTTGATAAAGCATAAGATTTTTTATTAAAAAAAATATGGTTCAGTTTCTGCTTATCATTAAAATATTGCACTGTCAGTATATCTTTCTCATTTTAATAATATTTATATCTAGAAACCTTAGATAAGTCACTCTATAGATCCCATGTCATACACTGAGCGATGCAATAGACAATGGCCAACATTTGCAAGGCTGTGTGCGTGTGGCACGCACACAAGCTTATAGCCAGCATCGTCTTACTCGAATGCATAGAGTTGCCAGCTAATGAATCTTCCCTATGAAATGGGGAAAACTGTAAAATTGAGTCGTGTTAATAAAAATATTTTAATAAGATGAATTTTATTGAAATTAATAACTTAAATGTATGGGGTGTATAGCAACATATGCGATGTGATAAAATGTCCTTTTTGCCCATTTTCCTATGGGTGAATTTCAACAAATGCTATTTTTTCATTATATCGGTGAACTTTTTCATTTTTTTTTTGTATATTTTTCAGGTTTTATGTAATCATTAGGATATAAAATATCCCTTAATTCAATAATATCATCAACGTATCATTTAAGACTAAGGAGTAAATTTAGTTTGAATTTTGCATTCTACCGATGCGATGTGACAAACCGGCACCGATTATTTTTCTGTACACCGATTTGTTTATCTACCGAAATGATATACATATTCAGTGATATGATAAATTTATGTGTACAGCCTTCTTTTCTTTTTTTAATATACCTATTTTAGCTTAGAATAATAAAAATGTTTATATTTATTAACATAGTCTTTAATTAAATGAAGTATAAAAAAACAAAATCTGTTATAAGTTAATGACACGGCATCAACCGATATGATAAATAAAAATGACTTTTAGTTTCATAAGCCTTTCTGTGCTTCTGAGGGCACGTAAAGCTGTTGGTCCCGGCTGTCGTACTAACTAACATCATCGACAATCGTTACGGGTAGTTAGAGCTCTCAAAAGTCTAACATTTGGTTTAACCAAAAAATGTCGTATAGCCCTCTGATGGCAGTCGCTTCACATAAAATACTGACATTCCGCCAAATCGGGTTAAACTTAAAACCATACAATATTATTAGGAGGTTGATTAAATCAGTTCAGTTAAAGATTATTCTAATATTATGGAATGTAAATAAATAAAATAAAATCCATTTATTGCTTATACATAAGATATAGGTAAGTAAAATACAAACATGTTTTTTTTGTTATATAAGCAAAGGGTGATGGCTCAGCTTTGTGCTACCCGGAATAGTGTACAACTCATTTATTTTATTTTATTTTGGCAAAATCGCGGGCGAAAGCTAGAAATAATATACAAGCAACTAAAATATTTATTTCAATTAAGCTAACTGTTATTTAATTTTATAACCATAAAAATATTTATTACACAATACACATATACTTTAGTATCGTCGTATACGTATGCATATTGTCACATTTTATTTTATTACATTGATAAATGTATAATAGGTATAACATACATACAAAATAAAACTACAGTGGGAAATTCTAAATCTGAAATCAGGTAACACTAAAAAATGGCGCAATGGCGGCGTGAAAAACACATCATTTGATAGGTTTTGCTTTTGTAAAATACTATAAGATTTGAGTTACTTTCCGATGGAAGGAGATAGTGTTAGTTGATTTTAAACGTCCTTTGTAATTCCTGCTGGTTTTCATTGCACAACTTGTCATTTTCAGCAATATAACTGAATACAAAATCTAGACCGTGCGTGTGTATTGTATGACGTTACAATGAACACTAAAGAGTATGGAACACCTTAGTGGTTAACAGTAAGCCATTATATTTTTTGACGCTATGGCACCGTCCACAGTCAATCTAGAGGTGACTTATCTAAGCTAGAAACATAATATTCTAGACCCAAACTAAGCAAAACTTGTCTCAATACTAAAAAAAGTTTATGTACAAGTACACAAATGTTTTTCCTTGAGCAGTACCTTATAAAACTTGCAACATTTGGCATAGCAGGCGGGGTATGCTTGCTTTTATATCTGAAGAATTACCTTAAATATTTTTACTTATTTTGCAGTAATTTGCAATGATAGTGACCAACTAACTGTACTATGTCGTCTATACATAGTTGCTAATGATTGACAGATAAATGGTTTGTCGAGAGCACGATCAGTATAACCAGGGCCCTGATTCTCTAAACCATTAAGCTGTGATAATGCTACTCAAATGTATTTTAATATCGACATTATGGCCGTTTTTTTTGTCATTTTGGTATTCTCTTAGTAAAAACTACTCAGCTGACTCAATTGCTCCATAAAACTTAGATGATTGTCATGGAAACAGTATTCTGACGTTTATTTGTCAAATTTTTTATATGCAACAAAGACCACTGAGACACCATAGCCATATGAATAAATTTTAGCAGAATACCAAATTTCTGACACTCTCGTTATGGTGCCTCAATATCAACATATTGTCTGATCAATAATGTCAAATTGCAGACTTATGCCCTTGATCGAAACGTGCTACAAAAAGGAATTCCGATCGCGAAAGTTTAAAAGGATATATAATAGTTTTGTATACTTACTAGAAAACCTAGATGAATAGCAAATAACTGCAAGGGCGAATGCCTTTTCGAAAGTTTTTTGGAAAAAAACATATCCTAATAGAATTTTTCAGAACAAATTATAACAAAAATGTGACCCAAATAATTCAAATACTCATACGTTCAATTAAAACGTAAAAGTTCATCAATTAGAAAAATGATAAAATCCCTTGTTACCCCACGAGGGTTTTTATAAGTACCCCTTTGTTCCTGGTTTCGGTTGTAATTAAAAGTTTCATTGTTTATGGGTTTTTGTATGTTCAATTTGAATTATAAAAAACTACGTGACGTGGGATTGGTCGTGTTCTTTGATTAAACATTTATACGTCTAGAAAAAGTAATGTCAACAAATGACGCGATAGAACTGTCCCCAAATTGCGTGATATGTGTCAGTACGGCTCGTGTATATCTGTAGGATCCTTGATCCCTGATCTTCGTGATCCTTGTGATCTTTTGACATTTGAGAATCCTTGTGATCTTTCGACATTTGAGATTCGAGATTCGAGATTCGGGATTCGGGATTCGGGATTCGGGATTCGGGATTCGGGATTCGGGATTCGGGATTCGGGATTCGGGATTCGGGATTCGGGATTCGGGATTCGGGATTCGGGATTCGGGATTCGGGATTCGGGATTCGGGATTCGGGATTCGGGATTCGGGATTCGGGATTCGGGATTCGGGATTCGGGATTCGGGATTCGGGATTCGGGATTCGGGATTCGGGATTCGGGATTCGGGATTCGGGATTCGGGATTCGGGATTGTTGTCGAATGTCAAATGTCAAATGTCAAATGTCAAATGTCAAATGTCAAATGTCAAATGTCAAATGTCAAATGTCAAATGTCAAATGTCAAATGTCAAATGTCAAATGTCAAATGTCAAATGTCAAATGTCAAATGTCAAATGTCAAATGTCAAATGTCAAATGTCAAATGTCAAATGTCAAATGTCAAATGTCAAATGTCAAATGTCAAATGTCAAATGTCAAATGTCAAATGTCAAATGTCAAATGTCAAATGTCAAATGTCAAATGTCAAATGTCAAATGTCAAATGTCAAATGTCAAATGTCAAATGTCAAATGTCAAATGTCAAATGTCAAATGTCAAATGTCAAATGTCAAATGTCAAATGTCAAATGTCAAATGTCAAATGTCAAATGTCAAATGTCAAATGTCAAATGTCAAATGTCAAATGTCAAATGTCAAATGTCAAATGTCAAATGTCAAATGTCAAATGTCAAATGTCAAATGTCAAATGTCAAATGTCAAATGTCAAATGTCAAATGTCAAATGTCAAATGTCAAATGTCAAATGTCAAATGTCAAATGTCAAATGTCAAATGTCAAATGTCAAATGTCAAATGTCAAATGTCAAATGTCAAATGTCAAATGTCAAATGTCAAATGTCAAATGTCAAATGTCAAATGTCAAATGTCAAATGTCAAATGTCAAATGTCAAATGTCAAATGTCAAATGTCAAATGTCAAATGTCAAATGTCAAATGTCAAATGTCAAATGTCAAATGTCAAATGTCAAATGTCAAATGTCAAATGTCAAATGTCAAATGTCAAATGTCAAATGTCAAATGTCAAATGTCAAATGTCAAATGTCAAATGTCAAATGTCAAATGTCAAATGTCAAATGTCAAATGTCAAATGTCAAATGTCAAATGTCAAATGTCAAATGTCAAATGTCAAATGTCAAATGTCAAATGTCAAATGTCAAATGTCAAATGTCAAATGTCAAATGTCAAATGTCAAATGTCAAATGTCAAATGTCAAATGTCAAATGTCAAATGTCAAATGTCAAATGTCAAATGTCAAATGTCAAATGTCAAATGTCAAATGTCAAATGTCAAATGTCAAATGTCAAATGTCAAATGTCAAATGTCAAATGTCAAATGTCAAATGTCAAATGTCAAATGTCAAATGTCAAATGTCAAATGTCAAATGTCAAATGTCAAATGTCAAATGTCAAATGTCAAATGTCAAATGTCAAATGTCAAATGTCAAATGTCAAATGTCAAATGTCAAATGTCAAATGTCAAATGTCAAATGTCAAATGTCAAATGTCAAATGTCAAATGTCAAATGTCAAATGTCAAATGTCAAATGTCAAATGTCAAATGTCAAATGTCAAATGTCAAATGTCAAATGTCAAATGTCAAATGTCAAATGTCAAATGTCAAATGTCAAATGTCAAATGTCAAATGTCAAATGTCAAATGTCAAATGTCAAATGTCAAATGTCAAATGTCAAATGTCAAATGTCAAATGTCAAATGTCAAATGTCAAATGTCAAATGTCAAATGTCAAATGTCAAATGTCAAATGTCAAATGTCAAATGTCAAATGTCAAATGTCAAATGTCAAATGTCAAATGTCAAATGTCAAATGTCAAATGTCAAATGTCAAATGTCAAATGTCAAATGTCAAATGTCAAATGTCAAATGTCAAATGTCAAATGTCAAATGTCAAATGTCAAATGTCAAATGTCAAATGTCAAATGTCAAATGTCAAATGTCAAATGTCAAATGTCAAATGTCAAATGTCAAATGTCAAATGTCAAATGTCAAATGTCAAATGTCAAATGTCAAATGTCAAATGTCAAATGTCAAATGTCAAATGTCAAATGTCAAATGTCAAATGTCAAATGTCAAATGTCAAATGTCAAATGTCAAATGTCAAATGTCAAATGTCAAATGTCAAATGTCAAATGTCAAATGTCAAATGTCAAATGTCAAATGTCAAATGTCAAATGTCAAATGTCAAATGTCAAATGTCAAATGTCAAATGTCAAATGTCAAATGTCAAATGTCAAATGTCAAATGTCAAATGTCAAATGTCAAATGTCAAATGTCAAATTTCAAATTTCAATTTCGGTGATAGCTAGACAATCGATACATATGACATTTGACATTTGATCTTCGTGATCATTGTGATCTTTGTAAAGGTCTCAACGATACAAATTAATCAAGCCCAAACACTAGGTAACTGCTGGAAGTCGAGGAGCTCCCTTCGACTGACTTCCAGTTCCATCATTAGATCGACTCCAAACCTTCATTAAATTATAATGCTTTATGATACTTAACGTAAAACTTAACAAACTCACTAGTCACCCAACGATTTTCGAAAGTTCCTTTCGATTTCTCTAGGATGCCATCATCAGACCCTGGTTTCCTTGACATTGAACTAAACGGCAAGTCCACTCTTTCGAATAAAAAAAGAATTTCGATTTAGTATTGACGGAGAAATCGGTGTACATACATAGAAAAACATACCGGCCGAATTGAGAACCTCCTCCTTTTTTGGAAGTCAGGTTAAAATCAAATACGAACGTGTAACAAACAAGTGTAAAAAACATCGGTTTATTTACTTAAAAAAACAACTTTTGACATCAAAGTATTCAACAATTTCCGTTACAAAATCATAAACGGGGAATGATAAAAATAACCCTGTAGATGGAAAAAATATTATAGGCTTACCCCAAAATTGTGATCGAAAAATAAACTCAATAATGTTCACAATGAGAGAGGTTACTTGAGCCGTGAGGGCGGCGCTTGATTTTATACGATTATTTGCATTTAATATCAATTTATATGTTTTATTGACTTTTTAAAGAAAATAAGGATACCTATTTGAATTTTGGAATACTTGTTAAATGTTTAGGAGTCAATTCTTAGTTTATTAGAGCAGGGATAGAAAATAATTAATAATGTCATATTGATTTTGATGCACACGTACTACGTTTGATTTTGATGAGGTTTCTACTGAACGATAGATAATTTTCTTTAGTAAACAGACTCGTTTTTATTCCTAATAATTTGACAGGATAAGGAAATAGGATATAACAAACATTAATTTAAGTTACCTACCTAATATTATATAATTACAATGCCTGTAAAGGTGCTAAGTCTTAAGTTCCTATTATTGTAACACCTATGTACCTACACTTAGCAAGCAATAAAGAATTTTGATTTGATTAACACCGAAATTCAACAAACTATAGTATTAAATATTGCATTCTTTTGTGTAAAAAATCAAAGGAATGGGAACCGCTTTGTAATACAACTCTAGTCGAAAAGAATAAAAGTTATAAGGGTGTCAATTATATATCAAAAAGTTGGGTTTTTTCGTGGCTTTGAAAGACAAGCTTTCTACATTAAAGAAATATTGCTTTATTTATTTACTAGTGACCTGCCTCGGCTTTGCACTTATGATTTATACCATTCCAAGGGATTTTGGGTTTAAAATATCCTATTATTATTGTTTGTAAAGTCTTCTTTTTATTTCAGTATAATTATGCTTGTCTGTATGCCTGACAGCGAGAAAGCAAAGGCTTTGTTTTCTCCGATGTTATTTTACTATAAGTACAAGGAAGATGAGGAAATTCGGACGTTCGACTAAATCCGGATTAACTGAAAACATTTCAGATAAAAAAATTAGAATACAATGTGGATCGACACAAATCCTAACTAATATTATAAATGCGAAAGTAACTCTGTCTGTCTGTCTGTTACCTTTTCACGGCTAAACTACTGAACCGATTGACTTGACGTTACGATACGTTTTATTCCCACGGGATCGAAAACTACGCGGGTGAAACCGCGGGGCACAGCTAGTTATCCATAAATATTATAATTTACTATTGAAATGATAGAACTGCAACTCGCCTGATGGAAAGCGATCATACAGCTTAAGATGGAACGTCGTCTAGAAGATTCCGATTCACTCGTGACTTAAAAAATATTCACTCATGATTGTCGATGATGTTAGACCAATGGCTTACCGTGTCTTCCGAAGCACGGAAACGCTTATAGATTACTAGCTGTGCCCCGCGGTTTCACACGCGTAGTCCCCGTTCCCGTTGGAATTTTGGGATGAAAAATAGACGTTACGATACGTTTTATTCCCACGGGATCGAAAACTACGCGGGTGAAACCGCGGGGCACAGCTAGTTACCCATAAACATTATAATTTAATTATACATTGTCGTATTAAATATAAATCAACAACATTGTATATGGGAAGTGGCATGTTCTGCGGTTGACCTACATACACACACAAATACGATCATTGTTCCAATATTAATGCATTACCTACAACATGACGTTACGTAGAAACATGTTAGTTGTTGTTATTAATTGGTGTTGTGATTATCTATTTATATCAAGAATTAACATAATATGTAAGAGGAAGGTTTTAAATCAGTAAAAAAAAAATATCTGCTTCTATAGAAATTGTCTTTCAGAATGAGAAAACTAAAACAAAATAAGTATTAAGAATTTAGTCATCAGCTAGTGCCAGCCTTGTTATAACCGATCCAGCCATTTCAGTACAGTAGTGTTTGTGTTTATTCATTACAAACAAACACATAAAAATACTAATCTTTTCTATTTATAATATTAGTGTAGACTATAATATTCATCTATTTTCGATGTAAAAGAAATTACCATCAAATTAATACATAACTAACAAAATGTAGACACAAAACAATAGATACCAAGAACTGAATAACTCCCACCTCAGCGTGGCTTTTAACATATTTGTCTTCGAGTGCAAGTTTGTATTAAGTTCAGAAGTTAAGACTTAACTATTACAAGTTATATGCGCTGAGGACTTGAGATACGGTGGAAACAAACAGACATATTGTTGGAATAAAACTACTACATTCAAGTGTTACAAACTTATCTGACATGGTATTTTTTTAACCCCCGACGCAAAAAGAGGGGTGTTATGAGTTTGACGTGTCTGTGTGTGTGTGTGTGTGTGTGTGTATCTGTCTGTCTGTGGCACCAAAGCTCCCGAACGGATGAACTGATTTAATATTTTTTTTTTGTATTAAAGGGGACTTACGAGCGAGTGTTCTTAGACATGTTTGATGAAAATCGGTTGACCCGTTTAAAAGTTATGGGGGTTTGAAAGTAATTGTGTTGGGGGTTTTTTAAATTTTTAATAAAAATTTTATTAACTTGAAATGATAGAACTGCAACTCGCCTAATGGAAAGCGATCATACAACTTAAGATGAAACGTGATCGTCTAGAAGATTCCGATTCACTCATGACTTGAAAAAATATTCACTCATGATTGTCGATGATGTTAGACCAATGACTTACCGTGTCTTACGAAGCACGGAAACGCTTATAAATAAAATAAATAAATAAATAAATAAATAAATAAATAAAAAGACATTTATTGTTTCACAAGTAAAAAATAACAAAAATGCACTTATTCTATAAAATACGCTATGAAATGAAACAAAAGGTAGTAGCTCAGCTTGTGCTGATCGGGACCGTAGTCACGACCAGCGCTGATTTTCAGCTACCCCTCTTCCCTGAGATGTTGGGCGGGAAGTAGGGTTAGCGGACCCTATACAGTAACTATCCTCCAGGTAATAAAAAGGTAATAAAGTACAACTAAAAAAAAATACAATTTGACTAAAATAACAAAACAGTGAAATCTAAATTAATCAACAATATTGTGTAATCAACATTTGGGTGCGTGTGTGTGTGTTTGTGTGTGTGTGTGTGTGTGTGTGTGTGAAGAGAATGTGTAAGTATATAAATCATATTAGAAATAACAATCAATGAGGTTACTTAATTAAAATATTGTTTAAGGGGTAATTCCTTCCAGTACGCATGTTTCAAATTTTCTGCTTCTAATTGTTTTTTTAACAAAGCGTGTTTATATTTATTTTTAAAATGTTTAATATCTATTGTTAATGTTTAATATCTATAAATGTTAAATTACTAGCTGCGCCCCGCGGTTTCACACGCGTAGTTCCCGTTCCCGAGGGGAATTCCGGGATGAAAAATAGATGTTGGCCGATTCTCAGACCTACTGAATATGCTCACAAAATTTCATGAGAATCGGTCAAGCCGTTTCGGAGGAGTATGGCAACGAAAACTGTGACACGAGAATTTTATATATTAGATACTATATCATCAGGAATACCTAGAATACATCCGCTTATAAACTTCACAAAAACGAACTGTAAAAAGCGAAATAGTAACATCTAATAGTAGTTTTTTAGAGTTCGTTTTCTGTGATAAATGTTTATTATTTATTAATTAGTTTATTTAAAACGTACGAAAATATAAAAATCCAGGTTTCCTTATATCGTACTTGATAAAATATAAAATAAACGAAAAACCCAACTAATTTATGAAGCAAAAAGATTTCACGGCAATCTACACTTTCTTTATTACATTATGGACATCAAACGTTTCAAGGATTTGAGAATCACAAACTGTTTCACTTCGTTATCAATGGTTGTTATGGTAATCGAGTTTAAAATTGGGGATGATACTTTAACGTGTTATATTGTAGGGGAAATTGTTACCTAAAACGTATATTTAAAAAAAAAGAAGGCTTTTATTAAACGTACATACGTGGATTTGATTATTCTTCAGGTACATATTAAAAAAATATTCTTCTTTATATAAAAGAAGAATAATATAAAGTCGTTTCCGCTGTCTGTTCGTTTTAGATCTTTTAAACTACTCAACGGGTTTTGATGCAGTTTTCAGAAATACATTATTATATAGAGTGATTTAAGAGCAAGGTATATAATGTAGTATGTTTTTGGAATTTTACGCGGTTGAAGCTGCGGGACGCTGCTAGTTTACTAACAAATTAGCCAAGAAAATCGATCACTGTTTTAGTTTATTATAAGAAATAATATAATCTACATACATTAAAAAGAATCTACATTTCCCAAAGGCAACTAAAATCTTTACAATATCTTCGATATAAACTGTAAAAACCTGCTCTAACAATTTAGCTTTCCTACTTTCCCTATGCAAATAACGTCAATCTAGGTAAAAGCTCTCAGGACGGACTTAATGCGGTTAATTTTCCACCAATTTTCACTTTGGGATCTCGCGACGGGATCGCTTCAAAAAATATGGAGGAATTTAGGTTAACATCGGTTCAGGTGACGATCTTAGGTTGATTGGAGATGGGAATTGTATCAAAAGTTTCTCGTGTGATCGGATATGTGGGCGGTTATTGAAATTTGTCTTAAATTATTTAAGTCTTGAAGTATTTTAGAATATATTTATTGATTGTTTTATTTATTTATTTGTTTATTTATTTATTTTAGGAACATCAACAACATGTATATTGAGCATTGATAGGTTACAGAGGATATAGTAGAGAAAGTTCTGATACACATGTAGATTATAGATGTCCACAACATTTTTGTCCTAGATATAACATACTTCTTTTCGGTAATTTTTTTAAACGAAAAAATAAGATTAATGTAAATATACACCTAATTATTCGTATTTATTCTACAAACAGAAAAGATAATGTAACAAAACATAATTTTCTTTTATTTTCTACTAATACTGAATAGCACCATTTCTAAATTGTTATTTGTATCAAATAAACTCGAGACAATTTTAAGTGAATTTTATTCTTTACATAGTGAGAACGTGATATAGCGAGAATCCAGTTGCATCTAAATAAAAAACAACATCAAAACAAAACAAATAATCAGAAATAGGCGCATACCTATTTGAAGTGTTGCGCGTTGAAACAAATAAAAATAGGTAAAAAATACTAAAGCTTAGCATAGTTATCTCGGGATTGGTATCAAATAATAAATTATTGTACAGAAAAGACATTGCTCTTGATACATAAAAGAACATTTGTATCGTATTTTGTATTGTATTAGTTATTGAGCAGTTTTCGCTTTTTCTACTTTGGTCCATTCTGCATGCTGCGATATTTTTAGTTATACCAATTTTAAACTTTGGAGGGTTAAACTGTAGGATTTATAATGCAAAGGCAAAACTCTCACAGCTCGAAAAATGACTGTCTTGATCAGAGAAGTACCACACTCTCACATAACATCGAGAAGTCGAGAATCTAATCTCATATTCCTTCTCATACCGTTTTGTAATTCCACAATGTTTACAAGCTATTCTTAACACGTTTGTGACTCTTCTTATTTGCAGGTCACTCTTTTTAACAGCTCAGCAGCTTTTTAATAGACAAGTCAGCAGACTTACCATCAGTTGACCCGTCTGCTTGTTTGCCCATAAAAGTACCATCCAAATGTACCGTAGCTTGTCTAACAGAAGTATTCATTCTACACCCATACTTACTTCATGGATTTGCAAGTGTCCGTAAGCGACTAAAGTTAGACTTACCATTAGGTAACTCGATTGTCTATAAAAATACCATCCAAATGTACCTAACTAGTAGGTAATCTATGCGAAGTATCCCTTCTCTACCCATACTTACTCCGTGGTAGGTCAGAGGCCACAGCGAGCACAAACACGCAACACTCCTCAATCCGGTTATCGTTTCTATTTCCTTTACAGAATGACCGGCCGCGTTTTCAATGACTATTTATTTAGCGGAGTTTTGAATTGTTTTTAGTTAACCGTTTTCAACTGTGTTTTGTAATTTTAGTTGTATGTCTAATGGTTATTTAATTCACGTATTTCTCTATTTTCTTGGTTCAAACATTTTACAATACAACACAAATAATACAATGTACCTAAAAATAAAATCTTGAAAACTTACTTGAAAACTAGAATGCTACCAAAAGCGGTACAGGGCCCGCACAACCGGTGGCGGTTAGGGCTGCAGAGACAAGAACCTACATACAATACGTGCCATGGTATTTTCTTTGCTTAGTTTTTTTTTTTTTTTTTTTTTAATTTATTTAGGTTAACAAACAGCAGTACAATAATGTTTATTAAAACTATTTAGCTTATACACGACTTATTAATTGTACCACCAGCACCGTGAACCACAAAGTTAGTTTTTATACAAAAGTTACATGAATGTTACTTACAGAAAAAGGGAAACAATATACGAGCGCATAAAGAAATTTACATAAATCAGTATAAGGGCCATACAGCTTAAGAATCCTTAATAATATTAATTATTTGTGACTTGAAAATACTAAAACGAGTTGTGAAAATATCTATTGTGTTAAAATGTACATTATAATTGTGGGTAATTCTGTACAGAGGTGATCGTTTGCCAGCATTGGTTTTACAGAAAGTGGTGGCAAATAACTGGCAGGGACTTCGACAGTGTGTTCTAGTAGGTACCTTGTAGCAAAGCTTGTTTACAATCTGAGTACAATCAAATCGATTATTACAAATATCATATAACATTATTGATTCTAATTGTATGCGTCTATGAACGAGTTTTAATAAATTATATTTTTCTAGCAGATCTTTATAGGACAGTCGCTGTCTGTGGCATTTATAGTGTAAACAACGTAAGAATTTTTTTTGAACAATTTCAATTGATTTAACATATTTGTCATAAAGGGGATTCCAGATGATAACAGCATGCTCGAGTTGTGTACGTATGAGAGACTTGTAAAGATGGATAAAAGTATTTGGTCTTGTGAAGTTAGTACATGAGCGCATAACGAAACCATACATCTTAAACGACTTATTTATGATACTTTCAACATGTAAATCCAGATGTAATTTACTGTCGAGTACTATACCTAGGTCTTTAATCGAGTCGACCTTGTCCAATATGACTCCACATAAGGAGTACGAACGATTTGACGTATTCTTTTTTTTTGAGAATGTAATGGATTTACATTTTTTGATGCTGAGATTCAAATTGTTTATTGTACAATAATCCGAAAACCGATCGAGATCTGATTGAAAGTTAAGAAAATCATTATTATTATTGATATTGTGATATATTTTTAGGTCATCCGCATATAGTAGAAATTTAGAGTATTTAAAACATGTTTTAACGTCATTAATGAAAAGGACAAACAGAAGGGGCCCGAGTATTGAGCCTTGGGGGACTCCGGAGGTTACCAATACGAAATCAGACTCATGACCTTTTAAAACTACCTTCTGGGTGCGATTGGAAATGTAGGATTTAAACCAACGCCAGAGATTCCCACGAATTCCGTTGAAAGCCAACTTGTCCAAAAGCAACCTATGATCCACCCTGTCGAAGGCCTTTTGGAAGTCCGTATACACACTATCAGTTTCTTTTTGGCGATCTAATGATTCAAAGAGATAAGAAGTATAAATTAGTAAGTTAGTTGACGTGGATCTTTTTTGTACAAAACCATGCTGTTCCTCAATGATAATATGGTGGAGTAAAGGGTAAATAGAGTTGTGTACCAATCTCTCAAAAAGCTTCGACAGTGCGGACAATATCGATATCGGGCGATAGTTCTCAACGTCATTCTTAGGACCTCCCTTATACACTGGTACAATTCGTGCTGCTTTCCAGACAGATGGAAAGATACCTTGTTTTAGACATAAGTTGAAAATATATTGCAAAGGCTTAGCAATTGCTTTCGCGGCTTGTTTCAGAAACAAAGGTGAGATATTATCTAAGCCATGACCTTTGGACGTATCTAATTTACGTAGCTCCTGTAATACATTATTAAAAGATATATATACATCATTTATTAATAGGCTGGATACAAAATTTCTATCAGGTATTAAACTTATATCATAATTACTATCAGTTATTCTTGACGGTACAAAAACAGATTCGAAAAAACTCGAGAATACATTACATACATCACCCGGAGATTCCGCAGTAAGATTTTTGTAAAAAACACAATCCGGGATATCCACGTCTTTTTGTCTAGAATGCACATATTTCCAAAAGAATTTAATGTTATCACAGATATTGTCTTCAACTTGTTTCATGTACTTTTTATAACAGATATGTGAATTGCGCTTAAACCTCTTTCTATATAGACTAAATTGTTGATAATCTGACTTTTGACCGTACATTTTCCATCGAACCCAGCTGGTTTCTTTATTTACAAAGATGTGTCTAAGAGCAGGTGAGAACCAGTCAGGATAATTATTAGATTTTAAAATTGTTGTAGGTACATGCTTTTTAATTATTGCGTAAATGATTTCATAAAATCCAGAAACTGCACTCTCCGCATCTTTATGCTGAAATAATTCATCCCAATTAAATTCCTCTAATTCTGTATTTATTAGGGCATAGTTACCTTTTTTGAAATTAAGTTGTGTGAAGTTATTGCACGAATGTTTTCTAGTAATTTTAATATTAGGTATAGTTACATAGAAAGGGGGATGATTGCTATCAGTTGGGACAAGAGTGATGGGTGCAAGTACAGGCGAACAACCGTGAATATTTGTGAGGAATAAATCTAATATTCGTCCATTTTCATTTTCAAATTTATTTATTTGAAAACAGTTTACTAGTGATATAAAATTAATAAGTTGTTTAATAGATAGGGAATAATCAATATTATGAATCGGTTCTAAGAAAGACCCACGACAGCTCCATTCGATTTTTGGTAGGTTAAAATCCCCAACTATAATGAGTTTATTTAGCCCTTTGCTAGGTGCTAACAGAAAGTGGGTCAAATAGTCTAAGTAAGAAACGTATACTTCTGAGCTTGAATTAGGGGGGATATAAACGGCAGAAAGTGTATAGTTATAATGACCCAACCGCAGTTCTAGCAACAGGTAGTCCACAAGAGGGGAGGGTACAGTTGGTGCATCGACACCATATGCATTTGGTAAGTGCATGGGAGCCACATCCAGCTCATGGCGTACGGCGACCAATACACCCCCGCCGTCGCGGCGCCCGCTTGCTATACGGTCCCTATCACACCTAAACACTCGATACCTAGAATCTATAAATTCGTTGTTATGTATGTCGTTATGCAACCATGTTTCAGAGAGTATTATAATATCATAATTATGCATTAATATATTCATATATAATAAATGTAATTTTGTTCTCAAACCCCTACAGTTCTGGTAATAAATTGTTAAAATTTGATCAGCCATTTGTTACAATTAACTTAATACTTTTATACAATAATATATATATCAATATGGAATACATACAAGTGTATAGAACAATATATTTATACCTATGAACAAAAATCTGCATCGAGCATACAAGTTTCACTTTAATATTAATAACATCGTTTACACTATAAAAGTCACTTACATTTATCATGTGTTTAGGATAATGGTAGTCTGCACACAAAGTATCAGTGTTCACATATAATGACAAAGCAATTTGTATGTGTAATAATTTGTTCAAATAGTTAAGATACTTAATATTTGTTCCTAAAAATAAATAATGGTTTATATCGTAAGATAACACTATTTGTGTTAAAAATATGTATTTATTTGCAAGCAGTGAGTGTTCCATAATAGAAAGCGAAATTAATATAACAAACAAAAAATAATAATAACACACTGTCCTAATGTCAAGATTTACTGTTAAACAATGCAATGTTCCTTGGTAGAAATAAAGCAACATTAAGTAATAACAGTACAAAGTTTCAATGTACACCATAGTTACATAATCATGGAAGATTTTTATCTGTCCGCTAGTGCATATAAAATTATATAAAATGTATATTATAAACATATGCACACGGAGTGACTGTACAATTTGTAAAAAGGTTTGTGACTTTAAATAATTACAATACAGAACATCAATATTTGTGCTTATGTATATGCAATTTTCTAAGTACAAAGATGACACGGTTTTCAATAGGATAATTATGTACTCATCTGTAAACAATGAGTATAACCAACCAAAAAACAAAAATCCAATGAACAAACAAAAATTAAAATAACACACTGTCATTGTCACATAAACAAAAAAGACGTTGATTTTATTGCAAAATATACTAATGTAATTGTATAATGACAGTAAATCATATACAAATAATATTTCAGAAAGAAAAAATAACTTATTTCTAGCTTTAACTATAATAAAACGTAATTTTTGTTCAAAAGTTAAATTAAACTTAGTTACCCGCAGTACATTTAAAGTTATTTTTATTACACTAACACAGTCTTTATCTAATTTAAAATGATAGATTAATGCTAAATTATTTAAAAATAAAAGTAATTCTATATTATTGAGTATAATGCCTATTAAACTTATATAAAGTACAAGCTTTATGAAATACGTAATTAATATAATTTGGGGGTAGGCCGTTCTCCAAGGCGCATAAAAAGATAGTCGTACATTTTTGTTCGAGAAATGTAGTAAACAACATAGAGTAGAGAACTGATTAGAGTGCGCATCAATAACAAAGAT
The DNA here is from genome assembly GCA_958496195.1 of Timandra comae. Lineage (NCBI taxonomy): Eukaryota > Metazoa > Arthropoda > Insecta > Lepidoptera > Geometridae > Timandra > Timandra comae. Next base: position 7,907,034 of record OY292376.1, read on the forward strand.
TACATACCTGACCATGATCGTAAGGAACTGATAATTGAGACAGCTAAAGGAAAATATTAGAACATATAATAAACAACTGTGCACTACGTAAACACTGTGGAATAACACGAGTGTTATTATTTTGTTTTGAGTTTTGACAGGTCGTTTTTTGAACGAACAGCAAACACCGGCGAGGTTTCGTTTCTTCGAACTAAGATAGTTCCGTGTTTGATCCATATAAACTTGAAACCAGCGTTTTTAGCAACTTCTCGAGTTTCACGAAATAAAGCTTTCCGGTTCAAAGTAAGATGTTCGTTAACATATATTTTGCGTGGATTGCCAGGTATTTGTAGCTGATCTGTGGTTATGGTTTTCGCAAGACGAGCTGCTGCCAGAAAATTATCCCGTATAATACGACTGGTAAACCTCACAATTATGTTCTTGGGACGAGTGCTATCTGGATTCATTTGACCGACGCGGTGGATTGCCACAATTTCATGTTTCACAATCGGTTGTTTGATTAAATTGGCTATGTTTTCCAATATATTTATTAGGTTTTCATTGCGCCTCTCCAGTAAATTTGCTATTTCTATGTTGCACTGCCGTGAGTTGAGTTCAAGGGTCTCAATCTTGTTTTCCAATTCTAAAATGTGGTTGTCTTTGGTTTCGAGTACCACAACCCTGTCCTCCAAAACTGACATGCGGCCACGAAACTCCTCTGCTTGGCTATTTAGTTGGTCATACCTGTCACTGATGAATTGCATCGAGGCTTTCATGTTTTCAACATCATCGATGAGTTTGGTAAATTTCTCATTTTGCCTTTCAAAAAGCCCCGTCATACACTCCTTCATGCTGGCTTGGAAGGAGCGAAACTCAGCTCGCAAGTCAAGCGCTCCCTCACCAGCTGTGCGAGAACGATGTGTGACGTACTGTGGTGGTGGAGATTCTTTTTCAATTAAGGAGCCGTCAATGCTCATTTCACCGGCAGGATTTCCTTGAAGGTCGGCGTTGTCCTTATAAAAAGTGCTATTCATAGACATTTTTAGATTTTGTTCCCTCTATACCTATTGCAACTCTATGCAAAAGCGAAGAATGCCGATAAGTTCCGACGCAGCACGAATGTTGTGAATAAGCGAGCGCGGATACAATATACACACCCGAGGTGCGCGAGGGCACGAGACGGAATGATAGTTTGTAACTATTGTGTCATATGAATGGTCTGTCTCCACTAGTTCAGGGCCCTGATTCTCTTAACTACTAAGCTGTGATAATGCTACTCAAATGTGTTTTAATATCAACATTATGGCCCTTTTTTTGTCATTTGTTGTCATTTTGGTATGCTCTTAGTGACAACTATTCCGCTGACTCAATGGCTCCATAAAACTTAGACGGTTGTCATTGAAACAGTATTCTGACGTTTATTTATCAAATTTTTTATATGCAACAAAGACCACTGAGACACCATAGCCATATGAATAAATTTTAGAAGAATACCAAATTTGTGACACTCTCGTTATGGTGCCATAATATCACCATATTGTCTGATCAATAATGTCAAATTGCAGACTTAGGCCCTGTTCCGTTGGCTGTCGATAATTTTCTCTGTGGTTCAGTTAAAAATAAAACAAAGTTTTACAAAAGTTTTATATTAAGTGCAGCAAATAAAGTCTTATTACTAAAAGCGATATCTTAATTTCAAATTAAACACCACACCTTCTCAAACCTTTGTAATAAGATGTCTATCTGTATCTCCCTATCGACATTTCTCAGTATCTACAAGGATATTAGTACGAGTGTCAGATGGGAGGTAATCGTGCGAAAAGCAAGTCTGCACCTGTCGACGTGACGAGGGTGTTTTACCGAGAAAAAATATGATTTCCCCATAGCTTTTGGGCTTATTTGACTCAAATTATTATGATTAACGGGATATTTACCATGTATATTATTTATTCTCCTCATATGTATATTATTGTATATTTATCATAAGTTTCCGATACCGATACCGAACAGATAATACCGATATGATAACCGATACCGAATACCTGTATATTATTTATCATAAGTTTCCGATACCGAAATAAAATATACATGGTAAATATCCCGTTAATCATAATAATTTGAGTGTTAATAACCATGATAACTAAAAAACTTTATTTGCAAATGGATGAAGGGCTTGGACTCTCTACAACGAGGCACGCTGGTGGTCATCAAAGACGACCACCTCCCACCGTTGAGGTGGCAACTAGGACGGGTCATTAACACCGTCCCAGGCAAGGACGGAATCGCTCGAGTTGCTGATATCCGCACGGCAACGGGCGTAATTAGAAGCTCTTTCGCTAAGATCTGCCCACTGATCAACGAGGACGACACAACGCAAACCCATACTACTTTGGAACCCGGTGCTTCCAAGGCCGGGGCATGTCGCAGCCGCAAAACGGAACGGAAATCGGGGGTCAGCTGTGATTGGCCGGCGACGCGCCAGCTGTCAAAAAACTTATATTCAAAATGCTCTTGTTCTGGTAACGCCTCTATACGCAACGCAATTATTGTAACCAGATACTTTTACGCCAATATTATAATGTTTTTAATGCGATAACCAACGTCGTTATTATTCGAAGAAACCCCAGAAGTCACCCTAATAGAAATACATCACACAACGCGACAAGCTTAATTGTATGAAGTTCTATGAAGGTAGGTATTGAGTGGTTTACGCGAACACTACACATTGAAATGAAATTCCTATAAACGGTTTTGTCGAGAATTTAACTTTTATTTTATATCTGATATTACAATTTGTGGTCACACAAGACTGAGGTGTAAGACGATAATAAGGGAAAAGTCCCAATTATCGTCAGGTTTTGAACTTGGCCAACTTTGCAGCTATACCAAGTTGTAGTATATTAAGTTACAACGATCAAATTATGTGACAAGATAACTGATTTATCACTTTTATCAGTAAATATATTTTTAACACTGATTAAAAAGAATTAGGTAGGTAGGTTTAGGATATTTTAGAAATTATCTAAAAACACCCATTTGTACCAGTATCCGTCAGATTTGTCCCAGCTATCGTCAAAATGTCCTAGAGCTCGTCAATTTTCGGTGCTAATTTGAACTCTGCGCCAATAGATTTAAAGTAGTAATTTTCAATCATATTTCTTGTGATGCAGTAACTCAACTAAGGTAATGCCTGTTGAATGAAAATTAAAATTCAAAACTGCAGGCAAATCTCAACTGATTTTGTTAAAACTACACACATCAAAAGTGTCTAGGGATCAACATATATTTTTGCAATAACTTTTCTCCTGATTGATATTAATTAAAATTTTCTTTAAGGATTCATCAAATAAAGTGTTTTCGTTTGTCACAGTAACGATAAACCAAGTCACCTTTGCATTAATAAAGAAATTTGCCATTTTCCTAATAAAGGGATTTTTGACATTTGAACCACTAACATTAAAGTTCGAAAAAAAGACTGAAATAACAGTTTTCTTTAAAATTTTATTGGGTAACTTAAACAATTAATAATCCGTGTTTCTACCGCGAACACTAACAACACAAGAACATCGGTTTGGCATACTCAAAATGAGTTCATCCAAATCACGCTGTGGAATGGCCGCCCATGTTCGTTGCAACAACAAAAAAAGGTCTTCTTGCGACTGGATACCCTCCATATTCGGCAGAGCTCTTCTCTGTAGCATATCCCATGCATGCTCAATCGGGTTCAAGTCTGGCGACTGAGCAGGCCAGGGCAGGACATTGATGTTAGCTGCGGCGAGAGTCTGTCTTACAACTCTTGCGGTGTGCGGTCGTGCATTATCATGCATTAACTGAAATAAGGGACCGATTTGCACTTGTAGAGGAACGATGACGTCTGATACAATCGTCTCAGCATAAATTTGAGCGTTGAGGTTGCCTCTGATCCAAATCAACTCAGTTCTTCCGCCGATCCAAATACCCGCCCATACCATGATGGTTCCACCACTATAAGGATGGACTTCCTGGCAGGATTTTAATCGCTGTTGGCGTCCAGGGGTTCTCCAGTGTCGTATACGTCTTGTATCCGGTCTCATACCAAAACGAGACTCATCAGAAAAGCACACGAAACGCCATTGTTCTTCTGCCCAATTTCTGTGTTCAAGAGCCCATTGATATCGAATCCTACGATTGTGCATTGCTATAGGTGGTACCCGTAGCGGTCTTCGGGAATGCAGGTTCACTTCATGCAAGCGGTTTCTGACTGTTTGGTCGCTAATTAAGTTCCCTGAAGAGTGATGAAGCCGCACGGCTAACATCATGGCGGTTATTGTTGGAGCTCTTCGAGTTAAGATTTGAATGTATCGGTCTTGTCTCCGTGTGGTGCAGCGATACCGTCCTCCATGGCGCTCAGCCACGGTACCAGTGCTTCGGTAACGTGTCCAAAGTCGACTGATAACACTCTGACTTGTATTCAGAGCTAAAGCCACAGTACGTTGCCGGGAACCAGCTTCTATCATTCCCACGGCTCTGAGCATTTCTTCCCTGCTTAAATGACGTCGCCGCTCCATAATAACGTTGGTTTTAATCAGTAGTAGGGAAACAGTAGCACTAATAATGTCTTCAATGCGTTGTATGTTTTTATAGGGAAAATATTGACAGCTGATTTTCATCTTTTACTCGAATTTGATTCACAGTTCCTGATTCAAATTATGAAATGCACCAAAAAGGATCCATATAAATTTATAAAATCATAAATTTATTACAAAGCCACATCTCAATCTCAAGAAATCCGCATAAAAATGCTTGATCCCTAGACACTTTTGATGTGTGTATATTTTGGTACATAAAATTACATACGGAGTCAAAACTGGACATTCACAGTGAGGTTAGTTCTCCAATTTAAAGTCGCTCGGCAAGCTATGAAGAGATCTATGCTGGGAGTTTATCTGAAAGATCGCATTCGGAATGAAGTAATCCGACAGATAAACAAATAGCTCCAAGAATTAGCTCGCTGAAGTGGCAGTGGGCTCGCCACATCTGTAGGAGAACTGATGGCCGATGGAGTAGACGAGTTCTCGAGTGGAGAGCGCGGCTCGGCAAACGTAGTGTAGGACGTCCTGTGGCTAGGTGGAGCGATGATCTGCGCAGGGTAGCCGGGAGAGAGTGAATGCGACGTGTCGCCGACAGGGCACATTGGCGGGAATTGGGAGAGGCCTATATCCAACAGTGGACTAATTGATAATAAAGGCTGTTGATAATGATGATGATATTTGAGATGAAAGGGCCAAAATGGATCAAATGTGGGTCAAAGATTGATCAAATGTGGATTAAAGGATCAAATGTGGATCAAGCATCTAAGTTGGATCATGGATCAAATGTGGATCATGGATCAAATGTGGATCACGGATCAATTGTGGATCAAAGATCAAATGTGGATCATGGATCAAATGTTGTACATGGATCAAATGTGGATCATGGATTAAATGTGGATCATGGATCAAAAGTGGATCATAGATCATATGTGGATCAACCATCAAAGATGGATCTAGGATCAAAGGTGGATCAATAATTAAAGCAGGATCATATATCAAATGTGCTTCATGGATCAAATATGGATCAAGCATCAAAGACGGATTAAAGATCAAAGGTGGATCATGGATTAAATGTGGATCATGGATCAATTGTGGATCAAAGATCAAATGTGGATCATGGATCAAATATGGAAAACGGATCAAATGTGGATCATGGATCAAATAGGGATCATGGATCAAATGTGGATTATGGATCAAATGTGGATCATGGATCAATTGTGGATCAAAGATCAAATGTGAATCATGTATCAAATGTGGATCATGGATCAAATGTGGATCATGTATCAAATGTGGATCATGGATCAAATTCGGATCATGTATCAAATGTGGATCATGGATCAAATGTGGATCATGGATCAAATGTGGATCAAGCATCAAAGGTGGATCTAAGATCAAAGGTGGATCACGGATCAAATGTGAATCATGGATCATATATGGATCACGGATCAAATGTGGATCACGGATCAAATGTGGATTATGGATCAAATGTGGATCATGGATCAAATGTGGATCATGGATCAAATGTGGATCACTGATCAATTGTGGATCAAAGATCAAATGTGGATCATGGATCAAATGTGGATCATGGATCAAATGTGGATCATGGATCAAATGTGGATCATGGATCAAATGTGGATCATGGATCAAATGTGGATCATGGATCAAATGTTGATCATGGATCAAATGTTGGACATGGATCGAATGTGGATCATGGATCAAATGTTGTACATGGATCAAATGTGGATCATGGATCAAATGTGGATCATGGATCAAATGTGGATCATGGATCAAATGTGGATTATGGGTCAAATGTGGATCATGGATCAAATTCGAATCATGTATCAAATGTGGATCATGGATCGAATGTGGATCATGGATCAAATATGGATTATGGGTCAAATGTGGATCATGGATCAAATTTGAATCATGTATCAAATGTGGATCATGGATCAAATGTGGATCAAGCATCAAAGATGGATCCAAGATCAAAGGTGGATCAACCATCAAAGATGGATCTAGGATCAAAGGTGGATCAATAATTAAAGCAGGATCATATATCAAATGTGCTTCATGAATCAAATATGGATCAAGCATCAAAGACGGATTAAAGATCAAAGGTGGATCATGGATTAAATGTGGATCACGGATCAATTGTGGATCAAAGATCAAATGTGGATCATGGATCAAATATGGAAAACGGATCAAATGTGGATCATGGATCAAATGTGGATCATGGATCAAATGTGGAATATGGATCAAATGTGGATCATGGATCAATTGTGGATCAAAGATCAAATGTGGATCATGGATCAAATGTGGATCATGGATCAAATGTGGATCATGTATCAAATGTGGATCATGGATCAAATTCGGATCATGTATCATATAAAAAGAACTTAAAAGCTTATCGGATCATATAAAAAGAACTGAAAAGCTTATTCAAAGAATACAAAACGCATGTGCCCGCTTCTGTGTTTTTTTGTCCCACCTCGCACCCATATAACTCCCTTCTTAAATGTCTCTAATATGCTGAAAATGTCTGCTCGAAGAAAAGTACATCTCGCTTCCTTTCTCTTTGGTTTACTCTCCACTAAGTCCCCTTCTTATCTCTGTGATAAATTAATTAAATCAAGGATTAATACTAACCTTCCGAACAGAAAATCAACCAGTGTTTTTTCAATCCCTTCTCACAGAACCATGGCGTTTCGTGGTTCCTTTCGTTATGCGGCTTCGCACTGCTAGAATAATATTCCTCCCCCTTTGCGTGCCCTTAAAACAAAATCTTCCTTTAGAAAGATGTACTCTCAACTTTTGCTACAGGAGCAAAAGTCCGAAGCTCAGTACATCTTCCGGTAATTGTTAATAATTAGTTATATTAGACCTTATTAGGACATAACAATATTTAGATTTATATTAATTATTGTTTATTTAAATACATAAGTTAGCATTTAAAAAAACTACTTACTTTTTGTTTCTGCACTTATTTGCTTGGGGGTTGTCATAACTTTTCCACCATGCGAAAGCCTCCACTTTTTTTGTTTACCTGTAGTTATGAATGACTTCGTTTATAATTTTATGTTTATGCTAAGTAGGTAATTATAATAATTAGTATTTGTTTCACTCACTGCACATCATGCCTAGACAAATGCTTTTGCTAGCTTTAATTTTAGGTAATATTTCGCTTGAAAATAGCTGTGCCTGCCTTAAAAATATAGAATACTTAGCCGAGTAGAAATACCTATTATCTTCCGGTTTGAATTTAAACTTTGTGTTCGTTCATCGTAGTGTGTGTTCATGTTCTATGTTTGTATTGGTTGTGCTCGGCTGCGTTCGCAACTTTGCAAATTCGCTTTGGCTACTTGGGCTTTTTAACTTTGTTTTAATTTTTTTTTTTATGTTTGGTGTACTTAATTTCTTTTTTTTTGTATTATTATTTATTTGTCTATGTTTGCCTGTATTATTAGTTTGTTTTTTTTTTGGTTCATGCGCCACAGCATTCTGTTGTGGCTTTTTGCTGAAATAGCGACCATTTTTGGCCCACGCAGACATGTATTAGTCTGCTTTTCTTCTCTATTATTTATTGTGTATGTATCTTTTTCTGTTATTTAAATTTTTCTTATTATTTTTTTTTGTTTATTATGTTTGCTTGTGCGACTTTTGTATGTTTGCGTGTGTTAAAATAAATACCTTTTCTTTCTTTCTTCTTTCTTTTCTGTATCAAATTCGGATCATGTATCAAATGTGGATCATGGATCAAATTTGGATCATGGATCAAATGTGGATCATGGATCAAATGTGGATTATGGATCATGTATCAAATGTGGATCACGGATCAATTGTGGGTCAAAGATCAAATGTGGATCATGGATCAAATGTGGATCATGGATCAAATGTGGATCATGGATCAAATGTGGATCATGGATCAAATGTGGATCATGAGTCAAATGTGGATCATGGACCAAATGTGGATCAAGGATCAAATGTGGATTATGGATCAAATGTGGATCACGGATCAATTGTGGATCAAAGATCAAATGTGAATCATGGATCAAATGTGAATCATGGATCAAATGTGGATCATGGATCAAATGTGGATCATGGATCAAATGTGGATCACGGATCAATTGTGGATCAAAGATCAAATGTGGATCATGGATCAAATTTGGATCATGTATCAAATGTGGATCACGGATCAATTGTGGATCAAAGATCAAATGTGGATCATGGATCAAATGTGGATCATGGATCAAATGTGGATCATGGGTCAAATGTGGATCATGGATCAAATGTGGATCATGGATCAAATGTGGATCACGGATCAATTGTGGATCATGGATCAAATGTTGTACATGGAAGAAATATGGATCACGGATCAATTGTGGATCAAAGATCAAATGTGGATCATGGATCAAATATGGAAAACGGATCAAATGTGGATCATGGATCAAATGTGGATCATGGATCAAATGTGGATCATGGATCAAATGTGGATTATGGGTCAAATGTGGATCATGGATCAAATTCGAATCATGTATCAAATGTGGATCATGGATCAAATGTGGATCATGGATCAAATGTGGATCATGGATCAAATATGGATTATGGGTCAAATATGGATCATGGATCAAATTCGAATCATGTATCAAATGTGGATCATGTATCAAATGTGGATCATGGATCAAATGTGGATTATGGATCAATTGTGGCTCAAAGATCAAATGTTGTACAGGGATCAAATATGGATCACGGATCAAATGTGGATCATGGATCAAATGTGGATTATGGATCAAATGTGGATCAATCATCAAAGATGGATCCAAGATCAAAGATGGATCATGGATCAAATGTGGATCACGGATCAATTGTGGATCATGGATCAAAGGTGGATCACGGATCAATTGTGGATCAAAGATCAAATGTGGATCATGGATCAATTGTGGATCAAAGATCAAATGTGGATCATGGATCAAATGTGGATCATGGATCAAATGTGGATCATGTATCATATGTGGATCATGGATCAAATTCGGATCATGTATCAAATGTGGATCATGGATCAAATGTGGATCACGGATTTAATGTGGATCAAGCATCTAAGATGGGTCGTGGATCAAATGAGGATCATGGATCAAATGTGGATCATGGATCAAATTTGGATCAAGCATCAAAGACGGATTAAAGATCAAAGGTGGATCATGGATTAAATGTGGATCACGGATCAATTGTGGATCAAAGATCAAATGTGGATCATGGATCAAATATGGAAAACGGATCAAATGTGGATCATGGATCAAATGTGGATCATGGATCAAATGTGGAATATGGATCAAATGTGGATCATGGATCAATTGTGGATCAAAGATCAAATGTGGATCATGGATCAAATGTGGATCATGGATCAAATGTGGATCATGGATCAAATGTGGATCATGTATCAAATGTGGATCATGGATCAAATTCGGATCATGTATCAAATGTGGATCATGGATCAAATGTGGATCAAGCATCAAAGGTGGATCTAAGATCAAAGGTGGATCATAGATCAAATGTGGATCACGGATCAAATGTGAATCATGGATCATATATGGATCATGGATCAAATGTGGATCATGGATCAAATGTGGATTATGGATCAAATGTGGATCACGGATCAATTGTGGATCAAAGATCAAATGTGAATCATGGATCAAATGTTGTACATGGATCAAATGTGGATCATGGATCAAATGTGGATCATGGATCAAATGTGGATCACGGATCAATTGTGGATCAAAGATAAAATGTGGATCATGGATCAAATGTGGATCATGGATCAAATGTGGATCATGGATCAAATGTGGATCATGGATCAAATGTGGATCATGGATCAAATGTTGTACATGAATCAAATGTTGTACATGGATCAAATGTGGATCATGGATCAAATGTGGATCACGGATCAATTGTGGATCATGGATCAAATGTTGTACATGGAAGAAATATGGATCACGGATCAATTGTGGATCAAAGATCAAATGTGGATCATGGATCAAATATGGAAAACGGATCAAATGTGGATCATGGATCAAATGTGGATCATGGATCAAATGTGGATTATGGATCAAATGTGGATTATGGGTCAAATGTGGATCATGGATCAAATTCGAATCATGTATCAAATGTGGATCATGGATCAAATGTGGATCATGGATCAAATATGGATTATGGGTCAAATATGGATCATGGATCAAATTCGAATCATGTATCAAATGTGGATCATGTATCAAATGTGGATCATGAATCAAATGTGGATTATGGATCAATTGTGGCTCAAAGATCAAATGTTGTACAGGGATCAAATATGGATCACGGATCAAATGTGGATCATGGATCAAATGTGGATTATGGATCAAATGTGGATCAATCATCAAAGATGGATCCAAGATCAAAGATGGATCATGGATCAAATGTGGATCACGGATCAATTGTGGATCATGGATCAAAGGTGGATCACGGATCAATTGTGGATCAAAGATCAAATGTGGATCATGGATCAATTGTGGATCAAAGATCAAATATGGAAAACGGATCAAATGTGGATCATGGATCAAATGTGGATCATGGATCAAATGTGGATCATGGATCAAATGTGGATTATGGGTCAAATGTGGATCATGGATCAAATTCGAATCATGTATCAAATGTGAATCATGGATCAAGCATCTAAAGTGGATCGTGGATCAAATGTGGATCATGGATCAAATGTGGATCATGGATCAAATTTGGATCATGTATCAAAGATGGATCTAGGATCAAAGGTAGATCAATAATTAGAGGTGGATCATGGATCAAATGTTGATGATAGATCATGATGATATTTGAGATGAAAGGGTCAAAAACGACTTTACGGCTTTACTGGTTCTATGCGTTTGACTTCTACACAGAATTTTTAATAATTAAATGTGAAATTGTATGTACCTACCAAAATTAATTTTTTTACAAAATCAGTTGAGATATCCTGAACCTGCAGTTTTTAGTTTTTCTGTCAGAATATTTACTTATTTCCATTTATCAGGCATTGCCAACTTTGTTGAGTTACTGCATCACAAGAAATATGATTGAAAATTACTACTTTAAATCCATTGGCATAGAGTTTAAATTAGCACCGAAAATTGACGAGCTCTAGGACACTTTGACGATGACTAGGACAAATCTGACGGATACTGGTACATTTGGGTGTTAGAATGTACTAATAGCTGACACACTCGAAATCTAATCTAATGTATAAATTTCTCGTGTCACAGTTTTCGTTGCCATACTCCTCCGAAACGGCTTGACCGATTCTCATGAAATTTTGTGAGCATATTCAATAGGTCTGAGAATCGGCCAACATCTATTTTTCATCCCGAAATTCTTACGGGAACGGGAACGGGAACTACGCGTGTGAAACCGCGGGGCGCAGCTAGTAAAATATAAATACGAATAAATAGCACAATTCAATGGATAATATAGAAAGATAATATATATATATATATATATAAATAGAAAGGTAGTTTATCCACTCAATCAAATGTTTGTTTATATGTACTGTGTTTGTTGCCGTAGCGTGACTCCATCAACCGGTTGCAGCGGAAGATCAGCGCTGGTCTATGCAAATAGTCCAGCATCATGCTGAGTTGCTACCGTTTTGTGGCCACTATTTTATGTACTTTTTGTTTTTTTTTTTTTAATTGTAAGTTATATTGGTCACAAATAAAAAATTTTGTATTTGTATAATTAATTTTACTATTATAAAAAAATAATCACACATACAAAGGGCCGCCCAATCTTGCAAAATGTAACATCGAACGTAGTGCGCTAGACTACAGATTGAGTGGTTAAATCTCACAAAATTCACGAAATCTCGAATTGTCAATTTCCATCGCTCATTTCTCCAAAACAATTGCAGTTTTTAACACATACTGCTATTGTAATGATAGCAAAGATTACCATAAAGATGCTGTAATTCAAATTTTATATGAATATATTGGTTGAATTAAAATATGAATATTTTTCTATAATCTGACGAGTACTGGGACACTGACGACATTACGTGCCTTTCCCTTAAATAGTAATTAAATTACACTTAATATTTTTTAACATTAATATTTGGAAAAATCCTGTCAATCTTTATGTGTAGCAGCGCAATAGTTATTTGTTATACAAGAGTGCAAAGTTGCTTTTTAACCGGGGCTCCAGTTGAGGACCGAGCCAGCGAAGGATTCAATTGTGGATCAAAGATCAAATGTGGATCATGGATCAAATGTGAATCATGGATCAAATGTGGATCACGGATCAATTGTGGATCATGGATCAAATGTTGTACATGGAAGAAATATGGATCACGGATCAACTGTGGATCATGGATCAAATATGGAAAACGGATCAAATGTGGATCATGGATCAAATATGGATCATGGATCAAATGTGGATCATGGATCAAATATGGATTATGGCTCAAATGTGGATCATAATAATAATAATAATAATAATAATAAATAACTTTATTGACAGTAATACATACTTTAATAACTATGTGTACAGTTGCCTGAACTAGGCCGAGCCTGTGTCTCAGGCAACAGTTCCTTCCAATGACACAAACAAATTAGGTAGGTAACTGTTTACAATGAACAAGTAATAAGTAAAACCAAAACACTACACTTTAAACACAAGAAAAATATCCGTATTATAATAAAAGAACACAACAGGATATCAATATCAACTGACAATGTAAACTAACACTATTAGAATGATTACTAACATTAAAATGACATTATAACCAAATAAATGCTAAGTTTTTACAAGTACCTTCAAAGTGAGAACAATCAGTGGTTAGACTACTAACAATATGAACTTTTATTTTTTCACATTTTTACAATTTTAATATTTTAATTTGCATTTATTTAACATATTGAATTTGATTAATTTTTTATTTAGACATTTTAATATTACAGTTGTAGTATATTACTTGTATTAAATAAAATATATTCTGTAGGAGTATTATCATTAAGTTAGTTCTTAGTTGTATAAATTGGTAAGTACGTTTATGAATCAGATTTTCATATTTGTTTTGTGAAAGTTTGCATGTAAATAGGATGTATACATTGTACCCCAAAAGAATTTAGTTTGAATAATATAATTTTGAAGATAATTTTATTACGTACATCAAATTACCTGACATAAAATACCAATAAATAATAAATGTTAAGATAAACTTTTAACCATTATTACCATGACACAACACACAAATTGTGTGTATGTACATAGGTATTATCATTTTGATCTGTTCCACTGCTACTTAACATTGACGAATAGACCTTCTATTTCATTATAGTTTTTTGATTTTAGCCAATTTGTAATAACTAATTTGCAATTATGTTTGTTAAGAGGATAGAAATTTAGGTAAGAGTTTAGTTTATTATAAAGTTTTGGCCCTAGATAGCAATTAAATTTATGAGTAAAATATGTTTTATATCTTTGAATTTCACAAACTTTGTTTTTTCTTCTGAGTTCATTGTAGCTTTTGTCATATGTAAGTCTGTGATGTTGCAGCAATAAAGTATCTCGAACAAACAGTTGCCTAATGGTCAACACATCACAATCTTTGTATAAATTTGTGGTAGGATATCTGTAACCTTTGAATGAAATTACCTTCAATAAAGCTCTTTGTGCAATTTCCAGTTTCAAAATATGTGTTTTACATGCTCCGCCCCATGATGTAATGCAATACGTGAAAAGTGATTCTCCTAAAGCGTAATAAATAGTTTTAAGTAGATTTGTATCAGCTATATATCTCAGTTTCTTAAAGATAAATATTAACTTTCTAGTTCTTGAAGCTAGTTGGTTTATATGTGGGACAAAAGTTAATTTCTCGTCTAAGATTACCCCTAGGTATCGGATTGTACTGGTTCTAGTCAAATGATTGCAGTTACAGGGTATTGCACTATTACTTTGACACGTATGAAATTGTATTTGAAGATTTTTATCATCTGGTAAAGTTCTTTTAGTAATTGCAAAAGACATAAACTTTGTTTTAGAGACATTTAATGTGAGTAAATTTTTATATAGCCAGTTGTAAATTATCTTTAGACCTGTTTCTGCATGATGCTTGGCCTCATTCCATGTTCTACCATGAAATACTATAGCAGTATCGTCTGCAAATGTAAATATTTTACCGTTTTGTACCGTTTGATTACATAAACTGTTTATATAAATAAGAAACAGGGTAGGTCCAAGAACACTACCTTGGGGAACGCCGTAGGTTACAGGTTTATCACTACTTGACTTTCCTTGTATTGTGACTCTTTGAGTCCTATTATTGAGATAGTCCTTAAATAATTGTAATGACTTTCCCCTGATACCAATTTTTTCCATTTTGTTTAAAAGGATAGGAATGGAGACCGTGTCAAAAGCTTTGGCGAGATCTAAGAACACACCAATACATTTCTCTCTGTTGTCCAGTTTCTTTGCAATAAAATTAGTGATTCCACACACTATCTGGTCAGTGGACCTGCCTGCCCTAAAACCAAATTGATTATATGACAAAAAACTAATTTTCTCAAGATAATTTAATAGTCTTTTATTTAATATTTTTTCAAAAATTTTTGATATAGCAGGTAAAACAGATATTGGCCGAAAGTTGTTGACACCGTCCTCAGATCCACCCTTATGAATTGGGTGAACAATGGATTTTTTTAACAAGTTAGGAAAAACACCGGTCTCAATACATAGATTTATAATACACGTTAGGTGAGGGACTATAAGGTCACTCGCCATTTTGAGGATTCTAGTAGAAATACCATCCCACCCAACGGCACTATCATTTTTCAAGTTCATTAAAATCGATTTGACTTCCATATTTGTTGTAAAGTGAATAACCATAGAATTAGCTGAATGCAGTGGCTCATCATCCGTGTGATTTAAATTTGTGTTAATACGAGATGAGGATATGATTGTTTCAGCCAAGTCTTTTGCAATATTGACGAAGTAGTCATTAACTTTTTCTAACGAGCTTTCAGGTGTGATTCCCGTTTTTAACAGACAAGCGGCTGTTTTCGTTTGCTTACGTCTATTTGTGACTGTATCAATGATCTTCCACTTTTTCTTAGGATCTTTAGCATATTTATTTAATTTTTCTCTTTCATATAGTCGTTTTAATCGTTTTAGTAAATCATTACAATAATTTTTGTACCTATTATATATAATTTGTAAAGTTTTATTTTGAGGTTCTTGTTTACGTTTTAAGTTCATACGATCTCTATTTTTCATGCAACGTATTAGACCAGGTGTTATCCATGGTTTTAGACAAATTATTCTTTTAGGGGTGATAACTTTAAGGCTATTTTTAATAATGAAATTTTGAAGAATTAAAATTAAGTCTGTTGTGTATTTGTTTGGATTTAGGGATGTAATGCTATCTACGTTTAGCGTTTTCAGTTCAGAGAGTATGGATTGGTAACATAATTTAGTTTGTATATTGTTAGATTTAATTTTATGGTTTTTACGTTTTAAATCTATATAGGTTAGCACAGGATAATGATCAGTAAGTACTGTTTCAATGACGATAGTGAGTGAAGGATTTTTAGTTTTGACTATTGAATGATCAAGGCAAGATTTTTCTCTCGTTGGGAAATTATGACATGGTAATAATCCATGATGAGCTAGGAGATTGAGGTAGGTTTCGGAGTTTCTATCAGTATTTGTGTCACTCAAATCTATGTTGACATCTCCGGTTAAAATAATATTCTTAAACAGATTTAAATTACTGATTAGGTCATTAAGAGAAAGTAAGAAAGGGTCGAGATTACATTGGGATGGCGATCTATAAATACCTATTATTACTGAGTCATTGATTTTAATTATTAGACATGTAGCATCACTAAGCGTGCACTCTTCAACAACATAGTTACAATCTGTTTTTACATATGCAACGACACCATCATTTTGATTTTTATTATTCTCAGTGTAGTAACAATCATAGCCGTTTAAAACTGGATAGTTAGACACTTTAGAGTTCCAGGTTTCTGTTAATATAATAATATCGCAAGGTATATCTAGTCGAGTTAAAAGTACTTCAAAACCTTCAAAATTTTTATTGACACTTCTAATATTCTGTGTGAGTATCTTTAAATATAACTTAGGTGTTACCTTAGATTGTATAAACTTTTTACACATGTCTAAATCATTCATAAAGGATTCACCGGGTTTTAAATCATCTAATTCTTTTGTCATATAATTAAAATTATTAAGCGAATCGAATTTTTAAAAGTTTTATCACGGCATAAAAATATAGGCAAAAGAAATGTGACTCAAGCAAGTATAATATTAGTGTATAAAGTGTACATACCATTTTATTATTTGAGTAGATGATTTGTTTGTTAATTTTTCTATCTTCTGATTCATAATCGTAGTTTATGCTTGGGACGTTTAAAAAAATAAGTAGAATTAACAATATTGAATCTTTTACATCTTTAGAATTAAACAATTCATAACAATATTCTGTAAGTGAATTTTTGACAGCATGTTTGTGCAAGAGTGGATATTTGGTTGCAAGTGGATAAAAAAGAAGGCTTAGTCATTTCTGTGATTTGAGGAAGGCCAGTTTGAGCTCGTCATTGATTTCTATGTGAGGTGAGTCTACTGTTTTACGTAGGTAAACTTTCCCATGGCTTGACCAACAAAATTTGTAGTCTTCAGTGCGAGCAAGTTCTCTAGCGAGGAAAAACAGTCTACGAGCTTTAGTGGTTAAGGCTTCGGATATGTATACCTGAGTTTGGGGTCCTGGAAGTTCTAGTGATGTTGAATTTAATCTCTGTTCTGGGTTTCGCTTAATATAAGATTTCGCTGCTTGGATGAAGTCTGACTTTGTTATGACAGATGTAAAGTCAGCAATAATGGTTGTTTTCCCAGATTTACTTTTGAGGCGGTATACATCTCTTATGGAATCTTGCTTTATATTGAGATTAAGAAGCTTGCTGGTTTTAAGAACAGTATTGTATAGGTCTTGTTTATTTTCTTGTTGTACAGGTACAGGTAGATTTCTTATTTCTATACTAGAAGATTTAAGACTTCTTTCCATGTTCTCTATTTTTGTCTCCAGTGACTCTATCTGTAGAACATGTTGTTTTCTATCTTTCTCCAGACCTTCTACTTTTTTTATAATATCGTCATATTGTCTGCTTAGGAATTCGACGCCTCTTTCTATATCTTCGTTTGTCTTCTTTATGGCGTTATTCTGATCTTTTATTTCAGCAATCTCAGACACCAATTTCTCCAGTAGTAGGTCTTGAGAGGCTTTCCACTCACCGAGCATGTTCATAATTTCCTCTTTGAAAGATAATAGTTTTTCTTCACTCGATTCACGGAATCGTTTATTTCTTTGCGCTGCATAGTCGTTACCCGTTTTGGTTTTAGACACTTCTGAATCTGAAGAAGTGTATGGCGGGGAACGAGCTACTCTTGACATTTTTGATGGTTTTTTTTTTTTTTTTTAGTTCACAGTTTTAGTAGTCGAACTCGTTTTGTTCGTTTCGTGCTCCTCACTTTGCTGTGCGCCTAGTACTACGAACTTTTACAAGATGTTGTTTTTTGTAAAATAAAAATTATTTTACGAACGACTATAAACACGACTGCTCTCAAGCACGGTTCGGACGGAAGGGGATCAAATTTGAATCATGTATCAAATGTGGATCATGTATCAAATGTGGATCATGGATCAAATGTGGATCAAGCATCAAAGATGGATCCAAGATCAAAGGTGGATCAACCATCAAAGATGGATCTAGGATCAAAGGTGGATCAATAATTAAAGCAGGATCATATATCAAATGTGCTTCATGGATCAAATATGGATCAAGCATCAAAGACGGATTAAAGATCAAAGGTGGATTATGGATTAAATGTGGATCACGGATCAATTGTGAATCAAAGATCAAATGTGGATCATGGATCAAATATGGAAAACGGATCAAATGTGGATCATGGATCAAATGTGGATCATGGATCAAATGTGGATCATGGATCAAATGTGGAATATGGATCATATGTGGATCATGGATCAATTGTGGATCAAAGATCAAATGTGGATCATAGATCAAATGTGGATCACGGATCAAATGTGAATCATGGATCATATATGGATCACGGATCAAATGTGGATCATGGATCAAATGTGGATTATGGATCAAATGTGGATCACGGATCAATTGTGGATCAAAGATCAAATGTGAATCATGGATCAAATGTTGTACACAGATCAAATGTGGATCATGGATCAAATGTGGATCATGGATCAAATGTGGATCACGGATCAATTGTGGATCAAAGATCAAATGTGGATCATGGATCAAATTTGGATCATGGATCAAATGTGGATCATGGATCAAATGTGGATTATGGATCATGTATCAAATGTGGATCACGGATCAATTGTGGATCAAAGATCAAATGTGGATCATGGATCAAATGTGGATCATGGATCAAATGTGGATCATGGATCAAATGTGGATCATGGATCAAATGTGGATCATGGGTCAAATGTGGATCATGGATCAAATGTGGATCATGGATCAAATGTTGTACATGGATCAAATGTGGATTATGGATCAAATGTGGATCACGGATCAATTGTGGATCATGGATCAAATGTTGTACATGGAAGAAATATGGATCACGGATCAATTGTGGATCAAAGATCAAATGTGGATCATGGATTAAATATGGAAAACGGATCAAATGTGGATCATGGATCAAATGTGGATCATGGGTCAAATGTGGATCATGGATCAAATGTGGATTATGGGTCAAATGTGGATCATGGATCAAATTCGAATCATGTATCAAATGTGAATCATGGATCAAGCATCTAAAGTGGATCGTGGATCAAATGTGGATCATGGATCAAATGTGGATCATGGATCAAATTTGGATCATGTATCAAAGATGGATCTAGGATCAAAGGTAGATCAATAATTAGAGGTGGATCATGGATCAAATGTTGATGATAGATCATGATGATATTTGAGATGAAAGGGTCAAAAACGACTTTACGGCTTTACTGGTTCTATGCGTTTGACTTCTACACAGAATTTTTAATAATTAAATGTGAAATTGTATGTACCTACCAAAATTAATTTTTTTACAAAATCAGTTGAGATATCCTGAACCTGCAGTTTTTAGTTTTTCTGTCAGAATATTTACTTATTTCCATTTATCAGGCATTGCCAACTTTGTTGAGTTACTGCATCACAAGAAATATGATTGAAAATTACTACTTTAAATCCATTGGCATAGAGTTTAAATTAGCACCGAAAATTGACGAGCTCTAGGACACTTTGACGATGACTAGGACAAATCTGACGGATACTGGTACATTTGGGTGTTAGAATGTACTAATAGCTGACACACTCGAAATCTAATCTAATGTATAAATTTCTCGTGTCACAGTTTTCGTTGCCATACTCCTCCGAAACGGCTTGACCGATTCTCATGAAATTTTGTGAGCATATTCAATAGGTCTGAGAATCGGCCAACATCTATTTTTCATCCCGAAATTCTTACGGGAACGGGAACGGGAACTACGCGTGTGAAACCGCGGGGCGCAGCTAGTAAAATATAAATACGAATAAATAGCACAATTCAATGGATAATATAGAAAGATAATATATATATATATATATATAAATAGAAAGGTAGTTTATCCACTCAATCAAATGTTTGTTTATATGTACTGTGTTTGTTGCCGTAGCGTGACTCCATCAACCGGTTGCAGCGGAAGATCAGCGCTGGTCTATGCAAATAGTCCAGCATCATGCTGAGTTGCTACCGTTTTGTGGCCACTATTTTATGTACTTTTTGTTTTTTTTTTTTTAATTGTAAGTTATATTGGTCACAAATAAAAAATTTTGTATTTGTATAATTAATTTTACTATTATAAAAAAATAATCACACATACAAAGGGCCGCCCAATCTTGCAAAATGTAACATCGAACGTAGTGCGCTAGACTACAGATTGAGTGGTTAAATCTCACAAAATTCACGAAATCTCGAATTGTCAATTTCCATCGCTCATTTCTCCAAAACAATTGCAGTTTTTAACACATACTGCTATTGTAATGATAGCAAAGATTACCATAAAGATGCTGTAATTCAAATTTTATATGAATATATTGGTTGAATTAAAATATGAATATTTTTCTATAATCTGACGAGTACTGGGACACTGACGACATTACGTGCCTTTCCCTTAAATAGTAATTAAATTACACTTAATATTTTTTAACATTAATATTTGGAAAAATCCTGTCAATCTTTATGTGTAGCAGCGCAATAGTTATTTGTTATACAAGAGTGCAAAGTTGCTTTTTAACCGGGGCTCCAGTTGAGGACCGAGCCAGCGAAGGATTCAATTGTGGATCAAAGATCAAATGTGGATCATGGATCAAATGTGAATCATGGATCAAATGTGGATCACGGATCAATTGTGGATCATGGATCAAATGTTGTACATGGAAGAAATATGGATCACGGATCAACTGTGGATCATGGATCAAATATGGAAAACGGATCAAATGTGGATCATGGATCAAATATGGATCATGGATCAAATGTGGATCATGGATCAAATATGGATTATGGCTCAAATGTGGATCATGGATCAAATTTGAATCATGTATCAAATGTGGATCATGTATCAAATGTGGATCATGGATCAAATGTGGATCAAGCATCAAAGATGGATCCAAGATCAAAGGTGGATCAACCATCAAAGATGGATCTAGGATCAAAGGTGGATCAATAATTAAAGCAGGATCATATATCAAATGTGCTTCATGGATCAAATATGGATCAAGCATCAAAGACGGATTAAAGATCAAAGGTGGATTATGGATTAAATGTGGATCACGGATCAATTGTGAATCAAAGATCAAATGTGGATCATGGATCAAATATGGAAAACGGATCAAATGTGGATCATGGATCAAATGTGGATCATGGATCAAATGTGGATCATGGATCAAATGTGGAATATGGATCATATGTGGATCATGGATCAATTGTGGATCAAAGATCAAATGTGGATCATAGATCAAATGTGGATCACGGATCAAATGTGAATCATGGATCATATATGGATCACGGATCAAATGTGGATCATGGATCAAATGTGGATTATGGATCAAATGTGGATCACGGATCAATTGTGGATCAAAGATCAAATGTGAATCATGGATCAAATGTTGTACACAGATCAAATGTGGATCATGGATCAAATGTGGATCATGGATCAAATGTGGATCACGGATCAATTGTGGATCAAAGATCAAATGTGGATCATGGATCAAATTTGGATCATGGATCAAATGTGGATCATGGATCAAATGTGGATTATGGATCATGTATCAAATGTGGATCACGGATCAATTGTGGATCAAAGATCAAATGTGGATCATGGATCAAATGTGGATCATGGATCAAATGTGGATCATGGATCAAATGTGGATCATGGATCAAATGTGGATCATGGGTCAAATGTGGATCATGGATCAAATGTGGATCATGGATCAAATGTTGTACATGGATCAAATGTGGATTATGGATCAAATGTGGATCACGGATCAATTGTGGATCATGGATCAAATGTTGTACATGGAAGAAATATGGATCACGGATCAATTGTGGATCAAAGATCAAATGTGGATCATGGATTAAATATGGAAAACGGATCAAATGTGGATCATGGATCAAATGTGGATCATGGGTCAAATGTGGATCATGGATCAAATGTGGATTATGGGTCAAATGTGGATCATGGATCAAATTCGAATCATGTATCAAATGTGAATCATGGATCAAGCATCTAAAGTGGATCGTGGATCAAATGTGGATCATGGATCAAATGTGGATCATGGATCAAATTTGGATCATGTATCAAAGATGGATCTAGGATCAAAGGTAGATCAATAATTAGAGGTGGATCATGGATCAAATGTTGATGATAGATCATGATGATATTTGAGATGAAAGGGTCAAAAACGACTTTACGGCTTTACTGGTTCTATGCGTTTGACTTCTACACAGAATTTTTAATAATTAAATGTGAAATTGTATGTACCTACCAAAATTAATTTTTTTACAAAATCAGTTGAGATATCCTGAACCTGCAGTTTTTAGTTTTTCTGTCAGAATATTTACTTATTTCCATTTATCAGGCATTGCCAACTTTGTTGAGTTACTGCATCACAAGAAATATGAT
Source organism: Timandra comae (assembly GCA_958496195.1). Classification (NCBI taxonomy): domain Eukaryota; kingdom Metazoa; phylum Arthropoda; class Insecta; order Lepidoptera; family Geometridae; genus Timandra; species Timandra comae. The sequence goes on from OY292376.1 coordinate 7,929,855, forward strand.
TGAAAATTACTACTTTAAATCCATTGGCATAGAGTTTAAATTAGCACCGAAAATTGACGAGCTCTAGGACACTTTGACGATGACTAGGACAAATCTGACGGATACTGGTACATTTGGGTGTTAGAATGTACTAATAGCTGACACACTCGAAATCTAATCTAATGTATAAATTTCTCGTGTCACAGTTTTCGTTGCCATACTCCTCCGAAACGGCTTGACCGATTCTCATGAAATTTTGTGAGCATATTCAATAGGTCTGAGAATCGGCCAACATCTATTTTTCATCCCGAAATTCTTACGGGAACGGGAACGGGAACTACGCGTGTGAAACCGCGGGGCGCAGCTAGTAAAATATAAATACGAATAAATAGCACAATTCAATGGATAATATAGAAAGATAATATATATATATATATATATAAATAGAAAGGTAGTTTATCCACTCAATCAAATGTTTGTTTATATGTACTGTGTTTGTTGCCGTAGCGTGACTCCATCAACCGGTTGCAGCGGAAGATCAGCGCTGGTCTATGCAAATAGTCCAGCATCATGCTGAGTTGCTACCGTTTTGTGGCCACTATTTTATGTACTTTTTGTTTTTTTTTTTTTAATTGTAAGTTATATTGGTCACAAATAAAAAATTTTGTATTTGTATAATTAATTTTACTATTATAAAAAAATAATCACACATACAAAGGGCCGCCCAATCTTGCAAAATGTAACATCGAACGTAGTGCGCTAGACTACAGATTGAGTGGTTAAATCTCACAAAATTCACGAAATCTCGAATTGTCAATTTCCATCGCTCATTTCTCCAAAACAATTGCAGTTTTTAACACATACTGCTATTGTAATGATAGCAAAGATTACCATAAAGATGCTGTAATTCAAATTTTATATGAATATATTGGTTGAATTAAAATATGAATATTTTTCTATAATCTGACGAGTACTGGGACACTGACGACATTACGTGCCTTTCCCTTAAATAGTAATTAAATTACACTTAATATTTTTTAACATTAATATTTGGAAAAATCCTGTCAATCTTTATGTGTAGCAGCGCAATAGTTATTTGTTATACAAGAGTGCAAAGTTGCTTTTTAACCGGGGCTCCAGTTGAGGACCGAGCCAGCGAAGGATTCAATTGTGGATCAAAGATCAAATGTGGATCATGGATCAAATGTGGATCATGGATCAAATGTGGATCACGGATCAATTGTGGATCATGGATCAAATGTTGTACATGGAAGAAATATGGATCACGGATCAACTGTGGATCATGGATCAAATATGGAAAACGGATCAAATGTGGATCATGGATCAAATATGGATTATGGGTCAAATGTGGATCATGGATCAAATTTGAATCATGTATCAAATGTGGATCATGTATCAAATGTGGATCATGGATCAAATGTGGAACAAGCATCAAAGATGGATCCAAGATCAAAGGTGGATCAACCATCAAAGATGGATCTAGGATCAAAGGTGGATAAATAATTAAAGCAGGATCATATATCAAATGTGCTTCATGGATCAAATATGGATCAAGCATCAAAGACGGATTAAAGATCAAAGGTGGATTATGGATTAAATGTGGATCACGGATCAATTGTGAATCAAAGATCAAATGTGGATCATGGATCAAATATGGAAAACGGATCAAATGTGGATCATGGATCAAATGTGGATCATGGATCAAATGTGGATCATGGATCAAATGTGGAATATGGATCATATGTGGATCATGGATCAATTGTGGATCAAAGATCAAATGTGGATCATGGATCAAATGTGGATCATGGATCAAATGTGGATCATGTATCAAATGTGGATCTTGGATCAAATTCGGATCATGTATCAAATGTGGATCATGGATCAAATGTGGATCAAGCATCAAAGGTGGATCTAAGATCAAAGGTGGATCATAGATCAAATGTGGATCACGGATCAAATGTGAATCATGGATCATATATGGATCACGGATCAAATGTGGATCATGGATCAAATGTGGATTATGGATCAAATGTGGATCACGGATCAATTGTGGATCAAAGATCAAATGTGAATCATGGATCAAATGTTGTACACAGATCAAATGTGGATCATGGATCAAATGTGGATCATGGATCAAATGTGGATCATGGATCAAATTTGGATCATGGATCAAATGTGGATCATGGATCAAATGTGGATTATGGATTATGTATCAAATGTGGATCATGGATCAAATTTGGATCATGGATCAAATGTGGATCATGGATCAAATGTGGATTATGGATCATGTATCAAATGTGGATCACGGATCAATTGTGGATCAAAGATCAAATGTGGATCATGGATCAAATGTGGATCATGGATCAAATGTGGATCATGGATCAAATGTGGATCATGGATCAAATGTGGATCATGGGTCAAATGTGGATCATGGATCAAATGTGGATCATGGATCAAATGTTGTACATGGATCAAATGTGGATTATGGATCAAATGTGGATCACGGATCAATTGTGGATCATGGATCAAATGTTGTACATGGAAGAAATATGGATCACGGATCACTTGTGGATCAAAGATCAAATGTGGATCATGGATTAAATATGGAAAACGGATCAAATGTGGATCATGGATCAAATGTGGATCATGGATCAAATGTGGATCATGGATCAAATGTGGATTATGGGTCAAATGTGGATCATGGATCAAATTCGAATCATGTATCAAATGTGAATCATGGATCAAGCATCTAAAGTGGATCGTGGATCAAATGTGGATCATGGATCAAATGTGGATCATGGATCAAATTTGGATCATGTATCAAAGATGGATCTAGGATCAAAGGTAGATCAATAATTAGAGGTGGATCATGGATCAAATGTTGATGATAGATCATGATGATATTTGAGATGAAAGGGTCAAAAACGACTTTACGGCTTTACTGGTTCTATGCGTTTGACTTCTACACAGAATTTTTAATAATTAAATGTGAAATTGTATGTACCTACCAAAATTAATTTTTTTACAAAATCAGTTGAGATATCCTGAACCTGCAGTTTTTAGTTTTTCTGTCAGAATATTTACTTATTTCCATTTATCAGGCATTGCCAACTTTGTTGAGTTACTGCATCACAAGAAATATGATTGAAAATTACTACTTTAAATCCATTGGCATAGAGTTTAAATTAGCACCGAAAATTGACGAGCTCTAGGACACTTTGACGATGACTAGGACAAATCTGACGGATACTGGTACATTTGGGTGTTAGAATGTACTAATAGCTGACACACTCGAAATCTAATCTAATGTATAAATTTCTCGTGTCACAGTTGTCGTTGCCATACTCCTCCGAAACGGCTTGACCGATTCTCATGAAATTTTGTGAGCATATTCAATAGGTCTGAGAATCGGCCAACATCTATTTTTCATCCCGAAATTCTTACGGGAACGGGAACGGGAACTACGCGTGTGAAACCGCGGGGCGCAGCTAGTAAAATATAAATACGAATAAATAGCACAATTCAATGGATAATATAGAAAGATAATTAATTTTACTATTATAAAAAAATAATCACACATACAAAGGGCCGCCCAATCTTGCAAAATGTAACATCGAACGTAGTGAGCTAGACTACAGATTCAATGGTTAAATCTCACAAAATTCACGAAATCTCGAATTGTCAATTTCCATCGCTCATTTCTCCAAAACAATTGCAGTTTTTAACACATACTGCTATTGTAATGATAGCAAAGATTACCATAAAGATGCTGTAATTCAAATTTTATATGAATATATTGGTTGAATTAAAATATGAATATTTTTCTATAATCTGACGAGTACTGGGACACTGACGACATTACGTGCCTTTCCCTTAAATAGTAATTAAATTACACTTAATATTTTTTAACATTAATATTTGGAAAAATCATGTCAATCTTTATGTGTAGCAGCGCAATAGTTATTTGTTATACAAGAGTGCAAAGTTGCTTTTTAACCGGGGCTCCAGTTGAGGACCGAGCCAGCGAAGGATTCTAAAATTGAATCACGAGCGCAGCGAGGGATTCAAAATAAGAATCCTGAGCGTTAGCGAGGGACTCAAAGGAGCACAAGGTTAAAAATTGTTTGCACTCGAGTGCAACACATTATTTTTCATCCCCCCTCAGCGAGGAAATTACTAAATGAAAACATAAAACAATCACAATATTAAGTGAAAAGCAAAAATATCACGCGCAAAGCAAATAAAAAAATAAGTAAGTACACTAAGGAGGTTCCGTGTGAATTTGAAATAAAAAAAAGTTGTATGACAGTTTGTGAATCCAAAACATCATCAAACTTACTGCACACGATGGTCTAAATTCAAATTTACTTTAACCTCTAAAGCGCAAAAACGACTTTTACTCCCAGTTAGCGAAATTGCCTTGGGTCCTGCACGGTCTGTCACAGCGACCCCGATACTTTCCACTCTTGAGATTAAAATCGACTTTTACCCCCAGATATCGGGGATTAAAAACATACTTTCCGAGCTGGTGGGATGAAAATTACTATTTGATTTTATAGACCCATAAACTCATTAAATCATTTCATTTCATGTATCTGTGCCTAGTTTCTCATACCCTAGGGCCTAGATACAAGTCGCAAACTTAGTTAGGGGTCAGTTACTACGGGAATCCAACCCGCCTTACGGATGGCAGTCCGGCATGGTGACCACTCTGCCATCGAGGTCGTCATGATGTAATGATGATTATGTTAAGTTATTTTAAAATAAAAAAAATGTTACACCTTTTTTTTGCAACCAATTGACTTAAAATCGAGCAAACACTTCGCGATAAAACATATTAGTACATCCCATATACCGCTTGAAACCTCAACAACGTTATAATTGCCTCTCTGTTTGCATACCTTCCATTAATTAATGCAGTGTCTGTAACAGCTCAGTTGTTCTCGTCTGTACTACTACGTTCTCGCATTAAGTATATTTATCTCATTAGTGCATCAGTTCATTAGTAGGCGTCTGTGTTTTCGGTAATATAGTGTTATGGGTTTTAATTGTAGTATCAATGAATGAGAATGTATGGATAATGGTCTGTTTTCACGGTTCGTGAGTTATAAAAGGCAATATTGTATGTAGGAATATGTTTGTAGTTTATTAAAACGCAGGTTTATTCGTTTAAAACGTTGAAATTAACCTCGTTTTATATCAGGTTATAATGGTCACTACGAAATTACTAAAATAGTTGTTTTAAAATGTTACTTTGTTGGCTATCTTGATGATATAGATAGGTACTTAAGTGGCAGAGTAGCCAACAATAATCTCTTAGATTTCTGAGGGATTTCACTCTGCGTTATGATTGTCGATGATGATAGTACGATAATTGTATTTGATGGTATTAGTATTAGTAAAATTAGAGACAAGAGTATAATAAACATATTTAATAATAATATTTAAACTTACAATTTGTACGTATTACATAATATAATAGTAAAGTTACTAACCATGACGACGCGTACGAATTCCCCATATTTTCTTTTATCCCCGCACTGAAGATATTCAGTGATTGATGAATAAAAATAATATTAGTCACGTGTCAAATCACTCGCCCGTTTGATAAGGGTGAGAACTACTAAACAGGCCCCAACATCTCGCCTTAAGTCTGCTAACAATAATACTACGATAAGTCAAAGGTATTTTTATATCACCATTAGGGCCGTTTTTACATTTATTGTCATTTTGATATTCTCCTAATGACAACTAGGTTAGAACAACACCTCGGACTCAATAGCTCTTATGCAGCCTATACACGTTGGCCGAGCTGAGGCCAACGCGAGCAAAGACAAGTGGTACTGCCTATACACGAGCCGAGTGTGGGTGAGACACTGCAAATATATTGTTCATTCGTTGGTATTGGCGTTCGTTCGGCCAACGTGTATAGGCTGCAAACTGACGTTTATTTGACAGATTTTTTACTTAAATTTTGACAAGCAACAAAGACCACTGAGACTCCATAGCTATATTAATAAATTTTAGCAGAATACCCAAACAGACACTCTCGTTATGATTTCTCAATATATGGCATGAACATCCAAAAATGGTCGTCAATCACCGGAACGATTCCAGATTCCAGTGGGGAAATCTAGTTGGCTTAAAACTGTTGGAGTGACGCCTCAGTTTTATGTCTGGACTTATCAGTTCAATTGACTCGTCAATGGCCACCTCATAAAGATAATTTTATCAGATCAAATAATGTCATAGCAGACTTGACGCCCTGGCCCGAACATCTGAAGATTATGAAAATACTTTGGATAAGGGATATCGACGGTAGTGACGTTGCTTTAATCTTTTATGGCTTTGAAACGATTTCCGGCAATATATTTTTAATAACGGTTTTTTCTTTACATAGGTCGCAGGTTGCTAGGTTGCCACAGTTCAGCCATTTTTTATTTTATTTACTTAAATATTTTTTCAACACACTTGCTCATAAAGGGGCTCTTATTTGTGCAAAAACAGTTGAATAATGACATGTTTTATTCTCTAGAGAGTTAAAGATTTTTTTTTAAATTGCTTTGGTTTTAAAAAGTTTCGATACCAAAAAAACTATGTTGCCTTACTTTTGGTAGGTCTATGGTCGATTCCATTCATTCATTCATTCGATTTTTTTTTAATAAGTATATTCTTTTAGTCTTTGGCCGATCACCATTGTTGTGTTGGATGCGCGCGAATAGAAAAACTGTTTATTTATTAGCGAAAAATGATAATTTCTTCGCAAATGTGTTGAAAAACGTGGTATGGTACACGCGTGTATTGATGATTACTGTCCTCGGCTATCTTCTGACCCTCGCCTGACGGCTCGGGCCTCAATAGCGCCTCGGAAGTAATCACCAACTTAGCTCGCTTGTACCATAAATAACTATTGTATATTGGAGAGTATTTATAATTTTATCGTTTTACGGGTTGTTTACACGCACATATACATAAGTCGAATCCCTCGAAAAGATATTAATGATAAACAATGACATACGTTTAATTTAATAATATCTATAATTTTGTTGATGTTTTGATGAATAGTTTGATTTTTTGTTTAAATATTATACTTACTGAGTAACAACTACACCTTTTGACTGAATGATGATTAAAGAGGCAGTCTTATTAAATGTTTCCTAATTTAGATTGTATGAAAAAGATAAAATCATTAAACAATATTATGTATAATTTGACATGCCGTCATAGTGACAAATTATTATACTTTGATAATAATAAATTTATTAATAGTTGTAAGTTGACACAGGACACTTTACATGTTCCAAGGCAATGTAGACATTTAATTGCTACTCTAGTAGCTTATTGTATTGATAGTGTTATAAATAGTATAACATTTTCTACTGACCGCACAGTAGTTAGTACATGTACTAACGATAATACTGTGTCTTTAAACTGTTAGATGTGACAAAAGAGAAGCAGTTTGCACTTAGTAGTTTATCTTTTTATTATCAGAATATTAATCGCTTCTCTGGCAAAGTACTTGACATTGAATTGTTATTAGATAAATTTAATTTTGACATATTATGCTTTTGTGAAACTTGGTTAAAGGCAGATAGGATGCAATTTAATGTTAATAATTTTAAGATAGCTAGTGCTTTCAATAGAGTATCCGCGGAAGGGGGTGGGTGTTTGATTTTGTTAAAGAATAATATTAAATTTAAAGAAAGGGTCGATATAACAAAATGCTCTATTGAACGCACTTGTGAGATAGCTTGTGCAGAAATTGATGGTTATGTTTTAGTTTGTGTTTATCGGCCTCCTTCATCTAACTTTTTAGCTTTTTTGTGTAACATGGAGGGGATGTTGAGTAAATTATCTAGTAGTAAAAAGTCACTTATAGTATGTGGGGACTTTAATATAGATTTATTAGTTGATTCTTCGGATAAGTTAAATTTAGTTTCCTTGTTTGAATCGTTTGGTTTGACCTTCTGTTTCAGTGAGCCTACCCGAGTCACTTATTGTACGAAGACATGCATTGACAACATATTTTCAAATTGTAATATTCTCGACAAGGGTTGTATCAGCGGTGTTAGGTCAGATCATCTAGGTTTACATATTAAAATTAATAAAATACTAACACCTAAGCCTTTTATTATTAATCATCGACCTCTCTCTGAGTATAGGTTACAAAAGTTAGACTTTCAGATAGATTTGGACCTAGGTTGTAGTCAGTTCTCTTCAAATAACCCGCATAATATTTGTACTCATATTTTTTCAGTCATAAGCAGCAACATTAATCAAATTTGTCCTCGGAAAAATATTGTGGTAAGCGGTAAGTCTTGTTTTAGTGATTGGGCTACTAAGGGTATTAGGAAAAGCAGGGATGTTTTGTTTGAACTGTATTTTAGAAAGTCGTGTACCAGCGATGAAACCTTCCATGAGTATGTTAGGAACTATTCCAAGGTTTTTAAAAGGGTTTGTCTTTTGGCTAAGGCTAAACATACTAGTAGGTTTATTCGTCAATCTAATGATAAAATCAAAGCTGTTTGGAAAACCGTCAACAAAGCGACTGGTAGGACTACTCCGAGGGATACTACATTCACATTGAAAACTAAGCATTCTTCCATTACGGACCCAATCTCTGTAGCTAATCATTTTGAAGATTTCTTTAGTAATATTCCTAAGGAAACCACTAAAAACCTTACGTCTTCTACGGCTAGAGCCGAGATACTTCTTAGGAATAATTTCAGAGAAAGTATTCCCAGTTTTACTTTTAAGCCTGTTTCCATAGTTCAGGTTATAAAAACCTTTCGATCACTTAACATGAAGTCCACAGAAGATTTATGGGGTATGTCAGTTAAGTTACTGAATTCTGTTATTGAGACCATAGCTCCTCACCTCACAGCGTTATTGAACCTGTGTCTAGATCATAGTATTTTCCCTGATGTGATGAAGCAGAGTCGAATTACTCCTATTTTTAAGTCAGGTTGTAAGGAGGATCCCAATAATTATAGGCCGGTTTCTGTTCTTCCTGCTCTTAGCAAGATTTTCGAAAAGATCATACTAGACCAGTTACTTTCTCACTTTAGTGACCACAATATACTACATAAAAATCAGTTTGGTTTTACGAAGGGCAAGTCGACTACGGACGCTGGGACTAAACTTTTGACTCACATCTTTGACGCATGGGAAGATTCACATGATGCTCTAGGTGTATTTTGCGACCTTTCGAAAGCTTTCGACTGCGTTGATCACTCGACGCTGCTTTCTAAACTTGACTGTTATGGTATTCGGGGTCCTGCTCTAGGTCTTCTCAAATCGTATCTAGGAGGTCGGCAACAGAAGGTTAAGATCAACGATGTTTTATCAAAGGGATCATTGCTAGAAATGGGCGTGCCGCAGGGCTCAATTTTAGGTCCATTCCTGTTCTTGTCGTATATTAACGACCTCCCTTACATGATGGATGACCTATGTAATATGGTTTTATTCGCAGATGATACTTCTTTGTTATTTAAAGTGAATTTGTTATTTAAGGCTCTAGTTTCGGACTGGTTTTCTGCCAATAATTTGCTCCTCAATGCGTCTAAAACTAAGTGTATTAAATTTTCGCTACCCAATGTCCGAGCCATTGAATCCAATGTTTTTTTGGAAGGAACGAAACTTAAAATAGAAAGTAGTACCAAGTTTCTAGGAATAGTGTTAGATTCTAAGTTACAATGGGGATCCCACATTGACGGTCTTTCAGGAAGGCTGAGTTCTGCTGCGTATGCTGTTCGTAAAATTAGGGAACTAACAGATGTAGGAACGGCAAGAATTGTTTATTTTGCTTACTTTCACAGTATTTTGTCTTATGGCATTTTACTATGGGGGTGTGCCGCGGATTTAGATTCAGTATTTATATTACAAAAACGAGCAATTCGGGCTATTTATAATTTGGGGTCGCAAGAGTCATTAAGGGAACGTTTTAAAACATTTCAGATTCTTACTGTTCCTTCTTTGTACATTTTTGAAAATATATTGTATGCCCGGAAACATCGTATTAATTTTAAAGTTAATGGCGATTTTCATAATTTTAATACTAGGAATAGGCATAAAATCGCCATCTCAGGATGTAGGTTAGCTAGGACTAAAAAGTCCTTCATCTATAGATGTATTCAATTTTATAATAAAATCCCCCGGGAAGTGACTGGGCTCACTGATGGAAGGTTCCGATCACACGTTAAAAACATTCTTATAAGCAAAGCATACTATAAGGTTACTGACTACATTAATGACCGGGAGGTTTGGCATTAAATTTCTGCACACGCAACCTCAGTATGCTATTTTTAGTTTTTGACCTATATCATTATTTTACTTCTATATTTATAGATTTTTTTTTTATATACCTTTTGACATGTTTTTTATTGTTGACATTAGTTATAAGTGACATTTGTATTTAATTTTATTTTAAAAAAAAATACCAGCCCGAGTTTCTTGCCGATTCTTCTCGGCTGATGTAATTCCGAATCGGTGGTAGAATCAATTCTGACGTTCATAAGTGCCTCATTGAGGTCTTAACTGAATAAAGAATTTTTGACTTTGACTTTGACTTTGAAAAAAATGATAAAAAAATCTTCTAAAAAATCTAAAATTGAGTTGAAAACTCCTTTGCGGACGTTTTTATTATTTTTATTCAACTTTTTCTCATATTATGTGACAGATTTCATATATCATTTGAATTTCGAACAAATTATGGAATCCTCTATTATTGGTAGACTTTTTTTTAACGCAGTGAAAATGCATAGAACTGCATACCACCGTGAGCCGATATTGGGAGGACCCACGGGGCATGTAGGGATTATTGGTAGCCTACTTTTGTAAATGTTAGTACTGTTTACGAAAGATCACAAAAAAGTAATTTGCTTGTTCCTGAAACTTTTATTCTAGAATACAACACATGCTACCTACACAATTATATCTTCCGATTAAACTTATACGCTTCGGAAATTTTCATCCAATCCGGAAACACGGAAAGTGTGATAATGATGAGAAACTTAATAAGTGAACCGAGAAAGCTTTGGATCCCTTTTTTAATAATCCGGGAAGTGTGACGATTGGTATCCCTACTAATATTATAAATGTGAAAGTAACACTGTCTGTCTCTCTGTCTGTCTGTCTGTTACCTTTTCACTGCTAAACTACTGAACCGATTAACTTGAAATTTTGTACAGGGGTAACTTATGATCCGGGAAAGAACATAGGCTGTGTTTTATCCCGAAATTCCTACGGGATCGGGAACTACGCGGGTGGAACCAGCTAGTAAAATATAGTAACGTTTTTAGCCATTACTGTCCCACAGTTGGACAAAGACCCTCCTCCGTCCATGACTCTCGATCTTGGGCCACTTCTCTCCAGTTGACGAGATAGTTGTCGAGTTCGTCCCGCCATCTCCGCCTCGGGCTGCCGCGTTGCCTTAAACGTACAAAAACATAAAATATATTAATTTTTTACTAATTTACAGATCCAAACGCGTTTGTACCAATAGTTCTATGGTAGGGGATCAAACTCACGACCTCCGATTCATCAATCTCGCCTTAGTCATCTAAATAATATAAATCAAAGGTGACTGACTGACATAGTGATCAACGCACAGCTAAAATTTGGCATGCAGGAAGATGTTATGACGTAGGCATCCGCTAAGAAAGGATTCCCACAGGATGATGTGATATACGCGGGTGAAACCGCGGGGTTAAAGCTAGTTGAGCTATAAGTATACATAGATGAGGATTCCTCCTAGTATCAGAAGTATTTACCCTACTGTGAGGTCTTACAAGCAAATACAATTTTTACTCACCTGTCCTTTAATATTATGTAAGTAGAAAATTTCATCTGGATCTATTGAAAATAATGGAATAACTAACAAACACACACACACATACAAACTCTCACCTTAATCACAGTATAAGACTAGGCGTATGGTGACACGCAGGCCGCGCAGGGCAGAGCAGGCACGTGCGACGCAGACATGCATCTATGCCGCTCTCTCTCGCGACGTTCCATGGTTTACAAAATCGGCCTGCGTCGCCTGCGTGTCAACATATGTACGCCTATTCTAATAATGTGCCTTAAAACTATTAATGCACTACGGACGGTGTAATATAATACTCATATCTATTAGGCAATATGCGTCAGTATATAATACAACACATAATACTCACAATATCTAGACAGGACGTCAGTTCGATATCAAAGCAGATAATGCATATTAATATACAGTTGAAACAAGAGCATCAAATACTGGAATAAGATGTATAGTGTATGGTAGATGTCTGACCGCCATCGACTCATAACTAGGTTAGAGACGGCTTCTTACATAGGGATGGGACAGTGTTTGTGTTTATCGATAAATAATAAAGTAAGTATTTGCTTGCACCTACGATTATTAATTTTACTTGTGAACGCTGTGTACACCTGTAATTGGTCTGTACATCTGAATTTTGTTACATATAGACACTATATTTTTAAGAATGTTTTATGTACTTTCTGTTGGTGTGCCTGTTTTAAAATAAATAAATAAATACTTACTTTACAGGATAAATACTTGATTCACATATTGATCACTTGATCAAAGTAATATATCTTAAATGGGTTATGCCATGCAAATAGTAAAAATTGGTACCTATACTTATTTTTACAAATTGTGTATAAAAAACCTGTATAATATAAATAGTATTCGATCCGAGCAACTCAAAAAAAAATCTGTTTTCCAAAGAAAACTTATCGACAAAACCAATATTAACACCACGTCCCATCCCTAATGGATAGCGCGGGTGCAGGTAACGATTTTCTCCAGGCTGCCCTTCCATATACCAACCAATATTCAACGAGCCACTCATATACACGGAATCGACAAGCATTCAAGAATAAAAATTGTGTTTGAAGTAGGTTTACCTATTGTACCAGATGAGTACAATGCGTACCGATATTGGTACGTACCTTCCTTGAATGGCTTTGGGTACGTACTGACTTCTTTGAATGGTGTTGGGTACGTACTGACTTCTTGTGGCTTTGGTGTACCTTTCAGGCTTTTTAATAATAGTAGTATTATGTGTGAAATATTACAGGGTTCGATGGATGAATGTTTATGACTATGCAAAAACTATTAAGTACGATGATTTGAGTGTTTGGTGCAGGTTTTTCTAGGATCGTTAGCAAATAAGATTCTTTTGATAAAAATGTACTAGATAGAAAAAGTTTTCCAAACACTAGTTGTTTTTTTTTAAGAAATTCGCATTTGGTTCACGAGTATTGGTTAATTAATGTATTTTTTAATATTAGATAATGTACTTATACCTAGGTATTTACTCTATCGTTTGATAATTACATCGACATTTTATAAGTTAACATTTAGTAAAAGAGTATTAAAAATCCAATAAACATCAACAAAAATTACAACACAGATTGCGAAAAAAAAGTCAGATTCAATTAAAATCAGCTGTCAATAACAGTCGCCATCTTGAAAGAAGATGCTTTCAAAATTCGAACGCTCTAGATTTAATTAATACTGGCTAACGTGTTAGTCGATGCAATTATGATATTCGACGATAGGTTATAACTACGGTCAGCGTCAGATAAAAGGTTCCGTCCCATGGTTGTCAATACCAAAGTGAGCATTACCAAGGAGGGGGGGGGGGGGGGTTACCTTTTATCTGACGCTGACTGTACATAATAATAATAATATAGTGCCACAAACAAATGTGACCTGGGCCCCCTGATTCTCAAAACTATTAAGCTGTGATAATGCAACTCAGTTTATTTTAATAAAGATGTATTTTAATATCAACATTATGGCCGTTTTTTTGACATTTGTTGTCATTTTAGTATTCCCTTATTGAAAACTTCTCCGCTGACTCAATGGCTCCATAAAACTTAGATGGTTGTCATGGACAACAGTATTCTGACGATTTTTATTTGAATTTTGATATGCAACAAAGACCACTGAGACACTATAGGTATATGAATAAATTTTAGGAGAATACCAAATTTCTGACACTGTCGTTATGGTGCCACAATATCAACATTTTGTCTGATCAATAATGTCAAATTGCAGACTTAGACCCCTGGTGTTCATAATTGGAACTCATACTGTCAATGTCATTTTGTATACATTTTTAGTAGATTGACAAGTAATAATTCGATGACAGCGACGCTATCCGGGTTTAATAAGTTTGTGGCAATACACAGACGACCTAGAAGGCAAAGAATATTTGTGTGAACCACAAATGTTTATCCCAGTCTAGATGTGTGCGTAGTTTCTGATACCCTTGATACAAGTCACGAACTTAGTTAAGGGGTCAGTTACTATAATGAGATGATGTAGTGAATGATTATGTTATTAGTGCCTATTATACCTATAGTTAAGTTGACAGGGTTACCTGTCTAAATAAAAGTGGACTATTGTGTGTAAAACTGTTTGTTTGTTATTTCAATATGGCCGCCCCGGTTGGTTCCTCAGTGAGTGGGGTCAGTTTATTTGAATACATTTTATTGGAAACGTCAAGGATTACGTGTTAGCTCGATGTGTTCTATCCACTCTTTTAATAAATCAGACAAAACAGTCTCTTCCTATTCTTTCGATTTTTTCTTGCCTTATCTAACCATTGAAAGGCATTTAGTACATTATATTTTTTCTTCTTCTGGTAGAATCAATTTTGACGTTCATAAGTGCCTCATTGAGGCCTTAACTGATTAAATGATTTTTGACTTTGACTTTGACCCTTCCAGGTCCCAAATTGGGGTCAGTTTTAATTATTTCTTAACACACTAATTTTATAGAATATCAGAATATCAATATTTTACGTGGAGCGACTGCTATCAGACCAATACAACAAAGAAGGCGATAGGAAATGTAGTTCTTAATTAAATGAGAACAATAAAACTCCTAAAAACGTCTAACAAAGCTTCTATAATCAATTGAATTTTAATAATTAACAGTCCTAACAGTAAGCTAAGAAACTGACCGCACTTCCATCAACAACAGAGTACTCACACGTGAACTCTAAATGTACAACTCAAATTACCCAACTTTGCCAATTACCCTAACATTCGGGTAATTACCCGACGTCACCACTGCAATTTCTAAATTAGAATGGGTAACACTGAACGTTAAATTCTGTGCTAAATGAAGGTAATGTTTAGCAACTGCAAATGTTAGTTAGCAAATGATTTACTTAAGAACCATTACTGTTATTTTTTTCAATAATTTAAGTACTTATCATTTTATACTATATCACTGTATTATTAGTATCACTTTATTTATTTTTTAACAATACAACTGGCATACAAAGGTTATCGGGTTCGATCCCTATGCGAGTAAATATTTGTGTGAATCACTATTATTGTTTATCAAACAATGTAATATAGTATTTAAAAATAGGGAGAGGTCTCTCTCCCTATATACGCATATAGTCTCGTTATGACAGTAAATAAAACATATTTTTTACTCTAATTTTAAAATCTATGGGCTTAGATTATCCAATTAGGCTATATTTTGAGAAAATATTTGATCTCTCAAAATATATCCTACCTAGGTAAACTAAACGCAGAAATATTGTACCTATTCACGTTTTTCTAATCCCGTTTTTGTTTATCTAAAATTGAAATCCTAAACCAATAACCCGTCTGGTTCAAAATGGGACGCGGTACAATACGATCGTTATAACTCTGAGTTTTTACTCTAAACTACAGTTTGAAACACTAACTCAATCAATATATGGATTTTTTCTGTGTACGTTAAAAGGTCGGGTGTGTTTTTGTTTGTATCTTACTATATTCGATACAAACAAAATATAGTTACATTTAATAATAATAAAATTAAAAAACCCCCAACCCAATTACTTTCAAACCTCCATAACTTTTAAATGGGTCAACCGATTTTTATCAAACACTAGCAGCGCCCCGCGGCTTCACCCGCGTAGTTCCCGTTCCCGTGGGAATACGGGGATAAAATATAGCCTATGTTATTCAGGGTGAATGTAGCTTTCTAATGGTGAAAGAATTATTGAAATCGGTTCAGTAGTTTCGGAGCCTATTCGTTACATACAAACAAACAAACAAACAAACAAATCTTTCCTCTTTATAATATTAGTATAGATAACTAAATTGAAATCGGTTCATCCGTTCGAGAGCTATATGATAGATACACACACACAGACACGTCAAACTTATAACACCCCTCTTTTTGCATCGGGGGTTAAAAATGAATATATTTTGCTTCTATAAAGATCATGTGGATAGTAATAAGTATACTTGTACTTCGCAGATCAATAATAATTAATTGTCAATTATTTTTCCATCTTTTTAAATAAATCTACAAAGTCAATGGCCTGCTATATTTTTCTTTCCCCTTTATCCGTAAAACTACAAATTTGCCAATGGCCTGTTATATATTTTTATTTTTGCGGATATTGATTCGCACTCAAATATAATTTTCTGCATGCGATTTATTTTGAGACGATTCGCGCAATTCATGCGAGTGAAATTCGTGCGAATAGTCCAATAAGTAATAATAATACTTACGTAGAAATATAATGAACGAACGAATACTTAGAAGAACTTTATAACCTAATCACTCAGTCGATTCGAATGTACAATTACCTTTGAATAGCTGAGCTCAAAGTTTATCCAAGACGGAGTAGTTACTCAACTTGTTACAATTCCTGAGCAATCGACAAGATGAACTATCTACTGATCGATTGTTATTTGCAGGGGACGTCGGGGGTTTGGGTATTAATAATTATGATATTTTTATGTGTTCTTGAAATTTTAAAATATATGATATAATAATTATATACTTATATAAAAATTAATAGACGACCTAGATGGCAGAGTGATCGCCATGCCGAACTGCCATCCGTAAGGTTGCGGGTTCGATTCCCGTGCGCGGGGTGAATATTACAAATATTCACCTTGCGCACGGGAATCGAACCGTTTGTCTCGGTCTGGGTGTGAATGAGTGTGTGCGTAGTTTCTGATACCCTAGCTACAAGTCTCAAACTTAGTTAGGGGTCAGTTACTATAATGAGATGATGTAGTGAATGATTATGTTATGTTTTGTTATTAGAGCAATTGTTTAATTGAATCAATGCTAAATAATGATGAGTGCGGGGTGAATATTTGTGTGAACCACAAATGTTTATCTCGGTCTGGGTGTGTGTGTGTGAATGAGTGTGTGCGTAGTTTCTGATACCCTAGATACAAGCTTCGAGCTTAGTTAGGGGTCAGTTACTATAATGAGATGATGTAGTGAATGATTATTATTATTATATAATATCCAAAAGATCATATTTGTACGTTTATTGGAAGCACGCTAATCCCAAGAATTAGGTAGGTACTGATCCGATAACATAAATTAAAACTCTTAACCATTACTTTATTCAAAAATATTTATCTTTCACTCAACGATATTTAGGGAAACGCTTTAAAATCTTTTTTGTTTATCTGGTATTAAGTACTTATTAAAAATTAAATATGATAAACAATCCTGTATTTAAAATGTATTTGTTATTACTTATGTATCTCTTATAAAAAACAAACTAGACTTAGCAAATTCATTTCGGATTTATTTATTTACTAACTTTTGCCCGCGACTTCGTCCGCGTGGAATAATGACTTGCGACAGAATTCGAGTTTTCCCCCTTTTTCTCTCCCTAGGGGGGGAATTTCCAAAAATCCTCTCTTAGTAGTAGCCTACTCCTCCCAACAAACACACGTGCCAAATATCAGCTCTCTACGACCAGTAGTTTCGGCTGTGCGTTGTCTGTCAGTCAGAACATCACTCAGTAACGGAAGAGTTTTATATTATAAAGACTTTTTAAAGCTAATTATCAATATTCATTACTAGTTTTCTTGTTAACGCCTCCAACTAAACTAGGTTCACGTCAATAGTGCAAGTTTGTGGGGATTGAATTCACGACCTCTTCACTGCCAGGCAGACAACTTAGCCACTGGGTTATAGGCACTTTTTGTATTTAAATTAAATAAGACAGGATTTAGAGACTAGACTTTATTTATATTGCCCGGATATTTATATAAGTCAGTCAGTGTTAATTTTATTTTGTAAATAGAGTATCAAATCTACAAAACAAGAATACTTCTAAAAATAACTAACAAATAAATATTTTTGATTTGATTTGAGAAACAAAAGTAAATTAAAAGAAAATAATTAAAAGTACTAAGAAAATACATTTTGAAAGTAATTATCTTTCCTTTGATTTTTACGAAAACGTTTTCAATAAAAGTCACTTGAGTTCCAAATGAATTTGTTTCATCAAATACTTTAATATAGATTATGTGTCAAAGAAAGATGTTTGTTTGAGATATTTTCTTTTGCTTTTGATGAGATTTTTATCAATATTTTTATTTTAATAATAACTACGACTTATTACAGTGACATCTGATTCAAGCTTTTTTAAATTACTAAATGTTTATTTTAATTAATGAATGTGCAGATTATTACTAAATTTAATTAAGAGTATGTTTTAGATAAGTAATTTAATTATTTTGACATACTCATTATAGTATATTTGAATACCCTACCAGCTATGGCAAATGTCACAGCTTCGATTCCTACTTAAGACAAAAAAATGAAAACATGATCATGTCTTTTATTTTGATCATGATGTTGAGTCACAATTTCGATTCCTAAATCTTCAATACGTATATTTTTATGCATTAACCAACATACCTGTTTGACTTGATCTTTATATGTATACAAAAATATACACTAACTTGGCCATAGTCATAAATAATATAAAACTGTCGCTATACCCCATTCTCCTCTATTTAAGCATCAAACTTTGCCGGCACTTGAATTCAACTCGGAACTACCTCCGGTAAATTTAGCTGGCTCAAGTGACTTACTCGAACGTAAAATCAATATGGAGAGTTCAATATAAAATTCTTATAAAATAATAATTTTATATGTATGGGAATTTATTAGGCTGGTTAGTTTCTCAAAGACATTATCTTTAAATTGAGTCGATGCTTATAATTTCATGGGCGTTTCCATGCATAAAGGCTCAAACCCACCGAAGTACACGCATACGCTACGCTCGAAAATGACGTCCGTTTTCCGTTTTCTACACTTTCACTTCGACATTTCGACACTTCGACACTCCGACACTCCGAAATTTCGACACTTCGACACTTCGACCTTAGACAATTCAACACTCCGAGACTCCGACTCCCCGACTCCGACACTCCGACACTCCGACACTCCTACACTCCGACACTCCGACACTCCGACACTCCAACACTCCGATACTCCGACACTCCAACACTCCGACACTCCGACACTCCGACACTCCGACACTCCGAAATTTCGACACTTCGACACTTCAACACTCCGAGACTCCAACACTCATTCCGGTCATTCTGGTCATTCTGGTCATTCTGTTCATTCTGGTCATTCCGGTCATTCCGGACACTCCGACACTCCGACTCTCCGACACTCCGACACTCCGACACTCCGAGACTCCGACACTCTGACACTCCGACACTCCGACACTCCGACACTCCGACACTCCGACACTCCGACACTCCGACACTTCGACATTTCGACACCTGAGACATTTCGACACTTTTACATTTCGACACTTCGACACTTCGATATTTCGTGACTTCGACACTCCGACACTCCAACACTTCGACACTCCGACAATCCGACACTCTGACACTCTGACACACCGACACCCCGACACTCCGACATTTCGACACTCTGACACTCTGACACTCTGACACTCCGACACTCCGACACCCCGACACTCCGACACTCCGACACTCCGATACTCCAACACTCCGACACTCCGACACTCCGATACTCCGACACTCCAACACTCCGACACTCCGACACTCCGACACTCCGAAATTTCGACACTTCGACACTCCGAGACTCCAACACTCATTCCGGTCATTCTGGTCATTCTAGTCATTCTGTTCATTCTGGTCATTCCGGTCATTCCGGACACTCCGACACTCCGACTCTCCGACACTCCGACACTCCGACACTCCGACACTCCGAGACTCCGACACTCTGACACTCCGACACTCCGACACTCCGACACTCCGACACTCCGACACTCCGACACTTCGACACTCCGACACTTCGACATTTCGACACCTGAGACATTTCGACACTTTTACATTTCGACACTTCGACACTTCGATATTTCGTGACTCCGACACTCCGACACTCCAACACTTCGACACTCTGACACTCCGACACTCCGACACTCCGACACTCCGACACTCCGACACTCCGACACTCCGACACTCCGACACTCCAACACTCCGACACTCCGACACTCCGACACTCCGACACTCCGACACTCCGACACTCCGACACTCCGACACTTCGACACTTTTACATTTCGACACTTCGACACTTCGATATTTCGTGACTTCGACACTCTGACACACCGACACTCCGACACTCCGACACCCCGACACTCCGACATTTCGACACTTCGACACTCCGACGCTCCGACATTTCGAGATTACAAGATTTCAACACTCCGACACTTCGACACTCTGACACTCTGACACTCCGACACTCCGACACTCCGACACCCCGACACTCCGACACTTCGACATTTTGTCACTCTGATACTCTGACACTTAGACACTCCGACACTCTGACACTCCGACACTCCGACACTCCGACACTCCGACACTCCGACACTCCGACACTCCGACACTCCGACACTCCGACACTCCGACACTCCGACACTCCGACACTCCGACACTCCGACACTCCGACACTCCGACACTCCGACACTCCGACACTCCGACACTCCGACACTCCGACACTCCGACACTCCGACACTCCGACACTCCGACACTCCGACACTTCGACACTCCGACACTTCGACATTTCGACACCTGAGACATTTCGACACTTTTACATTTCGACACTTCGACACTTCGATATTTCGTGACTCCGACACTCCGACACTCCGACACTCCGACACCCCGACACTCCGACACTTCGACATTTTGTCACTCTGATACTCTGACACTTAGACACTCCGACACTCTGACACTCCGACACTCCGACACTCCGACACTCCGACACTCCGACACTCCGACACTCCGACACTCCGACACTCCGACACTCCGACACTCCGACACTCCGACACTCCGACACTCCGACACTCCGACACTCCGACACTCCGACACTCCGACACTCCGACACTCCGACACTCCGACACTCCGACACTTCGACACTCCGACACTTCGACATTTCGACACCTGAGACATTTCGACACTTTTACATTTCGACACTTCGACACTTCGATATTTCGTGACTCTGACACTCCGACACTCCGACACTCCGACACCCCGACACTCCGACACTTCGACATTTTGTCACTCTGATACTCTGACACTCCGACACTCCGACACTCCGACACTCCGACACTCCGACACTCCGACACTCCGACACTCCGACACTCCGACACTCCGACACTCCGACACTCCGACACTCCGACACTCCGACACTCCGACACTCCGACACTCCGACACTCCGACACTCCGACACTCCGACACTCCGACACTCCGACACTCCGACACTCCGACACTCCGACACTCCGACACTCCGACACTCCGACACTCCGACACTCCGACACTCCGACACTCCGACACTCCGAGACTCCGACACTCTGACACTCCGACACTCCGACACTCCGACACTCCAACACTCCGACACTCCGACACTCCGACACTCCGACACTCCGACACTTCGACACTTTTACATTTCGACACTTCGACACTTCGATATTTCGTGACTTCGACACTCTGACACACCGACACTCCGACACTCCGACACCCCGACACTCCGACATTTCGACACTTCGACACTCCGACGCTCCGACATTTCGAGATTACAAGATTTCAACACTCCGACACTTCGACACTCTGACACTCTGACACTCCGACACTCCGACACTCCGACACCCCGACACTCCGACACTTCGACATTTTGTCACTCTGATACTCTGACACTTAGACACTCCGACACTCCGACACTCCGACACTCCGACACTCCGACACTCCGACACTCCGACACTCCGACACTCCGACACTCCGACACTCCGACACTCCGACACTCCGACACTCCGACACTCCGACACTCCGACACTCCGACACTCCGACACTCCGACACTCCGACACTCCGACACTCCGACACTCCGACACTCCGACACTCCGACACTCCGACACTCCGACACTCCGACACTCCGACACTTCGACACTCCGACATTTCAACAATTCAAGATATCGACACTTCGACACTTCGACACTTCGACACTTCGACACTTCGACACTTCGACACTTCGACACTTCGACACTTCGACACTTCGACACTTCGACACTTCGACACTTCGACACTTCGACACTTCGACACTTCGACACTTCGACACTTCGACACTTCGACACTTCGACACTTCGACACTTCGACACTTCGACACTTCGACACTTCGACACTTCGACACTTCGACACTTCGACACTTCGACACTTCGACACTTCGACACTTCGACACTTCGGCACTTCGACACTTCGACACTTCGACACTTCGACACTTCGACACTTCGACACTTCGACACTTCGACACTTCGACACTTCGACACTTCGACACTTCGACACTTCGACACTTCGACACTTCGACACTTCGACACTTCGACACTTCGACACTTCGACACTTCGACACTTCGACACTTCGACACTTCGACACTTCGACACTTCGACACTTCGACACTTCGACACTTCGACACTTCGACACTTCGACACTTCGACACTTCGACACTTCGACACTTCGACACTTCGACACTTCGACACTTCGACACTTTGACACTTCGACTCACGCGGGTAAAACCGTGGTGTGCACGTAGTATCTTAATAATCATTTATATCTTCCAACCTGTAGCAGACATACCACTTTTAACCTAAAATACAAACTTAGAACCATTTTAACCGCAAAGTTATTACGGAATCTGTGAAAATCGAGCTATCGACCGCCGCGGGCGCTATATCCGAAATGAAGGTAGACCGAATGTGTGTTTGGTCAAACAAAGGTTGTGTCACTTTGGGAATGTCAACAGAGCATCCAATCAGAGTTTGGAAAAATAACGTCCATCAATATTTATGAGAGACTACATACTTTTTCCCGGTTTCAGTCGTGTTTTTGAAGTGAAATGTTGGTCATTTTTTTGCGATGACCTGGTTTTATTTTCCTACGTCGCTAGTTCGTAATAACTATTTGTCTGTATATCAGGGCAATCCGTTTAGTAATTTGAGATGTGTGTTGATCAGTCAGTTACGGTTGTTTAGTCGAACACCAAATTTTGGCCCGTGGTGGTGTATTTTTAGAAAAAGATTATAAATAAATTTAAATGTATAAATTATCTTTTAAACATATTTTTACTAGCAGCGCCCCACGCGGTCCTTCCTTTAAAACTTCCTCGAAATACGCATCAAAATCCGTTGCGTAGTTGTAAAGATCTAAACATACATAGGGACAGACAGCGGGAAGCGACTTTGTGTAGAGAAAGTGATAGTGATGTCTCAAAATATGTACAGTTTTAAAAGGCACACAATGTTCTGAATCCAGGGCCCCGCTTCTCTATACTATTAAGCTGTGATAATGCTACTCAAATGTATTTTAATATCAATGATCCATTGAAAAGTTACATTTGGGGTTGCGTTTCTTAGAGGACGCAATTTTATTTTTTTGATGTGTAGGGGGGGTAAGTGTAAAGCTAAAATCAAGTTTGTGGGGTCGCCACCCTTGTCCCACGGCCGCCATCTTGAAAATAGGGGTTGAAACGGTTTTTACGATATATCTCTTAAACTATTTATCTGATAAACATTTTTTTTTAACGTTTTTTGTTGCAATTTAAATTCTCTATAACTTTGGTCCAGTAATTTATAAATAAAAAAGTTATAAGTGAAAATGTTCAGAAATTCGAGAAAAAAAATATATTTTTCGATATAACTTTTTTTTATCATTTTACGAAAAAACGATATCAGACCATTTTTGCAGATCGTTTTTTCGACAACTTTTATATGCAACATTTTTTCATTAAGTCAATAGCTCAGTGTTCGGCTTCAGTGTTCGTTCAGCGTCTATCGAGAACGGTTGCGTTGCAGTTGCTTTAGTGCGCGTTCGGGTAAAGCGCTGACGCAGCAAACACACTCGCGAGTGACCTCGGTACGGTACGCGTGCGCCCGGCCGGTCATCAACGCGATGACCCAGATCACGATAATGTGAATCATGACTTTTAGTGTAAACAGTGTTAAGGCGAAGTCATTATTTTAATTTTCAAATTAATATTATTTAATTATGGCTTCACCTAGAAAAAATATTACTATAACAACCGAAACGGAACATTTTCTCTATGATCGTTTTAATGACGAAAAGTCTCAACGTATAAAGTATGAAAATTTGGTAAAAGAGCTACAGGTTAAAATAGTAGAGCTTCAGCAACAGCTGATATCTATCCAGGAGGAAAGAAAGAAGCCTCCCCCGATTGAAGATTCTACTAAAGAAAAGCCCTCTGAACAAGTCCAATATGAAACGGATGAGGAGGAGCTGGCCAAAGAAACTGAATGGGTACGAGTACAAAGCCGTAAGAAGAGGAAGCTGAATACGTCACTCAGCCCACAACAACAGTCAGTCCCTGTTACTAACTCTGTAGAGAATGACAGGAGGTTGCCAAAAGCGAAAAAAGCCCCACAGCCACCACCCATCATTGTTGAAAACATTAAGGATTACCAGAACTTCTACGATCTTCTTAAGTCAAGCGTGCCAGATGAGTCATTCTTGACTAAAATGAGCAAAGGAGATACTGTGAAAATTAACGCTCATAATGAAAACTCATACAGAGCTATAGTGCAGATGTTGCTACAAAATAACTGTACTTGGCATTCGTATGAAAACAAGCAAGACAGGCCCATTAGAGTAATGGCTAAGAACCTTCATTTCTCGTGTGTGCCAGAAAGGATCTTAGAAGATTTGTCATCCAAAGGATATAACATCCTAGAAGCGGTGAACAAACTAAGCTGGAGAACTAAACAGCC
Organism: Timandra comae; assembly: GCA_958496195.1. NCBI lineage: Eukaryota > Metazoa > Arthropoda > Insecta > Lepidoptera > Geometridae > Timandra > Timandra comae. The sequence goes on from OY292376.1 coordinate 7,954,948, forward strand.
ATTAAATATGTTTATGCTCTCATTTCATAAGGATGAGGATATTGCAAAAATATATAATATTAAGTCCATTCTAGGGAGTAAAATAGATATTCAACCAATTAGAACATCCAGGTTAATCCCTCAGTGCAAAAGATGTCAGGCATATGGACATACCCAAAAATACTGCTCAAAGGAACCGAGATGTGTAAAATGTACTGGCAAACATCTGACTAAAGACTGTCAGAAGCCCGCAGATGCAAAGCCTAAGTGTATTCACTGTGGTGAACCACATCCCGCTAGCTACAGAGGATGTATAGTTGCCAAAGAACTACAAACTATTAAAAACAAAGCCCAACAAAAGAACCAACCTTCTATTAGTGCTACCTCTAAATCCGATGTAAGAAAAAATACCTTCATTAAGTAAACAAGTCACAAAGGACCTGTCTTTCGCTCAAATTATAAAAAGCACTCAACCGCATATAAAAAGTCAGCCGAAAACACAGAAGAGTTGTTCACAACCAAGTCTAGATGACAAGTTAAATAAAATTCTCGACATCTTATCGTCATTTGACGAAAGACTAAAGAAAGTGGAAAACAAAATTTACAAACAAAAATGATTGCCAGGTCTATTAAGTGTATGGCATGGAATGCAAATGGACTTCTCCAGCACAAAAATGAGCTTCAGGTTGTACTTAACACGGAAAATATTGATTTGTGTCTAATATCAGAAACACACTTCACTAAAGAAAGTTATATAGAAATCAAAGGGTATAAAATATATCATGCATTACATCCCGCTAACACAGCCAGGGGAGGTAGCGCGGTTATTGTTAAGGATCACATATTCCACTATGAGATTTTAAAGTACGAAGAACCTGAAATACAAGCTGTGGCTGTTTGTATCAAAACCAAACGATACCCAGTTACTATAAGCGCCATATATTGCCCGCCAAGGTATTGTCTTAAATATATACAATATTGTACTTTCTTAAATAAACTTGGTGATAGATTCATACTTGGGGGAGACTTCAACGCCAAAAACACCTATTGGGGATCAAGACTTAACACAACAAAAGGAAGAGAATTGTTGAAAGCGGTTAGAGAAATAAAGTGTGATGTCATATCAACAGGGAAACCAACTTACTGGCCGACAGATCCACACAAAATCCCAGATTTAATAGACTTTTTTATTTACAAAAACATATCGCCTGACTTCCTGCAGATCGAAGAGGGTCTCGACATGAGTTCAGATCATTCTCCTATTTTACTAACTCTCAATGAGCAAGTTCAATATAAAGCGTACAACCTATCCCTTACCAATAAAAATACTGACTGGCAGAGTTTTAAACACGACTTAGACTCTTTGATAGATCTAAACATCTCATTAAAAACAAACGTAGAACTTGACTTGGAAATAAGAACTTTCATACGTAACATACAGCAATGCGCTTGGAACAATACACCCGAGCTCAAAATAAAAAATAAGGTTAATAAATATCCCATAGATATAAAACAACTTATCAGAGAGAAAAGACAGCAACGACAAAAGTGGCACCAAACACGTTTTCCGTCTGATAAAACTCGATTAAATAATCTCACTAAAAAACTTAGTAGAGCAATACAAAAATTCAATGACGAAAATATGTCTACTTCACTACGTCAATTGACAAGTGATCGCACTACAGACTACTCACTCTGGAAAGCTACTAGACATATTAAAAGACCGATAACCCAAATTCCTCCCATCAAGGAACTGAGCGGACAATGGGCAAGTACCAATGATCAGAAGGCAACAAGATTTGCAAATCATTTACAGCAAATATTTCAACCTTATGAAAATAAAACTGATCTCAAACTAGAAATAACATCTCAAGAAGACCTGGACATAAAACTCGTCACTCCAAAAGAGGTACTCCAAGAGATTAAACTATTAAAACAAAATAAATCCCCAGGATACGACCTGATTACTGGAGAAGTCCTGCGAAATCTTCCCCGCAGAGCAGTAGTAAAATTAACGACACTCATCAATGCGTCCTTCAGATTGAAACACGTACCAGACGTTTGGAAAGTTGCTGAAGTCATAATGATTCCTAAGCCTGGTAAACCACCTCATGAAGCTTCATCATATAGACCGATTTCCTTATTACCTATAATATCAAAACTATTTGAGAAGCTTCTCTTAAAGCGGCTCAAACCAATTATTGAAGAAAAGAACTTAATTCCTAACCATCAGTTTGGTTTTAGAGAAAAACATAGCACAATAGACCAAGTACATCGAATAACTGATGTAATTGAAAATGCCTTAGAAGAAAAAAAAGTTTGCTCTACAATATTTTTAGATGTAGCACAAGCCTTCGATAAAGTTTGGCATCACGGACTATTACACAAGCTTCGTCAGATGCTACCAACACAATTTACTGACCTCTTGGAGTCCTATATATCAGAGAGAATGTTCAGAGTGAGGCAAGAAAATTCTTATTCAGAGCTCAAAGAAATCAAAGCTGGAGTACCGCAGGGAAGTGTATTAGGTCCGGTCCTGTACTTGCTATACACCTGTGATATCCCAAATACAGAAAATACTTTCATAGCAACCTTCGCTGACGATACAGCAATCCTTGCAACAGGAGACAATCAAGAGGAAGCTGTGGAAAAAGTGCAAATAGCAATTAACAAAATTTATGACTGGACCAAAAAAATGGCGCATAAAACTAAATGAATCTAAGTCGGTTCATGTAGATTTCACTAATAAACAGTTAAACTACCATCCAGTGTACATACACGACAAAGTGGTACCATACGAAAATACGGCCAAGTACTTAGGCATGACACTTGACGCCAAGCTACGCTGGAAAGCTCATGTCAAGAAAAAACGTGATGAGTTAGAAATCCGTTATAAGAAGATGTACTGGCTTCTTGGTAAACATTCCGCGTTGTCATTACACAACAAAATTTTATTGTATAAGCAAGTCCTCATGCCTGTATGGACTTACGGTATACAGCTGTGGGGCTGTACCAAACAAACTAACATCATGATGATACAACGTTTTCAAAACAAAGTACTCAGAGGTATCACAAATGCTCCTTGGTACATAAGGATGGACGACCTCCACCGGGACCTTAAAGTGGAAACTGTCGCCAGCATTATTAATAAATATGCCAAAGCTCACGAACGTAGACTTTATCAACATGTGAACGTTGAGGCTATCCAGCTCCTTGACAACACAAATAAAGTGAGAAGACTTAAAAGGACAAAGCCTTATGAGTTAATTTAGTGAATAGTGTAGTGTAGTGATTGTTAACTATAATTAAACAGAACACATGAACAAAGTGTCTTCGCCTTAAGTAGAAATAATAAGAAAAGTGTTATTGGACATATTCTTAATATAAACATTATTATTAGTTTAGGTTAAAATTAAATTACTCATTAGCCAGCAAAAGGCTAGATTGTAATTATTAAGAAACTACTTTATATTGTAGTTTCGTAAGAAAAAAAAAAAAAAAAAAAAAAAAAGTCAATAGCTAAGGTTTTACAGCGCTCCGAAGTGAGTACTATTTTTCAGTACTCTTTAACTATACATATTTTATACGTGGGTACTAATAATGTGTCATCAGTTATTTTTTTTATTTTGTTATTATAATTCTTTTAATTAGTAATTTTGCAATGTTATTAATAATTAATTATTGACTCTTTTCCTCACCACCCACGAGGTAGAGTCTGGAGGCAATGTCACAATGACATTTGTTACGAGGATACCGCTGCAGCACACTCAGGCACGGTAGAAAGAGTGGGAGATACTAGTTCCTCTCCCTTCCCCTCGATCTTACGCTTTTTCGATCAGCATCACGTGACCCTGACGCGAGTTTGAAAGTTTTTACCCATACAAAAAAAAAGTGCTCAGCGCCGCTAAAGAAGTTTTCACTTCAAAAAAAGAATAGTACAGTAAGAGAGGTTAGAAATAATGATAATAATAATAGCAGCTTTTCTTTTGTTCCCTAATGGTCGCTTGGGTATTTTCTACCTGGACAGCATTCTCGGTAATTTTTTTCTCGAATTTCTGTACATTTTCACTTATAACTTTTTTATTTATAGTTTTACGACAAAAAATTACTGGACCAAAGTTATAGAGAATTTAATTTGCAACAAAAAACGTTAATTTTTTTTTTATCAGATAAATAGTTTAAGAGATATATCGTAAAAACCGTTTCAACCCCTATTTTCAAGATGGCGGCCGTGGGACAAGGGTGGCGACCCCACAAACTTGATTTTAGCTTTACACTTACCCCCCCTACACGTCAAAAAAATAAAATTGCGTCCTCTAAGAAACGCAAGGTAAGGCCTAAAAAATGTAACATTTCAATGGATCACAACATTATGGCCGTGTTTTGTCATTTGTTGTCATTTTGGTATTCTCTTAGTGAAAACTACTCAGCTGACTCAATAGCTCCATAAAACTTATATGGTTGTCATGGAAACAGTATTCTGACGTTTATTTGTCAAAAAATTTATATGCAACAAAGACCACTGAGACACCATAGCCATATGAATAAATTTTAGCAGAATACCAAATTTCTGACACTCTCGTCATGGTGCCTCAATATCAACATATTGTCTGATCAATAATGTCAAATTGCAGACTTAGGCCCCAGAAACTAATTAAAAAACTGCATTTCTGCTATTATCACATACAAACAACTCAAATCAACTCTCCTTTTACAAGTCAGTTAAAACACCTTCCACCATCAACAATATAATCCGTTATCAATTAATCTGGTTAAAGCATCAACTGTATTGTCAACAGACGTAATCCTTTAAGCTCTGATTGGATGGATAGATCAGCGAGCCAATTTGGTTGGCACTCGATAATGGTGAGGGAATTGATTTAAGTATTTTTAGGATTTTGAAAAATGCATTCAAAACTTTTGCCTCAGTCAGGACTTGAGGCCGGCAAAATTTTGAATGTATTTTTCAAAATCCTAAAAAGTTGTGTGAATACACTAAAAAATAAAATCAAATCAATTTTGTTTCTATGTTTGTCTTGTGAATGGGGGTTTCTTGTTAGGTGTATGGTATTCTTAACAACAAACTAATAAAACATTATAATGAACACAATTTTGAAATCTAAAAAAACATAATAACCAAGCCTCAAGTAAAATTGTAATTGTGAACCCACCAATCAATGAACAGTCATAACAAGTTTTAAAATCAAGAACATTCGATAAACCGTTTGCCAAAACATCGATAGAAGTTTTACAAAGTCCCAACTCGGGTATTGAGTTCGGGCCTTTATTTCCAAATTGAGTTTTGATTGTTTATACTTAAACTTTTTGTTTAAATACCTCGGTTTAGTGGTATGAGGTGGTGTACCTGAAGTTGAAGGTTTCGAGTTTGATTTCTGGATTGAGTTATTCAATTTTGGTAGTTTCTAAACGTGGTTTGGACTTAGTATTATGTGTTGTAGGTCCTGGGTTTGATTCCTGGGTCAAGTTATTTTTCGTTGTTTCTCAAAAATGGCTTCGGATTGGGATTACCAACACGTTTACATAAGCATAGTGACGAGACGCCTATTTCATCTTCTTTTCAAATAGTTTCGACCTTACTGGATGTGTCCAAAGTCGGTAACGCAGACTAGCCGATCCTTCCACCACGACTCAACGGCAAATAACTTGCCGTGCGTGTCCCTACACCTGCACACGCGAGGACCTTTACAAGGCCACTGATAGTGCCATATCGGTGGCCGAGTTCTGGTCCTCAAAAATATGAGTCGACACGCAAAGAAGAAGAAGGATGTGTCCGTACCTAATCACTTTATGAATTTACCGATTCAGAAATTATAGTCTCACTATTAATAATAACATCAGTGAGTGAGAAGCATTTGCTCCAGGATTTTAAAGGCCACTTTTAAATTAAATTAAAGGATATTTTTTATATAAATATCAGGGTAAAACACAGTAAACCATTACTCTTAATTTGTTGAAAACTTTGAAGAATATGGTTTATCAAATGAACAATAGTAACGACGATAAATTATAATTTAATCTTTTTGTACCACAATCCTTAATAATTAATGTTATCTTAAATTGTCAGGTTAATATTTGTGGTCTAAGAAGTAAAGGTTGCATAAGAAAAAGGGGTAGACGAAATTTTTGTACTGTGCAAAAAAATTTGAAATTTGACGAATGATTTTTACCAAGGTTATTATTTTAAATAACCTTAGTTACGATATTATTGTATAATTGCAACTTAATACATATGTACGAATTTAAACTGACTTTAAAAAAGGAAGAGATTTTATGTTTCGGCTGTATTATTTTTTTGTGCACAATCACTAATATTTTCATAGCTAATTTTTACAGACTTCGAAAAAGGAAGAGATTTTATGTTTCGGCTGTTTCTGCACTTTTATGTAATTTCATCGTTATTTCTGTAGCTTGCAAACCGATTTTGAAAATTCTATTTTTGTCACCAAGTCTGGAATGAATGAATGAAAAAGTCGGGTATTTTTAAACACAGTTTTTATTAATAGATTTTCCCCCCAAAAGACTTTTTAACTACTGACAACAGAAATACAAATAACAGCAAAAAGGTTTTAAGCAAATACGAAACGAAGAAAAAGTTTTAATACTACAAGTAGGTATTTACCCTTCGCCAAAAGTTCTAAATTCAAATTCCAAAATCGTTTGTTCGGTTTGGGACTCAAAGAAGCACTTATAAATGTCAAATACACTTTGTTAATCTAATATACAAGTTTCGAACTTAGTTAGGGGTCAGTTACTATAAGGAGATGATGTAGTGAATGATTATGTTATGTTATGATTATGTTAATATTGATTCTACCTACTGTGAGTGTTTTATTATCCTAATTTTTATATGAATTTGCTTTGGGGTTCTCCATATTTATCGATAATTTTTAAAGACAATTCTTCCGTAACAAGTTTATTGAATAGACTACCAATATGGCGCGGTTTTACCTGCGTCTGCTGATCTTATGAGTAATTAAAAAAAATCAGAATTATTTTCTTATTTATTGCTTTTTCAGGATCCCTTATATTTGACACATTTAAAATAAACTTTATTTAAATTACTTAAATCAATTTTTAATCATGTTTTTAATCAATCATTATTTAATACAACTGACCGTTTCCGTGTAAGTACATTTTAAAATTATTTACTTATCGTTGCAGTCTTCTTACGGTTAGTGTGTGAAATGTCGATGTACGTAATTTTAAATATTTTATACGTGATATACCTGTGTTTTAGTAAACTTAATTCACACTTATATTTCGGCAAAACTAAAAAAAAAAGTAATAACCTTATTTTAAAACTCTCTATTTTGTTATGTTCCGTCTACATTTTTCTGTTAGTGCTTGAATTTAGATGGATGAACCGAATTGATATATTAACTTTCCAAATTAAATTATCTGGTTGATTTGAAGTTACAAGATTTATTTCGAGTACTTTTATTACCTTTGTTGAAATATTGGGTTACATTTTTGCAAAGAGAGGGTAAAATTACGCAAAAAGGTTGACGGTAATGTATCTGACTAAATTAATGAAAACTGTTGGACCGATTTGGATGCGGTTTTTTAATTGAAAGCCGTATATGATCAAAATCGGTTCAGCCAACCCAGTAATTATTCATTTTTAAAATGTTTTTGGTTCAAGTGTTTTTAGCGTGCAAAAATAGTACTTATCGATTGTCTTTTTTTTTTAATGTATTTGTTGTTTTTTTTTTTAATTTTGGGGTGAATTATTTATGTCACTTTAATCTCAATCAGCATTAATTCAATGAAAATACGATATACTCGTAATATCAACAAAACTGCGGGACACAGCTAGAAAAAAATAAACTAGAGAGAAAAGCGAAATAAAAAAATAATAATGAAGTCAATTGTATCAGTCAGTTCATTAATTTGCAAAAGCAATTTGTCTGCGGATACAGAGTCAGGTCTCACTTCAAGAAATAAAACTTAACTGGACAAAGAGAGAAAAATGGGGTTCGTTTGGGGCGTGGACAGAGTCTAAGAGGGAATACAACATTAATATTTTAAAGTTTTATTTTTATCTTAATGTTATTTTTATCATAATTTTAGGTGACCAATTGACTCTTGAACCCTAGCGACGTCGTAAGCCTAGCTAGATACAGGTAAAACCCTAGTTAAAAGTCAGTCACCACAACTTAATGATAAAAAAACTTGAGAGGTGTCAAGGAACACTCAGATGATGGAACGAAGTAAATACTCGTTTTCTAAGTCTAAGTAAGAAGATTATTATTATAATTAAAAAAATAGTTTTTTCTCGAAAGTTAGCCATAGGTTACCTACCTTTTTAATAATTATAAAACATTAAATTAGAAATTTAAAAAAACCCCAGCACAATTACTTTCAAACCCCCATAACTTTTACCTTTGTCAACCGATTTTCGTCAAACATGTCTAAGAACACTCGCACGCAAGACCCCTTTAATACAAAAAACTAATTTGAAATCGGTTCATCCGTTCGGGAGCTATGATGCCACAGACAGACAGATACACACACACACACAGACACGTCAAACTTATAACACCCCTCTTTTTGCGTCGGGGGTTAAAAATAAATGCAATGTTCCAAATTAGAATTAAATAAAAAAAAAGTGTCGTTACAATCTTTTGGTCTTTTATTTCCGCCTAGCCCCCCTTCGCAACGCGCGATTAGGAACTTCGTTCCAAAATTCCGCTAACACTCTGTCCATACATTATTGCATTTGGAAGGCTGCAGAAGGAGGTCCCTGTGGAATTATTAATGCCTCTCAAGTGGGCAGGTGACTTGCAACTTCACTGTAAATACTTTAAGCTATTTACCTCGGTATATCGGTGGATAATTTATGACAATAGCACGTGTGGGGATGCGGTCACACTGTATAATGTTTGGTTGGGTATTTTTGGGAAATTATGTGTTACTTTCAGTCTTTGACAGAAGTTTTGAAATGAATGTTTACGATTCAGTCAGCATCAATATGAGTCACTTTCTTTTGCTTTTTTTTTTGTTTTCCCTCTTTATATTATATTTTCGTGAAGATTTACTTAAGTTTTGAAAAAAAAGCAAAAAATTTTTATTAAGTTTTAGTTTTTTGATAAATTTCTAATTGTTTAGTAATCTTATATCTTAAATAATTGTAAAAGATAATAATGATGATGATTTTAGTTTTTGAAACTATTTCCTCCCGTTTACGGAAAGTGATATTTTTAGTTTCATTTTTAAAAATAAAAAAATTATTTTTTTCCTTGAAATTATTTTATTTTTGTCGAAAAAGTATCACTACTCATTTCAATTTACTCAACTCGGGCATCAAACTTGAGACCTCTGGCATTAAAATTTTCTCACCATTTCATCATACAAGTTGTCAATATACTAACAGCCTAACCGTCGAATAGTTTCTAATCTAATTCTAGAACATTCTAATCAAGCTTAGATAGATTTCTCTTGATACAAGTCTAGATTGATAGGCAAAGTAATCCTGTTTGATCTAGATATATCTGTGACCAATCTGGATTTGTAGATTGGATAGCAATTGGATAGTCATACATATTGATTTGGATAGCTATCTTAAAGTGCGTATAAAAAGGCAACTGTTATTGATTGACTGACTGACTGACTGACTTATCAACACATAGTTTGCTTTGGATTTAGAACGATGACGAAATTTTAGTGTAACTTTGCAAAAACAGAATATGTGTTTTGAAAATGAAAAAAATCCTTCAATTTTATGATATTTCACTTTTGAAGTCAAAATCCATTTTCACATTACTTATTTATATTTAGAAAGGTATAAATGTAAACAGGTAATAATTAATAAAAACCAATACATTTCTTTCGCTGCATTAAAAACCACTTTCCCTCCCCAAAGGGCTTGATAAACATACAAAACCTCAAATAATTTTTCAGGTAATAATTTAAGACTTTTTTCAAACGTACTTTGTAAACAACCTTTTTGAAACGTACTTCGTAAACAGCCGCGAGGGTTGTTCTCTCAATTCGATAACTAAAATAAACATCATTTAAATTGTTTCTCCTTTATCGGCGATTTGTTTACATATGTTTTGCATTGATGGTTTGATGTGTAGGCCCTTTGATATAGGGTTTGAACGGGCACAATAATCTTGTGGATTAAAAAATAATTCCAATTATGTAGGTAAATGCAGACTTTTTCTATACTCTGATACGATATGTTAATGTTAATCGAGCATTTAAGAATATTAACAGTTGAAATATACAAAATGAAAGATTTTGCGAATTTACTACTGTAATATTCGTTGGGTGAAATCTAAGCTGAGATTGGCCAACAAGACTAATATAACTACATCAAATTACATAAGTCATTAATAGTAAACTCAAACTATCAAATAAAAAAATATTAAAAAAACAACAACAAAATTATTAATTTACTTTTTAGCTAATAACCCAATTATATAATTATGTACATATGTATGTATACCGTCCGCCATAACATTAATGATAATTCATAAATTTTAACTAATATACCAAATAAAAAACCAATTAATTAATAATCGAAAACAACCCGTTAAAACGATAACGTGTGACCGTGTTCTACCTAATACAACTCTGCCATAACCGGCCCAGTCCGGGTCAAAACCCGCCCCAGTTCGCAGGCCGCGTTAAACTCAATTTGCAAAAACTTTTAATAACTTGACGCATCGTTACATCACAGGCAGGTTGTCGGTCTGAACACAAATTCACTTCCATTATTTCAATTATGGGGAGTTGGGAAACAATTTCTTGTATGTAGACTGGGTTTAGGGTTAGACATTTTTATTAGTACTTATCTAATTTTTGGGTACAACACTTTTTGTAATAAGACTTTTTGGAGCGCTCATGGCCCAGTGCTACCCACGGATCATCTGTGATCTATGCGGTTAAGCAACGTCTGGCACCGCCATGACTGTGATGGGTCATTACTAAAAATTACTTTTAATTTCATGAGCGTTTCCGTGCTTCGGAGGGCACGTAAAGCCGTCGGTCCCGGTTGTCGTACTAACATCATCGACTGTCGTTACGTGTACTTTTTAGGGCTCTAAGCCCTCAAAAGTCTGATATTTGTTTTAACCAAAGAAGGTCTTATTAGACCTCTGGGTTGTGAAGGTCTGATGGCAGTCGCTTTACGTAAAATACTGACATTCCGCCAAATCTGGTTAAACTGAAAGCCGACCCCAAATAGACATGGGACAAAATGGTTCGGAAAAAAAGAGAGAAGACTTTTGTAATATTTTTTGAGTGCAAGCGGGGTGAGGTGACTCGGATTTTAAAAACCTACACGGACAAGAAATAAAAGAAAACTATTTTCTCTATTTAAACTATCACAACCTATTTATTTAGGAGTACCTTCAATTCCTTCACAAAGACGATTGTCAAACACTAATGACGTGACGTCACAAAGGTTTCCTTTTGACCCACACTAGGTATTCTGTTGAAAAGAAAATGGCGATGGCGCATCTTTAAAAATGTTCAAGAAATGATTCACTATTTTGTTTTAAAAACGTTTAATTGAACTATCAATGAAGAAATGTGTTTTATGTTTTTTTTTGTGTGAAGATTTATAAATATTTAAGATATCTGAAAAAATATATCGTCAGGATTTGAATCTGCCGGGCTAGCGTGACTTCGAAAACGCGATAGATAAAGCGATTTATCAACATCCAACTGTCAAAATACGGTAAAAATACCCGCCATATTTAATTTTACCACGTAATAAATTTTATGACATTTGGTCATGCTCGCGAAATCGATATAGCTATTTATCGATATCCAACTGTCAAAATATAATAAATATAAAAGCCATATTTAATTTTATCATCGTACCACGCCATAATTCATTTGGTCATGCTCGCGAAATCGATATTATTTCGTGGTGTCTATATATTTTATCACGCACAGTCATGCTAGGGGGGCTGAGCCTGTATCAGTACGGAGGAAAAGTTTATCAAAATATAAATAACTAGCAGCTCCCCGCGGTTTCACCCGCGTAGTTCCCGTTCCCGTGTGAATACAGGGATAAAATGTGCCTATGTCACGCACTGATAGATTAGCTTTCCATGAGTGAAAGAATTTTTAAAATCGGTTCAGTAGATCCCGAGTTTACCCGTTATAATTTAAGAAATACACAAACTTTACTTCTTTATAATATTAGTATAGATTATGGAATTCCAATAATAATCATAATTAAGGAGATGAGATTTTCAAAACGCTTGAAAAAACACATTATAATTGTTTTGTTCGGGTTGGTTGAACGTACTGATTTCCGAGAAACTAGTCGAGAGAAATTAATTAAAAACAAAGCCTACATAAAAATGTTTAAAAATGAATAATGTAATGTACATTTCAGTAGTGATGTGCCTTCTTGCTATGTAAAAATCTTAATTCTACAGAAATTTATTGCTTTCTCTCTTTTCCGAACCTTTATTCCATGTCTATTTGGGGTCGGTTTTCAGTTTAACTAGATTTGGTGGAATGTCAGTATTTTACGTGAAGCGACTGCCATCAGACCTTCACAACTCAGAGGGCTATACGTCATTTTTTGGTTAAACCAAATGTTAGACTTTTGAGGGCTCTAACTACCCCGTAACGACTGTCGATGATGTTAGTACGACAGCCAGGACCGACAGCTTTACGTGCCCCCCGAAGCACGGAAACGCTCATGAAATTAAAAGTCATTTAAGATCCACGGGCAGCACTGGGCCATGAGCACGACCCGCGGATTTCAAATTAAAAAATGAATTGCTTTCTATTATTAGATAATAATATGTCTCTTTAAAATGATGCACCAAATTCGATCTATAACTTCTAATCAAATTATAACCATAATCCAAACGCATAAGATTCCAAATTACATAACTAAGTCTTAAAGCCATCCGATATTGGATAACGTAGTCAATATGGAATTCGAAAATTATATTTGTAACCGAAATTCCTGAAAGCGTATATTTGGAGAATACCGATGTTATTCCAACAAGCTTGGTTCAGCTTAATTTTGTCAAGTTTCCTTTATGAAGACCGGCTTTGGACAGAGAGCAACGAGAAAAAGAAGGGTAGCTTGTGTTTGTTGTACGTTTTGTATACCTATTTTTCACGCTGAGAAAATATAATGAACCGCATTCCCCGGGGCCTTAGAAGAGAGGAATTTTTGAGCGGTAATGTATGGTTCTTCCCGCTTGAACTCGATATTCAGGCACTTTTTCGGTCAAATGAGCCAGTCTTCTGTGAATATAACTTTTGCAAAATGTTTACAAATTGCATGTGAAACAATTATTTATTACTAAAAATAAGGTATATCCAAGCATACAAGCTTATATCCATCAGTGGATGGTTACAGACTGACGATGATGATGATGATGATGAAAGTAAAATTGTACTTGAACTGTTAAGTTGTGTTCAAAGATTAATCATATTTAAGAAGCACATTGTACTAAGCCATCTGTAAGGTTGCGGGTTCGATTCCCGTGCGGGGTGAATATTTGTGTGAACCACAAATGTTTGTCTCGGTCTGGGTGTGTGTGTGAATGAGTGTGTGCGTAGTTTCTGATACCCTAGATACAAGCTTCGAGCTTAGTTAGGGGTCAGTTACTAGTGAATGATTATGTTATGTTATGTTAAGCTTCCCTTCTGTATTCTCGTTGTTCTATGGTACGGCTTAGTTATGATTATGAATGTTAGGCTTCCAATAGACACGACGGTTTCAACACGGGTTTCAATGCGCTATGTTTATAGTGGCTGAAAAGTGTGATATTAGGGGAATAAACGCGAATAGACTATGAAACATATTTTGGCGTCAAAATGTATCTATGAATGGATATATTGTGTTAGCAAGGCTCTCTTGAAATGGCTGTTTTGAAATATTTATCCATGTTTATATTTTTATACTCGTACTTGTCTAATATTCATTTTGGCGTTAGTTAAATCTTTATTACTAGCTGTGCCCAGTGGTTTCACACGCGTAGTTCCCGTTCGCGTGGGAATTTCAACATGAAAAATTGATGTTGGCAGATTTTCAGACCTACTGAATATGCTCACAAAATTTTATGAGAATCGGTCAAGCCGTTTCGGAGGAGTACGGGAACGAACATTGTGACACGAGAATTTTATATATAAGATTTATTAAAACTAAATATCTATATTGTTTGAGATCAAGCTTAAGTTTTATTAGAAGCAAGAAAGCAAAAAAAAGTTCAAAAACTATACCATTATACTAAGCTATTTTAGATTTGATACGCTTCAAAGCAGCAACATCTAAACTCAGCCTAAAATGAACTAAAAGTTACGCTTAGTTTCGTAATTATTAACATCATTATCTATCAACTATAGTTCCGAAACTATGTCTGACTTGATTTTACGCTCTAGTTCGGTTCAGCCTTAGTTTAGTTCAGCATGCTATGTCGCGATTATATCAACATAGATGGAATATTAATAACGTGCCCCCATTTGTGTAATGGCTAAGTGGCTATTTGTTTGAGACTGGTTATGACAATGATTATGAGTTATTCCTGTACTTATTATTGTCTGGGTGGCATGACTTCGAAAACGCGATAGATGAAGCGATTTATCGACATCCAATTGACTTATCATAACTTTTTAAATAAAAGCAAAAGAAAAAAACTAACTTTACTATTATATTGTCACCCGCCGTTTACATTAGCTGTGAGATAAGGTATCGCAATTTCAAAATAAGGGTGTATATAGTCATAACATTTTTGCTAAGCGAAAACCTTCACCTTTTTTGTGCCTATAATAAAAGAAGAATTAAAAAACCCTAAAATAGCAACGGAAAAAACTAAAAATAGTTTATAATGTATTCATTGGTTTGGTCCCCAGAAGGTGTCCCAGTTTTGATACTTCTGGCTTCCATACACCACACCTACTTTTTTTGACGCGTCAAACGACACCTTTTACGCAGAAATCCATTAAGGGGTTATGTAGGGAGTGCCAAAGAAACCTTTATCTTTCTACATTATATTATTACTTGCCCTTACTGATATATCAAAGTTCAAACTACAGGGGCTAACATTGTTAAATAGGGAACGAAAGTTACTGTGAAAAACTGCTCATTTTTACACTTAATATTAGTGAAGAGGAAAGATTTTATTTTGTTTGTAATTTACGAGTATTTATTAAATTTTGAAACTGATGAAATTATTTAGAATTTGGTATAGATATTCTTTACAAGCTGGATTAAAAAACAGGATAATTTTAATCAAAATATTTGTCAATACAGGCTTTGGCATATAGGCACATTACCACCTTAAGTTTCAAGTTGGTAGCTGATTGCAGACAGCAGCAGCAGACCACATATCGTCACCTCACGTCATCATCACACGTCGTTGCTTCAACTACGGAGGGAATTAGATGGAAATACGTAGAACTAAAAAACCAGTAGTGGCGCGGCGACGTGTGGTCTGCTGCTGCTGTCTGCAGTCGGCTACCAGCTTATACCTTTAACATTCACGCGATAGAAAATATTCCTAGCCAGCCGCGAAAACGCAAATACATGCAGAATAATAGTGAAATCACGCATGCGATATCGAAACTTAGATCTTCTTTCTGAATAACCATCTCGATTTTTTTAAATATCATCTCAATCCTAACTAATATTATAAATGCGAAAGTAACTCTGTCTGTCTGTCTGTTACCTTTTCACGGCTAAACTACTGGACCGATTGACTTAAAATTTGGTACAGGGGTAGCTTATGGTCCGAGAAAGAACATAGGATACTTTTTATCCCGAAATTCCCACGGGAACGGGTACTACGCGGGTGAAACCGCGGGGCGCTGCTAGTTTCTAATATGTCTTATATCACAGTCTTATTATCATCCTATAATGAAATCTCTTCACCAAATTCACTACAAAGCTGTTAAATAACATAGTTTAGTTAAACAAAAGCATATTGTTAAATGAATCTTATGTGTGAGACTTTGATTGATGGCGCGTACATTACTTAGTCATATTATGTATAGTTACTTGATTCTGTATTCTATTGTATGATTAAATTGGTTGTTTTGTTTGGTAATGTATTGTTTATTCTATAGAAGATATGTTCTGTGGTTATGTTTGAGAAGTTTTAAGGAATGTTTTTTTACTTCTTTCCATTTTTTAAAGCCTGACGCAAAAAGAGGAGTGTTATAAGTTTGACGTGTCTGTGTGTGTGTATCTGTCTGTCTGTGGCATCATAGCTCCCGTACGTATGAACCGATTTTACTTTAGTTTTTTTGAAGTGAAAACTTCTTTAGCGGCGCTGAGCACTTTTTTTGTATGGGTAAAAACTTTCAAACTCGCGTCAGGGTCACGTGATGCTGATCGAAAAAGCGTAAGATCGAGGGGAAGGGAGAGGAACTAGTATCTCCCACTCTTTCTACCGTGCCTGAGTGTGCTGCTCTGTTTAGGCGGCACAGGGCGCTTGCGCGAATGACCGTGTGTGTTTATGTACAGCGTCCTACCTCATAAATGATAGTACTTTTATACTTATAATTAAACACAACGTTAATATTGAAGTTTTCACTTCTGCCGGCACTCCCGGAGTGCTACCTTTTTTGTATTAAAGAGGACTTACGTGCGAATGTTTGATGAAAATCGGTTGACCCGTTTAAAAGTTATGGGGGTTTGAAAGTAATTGTATTGGGGGTTTTTTTAATTTTTATATTTGAATTGTCAGCTGTGCCAAACGTATCAGGTTCAATTCCCACTGAAGAATCTTAAGATAAATATTTGTGAGCTATATGTGATGTCTGCTTGTCTTGGTCTCGATGATTGGTACCTATGCGCAAAAATTATTAAACCATTCGATTATTGAACCCAAAACCTTGATTCTAAAGAAACACGACTATCTATTAGCCATTACTGTCCTCAGCTTGTCACCCACAAAACTTTAAAACTCATCTTTATCAACAAAGTTTCTAATAAAACAACATTGTATACAATCAAATTCTCAAAACGGCAAGGTGTACGCTGAAATGAATCTTATTCCAACGTAATAAGATCTATACATAGTTTGATTTTATTACACATTGTATGAAGGAATTTAATTTTGCTGACGTTGTAGAATCTATAGATTTAATAGATTTTAGAGTTGCAATATGACATTAGGATTTTAGTTAGGTAAAAGAACTTTACTGGTCTGATTTGAAAAAATCTTACATAATTACCCATTTATTGAGGAAGGTTATAAACTATTGATATCTTTGATTTACACGAACACTACACATTGAAATAAAACACTTAAACGGATTTTTGCCGTGGTGGAACCCGTGATCACAGAAGACGAAGAACGAAAATCAAAGAGTCTTCTGTGATCACGGGGTCTGTAAAGAATCCGAAACGTCAGAAATTGTATAACAAAATACAACCACGACAAAAATCCGTTTAAGTGTTTTATTTCAAGTTTATAAACTATATTATCCCCATATTCCCACGGGAACGGGGGTAAAACCATGGGACGCTGGTAGTAAATAACTATATTTAAAAGAATGTCGTAACAATTGACCTTTTATCAAACAAAATACGAGCTGAGTTTTACAAACACTTAAACACACATTGTTAATTGTATTCAAATTAAAATGTCGCTTTGAAATAACATAAATCAATTTTGAAAACAATTTGGGTCACTCCGCTACGAATTAAAAAGAGCAAAAAATGGAAATTTTAAACCAAAATATCCTTTGAGCCTTTGATAGAGCAGTTGAATAAAATATGGCTTTAAAAGCTGTGTGATATTGAATTAGCTATTTTCATAGAGTAGGTATTATAAAAAATAGAGTGCTATGCTTTATGGGAAGCGTAAAGCCAGGAACCGATTGTAGCGTACCAGTTTAAGACCTTCGTGAGTGCCAATTTATTTTCTTTTAGTCAAACCAACTCAGATTTTGAGGTATGTTACTGATTCCCGTTATAAATTTTGATGAGTTTAGTACGACAAATAAGACCGAGGATTTATCGTGCCCACCGAAGCATGGAAACGCTTTTAAAGAAGAAGTCACTTGTAACTTTCGTGGTTTTTAATTTGATGTGTTTTTGTATGAGCACTATCTAATAATTATTTTTTATTTATTTATTTCTTGCTTACATGTTGTTATATAATTAGGTGACTTAATGTATATAATACAGGGGTTAGTGTCAACATGCACCCTTTAAGAGCACAGCATAAGAATTATTCATACAATTATAATAATTATGTTTTTGCTGTAGATAATATATCTATGACTATAACAGATTAATTGTCGCAATGTTCACACTCGTGCTGATGTTCACTGTTAAAAGTATTTCTCTATCTGTATACTTTTGTTTGCTTACAATTATGATTTCAATAGTTTTATTTTTTATGCATATCTTCTAAATTAATACCATTTTCTGGTTTATATTGTGGTACAATTAAACACTTTTTGTTAATAAAAGCTTTTGAATATGCAAACAACTACAAATAGTTTTTATGTGAGTTTTCTTTTGTTTTTATTTTATGCCAGTCAGGTGTTAGAGATTTAATTGTTAAAATATGTAAATAAAATTGTATTCCACAGAGCAGGAATCTTCTGATGGCTTCCTCATCTATATCCCGATTCTAACGTTTATATCCCTAGGTTATTTTCATAGTTACATTTGTGTTTTTTTACTTAACCTGTATCAGCCCACTGCTGGGCAAAGGTCTTCTCCAAATCCTTACCATGTGTCCCTGTCATTAGCTAGTTCTTTCCAATTTATTCAAACACTAGTAGCTCCCCGCGGTTTCACCCGCGGAGTTCCCGTTCCCGTGGGATTACGGGGATAAAATATAGCCTATGTCACGCACTGATAAATTACTTTCCATTAGTGAAAGAATTTTTGAAATCGGTCCAGTAGTTCCGGAGCCTATTCATTACAAACAAACAAACAAACAAATCTTTCCTCTTTATAATATTAGTATAGATAAGTGACTATTCTTACGTGAATTAAACTTTTAAATGTAATATTATCTATAACTTTAATATTCTTCACCATCTGAAGGTTGCCAGCCGGGTTAGAATGACTTCGAAAACTGATTGGAAAACATATCTAGTAGCGATAAAACCGCCCATAGTACAACTCTTTAAAGAATAACTATCTATCCGGTGCTGTAGCACATCACAAGCCACCTTACATCACATCAATTTAACACTTTAAAACCAACCAACCAACCAACCTTACGTAAAGAACTTTTCTCCAAGAACTAGACTGATGTAAAGTAGAAAATTCAATGGAGAGACGCGGTTTTAAAATGCAATTTGTCTCTAAAACGTCGTTCGGTTAAGTTAAAAGACTTCCTTTGAGGTGACGTCACTGGATTGGACTTCAATCGTGATATCGTTAGGTGAGTCAGCGTCAATGAAATGCACTTTATGTGTCGATACTTTTAAAACGGTTTATGTTAGACTAGTAGCTCCCCGCGTCAACTAGTCTCCCCGTTTCACCCGCGTAGTTCCCGTTCCCGTGGGATTACGGGGATAAAATATAGTTTATGTCACGCACTGATAAATTAGCTTTCCATTAGTGAAAGAATTTTTGAAATCGGTCCAGTAGTTTCGGAGCCTATTCATTACAAACAAACAAACAAATCTTTCCTCTTTATAATACTAGTATAGATAAAGTAAAATAATATTTAGGAGTTCCTTGGCAATGAATGTTGCAAGCGTGAATTAATGCACCACGTGTTCTTCAAGCAATTTTGACCGTGGTGCGTTTTTCAAGCTTACTATGTGATTAACATCAAGGTGATAATTTTAAATTACACCAATCTTAAGAGCCCGGGGTTTTAAAATCATTTTAAAATAAGTAAATAAGTTAATTTTAAAGCTTAAAAACGATAATCACCTTCTATAGTTAAAAACAAAAACATATTTTTTATTCCATATCTTTTTAGTGATTCTTATTTTAATAAACAACCAAACATGAATAACATTTACAAAACACGTGTCGCGATTAATTCACTTATTCGCAGATTTGTAAAACATTGAATATTCATAACCGTGCGTCAATTCTCTTACAAGGATTACACCTGATCCAAGGGCGATTAATTGCTGCGAATTGTGAAATCCGTAGAAATAGGACTATTTATAACAGACAGGGAGAGTCCGGGACGGGACGTGTACGAGGTCCGGACGGGCAACGGACTTGACACGCTACAAACATTTTCTATGATACAGTTTTTGTATTAACTGTGACTCGCGGTTTTACTCATGTAAATCCTAATCCCGTGGGAATTTTAGGATAAAAAGTATCCCACGTTTTATTTCTAGTTATAAGAAACATTGGTACCAAATTTCATCAAAATCGGTTTTGTAGTTTTTGCGTGAAAGAGTAACAAGCATCCATCAATCCCAACTATCACGTGTTTATTACATTCTGGCTGCGCCCCGCGGTTTTACCCGCATAGTTCCCAATCCCGTATGAATGTCAGGATAAAACATAACTTATGTCCTTTCCCGGACCATAAACTATCCTTGTACCAAATTTCAAGTCTATCGGTTCAGCAGCTTAGCCGTGAAAAGGTAACAGACAGACAGAGTTACTTTCGAATTTATAACTAAGTAAGGATTAGCATGGCATTATTTATAGTGCCTCAATCGACGAAGCTCGTCTATACCACAGTATAATAATGAGTTACTATAGTCACGGACACGTCCCGTCCCGGACACAGCACCGTCCAATATAAATCACTACTATGGCTTACAACAATATTTGGCTGGATTAATTTTACAAACACAATCATCAATTCAGATCACGAATTTGTATGTCATGTTTAATTAATATTTTCAAAGATTTGAATACTAATAATGTTTAGCGAATGTATTTTGTTAAACAAATGTTTGTTAATTTACTGAGATTTAGTAGCCTTTTGTTGTAAATATAATAATAGTTACCATGTTATCAAACCAAGCACATACTCACTCATACAGACACCCAGACCGAGACAAACATCTCTTTATTTATTTATTTATTTATTGAAAAAAGACACAACAACAGTTTAACATATTAAGCATTAAAACAGAATACACATATTTAAAGAAGGGTTCTGATATGTAAACCAATTATGGTTGTGTACAGCATTGTCTAGTAAGAACATCAAAAAGTAATAAATCTATCTAAAAAAACTATAATATTAACAAAATAAATGAAAGGGTGTAGCTATTAAAGTTATATATATGACAAAATCTTTAAACATTTTCAACAAAAATAGAAATATAAAAAAAAACATCAAATACAAATTAAAATACAAATTAAATACACATTAAAAAGGCTTAGGTAGAAGTGTGTTTACAATCTTACGTCTAAATGTAGGGAGCGAGTCATGGAAAATGTCGATACTGCAATCGGGATCACTGTTAACAATATTGTGCTGGTTACATATCCTGACAATGGGGGCTTTAAGACCGATGTTAGTGCGAACTGGGGGAGTATAGAAGGTTTTAGTTACAGGCTTGCGAGGTACAATGCGAGGAACGTTGAGACTTATGTGACAATTGAGGTCATCAGAAGCTATATGATTGTTTACTAGTTTGTATAGGAAAATAATGTCATGAAGTATACGACGGTTGCGCAATGTCATTATTTTGAAATACTGTAAGCGCTGATCGTAACACAACCTATGAGAAACCCCAGGAGATACAAAAGCTAAGTGGCGTGTGAAAGACCGCTGGATACTCTCAAGACGTTGCGAGTGCACAGAATAAAAGGGATTCCACACGACAGACCCATACTCGAGATGGCTACGCACTAGGCAATTAAATAAGACTATTCTAGTGAACGGGTTTCTAAAGCCTATGGAATTTCTTTTAATTAATCCAAGCATTTTAGCTGCTTTGGTCACCACAAAGTCAACGTGATCAGTAAACTTGAGTTCTCTATCCATCAGTATGCCAAGATCTTTGATGGTGTTTACCTTTTCTAGTGGTGTGCCATTTATAACGTAGTTAGAATCCACGGTTTTTTTCTTCCGACTATATCGCATGTGGTAACATTTAGTAGGGTTCAAATCCATAAGATTAATGTTGCACCAATCATTCACTCTGTTTAAATCATCCTGAATGGAGACTATGTCACTAGATGAGGTTACGGTTTTGTATAACTTTAGGTCATCCGCAAATAAAAGAGCTTTACAGTTTCTGATAACTAATGAAATGTCATCGATAAAAATAGAAAATAGAATAGGACCTAAGTGGGATCCCTGTGGTACACCAGATACGGCATAATAAGGATTGGAGTCGTACCCACACACGTTCACTATCTGAAGTCTTTTTGATAAGTACGACTGGAACCAATCAAGCAGTGAGCCTACCACTCCAGCCCGAAGTAATTTACTCAATAGAATGGTGTGACACACTTTGTCAAACGCGCTAGCAAAATCCGTATAAATGCAATCAACCTCTTTACCTGAGTCAAGTTCTCTGCATAGGTCAGACACAAAAGTTGACATATTGGTGACAGTGGAGCGACCACATCGAAATCCGTGTTGGCTAGGTGATAACGAGAACTCTACATGTTTCGTTAAGATCGGACATACTAAGGCTTCAAATAATTTAGAAAAACAGGGCAGTATTGCTATAGGACGGTAATTTTTTGTATTATTTTGGTTGCCCTTTTTGTATACGGGAATAATTTTAGTTTTTTTCCATTCATCTGGGAAACAACCACTATTCAAAGAAAAGTTAAAAATAATACTCAAGGGAAGGGCAAGTACTTTTAAACAGCGTTTAACAAAAACAGATGGAATTTCATCGAGGCCCGCACCTTTGTGTATGTCAAGTTTCTTGATCGCGTTCGAAACTTCATTTTCCGTGAACCTGAGTTTATTCAAATAACTAAGATGATTTGAGGATACAGAAGAATGAGAGATATTATTATTATTACAGACAATATTGTTTTGGCTAGAACTATAAACAGAGGAAAATTGTAGGGCAAAAAGGTTACATATATCATGACCTGTACTCGCACTAGCATTTTGATCGTTATGCATATTAGTTGGGATAGAAGAAGCAGTATGACTCTTACTTTTAATAAAATTCCAAAATGATTTAGGATTCTTCTTAAGGTTACACTCAACACTCTGTTTATATTGCGAATAACAAGAGTCGTATACTTTATGACAGTGGTTACGAAGGGTTTCATACGATAAGCGATCAAGCGGATTTTTGTTAATGCGGAATCTGCGCCTATATTTTTCCTTTTCGGCTATGCGTTTAATCAAGGCATTGTTAAACCAGGGAGGAAAATTATACTTAATTGGTTTACGTATCGGCACATGTTTCCTGATCACTCCCCACAACAAATCATAAAAAGCAGACACCATCTGATTGACATCGAGACACTTGAAAAATATACCATGCCAGTCAACACCTATTAATTCCTCATTAATTATACTATAATTGGCAGAAAAATAATTAAAAGTTGTGCGTTTTAGTGGAGGTAATGTTGATTCACACGATACATTGGGTACAACGATCAGTAGACTAGGGTGGAATAGATCTATTTTGGAGATAACATTAAGCGGTTCTTCGACTGACACACATGTTAAGTTGCTTAGTACAAGATCCAGTATGCGATCGTCCGAATTTGTGATATGATTGAATTGAAACAAGTTGTTGACTGACATAAAATCCACAAACGATTGACTTACAGTACTGTTATAATTAACAGGTTTCATGAAAGAAGTTTCACAATCTTTAGACCATTTTAGACATGGCAAGTTAAAATCTCCAAGTAATATAACATCATCAACAAAACTTATAACATTATTAACATGGTCAATATATTTACCGAGAGATTCCGAGGTTAAGGGTGGAGGAAGGTAGACAACTCCTATAGCGAGTTTTTTAATCTGATTGTTTTTATTAGATTTTCGATGGATGATTACCCACAAATCTTCGCCGTCACTCTCCCATGAATTTACACGAGTAGATGGAATGTCGCGGGAAACGGCCAAGAGAACACCTCCTCCATCCTTTTTAGAACTCGTTGTACAGATGCGATCTCTTCGGTAAATAGTGTATCTTGCATCAATGAATTCACTATCATTAATATTTTGGTTTAACCAAGTTTCAGTTAAAGCAATCACATTGTAGTTAGATTGTGCAATATTTGAAAAAACATTATTTGTTTTAGTTCGAATGCCCCGAACGTTCTGGTAATAGATATCTAAAGAATCGAATATTAATAAAAAGAAATAAACATCTTTCACAAAAAAATAATAAAAAAAATCAAAGTAAACTTAAGAGATTAGTTTTAAACTATCAACACTACGGATTAGGTGTGCTTGAGATGACTCGTCTTTGCGCACGTAGACACGACCTCCGCGGACCCACACGAACTTGAAGTTAGCTTCCTTCGCCTTTTTGCGCGCAGCCGCGTGCAGAGCCTTATTGCTGGGAGTAAGATGCTCAGCTACGAACACAGGAGCACGTGGCCCCCCTAGGCCGAGATGTTGAGAGCTCAGCTTGTCGTTTTGGTTTGCCCTATTGAACTTTATGACGGCAGCAAGAATGGAGTCTCGTTGTAGTGGACTACGGAGTTTTACTATAACAGATCTTGGCGTGTTACTTTCCTTAGAAATTTTGGCTACTCGCGTGACATTTAAGACGTCCGACTCACACACAGGATTACCAACGGTTTTAGTTAGCTGCAGTACGGTGTTGACTAGATTTTCGGAACGGTGTTCAGGCACTCCATTTATTTCCAGGTTACTTTCACGTAAGTATTGTTCGGCTGTAGTGAGTCTCGCGGATAAATCAGACACTGTAGACAACAATTGCTTATTATCCGCTTGTAGCTGTGATATTATTGCCGACTTTTCATCAACACTGGCTTTTAGTTCTTCATACTGCGCGTTAATAAAAGACATAGACTCGTGGTATTTAGTCATTTGTACATTTATGGCTTTAAGCTCTTCGGTAATCTGTACTTTAACTATCGCCATCATCTCACTCTTAATGACGTCTCTAATGTTCTCCAAAGTTAACTGCTCAGTAGATGTCGTCGTAGTACGCAGCTTAGATCTCGTGGTAACGTAAGTGCAGCTAGGAGACTCGCAGGGAGACAAGAAACTTCCATCTTCACTGGAACTTTGGCACTTAGGGGTGATACTATCAATTTTAGGTTGCTTACTACAACATGCCGGACATTGCCATGAGCGTCTTTGGTCCTTACTCATACCATTGTATCGGTTTCTATCCATGGAAGCACACAAGAGATCATACTTATGCAAACACTTTGAGCAAGCTAGGATATCTTTGCCTTTTATGACTGTCTTACATCCAGCGCACTTGATGTTGGAAGCAGAAGCCATTTTAGTAGCAAGCGTAGGCAATTTGTGGTATTTATAATGAGTGTTAATATTCAATTTTAATTAATAGCCTAAATGACAATCTGTGTTCATGCACCGTTACGTCAATGTCAATTTTGATATAACTGTCACTGTAATAGTCAATTAGCAATGTCAGTTTGACAGGTAATATCAGATGTCATTTGTCACCGGTGAGGCAATAAAACAAAATAACCTCAAAAGCAAACGATAATTTAAAAGCTTTTATCTCACTCATCCAATGCAGTTCTGCTGTGTTATATACTTATTTAGGAAGCACTAATTTTACACTTCACAATGATGGTAATCACAACTGTATCACTATATTATTAACACTGTTACTTTAAAAATATTGGAGAGCAAAATGATGTACGTGTTGACGTTCTTGCGTTATTATTGTGTGTGTCTTTCATCACTTTAAAATGTCTACCAAAATTCTAACGAGTTTAGGGTTTTTGAAAATGCATTAAAAAAAATTCGCCTCAGCTAGGACTTGAACCCGGAACCAGTTGAGTCGTATCACTGTTGAGCGACCGAGACCTCAAGGCGCCTGGTTTACGTGTATAAAACTGCAGGGCGCTGCTAGTTACAATCACTATCACTACACAGTATAAAACAAAGTTGCTTCTCGCTGTCAGTTCCTATACATACAGGAACTGACAGCGAGAAGCAACTTTGTTTAAAGCTATCTTTAAAAATACACAATGGATTTTGATGTGGTTTTCAGCAATGGATAGAATGATACCAGAGAAGGGTTTTTAGTATATTTTTTTCCCAGCTTTTTACGAAAGTGGGTAAAACGCGGGTGAAACCACGGGGCGCTACTAGTTACAAATACAAATAAAAGTCAATACAAAATGATTGGCAGAATTAGAATCATAATCATAAATCCAATATCTCAATCCAACATTCACTTATTATTCAAGAATAAATCGTAAAAAAGCATCATTAAAAATGAATGAAAATGGCGTCAGATTCAAAAGAAGAATTTAAAACAAAGCTCTTGGGAAATAAACAAGTTACAACGTTCCGTTCCCTGCAGGTTTGAAACGACTTACGATTTCGATCCGTCCGAAAGTAATCATGCTATGATTGATTATGTTTTCAATATTTCCATTATTTAAATCAGTTTTTAGCATAAAATCCTTTTTTTATTATTATAATTCACTACATCATCATTATAGTAACTGACCCCTAAGTTCGTAACTTGTATCTTGTGTAACAGAAACTACGCACACACACAGCTCAAACCACTGATATTTTTTCTAAAACTGCGGGGCTCAGCTATAATAGAAAAGTATGATAATACAGTGATTTTCAGATTTCTGATGTCATATTTATGCTAACGAAATTTGAACTGTAATTATTGCACCTAGCAACAGTGTTTCATTTTTTTTATAATCATTCACTACATCATCTCATTATACTAACATTCACACACACAGCCAGACCGAGATAAACATTTGTGGTTCACACAAATATTGACCCCGTACGGGAATCGAACCCGCAACCTTACGGATGGCAGTCCGGCATGGTGACCACTCTGCCATGGAGGTCGTCATTAATAGTCCTATTGCCTTTACCAACCTGCAAGTTCCAAAACATGATTTGATCAGAATTTGTTACACAAAAGTTTTACTAGTAAACATTTGTTTCCCCATAAGCTTACTTGCGAGCTTTGAGTAAAGCTGCAGTGTAATGAGAAAAACCGATGGGATATTTCTACAGACGACATCTAACAATTGTTCGATATTTTTCCTTTGTTAACAATAACAGGGAAAATCATTGGTTTCACTGAATTCGTAATACATAAAATGTTTTCTTTATAAATGTTTCATGGCGTTTTCACTTCATCGCAGTATAAAACAAAGCTTCCGCGTCTGTCCGTCCCTATGTCTACATGTGTAGACTAATATTATATTCTTTTTTTTTATTATTATTCTAGTGTAGACTAATATTATAAAGAGGAAAGATTTGTAGTTTTGTATGTAATAAACTCAAAAAGTACTGAACCGATTTCAAAAATTCTTTCACTATTAGAAAGTTATATTTACCCTGAGTAACATAGGCTATATTTTGTCCTCGTATTCCCACGGGAACGGGAACCACGCGGGTGAAACCGCGAGACGCCGCTTGTGTGAAATATACTGAAAACCATCTTCAATAACAACATAGGTCGCTGTCTGTCTGTCTGTCCCTATGTTTGCTTAGATCTTAAAAACTACGAAACGGAATTTGATGCGGTTTGTTTTAATAGATAGAGGTATTCAAGGGGAAGGTTTTCAGCATATTTTTATCCCCGAATTCTCAAGGAAGCGGGAACAACGCGGGTGAAACCACGGGGTGCTGCTAGATCTTTATAAATGTTTGATGGCGTTTTATTGCATAAATAACAAAAGACACTTCTCTGTTTTCAAAGTAAAATCCATCGGTTGCCTTTACGGTTTGTTAAAGTATGTACGAGAAATATGCGGAGCTGACTGCCAACCTTCACTAGTTGGAGAGGCACTGAGAGAAGAGAAGAAAGTATGTACTTACTCAAAGTGTTACATATTACGACTGTCAATGATTTTTGTATGGTGTCTTAAAAACGATATAAAAATTAAAATATTGACGTTATTTAAAGAAGATTGAAGTAAAATTTATACTAGTTCTTCTGAACTCTTCTTCATACCTAAAAACAATTAGGCATGAAGAAGAGTTCCGATTTGGCGAAATGTCAATATTTTAGATGAATTGAAGGCGATTCAACATGTTTTGGTTAAACCAAAAGACTAAAAAAACTTTATTAGAATTAAATTTTTAAGTGTTTTATACACATAGGTAATCTGAAAAATATTTTTAAGCATCTGAGCTAAAATATTTTTTTTATGCATTATGACGACTCGATAGCAGAGTGATCACCGTGCGGGGCCATCCGTATGGTTGCGGGTTCGATTCTCGTGCGGGGTAAATATTTGTGAGAACCACAAACGTTTGTCTCGTACGGATGTGTGTGTGAATGAGTGTGTGCGTAGTTTCTGATACCCTAGATACAAGTTTCAAACTTAGTTAGGGGTCAGTTACTATAATGAGATGATGTAGTGAATGATTAGTTAGTTATTATCTTACTAATCTACTTGTGTTATTACCGTCACAAACACCGATTAATCCCAAGAAAACCTAGATTACCATTGTACACAGTCACCTCACAAGCAGCGACAGGCAGAACAATAGATCGTTATCAAAGTCGCCTTCCTCAAAGGAATCGATTGTCTCCAACCAATCTTGAGATGAAGCTTCACAGATGACCTAATAACCGCTGGGACTGTTTGTTTATGGATGAAGTAGTGACGTAACATGTATGGATTGATCAATGTTAGAGATATTGATTGATATTAATGTGATGTATGGATTGATAAATTATAAGATTTTATTTTTATAGTGATTCACACAATAATTTTTTGGATTTTGAAAAATGCCTTCTCAGCCGGGACTTTAACATAACATAACATAACCATTCACTACATCATCTCATTATAGTAACTGACCTCTAACTAAGTTCGAAGCTTGCTAGGGTATCAGAAACTACGCACACACACAAATATTCACCCTCAACCTTACGGATGGCAATCCGGCATGGTGACCACTCTGCCATTGACGTCGTCATTATTTTGTATCACAAATTATAATTTAAACAACAATCACTCCATCATCAACACTAATTTGGAAGTTAACATATTTAACGTT
Source organism: Timandra comae (assembly GCA_958496195.1). NCBI lineage: Eukaryota > Metazoa > Arthropoda > Insecta > Lepidoptera > Geometridae > Timandra > Timandra comae. Next base: position 7,983,996 of record OY292376.1, read on the forward strand.
AACAATTTAGTAACGTACTCATTAAACTAAATTCTCCGTACAATTTCACGTAATCACATTATCAAATTAACAAATTTTAATCAAGTATTTAACTATTTACAATGCCGGTAGCCCGTATGCGTCAGTAGCGCCATTATACAGACAAGTTCAAACAAGTTTGTTTATAACATAACTAACAGTGTTATGTAGAGTGTTCGTGGTTTTGGGAAGATTAGGGATATCTGTAGAAAAAAAATAAGGTTTAAGCCCAATGAACGACTATTTTATAGCGTATATTACATATCAGAAACTATGCATGCTAATGGTTCAGCATGGTTTCGGGCTCAAGTGCTGCTGTGGAGAAAATTTTGAATGCATATGTACACACAAATTCATATAACCAGATGGAGATAAACATTTATTATTATTGTAATAGGTTACCTTACACAGAAATCGAACCCATATTTATCACCCATTTTAGCAACCCATAACTTGCCGTGCGTGTCCCTACACCTGCACACGTGAGGACCTTTACAAGGCCACTGATAGTGACATATCGGTGGCCGAGTTCTGGTCCTCAAAAATATGAGTCGACACGCTAAGAAAGAAGAAGCAACCCAGCATGGTTATATGGTGATAAGGTCGTCAAAATAACCACTTCGTATCTCCTAAATACATTATAGTCTCTTTTGGCAGCTCTATTTTTTTTTTTTTTTATAGCAATTTACATATTATAAAGACAAAGAGTTGGTTTGTTTATACACGCTATTTTTTGAAACTGCTAACACAATTTGAAACAAACTCCTTTTTAAAACCTATCATTATGGTCACCCTACACCTATCGCACTAGTACGTACAATAAAGAAACTACGAACTACGAACAGTCCACGTGTTACGTAAACTTGTAACATTCACATGTCCACTACGGACATCAAACCTGTCAAAGAACTTATGACATGTTTATGCATGTTTACCGTTGTTTGTCTACCTTTTAAAATACTATGAATAAGTTATATGGAGTAGATTATAATCGAGTTGTTTTCGAAATATATTTGAGTTGTTTTACTTAGGAATAGGTGTTATTTATTATAAGGTTTGATTTAGTTTAACCTGTCTTTAACTTTAGTTAATCCTGGTTTTAATTCTGGTTATCCGATTGAGCTGAAATTTGGCATACTTATGTAAGTCCCATGACAATGCAATAAAAGCTAAAAATAGTTTTTTTTAATTATTCTTCTTTTTATGTAACTGTCTGTATCCTACGGTCGTAACATTGGTAGAAATTATCTCTATGTGGATTTGATTTCACATTACATAAACCATTTGCGTGCTTTGCGAGAGCATGTTATGCCGTTCGTACTAACATTGCGACAATCATTTCGGGTATTTAGGGCCCTTAATAGTCTAAACTTAAAGTATAGAAGCACGTACAAAATACCCTAATTAGGGAGGTCTTTGCAGAAAACTGCCCAATTACGAGTAAACACATAAATAACATAAAATATGTAATCAATATTTATCTTCTATATACTTACACAAAATGACCACTAACCTGATTTTTTACCTGTGTATCTAAGGTAACAGAAACTACGCACACAGTTATATATTCACACAATAAACATTTACAAATCACAGAAACACTTCCCTCACAAGGAAACTGAATAACTAAAATATATAATACCATAAAAGAAATTATCTAGTAAGAAATAACGCGAGTTTAAAAAAAATATCTAATGCGTTATTTACACATTTTTAATAACCCGATTGTGAAGACCTGCGGTCGATGACATAAACGATTATACATATTCACTATGATATAAAAGCTAGACCAAGTTTTATAATTGAAACAAAGAGACCGCGGAAAAACGCGAATGCTGATATTAATGCACGGAAAAACGATTTCGCGGAAACCTGCTAACCAACCATCCAGATAACAAACGTAGTTAGGGGTCAGCTGATATAATAACATGAAAGAGGCCTACAAGATGAAAAACTGATTGATTGATTATAGAAAATTGATCGGACCTCGGCTAGGCTGTTAAATATTTTATTTTCTATACTAATATTATAAAGCTGAAGAGTTTGTTTGTTTGAGCGCTTATCTCAAGAACTATTTGAACGATTTTTGTTCCCCGTTCTGCCACCGAACGAGAAGGGAAGCAGATAAGCGTCACCCATACATGGTAGATGTTCCACGAGCTCGCACGAAGCGTTTCGCGTCCACTTTCATCATGCGAACAGCGAGAGTGTGGAACTCCCTGCCAGACTCTCTGTTCCCTGAAACATACAATCTAGGTATCTTAAAGTCGCGAGTGAATCGGTATCTTCCAGGTGAGCACGGTCCATCTTAGGCTGTATTATCGTTTTACATCAGGCGAGTTGCAGTCAAGTGCAAGCCTATTCTAGTAAAAAAAAAGATAGCCCATTTTTTGAGGAAGACGAAGTAACTCTGTCTGTCTGTCTGTCTGTTACCTTTTCACGGCTAAACTACGATTGACTTGAAATTTGGTACAGGGGTAGCTTATGGTCCGAGGAAGAACATAGAATACTTTTTATCCCGAAATTCCCACGGGATCGGGAACTACGCGGGTGAAACCGCGGGGTACAGCTAGTAGGCTATATATCATCACGCTACGGCTAAAGAGAGAGGAGGTAAGGTGTGTTAGACCGCGGGGCGCCGCTAGTGTACACTAATATGTGTTTGTTTGTAACGAATAGGCTCCGAAATTAATGAACCGATTTCAAAAATTCTTTCACCAAAATCTTTCAAAGCTACATTCACCCTGAGTAACATAGGCTATATTTTATCCCCGTATTTCCACGGTAACGGGAACTACGCGGGTGAAACCGCGGGACGCGCTGGTATAATATATGAGACGTATATCGAAGCGACCTTTTTGCTCACCCATCTGATTAATGTAAGGGTAGGAGCCCATACTTATATATAGATATCACGCAGCCCCACGGTGAATGAACGCTAAATTTACCTCAATGAATAACCTTCTCAAAATGTGTTTGATTATAATTATTATAGTGTTTTATGTATATGTAGTATAAAAAGGTTTTTAACCTTATTTTGATAGTCGTCCACAATATTTTGTTTTGTAGAGCCTCTATGTTTTTCTTTACTTGCTATCTGGCGTAAATTTTAAACACCTATATTATATCCAAATTGTTTTCTATTTTGACTATATTCTTAACTGTCCATGCCTCTGTATCATCTTAACGGCTTTGACAATCTAATACACTGTTTAATGTCAGGTGTTGATTGCCTCGACGTTTAATAAGCGAAAGTTTGAAAGTGAATTTAATGCATGTTAAGAACCTAAACTCATTTAACATAACATAATTATTCACTACATCATCTCATTATAGTATCTGACCCCTAACTAAGTTCGTGACTTGTATCTAGGGTATCAGAAACTACGCACACACTTATACACACACACCCAACTAAATATACTTAAGCCATTTATTATGGACTAACAGCGCCGCGCGGTTTCACCCGCGTAGTTCCCGTTCCCGTAAGAATTTGGGGATAAAAAGTATCCTATGTGTTATTCTGATGTATAAGCTAAATTATTGTAAATTTTCCATTCTGTAGTTTTTGCGTGAAAGAGGAACAAACTTCCACACATCCACACTCACAAACATTCGGCTTAATATTATTAGTAGGATTATTTTAGTGTCCAAAAACATTTAAAAATATACTTTTTTAACTCCCCTCCTCTCCTGAAAGCCTTATTTATCAAATCCATTTCATTGTATTAATTCCCAAAGGTCCTGTAATCACGCGGATTTGCGAGGACTCCCCCAAATAATTTAGTTTTTCCTTTTTATCTTAGATTTAGATAATTAGTGACGTCTTCGAGTAATCAAGTAATGAGATCAGGGGATCTCCTTTGTCAGTGGATGTGTCTTTGAAGTTTTTTCATTTGGAGCTTCTTTGTGATTTGCTAGGTTTTTAATATGGCGGACAACTAGATACTTAGTTTTAATATGAAAATGACTTCGTATTACAAAATCTACGTTTGTGGTTATTTTTTTCTCATCTTTCATGTCTTTTCCTTAGGTACTTACTTATCAGTTTTTTTCTAATGTTCCAAAATTTGTTTTTTTTCTTCTAAAAACATTGTCCCTGAAGTAACAAACATTACAAAAATAAAATATGATTCAGTTAGACAATAGACAGAGAATCAACTAGTGTGAAATTTAAAAAGAACATGTTTGTTTGTGTCTTGAACAGACGCTGTAACAGCAATAAAAAAAACAGTTGTTCTCAAGTTTTGGGGTGGTATGAATATTTTCCATCATACCACTGCATCAAATAAATATAATATCTAAACACAAACCATCAATAAACATAGAATATATAGCAGACATGTCCATGCACACAAATATTTGCCACCACCGGAAATCGACCCGGAAACCTTTGGCTAGTAAACAAACACAATTGGTCTTTACATAAAGTCTATTCCATATAATTCAGCTAACGCATACATACTCAAAGTAAGAGAGGGTTGCTCACTAAGAACATTAATTTAATAGAAATCCACTACATCTAAGTATACACTACCTTCAGTCCGCCATTGTGCTAATATTTGCATATGCATACCCTTCAATCAGGTTCCTAAAGATGCCTGCGAAGTATGCATCAGAGGGGAACAAAATAGGGATGTCTCCTGGGTAAATGGATAAATAAAATGAAGTAATCATTGTACTAAAATCGCTATTTTTAACCCCCGACGCAAAAAGAGGGGTGTTATAAGTTTGACGTGTCTGTGTGTGTGTGTGTGTGTGTCTATCTGTGGCATCATAGCTCCCGAACGGATGAAACGATTTCAATTTAGTTTTTTGTGTATTAAAGGGGACTTGGGGGAGATTTGTTAAACATGTTTGATGAAAATCAGTTGACCTGTTTAAAAGTTATGGGGGGTTTGAAATAAATTGTGTTGGGGGATTTTAATTTTTTAATTTAATTGTTATTAACTCTAATATCGCAATAACTTTGAAGGTGGCCATTGACAGTTAATTTAACTGATCAGTTGAGCTGGCGTCTATCCAAAAATGATCATTCACCGGAGCGATTCCAGATTCCAGTGGGGAAATCTATTTAGCCTAAAACTTTTAGAGTGACGCCTCAATTATGTCTAGACTCATCAGTTTAACTGACTCGTCAATGGCCTCTTTAAGCTCGAGGGTTGTCAAAACAGTATTCTGACGTTTATATGACAGCGTATTTTTCAAATTTTGACAAGCAACAAAGACCACTGAGACACTATAGTCATATTAATCAATAACAACATAACATAACATAATCATTCACTACATCACCTCATACAGTAACTGACCCCTAACTAAGTTCGAAGCTTGTATCTAGGGTATCAGAAACTACGCACACACTCATTCACACTTACACCCAGACCGAGACAAACATTTGTGGTTCACACACATATTCACCCCGCACGGGAATCGAACCTGCAACCTTACGGATGGCAGTCCAGCATGGTAACCACTTTGCCATCGAGGTCGTCAAGTATTAATAAATTTTAGCGGAACTGACACTCTCGTTATGGTGTCTCAATATCAACATATTGTCTGATCAAATAATGGCAAATAACAGACTTGGCACCCTGATGGACAAATATTAAAAAATAGGACACACATCCCTATTCCCTTACGGTAAACTAAGTTATTTATAAACCTTAACACTTTAGCTATACAGTTCAATTTGAAAGTTTTTTTTTTATCATAGAATAAGCTTACATTCAAAAATTGATTTTAAACATGAACCAATAGAATCTATTTTGGTTTGAAATATACAATATACATGAAGAAGGTTAGGTACATTTAAAAATTGATCTTAAATATAAAGAAATAGAGTTCATATTAGTTTGAAGGTTTAATGCTGTAAAATATAGTTTCCCATAAGTGTAAATGTAAACAGCAGAACACAGGTAAATCCACAACCTCTAGCTATATCAATAAAAAGCAGGTTTAACCCCATTTCACACTGACTGTAGTTGAGTAAAAATTATTGTATTACGCTATTCTGTGTAAACAGTGCTGTGTTGTAAATGTAGGATGGGTGTATAAGTTAGACAGTAGGAATTCTTTTATTTATTTTTAAGCTAAAACAAATATAACATAACATAATCATTCACTACATCATCTCATTACAGTATCTGACACCTATACTAAGTACGTTTGTATGTAGGGTATCAGAAACTACGCACACTCATTCACACACACCCAGACCGAGACAAACATTTGTGGTTCACATAAATGTTCACTCCGCACGGAAATCGAACCCACAACCTTCCGGATGGGAGTCCGGCATGGTGACCACTCTGCCGTCTAGGTCGTCAAACAAATCAAGTAAGATAAAAAGAGAAAAGAGAGATTGATTAAGTAATATTTAATCGTTAGTTTGATCGTATCACAGTGCCGATTTTTTTTATCGAAGCGTCAACTACTACAACAAAACTAAAATAAAAGCAAATACCATTCGTATTGAAATAAAAATAAAGAACGGATTTGTTTGACACAGTTTTTTACGAATAAAAATATATAAATATTTAACATTGTTTTGTTTTTTCACACTATTTACAAAACTTTAGTAACTACTCTATTTAAGGGGCATTTTTATAAATATGTACGTTTATTGAATACCTAAATAGCTAGACCGATTTCGATGATTTTTTGTGACTTTGACTTTTTATGATAGACTAGCAGCGCCCCGCGGTTTCACCCGCGTAGTTCCCGTTCCCGTGTGAATACAGAGATAAAATAGCCTATGTTATGCACTGATTAATTAGTTTCCCAGTAGTGAAAGAATTTTTGAAATCGGTATAATACAATTTAACAAACACACAAACTTTACTTCTTTATAAAATTAGTAAAGATTTCGAAACTACTAGATTCTAGCTAGACTGATTGAAGTAAAATTAAGTACCTACAGAAGTTCCTCAAAGAAATTAAATTTTATCGGAAGTTGAATTTATTTCATTATCATAAATATAACATAACATAATCATTCACTACATCATCTCATTACAGTAACTGACCCCTAACTAAGTTCGAAACTTGTATCTAGAGTATCAGAAACTACGCACACACTCATTCACGCACACACCCAGACCGAGACAAACATTTGTGGTTCACACAAATATTCACCCCGCACGGGAATCGCACCTGCAACCTTACGGATGGCAGTCCGGCATGGTGACCACTCTGCCATCGAGATCGTCAAATCCCATGGGATCGGGATTAACGGAAAAACTGCGAGTCTTTCCTTAAATAGATAAATTAATCAATAATATTAAAAATAAGAAAATGTGATCCAAATATATCAAATCACTAAAGTTGCCATTTAAATTTCAATTCTATTCTCAAGATGCTAGAACAACAATTGCATCAATTCGATTGTTCTCCAAATTGTTAACATTTACGTTTACTCATTGAGATTGACTTTCCCGGGGGAATTTCAAGTGTTTTATTTCCTTGTGTTGTTTTGTGTTTTGTTTAAATTAAAATGGATTTAGATTGATTTATTGGATATAAAAACATTAAATCTTTATCCAAAATTGTTCTAAATTACAATTTAGAACAAAAAAATATACATGCTAATTTAATGAAGATAATTAAATCGGTAAAACTGTGTTAATTGACAATAAACTATTTATAATATAAAACTAGCCTCTTGGATGAGAAAAAAATATCAAAAATGGTCGAGTCGTTTTCAAAAAAATATTTTTCAGAAGATATATTTTGGATATTTTTTTTTTAATGTATCTTTATAAATATAATTATGTATAAATAAATCTATGTATTCTATGATCTCTTCGACACAATTTTTAAAATGATTGTAAGAGAGAAAATCTCAGATCTCTGCAGAAAATCTATTTCATATTTACTTAAGTAAAGCAAATTTTGTAAGCAAAGGTGTCCCTAGATTATATCAAAACACGTTACATAACATATTTCATAACGTGTAAATGTTATATAACATAGTTTTTATAACTTTTAAACAATCTACACTCTCTTTAACATAATTAAACCTAAGATTACCTCATGCCTACGCCCGTAGCCGACGTAGTACGTAGCGTCTACGGCGTAGTAATATTCCCTAGTCCAGTGACGTCAGTAATTGTGTTTGAAATTAAACTTGAGATTATGCTTAAAGTATTAGATAAGCTTTATATACTGTTTTATATAAACAAGTTATAAATAATAAAATTTAGAGCAGCATAAGCCTTAGATCCGTTACATTGTATGAAAATGCCTTTACGAATTATTTTAAAGTTATAGCTTTACTAGATCTATGCTTTGTTTAATACGATTAAACTTTTGCGGGCTGAATTCATAGTTTATAATAACACAGGACTTAAATCGCGTATAATATAAGTATCTATAATAATATGTGCCCCGGGATTTCATATTTAGTACATATTTAGTAGTTATTTACTAACTAGTTGTGCTCCACCATTTTTACCAGCGCAGAACCTTATCCCGTAGAAATTTTGGGATAAAACATAGTCTATGTCCTCCTACGGACTAAAATCTACCCCTGTACCAAATTTCAAGTCAACCGGTTCAGTAGTTATACCGTGACAAGGTAACAAGACCGACAGAGTTACTTTCGCATTTATAATATTATTACGGATTATTAGCTCCCCGCGGTTTCACCCGCGTGGTTTCCGTTCCCGTGGAAATACAAGGATCAAATATAGCCTATGTCACGCACTGATAAATAAGCTTTCCATCAGTGAAAGAATTTTTGAAATCGGTTCAAAAGTTTTGGCGCCTATTCGTTACAAACAAACAAACAATTAAATCATTCCTTTTTAACCCCCGACGCAAAAAGAGGGGTGTTATAAGTTTGACGTGTCTGTGTGTGTGTGTATCTGTCTGTCTGTGGCAACATAGCTCCCGAACGGATGAACCGATTTTAATTTAGTTTTTTTTTGTATTAAAGGGGACTTACGTGCGAGTGTTCTTAGACATGTTTGATGAAAATCGGTTGACCCGTTTAAAAGTTATGGGGGTTTTAAAGTAATGGTGTTGGGGGTTTTTTAAATTTTTAATTTAATGTTTTTATAATATTAGTGTAGATTGATAAAATTTGTAATGACGTGAAAATGTAACAAACAAACTGTCGTACTTATAATATTAGTTAACTATGGATGAAGATCACTTACAAATTTCATATCGGTAAACACTTAAAAGTTTTTTATTCAAATAAAAAAGTTACGATACCAATTACCAATATTTGAAATACGCAAATATTTTTCTCGCAAATTGAAATATTTGAAGTATCGTTTTTTATAATATACTAAATCTATACTGCGATTTTACTCGCTAACATTTTCAACTGAGATGACATTAAAATAGGGATCAAAAGTTGCGACCATATTGTTAGTCCAAAATTTGTGTTCTGTTTCTGTTTTCCTAAATTGAAAAAATATTGGTTTTAAAATTAGTCTAGATGTTTTAGATAACTGAAACAAAAGTTTGTTAAAAATGACATTAGACAATTTGATTTAAAATTGGTTCAGCTATTTTAAATATTAGTTGTAGTGAATTTTAAATTTAAGACGGACTAGCAATAATTTTCAAATATGTATTTAGTATAAAACCATATATTTTAATAATTCTTGGTAAAAATCTATTTTTACACATTTTAGTTTAATTTTATATATAGAAATACTAGCTGCGCCCCGCGGTTTCACACGCGTAGTTCCCGTTCCCGTTGGAATTTCGGGATGAAAAATAGATGTTGGCCGATTCTCAGACCTACTGAATATGCTCACAAAATTTCATGAGAATCGGTCAAGCCGTTTCGGAGGAGTATGGCAACGAAAACTGTGACACGAGAATTTTATATATTAGATAGAAGATTAACATGTTCCAATATTAGTTTTTATTTGAACTTCTACAAAGTTAAAATATCATTATAAATTAATAGTAAACATTTGCAAAACTTCCACTGATGCATATGAAATTAGGGACTTATAAGTAATATACAAACTTTTTATTAAGTATAAAATATTGCTTATGAAATTAAAACTACATATTATAAACTTTTAGACGACCTCGATTGCAGAGTGGTCACCATACCGGACTGCCATCTGTAAGGTTTCGGGTTCGATTTCCGGGGTGAATATTTGGGTGATCCACAAATGTTTGTCTCGGTCTGGGTGTGAATGAGTGTGTGCGTAGTTTCTGATACCCTAGATACAAGTTACGAACTTAGTTACTAGTCAGTTACTATGATGAAATGATGTAGTGAATGATTATGTTATGTTTTATTCGAAATATCACATGTTTAATCAAATCTTTTTAGGCACGTTTTGTTATGCATCTCTTTGTTTCATTATTATTAAATTATAATAGCTGCGCCCCACATTTTTACCCGCGTGAATCCCAATCCCATGGGAATTTCGGGATAAAAAGTATTAAATGTGTTATTCCTAGTCATAAGGAGCATCTGTACTAAATTTAATCTAAATCGATTTAGTAGTTTTTGTGTGAAAGAGTAACAAACATCCAAACTCACAAACATATAAACTTTCGCATTCATAGTATTAGTAGAATATACTTTTATTTAACATCAAATCAAATATTTTACGTATATTTGGGTAAAAATCTTGCAAGTAAATTTTAAAGCAGTATCACTAGGGTTGCCAGTCCGGTATTTAAGCGTACAGTCCGGTATTTCTGAGGCCTGTCCGGTAAAAAATAAAAGACTGTCTAGTCCGTTCGTATTAACGAACGAATAATAGTTATTTATGGTACAAGCGAGGTAAGTTGGTGATTACTTCCGAGGCGCTATTGAGGCCCGAGCCGTCAGGCGAGGGTCTGAAGATAGCCGAGGATAGTAATCATCAATACACGCGTGTACCATACAACGTTTTTCAACACATTTGCGAAGAAATTATCATTTTTCGCTAATAAATAAACAGTTTTTTTATTCGCGCGCATCCAACACAACAATGGTGATCGGCCAAAGACTAAAAGAATATACTTACTTATTAAAAACTAGCAGTGCCCCGCGGTTTCACCCGCGTGGTTCCCGTTCCCGTGGGAATAAGGGGATAAAATATAGCCTATGTTATTCAGGGTGAATGTAGCTTTTTAATGGTGAAAGAATTATTGAAATCGGTTCAGTAGTTTCGGAGCCTATTCGTTACATACAAACAAACAAACAAACAAACAAACAAATCTTTCCTCTTTATAATATTAGTATAGAAAAATCGAATGAATGAATGAATGGAATCGACCATAGACCTACCAAAAGTAAGGCAACATAGTTGAAGTTTGTTTTTAAAATGTATTTCATCCGAATTACTGGACGACTAGACACTTCGAAAAATAAATGTTCATACCGGACAGAACAATGTCCGGTATTTTGAGAAAAGTCGGTACTACTGGTCACAGGCGCCTACAAAAGTAGGCATATGAAATCCTTCAAACGCAAATCTCGCGCGCGGTCATCGCTCGCTGTCTGTATCTGCGTTCTGCGCGACTCAACTAGCAACCCTAGTCATCACCCTGAAGCGCAGAAATGTTGCATGTACAACTAGTGACATGTGTGTTAAATTACATTGCTTGGTAAGCTCAATGACGTCACATACAAGCTGTGCACTGCGGTTTAACTACATAACCCGCGTTAGTTCCACTAGGTCGTGAGATATTTTATAGCCTTGATCGATAAATGTACTCAATAGTTTCTGAGGTTAGCTAAACTACTCTAATATTAAATAACTGACGACCTCGATAGCAAAGTGGTCACCATACTGGACTGCGATCCGTCAGGTTGCAGGTTCGATTCCCGCGCGGGGTGATTTGTGTGAACCACAAATATTTATCTCGGTCTGGGTGTGTGCGTAGTTTCTGATACCCTAGATACAAGTTTCGAACTTAGGGGTCAGTTACTGTAATGAGATGATGTAGTGAATGATTATTATTACAATATTAGTATAAATAAACTAGATAAATAATTTGAATGAAACCAAAAATCAAGCTAAATAAAAGAAAAAAAGGTTAACCTAATCTATATCTAGGTCGTTTCAATACTTGAAATTAAATCAAGAAAATTTTCTTGGCTGTACACAGATTAATACGAAGTTACTTTGGTTTGCCCTCGACTGGGTAATGACATCAGTTACCCAATAAAAGTTGTGTGTCTTAGTGCAGGTGTACACTGAGTGTTTTTACAGCGATGTAAACGCGATTATAAAATTCCTCTTTTTTTGAAGTCCGTTAAAAGTATGAGTTATTTAATAAATGTGTTGATTTATCTATCTTTTTGTGTTTTGAAGAAAACTACTGAGTAATTAGAGGCCTTTTGACAAAATAATATGTAAGACATACGTATATGAAACTGTCCACCGAAAAACTTTGAAAACATCGTTGTAAGAAATAAAACCTTCAATTTTTACTTAGTTCTGAATGATATCCAATATTCAAAATTCAAAAATTCTTTATTCAATTGAGGCCTCAATGAGGCACTTATGAACGTTACTGAATCTACCACCGATTCGGAATTACATCAGCCGAGAAGAATCGGCAAGAAACTCGGGCTGGTATTTTTTTTAAATAAAATGAAATACAAATGTCACTTATAATTAATGACAACAATAAAAAACATGTCAAAAAGTATATAAAATAAAAAATAAAAATTTTAACTAAATAATGTAATATTTATTATTTTTATTAAGGCCACTGATAGTGTCATATCGGTGGCCAAGTTCTGGTCCTCAAAAATATGAGTCGACACGCAAAGAAAGAAGTAAAACATGTATATACCTAAACATCATCACCTCTTACATTATGTCCCCACTAAATCTCATTACATTTTGGTCCAGTGTATCCCCATTATCCCGTATTTGTAATTTAACTCAAAATAGAGTTACGGAAACTGCGAGAACTCAGTTAGGTATTCTTTCTAAGGTTTTCAGCTAATATGTTCTCTTACGAGTTTGTCATGAGATATATTATTAACAGAAATATCCTGTCTTCTTTTATACTTTTAACTAACTAGCAGCGTTTAATGGTTTTACCTGTATAAATCCCAATCCCGCGGGAATTTTGGGATTCAAAGTATTCTAAGTTTTATTTCTGACTAGCTTTTGCCCGCGACTTTGTCCTCGTGGAAAAATGACTTCCGGCTGAATTTGGGTTTTTCCAAAAATCCTCTTAGTGGTAGCCTACTCCCACTAACAAACACACGTGCCAGATTTCAGCTCTCTACGACCGGTAGTTTCGGCTGTGCGTTGTCTGTCAGTCAGTACATCACTCAGTAACCGAAGAGTTTTATATATATATAATAATAGAAGATATATTATACGGAATATACCTAATTACATTAAAATCAGTTCAATAATTTCGGGGAAAAATCAATACAAACAAAATATAAAATCTTTCTTCTACATACTTATTATTAAAGATCCAAATGTAGTCTTTAAATTAATTCTAAGAAATTTATTGTGAAAGTTCATTAAAGCTAAAAATAAAATATAAGATATTCATTAACCAACAATTTCGGAAATGCCGGGAAATTATAATGAAGCTCGGCGGATAATTAATCGATCAGCGGTATTATTTATCTTACTTAATATTGTTAAAAGCATAAAACAAAATAGATACAAGTAGATTTTTCCATTATAATTAACTTAAATACATACTTACAATTTTGCACACGTAATCTTACAGGGAAGATACCTTACTACACCGCGAAAATATTCTGATTTATTACAAGATACAAGCTTAGTTAGGGGTCAGTTACTATAATGAGATGACGTAGTGAATGATTATGTTATGTTATTGTGCTGCGTGATAAAACCCGCACTCGGCCTGTGGATAACTAAAACCTGATTGCCTTATTGCAAAGTAAGCTTGAGCCCCTCGGTGGGGACTTGGTATATACACCCCTATTTTGAAATTACGGGACTTATTAAAATCAGTATATCTGTAGCAGTAACTGAATCTATATATCCAATAAAAATATCAAAAATAATAGTCGATTACTTATCTTTAAAAAATACTAAATAAACGCCGTATTACCAAACAGCACACTAGCTATCAAGTATTCTGTGACGGCTCGGGTCGATGACCGCACTCAGCTGTGTATCGCAGCGTTCGCCGGTTGTTCGGTGTAGAATAACAATCAAATTCGGCGGGATTTTGAAAAACTTTGACTTATCATAACTTTTTAAATAAAAGCAAAAGATAAAAACTAACTTCACTATTATACTGTCACCCGTCGTTTACATTAGCTGTGTGATTAAGTATCTCAAATTCAAAATAGGGGTGTACATGAGCTGATGATAAGTCTTTTAATAATCACGTTGAAGGTAGTCCCATTACAGCATGGATTTACTACAATACATGCTATCAAGCAACTGTGTTTTGAATATTGAGTGAGAGGTTTGGAGCCAAACCCAACCTTTCTCCTCATTGATATTATTATCATTTATGACTTTTCTAAGGTATTTATGGGAAACTAGCAGCGCCCCGCGGTTTTACTCACGTAGTACCTACTCCCGTGAGATCGCGTAGCTCGTAGTATCATACAATCTCGGGACAATTCACCATAGTGTGTTAAAAAATTAATTAACAGCGCCATCTAACGGTAGGATTTGTGACTACGTAAAGTTACAATAAACCATACGATTACTTATACACAATTCCATGGGAATTTCGGGATAAAAAGTGTGTGTCCTATCCTATGTGTTATTCCTAGTTATAAGGAACATCTGTACCAAATTTAATCAAAATCGATACAGTAGTTTTTGCGTGAAAGTCAAACATTCAAACTCACAAACATACAAACTTCCGCATTTATAATATTATATAGTAGGATAATAGACACACCATCATTTACCCAAGTAAAAGTATTAATTTTAGCTCAACACCGATTCCAAACAAATCATTAAGTACCTCAATTAAACCTATTTCTCCTCAAATCACTACATCATCAATGAAAAAGATACATTTACCCTGCAATATCATCATACAGTTCAATACTAACCCCTTTGTAATAAAGTTCATATTCGCATAACAAGGATCAAAATATGGAACAATAGGTGTATTGTCCGTCTATCTCCTTTGGACAGGCGTGAGTAACGTTTGATGGTGTACGTAACTTCGGTATAAGGGTAAGGTCCCACCGCCGGCGATGAGCTAGAAACGGTTACTAGAAACTTTAAACTACCTGGTGATTAGCGAGAAGCGAGTATGTAGTTTCGATATTTTATTCACCAGGCTATAACTATAAAGTTGGCCATTGACAAGTCAGTTTAACTGATCAGTTGAACTGGCGTCCATCCAAATATGATTGTCAATCACCGAAGCTCACCGAAGTGATTCCAGATTCTAGTGGGGAAATCTAGTTGGCCTAAAACTTTTGGAGTGATGGCACAGTTTTCTGTCTGGATAATTAATCGCTCACTCGCCCGCGGTGGGACCACTGCACAAATTAGGGGAAAGACTTCGTTATAACAATGTTAGTTCCATCATTAATAAGTGTATCTTTTATGTTGTATTTTTCTTTTTTTGTTGTATTTTTTGGGAGTTATCTCTTCGCAAAATAATGTTTTATACATTGAATACATGTTTTGATTTCATCACTACATAGTACGAGTATAAAACAAAGTCGCTTTCTCTGTCCCTATGTCCCTATGTATGCTTAGATCTTTTAAACTACGCAACGGATTTTGATGCAGTTTGTTTTAATAGATAGAGTGATTCTGTGGGAAGGTTTTTAGCATAATTTAATCCCCATATTCCTACTACTAACGGTAACTACGCGGGTGAAACCGCGGGGCGCCGCTAGTTATAAATAATGAAGTACTTACTGACTTGAATATCATCAGAAAAGTATTTCTTCTACAAAGTTGCATTCACACTTTAAGAATATTCATAAATTAATTTTGATTTAGTTCAATGGTTTCACATGGTACATAAATTTATTAACAACTAGCTGTTTCTTGTGATTTTACCCGCATAGTTCCCTATCCCGCGGAAATTTCGGGATAAAACATAGTTTATATACTACCACGGACCATAAACTGTCCTTGTACCGAATTTCAAGTCAATCGGTCTAGTCGTTCACGCGTTCTTAACGCCCTTGAATAAAAATAACATCAAAATAAGTAATAGATTTTGTTATAATAGATAACGTTATAACTTCAAAACTATGAGGCCTAGGACAATAATTTTTCGGTGATTCTGGTAGATAACGGTTTCCCCTATCCCCCACATCCCGGTGGTCCACTACTTACGTTACACTCGATATATACATCATTAGACTAGGCTTTATATAAAAAAATAAACTATCATAAACCTAATAACTGTAAAAATAATTCAAGTGTAAAATTGACAGTAATTTGTCGCAAAACTCTAGAAACAAATTAAAATTTTACAACTAAGTAAACAATTCAATTAATTTCGAAGCAAAAAATATTTTCTTAATGAAACTTGACTCAAAGTAATTGATACAATTAGAAACTAATTTTGACAACAATTTTGGTATTTTGAACACAAATTAAATAGTAATGAAAAGTTGATGAAAATCTTCAAAGAAGGTATTTTGAAAAACTTTTATGTGTATTTTATTTTAACGTAATAACACCTCAAATTATAGTAACGTTTAGAAACCTAACGGTTTTGCGTTATTGACCAATTTAAGGTTTTATGTTTCTCTTTATGATTTAATAATAGGCGAAGTTATTTTCTTCTAAAAATAGAGAAAGTTATAACCTAACATAATCATTCATTACATCATCTCCTTATAGTAACTGACCCCTAACTAAGCTCGAAACTTGTATCAAGGGTATCAAAAACTACGCACACACTCATTCACACACACACCTAGACCGAGACAAACAATTGTGGTTCACACAAATATTTACCCCGCACGGGAATCGAACCCGCAACTTTACTGATAGCAGTCCGGCATGGTGAACACTCTGCCATTATGAACTAAACATTTTAAATTCATCAATGAATACGAGAAGAAAAATATTTGTGTGTATGAACTTGAATATGTCTTGAGGTCCCGGGTTTAAATCCTAATTAAAGTGATTATAAAAAAATGGCGTGGATGGTGAGATCACCAACACGCATAAAGAAAGAAATAGGTTTTTTTAAGCTTCCTTTCTTTCCTTCTTTATGAGCTTATTTGTAAAGAACCGGTGAATTGATTGGCAATCCTGGTGATTTATTCCTTTTTTAACCCCTGACGCAAAAAGAGGGTTGTTATAAGTTTGACGTGTCTGCGTGTTTGTGTATGTGTGTGTGTGTGTATGTGTGTGTGTGTGTGTGTATCTCTCTGTCTGTGGCATCATAGCTCCCGAACGGATGAACCGATTTCAATTCAGTTTTTTTTGTATTAAAGTGGCTAACGTGCGAGTGTTCTTAAACATGTTTGATGAAATTCGGTTGACCCGTTTAAAAGTTATGGGGGTTTGAAAGTAATTGTGTAGGGGGTTTTTTAAATTTTAAATTTAATTAGTACTTATTGTATAATAATATGTTAACGTCTCGGCACCTATCTGTGAAACTTGAGGTCTCTTATATTAAATTCCTGGGTCAAGCTATTTTCTCAGGTTTGAGATGACCAACAAGCATTGGACAAGCCTGATGATTAATTTCTTTCGTTCTCAGCTTACATTCAAATGTTCTTTCTTTCTTCTTTCTTTCTAAGCTACATGTGAAGGACAGACGATTCGATTGAAAAACATTAAAATAAAAATTTAAAAAACCCCCAACACAATTACTTTCAAACCCCCATAACTTTTAAACGGGTCAACCGATTTTCATCAAACATGTCTAAGAACACTCGCACGTAAGTCCCCTTTAATAAAAAAAAAATCGGTTCATCCGTTCGGGAGCTATGATGCTACAGACAGACAGATACACACACACTCAGACACGTCAAACTTATAACACCCCTCTTTTTGCGTCGGGGGTTAAAAAATGCCAATCCATAAAAATAAATGTACGTGTTCATATATAAATATTTCAGTAATCGTTCAATAAATTCAATAAGCTTCAATTAATGGTACTCTCGGCGTATAATTACGATCGTGACTCGAATATTTATTACCATTTCATTGGTGCACGTTCACACGTCGATATTAATATGTTGCTTTTGTTGTAATATTTTATTAGAATTTTATTGCATCTAAAATTTATTTATATATAAATAAATAAATAAAAATGTGGAGAAAGTCTCCTCTTGTTTTTTGGAACTTGGTTAAAAATAAATAAAAATGTTTATGCACATAAGCGATTGTCTTAGGACCAAATATCACCTGTATTAACCTTTGGCATAGCAGGCAGAAAGTATTTACAATGTTAAAAAATAATGAGATGAAGTTCACAATCAATAAAATTCTATATTAATAAAGGAACTAAAAACTTAATAGATATATCTTTCAAAGGCCATAAAAGACAGCGCCCAAATTGCTGTACCAATCAGATATACAAAAAAAAACTGATCGTTAACAGACACACCAATTTAACCTGTCATCAAAACGGATTCACGGAAAGATTCATAACGTTTCTCTTTGAAGTTTTTATTGAAAAATAGTAAAAAATATGTTGGTAAACGTCCGATGTTTTCAATTAAAAAGTTTTGCAAACGTGGAGCTCAAATTGAATCAAATTCGTCATCTGACTGTTGACATATAGACAGTTATGGTTTTATTTTTATATTGATTTCTTTGAAATTTTGAAATTAGGCTAATAGAGAAAGAACATTTTCTATAAAGTACCACTGTTATCAACAAAATGAAAAATTGTATACAATTATTTTGACGACCTCGAAGGTTACGGGTTCGGTTCCCGTGCGGGGTGAATATTTGTGTGAACCACAAAATGTTTATCTTGGTCTGAGTGTGTGTGTGAATGTGTTGTGTCCGTAGTTTCTGCTACCCTAGATACAAGTTCCGAACTTAGTTAGGGGTCAGTTACTATAATGAGATGATGGAGAGAATGATTATGTTATGTATTTTTAAAGTCATAGTATGACTGTATGTAATAATAAAGTGGGTAATTCAGTTAGAAATTCACGAGTGAGTAAAGTGCAGGAAAATTACTTAAAGTACGAATAGACACATACATTACGCTTGTCCAAAGTGTGTTGGTTATCTCAAATTCGAACCAATTACAATTCATTATCTAATTTCTTTTATTTAAGAGCGTCGGTGGCGCAGGGTTTGAGGCCGTTGACTTCCGATCCGAAGGTGCCTGGTTCGAACCCCACCAGTCCCGCCACGTACCAATGTGTTTTCAATTTACGAATTCATAAGTACGTTAATTTCGATGCTCTTACGGTGTAGGAAAACATCGTGAGGAAACCTGCACACACCTGGAAAGAAATTCTAAGGTTGTGTGTGAAGTCGACCAATGCGCACTTGGTCAGCGTGGTCGACTAAGGCCAAATCACCCTAATTCAGGGTAGGCTCGAGCCCCTCGGTGGGGACATATATGAGCTGACGATAATGATCTAAAATTTAAAATATTAGCTAACCTTTAAAAGTGTCATTACTATTTCTATACCTACAAATTAACTTTAAACTTTAAAGATGTCTCTAATAAGATCTGAATCCTTTGTCAGCGGGTGAATGAAGACGTACAAGTATTTCAGCTCGAGTAATCATGTCGACGGTGGCTCTTTGTTCACTTTACAACTTCTATGGATGTGCTCTATTGAGATTTTCTAGTATTTTAAAATGTGTTTTTATATGTGAGAATCTATCTAATATATAAAATTCTCGAGTCACAGTTTTCGTTGCCATACTCCTCCAAAACGGCTTGACCAATTTATATCTATTTTTCATCATTTTAACATCTATTTTTCATCCTGAAATTCCTACGGGAACGGGAACGGGAACTACGCGTGTGAAACCGCGGGGCGCAGCTAGTATGTATATATAAAAATGAAACCCGTTTTCCTTGGTCACGGCATCACGCGTGAATGGCTGGACCGATTTCACTAATTCTTTTTTTGTTGTATTTGTTATTATTAGGAGAAGGTTCTTATGTAAGAAAAAACACGGAAAATCAACGAGAAAATAGGACCCGTGCGAAGCCGGGGCGGGCCGCTTGTTTACAATAATTATAAGGGCCTATTTCACCATCTTCAAGTAACGTTCCGAGTAGCTACTCACATGTTTTGTCTTTGTCACCTTTTGTAAAGTAAGAAAGAGACAAAACTAACTTTACTTGGTGAGTAACTTTACTTGAAGGTCGTGATATAGGCCCTATGTATTCTTTATTTGGTTCATTATTTATCTATCTATTTATAGATTTTCAATTTATATTTTTATTTACAAATCTATATTAAAATTAATAAAGCTGAAGAGATTGATTGCTTAAACGCGCTAATCTCAGAATCAACTGGACCGATTTGAAAAATCTTATATATAACCCATTTATCGAGGAAAGCTGTATTTATAGGATGAAACCACTGGGCGTTGCTAGTAATCTGTTTTAGGATTTTATATTCTTACCAAAAGATAAACTCCTGGATCTCAGTTAGTCCATCACATAAAAGCACTCCATTAAAATAATCTCGACATAAAATGCACAGAAAATTAATAAACTTCAATATAAATTCATTCACAAAAGAAGACGTTGAATTTGTGAGTGAATGAGCATGCTGTGTGCCTT
Source organism: Timandra comae (assembly GCA_958496195.1). Lineage (NCBI taxonomy): Eukaryota > Metazoa > Arthropoda > Insecta > Lepidoptera > Geometridae > Timandra > Timandra comae. The sequence continues at coordinate 8,004,657 of OY292376.1, forward strand.
TACGACTGAGGAATAAAATACTCGTAAAAATAGTGATGTGACGATATCGGTCTATAAGTATCGATAAAATTTTATTCATATTTGTTTTTTTTGGCCGTCGTCGGGGTCGGTCGAGAAAGCGTTGGCGGGATGATCTCGTCGCCTTCGACAGTAGCTGGTGGGAGGCTGCGAAGGATCGGGAGAGTTGGAGATGTCTGGGGGAGACCTTTGCCCAGCAGTGGGACAATGTGGGTTAAAAAAAAACTTGTTTTTTTATAATTTTCGTGGATCCGTTAATATTTTTGGGATCAGAAGTACCCTCTCTTATGCTTTTACGTAACTTTGACAAAATTAGTGCAAAATTTTATAATAATTGGTTAAGTTAAGTGGTTAAGAATTAAAATGGTGATAAGCTCGTCAATTAATCATCGGTAGAGGCTGATGATGGCTCATCAGTCTAAAAACTCTCATTGTAGTGCGCACAAAGGATTAAAAACTAAAGAGGTTCGACTTACAAGTAAACTGTCCGTTTACAAGCACAATACAACACATTTATAGATTTATCGATATCGACATTTCAACCGGCTATTACACTTATCACATCACTAAATTAGTGAGATTCCCCGAACACCCATAACACAATGTAAGAAACAAAACATTATACAAGTTTGATGGTGTAATTATTTAACTGTCTGTATTAAATATTAATTTTAATCAGGAGTAATAACTATTTTAATAATAAATAGCTTCTGTTCTTCGGAAGGTATTAAGTCTTCAATGTCGTAACCTTTTGCTTGTTGTTGTGTTACCTCAAAATTCTGAGAGCTAGTTTAATCTATATACACCACTATTTTGAAATTACGGGACTTATTAAAATCAGAATATCTGTAGCAGTAACTGAATCCATATATCCAATAAAAATATCAAAAATGATAGTCGATTACTTATCTTTAAAAAATACTAAATAAATGCCGTATTACCAGACGGCACACTAGCTATCAAGTATTATGTGACGGCTCGGGTCGATGACCGCGCTCAGCTGTGTATCGCAGCGTTCGCCGGTTGTTCGGTGTAGGATAACAATAAAGTTCAGCGGGATTTTGAAAATCTTTGACTTATCGTAACTTTTTAAATAAAAGCAAAAGAAATAAACTAACTTCACTATTATATTGTCACCCGTCGTTTACATTAGATGTGTGATTAAGTATCTCGAATTCAAAATAGGGGTGTATATAAAAATCAATTGCTGTTCGTTAGTCTCGCTAAAACTCGAGAACGGCTGAACGGATTTATCTTATATTGGTATTGAAATGTTTGTTGGGGTCCAGGGAAGGTTTAAAAGGTGAGAAAAATTTGAATAATTGCCGGGAACACGGGAACGGGTCTACGCGGGTGAAACCGCGGGGCACAGCTAGTTTATAATAGAATTTTGAACTTGGCGGTATTACACCAAATGCGAGGAGCAATAAACATTAAAAATTAATAAAAAAATCCTTTTTTTAAGTTCTATCTATACTTAGATCAAAAAAGTTTTGTTCTTTTAGACAAAAAACGGTTCGTAAATATAAAAGTTACGAGGTAACAAATATAAAAATAACATAACTGAGTTGAGATCCTTCTCCTTTTTAATATGCTAAAATGTCGTATCGTCCTCTGTGTTGTAGAAGTTTGATGGCAGACGCTTCTTGTAAATCCGGATTTTTAGTTTTATAGTAGGGGTTTAGGTATATAAGAATAAAAATAATGACCAGCCAGGCTAGCATGACTTCGAAAACGTGACAGATATAGCAATATATCAACATCCAACTGTCAAAATATGATGAAAATATCAGCCATATTTAATTTTACCACGTAGTAAATTTTATGGTATTTGGTCATGCTCGCGAAATCGATATTATTTCGTGGTGTCTTATATTTTATCACGCACAGTCATACTAGGCAGGCAGGTTTATTAAAAATAACTGTAGTAGGTAAGTATATTATTTACTTGTCCTCACGATAGCTGCAATCTTTTTGACGTAACTTGGTTATGATGATTGATGATGCATATAACCTTCCTCGCTATCTAACATAACATAATCATTCACTACATCATCTCATTATAGTAACTGACCCCTAACTAAGTCCGTCACTTGTATCTAAGGTATCAGAAACTACGCACACACTCATTTACACACACACCTAGACCGAGACAAACATTTTTTTAATTTAAACCAATAAGTAGTTTGCGTAGTTACCACCATTAACCTATAAAACAAACTCTTCAGCTTTATAATCTAATATATAAAATTCTCGTGTCACAGTTTTCGTTGCCATACTCCTCCGAAACGGCTTGACCGATTCTCATGAAATTTTGTGAGCATATTCAGTAGGTCTGAGAATCGGCCAACATCTATTTTTCATCCCGAAATTCCCACGGGAACGGGAACTACGCGTGTGAAACCGCGGGGCGCAGCTAGTATTAGTATAGATGTATGAATATAGTAGTTATAAAATATACATATGTATATAAATGGTCAGTTTTCCGCCTCGCTTCTCTAATTGGGGTCCAGTATGTATAACTTGTTCCATGTTTGATTAGCAAACATTCCCAAAAACTTTCACATTTATAATTTAGAGCATATTCAATCATTCTATCAACTCTATTAGCTGTGGTTCACGGGTTTATCAGCATTATTCCTTCTAGGGCATGGTAAAGATGGTGTAAGCTTAATTTTACAAAAATTACGAAACTTAAAATTAGGTATAAGTAACTAAATTTTTCCCAAAACTAAAATGTGACGACGGCCTAGTGTGACGCAAAAGTTTAATGTGATGAAAGCCAAAAGTGACGAAAATCTAAAATGACGTAATTCAAGTGTGACGAACATCTGAAGTCTCCTTCTTCTTCGCGTGTCGACTCATATTTTTGTGGACCAGAACTCGGCCACCGATATGGTACTATCAGTGGCCTTGTAAAGGTCCTCGCGTGTGCAGGTGTAGGGACACGCACGGCAAGTTATTTACCATTAGTCGTGGTGGAAGGATCGGCTAGTCTGCGTTACCGACTTGCCGTCCGCAGACCATTGCCCAGGGAGCGCCGGGCGCATGCTTGTTATTGCGCCATTCGGGGAGGCACCTTCCGTGCACATCCGAAAATCTAAAATGACGAAAACTTAATAGAATATAAATGTGTTGGCAATCGTAAGTCCTATTATACGCCTACTTTAAAACCTATTAGCCTACTAGTAGATAGATCAAACAGATATACAAATTACAATAAATAGTAGTAAACTCCAACAATATTTCAATACAAATTTAGCAATTACAAACAAAACTAAATAAATTAGGCCTACAGTTCAAAGTTAATATCTATCTGAACAAACAGCCCTTTGTCTTAGCCGTGTTAAAAGGGGCCAACCACAATAGGAGGGGAGGCCTATCACTCTGAATGGGCCCATTAATACCTGTGGTACTCAGGTATTGCGTGATGTATGACTTGGGTGTAATGAAGGAAATGAGAATACTAAATTATTGTTTGAACTAATGTTGGTAAGTATATATTTGGAACTAAAATTATAACATGATCATTCACTACATCATCTCATTATAGTATCTGACCCCTAAATAAGTTGGTTCTATAACTTACATAATGTTTAATATTTCAATAATTTATTTAGTTATCATTGCGTAATGGCATTCTGCGAGAATAACATTATTATAGAAAGCTTACAGTGGAAACGATTCTGGACCATTTATTATTAACGTGTCGCGCTCCGAACCTGATTCTTCAGCCGGAGCAACCATTAAATTTGGTAAATTTTTAGTTCAAAACAAAATTGAAAATGTTTGCACTGACGGTATTAAAAAATTGGGAAGGAACAAATTATCAGTCCAATTTCGTTCAGCTGAGGATGCCAACAAGTTCTTGGATAACCCTATCTTAGTGTGTGTGTCCACTTAATGTCCATTTTATTTAGCCAGCTTCTAGCGACAGGAATGTGCTTATGGACCTCCGATATTCTGCCGGGGAAACACCGAAGCGGGCATTCGTTCACCACATGGGACAGGGTCTGGTCAAGTGCTCCGTAATCGCACTGTGGTGACTCCCCTAAACCCCATTTATGGAGGTAGTGGTTGGTTAATAAATAAGCAAATAACACAAAATAATGAAATAAAAATAAAATATGTACATATGAAAAATTACCTAACTTATGGAGGATGGAGTCTAGACAGGAAAATACACAAAGTAAGGAAACTTGCTTCGTGAATAGAAAGAATTTCTCGCCTTCGCTAGCCTATTTTAAAAAGTACTTAAGAATTTGTTAAAGGTCAGTCAAAAAGAATGCTAATCTCAGGCTGAGATTAGCATTATTTTTTATATTAGTACAAAATATACTAATATGAAATCCAGATGAATCGTAAAATTTTTATTTAAAAACAAATACAAAAGCAAATAGAATAAAAATGTTGAAATATCATGTAATTACAAAGGATGTCTTTGATCCTGTAATTCCCAGGAGTTTCTTCGGGACTGCGATATTATACCTAATTAGGAATATACAAACTCAAAATTTATTAATTCACTTTGGGTCTCAAAGAAACACCTATGAATGTTATTCGTGAGTTCACAAGTAAATAATACCTTAAACTTTAACATACAAAGTTCAAAATATAACAAAAACTTTAAAATTTAAATTAACCAAACATTTTCTTAACAAATTCCGCCTCAAAGAGTCGCCTGTCGTATGAGCTCATCGAATTGTAGAATTTAAATTCCTTACAAGTTTTGACTACGATCCAAAACGTACCTTATTATAAGTAGTATAAGGTTGTCAATAAGTTTAAACATAAATGTAGATTCGTGCAATCCCTCATAATTTCCTACCTGTCAGTTGATTTAATTTAATCACGAATAAAGGTATTTTACGAACGTTCATACATGGAGTTAGTAAATTTTGCGGCACTTCCATTGACTACGTATGAAGAGTTGGTATAAATTAACAGAACTGGAGGTACTCCGTTCAACTTTTGAGTAAGTAATTTAAAGTTTCGTTCAAATTTGAATATGTTGTGTTTTTGTAGGTAATAATAATACTTCGTAGATAGCTGTATTGTGTGGTATTGTACTCATTTGTAGATCAATAATTCTACTAGTTTACAAGTGTAGAAGTTAATCATATACGCGGTTTTACCCCCGTATTTCCCGTGCCCGTGGGAATACAGGGATAAAATATAGCCTATAGCCTTCCTCGATAAATGGGTTATCTAACACCGAAAGAATTTTTCAAATCGGATCAGTAGTTCCTGAGATTAATGCGTTCAACTAAACAAATAAACTCTTCAGCTTTATATATTAGTATAGATTTTATGATTTTAGAGACAATCAGGTTATTTGATGGTAAGTCTACCTACTACCATCGTCCATGGAATTTGTAACTCAGTAGAGTCACAAATCTTTATTTTTGTAATAACACTTCTACAGTTTGGTATAATACTTGCTTCTTGTAAGAAAGAGTCTAAGCCTATATTTTGAGGAAAGTCGAATATTATATTGAGAAATAGTTTAAAGAACATTTCCTAAAATCTTTCATAAATATTTCCTCGAAAATGTGTCGTAAAATATCGGCGGTTTTCATCAAAAGCTAACCTCATTTCGATCAAATAGGGAAATATTGCCGTATCCGAAACGTTTCTGTAATAATTATGGATTTTTTTCAAGTCACAGTTAAAAGGAACGGTTAGTCAACTCAAGATTATTTAAACCTTACTATTTTTATTTTAAAATTCTTGCTCATGTTAAATAAAAGTAACTCTGTCTGTCTGTCTGCCACGGTCAAAACTACTAATTTATTTATTTGACATTTACTTTGCTCCATAGAGCCGCCAAAACTACTGAACCGATTTAAATGAAATTGGGAAAAAGATAGTCTAGGACTTGGAAAAAGACATATAGTCTACATGTTATCCCAAATTTCTCACAGGATAAGATTCCACGCAGGTATAACAATTTCACTACAAAATTTATACAGCATAATAACGATAGTTATTATTGGACCAAGTTCGCAAGGTCCCTACTTATTTTATGATTGCCAAAATGCCAATAAAGTTGCATTAATGTACACTAGCTTCGACAAATTCCCAAGTAGATACCAGATGCTACACCTACTTTATAAAATTTATATTTCCTCAAAATTTATTTATATAATTTTCTGCTAAAATTGGGTACCTTAGTCATGTGAGGTCGCATCCAACCAGTAACCCATAACCCTATTATACAGTATCGGCATGGAATACATCATCATCATTTCCTCAAAGACTAGACTCTGTTGTAAACTTACTGTATTACTTAAACTGTGTATAGGTTTCTTCGTCACCTTGCTAGGAGGGGCACGAAATCAATATTAATGATATTACTTCAAATTATTATGAAGATAAAATGAGTTAAAGATGACACGTGTCAACACTGCGGAAGGCGGAAGCTTTACGTAAATAAACTTTGGGGAGCTTTTAGCTTAATTATTTAATGGTTTGTAGTTTTTTATACCTACGTGTATTAAGTTGTTTTGTGTAATTTAATAAAATAGTAATGTATTTAAGTTTGGTGTGTGTGTGAATAAGTGTGTGCGTAGTTTCTGATACCCAAGATACAAGTTACGAGCTTAGTTAGGGGTCAGTTACTATAATGAGATGGTGGAGTGAATGATTATGTTATGTTATGCATACACGAGTATAAAAATCATTTTTATTACGAGTATAAATGCGAAAGTAACTCTGTCTGCCTGCCTGTCTGTTACCTTTTCACGGCTAAACTACTGAACCGATTAACTTGAAATTTGGTACAGGGGTAGCTTATGGTCCGGGAAAGAACATAGGATACTTTTTATCCCGAAATTCCCACGGGAACGGGAACTACGCGGGAGAAACCGCGGGGCACTGCTAGTATAATGTAAAAATACAAAAAAAATATATCAAAAATAGAAATCACGCTAACAAAAAAACCTGTAAGAATAAAATCAGGTCACCGTACGGTCCAAACATAACAAATGATTGTTGTAACTTTGTAAAATTCAATTTATCACCGTACCTTATAAAGGTGGCCATTGATGAGTCAGTTGAACTGATCAGTCCAGACATAAAACTGTTTGTCACTCCAAAAGTTTTAAGTTAACTAGATTCTCCCACTAAAATCTGAAATCGCTCCGGTGATTGACGACCATTGTTGGATGGACGCCAGTTCAACTGGGGCCTAAGTCTGCAATTTGACATTATTGATCAGACAATATGGTGATATTGTAGCACCATAACGAGAGTGTCAGAAATTTCGTATTCTGCTAAAATTTATTCATATGGCTATGGTGTCTCAGTGGTCTTTGTTGCATTTATAAATTTTGACAAATAAACGTCAGAATACTGTTTCCATGACAACCATCTAAGTTTTATGGAGCTATTGAGTCAGCGGAATAGTTGTCACTAAGAGAATACCAAAATGACAACAAATGCCAAAAAACTGTTGATATTAAAACACATTTGAGTAGCATTATCACAGCTTAAAGGTTTAGAGAATCAGGGCCCTGATCAGTTAAACCGACTCGTCAATGGTCACCTTTTTAAAGGTGGAACGTTTCCCCTGTTATCTCTTATCAGATTCATCAACAACTGTCAGTTTGACAGCTCAAATGAATAGCAAATTGATTCATGACAGCTAACTGACAGACCATTACTTTTTTGTGCTTTTGTTAACACGAGCAAAGATCATAATAAAAAATTTGAAGTTTTTGTAAGATTTTTATTACAAAATTTTTGTTAAGCAATGATTTTTTTATAGTTCACTGTATGTTTACTAAATAATAATAATACTTTGTATGCCACTTGGTTAAGCATGGCATTTCCGCCATTTTTTTTCTTATAATGTTTACAAAGGAATAAATGAATTGTAATGGGTAACTTATTGAAGATTTTGTGAACCACAAATTGTCTTGGTCTGGGTGTGTGTGTGAATGAGTGTGTGCGTTGTTTCTGATACCCTAGATACAAGTTCCGAACTTAGGGGTCAGTTACTATAATGAGATGATGTAGTGAATTATTATGTTATGTTATTTTAATTTCAAGACCGTATCCATGCGTCTGAAGGTAGGTCAATTTGTGAGTCTCGTTTATATACTAACGCCATGACAGTCGTTTATAGTAAAGGTCTTAGTATAATAACGCTTGCTAACGCTGTAAAGCACTCAAACGTCTAACCAAAAAGTATCATAGCACACACAAATAAGCAAAATTATATTTTTTCTAGAAATAATACTCAGTCCAAAAGTCCCAAATAAAAAAAACATTTTTTCCGCAAGATCAAAACGATTATGACAAAGAGTCATAGTTATAACACTATTACTTTATATAGAAAAACTCAAACCAGAAAATAAATATAACGAACAGTTAAAGGGTTAAACCGATAAAAATATTCATTAGAAAAGGTCTTGAACCGTCTAATCCCCGCTTGAACCGAGAACCCGACCGGAAATGACGGACGATGTCTCGCGACCGGAAATCCTGGAATGTTTGTTTAACGGTCGGGTCTATGGAGCAAATCTACAATTTTGGAAAAGGTGATTTGAATTGATATTATGGTAAACGGTTGTGTTGATCTAAGTAAATTACATTACAGTGGTTTTGTATTAACATAACATAAGAGTGAGCATAAGAGAGAGCGTCGGTGGCGCAGGGGTTAAGGCCGTTGACTTCCGATCGGAAGGTGCCTGGTTCGAACCCCACCAGTCCCGCCATGTACCAATGTGTTTTCAATTTTCGAATTCATAAGTAGATTAATTTCGACGCTCTTACGGTGAAGGAAAACATTGTGTGTGCACACACCTGGGAAGAAATTCTAAGGTTGTGAAGTCGACCAACCCGCACTTGGCCAGCGTGGTTGATTAAGGCCTAATCACCCTATTTCAGGGTAGGCTCGAGCCCCTCGGTGCGGTGGGGACATTATACGAGCTGATGATGAACATAAGAGTGAGGTATTATATGAAGAAGATAATTTGTAATAAGAATGGTTACCGAGTTCTTTTTGAAAATAATAAAATTAAAGTGCAACAAAATAGATTCAATTTAACCAGCTACAAAACAATATATCGAGTCAAAAATATCTGAAAAAATTCAAAAAGTATTACTAAACGTATAACAAACTGCAAATAAAGATTAGAGCTGTGATTTATGAGTGCTAGACGAGACGAGACGTCGTAAAGTATTAACTGGAACCATTGAGACAATCCGCACTTTATAGACACTTTAGGATAGTTAATATTAGACTAAATATACGAAAACTTAAATAAATTTAAGAATATATAATACTAGCTGCGCCCCGCGGTTTCACACGCGTAGTTCCCGTTCCCGTTCCCGTAGGAATTTCGGGATGAAAAATAGATGTTGGCCGATTCTCAGACCTACTGAATATGCTCACAAAATTTCATGAGAATCGGTCAAGCCGTTTCGGAGGAGTATGGCTACGAAAACTGTGACACGAGAATTTTGTATATTAAGATTATCTGTCAACCAATATCGCAGTGAGACTGCTGAGCATCGTCACCTCAAAACATTTCGCATTCCCCCGATCCTTCGCAGCCTCCCACCACCTACTGTCGCAAGTGACAAGATAGTCCCGCCAACGCTTTCTCGGCTGACCCCGACGACGCCCTCCTTCGGGACCCGAAGAATATAAATTTTCTTTCACCAGCTCCTAGATCAAGCAATGGATTTTTAATAGTGCAGAGCGAGAGCCTTTCGCGGGCGGATCTCACTCATCCTCCTAATGAAGTCCACCGTGTGTGGCTGAAACTGTTTGCTATTTTCCAAAAATGATTCGGGTCAGTGAACACCAACGTAGCAGTAGATAAACGTGGTGATTATTGCATATTCCTCCTAAATGTAGTTAGTAATTGGGTATGGATTAATTTTTTTATTTTTGTGTTTCACACACTTGAATGTTCTGAAAATTTAAATTTTTTTAGTCATTCAAAATTTTCCTAACCTAAGTAAGAAATGAAAAGAGATGAAAATTTTGAATGCAATAAATAAACAAGTATTTTGCGAAAATTAAATATCTACTGGGATTTGGGCGTTACTAACCTTTAAAATACATCATAGTAATCATCAATTCGATATAATTAAAAGTCAAAAAAGAACGCAACGAAGATTTATGATCCTTTTTGTAATCTGTGCAAATGAAAATGGAATTGAATTATAAATGTCCTCTCTTAATTTTGGTTTATGGTTACATTGTTTCAAGGTAATAATTGAAATTATTAACGGGATATGTGTGTGGTTTTAGAAGTATGTTCGAGTTTACAACGGGGTGGGTGAATGTTGTATGAATGACGTCATCGGCCTCATAGAGTGTATTTCTCATATAAACGAGCTAACGGGTCACCTAAATGGTAATTTAATATCTTTTTACGGGATATTTACACGTACCTATAAGTCTTATACGTGTAAATATCCCGTAAAATAATATTAATTGTAAACAATGACGTACGTTTCGTTTAATAATAAATGGTAAATTACTGTTAAACTAACTATTTTTTCTACTTTCTTATACTAGATACGCCCCGCAATTGTACCAAGGTACTTCGCGTTTCTAATCCAATGAAAATTTGGGGTAAATATCCTCTTCTGTACCCCGATGACGTAGTAAAGATGTAAATGCGTAATTAATAAATAATCTTATTCTTAAGGCCTACTTCACCATCTTTAAGTAACTGTTCCGAGTAGCGACTCACATGTTTTGTCTTTGTCACTTGATTTAAAGTAAGAAAGAGACAAAACTAACTTTATTTGGTAAGTAACTTTACTTGAAGATAGGCCCTTAGTATGATATTTATTACCTACCTGTTGTCCACCAATTTCACGTTGTATTTTCTTTCCTTTAATAGTAACGCACCGTGGGATTCCATACTTTGGTCAAAAGATATTAAAAATAACTTACCTTACGTACATGTATCTAGAATTGATAATGTGTTTTACACAGACATTGTGTTTTAATTCGAATATCAAATTATTATAATTAACGGGATATTTACCATGTATATTATTTATTTCGAGTTTCCGATATTTCGACGCTGTTGCAAGCGCCATGATCACGGATGAACTGCAAAATATCCCGTTAATCATAATAATTTGAGTGCTAATAACCATGATATCTATAAAAAATAAAATTCGAATATGTTTTACTTACTGAGGCCCGCGGATTTTACTCACGCGGAACCTTATCCCGTGGGAATTATGGGATATAAAGAGTCCCATGTGTTATTCCCAGTTATAAGGGACATCTGTACCAAATTTAATCTAAATCACTCCAGCCTTTTAGACGTGAAGAAGCAACGAACATACACACACACAAACATTCGCCTTTATAATATTAGTGTGATTATGTTGACGTGTAACATGTTGCATAATGTAGACGTGCCTTAAGGTAGCCATTGACGTCACTTGAACTGATCAGTCGAACTGACGTCCATCCAAAAATGTAGTTTCTATAGTTATCATGGTTATTAGCACTCAAATTATTATAATTAACGGGATATTTACAATGTATATTATTTGTTTCGAGTTTCCGATATTTCGACGCTGATCAGTTCATCCGTGATCATGGCGCTTGCAACAGCGTCGAAATATCGGAAACTCGAAACAAATAATATACATGGTAAATATCCCGTTAATTATAATAATTTGCATCCAAAAATGGTCGTCACTCACCGGAGCGATTCCAGATTCCAGTTGGGAAATCTAGTTGGCCTGAAACTTTTGGAGTGACGCACAGTTTTATGTCTGGACTGATCAGTTCAACTGACTCGTCAAAGGCCTTTAAGGGTAAAACTTAAGATATCAATGAAACAACACAATTGAATTGAATTCAATATATTTCGACTTGATCAGATACTTACATTAATCTTACAGTTTTAGAAACATTGATAATCTCCTTTACATGATAAAGTTTCGATAATTTTATTTACAACATAGAGTTACTAACATTGCTTTATCTATATTTAATACTAAACATACCAAGAAGTTATTTAACAGCGTTTAATTTTATACATAATTTAAAAGAAATGGATAAATTCCTAACGAATACCACATTTATATTTTTTCCATTCATTATTATTTATTTTATATATAATATAATATAACTTAATTTTATTAATTCAATTATCTTCTTTTTATTTTTATGTAAATCAATTATCATATATAATTAAATACACTGATAAATTCCTAACGAACACCACATTGTAATCATTTTTTTTCTATTAATGAATATTATTTTATGTTCCAATCGAATACCACTTTTTAAAATTATCTCCTTTTAAAATTTATGTATAAATACTAATCGAAAAATTATAAAATTTATGGAAAAATTAAGCAACTCAGTTTAGTGATGCGAAGTACTGTAAAACGATGAATCCCGGGATCTTTACACGTACTCTGTGCAGAGCGAGATGCGTATACTTATTTTTGTACAGCCTGTATAACCAATTTAGTGTTGTTTGTAAAGTAATTAATTTAAAGTTCTCCTTTGTAATCTCTTTGACATTCAAGTGTTTCTTTGATGTCCAAAACTGAATAAATTATTTTTAATTTTATTAAAAAAAATACAAGTATATTTTAATAAAAAGTGGTGTCCGTTAGGAATAATAAATAAATAAAAAATATGAAAACATTTGGTATTAAAATAGGATATTCGTTTTAAAAATAAAATAAATACTTTCTAGCCTGAGTTTAAATTAAAATATATACCTATACTTACATGGACAGTAAAAAATATATATTATATTATAATATATTTAGTAGATATGACGACATGGCACTAGTCTATTTATTATTTATTTATTTACTTTATGATATTTTAGTTAATCAGGGCCTACAAAACTGGATATTTTAAATTTATAATACTGTTTCTTCAAAATTATTTTTTCACTACAAAACTTTTGCTTTTGTTTATAAAGTTGATTTATAGATTGTTTCTAAAATGTGATTTTGGGTACATTACAATTAACAAAATAATTCTAGAAATTCTTTAAGTTTAACACTAAGATATGACATATTTATCATTACTAATACATGATAATATGTTTTTATATTATTTTAATGGCGCATAAGTATTTTTGTCCTATTCTCTCTATAAGAAAATTCATATAATTATCTCTTTCTAACGCCAACAACAGACGCTTATAGGACAGATTCTTAAACATATTGGATAGATAGTAAGAAAATTAACTCTTTTTATTGTACATTTATTTACATTAAAGTTTACATAATGATATGTACTAAGATATTATATAATACTGTCATAGATATCTTATTTTTTATTTATAATTTTAATGACTTAAAATCTATATTTTTTCTAATAAACTAATTAATAAAAATTCATTAGCGCTTTTCCCCCATTTGTTTCAAATTATACATGCAATTCTTATAGACAGATGCGCAAGCGATTTTTTACTTAATCGTTACATTGACTTTGTTTTAAAATACAAAGAAAATTCCCAATACCTTTAAAGTCTAAAATAATAAAGCAATTCTTTACAAGGACCAAAACACAAAACAAGGAGAGATACGACTTTGTATCATGGAAAGATGTGATCATGCAAGACGCATCGCAAGAATTTGCTCTGTAATGCGAAAAAATTACATCGTCAGGATTGCTTCTGAATGTGAATCCAGCAACGCAGATTCGAACTGAACGGATTAGCAGTTTTGTAATTAAGTTTTTAATACACAGAGACATGATATTGAAAAAATCGCTTACGGATATGTTTTATCTATATTCTGCTAAATACGAAACTATTAATAAACATCAATTTTATATTAATTACAATGAAAATATTTCTACTAAATATTTATAGCTTATCATAAATTCAGATTTATTTAAAGTCTGTTTACATTAAGCTCCAAAAGTGCCGAAGGCGCTGACAGCTAGCGAAATACATGTCAGTTTTATTGACATTTGCTGACAGATTTTCTCTTATTGCTGCTACCGCTGACAGGATATGTCAGCGTATCTTGTCACCGACTGTCAGCTAAAGTAGCTGACTCTTATAAGACTGGACATGAAGTGAATGCTATTATAGATATAAATAATGACTTGGCAAGCTGTGACAAGCTCGTGAAAAGTAAATGTAAACGCATTTGACATAAAATATGAATATTTTTTGACTGAAGAGTAATGTGTGATGATTTCAACCAAGAAATTGATCTAAGAGTTTCCTAAACCAGTTGACATTTACCTAGACTTAGGGCCTATTTCACGATCTTCAAGTAACGTTACTCACCAAGTAAAGTTAGTTTTGTCTCTTTTTTACTTTATATCAAGTGACAAAGAGAAAACATGTGAGTAAGTACTCGGAACATTACTTGAAGATAGAGAAATAGGCCCTTACACGTATATCAATGATCATAGTGACACACATATAAATATACATTTTTTAGGTTATGTAGGTATACAACTGTCAATGTCAAAGATGCTATAAATGTCAACAAATGTTTATTAGGTAATTAAAGTAAATGTCAGTGAATGTTCTTTTATGGTCGTTCCTAATATATGATCTGTCTATGACCTTGCTTATCGACGGATACAAAACTCTGAATAATTTGTCATTTTACATATTGGTCATTTCTCCAAAGCTGGCGCGAGTAACACATAAACACTTTACACACGTATAGTGTCTATGTGTCTATAGTGAATGTCACTCAAAGTGATGTCGCACGTCACAGTCATCATGACAAGTCAGTGCGTCCCTGTCTCGCGCGGTCAAGCTTCTGAGTAGGAACGAGACAGTGCAGTTTTGGTTTTGGAACTTAAAAATACAGTGAGTCAACTTCAAAACTGGTTAATCGCTATTCGTATAAAACAAATAATTTATTTTTAAACATACTGTATAAGAAATTTGCATTAGTATGAGTGTTTTGATGGGGCCAGGTCTGGAGAAATCACCAATACATTTATGACAGATAGACGATAATAGGTGCAAATTATCAGCAATTTTATGTCAAGTGCGTCCACACAATTTTTTTTGGAAAATATCTGTTTGCAAGTTTTTTTACAAGGGAATTCTATTTACTATCGAACATCGAAACAGCAAAGGGTTTTCTTAATTATATAACACTTTGGCATACAATTGAATGAAAAATAATTACATTGACTAAATTTACTAATACCTATACAATTACAAAAACATTATTTACAATCAAAATAATATCACAGGATTTAAGAGATCAAAATAAATACTTTTAAAATCTACTTTTCGATTATCTACACTTATTTTTTATTTTATATTACACATAAATAAAGACCAATCCTTAAAACAGTCTGAAATAAAAATATGTTATCTAAAAAACATATACCTCATGATAATACTTATAAAACTCTAGCCACAAATTCATAATCTGTTAAATATAAGAGATCATAATAAATACGTTTTTTAAATCTACGTTTCAATTTCTACACACATTTTCATATATACTAAAAAATAAAGAGTAATCCTTAAAACTTATTAAAATAAAAATACATATATTTATATTTTCTAAAATACATTTTATAAAACTATCCTAAAATAAAAATATAATATATACATCTTAGGATACCACTCATTAGACTCTTGAAAACCGAATTTAAATTTCGTTAAAAATATTAGTTACTATAATATTCAGTATTCTAAATATAAAATTAATCCATTAATCACTTTGAAAGAGCCGAACAAATTGAATAGATGTAATAACAACTACAAATTAATAAATGTCATTCAATTTTGAAACCTAAGTTTAGAGAAACTAGAATCTAATTTTCATTGTACTATTCTGTTCTGATGAATGGCTTCAGTTAATTTGTACAAATAATTTTAGACTTTAGAGCGTTGACATTGTTAATTTAATTATTTGGTGTTAGGTTGGTTTTGGAAATATTATATTTGGCATATAACATAATAATCTCTCCGACTGGAAACAAAAATATATTAAATGACTAGAAATATTTAAAAAACAAAAACACCGTATCCAACACCACATTATGTACTTTACTTTACTCGCAATAGTAAATGAATTGAATTAAAAAAATAACCCGTACTTTAAAATCTGCAAAGTTTTTATAAAAGAATTTTGTGACCAATTAATTTTCATACCATCTTAGATTTAATACTTATTTGATCTTAATGTTACCGGATCGGTTGAAGTAGGTTATTCCCATCTGATTCCATGAACAAAAAGTGGTAGTGACTGATTGAATCAATGCCTCAACTGATACAGTGGGTGGTTGCATCTTGCAACAAAAGATCCCAACGGATGACACAAAATACTAAATCATGTGTTGTTTTGCGACTAGTTGCAGTAATTTATTTATTTGATTATGTTAATAGTATGACGAAAATTTCAGCGTTCTGGTCTTATCCAGAGGTTCTCAAATAGGGGCCTGAAAATGCGGAGAAATGGTTCCTGTAAAGGATGGTACGGCAGTGTTTGCTTCGCGCTCGATTTGGCAGGATCAGAAAATAATAAATAAAAACATAATATATCACTCTATTATCTTTGTTATGCAACTGACTAGATTAGGATTTTCTCAAAGTATCAAAATCTGCGCACACACTATAACAAGATTGAAACAAAAATTTAAAAATAGAAAGAGTAAAAAACGTCTAATTTATGAGTCATCAAATTAATCCAAACTACGAACAAACAACTATTTCGTTAAAAACAACCTAAATGAAATGAAAACAAGATTACTTAGAAAAAGTTAAAAACTTACAAAAGTTTGGACAAAGACTGTTTCACTTAAAAAATAATGAAACTTTGCATAATAAATAGTAGAAACAAAAATGGAACAGCTTTGGATGTAAGACTTATTCTTGAAGTAAAAAGAGAAGAACGTATTTTCTAAAATTATATTTATTTATTTATTTATTTATTTATTTATTTTTTTATTTCCTTTGCCCAAAATGGGAACGTAATAGAAAAAAAAACATTTTGAGGTCTTTGGAATTGTAAGTCAGTCTGGTCAAAATAGAGACAATTAATAGACTTCTATTATTACAAATATCGTATCACTAAAGCTATATACATAAATAGGAATTACATAATTCATTATTATTTACATTATAATTCAATAATGGAATGATAAAGAAACCACCCTACTTAATACGCCGTCTTAAAATCTAAAACAAAAATCACTTTTTAATCATTCGCCAACTAATCATAGTTTGTCAAAATACAGGTCTTAGGGCTGATGTTTTCATCGCCAGATAACTTTTATTCGACGAATAAAATTGACGTTTGTCAAATTTTGTATGAAATAACTGTCAAAAATTCAAAATTATTCGTCGAATAAAGTTATCTGGCGATGGAAAAATCGGCCCTTAATCGCATATTGACATTATTACATTAAAAAAAGTTTTCTCGTGATTGCGATCACACATGATCAAATTGTGCAAGTAATAATTTTAACGCCAACCTTTAAATAAGAGTGGATAGGGCTCCATAATGACCCTTGAAAATGTTTATACACGATTAAGACCCATATTTAATTCAACAAACACTTGAAAACTAAACCTTATCCACATTACTTTAGACACTAAATCTAAACGACATCACTTTTGCTAATCAAACCATTGTTGCTCTCATCTCCGTCCTGTCAAATATGATAATCGCGAAGCGGTCTGACGGACTCCGCTGAAGACCTCGGCGTTGGATCAACTCCTGATAAACCGAGGGACCCACTGCGACGAACAACTAAGGTCTTAGTTCCAAAATCTGTGACGAAGTTATCATTACGCGTCGGCGTATTCGCTCTAACACTCTGATACCCACAGCATAAAGGGTACCGTGACGTCAAAATCTTCTTAAACGCCTCCCGAAACTCCGTGTTAAATATTGAATAAATGATAGGATTGAACGCCGAGTTGGAATAACCGAGCCATGTAAGTATTTTGAAAGCCAAATCTGTAAAGAAATATTTGATTAGATTCTATTGTGTGGTGAGTTAAACGGTTTTTCGAGCGCTCTTACTTTGGTTTAAGATGTTCTAAATTTAGAATTTTCGATTAAATATTGTTAGCGATCAACCCTTTGTGAGATTTTAGGCAAGAATGCTTGTTGTGAATAGTGCTTTTAATAAATATATTTAAGTATTATATCCGAAATTAATATTCCGGCAAATATTCTTAGAAAATGTTTATTTTAATAAAAGCACTATTCACAACAAGAACTCTTGCCTAAAATCTTACAAAAGGTTGATCGTTATATATATTACTAGCAGCGCCCCGCGGTTTCACTTGCGTAGTTCCCGTTCCCGTGGGAATTTTGGGATAAAAAGTATCCTATGTTCTTTTCCGGACTATAAGCTACCCCTGTACCAAATTTCAAGTCAATCGGATCGGTAGTTTAGCCGTGAAAAGGTAACAGACAGACAGAGTTACTTTCGCATTTATAATACTAGCTGTGCCCCGCGGTTTTAGCCGCGTGGAACCTTATCCCGTGGGAATTTTGGGATAAAAAGTATTCTATGTGTTATTCCTATGTATGAGGAACATCTGTACCAAATTTCATTAAAATCCATTCAGTAGTTTTAGCGTGAAAGAGGAACAAACATCCATACATCCATACATACAAACATTCGGCTTTATAATATTAGTAGGATTAGTTAGGATTAAGATGTTTTCCAAAATATTGATATAAATTTTCCCAAACTATTTTTTTTATGTGAGGGTTCGAGTTCGATTCTCGATTGCAATAAAACAAATGTCTTAACTCTATTTAATGTATTTACTTAACTAGACTGTTAAAACAAAATGGCTGAAATTAAAACTTTTGTTTAGTATTTGAACCCTAATGAGAAAACTTCTCGTATTGTAGATGTTTATGAGGAGTTTCAAGGTGCTATAAGTTTATATATTTGAGAAACAAACATTGAAAAGAAATTTATGTAGTAAAATACAAATAAATATACAATACTAGCAATGCCCTGCGGTTTCACCCGCGTAGTACCCGTTCAATTACCCGGCAATTATTCGAATTTTTCTCTCCTTTTAAACCTTCTCTAGACCTCCACGAACATTTCAAGACCAAGATAAGATAAATCCGTTCAGCCGTTCTCGAGTTTTAGCGAGACTAACGAACAACAATTGTTTTTTATATTATACTAGCTACGCCCCGCGATTTTACACGCGTAGTTCCCGTTCCCGTGGGAATTTCGGGATGAAAAATAGATGTTGGCCGATTCTCAGACCTACTGAATATGCTCACAAAATTTCATGAGAATCGGTCAAGCCGTTTCGGAGGAGTATGGCAACGAAAACTGTGACACGAGAATTTTATATATTAGATAGATAAACAACAATATAAATATACAAATAAATGATATAGCAATGAGTAGTAGACCTAACCAATCATGCTTATCCCAACTTCGTCGGTAATATTCTAGTTTGATAACATACTTTGAGATTTGAGGTTGTTTTGGTTGTATAATGTTTAGTTAGATATTTCTTTGGTTATATATGTAGGGTGGTGACAACAATATCACAATAATGAAACCGCTAGCGGGCCTTGTTCATAGGAGTATCCATCTTGTGTTAAACAAAAGGTATTTTTTAATCATACCTACAATATTTTACTATAATTTTATATTATTTTTCCAAATGTCTTTGTAGTTATTTGTTTCTCAAATAAATTGCTTCTTTTATGTTGTTTGAGATTGAGTTAATTTGTGGAAAGATTTAAGTTAATGGTTTTGATTACGAGCTGTTAAAGTTGCTAAACGTTTAATTTAAAACTTTTATAGAAATCATTGTTTTAACGAGAAAACTCAGGGTATTTATTCAGAACATAGAGAGAAGAATTTAGCTTCGCTTATGGATTGCTATCCCGCGCTAATGACCACAACTGTATTATTGGTATATAAAAATTCTGTAAAACTTGATTCACACATATCAGTGAAGCCATAGTTCGGACACAGTACCGGTTCAGTGCGAAATATTCTTTCATACATTCTCTTTGAACGTATACCTACTTGAACTGACAATGGTCAGCCCCCCTAGACAAGTGGCAAACGTTCCCATTCTATTCCTTTCCACATACGAACGTCGTCAGTAAGTATCAGTAACGACATCGGTATCTGTGTGAATTGAATCACTGACGCATCACTTCACCGCTGATACTGAACTGTGCCAGTACTGTGTCGGAATTGTGACTTCACTGATATGTAACAATCAAGCTTAGATGATAACACTAGCTAAAAGCGTGGCTTTGTGTGGGCTCGCGAGGTTTTTCTTAGTAATTCTGTTTTATAGTAAGAAAGAAAGAAAATGCTTTAATTGTTGAAATCGCGCGATACCACAGAGGTTCCTTACCTATGTTAGACCAACAGAAATTTATTTATGTCCAATGTCCGCCACAGCTTTATCTGACGTCAAGCCTTGTGACTTGTGATTGCGAAAGCTTATTGTATTGTTTTCTGGAACATTAAGTATTTCCACTTTTCCAATATTTAGTTATGGGTGGTTTCGGACTCAACCATTATTGTCATACGTTGTATGAGAATAATTTTCATATCGAACAATTATCACTCGTGAGTGCGTGGCATTTAATCGGGAGGACAAATCCATTTTCAACCCAAAGGGCGTTCCGTCCTATATGTTGTCCTATAACACTTTGTGCCCTACGTCATTTGAAAGCTCTAAATGAGTACTACAACTTCTTGTATGGGTTCTTCAGTCTGTATCTCGTGCAGGAAAACCGCTAGGCTAGGGTGGATTAACTGACCCCATGAGGTGTCGTCCTGTCATGTTGTACCATTTTGTGACCAAACATCATTTGAAAGGTCTCGATGAGTACAACTTCTTGTATATGCTGAAGTCTTTATTTCATGCAGGGAACTGCTAGGGCGGATTAACTGACTCCATGATATGTGACTTAATTTGTGATTCTGAAATATTTCTCGACAAAGTTTCCATAAAAAATATATTCGTTTAAAAAAGAAACATACAAAACCAAAACTGCCATCTTCATACATCAATATTCACTATCAGAAAGTTTGGATAGTCTTGTTTAGTTTAGAGTCATCAAGTTTTCTGTGCCGGCGGCGGTCAAAATTGGAAGCTCCTATTGTCATGTTGATTATCCGTGCGGTCCAAATTGCGCTTTTTCGCGCTTACGGAGTGAAGTGATCGAATTGAACGTATTTGCACCAACGAAAGTAATGGGACGTCATCAGTGACGTCATTAAGGTGTGCAAACGCTGCTCATGGAAAATAGGTTGTGCAGTGTGTGCACAAATGTCAAACTCAAAATTTGACGTTTCAGAATTAGATTTATTTTAATTTTTTTATTAAACATTTATGTTGACAATGGTTAAATATTGCATTCTCATCAATTACTAATTACAACAACTGTTTTCTGAATCTTGCAATTCGAAATGCCGAGTACGTAACTTTTGATATTTTTGCACAAAACGTACGCACACAATCCTGGTCCGATTAGATAGCGCGCAAACAGCGCATATAACGCATTAGCGCACATATCAATTTGGTTCACGTTTGTAGCGTTTGTAATGTTTTTATAATTCTGACCGCGCTTTATATTTCTAAGGTCACCCTTACCACTCAAAACTGATTCCATAGATATGTGTATACACTAGTTTTAGCCACATACGTAAGGCAATTGATAAATAGTTGAGGAATTGGACTAAAATCGGATGGGTACTTAACTTGTACGGAGATACGGATAACCCTTAAAAAATATATTTACTTACTTTGTAAAAACTGAATGATGATCATTGTATTTAAAATCGCAATTTTACACCAGTCCAACAAAGTGATATCTTGATGGAAGTTGATCTCTTGGCTACGATATCCAATTTGAGTAGGTACACTGTAATAACTGGGTGAACTTGCGCTATTAATTGCTCTTCGACGAATTTTAATTTCTTTAAAACGTTAGTTTGTGGTTCTGGAACCATACTATTGTCTATACAAAGTTCGTTGTTTTCGATGTGCAAATCAATCCAAAGAAGATAATTTGAATTACCACGAACACAATTAGATTCTAGGTACATCTCGAGGTCTTCTCTGGCTTTCCTTTACATCGACCATCAAAGAACGGTTAATTTCGTGTCCGAGGAGGCCTGTTAACGTGCGTTTTTGTGGCACTTTATTATAACGATTACACTAATCTCTTAATCTTATCAAACTTTCCTTTAATTTTATCATAGAGATTTTTATATTTTTTTAATGGGGGGGCTCTGCCCCCCCAACCCCCCGTTTTTCTTTTTCTCTCTCTAACTTTGGACATATTTTTTCCACAACGTGAGCATTGTGCCCCGAACACAATTATATTCTACATCTCGAGGTCTTCCCTGACTTTCTCTTACAACGTCCATTAGAGAACTAACCGTTCTCTAATGGACGTTGTATTTTATTTCGCGTTCTAGGAGGCTAGTTGCCCGCTCGTGGCCCAGTGCTACCCGCGGATCTCTTGTGATCTGTGCGGTTAAGCATCGTCTGGCACCGTCGTGACTGTGATGGGTCATTACTAAAAATACTTTTAATTTCATGAGCATTTCCGAGCTTCGGAGGGCACGTAAAGCCGTCGGTCCCGGCTGTCGTACTAACATCTTCGATAGTCGTTACGGGTAGTTAGAGCCCTCAAAAGTCTAACATTTGGTTTAACCAAAAAATTTCGTATAGCCCTCTGGGTTGTGAAGGTCTGATGGCAGTCGCTTCACGTAAAATACTGACATTCCGCCAAATCTGGTTAAACTGAAAACCGACCCCAAATAGACATGGGATTAAGGTTCGGAAAAGAGAAGAGGAGGCTAGTTAACGTGCGTTTTTGTGGCATTTTACTATAACAACTATTATCATTTCGAAATCTGTGTTAATTTTATTCATTACATTAAACTTTCTTTTTATTTCTATCATAGAGATGTTTGTTTTTTTTAACGGGGGGGCTCCGCCCCCCCAACCCCCCTTTTTTCATTTCTCTCTCTTATTTTTGACATATTTTTGCCACAAAGTGAGCATTGTGCCACGAACACAATTACTACATCTTCTCTGACTTTCCCTTACATCGTCCATCAAAGAACGGTTAATTTCGCGTAACGTATGTTTTTGCGGCATTTTTCTATAACAACTATTATCATTTCGGAATCAGTGTTCAAACTTACTTTTAATTTCTAATATCAAAGAGATGTTTGTTTTTTCTTAACGGGGGGGCTCCGCCCCCCCAACCCCCCGTTTTTCTTTTTTCACTCGGCCTCCTTCGATGACACATTTCTTTTAAACCGATGAAATAGTATTGGTTGACCGCTTGTCCCGTGAAACGGCAGAAATTGGAAACTCGGTGACAATGTCAAAATGGCATTTATTTATTGTCAGTGTCTTTAGTATCAAGAACTCCGTGTTTTAAATCTTTATTTATAAATTTAAAATATTAAATAATCTAAAAGCAGGTTTATTTTGGAAACCTACAGCTTGTCAAACTTTACATAAGTAAAGATAACTTCTTTTTTTTCAGATTATTTTTTATTGACAGAGGAGCAAGCAGATTTAAATGAAATACAAGTTAGACGGTGTAGTGAGACGGGTTAGCAAAGGGTGTACAGTCTGGACCGAAATAATACTGCGTGTGCACTATCCAAATCTATGACTTATTTATTTCACTATATGTATTTAATAATAAATTTATAAAATACCATTTTTGTGTTTTTATTTATTTACATAAGTATGGTACTGAGAGCACTATAGTCTATCTTTGTTTGTGTGTAATGTTTTGAAACAATATAATTAGGTTTCTAACGATATAATAAAGCTTTGAATATTTAATAGATTGTGTTAGTCAAATTAAACGATTATTTTTTGCCTATATTAAAGCAAGTTAAAATGTAATGGCAATACATGAGAAAGAGATGCCTAGTTCTCTGTTTCATGGAAACCAACGGTGGCGGTCCCCGTTGTTTCACGACTACTTTGGCTTGTCTATAAACAGAATCAATTTCATAATGTACAAATCTACATATTTCTTTTTATTTCGATTTTTTTACGGCATTAGAAGCATGAAACCTTCATGCTCGAAACTGGATATCAACGCCATCTATTGTGTGCCGAATGACACTAAGTCGTAATCGTTTGACATTTAAATGTCATTTTAACCCCTATAACCCGGCTAATTTGAGAAGTATTTTTTGCTAATATGTTTATATGTAATCAATGTATATTATTTATAGACGTGTTGTATTACGCATCCATTTTATTTCTCGAAATTTAAAATTTGTTTGCAAAATTGTTAAAACCTTTTTCTTTATTTCATTTACAAAATGATATAAAAACCATTTTCTGCACATCTAGACATGAATTGAAATAACTCTGTTAAATATCAAATCTGTAGGTGCTCTAGTTTTTCCGTAATATGTACCACAAAACTGTAAAAACTGTTGAATTAGGAGGGCTTCGCTTCGCTCGCCCTAATAAAGTTGCGTTCACACCAAAGAAGAAAACCACTCACCAGGTATACAAGTCTTGCAAAACGCAGCCACGATGTTAACGCAGAAGAAAGGCACCCAACAGAGCAGGAACACACCCATAATGATGCCGACAGTAATGGCTGCCTTGTGGTCCGAAACGTGGTAGGGCGACGAGTGCACGTGGGTATGGACCCTGGTCCGGACTGACTTGGTCCGGTTGTCTGGCAGTTGGACCGTACGCGTTACGGCCCGGATGGATTTCACGTGTTTTTGGGCGTAGCAGTATAATCTGAGAAGGAAAATTTGGGTTAATTGGTTGTTAGTGTGACCACTTTATAATAATTAGTACTAGGTCTACTTAGTTTTGCTGTGGGTCTATTTCGTTTGTTTGGTGTACGAATTTTAAATAGTTAATATATAAAAAAAACTCTTTTTCAACACACTTGCTCATAAAGGGGCTCTTATTTGTGCAAAAACAGTTGAATAATGACACGTTTTATTCACTAGTGAGTTATATATTGTTTTTTTTAAATTGCTTTCATTTTAAAAAAAGTTTCGATACTAAAATAAATCGTGTCCATTCATTTTAAAAACAAACTTCAACTATGTTGCCTTACTTTTGGTAGGTCTATGATCGATTCCATTCATTCATTCATTCGTTTTTTTTTAATAAGTATATTCTTTTAATCTATGGCCGATCACCATTGTTGTGTTGGATGCGCGCGAATAGAAAAACTGTTTATTTATTAGCGAAAATGATAATTTCTTCGCAAATGTGTTGAAAAACGTTGTATGGTACACGCGTGTATTGATGATTACTATCCTCGGCTATCTTCAGACCCTCGCCTGACGGCTCGGGCCTCAATAGCGCCTCGGAAGTAATCACCAACTTACCTCGCTTGTACCATAAATAACTATTTTTCTCATATGAATGCAATATATGAAAAATATGTACTATTTTTTCCGTAAGTTGTTCAACGCACACTTGGCCAGCGTCGTTGACTAAGACCTCATTTAGGGTAGCCTCGAGGACCACTTCAGAAGGGTATTCCCTATTTGAGTATTTTTTCGTAATTATCAGGAAAAAGACATCGTAGGAAAGTTTTTAATAAAATCCACGTAAAAATTAACCCAATTGCATTCATGAAACACCGGGGTGCTATTGTATATTTTATCAATCTTTGTGCGTGTCCTAAATGTTATATGATTTAAGTAAAATAGTTATAAACGAATAAAAACTCTATTTATATGAAAATAGAGACTATTTTTACCCATCACACTAGTGTCACACATTTAAAGTATTTCACGTCGGCATTGTATTAGAATTTCATTCAAATCATTCACATACGTGATTCAATTTACGATAAATAATGTGTTTACATTTATCTTTGGACACAAAACGAATATAAATGATGATGAACGAAACATTTGTTAAAAAAAGCGAGTGACAGTTTCCACTGAGTGAGATTTTTATGTTAAGGCTACTTCTACATTCACAATTTGTAATAAGTAAATACTTTTTTATTTTAATCCTAACTATTATTATCAACCAGCTGTGTCCTGCTTTGTGTGTTAGCTACAATCCTATTGGTCGTAGCGTCATGTTATTATCTACACTAATTTTATAAAGAGGAAATATTTGTTTGTAACGAACGGGACGTGAACTACATAGGTAAAACTGCAGGGCGCTGCTAGTAGCTTTTCCAAATCGGAAGACTAGTTCTAGATAAATATTATCACGTTCAAACAAACGAAATCTCTACCTTTATAATAATTGTATAGAGGCAGAAAATTAGTTTATTTATTACTTATACACCCCTATTTTGAAATTACGGGACTTATTAAAATCAGAATATCTGTAGCAGTAACTGAATCCATATATCCAATAAAAATATCAAAAATGATAGTCGATTACTTATCTTTAAAAAATACTAAATAAATGTCGTATTACCGGACGGCACACTAGCTATCAAGTATTCTGTGACGGCTCAGGTCGATGACCGCGCTCAGCTGTGTATCGCAGCGTTCGGTGTAGAATAACAATAAAATTCGGCGGGATTTTGAAAATCTTAGACTTATCATAACTTTTTAAATAAAAGCAAAAGAAAAAAAGTAACTTCACTATTATATTGTCACCCGTGGTTTACATTAGCTGTGAGATAAGGTATCGCAATTTCAAAATAAGGGTGTATAGAGCATGGAACGTCCACTGGGGCCACTACAAAAGGAGGCACGTTATCATTTTTCATAGACCTAACTACTTACTTAGATTCTCTAGAGGCCTAAGATTGCTTGTTTAGTAGATTGTAATGGTAGCTCTACATTAGTGCCGTGAACGTGGGCAAGTGTGGATGGTTTTTTTCTGGTTCATTTATGTAGACCCGAAATTACATTTTCATGTTCTAAAACTTCTAAATACTTAACTGACCACTAGAAAATTAAGGATTTTTATCAGGGATACAAAACTATAAAGGACTAGCTGTGCCCCACGTTTTCACCCGCGTAGTTCCCGATCCCGTGGGAATTTCGGGATAAAACGTAGCCTATGTTCTTTCCCGGACCATAAGCTACCCCTGTACCAAATTTCAAGTCAATCGGTTCAGTAGTTTAGCCGTGAAAAGGTAACAGACAGACAGAGTTACTTTCGCATTTATAATCTAACGATTAGGATATTTTTTATTCCGAGCTTATCTCAGCTTAACAAGAAATAAGGCTCAAACCCACCGAAGTAAGAAAGAAACACATGCACACGCTGCGCACGTGTGTTCAGCTTCGCTTTCTATGAAAATGATAACTCGGGTCAAACAGATGAGGGTAGCTAGTTGTTTCTATGAAACCTAGAAGTTTTCTTAAGGTAACAATACAATACTGTATTAAGACTATTTATGTTTGGGACAAAATAACTTTTAACCATTTACCAGTTAATGTAAAATCTATGTATCCTATAAATTCTAGTTTCTATTGATATTACCTTCTTCATAAAATATAAGTTAAATACTTGAAAATACTTTGGAAACTAAGAAAAGGTACCTTCATATTGAAATTTACTTTCTAAAAGACCATTTTCATATTGATGTATTGCCACTTAGTGGCACAATATACTTTTATTTAGTTCTTTATTGTTTAAATGGAAAATTTCTAGAACTTTCCAAAGAAAAAGGGTATCGCCAAGTTTTCTATTATTCAGGACTGTTCAATATATGGCTACTTAATGTCAATACTTTAGTTGATGTTTTAGTATTAATTCGTTTCAAGTATTGGAAATTTATAAGTTAGACTCGAAAATGTTATATTTTTCTTAGGGTGAGGCCAAACGAGCGTAATTTTGTGAGTCTTGAGTCACAGAATTTCGTGCACAGAAATTCTGCTGCATTCAGTTTCATACAAAAGTCCTATTTGATTCACACGGCGACGCAAAATGAGTTGTCTGCCGACTCACACGCATAATATCAACTGAATTTCGGTCGGGGTGAGGTGGGGAGCTTGCACGATACAAGGATCCGTACAAATGTTTCGGATTACAACTTCAAATATTTCCGACCGTGTGGCAGTCTAACCGAATTTCAGTTGAACGTAAATTTCGCGACTCATTTTACGCGACTCACAACTCACAAAATTACTCTCGTTTGGCCTCACCCTTAAGCTATTTGTACAGTCAGGGTCAGATTGCTCATTTTGGTATTGCCAACCATTTATCTGACGCTTTAATGAGAGAGGTATTCATTTCTTTTAGATAATAATTATTAGAATTTGTATGTTTGTACTAAAAAAATACATTATTATTACTAATTTTTCCCGCATTACGACTCACTAATTTGGGTTCTTTGTGCGTATTATTTTTCTAGGTATAAAGGGTAATGAATTTGTATGTATGAACAATTCTATTTCATTGTATTACGCGCTAAAAACTACATAAGTGGGACCATAAAATGTACAAAACGAAAATTGGTACAAATATTTTTTCGGGTACAACTCTTTGTAATATTACAAACGAGCCACTAAAGGATTAAAGCTGCGTTCACATAGCATCGTATCTATTTAAATATTGTTATAATTTTATCGTATATAAAATACTTTGGGTTTTTTCGGGTTCGATTCCCGTGCGGGGTGAATATTTGTGTGAACCACAAATGTTTGTCTCGGTCTGGGTGAGTGTGTGAATGAGTGTGTGCGTAGTTTCTGATACCCTAGATACAAGTTTCAAACTTAGTGAGGGGTCAGTTACTGTAATGAGATGATGGAGTGAATGATTATGTAATGTTATTTTTTTACCTATCGTTGAAAAATCTCTCATAACATTGTTTTCATTTATTTCGAAAATATCCAAGGTAGGTTCCCGTCTAAAAAATGCTTGTTTTGATGTAGGTGTGTATGAATGAGTGTGCGTAGTTTTCATATAAATAACAAGGATTCAAATTCTATACATAGCTTGCACCCTATAAGTAAAAACCTAAGATTTTTGTTCAATTTCCACGTAAAGATTGCTCTATTGCATCGATATTTATAGCTATACTAGCGGCCCGCCCCGGCTTCGCACGGGTCCAACTTTCCCATTGATTTTCCAGATTTTTTTACATAAGAACCTTCTACAGAGTATTAGAAAACTACAAAAGAAAAAAAATAGCCAAATCAGACCGATTTGGCTATTTTTTCTTCCGCCTTTCTCAAGTTATAGCGTCAGGAAGGAAAACCCGACTTATTTTTATATAGTAGATTTTAAACATGCCTCGTATATTATGTTTATGCCATTATACAAACGTAGTTCAGCCTACCCCTCTCCTCTCCTTTAATAATTTTATAAGTAAGAGGCCTTATCTAGCCCAGACACAAGTTTTACATATAAATAAAACTGTATCCATACTTACGATACAACGGGGACATGGCCTTAATATTACAAGCTATTGTCGTAAGTGGTCCATTCAATATTGTGAAGCTGGTGTCCCCAAAACATGATACTCATTTTATGAGAGCTGAATTTAATAATGTTATTATTTTATCGCCAAATCCCTTTGAGAGAACATAATGGAATAAATTTCGAGTTATTCTCTTAGCTAAACGTATTTTTAAAGTGCTACTATATTTTTGAAATGTGAATTTCTTTTATCTAATATTTGAGGTACGATACATTTATATTAAATTTTGAGTTTATGCTTCAAAACAGATATTGGATTTATTTGGTTTTTGATAAGAACTTTGTTCAGAATATTGGAATCTTTAAACTCAAATATTGTGACGCTGAATTCAGCATAATGTAATGCGTAAAATAAATCGATAATTCTTTGAATAAAACGGCTATCATCATCAGCTCGTGTAGGGTTCGTTTACTCTGAATAGGGTACCCTAATTAACCCGTCAGATAGATTTCCAAAACTATATAAACAATTATTTTTTTCATATTAACAAATAATTAGGTAAGTATGACGAAAACTCGTGTTACGTCACAGTCTGGTTCAAATTTTTACCAACATTTGACGTCACAAGCCCCCACTCCTCAACTTTAATGGGTTGTAAGTAAGCCATTTTTAATAATTTAAAAATTAATAATACGTTTTTAATATTTTTTTAATCCTTAACTGATGGATAAAATAGAACTTCATCTTTAGTCAACCACAGGCCGAATGCAGGCCGTCTTTTAACGACTAAATAAAACAGTATAATTGTGTTACTGCATGGAGTCCCTGTGGTCCAAGAACTGTCCAATAAACTCTCAAATAAAAGCGATTCATTATTCAAGTTGGAATCACAACTCTCCCGAGACTAACTACTTTGATGGATGGTCTAATGGTTTATGAACACGACACGGCAACTTGGCTTAGGTAGTTATTTCAATTAGTTTTGGTTAATTGATACTAGTTATTAGTTATGGGAATTTTGGGAGACCTATGCCCATCAGTGGGACAAAATAGGGTTATTTAAATAGGAACTAAGTTTAGTATCTACGGGAAAATGGAAAAGGGGTTTTTTTCGTAGATATTCTAAAATGTTCTTGCATAAAACCATTCTAACATCATTGAAAGTCGTTACAAAGTTAGTGTCCTCAAAAGTCTTACTAAAATCATTTTTCTTTCACGTAAATAATATACCACTTTATGTAAAATTGTGTACAGATGGTAATAGACCACTTTATGTGAAATTGTGTACGTACCTATAGTTTTTTAGTACTTTTCATCCCAGAATTTCCAAGGCACCAAAGTTTACGTGAGTGAAGCCATAGGCCATACATAAATAAACAGTGATAGTAGAAATATCATCATCATCATCAGCTCATATACGTCCCCATCAAGGAGCTCGAGCCTACCCAGCATGAGGGCAATAAGATCCTTAGTCGGCCACGCTGGTCGAGTGTGGGTTGGTACTTAAGTGAACTTGAATTATCAAAAAATAAATGAACTTGATTTTTCATTCGTCTAAAAATCATGGAAAATAATATGTACTACCACTTATTATGAGATATTTACCATGTATATTATTTATTTCGAGTTCCCGATATTTCGACGCTGTTGCAAGCGCCATGATCACGGATGAATATCCCGTTCATCATAATCATTATAATTTGAGTGCTAATATCCATGATAACTACAAAAATATATACTAACCTGCAATAAATACTAATCATGACAATGCAAGGCAGATAGAAAGATATACAGCTGGAAACCACCGCGTAAGTTGGTGTCAGCACTAGCGCGCAGGTAGGGTATCTTGGAGGCTTCTGAGTGGCGAGCGCTTCTTCATCAGGCCGGTGAAGACCGAGGGATATGGGCAGGAAGCTGACCAGGCCGGCAAGCAGCCAGATCATGGCTATCGTGATGATAGCTACACGTCGTGTCACCCAGCGACCGTATCTGAGGACAAAGTGTTATCATTAATATATTGTTACGGGTTGTTTGTACGTACCGATAAGTCGAATCCCTCGACTAAATTCAGTCACATTCGGTGGCCTTCATCGGGAGGATGAGTGCGATACGCCCGCGACGGGTGTCTCGCTCTCACTGACGACGAGGGATTCGACGTATCGGTACGTACAAACAGCCCGTAAAAATATATGTATTAACAAAAAATGTTGTTAAACTTTTTTGTTCAGATTCTTAAGCTATAGTTGTAGATTACAGATAGGCTTATTATATAAACAATATTAAAGCGTCCATCTTAACACTACTTATACCTAACCTTAAAATAAAAAAGTGTCCTATGACTAAAAAAATACGCTTGGCTTTAGCTTGATTAGTTTAGATTCGATGTCAAGTCGGACCAATAATAACGTACTTGATTTTACATAAGATCTTATTAACCCCCGACGCAAAAAGAGGGGTGTTATAAGTTTGACGTGTCTGTGTGTGTGTGTGTGTATCTGTGTATCTGTCTGTCTGTGGCATCATAGCTCCCGAACGGATAAACCGATTTTAATTTAGTTTCTTTTGTATTAAAGGGGACTTACGTGCGAGTGTTTTTAGACATGTTTGATGAAAATCAGTTGACCCGTTTAAAAGTTATGGGGGTTTGAAAGTCATTGTGTTGGGGGTTTTTTAAATTTTAAATTTTTCTGAAAGAACTCTATTATGATGAGACTTAGGGCCTATTTCACCGTATTCAAGTAACGTTCCCAGTAGCTACTCACATGTTTTATCTTTGTCACTTGATATAAAGTAAGAAAAAGACAAAACTAACTTTACTTGGTGAGTAATTGTACTTGAAGGTCGTGAAATAGGCCTTTGATGATAAAATTGGTGTGTCATATGATTTTTTTTTTAATAAAAGTACCATTCACCATCATAAAATACTTATAAATTGTCCTTATTTATCTCCAGAGCCCCCAAAATTATTACATTGTATTACCAGACTCGTTTAAAGGTAACATACCAATTTCCGATCGTCTTTTTAATTTCCGCAGCCCGGTCGGGAACTACGAGATTATTTGTGATCAAT
Source organism: Timandra comae (assembly GCA_958496195.1). Taxonomy (NCBI): domain Eukaryota; kingdom Metazoa; phylum Arthropoda; class Insecta; order Lepidoptera; family Geometridae; genus Timandra; species Timandra comae. Next base: position 8,037,028 of record OY292376.1, read on the forward strand.
GACTTCAAAAACAGATTCTCGATATTAAATCTACCTTTACTTTTAAAAGTTAAATAGTATTTACTTTAGTTGTGACTGCGATGTTTCCTGTGGCAAATTGGAATTAGATATAGAAGTTCTTTAGAAACTGTTTAAAAATTTACTGTGTAAGGTCTCTTCTTTTCTTTTGTGTCAGCTTTTGTTGTATTGATATTATATAAAAATGGATTCAGTAGTTTGCGTTCTGTATGGGTAAGCAATGTCGTAGTTTGTTTTAAAATATATGTTGAAATAAAACACTTAAACGGATTTTTGTCGTGGTTGTATTTTGTTTTACATTTTCTGACGTTTCGGATTTTTTACAGAACCCGTGATCACAAAATACAATCACGACAAAAATCCGTTTAAGTTTTTTATTTCAATGTGTAGTGTTCGTGTAAATCATTATGGTTTAGCTACTTCTAAAACCTTAATTTATTAGTGATGGATGCTCGTTGCCGAATTGCTTTTTAGCGATTCTGCCCCCCTAGACAAATGGCAATTACGTTAGACGTATAGAACAGAAAGTTCCTTTTTATGAATGAAATTGATATATGCTTACGATTTGTAATTTTGCCGCGTTACGAAACGTGAAGTTGGAAGACAAGTGGTCATTTATCTATTTGTCGGTTTTCGTCGCAAGGAAACTTCAAGGAAATGCCACAGTAGTACATTTTTCATTCAAAATGGTGAATGAATGATTTGTTTGATTCAAATTGTTCACGTTTGTGTCAATATTGTTTTAATCAATAAACTAAAAAATAATTTAATTTCATAAAAATGAATTATCAACATTTATTTTCCGTTTTTTTTACTATTGATATTAATATTAAAGATTAAATTTTAGTTCATAGTAAAACCACAGATAATATTATACTAGTAAAACCAAAGTTCATAATTTGAATTGCACAAAGTTTATAAAATGTACAAAAATTTTAGTTTTTTAATAGATTATAATGGTAATAAATACTTGAACAATTATTTGACAGAATAAAAATAATTTTAAAGTTAAATAAATTATGAACAAAATGTTTATTATTCCATGGCACAGAGATACTTTGTGTAATGTGTTCTGTGGCGAACTGGCGAACGCTCCAAATATATGCCAAATCCTCGCGCCGTGGCGCAATAGGTTGTCAATTGGTAGCCAAGTGTACAAAAACATAATGAACGCATAGTCTATTCGTTTAAAGGTAAAAGTCAGTGGTCTTGTCTAACGGTTTTATTGTTAGATACTTTGATTATATACTTGTCTAGATGCAAAATTGGCCGTACTAAAACGGGTCAAATAAAGTCTACTATATTTGGTAGACTCACTTCTTGTTTACATCAGTGTTATTTGAATGACTTATGGATAACGCTCACGAAAAATAAGTATTTATGCCGGTTTGCGCTGTTAAATTATGTTAAATTAGTTCAATTGAAGTTTATTTATTTTCTATTACAAATTACTATTTTACTTTATTTAATTAGGTATATTGACATTGACATAATACCTAATACAATAATAAACGAGCCGTACTCACACATATTCCGCAATTTGAGGACAATTATAACGCGTCGTTTGTTGGCATTACTCTATCAGACAAATATATAATCAAAGGTTAGACATCATGTTATTAAAATTTATTATTTTCAAGAGCCAAAAGATGGCGTTGTAATAAAAGGATGGTGTGATTTGACCATAGAGGTATTATACATTGTATTATATTAGGGATTTGACGCCAGCAAAAGCCATAAGGAAACGAAACTTCAATGAAATAAATTATGTTTTACAACTTTAGAACTTAAAGAATATTATATACTTACTTAAATACTTAGAGTAAATATAAATACATAATAATTAAGGCATTAGGTAGATAGTTGCAGAAAAAAAACGTTGGTAGCCTAGATTTTTAAAGATAATGTACACAGTTTTTATCATAATAAAGAATTAAATTACTTTGTTTGTAAATTTTTAATATTTATCAAAAACTAGAAGGTCAAAATACGAACACATAACATTCTTTTAATCGAAATTATATTATTTATTAGTTAATATCAAGATTCATGCAAACATTACTACAAAATTTGCAAATAAAGTATCGTCACGGTTTTAGCGTTTCTCTCTTCTTAAGTTTTCTGCATGGTCCTAGCATGCGCTAAAATTCATACGCTCGCGGCCCGAAAACGTTTGTCAAACTGCCACTTGGCTGCCAATTTGTAATTTCTATTCACAAGCAAATGTCAAACTTATTTCATTTACTAACTTGCTATGTCAGTTGGAACGTTTTGTACTGTTTGACAATTGTAAAAAATGACGTGCACCAACGATATCAAAGAAGTTAGCGCTGCTCTAGAGACGACGTTCGTTTGTGGAGAAAAGGAATAGACTGGGAGCGTTTGCCACTTGTCTAGGGGGGCTGTCAGCCCAAATTGTTTTCTATTTCTAACCTATCCTCAAAGTTGCTTTAACAAAAAAAATAACCACATTACAGAGGAAATATTAAAAATTAAACTTAAACTAGAAATATCCCTACTAATATTATAAATGCGAAAGTAACTGTCTGTCTGTTTCCTCTTGTCCCTTTCACGGCTAAACTACTAAACCGATTGACTTGAAATTGACTTGAAATTCATTTGTACAGGGATAGCTTATGATCCGGGAAAGAACATAGGCTGTTTTATCCCGAAATTCCCACAGGATCGGGAACTACGCGGGTGAAACCGCGGGGCACAGGTAGTAAAAAATAAATGTAGCAATAGGGGCCACCTTCAGCTGTAGCTGTACTAAGATAGAGATCTCAGTACAGCGCTGGTTTTTCAGTCAGCCACTCACCTCTAAAAATTTGATATTGCCAAATGAATTGAACCTGTAAATTCTTATTCTTCTCTTTGTAAATTCTTCGTAAATTCTCTATGCAAAGGCAAACAAGGGCAACACAAAATTAAACTCAATCCCACACACTTAAGGTGCATTTTACGACACCATAACTCACCTATCTCTACCTATAAAGTTCAATAACTGGTATAAAACAATAAATTGGTCAATATGTAACGGCCACATTTTTATATAACCGTCCATTAAACTTTTACGATTGCCTGTGATATGTTTACGAGTTTCTGGTCATTTTAATCGCAAAATGGCGTCCGTGGCAGTCTTCAGAAGTTAGGTCATTACATTTAATCATCTTAAAACCTAGATCATTATCTAGGTTTTAAGATTCAATGTGGAATCGATATTATGGGATGGGATGGGACTTATTGTGGAATTGTTTCTTGGAAGAATAAGTGACTCTTGTATAAATAAATAAAAAAACTACCTAATAATGAGCGAATCGAATAAATAAATAAATAAATTATGTTGTCCGCTATCCTTAAATGTATGAAATTAAGGGTTTACTATTTATATGGGAAGTTTTCCACTTGACCTTTCTACTTTAGATCCTTTGTGGTTTATTTTTAGAACAGAATTTAGGGTCTCCAACTACTTATAACGGTCTATATTAGTTAAAGTTGTCGAGTCGTAATGTGACGATTCGCCTGATTAGTGCGAATGAAAGTGCGAATCGTCCGCAATAAACCCTTTGATAGAACCGTTTTACCCACAGAAAACAATGAAATTAGACCAGGTGCACAGAAAATCATCCCAGTACTATCTATAATATTTAATCCAAAAACATTACATAATATCCCCACGAACACTTCACTTACAGACCAATAACATTTAAATATTCCTACGCCTTCACGCCCAATCAAAAAATCCACCCATTTCAAACCCAGTTAAGTCCTTGTAACCAAATTCATTCAGGAAAATGTATAAAGATATTCTTCTGTCATATCAACTGTCAAACATACCTGACAACTCGATTTAATTTATCAGCATCTTGACCATAGCCGCATTATTGTGCATAGAAGGATTTTATGTCTATTTATTGTCTATTATTTATTTTTAAGCACATATTTATATTATATTTTTTTGTTATTATGTATTTCTCTTCGTAACCGTAGATCTGCTGTTTATGTGTATTGTATAATTACATATTATTAATGTTATATAAAAATATTTGTTGATATATGAAAGCTGCGTATAATTATGTATTAAATATTATAAGTAAGTATATATATTTTGTACCGGCATATATATTTAGTAATGTTCAGTTGTTAGGCCCAACTGAAAACCAGCGTTGTGGTATTTTACAAATACTACAACATATTAGCTGAGTTGGGACCCTTTTATCAATTATTATTATATAGTATGTAACCTCTGTTGATTGTTTTTGTGTTGATAAATAAAGATTTTCTATTCTATTCTATTCAAATTACACCATATTTACAAGCAGATAAACATTGAACATATGACTCACCTCAAAGGGTCTTTGATGTGTATGTATCTATCGAGAGATATCGCGCACAGATTGAGTATGGAGGCCGTGGAACACATGACGTCACAGGCGACCCACGTGTCGCAGAATTGTTCGCCGAATACCCAGTACCTGAGGAAATAATGAATTATAGTAATTACAGGTTAATATTAGTAGGTATGGATTTAAAGCTGGTTTTTCAATTAGCAGATAACTTTATTTGAGGAATAATTTTGTTTAACATTTATTTTATACTGTGCCACAATCTTTTCTGTGCCGGTGACAGCGTCGCTGTAATCGCATCTTTTAGATGTCAGTTTATTAAAAATGTACTTATACAAATGACATTAGAATCAAAATGACAATAGTAGCTTCCAATTTTGGTCGCCGGCACAGAAAAGATTGTGACTCAATAATGTGCAACCCAAATTCACACTAGGCGAAAGTTTTTGAGTGAGTGTGTATGTTCGTTACTTCTTCACGTCTAAACGGCTGGAGCGATTTATATGAAATTTGGCACAGATGTCCTTTATAACTAGGCATAGCACGTAGGATACTTTTTGTTCCAAAATTCTAACGGGAGAAAGTTCCACGCGGGTAAAACTGCGGGCATTACTAGTTTTAACGTAGCCATTAACGAGTCAGTTGAACTGATCAGTCCAGACATAAAACTGTGACGTCACTCCAAAAGTTTTAGGTTAACTAGATTTCCCCACTGGAATCTGGAATCGCTCCGATGTTTGACGACCATTTTTGGGTGGACGCCAGTTTAACTGATCAGTTAAACTGACTTGTTTTTTTGGCCACCTTTATATCACTTTAAATAAAATCTTACCCCAACAAATCATTAACGCCAGCGAAGGTCATAACTGCCGCAGCGACCAGCATGTCAGCTATCGCCAGCGACGCCAGAAACAGGTTGCCGATTCGTCTGAGGCCCCGGTCGGTGTAGATGGCTATACACACCAGTATGTTACCCGCCACGCTCAGGAATATGAGCAGGGAGAGGAATATACCTGTGGGTGAGAAAAAATGTATTTAAGAAATTATTTTTATACTAGCACATAATTTAAAATGTAAGAAAAACTGCAGGCTGCTGGTCGTGTTGAGATGCAGAACAGATTTTTATTGTACAGTCATCCTAACTAATCCTAACTAATATTATAAATGCGAAAGTAACTCTGTCTGTCGGTCTGTTACCTTTTCACGGCTAAACTACTGAACCGATTGACTTGAAATTTGGTACAGGGGTAGCTTATGGTCCGGGAAAGAACATAGGCTATCTTTTATTCCGAAATTCCCACGGGATCGGGAACTACGCGGGTGAAACCGCGAGGCACAGTTAGTCGTTAAATAAAAGGTATTGCCTACCAAGGGACGGTAACTTTTATCTGACTTTGACTGTACAATTAAGAACTCCTAATGAAGAAGCTTTCAAATGAAACAACCGCGTCCAAATCTGTTCATAATGTTTATCAAAGTGCTACGGTGCTACGGGCTACGGACACAGCTACATAATGGTCAAATTTATGACAAAGCTTTCTATGCGGCGCGGTTAAAATAAAATTTTGCTAAACCATTTGAAAAAAAAAAGATTTTCATATAAACTACTATAAACGTATTTAATTTACAGTTCAATACTTTTTTTATTTGGAACCTGTGGAGAATCATGACTGTTCAGACCACGGATTCTGTAAATAAAATAGCTTTTGTGTGGCGTTTCTGTAAATAAACGTCGAAAATGTGAAATAAAACACAAAATCGTGAATTTCATTCGATTGGAATAAAGTAAGCCTGAAAGATCCCACTACAGGTGATGTAGATCTTAAACTGAGTTATTATCTTTTTAATCAGAAATTTGATTTTTTTTTGTTATTCTATAATGTCCCACTGCTGGGCAAAGGTCTCCCCCAAACATTTCCAACCATCCCTATCCTTCGCAGCCTCCCACCAGCTACTGTCGAAGGCGACAAGATCATCCCGCTAACGATTTCTTGGCCGACCCCGACGACGCCCTCCTTCGGGAACCCACTGACTTGTTATGTGGGTCCACCTCTATGAGTCTGATGGCGTCTGAGAGGTGAGAGAGAGAGAGGAGAAATTTGTTTAAAATAAATAATTATTTCCAAACTCACCAACAAGCAGTATCGACAGTAGAGTGACCGCGTCCGGCTCCACCGTCTCCTCATATTCTTCAGTGTCATTGTAAATCGCCACCTGAGACAATACCGTTTATTAAACAAAACGTATGAATAAATAAACTAATTATGCGTCCCCACCAAGTTTGTCCCACTGGGGACGAATGGGTTTTTTTTTGTCAACCTATATTGTTCCACAGCTGGGCAAAGGTCTCCCCCAAACATTTCCTACCATCCCTATCCTTCGCAGTGTCCCACCAGCTACTGTCGAAGGTGGTAAGATCATCTTAAATGGGATATGATCTTAAAAATTTAACGACCAGCTAGCAGATTAGTTACCATACCGGGCTGCCAAGCAAAGGGTTGCGGGTCCGTTCCCGCGCGATGTCAGTATTGTGACAATGTTTATATACAACTAACATTTCTTAAGATACATAACTGATATAATTAAAATATAACAATTCAAAAATTATATACGTAATACAGTCAATCAGTGTTATGGTGCATCCAGATTATGTAGAAAAACATGACAAAACAAAACATGACATGAAGAAATATTTCTTTGGGATGTTTTGTCCTGATACAAATAAATAATAATAAATAAAAAAAACGTGTGGCACTCGGGGACTGCCGCGGTAAAGCTATTGCATAGCAATTTTATCAACTAATTGTTTTTTTAATTTTTGTATTGCAATCCTGACCTTAGAAATTTTGATGTCGTACTTTATACAATAAAAACTTTGTCTACATTACTATAAAAACTTTTTGAAAAATTTACAAAAAAAAAGTTTTCGATAAAAAAAAAGTGAGGTTTTTTTTGTTACGGAATTTCTGGATTCGGTCCCCGCGCTCAAGGCCCTCGATAGAAGCTATGCAATAGCTCAATAATAATAACATTGTAAGCTTGTTTGATAACGAAGATATGTTGTACAACGTTATAAAATGCTATATAATCTAGACGCACCTTTAAAAAATTACGACGTAATATTAACGTTCCTAAATCAATATCTATGAGAAAAGTTCAAAAGAAAAAGGTAATTTCAAATCCCATTTGCGAATTCAGCATTCTACGCATGTCCCAGAACGTCTAATTAAGCATGATTGTCGAAAAAACCGATTCTTTTGATGCGGGGAACCTTGTCAAATTGATATGAACAGGGGGTCGATTCTGGTAACTAATAATGCTGTGATAATTCTACTCAAATGTATTTTAATATCAAAATTATGGTCATTTTTTCGACCTTTTTCATTCACTTTGAGAACGACACTACTGACTCAATGGCTCATAAAACTTAGATGGTTGTCATGGATACAGTATAAGACAACGTTTATTTAACAACGTTTTTATTTGAATTTTGACAAGCAACAAAAACCACTGGGACACTATAGCCATATTAATACATTTTAGTAGAATACCTTTCTGACACTATGTAGGGCTCTCCCAGCCAGAAGGGGGTATGCCCAGACCCACTAAAAACACAGCGACTTCCGTCCGCGTTACATTGGGGTGCCGTAGGATCCCGAGGGGGATTTCTACCACGGCACTCCAATGCCGGGCCCGCACTAAAGGCGGCGCCCCCGCCTCTCCGGAAGTGAAGACGTCGGGGACGACTACGGGCACAGCCAACTGCGCCCGAAATGTGGGGGGCCGCGCGCGCCAACAGGACGATCCAGAGTCCCGGGAGATAGTAACTGACCCCTAACTAAGTTCGAAACTTGTATCTAGGGTATCAGAAACTACGCACACACTCATTCACACACAGACGCAGACCGAAACAAACATTTGTGGTTCACACAAATATATTTACTCCGCGCGGGAATCGAACAAAAATCGAAAATAATATCGAATAGCAGACTCGACCCCCTGACAATTCAAACAGGCTTTTAATGAAAAAGGGAAATGTATAATGAGCTTTGGGTTTGACTTACTTGTTTTATATGAAGAAAATTTACGGAAAAATGTTTCCTGATTTCGACAAGCATTTAAAAGAGTGAAAATAAGGTTTTAAACAGCAGTTATATGGGTCAAAATTATGTGAATGGATTTGTACTGCATGTGCTACTGCTTGCAGACAAAAGCTAAGCTGTATTAGTATAGTCTGGCATAGCATGCAGTTTCCCTTAGTGTGTACAATATGCATAGTTTGTAGTCAGTCTACACATAACTATGGAAAACTGAGTGACCGAACTAATTCTAATTATTTATTATTTTTAACCCCCGACGCAAAAAGAGGGGTGTTAATTTTAACCCCCGACGCAAAAAGAGGGGTGTTATAAGTTTGACGTGTCTGTGTGTTTGTGTATCTGTCTGTGGCATCATAGTTCCCGAACGGATGAACCGATTTCAATTTGGTTTTATTTTGTATTAAAGGAGACTAACGTGCGAGTGTTCTTAGACATGTTTGATGAAAATCGGTTGACCCGTTTAATAGTTATGGGGGTTTGAAAGTAATTGTGTTGGGGGTTTCTTAATTTTCTTATTTAATGTTATTTTAATTCTCAATTCGTATAACCAGTTAGATCTCAATGTAAAGGCATGATAATTTAGGTACTGCGTAATCATTTAAGTCGCGAATGAATCCGGTAGGTACTTCTAGGTAGGTCCAGCCCTTCTGGCTGGGAGAGCCCCACATAATCACCGTGAGTCCTCCCGTTCTCGGCTTTCAGTGGTATGCAGCTCTATGCATTTTCACAGCGGAAAAAAAAGGCGAGCGCGCTCCATCTTAGACTGTACATCGCTCTTCATCAGGTGAGAACAGAGTGAGCTATTCTAGGTTAAAAAACATAACGCTTAAAAGCTAAAACTTTAACATAAATCAACAACTTTCAACCGTAAAATCAAAAACCTTTTGTCAATCATCATTTTGAGGAAAAAATATGATAAAAATTCGCAACTCGTCCGTTTGTCTCGCGTCCCAAGTTTGACGTTTTATTATTTGTGAACGCCACCATTTTGCGGGATGACAGAATGACAGCAATTTCGTTGAAACCATAACCTGCTGTTACCCTTTTGTAGAGGACGAATTACTCGGAATTATTGGGGTTGGTATTTGGACAAACGTTCACAAAAAAAGAAAGAAAAAAAACATTTTACAGGCAACCTAGATGGTAGAGAAGTCACCATGCCGGACTTCCATCGATGTAAGGTTGCGGGTACGATTCCCGCGCGGGGTGAATATTTGTGGGAACAAATGTTTGTCTCGTCTGGGTGTGTGTGTGAATGTGTGTGTGCGTAGTTTCTGATACCCTAAATACAAGATTGAGCTTAGTTAGGGGTCAGTTACTATAATAAGATGATGTAGTGAATGATTATGTTATGTTTTATTCAGCCATCAAACACTATTTAGACAAAGTATCGGTCTGTAAGATTCCTTTGCAGAGCTAAAGGATGAATGCTTTTCTCGTACTGATTATATTTTTAGTGGAATGTGGCAAAAGCCCATAGTGACTTGCAGTGCCACTTTACAATCTAGAATTGTAAGATTCCTGCAAGGCTAGTGAAAGATGAAAGCTTTTCTCGTACTGATGATATTTTTAGTTGAGTGTGATTAAAGACTTAGTGCTTTGCAGTGGCACGTTACAGTCAGATAACTTGAAAATCATTAACCAATATCACTTTGTATCTAGGCAGAAATTACATTTTATTTGTATTTAGTTAGGCAATGGACGGATGAGCAAAACCCAAAAAATTTAAACGAAAACATTAAGATGATGCTTAAAATACAATTATAAACCCACGATCCAAATACCTTAAAATTTAAAAACAAAAATTAGCCTAAAAAGTAAACAAAGAACTTCTAAAGAAGACCTTATGTTAATAGGCATAAAACACAAATTTCTCTATCACATAATCATCTGATAATATCGCTTAACAATATTACCGTCTATAAAATACTGTAATTATCTAAAGATATTTTACACAGACCCAATACCCTACTTTATTCCTAATTACTTCCATTTTTATGAGCCTTAAATCATTGTCATAAGGTTTATTTTCCTGTGAACCTATTAAAATATAACTAATTGAATTTGAATTGAGTAAACATCCCTAAATTAACTAGTCACGCATGAACTACTGATTCAGGTCAATAAATATTGGGAAGTTTGTTTGTATTTAACCATTTGGATAGGATAGTTAAATGTAGAGTTTTAATGAATCGTATTTATATGAGAAGCGAACGAAGTGGGGACACGATGAATAATCATTCACTCCATCATCTCATTATAGTAACTGACCCTAAGTTCGAAACTTGTAACTAGGGTATCAGAAACTACGCACACACACATTCACACACACACCCAGACCGAGACAAACATTTGTGGTTCATACAAATATTCACCCCGCGCGGGAATCGAACTCGCAACCTTATGGATGGCAGTCCGGCATGGTGACCACTCTGCCATCGAGGTCGTCGAACAGAGGTAAATAATTTAATACGCAATTAAGTGCGATTAACCAAAAACTGTGATGTGGCTATTGCGGTTAGCGTAACCTAATCGTAGCATCAAGCTAAATAATTTCAAATTAGTTTAAGTTTATAAATAGTTAGCCTCATCAATGATTTATAATCATAATCATTCACTACATCATCTCATTATAGTAACTGACCCCTAACTAAGCTTGGAGCTTGTATCTAGGGTATCAGAAACTACGCACACACTCATTCACACACATGATGATGATGATCATAATATTTTCATAAGGCTAAAGTTATAAGTAAGTATTGGTAGCCGACTGCAGAGAGCAGCAGCAGATCACTCGTCGCCGCCTAATGTCATCATGACACTTCGCCGTCTGTTGCTCGGCGACGCGAAGCTAGCTTCATGTCGCCCACCACAAATGTAGTTTTATAGAAATACATACAAACCAGTAGTGGCGCGGCGACGTGTGGTCTGCTGCTGCTGTCTGCTACCGGTCGGCTACCTTAACTTTAAAAACAACTTGATGATCTTATCTATATCAATTTCTATAGTAGCCTTATAAACTTACGTAAGTAGGTATAGCAGAGACGAACTCCATTTTACAGCAGTATGCAGTTCATGATCAAGTGTTAGTGTCCGCTTGCAACAGGATGCAGTTCAGAGGGTGGGGAGTCCGCCACGCGATGTGCAGGCACGCCATTGTATGGGCTGTTACATCGCTGGAACAATAAAATAATAATTAATTTGAGAAAAATATAAAGTTTTCAGAACTCTATACTTATCGTATAAGTTGGTAGCCGACTACAGACAGCAGCAGCAGACCACACGTTCGCCGCCTAACGTTATCATGACACTTCGCCGTCTGTTGCTCGGCGACGCGAAGCTAGCTTCATGTCGCCCACTACGAATGTAATTTTATAGAAATACATACAAACCGGTAGTGGCGCGGCGACGTGTGGTCTGTTGCTGCTGTCTGCAGTCGGCTACCAACTTATACCTTTAGGATCAACATTAGATTAATATAAACATTTCTTTGACGTTCTTAACATTTACAAGCACTTATAAATGTTATAGAATATTAATTAATCAAAAATAAAATAACAAACAATGCAATTTTTTTTGATGATATAGATCATCCTAACTGAAACTTTTAATAAGACATAATCGAAAATATAGTTGATTACATAAAATGGATTGAACACTTGAACGTTTTGATATATTTTTGATGCTACCTGCATTAATTATACATGACTTTTAATTATCATCAAAGTATTATGTTACAAATCACTGCACATTCCATTTACCTACATTGTAACTACAAAGTATAGAACATTATTGATAAGACCAAGTGGCGTAGTACGTAGTAATGCTTGCTACGCCAAAAGTTACAGCTCGTAGCAAGCTCAACACTTGTGTGCACAAGCACATGTCTTTTTGTCTTGGTCTGCATTTTATATTTATGTTGAGTATAACAAAAAAAAATGATAAATTTATCTGTTTTCTAGTAATTTATACTTGTAGTTCAAACTTTTTTTGTTCTTAACTATTCTGAGCATATATTTACAAATAACATAACAAAATCATTCACTACATCATCTCATTATAGTATCTGACCCCTACCTAAGTTCGTAACTTGTATCTAGGGTACCCGAAATTACGCACACACACACACAGACCGAGACAAACATTTGTGATTCGCACAAATATTCACCCCGCGCGGGATTCGAACCCGCAACCTTACGGATGGCAGTCCGACATGGTGATCACTCTGCCATCGAGGTCGTCAAATGGATAGTATATAGGAAAGTTTGATTATCCGTCTATCTATTCATAGTGGTCTATCTATTCATAGTGGTCTATCTATTCATAGTGGTCTATCTATTCATAGTGGTCTATCTATTCATAGTGGTCTATCTATTCATAGTGGTCTATCTATTCATAGTGGTCTATCTATTCATAGTGGTCTATCTATTCATAGTGGTCTATCTATTCATAGTGGTCTATCTATTCATAGTGGTCTATCTATTCATAGTGGTCTATCTATTCATAGTGGTCTATCTATTCATAGTGGTCTATCTATTCATAGTGGTCTATCTATTCATAGTACAAACTATGCTTAGCTTAGGACCAAGTTATTTTTTTTTCCGAAACTTCAAAATTTAGTTTCTTTACTGGTTTATGAGTAATTTAATTTTTCGCTAAACTCCTAATAATGTTTATATTAAGAATATGCCTAATAACACTTTCCTTATTATTTCTACCATGAGTTCTTTTTAACCCCCGACGCAAAAGAGGGGTGTTATAAGTTTGACATGTCTGTGTGTGTATCTGTCTGTCTGTGGCATCATAGCTCCCGAACGGATGAACCGATTTAAATTTAGTTAAAAAGGGGACTTACGTGCGAGTGTTCTTAGACATGTTTGATGAAAATCGGTTGACCCGTTTAAAAGTTATGGGGGTTTGAAAGTAATTGAGTTGGGGGTTTTATAAATTTTATTGTTATTTTAATTATAGTTTACAATCACTACACTATTCACTAAAATAACTCATAAGATTTTCATTTTAAGTCTTACGACAAGTGACGAAGTTATCATATTTCTATTATAGAAAATGGTTAGAACAAACCATGGAGGTGAAATCTTAATTACAAAGTTTGTAAGTACCATCTATAAACTTTAACATCGGTGTACCCACATCACGTTTTATCTCCGTCAAATAGTTCCTAAGACATGGTTCTTGATTAAAATTTTCAGCTGTTTCAGGAACCTTGTCATATTTAGTTATTGCTTATTGGAATTGGGTAACAGAGTGGTTTTAGTGTAATGCAATAAATCTCGGTTAGACGAGACTTTATAGGCGAAGTGGATACCAGACTGGGCTGACAGGGTGGCGGGTTCAATTCCCGTACGAGTTAATATTCTGGCATTATTATTTGCTCCATGTTTTGTTGGTGTTACTTATGAAATGCTATTTTATTTGTTAAATTAAAGGATTGATTTTGTATTCAGACTTCTAAAAACTTTAAAATCATACACATATAAATCGTATTATTTCTTTGATTTACGTAGTTTTATTTTTACGCCCAAATGTTTCATCGTATTAAGTGCTACAAACAGACACACCATTTTTTACAGCAAATTAAAAAATATCTAAAACCTGCCTTTCAACTACATTCAAAAAATTCCATCTTAATTCCTCATTTATACCAAAATTCCAGAATATAAAGCCTGATAATATTCAAACATTCCCAGACTATAATTTAACGTGCGCGCAGTAAAATCATAAGAATAGTTAGCTAGATAACAAAGGAGAAGCGAGTCGATAGAAACTGTCTGTTCACTGTGTGCCCCAAAAATTTTGACGTTCGTAAAGTTGGTATCACATTAAGCGATAGTTTTGGTTTCCTTTTTATATTTATATTTGTTGAGAAAGTAGAAAACCAAATGTACCTGAATTCTAAGTTTTTATAGAAAACTCTTAAAAATACTAATTACCCTATTAATTATGTAAGAAATAAAAATAGTTTAAATTAATACATTGGGTGTCAATTCTCTTTTGTATAGATTTCAAAACGTCTGTTAAATAAAATAAAAATTAAAACTAATCAAAATAGCTTTTTTCCAACGTAAGTAGGTATTTTAAAATCAATGAAATCAACCGCGACTCATACAAATTGAAAATCATTTATTCAATTTCAGTCTTCTTTGTAGCACTTATGAATGTCAAAGAACTTACAGAAAAAGACTTATGATTCATTCACTATTAGAGTCGATGGCGTAGTGGTTAAAACCTTTGACTTCCATTGGAAAGACACTGGTTTGAGTTTGTTAATATATTCGACATCGAGAGAAAACCTGCACACACTTGCAAAGAAATTTTTTATTTTATTTTTATTTTATTTATTTATTGCACAAAACAAAATACAACTCTTAAAATCTAGAAAAAAATACAATCAGTTCTTAACCTAAGTTGTATCTCACAAATATGTGCATCTGAAAAAACTAATTATTTAATGTCGCACATAACAGCAAGTGTTACAATTAACATAATTGAAACGTGTTACATCAGTACGTATAAAAGAAAGAAAGAGAAACATATAAAATGAGGAACAATAATATTGCATTCATTTTTCTTCAAATTCTAAGGTTGAGTGTGAAATCGACCAACCCGCACTCGGCCTGTGGTTGACGCCTGATTGCCCTAATTCAGGGTAGGTTTGAGCCACTCGGTGGAAACATCATCATCATCAGCTCATATCTTTATTTATTTTTTCTTATGAAATCCAACAGCAATACTAAAGCCACGTAATTAAATTAAATCATTGATAATTTTTTTTTTGTGTCGCTCAATATCACCACACACTGCTTAAATCATCTGTTGCAGATGTAGAGGCCTTTGATGATGATGATGATATTTAAACAACGACCCAATTACAGATTCTCACGGGGGTCTATGAGCTGATGATAAAGAATTATCAAATAAATCCCGCTCAGTACACCCAAACCTTACCCAATCGATGTAAGCAACAAAGCTAAACATAAACGTCTCGTGTATTTGGGCCTTAAATCCATCAACCGAACGCAATTCGCGAGGCGCACGAATCGAATGATTCGCTTCACACGCGCGCTGCGGAAACAGAGTATCCGTCTCACTGCTCACATTCCGCGTCTATCTTTGTAGTGGGTTTTGATCGTATTTTGTTTAGTTTTTCTTTGTGTTTTAGATTGTAAGTTAATAGTAGATATTTGGCTTACTTGCCATATTAATTTAAGAGGCATTACCTTGCCATGACACAGTTTTAAACTAGTAAGTATGGGAGGTAAAGTATTGAAAATTGCGCTAAATGTATTTTTATTGTAACAAAATGTTTTTCCTAATCCTAACTATCCTAATCCTAACTAGTCCTTACTATCCTAATCCTAAATAATATTATAAATGCGAAAGTAACTCTGTCTGTTACCTTTTCACGGCTAAACTACTGAACCGATTGACTTGAAATATGGTACAGGGGTAGCTTATGGTCCGGGAAAGAACATAGGATACTTTTTATCCCGAAATTCCCACGGGAACTAGTATTAAATAAATTGAAATTAAAGAAAGTCGCTTTCGTTATTCTTGCGCTTAAATATTTTGCGCATTTTGATTTAAAATTTAACAATAGATTGAATGGTTCAAGAAGAAGGTTTCTGCGAATGGATTTTAGTATATTTAAGATTTGTTTTACATTTCTATAAAGATGTTTTTTTAATTTCACTGAGACTGAGTAAAAATAAACAAAGTCATTAACTATTTCAGAATTTAAATTTTAAATTAATAACGAACCAAACCTCTCATATGTAGCTGACAGTAACTTGAAGTCTTGCAATTGTTGAACGTAAAGTTTTATTTAGTAATTACACATTGAAATTTAAATCAAACAAAATGGAAATAAGTATCTTTAAATTAAAATAGGTACGAAATACGTAACAATAAATAAAAGTTTGTTTGTTCGGTTGAACGCACTAATCTCAGGAATTACTGGTACGAATTTTAAAAATCTTTTAAGGTAATAAAAATAAAAATGGTTGCGAAAGTTCTTTAATTTAGCTTTCCTTGATGAATATGTACAATAAGTAGTCATAGTCCATAGTCCCCATAGTTCCCCAATATCCAGTCCATTAAACATCCCATTCCCATAACCCAGTCGTAGTTTTCCATATATTTGCAATAGTCCCAGCAGAACCGGGGACTGTCCTTGGATGCATTTTATAGTGTAAATAAGAGCAAAACAGTGGTGAAACCGGGAGGCACAGCTAGTATCTCATAATACTAGTTTAAATATGATCAAATACTGCACTAACTTGTTTATAAACACAATAAAATAGATCTTTGTAGGCCACACAAAATAAAAATAAATGACCTCGACCGGGACTCGAATCGGAATACCTTTGTTTGACAGTTCCGAGTAGTTTCCAATACCAATATGGAGTGCTTTTTTAACGAATAAAACTGCAGAACGAAACAATTTTAATAAATCTAACTTTCAATAAAAAAATTATTGGCACGAAATAGGTTTGATTACTGCAAGCAAAATGTTATGAAAATGGTTTTATTTCTTTTCTCTATCCCTTAAAAATATTATAAATGTGAAAGTAACTGTCTCTGTCTCATAAACATTGTCTGTCTGTAACTTTTTCACGGCTACTACTTAAACTACTGAACCGATTGACTTGAAATTTGGTACAGAGGTACCTTATGATCCGGGAAAGGACATAGGCTATGTTTGATCCCGAAATTCCCACGAGATCGGGAACTATGCGGGTAAAACTACGAGGCACAGACAGAGTTACTTTCGCATTTATAATATTAGTGAAGATGTTACGAAAAAAATGTGTAGTTTCGAAAACCTCCGAAAAACTAATTTTAAAGTAAACCTACCCTCCATTTCATTAGTCTCCCAACCATAGTCAATCAACAGAATCTCCATCATTACCGTTGAATATAAAATGTTTATAACCAATAAATTTCAGCGAAACTCACTCGTAAAGCAGTAATCGGTACAATTAAATTGGGTTTTGAAAATGTCACCCATAATGGATTGATTATGGATCTTATATGATTTAGGGATAGGAAGTAGTCACTTTTTAATTATTTTTAACTCTGACCTAGTTTTAGCTTGAAATAACATAACATAATCATTCACTCCATCATCTCATTATAGTAACTGACCCCTAAGTTCGAAACTTGTAAACTACGCACTCATTCACACACACCCAGACAGAGATAAACATGAACGAGATAATTAAAAAACATCGATATTTTGAAAATTGTTTTAACATTGAACAATTTTCCCTCCACTGAGATTTGAACCCTGGACTATGCTGATGAGTATAACCAATACTATAGATTCACTTCTGCTTCGAGAAATACGTTGCGGCCTGAAAAACTATAAAAATATACAAACTTTAATAAAAGCACTAGCTTTTTAGTCCATAAATTTTGGTATCTAAATATTATATTTGGTTTAAAACGTTTCTCTAGATAATGTAAATTCGATCTTATGCAGTTGACATAAAGTTTGAATTCGTCTGCGGTTTATACCTTCTGTGACTGAAAATATTTCAATAGCACAAACACGATTTAAGTTTAAATACTCAACGTTTTCTTAAGCGTTTGAGCTATTTCGGAGTTTATTCCTAAAATTCCAGTTTACTTCGAAACATTTTCATAATCCTTTGAACTTAAGGAATCTAAAGAAAACTTGCAGACAATCAAAAATTTGGGTAATTTTATGATTATTAGTTGGTCTGGAGTGAGATTGAGGTCATGTTTAGAATATTATAATTAGGTATCGCTCTATTTAATATATTTTACGGGACATTTACACGTACCTATGTCGAAACCCTCGACTAGTTTCAGCCACGTCCGGTGGCCATCATCAGGAGGATGAGTGCGATACGCCCGCGCCGACGGCGTCTCGCTCCGCACACGTAGTTGTAGTCGAGGGTTTCCACATACGTACGTGTAAATGTCCCGTAAAATATAGGTATCGCTCGACACAGAATTCGAAATGATGATCTTTTTCCAACTTAAAATAATTTACTTTTTGATTTTACTTGTACTAACTTGGCTGCAGCTTGCTTGATGCAAGGGACGACATCTATACTGGTTACCGATATCATCAGTGAGAAAGATGCCTCTACCCTACAGAATTTTCTGGTCACTATTTAAATTGAATTGAGTACTTATTTTATTATTATATATTGAGTACTTATATTATATGGCTTCTACTACTTTTCTTTACTTTTAATCTATACATCTATAAGTACTTAAAGTTTGAAGCAAGATTTTGTTTGGCTGAAACCGCTAACATTAGGGACTATTGGCTCGAATAGAAAAATCTATCAGTGTTCGATGGCCCATTTATCGAAGAATATAGGCTATATAACATCACTCTACGACCAATAGAACTTAACCAGTAGTATTTAAAGCTAGTTAAATCACGGGGCAGTCCAGCAATATCGTTACTAATATTATAAATGCGAAAGTAACTCTGTCTGTCCGTTACCTTTTCACGGCTAAACTACTAAACCGATTAACTTGAAATTTGGTACAGGGGTAGCTTATGGTCCGGGAAAGGACATAGGCTTTGTTTTATCTCGAAATTCCCACGGGTTCGGGAACTATACGGGTTAAAGTCGCACAGCTAGTAACAGTTCAACATTTAAAAAGCTGAAAGTAATAACAAAGGGGAAACTTCTAGAAAGGATGGCTCATAAAAACAAAGAAACTTTACAGAATACAAACAACATTAACTTCGTTACTTTTTACTTTAATTAAGACACTCAAATGGACTGGTCCTAATGAGGCACGCGTAGATTTGAAAGATACTTTTACACCGACTTCACAAAAAAGAATAAGTATTTAGATTATATAGTCCAATGTATAAGAAACCCTACTAAAACTTTTTCATATTTTAGAGACATGAGATACAAACATAAACATTCACTACATCATCTCGTTATAGTAACTGACCCCTAACTAAGTTCGAAACTTGTATCTAGGGTATCAGAAACTACGCACACACTCATTCACACACACCCAGACCGAGGCAAACTTATATTTTAAAGAGGAATAATATAAATTTGTTTGTTATAATATTTCTATTTCTATAAATGTTCTCTAAAACTAGGAGTTATCTTAAAATTATCACGGGAATGGGATGTACGGGGATAATACGCGGATAATATGCGGGATGCTGCTAGTATACACTACCTATTTACTATTATTACACATCTACACACACTCGCAAACATAGGCAATTTGCGTAAACAAGCGCTCAATAACACACAACCAAATTTCCACTTACAATAAGTGAAGTCACCGACAAATCTTTCCTACATATGTCAGCAGCTTTCATGTGTATAGCGCTTCAGAAACAAGATTAAAAACCAAGAAAATAGCGGAAAACAGAGTAACACGACACTTAGTATCGCAATATCCAATATAAGATCGCAAAAACAACGTCCCGGATACATTATCAAAGAGATTCGGGGAAAGAAACTAACGTTGATCCGAGCAAATGTATATGGATAGCTTACAGTTGGTTTTTATTCATATTGATTGTTTTATTTATGTTTCACCCGCGTAGTTCCCGTTCCCGTAAGAATATGGGGATGATATAATTATGCTAAAAACCTTCCCACTGAATCACTCTATCTATTAAAACAAACCGCATCAAAATCCGTTGCGTAGTTTTAAAGATCTAAGCATACATAGGGACAGAGAAAGCGACTTTGTTTTATACTATGTAGTGATGTTCAATAGAAGATTGGATAATACTATGAAAATGTTATTAAGACGATACTTTTGTGTTTAGTTAACAATCGTGTACAACTGTACATACTTTCACGTATTCATTTGTTCTCTGGATTGTAAAGTTTTTTAAATGTAAATGAACAACCCATGTCGTGCCAACCTAACGCCATCGAGGTGGCCACTCATTTGTGCATGAATATCTAAAATTAATTGTTAAAAGAGTCTTGTCAATCGACACGAAGAAGAAGAATATAAATAAAATTATTCAATACTTAAAACCAAAACTACAAAGCTCCTTATAGCGGGGCCGGCCCCAAACTACCGGTGGTTAGGGCTGCTGAGACAGGAATCTCCAAATAATGAGCGCCGTGTCCAACACCATTGCTTTCTGTATGCCCAGTGCCATGATTATTTTCAAATTTTCAACTTAAACAAATCTTAACTAACTTATACTATGTATAACTTCTATACATAAAATAACATATAAAAATAAGATTACCTATTATCATACAATATCTATAAAATTATTTTGTTACAGCTAAAATCTTATAAAAGTGTATACAAAACATTTCATAGTTCGTTTAAGGCAAGCGTATCGTTTACATTTTATAAGAATAGAATAGCTTCACACTACTGTTGAACGAGCCTTTTGGGATTCATTCTCATGTTAATACTGGGAACGTTCTCGTTATATGAATACATTATGGTAGGAAAAAATATTATATTACATTATTATAGTTGTTCCATGTGGTTTTACCCGCGTTATTTCTTAGTGGTTTTCTCATTGAATCAGTAACGGTTGCCTTTTAAACTGAGTAAATTTTTCAACGGGCATGGAAGAAAGAATTTAAGTACTAAATTATAAGGAAGAAATATGGAATGGTGAAAAATGCTGATAAAGAAAAATTAAAATTAAAATTTTAATAAAAAAAACCCAACACAATTACTTTCAAACCCCCATAACTTTTAAACGGGTCAACCGATTTTCATCAAACAAGTCTAAGAACACTCGTACGTAAGTCCCCTTTAATACAAAAAAAAACTAAATTAAAATCAGTTCATCCGTTCGGGAGCTATGATGCCACAGACAGACAGATACACACACACACACATATACACAAACACACAGACACGTCAAACTTATAACACCCCTCTTTTTGCGTCGGGGGTTAAAAAAATCAGTACTCATAGCCAGGAAAATCACACCCTGTATTAACATACTATCTAGCAGTGCTAAGAATAATAAAAATCTGGGAAGTACTTTTGTATATTATACTTTTGTAGATACATACCTAGAATGGACAGAAAACATCGAGACCAAAACAAATAGACATGTTCATATACAAATGTTTGTCAAAACCATTGGCATAGCAGACAGACTCACTACCAACTACAACACTCGATCGTAAAATCAAAAACCTTTATTTAGTTTTACTTAAAATCATATTCCGATCGACTTTACTGGGTCACAGCCGACAGATATCAAAACCTATATGAATAGAGAGCATTATAATAGCAAATACTCATAGTTCGAATAGGAAAACCTGATTCTATTAATAATTCATTTAAAGTCTGGAACGGAAAATTATTGCAGATTTAGAATCATGACTGCAGGCTATTTGTTTATTTAGATCATCAGTAATTCGTGATATCACAGTTTTATTAGGCTGCTGATCTACAGCTGCCTTATTTGCGTTGAATTTTTAGTCCGGTTTAGCACTAAACCAGGTTTTACAATCAATTTTGACTACTCTCAAAGTGACAGATTTGACAGACAAGGTGTCAAATGCTTACCAGGTTTTGTTAAACCAGACTAAAAATGCAACGCAAATAAGGCAGCATGTTTTGTTTCATTTTTTTACCCTGAATTCCATTTTTCCGTCGAATTAACCGAGACTTGGTAATACGAAAATATTATTAATTCATATTATTAACCCCCGACGCAAAGAGAGGGGTGTTATAAATTTGACGTGTCTGTGTGTGTATGTGTGTGTGTGTATCTGTCTGTCTGTGGCATCATAGCTCCCGAACGGATGAACCGATTTTAATTTAGTTTTTTATTTTTTGTATTAAAGGGACTTACGTGCGAGTGTTCTTAGACATGTTTGATGAAAATCGGTTGACCCGTTTAAAAATTATGGGGGTTTGAAAGTAATTGTGTTGAATTTTTAATTTGATGTTATTGTTTTATCAAATTAATAGTATACCTAACTTACGCTATACGCATCATAGTTAGAGAGTTAAAACTTAAACGCTTTAAAGATGGAGGGTTACTAAGTCTTCGTCATGCGCGATTTTAACTCAATAAACTTATTGATGTCTTTGATTTACACGAACACTACACATTGAAATAAAACATTTAAACGGATTTTTGTCGTGGTTGTACAAAGTAATGTAAAAAGTTTACTACCTTCAATATTTTAAATACATTGTGAATGATGTATTTCCGAATTTGTGGTAAATTCACACATCACGGGTTCTGTAAAGAATCCGAAACGTCAGAAAATGTAAAACAAAATACAACCACAAAAAAATCCGTTTAAGTGTTTTATTTCAATAAACTTAACTTCGTATTTTTTTGACTTACGTAAAAAAGTCGTGTGCATTTTTTATAATCTTCCTGATGAACAGAAAAATGATTCACTACTTACGTAAAAAAAAAAAAAAAATACGCGTCCAATATTTTGTATAATTCTGCCAGACAAAAAAGTAGAACACATCCGTAATTGGTACTGATCATAAATCCCTAGGGCAAAATTTAAACTAATTGGCCAGAATCAGTATTCCATTTTCATTATTACGAATGGCCGACGCCAAATCGATCACTCTTACGAATGTAGGCAGAAATCGATGGTGTTTGTCCTAATTATTGGGATTATTCGCGCGGTCCATTTCGGTGGGTAACGGTATAAATATTTTATTGTAGGATTAAGGATTTGCGAGTGTGTTGTATCAAATATTCATCTTAACCAGTAGTTTTTTATCATATACTAGCGGCGTCGCGCGGTTTCACCCGCGTAGTTCCCGTTCCCATAGGAATATGGGGATGAAATTATGCTAAAAACCTTCCCATTGAATCACTCTATCTATTAAAGTAAACCGCATCAAAATCCGTTGCGTAGTTTTAAAGATCTAAGCATACATAGACATAGGGACAGAGAAAGCGACTTTGTTTTATACTATGTAGTGAAGAAGATTTATCAACCAACGGTTTTATTCACTTCGTTCCTTATTTCGTGGAAAATTTGAGCCAAAACTAACTATTCCTGGTCATTATTTCATGTAAATTGGTTCGGCAGTTTTTAAATGAAAAAAAATACAAATAGTTTCTTGATAGACGCGACCAGAAGACCAGACTTAGTTTCTTAAAATCGCAGCTTTAAATTTTATTTAAAAATTTCCATATTTCAACACCAAACCAGAAACTACGCAACAAAAACTCACACAAAATTTATTACAATATAAAACCATAAAAGCATTATAAAACCGTCATTCATAATTCACATTATATCCTCCTAAATACGTTTTAGTTATAAGCTAAGTGGTAACAGCGACGCAATCATCGTTTCGCCTAAATGTTTTGGAAATTCTCGACTATGAAAGGGCAATTTGGATTGTGGAAATCACCCCGTAAATTGTTAATTGTGAACGCACCTTCATCCCTATTACGACGACATTTTGAGAGAAATTTATACTCGTACCTAAAGGGAGGCATACGTTGTAAACTGATTTTGTAAGCTCAGTTTTCTTCTTGAGAAAAAAATATTTTAGGGAATGAATTATTTTGTTACATAAGCTATTTATAAATAGCATATTTATAAGCAAATTATTAAAGACACTTTACTATATATTTAGTTATAGATGACAATATTCATAATACTCATAGCATAATGTCAAAATTTAGAGCAACATAAAATGTGTAAAGAATTTATGAACTGAAAGCGCTAGAAGCCTTAGTTCATGGAAATAATTATTAATTAGCATTTAGACACAACATGATTCTTGTGATAGTTTAAAGTGCTCCTTTGAAGTATTTCAAGCTGTTTACTTTCTGTCATCGGCACATATTTAAAACATTTATTTATAGATTAACATGAGCTCAAATATTTATATCCTCTAAAAATTACCAATCCATTTTGATCATAATAAAATTCACTGAACAACACAAAAAACAAAACAAATGAACATCTAATTAGAAAACCATAACCCTAAACAATATCACAGTTAATTTACTAATAAAACATGCGTTCCACTCTGATCGGTACAAATAAAGAAAACAAATTTTCAGAGTAGAAAATATGTTCAAAGCGTGGTATGCTTCGGTGAGAAAAGTCATTGAAACGGAATGGGTTTCCAGTAGAACGGCTTGGAGGGGTCTGGAGGTACTCCGAGCTCATTCATTCTGCGTAATATTGATTGGTGTATATCAACATAGAGACACGTTTCATATTTATTGAACCTGTTTGAGTTAGAACGTGGATTTGTCTCAAATTAAGCAATGATTGTACTCGTACAGTCAGTGTCAGAAAGAATATAAAGGTACCTCTTCATTTCTTTGATTTACACGAACACTACACCTTGAAATAAAACTACTTTAACGGATTTTTGTTGTGGTTATATTTTGTTTTACATTTTCTGACGTTTCTACTGTGATCACGGATTCAAGTAGTAAACTAGTTTTATTTCAAAAGGTACTTCCCTTGGTATACCAAACTGAGGGGTCCCGTACGTTGTGTCGTTGAAGCGAATTTCACCAGAGCGAATGACACTGGAGCGACGAACGTTGTGGCGAATGACGTTGTTGTAGTGACAGGTCGTTGTGGCAAAACTTTGAGCGTGGTACGCTGGAGCGAAAGGTCTTTGAAGCGAATTCCACCAGGGCGAATGACACTGGAGCGACGGACGTTGTGGCGAAAATGTTTGAAATTACATAATATGCTATTTTAAAACTATAAAGGTGAAATAAAAGACAACGTCATTCGACACAACGTACGGGACCCCAAACTGAGTATTACCAAGCGGTACCTTCTCTCCGACACTGACTGTACTATCAATACTAGACGACTTTGGTCATACAGCCTATAGACGTTTGTTGAAGACCCAAATGGCAAAGTGCCGACTAAGCTGGACGGCAAACAAAGGGATCGATTCCCGAGAAATGGTAGTAAGATAACTGTTTGTGCGGTCAACAGTTTCAGGTGTTTGTGTGGGATTCAATTCTAGATCTGGCAATACAAGTTTTGAATGAGAATTTTAAGAAAATGACATTCAAAAGATTTTTCACCAAAACACATTAAGAAATCTTAATGATTACGAGAATTTATTCTCACGGTACTAATAAAGAGGGAGTCCTTTGCCCATGGGAGCATTACAGAAAAATAGTTAGTACCGGATATTAGAAAAACCACAGAGAAAAACTAAATTTAAAATGCAAAAATGACTTGAATATTTTCTTGAAAAGTAGTGAGATTTAGGTGAAGACGTCTAAGGGGTATCAAAGTAGTATTTGCAAGACGAACTGAGCCAGATAGACGGTTGACGGGTAATCCCTCTTGAGTGTAGCTGAGACCGTTGTGAACATAGAAATTTCTATGTAGTCAACGAAAATAGGAAATGCATGGTCAGTTGACAAACGAATTACAATTTTTAAACATTTATAATGATTTTTCGGATACGAAATATATTTTATTGATTCATTATATTGGTAGTATTACAATAACTAATGCTAGTCATTCATTATTTTTAAATATCAACGCAAACATTTTTCAAAAGTTTTAGTTAACTAAAGCATGGACTGCCGGGCTAACATGACTTCGAAAACGCTATATGATATAGCGATTTATTGACATCCAACTGTCAAAATATGACAAAAATACCCGCCATATTTAATTTTACCATATCATAGCATGTGATAATACGTTGGTCATGCTCGCGAAATCGTTATACGTGGTGTTGATATATTTTATCACGCACAGTCATGCTAGAGGGGCAGATTTCTATAAAAAAAAATATTTAAAAAGTGACATGAACGAAATAATGTTTCGGGCTGTGATTCAGAAATAAAATATCAGATTTTACTCAACTCCATTAGGGTCTGGACAAACGTTTTAATTAAGAAATTAATGCTATAATTACTATTGAAAATAAGTAATTTTATTTCACACAGATTTTTCTTTGCAAAAGTTATTATAAATAACCTTTCAACTATAATTACGTACGGCAAATTAATATCAAAAAGTGTTTCATTAAATATGACATACATTCGTGTTCAATTATAATAATTAATTTAAACGAGGTGTTAAATAGTTTCTCTATAACTCTTAATTAGTGCGGTTATAATTGGAAATGCTTTGATACAATATATGTATTCGTCGTATTTAGTAAATATTCATTGTTATGTTAATTAGTTGCTTCCTTAGTATAACCATTCATCAATTTTCCTTTGTCATCCAAATCTGTAAGGATATTTTTTAACATCTTCATTAATATTATAAAGAGGGAAGATTTGTATTTTTGTGTGTATAGTTTGTAATAAATGAACTCAAAAACTACTGTGCCGATTTCAAAAATTCTTTCACTACATTTATCATGAGTAACATAGGCTATATACATATTTTATCCCAGTGTGCCCACTGTAAGAGAAAATGCGGGTGAAACCACGAGGCACTGCTAGTATCTTATGAAGTAACTACCATCAGACTTCCACAATCCTAAAGGTTGTTATATTTGGAGACTCTATCTATAATCTATTGCTTCCAAAACCAACGGTTTAACGGACCATCTGAAGTTCGAGAGATCTACGCACTCGTGAAAGTTTCTCACCGATACTTCGCGGCTGATGTTATTTCCGAATTGGTTGGAGATTCACAATTGACATTCATAATGCCTCATTGAGGCCTTATCTGAATTTTTTATCAAATACTTTAGTCACTTTGGCGCCAGTCACTTGGACAAACATTAATCGGTCCTAGTATAATACCCTGTGGTACACAATTTTTCGTTATCTACTTAGTTGTTTTTTTCATTAAACTTATTTAAAAATGCTAATGAATATTCATAGAAATGCTATAAAAATAGAATAGATCCTAAAATATGCTACCTAAAAGCAATAAGTAAGTATACCTAATTAAATATTCATAATACCTAATTGAAGACTTATAACAACACAGTCAAAAGCCAACCTATGTTCCAGTTACACATTGAATTACTGATTTATATGAAAGGCACGCATCAGACCTCTTTTAATATAATTTTGGAGAGATTTGGAAAGGTCCTGGCTTTAGAGATTTTATAATTAGATAAAATGTTACCGTTTCGTGTGGATTTACATATTATGTGTTCCCCTTTGATTCGGCGTAATTTGGGAAATCTGATTTGGAATGAAGAGCGGAAATTTCCTTAGACTTATCCGGTGTAAAGTTACAGACTTAAGTAAATTGGTTAAGGTTTGTTGAAGAGTTATTTTTAGTATTTAAAATGTCGACGTAACATGATATAATCGTGGTTTACCTCTTTTTAGAACAAATGCATAGTTTTTTCCCTAGATAATTTTTTCATATTCTTAACTGGCTGTGCCCCGCTGTTATCATAAATCCTTTCGCTAAGGATAAAAAACAAAGGTGCATAAAATATGTATTAGAAACAAACATACACCCTTAAACACACAAACTTTCATCTGTATAATATTAGTGTGATATTGACATTTTTCTTTCAGTAAAATGCAAAAACAAATCTCAAAGTAACATTTTTATAAGCAATTGCGATTTTCATTCGGAATTTACGGTTTATCAATTTCACAGCCCAGCAATGTATAGTAGGGGACGGTCAGAACCTTTTGTATATAAATCCATTCAGTGATTCAATAGATTTGCGCGGCAATACGGATAAATAAACCGCCAAATAGGAACAGGCGATTGACTGGCGTCTATGTATACTATACAGCTGTACTATGTATGTGTAGCTAATTCAAAAACAAACAATTTTAGAATTATAAAGCTTCAAGTAGAATTTGAATAACTGTTCTAATATTTTTGAAAATCTGTTCTAACCGAAATTGGTTTTAAGTGTTACTGAAGTACATACCAATACTGTGGCTGTTAAATTTATAACACCTTTTTGCGTTACGAGTTAAACATAGACTAATAGTTTTTAACTACCAGTGTCTCAGATCTATCAGTAAGTAACGGTTTCCCTTTATAATATAACTAGCGTCGCCCCGCGGTTTCACCCGCGTAGTTCCCATTGGAATATGGGAATAAAAATATGCTAAAAACCTTCCCACTGAATCACTCTATCTATTAAAACAAACCGCATCAAAACCCGTTGCGTAGTTTTAAACATCTAAGCATACATAAGGACATAGGGACAGAGAAAGCGACTTTGTTTTATACTATGTAGTGAAGTTTAGCACAGTTCGCACAGTTGCTGGTAAATACAAGTTAGCATCACAATGCTTAGTATAAGACCTACAAGCCTTTGTATGTACATCTAAGCATGTGAATACTAATGTATTCAGGACTACACCTAATCCACAGAAACACGAGCTATTTACCACATTATAAACTACTACAAGAAGGTTAATTTCAAAACTCAAATTAATAGAATAATTAATTAGATACAAGATAATCTTCTTACTGTTTAGCTATTGTCTCAGAAAATTAAAGTGTTTTAACATTAGTATTTTAATTAAAATTTTAATTAACAACATGTTTTACGTAATCTTATTATGAGTAAACTACTCGGAAGTTTACTTGAAGATGGTGAAATAGGCCCTTAAAATGTTTAAGACATAATATTTATTAAAAATGTTCCTGAGATTTTTGCTCTTGAAACATGATTCTTGACTGTTGGGTCAAGCAATTTAGAATGATGAGCGGTAATCGGAGCTTGGCATGTTTGTTATTTTGCAAAATATTAGGTTTGAGAGAGTAATTTATGTACTCCACACTCTACGAATTTAATTTATCCTACTAATATTATAATTGCGAAAGTTTGGTTGTTTGGATGTTTGTGAGTTTGGATGTTTGTTCCACTTTCTCGCAAAAACTACTGTATCGATTTTGATTAAATTTGGTACAGATGTTCCTTATAACTAGGAATAACACATAGGATACTTTTAATCCCGAAATTCCCATGGGATTGTGTATAAGTAATCGTATGTTTTATTGTACCTTTTCGTAGTCACAAATCCTACCAATAGATGGCGCTGTTTTTTTTTAACACACGATGGTGAATTGTGCCGAGATTGTATGATACTACAAGCTACGCACTCTCACGGGAGCGGGTACTACGCGCGTAAAACCGCGGGGCGCTGCTAGTCGTACATAAAAGTGTGTTAATGAACTCAAAAATAAATATCATCGCCGGACTCAGAACTCGTGACCTGTAGTTTGGCAGACAGGTGCACACATTTCAGTAGACTACGGAAGCGCTTACTATTGAGTTATATCACTACATAGTATAAAACTAAGTCGGTTTCTTTGTCCCTACCTCCCTATGTCCTTATGTCCCTATGTATGCTTAGATCTTTAAAACTACGCAACGGATTTTGATGCGGTTTGTTTTAATAAATAGAGTGATTCAGTGGAAAGTTTTTTAGCATAAGTTTATCCCCAAATTCCTACGGGAACGGGTGAAACAGCGGGGCGCCGCTAGTATAATATAAATTCTGTGCAAATCTAATGACTTTTATAATCATTTTGGTTTTAGATATTTGCATACAATATTCATATGGCGTTAATCAGTACTACTTCTCTCCTATTGGTAAAAGCGTAACGTTAAAAATAACCTTCCTCGATAAAATGACTAGCAATAGATTTTTACAATTTGAACAGGCCTGCCTAGCATGACTGTGCGTGATAAATGATATAGACACCACGAAATAAAATCGATTTCGCGATCATGAACGTAGTACTCGTACGATTTGATAAAATTAAATGTGGCGGCTATATTTATTATATTCTGTCAGTTGAATGTCAATAAATAGCTATATCGATTTCGCGAGCATGACCATATGTCATAAAATTATTCACATGGTAAAATTAAATACGGCGGGCATTTTTATCAAATTTTGACATTTGGATGTCAATAAATCGCTGTATCTATCGCGTTTTCGTAGTCATGCTAGCCTAGCAGTACTTACTGAGATAAGCACATTCAAACAACCAAACAAACTCTTCAACTGTCAGTTCAGTAAAGTTACAGATTACATGAATTCAGTAGTACCACCACTAAATTTGAAATATATTTTACTAGCAGCACCCCGCGGTTTCACCCGCGTAGTTTTCAATTAACCCCCTTCTCCTCCTAGGGGGGGAATTTCCAAAAATCCTCTCTTAGTAGTAATCCCCCCAACAAACACACGTGTCAAATCTCAGCTCTTTCATTTCAGTAGTATCGGCTGTGCGTTGTCTGTCAGTCAGTCAGTACTCTGTAACGGAAGAGGTTTATATACTTATATAATATAGATAGATTACTATGTTATTGAAACTAGAGGAACAAATAAAAACTGCATTTTATTATATATTTGCAGTAAACCGCGTATTTATTGAGGTACCAAAGTGGCTATTACAGGAACACGAGACGTGAAATGTGCGTGGTTAGCTATAAAACATGTTACGACTGGTGGCGGACCTATTTTATAATGATGGTAGTGCAGCAACTATTTGCAGTTTTTTATTGGTTTTAACTGATTAACTTTTGTGTTTAATGGTGAAGTTGATTTGAGGTTTTTGTTTGTGTTTAATGAGGAAATTTGTTTTATTTTTTTGCCTAAGTTTGTTTTTTTTTGCTTATTTTTTTAATACTTCTGTGTTTTCACTTGCTGTATAATCATATTATGATAACTACTTCTCTCTTTTTGGTAGTGTGGACATAGTCTTCCTTAATAAACGCAATAGGTACAAGAAAAATGATTTCAAAATTGAATTCGTTCATGTTGATATCCAACCAATCAAACAAATAAACCTTTCAGATTTATAATAGGTACCTATTTATTCTTAAATTTGGAATTGATTTAAGTTTCGCAAAACAGAAGACATAATCGCGCTACTTTGGTCAGTTTTAGAACTATTTTAATTTGCAAAGAAATAAAATGTAATAAAAAATTAGGTATCTATACTTACGTTTTCTATACTTGGAATCATTCTCTACATTTCATCAACTAGTAATTAAAGCAAACGATACTATATCTCAATGGTAACCGCAGAGCTAGCCATATGGATTTATAGCTAGTAATAAAACGGTAGGCGTACGAATGTCCGTAGTTTCTGATGCCCTAGATACAGGTAATAAACATTACATGATATATAACGGATAGTTGCAGCGTTCTGGATGATTTATTTGTGTTTGCTTATGTCGTGTAAGAGCAGTTTTAATATTTAATGTGTAAAATAAAACTGCTACTACCAATTTAATTAAAATTGGACTAATATATTAAAATAACTGGAGCTCCAAATAAATCCACCTTGTAATGACTGCAAAATAATTTTAATGATATACATCAATGTCCCCATCATTATACTACGGGTAACTGACCGTTAACGGCACAAGTAGTTTTTATATGTGTCAGAAACTACACACATAAACTCATTCATACACACACATCAAACCGAGAGAAACAATAACTATGGATGACACAAACGATTACCTGTAACGAGAAAAGAACCTTATTACTTTAATACATAACATTAAATTAAAAATAAAAAAAACCCCCAACACAATTACTTTCAATCCCCCATAACTTTTAAACGGGTCAACCGATTTTCATCAAACATGTCTAAGAACACCCGCACGTAAGTCCCCTTTCATACAAAAAAAACTGAATTGAAATCGGTTCATCCGTTCGCGAGCTATGATGCCACAGACAGACAGATACACACACACACAGACACGTCAAACTTATAACACCCCTCTTTTTGCGTCGGGGGTTAAATTTAACAAAAAACAGAAAAACCAAACATATGCTATAAAACCGATAAAAAAAATCAAAAACCCGTATTGGCTCAGCAATAAATAACAACACCAAGGAAATACAGTTTTGAAAAGCGCAACACCCAACTAAGTCCGCATTTACACAGTAATGCAAATGACACAGAGTCTCATTCATGAAATGAATAACGTCTCATTTTAAACTAGGTCAATGTACACGATTTAATAAAGAGATAAAAACTTTATTTTTCCACTCTGGTTGGAACGTGTCTGTGGTATAATATCGAGGGTTTTATAAGCTGTTTTATTAGTGAAGTGCTGTGTGGTACTGTGTGTTATTTCTGTGTTATCTATATAGTAAAGTTATTATAGTTTTCGGGATATTTACCATATTATATTTTATTAGCTGTGCCCCGCGTAGTTCCCGATCCCGTGGAAACGTGGGGATAAAATTATGCTAAAACCTTCCTCTTGAATTACTCTATCTATTACTGAAAACTGCATCAAAATCCGTTGCGTAGTTTTAAAGATTTAAGCATACATGGGGACATAGGGACAGAGAAAGCCACTTTGTTTTATACTATGTAGTGATTGAAAGGTGACTGTCGTGTCGTTTAAGGTAAAGAGAGGCTGCTCTGGGCAGTAACAAGTGGAGAGTAACTGTTACACCGACAAAAGCACCGCTTTGAAATTAGATAAATAGTATTATTTACCAGCTCTGCCCCACGTTTTCACTTGCGTAAATGACTAAGTTCCGTCATTGATCATAGAAATCACGATACAGCCATGCCAACGTGCGTCAAACCCGGCGGCACAGCTAGTCTAGATTATCATTAAGAGTGCTGTGTACACCAGTAATTGGTATGTATATTAGATTAAGGCCTTTTTATTATAACACTTTGTAATTTTTAATATATTATACTGTTGGTGTTCCTATTTAAATAAATAAATCATTATAAATATACAAACAAAAGAGGCAAACATTTCAATCACTAAAATGAAGCCATAACAGTGGGTACTATAAATAAATTCACCGTCAAATATGTGTAGGTCACGTAAAAAATACGTAAAATGTGGTCCACATACACTATTTCACGTTTCACTTAGAATCGGCTCGTAAACCGACCATTAGGGGAGGCTAACAAGTGTAGAATAAATCACTGTTGCTACTGACGCACATACTTTAACTTGCTACGTCGTTGAACTTTATTTTAACACTCATTTTTCTTTGTTATTTCGTGACACAAAAGAAAAAAATATAAAAATTATATATAGAAAGAAAGAAAGAAGGAAAGAAAACATTTATTCAGACACCAAATAAAAAGGAAACAAAATAAAAGGTGTGCTGAAATGGTTCTGTCTCAGCTAATAATAATGATGTTATATCGTAATAATGATGTTCAATCGTGCCGTTTCGGAAGAAACCGTGGATAAAGATGCAGGACACAGTTAGTATATCCTAATCCTAACTAATATTATAAATGCGAAAGTAACTCTGTCTGTCTGTTACCTTTTCACGGCTAAACTATTGAACCGATTGACTTGAAATTTAGTACAAGGGTAGCTTATGGTCCGAGAAAGAACATAGGCTATGTTTTATCCCGAAATTCCCACGGGAGCGAGAACTACGCGGATGAAACCGCGGGGCACAGCTAGAATTATCATAAAAGAAACATAAAATATGTTTTAAGCTTTTACACGATTAACTCCGCTAGTAGTTATCAAAAATACACCCTAAAACAACACAAATAAATTTCAAATTACTAAGCAGCCGTAATAAAACAGTCTAATTACAATGAGTTATGCAAACAAAACATTTTGATTCGGAATCGTCTGATTAATTCGTTAGTATCGATTGAGATCAGCCGGGTACCACCAATTATAACATTTGTTCCAAGTTTATCTTTCATTACATTCGGCTGTGTTCATTTAAAATTAAACTTTATTCAAATAACCGAATGTTAATATGAATCAGGTTAAAAGTTTTATCTGTGTCGAGGGTTGAACCTTTTGGTTTGATTTAAATTGGCAATTTAAATACAATTATATTCGCGGATGATTTGTGATTGTAATGACGTAGTGGGAAAATAAGAAGGGTTATTTATTTATTTATTAGGGGTATCAACAGCTTGGTAAAACTAAGAAATTAGAAACATTATAAAGCAAACAAAAGCCAATAACAGAAGTAACATTTTATGAAGAAAGAAAAAATGAACAGTTAAAACTCACAATATTATGAAGATCACTCCTGGTAACTAACGAATAGTATAAAAAATGTGGTCAGGGGCCTAAATCTACGACAATTTGACATTATTGATCAGACAAAATGTTGATATTGAGGCACCATAACGAGAGTGTCAGAAATATGGTATTCTGCTATTTATTCATATGGCTATGGTGTCTCAGTGGTCTTTGTTGCATATCAAAATTCAAATAAAAATCGTCAGAATACTGTTTCCATGACAACCATCTAAGTTTTATGGAGCCGTTGAGTCAGCGGAGTAGATTTCAATAAGGGAATACCAAAATGACAACAAATGTCAAAAAAACGGCCATAATGTCGATATTAAAATACATCTGAGTAGCATTATCACTTAATAGTTTAGAGAATCAGGGCCCTGATGGTAAGTAACCATTGGTACATACATCGATACACTTTATTCGCAACGTTGATTATAAACAAGTTTGTTGGTACCAAGGGAACTATTCAAAGATGGAATTGTATTAATGTTGCTTGCTATGTACGATTGCGGACTATATAGAAATGAGAAAATGAGAATGAAAACCAATCGATTAGCAAAAAAAATAACTATATTTTTTTAACTATATTTTTTATAACTATAACTATATTTTTTTAGGAGTAAGTGACGTTTTTACAAAAAAAATGCAATAGCTTAACAATATAGAAGTATTAAAAAAAAGATAAATGTATCAAAAAGTTTGAAATATTGTTATATAACCTATCCTAAGGGAAGGTTCATATCTGACGGAACATGCGTCGCGTATTATCGGTCGCGTAACGCCACAACACACAACTGTACAAACCTTCCCTAAGACTTACTACTTAAAAAGGCGAAAGTCCTGAAATAAAATTAATAACACCGATAAAGATGAAATTGGTGAAAGTTATTTTGAGAGTAGGAGAGCTCAAGAAATACTTGACTATAGAAATCTTTTTTGTACGAATATTTCTAACTCTCGTTCTAAAAATAGCGTACTGAAATTATTTCTTGACATTTATACACTAGAGTGGAGTGAAGGGTTAAAGAAAGTTGTTCTGTTTCAATTGATTCGAGAGAAGTCGAGAGCAAAACGTTCTCTTGGATCATTAAAGTGGCCACTGACGAGTCAGTTCAGTTGAATGACGTGATTGACGACCATTTTTGGATGGACGCCAGGTCCATCCAAAAATGGTCGTCAATCACCGGAGCGATTCCAGATTCCAGTGGGGAAATCTGGTTGGACTAAAAACTTTTGGAGTGACGCCACAGTTTTATGTCTGGACTGATCAGTTCGACTCGTCAATTGCCTCCTTTACTTTTGTTTATACATTCTTGCTATTTGAACGATTGAATGAATGTAATATGTACTTGTAAGTGCGCAGTTTTTCGCAATTAGACCTCACTTATTTGGGTCCTTTGAAGGAGCTACGATATTTACCAGACTACAAGAACTCAGACAGAATAGATTTTATACGATTTTTACTATAACAGTTTTTTTTCAATATCTTTTATAACCTATACCAAGAAAGGTCAGTGACGTTTCTTACGCGAACACGGGCTAATACTACGCCACTTGTTATCTTGTTTTTATTGTTAAAACTTACGTTTTTGTCACATCGCGCCAAAGAATCCTGAAACTGTTGTGTAAAGTTCACTCGTGTATTGTTATTATAACGTTTTATGTGATCTAAGTGCTTTAAATTAATAGAAAAGTGTACTTAGTTAGTGCTATTTCTGCTCTGAGAGGGTAGTAAGCTTAAGGTACAAAACAAACAAGTCTTTGTTATTGACATTTTTATGTCAAGAGTTGACAGTGTCATTTGAAGTTTATTTTTTCTTGACATTGACACTTCTTCCTCGATTTTTGGCATTTTACACCTCCAGTATGGCCAAGTGTTCCGGATGTGGTAAATTTATTTCTCCAACAACCGCAGCCCAATGTAGTGTATGCCCGTTATCATACCACAAGGGGTGCATATCATTATCCGACTCGGCCGTGGTTAACAAGGACTGGGTATGCCCTTGCTGTAAAAACAAGACTCGCAAAGGAGACAACAGCAGCACGCCGGTAAAGCCGCTTGGTGAGCCTCGGACACAATCACCTCCGCATAAGGCCTCCACCATCTCCTCTCAAGTCCCGGGTGACTTCACAGGGATGTATGACGAGATACGGGAGTGGATGGCCGAGATCCGAGAGTTCAGAAAGGAGATGTCCGATCTCAAGGTGTCCTTGGCCGGCGTCTCGGAGCGCTTGGACGGGCTCGAACGCAGGCTCGAGGCAGTCGAGACGAGGGAGCCTGCCATCATCAACACCGCGGAACTTGAGCAGACCGTAGAAGCTTTACGACTGGAGCTCAACGACCGAGACCAGGAAGCGATGCTGTCCGACCTGGACATCGGCGAGCTGCCGGAGGAGCGCGGCGAGAGCGCGGTGCACGCCGTGCAGGTGCTGGCGACGCGGCTGGGCGTGGCGCTGGACGAGCGCGACGTGGTGTTCGCCGAGCGCGTGGGGCCGCCGCCCGCGGACGGCGCGCCGGGCGCTCGGCGTCCGCGCCGCCTCGTGGTGCGGCTGGCGCGCCGGCGTCTTCGGGACGAGCTGCTGCAGGCGGCGCGAACTCGCCGCACGATATCAGCGCCTGGCGAGCCAACCCGTCGCATCTACATCAATGAGAGGCTGACCCGCCACAACCGGCTACTCTTCCATCGGGTCCGTGAGGAATGCCGCGGTAAACACTGGCGCTTCGCGTGGACAAAGCGGGGCCGCATTTTTGTCAGGCAGGGAGAAGGCACTCCTGTCCGGCAACTCCGATCCTCCGATGATCTTGAGAAGATATTTGGTCATCCTATAACTGAAATGAAAAATTTATAATTCATAATATGTTTGTTTTTATTAGTGTATATCTACTGTGCCTGTTATCTGTTCACGTTTATTTTTCTTTTAATATATTCCTATGTCCTCGTTTTAATAATTTATACAATTTTTATTTGTTTAAAATTTTATTTATTTACCAAACAATTTTAACATTTTATCTCAAAATTGATATATATATTTGCAATTCATTCTGGATATTTTATATACAATATTCACTTTATACATTCAATTTAATTTTAGTATTTAATTTCACATTTGGCTGTGACTGGTATTTTACAAGCTTTGTTAATTGCAAACTACTGTGCTTTTGTTTTTATTACCATTTATTATTGTTCATAGAATATAATACTACATGCTGGTTCTTATTGTTTATTTATTACCATATTTTATTGGAGTTTGTTCTTTTGGTTGGATATCAAATCTTTTTTAAGCACTTCCTTTAAAACATTTGAGAGTTGGTCTCTTTAATCCTGGGTCGTTAAATACTGGTCAAGATGAATTTATTGTTGCTGTAAATGAATTAAAGCCTGATATCTTAGCCATTAATGAAACCTGGTTGAGGGATGGCCAGGATGGAAATTTGTCAGTGATTCCTGGTTATCGGCTTGTTCATACGCCTAGACATCATAATATTAAAAAAGGTCGGGGTGGGGGGGTTGGTTTTTTTATACTTAAAGGTATTAATGCAAGAATAATCTCTTACCCTATTGTGTCCACTGTAGAACAAATGTGGTTAAGGCTTACTATTTTGGGAAGAAGTGTTGTTATTGGCACCGCATATCGAGCGCCCTGGCAGGACCTGCCTCCCTTCCTTGACGCCCTTACTGACTCAATAACTTCTTTTACTAACTGTGATAATCTTATCTTGTTGGGGGATTTTAATATTAATGTGTTAGAGCCTCACAGCAACAAAAGTGTTTTACTACAACAGTTCTTAAATTGTATGGACCTAGCACAAGTCATATCTCAACCTACTCACTTTTATGATGACCATATGCAGACCTTAATTGACTTAGTCTGCACCAATGCCCCATTCAGAAGAATAGATATGAAGCATACTCCTGACCTTGGTCGCCATGCTATGGTAGTTGTTGAGCTTAACATTAAAAAAGA
This sequence comes from Timandra comae, assembly GCA_958496195.1. NCBI lineage: Eukaryota > Metazoa > Arthropoda > Insecta > Lepidoptera > Geometridae > Timandra > Timandra comae. The sequence goes on from OY292376.1 coordinate 8,075,381, forward strand.
AAAAACTCCCCCACAGATGCTTGTTTACCGGCCATTGAAAAGCATTATTGTAGATCTATTCAATACAGATCTCGACTCCATCTGCTGGGATAACCCTCAAACATCCACTGACATAAATGAGATGGTTTTAGCTTTTACCCATAAAATTGTCAATTTGTTCGACCTCCACGCCCCTATCAGAGTAATTAAAATTAAGGGACCTAGTCACCCATGGATAACGGACACTGTCAAATCTATGATAAAAATAAGGGATGACTACCATAGAAGGTATAAATTGCTTAAAAATGACGACCTTAAGAAATGTTACAAATGTATGAAAAATATAGTTATAGCTGCATTTGAGAGTGAGAAAACTGCTTTCTTTACACAAAAAATAAACAAAAATATTAACAATCCCAAACAGTTGTGGAAAAATTTAAAAGGCAATATTGGTATAGGTAAATCGAAGGCAGTTGAGTTACCTCCTCATTTTGACAACCCTCATTTGATAAATTCTCACTTTCTTAATGTGCCAGGTGATGACAATGTATCTATTTCACAGTTAACCTATTTCGAGCATCATCGGTATACTTCTTCTCCCGCCACTTTTACTTTGCATACTGTTAATGAACGCATAATTCTTAAAATTTTACAAAGTTTCAAATCAAATGCTCAAGGTATTGATGGTATCTCATTGGATATGGTACTCTTGACTCTTCCTTATACTTTATCTGCAATTACCAGCATCATTAATCTATCTATTACTAGTGGCGTCTTCCCTACACTATGGAAACAAGCTGTAGTAAAACCCATACCTAAAGCTAGTCAGCCTTCTACCTTAAATGATCTTAGACCAATTAGTTTACTCCCTTGTCTATCTAAGGTTTTGGAAAAAGTCGTAAATTTACAGCTTACCAAATATCTTGAAGACAATAATATTCTACCACAATTACAGTCTGGTTTCCGCAAAGGATATAGCACAACAACCGCTCTGCTAGATGTTGTTGATAATTTACTGGCTGCACAGGATCAGGGTATGTGTAGTATTCTCGTCCTGCTTGATTTTTCCCGTGCATTTGATTCGATCAGTATTCCTCTTCTTCTCTCAAAACTTGCTTTCTATGGCTTCGACATCAATGCAATTAAATGGTTCTCTAGCTATTTAGAGTTCAGGACCCAGAGTGTGGAGCTGAAATTGCCCAGTGGAGAGTCCTTATTTTCCTCTTCTCAGGAGCTATCCCGCGGCGTGCCTCAAGGCTCAATTCTGGGGCCTATCCTGTTCATCCTCTACAGTGCTGATATTATTCAAGCAATTCCTAATTGTAGATTCCATCTTTATGCGGATGATGTTCAGCTGTACCACTCTTTTTTGCCCCAGGACCATGTTGATGCTGTAAATAAAATAAATGATGATTTAGCTGATATACTTAAGTGGTCAATTAAAAGTTCCCTAGTCCTCAATCCAAAAAAATCCAAATTTATGGTAATTGGTTCTCGAGGAGGGTTAAATAAACTTGCTGGTATTCAGCTAAATATCCATGTGGGGGGAGAGAGTGTAGAATATGTGCATGAAGTGAGAAATCTTGGACTGACCATGGACAGACATCTTCATTTTGAGAGTCACATTGCTGAATGTGTGAAGAGTTGTTTTTATCGGCTAAAAATGTTGTATAAAATTCGTCCCTACATTAGTGAAGATATCCGCATTGCACTTTGTGAGTCCTTAGTCCTATCTAAATTAAATTACTGCGATGTGGTGTATGGGCCTTGTCTTTTGGCTAGGTCACAAAATCTTATCCAACGTGTGCAGAATGCTTGTGCACGATTTTGCTTTAAAATACCTCCTCGCACACATATTACACCATTTCTAAATTCATCAAAATTATTAAAAATGAAATCTCGTAGAAAATTACATCTTGCAACTCTTCTTTTTGGCATCATCAATGCTGAAATTCCTAAATATCTTTTTAAGAAACTCTCTTGGGCTCAGGACTTTTCTCAGTATGTTAGAAGGAAATGTACTCACGTGTTTGTTACGCCAAGACATAGATCAGCAGCTTTCCGTGGGTCTTTTAGGTTTGCAGCTTCTCAGTGCTGGAATGACATTCCTCCTCCAATCCGTGCAATAACCTCGTTGTATACTTTTAAAAAAAAGTATAAGTTAGCACTTGTTACTGCCCAATTAAGCTCTAATTAACATATAAATTAAATAAAAAATTTTAGTGCTACTTTTGTGGACTTGTTTGTTGAAATGCTGCATGCTGCTACTTGTTTGTTTGTTAATTTTTTATTTTTATATGAATATATATTTGTTTTGGTTTTGTATTTACGTAGGCATTATTATTTTATTTGTGATCATGCACTTTCTTTTTTTATTACTTATACCATATATTATTATATAATCTTGTTCATTATCAGGCACACTTAGCTCGTACCTACCTTTAAGTTTTAGTATAACGGTGACGTCACTGCACCCCTGGCTCCGTCTGAAAACCAGCGTTGCTTCGCTTTTATGTGAAGTAACACAAAGCTGAGACGGGTCCTTTTTGACTGCAGTTTCACATGCGGCAGGCATTATTTATTGGCACTCGCCGGGTAGTTTCCCCGGTTGCATTTATTTAAAATCCATCTGCATGCTTACCTCCCAAATGTTGTTTATCTTTTCATTTTAATTTTTTGTTGTTTTTTTACTTTAATGTTTCCCTTTTGTTATTGTTTTTGGCCTTATTATGTCTGTAGTTATTAATTAAGTATTTAAAATTAATATAATTTAACTAAATATATTGTAAGCAAATTGAAATTATTTAGGCTTTCTTTTTTTTTTCTTTTTGTTTTGTTTTGTTTGCTTGGTACCTAACTAATTGTTTCTGGCTTCTGCAGACATAAAGCAAATGGATTGACTGACCTGTTTGTTTTTACTTTTTTATGTCAAATCATCAATTTGCTTTTTTTCTCGCAATAATATTGTATCATTTGTTTTAATAATTTTATGTGTAATTGAACTTTATATCTTTGTTTCGAACTGCTGTATTGTGTATCTGTGTGTCAAATAAACGTTTATTTATTTATTTATTTATTTTAAAGGTCGCTAATATCATTCGAAAAAAAAATCAACACAATATTTTCTAGAAGCTTTTTTATAAAAAAATGTATCCTAACAAAACTTTCATTTTATCACAGAAATAAAGTTTCAAAATATGTGTTGTTTTTGTTAACAAGATCCTTGGTTTTGGCCCGCCTAAGCCGGTCCACATTTTTGGACTTTTCTTAGAACAATTTTCTGTTGTTTATATTGAATATTATAGTGACGCTGGTTAAAAAAATAATGTTCTTTTTATTAAAGTTTCTTAGTATTTGAGTCTATTTGTTTTAGCTGGGTTACTACTTTTTTTAATTTTGTATTTTTGAGTTCCATAATGAAGTAAAGTATCAGTCTGTAACACATTACTGTCGGGTAAAGCTTTTTCATTCACTGATTATATCGCCACGTTTCAGCTAGAAAAGGCGTTAATGAAATTATTATAATACAATACCTATATTATGTTTAATTTACAAAGTCTAGAAAATAAGTATTGAGAGACCAGAGAGAATAACGCATATATTCAAGGGTATTTTATTCCTAGTTGGTGACAGACTCTTAACTGTCACATTGTTTTGAATTTTGAACAAATTATTTAATCATTTTCCAGTCTTCATTTATAAATATTAGTGTCCAGTACTTTTTACGTTTTTAGTTTCACAAATAAATTCAAGAGGTATGCTTGAACCATAGACTTTGTAGAGTAGTGAATTTTTCAGAGTACCGAATTGTAAAACAACGATTTGAAAAAAAAAACCTAGTAAAAAGAGTGCTCTCGTTAGCAATGTCAATCAGCGAACAAAATGTATATCTCTTTCATAGACATAGAATCTGTGTATAGGTTGATATTGTTAGTATTTTTGAGCGCGAAAATGGCCGATTGGAATGGAAATTTTGGGATAAAAAATCCTATATGTTGTTATCAAATCAAATCAAGTTCATCCATCCATCGTTTCATTCTTTCGAATTTATATTATTAGTAGAAATCTTGTGTAGCAGTGTGTGTAAAATCATAACATACATAATCATTCCCTCCATCATCTCATTACAGTAACTGACCCCTAACTAAGTTCGAAACTTTTATCTAGGATATCAGAAACTACGCATACACTCATTCACACACGTCTTTATTTATAACTAACCCTCTACGAAACGGCTTGACCAATTATTGAGCAATGTGTTTATTCAATTTTAAAGTTTATTGTTTTAATAATAGCTTTTATTTTGTTTTTATTTGCATGCCATATTCTAATATATTTGTAGTAAAAATATAGATTTTATGTTAATGCTCTCAAATTTTCATGTTGTGTGAACACGTTTTAGAGTTATGATCCAGACTGTAAACCTAAATTAAGTATCTTCTGTGTGTAATAATTAGATTGTAACTTGTTGTGTCACCTCAATAAATAAATAAATGACCTGAAGAAGGTGGCGAGTAGCGGCTGGATGCGCAGAGCTGAGGACCGAGTGTGGTGGCGCGGCATGGGGAAGGCTTATATCCAGCAGTGGATGGTAACAGGCTGACGATGATGATGATGTGTTTATTCAATAGGCCTGATGATAGGTAGGTTGAGAGTTATTTTATACCTAAGTGATAAGGGTAGCTTACCCCGAAATACTAAAAAATATACATATAGCAAAACCAGCAGCGCCCCGCGGTTTTACCCGCGTAGTACCCGCTCCGTAGCATTATAGCTCGTAGTATTATACAATCGCGGCACAATTCACCATCGTGTGTTAAAAAATGAAGTAACAGCGCCATCTATTGGTAGGATATGTGACTACAAAAAGTTACAATAAAACATACGATTACTTATACACAATCCCATGAGAATTTCGGGATAAAAAGTATCCTATGTGTTATTCCTAGTAGAAAGGAACATTTGTACCAAATTTAATCAAAATCGATACAGTAGTTTTTGCGTGAAAGTGGAACAAACATCCAAACTCACAAACATCCAAACATACAAACTTTCGCATTTATAATATTAGTAGGACAACCCTTTATGGGTCAGCTAGTAATTTATGTAATTCAATATTAACCCATTTTCGTAGCTTTTAAGGTATTAAAATTAATTTCAAGTAAAAAATATTATAACAAAAATATTTTTAAATTATCTGGAGTTTATTAAATTTTAAAAGAACACCGGTGTTCCCATGGGAATGTCCGCTTTCACAAATCTTCATGAAGTAGTTGAAGAGACTTATTAAATTCCAGCTTTTTGTGTGAGCATAAGTTTCTTCGAAATCTAACCTAATTAAGTAATTTGTTCACATTTATTAAATAAAATTTGTAAAAGGTATAAATTATAGATATTGTTAAAAAAATATGGGTCGATTATTATTAGAGCAAAAGATTACAAAACAACTGCTTTTTTATTTCTTTTCTCAGTCTTTTTGTCTGTATGTTAGTGCTCACATCATGCAAAAACATCTTCATAGAATTGAAAGCCCTATTCACTATTACTAGAGGTTTAACTTCAAATACCTATAGACCGAAATAATTGCAAGACTGAAGTGAGAGTGGGCACTCTGGTACAAAAAAGTCCTTACCTGGAGACCGTACGAATTCGTGAGACCAAGGGGGAGATCGCAAATGAGATGGAAGGTGATATTTAAGAATTGGCAACAACTGGATCCTCACTGCCCGAAACAGAAATGTTCGGAGGAGTTTAAAGGAAGCCTACACCAAGAAGTTGGTAGATAGTGGGTGAAGAATAAGAAGACCTATAGGCTACATTTTACGGCAGACGCTGGAAAAAATATTACGATTTTTAAATTATATTATTTCAATATTCAATCAATAAAAAGCTGCGTAAAATATTAATTAATGTAAACCCACGTACACCTTAATAACGCTTTCATTTTAAATCCTAAAACAATATCGAATACAAACAACTGAATAGATACCATGAATAATTCACAAATACTTCTAAGAAATAATAATTCAATTTAAGAGTGAAGAGTAACTTGGTTATGTTAAGGTAGTTTGCGGGTTCGATTCTCAGAAGGCAAATAGGAATTTTCATTTGAGTGCATAAACATTTTCCAGATGTAGTATTAGATCTATAAACACTGCGATTATTCTAAATTATAAATTTAAACAATCCCCAACACAATTACTTTCAAACCCCCATAACTTTTAAACGGGTCAACCGATTTTCATTAAACATATCTAAGAACAATCGCACGTAAGTCCCCTTTAAAAAAAAATTAAATTGAAATCGGTTCATCCGTTCGGGAGCTTTGATGCCACAGACAGAAAGATACACACACACACACACACACACACAGACACGTCAAATTTATAACACCCCTCTTTTTGCATCGGGGGTTAAAAATTAGAGCAAGATTCTGTTTTTTTATGTCCTAGGTGGCAAACGAGCTACATGTTAGTATATTTGCAACTCAACACACAAGTGTGGTTCTAGCATTAAAGTATATCGTTTACCGTTATAATTGAAATAAATAAATATCAGCCCCCCTGACTGTGCGTGATAAAATATATAGACACCACGAAGTAATATCGATTTCGCGAGCATGACCAAATGAATTACGGCGTGCTACAATTTGATAAAATTTAATATGGCGGCTATATTTATTATATTTTGACAGTGGATGTTGTTATATAGCTATATCGATGTCGCGAGCATGACCAAATGTGATAAAACTAATCACGGGGTAAAATTAAATATGGCGGGTATTTTTATCATATTTTGACAGTTGGATGTTGATAAATCGCTTTATCTATCGCGTTTTCGAAGTCATGCTGGCCCGGCAGGATATTTAAAGACAAAAATTGTACCCATAAAAAATAGCGCTATAACTACGAAGCAAAACAACTACGAGTAGACTTAACAAACAAAAGAACGTTTCTTTGTAACTAGTTACAAAACTACACAAATAGTCGCAAGAACAACATTGATTCTATCAGACATGTCAATATGAAGAGAAATGTTATCAAAGAAATTTAATTGTCTAGAGCCGGCTGATCAAATATTTAATTTTCTTATTCCGTAATGCCTGTTAGTCAAGTTTATTGAATCATATTATGCTTTTGATACTCTGTCTTTAAATTTTGGGGGTTGTTTTCAGTTTTGATACTATTAACTTTGAAAATAACAAAATATGTCCTTAATTTAGTTTTTTTTTTGTGGTAGATTAAAACAAAAAGACACTGGTCTGGGAAGCCACAAGTAGTAGCTCAAGCTACTACAATATATTTTATGACTACGTAAATTTTTAACTTGTGTTTGGATAAGAGATATAGCATTATTAATTTTATTTTCAAGCATCGAGGCAATGGATAGGTTGTGAGTTCGATTCCCACCCATTGCGCTACTGACATGAATCCACTACATACACAATCATACTTAGTTAAGTTGGAAGGAGTAACAAGACTAAGGGAAGGTTCATATCTGACGTAACGCACAACGCACTAACGGTAATCGGTTGAGTGTGAACGGTCAAGTGTTTTTCTATACATTTGTCTGTTCTGGCGTTACGCGACCGATAATACGCGACGCATGTTCCGTCAGATATGAACCTTCCCTTAGTATTAGTTTAATTATTTTATTGTCTTCTAATCATTAAAAAATCAAAATAACATTTACCTAAAACTAAAATTAACCAAGTACAACATCATCATTTACGAAACAAATCTGTGCAGACCTCAGAAATCCGACGAAACCACAAATACGTGACTTGCCACCGCTTTTGTTACCTTATCAAAATTAGTACAGGGATTTGTTCGCAAATTCTGATGTTTATTTATAGAATAATAGGTAAGGGTTTACTTGTATTGTATTAATTTTGATGTTGTGGGTATTTATGGATACACAAGACAATTTTAACGTCTTGTGTGTTAATATGAGTATCAGTGTATGTCTGGTAGGAAATAAAATCCAAATAACATAAGTGAATGATGTTACATCATCACATTTTAGTAACTGACCCCTAACTAAGTTCGTGACTTGTATCTAGGATATCAGAAACTACACGCACACACAGACCGAGACCAACATTTCAGATTTTCAAATACGTGCTTTGTGTCAATCCTGGTTGTCGTACTGCCCGGCATAAATTGATAGACAGGTTTTTATTATAAAAACGTAATCTTATACGTACTAACCACTTTTTTTGTAAACAAAGAAACACCGGCTGTGTTTCTTTGTTTAAAAAAAAGGTGTTTTTTGATTCGGTTTACGGTATAAGCATAATTAGTATATTCAAAACATATCATGAAACCACCTGTAAAGTCTAAAGAAAGTCTAAAAAAGAATTTTCCAAATCAGTTTAGACGTTTTCAAGTAATCTATGAACATGCATAAAAAAAAAGTTTTAACAAATTGAGAACCTCCTTTTTTGTAGTAGCTTAAAAAGTTTAACATACTCAACAAAAAAGCCTGTTAACATGTTATTACTTAACAAAAACGTGATACCAACATAACGTGTCGTAGAAATGTAAAGAATTTTTCAGGAAATGTTACAGAACAATGTTTTAAATGAAATGAAGTGGTTTCGCGTGTATGTTGGGTTTCAAATAGGTTTTGGTAAACGTACTTTGTCAACATGTTGTTTCAATGAGATTTTTCGTACTCACGTTGTTTATGGACATTTTGATGTTTGTTTTATATGTTATACTAGCTTTTCGTCCGCGAGGAATAATTTCTTCCGGCAGAATTTGAGTTCTTCCCCCTTTTCTTCCCCTAGGGGGGATTTCCAAAAATCCTCTCTTAGTGGTAGCCTACTCCCCCCAACAAACACACGTGCCAAATTTCAGCTCTCTACGACCATTATTTTCGGCTGTGCGTTGTCTGTCAGTCAGTACATCACTCAGTAACGGAAGAGTAGATAACTTATTTAAAAGTTGGTTTGCTTGGTTGAACGCGTTAATCTCAGATACTTATAGCAAAGCTAAAGAATTTGGTTGACAGAATGCCTAATAATATAATTTAATCGGTAACATCTACAGTAGTGAATTGAGAAAATCTTTTGATTTTGAGTAGTACATTCATTTATAAAAGCTATATGGTAATTTAACACCACGCTATGACCAATTAGGAGCAGAGCCAACGCGGGTTAAACCGTGCTGCGATAGTTAGATAGCTAAGCTACATAAATGCGTGAGAGAGAAAGAAACCAATATAAAACCCGTGCTTCGGAGGGCACGTAAAGCCGTCGGTTCCAGCTGTCGTACTAACATCATCGACAATCGTTACGGGTAGTTAGAGCCCTCAAAGGTCTAACATTTGGTTTAACCAAAAAATGACGTATAGCCCTCTGGGTTGTGAAGGTCTGATGGCAGTAGCTTCACGTAAAATACTGACATTCCGCCAAATCTGGTTTTACTGAAAAACCGACCCAAATAGACATGGGATAAAGGTTCGGGAAAGAGAGAGAGAGAAAGAAACCAATTTAGGATTAATGTGAAATGAAAAACCCATAAATTGAATACACATTTGTAACATTCCAAAAGCATTTAAATATTAAAAGAACTCCGTTTAGCCAACTAATTCAAGCGAAAGGTGATCTGAATTTCTAAAAGTGATCACGGCCATTTTATAACTATTAATAAGCTTTGAAAGCGATGCGATCGATGAATATTTCAAGTCCAAGCTGCTGCATTATTAATTTAGTTATATCCACGTCACCTGCGCTTCGGACGGGATGAAATGGGAGAGGTTCTGGATCAATTTTTAAGTATATAGACCTTCTTAATGGGAGCTAGGAATCTAGTTTTGAATTTCTTTGAAAGAGAAACTTTAAAAGGTTTTCTATGGTTAACATTTAACCCATTTTTTAATGGGATCGGTTTGGTATTAGTTTTGAAAGTATTTTACGTGGAAAGACTGCCTTCAGACCTCTACAAGCCAGAAGACAAAACACACATTTTCACATTTTTGTTTAAATCAAATGTTAGACTTTTGTGGGCTCTGACTACCCTTAACAATTTTATAGTTCGGAACTATAAGTATGTAATTCTTAACACAGAACTAATATGTATATATATATTTACTAGCTGCGCCCCGCGGTTTCACACGCGTAGTTCCCGTTCCCGTGGGAATTTCGGGATGAAAAATAGATGTTGGTCGATTCTCAGACCTACTGAATATGCTCACAAAATTTCATGAGAATCGGTCAAGCCGTTTCGGAGGAGTATGGCAACGAAAACTGTGACACGAGAATTTTATATATTAGATATTATGATTAACAGAATATTTACCATGTATATTATTTATTTCGAGTTTCCGATATTTCGACGCTGCTATTACAAGCGCCATGATCACCGTACTAATAACCATGATAACTATAAAACATCCTAATGACATCCAAAAAGTTGTATTCTAGAAGGTTTTGTGGTGTAAATATTTCACTCTTAAATTTTTAAAGAGTTTCTTAAGCAATTTCGCCGTATTACACACCAAACGAAGCCATGGTCAAAAAACTAGTAAATATTTATATACCTAAAGAAACATTGTCGATAAACATTTTATTGTAAACGTTTGTTTAGTCGGACGTCCAATAGTCTTGTTTCTATTTGCTTAGAACTCCTTTCTTACGGTTTTATTTCTTGGGAATGACATGTTTATATAGGTATCTATATGACGAACCTACTTATCTATAAATGTTTATGTATGATGGATATACATAGTGATAAAATAGATGTAGTTTAGGGAGTCATCATCATCAGCTCATATAATGTCCCCACCGAGGGGTACGAGCCTACCCTGAATTAGGGTGATTAGGCCTTAGTCAACCACGCTGGCCAAGTGCGGGTTGGTCGACTTCACACACAACCTTAGAATTTCTTCCCAGGTGTGTGCAGGTAAGAGCGTCGAAATTAACGTACATATGAATTCGTAAATTGAAAACACATTGGTACGTGGCGGGACTGGTGGGGTTCGAACCAGGCACCTTCCGATTGGAAGTCAACGGCCTTATCCCCTGCGCCACCGACGCTCTCCTTAGGGAGAGCCTTTAGGGAGTATATGCTTTTAAATCGGAATACACTATGTACTTACTATAGGTAGAGTATTCCGATTTCTATGAGTGTATATCTGTAATCTACAAAAACTACAAATTTACCTGATATATCTTGTCTGTGTCCTACAGTTAAATTTACGTAAATCACGATCTTGTGAGAATTTTAGGAGAAAAGGTAACATTGTTAATCCATATGAAAAACTAACAATTTTCATCTCCGTAAGTCCAGCTTTTTGATAATGAATAAAACTTTGAAAAATAAGAATACTGAGATAGACTAAATAATAAACGAACATTATTTATTCAATATAAAAAAATATCATTTTTTGTTAAAAGGAATAATTAAAAACCAATCTACACTCAAAAACAAAACAAATAATTACATTCGTTTCATTAAACTATTTCAAAACAAAAACTATTTCAACATCACAAAATCAAATACACCTATTACAAATCACATTTTTTACGAAACAATTAGAGACTGTCCAGCAAATACATAAAGATCAATATATAATAGTTATATACTCAATCAACTAAACAGCCCTTTGTATTTTATCGGTGAGGCCACTATAATAAGGACCTTTTTATTACTGAGCCACGGTAAAACAATAAATGATAGATATTCTTTTGTGACACACTTTACGTCCAATTTACGTTATGTTACGATATAAAACGTAGGTATAAACGGAATAGTGTTTGAATGAAATATAAATAATAATCATAATACCGTAAGATTGCGGGTTCGATTCCCGTGCGGGGTGATATTTGTGTGAACCACAAATGTTTGTCTCGGTCTGGGTGTGTGTTAGTATTTTTTGATACTCCAGATTCAGATAATAAACTAGTTAGGGATCAATTGCTATACAAAGATAATACAGTGTTTAAACCGTTATATTAAAATTCGTGTTAACAAATACTACGTTGTAGTGAAGTAACAGCTTAAACTGTTGTTTTATTTATATTGAAAAAGAAATAACTCTGAATCACGCGACAGCCATATTAAAACATTACATTAAGTTTCATACATCACTATGTTATTACTAGTGCTTAATTATAAATTTAAATCAGTCGTATTTTTAATAGCCTAATGGTGGAGTGATAACAGTACCGAACTGCAGAATAAAGGGTCACAGGTTTGTTCCCGGGTTAGTCGCATGTGAAGTAAATATTTTTGTAGATACACAAATATTTATCTCAGATAGGGTAGTTCATTGTCTGTGGCACTACCGGCACCATACCGATTTACAAAACATGGTAACCGGTTTGATTCCCAAGCTAGGTAAATATTTTTATTAAATCCGCATTTTCTTATCTTAGACGCGGTGGTTCATTTATGACACTACTGGCAGTCTGGCACTACCAGTAGAGTAAAAGGAAAAAAATGTTTTAGTTGTATATTATTACTTGCTGTGCCTCACGGTTTTAGTTACGCGGAACCTTATCCCGTGGGAATTTAAGGTAAAAGTGTCCTATGTGTTATTCCTAGTTATAAGGGACATCCGTACCAAATTTTATATGAATCGCTCCAGCCGTTTAGACGTGAAAGAGTAACAAACATACACTCACTTTCGCCTTTATAATATTAGTAGCGGCGCCCAGCGGTTTCACCCGCGTAGTTCCCGTTCCCGTTGGAATATGCGGATAAAATTAACTAAAAACCTTCCCATTGAATCACTCTATCTATTAAAATAAACCGCATCAAAATCCGTTGCGTAGTTTTAAAGATCTAAGCATACATAGGGACATAGGGCCAGAGAAAGCGACTTTGTTTTATATTATGTAGTAATTATTATATAATGTGATATTACAAGCAAAATATATATCTACAAAAGTGCTCTTACAACAAATGAATACCGCATACACAAATGTTTTACTTACAAATATAAATATGGCGACTGTAGACGAAGTAAAACTGTACTCATAAATAATATGTCTCTCCGCAATTTATTGTAACATTACATTTGGGTAATGCATACTGTTGTGAACTAGGTATGGGTAAGGCACTTGAGAGTAAGAAAAGGTAAGCGACTTTTGTAACCTTAGAATTTTCTTTAATTTAAAGTATATTATAAGACATTAAAATAACCATACAATGTAATTTAAGTTCCGTGTTCTTCATAAATCCTTACTAATATTATAAATGCGTAAGTAACTCTGTCTATCTGTTACTATTTAACGGCTAAACTACTGAAGTGATTGACTTGAAATTTGGTACAGGTATAGCCTATGGTCCGACAAAGGACATAGACTAGTTTTATCCTGAAAATCCAACGGGAACAGAACTATGTGGGTAAAACCGCGGGGTACAGATCGTAATGTATAGTATAATAAAGTATACACTGTGCCCCGCGGTTACTGTAACGTAATTATTACGGTATAGTATTGACCTATAAGTATCCTATTTGCCTTGCAGTAGTATATCTTACAAGGCAAATGTCTCTCTCACTGATAATAATAATACAGTAAGTTGGACTAAGCATCAGCCTACACGCTTACCCAATGTTTGTTAGTGATCCCAAACCCAAATAAATATTTCGAAAATAGCAAACACGTATCGCTTGAACCAGAAATTGAACTTGGGACCAGGCTGATTCCAATATTCCAACATGGGATTAACGCAGATCAGATAACAAGTTATAACTATTTAGCATAGATAAGAAACTTACACCAAACTTTATTAACCAATCACAAACAACTATTATCACGTCATCCCAAAATAATGAATTCCTATTGGCTGTTCAAAACTAAGCTAACTACTTTAGAACAACGTACATAAATCTTAGAGATCCATTAATTATAATGCAATTTACGATAAATAGAATTAAGTTATACTTTGTAAAGGATCCGATTGTAGTTTCAAATTCAATTTTATTATTATTATGTCTTTTCCATTCACGGGACTATTAAGGAGTCCCGGTCTTTTGGAAGGCTAGTATGGGGCCAAAGCCAACACACGGAAGCCCTTTGACATATTTAATCTTGTGTAAAGGATTATTATTATTATTAGCCTATTGTGTCCCACTGCTGGGCAAAGGCCTCCCTTCCTTCCTTCTAGACAGCTTGGTCTTCGGCTTTGGTGGCCCAGTGTTTGTCGTGCGAATCGAGATCGTCACGCCACCTTCGTCTGGGGCGACCTCTTGGTCGTTTGGTAGTTGTTATCCAAGTTGAGGTGACCTTCGCCCAATGGTCCCAAGACATCCAGCACACGTGCCCCGCCCAGTCCCTAACTAAAATGAATTTATTAGACGATTATTAAATTAGGTCTGATAGATAGTTAAGGCGATGAGTAGAAATCTGTAACGGAGGTCATTGACGAGTCAGTTGAACTGATCAATCTAGACATAAAACTGTAGCGGCACTCCAAAAGTTATAGGCCAACTAGATTTCCCCACTGGTGTTTGGAATCGCTCCGGTGACTGACGACCATTTTTAGGTGGACGCCAGTTCAACTGATCAGTTAAACTGATTCTTCAAACCATCTTAAAACAACTCTGCGTAACGATTGTCGATGATGTTAGTATGACAAACAGGACTTACGGCTAAACTTGCCGTCAAAATGCTACAACTAAGTAATAGTTATTTGTTATACAAGAGTGCAAAGTTGCTTTTTAACCGGGGCTCCAGTTGAGGACCGAGCCAGCGAAGGATTCTAAAATTGAATCACGAGCGCAGCGAGGGATTCAAAATAAGAATTCTGAGCGTTAGCGAGGGACTCAAAGGAGCACAAGGTTAAAAATTGTTTGCACTCGAGTGCAACACATTATTTTTCATCCCCCCTCAGCGAGGAAATTACTAAATGAAAACATAAAACAATCACAATATTAAGTGAAAAGCAAAAATATCACGCGCAAAGCAAATAAAAAAATAAGTAAGTACACCAAGGAGGTTCCGAGTTTGAATTTGAAATAAAAAAAAGTTGAATGACAGTTTGTGAATCCAAAACATCATCACACTTAGTGCACACGATGTTCTAAATTCAAATTTACTTTAACCTCTAGAGCGCAAAAACGACTTTTACTCCCAGTTAGCAAAATTGCCTTGGGTCCTGCACGGGCTGCCTACAGCGACCCCGATACTTTCCACTCTTGAGATTAAAATCGACTTTTACCCCCAGATATCGAGGATTAAAAACATACCTTCCGAGCTAGTGGGATGAAAATAAAATTTTTAATAATTAAACATTTTCGAAAGTAAGATATGTAATCACTACATAGTATAAAACAAAGTCGCTTTCTCTGTCCCTATGTATGCGGATTTTGATGCGGCTTATTGTAATAGATAGAGTGATTCAATGGAAAGGTTTTTAGCATAATTTTATCCCCATATTCCAACGAGAAGGGAACTACGCGGGTGAAACCGCGGGGCGCCGCTAGTTAGCTATAAAGAAGGAAAGGAGAACATAATTAAATTATGACTAATTGCAAATAATTAGTAATTTAGTATACTCCTCGTCGTCTCATTATTTACTAATATAATCAGCGAAAAAGAGGGGCCTTTGCCTTGCAAAATAATTCAACAAGTGATATTTACAAGCTTTTATTTAGTTTCCTATCCCGTTGTCCAAATCTTGCAAGCCATTTTTCGACCACTTCTGGTTATCCGATGGCATACTTCTGTAAGTCCCATGACAATGCAATAAAAGCTAAAAAATAAAAGTTTTTAAAAAGGTTTTTTTTATTATTTTACTTTACTTATTTAGAGTATATTTGCCTCAAATAACACCCAAACAATGTAATTACAAACTTAATTACATCTCCAGTCAGTTTGTAATTAAAATGTAACCAAACAGATAATTAAGGCACTGTTATGTTAAAGTAATTAATGTTATTTACTCCACAAACACATACAAAGTACGTACTTTGTGTAATGTTGGTTAATTTAGTAGATAAACAGAAAACAAACATACTTCTGCTAGGGTGTTGACACTACAAGGCAGAAAGAAACAAAGAAATACAAACTTTATTCGGTTTGAACTCTCATTACAAATTAAAAACAAATTATCGAAACTTCTCCGCGCGCGGCTAAATGAAATGCCCGCGGTAGCGGGTAGCGGCCAATGGGGCGGAGAATCTATCCACGGGAAGCATACCTGCAATCTATGCTTTGTGACTTGTCAAGTGACGTCAAAATTTTGTGGTTGTTCGATTTTGTGTACATTGTATAATGTGTAGCCACTCTTAGTACGATTTGAAATATTTAGATATTCCATTCCTCGAGAATGGCTTTAAATTTAAACATATCACGCAACGAATTATAAGATCGAAACTAACTTGGGACCGAGCTAGTAATGGATACATTTTCATTATTTTTATGAAAATACTTGAAATAAATAGAAAACACCAAGACCAACTTAAACAAAACTACAAACTCCTTTGGACTTAAGTGAGCGCTAATAAAGTATAAAAATTTGTTCAGCAATTTAACCGGATATTATCCAAGCACTTAAAAACTACTTAATTTTAAACTCTATTCCAACGAGTTAAGAACTAAGTTTGTAAATAAGAAACGCAAAGAGATTTTTCAAATTCCTTTGTTAAAAACTTTTATGAGAAGAGTTGTGAAGTTGTATTTGAAACTGTTTTCTAGTTGCTAATTATAAACAGATGTTATTTTTCTTTTGTTTATGTAATAAGTGTTTTTGTAATAAGTAAGTATACGGTTCGATTCCCGGGTGTGATGATAATGAATTAGAGTGATAGCTTTAGAGATGTTTATAGTGAAACACTCACACACATAAGCAATCTGAAAAAAATATTTTAAATATCCAAAAATTTTACCTCAGCTGAAATTTGAATCGAGGACCTTGCTAAACCAGCCTACTCTAAACCAACTTTAAATAAAATCGTATTTCATCATCATCATCAGCTAACTTCAGGTGTAAATTTAAATAAGTTAATCCTCCTACACCCCCACATTTTATATATTGTGTGTGCATTGATATATCGAACTCAAATAACGGATACCTTATAAACACTCAAGATATACATACATACAAACAAACAATATATTCTACCCAACATTTCTAACAATCCGCCCGCAATAAAAACAACTGTAAACTTAATACACCGACATTGTAGTTCCTGAAACCAGTTAAGTGGATTACAGTAAATTAATGAAAACTCGGTTGGTTAGACTAAAAGCATCGATTCGATACTGAACCGAGAGAATCGAGTAACGTCGAATAAAGTTTGTTAACTTTTTTTTTTATTGAGATTTTTGAATCGTATTTTTTTTATTGTCTATGCATGTTGAAGAACCGTGTGGTTTTCAAAGTGAAAATAATAACCAGTTTGTAAATATCAAACTTAGTTTTTTATGACGCAGTGACAATAACAACTGAAAATCTAAAAAATATTTCAACCAAAACTCTTTACTTCCACTTCAAATTAAAAGTAAAACCGTTTAACAATTTAAAAATTAATCTAAAAAGTAATTAAACAATCTATTTTTCAATTTATTCCCCCAAAATTTTCCTTTGAACGCGTCAATTTATCTAAAAACGCGGTAATATTTTCAAAGACATTAACATCAATCAAATGTCATTTGAAAAATAATCAATCCATATCATGTCACCGCGGGATGTGAGGGAGTGTATGAAAAGGGTTTTGGGAGATTAAATATTACGTAAATAATGGACTCTGTGTTAAACTAGATAGGGTATAAGTATTAGAACATGACTGGGGGGGTATTTTATAATGATTCTGACAATTAAGTACTACGAAAATATCAGAGTATTATTCATTGCATCTGCACCAAATTGTAGCGCCGTTCTAAAGAAACCGAGGCCATAATATATTTTCCACGAACCTAGGTTCGAATCTCAGCTAAATTTGAACCATCGTAGGCCTTAAGGGAAGGTTCATATCTGACGGAACATGCGTCGCATATTTTCTCTGTTACTTCTGACTTTATACAGTTAACTCAAGTTTCTTTAACTTTAACAAGTTTGTGTTGCCATTTAGTTAGTTAATTATAGAGTTCTATTCGTATATCTTTGAATACAGTTGCTTAATACTATGAAATCAATTTGCAGCTAATGAAGGAGAATTACGACTAAGAGAAGGTTCATATCTGACGGTAATTATAAAAAACTAGCAGCGCCCCGCGGTTTCACCCGCGTGGTTCCCGTTCCCGTGGGAATACGGGGATAAAATATAGCCTATGTTATTCAGGGTGAATGTAGCTTTCTAATGGTGAAAGAATTATTGAAATCGGTTCAGTAGTTTCGGAGCCTATTCGTTACATACAAACAAACAAACAAACAAATATTTCCTCTTTATAATATTAGTATAGATATAAAAAAACACTTGACCGTTCACACTCAACCGATTACACGTTAGTGCGTTGAGTGTGAACAGTCAAGTTTATAGTGTTTTCTATACATTTGTCTGTTCTGGTGTTACGCGACCGATAATACGCGACGCATGTTCCGTCAGATATGAACCCTTAGTGTGGGAATAAATCGGTACGCAGACTAAGAAGATATAGATAGAGAAAATTTTAGAAAACATTCAGCGTTGAAGTGATAATTTATTATGAACTTCATGTTACGAATTAAAGTTAAACTTTAAGAACTTAATTCATGAACTTTAACTAAACGGAAATATACCTTCGGTTCTTATTTTCAAGTATCTAAAGAACTACACATAACCTAATTGAACCCCTAAATCCACAAATTAATAATAGGGTATACACCCTCAGACCCTAAATACCGAAGTTGTGAGAGGAAAAACATTTTTTTACAAAATTAAGCCACTTGTTACTTGAAGGGTCAGTCCCTACAAAGATCTTGAGTGTGTTACAAAATGTTACTATATGTTATCGTTCACTACCACCGTCCCGCAATTTTACCCGCATTCCTGTGGGAATACGGGGATAAAATTTTGCTAAAAACCATCCTCTTGAATCACTCTATCTATTAAAAAAACCGCTTCAAATTCCGTTGCGTAGTTTTAAAGATTTAAGCGTACATAGGGACAGACATACAGCGACTGTATTTTATACTATGTAGTGATTCCGACCCGCTTCACCTTTTAATATTTCAAGTTTCAATATGGAGTATATTTTATGGGAATTTTTATTTACTTTTTGTTGGGTTTTTCGGTACGTTTTCAGAGTTATCGGGCAATTAGACTTATTATAAAGTTTTTAAGTGGAATTTCTGCGATTTGATGAGCGATTAAAACTTTTAAATTTATATTATTGTAAGTTATCGATAAATAGATTAGTTCAAAAGTAACATTAGAAGGTAAGCTTTTAATAGCAATTAGTAGATATTTTTTATAAAACATATGGAAGCAACATAACTGGGATTTATCAACAACTTACATACATTTTTATGGAGTACATAGGAGTCAAACGAGCAGAAGGTAACCTGTTTAAGTAAGTACTGTTGGCTATGAAAATCTGCATCTTAAAAGGGTTAAAACCGCGAGGTTAAAGTAATATGTTTATAAAATTTAAACCAAACAAACAATTTAAAAGTCGCTAATTTTCTCAAAAGCTTTATACAATGTGTGCAAATACATAACAAAGCATTTTAAATTCTATTATTTTAAACACTAGACTTACTAATTAAGATAATAAGGAGTTCAAATAATTTATTTCAGTATTAATTAATGCTAAAACAAAATGTACCTTATACGTGGATCACAAAGTTCAAAATTCTAAAACTGAGTTAATTTTAGCCAGAACTTGAACATAGTTTCAAACAACAGTGTGAGGTATTATTTGACGTTTGTTTCTAAACTAAATTTAACTTAAATTAGTTACGAAGTTGCAATTTAAATACGGACTTTGACCTGTAGTTTTACTTGTGTTACTAATTATCCTATGAAATTTTCTAGATAAAAAGTTAGGCTATATTACGTGCGGAAAATCTTCTACGTGCTAGCAAAACATAATAAAGATGAGTACTGGGTAATGAATATGAAATTCTATTTTGTTCGTAAGTCTGGTCATCCTACTAATATTATAAAGGCGAAAGTTTGTAAGTATGGATGTATGGATGTTTGTTACTCTTTCACGCAAAAACTACTGAATGGATTTTAATGAAACTTTACAATAATCTTGCTTATACATCAGAATAACACATAGGATACTTTTTATTCCAAAATTCCCACGGGAACGGGAACTACGCGGGTGAAGCCGCGGGGCGCTGCTAGTACAAAAATATAAGTAAAATAGATAATTTTAGGTAAAAAGTGTACCTAGCTGTGACGTCTCACGAATTTTCTATGTACTGGCACTGTATCAAAAAGAAAAAAATACGTATCCGATATTTTTTTCGAAATCTATGACTGACTAAATCTCCATTATCAGAAAGTGAACGTGATATTTGATCGTGCATTTGTTGAAATTGTAAACATCCATATTTTATTCTATACACCCTTATTTTGAAATTGCGATACCTTATCTCACAGCTAATTTTAGCGACGGGTGACAATATAATAGTGAAGTTAGTTTCTTTCTTTTGCTTTTATTTAAAAAGTTATGATAAGTCAAAGATTTTCAAAATCCCGCCGAATTTTATTGTTATTCTATACCGAACGCTGCGATACACAGCTGAGCGCGGTCATCGACCCGAGCCGTCACAGAATACTTGATAGCTAGTGTGCCGTCTGGTAATACGGCATTTATTTTGTATTTTTTAAAGATAAGTAATCGACTATCATTTTTGATATTTTTATTGGATACTAGCGGCCCACCCCGGCTTTGCCCGGGTCCAATTTTCCCGGTGATTTTCCCGATATTTTTACATAAGAACTTTGTCCTGGCAATAAGAAACACAACAAAAAAAGAATTGGCCAAATTGGTTCAGGCGTTGTTGAGTTATGCGCTTACCAACACATTTTGCGATTCATTTTTATATTATAGATATGGATTCAGTTACTGCTACAGATATTCTGATTTTAATAAGTCCCATAATTTCAAAATAGGGGTGTAGAGTCACAATCTTTATTGTGCCGGTGACAGCGTCGCTGTAATCGCATATTTTGGTTGTCAGTTTATTGAAAACTAGTAGCTCCCCGCGGTTTCACCCGCGTAATTCCCGTTCCCGTGGGATTATGGGGATAAAATATAGCCTATGTCACGCACTGATAAATTAACTTTCCATTAGTGAAAGAATTTTTGAAATCGGTCCAGTAGTTTCGGAGCCTATTCATTACAAACAAACAAACAAATATTTCCTCTTTATAATATTAGTATAGATGTATCCAAATGACATTAGAATCAAAATGACCATAGTGGCTTCCAAATTTGGCCGCCGGCACAGAAAATTGTGGCTCAATATATTTAATTTATCTGTCAGTTTCAAACAACTCTATTTTCAAACACTTGCTGGTATAATGCGACTGAAATTCGGCCTAAACTTATGTAAGTTCTGTGACAATGATACGTATGACATGGTTCTTCCCAAAGTTAAATGCCAACAGAACTTCTCTTTATTTAACAGTATAGATACGAAATGTATAAACAGTTTCCTTAAAATAAATAGTATCTGAGCACATGTGCACACTCATCGCCATCTATTACCAAATTAAGCAAAACTTGTATTTTATATTTTACTAGAAGTGCCCCGCGGTTTCACCCGCGTAGTTCCCGATCTCGTGGGAATTCCGTAGCCTATGTTCTTTCCCGTAGCATAAGCCAACCCTGTACTAAATTTCAAGTCAATCGGTTCAGTAGTTTAGCCGTGAAAAGGTAACAGACAGACAGAGTTACTTTCGCATTTATAATATTAGTAGGGATACATATAAAATACTTTAAACCTTTTATCCTAATATACTCGTATATAACTCAAAGACTGACTGACATAGTGTTCTATCAACGCACAGCCCAAACCACTGGACCGATCGATATTATGTTATGACATAGGCATCCGCTAAGAAAGGATTCCCACGGGATTGTGATATACAGGGTGAAACCGCGGGGCACAGCTAGTTGTAAATAAGTAGAATAGATAGAAAACACTCACATCAAGACAAATATGTTCCATGCACACATTATTATGTCTTTGAGCGGTAGTTGAATCCGTAACCTTCAGTGTAGCAGAAATGTGAAATGTTTGCTACGCCACTACTACGGCAAGTCACTCGGGTTACTTGATCGTCACTATTTATAACAAAATTTACTATTTAACCCCCGACGCAAGAAGAGGGGGTGTTATAAGTTTGACGTGTCTGTGTGTGTGTGTATCTGTCTGTCTGTGGCATCATAGCTCCCGAGCGGATGAACCGATTTCAATTTAGTTTTTTTTTTGTATTAAAGGGGACTTACGCGCGATGTTTGATGAAAATCGGTTGACCCGTTTAAAAGTTATGGGGGTTTGAAAGTAATTGTGTTGGGGGTTTTTTACATTTTTAATTTAATGTTATTTTCATATTATTTTTAACATAACAATATATTTTAGGAAAGCTATTTGTAGGATTGTACAAAAATACACAAAAAACCTTCCAAAGTTGTCTCCCGGGACCAAATTATGTAAAGTTTTTGAAAACTATTTGCGGAAGTTTGAAAAGTTTTGAAGATACGCGAAGTTTCACGGCTATCTTCAGTCCGAATCTTATATTAAGTTCTGTTTGTTTGTTTGTTTTTATTTTGTTCACAATCTTGTGAAGAAATTTTGTGACCTTCATTAATGATTCTTCTTTAACTTTATCAACTTTTTTCTCTTTGTAACTTATCACTTTCTAACTTCTGTCTATTAGCTATTTTTCGATCTTGTGACTATTAGGAAAATAGACTTTTAAATATTTCTACCTAAGGCAGTGGTCTCATCGCGAGCGAGTGAGCGAGCCGATAGTTCATCGCTCACTCGCTATGGGACCACTGCCTAATCCCGCGGTTTCACTCGATTCTATTTAAACATTATCTTGATCATTTATCTATTTCTATATAAGTATTTATTGCTGAAAACTGCATCAAAATTCGCTGCCATTAATATTATTAAATCGAACCCAGAACCTCTTGCTTGACATCTTTGTAATTTTACTGTCCACACAATACAAAGACTTCCTACGACATCCATTTAATATGACTCTCTCTTTGTATATCCTAAAAACGACAGCTAATCACGTCAACAGATTGCATTCTGCCAATCGTCACAATTCTACAGAGCAAATGGTCTCATTCAACATGATTGCTGAATGGATTGTCTGTCTGTGGTCAATCCCGATACGAGCGAATGGTCATTACGATAATCGAAACAAGCTTGTAATACCATACAAATCACGATGTAAATTGTTTAAAGCTATGTTGACCCTAACGTTTTGATTCGAAGTTAAGTAATGGTTTTTGAAGATCAAAAAAGTGTGCGGTGTGAATATTTGTGTGAACCACAAATGTTTGTCTCGATCTGGGTGTGTGTGTGCGTAGTTATTGATACCCTAGATAAAAGTTTTGAACTTAGGGGTCAGTAACTATAATGAGATGATGTAGTGAATGATTATGTTATGAATGTAATAGTTGCACGCCAGACTGCCAAACAAAGGACTTTAAGAGATTTAATATGCATGACTATATTTAAAAATTCTTGAGTAGGCCGACAAAAATTTAGATTTTTAAAGGTTCCCTTAAATTATTATCTAATGAAATCTTCATGAAATTGAAAGCCACTTCAGGAACGAAGACCCATCACTATTATGACGGTGTTAGTCGTTGCTTAACATAACAGTTCGCAAGTTACTATAAACACTTTACTATTTTTTGTAATATACAAACAGAAGCACAATTAAACTTAAAATAGATTGTACAGAATATGGGTAACTAGCTATGCCCGCGGTTTCACCCGCGTAGTTCCCGATCCCGTGGTAATTTCGAGATAAAACATAGCCTGTGTCCTTCCCCGGACCATAAGCTACCCCTGTACCAAATTTCAAGTCAATCGGTTCAGTAGTTTAGCCGTGAAAAGGTAACAGACAGACAGACAGACAGAC
Organism: Timandra comae; assembly: GCA_958496195.1. NCBI lineage: Eukaryota > Metazoa > Arthropoda > Insecta > Lepidoptera > Geometridae > Timandra > Timandra comae. The sequence goes on from OY292376.1 coordinate 8,099,363, forward strand.
ATAGTTACTTTCGCACTTATAACATTAGTTAGGATTAGGATAGTGCAACAATTTAACGCCATTTTTAGACCTCCCAAAATAATCTAATACATATTAAAATAACACCAACATAACGTCATAACAGAAGCAGTGGTTTGAACACAAACTGCACACATTGTATGCAAGCGACCGCAAAACATTGTGGTCTGAGATGTCACCCGCAATATGGGTCAGAGGTCATAATGTGAAAACTTCGTCAATAACAATTCTATACGAGTGTAATTTCTGTGAGTTTGATGGCTGTTTCTAACTCTTTTGAACCTTGCTGGTGTCAATTTATAGCTTCTATAGATGACTAGCAGCGCCCCGCGGTTTTACCCGCGTAGTACCCGCTCCCGTGAGAATGCATAGCTCGTAGTATCATATACAATCTCGACACAATTCACCATCGTGTGTTAAAAATTAAGTAACAGCGCCATCTATTGGTAGGATTTGTGACTACAAAAAGTTACAATAAAACATACGATTACTTATACACAATCCCATTGGAATTTCGGGATAAAAAGTATCCTATGTGTTATTCCTAGTTATAAGGAACATCTGTACCAAATTTAATCAAAAGCGATACAGTAGTTTTTGCGTGAAAGTGGAACAAACATCCAAACTCACAAACATCCAAACATACAAACTTTCGCATTTATAATATTAGTAGGATATTTAATGAGCAGATGACGTAGTTAGTGATATTGGTAGAAGGTAGATGTGCTTCCACGATAAATGAGTTAATCATTTTTTTTTCAATTTGAACCACTATCTATGAAATTAGGACGTACAAGCAAACAAACAAACTCTTCAGATTTTTAATCATATGTACGATTATCACATTTTACAACTTTTTTTATACTTCAGCCTCCCTAGCATGACTGTGCGTGATAAAATATACACCCCTATTTTGAAAATATGGGACTTATTAAAATCAGAATATCTGTAGCAGTAACTGAATCCATATATGCAATAAAAATATCAAAAATGATAGTCGATTACTTATCTTTAAAAAATACCAAATAAATGTCGTATTACCAGACGGCACACTAGCTATCAAGTATTCTGTGACGGTTCGGGTCGATGACCGCGCTCAGCTGTGTATCGCAGCGTTCGGTGTAGAATAACAATAAAATTCGGCGGGATTTTGAAAATCTTTGACTTATCATAACTTTTTAAATAAAAGCAAAAGAAAAAAACTAACTTCACTATTATATTGTCACCCGTCGTTTACATTAGCTGTGAGATAAGGTATCGCAATTTCAAAATAAGGGTGTATAGACACCACGAAATAATATCGATTTCGCGAGCATGACCAAATGAATTACGGCGTGGTACGATATGAAAAATTAAATATGGCGGCTATGTTTATTATATTTTGACATTTGGATGTCAATAAATAGCTATATCGATTTCGCGAGCATGACCAAATGTCACAAGATTAATCACGTGGTAAAATTCAATATGGCGGGTATTTTTATCAAATTTTAGACAGTTAGATGTCAATAAATCGCTGTATCTATCGCGTTTTCGAATTCATGCTAGCCTAGCTGTAATTACTGAAAATATAACCGTAGCAAACCAGCTGAGCTGTGTTTGAGTTCAAAGTCCCAGCTGATGTAAACAATTTAAATAAGCATGTTTTATTATAATAATTCATACACCTATGTGTACAGCCAAGTATTGCATTTGGCGACGCTACGCTAGCATTTAACTTAAACACTTACCGGCGACCGCATACATAGCCGATTTAGGGCCTATTTCACGGCCTTCAAGTAACGTTACTAATCTTTTGACTTGCCATGCGTGTCCCTACACCTGCACACGCGAGGACCTTTACAAGGCCACTGATGGTGCCATATCGGTGGCCGAGTTTTGGTCCTCAAAAATTTGAGTTGATTCGCAAAGAAGAAATAACGTTACTCACCAAGTAAAGTTAGTTTTGTCTCTTTCTTACTTTATATCAATTGACAAAGACAAAACATGTAAGTAGGTACTCGGAACGTTACTTGAAGATGGTGAAATAGCTTTAGCAAACAAAATTAACTTCGAAAAACAAACAAACCAAACAGTTTACAAAACACTACAGTATTTAGTCACACCATTGCTCCGTAAATGCAGGTCGGCCTCGCTAATAGTTTAATTAAACACCCGCCGCAGAGAGGCCAAATAAATAGTACTACATTTATATCCTTTCGGGAAGTAACAAGGGACCAACATGGGTTTATGTGTGTTTTATGTAGTCCGAGCTTAGCGATAGTTTATTATGGGTTATTATGATATGAATTATCTTTTTTGTGGCGGTGAGTAAATACTGTAGTTGTAAATGTTTGGAAGTTTTTGTTATTTTGAATTACTTTACTCTAATTAATTGTCTCTTTATTGCAGATTTCCGATGGTTATTTGTAATTTAATTAGTCTGGTTATTTAATACTAGCGGCGCCCCGCTGTTTCACCCGCGTAGTTCCCGTTCCCGTAAGAATATTGGGATAAAATTAACTACTACTTAATAACTTAATTAACTACTAAAAACCTTTCCACTGAATCACTCTATCTATTAATAAACCGCATCAAAATCCGTTGCGTAGTTTTAAAGATCTAAGCAGACATAGGGACATAGGGACAGAGAAAGCGACTTTGCTTTATACTATGTAGTGATAGCGGAGATTTTAGATGATTTTTAAGCTACTAATTCCTACTAAAGAGCCAAATATTATACGAATAGATATAAGAATGAATGTATAGATAGATGTTTATTACTCCTTCACACAAAACTACTCAACTAACTTAGATAAAATGTAGTACAGATGTAAAAACATTCTATCTTAAGCTTCTTCTTTGCGTGTCGACTCATATATTTGAGGCCCAGAACTCGGCCACCGATATGGCACTATCAGCGGCCTTGTAAAGGTCCTCGCGTTTGCAGGTGTAGGGACACGCACGGCAAGTTAAAAGATGGGCCATAGTTTGGGGAAAAACGCATCGTAAGCTATATCATCGCTTCCCACCAAAAAAATTACGAGTACATTCAAGTGGAAGCCTCAGTTTAGAGCAAGACGCCGTCGCGAGCGCATCGCACTCATCCTCCTGATGAAGGCCACCGAATGTGGCTGAAACTAGTCGAGGGATTCGACTTATCGGTACGTACAAACAACCCGTATCAAATTAAAAACTAATGATATACGTTTCGTTTAATAATAAAAAGTGGAGGCCTATTAAAGAAAACGCGATCTCCAGCTTAAAAACAGATAATACAGCTCCCAAACAGTCTAATTAGCAGTTTCACTATTGTATAATTAGCACTGCTTAAACTAACAAAGAGATGATAAACAAAGTTCTTTGATTAGTTACTGAGCAGATGGATTCGACTCAATAGCATGGAACGAAGCTAATTTACATAGCGCTGCAAGAAGTTTTTAAAGCAATGCATTTCTGAGAAACTCCATTGAAACTTGGGCCTTTATGAAGCAATTTTAAAGGAATTACAGAGATTTAATGTTAGTAAGTATATTCTTTTGAATTTTTATGCAGACGTTTATGAAATACTAGTAGCTCCCCGCGGTTTCACCCGCGTAGTTCCCGTTCCCGTGGGATTATGGGGATAAAATATAGCCTATGTCACGCACTGATAAATTAGCTTTCCATTAGTGAAAGAATTTTTGAAATCGGTCCAGTAGTTTCGGAGCCTATTCATTACAAACAAACAAACAAACAAATCTTTCCTCTTTATAATATTAGTATAGACTAGCAGCCCGCCCGGGTCTAATTTTCCCATTGATTTTCATGGTTCTTTTATGCACTTACTAAAACATTTTGCAATTCATTTTTATATTATTGACTTTGCGCCAAAACTTTTCTAAAAACCCAATTAGACCATGGAATATAAGTTCAGAAAAGTGTCATTGTACGATAAACTATAGTTTATTGGTTTAATACCAATTTATCATTACAATATACGCAACGTAAGCGAATGTTGGTCATTACCTCCTCCTCCTCCAACATAATAGGGTAGTTGACTAAAAAAAAATATTAGTCCGTCTTATAGATTTCCGAAAAATACTGGATATGTATTTTTGATGTAAACAAATTATTAAGACAATACAGTACGTCGACAACTTGTGCAACGTCACAGATTGCTGCAATTTTAAGCAACAGTTGACGTCACAAGCCCCCACTCCTAAACACTAATGTGTTATATAAGTATAACTAAGTCAGTTTTATTAATTTGATGAAAAAAACTAACTACGGTTTAATTAAAATTTCATTTTGTTTACCCAGGAAACTACCCTATTATATTGTTTGTTGCAAACATAGTGTGGGTAAATCTTCTACAGCTATCAATGATTCAAACTCAGCATCTAGATATAGTTTATTACAAATCGTTAGTCCAAAATAAGAGTCGACACGCAAAGAAGAAGAATGGTTGGTATGTTACTCAATTTTATTCCTTGAATTAATTATAGAAAAAGTTATTTGGCGATGGAAAAATCAGCCCTAACCAAAATTTTGTGAATTATTCCTATAATTACGATACGTTACGATAGTATCTCCTTTTTATTCAGCCAGCAGACTATTTATTTTGCCAACAGACTGCAAACAGCATCTATAGATACTTAGTTCATAACAAATCGTCACGGTCGGTTCAATACCAACGTAACTACAAGATGACTACAATCTCCAATTCCGATCATTTTACACCAGCTACAGAGCTACAGAGGATTGTTTCAACTCGACTACAACTGTTTGATTAGGATCCGGTATAAACCAGATATATCTGGTGTGAACCGGCGCTGGCCAGTATCGACCGGTGTTAACCGGATTTGAATTGGTAATTTGGATACAAGATCTTTGTATTACAATAGTTTTTAGTTATGTATCTTGGGGGTAGTTTTTTGTTTTATTGTATTTTTTTCTAACTATTATTTATTGAGCTGTCCAACACTTGGACAAAGGTCTCTACCTCCTTCTTCCATGACTCTTTCAAATTATTATTATAATATTTTTATTCTATCGTATCATAATATTATTAAGCTGAAAAGTCTGAGGAGTTTGGTTGAACGCGCTAACCTCAATAGCTACTATAAAAATTCTTCAAGTGTTGGATAGCATATTTATGGAAGAAAGAAAGACTCTATCAAGATATGACTAAAACGGAGCTAACGCGGATCAAATCTGGGGGTAAAGCTACATTTATAGTTAAATGCGATAAAATTTTGTGGTACTTACCTATGTATTTAAAGAAACATCTTTCTTTTTTATACGTTTATCATATCCACCAACATAATAAAAACTTAATAGTGTAGACACATGCTCGACCCATCATACTGATGGGACCCTACGTCATCAGACAAAACATGTGAGGGTCACTGTTTATAAAAATGAGTTCATATTTTCCTCAGTCACGTCATAACTTAAGAAATACTTGTCATAACTTTAGACAAGCATTTTGAAAAAGGAATTTTGGAATATGGGAAAGTTCAACCCACGCTTAGCCGGAATAGCTCGGTAGTATCACTTATGGTAATATCAATCATAGAGCGTCGGTGGCGCAGGGGATAAGGCCGTTGACTTCCGATCGGAAGGTGCCTGGTTCGAACCCCACCAGTCCCGCCACGTACCAATGTGTTTTCAATTTACGAATTCATATGTACGTTAATTTCGCCGCTCGTATGGTGAAGGAAAACATCGTGAGGAAACCTGCACACACCTGGGTTTAAATTCTAAAGTTGTGTGTGAAGTCGACCAACCCGCACTTGGCCAGCGTGGGTGACTAAGGCCTAATCACCCTAATTCAGGGTAGACTCGTGCCACTCGGTGGGGACAATATATGAGCTGATGAATGATGAATATCAATCAATCACTTTAAGGGCCTATTTCACGATCTTCAAGTAAAGTTACTCACCAAGTAAAGTTAGTTTTGTCTCTTCTTACTTCATATCAAGTGACATAGACAAAACTTGTGAGTCAGTACTCAGAACTTTACTTGAAGATCGTGAAGCCCTAATAATAATAAATGTCACCAGTAGTAGTTTTCCATATATTTGCAATAGTACCAGCTGAAACCGGGGACTGGATGGGGATGCATTTTATAGTATTATACAGGGATAGTCGCCGGTTTATGCATCCTTTACACAAGAATAAATATGTCAAAGGGCTTCCGTGTGTTGGCTTTAGCCCCATACTAGCCTTTCAAAAGATCGGGGCTCTTTAAAATCCCGTGAGTCGGAAACTGACATACAAGAATGTTACCGAAACTATTTAATTCAGATATTGTATTAGTTGATGACAATAATGATGAAATATATCCGTAAGGTTGCCGGCTCGATTCCCGTGCGGGGTGAATATTTGTGTGATCCACAAATGTTTATCTCGGTCTGGTGTGTATGAATGAGTGTGTGCGTAGTTCTGATACCCTATAAGCTTCGAGCTTAGTTAGGGGTCAGTTACTATAGTGAGATGATGTAGTGAATTACTATGTTACGTTATACATTGTATTATTATGATTTGGTCATATTACAAGTCGAAATATTCTTGAAAGAAAATGTTGATATTATTGAAGAGTTCGACCTTATTTAGCCGGAAAATGCCGCTACCGACAGTAGCTACAATCACTGATGATTGATGATCTGTCACTTTTGTATAAGTACTTGAATGTTACCGGCAATCAGTATAATTTATATATTTTACTATCAGCGCCCCGCGGTTTCACTCGCTCTCGTGAAAAATACTATACTCAAAACCTTCCTCTTCAATTATTCTATCTACTAGCAGCACCCCGCGGTTTCACCCGCGTAGTTCCGGTTCCCTTGGAAATTTCGGGATAAAACATAGTCTATGTTCTTCTCCGGATCATAAGCTACCCTTGTTCCAAATTTCAAGTCAATCGGTTCAGTAGTTTAGCCGTGAAGGCAACTAGCGCTGGTGTAGGCGTAGCTGGATTTTGGTCCGGGAATATTTCGTTATAGGTTTATCCTTTTTGTGAGCGTTGACACGAAAGAAGAGTTTAGCCCTGACAAGGTAACATACAGACAGAGTTACTTTAAGGATTTTTTTTTGTAAGGATTAAAAGAAACCGCTCCAAAATCCGTTGCGTAATTTTAATGATTTAAACATACATAAAGCTCGCTCCAGTGCCTAGGTATATAATATCATAATACTTGATTTAATACAAATTACCTGTAACACAAACATAAATACTAAACGCCAACAGATTCAAAGCGAAACGTAGCTCGTAGGTATCCAAAATACCTATTAAATAAAACAGGTACCGTTCAAAATATTCCTTTCATCGAAAATAGAATAAAAATTCGTACAATACCTAGCACAGGGTATTGTTCATTACCATAATATTTGAAGGCTGAATTCAAAACTTCGAGATACGAGACGATTGAATGAAAGCAAAATATTAGTCCTTACATTTTTCAATGGTTTTGTTCCAATAGACTGGACGCTGTATCTTGAATACTCTGAATCTACGAGGTTATATTTGTATTTTTATTTATATTTGAAGTTTTATTGTAATGCTTAAATTATAGTGAATGATAAGGACCTTAGCTACTCCTCTTAATGGGGGAGTAAAATAATTCATTCATTACATCATCTCATTATAGTAACTGACCCCTAAGTTCGAAACTTGTATCTAGGGTATCAGAAACTACTTACACACACACTTATTAACACACACACCCAGACCGACACAAACATTAGTGGTTCACACAAATATTCACCCCGCAAGGAAATCGAACCCGCAACCTTACGGATGGAAGTCCGGCATGGTGTCAAATTGTTTTATTTTTGTATTGGTTTAGTGTGAGTGCGTGTTATAATATGTTTCTTGTAGTTATAAGTGATTGTACAAGCAATACATATACGTATCTTGACAGATTCCAATGGACGCTGTGACTAAACAAAAGCATGAATCCTAATACTTTCAACTGTTTTAAGATTCAAAATTTAAACACATTCGAATATAGAACAGTTCCAAATTCAAAATTGCCGGGAAATATGGAAACGACAGAACTTAAAAGGCATGCCTAGTATACCTATTTTTGTTGATAGTTCTTAAATAAATAAATGGTCATTGACTAGAACTAATGTAGGTAATACATAAAATTTTATAGATAGTTTGGTAGAGCAACGTCTGTCACGGTTGCTAGTTTGATGGGTATTTTAACGACGAACGAACGAACGAGTTTTGAGGTTAGAAACATATAAACATTATACGAGTATTGAGAATTTCTATTTTAATAAACTTGTAATTTACTTTTGACGACCTCGATGGCAGAGTGGTCACCATGCCGGACTGCCATCCGTAAGGTTGCGGGTTCGATTCCTGTGCGGGGTGAATATTTGTGTGAACCACAAATGTTTGTCTCGGTCTGGGTGTGTGTGTGAATGAGTGTGTGCGTAGTTCCTGATACCCTAGATACAAGTCACAAACTTAGCTAGGGGTTAGTTACTATAATGAGATGATGTAGTGAATGATTATGATTATTACTTATCAAGCTTCTAACTATAAGTCGTCTTTTTAGGAGCAAAAAAAGAAATTGTTTTGTTAAAAACTATAATGTTTCAATCAACATTTCTTTCTTTCTGTGCTGTAGAATTCCTCAACCGATTATACGTCAGTGCGTTGAGTGTGAACGGTCAAGTATTTTTCTATACATTTGTCTGTTCTGGCGTTACGCGACCGATAATACGCGACGCATGTTCCGTCAGATATGAACCTTCCCTTAAGTTCATATAATAACAGAGAGGGTCACTATGGAATGCCAAACAATGGTTCGATTCCCGAGCGAGAGAAATATTTGTGTGATTAACAGATGGTATGAGAGGGCCTTTATTGATTGTATTGTTTGTGATACTTTATATATTAGTATTTATATAATACCCCGTTGTTTTACCCGCGTGAATCCCAATCCCATTGGAATTTCGGGATATAAAGTATCCTATGTGTTATTCCTAGTTATAAGAATCATCTGTATCAAATTTAATCTAAATAACATAACATAACATAATCATTCACTCCATCATCTCATTATAGTAACTGACCCCTAACTAAGTTTGTGACTTGTATCTAGGGTATCGGAAACTACGCACACACTCATTCACACAGACCCAGACAGAGATAAACATTTGTGGTTCTCACAAATATTCACCCCGCGCGAGAAAAAACAGTAGTTTTTGCGTGAAAGAGTAACAAACATCGAAACTAACAAACAAACTAACTTTCGCATTTATAATATTAGTTAGGACTATAGGATATGTGCTTACTGGTAAGATGGCAGGCTGTGCCCCGCGGGTCTACTGTCGTCATCCTTACTATATCTTCTATAATATAAAAATGAATCGCAAAATGTGTTGGTAAGCGCATAACTCAACAACGCCTGGATCAATTTGGCCAATTCTTTTTTTGTTGTGTTTGTTATTGTCAGGAGAAGGTTCTTATGTAAAAAAAATCTGGAAAATCAACGGGAAAATTGGACCCGTGCGAAGCCGGGGCGGACCGCTAGTAATATTATAAATGCGAAAGTAACTCTGTCTGTCTGTTACCTTTTCACGGCTAAACTACTGAACCGATTGACTTGAAATTTAAAACAGGGGTAGCTTATGATCCGGGGAAGGACATAGGCTATGTTTTATCTTGAAATTCCCACGGGAACGGGAACTACACAGGTGAAACCGAGGGGCGCTGCTAGTATTTTTATACACTAGAAAATGAAAACGACTTTTTCATTTCACTTAAAAAAACAAAACTAATTAAGTCTCTTAATTAAAACTACTATTAACAGAATAATAAGCGTTTACATTTCGTTTTAAAAAGCCAACATTTTATTTATTTTTAGAATACGTGGTCACAGAAGTCTAAGTATGAGACCTTTACACAATGTTAATGTAAAAAGTTTCGTACCGTCAAAACCACAATTTAATCCGTTTAACTTAGTTTTATTTAAAAGTTTATGAATAAATAATTAAGAAATTGCTTTTGCTCGCGGCTTCGCTCGCGTTAACCGCCTGTTTTATCACCATGGGAGTATAATTAATCAAAATCCTTTCTTAGTGGATGCCTACGTCATAACATCTACCTACATGCCAAATTTCAGCCCGTTCCGTTCAGTGGTTTGGGCTGTGCGTTGATAGATCACTATGTCAGTCAGTCAGTCGTTTAAGTCTATTTATCTATCCATCGTCTATCTTTATATATAAAACTTCCGTTACTGAGTGATGTACTGACTGACAGACAACGCACAGCCGAAACTACTGGTCGTAGAGTGCTGAAATTTGGCACGTGTGTTTGTTGGGGGGAGTAGGCTACCACTAAGAGAGGATTTCTGGAAAGTCCTCCCCTAGGGGGAGAAAAGGGGGAAAACCCCAAATTCTGCCGAGTCATTATTCCACGCAGACGAAGTCGCAGGCAAAAGCTAGTTATATATATTTAATTAATGGGTTTAACTCTGTTTGTATCTAACAATATGACGACCAATGTTTGGTACCTTCAAGATAGGTAGATACAAGCTTCGAGCTTAGTTAGGGGTCAGTTACTATAATGAGATGATGGAGTGAATGATTATGTTATGTTATGTTTAAATATATAATACAACGGGACTCGACTAGTTTCAGCCACGTCCGGTGGCCATCATCAGAAGGATAAGTGCGATAGATCGAGGAAATCGACTAAAATAAGTACGTACTAACATCCCGTTGTATTATATACTTATATATAATGACGTACGTTTCGTTTAATAATAAAATTATGATATGTTATTCACGCGAAAAAAACCTGTGAAAGGATTAAAGAAAGTAAGTAGTTATACATTTTTTGTTATCGAGTACCCTTATCGGAGTAACAGGTGCAACTCCCTACTTCTGTCTTTATAGGAAGTGTAACATATGAAGGTACAAAGATAAAAGAAGGATATTGTTACAGTATTTTACATAAAGTTTGCTGGAAAACTGTGAACCAAAAAAGGGTGTGAAGAAAATTTTGAAAGTACATTCCGGTTTACACCGATCGTGGTCACGAGAAGACCTTCTCGTGACCACGATCGGTGTAACCCGGTCGAAACGTCGAGGTAAATCTAATATATAAAATTCTCGTGTCACAGTTTTCGTTGCCATACTCCTCCGAAACGGCTTGACCGATTCTCATGAAATTTTGTGAGCATATTCAGTAGGTCTGAAAATCGGCCAACATCTATTTTTCATCCCTAAATTCCTACGGGAACTACGCATGTGAAACCGCGGGGCGCAGCTAGTAATATATATGTTTTACGCGATTAAGACCTGTAAATTGTGCCACGATGAATTCCGATCGCGAAAGTTAAAAAAGTACATATCTTAACGACCAAGTGACATTGGTAGTGACCCTGCCAGCCTGTTTTTTAACCGACTTCCAAAAAAACAGGAGGAGGTTCTCTATTCGACGTGTATTTTTTTTATTTTTTTTGTGTGTTTGTTACGCGATTTCTTTGTAATCATGAATGGAGCATTTTAAAATTCTTGTTCCATTAGAAAGCGGATATTCGCGAAGTGGTCCCATGTCAAGGAAATCAGGATCTGATGATGGGATCCAGGAAAAATCGGGGAAAAACCCGCAACAATGTAGGCTGGGGTGTCGATTGACATTATTAAAAGTAAAACTACCTGTCACCCGTGGTTTTGCTCGCGATATTCTTGATACCATAAGAGTTTCTGGATGAAAATTTTTTGGCTGTATTCTTTCGTATTTAAATCAAATGCTGTTCACAATTCATGGGTTTTAGATATAAAAATGTCCTGTTTTTTAATTTGTTAACACACACTGAAATAAACCTAAACCTACAACATTTTTTAAAAATGATTTTTTATACTATTATAGGTACCTATTACACATATATCTTCAGAGCGTTTTCATAAAACTTTTCGTAAAAAATATATTTAGATATTACAAACAAACACTGCACCAGATTAGATTGTATATATTATTTTAATTAATAAATAGACAGTATAAACGTCATCCTCTATTTTCGTTTTTATTTTGACTTTGGTTAATTTTCTAAAAAGTTCCTTTTCCTTTCTGGGTATAAAGAAGTTTTGTAATAAAATGATGGTTTAATTGGGATGATGAAGTTAAAAAGAAGTAATAAATGCAGAGTTGTGTTAGATTATGAATCATGAGTAACATCAGCTCATGGGACAGGATTCAAGCGGTACCCGTTGAGGTTGAACTGCTCGATACTTATAGAGCAGCGAAAAAATCCCTGCAAGAGGCTATTGCCCTCGCATCTCTCGCGGCAATCGTGGGAAACGACCTCTCCTTGCCAAATGTAGTCTCTGCTATGGTGAGCGAGGAGAGGTCTTGGATTGGAGTGTCCACCTTTTGTGAGTTCGTACTCTCGCAAAAAAAAGCTGCGGAGAGAGAGCGCGAAGCCCTCTCCACTAATACTATCCGCAGCAGAAGGTTGGGCAGACGGAAGCGGGACTACCACTTTGTCCTGCAACCGCCATACGCCCGACCTGCGGCAGTGATCCCCGGGGGGAGATCCACTGCCGCTATATAGGCCTCGAGGTGGCGCGCGGTACTTTCGGAAGGGGGTAACTCAACATCTGTCGCCTAGAGCTACATTCTAGCTCGGAGGAGAAACCCTTAACAGGGTAGAGGCGCTGTCCGGGATCGTAGTAGCGTGCAGCCGCGTTTCTTCCGGTTTCGGCCATAAGCGCAGAGGTGGCACACCAAGGAGTTTTAGTCGGTAAGCGCGTCGCCGCTTCATCTTTGCGGTGCGAAGTCTGACATACTCCGTCGTTCCCCTGGACAGAGGAAAGACGTAAAGTCTTCCTCCCTCAAAAAAAAAGGATTCAAGTGGTCCACGAGTCAAAAGCTCTTCTGGATGAAAATTTAGGCGTCTTTTGTAGAGGGAGACTAACTTCCCACTCAAAAATTGAAAATAAAGTTAATTTAAAAAAATAAGAAACCGACTTCAGCACTAAAAAGTAAAAAATAATTTGAAATAAACGATATCTTTAATACATATTTACAATTTATAATTAGTTACTTTTGGAGTCGGTGACAGCCAAAGCCTTCATTAATATTATAGGCGCGTCTCGTGCTATCTTTTAAGGAAAAAAAACTATCCTGGGCTGGCACTGACTCCAAAAGTAACAAATGATAAATTGTAAATATGTATTAAAGATATCGTTTATTTCAAATTATTTTTTACTTTTTAGTGCTGAAGTCGGTTTCTTATTTTTTTAAATTAACTTTATTATTGACTAACATCCAAAAGCAAGTACTTTAACGATTATGAAAATTCCTCTACTCGTAGGAATTTATATTACTTCTTCTTGATGTCTTAGGCTATATTTAATCTTCATTTTCTCACGGTAATTGCTAACGCACGTGAAATTTCGAAGGAAAACTATTTTTAAAATATGTACTTAACATATATTTTTACGGATTGGGCAATAAATATAATAAAACTGTTGTACAGAAAGCTATATTTAAAATAATAACTAAACATAATATTACGTTTAAATATTAGGAAATAAATATACTTCGTAAAAATGTTTGACATAAATACGACTTAGTAATTGTTTTTCATCCTGTAGGAGATATCTGAATGGGTTTTTGATCAGACAAAGAAAACTAAAAAAAAATCAGATAAACAGTAGATTAATAAGGTATTGAGTTATGAGCTTACAAACATATAAAAAAACTACCCAAATTGAGAAACTTCTCCTCCTTTTTTAAATTGGAGATATATAATATACGTAGTAATATACGTAGTTTAAAAAAATTAGTTTAAACTACGTCATTAAAGTAACGCTTAAATAAGTTATGCACTTAACGTTATTTCTTTTGTTAGAAAATTTAAAATTAAGCAACGTAGACATAATGTAATTTTGTATTAATTAAATACAAAATAAGGCCTTTAAATTCACTTCTTCCAAATAAACTAACAAGAATAATCCGCTTATTAGTAAACATTTTATAATGCTTTATTATTTATTTATTTAGTTAGACACTTCAACAATATCTTCACTTATAATACTAATAATAAAACTTATTCTATGTAACATTCCCATGTGAGATATCTTTACATAAGTAAAGAAATAAATGAAAAATATAAATACAAATAAATATAAATAAGTTTCAAAGTCCCTCTGCTGGGAAAATCCTACTAATATTATAAAGCCGAATGTTTGTATGTATGGATGTTTGTTCCTCTTTCACGCTAAAACTACTGAATGGATTTTAATGAAATTTGGTACAGATGTTCCTCATACATAGGAATAACACATAGGATACTTTTTATCCCAAAATTCCCACGGGATAAGGTTCCACGCGGGTAAAACCGCGGGGCACAGCTAGTAGGCTATATTTTAGGTTATATTTTATTCCCGTAATCCCACGGGAACGGGAACTACGCGGGTGAAACCGCGGGGAGCTACTAGTCATAAATAAGTATATACACATCACACATCGGATCAAGAGCGTCGGTGGCTCAGGGGTTAAGGCCGTTGACTTCCAATCGGAAGGTGCCTGGTTCGAACCCCACCAGTCCCGCCACGTACCAATGTGTTTTCAATTTACGAATTCATAAGTACGTTAATTTCGACGCTCTTACGGTGAAGGAAAACATCGTGAGGAAACCTGTACACACCTGGGAAGAAATTCTAAGGTTATGTGTGAAGTCGACCAACCCGCACTTGGCCAGCGTGGTCGACTAAGGCCTAATCACCCTAATTCAGGGTAGGCTCGTGCCCCTCGGTGGGGACAATGTAATGAGCTGATGATGATGATGATGATGATCACACATCGGGTAAAACCGCGGGGCCCAGCTCATCTATAAGTACTAATATTATAAAGAAGTAAAGTTTGTGTGTTTGTTAAATTGTAAGGGGTAATCTCGGGATCTACTGAACAGATTTCAAAAATTCTTTCACTAATGGGAAGCTATATTGTCAGCGAGTGACATAGGCTTATTTATCCCTGTATTCACACCGGAACGGGAACTACGCGAGTAAAACTGCGGAGCGCTACTAGTACTAAATGAAAGGGTTAAACTGCCTGCGTATTCTTGCAATTTCGTACTACTAAGGTGACTGAACGCTTCAAAATTTCATGTATACGATAAAGGGAATTACAGACAAGCGTTTATATATATTATATATTAAGATTGTTACGTAGAAATACTTTGAACTATCAAATACCAAAAAGCTTTCCTTTTGTTTAATACATTAGATTTTCTTTAATCATTTTCTTGACTGAGTATGTCTCCAAGTTTTCTACAGGTCGTTTTTGTATAGGTTAATTGTTATCTAAGTCATTGTATATATTGATTAAATTGGAAAGGTAAAGAAGAGGTCACAATACTGTATGTTCGAAAATGTATTTATTTGATGGTTATTCTGTGTAGGACAATCTTTACTATTATATATTAGAGGCTAAGTTTATTTGTGTTTGAAACTAAGCCGATTTAAAATAATATATACTTAATAATATATTTACAAAATAATTATATATACAAGTGTTAATGGAGAAATGCTATAAGTAAGTACATCTATCTTCTATCTATCTATATAAGTATATAAATCTCTTCCGTTACTGAGTGATGTAAGTACTGACTGACTGACAACGCACAGCTGAAACTCGTATAGAGCTGGAATTTGGCACATGTGTTTGTTGGGGGGAGTAGGCTACCATTAAGAGAGGATTTTTGGAAATTCCTCCCATAGCCCCCTATGGAACCTTTTCTGCCGGAAGTCATTATTCCACGTGGACGAAGTCGCGGGAAAAAGCTAGTATGTCATATTTTGTACTAAAATAAATAGTAATTTCATTTAAACGTATAAAATCTATACTGGCTTACAGTTAGGTAAAGATTTGTTCCAATAAAAAACCTTTCCGTCCATCCCATTAAAACAAAAAGGACTTCTAAACAACCCCTAACTCCTTAAAACTAACGTTAGTTCTACTAAAAAACTTCCAAAAACAATACATTTCTATTTACCTGTCACTTGTATTTTCTTTTTAAAAAACTCCAATCACCAAGAAGTTTTTATACACTTTAAACCTTAAAACACTGACACTACACTTTTAGAAAAATTCAAATTTGGAATCACTAAATTATAACTTTTTAACAGATTTTTTGACAAAGTTTCGTAATTTTTAGAACTATTTTTTGTTGTTTATTAAATAAATTGATAAGTATTATTAATAAAGTTAAGTTAAATAGTCTTTTCGCGGTTCTAAATATGTTATTTTGGCTTATAACGCGATGTTTGCAACTGGTGGGTGGCTCGGTTGGCGCCCTAGAGTCTACTGAGGGCTGAAGCGGGTGAAACGTATACGTAGCTACGTTTTGCTAATGGCGGTGTTAAATGCAACTTGACTGATATTTATTAACGTTATGTTAATATTAAGGTTGTATGGGGTTGGGGTAAAGAGAGTTTGTAGTTTTTAAGTGTATTTAGTAAGAGCGTTTGATGAAATTGTTGTGGAACAAACTTTTATATTTTTGTACTGTATATTTTTGATATTTTATTTGGGTAAAAATGTTATTTATTTTGTTTAATATTACTGTAGGTATATAAGCAGGTTTTTAACATGCATTTATAAACCGTGTAAGAGAAAATGAAACAGTGATTTATTATGTTTATCCGTTGTCTAGTAGTCCCTAACCTAGTTTAAAAAAATTCAATTAAAAATCTCTTTTTTGATTGAAATTTAATTTGTTCACCTATTATTCCCATGCGGGGTGAATATTTGTGTTAACCACAATTGTTTGTTTCGGTCTGGGTGTGTGTGTGAATGAGTGTATGCGTAGTTTCTGATACCCTAGCTAGATACAAGTTTCGAACTTAGTGAGGGGTCAGTTACTATAATGAGATGATGTAGTGAATGATTATGTTATTACTTCAAAATATAATTTTATTAATACCAAAAACCAAAGGTATTGGAAAATTAAGTAAAACTCATCATATTAAAAATACAAAGTCCTCTTTTCCGATAGCACCACATATTGGAATTTAAAAATGTTAATTTGGTTTCCGTATGATCCGACATGACGCCGATGCACCAATTAAATTTTAATTAAATGTTTTTTCGATACATACACGATGAACTGCGCATTTTAGTGGTTTTGGTATTATTTTATTTTGGTACAAGCTTTGTGGGTGGCGGGTGAAGTTTGGTTTTGATTTTATGTTTAAAATGCTTATACTTTCATTATAAAGATTTAATATTATGTATAGATTTATAATAGATATATTATTATATAAATTTATAATTACTGAATTATTAAAGTGATTTGTAAAGAAGAGACGAATATCGTTCGTTTTGAAAGGCGTAGTTTGGAAGGTCCCATATGCGAGGTAAATATTTATGTGATCAACAATTATTTATACATTAACAATCATGTATCTCTTCGACGACCTCGATGGCAGAGTGGTCACCATGCCGGACTGCCATGCGTTAGGTTGCGGGTTCCATTCCCGTGCGGGGTAAATATTTGTGTGAACCACAAATATTTTGTCGGTCTGGGTGTGTGTGTGAATGAGTGTGTACGTAGTTTCTGATACCCTAGATACAAGTTTCGAACATAGTTAGGGGTCAGTTACTGTAATAAGATGATGTAGTGAATGCTTATACTTATACTTACTGTAATTTGCAGCTAGTTATTTCATAAACATTATCTTCCACCAAAATTCAAAACAAACCTATTCCTCCTATTAAAAAATACAACAACAATCAAATAGAACTGAAGATGTTGCTTTAAATAAAGTATGAGACAGTGAACTCGTTGCGGAGTAAAGTAAAAATAATAGGATAGTATTACAAAGTCGGGAAACCGGAGGTATTCCTTTAAAACATTTATAACTATAAACTAACGGTGAAGTTGAGTGACTACACAATTATGTTGAGGTAAGGAGGTTTTATTTGTAATTTTGTATGCGGGATATATTTTCTTGTATAAAATACTAGCTGTGCCCCGCGGTTTCACCCGCGTAGTTCCCGATCTCGTGGGAATTTCAGGATAAAACCTATGTCCTTTCCCGGACCATAAGCTACCTCTGTACCAAATTTTAAGTCAATCGGTTCAGTAGTTTAGCCGTGAAAAGGTAACAGACAGACAGACAGACAGGGTTACTTTCGCAATTATAATATTAGTAGGGAAGTAGAGATGAATGTGGAAGCTATTTTTCGTTTAAGTACTTACTTATGTAATTTTAGTTTGTGAGTGATTACTATGTTATGTGTTGGAGATTATCAATTAAAGTTTAATTCAACGTATATACTTTTTTGATTGAGTAACTATTTCTCTCTTATCCTTTATGCGAAATTTTTGGTCAAACCAAATTGTCAGACTTCTAAGGATTCTTACCATAAGTTACGACTGCCGGTGATGTTAGTACGACAACCGGGACCTACGAATTAAAGCTCCTAAGCATCGAAACGCTTATAAAAATACAAGCCACTTCAGTCACCCATCAATGTTATGGCAGTGGTATACGTTGCTTAACCACACAAATCATAATCAATTCCTACGCTTTAAACAGTTCATACAAAATAATTTAAACTTCTAATAGCCATATAATTAGTATTTTAATGAGTGTTAGTATAATAATGAAGTTAGCGAGTTTAACAAAAGCTGTTTGACTCTACATTTTAGTATTTTATCCAGGAATACTGACTTTAGTATAATATTCATAGAAACGTACTCGTTACCTGTTTTCTGAAGCTTAGTCCTTCTTTGTAATGGAGTAAATAATTGGATTTATGGAGTATTTTAATTGGAGTTCGCTTCTCATTTTATAATAGAGATATACACTAATATTTTGAAGACTAACTATTTATTTTTAACACCCGACGCGAAAAGAGGGGTGTTATGAGTCTGACGTGTGTGTGTGTGTATCTGTCTGTCTGTGGCATCATAGCTCCCGAACGGATGAACCGATTTCAATTTAGTTTTTTTTTTGTATTAAAGGGGACTTATATGCGAGTGTTCTTAGACATGTTTGATGAAAATCAGTTGACCCGTTTAAAAGTTATGGGTTTGAAAGTAATTATGATGGGGGTTTTTTAAATTTTTAATTGAATTGTTTTGGTTAAAGTGTGCGTACTTAAATAATTTTGAAATGAAATACTTAATTTAAATGTATGTTACGTACTAAAAACAATGAATCGGCTTTAACAAAACAATATAAAGGGAAATGAAGGTAGCTGTGAAAATATATCCTAATATTTTTACAGTAATGTTTTTCTTATGTAAGTATTTCATTTGACCATTTGTTACTATGCCAGAAGAGTTCATAGCCAGTGCTAACCATTTACTTATAAGCTGTTGTTGTTAAGCAACGTCTGGCACAGTCAGAATAGTGATGGGTGGCAATTACCAAATTGAAGGGCACGTTAATTCCTGGTTGTCATACTAAAATAATTGACAGTCGTCACTAGCAATAGAGCTAAGTTTAACATTTGTTTGATCAAAATAAATTATATACTTAGAGCCCTGAAAAGTCTGATATTTGGGTTACCCAAAAAAACAACATATCTACACTCTCTATATCATGGAGTTATGGATTATTGTGAAGATCTGATAACAGTCGTTTCATGAAAAATACAGACTGGTTAAAATAAAAACAAACCCTAGTTGAAAATGGGGATAAAAGTTTTGAAAAAAGAATTTATTATTTGGTACAATTTGCCGGCGGCATTTAGCCTATCCTACCCTATAATTAACAGTTAATACAATCAATCACTGCATTATCTCATTACACCAACTGATCCCTAGCTAAGTCAATTAAGTTGAAATAGAGTTGGCAAAAATATATGTATTTATAGACACATTGACTGTGATAAATATTTATAAATAGACTAGCTGTGCCCCGCGGTTTCACACGCGTAGTTCCCGTTCCCGTGGGAATTTCAGGATGAAAAATAGATGTTGGTCGATTCTCAGACCTACTGAATATGCTCACAAAATTTCATGAGAATCGGTCAAGCCGTTTCGGAGGAGTATGGCAACGAAAACTGTGACACGAGAATTTTATATATTAGACTAGCTACGCCCCGCGGTTTCACATGCGTAGTTCCCGTTCCCGTGGGAATTTCTGGATGAAAAATAGATATTGGCCGATTCTCAGACCTACTGAATATGCTCACAATATTTCATGAGAATCGGTCAAGCCGTTTCGGAGGAGTATGGCAACGAAAACTGTGACATAAGAATTTTATATATTAGATGGGGATTAATGGATCAAATTTGCATCGGAATTGAACTTGCAACTTTTTGATAATCCTATAACAAAACATCATTATTTCTGAGGTTTAGTCAGGCGTGTGAATCTACCTGCCAAGCTGCTGTCACAAGTTCGATTCCTATAGTTTGTAAATACTATTAACATAACATAATCATTCACTACATCATCTCATTATAGTAACTGACCCCTAACTAAGCTCGAAACTTGTACCTAGGGTATCAGAAACTACGCACATACTCATTCACACACACACCCAGACCGAGACAAACATTTGTGGTTCACACAAATATTCACCCCGCACGGGAATTGAACCCGCAACCTTACGGTTGGCAGTCCGGCATGGTGACCACAGGTCGTATTCTGCCTTTATTGTTTCATACTGCACTAGCTTTTAGTCTATTCCAAGACAAATATCTTGACTATAAATGTTCACTCAACAAAGAAAACAAATTCTTATGAAAATGCGAAGTAGAATCGGTTTACTAGACATAATAATGCGTTAAAGTAAAATAGCGGATAAAATAAAATCTTTACATCACAGCTACTAATTAAATTAAATCTTCTATATTCTTTAAAACTCTTCCGTTACTGAGTGATGTACATACTGACTGACTGACAGACAGACAACGCACAGCCGAAACTACTGGTCGTAGAGAGCTGAAATTTGGCACGTGTGTTTGTTGGGAGGAGTAGGCTACCACTAAGAGAGGATTTTTGGAAATTCCCTCCCTAGGGGGAGAAAAAGGGAGTAAATTGAAAACTATGCGGGTGGAACCGCGGAGCGCTGCTAGTAGACTAATAATATTCAAACATGAAAATAAAATTGAAAAAATTGACGTTTTTAATCAAAAGTTCGTGTCAAACAAACTTTTCTGTCATAACTTTTTCCCATAATATTTTACGACAATAGCTCCCAGCTGTTTTTTATGTAGGTCAAGGTTCGATTCCAGTTCCAATTCAAATAAAGATTACTCGTAATTTATTTGTATAGTTTTGTAATCTGGGTTATGGGTCATCTCGCCCACACAAAAACTGGAATGCGGGCCAAATGTCTACTTCTAAAAATGTGCATGGGGTAGATTCGGACGAATCAGTTTGGAAGATTTATTGACAGGGTTAATTTTTCAAGTAGTGTGATAGACCAAATCGAAAAAACAGAATTTTATTCATAATTTACTTTGCAATATTTGATTGGTACACTCACAGATCTTTTCATTAGATTCAGAAAATCAACTGGTACGATTTCTGGGTAGGTCTTACAAATCCCAATAGACTCCTAACTCTGACAAATCTTACAAAAAAGAAATACCTTTTAAACATACCAAAATAGAATCAAAATGAAAGATTGCAGAAAGCCAAAATTACGCTAAAAAGCCAAGCTGAAGTGAAAAGAAAGTCAAAATTACGCTAAAAAAGCCAAAACGAAAAGCCGAAGTGACGCCAAAAGGCAAAAACAACAGTTTAAAAAACAAATATACTGCAAGTGTTCACTGCCTTACTTTGAAACGTAAACAAACGTGTTCCAGTAATAAATACAAGTCGGGAAACGCATACTAACTAAGGTTGACGATAAAAAGTCGGAACTACTGAGCAAACCTAGTTTAGTTTTGTAGGAAATGAAATTTCCGAATGTTCCTACTTAGGTACGGCGCAGGTTTGTAAATTAAATTACTGGCTGGAATGTTTCGAATGTGTTTTTATTGCATTTTTTCCAACTGTTATTAGGTATGTAGGTGTACCTTATATAGTTGAGTAACGTAAGATTTTATCGAAATCCAGGGTCAGTAAATGAACCTTGAAAAATCTTTTGATTTTTTTTTAAGTAAACTATCGGCACCACGCCGCACTATGGATTTTTTCAGTCATTTGCTGATCATAAATCTGTACCTTTTTTGTTTTCAGTGATAGAGACCTACAATTTTGCATAATTGTAGTTACTAAAATAGAGCTTCAGATGAAATAACAATTTACACATACAAACGTTTTCCCGCGGCTTTATTCGCATTTTATTGCAATCTTTTGTCAAAAAACCTAAATGAAAAATAACAAATGGTCTTTTATTCAGATGTTGTAGTGCTGTTACTTTGATAATGAAGTTAAATAAATTGAAACAATATAATTAGCAAGATTTTATTTAAAAAACGAAAAAAGTAACCATGTAATTCTGAAAAACTAATCTCAAATATATGAAAAATGCAATGCAAGGCAAGCATAATGTTAAATAACTAATTAGTAAATTGACAATATGAAACATCATTTACATCAAACATCATCACAAAAAAATGAGAGGGACACAATAATGTGTGGAATACATCTTCGTTAGTTGCAGTCCTTGAACATTTTCTAGCATGGTGTAGTCAACACTTTTTGTAATCTTTATTACGAGACTCCTGCGCGTCTTCTGAAAGTTGTCCAATTGGTAATACAGCTAAGTACTTTATGATACTCTCTCCGTGAATAAATATTTTATATACAGAAGACGACATATATTACCCGTTTAATGTTGAAAATTTATGATTGATGCTAAAAAAATTGTTAAATATGCTTTAAAAACTGCAAGAATACCAAATTGGCCTGCATCAACCAAAATACCAGATGACAAAGCTTGTAATATTATATAAAATATGCTTATTAGAGTTTCATCAACACCAGTGACTTCTGCAGAACATGTAGCGTTTTTTAAAAAATCGTCTTGCTGTATTACTTACTATCATTTGAATTGCCACTTATTTGTCTCTTACCAATTCGATGTTTTCTTCAGAAACATGATAATTTTCTCGTAAAAATCTCGGTAGATTTATTACACTTTTTTTGTTTTCAATATTAAAAACCAATATTTCACGTCTTGAACAGATAAAAGATGTCATTTTTAATGTAATAAAAGCAGAATAATAACAATTCCTTTCGAAGTTAATCACTAATACAAAATATCAGTTTCGCTTTGGTTTATATCCTAATAATCAAATGCGGGTAGTGTGCCTTATCACATTTTTCTACGTGAGAGGAGAACAAAACTACATCCATACTTAAAGTAGCTGCATAACTTATAAATATGACCACTAAAACATTTGAAAATAACATCTATCCAATAACATTGATAACGCACCAGGTACGCAATATCAGTAGATGCTTCACAACTTTGAGAACCGCAAATATCCGCAGCTGATTTTTATATATGTTATGGTTAGATGTTAAGAGAATAGAATAAAATAAAAATTAAAACTTAGGCAGACTTAGCTAACTGTTAAAAGTTAAGCCGAATTCCACATTTCGGGTATTTCTATGTACTTTATGAAAAGTTATTACGACACGCATATTTTTGTTCCAAAAATAAAAATCATTCCAATTTACTATTTTACATAAAATTACCTTTCTATAAATATATAACACGATATAGCTTGTTTTAGACCGAAAGGTGATAATCAGACTCAAAATATTACTTGTTTCCAAGCTAATATTTACAAAAAGTATAACGTTTGGATTCAACTGGGTGTCACTCATTATTTTATGAATAAATATATGAAAATTATGTTGCATAGTATAAATCAGCTTCTAATCTATAAGAAAAAATAAAAAAAATGGATTTCGGAACTACTTCAAAAAAGTATTTATGAGCAGCCGTTGTTCTACCAAATTCCATAGTGCGCCGTTTCACCCGCGTAGTTCCCGTTCTCATAGGAATATGGATATAAAATTATGTTAGAAACCTCCCACTGAATCACTCTATCTATTAAAACAAACCGCATCAAACCCGTTGCGTAGTTTTAAAGATCTAAGCATACATAAGGACATAGGGACATAGGGACAGAGAAAGCGACTTTGTTTTATACTATGTAGTGATAATGAAAAATATTTTGTGATATACTAATTTTTACCGATTTCAAAAATTATTATACTTTGATTACACAAATTATTCTATATGTTCTAGCTTCTTAACATGTGTGCCACAAAAAGTGTACCTATGTATGTATGTTTTTCCAAGTATATCTCAAGGAAAAGAAAATTATTATTAAGTCGGATTGCAAATTGTGTATTTTTATTCAAAAAAGTTCGTAACATTGAGGTGGAAAGTAAATTAGGATTAAACACTCAAATATAAAAAAGTAAATGGCTTATTTCCATACTAACAAAATCTATTGGACTTTTAAAAATAATTCCCACATTGATTGTCACGGCTACTAAGTTACATCACTACATAGTATAAAACAAAGTCAACTTTCTCTGTCCTTATGTCCCTATGTATGCTTAGATCTTTAAAACTACTCAACGAATTTTGATGCGGTTTGTTTTAATAGATAGATTAATTCAGTGGAAAGGTTCTTAGCATAATTTTATCCCCATATTCCTACCGGAACAGGAACTACGTAGGTGAAACCGTGGGGCGCCGCTAGTTCAAAATAAATTATAATAAATAAGTGTAATACCAATGAAACAAACAAAACCGTGTTAAAATTAAGTTACGCCATGTAATATTTGTCAAACAACCTGTCTTAAATAACACCTTGTAATATCCTTTACAATTATTCATGAAGCACAAACTTTAAGATGTTGTATCAACTCTGTATACCTCGACAATCATGTTAATAGTATCATTACTATTCCTACCATGTTCTATGTTAATTTACACTGATACATAAACGGCTTAGTTGTAAAGTTATGGATTTAAATAGTATTTTAAAGTGGCTTTTAATTTCATAAGCTTGCATGATTCTTTTGAGAAAATGTTAAGAGCACGGTTATAGTTGTCATGCTAACATCATCGACAGTCGTTATGGTTAGTTAAAGGCATCAAATTTTTTTTGTTCCAACTTTTGGTTTAACCAAATCTATGGCCCTCTGGGTTGTGAAGGTCTGATGGCAGTTGCTCCTCGGTAAATACTGACATTCCGCCAAATCTAATTAAACTTAAAACTGACCCCAATAGATTTGGAATAAAGGTCAAAATGTATGGCCCTCCCCTCTGTGTTGTAAAGGTCTGATGGCAGTCGCTCCATGTAAAATGATATTCTGCCAAATCTGACCCCAACAGACTTTGGTTAATGGTTCGTAAGAACAAAATAATTACTCAAATAAGTGCAGTCGTTATGAAATGATGTATACACAAACTTACATACATTTATCCCTACTAATATTATAAATGCGAAAGTAACTCTGTCTGTCTCTCTGTTACCTTTTCACGGCCAAACTACTGAACCGATTGACTTGAAATTTGGTACATGGGTAGCTTATGGTCCGGGAAAGAACATAGGATACTTTTTATCCCGGAAACCGCGGGGCGCTGCTAGTTTTTAAAATAAAACTAACTAATTTAACATTTCACCAAACATAAATCAAAGAATACCCAAAATGAATTAACAATAAACGCATCACGAATCTAATTTAACTCGAGCCAAAACATTTAAAGAAACATTTTTTAAAGTGAAATTGTAATAAAAATCTGGTGGGCTGTCACACGGGGAAATTATTTCAAATAAGTATTCCCCGTTAGAAGAAGGCGCTTAGCCGTAATGGAATGTAAATTGGACAAATATTTGCAAAACTGTGAAAACACGTTTTTTTTAAACTGCACGCGACTGGATCTTCAATTTCAATGTTTGTACTTCGTTCTAGTTTTATTTTTTTTTGGTTTACGCAGACTATGATTATTATTACATACACTTCTGGATTTGCTGCGGTTTTACTCGCGTAAATCCCATGATTATTATAATATTACTAGCTGCGTTCACACGCGTAGTTCCCGTTCCCGTAGGAATTTTGGGATGAAAAATAGATGTTGGCCGATTCTCAGACCTACTGAATATGCTCACAAAATTTCATGAGAATCGGTCAAGCCGTTTCGGAGGAGTATGGCAACGAAAACTGTGACACGAGAATTTTATATATAAGATATCATAATAGCTCTAAATTACAATCCCATGGGAATTTTGGGATGAAAATATGCTATGTTATTTCTTATTTCATCAGCTACCTGCCAATAAATAAAATAAAAAAATAAAAGTCCCCTTAAAATTGGTCCACTCATTTAAGAGATTAGCCGGAACAAACAGACAGACAGACAGACAAAAATTGAAAAAATGAGATTTTGACTGACAATAGATAACTATTTTAATTTGTGACTGTCATCACTACATAGTATAAAACAAAGTCGCTTTCTCTGTCCCTATGTATGCTTAGATCTTTAAAACTACGCAACGGATTTTGATGCGGTTTGTTTTAATACATAGAGTGATTCAGTGGGAAGGTTTTTTAGCATAGTTTTATCCCCATATTCTTACGGGAAAAGGAACTACGCGGGTGAAACCGCGGGGCGCCGCTAGTATGTTATATAACCCTTGCTACGAGATTGGGATATACCCGAGAGAAACCGCGGGGAGATGCTAGTAACATGTAAAATACTCATTTTTTTTACCAGTGATCTTCAATTTCAATGTTTATACTTCGTTCTAGTTTTATGGCAGGCGCAGACTATGATTACGTAATAATATTTGCATCTGAAAAAGATATTTTACTTTATGCGGCTTGAGAGTTCATCAGTTAATCTTATTTGTGTGTGTTTATGATATTGGCAACAGAAAATTTATTTATTTATTTAATTTATATTTGGAAAACTTACAGCTAACATATCATAATATAAATTAGAATGTAAGTAATTTAATTTTTACAATGTGAAAGCAAAGTTTAATTTAATTTTAAGTAACAGTAGTATTTAGTACTAAAATTACCATTTTTTAATATGTTGGTGTACATTTTTACACTATGAAGGAAAGTGGTAGGGCCTCATTTTCCCAACGGAAAAGTTACTAAACATTATTTAGATTTATTCCAAATAATATTTTTATTAAAAATGTATTATTATACTCATCTAGATCTCGAGAGGCACTAGAATACTTAGTAGGTCTAGATTAAAATAAAATTAAACTCATAAAATATAATGAAAACCTAGAAAATAATGAAAAAACCTAAATATATTTATTACCATAATGCCGAAGTTTCTGTAAATATTTATTAATATATTCTCATAATTCTAAATTACATTTCATGTCAAGAGAAACCATAGTGTGCGCGCAACTTTTTTTTATACTCGTGTTCGATTCGTCGTTTGGGCAGAGAGTAAACAAAAGAAATAATTAAATTGAAATATTATTATAGGCAAATATATTCGTAATGGCAGGCTTATAAATAAATAATCATACTTACTTATACGTATTATCCTGTAATATTATTAATTTCTAATTTCGATTCCCATTTTCAAAAATAGATGTCGTAATTAGATGAACTTATAATAACGTACAATTTATCTTCTATCTTCTATATCTTATCTTATCTTCTTCTAATATATTAAATTCTCGTGTCACAGTTTTCGTTGCCATACTCCTCCGAAACGGCTTGACCGATTCTCATGAAATTTTGTGAGCATATTCAGTAGGTCTGAGAATCGGCCAACATCTATTTTTCATCCCGAAATTCCTACGGGAACGGGAACGGGAATTACGCGTGTGAAACCGCGGGGCGCTGCTAGTTACTTATAAAATAAATCGGGGTTTTTTTTAGCTCTTCCGCGTGGAGAAACTTAACTTGATAGACATTGGAGTATTGACATCATCACCTGCCCTCACCCACCGCCAACACATCTTCAAGACAACCCGTAAAAACTCCTGTTAGTAGGTCAAAAAGGTAAGGTAATCCTAAGCAAATACCGACACCGTTCACTGGAGTGTTCTCTACCTCAGCCCAATAAAAAAAACACTTTCCTTTATAAGCTAAGTGTTTTCGTCCAATTACGAGCTAATGGCGACCTAAAATACCTTCTTACAAATTAATTGATTGCTCCCGAACTAAATTAGGTAATTATATCAGCTGTTGAGTTAGTTACGGTATTATTTTACTTCATTTTACTTGTTTTCGGTTTGGTGAAATAATTTTATTAAGTGTCTTTAAGATGGGTGCCGACGATAAAACTCAAAAAACTCCATTTTTTTTTTATTATCAAGGATTGCTACAATCACTTATAATAAAAAATCAAAGATGTGTGTTCATAATCAAAAATAGCATCTAGGATATTTTTTGACATATTTTTTACGACGACCGAATGTGTGCATGAACAATATTCATGCAAAGTTTGTTTTGACTGGGAATCGAATCCATAACCTTCGTAGCAAGGTTACCAACTAAATCACTCGGTCGTCGAAAACATTTTTTGGGTTGAGCTTTTTCTACATAAACAATATAAAATAAAAATCGTTTTTCTTTGTAACAACTAATTAAATACACTACTATAAATATAATTCACACAGTAGTTTATATACAAAACAATTATCTCAATTTACGAGTACAACAAACACTTAAATAGGGTATGTATTATAATTACATATTTACAAACTACACCGCGGTTGATTCACACGCTACACGATTTCGTTAAGATAATTAGTTAACATTAATTTGTGGTGAAGATACAAGTATATTTCATGTTTATATATACTATATAAGTGCTTAGTTATGTGGTGTATTCAAATAGAAATTTATAATTATTAGTTAGTAACAACGTCTCGCGATTTCACCCGCATAATTCCGGATTTATTAGGAAATCAGAGATAAATAATATAGCCTATTTTATTCGCGGGTAATGTAGCTTTCTATTAGTAAAAGAATTTTGGAAATCGGTTAAGTAGTTTTTGAGTTAAATCGTAATAAATAAACAATAAAATTTCTCCTCTTTATATAAGTATGCAGTCCAAAATATTGTAGGTCTTCTAGCAGGCGCGGTACTTGGCTACGAGATACCTACGCGATGCCTACGCGCTACGCGATATGTTCTGCGGCCGGCTGATCGTAGCTATGACGTCACATTCCCATTTTCATTAAAATAGATCGGTCAGCCCCCCTAGACAAGTGGCAAACGCTCCCAGTCTATTCGTTTTCTCCACAAACGAACGTCGTCTCTACAACAGCGCTAACTTCTTTGATATCGTTGGTGCACGTCATTTTTTACAATTGTCAAACAGTACAAAACGTTCCAACTGACAAAGCAAGTTAGTAAATGAAATGAGTTTGACATTTGCTTGTGAATAGAAATTACAAATTGGCAGCCAAGTGGCAGTTTGACAAACGTTTTCGGGCCGCGAGCGTATGAATTTTAGCGCATGCTAGGACCATGCAGAAAACTTAAGAAGAGAGAAACGCTAAAACCGCGACGATACTTTATTTGCAAATTTTGTAGTAATGTTTGCATGAATCTTGATATTAACTAATAAATAATATAATTTCGATTAAAAGAATGTTATGTGTTCGTATTTTGATCTTCTAGTTTTTGATAAATATTAAATATAAACAAGCAAAGTAATTTAATTCTTTATTATGATAAAAACTGTGTACATTATGTTTAAAAATCTAGGCTACCAACATTTTTTATCTGCAACTATCTACCTAATGCCTTAATTATTATGTATTTATATATACTCTAAGTATTTAAATAATTATATAATAATCTTTAAGTTCTAAAGTTGTAAAACATAATTTATTTCATTGAAGTTTCGTTTCCTTATGGCTTTTGCTGGCGTCAAATCCCTAATATAATACAATGTATGATACCTCTATGGTCAAATCACACCATCCTTTTATAACAACGCCATCTTTTGGCTCTTGAAAATAATAAATTCTAATAACATGATGTCTAACCTTTGATTATATATTTGTCTAGAAGAGTAATGCCAACAAACGACGCGTTATAATTGTCCTCAAATTGCGGAATATGTGTGAGTACGGCTCTTTTATTATTGTATTAGGTATTATGTCAATGTCAATATACCTAATTAAATAAAGTAAAATAGTAATTTGTAATAGAAAATAAATAAACTTCAATTGAACTAATTTAACATAATTTAACAGCGCAAACCGGCATAAATAATTACTTTTCGTGAGCGTTATCCATAAGTCATTCAAATAACACTGATGTAAACAAGAAGTGAGTCTGCCAAATATAGTAGACTTTATTTGACCCGTTTAGTACGGCCAATTTTGCATCTAGACAAGTATATAATCAAAGTATCTAACAATAAAACCGTTAGACAAGACCACTGACTTTTACCTTTAAACGAATAGACTATGCGTTCATTATGTTTTTGTACACTTGGCTACCAATTGACAACCTATTGCGCCACGGCGCGAGGATTTGGCATATATTTGGAGCGTTCGCCAGTTCGCCACAGAACACATTACACAAAGTATCTCTGTGCCATGGAATAATAAACGTTTTGTTCATAATTTATTTAACTTTAAATTTTATTTTTATTCTGTCAAATAATTATTCAAGTATTTATTACCATTATAATCTATTAAAAAACTAAAATTTTTGTACATTTTATAAACTTTGTGCAATTCAAATTATGAACTTTGGTTTTACTAGTATAATATTATCTGTGGTTTTACTATGAACTACAATTTAATCTTTAATATTAATATCAATAGTAATAAAACGGTAAATGAATGTTATTAATTATTTTTTTTAAACTAATATTGACACAAACGTGAACAATTTGAATCAAACAAATCAATAATTCACCATTTTGAATGAAAAAAGTACTACTGTGGCATTTCCTTGAAGTTTCCTTGCGACGAAATCCGACGAATAGATAAATGACCACTTGTCTTCCAACTTCACGTTTCGTAACGCGGCAAAATTACAAGTCGTAAGCAAATATCAATTTCATTCATAAAAACGAACTTTCTGTTCTATACGTCTAATGTAATTGCCACTTGTCTAGGGGGGCTGCTAAGTTATCTACAAGTTAACGTCAAATTAATATCTCTATGATAGGAATAATCTGGATTGTAATAAAGGAAATTGTTTAAATACTGACCTACTGACGCGTCTCGAGTTGATTGTGATATCAAAAAATAAAATTCATTTATTCTTCGGTAGATTTGAAAGTGTTTACAAAACTTTGTAAAGGACTTATTCCTCAGTCTTCCGTGACCACAATTAAAATCCAAAACTTCAGAAATACAAAACAAAACACCGCAACGAAATTAAGTATATTTATATTAATTAACCCAAAGTATTGTCCACAACTAAATTAAACTTATAAATAGACATCAAAATTAATCCCAAACAATTTCCCCTCGAACCCGGGATAAACCAAACCGCAAGGACTAATATAACGCACCTTACAATTAACAAGTACATCACCGCAAACTTACCACTTAGAATTCTGATACATTTGCCCCTAAATGCTTCAAGTTTCTACCCTTAAAACACATTCAAAATTCAACCTTACATCCCAAGTTTTAAGACTCATTTTATTTGTGGCAATGTAGTAAATTCATCCAGAAAAATTAATGGAACTTCAACCCTTCTGCTTAGATATTAAAGCCGCATAATTGCAATATGAGATAATGTTTACAAACTAAATCATGAACACCCTCAGCTGTGAATTATTCTGAAGATGCCTTGATTAGAGCGCTCTAGGTAACTCATTCATATTTGATAGAGTTATATCTTTTTTCATTTTTAACATGATTCAAACTATCTTCCAGACAATACTAAGGCTAACTATGACCATCCCAGTTCAAATACGTGCTGTCTCGACAAGGGAATATGATATGATTATATTAACACGTTTTAAACTATCTTTCTAGTATTTTTTTTTTATTTTTAATGGCAGAGTAAGTATAACTCTGATGATCATAGTTCAAATTATGGGCTTGCACTGATGTATGGCTGGCACGAAATGACATTCGCAGTAGCAAAACGTCGATGTAACAAGTTTTCGCAGTTTCGTATGGTCGCACTAACTTTCTTCGCGATATTTTGATTCAATGCAACAGTGCATGATGTAAGTACTCACATTAACAAGCTTCAAAATAACGGTTTTCGTCTAATAAAATGACTGACACTCTGGGTAAACTAAAAACCGGCCAAGTGCGAGTCGGACTCGCGCACCGAGGGTTCCGTACAAACCTGCAAGGTTTACAAAGTTCGTTCATTACGACAATCGAGTCATAACTATGGTATTTTTTGATATGAATTTCAACTTGATAGCTCTACGCGTTCATGAGGAAAAAAGTAATAAGTTTATATTTATTAAAAAATATATATTTTGTAATGTAACTAAAAATTTAAGGTTTTCGGAATTTTTCCTTTATGTGTGCTATAAAACGTTGCTTCATGCCAAATTTCAAGATTCTAGGTCGACTGGAAGTACCCTTTAGGTTTTGATTCCCTTGCGAGTACTTGCGAGTTTCAAAATATGCAGCTTAAATTGCTGTTTCTTTTGATTGCGTTGACATAGAAGTTTGATTTTGTTACAGCTTAAAGGTATTATAGACCTGAGTATTTGGTATGAATTTCAATTTAATACCTCTACGCGTTTATGAGGAAATGGGTAGTAAGGTTAAAATTATTAAAAAAATATATATTATGTGATGTAACTAAAAATTTATGGTTTTCGTAATTTTTCCTTTATCTATGCTATAAGACGTTGCTTCGTACCAAATTTCAAGATTCTGAGTTCACGGGAAGCACCCTGTAGGTTTTGATTCCCTTGCAAGTGTCGAAAATTTGCGGCATAAACGGCTGTATCTTTTGATTGCGTTGGCTTAGAAGTTTGATTTTTTCACAGCTTCAAGGGACAGTAGACCTGAGTAATTGATATAAATTTCAGCTTCATACCTCCACGCGTTCCTGAGAAAAAGGGTCTTGACAGACGGACGGACAGACGGACAACAAAGTGATCCTATAAGGGTTCCGTTTTTTCCTTTTGAGGTACGGAACCCTAAAAACTGACCATTACAAAAGGAATAAAGGTTCAGAAAAAGAAGATTAATAAAAATAACTTAATTTTAGCATACATTAATCAAACCCAGCTCAACCGTATTCCAAAACGACCGGTCAATGAATCTGCGTTAAGCCGAACGTAACTCAAACACACTAACGAACTTACGAGCCGAGGTTAACAAACCGTTCACATTAACTAGATACATACCATAGTTTTATATGTATCCTGTAGTCTTAATCCTGTGGGAATTTTAGTACATATCCTGTATCAATTTCAGTATGTCTTATATCGTTACTCTAGTAAAAGTAGGTGGTGTCAAATATCTTTATAATTCGTTACCCATTAGTTTTTTACTGTAGTTATATTACAAACTAGGTTTTTTACCTGTAATAGATATTTTACTATGCTTTTATTAGAGCCGCTTACTGAAACTTAATTTTATTTATCCAAAATCTATTTTTATTATACAAAACTCTTCCGTTACTGAGTGATGTACTGACTGACTGACAGACAACGCACAGCCGAAACTACTGGTCGTAGAGAGCTGAAATTTGGCACGTGTTTTGTTGGGGGGTAGGCCACCACTAAGAGAGGATTTTAGAAATCCTCCCTAGGGGGAGAAAAGGGGGAAAAACCCAAATTTTGACGGAAGTCATTATTCCACGCGGACGCAGTCACGGGCAAAAACTAGTTGAAGATAAGGGTGACAAATCTACATCGAGCTGTGCTGCGCTGTACTGGGTTGAGCTGTGCTATGTTTCTGAAGCTAGGTTATTTTTACTCCAGACAGAGCGCAGCTTCACCCAGCGCAGCACAGCATGCTTTGATTGTATCCTCATTCAAATATATGGCGAGCGAGTTAACCAAACATAGCACAGCTCGACCCAGCGCAGCACAGCTCGATGTAGATTTGTCACCCTAAAACTCACAGCTAGAAACAGCTAAACAAGTTCTGAAAATAAGCAATTTTGATTAAGTTCTTGGCATTGAAAATTACCGTAACTAAGGAAATAAACTACATAGGAGCAGTAGTCGTAATCTCGACGAAGTTATAAACTTACATTATATACGTTCTTTATAATATTATTGTACAGAAGATTTATTAGCGAATGTTTAAATATAAACCGATCAATAAACACCAGCGAACCAGAACGTTTACGTCAACGACGAAAATCAATATTACACAAATATAAACATAATTATTAGCTACATCACGCGGTCAGACCTGGATTTTAATAGTTTAAATAAAATGATCATTCACTACATCATCTCATTTAGTAACTGACTTCTAACTAAGTCCGAAACTTATATCTGTGTATCAGAAACTACGCGCAAAATAAAGGTTCGTTATCAAAAATTTACTATATTTCTAGTAGTAATAAGAATAACTTAATAAAGTTGCTTATAAAATTAAAAATTTAAAACCCCTAACACAATTACTTTCAAACCCCCATAACTTTTAAAGGGGTCAACCGATTTTCACCAATCATGTTTAAGAACACTCGCACGTAATACCCCTTTAATAGAAAAATAGTAAATTGAAATCGGTTCATCCGTTCGAGAGCTATGATGCCACAGACAGACAGATACACACACACAGACACGTCAAACTTATAACACCCCTCTTTTTGCGTCGGGGGTTAAAAAACAAGTCTGTATTTTTATGACGTAACTTTGTCTGTATTTTTGCCATAATGAACCATTTTCGCATTTTGCATTCGTATTATATTCCTTTTACTCATTAATAAACAAACGGACTTGTACGTATTTTACACCATTCAGAATTTCTGCAGATAAAACCGCGAATCGCAGCTAGTTATTTTATAAATTTTTTGACAATAATGCCTCTGTATCAATTATCTTGTTACATCTAGTAGTTAAATCAAAAGGAATCAAACACGCTACTCTCTACATTTCTTTTCAAATCACTGTACCACAAGAATTATTATGAGAATGTAATAAAATATGACGCCGTGTCTGATTCTGAGAATTTTAATATTAAAATGTATTATTTTCATTTGTTTTACAAATTGTAATTCCAGCTTCTCCGAATCGTTGCGTTTATTTAAAATAATGTTTCATTTGGAATAATTGTTCGACCTGCTTCAAATTAGTCAAATTTTAATTATAAATTCATTTGATTGAAATTATAAATTAATCTCAGTTATTCATATTAATTTCGTTTCTATCGAACGTAGCGTGTTTTGTAAATATATCGGAATACAAAATTTTACGAAAAAACTTACAGCCTATATTATTTTTTGTAAAGACATACTTACTTAACACCCACACCAAAACATACAGCCATGTTCAAAAATAAGTTGTCTTGAGCAGAAATCGAACCTATAACCATAGACACAGCAAGCTACCAATTACACCACTTAGTTAAGGTTCATATCTGACAGAATATGCGTCGCGTATTATCGGTCGCGTAACGCCAGAACAGACAAAACAGAAAAACACTTGACCGTTCACACTCAACCGATTATACGTTAGTGCGTTGAGTGTGAACGGTCATGTGTTTTTCTAGGGTGCGCCAAAGTTCACCTAAAATTTCAACTCCGATAATTGGAAATCCGAAAATTTTCTTCCTAACATTTTTTATCCTAACAATCGCAACTCCTAAAATCTTTGTCACTAATGTTTTAATTCCGAAACATTTGTTTTCTTATATTTTCTCAACATAACCATCGTTCATACTATTATTCAAAGTCATATCTTTTTTGTTTAGATTTATTTTTATTAATTATAATCAATATTATATACATAAATTTTTCGTAACTTTGTTTTTACATAACATGTAGGTATAACATATAACGCACGAGCCGAGTGAGCAAAACCAGAGTCCTGCTCCAATCATTCAGTCAAGTTCCAGTAACGAATCGGGCCTATTCCTAATTATTGGTTTAGGTTATGTTAGAACTGTGACCCCAACGCACGAGCCGAGCGAGCGTAGCGAGCGTGCCGCGGCAGCGGCCGGCGAAGTGCCAGAACCGAATTGGTCCTTTAGTTATGGTTATGGTAAACTCCCAGGCCATAAGCATAACCGTAAACGAGTCTTATAATAATCATTAAAACTATAAATATCATCTTCTACCCGTATATATTTTTTATTACACTTGGTAAATGTTTCTTTCTGAGCATGAGTGAAAATATTATGGTAAGTATGTTTAGGGATAAAAGCGTTATGATAAAAAACAGTAGGAGTTTAAATATATTTACATTAATGATGTTAGTAATTAAAATTTTCGGACACATCAGTGTTATGAGCATCGTCGGTAGCACTACAAATAGTATGAATTAAAACTTTAGGATGAAAAATTTTAGGAAGAATGATCATTCGGACTACAAATAGTTAGGAAAAACATTTTCGGGTAAAGAACTTTAGGTGAGCCAATATGGACCCGTTTTTCTATACATTTGTCTGTTCTGGCGTTGCGCGACCGATAATACGCGACGTATGTTCCGTCAGATATGAACCTTCTCTTAGTCGTAATTCTCCTTCATTAGTTGCAAGTCATTTCATAGTATTAAGCAACTGTATTCAAAGATTTACGAATAGAACTCTATAAGTAACTAACTAAATGGCAACGCAAACTTGTTGAATTGGAGTTAACTGTATAAAGTCAGAAGTAACAGAGAAATACGTAAAGTTTAAATCCAATTACAGGGAGTGCTTTAAAACAGATTTGGTTACGTTCTTATGTATAGTCATGGTAAGAAAAGGTTCGTCACCTTAAGATCTATTTTCGTTTGCTCGTATGTCCGATAAATCTGTTTTACTTATTGAAAACCGCAGTTTTACCCGCGTAGTTCCCGCTCCTGTGAAAATGCGGGGATAAAATTATACTGAAAACTTTCCCTTGAATCACTCTTTCTATTAAAAGAAACCACATCAAAATCCGTTGCGTAGTTTTGAAGATATAAGAACACATAGGGACAGATAGACGCGGAAGTGATTTAGTTTTATACTATGTAGTGATGACATATTGTATTGCTGGATGTAGCTCAAAGATGTTATACTATTTTGAACCTAATTCATAGTATGTTAGTATATTTTGACGACCTAGATGGCAGAGTGGTCACTATGCCGGACTACCATCAGTAAGGTTGCGGGTTCAATTCCCGTGCGGGGTGAATATTTGTGTGAACCACAAATGCTTGTCTCAGTCTGAATGTGTGTGTGCGTAGTTTCTGATACCCTAGATACAAGTATCGCACTTAGTTCGGGGCCAGTTACTATAATGAGATGATGTAGTGAATGAATGATTATTTTTATACGTAGTTGTCTGCTTAGCGCTTTAGTTTCAAAAGGTATTAAGAGATAACGACATATAATACAAAGAAATGAGTTTGAAAAGTGACGAAGCTTTTCCTACCATGACTGTACTTGTTACTTACGAACAGATATTTGAGCCTAAGTGGTTTCCAAATGCCGACAAAAGTTCAGGATTTAATCACAATAAGCAAACAAATATTTAGTTACTAGCATTCTATCCAAGTTTTTCATCTATCTCCTTTCTATATATATAAAACTCTTCCGTTACTGAGTGATG
Source organism: Timandra comae (assembly GCA_958496195.1). Lineage (NCBI taxonomy): Eukaryota > Metazoa > Arthropoda > Insecta > Lepidoptera > Geometridae > Timandra > Timandra comae. The sequence continues at coordinate 8,136,954 of OY292376.1, forward strand.
TACTGACTGACTGACTGACAGACAACGCACAGCCGAAACTACTGGTCGTAGAGAGCAGAAATTTGGCACGTTTGTTTTTTGTTGGGGTGAATAGGCTACCACTAAGAGAGGATCTTTGGAAATTCCCCCCCTAGGGGGAGAAAAGAGGGAAAACCCCAAATTCTGCCGGAAGTCATTATTCCACGCGGACGAAGTCGCGGGCAAAACTCAGTCTCCTTTGATTTATACATATTAAGATAGTGAGTAAGACGCAGGATACAGTATTAAAAAGTAATTAATATGTATTACAAACTTAACAGCAAAGACGTCCTTTCTTTCAGAAAACACTTTGTGAATCCCTTTAAAAAGCAATTTCACAGGCAGGTGCAAGCAAACAAGGAACAATGAACAATAACACTTATTCGTATAAACTGGAGAGTTCATAATGCATTAACTGCTTAAGTTGCAGCAAACATTTCCAGTTTAGAATAAATTAATTAAAGGCAACGCGTCACAATCGAGTCGCGAGCTTAATGAAGTAGGCTCGTTTGTACGGTGGATATACTTTATGGTTTATTGAGGACTTTCTCGGAATATTGTCGTACTTTGTTGAGGTTTTCAGTATACATTATTCAAAATAAGTACCTATTTTATTTTATTTAGTATCTGAGCTAAGGCAGTCTTTCCGCTGACAGACTTCAGTGTGTATGAGCAATAAAGTGTATAATATACTTAATAGTAAGTGAGTACCGTCACCCAAGGACACTGGACCTGCAATTTGTAAGACTCTTTGAGAGGCATTACTGCTTTTTAAGAAATAACAAGATATTAAGACCCGCTCCAGACCTCGCATTTCTTGCAAAACGCACAATCTTGAGTTTGACATACTGAGAGAGTGTAGTGATCCCCTGGTCGATACAGCCCGTGTTCTACCACTTCATGAAAAAGCTATAATAGTTATTCGAATGCATCATTCATACCAATAAGTTTCTTCCACCCACAGATCGGCGAGTCACCTTGACTTCCGCAAGAGAAAGAGATGCTTAGTTCTCTTTTCCATCCACCATCATCCACCCATGCTCACATTTTCAAATTGCATAATGCATGTTCGTGATCTCAAACCACACAGAAAATATCCCCTAAAACCCAGTTAGCATACATCCCCTATTCATGTTTAGTAAATGAGCTCATAGCAGTTGTACAGCAGTACTGATGAAAGGCCGTCAGGATTACACGTAATACCATAGATATAACAATTAATTTATACTTAGTAGAATAACTTGAAATCTTAAGATTTATTTCGCTTTGTTAATTATTAATTAGGTTTTGTAAGGTGGATTTATACGATGTATTAATCTTTGAATCTAGCAAGATAATGGATTGTAATACAGAGAATAGAGGCGTCAGATCTTATGGCTCTCAAAAACTGTGATAACACTACATATGAGTAGGTACGTATTGCAAATAAGAATTTTAAAATATCAATTTTATTAAAACTCTAGTAGCGACCCGCGGTTTCACCCGCGTAGTTCCCTTTCCCGTGGGTATACGGGGATAGAATATAGCCTATTTCACGCACTGATAAATTAGCTTTCCATTAGTGCAAGAATTTTTAAAATCGGTTCTGTAGTTTCGGAGCCTTCGTTACAAAAAACAAACAATCAAATCTTTCCTCTTTATTGCAATCCTGGGCTAAATTTTACAAGCGTGTTGGTAACTTCCCAAATATGATTCAGATTTTTTAGATCACCAATCCCCATTGAGCTATATTTTTGGTCGAAAAAGAAACTTACTATTGTATGGGAATCTTGCATCCCGTTAAATTACTTTACAAACTTAAATTGCTAAGTTTCCCAGCACAGAAATAAGCTCAAGAAATAATAAATCTATCCTATCTTCTTAAACTCATTACTATGCCAAGATTCAACCAAACCAATTTAAATTGTTGACAGTCGGTCTCAGGAATTGCATAAAACAATAGTTGCGCGTCAACTGGCGCAATACTTAATAGGTTAAGAGCTAGTGGAACATCGACCGACACCGATGTGTTAACTAGATGAAACTTACTTTTTATATTATATTCAAATCGGACCAGTAGTCCCTGAGATTAGCGCGTTCAACCAAACAAACAAACTCTTCAGCTTTATAATATTAATAGAGATAAATAGTTTCAATAATTGATAAATACGCCTATAATAGCTTGACTATCAAAATCCTGTTCGGTTTTTTTTTACTTTTCTATTAACCAGACGAATTATACTCTAACCTACAATAAATACATAGTATAAAGAATATGCCAAGAAACACTTGCCTACTTGTTTCTTGATCACATTACCTGGCAAGCGTATATTAATTAACATGTTTTTAAACCCGCTTACCAGTTATTGTAACATTACATAACTTAATCATTCACTACATCATCTCATTACAGTAACTGATCCCAAACTAAGTTCGAGACTAATAAAAACAAGGTAAATAAATAAGTAAATATACCTATTAAAACTAAGTTTCATTAAGTTAATAGATCGACGAAGGGAGGTCGATGTACCACGGGCTCCCCGACTATAACAGAGCGAAAGTTCAGAACAAAATAGTGTTAGTTTGTACAGAAATGCTTCAGGAAATACGAACAATATTTGAAATAACATTTTTGAAGTAAAACGAAGATAAGTATTTTGTTTGAGTAAATATTGTGAAGTTTATTTTTATTATTCACTTGATAAGCCATTTCTGTTCTCGTATTTTAATGGCCGTTGCATAATGTGAGTGCAAAAATATGTTATTTGTTGACTTGCAAAAAGCCTGAATTATAATCCCTCTTAAACTGAATTCATTGTTTATTAAAATCTGATAGATCGATTGAAACACAAAGCTTTTATCTTGTAACGGACGTACAAATCCTTATTAATATTATAAATGCGAAAGTAACTCTGTCTGCATGTTACCTTATCACGGCCAAACTACTGAACCGATTGACTTGAAATTTGGTACAGGGGTAGCTTATGGTCCGGGAAAGAACATAGGCGCATGTTTTATCCCGAAATTCTCACGGGATCGGGAACTATGCGGTTGAAACCGCGGGGCACATCTAGTTATAAATATAAATTATTTAACCCCAAAAAAATGGTACTTAAGTGAAGTTGATTGAACGCGCTAATCTCTTCCGATTTGAAAAAAACTTAGTATATAAGAGTATGTAAGTGTAGATACAAGCTCCAAGCTTAGTTAGGGGTCAGTTACTATAATGAGATGATGGAGTGAATGATTATGTTATGTTATGTATATATAGCCTCCCTCAATAAATGCATAAATACAGCACAGCTAACTACACCAATAATTATTTCTTACGTTAATTATAATTAACGTTGGAAAAGATACTTACATAAGTACAAAAATACAGTATTTTACGACAGTACTTTGTAAAAACAAACTAATAATCCATTCCAAAAGAAAGTCAACGAACATTTATATTAAAAATACACTTTCATAACATTAAAAAAGAGTTAAGAAACTTAATTAAGTCTAGTAAAAGAAGCAAAGTAAATAGTATAAATAAGGAAACATGGAAACGTCTACAAAAATGCACTCCGCGAGCGAACTGTTGAATAGCAACAGATTCGTTGCATTGCGACATTGGATTTCGAGCTAAATTCTATTAAATTGTAAAATGAACTAGCTTTAAGACATAAACTTTGACGTAATTTGAAATATAGTTTGACTATAATATTTTTGCAGTGGTTGTTGTGTCGCTTTACTCATAATCATATTAATGGGTGGAAATTTTGGTTTAAAAGGTATCCTATGTATGGAATAGGATCCTAGTACTTTTACCGCCATTAGGACTCTAGAGAGGTCTAATTGCCAAAAACTGTTCTCTTACAAGTTTATGAAGATAGATAATTCGTTAGTGTATAAATTTAGATACACATAGAAATACAAAATCTACATGAACAGAAAATCTTTACATTGAGTGCAACCATAGTCACTTAGCAATTTCTTCAAAAAACAAAGTAAGTACTTACCAAATCCGTTTACCCGTTTTAGTGTGAAAAAGTAACAAACAAACACTCACACAAATAAACGACGAATTGTCTCTTCTCCCTCAATGAGTACCTAAACTTATTTTTTATTTATATCGCTACCTCAATAACTTGTTATATCGTACTATTTCAAAGAAAAGACACCATAATTTTTGATCGTCGAAGCAAGAGCAATCGAATTAAAACGGGAACCTCTATAAACAAGTACCAGTACATATATTCCTTTGTGTTTTACTTCCGCGAAAAACACCCTCAAATTTATACCTTATACCAAACGCAGTAAAGCTTAAAATTGCTAAGTCCCGCTTCATAAACAGATTACTTAATATAAGAGCCAGGTGTTAAAATTCGACTAACAACTTTGAAAATCCTTTGAAAGTTTATTTTCATGTTTTTGAATTAATTTTCCTTAGAGAGTTTAATGCAAAAAGCTTTAGAACTATGTACGTCCATGCTTTATATCAAATTACTTGGTATACAAGTAATATCTATGTTATGTCTATAAATAAATATAAAGAAGTTTGAAAGTAGTAGTAGAATCGAAATAAAACACTTAAACGGATTTTTGTCGTGGTTGTATTTTGATTTTAACCCCCGACGCAAAAAGAGGGGTGCTATAAGTTTGACGTGTCTGTGTGTGTGTGTGTCTGTCTGTCTGTGGCATCATAGCTCCCGAACGGATGAACCGATTTCAATTTAGTATTTTTTTTAATTTTGTTAACATTATATTAAAATAATCATTCATTCAGTTCGCTCTAATGACCGAAATATATCATTCACCTGTAACAAATTCGTTTTCGGTCACTTGCCAATTCACAATTAGATTACTATTCGGTCAACTACCTCATGTGCTTACATTAGGTAGCATATTCGTTTAAATATTTAATTCAACGGTAAGTTAAGGTATAAGTACCCTAGATACAAGTAACAAATTTAGTTAGGGGTCAGTTACTATAATGAGATGATGGAGTGAATGTTCATCATTTGGAGAAATTCTACTTAATCAGAATCGATTAAGGGCTGTTTTTTCCATCGCCCGATAACTTTATTCGACGAATAATTTTGAAATTTTGACAGTTATTTCATACAAAAACTGTCAAACGTCAGTTTTATTCGTCAAATAAAAGTTATCTGGCGATGGAAAAATTGGCCCTTAGAAGAATTTCTCCAAATGGTTCATCATTTGGAGAAATTCTTCTAAGGGCCGATTTTTCAGTGGCATGAGGATGAACATTTAAATACATAATACCATTTTATAATATAGTTATTTATTTTACTCATTATGAAGTTATTAAGAATTTATTCATTGCTCATTTTATGAGGCTCAAACTAATGATAGACTAAATAATGGCTGTGGATTAAAATTAACTATGTAAATGAGTTATTAGTATTGAATTCATATTTAAAAATATCTTGTAATCCTTCGAAAAAAACAAGTACTTAACTAAATTTTTTATTTTGTTTACTTCTTTAAAATCACTCTTAAAATTATTAATTACGGTCATTTGTACATGTATTTCAATTCCATTTAACACAAATTTGGTTTATCTCGATAATTTATTCAATTTGTACTATTCGTTCAATTAGTTCACTCATTCATCAGTAACGAAACTGAAAAAATAATAAAATAACTAGACGAAAGTTTTCTAAGAAACAAATTAAAAATAGTACCTACAACAAAAATAGTAGGTAGTACTATATTCTTCCTAAATAAAATGGCGTCCTTATTTGAATACCGAACTAAACCATTTCACCTTTTAACTTCCATTTTTTGTTTCGCCAATGTCTCCTCATTCCTACCTAATGGATCCATTGAGCGAAACAAAAAAATCTTTTAAACAACGTTCTAGCATTTCTATGGAAATTAGCTCCTTTGTGTGACGGCAATTAGATATGAAAAAGCTTGTAAAAAGGAGTTATTGTAGTTTAATATCCATTTTATAAGGCATACGATGACTTTTAGAGCGGTCGCGCGGTTTTGCGGTTGTTGCGCGGTTTTGCGATTGTCGCATGTTTTTGCGATTGTCGCGTGTTTTTGCGATTGTAGCGTGATTGTAGCGCGATTTTTGGGATCGCGTTGTAGTTCTAAGTGGTTGCATAGCGGGTAGTAGTATTTGCGTTTCTTAACCTTGACTTGTTCTCTACAATCAGAGCTCAGTATACTCGTATGTGTGTTGCGATCAGCTGTGAATCGCGAGTCTGGTAAGCGACTTTACAGTTAGAAGGCGCGATTATTTTTTGCAAATACCAGCCATTACCAGTCACAAATTTTAGGCTACCCTAAATTTAGTGGAAGTTATCTACACTAACTATTGAAATTATTGTCTTTCTCACTGGATGAAGTGATTGTTATATGTTACACAATTATGACTCCTCAATTTTTCTTTAAAAAACAATTACAAATTAAACCTAACCCCTCGGGATCTACCTGGAACGTTAAAATTTCATCTCTTAATTAACTCCCTGAGGAAATGCCACAAATCCTGTCTTAGTTCAGCTTACCTATGTCACATAATTCTAGTTAAGTCTGCTGGCTTCGTCTTAAATAAAGGGTTTGTTTTTACTCGACTACGATGGAGGAAAAGGAGGGTTATGGTTTTGAGTAGTAGTGCGGTCAGCGTCAGATAAAAGGTACCCCTTTTAGTAATGCTCACTTTGGTATGCCAACCGTGGGAGGTATTGCGTTTATCTGATGGTGACTGTACCATGGATCATACATTATTATACGAGTAAACTACATAGGTAGTGATTTGTGTGTTCATCTATTTCGTCATCGTCACAACTTCTAAACTACCTATTATAATTTGATAATAAGAAAATACTCATAGTAAAAGTACTATGAGTATTTCTTCATTTCATTCTTTATCGTTAATATCATATCTTTAATTTGATATACAATACATTCTTATCAGAAGCCCCCATTTTAATAATTTTCAACGAAATCCTTATTTAAAAACCAGTGGATTGAGTTGCTCACTCACTCCATCAGTAACAATTGCCTTTATACAGACTTCTCTTTTCATCATAATGACATCCATTGGCTTACTAATTTAATTCACTTAAACATTGCGGGTCATTAAAATTACGACTTTCAAAGGAATCGTACAAATTGACTGAGAGTCCTCTTAACATCATTCTTACGAATAATACAACGTAACTAGCAACGCCCCACAGTTTTACCCGTGTATTTCCCACTCCCGTAAGACTTCTTCTTTTCCGAACCTTTATCCCATGTCTATGTTTGGGACCGGTTTTCAGTTTAACCAGGTTTGGCAGAATGTCATTATTTTACGTGAAGCGACTGCCGTCAGACCTTCACAACCCAGAGGGATATACGACATTTTTTGGTTAAACTAAATGTTAGACTTTTGAGGGCTCTAACTACCCGTAACGATTGTCGATGATGTTAGTACGACAACCGGGACCGACGGCTTTACGTGCCCTCCGAAGCACGGAAACGCTCATGAAATTAAAAGTCATTATTTGTAACGACCCATCACAGTGCGGGGATAAAAATATACCAAACCTCTTGAATCACTCTATCTATTAAAGAAAACCGCTTCAAAACCTGTTGCGTAGTTTTAAAGATCTAAGCATACATAGGGACAGACAGCGGGAAGCGACTTTGTTTTATACTATGTAGTGACGATATTACGCAAAGAAACATTTTAACTAATTTATTTGTTGAATGGTACTCCAAATTGTCTCCGAGATCCTTTGTCTGACTGATGTTTCGAGTTGATATGTAAAAGATAAAGGTTTTATCCAAATATTAATTTGTTTTAGTATTTCAATTTATTCTACTAATTGAAGTGGCTTATTAAATTTTGGTTAAGTGTTGTCAAGTTTCATAGTTACTACTTCGTCTTAATAATAACTCAATTCGTTATTTTTTTCAAGATTTTTAATTGTTTTTTCATCTAGGTACATCTAAACTAATATTATAAAGAGGAAAGATTTGATTGTTTGTTTGTATGTTTGTTTGTAACCAAACTACTGGTCCGATTTAAAAAATTCTTTCACTATTGGAAAGCCACATTATCCCGAAGTGTCATAGGCTATATTATATTTACGCGGGTGAAACCGCGGGGCGCTGCTAGTTAATTATAACTTGAGTGATTGAATAATATAACATAGTTATTAGCTAGGTACCTAATAAAATCTCTCCGCTAATTTGGGGACAGACGGACATACAGACATAGCGAAACTTATTTAAAAAAATGGTAGTTCCGAGTTTCTTTTCTCAGCCCGCAAACATCCACAGCTACACACATCAAAAGTGTCTAGGGATCAACATATATTTTTGCAATAACTTTTCTCCTGATTGATATTAATTAAAATTTTCTTTAAGGATTCATCAAATAAAGTGTTTTCGTTTGTCACAGTAACGATAAACCAAGTCACCTTTGCATTAATAAAGAAATTTGCCATTTTCCTAATAAAGGGATTTTTGACATTTGAACCACTAACATTAAAGTTCGAAAAAAAGACTGAAATAACAGTTTTCTTTAAAATTTTATTGGGTAACTTAAACAATTAATAATCCGTGTTTCTACCGCGAACACTAACAACACAAGAACATCGGTTTGGCATACTCAAAATGAGTTCATCCAAATCACGCTGTGGAATGGCCGCCCATGTTCGTTGCAACAACAAAAAAAGGTCTTCTTGCGACTGGATACCCTCCATATTCGGCAGAGCTCTTCTCTGTAGCATATCCCATGCATGCTCAATCGGGTTCAAGTCTGGCGACTGAGCAGGCCAGGGCAGGACATTGATGTTAGCTGCGGCGAGAGTCTGTCTTACAACTCTTGCGGTGTGCGGTCGTGCATTATCATGCATTAACTGAAATAAGGGACCGATTTGCACTTGTAGAGGAACGATGACGTCTGATACAATCGTCTCAGCATAAATTTGAGCGTTGAGGTTGCCTCTGATCCAAATCAACTCAGTTCTTCCGCCGATCCAAATACCCGCCCATACCATGATGGTTCCACCACTATAAGGATGGACTTCCTGGCAGGATTTTAATCGCTGTTGGCGTCCAGGGGTTCTCCAGTGTCGTATACGTCTTGTATCCGGTCTCATACCAAAACGAGACTCATCAGAAAAGCACACGAAACGCCATTGTTCTTCTGCCCAATTTCTGTGTTCAAGAGCCCATTGATATCGAATCCTACGATTGTGCATTGCTATGGGTGGTACCCGTAGCGGTCTTCGGGAATGAAGGTTCACTTCATGCAAGCGGTTTCTGACTGTTTGGTCGCTAATTAAGTTCCCTGAAGAGTGATGAAGCCGCACGGCTAACATCATGGCGGTTATTGTTGGAGCTCTTCGAGTTAAGATTTGAATGTATCGGTCTTGTCTCCGTGTGGTGCAGCGATACCGTCCTCCATGGCGCTCAGCCACGGTACCAGTGCTTCGGTAACGTGTCCAAAGTCGACTGATAACACTCTGACTTGTATTCAGAGCTAAAGCCACAGTACGTTGCCGGGAACCAGCTTCTATCATTCCCACGGCTCTGAGCATTTCTTCCCTGCTTAAATGACGTCGCCGCTCCATAATAACGTTGGTTTTAATCAGTAGTAGGGAAACAGTAGCACTAATAATGTCTTCAATGCGTTGTATGTTTTTATAGGGAAAATATTGACAGCTGATTTTCATCTTTTACTCGAATTTGATTCACAGTTCCTGATTCAAATTATGAAATGCACCAAAAAGGATCCATATAAATTTATAAAATCATAAATTTATTACAAAGCCACATCTCAATCTCAAGAAATCCGCATAAAAATGCTTGATCCCTAGACACTTTTGATGTGTGTAGATACAAGCTTTTCCCATGCCGCGCCACAACACTCGGTCTTCAACTCTCCGCATTCAACCGCTTGTGAATGAAGAGAAAATGTGGATCAACTATTCCTTTGTAATTCCTCTTTATTAATAAGAGATTGTGGGTAGTACTACAATACACTTGTAGTCTTGTAAACCCCTTCATAGCTTGTGTAACGACTACGCTTGTATCTGGAGTGGGTTCACGTTTATAGTGCAATGAGTGCGGATCCAATTCACGACCTCTTGATAGCCAACCGTTCGCCTTAGCCGTTGGAATATTGACTACTAGCTGTTCAATATAGTTTTTATAGTTATCATGGTTATTATCACTCAAATTATTATGAAAAACGGGATATTTACCATGTGGTGTAAATATCCCGTTAATCATAATAATTTGAGTACTAGCTGTTCCCCGCGGTTTATCCCGCGTTAGCTTTACTTTTATTGATGTTTATGTGACGATGTAGCCTACTTCCTCAATAAATAGGCTATTTAAACACTGAAATATTTTTTCAAATTGCACCAGAAGTTCCTGAGATTAGCGCGTTGAAATAAAATCTTCAGCTTTATTAGGGCGAGCGTAGAAAAACTACAAAACCTCTGATCTGATATTTGACATGGTTATTTAAATTCCTGTCTTGTTGTGCAGAAAATAATTATTAAAAAACCCCCTACACAATTACTTTCAAACCCCCATAACTTTTAAACGGGTCAACCGATTTTCATCAAACATGTCTAAGAACACTCGCACGTAAGTCCCCTTTAACACAAAAAAAAACTAAATTGAAATCGGTTCATCCGTTCGGGAGGTATGGTGCCACAGACAGATAGATACACCCACACACACAGACACGTCAAACTTATAACATCCCTCTTTTTGCGTCGGGTGTTAAAAATATTATTTTTCAATAGACTTAAAAGGAAGGTATTTTTATGCCGCGCGCACAAGGCAGTGTTTAAAAGGCTTGCGAGCCCCCGCAAAGCATAGACAAAGTCACGCTCTTGCTACCTAGTTATTACTAACTAGTTATTGTAGGACAGAGAGACAGACTCTTTGAATCTATACCAATAGGTATAGATTCAAAGAGATTCAAAGAGACCTCTGTTCTAAAATAAACGAGACAAACACTGTTAAAACCACTTAAAGATCACTAATAGCTTCTTTGTCTGAATAAGTTGATTCACAATTTGAATTTAAGAGGAAGCAAAGAAAACTAACTTGTTCGATAAATCTCTTATTCGAATTGAAAACAGTTTAAATTATATCAAAGAGTAAGTGAGTGTTTCTCACGTATTCAATTCAATATTTGCTTTTGGGATTCTGCCAAACCACAGCGCCATCTGAAGGCGTTCTCTGCAAATATTGAAACTATAATTCACTTTTACAAAGCTTTATTTAAATTGCTATGTTTGTACGAATTAAATCTTACGTTATCTTACTGAAAAGCAATTATCATACTGAATTATAAATCAGATACCAAATCAAATTGAATTGAGGTCCTCCTATTTTGAAGTTGGTTATTAATATTGTATGTATTGCACATAAAGTTTATTATCAGCTCATATTATGTCCCCACCTAGGGTCTCGACTCTACCCTGAATTAGGGCGATCAGTCCTTAGTCAACCACAAGCCAAGTGCGGGTTGGTCGACTTCACACACAACCTTAGAATTTCTTCACATGTATCATCACAAATTTCTTCGCAGAATATGAGCAAGTTTCCTCACGATGTTATCCTTCACAGTAACATCTTCGGTTGGATAAATACACGTTATACATGAACCTGATTTGAAACCTATCTTATATCGGGTATCATATCCTCAAGGTCTTCTTCACAGCTATTTCGATAGTATCTAATACATACTATTTGGGTGTTTATATAAAAGTGTACCTACATTACACGTATGCCTTCAAACGACATTTGATGTTCGCCGATCTGTTATTTAGTATCATGACTCGCTTTGGGTGGTGTAAGTTATAAGATATGGGGTAGATTTATACAAATATTACCAAAATATTATTTATTTTCTACCCAGATTTAGCAGAATGTCAGTATTGTATGTGGAGTGACTTTGTGAGGTCATTTGACATTTTTGATTAAACTAAATGATTGTTACACTTTTGAGGGCACTAACTAGAAAAGTCATAGATAGATGTTTTCAATTTTTTTATTCTTCTTTTGATGCCGACTGTATGATTTGAGTGAAAAGTGTAAAAACTCTGTACCTTCTACTAAATATCATCCATCATTAATTCCACATATAAGTTCGTCTACACTCATATAACATAACATAATCATTCACTACATCATCTCATTATAGTAACTGACCCCTAACTCAGTGCGAAACTTGTATCTAGGGTATCAAAAACTACACACACACTCATTCACACACACCTATTTTACCGCTAATTCTCATACCTTCGACCAGTAAGTTCTGCCGCTTAGCCTCCCTCAAAGGATTGGGTGTACGTTTGCGTTACACAGTCTCAATGACTAGGCAACACACACGAGGAAATTACTCCGGCAAATGACGCTGTTACGTCACAAAATGATTGCATTTACGTGTGACGTGATTGGATTGAGAAAATGTAGACGAAAATATACGCGAAAAAATGTTCTATATTTTGTCAAAAAATAGGTTCTAGAAAAAAGTTCTTTGGCAAAAAGTGTAGGCGGTTCTAGAAAAATCTATGAAAGGATGCTTATTTTTACCATGTGAGTTGGTGTGTAGACTGAAATATAGTGAGGCGAAAATATTTATTTACTTTCGAAAATAAATCATAATGAAACTCGTAGTTCGAGAAAACAGTTCTCTGTTCATACAAAGTTAATGTTTATTACATATTTAAAAGCATATTTAAATGAAAAGTATAACCGATTTAAGACATAGTATATCGTACTACTACTTTCCAGTTTGGAACCTGATATTTTTCTTTAAACAAAAAGTCTACTCACTACCCCACTGGTTGAAAACACGTTTCACGATTGAATTTCAACCTCAAAGAATTAACTAATTGACTCTTAAAGGAATAAAACACAAGTTCTAGTAGAATAGGATTACATTTTTCACTAAGGTATTTTCCAAACCCCAGGTGAAAGGAAAATTTTGAACATTTACTGGAAAGTTCATCTCACCTTATGAGAAGTCCACAAAAAATTAAGTTAATTTCCTAACAATAATTAATTCTGTAAAACAATATAAGTAGGTATATTCTATGAAGAAAATTAATTACAATTACTCTGAGAAGTTACTTTAGAATAAATCTAAAATGAACAAAAATATAAATTAATATTACAAAGAGAATTCGCGCCCCGTTTCTATCAATATTGCTTCATACAAGTCTACTGCTTTCTAGTGGTGTATAATATCAACTTTAAGCAGTTGTAATAAAGGTTATTTTTGCGAAGATTGGTGACTTTATTTTAAATTGTATGAAGATTTTGTTTATTGACTTAAATTGTAGATAAACTTGGGTTCACCAAACCTTCGGTTGTCGAAACTTGTTAAAGATAACTCAAGCTCTGATTGTATTCATTAACTTACTTCGCGGACTTCAGTTTAATTTAACTTTTAGACTCACAAATTAGAACTGTCAAAAATATCAGCCGGTTAACTAACCGGAATTTTACTTAATTCTAGTACAAGATCTTACTTAAATTAAGTACGTAATTATTTTTTTCTTTTAATAGTAAGTTTAATTATTACTTATTTATGTAATGTTTATAGATAAGTCTTCTAAACTACTACTAGGACATTGACTGTGGTCCGCAATTAGTATTCTCTGATATTGGTACTTTGTGCCCTGATATTTACTTTCACTCTTTTGAGCCTTTTATCTTCACGTATCTAGGAAGATACTAGTAATATGAATTTGATTATTGACGTAAATTGTTCTTACTATAGAATCGTGCAACAGCTTAACAGGCCTTCCAAAGCACGGAAACGCAAATTAAATTAAAACCTTCACCGTTACCAACCGTAACAACGGACTGTAAGTCGGACTCCTAAAGATGGCGGATCAGTTGTTTGATCCGCCATCTTTAGGAGTCCGCCATATTGGATTTAGGATGAAGTCACACAGCCTAATTGAGCCTAATGATAAAAATATTTCAACTCCTTTGAAAGTGAAAATTAGGTCGGTATATTAGTCGCGTATAAGTGTTAAGACGAAGGAGAGAGAATGAGAAATCTAAAAAAATACTTCAGTTTCTCATTTTCCTTACATTTAATACATTTCCAAGTTACATAACAAGACTAAATACGTCCAAAGGAACAATAAACCCTTCCAAATTGGTATCTCAGTGACAGAAGGAGATACACAATTGCATATTATAATATTTGAATTGCTAAGTGACATTACCATTTCCAATTTGGATTAAATTTACACTTGAATCTGGAACAAATTCACGCGAATGTCATTTGTTTTGAAGATCGTTTCGTATACAGATGTAAATTCTTATAAATGTTCTAAAAATAGCGAGAAACAGCTTTGTATGGGTTCGCTAGATGTTTTGTAAAGTATCTGAATTGTTATGTAAAACAAAATTAAAGTACTACTTTTTCAAGATTTTTTTCTTATAAGTACATTAGGAGATTCTAATTACGAGTAAGTATATGCAGACAGGGACAAATATCTGCCGAGTTACATTATAAGGAATCTATATAATTTTAATAATTTTTCTTCGTAAGTTTCGGCGATTTGTGAATAATCAGTACTTACCATCTTTTTCAGCTAATTTCTTAAATATCAATCAAATCATACTCTAATTAATCACTTCATAAACAATATATCAACATTTTTAATTACAAAATTGTTTGATCCGTTTGGACATCGAAACCCAGGCCTTTTACTCCGAAGACTGTCTAGGTAACTTGATTTACTCTAATCTACAAAGCTAATTCTACTATTCCTTTGTCTCAAAACTATCTCTACCAAAAGCGATGATGAATGTGTTATAAAGATTTTCTCATAGCAAAGTTACGCTAAACTAGATTTATCAGAAACTTGAACCTCTCGCCGGGTTTTAATCTTTAATAGAAACGAGCTAATTAATACCAACTACCGACACTGGTGGACTAGTGATGTTACCCGAGAGATTTATCGATATCGATGTATGCTTTAACTCTAATATGTTTGTACGCGTTTGGACTGACGATACGAAAGGTTTAAATAAAAGCCTTGATCGTATCTCTGAACTGGTTTTTTAATAACTAACTGTAATAACAAAGATATCCAACAATCCAACGTACTTATGTGAATCTTGGTATAAAACGTTTGCGTGTTCTAATTTGATGGGTGCTGCCATCTAGTTATTTTGATCTAGAACTTTTACATAAAGGTAGTACTAACGAACTAACATGACATATTATAAAGACGTCACTAACACGCATTGGAGAAAAGTGGACAAAGCCTTTGCCCTGTAGTGGGATCTTAAGAGCTTACTGGCAGCTACCCTACTGAGGGTAGTTGGACTAAAATCGTCTGATATAATAATACTTTCTTCGGTAATCAAATCATACTAACATCATTGACAGTCGGTACGGGTACTTAGAACCATACAACAAAAGTATGACAGTTGATTCTACTAATAATATAAATGCGAAAGTTTGTATGTTTGGATGTTTGTTCTGCTTTCACGTAAAAACTACTGTATCGATTTTGATTAAATTTGGTACAGGTGTTCCTTACAACACATAGGAATAACACATAGGATTTTTATCCCGAGATTCCCATGGGATTGTGTATAAGTAATCGTATGTTTTATTGTAACTTTTTGTAGTCACAAATCCTACCAATAGATGGCGCTGTTACTTCATTTTTTAACACACGATGGTGAATTGTGCCGAGATTGTATGATACTACGAGCTACGCATTCTCACGGGAGCGGGTACTACACAGGTAAAACCGGGCGGGCGCTGCTAGTATTACATAAAATATCGGAGCACACACGAAGAATTCAAACTACAGTGAAAATTGTCCCACATACATTTGTAACCTTGGATTTATAAGACAAACTACATTACCACATTTTTCTACCATAAACTTATAAATAAGTACATTATAACAGTAAAATGAAACTAAAAAAACTCACAAACATACAAGTGAAGAATATAAACGTGTTAAAAAATCTTGTAACAAAATCCTCCAATCAGTTTATCGATAAAACCCGACCCCGTATTGTAATCCCTATTCCTCGGAGATTAAATGTCAAGGGGTAAAGTTGAAGTACGTTACAAACTCGGGACAAGATGATAAGTGACAATCAACGGACTCCATCGCACGATTTCGGTACCGATACTAGGTGTCACAACCAGTGAAAACTTTCTATTGAATCTGACAGAATAATTACTGTTCAAATATCGAACATCGTTTCAACTTTACTCGATATCGATAACTTAATTTTGTTTGAGCACATCCCTTTGATGTGTTTTAGGTAATTATGTTTTTATTAGTTGTATTGGTGGTTTTATTAATTTAGATGAGATATTTGAAATTTGCGGATTTTCACAATATTTTTTGTTATTAACATATTGTGAAAGCAGGATCGACATACGTGAAAATTCAATACCAGGTTTACTCGATTAGAGTAGGACACATAAAGATAGAGTCATATACTTAGTTACTAAAATTGTGGAGGTCTGATGTCAGTCGCTCCACGTAAATTACTGAAAAACTTCAATTATGTGACAAAGATTGTGAAAGAAGAAAAAATAATATTTATACTTACAACTTAATATAAAAGCCTGTATTCACAAAATTCCACGTATTAAAACAAATAATATAGGACAAATAGAAAATTAATATTCTCCAACCTTAATACCTCACACTATGAAAGTATAATAACTTCGTTTAAAAATTCACTACAGTTATATAAAGTACAATGGAATACCTACCTTCTGTGCTAAGTTATTGTGTCTAGTTTACAATGGCAAGTGATTCGGCTAATACGGAATCGTTTCCTGAATAATTTTTGCGTTACAATAGCCGTGCCTTTAGCACATGACTTGCAATATTCCTTTGGTATTTTACCGAGAAATAACTGGCGTGGATTTTTGTTAGGGCTGGCGAGTTGATACAAAAATATGTTCGCTAATTACGATATTTTAATGATATTTTTGCAAAATGTGGTGTGTTGATTTTGAGTTACAGAGGTTGAGAAAATTTTCTTTCATAACACAACACAACTAGCTGTTTCTAATCAAATGGTATACCACATTTCTTTTTGAATGACTGTGTCTCATAATGAAAACCTCATTAAAGTCAGTTAATCCGTTGGTCCCGGTTGTCGTATATCATATATCATCGATTGACATTACGAGTTAGGGCATTTAAAACTGTAACAGGTTGTTTGATAAAAGATATCACAGCACACGTAAGTAACCCAGATTAGAAAAGTTTCATTGTAGAAAACCACTAGCTGACTAGGTACTATACAGTATTATACAAGCCCTATAACTTAATAATAAAAAAAAACATCTTTATAATAATATAAAAACTTACACATCGTTAATCCTAAGTTTAATCTTCATTTATTTTTATCGCACACCGGAGTAGGTTCAGAACAAACTTCATTTTGTTAACCGCAATGTTTCGAGTTGTTCAAGAAAGCTTATTACATTTTATGGTAACTGTTTGAATACAATATAACTATAAAAATATGGTTATCTCTTAGGAAATGATAAGTGATAACTAGCTAGGGAACGAAAAATCAGGATCTCTCTTTTCCGAACCTTTATCCCAAGTCTATTTGGAGTCGGTTTTCAGTTTAACCAGATTTGGCGGAATGTCAGTATTTTACGTGAAGCGACTGCCATCAGACCGTCACAACCCAGAGGGCTATACGACATTTTTTGGTTAAACCAAATGTTAGACTTTTGAGGGCTCTAACTGTCCGTAACGACTGACGATGATGTTATAATACTAAAATATATAATACCTAAAAGGTACGAAGAATTAATTTACCTGACATAATTAACATTAGAAAGACGTACGTCTTCCCTCGCTCTGTCCATAATCTGTCCAGAAATTGAAAATGGGAAAGCTTCTTCAAAAAGAAAAAAATATATTTTGTGTCAAGATTTATGTTTCTTTGACAATTGTTTCTAGAGACAACCCTACACAATCCATTTGCCGCCAAAGTTGCCGGAGAAACAATGACCTAGTCGACGTATTTTCCGAAATTAGAATTATGAATTTGTATATTTACTGCGTTCATTAAGCTACTATATGAGATCTTTATAAGTCTTTCAGCTTGTAAAGCGTCTCATCGACCTACTGCTAAAGGAGTGGATCCATTAATTACTCACGCAAGGTCCAATGGGAATTACTTACTGCATACAAGCACTACTATCCAAAATAGTTTTCCTGTAAACAGTTTACCATTGCGACCTAAAAAGAGTAAATTATAGACCTGTTCCTTTAGCTAGGTTTTAAAATCGTGGGGGACAGTGACCCAAAGTGACATGTAGCAAGAAATAAATAAATATCTCGTCCACTGGCCAGTCGATCACTCATGTTTATGTAGTCAACTGGCCAATCAAATGAGTCAGTTAAATAGAATGTTGTACATTTCATTTTATCTTACAGCCAGTTAAATATTTAACTACTTATACCAGACACACAGTTAAACATTAACCCATGTAAGACAAAGCTGGGTGCGGAGCGAGACGCCATCGGCGCGGGCGTATGCACTCATCCTCCTGATGATGGCCACCGGACGTGGCTGAAACTAGTCGAGGGATTCGACTTGAATAAGTACGTACTAACATCCCGTTGTTTTACATACTTATAAAGACAATGCTAGTTTTAAATAACTGAACGAGATAAACATACAAGTTGAAACGACTGGTGTCGCCCATTTTATCGCGACAAGATTGATTTCCCAACTGAATTCGCGATCAAAGGTTCTACAATTTGCGTCGGTATTCAATTCAGCGGATCTATTGTTTGACTTTTACATTAAATAAACAAAGGTTTTCATTGTATTGCTGTTTTTCATTCGGATTTTATTTAGTACAACCTTTTTTCTCGCTTCGCACGTGTGTTGTTTATTAATATCGTGCTTTATGAAGTGGTGGATATTAGTAATAGTCAGTCTATAAAATCGCGTAACAAACACACAAAAAAAGCTCGCTTTAGTAGTACCTCAGTAGGTAGTTGACTAAAAAAATGTTATATGTCTGTTTTATTGGTTGCGGGTTCGATTCCCGCGCGGGGTGAATATTTGTGTGAACCACAAATGCCTGTCTCGCTCTGAGTGTGTGTGTGAATGACTGTGTGCGTAGTTTCTGATATCCTAGATACAAGTTTCGAACTTAGTTAGGGGTCAGTTACTATAATGAGATGATGTAGTGAATGATTATGTTATGTTATAGATTTCCAAAAAATATTGGACACGTATTTTTATATTTTCCATGTAAACAAATAATTTAGACGATACAGTGCATCGAAAACTCGTGAAACGTCACAGGTTGCTGCAATTTTAAGCAATTGTAATTTTAAATTGTGAGTACAAAAAAGATATTACCCTGTTTCTTTGGAAGTCGGTTAAAAATATCAGTGCAGGTCAACCGCCTGTCTCTCTTAAGGTATAAGTTGGTAGCCGACTGCAGTCGCACGTCGCCGTGTCACTACGGTCTGTTTGTATTTCTATGAAATAACATTCGTAGTGGGCGACATGAAGATAGCTTCGCGTCGCCGAGCAACAGACGACGAAGTGTCATGATGACGTTAGGATGCGACGTGTGGTCTGCCGCTGCTGTCTGCAGTCGGCTACCAACTTATACCTTTAAAGATGATATTAGTTCAATAAAGCGAAATAAGCGTGTTGGTGATCTCAAACGCATATATACAAAATCACTATTGGCTACCATAAATAAAATCGTTCAAGATTTTCAATAGCTGATATATTATAGCCTAAGGTCTGATTGCTCTCATTCAGAGTAGGTGCAATCCCCTGGGGGTGTGCCTATATGATCTAATCCCGTGGGAATTTTGGGATAAAAAATATCGGGATTTACGAAGGCAAAACCTAAGCATATAAATACAAAAGTAGCAGGTTGTTGCTGCAATTAATGTACCTATTATTTCAAAGCTATATTATGTGACAGACTCCAGTTTGATAATGAATTCAAAGAATAAAATGGTTAATGTTTATTTCATTTTATACGTCAGTTCTCAGTTCTCTTTGTATATTAAAACGCAGTGAAATTGCTTTGTTATAATTTATACTTTATATTAAGTGAATAAGCTTCATATTGCAACTAATCTAATAATTTAAAGTGGACAACTCTTGCATAAATGTGAATTTCATTCGTTTATCTCGTAAAAGCTCATAGCGCAGCGGTAAACTAGGATTATTGTGTTTTGTATGGTTAAGCTACGTCTGGCACTACATAATAGTGATGGGTGACCGATCATAAAGTAACTTTCTTTTGTCTTATTACATAAGCATAGATTTCCTATGAGTTTTTTCACCCTTTTTTAAGTTTTTGTCCATTTAGCTTAAAGCGTCGGTTTTTTTTATCCATTTTACTTAAAACCTTTCTCCTCGGTTAATTTTCACCTGAGCAAAAAAGTCTTAGACCTTTTTAACAAACTTTTAAGCTCTTTAATTGCTAATGAGAATCTTTTTGTGTAAAAGTCACCATTTTTATTTAATTGCGAAAAAAGGCATCTAGTTTTTTCCCTTGTCGGGGATTGCGAAAAACTAAAAAATAGTTATTTATGGTACAAGCGAGGTAAGTTGGTGATTACTTCCGAGGCGCTATTGAGGCCCGAGCTGTCAGGCGAGGGTCTGAAGATAGCCGAGGATAGTAATCATCAATACACGCGTGTACCATACAACGTTTTTCAACACATTTGCGAAGAAATTATCATTTTTCGCTAGTAAATAAACAATTTTTCTATTCGCGCGCATCCAACACAACAATGGTGAACGGCCAAAGACTAAAAGAATATACTTATTAAAAAAAAATCGAATGCATGAATGAATGGAATCGACCATAGACCTACCAAAAGTAAGGAAACTTAGTTGAAGTTTGTTTTTAAAATGTATGGATACCATTTTTTTGGTATCGAAACTTTTTTAAAATGAAAGCAATTTAAAAAAACAATCTATAACTCACTAGTCATTATTCAACTGTTTTTGCACAAATGAGAGCCCCTTTATGAGCAAGTGTGTTGAAAAAATGTTTAAGTCAACCACTATATCAGAAATGCAGTAGTTTTTAATTTTAGATCTTATTTTACTAAACTAAAAGACCTAATCTAGAATTTTTTATTGTCCGCTAAAGCACAACATCTTCACTACATATTATAAAACAAAGTCGCTTTCTCTGTCCCTATGTTCCTATATATGCTTAGATCTTTAAAACTACGCAACGGATTTTGATGCGGTTTGTTTTAATAGATAGAGTGATTCAGTGGGAAGGTTTTTAGCATAATTTTATCCCCATATTCCTACGGGAATGGGAACTACGCGGGTAACGCGGGGCGCCGCTAGTTCAACAATAAAAAACTTAGTAGTACCTACTACACATCTAAACAGCCCTCCCCTCACGCACGATTTGTTACTCCAAAAGCTTTACCACTCAAAATTGAGCTCTTACTGAACAGATATCGAATATCAATTTACATACAGAAGTATATACCAACTGAGATTGTGAGGGTTGCGTGCCCAAAGAGGAAAAACGGGACCCTATTACTAAGACCTCGCTGTCTGTCTGTCTGTCACCAGCCTGTATCAAATAACCGCAATAACTAGACAGTTGAAATTTTTACAATAATATTTCTGTTGCCGCTATAACAACAAATCCTACTAATACCTATTATAAAGCCGAATGTTTTTGAGTGTGGATGTGTGGATGTCTGTTCCTCTTTCACGCAAAAACTACTAAATGGATTTGAATGAAATTTGGTACAGATGTTCCTCATACCTAGGAATAACACATAGGATACTTTTTATCCCGAAATTCTCACGGGAACGGGAACTACGCGGGTTAAGCCGTGGGGCGCTGCTAGTATAAAATAAATATTTACTCGTATGGGGGGCTCCCATACAAAAAACAGTTTTTTATCGTTTTTGGTACGGAATCCTTCGTGCGCGATTCTGACTCACACTTGGCCGGTTGTTATTGAATATCCGAACATCGGGAAGATATCCCTTTTGGATGTACATTTATTATTTACATTACTTTAGTGTTTTACTGACGGTACGCGTTTGTCGTGCGATACTTGAATCGGTTATTGGGGTGTGTTCCCGTTGTCTCTACCAAATCTGGCAAAGTCGAACCATCGGGAATTAAAAAAATGATATTTTCAACACACTTCGCTCATAAAGGGGCTCTTATTTGTGCAAAAACAGTTGAATAATGACACGCTTGATTCATTAGTGGGTCATAGATTTTTTTTTTTAATTGTTTAGTTTTAAAAAAGTTTCGATACCAAAAAAAATCGTGTCCATACATTTTAAAAACAAACTTCAACTATGTTGCCTTACTTTTGGTAGGTCTATGGTCGATTCCATTCATTCATTCATTCGATTTTTTTTTAATAAGTATATTCTTTTAGTCTTTGGCTGATCACCATTGTTATGTTGGATTCGCGCGAATAGAAAAACTGTTTATTTATTAGCGAAAAATGATAATTTCTTCGCAAATGTGTTGAAAAACGTGGTATGGTACACGCGTGTATTGATGATTACTACCTCGGCCATCTTCTGACCCTCGCCTGACGGCTCGGGCCTCAATAGCGCCTCGGAAGTAATAACCAACTTACCTCGCTTGTACCATAAATAACTATTTTTGGATTTTGAAAAATGTATTCAAATTCGCCCCAGCCGCGATTAGACCGGAACCACACTGATCCGTAACACTGTTCTGGCCGTTGGGAGCAAACCACGCTTCATGGTGCAATGGGCCCCACTGGAATGAAAACGAAACAAAATTTTAAGGTGGTTACTCAATTAGATTTTGTTTGGATTACTTTTTTCAGTTTGCAAAACGGGGAAAATCCGAAGAAGAATTTGAGTTAATTCAATAAATAGTTTAGTGGTGACAACAGGAATAAACCCTTATTTATCGGAAGCGAGGATCACAAATGTTCTCTAAAAAGGTTGTGGTCACGGCGAGCCCACAAATTGGGCAATGGCGATTTGGAGACAGATTTGCTCTTGATGGATAAGTACATTATAGTTATATAAGTACACCAGCGGCGCCCCGCGTAGTTCCCGTTCCCGTAGGAATATGGGGATAAATTGCTAAAAACCTTCCCACTAAATGACTCTATCTATTAAAACAAACCGCATCAAAATCCGTTGCGTAGTTTTAAAGATCTAAGCATACATAGGGACAAAGAAAGCGACTTTGTTTTATACTACATATATAGTGATTATATTGTATTCTTACAGAGTATCAATAGGATCATCAGCGGAGGAGCCATTTGTACCACAGATCATGGAATCAGTTTAGGACATCCGTCCTAAGATGCCTAGTTCTCTTTTCCATGATTTGTACATGCTGCGAGATTTTTGCTTAAATCACTGTTAAACTTAAAACGCAAAGAAATGTCGGGATCAGTGCGTTTTAGATCTTCAGTTTTGATGGCTCTAACTACCCATAACTGACTCGTCAATGGCCAGGTGGCCATTGACGAGTCAGTTTAACTGATCATTTCTCACATCTAAAAATGATCGTCAAATACCGGAACGATTGGGGAAATCTAGTTGGCCTTTTAAAACTTTTGTAATAACGCACAGTTTTATGTCTGGACTGATCAGTTCAACTGACTCGTCAATGGCAACCTCAACGACTGTTTATGATGGTAGTATGACAATAGGAACCGACGGATTAACGTGTCCTCAGAAGTACGGAGGGTAAATAATCTTATTAATTAACCAAGAAATAAATTAAGTATCACTACATAGTATAAAACAAAGTCGCTTTCTGTCCACTAAAAACTACGCAACAGATATTAATGCGGTTTGTTTTAATAGATAGAGTGATTCAGAGGAAAGGTTTTTAGCATAATTTTATTCCCATATTCCTACGGGAACGGGATCTCCGCGGGTGAAACCGCGGGGCGAAGCTAGTAATATTATAAAGAACATATTAAAAGAAAAATCCTCTCTATAATACAATAAGAAGATTTTCAACCTCATTATTGAACAGACCGGACTGCGCATTCTGTAAATTTCGTTAAAATTATACCTTGGAAGCAATAAGTTCCGATGCTGAGAAAACGGGATTTCTTTTAATAACTTAGGAATTTGTTCAGGGGTGGAATAAGGGCAGCTCGTTATTAATATTTGGGACAGGATTATTACAAAAAATGTTTTGCGAAAGCCAGGTAAGTATGTATTTGTTTGTATTATATACAGTCCAGCCTGCCTAGCATGACTGTGCGTGACAAATGATATAGACACCACGAAATAATCGATTTCGCGAGCATGACCAAATGAATTATGGCGTGGTACGATTTGATAAAATTAAATATGGCAGCTATATTTATTATATTTTGACAGTTGGATGTCGATAAATAACTATATCGATTTCGCGACCATGACCAAATGTCATAAAATTTATTACGTGGTAAAATTAAATATGGCGGATATTTTCATCATATTTGAACAGTTGGATGTTGATGAATTGCTTTATCTATCGCGTTTTTGAAGTCATGCTAGCCCGGCAGGGTAGGCTCGAGCTCCTCGGTAGGTAGATGATGACTTTATCTGTTAGAATATTGGCACAAATTGTATTCCATTTAACCCTTTATTATGCTTCAACAAAACACAACATAATCATTAACTACATCATCTCATTACAGTAACTGACCCCTAACTAAGTTCGTAACTTGTATCTATCAGAAACTATTTTATTTGTATCATTCCATGGACAGTTTTGTAGTAAAAAAGTTATAACTAAACTAACGGCATGTTTATGGTTTGTTGGTAGATTTAGTCAATAAACAACTAAATACATTACTAGATTCCGTCTTGACTCCGCGCCTGCAGATATTGCAGAGCAATTAACGATGTCTGCCGTAGAGACAATTTCCTGACAGTCACAGGTAATTACTGAACGACACACTTCACAGGAATATTTACGGGGCCAATTTAAAGTTGGTTTATATTGATGTATTAGGAATTTATAAATACTTGTAGCTGGAGAATTATGTATAGGTTATTTTTGAGCGCAGCGTGCGGATACTTAAAGGAATCTAAAAATATTATGTGCTTCATTGGCGAGATAAATGAGTATGTTTATTAAGTAATTTCTAAACATATTTTTTTTACAAAAAATTAGAGAGACATTTTTATTTATTTATTTAATTAGTTACACCAGCAGCATTAACACATAACACATAAATTAAATAACAATTCAAGTCTTGTACAGTGTGCAACACTTTTATAGGTGTAATCAGCATTCATTATTAAAAACTTACAGCTAATTATTAGTAGGTACTAAAATTAAATACTTACATAAGTACTATTAAAAAAAAATAGAGAAAATTAAAAGTAGAGATATTGTTGAAGTGTCCAAGTAAATAAATAAATAAATAAAAGTATAAAAGTACTAAGTACTTATAATTTTTATATATTCCAATTTTTCCATTTTTGTACTGTCATATAAAATATTGCGAATAACTTTAATTTAGCACGAGAATGCTCTTATTACTCAAAATGACAAATAAAATTACCTTTACTGAAAATAAAATCGTTTAAATCAACTATTGTTATAATAAACCTAATAAATATAATAAAAAAGACACAAATCGTAAGAATCGTTTCATAATTTCCGTTAATCCGAACGCATTTGATACCATTCAATGAAAATAATACTTTAGGGAAGGTTCATATCTGACGGAATATGCGTCGCGTATTATCGGTCGCGTAACGCCAGAACAGACAAATGTATAGAAAAACACTAAACCGTTCACACTCAACCGATTATACATTAGTGCGTTGAGTGTGAACGGTCAAGTGTTTTTCTATACATTTGTCTATTCTGGCGTTACGCGGCCGATAATACGAGACGCATATTCCGTCAGATATGAACCTTCCCTTAGGTTTAAAGAATGTTTAGATATTTTCAAAAGATCATTATTATATACTTTATGATATGATGATATAACAATGAACTCTTATATGCTCTCTTTCGGTTCTTTGTGCGTACTGTCATTTTTGGTTAGGCCTTTAAGGGTTTTTACCTGAAACGATTGACGGTGATGTTAATACGCAACGACACAGAGTTTCGGCTGAGTTCTAGAACCTATAACCTTCCCCGATTAATAAGCACAAACATTAAAATAATTGTGCTAATCGTATCACTGCAGATGTTCCGGAGATTAGCGCGTTAAACCAAACAAACAAACTCTTAATTTTTCCAAATATTAGTACTATTAAAGGTATCAAATCTAAAAACTTTACCCCGAACACACGGTGCGATGAAATTCATTTGATTGAGTCGAACGTCAGCGGTCGTAACAGACACAAATTGAATTCTTATTTGAGAAAAATATACCAATTCTGTTACAAAATACGTTATTGTACAAATTCGATCCGAATTGAACGGATTGAGGTATGTAATACTGTTATATTTTGACCTTTTTATGAAAAAATGGCGATGTATTGCATACAGCGATTTAGAAGTCGAAGATATTGATTTATTCAGGTTTGACTTCAAAGTTTATTGGGCTTAGTCCTCAAAAAAGCACTTCTTCTTCTATCGTATCAATGCATTGAAGAAAAAGTGCTTTTAATTTTTTTTATGTTTGGTGACTTAATTAACTGTTCATCATGCTGGAGTGAGAAATAAAGGATTGCAAGTTCGATTCCTGGGCGAGGTAAATAATTATAATTTATGTGATCCACAAAATGTTGACATAGGTCAGGGTGTGTGTTTGAATATGTGTGCGTGTATTTTTTTATCTTGCATACAGGTAATGAACCTAGGTCAAATTTTAGGTACCTATATTATTATGATAATAGAGTGATTGATTACGTATAAAAAGGAAAATACTAGACAGTAAACTGACTTATATTCGTAGTAAATTATCTCTTGAACTGACTTTTTTTTTTAATTAAGCCATGTAACCACTAACCTAACCTAACATCCAAAACCCGAGTATTTTAATCAAAAATACTTAGCTATTTCTTTCAGAGCAAGTATTACTTTCATTCATATTCAAAACAGCAAGAAAACAATATTACTCTTGTGTCCATTTATGCGACAATGCGCCCCTGGCGACTATGAAAGGAACTATCGTATATAACTATATAAAGCCGAAGAGTTTGTTTGTTTAAACGCACTTATCTCAAAAACTACATGTCTGATTTGAAAAATCTTTCAGTGTTAGATAGCCCATTTATTGAGGAAGGTTATAGGCTATATTTTATCCCGGTATTCCATAGGTAACGGGACCTACGGAGGTAAGGCCGCGGGGCGCTGTTAATAAGTATATTAAAAAGCCTAATAGTTAGTTTGTTTGATTAATTGAATACACTAATCTCAAAAACTACTGGTCCGATTTGAAAAATAATTTCAATGTTAGATAGCCAATTTGTCGAGGAAGGCTATAGACTAAAAAACATTACGCTACGACCAATAATAGCTTAGTAAATGCGGGTATAACCGCGGGGCGCAGCTAGTGCTAAACAGTCTCATCCATTTGATTAAAAGCACACAACCTGTTCATCGAGCTAGGTTTAATCGGCAAATGGTCAAATAATTATTGATATTAATACATTACTTAGAGTGGGCAAATATCAGTTAGGTCTGCTACTACGGTATATTTTATGTCTGCTACACTATAGCGTAGCAGAGTGTATAGGTGAATGTATACATTCACCTATGTTTTCTAGTAGGATATATATACAATTTTTTTAGCGTTTCCGTGCTTCGGAGGGCTCGTAAAGCCGTCGGTCCCGGTTGCCGTACTAACATCATCGACAATCGTTACGGGTAGTTAGAGCCCTCAAAAGTCTAACATTTAAAAAAAAATGTCGTAATGCCCTCTGGGTTGTGAAGGTCTGATGGCAGTCGCTGCACGTAAAAGTGAGAAAGAGACAAAATTAACTTTACTTGCTGGGTAACTTTACTTGCAGGTCGTGAAATAGGCCCTTAGTATTATAAGTTTTCCTCAATCAGACCGTTTTATTATTGGGACTTTTGTATGTGCTGCTATATTTTTTAGCCAAACCAATATAGACTTTTGTACAAATGTAATATTACCTAAGTTTAGGCAACACATGTTCCCAAAGGGTTTTTTCGCATATTTTAACGGGTCAGCTTACAAAAGATAGGATTACCTAATAGGAGGCCCAAGGAACGCTTAAGTGGAATGCCTTTCACAACCTCACAAGTATTTTCATTTTACTTGGTAGCTAGATGAAACCTTTGATTTTGCTTTCTCATATTGTATAGTGTTTTTTTAACCCCCGACGCAAAAAGAGGGTGTTATAAGTTTGACGTGTCTGTGTGTGTATCTGTCTGTCTGTGGCATCATAGCTCCCGAACGGATGAACCGATTTCAATTTAGTTTTTTTTTTGTACTAAAGGGGATTTACGTGCGAGTGTTCTTAGACATGTTTGATGAAAATCGGTTAACCCGTTTAAAAGTTATGGGGGTTTGAAAGTAATTGTGTTGGGGGTTTTTTAAATTTTTAATTTAATTGTTATTTCTAATAAAAATCTTAATAACGCCTTAATCTATTCACGAGTTCTATACTCCATAACATAAAGCTCAAGAGTTTGTTTGTTAAGGTATTAATTGGTAGCCGACTGCAGACAGCAGCAGACCACACGTCGCCGCGCCACTACTAGTTTGTATGTATTTCTATGCAATTACATTCGTAGTGGACATGAAGTTATCTTCGCGTCGCCGAGCAACAGACGACGAAGTGTCATGATGACGTTAGGCGGCGACGTGTGGTCTGCTGCTGCTGTCTGCAGTCGGCTACCAATTCATACCTTTAACCGCGGTAATCGCAGGAACTAGTAGAACTAGGAAGGTTTTTAAGCTATTATTAATATCATCACGTTACGATCATTAGGAGCAGTGAATAACGCTGGTTAAACCGCAGTATAGGTACTGTAGCAGATCATGACTTAAAAAGGGAACACATTAAAAGTAAACCGCCTTCCAACATCACGTATAATTATGTAAATGGCTATTATCATCAGGTACTGTAGCGATATGACCTATATCGCTAGCTATACACCCCTATTTTGAATTCGAGATACTTATTAATTAGAGGATATCTGTAGCAGTAATTGAATCCATATATCCAATAAAAAATATCAAAAATGATAGTCGATTACTTATCATTAAAGATACCAAAATAAATGCCATATTACCAGACGGCACACTAGCTATCAAGTATTCTGTGACGACTCGGGTCGATGACCGCGCTCAGCTGTGTATCGCAGCGTTCGACTGTTGTTCGGTGTAGAGTATCAATAAAATTCGGCAGGATTTTGAAAAACTTTGACTTATCATAACTTTTTAAATAAAAGCAAAAGATTAAAACTAACTTCACTATTATATTGTCACCCGTCGTTTACATTAGCTGTGTGATTAAGTATCTCGAATTCAAAATAGGGGTGTATAGGTTATATCGCTACAGTACTCTTTCTAGCTACTTAGTCCTACTAATATTATAAAGCCGAATGTTTGTGAGTGTGGATGTTTAGATGTATGGATGTTTGTTCCTCTTTCACGCAAAAACTACTGAATGGATTTTAATAAAATTTGGTACAGATGTTCCTAGGAATTACACTTACATTTTCTATCCCACGAGTTCCATACGGGTAAAACCGCGGGGCACAGCTAGTCTCACATAAAACTTCTACAATACGGTAAGTAAGTACATAATATAACTTCGTTAATCACATCCACATCAAACTAACTAAACTATAAACCTTGTATTCGTGAAACCATGACGTCATACAAACTATAAATTTTCATGTTATTCTAGTTGAAATGCAGATTTTGATGATCAGTTCTAATTTTATTAGACCGCAGTTAACATACTTACTTCTTTTTAAACAAGGTTTACGATGCACATATTTCCATTATATGTACTTATATCCATATAAGTACATGGATATAAGTACATATACACATATTTCCATTATATGTACTTATATGGATATAAGTACATATAATGGAAATATGTGCATCAATCAAAACATAATCATTCACTCCATCATCTCATTACAGTAACTGACCTTTAACTAAGTTCGTAACTTGTATCTAGGGTATCAGAAATCAGAAACTACGCACACACTCATTCACACACACACACACCCAGACCGAGACAAACACTTGTGGATGACAATAATATTCATCCCGCACGGGAATGGAACCCGAAACCTTACGGATGGCAGTCCGGCATGGTGACCACTCTGCCATCGAGGTCGTCAAGACTACTACTATATACAAGTGACGAACTTGGTTAGTATTCAGTTACTATAATGAGATGATGTAGTGAATGATTATGTTAAAAAAAATGCTCACTTTGGTATTGCCAATCAAGGGACGGTACCTTTTAAGTGACGCCGACTGTCCTGACCACGCTCAGTGTAAAAGATGGATAAGGCGATTTAAAATCTATACACCCCTATTTTGAATTCGAGATACTTAATCACACAGCTAATGTAAACGACGGGTGACAATATAATAGTGAAGTTAGTTTTTATCTTTTGCTTTTAATTAAAAAGTTATGATAAGTCAAAGTTTTTCAAAATCCCGTCGAATTTTATTGTTATTCTACACCGAACAACAAGCGAACGCTGCGATACACAGCTGAGCGCGGTCATCGACCCGAGCCGTCACAGAATACTTGATAGCTAGTGTGCCGTCAGGTAATACGGCATTTATTTAGTATTTTTTAAAGATTAGTAATCGACTATCATTTTTGATATTTTTATTGGATATATGGATTCAGTTACTGCTACAGATATTCTTATTTTAATAAGTCCCGTAATTTCAAAATAGGGGTGTATAATATCGAATGTTTTTAATTTATTTCGGAGCTTATTATAAAGGAAAACGCTATTTTTGTATAATTTAATTTATTGGTTTACAAAAAATATATATGTACAAAACTTACTTGTAATTTTTGTTATATTTAAAATACGTCAACTTATATAACTATTGTCAAATTGTACAACATAAACGAATAAAGTAGGTTTTAAATACATTTAGTAGTAACATATTTTCTGTAATTTATACTCATCAACCAAAATTCATTTTATCATCAGCTCATATAATGTCCCCATCGCGCACGAGCCTACCCTGAATACCAAAATTATGTAAATTAAATAATACTTAAATTTTTATGGTACTTATTTTATTATACTTACAATTAAAAAATATCCTTATTATTAAGTAACGCGTATATTTAATATCTTAGCTTAAATTCAGTTTATAAAAAGCATAAATATGTAGTAAATTGTGTTGATCGGTTCTTTAAAAAAAAGATGATATAGAGTATAGAGAATAAGACCCATCTATTGAAGGTCTTCTAAGATTTCCATCAATGTCTGTAGGTACAGATTGTGTCAGCCACAGTACACGTTCATCCTACTAATATTATAAATGCGAAAGTTTGTATGTTTGGATGTTTGTGAGTTTGGATGTTTGTTCCACTTTCACGCATAAAATACTGTATCGATTTTGATTAAATTTGGTACAGATGTTCCTTACAACTAGGAATAACACATAGGATACTTTTTGTCCCGAAATTCCCATGGGATTGTGTAAAAGTAATCGTATGTTTTATTGTAACTTTTTGTAGTCACAAATCCTAACAATAGATGGCGCTGTTACTTAATTTTTTAACACACGATGGTGAATTGTGCCGAGATTGTATGATACTACGAGCTACGCATTCTCACGGGAGTGGGTACTACGCGGGTAAAACCGCTGCTAGTCATTCATATTGCGTGGTGTGAATTCATCTATCAATTATTATTCAATCAATAATACACACAATCAAAGCTCAAATAATTATCAATATAAAGTTGTGCGTTAAGAGATCGTAACTTATCTAAATTCAACAGTAATTTCGTTGCTGACCACTGGTTTGAGAACACCGCCCATCGATAGCTGCATCTTGCTAATGTCTGATGATATTTTGTATCTCCGCAACACATTCGCTAATGTTACCTTCATTGACATGTATGAGTAGGTTCGGCCTGTAAATAAAAAATGATAATTTTAAAAAGTTTTTTCGCATACTTGATGACAGTTTTACTTGTGCAAGCGATTGAACTTAGAATTTAAACTTTTAAAAGTTACGGAGATATACTCGTACTAGCTGTGTCCCGCGGTTTTACCGGCAAAGTTCCCGATTCCGTGAGAATTTCACGATAAAACATAACCTTTGTCCTCCCCCGGGCTAACTGTCTGTTTGTATGTCTGTCCTTTTCACGACTAAACTACTGTACCGATTGACTTGAAATTTGGTACAGGGGTAGCTTATAGTCCGGGGGAGGACATAAGCTATATTTTATCACAAAATTCCCACAGGATCGGGAACTATGACGGTAAAACTGTGGGGTACAGCTAGTAAATACTTAATAAAACACATACTGTCAAGAGCCAAAATTGTTTGGGACTAAATGGCGATGTGTGATATCATTATCAGCTCATATATGTCCCCACTGAGGGGCTCTCCCTGCCCTGAATTAGGGTGATTAGACCTTAGTCGACTACGCTGGCCAAGTGCGGGTTGGTCGACTTCACACAACCTTAGAATGTGATATGTGCCAAACCAACTAAGTACTTACCAATACACAACCGTTTCCCGAGCCCAAAGGACGCGTAAGCCTTGTGTATCGGCGCGTCCGAGTCGGCGGCGAGCCAGCGCTCGGGGCGGAACTCATTCACGTCTTCCCCCCATATAGGGTGGCGGTGGAGACCGTTGGCCATCAGGACTACGCTGCTACCCGCTTCCATTGTGAAGTTTTCTAGAAAATATATACGAGTATACAGGGTATCAAAAACTACGCACACTTTGTGGTTCACAGAAATATTCACCCCAAACAGCAATCGAACCTAGCATGGTGACCACGCTGCTATATGGGTGTTAGCCACATCAATCACATTGTAAATGTTGATAACTACGACCTAAATAGGGTTGGTGGACGATTTGCACGAATGTTACTCGCACTAAACAGGTAAAAAATTTTGCAGTCCATTCGTAAAATAAGAAGCAGGTCAAGCAGACATTTACATATTTTCAAGCAATTGCTTCCAAAGTTATTAGAGTCGTAAGTCACTACGTCAGGTATGCATGCACCCAATGGAGCAAAATAAAATAAATATGTATTTAAAACACATAATTATGATTTGTTTTAATGAGACGACTACATAGGTTGGTTTTGATTAATAACTTATTTTCAATGAAGTATTTATATTAAATAAACTTACTCAATTTAACATCAGTATCAACGTGTCTGAGTATAAGCGGCACTATCGTATACAGTCTCATCGTTTCTTTGATCACGGCTTCCAAGTACACCAGCCTTGCTAAGTCTGTCTTCTCGACATCTCGCAGTGAACCGTCGAATACGGATACTAACCTGTTGATGAAAATAAAATAGACATTTAAAATCATTTCATGGATTTCTAATTAACATAACATAATCATTCACTACATCATCTCAATATAGTAACTGACCCCACACTAAGATAGTGCCTTGTATCTAGGGTATCATAAACTACGCACACGCCACACACTCATTCACACACACCCACCCAGACCGAGACAAACATTTGGTGTTCACACAAATATTCACCCCGCACGGGAATCGAACTCGCAACCTTACAGATGGCAGTCCGGCATGGTGACCACTCTGCCATGGAGGTCGTCAATTGGGTTGAAAGTATTTTGAAAGTAAGTTGAATTTTATTCTTATGACTAGTAGCTCCCCGCGGTTTCACCCGCGTAGTTCCCGTTCCCGTGGGATTACGGGGATAAAATATAGCCTATGTCACGCACTGATAAATTAGCTTTCCATTAGTGAAAGAATTATTGAAATCGGTTCAGTAGTTTCGGAGCCTATTCATTACAAACAAACAAACAAACAAATCTTTCCTATTTATAATATTAGTATAGAAGTATAGATTAAGAAGCGATGATACACAATTACCTAGACACAAGCACTAAACTTAGTTAAAGGGGTTGTTAAGACTTTAAGTTAAGTACAACGCAATTTGCTTTTATGTATTATTTTAAAAAATCTGATGTAAATCGAATACTCGTAAGTATTTATATATATTGTGTGTGTGTGAATGAGTGTGTGCGTAGTGTCTGATACCCTAGATACAAGTGACGAACTTAGTTAGGGGTCCGTTACTACAATGAGATGATGTAGTGAATGATTATGTTATGTTATTTCCATACTTTAGGGACGAGTGGCCATTTCTAGCAACAATTGGACCATCATAACTGGTCGCTTTTGAGAGGTCAATGTCTATCATTCACGCTTAACTTCTTAAAGAACAAAACGTGTACAAAATTAGCTACTTATATGTACCAACTTGTTTGTAACTATTCTGTTTTTCTGGGTCCTAAGTCTGCAATTTGACATTATTGATCAGACAATATGTTGATATTGAGGCACCATAACGAGAGTGTCAGAAATTTGGTATTCTGCTAACAATTTGGCTATGGTGTCTCAGTGATTTTTGTTGCATATCAATATTCAAATATTTTTTGTCAAATAAACGTCAAAATACTGTTTCTATGACAACCATCTAAGTTTTATGGAGCCATTGAGTCAGCGGAGTAGTTTTCACTAAGAGAATACCAAAATGACAACAAATGACAATAAAGTTAATTTAAAAAAATAAGAAACCGACTTCAGCACTAAAAAGTAAGAAAATAATTTAAAATAAACGATATCTTTAATACATATTTACAATTTATAATTAGTAACTTTTGGAGTCAGTGCCAGCCCAGGATTGTTTTTTTTTCCTTATAAGATAGCACGAGACGCGCCTATAATATTAATGAGACTTTGGCTGTCACCGACTTCAAAAGTAACTAATTATAAATTGTAAATATGTATAAAAGATATCGTTTATTTTAAATTATTTTCTTACTTTTTAGTGCTGAAGTCGGTTTCTTATTTTTTTAAATTAACTTTATTTTATATTTTTTAGTGGGAAGCAGTCTTCTTCTACAAAAGTCGCTTAAATTTTCCTCCAGAAGAGCTTTTGACTCGTGGATCACTTGAATCCTTTTTTTGTGGGAGGAAGACTTTACGTCTTTCCTCTGTCCAGGGGAACGACGGGGTATGTCGGACTCCGCGCCGCAAAGATAGAGCGGCGACGCGCTTACCGACTAAAACCCCTTGGTGTGCCACCTCTGCGCTTATGGCCGAAACCGGAAGAAACGCGGCTGCACGCTACTACGATCCCGGACAGCGCCTCTACCCTGTTAAGGGTTTCTCCTCCGAGCTAGAATGTAGCTCTAGGCGACAGATGTTGAGTTACCCCCTTCCAAAAGTACCGCGCGCCACCTCGAGGCCTATTTGGCGGCAGTGGATCTCCCCCCGGAGATCACTGCCGCAGGTCGGGCGTATGGCGGTTGCAAGACAAAGTGATAGTCCCGTCTCCGTCTGCCCAACCTTCTACTGCGGATAGTATTAGTGGAGAGGGCTTCGCGCTCTCTCTCCGCAGCTTTATTTTGCGAGAGTACGACCGCACAAAAGGTGGACACTCCAATCCAAGACCTCTCCTCGCTCACCATAGCAGAGACTACATTTGGCAAGGAGAGGTCGTTTCCCACGATTGCCGCGAGAGTTGCGAGGGCAATAGCCCCTTGCAGGGATTTTTTCGCTGCTCTATAAGTGTCGAGCAGTTCAATCTCAACGGGTACCGCTTGAATCCTGTCCCATGAGCTGATGTTACTCATGATTCATAATCTAACTCAACCCTGCATTTTATTACTTCTTTTTAACTTCATCATCCCAATTAAACCATCATTTTATTACAAAACTTCTTTATAACCACAAAGGTATAAGAACTTTTTAGAAAATTAACCAAAGTCAAAATAAAAACGATAATAGAGGATGACGTTTATACTGTCTATTTATTAATTAAAATAATATATACAATCTAATCTGGTGCAGTGTTTGTTTGTAATATATAAATATATTTTTTTACGAAAAGTTTTATGAAAACGCTCTGAAGATATATGTGTAATAGGTACCTATAATAGTATAAAAAAACATTTTTAAAAAATGTTGTAGTTTCGGGTTTATTTTAGTGTGTGTTAACGAATTAAAAAACAGGACATTTTTATATCTAAAACCCATGAATTGTGAACAGCATTTGATTTTAATACGAAAGAATACAGCCAAAAAAATTTCATCCAGAAATTCTTATGGTATCAAGAATATCGCGAGCAAAACCACGGGTCACAGGTAGTTTTACTTTTAATAATGTCAATCTGTCGACACCCCAGCCTACATTGTTGCGGGTTTTTCCTCGATTTTTCCTGGATCCCATCATCAGATCCTGATTTCCTTGACATGGGACCACTTCGCGAATATCCGCTTTCTAATGAAACAATAATTTTAAAATGCTCCATTCATGATTACAAAGAAATCGCGTAACAAACACACAAAAAAAAAAAATATACACGTCGAATAGAGAACCTCCTCCTGTTTTTTTGGAAGTCGGTTAAAAACGGCCATAATGTCGATATTAAAATACATTTAAGTAGCATTATCACAGCTTAATAGTTTAGAGAATCGGGGCCCAGGTCGCTTTTGAGAGGTCTAGTCAGTAATTCACGATTAACTTCCTAAAGAACAAAATGTCTACAAAATAAGCTACTTACTCCTCATATATTTTCTCCTGTACATCCTTATAAGTGCCCAAACAAAGCAGTATGTAAGTGAGTGTGGTTGATGACGTTTCGTATCCGGCTGCAATGAGGGTGTTCACTTCGTCCAAGACCTCCTTTTGAGTGAGGACGTCCTCTTCCATGTAGTCTATTGCCAGATCCATGAACGGTTTTAGCCTTTTGTCTGGAAAGGTTTATTCTTTATACTTATTTTAATTTTACTTATTAGCCTAATTATGGCTACATTTATTGAAGTGATGAATCAAAGACATACATAATTAATTTAATTTTAGATTTTATGAATTGATTAATGACAGAGTTTTTAAATAAAGAAAAAAAATATTTTTATTTTTTGTCGATTATTTTAATATTTTTACTGTGAACTATTCCAAATAATTTTGTTTTTTTTTTTATTGTCAATCAAGGGCCAAGGACAGACAAAGTTAGGAATAACCAATATTAGGGATATATCTCCTGAATATCATTTATGAGGACCAAATTATGATGACGTAAGGGGTATAATTCAAGGGTTACCTCCTGGTACGCGAAAGGTAACGGATTCGATTCCTTCTGAAAACAAACACTTCTGTATTAAAATATACGTACCGGTTGAATCTGAATATTCGTATGATAAATTCTCCTTTTTCTTCGCCATTACCTGAAAGGGAGATATTTTATTGTAAATAACTAATTATAAATTCACTCTAGACGTTTTATACTCTTATAAGAATGTTGGGATCAAAAACATTGTAAGACTTAATCCCTATTATTAATGTAAGTACTTATATTGAAAAATATTATGAATTATGATTACTTATCCCTTTAAATTTAATAATTTGAGTGCTAATAACCATGATATCTCTTTTCCGAACCTTTATCCCATGTCTATTTGGGGTCCGTTTTCAGTTTAACCAGATTTGGCGGAATGTCAGTATTTTACGTAAAGCGACTGCCATCAGACCTTCACAACCCAGAGGGCTATACGACATATTTTGGTTAAACCAAATGTTAGACTTTTGAGTAACGATTGTCGATGATGTTAGTACGACAGCCGGGACCGACGGCTTTACGTGCCCTCCGAAGCAAGGAAACGCTCATGAAATTAAAAGTCATTTCTAATAATGACCCATCACAGTCATGACGGTGCCAGACGTTGCTTAACCGCACAGATTACAAGCGATCCGCGGGTAGCACTGGGCCATGAGCGCTTCCTATAAAAATCTAATATATAAAATTCTCGTGTCACAGTTTTCGTTGCCATACTCCTCCGAAACGGCTTGACCGATTCTCATGAAATTTTGTGAGCATATTCAGTAGGTCTGAGAATCGGCCAACATCTATTTTTCATCCCGAAATTCCTACGGGAACGGGAACTACGCGTGTGAAACCGCGGGGCGCAGCTATACTCTTATAAGAATGTTGGGAACAAAAACATTCTAAGACTTAATCCCTATTAATAATGTAAATATCGCTTGCAACGGTTTAAACAATATAGGTACATAATTAATATTGGTATATAAGTATATATGATATCCCTTTAATCATAATAATTTGAGTGCTAATAACCATGATAACTATATAAATATATGGATAAAATAACAAGGCGTATAGTACCTATACATAAATATAGAACCATGTACTCACTTGATTACTAATATTATTCATAAAATTAACGCATTTCTTCAGATTGGTGCCGTCCTTCGACAAGTTGAAAAGAAAACTGTTGTGTTGGTATATCTTTTTGCTTCTCTGCACGACGATACCCATGATCTTGGATAGCGTTTTGAAATACGTTTCATTGTCGAATAAATAATCGTCTTCTCTGAAACCTAGGCCAGTTTCTGAAAACAAAACAGACCAGCTCACATTCTGTATAATTTAAAATTAGATATATGTACGATGATATTAGTACGACAAGCTTGAGTCCTGAAAAGTCTAACCAAGAAAATATTGAACACGCACCAAGAACCCAAATCAGAGAGATGCGGATAACTGCTCACTTACGAATACATACTACATTACAATATAATCGCACTGTAGTCCCGAAGTAGATTAATATCATCATCATCAACAGCCTGTATGTGTCCACTACTGGACATAGGCTAGATTAATATACTTACTAATATAAGTATAATAAATTACTACTAATCCTTTCGTAAAAATATACTTACAACATTTCAAACAGTACGTATGTACCTATATGAACGGAACAACAAAGAAATCTTTATTAATACTCAAAAATACGACAAAAACTTTTCCCTCTACTCAAAACCTAATATATTTAAAGAATAATTGAATAAAAAGCAAGAA
Organism: Timandra comae; assembly: GCA_958496195.1. NCBI lineage: Eukaryota > Metazoa > Arthropoda > Insecta > Lepidoptera > Geometridae > Timandra > Timandra comae. The sequence continues at coordinate 8,175,984 of OY292376.1, forward strand.
AAATATGTCAACAATACTTACGACATATTGTCTCCAAACTCCGCCTATCCAAGTACTTAGTGTGACAGAAAGGCCCTTTACCAGCATGCCAAGAGAAGTCTTGGACCAATTTGTTAGAATTTACATTAAATGTATCGATAAACGTATCCAGGACTTGCTGCTTGAAAGAGGGGCTAATTAGTTTTCTATGTTTCTTCCAAATTGATAAATCTGGAATTAATTTGGAAATTATTTGTCTAATTTAGGCCTCTAGCTATTTATCATAGATCTTTAAAAAATATAATAATAATAGTAAGTAAGTAATTAAATTAAAGACACGAGCACCTCCACCACTTTTAAACTTCTATGTAAAATAATACCTTTCAATATTATAAGTGCGAATGTACTTAAGTACGTACTTAGTATTTATTGTATGATGTTTGACTGACTAACATTGCTTTTCAAACTGGAACACATTAATATTTTTTCAACACACTTGCTCATAAAGGGGCTCTTATTTGTGCAAAAACAGTTGAATAATGACACGCTTGATTCACTAGTGAGTTATAGATTTTTTTTAAATTGTTTAGTTTTAAAAAAGTTTCGATACCAAACAAAATCGTGTCCATACATTTTAAAAACAAACTTCAACTATGTTACCTTACTTTTGGTATGTCTATGGTCGATTCCATTCAATCATTCATTCGATTTTTTTTAATGAGTATATTCTTTTAATCTATGGCCGATCACCATTGTTGTGTTGGATGCGCGCGAATAGAAAAACTGTTTATTTATTAGCGAAAAATGATAATTTCTTCGCAAATGTGTTGAAAAACGTTGTATGGTACACGCGTGTATTGATGATTACTATCCTCGGCTATCTTCAGACCCTCGCCTGACGGCTCGGGCCTCAATAGCGCCTCGGAAGTAATCACCAACTTACCTCGCTTGTACCATAAATAACTATTACACTTATGTTAGGCAGCTGAATATTTGTCATTGCGGTAAATAGTACCCACGCAGACGGAATCGCGTAATAGACCTAACTTGGTAAAATTCAAATAAATAAAATTAAGAAGGTCTGCTTACGTAATGTGGTAATAAGTCCATCGCCTACCCATGGTTTGAAGAAAGTGTACATAGCATGCTTACGGAGACAGAAGTTACCGGCAGTCTGGAAGTCGTCAGGGTCTGTTATTACTGAAAACAAAATATTATATTAAGGGCCTATTCCACGACCTTCAAAACTTACTCACCAAGTAAACTTAGTTTTGTCTCTTTCTTACTCTATATCAAGTGACAAAAACAAAACCTGTGAGTAATTACTCGGAACGTTACTTGAAGATGGTGAATGCCCTTACTCACATAATATTATCAAAGTCTATGGAACAAGCAAACTAAGTACTTACATAAACTATGTGAAAACTCGTAAAAAGTACTGGCCACTGACATTCCTAAATATAAGCTAGAGGATTAACTAATTTGTTCGATATTCAAAAAATATTACAAAGAATTCTGTTATAATATAGGATAAAAAAAACTAGATAGAAAAACTTTAGATATGAAAATTAAATTATTTCTTAGCGCGGGTTCATTCGCGTATTTTTTATCCATAGCGTAGTTTTAAAGATTTAAGCGTACAGAGAGCGGGAGACTGCTTTACATAAATTACGAGTATGTAAATATTAGTAAAATACTTACAATAAAACTTTGATAAACCCATAAAAAATACAGCTACTCCTCCATTTTGTGTCGTAAAATCAGTCAGTTTTGTTATATTATTCCAAAGTTCTGGAAAAAATAATATTATTTAAATAAAAATAATAAATATTCTAAAAAAACTTGATGTCTAGACAACTTTTTATTCTGAACTAGCTGCTCCCTGCGGCTTCTTCCACGTAGTTCGCGCTCCCGTGAGAATACAGGGATAAAATTATACCAAAAACCTTCCTCTTGAATCACACTATCTATTAGAGAAAACCGCATCAAAATCCGTTGTGTAGTTTAAAAGATCTAAGCTTACATAGAAACAGATGGCGAAAATCGACTTTGTATTATACTATGTAGTGAATATTCACAAATAAGCCAATAATGGCGTCTAGTTTTTTTCTAAATGTCATTACATTTTAAGATAATGGAAATATTATTCTGATTTAAAAATGAAAATGACATCAGATTCTAATTATTTAATTTCTACATAGAATAAGGATCACGACCAAGATTCTCTCTATATTATCTTAGGATTTCTAGCTCCGTCCCGCGGTTTTGCCCGCTTAGTTACTGATCCCGTGGGAATTTCGAGATAAAACAGTCTATGTCGTTCCCAGGACCATAAGGTACCCCTGTACCAAATTTCAAGTCAATCGGTTCAGTAGTTTAGCCGTGAAAAGGTAACAAACAGACAGAGTTACTTAATTTTTTTTTTAAAAAACTGAAAAACATTCATAATCCTTACTAATATTATAATATTAGTAAGGATTATGAATGTTTTTTATTAAATTTTAATTAAATTTTATCAATTCTCGTTTTTATTAATTAGTTATTAACAACCGAAAAACCAGGAAACAATTAAGTACTTATAAGTGGTGTTAATAAGTCTAGACAGAAGTATAACAATAGGATTGAGAATATTGAGATACTATAATTAAATAAATGGTCAGTCATCTTTACTAATACCTACTTTAAACAAGAAAGATTTAATTGTTTAAAAAAAACTAAATTGAAATCGGTTCATCTGTTCGGGAGGTATGATGCCACAGACTGACAGATACACACACACACACACATACAGACACGTCAAACTTATAACACCCCTCTTTTTGCGTCGGGGGTTAAAAAGTAAAACCGCAAAGAAAAATTAGATTGACTTTTTTTATACTCTACTCAACAAAGTCTAGGAAAAAAGTAAAAAGTACTACTGGCCAGTAACATTGATTTATAAAATGAAAATCAGAAAAGAATTAACAATTTGCTCGAAATTCAAAAATTATTACAAAAATCTGTCACATTTATGCCAAAAACAAATTAAAAAAAACTTATTCTAAATTTCAATTTTTCTCTAGACTTTATTTATGTAGTTTACTTAGTATTTAGTACATAGTTAGCTTTATTTATTTAGTAATAATTATTTGTCGTTGCAATTTTCACAAAGCAGCTAAAAGCGTGTCCTTTGTTGTCCTTTCTCGAAATATTTAAAAAACTGCCTTTTGATCGCGGCATATGGATTGAGGAAACTTCTTTTTTATTTTAATTACAATGTAATACTTAATAAGTATTTTAAAAATAGCCTGTACATCTACACATGAAACAAATTTAAATATCAAATCCAGGGGACGTAAGTAGTGTGTCCGTAAAATGTACCACAAAATTAAAAACTGTATAAATTATTTACTAAGAAGGACTTGGCTTCATTCGCCCTAGAAAAATGACAGAAGGGATAAAAAATACAGTGTCATACAAAACTGTTAAAAGGAACGCACAACATCTGTCGATTCCCATTTAAAGAATTTGCTATAGGGACTTCAACGTCACTGGTCAATATAAACTAAAAAATATCTACATTCTCCCTGACTAATATAGCTAAGTATATTTTATCCGACGTGTGCGTACGGGAAAGAAAAAAACACGGTTAGTCGCTAGTATTAAATAAAAGAAAATATAACTTACGTATATTGTCTCCAAAGAAAACTTTGAGATGTCCAAGTATAGGAATCCATCCCGGATACAGCGGAGGTCCATCTTTGAAATGCTTTTGTTGCCAGTAGCAATAATAAAAGAATCCCAGTACTGATGCTATTATTAGCGGTACTAGAAGCATTTTTGTTTTTTTTTAACTTCTTTTTTTATGCTTATCGTGTTCGATATTCAAATTTAAATTTCTTCTTTTATAATTCTAGTGTTCGAAATTTAAATTTCTTTTTTTTTATTTCTATTGTTCGAAATTTAAATTTCTTTTTTATTTCTATTGTTCGATATTTAAATTTCTTTTTTCCTTTATTCTTCCAAACGTCAATTGTTCGAAATTCAAATTTTTGTGAGGTTTTGAATAATATTCGCTGTCTAATTAGGACTACGTTGTATAAAGGACTGAGTCAAATTGCACTAATGCAACTCCCAACAAACCATTTAAGTAGAGAGAGCATTACTACGACAGTTATTTATAAAAAAAACTTAATTTAAAACAAAATTTATTATGATACGCATGTGACCCAAAAATTGGCCACATGCATACACACCATTTGATAAAAATCTACTGAACAGAATAATATCAATGTTTTTAATTTATACTTAATATTGTAACTTCACTTATTTAAATTCTTATCATTTGTATACTAGACCCATTTTGATAAGGTTGCTAAATTTCGCATGACATTTAAGTGTGTATGAAATAGGCTTTTATTATGTTTATGTAGATTTTTAGCCATTATTTATGATAAATAGATAATTATCCGGTCGCATTATCACTTCTTGCTGTATAGTTTTATATTCAGAACTGATTTAGGTAATGTTGCGGGTTCGATTCCTGTGCGGAGTGAATTGTGTTAACTACAAAAATGTTTATCGCAGTGTAAGTGTGTGTGAATGAGTATGTGCGTAGTTTCTGATACCCTAGATACAAGTCACGAACTTAGTTAGGGGTCAGTTACTATAATGAGATGATTTAATGAATGAAAGGTATCATTTTCCGGTTGGGAAAATGCGCATACCCCCTGTGACTGAAAGGAGGATCCTAGAAGGTTATATGGGGCACTCAACACCTGAAAGGCTACTAAGAACAAGAATATACTCGTAGGTTCCTATTAAAATTAAGGGCACACTAAGGGATTATTCCACCATCTTCAAGTAACGTTCCGAGTACTCACATGTTTTGTCTTTGTCACTTGATATAAAGTAAGAAAAAGACAAAACTAACTTTACTTGAAGATCGTGACATAGGCCCTAAGAGAACCAGTTTATAAGTACAAAAATATTAGGCGACTTACCCCTTGGAAAAGTTCAAACACCACAATCCAAAGGGGTTGTGGCGTTTTTATAGCTACTGAATAGTGATTTGAGCTGTGCGTAAGATCAGTCAGTCAGTGTTGGTAGCCTTTTATTTTTATAACTAGCTACGAGTGCATCCTACTAATATTGTAAAGCCGAATGTTTGTGAGTGTGGATGTATGGATGTTTGTTCCTCTTTCACGCAAAAACTACTGAATGGATTTTAATGAAATTTGGTACAGATGTTCCTCATACCTAGGAATAACACATAGGATACTTTTTATCCCAAAATTCCCACGGGATAAGGTAAAACCGCGGGGCACATCTATTACATAAATAAGTATGTTTTCCGTTTGTAAAAGTTATGTTAATTTATCAAACCGGATTAATTCTTAGTAGAATTTTAATGGAATCTGACGTTTTTAATTATAAAAAGAAGTATCCATGATATGTAATTTATAGCTTTGAGCGTGAAGACAATCAATTGAGTACTTAACTATTTATTAGGTAAGTATAATTTACCTATAAAGAATTTAAGATTTCGAACACAAAAGTACTTAGTAGGTACTTATCTACGAGTAAGTATACCCACTCACGGAATAGCGAATTATCTCCCGCAGTTTTTTCTAATTCGTGAGTATACTAGTATCACTATCACTACATAGTATAAAACAAAGTCGCTTTCTCTGTCCCTATGTATGCTTAGATCTTTAAAACTACGCAACGGATTTTGATGCGGTTTGTTTTAATAGATAGTGATTCAGTGGGAAGGTTTTTAGCATAATTTTATCCCCATATTCCTACGGGAACAGGAACTACGCGGGTGAAACCGCGTGGCACCGCTAGTTACCTATAAAGCTGAAGAGATTGTTTGCGGCTGCTTCCCAGTCGCTCCCATGTGGCAGTCGGGAATAAAATTTGGTCAAATTCCCAGTTGCCACCGGGAGGCGAATGGGAACCTATTACCCCCACTTCAAGACGCCGTACATTGCGGCGTGGATCGCCATCGCCAATCCTTCTCATCGCTCTGTATGTCTTACGTTTTTGTCTTTTTTTTTTCTTTTTTTTTAATTTCTTACGTTGACGGCTCTTCCAACGTGGTTTTGTTAGCAGACTAGCGGCACCCCGCTGTTCAACCCGCATTGTCTCACGTCCTATTGGTCTCAGAGTGATGTTATATAGCCTATAGCCTTCCTCAATAAATAGGCTATACATCACTGAAAGTTTTTTTTTTTCAAATCAGACCAGTAGTTCCTGAGATTAGCGCGTTCAACCAAACAAACTCTTCAGCTTTATAATTTACTAGCTGTGCCCCGCGGTTTCACCCACGTAGTTCCCGATCCCGTGGGAATTTTAGGATAAAACATAGCCTATGTTCTTTCCCGGATCATAAGCTACCCCTGTTTTAAATTTCAAGTCAATCGGTTCAGTAGTTTAGCCGTGAAAAGGTAACAGACAGACAGAGTTACTTTCGCATTTCTAATATTAGTAGGGATTAGTATAGATGTCTTTTATTATTGGTATAGAACTTCACGCTACGACCAATAGAAGCTGAGTTACTGCGGGGCACAGATGTGTAACATTTGCAAAAATCATTACGTAATATGGTGGTCTTGGCTTCCTATATTTAGGTAAATCAAGACGAGCCAAGTGGCAGAGTGATCACCATGTTGCACTGCCAAACAAAGTGTTGCGGATCTAACTCGCTACGGGAAATATTTCGTGCGGGTAAAATGTTTATATTTATTTCAAAACTTAGCATAAATGTTTTCTTACTACTTTCGACAGTAGGGGACTGTATAGGATAGCAATGGTTGGAGATGTTTGGGGAGACCTTTGCCCAGCAGTGATACATTATAGGTTTTTTTTTATTTAACCTGTATCGTCCCACTTCTGGGCAAAGGTCTTAGGTTAAGAAGGTCTTTATAGGTAAAGAAAAAAAATCTATCTACACTAACGAGTTAGGTAAGTTGAGACCACGAAGCGGCAAACGTAGTGTAGGACGGTAGATGGCAGTGATTGGCAAAGAGCCGAAGGTTGGACTCGATGGCGTGAACTGGGAGAGCGGAGATACCTATGTTCAGCAGTGGAATAATGTAGGCTGATGATGATGATGGTTTAGGTAAGTACTTTGCCTGTAATTTAGATAAATAAACTAGTTATGCTAATTTATGCCGCGTTACTTCTGCTCGTATCTTAGAGAAACAAACCAATTCTTTATGGCATTGTATTAATCGTTGCGTGAAGTCTATAGTCTTCCTCAGTAAATAGGCTATAAAGAGCTAAAAGTTTTTTCAATTCGAACCAGTAGTTCTTGACATTAGAGCGTTAAATTAAATAAACAAAATACTTTAAATCAATTCAGCTTTATGATGACAGTAATCTATACTAATATTTATAGATTATTATTAAAAATAAATGTAATAAAAATCTGCATACCAAATTAGTTTTTATCAGTAGGTGTCAATTAAGCCTCCGGTTGTATGACAATGATAACATTTGGCAATCTGTTCGTGCGTATATTTACACATTTACTTTTTGTGATTCATAAGTAGGACATTAATTTGAATATGCCTATTAATTATAGGAGTTAGCATATGAAACAATACATTTTCAAGGTTGTGTTACGTTCATATGATTTATATTAAAAAAAATGTAGCTTATAAATAACTTAGGTACTTATAAATAAATATCAATAAAACCGCATGCGTGAAAACCTGTTTAAAAAAAACTGAAAAGAACAATACTAACAACGTAGAAATACAGAGAAGAATGGCTTACAGGTTGGGTTAGGGAAGATTTGATTGGTAAAATGCAGGTTTCCACATGATGGGGCTGGGATTCTCCTAAGCTCTGGTAAACAGGGCGAGCGTCGGGGAGGACGCTTGCCCTCGGTACCAGTAGTCGGGGACGTCTTCACTTCCGGAGAGGTCCTCTCAAGGAGGGGGGCGCCGCCTTCAGTGCGGGCCCGGCGTTGGAGTGCCGTGGTAGAAATCCCCCTCGGGATCCTACGGTACCCCAATGTAACGCGGACGGAAGTCGCTGTGTTTTTAGTGGGCCAACCCTTCTGGCTAGGAGAGCCCTACATGCCCCGGGGGTCCTCCCATTATCGGCTTACGGTGGTATGCAGTATTACGCATTTTCACCGCGTAAAAATAAAGGATTCTACATGTTTTTCTTCACCTTAGGAACGTATCGAACATACTCAAAAATGTAAAACACGTTGGTACAGTCAGCGTAAAATATGAGGTAAGTACTTACCCCCCTTGGTAAAGCTCACTTTGGTATTGCCAACCAAGAGACGGTGCCTTTTATCGGATACTGACCATAAAATGTACCGAATGGAAGTCAAAAGCCTTGACCACTACGCCATCGACTGTCTATGTTAATACATAATTACGTACATAGAAACAATACATTATATTTGCAAATACGCATTAAAAACCGGACGTCCTTCATCTTTTTCTATTACACATAGGCTTATTAATATTACATTTCGTTAGCAAATTGTGTTAATAAGAGACATGAATTTTGTTAATTTTTTATGCAATATTGATGTAGGATGTAAAAGATATCTCATCTTGCGAAATTGCCATGTATATCAGACTAGCTGCCCCGCGGTTTTACCCGCGTCGAACCTTATGCCGAGGGAATTTTGGGATAAAAAGTATCCTATGTGTTATTCCTAGGTATGAGGAACATGTGTAAGTACCAAATTTCATTAAAATCCATTCAGTAGTTTTTGCGTGAAAGAGGAACAAACATCCACCCATCTAAACATCCACACTCACAAACATTCGGCTTTTATAATATTAGTTAGTAGAATGTAAAGTTTTGCTTGCGACTTTGCTTGTGCTGTATTGTTGTCCGTTCTCAGTTGTCGTACTAACATCATCGATAGATGATTAGGTAGAGCCCTCAACAGTCTAACTGTTTGGTTAACCCAGATTTGGAGCAAAAGCTTTTGGGCAGTTTTCGAGTTGATTTGTCCGAAATTGGGCGGAAATTACCCCGGGTCTGATGGCAGTCGCTTCTCGTAATGAAAAAATAATTTAGCCTTCACACAAACTAACAAACATACCTACAGCAAATGTGAACATCATCATCATCATCACTACATAGTATACTTACCTAAAACAAGGTCACTTCCCGCTGTCTGTCCCTATATACTTATGCCTAGATCTTTAAAACTACGCAACGGATTTTGATGCGGAGGAGGAAAGTTTTTAAGAATAATTTTATTCCCGCATTCTTATGGGAGCGGGAACTATGCGGGTGAAACCGCGGGGCGCTGCTAGTCCTACTAATATTATAAAGGCGAAAGTTTGTATGTATGGATGTTTGTTACTCTTTCACGCAAAAACTACTGAATGGATTTTAATGAAACTTTACAATAATCTTGCTTATACATCAGAATAACACATAGGATACTTTTTATCCCAAAATTCTCACGGGAACGGGAACTATGCGGGTGAAACCGCGGGGCGCTGCTACTAAATAATAAAGTATTGTCCAAATGCCAAATCCTTGTTCCGCCAAATCTGGTATTACAACTACTTAAATGTGAAGAAAGAAAATATCAACTTTAAATTAGATAACCACTTTATTAATTTTAATGCTTGATCTGAAACACACTGGAATATTGACAAAAGCCGTTGATAAGTAGATGTTTCTCAATTAATGAAATCGTAATTTGAATAAATTATTACGTTTGTTGAATAAAACTTACACGAATAATTCTTTAGAAAATAATTAATTTTAAAATAAGGTTCGGGAAGTTTCCGGTGCGGGAAGTTTTCGGACCGGGAAATTTCTGATTCGGAAAACCGACCTTCCCCGACCAGAAACTTCTCTTACAGGAAACTTCGCTAGTCGGAAACTTCCCTAACCGGAACCTTGCTCAAGCTTCTGTCACGTAGTTACCACCCTAATAATCGGAGGGATTTCTGGCTTTCATATACTATGTAATATAGTCTAGTCTGCCGTTGGCCCCCAAGCCATACACGGTGCCCAGGGCGGTTGCTCCACCTCGCTTTTACGTAGTTAGAATGCGTCCCGCTCAAATCAAATAAAAAAACGCGCAAAGCAAATAAAAAAATAAGTAAGTACACCAAGGAGGTTCCGAGTTTGAATTTGAAATAAAAAAAAGTTGTATGACAGTTTGCGAATCCAAAACATCATCACACTTGGTGCACACGACGATCTAAATTCAAATTTACTTTAACCTCTAGAGCGCAAAAACGACTTTTACTCCCAGTTATTGAAAATGCCTTGGGTCCTGCACGGCCTGTCACAGCGACCCCGATACTTTCCACTCTTGAGATTAAAACCGACTTTTACCCCCAGATATCGAGGATTAAAAACATACTTTCCGAGCTAGTGGGATGAAAATAACTATTATTCAATTAAGGCCTCAATGAGGCACTTATGAAGTTCAATGAATCTACCACCGATTCGGAATTACATCAGCCGAGAAGAATCGGCAAGAAACTCGGGCTGGTTTGACTCGCCATTGCATCCGTGCAAGCGGGACGCATGATAATTTACGAAGGAGCGACAGAGATAGATAGCTACAGGTCAACGTACGATATTTTATGTGAATAACGACCGGACTTAAGAACCACGGAGTGGTACAGTTGTGATTTTAAAAAAGATAAACTTATTCCACATATAATTCTACAGCCCAAATTCACGGGAAAATAGGTCATAATACACTAAAAATAAAACACCTTTTTTACTTCACTATTTATTTCGAGTTAACATTCCTTCTACCAGAAATTCATTCGTACTCCGATACCTTAAAAGTTAAAATGCATTTTAAACTAAAATTATATAAATACAATACAATCTTTACATAGTATAAAACATAGTCACTTCCCGCTGTCTGTCCCTATGTATGCTTAGATCTTTAAAACTACGCAACGGATTTTGATGCGGTTTTCTCTAATAGATAGTGTGATTCAAGAGGAAGGTTTACATGTACAATGATGTAAAATGCGAGTAAAACCGCGTGGTAAAGCTAGTTAAAACAAAATGTATTAGTTTGCCTTTTGGAAGTATTCTTTGCTTTCCTTAGGGTTAGGTTTGATCGTTTTTGAATTAGTTTCCGGGTTCCAATTTGCAGGGCACACTGGAAATAGAAAAATGTGACTTAGTACTTAGGTAATAAAGCTGAAAATTGAATACAAAATTTAATCTATACTGATATGGAATAGGGAAGGTATAGGGAAAAAATTGACTGTTTGGGCTCCGAAACTACTGAACCGATTTCAAAAATTCTTTCACCATTAGAAAGCTACATTCACCCTGAGTAACATAGGCTATATTTAATCCCTGTATTCCCACGGGAATGGGAACTACGCAAGTGTTATATTTACACATAAAATGTTTTATAAAAATAAGTGATTACATCTATTTTTCCTCATTGTATGTACTTATATTGTCAATGAAAGAGATCTTACTTTACTTTTTTAAAATAGATCTTAATGCTTGTAACAGATCTGGAAATTTAATGCAATATTAGTAAGTATATTAAAAAACATTTTAATATTTTTATAGATCTTAAATCTAAGCTAGTAAAGTTGAAATTTGAATACAAAATTAAAGTAAAAATTAAAATATTTAGTCAAGGCCTTTGAAACTTATGGGTCTTGAAAATGATTTTGATCTTTTAATTGATTATGGCTAAGTGTATATTATTGATATCTTGATTTACACGAACACTACAAATTGAAATAAAACACTTAAACGGAATGTAAAACAAAATACAACCACGACAAAAATCCGTTTAAGTTTTATTTGTAAGTGTATATTTTCTAACAAAAATATTATTTTTCACACTGTTTTGTTAAAATAACATAACATAAGCATTCACTACATCATCTCATTATAGTAACTGACCCCTAACTTGTATCTAGGGTATCAGAAACTACGAACACACTCATTCACACACACACCCAAAATGTACTTCATTATTAAAAGCGGGTATATATACGGGTACACCACATTCCCAGTGCCAAAAGTAAAAAATGATTTCCCTTTGGGTAAAATAACCTATTTAATTTAATAGGTAATAGAATATCGTAATTTACCTTCCCCATGTTTATCAGCGAACTGGAAAGCCTTGACCAGTCGGAGTGTCTCGTCCACAGACCGACCGACTGGCAGGTCGTTAACGGACATATGTCTCAGGATACCGTTCCTGTCTATTATGTAGAGACCTGGAACAATAAAAGTTTTAATTAATATTAATATGAATACAACCTATGACAAACATAAATTACTATTAAAACTACAAATAACTGCGAATGGGACCAATCTTAAATAGAACTATATTGTGAACTATCGGCGCCCCGCGGTTTCACCCGCGTAGTTCCCGTGCCCGTAGGAATATGGGAATAAAATTATGCTTAAAACCTTTCCACTGAATCACTCTATCTAATAAAACAAACCGCATCAAAATCCATTGCGTAGTTTTAAAGATCTAAGCATACATAGGGACACAGGGACAGAGAAAGCGACTTTGTTTTATACTATGTAGTGATGGGTCCAATTGCAAATCGGACTAACCGCGAATGGTACCAACCGATATGAGACCTATCGCGAATGGAATCAAATGAGAATGGGACCAACCGCAAAAGAAATCAATGGGACCTCTTACGAATATGCCGAACTGTGAACGCAGGCTACGAAGAGCGCATAACCCAATTTCATCAGCTTTCCTTTAGGTAGAATAATCTATAGAATACTACCTTCTTTAAAAAATTAAAATACAAAGAGAACCATAGGACTTTGCTATTTACCATCCCTATTGGTGTGTCGGAGTTGATTAATGAAATAACAGATTTATTTTAATTACCTCTGAGCGCAAATCCAGCCTCTAAGAGCACATCGTAATCCTGTGATATCTTCTTACTGTAGTCGGACAGAAGCGGGATGTCTAGCTTACCCAGACCGCCATCCTGAAAGGTTACATAGAAACAATAAATAAAATAAATAATTTATATCATCCACAATATTACATACTAGCTGTGCCCCGCGGTTTCACCCGCGTAGTTAACGATCCCGTGGGAATTTCGGGATAAAACATAGCCTATGTTCTTTCCCGGATCATAAGCTACCCCTGTACAAAATTTCAAGTCAATCGGTTCAGTAGTTTGGACGTGAAAAGGTAACAGACAGACAGAGTTACTTTCGCATTTATAATATTAGTTAGGATTAGGATAATAACATTTATTGTGATTCCTAACTAAAATCCCTAAACTAAAACGAGGTCTGAAATTAAAGACCTACACAGCTCTGCATTTTTTATGCAATATACTTTTAAAGATAAAAACATTCTGTGAAAACTTTACCAAGAAATGAAAAAAAAATATTTTTGAACAATTTCTTATAACCAGATAAAAGAATACAGTAATGAGCTTCAAATTTTACACAAAATAGATTTATGTAATTTTTGCTCTAGTCAAAATTAACTTTTAGAGTGATTTTATAGTCACGCGTTTCGACAGCGCCATCGGAGCGCGCGTTTGTAGATGTATGGAGTGTGTCGCGCGCGATAGCAGCGCCGCACAGAGGGCTGAAAATATTCTTTCACAGACATAGGGACTTTAATTTTCTATCAAAGCCTGTGAAAGCCGATTTTCAGCCCACCATCTAGCAGCGTGAAAATAAAACCACCCTTAGTGCAGCAAAAATGTATACACCCTTATTTTGAATTCGAGATACTTAATCACACAGCTAATGTAAACGACCGGTGACAATATAATAGTGAAGTTAGTATTTTTCTTTTGCTTTTATTTAAAAAGTTATGATAAGTCAAAGTTTTTCAAAATCCCGCCGAATTTTATTGTTATTCTACACCGAACAACCGGCGAACGCTGCTATACACAGCTGAGCGCGGTCATCGACCCGAGCCGTCACAGAATACTTGATAGTTAGTGTGCCGTCTGGTAATACGACATTTATTTGGTATTTTTTAAAGATAAGTAATCGACTATCATTTTTGATATTTTTATTGGATATATGGATTCAGTTACTGCTACATATATTCTGATTTTAATAAGTCCCATCATTTCAAAATAAGGGTGTATAAATTTCCTTACCTTCCTAGGAGTATTGACCCAGGCGAGATGACTGAACTCTGAGTCTGTGGAGACCCCAATAACCTGACAGTCGATACCAGCAAACTCCTTCGCTTTGTCACTGAACGCAATCAGCTCCGTCGGGCAGACAAATGTGCTGGAAATTGAAAATTTTATAAATATATTTAAACGCTCATCAAAATTTTAAAATTATTCAATGCATGCTCATAACATAACAAACCTTGATTAAATAAATCAAGGTTTAGAGGTTTATGAACATGACTTCATAAACAAAATAAAATACTCACAAATCTAAAGGATAGAAGAACAATACAACATATTTGCCGCTAAAGTCTGATAATTGTATTTTATTGAATTCTCCGTTGACCACAGCAGTGGCAGCAAAGTCAGGGGCTGGCTTCTGTACTCTAGGAGCGAATGCCGCACAACCTGGGGAGAGAAGCAGTATTACAAACTATATTTAAATAGGTTATTATAACTATCCCTTCTATGCCCTTTAAAAATTATTCGATGTTCTCAAGGGGACTAAGTGTAACTTGAAATAAAAATAAAACTCGATGTTTTTCTATAAGTGAGTACTTTTAAAAGGCAATTTAACTAGTACAAATAATATTTAGGCATATTTCTTCTAAAAATTTTCCAAGAGTGATACTTGCAAAAAATTTGCAAACAAAGTACTTACCTAGTTTAAAAACCAAGATACCAATAGATACTTATATAGCAATGTTCTAGAAAAAGATAATTCAAATCAATTAAATAGGTTATTCAACTGTTAATTAGATAATAAAACGTTTTATCTATCATTAGAACACGAATCACGATAGAAAATGATAATATTCTATCGCTCATGAGGTTATGTAATTAAATTAGAAAATTAATACGAAAGAAATACTTACTTGTAGAAAAGTTTAGGTTTTTAGCTGAAGAGAAGACTGGTGCAAGTACCTGTATCAAAAAATAAGTATAGTATTCTATAATAAACAATAAATACAAATTTTAAAATACTAAAAATAGTTCGTCTTACCCGGCGAGTCAAATGCTTCGCAAAGAACGCCATGTTTATCTGTTACCGACGATTAT
Source organism: Timandra comae (assembly GCA_958496195.1). Taxonomy (NCBI): domain Eukaryota; kingdom Metazoa; phylum Arthropoda; class Insecta; order Lepidoptera; family Geometridae; genus Timandra; species Timandra comae. The sequence goes on from OY292376.1 coordinate 8,191,130, forward strand.
TTTAACAATAATACAATGGTAAATTCAAGTTAAATACAGGCGCAATGAATATAGATTATAATATTTTCGTGTATTAATTAAATGCTGATTTTCGTCAAACAATTGCGACGAACAAACAAATGACAGCCAGCTGATGTTTTGTTTGATTTGACAGTTGATGGATACCCAATTTGACGTTGACGTTTTTCTAAGATGTCAATAGCTTAGCCAAAAACTAAAAATTGCTCGTCACCATGAAGGTATAATTTTGCCTTAATCATATAGGTTTCAAAGAGTTTCTAAGAATTTCTAATTCTATAGAAAATCATAAAGTATTATAATGGTTACATGAATATTAAACGTTTGTGCTTTTGTCCTAATGTAGAAATAGGTTCGCAAAGTCTGATTACGAAATAAAACCCAGTGTTCATTTCATTAAACTTAAACTTTTACAATTTTTATTAAAATAATCCATGATTGCATTAAGTCAAACAAAAATGAAAATAAATAATAAAGACGATTGTAGGAAAAGAGAAACGTATAAAATTCATTGCACGAGAATTCTTCAAACATTTTGGTACTTTGCGACCTAAAAATAGAAAAAAAAACACTGTTAATAAGTCAGTTAAATCGTGTCAAACGTTTATACAAGCTGGTTGATATCATAAAAAGGGTTACATGACCACGACAGCAAGTATTAGTCACTGAACCTGTTCCGGCGATACCTGTAGTTGCGCATGCGGCCGCTGAGATCACACGTACTGTAACCCCAGCGCAGCAGCGTGCGCGAGTATCGCCTCGGCAGCCTGTCGCAGCTCGACGTGTGCGCGCGCGGCCGCCGCCCAGCGCTCGGCGGCGCCGCGCGACGCGCCCTGCAGCGCCGTCACGTAGCGCAGCGCTGCCGCTATGTTGCCGCGCTCGATCCAGTATCTGGCATTACGTAATATTGCAGCTTTAAATTAGAGAGCGGGTCCACCGCAACGCACGCTACCATAGAGTAATTGGAATTTCATCTGTAAAGCAGCGCCTCGTGTGCAGCGTATTGCAGCAAGGTGGGCCCGCTCCTTTAGTGTCATGAAGAGCGACGATCGTGAAGGAGATAGTTTTTGCCGCCCTTACAGAACATTACAAATTCAAGTGTAGAACTGCCCTAGTGGTATAACAAACTTCTGATTGTGCCATTTTCACTCCAACCAGCAAAATAATTAATGATCACAGAACATCCACATCATGTTCGTAGAAAATTTGAGAGGGCTTCCTCCTTTACCTACTATTTTTTTCTCATAAAAATGTCCTTGCACAACAGTATTTTTACGATACTGTGATAAACAAACAAAATCCTTACCTCGCTCTTTGCAACAGGTCGAATGTGTCCAAATTCGGGTCCGGTTCCTTCGGCACTTTCTCAGCTTCTTCTCGAGGTATTCCCGAGATCTAGAAATACAATTTCCGTTTTTTTGATACCCTTTCATTTCTAGACCGGAAAATTTGCAAAGGGCACCAGATTTGGCAGAAAAAAAACAGATATTTTCGTTACCAAGTATTTTGGGCGCCAGATATAGATGCCGACAAAAGATATCAGCAGGAGCCAGAATTGAAATGCCTACTGATGCCAAATTTTTTAATCCGTTACTACCCATTCCAGTTCGAATATGGGCTAGCTCAACCGGGGAAGTACCACTTCTCATGGTGAGGTCAAGTATCCAAACCGTTTTCGTTTTCTCTTGCTTCTCCTAACGTCCTTTAATCCTTTAAAAGCTGGTAACATATTGATTTATTTAATTTACACGAACACTACTTACACATTGACATAAAACTAATACTATAACGGATTTTTGTCGTGGTTATATTTTGTATTATATTTTATCACGTTTCGGATTCTTTACTAGTCATGTACAAGCAGTGTGAATATGTGTGTGTATATTGCTGTAATTGTTCTTGAGAGCAGATTCTCTTTAGATACCCTTATTAATCTGCCTTCAACACAATTAAAAAAAGTGTAAAGATCTATTACCTTCATGAATAATACAAGGGACTGCAACCACGAGAGCAAGTAGACCGGCAGCGGCGCGCCTTCTTGTTCTACCAACGCCACGCTCAACGCTACTCGTTCCATCTGAGTAACATAACGAATGGTGTGTGGTAAAATTTAAAGCGAAAACACTACCCAAAAGGAAATTCCTTACGAGTCAACTCAATTTGATGATAAAAAATATCATTTGCTTACTTTTTCCGATCCCATATATGATTGCACCTAACCTATCCTAGATAATATCTCAATATAAATCAAACCAACTAAGAAATAAATGTACAACTAACAGAATGATATTGCTCTCTCAATACGCTCTCGGGAACAACTCCATCGTCTCGCACAGACCTCGGTATCGCCTTCAGTACTGTTATAACTAGTTTATCGCCGTCCCCTGTGAAAAAAAAAATAAGAGTATTAATAAATTATTTGGCAGTCTCTCTCTCTCAGTATCCAAGTAGGCAGACCCCTCCCCCAGTGACCCCCAGTGACCCCACTCCCCCAGTGACCCCACTCCCCCAGCGACCCCTCTCCCTCAGATGATCCCACTCCCCCATCGACCCCACTCCTCCTAGCGACCACACTCCCTCGGAAATCCCACTCCCCCAGTGACCCCACTCCTCTAGCGACCCCACTCCCCCAGTGATCCCACTCCTCAGGATATCCTACTTCCCCATTGATCCCACTCCCCCAGCGACCCCACTCCCCCAGTGACCCCACTCCCCCAGTAACCCCACTCCCCCGGCGACCCCACTCGCCCAGCCAAACCACTCCCCCAGTGACCCCACTCCCCCAGCGATCCCACTCCCCCGGAGATCCCACACCCCCAGTGACCCCACTCCCCCAGTGACCCCACTCCCCCAGCGAACTCAATCCCCCAGCGAACTCACTCCTCCAGCGACCCCACTCCCCCAGCGCCCCCACTCCCCCGGCGACCCCACTCCCCAAGCGACCCCACTCCCCCAGTAACCCCACTCCCCCAGCGACCCCACTCCCCCAGTGACCCCACTCCCCCAGCTAAACCACTCCCCCAGCGATCCCACTCCCCCGGAGATCCCACTCCCTCAGCGCCCCTTCTCCCCCCCACTCCCCCAGTGACCCCACTCCCCCAGCGAACTCACTCCTCCAGCGACCCCACTCCCCCAGTGACCCCACTCCCCCAGCGACCCCACTCCCCCAGCGACCGCACTCCCCCGGATATCCCATTACCCCAGCGACCCCACTCCCCCAGCGACCCCACTTCCCCAGTGATCGCACTCTCCCGGATATCCTACTTCCCCATTGACCCCACTCCCCCAGCGACCCCACTTCCCTAGCGACCCTACTCCCCCAGCGACCCCACTTCCCCAGCGACCCCACTCCCCTAGCGACCCCATTACCCCAGCGACCCAACTCCCCCGGCGACCCCACTCCCCCAGCGACCTCACTCCCCCGGCGACCCCACTCCCCCAGCGACCTCACTTCCCCAGCGACCCCACTCCCCTAGCGACCCCATTCCCCCAGCGACCCAACTCCCCCGGCGACCCCACTCCCCCGGAGATTCCACTCCCCCAGCGACTCCACTCCCCCAGTGACCCCACTCCCCCGGAGATCCCACTCCCTCAGCGCCCCTACTCCCCCAGTGACCCCACTCCCCCAGCGAACTCACTTCCCCAACGATCCTACTCCCCCGGAGATCCCACTCCCCCAGCGACCCCACTTCCCCAGCGACCCCAGGCGTTTTTAGCAACATCAACCAAAAAATGGTGTATGGGGGCATGTATGTTTTCTTACTCTCATTATACATTTACCTGTAGCGTTCTCGATAGCGTTCAATTCTTTGTCGACATTGACGAAGTTGTCTCCTCTCTTAGTGGCAGCCAGTAGCGACGCCCCGGCAGACCATAGGGCTTGGGAGCGACGGGTCTCGCGTTCTGCTTTTAGGCGGGCTATAGGGAGATAACATATCCTTACAGTTAATGTTTTATTGGTGTGAACCCGAGCAGTTTTTAAATTGAAATTAGAGGGCACGAACGAACGGCGAACATGTAAAGATGCAATGATTGACAGGAAGATGGTTATCAAATTGTTATTCCCTTCCTCCTTTAGGTAGGAATCGAAGGAAGAGGGCCTTCTACGCTCTTTTTTCTCCTAATATCCTGTTTTCAAATACTGATAATTCCATTTTAACTCTTCTGACTAGTGTTTCTCGTAAATTAAAGACGGACATCTCCCTCGTAACTGTGACTTGCAAGTGTTTCTAACCATTAAGTTTGTCCTCGACGAACATCAGTTTGTTCCTCATATCGCGCAGTTGTCGCGCAAACAATTGTTTCTCTGACTCCACTCTTTCGGCTACTAGCACGGCTAGTTTCTTGTTGGCCTGCAATGTGATGTTACGTCTTAAGAGCCGTGATCTACCGCGCGACAACTCAAATTTCACTCACACAGACGCGCACGCGTGTCCGCATGCACACTGTCTATGTGGTGACGGCGCGCTCGCTCTGAATACTCCGGCCGAACGGTTTTGATCCATTGGAAATTATAAATTGTGTTAAAGTTATTGACAAAAGTATAAATACGAGTATATTTTTTTTTACGATTCGTAGAAGGTAGTATATGATTAGATATAATTTACGTAATACCTTTCGATTCGATATTCCATTATTCACAACAAGGAATAATAAATAAAACAAATATTTAGTTTTTTGTTTTTAAAATAAGACATGATTTTTTTTTGGTAAGTAACGAAACTTTTTAAAAACAAAGCAACATACGAGTAAAAAAAAGTCTATAACTTACTTGTGAATAATATATTTTTTGCCATAATGGGGTATTGATTTTTCATATACTAATTGCAGTTTTAGTTTTTATTAAAATCGCTAGCAATTTTCGATATTCCTTTCCTTATAGTTTTGAATATCGTCTACCACGCCTACTTGAAAAATGCATCGTCTGTATATGTACAACATATATTATCGGGACAACCTTTTAGCGCTAAAAGCAGGACTTTCTAAATTATTTCGTTTCCTTTTTTGTTAAAAAAAACCGACTTCAAAAACTAAAAAGTATAAAATAACAAATATGTAATGTAATACCTCTTATGCGATGTAGCACATAAATAAAATAAAAATGCGACCAATCCAAGCGGGCAAACGTTCGTTAACGGTCATCTCGAATTATAATTTTGTAGTTTATTTTTCTAATAGTTTTATTTCTTTGAGGCTTGGCACCGACTTCACACTTATCAATAGGTAACATACACACAAAAGTATAAATTAGCATCGCATAAAAGGTGTATTAAATTAAATATTTGTTATTTTATACTTTTCAGCTTTTAAAGTCGTTTTTTTTTTACTTTTGAGTGTCACAACCTATCTGGTTGTAAAGGTCTCATCGATACAAAATTAATCAAGCCCAAACACGAGGTAACTGCTGTTAGTCGTTGAAGAGTTCCCTCGACTATCTTCCAGGTCCATCATCAGATCGACTCCAAATCTTCATTTAATTATAATGCTTTAAGATAATTAACGAAAAACTTAACAAATGCACTAATCACCCTACGATTTTCTAAAGTTCCTCTCAATTTCTCTAGAATGCCATCATTAGATCCTGGTTTCCTTGACATGGGACCAAACGGCAAGTCCATTCTTTTGAATAAAAAAAGAATTTTAGTAATCGGTACAGAATTGACGGAGATATCGTTGAACATATTCATAAAAAAAACATACCGGCCGAATTGAGAACCTCCTCCTTTTTGGAAGTCGGTTTAAAATAATGTTGTTTTATTGTTCATTATTTCTAAAACATTATTTGTTATCATAAATGTTAATATTTTTTTTTAATAAATAATTCAAATTATAAAACAAAAATTATTATCGAGTATCAAAACATGTTGATGAGTTATCGCATAAAATTCGTACGCGCCGCAAAGGTCAAACGCTCGGTAGGAGCGATACGTCCTCTCTCTAAAAAGCCTCGCGGCAGACTGATTTGAATTGTTTCGTGCGTCCGATTTTATAGTAGTTTTATGATGATTTTAAAATATTTGTAGAAAAATAGACAATTTGTTTTAGAGATTTTGTTTTAGTATAATTGTTGTAGAAAATATTCTTTTATTATTTGAGGTAATTTTAATAACGTTTTGAGCATCATTTATCAACGTAAATTACGATTTTCTTGAGTGTGATTTTTACAAATTCTAACTTTATATTTTTTTCGATTTCAATAATAATTATAATAACAATTAAATTTTCCTATGAGTATTTCCTTAATAAGGATCTGGACTTTAAGTTTGTTTAATTTTTAGTGCTAAATTGGTCGAATTACTAGAATCCGAAGGCATGGAAGTTAATGCTAAAAGTGAAATTCAGAAAACATATGTTCAGTTTTCTTGATATATTTTTTAAGTTTTCTGTATAATATTGTTTTTCTCTGAGTATTTTTTAGATGACAATATTTCCTTTAATTATTACCTAAAAGCATGTTTATAAAATCTGGGGGCACGGCAGTGCCCCCCGCCAAGTCGAGCGCGAAGCAAACACTGCCGTACCATCCTTTACAGGAACCATTTCGCCGCATTTTCAGGCCCCTATTTGACAACCTCTGGATAAGCCCAGAACGCTGAAATTTTCGTCATCCAGTAAGCTATACTATCACATACTTAAAATAAAATTTCAAGTCTGTAGGTCATTTATTTCCGAAGTTAAGCGAAAGCAAAGTTTCGTATTTATGACAGACACTCACTCACTCACTCACTCACTCACTCACTCACTCATGATCATCAAAATAGAACTAGTACTTCCCATAAACCTAGAGAGCTGAAATTTGGTACAGAGTTAGGGTTTAATGGCCACATAAAGGGAAAACTATAAAAACAAGGATAATCGAACGGGAACGGGAATTATACGAGAACGGGAACGGGAATTGTAACTCAAGAACGGCTGAACTGATATGGCTGAAAGTTTGTGGGGAGGTAGCTTAGAACCAGGAAAAGGACATAGGGTACCTTTAATCCCGATATTACCACGGGATGGGGAACGGGAATTTAAAAATCTAGAACGGCTGAATTGATTCGGCTGAAAATTGGTGGGGAGGTAGCTTAGAACCAGGAAAAGAACATAGAATACTTTTAATCCCGAAATTCCCACGGGAATGGGAACGGGAATTTATAACTCAAGAACGTCTGAACTGATTTGGCTGAAAATTGGTGGGGAGGTAACTTAAAACTAGGAAAAGAATATAGAATATTTATAATCCTGAAATTCCCACGGGATTGGGAACGGGAATTTATAACTCAAGAACGGCTAAATTGATTTGGCTGAAAATTGGTGGGAAGGTAGCTTAGAACCAGGAGAAACATATAGAATACTTTTAATCCCGAAATTCCCACGGGAATGGGAACAGGAATTATAATTCTAGAACAGCTGAACTAATTTGGCTGACAATTTGTGGGTAGGTAGCTTAGAACCAGGAGAAGCACATAGGATACTTTTTATCCCGAAATTCCCACGGAAACGCGAACGGGAACTACGCGGGTGAAACCGCGGGGCGCTTAATAATAAAATACTACTCCTAAAAAGAAAAAATGTGTCAAATAAGAAAATCTAATAAAATAAATCAATATAAACACGTTTCAACAAAAATAAATGAAATCCCACCAAAAACATTCTGTAAAAAACTAGCCAAGTCAAAAAGTAATGAAATCTAGACAAAGTCGTACCAAGTCTAAGGTTCCTTACTGCGATTTCTTTATTATTATAGTTAATGTTGTGTGACTTGGCCGTTGTACTTTGTTTAAAACGTTAGTAGTGGGCACAAGTCAATTTTGTTGACACGTAATGTTATAACAATAATAAAATACGCAGCTTTATCAAGCCTACAATTGACTAGATATTAAATCAACGTTTTTCAAGTGGCAATTTTCTATGAACCAGGAGAAGATTATTAATTATTTTCAACTTTCAATGGGTAGCGGTTCTGGCGACAGATTGGTGCAATAGTGTCAAGGAGCACCTAGTTTTGTACCCTTGTGTACATGTGTACCCTTCAACGGCCAAGTCACACAACATTAACTATAATAATAAAGAAATCGCAGTAAGGAACCTTAGACTTGGTACGACTTTGTCTAGATTTCATTACTTTTTGACTTGGCTAGTTTTTTACAGAATGTTTTTGGTGGGATACGCTTTTCATATAATATGACTAGATCAAAAAGTACAAAAACCGTCAATTATCGAGTTTCGGGTCTTAATATTATTGATCACATAACATTAAATTAAAAATTTAAAAAACCCCCAACCCAATTACTTTCAAACCCCCATAACTTTTAAACGGGTCAACCGATTTTCATCAAACATGTCTAAGAAAACTCGCACGTAAGTCCCCTTTAATACAAAAAAACTAAATTGAAATCGGTTCATCCGTTCGGGAGCTATGATGCCATAGACAGACAGATACACACATATACACACACACAGACACGTCAAACTTATAACACCCCTCTTTTTGCGTAAAAAGATAGTCGAGGTCTTTTGTCTTTTAACTATTACATTTTGCTCTTTAAGATTGAAAAACTGGACAAAGGCTATTAAAATATACATATACTTACATTGAAAAAGAAATAAAGGCTCTTTCAATTTAGTCCATCTTTTCAGCACACAAAATCTACGGTAAGTACTGGTTAAAGTTCTTTTCAAGTCGAAATTAGTATTTGATAGAATGAATTGTATGTCTTTTCCATTCACGGGACTATTAAGGAGTCCTGGTCTTTTGGAAGGCTAGTATAGGGCCAAAGCCAACACACGGACGCCCTTTGACATATTTAATCTTGTGTAAAGGATGCACAATCCGGCGACTATCCCTGTATAACATTGTAAAATGCATCCAAGGACAGTCCCCGGTTCTGCTGGGACTATTGCAAATATATGGGAAAACTACGACTGGGTTATGGGAATGGGATGATTAATGGACTGGATATAGGGGAGCTATGGGGACTATGGCACCCGCCGATACAGAATGAATTGTATTATTATTATTGTTTCTTACCTCCACTTCCTTTTGAGCTACTCTCAATTTGACGAGCTCCTGGTGTTTAAGCCGTTGTTTTTCTGACATATCTTTCAGCAGTTTGTCATTGTTAGCTTTCTGTTCGTCGAGCTACAAGGGAATACAAAATTAGTCTTCACAATTATTTACTTATATAGAAGTACGTTACATTTGATACTGAGATTTACGCGGATGAAATCCATGAAGTTAAAGGTAAAAATGGAGTCCACACTTCGAATACCTACTTGAAGCATACCTATATGTATCACTATCGCGTCTCTGTGGGCAGGCTCTCTCTTTCTAACTAAGGTAACCTCTAGAAAGAGAAGGTCTGACTAAAAAGAGAGATCGGCCCACAGAGACGTAGGTATTTGACTCAAGCTGTTGTTCCAAGTGTGGGCTCCATTTTTTACCTACAACTTCATGGTGGAAATCGTAGTACCTACCTATACATAAAAATCGAACTAGGTAGTTAGGTTGAAGTTTTAGTTGACGTTACCGAGTGGTGTATTTGTTAGTGACCCTTTTATTCGAGGGGAAAGACATTAAAAATGTCTTGCGTCTTCCCGCCGTCCTGGGGAACGACGGGGTATGTCGGACTCCGCGCCGCCAATACGGAGCAGCGACGCGCTTACCGACTTAAACCCCTCGGTGTGCCACCTCTGCGCTAATGGTAGAGACCTGAGGAAACGCGGCTGCATGCTACTACGATCCCGACCAGTCTCGGTAGTGACCTTGCCTGCTATGCCGAAGGTTACGGGATCGGTTCCCGCTCAAGCGACAATATATAACATGACTTACTCTCTTGCTGTACCACCTGTCCAATTCAGCCTTTCTCTTCCTGAATAGATTTTGGACCTCCAAGTCATTGGCCTTCTTTTTCTGTGGGTCCTGTGGTAATACCGCTGCAATATAAATATTATTTGTGTGTGAATGATTGTGTGCGTAGTTTCTGATACCCTAGATACAAGTCTCGAACTTAGGGGTCAGTTACTATAATGAGATGATGTAGTGAATGATTATGTTATGTTATTTAACTAGCTGTGCCCCGTAATTTTACCCACATACTTCCCGATCCCGTGGGAATATCGTGATAAAACATAGTCTATGTCCTTCCCCGGACCATAAGCTACCTCTGTACCAAATTTCAAGTCAATCGGTTCAGTAGTTTAGCCGTGAAAAGGTAACAGACAGACAGAGTTACTTTCGCATTTTTAATATTAGTAAGGAGGTGTCCTATCCTAAATAAATCTTCTTCTATTATTACAAAGCTGAAGAGTTTGTTTGTTTAGTTTAACGCGTTAATCTCAGGAACTACAGGTCTGATTTGAAAAACTCTTTCAGTGCTTAGATGGCCCATTTATCGGGGAAGGCTGTAGGATATGCTTTACACCCTGTAGTTCCCGTATTCCCACGGGAACGGGAACTACGGAGAACAGCTATAACTTAATATAGCTCTAAGTATAGCCTGAGATCTGGTTAAATGAAAATAAAATGGCAAATTATGTGCCTGTTCTTAAAATAATGTGCCAACTGTAGTTGGTAAACTTACTATCATAAGCGCGGTTGACTCGCTCTGACATACTGACAGCCGCGTCATCTAAATCTGCTCGAAGTTTACGCAACTGAAACAGTAAAAAAGGCATAACAATAAAAAAATAATACAAATTAAGTATATTCATCATCATCATCAGCTCATATAATGTCCCCACCGAGGGGCACGAGCCTACCATGAATTAGGGTGATTAGGCCTTAGTCAACCGCGCTGGCCAAGTGCGGGTTGGTCGACTTCACACACAACCTATAGTATTATATTAACAAATAAAAATGGTTCAAAGTAAGCCTGTAAGATATCAGAGCTGGGCGTAGTTTCTGATACCCTAGATACAAGTTTCGAACTTAGTTACGGGTTGGTTACTATAATGAGATGATGTAGTGAATGATTATGGTTATAAGTATGGGGTCCCGTACGTTGTAGCGAATGACGTTGTAGCGAATGGTCGCTGTGGCGAAAATTTTTTGACGTGGTACGTTGGAGCGAAAGTACGTTGAAGCGAATGTCACCAGAGCGAATGACACTGGAGCGACGAACGTTCTAGCGAATGACGTTGTAGCGAATGGTCGCTGTGGCGAAAATTTTTTGGCGTGGTACGTTGGAGCGAAAGGTCGTTGAAGCGAATGTCACCAGGGCGAATGACACTGGAGCGACGAACGTTGTGGCGAAAATGTTTGGAATTACATAATATGGTACTTTACAACTATAAAGGTGAAATAAAGGACAGAAAGTAAAATTTTACTTTAATAAACAAAGAACAAAAAAATATACTTACAATATTAAATTGTTATTAAATTAAACAAAATTCTTACTGCTTTTTATTTCTATGTAACATTACGCTAAAACCTATAAAATACGAAATCGGGGATTTTTTGTTCCTTTTGAGTGCGCTGCGGGCGCTGCGGAAACTGTTACAGTGGCGCTAAAAAAATGTCTTTTAAGGTTGGCTCACCATAACCCTTTTTATACTTATTTTTAAAATGCCACAGAATACAAAAAATTAAAACAAAATGAACACCGTCGATTTTCTATTCTATGAGCTATACCATTAAATACCCCATTATAATAGTTACTACGACAAAAGGGGGCAGTATTAATACAAACGGGTATTTAATGCTATAGCTCTTATAAAATCAACAGTGTTCATTTTGTTTTTATTTTTTATGATTTCTGTAATGGCTTTTGCTTGTAGTTTTGTTTTTTTTTTCGGAGGTGTTTGAGGGATTTTACCCAGAATTCTTTCAATTTTATGAGCAGTTGTGTTCTGCTCTTCAATTAGTTTTTTTATACAGCCGTAGAGCCCTAGCTTCTTGTTGTCCAATAAGGAATTCCATCTACGATGCCACGCTTCCACACTATTCTGAGTCCTTGGAAATTGTAAATCATTATTTCTTTCAACAGACCATAAAGCAGGTGGAAACAGGGGTTGTAAACGTATATCACGTTTACAACCCCTGTTTCCATGTACAGTTTTGCTATCTGATTTTAACTCTCCCAAAACATAATATTTTTCGAAGTAGTTAGTGACTTCTCTTGCTTCTTCTGGAAATATCGTTTCTTTTAAATCGTTGAATATATTCGGTATATCTGCTGGTGAGAAATAGGCCAAAGCTACATATTGTCGCATTTTAAGTGCAAACTCGCTATCTGTACTGTATTTTTGACTGAGGCCTTTTTGTTGTATCTTTCTCCAAATGCTTTGGCCCAGATGAAATAGACAAGTTGATTGAAGCGTTGCTGGGAAAACAGTTCTGACTGCGTTTATAATTGCCAATTCAAAGTCGGACAATATTTGTTCCGGGTTTAACTCGATTTCAAATTCCAAAGCATATTCCTTTAAACTGTTAAAAAATGTTACGTAACATTCTTCAGTCTTTCGGGGAAGAAACCCGTATGCTAAGGGTAAGATTCGTCTGCAATCACCAGTGCCAACTAAACCATGCACCGAAAATATTTGTGTAAAAATTACTGGACAAGTTTGGAAAGTTCCATCTACTAACCAAAACGGTGAGTCGTTTAGCATCCGTAGGTTATTTTTCGTTGCAAATAATAACAGGCGATCGCTGCCATCCTCTCCAAATGTTTTATTGCACCCTAGGAAGCGATCACCATTGATTTTTGTATATTGTTCAGGTATATTTACCACTTCAGTCAAGCTGTTAGGTTCTTTAGGTATTACCTTTTGTCTTTCTCTCTTAATTATCTGTCGTAGGGCATTGCTATTTGGAATTGCACTTGTGCTACTTGGAGCAAGTTCAGATAAGTTTTCCCTTATGATTTCACCGGGTGTAAAATTGCTTTGTGCTGCTGCAGTTTTTATTTGATTTCTTAATATAATTTCGTCAACTCGGTCTAAAATGCAAATACACACAATATTAGATAGACACAGTATACAAATAGTACTTAAAATTGAAGCATAGTTTATCAAGAGATATATGTTCTAATAACCTATTATGTTTATAATTCATAACAAAATCTTACCAGGTTCCGGTGCATGATTGTGGCTGGACATTTCTTTTAGTTAAATATGTTCACTAACAACTAAAATACTGTTTGCGGTACTTTTGCATCCATGGTTTTTATTTACACAACACCAATAGTGCACATTGTTCTTGTTCTTGTTTTTTTTCATGATGTACCCTTCTATAACTAGAACGGGTTTTCCGTATCGTGAAATTAATGGTCGAAAAGATGCCGTTTCACTCATTTTTATATTTTAATATTAAAATAGCCCATGGCCCAAGTGACAATTTCTATAAATCTAAAGAATCCGAAACGTCAGAAAATGTAAAACAAAAATAAAACAACGACAAAAATCCGTTTTTAAGTAGTTTTATTTCAAAACCAATTAAAAAATAATTTAACTAAAAACGTATAATCAAATACATAGTATCTACTCATATTTAACTGTTGCTTTATTTATTTTTCATTCATTTACATCTACCATTACTGGTTAAAAACCTAATGCGATTTTAATTATACTTTCTGTCCTTTATTTATATTATGTAATTCCAAACATTTTCGCCACAACATTCGTCGCTCCAGTGTCATTCGCCCTGGTGACATTCGCTTCAACGACCTTTCGCTCCAACGTACCACGCCAAAAAATTTTCGCCACAGCGACCATTCGCTACAACGTCATTCGCTAGAACGTTCGTCGCTCCAGTGTCATTCGCTCTGGTGACATTCGCTTCAACGTACTTTCGCTCCAACGTACCACGTCAAAAAATTTTCGCCACAGCGACCATTCGCTACAACGTCATTCGCTACAACGTACGGGACCCATAAGTATGTATATCCGTCTCTTACATTTTGTAGACGGATATACATACTTATAACCATAATAACATAACATAACATAATCATTCACTACATCATCTCCTTTAGTAACTGACCCCTAACTAAGTTCGAAACTTGTATCTAGGGTATCAGAAACTACGCACACACTCATTCACACACACCCAGACCGATACAAACATTTGTGGTTCACACAAATATTCACCCCGCGCGGGAATAGCACCTGCAACCTTACGAACCTTACGGCAGTCCGGCATGGTGACCACTCTGCCATCGAGGTCATCTTATTGTTTGTATTATAGATTACTCACATATCGTAAAGAATGATGTAGCAACAGATCGACATCTCCATTGAGCACCGGTCTGAACGCTTCGTAGTTCAGATTGGGGAACATCGTCTTGTTCTGCTCGACGTAGTTGTTTATTGTATTTGCTACCTGTTGGATTGATAAATCAATTAAAGAATAGTCAAATAACAATAAATTCGTCGGAATTTCAACTATAAACATTAACAAGCTCCTCTGTCTCTGATATTGTTTTTTGGAACAAATCTATTTTATCCCCATATTCCAATGGGAACGGGAAGTACATGGGTGAAAACACAGGGCGCTAATAGTCACGGAGCACAATATTTTGCTCCATGACAAAAGTCGCTGTCGCTCTGTCTATCCCTATGCACCTACATATATCTTTAAAACTACGCAACGGATTTTGACGCGGTTTCTTTTAATAGATAGAGTGATTCAGGTTTTTAGCAACAATGTTATCCCTGCATTCTCATGGGAGCAGGAACTGAAAAACTACGCGGGTGAAACCGCGGAGCGTTGTTAGTTTAATAATAAAATAATCTTTTCTCTTACTTTGCTCTTCATAAATGCTTAATTGATTTATTTTTATAGTGTTTTCACACAATTTTTTAGGATTTTGAAAATTGCATTCAAAATTTTCGCCACAGCCAGGACTTAAACCCGGAACCCTGCTGAACCGTAGCACCGCTCTTTCCAATTGAGCTACCGAGGCTTCAAGGCGACTGGTCGAAAATCTTGAACGCTTGTTATTAGCGACATCTATGAGATAATAGAAACATGGTTCCGGCAAAAATTGTGAATGCCTTTTTCAAAATTCATAAATGCTATTTAGATGCCAAAACTGACTGCAAATAAAACTGTACCATTTCAATCTGCCGATCCACGACTACAGACTTGTCGTTCTCCCAAATTAATTCGATGTCGAGTATCTTGATCTTGTTCCTGTACTCCGCTATCAGACCGCGCGTGTTTTCAATGGCGTCTTTAGGCGCCGCGACGCCACATTCTAGATATTTGGTTAGTTGATCTGTGAAGGTTATGGATGCCGAATAAAATTTTATGAATTTAGTGTTGGAGACCTACATGGCAGAGTGGTCACCATGCCGGACAGCCATCCGTAAGATTGCAGGTTCGATTGCGGGGTGAATATTTGTGTGTGTGAATGAATGTGTGCGTAGTTTCTGATACCTAGATACAAGTTACGAATTTAGTTAGTGAACAGTTATTAAATTGTTATTGAATTTGGCATTCTAAACACTAAAATCCAAGTCTTGACCCGGGGAAGGACATAGGCTATGTTTATCCCGAAATTCCCACGGGATCGGGAACTATGCGGATAAAACCGCGTAGCACAGCAAGTAATTTGATAAATTCAAAATATCTTTAGCATGTTAAAAGAATTACTTACCAAATTTCTTCTTACTCTGCTTGACAGTGGCGGAACAGTTATCGACGACACAGATTCTGGTTTCCATCAACTCTTGCATCTCACGGAGTCCGGCCATTGTGAAAATCAAGCTTTTCTCTTCGACAAACTGAAATAATAAGAGATTTATTAATACTGCACATATTTTCCTATACGTACCATCTTTTAAAGTACGTATACAGGGTGAATTTTTTAAATAGGGGCGTGATAAATGTTATCCGAAACTATAAGGTATCTGGAATAGTGACCTTTGCTGAAATGAGTCTCGAGGTCGATTATAATAAAAACTAAAACTGCATCATTGGATTAAAAAAGCATCAATCCAGCCAGGAATCGAACCAGTTGGTTTTAAAAAAAAACTGACACACTGTACTATATTTTCAAAGTTGTCGAGTTGTTGATAAGGATCAAAATCTGGGAAATAATGGCAAACTTAAGCTTGCTCATTTCATTCTTCTAAATCGGGCAAATCGGTCTAAAGGGCCATCGCACCGTCTCATATTTTTCTTCATATTCATAACGTACTTAAGTGATACCTACATCGTCAGCGTCTATACTAATTTGTACTTCCTAACTTCCTACTTTTTTTATTTATAGAGTAAAGATTTGATTGTTCGTTTCTTGTAACGATTTAACTCAAAAACTACTGAACCAATTTGAAAAATTATTTCACAAATGCAAAGCTATAATATTAGCGGGTAACATACACTATATTTTATCCTCGTAATCCCACGGGATCGGGAACTAAGCGGGTAAGACGAGGGGTGCTGCTAGTCCTAACTTCCTAACTAATATTATAAATGGGAAAGTAACTCTGTTTGTCTGTCTGTCTATCTGTCTGTCTGTTACCTTTTCACGGCTAAACTACTGAACCAATTGACTTGAAATTTGGTACAGGGGTAGCTTATGGTCCGGGAAAGAACATAGGCTACGTTTTATCCCGAAATTCCCAGGGGATCGGGAACTACGAGGGACAAAAAGCTAGTAGATAATAAAAAGGTTATTGTATTCTTCTATATTGTATTGGTTATGGTTCTATCGAACCTTATTAAAATGCCGACACACATCCCTGGCTTTCGTGACGTTCTCGATGATGCAATCTCCCAATTCCTTGATACACTTCTCAACCTCGCAAATGTCTTTCGTGACCACGGGGGCTTCTAATTTCTCGCACGCAGTTTGGGATTCAGCTTCAACTATAATTTAAATGTGTTGTAGTATTTATATAGGACTGTGCCCCGCGGTTTCACCCGCGTATATCACAATCCTGTGGGAATCCTTTCTTAGCGGATGCCTACGTCATAACATCTACCTGCATGTCAAATTTCAGCCCGATCCGTCCAGTAGTTTGGGCCGTGCGTTGATAGATCACTATGTTAGTCAGTCTGCCAGTCAGTCAGTTACCTTTAAGTTATATATACTTATTTAAATAATGGGCACTATTTCGCAAGAGACCTCTTTAGGTCTTTGCACGTGCTGTGATATTTTGTCAATATTATGAGAGAAACACGTAGACTGTCGGTATTATTATTAGTAAGAGCGTTCGGTGGAATAGTGGTTAAGGCCTGGTTCGAACCGCGCCGCGTACCAAGTGTTTTCTATTTTCGAATACATTATGTGTGTTTATTCGATGCTCTCACGGTGAAGGAAAACATCGCGAGGAAACCTGCGCACATCTGCGAAGAAATTCAAAGGTTGTATGTGAAGTCTAACCCGCACTGGCCAGCGTGGTTGACTAAGGCCTAATCGCACTTATTCAGGGTAGGCTCGAGCCCCTCGGTGGGGACATATATGAGCTGATGAAGATAATTGGTCTTTTATGAAATAGAGAGGGGGTAGATTGAATAGACTTTATTTAGAAAAACGATCTAAGGATGCTCACCGAGTTCCCCGTCGCCTTCGTCCTCATCACAGGGAAGCTCCACTGAAAACAATTATTAAATAAGAATAGCAATCTTTATAGCAGGGATCAGACGGAAGTCGCTGTTTTTTTAGTGGGTAGGCCCAGCCCTTCTGCCTGGGAGAGCCCCACATAACCACCGGGAGTTATCTATGCATTCTCACAGAGGAAAAAAAGGATAAGCTCTTTCCATAACCATTTTGTGAAACTACCTCTAATTCAGAAAAACATCAGCTGAAAATTAACCGAGAACAATCGGCAAGAAACTCGAGTTACATAAATTATTAATTAAAGTAGCTGATAACACATAAATACATTTTAAATAGATACATTTTAGCCCTTGGATTGTAAAGGTCTGATGGCAGTGGCTTCACGTTAAATAAGTACTGGCATTCTGCCAAATCTAAGTACTTAAATTATATAATATAGACCCCAATAAGACATGGTATAAAGGTTCGGAAGAAGAAAACACAAATACATACTTAACGCATTTTTCTCTTCTTCTGTGAGGCATTCCCTTGGTTTCTTTTCTACATTTATCATTTTAAATATCAAAGCTTTGGCATCTTCAAGGCTTTTCAATATGAATTGTTTATATGACATATTCTCCTCGTAAAATACGGCTATCATATCGTCAAACCAGGGCGCGTTTATTGTCAGCCAGTCGCGAGTTTCTGGATGCTGTCTTGAAAATTAAGTAAAATAATTACTTAATTAATATTTAAGACAGAGGGGCATTACGAGAACACTAATAGCACAGATTTAATATTACTGTCCTAATAGTAGTGACTTCCGATCCGAGACCACAAATGTTTGTCTCGGTCTGGGTGTGTGTGTGAATGAGTGTATCCGTAGTCTCTGATACCCCAGATGCAAGCTTCGACCTTAGTTTAATAATTACATTATATTAGCTGTGCTCCGCGATTTACCCACATAAGGATGCATTTCCACAGACGCGGATCTAACCGGAGTAGACCGGAGCAATGTGTTTGAAATCTCCGAAAAATTTCACTAAGAAATCTCCGAATCAAAAAATCTAATACTTACTTGGCATAAACAGCAAATCCTCCCGCCAAGAACACTAAAGTCATAGCTCCCCAGAACAGGCTGTCATCTTTAGGCGGGGGTTTCTTCGGAGGGGGTGGCGGGGGGCACGGGTCACGCTCGCGGGGGTCGGTGTATTGGTACCAATGGGGGCTCGACGCGGATATACATGCTATTTGATTGTCTAGTAAGGTCCTGTGGCGCTGGAATTAGGAGGGAAAGGTATGGATTGTATGATCACTGATCAGACCTGAGGCTACGCGTGTAGTGACACGCAGGCGACGCAGGTCGCGCAGGGCAGAGCAGGCACGTGCGACGCAAACATGTGTCTGTCCTGCTTTCTCTCGCGACGTTCCATGCAACACAAAATCTGCTCTGCTCTGCCCTGTGCGGCCTGCGTCGCCTGCGTGTCAACATACGCTCGCGCTAATTGCTGGGCGAAGACTTCCCTCTTGCTCTCGACAAGTAAGTATGGAGTGATATGGATAAGGCATGACTTGCAACCTAAGATAAAGCGTGCTTGCCTAGAAGACGCCTATTCATTCACTCGCGACTAAAAGAGACCCAGATTGTATGTCAGAGAACAGAGAAACTGGCAGTTCCACACTCGCTCTCTTCGCATCATGAAGGTGGACGCGAAATGCCTTATTAGTTCACCACGTAATGCTATTTAAATAAGAATGTATTTATGTTTTACTTACAAGTAATGTCCGGGCAGTAGAAACGTAAGGTTTTATTCTAAACATTGTTTTTGTCCATTTATATCGTGTGTTTGGGGCTGTCCAATCGTTTGAAATTTTCTTCTTCACAAATTGTGACAGTCTGTTCTGTCAGGTTTTCTTGACTTGTGTTGTGTGAAGAGGTTTTGTACTTATAAAGAAGAAAGAGTTTTCTTAAAGCCGCGAACCCACCGCCACGCACGCTACGCCCACGATCCACGGCCACGCAGCTCAGCTACGTTGAGCTATAGCCGAGTCAGCCACGAATGTATCAATGACGTTTCGTGCGTAGCGTGCGCGTGTACTTCGGTGGGTTTTACCTTATACACTTTCATAGAAAGCGAAGCTGAGTACACGTGCGTAGCGTGTGCTTCCGTGGGTTTGAGCCTTTAGACAAAATGGATATTTTATGGATTGTTGGAATTTAAGAACGAATAGAAGAGCTAGCCCATCCACACCGGGATCAGCAGACTAGTGATAAAATTTAAAATTTAAAAAACCCCCAACACAATTACTTTCAAACCCATAACTTTTAAAAGGGGCAACCGATTTTCATCAAACATTTCTAAGAACACTCGCACGTAAGTCCCCTTTAATACAAAAAAAACTAAATTGAAATCGGTTCATCCGTTCGGGAGCTATGATGCCACAGACAGACAAATACACACACACATATACACGTCAAACTTATAACACCCCTCTTTTTGCGTCGGGGGTTAAAAATGGATAAGATGTTGATTTAAATGCTAATGTTTCGATGCTTTTCCTCTATGGGGAAAGCTGGTGCTACAAGAATCCCTACTGTTACATTCCTCTTAAAATCTAGATGGCTAAATCATATTCCAAAGAGTGCCTCCCGGACATTGACAAACTATAGCTTGTCTATGCTCAGCTAGGCTAGCATGACTTCGAAAATGCGATAGATTCAGCGATTTATTGACATCCACCTGTCAAAATTTGATAAAAATGCCCGCCATATTTAATTTTACCACATGGTTAATTTTATGACATTTGGTCATGCTCGCGAAATCGATATAGCTATTTATTGACATCCAGCTGTCAAAATATAATAAATATAGCCGCCATATTTAATTTTATCAAATCGTACTACGCCATATTCATTTGGTCATGCTCGCGAAATCGATATTATTTCGTGGTGTCTATATCATTTATCACGCACAGTCATGCTAGGCAGGCTGGACGACAGCTATCTCTCTCTCTCTCTCTTGTTTTTCTTATTCGTGCTAACTTAAAACATGTACTTATTAAGAACTACACACAAAGGCATACATACAATCTTTCAAATATTTTTATAAATCAGCCGGGCTAGCATGACTTCAAAAACGCGATAGATATAACGATAAAACACTATCCAACTGTCAAAATACGATGGAAATAGCCGCCATATTTAATTTTTATCATTTATCATTTATCGATACGCACGGTCATGCTAGGCCGGCTGGTAACTATTAATACTAGAAATAAAACAACAATATCGAAAAAAAAATCATTCTTTTAATTTATTTAAATTACATTATTTTTATATTTACATATTTCACTAGTTTTTAGACGTTTAATTTACATATCTCGCTTGATTTGTTTATGTGACGATCGCGAGACTACAGAGCGATACAATTTTAAATGCATACAACTAAAAAGACAAACTGCAGCCTATTTTGAACCTAAAAACTTGGACAGTAAGGGTTATTTTACAATTTTTATACCATTTAATTAATTCTGAACTACTCTTATTATTATGAGCTTCCAATCCGGTCACCTTGGTAAACAAAATAATAAATATTAATATATAAAATAAAGTAGATAAGACATATAAACTAATAAGTCTCATGATCCACTAACGCCATCTATGAATCAGTTTAAGTAAGTAAAACATCAACTCAAATAAAAATCTATAATTTTAAGCCTTTTGAGACTTATGGCCAAAGGTTTACTTAAAATTTACGTAACAATATATGTTTAACAGTAAAATCCAAAACGCTCAGAGGTAGTAAGTATTTCGACCGCGAATGTTATACATTACTTTTTTTTAGCGGTGCATAGAAATTAGAACATTCTGCTTCTGAAAAGCATAAAATACTTACTACCTAAGCGTGAAAAATACCTTACAATAAATATTGCCATTACCTTGAAAACGGCAAACGGCTTTTCATAGCGCGTTATTTGTATAAAACATTGCTACTGGACTTAAAAAATGAAAGTCAAATTTGTAAGACAAAGATAGCGCTCTATGAAGTCGAAATTCAACGATTATCTCTTTCTAAATGTCGAATAAAGCAGGGTTTAGGCTAGTTTTCAGTTAGATATTAAGTATTAAAAGTGTAGGCAAGTTTCTTTTTTCATTGTATCTTGTTGCGTGTTAAGTTTTTAGCCCTTTCATATTATCTTTTTGGAAGTTATACTAATCTAAGCCCCATTTTACAAAACTGTGTTTCCTACTTGTATAACTAAGGGTAAACGCACATTAGTAACAGTAGGATAGAAAATAATTTTGCCAAAGTAGAATAAGTAGTATCCAGTCGATTTAAATGTTTAGAAAACGTTTTTCTTTTCTTTTTATAACAACTAGATATACTTACGAAATGATTTTTCAGTTTAGGACAAATTCGAAACTGTAAAAAATCTATTTTTAAATAATCCAATAACGTACCTTTAGTTTTTAACTAATTCCGTTTGCCGATTTTTGTGAGTGTTCGCTACTCCTAATATTTCGGATTTGGTTTACTACATCCACTTGACAAAAACACTCTGAATATGAATTTACATTAGGGAATAAAATGTTCTGCGCTATTCGTAATGTGCGACGACCTTAACTCGGAAAAATAGAATTGTTTTGAAGTCCCTCGAGGTGTCTACGAGGGTACTTTTATACTGACGCGCGGCTGCGAGTGGAGCGGAGCGAAATCTCTAAGTTTTGTTTTCGCTTCGCTTCATACAGCTTTGCATCAGTGGAAACGCGCTTTAAGGTAAAATGTTGGTAATGGACGATGACCTTTTGCCGTCGGTAACGTGTTCGGACCTCTACATCCGTTCTCTTAGTGCACTAGGTGTGTTGTTCACAGGTACAGCAGGCCGGAGACGGAGGCGTGCGCCATGACGGCCTCGGCGGCCTGGCGCACCTCGAGGTGGCGGCGCGCGTCGCGCAGCCAGGCGCGGGCGGCGGCGCGCGGCGCGCCCTGCAGCAGGTTCACGTAGCGCAGCGCGCCGCCCAGGCAGCCTGCAGACATGTGGTATCTACGGGGAGATATAGTTATGAAACAAAGTTACAATATTAAACTCATAATCATCATAAACTCGTTATGTACCCACCGAAAACCTGAAACCTACACCAGGTTAGTGTTACTTTTCACTGTTACTCCGATTCCACCCACTCATCCACACGTGAATCATTCAATAAGCTGGTATTAACTTCAATGATAATAAAATCAAAACACTATAACTCTAATATATTAAATTACTTACTTGGCCCTCTGGATAATTTCGAATGTGTCCAATTTTGTGAAATCCGTCGGTAAGTTGTTCAATTCGTCTTGGGGTATTTCGTCAAACTGTAAAACAAACGCACGTATACAAATCTTTTTTTTTTTTTTAAATTAATAGAAAATCCACGTGAAAAAATCATATATAGTGGTCCCATTGCGAGCGAGCGAGCGATGAACTATCGGCGATTTTCTCTCCCAAGAAAAGGACAGTGAACAGTGACATTCCGTGTGAACGAAAGAGATGCATATATTATTAATAGTTACTCGCCTGTTCACACCGCCGGCGAGTACTCGCTTCTCGCTGAAGGCTACTCGGTCATCGCCGGCGGAGGGACCACTACTATGAACTCATAAACTGTGTAAATGTGTGTGTGTCTGAATGTCTGTGTATGTATAAACAGATGTGTGTGTATGCGCATGTATGAATGTATGTGTATTTTTGCGTGTATGTGTATATTCATAATGTGTGTGTGAGTGTAGACTCACCTTCTGGAAGAGCAGTATGGACTGTAGCCACGACAGCACGTAGATGGGCAGCGAGGCGCCGTCGCGGCCCACTAGCGCCACCTTAGCGGCCATCTTCTCCAACTATAGGGGAACGGATGTTTGATCAAAGTTATTATATTTATAGGTGTCAATTTACTGTTAATTTAATTACATTTAAGAAGTAGTCATTACTGCCATTAGCGTCGTACGAGCAACTTTAGTGTACTGATCGATAAATATGCATTTCTATTAACTTTATAGGAAAAATGCGTAATCGCCAATGTTTTGACCAACACAGATTAAACAGCGATGTTTAAACAATAGTAAAAAGTGGAAAAATTATATCAAATAATATACCGTACCTTTTCGAAGCGGTCCCGCAGCGCCCGCTCGGTGGAGATCCCGCAGTCGCGCACCTCCTTGGGAATGCCCTTCAGGATCGTCTGCACCAGCCGGTCGTCCTTGCCTGGCGTATGAAAAGAAGTGATAATTATTGATATTTGTTGTTAT
Organism: Timandra comae; assembly: GCA_958496195.1. NCBI lineage: Eukaryota > Metazoa > Arthropoda > Insecta > Lepidoptera > Geometridae > Timandra > Timandra comae. The sequence continues at coordinate 8,214,909 of OY292376.1, forward strand.
ATACGATGTTGTGAATATGTGCCTAGGTATATGTATAAGTACGTAGATATTAAGCTAGTTTTATCGTTGCTATGTTTGTTTACATTATAGGTTCGAGGCGCCCGCGCGTCCCGTTGTACACTAGTAATTAGCTGGGCTTCGTATTAAATGCACGTTCTATCATCATCTCATTGTTTTAGTGTTTGTCCCTACGATACCTAACTAACAATATTTTATTAAGAAATTAATAGGATTCAAGAAGTTGTTTGAAAAGGGCAGGATACTTTTTAGGAGAATATAACACAAGTATTGCATTCGATTATTCGTTATGAGTACGGGCGTATTATGTAAGTATCTGTATGCGTGCGTGCATGACTACGAATGTGTGTGCATGAGAGGGTGTACGTACAAGTTCGTGCATGCTTGAGTGCGAGCGCGTCCGTATGTACAGTCTCGGAATGAAAAGGTTCGTCAATTTTCAAATTGATTCGTATAATGTGTCGCGAAAACATACTACCTTTTGAAACTATGGTACAGAATAGACTCGGGTTAGGGAAAATAATGTTCTACTGCTCGATAATAAAGTTCAAAATTATTCAGATCAGTGTTGTTTGACAGGATAAAAATCTTGTCAACAAGATTTTTGATAAACTAAAACCTTCTTTTTCGTTCAACCTGCCATCATTATTTCTGTTAAAACTATTGTCAATCGGTCAATGTCATCATTGCAAAATATCAAAGAGGTTTTTATATGCCGCGTGCACAAGGCAGTGTTTAAAAAAGGATAGAAAAATCAAGCAAAACCTTATTCAATAGCAAACGTCATTCTATTTATTTAAATGTTAGCATCACTGTTTCTTAGACTTGTATGTTGGCATAATTGTTTCTTGCAATACTAGTGCAAGTGAAAACCAACTCTAAGGTGACGAACCTTTTCATTCCGTGACTGTACATGTGAGGTTGGTATGCTTGCGAGCGTGCGTGTGTTGTGTTTACGTGCGAGTGTCTGCCAGCGTGTATGTATGACTAATGTGTGTATGTATATCTGTATGTGTACGTACCCGCCTTCTCGAGCGCGGCGAGCTCGTGGTCGACGCTGGTGGCGTCGTCGTGCCGGCGGGTGGCCGCCAGCAGCGCCTCGCCCGCCGCCCACAGCGACTGCGAGCGCCGCGCCTCCGCCTCCGCCTTCGCGCGGACTGACACGGGGAATAACAATGTAGACATAGGCAGGCAGCTTTAGGTTAAAGTTTGAACATCTGTGCTCATAGCGAAAGAGACTAAGGGCCTATTTCACGACCTTCAAGTAAAGTTCCTTACCAAGTAAAGTTAGTTTAGTCTCTTTCTTACCTTATATCAAGTGACAAAGACAAAACATGTGAGTAGCTACTCCGAACGTTACTTGAAGATGGTGAAATAGGTCCTAAGGGTAAGTTTCCATTAATACGGAGCCTGTATCAGTGGCACCCAATGTCAGAGACTGCTCCCCTCCTTCCCTAAGCCCTCAGTCCCTGAGTTCAACAGTCACAGAACTCTTTTTCTCTAGTTTCAGTCAAAGAAAGCAAAAAAAAATCGTTGGTACCGCGTCGCCTTTATGACGGCGCGGTACATAGATACGCCATCGTTAAATCTTGTCTTTGAAAAGCAAGCCACCTTCACCGTTCTCGAGGCTTCCATCAGTTCCTTCCAGTCCCAGATTAACCCTAATCAAATTAAGCAATTGCCTGGAGCACCACGTCCGGGGGGTACCAGAACACACCAGAAGGAGTACCAGAACACAAGAATAGGGGCTCTACCTTGTTGAACATGCGAGCTCAGTGTCAGCTGACCCTTTTTTTTCGTCGTCAAATTCCACTGTAGCTACAGCCAGGGGGGCAGGCATTGCTTAGGGCATCATGAAGTCTTAATCCGTCACTGGTTCCTGCACGGTGCAGGATACGTCGCTGGACACACCTTATTCAAGTCATTACCTTTGAGTGTCTGTTCGATGGCTTGCAGCCTGCCGGCCATCGCCGCGAGCTCCTTCTTGAATACAATGCGCTCCTTCTCCACTTGCTCTGATACGCTGCGGTTGAATTTGCCCATCACCTACAAATATATAATAGTTTTAATGAGAAACACGTAGAACCTAAACTGTAAAGGCCTTATTCCAAAAAACTGTCTTACATGTACCATACAACATTTTTAAATCGTTACACTACTTTCAGCTCCAAATCTGGGGAGGAGAGGGGTAAATCCTGGAAGTACTAAAGAGAGGGGTTTTTAATTTCTGTTTAGGTTGAAAAAAATCGTAAATCCCGCGCTACTTTTTTTTGGGTAAACATTTTTTAACCAAAAATTTCATATCGTCCATCTTGGAAAAGTCTGATGGCAATCGCTCCACGTAAAATAAATACTGACATTTCGCCAAATCTGGCCTCAAGATAGACATGAGATAAAGGTCCAGAAGAAGAAGATAAGATAAATAAAGTGTACCTCTTTCTCTTTCCTATTGAGCTGATCCTGTAAGTATTCCTGTTGTATTTCGAACTGTTTCTTCAACTGCTCCTTCAAGTTCCTCTGCGCTACGGCCTGCGCTTGTAGCCACTGAAAACAATACATAGTTTGTTAATAATCTCACTAATATTATAAAGTTGAAGAAGCATTGGTTTGGTTGAACGCGCTAATATCAAGAACTGCTCGTTTGTATTGAATAAATCTTACAGCGTTGGATAGCCCATTTACTGAGGAAGGATATAGATACGATCGTCCCATCTCAACTTCACGCTACGACCAATAGAAGAGGATCTTACAAGAAATATCACTATATATTATAAAACAAAGTCGCTTTCTCTGTCCCTATGTATGCTTAGATCTTTAAAACTACGCAACGGATTTTGATGCGATTTGTTTTAATAGATAGAGTGATTCAGTGGGAAGGTTTTTAGCATAATTTTATCCCCATATTCCTACGGGAACAGGAACTACGCAGGTGAAACCACGGGGTGCCGCTAGTGACGAATAAAATAGGAATATAAATTAAAAAAAGATAAATAAAGTAATACCTTTTTCATGTACTCCTTTTCCTTCTCAAGCATCTCCCGTTTGATCATGTCGTCAACTTTCGCTTCGATTATCGCCTTCTCGTCGTGACCTGAGTGATGAAAAACAATAAATTACATAAAATACTAAATATAAATATGTAGGGATATGGGATATCCTGTAACATTTAAGGCTATATTTTATCCCCAAACAACATACAGTTCAAACTTATTTGTACTATGGAAAAACAAATATACATAGGTACATTTTTTGCAGCATATTGTTACTTACATTCAATAGCCCGATTAATCTGTAGTTCTCGGACTGTCTGGATTGCAGCTAGCTCGTTTTGTAGGTAGTGGATCTGAAACAAGTTTAATATAAGTATGTAATTTAATGCTAGAGCTAGTTTGGATGAATGAAATAATCCATTATTTGCTAATAACTATAACAATACTAATGGGATAATATAAGAGATTCTAGCCTACCCAGCTAGGCTAAAATGACTTCGAAAACGCGATAGATACAGCGATTTATTGACATCCAACTGTCTAAATTTGATAAAAATGCCCGCCATATTTAATTTTACCACATGATTAATTTTATGACATTTGGTCATGCTCGCGAAATCGATATAGCTATTTATTGACATCCAACTGTCAAAATATAATAAATATATCCGCCATATTTAATTTTATCAAATCGTACTACGCCATATTCATTTGGTCATGCTCGCGAAATCGATATTATTTCGTGGTGTCTATATCATTTATCACGCACAGTCATGGACAAGGCAGGCTGAATGAGGGTGGTCAGCTCTTAGTGTAACTCTGTGGTTTACTAAGCACTGAGACTGTGTCAAGTGCGTTCCCTAATATTTCTTAAGGTCTGCGCACAGTGAGAACATACAAAAGACTCATTCACAAACTTATAATTGACTACAGCTGGTCAGGAGTTAGGATGGTGTTAATAATAATGCAATTTCATAAGATATTTGAAAAATACATTCAAAATTTTCGCCACAGCCGGGACTTCAAGCAATTGAACATTTTGAATGCATTTGTCAAAAATCTTATAAAAAGTTGTGTGAATATAAAATAAATCAATTAATGTAATTTCAATGGCACATTACCTGCTTCAATGTAAAAACAAGCAGTAAATCAGTGTCTTTCCCTTTCAAGTTGATGGTGCGAGCGGCGAGGTCGATGCCCGGGAATAAAGCTTGTAGTTCGTCCTTGTACGCCTGTCGAGCTTGGTCCACCTGTGGGTATAAATGTTATAAAATTAAAAAAAAAACAAAATTCAAATTATATATATGGGGGGTGTTTCATCTCAGGAATTATAGGTTTATTGAATAAATATTTTATTATTGGGTAGCCCATTTGTCGAGAAAGGCTATAAATAGTAGTTAGATTTACATACGATAGTCCAGTAATGTAAACACAATAATGCTCCGAAACATTTGTTTACTAATGTGGTCGTATGGTGTGTATAGCGATAGTATGGTTTTAGGTGAAAAGGATGTGTGTGTGTGTGTGTGTAGATAATAAAGTGTAAAGTCAAATCATTTATTTAGTTAAGGCCTTAATGAAGCACTAATAAACATCAAAAATTTATTCTAACACATTGTAGTTAGGAAGGTAAGTAGGTAATAAGGTGTGGGTGTAGTGAAGGCGTATAGATAAGATTTAGTGTAGAGAGTGTGGATGGTGTGGGTTTAAAGATTGTAGAGGGTGTGGAGAGGCCTTGACTGTATAATATGTGTTAGGGGGAGGGCGAGGGTTAGGGCGCGAACCCACCGCCACGCACGCTATGCACGCAGCCCACGGCCACGCGGCGCTGCCATAAAATTGAAATATCATCTGTATGGCAGCGCCGCGTGGCGCGTCCGCGTGCATAGCGTGCGTGGTGGTGGGTTGGTGCCCTTTGCGGATACGTGTATAGAGGGACGGTCAGTGTTTCTTGCCTTGTTCCAGTACTTGTCGCTGAGCGTGGCCTTCTCCAGCTCGGCGCGGTAGTTGTCCTCGGCGGCGGTGAGGTCGGCGCGGAACTGCTTGATGTAGCGCACGGTGGCGGCCACGCTCGTCGGCGGCGCCTGCACCGAGCCCGCCTTGATCATGCGGTCCAGGGTTTCTGGGGGAGGAGTACGTCACGTATTGATTCACCCCGGCAAAGTATGTGGTGCTCCCTGCCATCAGGAGGGTGACGGAACACCCGCCCCCAGGTCTAGCCCCAAGGACCACAGCCTGCAGGGCCCGCGGGGGCTGCGGGCGCGTCTATGTCATTAATTCCTGTGGGCGGCGAGTGGATAGAGTGGCGCGGCAGAGGCGTGGCCTGTGCGACCGGCAGATCGTGAGACCCCACCTTTTGGGTTGCATACATCCCCAACCACGACTGCGCATCGCCCTTTAGCCGTTAGGCCGAGACGTCAAATCGGTTAAAAAGCAAGATGATAGTTGCCTGCAACGCATCGTGCAGTGAGTATCATGAGTTTTCCAGCCAAAACTACTAAACCGATTTGAATGAAACTTAATTCCAAGGTAAAGCTTAAGGAATAGACATCCTACTAATATTATAAAGCCGAATGTTTGTATGTATGGATGTATGGATGTTTGTTCCTCTTTCACGCTAAAAATACTGAATGGATTTTAATGAAATTTGGTACAGATGTTCCTCATACATAGGAATAACACATAGGATACTTTTTATCCCAAAATTCCCACGGGATAAGGTTCCACGCGGGTAAAACCGCGGGGCACAGCTAGTAACTCTATATTTCATCCCAATTTCTTACGAAACAAGCTTCCGCGCACATAAAACCTCAGAGCGCTGATAATACCTAAGTATATACAAATCCTACCAAAAATACTATTTAAATATAACTAAATCCAACTAACCAATAGCACACTTGGCCTTAGTAGACGCCTCCTTAGCTTTCTGCGCGGTGGCGTTGCGGTCGTTGAGCGCGCCCTGCAGCGCCGTGAAGTACTTGCGGTCCAGGTCGTCCACCGGCGCCTCCACTATCTGGGTAGGGAGAGTCATTTCATTTCAAAAATTCTTTATTTTCATCATCTTACACCAAATACATTACAATGAAAGCTAAAGTTATATAAATAAACATTTCACATTTAAAACACTTTGTCAGGCTAATTAAACACCTATAAAAGTTTATAATAATAAACAGTATAAAAAGCTCATTACAACATATTATTTTAAATAGAAATAAATAACAATTTGATAAATTACGCAATTTTTATATGAAATCTACGTTTATTGCCGAAGTATGAGGGTAGGCGAGAGGTTTACACCGAACAAAATACTCAATAAGTACAAAGTGGTGCAACCAAATTATTGTCAGCGACGAGATAGGGGAGTGGATTTGGTTTTAGAAGTGTGGAGAATTGGCATGAAGTAAATTAAAGTTTGTAATGCTAATAACTCAAGTGGAATAGTAGTCGGATAATGAGATATAACACCAGTAGTCATTGGTTATTTTAGTAGATTTATTATAGGAGTCCCCAACATCATAAAATACGCAAAATGAAGCAGGTAATTGTATAATCATCACTTTTATTGCAATTACATATTTAGTCCACCAACCAAACCCACTAAGAAAAATTACCCCATATAGTACCATATCACTACATAGTATAAAACAAAGTTGCTTTCTCTGTCCCTATATATGCTTAGATCTTTAAAACTACGCAACGGATTTTGATGCGGTTCGTTTTAATAGATAGAGTGATTCAGTGGGAAGGTTTTTAGCATAATTTTATCTCCATATTCCTACGGGAAGGGATATTACGCGGGTGAAACCGCGGGGCGCTGCTAGTAGTTTATGAAACTAGGTTTGGAATCATCATCATTGGCCTATCCATCTACTTAAGATGATTTAGGTGGCGTCAGGTGATTGAACAGTTTGTGGTAGTGTTCATGACTCAAGAGACCTATGCGGACGTGACAGCCCGAGGTCCTTCATTTGTGAAAAATGTGGTCGCGATGTTCACTCCGCATAGGACTCTTTAGGCAGTCCCGGATTACCCCTAATCAAATTAAGCCATTGCCTTGGGTACCGCGTCTGGAGGGCACCAGAACACACCAGAAGGGGCACCAGAACATAATACCTCTATGACCAGAACCCAGGATAGGGGGGGCCCAAGGCCGTAGCTATGCTTGAAAATGACAAATGCGACCTTGTTGTACATAGCGAGCTCAGTGTTACAAATGACCTTTTTTTTCGTCGTTAAATTCCACTAGCTACGGCCCTGGGGGCCCGAAGGCTTGGATTGCTTAGGGCATCATGAAGTCTTAATCCGTCACTGTCTTTAGGTTTGAAATCACTCTAAAGTATAGAAAAAGCATGCTACTGACCTTAAACAGCGCCTTATTATAATCAACACAGAATTTAGTGGCTTGCTTGTACTTGTCTATCGCTATTTTGGTGTTCTCGTGCATATCGTGTTCCAACTCGACCATGTCTTTGGTTATCTTCACAACGGGCGGCTTCTGGGGCTCACATTTGTCCGTTTGGATTAGTGTTGCTGAAAATAAATAAATTATTAATCTATATATTCTACAGGGTGGCCCAAATAGAACGGTCAGTTGGGGGAAGTCTGAAACTACCTTACTAATATTATAAATGCGAAAGTAACTCTGTCTGTCTGTCTGTTACCTTTTCACAGCTACTGAACCGATTAACTTGAAATTTGGTACAGATGTAGCTTATTGTCCGGGGAAGGACATAGGCTATGCTTTATCCCGAAATTCCCACGGGATCGGGAACTACGCGGGCACAGCTAGTAAGACATACAGAGATTTGTTCTTAGGAACCATATCATTGATTTTAGTAAAAACAAAAACTGCATTCATATTAAAAAAAACCTATTACACACCCCGGAAATCGAACCCGGAAGTTTTAGAAAGTAAAACTTACATTATTTCTATCTAGAAATTGTTTGTGTATGTTTTAAGCAGTAAATTTTACTACGAAAATTTTATTCACCTTGAGTAACAGGCTATATTTTATCTCCGTATTCCCACGGGAACGGGAACTACGCGGATAAAACCTACTAGTGAATAAAATATTATTGTTTTTATTTAATTTACCTGGTGTCTCGACTTCTGGTGTGCCAATCTTCAACTCTTCAACATACAACGGTTCAAATGTAGGCGGTGGCACTGTTAATGTGAAGCAATGAGTATTAGTCAAACGAAAATGAGCTCTAAAACGATGAATATAAGAATGATATTTGAGTGTCAATAAATCAGTTTTAGATAAAACATTTTAATGGATTTATTTTTTAGTATTACCCAAGGTTTTGACAATAAAAGCGCATCACGTTTTTTCTATCTTTTAAGGGTGTCACCATATTAATCTACGCGGAATCGGCTTAAGCCGGTCAAAAACGCCATAATGTCTACGAAATAAGGGTGCTCGCCGTTGGCCGAGTCGATACGAATGATAATAACACGCGGTATCGGCTATTCATTGTGAAAAAAAGCCTTTTATGTCTACGCAATGAGATTGTTACTAATTAGTAACACCCTTTTTATGTTCAAGCAATAAGAGTATTACTAATTAGTAACACCCTTTTTATGTTCAATAAATAAGAGTGTTACTAATTAGTAACACCCTTTTTATGTTCAATCAATAAGAGTGTTACTAATTAGTAACACCCTTTTTATGTTCAAGCAATAAGAGTGTTACTAATTAGTAACACCCTTTTTATGTTCAACCAATAAGATTGTTACTAATTAGTAACACCCTTATTGCGTAGACATAAAGGCTTTTCTCGGCGTTGATAAATGTGGTGACATCCTAAAAAGTTTTGTATCTGGTTATACATGACAAAGTTAAAATCAAAATTAATTTTAATACGGATTTTAATTTGATACTAACTTCAAAACCAAACAGTATTAATAAATAAAATAATACAATACTAACATTCGTATGTCTTCTTGGCGAATGCGATACGTGCGTCCGCGTCGAGATCTTGCTCCGATTTCTGTTGGAAGTCCATTGGTGATACACCCTCCTGAAATGTTACATGAATATTATATATAAAATTCTCGTGAGACAGTTTTCGTTGCCATACTCCTCCGAAACGGCTTGACCGATTCTCATAAAATTTTGTGAGCATATTCAGTAGGTCTGAGAATCGGCCAACATCTATTTTTCATCCCGAAATTCCTACGGAACGGGAACGGGAACTACGCGTGTGAAACCGCGGGGCCTAGCTAGTATTTAGATACCTTTGATTGGTCGGCGCTGCCAAAGTTCGCAGTTCGAATTTAAATACTTTTTGAATAAAATAAAGTTAGGTACTTTTTGTATCAATATTTCTACAAAATCAGATTTATTAGTTAGTTTGAACTTTGATATTTATAAGGTTACTAGCTGTGCCCCGCGGTTTCACCCGCGTAGTACCCGTTCCCGTGTTCCCGGCAATTATTCGTTTTTTTGTAAACCTTTTAAACCTTCCCTAGACCTCCACGAACATTTCAAAACCAAGATAAGATAAATCCGTTCAGCGGTTCTCGAGTTTTAGCAAGACTAACAAACAGCAATTGATTTTTATATATATAGATTAGCGTGATAGTAGCTTTGTTAACCCCTTCAAACATCGAGTATCAGATATCAATAATTTTTAAGAATCCCGGCTGTAGTGAGGATCTTAGTCACAACTCCAGGCCAACACCCTAGCCATTGGACTTTTGCGGCTTCATTTTTATGTATATTTGAAACACAGCCTATAATAGTTATCACAAACACTAGTACCCACCTTACCAAACAAGAAGTTAGATATAATGGTGGACGCTTTACTGATCTGGTTGGTGGTGAACTTCCAGTAGGTGGTGTTCTCCTGGTAGACGAGGGCCACCACGTTGTTGGCCCACGGTATGTTGGACTCTAGCCAGTTGCGGGCGTCTGGGCTGTTTCTGAAAGTTGTTTTATGGGTAAATAAATAGATGGAAGTATATATTTTATGTTACATGGCTGTGTCAGTGGCAGTTATACCTAGCATTAAAGTTGAAAAAGGTAAAAAATAGTTTATATAGTAATATAATAAATAAAATAAGTATTATTATTTATTGTAATTTTATCAATTGTTTCCCGCATAAAATTGTTTCTTGTATAGATATATTTTTTGTCAGAGTGGTTTTTTTTAGTGACTAATTATCACAATTTATATCAGTATACATATACAATTGCCTGCAAAAAAAAACTATTAAAAAATACTGTAAATCCTTAAGCTTTTTAATTACTTACTTGGCATAAACAATAGCAGAGCCCGCCAACATAGTCGCCCCGACGGCACCCCAAAAAAATTTGTGTGACTTCTTCTGTGGGGTGGCTTTGCAAGGGTCGGGGTCGTGGGTGGCATATCGTCTGTGCGGTGGTCTCACTACTACTAGCGCCGAACATGATCCATCGCTGAGCGATCTGCGGACCTGAAATATGGATATTCGAGTAAAGTTATGAGTAATTTAAGTACATACTAATGTTAATGATGTTTTATGTTTATAGAGCATTTGTCTACATGAGAATTTGTGCCTTATTACGACTAGATAAAGATCAATTTCCGTTTGGAAGATCAATTGATCTGCGCTGCAGTGCAGTGTGCGCCAGCCTTTATTATTATGACGTTACCCGATTATGTAAGTGACAACAAAATTCAAGGTGTACCAAAACATTATTGATAACAAACATTATTATTATGTTTAAATCTAATTAAACACACATTTTGTCTAATTTTCGAACCGAAAATCGTAATTTTATAACCAAAACATTCAAATTGACCATCGATTTCGGTCGACATGTTTCACGGTGTTTGTTATGAAAGGTATTTTTTACAAACTTATGAAATGGAATTTGTTAATTAGGGTGTAATATGCATATTTTACTTACCATTACTAGCTTAACATTGGACAAATGGCTTGTTAATTTGTACATTTTCGGCACGAATCTCTATCCACTTGGGCCGTGGGCTGTCAAAATTCAGAGACTAAAGAACCGGATTCATAAACAAACACTAGACTTGACAAGACAGTGCTTAGTGTTGGCAAATCTTATTCTTCATCGTCTGTAATCGATCGATTAAACCAATGTGATTATTTTAATATTGGTTCATAGTAGTTTTTACTTTTATTTTAATTTGATACTATCTAAATTAAAACAGCTATAATTCAAAGTATGTAAATTAATTTTACAATAAAGCATCACACTTACACGATAATGACTAAAATGATAAATCGATGTTTGTCTTTCGAAGAAATTCAAGAGACGATGAGTTTGTTTCTCCTAAAACACATCACTAGTTCACAAAGAAAAAAATGAGATTTGTAACAAATTGAATTGGTTGATTTTTCGAATAAAATAATGTTTCGAGCCGCGTTTTCTGGTAATTATTACTATTTTTGATGAAAGTTTGAATTGTAAAGTTAACTTTTAATGTGATTGGTACTTTTACAAGATTTGTTTGTTGTGTTTATAATATTTGACATTGTGTTGAGGTTAACTTTTTCTTTTTTAGTTGCTCGTATTATTCGGCCTCTTGCGATCAGTTGCAATGCAGCCAGAATCATACGCAATGACATAAAACCTCTTTCAAATTCAGCAAATATTTTGAATCTTTCCTCTTCCTTGGTGTCGCCAAAGCCTTCATTGTTGAACAACAAGCAAGTATTGGATATTTCAAATTCAATTCAACCTATTCAAGTGAGAACTGTTACAAAATTTAGTTTGAAAAAGGGTAAAAGGAAGACTGTGAAGGCTGCTACAAGGAGGTTCTTTAGACTTCACTGGGGAGGTTGGATTAGAACTAAGGTCGGCAGACATAAGAAAATGTGGAAGAAGTCTGCAGCACAGAAGAGAAGGTTGAGACAACATGTTCTTTGTAACGCTACACAAAATACTTTGCTTGATAAAATGGTTACAAAGTTTTGGAAAAGACCAAAACACTATGTAGATGACCCATATGCACCTTATCATACAAGAGAAGAATTTAGTTTCACTCGTAGGAAGCCAGTTGTTAGAGATTAATTTTATTGTCCCAAAAATATTTACTTAATTAGCTTGAATTATGATTTCTGTTGAATTATACTGTATTGTAGTAATAAATTAAAATTATAAACAAATATTTTATTTCTTGTAATGATACCTTTAAGTACCCAACTTGTAATTTTAGATTTAGAATACCTTCTTGTGAATACAGAAATTGATATTAGGCTTTAATTTAGTTTATATAATTCCATTTTTTTTCCACAGAAGTTAGAATAAAAAGCGCAGACTTAGAATAAAGATAAATTATAGCTAATGTTATTTACCCAGTGATAATGTAATTTTTGAAGAATTTCATAGGTCTGGTTTTTTGAGAAGTCACATGGAATAACTATAATCAGCTGACTATAACATCATATTGCTTGGCATTCACTGTCCAATTTGATTAAGCTGTCACTGTCACAAACTTCAAATGAAAAAAGGTTATTCAAGAAGGACGTATTAAAATAAAGTTCACAAACTTTTGAAAGTATTTTATCACTATCTTGCTTTGATAAAACATAAATACTCAATTAAATATTAGTTAAAATACTATACCTGTAAAATTATATAACTCGGCCAACAGTTCCGGAGTCATAAAACCTTACGTCGACGAAAATAAATATTACAAAACTAACTAAATATTTAAAGTAAAATAAATATTTTATTGTGATTATGAGCGGTAGAACGTCCGCGTTATCGCTTATAAAGTGTCATTTGCTATCTAGAAGTGGCAGTATAGGACACAAGTTGAACGCTGTAAGATACTTTTCAGTTACTCAAAGTAGAAACATGAAGTTATTACAGTTTGTATACAAGAATAAGCCGGAGGAACTCCGGGCTGGGTATTTAGATGGAGACTCGGTCGTTGATATCAATAAATCTGTACCAACATTGCCTCCAACCCTTCTGGGTATACTGCAAGTCAATGGCTTGGATGCGGTCAAAAAGTAAGTTCATTTATGTTCTTTTTAAATGTCTCCTTTTCCTTCTTCACCTGTTACTTGCTGGTTCTTTCCATTTTTTCAAAACTTTTCAAGGTCATTTTATTGAATTCATTCGCATTGTAGAGTTTATTTAATTAACCATGTTAATAGGTTAAATTGTTATAGCATTGGAAAGGATAATCAAGCTGTTTCCTAAACAATATGGGGATAAAATATAATCAATTTATGGCAATCACAAATAATGTGGCTTTCTATTTGTAAAAAATAACTAATTTTGTTCTGTAGATCCAGAAATTACCCCTACAAACTCAAATTCATAAACTTTACCTCTTTAAAAATAATTATATAGGTAGCTACAATGCACATAATATAAGTATATATATGTAAATATATTAAAATTTTGGGTAAAATGTATTTGACATTGGGAGTCAAGATAAGGGTTATCAAATTAAGTAAATAATGTAAAAGTAAACTCATAGATAAATAGTATATTGCATGCTGCATTGACTCTTAATTTTAGATGACATATTTTTATCTATACTTACACAATTATGTACTTATCTATGTCATTTCATGGTGCCTTAAGAAATAATAATTAGTATTCTGCATATTTATGTTTCTATTAGCTAAATTATTTTAGTTATCAAAGTCAAGGGTATTAATATTACTGAATACATAGATATAAGTATTTAAATAAAATTATAAAATAAAGTAGTCTGCAATAAGTATGTTTTTCCTTATTTTACATGTACTTAAATAAAGTTAACTGAATATAGTTTTAGTTATGCAAAAAATCAAATACCTATCTATGAATGATATGTACTTATGTATAGTTTATATGAGATATTATAGTTTACTAGCTGTGCCCCGCGGTTTCACACGCGTAGTTCCCGTTCCCGCGGGAATTTCGGGATGAAAAATAGATGTTGGCCGATTCTCAGACCTACTGAATATGCTCACAAAATCTCATGAGAATCGGTCAAGCCGTTTCGGAGGAGTATGGCAACGAAAACTGTGACACGAGAATTTTATATATTAGATATTAAAGGAGACCTTTCCGAAAAGGCGAATTATCACATCCCAAACGCACACATTGCCTTGGGGTAAAATAGTAACTAGTAGTTTTTGAGACAAGCACATAAAAACAAACTCTGCCTCTTAATAATGTTGTACCTACAAGCACTAAGTAAAAAAAATAAAAATAAGTACTTCTAAAAATAAGTACTTCTTTGTACTCAACCTACTGCTGGACAGTCCTCCTCCAATTGTTTTCATTTATCCCTTTTTTTGTTATCTCACCCAATAGTGTCCATGTATCCCTGTCTTTGTTCTTATCTCACCATCTCCCATCAATACTTACAGAGATCGTCCCGCCTGCCAACACTTCAAACACCGAATACGCCTTCGATCCTTAGATATTCTGAAGTAGCGGGTTTTGACCACTATTTTATTTAATACGAGCTGCGCCGCGTGGTTTAACCCACGATAACTTCGCTTCTATAGGTCGTAGCATGGTATTATTCAGCCTATAGTCCCTTTGTCAATAAATGGGGTATCTAACACTGAAAGAATTGGTCCAGTAGCTCTTGAGATTAGCAAATAAAGCAGTCTGTTTTATAATAATAGTACCCTACTTATATACTTAAATTAAGCTTACTTTTAATTTACTCTCAGAATTTCAAAACCAGAACGCGTCCCTCTATCCAATGTGACGCTCAAAGCCCCCATTACCGGCATGGACAAGGTCATGTGTATAGGGCTGAACTACCACGACCATTGCAAGGAACAGAACCTGACGCCTCCGAAGGTACCGATGATCTTCAGCAAGTTCTCCAGCACTGTCATCGGACCGAATGATGCTTTGAGACTTAGGACTGATGTTACACAGGTAAGCTTATATTTATATAACACTAGTAGCTCCCCGCGGTTTCACCCGCGTAGTTCCCGTTCCCGTGGGATTACGGGGATAAAATATGCCTATGTCACGCACTGATAAATTAGCTTTCCATTAGTGAAAGAATTTTTGAAATCGGTCCAGTAGTTTCGGAGCCTATTCATTACAAACAAACAAACAAATCTTTCCTCTTTATAATATTAGTATAGATAATCATTCACTACATCATCTCATTATAGTAACTGACCCCTAACTAAGTTCGAAACTTGTATCTAGGGTATCAGAAACTACGCACACACTCACTTGACACTTTTGTGTGTGTTTTGATGAGCCGAACAAGGTGGTGTAGTTGGTGTTGACCCTGCCTGCTATGCTAAAGGATATGGGTTCGATTCCCGCCCAAGTAAAATATAATTCTTTGTTTTTCTTGGTTTGGGTAAAGATTAAAGTACTTATATATTGCAAAAAAGTATTTATATGTATTGTATAATACTCTAGCTGCGCCCCTGTGAATCCCAATCCCATGGGAATTTCGGGATAAATAGTAATCTATGTGTTATTCCTAGTTATAAGGAACATCTGTACCAAATTTAATCTAAATCGATTGAATAGTTTATTCGTGAAAGAGTAACAAACATCCAAACTCACAAACATACAAACTTTCGCATTTATAATATTAGTAGGATTAGTAGGATTGTCCTAGTCAGCTTTGCTTGGTTTCGGACTAAATGACGATGTGCGCTACATGTGTAATATATATCTATGGCTGTCACATCGTTGCTCTTCTATAAAACTACTTCTCTAACAAAAAACCGCATCAAAATCGTTTCATTCGTTTAAACGATTTCGACCATATCAAATACCTAGACTGACAATAGATTGGCCTCGGTTTTTTTTGATCGAGTGTTCTTGTATTTGATCAAAGAACTATTTCCTTATTGATATCTTTGATTTACACGAACGCTACACATTGAAATAAAACACTTAAACGTCAGAAAATGTAAACCAAAATACAACCACGACAAAAATCCGTTTAAGTGTTCGATTTCAACTATTTCCTTGTTTTTTTTGAAAATTTTTGTTCTATCTTATCTAACAAATAAAATAAAATAAAACTACAGTATGTGCATACATAGTAATTGTAACGCAAATATTTGAAAACAGATAAAATGATTTCAATTCATAAGTAGGTAGTAGGCGCTAAACTATTTGGAAATGTGTACTTATGTACAGTCTCGGAATGAAAAGGTTCGTCTATTTTCAAATTGATTCGTTTAATGTGTCGCGAAAACATACTACCTTTTGAAACTATGGTACAGAATAGACTCGGGTTAGGGAAAATAATGTTCTACTGCTCGATAATAAAGTTCAAAATTATTCAGATCAGTGTTGTTTGACAGGATAAAAATCTTGTCAACAAGATTTTTGATAAACTAAAACCTTCTTTTTAGTTCAACCTGCCATCATTATTTCTGTTAAAACTATTTTCAATCGGTCAATGTCATCATTGCAAAATATCAAAGAGGTTTTTATATGCCGCGAGCACAAGGCAGTGTTTAAAAAAAGTATAGAAAAATCAAGCAAAACCTTATTCGATGGCAAACGTCATTGTATTTATTTAAATCACTTTTTCTTACACTTGTATGTTGGCATAATTGTTTCTTGCAATACTGGTGCAAGTGAAAACCGACTCTAAGGTGACGAACCTTTTCATTGCGTGACTGTACATAGGTTTTTTTTTGTTAGTTAACAAGGAATAGGAAGTAATAAATGAAGAAGTCTTTATTTAGTTAATTTCTTTATTAACAAACACATAGACAAATAATGGTTTATCATAAAACAAACATCAAAGTGTCATCTATATCCCACCAAAAACATTCTGTAAAAAAACTAGCCAAGTCTCGATGGAGCTGCTTGTTTAACTCTAAAAAGTAATGAAATCTAGACAGACTCGTGCCAAGTCTAAGGTTCCTTACTGCGATTTCTTTATTATTATAGTTAATGTTGTGTGACTTGGCCGTTGAACATTGTTTAAAAGGTTAGTAGTGGGTACATGTCAATTTTGTTTACACGTAATGTTATAACATTATTAAAATACGCAGCTTTATCAAGCCTACAATTGACTGGATATTGAATCATCATTTTTCAAGTGGCTATAATTAAGCAAATTTTCTATCGTCAATGGATAGGTTCTGGATTTTTTAAGATTGGTGCAATAGCGTCATGGAGCACCTAGTTTTGTAACCTTGTGTACATACATGTGTACCCTTCAACGGCCAAGTCACACAACATTAACTATAATAATAAAGAAATCGCAGTAAGGAACCTTAGACTTGGCACGAGTCTGTCTAGATTTCATTACTTTTTAGAGTTAAACAAGCAGCTCCATCGAGACTTGGCTAGTTTTTTTACAGAATGTTTTTGGTGGGATTTCATTTCTTTTTGTTAAAACTTGTTTATATTGATTTATTTTATTAGATTTTCTTATTTGACACACTTATTTATTAGGAGTAGTATTATATTATTAAGCGCCCCGCGGTTTCACCCACGTAGTTCCCGTTCGCGTTTCCGTGGGAATTTCGGGATAAAAAGTATCTATACATAAATAGTTTTAAGCTACCTCCCCACAAATTGTCAGCCAAATCAGTTCAGCTGTTCTAGAATTATAATTCCCGTTTCCATTCCCGTGGGATTTTCGGGATTAAAGTGTTCTATGTTCTTGTCCTGGATCTAAGCTACCTCCCCACCAATTTTCAGCCAAATCAATTCAGCCGTTCTTGATTTTTAAATTCGCGTTCCCAATCCCGTGGGAATTTCGGGATTAAAAGTATCCTATGTCCTTTTCCTGGTTTTAAGCTACCTCCCCACCAATTTTCAGCCAAATCAGTTTAGCCGTTCTTGAGTTACAATTCCCGTTCCCATTCCCGTATAATTCCCGTTCTCGTTCGATTATCCTAGTTTTTATCCTAGTTCTTTTTTATTTCTAGTTTTTATTTTTTTTATTTTTTTCCCTTTATGTGGCCATTAAACCCTAACTCTGTACCAAATTTCAGCTCTCTAGGTTTATGGGAAGTACTAGTTCTATTTTGATGATCATGAGTGAGTGAGTGAGTGAGTGAGTGTCTAAAATGCGAAACTTTGCTTTCGCTTAATTTGGGAACTAAATGACCTACAGATTTGAAATTTTATTTTAAGTATGTGATTGTATAGCTTACTGGATGACGAAAATTTCAGCGTTCTGGGCTTATCCAGAGGTTGTCAAATAGGGGCCTGAAAATGCGGCGAAATGGTTCCTGTAAAGGATGGTACGGCAGTGTTTGCTTCGCGCTCGACTTGGCGGGGGGCACTGCCGTGCCCCCAGATTTAAAGTTGTAATTGAGTAGTTTCCGCAATTGGACATCTCACTTTAAACCTCTTACGGCTATGGTTCAGCGTGACCTTCGGTTTCGCTATAAGCTCTAAATCTTGGTTTAGAGTGGTGGTACGGTTCAGTATGGTCCCGGGTTCAAGTCCCTGAGGGAAAAAAACAATGATTAAAGTATTTTTAAGATTAGGTACCTATGTGTGCGAAACACTATAAAAATCGAATAGGAACTTGAGGGGGTGGTTTTGAAAATGCTTGTCACAAAATCATTGAAGGTACGCAGTTTTATCCGGTTTAATTCTGGAGAATTTCATGACAAAAATAAGGTGTGTCAAATACATACATAAATAAATAAATAAAAAATCATTTATTGCTACATTAATAAGAGAACATAATAAAAAAAACCTAAAACAAAGAAAAGAAAAACATGTAGCAATGGGAGCCGTGTTCAGCTTGACATACCCATCCCTTTTTGTGTAATTAAATAACAAACATCCAAACTCACATTTATAATATTAATAGGGTAATAAAACAACCTATTATCTATGAGGTCAAAAATATGCGCCATGAATCACAGATCACAGGTCCAATACGACCCGCCTCAAATTGGGGTCAATTGTTAAAACAAATTGTGTTCGTAATTTGTACCGCGTAGGTGTATCGTTAGGATACCGTGTCGCTACAATTGTTCATGTAAACTTTATTATTTAAAGGAATTTGAATTTTGTAACTAATAGTATTTTGTGGTTTTACCCGCATAGCTCCTAATCCTGTTAGAATTTCGGGATAAAACATAGCCTATATCCTTCCCCGGACTGTAGGTTACTCCTGTATCAATATTCAAGTCAATCGGTTCAGTAGTTTACCCGTGAAAAGGTAACATCCAGACAGACAGAGTTACTTTCACATTTATAGACTACTAGCAGCGCCCTGCGGTTTCACCCGCGTAGTTCCCGTTCCCGTGGGAATTTCGGGATAAAAAGTATCCTATGTTCTTTCCCGGACCATAAGCTACCCCTGTACCAAATTTCAAGTCAATCGGTTCAGTAGTTTAGCCGTGAAAAGGTAACAGACAGACAGACAGAGTTACTTTCGCATTTATAATATTAGTTAGGAAAGTAGTGAGCAGTGAAGTAGTGACTAGTAGTGATCCGCGGTTTTAGCCACGTAAATTCCAATTTGAATTTTGGCATAAAAAGTTATAAGAATCGTCTGTACCCCATTGTATCTAAATCGGTTTAGTAGTAAAAGAGTAACAAACATCCATACAAACTTGTTTGATACATGCAATATTTATACCCAAATATCTACCTCGCACGGGAATCGAACCACAAAACCTTTGCCTTGGTGGCTATGGCTAATATGGCATTGAGTAATTCTCTCACAATTCTAGGAAAGTTCAAATAATTATGATTAAAGGGATATTTACCATGATATATCCTTTTTATCATAACTATCGGCGTCTTGCGTCACCCGCGTGGTTCCCGTTCCCGTGGGAATACGGGGAAAAAATAGCCAATGTTACTCAGGGCAAATGTCTAATGGTGAAAGAATTTCTGAAATCGGTTCAGTAGTTTCGGAGCCTATTCGTTACAAACAAACAAACAAATATTTCCTCTTTATAATATTAGTGTAGACCAGCGTTTCTCAAAGTGTGCTCCGCGGAACCCTAGGGTTCCGCGACACTACTGTAGGGGTTCCGCGAGAATTTAGAAAAAAAAAACAAAGCATACGTATAACAAATTAAATAAACTACACACACCGGCAAAATTAGAGGAACGTTAGTTCATTTGCGAAACTTTCGGATTTTTTGTTATAATGTTGTTTTATTTTTATGATTAAATATTTTATGAATGGATTTTTTAAATAATAAACTTGTTTCATAGAAAAAAATAAGATTGATATTTTAAGTATGTAATTTTACAAAACCTAAGATTTTTTAAGGTCAAAAGTGTGGACTCATGTCTGATGATCTCGCTGGCCAGTCGATTTGCGTAATTTCCACTTTTAGGTACTTATAGCTGAATCCGTGCGTTATCAATTATCATGGATAAAACAAAATCGTCGCCTATAAATGGGGCAAAAGGCATTTCAAGGGGTTACTAGATATCTGTTATGTATCGCTGGGCAGTCAGGGATCTGAGGTTTAAGATCACGACTAACTCCATATGTGCTCCTGAACATATGTCACCCCATACGGTCCATACCAGACCAGAACCTCCACTATAAGCGGCAGTTTCGGAGAATTTTGTCTCTCCACGAAATCTGTACATCTTTTCTTTTTCATCTACGAAATTAACACAAAACCAATATTCAAACCTCGCCTCCGCACTTCAATCCAGTATTGATGTTAATTTTTTTGCTAATCTGTAATGTTTAGCCTCGCAGTTTTGTTACCGACATCGGTGATACCACTATCGATTCGTTTGAATCCGAGTATGCTGCGTTCCATTGCCCTTTGGCATATCTTGAGCCTGGACTTCTGGGTCTCGGTCAGAGACCACGTCTGTGCACCGTAGGTTAGGACGGGCAGGATGCACATGTCGATTAGTCACCGTTTTAAGGTTATCGGTTAATCACCTTTCATATGCTCTTTCATGGACCAGTAGCTCTTTTAGGCGATATCGATGCGGCGATTGATTTCTTAGTCTTTCGAAGCTCACTTACTGGCCCAAGTAGATGTAATCATCGACATACTGTATTTCCTGCCCATCTACCACTACCCTACGTTTCGTGCCATTAGACATGACTTATGTCTTTGGCCCATTCATTATAAGTCCAACCTCAAGATTTGCAGTGTTCAGTTCTTGGAGCATTCCTTGCAGTTCATGTGCTGTTGGGGCAAAAAGGTCGATGTCATCCGCAAAACGTAAATTTGTCAGGCGTTTACTTCCGACGACGATGCTCCTTGAAGTAAACGAGCAAATTCTAATCGAGCTACTCGGTGGCTCACTTCGAGTTTCGGGGCTTTGGCGGGTATGTACGACCTTAAACCGAATTCATTTTCTCACGTTCGTTCACACACACTGCGCACTTTTCCAGGCGATTTCGGGTCTGAACAGCAATTTGACGACGATTTTTCAGTGTTTGTATTATGAAACGGTCATCTATGGCGCTGGCTGGTTGCTCGATTTCTGCCTTGTCCTCGCCTCCGCACGTAAAAACCCGTCTAACATTAATCTTATTGGAAGATACGATTATTCTGTAATGTTTCCGAATTGAAATTGACTCTGATTGAGTGGCCTGAATTTACCCCATGGGACCATACATGGCATCATTGGAAGTATGAATAAGCGTAAACAGACACCGCAATTATGTAAATTCGTTAATTTTGTAAAATTCACTTAAAAAGTAAAATATCAAAAACTTCTTATTTTTTTCCATTTAACAAGTTTATTATAAAAAAATAAAATCATAAAAATAAAACAACATTATAACAAAAAATCCGAAATTTTCCCAAATGAACTAACGTTCCTCTAATTTTACCGGTGTGTGTACTTCAAATAGGGTTCCATCAAGTTTATCGCTTTCCAAAAGGGTTCCGTCACCAAATAAGTTTGAGAACCGCTGGTGTAGACAATTTGAGTGTTAATACCATGATAACTATAAAAACTATACTTTAGAAATAGTCTATAGTAGGTAAATAACTATAATTTTATACTTACTCTTCCAGAAAGTAGACTGGGAAGTAGAACTAGCGGTGGTGATCGGTAAGAAGGCCAGCTTCGTGAAGGCGGGTGACGCGTACGACTACGTGCTCGGGTACACTGTGGCACAGGACATCAGCGCACGAGACTGGCAGAAGGAGAAGAATAGCGGACAGTTTCTGCTTGGAAAGGTAATATATTTACTAGGAATAATATAGCTATTAGTGGGATTATCCTTGAAAATCGGAATCCTGTGGAAATTAAAAGAACTGTACCTTTCATCTAGCGGCCGTTCCCATCCGCCGTCCAAGTGAAGTAAATTGATCACAATTTTTACCTGCACTTGGACGGACTTTTTCTGTATTAATGGGGACTTAGGTGCGAGTGTTTTTAGACATGTTTGATGAAAATCGGTTGACCCGTTTAAAAGTTATGGGGGTTTAAAGGTAATTGTGTTGGGGGTTTTTTAAATTTTAAATTTTATGATAAAGATATGGAATAAAATGTAGCATTTTTTGATCAATTACCTTCACTTAGACGGACTAAATAATAGTCCAAGTCAGATAATCCCAACAACGCAGTCCTATGGACGAGCACGTCGAGCACTCCTCGTAATATGAGACGATTTTCTTGGCTAAGGATCATATTCAAACCATCGTAACTGTAGAACTATCATACATAAGGCTATAAGATGTATGATTCTTTTTTAAGTAAATATTCTGTACTATCAAAAAACAAGATGAAAAACGTAGGTTAATAGGTCAAATTTTAACAAAAATTAAAAAAATGCAGAAAAAATGTGTAAAAATTATTGATTTTTATAACGTTTTTTTGTTATTTTATAATAAAGATATGGAATAAAATCTTACATTCAATAATACCCTACATTATTAACTTTCAAATGAGACATCTTTCATCTTCCTAGGACGTTTACATGGATAGCAATGACTAAATCAGTACAAGCACCCGGGCGTCGAGTTGAAAAAAACAAAATGGCTGCCATTTTGTAATGGAGGTAGCTAGAGAAAATTGGAATCGTGTTTTGTCGATAAAAAATACCATATTTTACCCCCTTAAAGTATCCGACATCGATGCCCGGACACCCTGTATATAAATAAAATTAAAATATATCTACACTACCTACCTACCACTACCCCCCAGGCAATGGACACATTCTGCCCGATCGGTCCGTGGATCGCGACTGGCGACGAGGTGGGCGACCCGCAGACGCTCGACATCTCGTGCACCATCAACGGCGCGCTCAAACAGAGCAGCAACACGCGCCAGCTCATATACAAGATACCTGACGTCATTGAGAGGCTTAGCTCGTTAGTATTATACTATTTTTTTCTAGCATCCTAACTAAATATCATAAAATAATCATTCACTCCATCACCTCATTACAGTAACTGACCCCTAACTAAGTTCGAAACTTGTATCTAGGGTAACATTATTATATACTAGCGGCCCGCCCCGGCTTCGCACGGGACCAATTTTCCCGTTGATTTTCCAAATTTTATTACATAAGAACCATCTCCTGACAATAACAAACACAACAAAAAAAGAATTGGCCAAATTGGTCCAGGCGTTGTTGAGTTATGCGCTTACCAACACATTTTGCGATTCATTTTTATATTATAGATATATATATCGTCTGTAATTCTAACATCTCGATTACCATCTTATAATCTATCACTTTATGCACATTATCAAACATTTTATCACACTATAATCACTATCTCTCTATCACCTCATTATCAGTCACTGAGACATAACTGTCTTTTAAAAATCGCTCTAGTAGATAGTATTGTCATGAATATTAATAGCTGTATCGTTTTATAACTAACTACTCTATTATCTTATACCCTATTTACTCTATGCTGCAATGAGCAGGAAAGTGACGAGGAAAGTGGGCAGCGGCATAGTGTAAACAGTTACTCGTGCTGCTACTCGTCATGCCGGTGCTCCTGCCCGACGCTCCCGCGAGTGTCGGTTTGAGTGCAAAAGTCAAAGGAGGGAGAGCGAGAGAGAACATATACGCTATTTCACTCAGTCCTCACGTACCAAGTGACATACAAGTTACGGCACCGGCATGACGAGTAGCAGCACGAGTGACCCCTTTATACTATGCCGCTACCCACTTCCCTCCTCACTTCCCTGCTCATTGCAGCATAGTGTAAATAGCGTACTGCCGCGGAAGTATTTTGGGAAATATTTCCGGCAGCGCGAGCGAGTAGCAGTAGCAGGAGCATAGTGTAAATAGGGTATTAGAGTCACCTCTTCAATCAATTGAGCCCTAAGTAGTTAGAATACCTGTAACAGTACCTATCAGATTTAGCCTAACGTTGCGGTGGTTAGTAACATAACATAATCATTCACTACATCATCTCATTATAGTAACTGACCCCAAACTAAGTAAGATCTAGCTATTTGTTTATATCTTTAAATACCGCGTACATTTAGCAGCAAAATTGGGCGTCAGTTCCCGCCTGGCCTGGTTTATTATTTGTCTAAAATATAAGAAACCAATCAGTCACATATTTAAACATTTTAAATTGATTATAAAAGTAAATTGCCTTTAAATATCCTATTGATATCTTTGATTTACACGAACACTACACTTTGAAATAAAACACTTAAACCGTGATCACAGAAGACTGTGAGTCTTCTGTGATCACGGGTTCCGTAAAGAATCCGAAACGTCAGAAAATGTAAAACAAAATATGTACAACCACGACAAAAATCCGTTTAAGTGTTTTATTTAAATATCCTTCTGCAACATACTCTCCCCGTATTCAAAACTTCGTTCACACAAATCATTTCCATTTTTAGCAAAACAAAACTCTCTTTTACTCTTTAACGCAATCCATATTTTTTTGTATTTTCATCAATATTTTTCTCCTGTTTCAGAGTAATGACCCTACTACCGGGTGACATCCTGCTGACGGGCACACCCGGCGGCGTCGGCATGTACAGAGACCCTCCAGAGTACTTGAAGCCTGGAGACGTTTTAGTTAACACTATTGACAAGATCGGGACCCTTGAAGTCAGGGTGGAGAAGTTTTAAATTCAATTTTACTGGGTAATGTTAGTAAGTGAAAGTAATAATAACATTAATTTTAAAATTAAAAAATCCCCCAACACAATTACTTTCAATCCCCCATAACTTTTAAACGGGTCAACCGATTTTCATCAAACATGTCTAAGAACACTCGCACGTAAGTCCCCTTTAATACAAAAAAAACGAAATTAAAATCGGTTCATCCGTTCGGGAGCTATGATGCCACAGACAGACAGATACACACACACACACACACAGACACGTCAAACTTATAACACCCCTCTTTTTGCGTCGGGGGTTAAAAAAGCGATTTTTTATTCAAAATTTGATCCAAACTGATATAGCGGTTTTTGAGATACACAATACACTGTGGCGAGGATTTAATGTATTTATTCATGGACAACAAGTAATATAAATGAATAATAAAAATAACAATAGCGTTCGGTTATGAACTAACGGAGTACTTTATAATATCGCAAAAAATTAAATCTATGAACACATAACTCGTCGTCTCATTATAAGATTTGCGCCATCTGTTGATAAAAAATAAAAAATAATTAAGAAATAAGGAAAAAAAGTTTACTTACTTTAAATGAGAAATATTAAAATAAATAAATAATTTTCTATAATATTTGAGTAAGGATTGTAAAGGACAAAAGTTTATGCAAATAGAAAAAAAAAATTGTATACTGGGGTTGCAATATAATAAAATTTTAACTATACATTTTTGTAAACATATGCAATACTAGTCTGTATGTATAATCATAAGAATAATTAAATTATTTATTCATTGTAAAATATGTATATAAATATTTACATGTATAAATAAAAATGTTTTTAAAATATTTCCTATTTGTTTTAATTACTAACTATCATATACAGACATTAGATAATATCACAAAATGCTTAGGGCCTATTTCATAACCTTCAATTAAAGTTACTCACCAAGTAAAGTTGGTTTTGTCTCTTTCTTACTTTACGTCAAGTGACAAAGACAAAACATGTACTTACTCGAAACTTTACTTGAAGATGGTGAAATAGGCCCTTGGTATTTAATGAAAAGTATACGGGCCGGTAAATTAAACCCTTCTTTAAGGCAAAGGGCTCTCACGTTGTCTAACCCGCGTTAGCTCCTCTCCTATTGGTCATAGTGGGATGCTGATGATATATAGCCTATAGCCTTCCTCGATAAATGGGCTACCCAACACTGAAATTACTTTTAAAATCGGACCAGTAGTTCATGAGATTAGAGCGTTCTACCAAACAAACAAACTTTTCAACTTTATAATAATAATACAGATTATTTATTTATAATCGTGCAAAGTCAGGGCGACTCGCTAGTCATCCACAGTTCAAGGATCAATTACATTTAAACTATTGTGATGACGCTTCATAAAAACTATGTCACCAGAGATTTGAAACATTCAAATTGAGAACTCAAATGAACCGAACGGTGATTGGTGAATGAGCTCGCAATTGAGCCAATCGGCGTCTTCCGTTCGCCGGCAGGAAGACGTATTTGCGCTTGCGTCGTTCCTTTTCATACGACTATTAAATTTAATGTCATTCAAGGGGAGCTTTATTGAGTTAAGTGGTCCATACGGGCTTGTAACGACCTGTATAAGTTGACCTCTCGCGTCTATCGAACGCGCTTGCACGATAGGTCTTATTATAATAGTGTCGAATTCCCGCCCGCAGATTCTAAACGCGGTCCCTCACGGATATTGGTCGTTACAAATAATATTTTACAGTAATTTTGTTATTGAGAACTCTATTCATGATGGGTGTATGCAATTTTTCTATTTGTATCGGAATTGGTATTCGTTTGTGTTCCAATTGAGGTTTATTGGTTGTTACGCAGTTTGCCGTGATTTTATGTCCCTAGGTGGTAATTCGTCTAATAATGTTTGCGAGGATGTATGAATATAACACCAATTGATTGTCACAGAGATATCCCTACTATTATTATAAATGCGAAAGTAACTCTGTCTGTCTGTTACCTTTTCACGGCTAAACTACTGAACCGATTGACTTGAAATTTGGTACAGGGGTAGCACATGATCCGGGAAAGAACATAGAATACTTTTTATCCTGAAATTTCCACGGGAACGGGAACTACACGGGTGAAACCGCGGGGCGCTGCTAGTTGTTCATAAACTGTTACGAGATCGTGAACTGTAGATAAATTGTGAACTGTACCGTACTGCTGAATCTATTCTGGGTGTTTTTATCTAGTTTTTCCTTTATAATTCACTAGCAGCGCCCCGCAATTCACCCGCGTAGTTCCCATTCCCGTGGGAATACAGGGATAAAATATAGCCTATGTCACTCGCTGATAAATTAGCTTTCCATGAGTGAAAGAATTTTTGAAACGGTTCAGTAGATAACACACAAACTTTAGTTCTTTATAATACGAGTATTAGTATAGATTAGAAACGGTTCTCGTGGTAATGAGGGTCATATTGTTATTTTAATTTGTTCACTCCTATGGGCAGTGTGGAAGAACAGTGTTGCGGCCTGCTATGCAGGTTGTAACGTTTGCTGAACACTGCCCCTTTTTTCATTATTTATATGTAACATGTTGTAAAATTAAGTTTCATTGTTTTTTGTTATGAAAAATAAAGATTTTTATTATTATTAAAGATTTTTATATTGTATGGGGTGAATTGGGGTGTCAAATCTTTTATATCCGGGTAGCGGGCATAATTCTTATTGTCATACGGAAAATTATGCCCCCATCCATGTAAGTAAAGTAGCTTTGGTTTGTATATTCATAGATGTTCTTCACTACATAGTATAAAACAAACTCGCTTTCTCTGTCACTATGTATGCTTAGATCTTTAAAACTACGCAAAGGATTTTGATGCGGTTTGTTTTAATAGATAGAGTGATTCAGTGGAAAGATTTTTAGCATAATTTTATCCCCATATTCCTACGGGAACGGGAACTACGCGGGTGAAACCGCGGGGCGCCGCTAGTATAATATACTTATTAGAGATCCACCAATAGTGTAATCTGGAAATCATTGGAAGAGGCCTATGTCACTATGTCCAGCAGTGGACTAACATAGGCTGATAAGATAATGATGGAATGATGGTGGACAGTGTAATAGATTTTTAGCCATTTCTTAAACATCTAAATATCCTTATTACTAACATTATTTAAGCTTAACAATATTAGAACAGTGTGCCGAAGGATTCTGCTAATCAGCGTTTTTTCTTTCACTCACATGTAATTTTTACTGTGAATGAAAGAGAGAAAAAACGGTTTGTTAGTAAAAACACATTCTTCATCTTCTCTTTCACCTTCTAGAATGTTCTTTCTTCTTTATTCTGCGTCGTTTTCGAAGGTGATGAGACTAAATGCTCATTGATAAGCACTTAAGCAGCAGGAGATTAGTAAATCACTCCTGCGGCACTAGTACTTAGGAACAAGATTTAGTTAACTTCAGTCGTATGGTCTTCTCTTTAAGGTTCAATTTTGCAGTCTTCTGGTCTTCTGTCCTGTCATTTTCGCTAAATAATTTACGTACATATAGAGTCACAATCTTTTCTGTGCCGGCGGCCAAAAGTGGAAGCTACTATTGTCATCTTGATTCTAATGTCATTTGGATACATTTTCAATAAACTGACAACCAAAAGATGCGATTACAGCGACGCTGTCACCGGCACAGAAAACCTCGGTGACTCTATAGACATAATTAAATAATGGAAGACAGAAACTTTATGGCGACTCTACATTAGTGCCGTGAAACTCCGTGAAAAGGCGTGATTGTGAACGAGAGTGTGAATGGTTGTCGCGGGGTTCACATATTAGAACCACGGTAAAATTTGAAACGAAATAAAGTCATGTATGGATTCCATATTAAATCGAATATTATAACTATGCCTCCTATATTCGTGGTGGAACCACGTAATACGCTGGCGTATGCTTTTATCAATGACGTCAGCAGTGACAAATAATGTAGTGCTACATACATTCATTCTATCATATCCTTGCTCGTAGCCAGCGTTATGCTGGTGGGAAATTATAATTTACTGCTTACAGCTAAACACTTTTTCGTTTTTTATCTTTACCTACACTCCATCTAGACTTCTAACCAGCTCTATAGACCGAAATCACTCACACATCTTCATATTCTAATAGTAGAGCCCCGCATTTTAAACCGCGCAAATTCTAATACCGTTGGAATTTTGGGACATAGGTAACTGTTGCCACAAAACACGGAACTTCAGCAGAGCTTTTCACTAAATCTTTGCTTTGTGGATAAGTACTTCAAAAAAAGTCACAAATGGGGAAAATTGGAGAAAAACGCCCTAAATAGATTGCCCAAATGATTTAGTACTAAATTGAACTCTCTAATTTAATACAAACCGAGCGTTTGGACGTGTGTGTTTGTGTGTCGGCGTGACGTGTCTGTTATTGTTAATTATGAACCCAGACTTGTTGTAATTGGTGTTCTTGGTTCCGATGACTACACCATAGTATTGTACCTAACTTCGTTAGTATAATATAATATTATATGATTATTTGTTTTAATACGGTTACGGTGCCTATCCTATTATGTAGTAACTAGTGTTTTTAACACTTCTTCTGTCGACTCGTGTCACATATTTGTTTAATTCAAATTTAATTTATTAATATTTCCTAATTTATTTGATGTAGTTATTGAGACATTACTACATCAAATAATTGTAACTAAATTTGTGAGGTGGTTCTGGTGAACTCGGCCACCGATATGGCCTATCAGTGCTAGTTTTTAGCGCTTTAGTTTTACTGTTTCACATACTTTGGTAGTACTCTCGAAATACACTTGCTTTCACGGTATAAACGTTACTGGCGATGGCGTGCCTTCAAATCCTAGAAGAAATAGATTTTCTTTTACCTAGGTATTATTATTTAATACTTAGATCATGATTTCAGGGTTGAGATACATCGATTTGGTGAAAGGTTTTTAGAGAGACTCCGAGTGAATGCAGTTTTATACATTCGACCAACACGTGAATACTTAAGTAAGTATAAGTAAGTACTTAATTAAAAATTACCTATCTGAGGACGAATATAGGTAGGTTGTTGTGTCTTCTCGTGACCACGATCGGTGTAACCTGGTCGAAACGTCGAGGTAAATAATAATTATGTTTTACGCGATTAAGACCTGTAAATTGTACAACGATGAATTCCGATCGCCAAAGTTTAAAAAGTGTATAGGTATGTTTGTATGACAATTTCCCAGACATTCCCAAAAATAACGACTTAATATGAAAGAATGTTAGCGAAATAACAAGTGGTTCTTTACAAAGTTTCAAAGTTAATTATTCAATTGGTCGCATCCGCGTCGCGTAGACTTCACAACGCGCAGAACTGACTGACTGATCACTGGCAATTACAACCATCCGTGAAGAGGTGAGATTTAAACGGGACTTTATTGGATAAACGGTCTTTGGTTTAATTGGGTTTAGCCACGTGTTTATTCGGTTGGGTTAATTGTATACTTGAAGTAAGAAAACATGTTATATTCATCTGCCACACAATAAATTACCTAACTTTAATTTAAAAACAAATTCAGACACACTAATGTGAAGAAGATCGAGTTATTGCATACAATTTTGAATAAAGTACTTACTCAGATTATGGAAATGGAAAGTAAGTATATTCTTTAAAAAAATACTTCAAATCGATTCATCAAGGTTTACAGTAACAAACATATAAAAACTGATTTGAGATGAGGACCATTTCCATGTTAAAAATGACGCTACAACTAATAGAAAAGTCAACTAACACAAGTTAAACTGCAAAGCATTGCCAGTCACTAAGTATAAACAAATAATTTAGTTACTTACCATATATAATTTTATAACCATCACAAATATACATCATAATCTTGTTAGATAACAATTTATATAACCATAATCATAATCCATAAACAATTTCTTTAATAATTCATTCAATTTAAACAAAACCATCTATTGATCGTCAAATGAAAGGTTTTATGTAAACGAGATTATGCAAATAAGACATGTCTGTTAATATCTAAACTCTTTGTATGATATGCGTCTGCGCATATGGTATCGGGATGAATGACCAGCCAGTTTTCGGTAGCGATGTACAACGTTCTTAATTTAAATTGTTACGATAAACTGTTCGTTCATTTTAAGTTTTAAATTTGGAGTAAAACTGTTTATTCAATTAAGTAAGTGCTTACTACGATATTGAATAATGTTAATAGGACTTTTTGCACATATTTTGTAACTTTAAAACTTATCAAAAACCCACTTTTGCCAAAAAGGTCAAGGCATGTATGAGGGGGCCAGAACACCATATTGCTAGGAGAACTATAAATCTGTGTGTGAAAGGAAACTTTGGTAGAGGGAGGCCTAAGAAGGGTTGGATGGAGTGTGTGAAAAAGGATATGAATATGAAAGGAGTGAATGAGAGTATGACGAGTGATAGAAGTGAGTGGAAGAGGAAAACATATTGTGCCGACCCCACTTAAGGGGAGATGCTGAAATGATGATGAGTTTAGAATAAGTACGTAAATACTCGTATACTTACTAAAGAGGACAGGACCTAATAAAACGGTGATATACTAATTACATAACTACCTAATTCGTTACATGAACAATATTAAAACAATAGAAAAATATAAACATGTTTGTCTAACACCTAAGTAAATAAATAACATCATATAACAAGTATTACTTAACTAATTTCTTTACCTAATACCTTAAAACAAAACTCACCATTATAAACACAATATCTTTCATTGAATTAATAACATAATATGTAGATTACCAAACGAGAGACCATTGACAAACAAACACATCGTTAAGAGTTCATCATTTATATCTAAGTTTACTGGACACTGGACAGTCTAAACAAAATAATAACTAAAAATACATTTGTAACAGTATTATAACTTTACTTGTTATTTACGATTAAGTTTTGACACAGTTTAAAGAAGATAGTAAGTGTGCTTTAGGTATGCAGACGATAACATAGCTACTTATAACAATAGGTAAATGAAACGAGTGGAAGTAACTAGTTCATTATAACTTTTTTCAACACACTTGCTCATAAAGGGGCTCTTATTTGTGCAAAACCAGTTGAATAATGACACGCTTGATTCACTAGTGAGTTATAGATTTTTTTTTTCAATTGTTTAGTTTTAAAAAAGTTTCGATACCAAAAAAAATCGTGTCCATACATTTTAAAAACAAACTTCAACTATGTTTCCTTACTTTTGGTAGGTCTATGGTCAATTCCATTCAATCGATTTTTTTTTGATAAGTATATTCTTTTAATCTATGGCCGATCACCATTGTTGTGTTAGATGCGCGCGAATAGAAAAACTGTTTATTTATTAGCGAAAAATGATATTTTATTATTAATTTCTTCGCAAGTGTGTTGAAAAACGTTGTATGGTACACGCGGTGTATTGATGATTACTACCTCGGCTATCTTCTGACCCTCGCCTGACGGCTCGGGCCTCAATAGCGCCTCGGAAGTAATCACCAACTTACCTCGCTTGTACCATAAATAACTATTAAAAATATATAGCCGCAACATTATATTTCTTAGTACGCACAAAGACCGAAATTTACAGACTTTTCATACTTAAATTCAACGATGTCTCGGGGTGATGAGCGCAGTACAGTGTTGTTCACTGTGTCTGTAATAGGCAGGCGTGTTGCTTATCATCAGGTGACCACCTCACTCGTCCTACCACTTTATTGCAATACTACACGGTTTAACACGTGTAGTTCTACTTTTCGTATGCATGCCGGGATAAAATAGTCTATGTCACTCCTTGATAATGTAGCATTCTATTAAGTAGTCAAAGAATTAAGGAAATCTCTTCAGTGGTTTCGGAGCCTATTCGTTACAAACAAACAAATCTATCCTCTTTGTAATATGAGTATAGAAAACATTCTAACTATGATCCTGAATTAGCTGTTTCAAACATACAAACTCTCTTTGTAATACTAAGCACACTTGATAAAACTATAGATATTCATAGAAAATATCGTATAAATAAACTTACCTACCACTAAAATTCCAATTCCAACCCTATATTTGTAAAATAATTAACAAACTACCTTACTATAACGTCTGTGTACACTGTGTATCGCTATCTCCGCTGTGGTGCTGTGTAGTGTCATACACACCAACACATCTACATACCTATGTGTATTAATACAGTTCTTAACATTTGAACTTTCATATCGGGTTGCCACAGCGAGTTATCTCTATAAACAATCGTTTCTTCAATTTATTTGTTCATTGATGACATTTACAACAATGCTGTGTTTTAATACTATCACTTTAAATTATTTTAACCGTTTCGTTAGTCGATTTAGGTTGCAAATAGAGAGATATTGTGGACATTTGGTTTTATTCCGTAGTTTTATTGACGTTTTGTTAAACACTTCCTAGCCGTGGTTTTATCTCAGTAAAACTGTAAATTTTGAGTTAAAAATATCCTATATATTATTCTTGTTTAAAAACATGAATACTTGTAAGGAACACTTGTCAATTTTACACATATGTAGAGACGACGCACAAAACGAAAGAAACAATTATTTTTGTGTAGTCTCTGCTACCCTATTTACATAATCATTCACTACATCATCTCATTATAGTAACTGACCCATAAGTTCGTAACTTGTATCTAGGGTATCAGAAACTACGGACACACTCATTCACACACACACCCAGACCGAGGCAAACATTTGTGAATCACACAAATATTCACACCGCACGGTAATCAAACCCGCAACCTCGCGGATGGTAGTCCGGCATGGTGACCACTCTGCCATCGAGGTCGTCAAAGATACTCGTAGAGTGATTGAATGTGTTGTGATAGTAATGATATATTTTTGACGCCGATTATACACTTTTAGTTTCTCAGTTACATCTGTCGAGGTTACGTCCCTGATCCCAGATTTTATCTTGTTATACAAAACGTTTTTTCGTATTCACGAATATAAGTTTGAGTATCCAGCTGATTCAAGAATATGCTCTACCGCACTCTACTACTGTATCTACTTTAAACCTAGAGTTAATAAATAGTACTACCTTGTATGTATAATTATGTATGTAGGTACGTACAGTCAGTTTCAGATAAATGGTATACCCAGTGACGGATTAAGACTTCATGATGCCCTAAGCAATCCAAGCCTTCGTGCCCCCAGGGCTGTAGCTAGAATGGAAAAAGGTCAGCTAACACTGAGCTCCCTATGTTCAACAAGCTAGGGCATTTGTTATTTAAAGTATAGCTACGGCCTTGGGGCCCCCTATCCTTGTGTTCTGGTGCCCCTTTTCTGGTGCCCCCCCAGACGTGGTGCCCTAGACAAATGCTTAATTTGATTAAGGGTTAATCCGGGACTGGATATCCCCCTTGGCTCTCTTTGCTCACTTTGGTATTGCCAACCAAGAGACAGAACCTTTATCTAACGCTGAATGTATTTAATCGTAAGTAGACAGTTTCCGCAATTGAATTGAATTTGTGGGTAATTTTTGCATGGTGCCATATGTTTTGGTCAGATTTTTCAGAGTCCTAACCCTCCTTTAATTTTACCACAGTATAATGAGAGCTAGCTTTTACCTACTACCGACTCTAAAAGTGAATACTGCAAATGTTTCTAATTTAATTCTTTCGACTATTTTTAACCCCCGACGCAAAAAGAGGGCTGTTATAAGTTTGACGTGTCTGTGTGTGTGTGTGTGTGTGTATCTGTCTGTCTGTGGCATCATAGCTCCCGAACGGATGAACCGATTTCAATTTAGTTTTGTATTAAAGGGGACTTACGTGCGAGTGTTCTTAGATGAAAATCGGTTGACCCGTTTAAAAGTTATGGGGGTTTGAAAGTAATTGTGTTGGGGGTTTTTAAATATTTTTTATTTTATGTTTATTTTAGGAACTAATTTGGGTCTTTTGGTTAACGATTGTCGATGATGTTAGTACGACAACTAAGACCAACGTTTTATAAACACTTAAATGTTCAAACCTTCGTAACATCTCTAAGTACCAAACGACTAATAAGTATATCAATGCCCTATGACGTAGGACAATTATATTAGTCATTTAAAACAGGTCATAAGTCAAATAGGTTGTTCGGATAAATTAATTCTTTAAAGGTGTTTTTGCCGATGTCTTTTGCACGTTTTCAATACAGTTGTGCTTATAATGTGGTATGATTTTTGTTTTTTACTACAAGAGAATCCTAACTAATATTATAAATGCGAAAGTAACTCTGTCTGTTACCTTTTCACGGCTTAACTACTGAACCGGTTGATTTGAAATTTGGTACAGGGGTAGCTTATGGTCTGGGAAAGAATAGGCTACGTTTTATCCCGAAATTCCCACAGGATCGGGAACTACGCGGGTGAAACCGTGGGGCACAGCTAGTATAGAATAATAAGCCGATTTACTATGTTACTTACTTTTAATCAAATTGAGATAGATTCATATATTAGAGACTAGTAGCGCCCCGCGGTTTTACCCGCATAGTTCCCTTTCCCGCAGGAATACGGGGATAAAATATCAGCCTATGTCACGCACTGATAAATAAGCTTTCCATTAGTGCAAGAATTTTGGAAATCCCTTTAGTAGTTTCGGAGCCTATTCGTCTTTATAATATTAGTGTAGATACTCCTGAGAATAAATTGACAAACTGTTTTTAGAATATTGTCTCTGTTTATCTGATTGATTACGCGTCTCGTAAAAACTGCTAGATCCTAATTGAATTGAATTAGATATTCATGTTTTGTCTTGTCTTTCATCATTGCGTATAGTTTTAATCCTGCGTGGGTCAGACCACAATTTTAGGCATTAACTATCTGAAAGACTATAGGCTCAATTTCACGACATTCAAGTAAGTTACTCACCAAGTAAAGTTAGTTATGTCTCTTTTTTACTTAATATCAAGTGACAAAGACAAAACTTGTGAGTAAGTAGCGACTCGGAACGTTACTTGAAGATGGTGAAATAGGCCCTTAGTATTTAAGTATACTTTTCTTTTAAGTATAGGACCTTCGACCTTCAACATACCTATCTACCTAAGATATTATAAACCATACATACAAGGTACATATCTGATATGTAATCTAGGGGCCTATTTCACCATCTTCAAGTAAAGTTCCGATTACATACTCACAAGTTTTGTCTTTATCACTTGATATCAAGTAAGAAAGAGACAAAATTAACTTTACTTGGTGAGTAAATTTACTTGAAGGTCGTGAAATAGGCCCCAAGTATAACAATATCAAAGAGAAAGATATTCAATCAACATACTCCTTATTTGTTCGTTAATCAGCCATAACAAGTTCACTACTGGGTGATTCATGGTGTCTACAAAACGCTCTGAAATGGCGCTCGCGTCATCCACTAAGTATCGCATAATTAGTACTAATGGAGTTTATTACTTCAACTCAAACTAAACGTAAATATTATCCTTAAATTTATCCTTGTTTTCTATTTAAAATCAATAATAAATAACAGTGTTATTTGTCTTTAAATTTGGTCATGCGAAATGATCAAAAATTATGCGTTTATGTCTAAACAATAATTTAAGTTAATTTAATTAAAATATGAATAAAAAGATTATTAAAACTCGCTTGATTTTTGACACAATTCAAAAAGATATAAATTTTATTTTAAGTAATGTCAAATAACTTAAGAGGAGGTCATGTCTTGATGAAAAACGCTGAGTGATGGTGATATTTGTATCTGGCTAACGTCTTTTATGATAATATTTTTCTTTTCTTGTTAAACTATTAAGTTTTAAAGCTATGCTAAGAATAACCGTGATTACTAAGTATTGGTCTGTAAGAGCACAGAAAGGGTAAAGACCTCTCTCACACAAGATAAAATGTACAGCGAGAAAAAAAGAGTAGACAAAAATAAGCATTAATTAAAAAAAAAAATCTAAAGTAACCCTTCAAATAATATTTTTTGACAATAAATAAATATTACAAAAAATAATATTTTGCGATACAATTCTCATTTCATGACACTTAACAAAAACTCAAAACGAATTTCTTTGTGTATAAATATGACATTTTAAATCGCAATAAAACGAAATAAAAACAATAAATCCACTAAATTAACCTTACACAATACAAAAAAAAACACTAATAAATAAATAAAAAAACTTAAACTACCAACTTACCGCCAAAATATTTGACAAAATCCAATTTGACAAAAAAGAAATTGTCACTGGTTAACGTCAACCGATCATTGGCGCGCGGCGTTCAATGATAAATTGTTATTTTTTCCAATATGGCTACCGTGACTCGTGTTCCGTCTCCCGCGCACTCTGACCGACTACTACATGACAGCGTTTGATTAGCTTTAAATAGCGATGCCCATATTATCTAGTTATTCCATTGAGCGAGGGAGGTGTGGGATCAATGTATTTTATATTGTGCTACTAATATTATTAATTGAGGAATTTTGTGATAATAGCTATATTTTTAGGTCTCTTTATCAATTAATTTAATAGGTACATAATTAACTTAGGTACTGGGCTGGAAGCCATAACTACGTGGATATTTATTTGTGTTTATTCAATGTTTTATATTTTTATGTAATTGTGATATTTAATAACATACTTATGTAATAAAGAGAGGAAACGCGGATTAACTATATGTAGGTACACTTATTATTAATCATTTTCAGGGTGATTCATCAAA
The DNA here is from genome assembly GCA_958496195.1 of Timandra comae. Classification (NCBI taxonomy): domain Eukaryota; kingdom Metazoa; phylum Arthropoda; class Insecta; order Lepidoptera; family Geometridae; genus Timandra; species Timandra comae. The sequence continues at coordinate 8,252,552 of OY292376.1, forward strand.
AGAATAAGTAAAAAATATACTTACCCTTGTTAATCCTTGCTTGATACTTAGGGCCTATTTCACCATCTTCAAGTAAAGTTCCGGGTACTCACATGTTTTGTCTTTGTCACTTGATATAAAGTAAGAAAGAGAAGAGACAACACCAACTTTACTTGTTGAGTAACGTTACTTGAAGGTCGTGAAATAGGCCCTTAGAATAAAAGGTTGGTTATGGCTTTCCGAAAAGCACTAGAATCTTGTTATATTTCGCCAATTTACCAATGTATAAATGATTCTTATAGGCCACAATTTATGCACATAGTATTTACTTTTCAGCGACAATTAGTAACCATAATAAGTTCGCCGAGTGACTTTTCTATCTCTAGTTAAGTAGTTATAATGAACTGTTTTTATCTCCTTAATATCCTAAACACTGATCATAATTTGACCACGATTTATGGTTAAAATTCTGCGTATTTCAAGTAAAGTCCAAGAATTCTTGTAACAGTATTTGAACAGACACTAATTGAGTTAAATTAAATCACACTACCGCCCCGCCGGATATGACATGGTAATAGATGCTTCCGGTGCAATTAAAACAATGGTTTGAGTTATAGTTTTCATAAGTTTTGACAATGTAAGTGGGTAATATTTTAAGGACCTATAGATATATCCAAAAGTTTTCTTTGCTGCAGAAAAACTCATGGTTCATTCTGGAGAACAGTTATTATAAGGTTATCAGAACCTTTATTTAAACTCTATCGCTTTATCTATCCGAAAATGTCCCCCTTTGTCTTGAAGAGATAGTCACTCTACTTAAATTATTCGTTTCACCAAATCTGGTTAAACTAAAAAAAACATTTAGATATAGAACAAAGGTTTGACTCAATTATGACAATGTGTAATTAATTAATGTTTATGTTTATTAAAAATACATAAAATATAATAATCAATATAAAATATTACATAACATCAATATAACAGTTGTCAACACTCCCCTTTTAGCCTATAAACGTTATAAAGTGATCATTTCCTCTTTATATCGGTACCTAACCTACAATATCAAGCCTTTGTGATTTGTATACTTCACACATAACGTTGTTAACTATAACTACCTATGTATGAGCCTTTATTACATAAACGGTTGTTGACAACCCACTCCAGAATATTCCATCGTGACTTAACTCTTTTCTCATGCTAATAAATCGTAGTACTAACTGTTCCCCGCCGTTTTAGCTGCGTAAAATTATAATTTTTTAAATAAAAGTTGTAAGTAAAAGTGCTCAGGGTTATCGTCAGGTGAACACACCTATTGAAATCTTATCAATAATTATAACTCAGCTGCTGATTTAAATTTACTTATTCCTGGTAATCTATACATATTACATAAGTATGTAAGTACTAATATCTTGTTACTGAAAAATTTGGTGAGTCTCTAAACTAATACTATACCCATTTGAAAAATGTATAGGTACTTAGCAGATTAATCAAGGAAAGGTATAATTGGGATAAGGTAAAAACAAACAGTTATTGTTATGTTACATTTTATTTGTTTCTCATAGTTTTAAAATTTATACACAAGTAGTTTAAAAGAGATAGATTATACAGGTTGGTAACCACAAATAAGAATAAATGAGAATGCTGTAGATAAGTGCTAAAAAGTTCCAAAAATCCAAAAACACTTGTTAATTTTGACTTTTGTAAAATTATAAAGTTGTTTTTGACATTTATAGACAAAGATCATTTAGGTACATTTAAATAAACATGTAAAAATTCTTACAAATGGACCAAAAAGATGAACTGAAGAAAAACATATTGAGAACTTGTACGAATTCAAGCTTCCTCTGGTAGTAGAGTATAGTCTGTCAAACATAATAGTAGATAAAACACCACTTTAATGGCAACAAAGTCGTCCAGTATCTACTTATAGGTGCAACAGTCTTATATCTTCAAGTTCCGACGAAAAATCCAAAAGAAATCTCAGTAGAAATTATCTGGTTTAGTGTTTAAATAAAAACCAGAAAAATATCTACTTAGACTCACTTTGAAAATGGTTTCTTGATCTTCTTTGCTTAAAGTTAGGTTCTACTAAACTTAGGGCCTATTTCACCATCTTCAAGTAACGTTCCGAGTAGCTATTTACAAGTTTTGTCTTTGTCACTTGATATAAAGTAAGAAAGAGACAGAACTAACTTTGCTTGGTGAGTAACTTTACTTGAAGGTCGCGAAATATGCCCTTAATATTTAATTATAAAGCACAGTATAATAATGAGTAACTACAAGATATTTTTAAGAATAATCTAAAGGCTGATTTTTCCATCGTCAGATAACTTTTATTCGAGGAATACAATTGACGTTGGACAGATTTGTATGAAATAACTGTCAAAATTTCAAAATTCCTCGAATAAAATTTTTAGATGATTGAAAAGCCAGCCCTAACTAAAAAAAATATCTAAGTAGTTGTACTTAGTAAGTCCGCAATTTCCGCAAAAAGCCACGCCAATTTGAGCCTCTCCTCCAGTCTTCTTTTGTAGATTTTATTTTGATTTAATTAAAAGCAGGAATTCTTCGACTAACACAAACCATAGTCAAAGGAATCCTACTTAAAACCACGTCAAAATACACACTCAAACAATTTATTCGCTTTTATTAGTAGTGAGTTATAAGTACGTAATGTTCGACTTGATTTTGCACACAAAGTCGGACAAAACCTACTTAAATTCACCACTAAATGTAAACAAATAAAGTTCAATTTCGAATGACAAAAATAGTAGAAAATATTTAGCGTTTTTCAAACTACACTTCATTATTAAAATATATCAAATATTTAGCTTTAGAGCTGATTTTTCCATCGCCAGATAACTTTTATTCGACGAATAAAATTGACGTTTGACAGTTTTCGTATATGAACTATCTGTCAAAATGACAAAATTATTCCTCGAATAAATTATCTGGCGATGGAAGAATCGCGCCTTTGTCAAACTTTGCTTCACTATTAACTTTAAGCTCACTTTAAAGTACTATTGAGACTGATGATAATTCCAAAATTTGTTTAGTTTTTATACCAAAAAGGTTGTAATTAAATAATAAGGTGATTAGCAGAAATTGTTAAGTAGTTATTATGGTGGTAGGGTGATTAAGGAAATTAGTCCTTAATAGTTGTTTTGACTGTTTGTTTGTTTGTTCGAACTTAATGAAAGGTTTCGTTAATGAGTTTATTTTGTTTGCAAATTGTTATTGTAACAAAAATATTATTCGAAAAGAAAAGAATTAAGTAAGTGCTTACATATCTTATTTTTCAAATTATAAAGTAATAAATGTTTTACTTGGGTGTACATATTTCGTCAAATACTTACTTTTCTTCTTAATATAGGTATAAAAAGTTTCTCTTAACTATCATTCTTCCTATGAAAATTTTTGTAGCAACGTTTCGTAGGCATCCGAAGCGATGTCTTTCTAATTAAAAATATTCTAAGTAAGACTTGGTTTTTTCCATTTCTTGTTTTTTTTTAATGAAATACTACATATTTACTAACTGGAATATTGTTACTTACTTTTTGTTTTTAATCGAGTTATAGAAGCCTAATCTTAGCCCTTTGTGGCATACTTACTAACTCATATATTAACTTAGGTTAAGAACTGAGTAGTCTACGAATCAACGTATAAAAATGTCGTAGTTTATGTTTCTGCCTGCATATTATGCAAACATTTTATGTAATAACTTACCAAGTAAATTTAGATTTGTCTCTTTCTTACTTTATATCAAGTGACAAAGACAAAACATGTGAGTACCTACTCGGAACGTTACTTGAAGATGATGAATTAGACCCTAAGTTAAATTAAAATTACTTATAGCCTCATTATGGCTACATCGTCATTTATTGAAGTTCTCAAAGTGGTGCATCAAGGACATAAAAAATATGCAAAAATCAATAGGTTCGGTCACTGTTTTATGTTTGTTTGTCTTTGTCTAGGTACACTATCTATACAGTACATTATATACTTAAGTACTATGTATTTTCTGTTAACATAAAATGTTCCACTGCTGTGCAAAGGCATCCCTTGAATCTCTCCCTATCTCTCCACTCATCTCGGTCTTGAGATTGCACCAATCTCAATGGAATTTGCCAAACTCATCCCGCATGTCATGTACCTACCTATGTTTCTATGACCTATGTAGATACTTATATTGTGCTCCGTGCTCATACATAAAAATATATTAAAAATGTTCTTATAGTTTCGAACTTAGTTAGGGGTCAGTTACTATAATGAGATGATGTAGTGAATGATTATGTTATGTTATCTCTTATCTACTAAGAATTTAAATTTAGTTTTAAGGCAGTTTTCGCACTGCTAAATTATCTTTCCATCAGTGAAAGATTTTTTGAAATCGGTTCAATAGTTTCGGAGCCTACTTATTCGTTACAAACAAACAAAACTTTCCTCTTAAAAATATTAGTGTATATAGATACAGGATTAATTTAACCAAGGTTACAATAGTTACACATCAGAATCTCCCTCTTTCAATCACTTAGTTTGTTATTTCCTAAACCGTTCATGCCTAATAGGATAAATTGATAGAAGGACAACAACATAGGAAAGTTTCGTGCAGATTTTCCCACAGGATGTTACCTAATAGACTAATACTAAAATGGCGACCGTGTGCGTAGCAAGCAATAATGTCCCCTTCCACAGAATACCTTGTAGTTTGTACTACATAGAGGTAAATTGAGGTATAGAGGGCTAATTTCATGCGTAACGTTCGAGCGAATCGTCAGCAGAAGAAAGTTATAGACAAGGTCATTTGATAAAGTATGTAGCAGAATCGGTTTGGTACTAATGGATTTACTTCGTCTCACTGATATCATCAGTGAGTGAGATGCCTTAATCTATGATGCGCCTTAAATAACTGCCCGCCTCTTCTTCGTCTAACTTACATTTTACTTTAACTCTTTTTTCTCAAAATCATAAACATACACGAAATGATAATAATACTATGATATAATATAGATACACCGACAGTTTTAAAATGAAACAACTTTAAATAAATTCAGTTTGTTTTTATTTTTATTATACACTTTCGACATTAGATTGTTGTCCTATGATAGTATTCTTGTTAACATATAGATCTTATCATTTACTTAAATCGAACCATTAGTCTTTACAAAAAAAAATGTTCATCCATAAATGTTATAGTTATGTTGTACATGTACTTCTTGGTTGGTTTTAATAACTGTGATTATCATATAATGAAGATGGACTAACTCGACCAGAAGTATCTTTCACATAATATGGGTCTGGCTTTCATTTCAGACGTGCGTAAGAGATCCTGCTTCTCCTTCTAATATCTAGTTATCCCTATAAGGCTGTCAACTGTACATAGGCGACAGTAGACAGATAGGTATACAGATAGACAGATTTTCATGAGTGTTTTTTTTGTTAAAGGTTACATTATCAGCAGTAAAAATGTTGAAATATGCAATAATATGTTCACCCTCATGCTACTGTTCATCCTTGAACAATATTGCTACAATTAGGTACCTCTATGTAGGCTAGGCTCCCTAGTTATCGGTGACACAATGTAACACGGTCTGAATCAAAACCAATTTAGTTGTTAGTGATCCTTAAAGATGGAGACAAACAATTTTTACTAGTTGTGCCCCGCGGTTTAGCCCGCGTATATTACAATCCTATTTGCATATAGCCTTTTTTGTTTAAAAAATGCATCAAACGTTTTGTGGGGCTCTCCCTAAACGGGTGAGGCCTACCTAGCTACCTACCAACTAAAACTCAGCAGGTTGGTTTTTACTCTACTGTGGCAGGACAGTATGTCTCCATATCCCTAGATTCTTGATTGAAAGAATCCTAGTCTAGTCTTCCTCGATAAACGCGCTATCTCCAACACATTTTGTTACAACTCGTACCAGAACAAACAGACAAACAATTCAGCTTTATAATTTTAATAGTGGCGCCCCGCAGTTTCACCCGCATAGTTCCCGATATGGGAATAAAATTATGCTAAAAACCTTCCCACTGAATCACTCTATCTATTAAAACAAACCGCATCAAAAAATCCCTTCGTAGTTTTAAAGATCTAAGCATACATAGGGACATAGGGATAGAGAAAGCGACTTTGTTTTATACTATGTAGTGAAGTATATATTTTATTTTATTTAGATGGTTTAAGTTACAGGATTTATTAGGTCCAATATGTTGTGCTTAGGTGACGTACTGAGTTAGGTAATACTCGTAGTACGTTAGGGCCTATTTCACGACCTTCAAGTAATGGTACTCACCAAGTAAATTGAGTGTTGTCTCTTTCTTGCTTTATATCAAGTGACAAAGACAAACCTTGTGAGTAGTTACTTGGAATTTTACTTGAAGATGGTGAAATAGGCCATAAATATTTTATGATCCGTGGTATGTAATAGGTTTACAAATTATTAAAACAATTTTATTATTAAACGAAACGTACGTCATTGTTTATAATTAATATCTTTTTACGGGATATTATATAAGGCCACCGAATGTGGCTGAAACTAATCGAGGGATTGGATTTATAGGTACGTGTAAATATCCCGTAAAAAGATATTAATTATTAAAACAATACCTAACTTTAAATAATTAAGTACTACTCGTATATGAATTTCATGATATTATACATTTTACAAAGTCTTAAAATTACATTATTTCAATATGCTTAGCTAACACAAGAAAAAACTACGAGTATTTATCTAATCTTCTTTGTCAGAGAGCAGAATTACCAGCAGCTGAAAAGTGGATCCCATTTCACCGTTCATACGTTTTTCTTTCTTCAACTTCTTACTAATTATATTCTTCTTCTTCAACTTTATATTCTTCTTTATCGCAGATTATAGTCAAGTGAGTTCATTTTGCGATCATCATAACGGGCAAATTCAGTACATCACTGCCCGTTAGTGACGGTCACAAACCAACTTCGCTTAACAACATTATGCTCCTTCTTGGCAATTCTTCTTTCTTGTTCTGTAAATTAGAATAATACAGTGTTGTGAAATTACTTGGCACACGAGATGACGAGACACACCAACAGGAGCCTAAGTCTGCAATTTGACATTATTGATCAGACAAAATGTTGATATTGAGGCACCATAACGAGAGTGTCAGAAATTTGGTATTCTCCTAAAATTTATTCATATGGCTATGGACACCATAGCCATCAGTGGTCTTTGTTGCATATCAAAATTCAAATAAAAATCGTCAGAATACTGTTTCCATGACAACCATCTAAGTTGTATGGGGCCATTGAGTCAGCGGAGTATTTTCAATAAGGGCATACCAAAATGACAACAAATGTAAAAAAAAACGGCCATAATGTTGATATTAAAATACATCTGAGTAGCATTATCACAGCTTAATAGTTTAGAGAATCTGGGCCCTGATGTCTTTACAATCGACATTGGAAATGTAAAATAAAGTATCGTCCTGTAAAACCGTACAGTGATAAGGAATACCCATGCTTAGTCACCATTCACTGTCTAGCATGTTGATGATATCTGAAAAAGAAATTGAGAAAAATATTAATAAACTCTTACGAGTATTAACAGATGGAATAACAATGGCATAGTTAATCCACACCCTCTTTCACACGTGTTCAAAAAACATGAAAAAAATAAACCACTGTTATTCATTTACTTTCTATTTGTCTTGTAATACATTAACTAATTTGGCATAAATGTGATAAGTATTTAGCTTTCTTAATTATGTTGATTTGTCATTAAGTAAATTAGACAATAACAAAATGATTTTGTAAACAGATTAAGTAAAAACAATTTGTATATAAACAAACACATTTTGCACGCCTATATTCCCTTCAATTTATGTTTTCAAAATAATTCTTACTTACTACTAAAATAATATAATATTATAAATGCGAAATTAACTCTGTCTGTCTGTCTGTCTGTTACCTTTTCACGGCAAAACTACTGAACCGATTGATTTGAAATTTGGTACAGGGGTAGCTTATGGTCCGGGAAAGAACATAGGATACTTTTTAACCCGAAACGTGAAACCGCGGGGCCCTGCTAGTTAAAAATATTTTTTAAACCCCTCTCTAAGTTAGAGGCACAGCTATGCCCTATGAAACGAGTTTGAGATCATCAACACGTAAGTAGTAATTATGTATTGGCAGCGGTGGATGACTTAGGCCTGATCGCCCTAATTCAAGGTAGAATCGAGCCCCTCGGTGGGGACATACAGGGTGTGTCGTAAATAGTGGTCCACCGTTTAGGATTCGATAAACCAGATAATTTACTATAACAAATTCCATTTTAGAACCATTTTTAGCCGAGGGTTCCGTAAATATTAATTTTTAGTTATTTATTTACGAAATTTCTACCTCTTGTAACAAATTTGGTTGTAGTTTTATCAAAAACCATTATATTTTTATTTTGATTACTGTTAATTACTGCCGAATACAAGAGCTATCGCTTATTAACATGTTATTTAATGTAGATTTAGATCTTCTGCAAAAAAAAATGATTGTACTCTAATTTTAACGGATTTTTTTAACATATCATGCTAATTCAAAAGCGATTTATGTAAAAAAAATGTACTACACTGTCAGTGCCCATTAATTTAATAATATGCCTATTTAATACCAATTTCAAAATGGTATCATAATACCAGATCCCTATAAAAAACAGAAAGATATCGAATTTTTATTGAAGAAAGTAAGATTTTCATTAAAATTAATTTAAACATTTTGTTGCATTAATTTTACAACAAAACTGATAATATGGTAATAAAACTTTGAAATATTATTTGAGTGTGACAAAACTGGTTTTAAGAGCGCACTAACAAATAAATTCAGGTAAAAAAAGGCCCGACCCTTTTTTTACCTGTGACATGTTGTTAACAATAGATCTGTTGGAGCCACGGGTTGGAGCTCTCGCCAATCGAGAATCGCACAATACGAGTGATAAGGAAAGGACATGGTTAATGTAAGCTATTCCTTTCGCTCGTAACGTTGAAATAAATATTGAAACGATTTAGCTTAGTACGATCTCGTCACCCGTGCGTCGTATGCGTTTTGTGTGTTTACTTTCGTTGTTTTTGTATGCCTGACCCCGGACTCTGTTTAATTTGCCTAATGATTGGATTTGTTGTTTTGGTGATCTTTGGCTACGTGTAATAGTAACTTGTGGCTTGCTCAACGTTTTGGACTACCTGTACAGTGATAAAAATGTCTCGGTACACACCGCGTGAATATGCCGACATGCATTTTATTTACGGGGAATGCAGAGGTGTCGCTAGAGAAGCAGCTCGTCTTTACCGGGAGAGATATCCCAATCGAAGACATCCTGATCATCGCGTCTTTGGGAGAGTGCATAACGCGTACACCGAGGGGAGGATACCTGGCACAGGAGTAGGCGGTGCAAGTGAAGGAAGACCGCGAGCACACAACGATGAAGCGGTAATGAATTTAGTTGCTGAAGATCCTTCAACATCGGTGCGTGTCTTAAGTCGCAGAACTGGCATACCTTTTAAATCGGTACATCGCGTACTTAAAAGAAATGATATGTACCCATACCACTATCAAAGGGTACAGTCATTACTACCTAGAGATTACGCATTCAGAGTACGATTTTGTAGAGAAATATTACGCAGAATAAGAGAAGACCCGCATTTTTTTAATAAAATATTATGGAGCGACGAATCATCATGCAAAAAAGATGGATATTTAAATCTCCATAATCTGCATAGCTGGCAGCGAGAAAACCCACATCTCATAAGACAAGATAGATCACAGTATCAAGTTAAAATAAACCTTTGGACCGGAATTATTAACGGACAGATAATCGGTCCACACGAGCTGCCAGAAACTTTAAATGCAGACAGATATTTAAGTTTTTTGCGGACTGACTTGCCAATGCTTCTTCAAAACGTCGCTCCTGAAGTCCAAGAAGATATGTGGCTCCAGAACGATGGCTGTCCCGCTCACTATGCTGTTAGAGTACGAGAGCACCTACACACAGCGTATCCAAATAGGTGGATAGGACGCTTAGGTCCAATACTATGGCCACCGCGCTCGCCAGACTTAAATCCCCTGGATTTTTTTTACTGGGGTTGCCTGAAAGAACATGTGTACAAAGAAGAAATAACGTCCATTGATCACTTGAGGACTAGCATACACACAGCAGCTAGAAAAATAAACGAGAGTGGGTTTGCTCGGCGACTTAAACGGTCGTTTATTCGACGTTGCAGAGCATGCATAGCTGCAAATGGGGGACATTTCGAGCACTTGGTGTAATGTAAATGTTAAAGAATAACAATAAATGATGTATGATGATGTATGACTTGTTTTTTTTCAATGCCTTGTTGTAATTTACAAGTTAGGTCTAGATCACTTTGCAAAAATAGTAAAAAGTTGTCTTTTATAGTCGTTTTTAACTAAAATTTCATTACCTGTTTTATTGATGGGATAGTAAAACCTTTTAGAATCGGTATTAAGTAGGAATATTATTAAATAAGTAGGCACTGATAGTAAAGATTTTTTTTTTACAAAAATCGTAAGTTTTATAGCAACTAAATTTTAAAATGCATTTTAATGAAAATCTTACTTTCTTCAATTAAAATTAGATATCTTTCTGTTTTTTATAGGGATCTGGTATTATGATACCTTTTTGAAATTGGTATTAAATAGGCATATTATTAAATTAATGGGCACTGACAGTGTAGTACATTTTTTTTACATAAATCGCTTTTGAATTAGCATGATATGTTAAAAAAATACGTTAAAATTAGAGTACAATCATTTTTTTTTGCAGAAGATCTAAATCTACATTAAATAACATGTTAATAAGCGATAGCTCTTGTATTCGGCAGTAATTAACAGTAATCAAAATGAAAATATAATGGTTTTTAATAAAACTACAACCAAATTTGTTACAAGAGGTAGAAATTTCGTAAATAAATAACTAAAAATTAATATTTACGGAACCCTCGGCTAAAAATGGTTCTAAAATGGAATTTGTTATAGTAAATTATCTGGTTTATCGAATCCTAAACGGTGGACCACTATTTACGACACACCCTGTATATGAGCTGATGATGAAGATTTTTTTATTGTATCTCATACTTCTTTGAAACTACAAATTCTTATAACAATAATAATAAACACGTTTTACATGAAGCAGACGAGGTTCCAAGTATCGTTTACACTTGAACAAATACAGAAATATTTGACACAATACATTCTTTAATTAAACTCAATATTCAAATGGGATCCAAAATGCAGTAGGTAGTCTGTGACTTGTAATTGATCATCTTTAAATCTGAATATACTTAGTAATAGAACAATGGCTAAAACCACAGATCATGGAATCACCTTAGGACTTCCGCCTCTCTGTTTTGTGGCAGACTATGGCTATGACATTTCTTAATGTTACTGATATTGTTAATTGATCAATATCCTTTTATTTAAAAATTTTCGTGCTTAATTAGAAGCATGAGCTGAATGTTTTTTTCTTCTGTCCTATGTAATGGTGGGGCGGGTCGGGGGTGTTCCCTTAGACCACCCCTAAACCGTGATCAAGTAAATTGTAGTTACAGGGAACAGTTAAAGTATCTAATAGTCTTATTACCTGTTTTCGAGATTCTCTAGAATTCCTGCAATTTCATAATCTAAGTATGAATCAATTGCTATTGATATAAGATGATTGATTGAGTGATTGATTGTGATGTTATTTATCCTTTATTTTTTGATATCCCGGGGGAAATGCTTTGACGCATCCCCGCGCCGAAGCAGCGGGGTATGTGGGACTCGCTCTCCACCAAGATGGAGCGGTGGAGGTCCTACCCACTAAAACCCCCGGGGGCAACATCGCCTGGGCGCTGAGTGCCGGCGCAACGGTAAGCGGGCCGCACATCCGCTACGCCGGCGGCGATGTTATTTATCCTGACTGTTCGTTTGAAAGAAAATCCTCCATAGAAAGTATTCCTTTAATAGCTAAACTGTCCTTCACTGATGATATAATATTCAGTGAGGAGCAATATGTGTAAATTGTGTAATCACCGCTTGCCGAAAGCGTGACTCATACTCGGAATAGCAAACTTGCAAACATGTTGTACATAGCAATTGAACCTGGGGCATAACGCTTGAAAGGCAGGTGCATAAGCCACTTAATAAAAGTAAGCCATGCCAATAAAAGTATAATCCGTCTAAAAAGAGTAGAAATTAATGTTTGTGGAACTAACTAAATCCGTGGCTGGCAACACTTGATTAAAAGTCAATCTTGTCATTAATAGTGCGTGTAAATGGTTTTGATACTTAATATTAAATCCGAGAGTATACATAAATGAATCCAGGAAATAATCTATTCCTGTGCCAAGTTTCATCCAAATCCGTTTAGTAGTTTTTGCGTGAAAGAGAAATAAACATAACGTCCATCTATCCTCACAATCTTCCGCATTTATAATAAAATTTATTAATAGGATTTGACCACAAGTTGTGATGTAAAGTGGTTATAATGTGAAGTTTAAGTTTGAAGTACTAAGTTAGCTTAGAATCATCACAAAATATTAATGCCAATAATACAATAAATAATTAGCAAGTATCAAAACCAGTGATTATATAGTAATGGGGGATACCAGTTAAACGACAACGACAGTGACGCTCTCATTTTTCGTCTACTCTTTTTAGACGGACGATTTTATAAGTACTAAGTAAGTAATTTGGATCCAGATTAGACCCAGTTAGGCTCAGTGCGTCATGTTTTTGAGTTTTGTGAGTTTTTTCTATTTTAAGTAAATCACGGTACGGAACAAACAGTACCTATATGTGTTCGATTAAAATATACTTAAGGGAATAAACTACATCCCTCTTATTAACAAACAGCATGCGCTTTCTCTTTTTCATTCACAACAATATTTACACATGAATGAAAGAGAGAAAACGTGGCTTAGCTATACCGTTGTTATTCCTTGTTTCTTAATAAGTAAGAGGGTTGCCCTATGATAAGTCTGAAGTTCTGGATTCAATTCCTGGTTCGACTAATGCATGTCTGCAACCAAATTGGTTCAGCTGTTTGAGCGTAACAAATAAGTACAAGACTTACAAAAACACATACAAACTTCAACACTTCACTAATGTTTCGATCTTACCTAAGTTATAGTATACTCGTAGTTAGACTTGGCGGAACATCACTATTTTACATGGAGCAACGTCTACCCAGGCCAGGACACAATACGAAACATTTTGATTAAACAAGAATTTTCTTTAAAAAACTGCGTTCAAAAACGGAAAAATTACTAAGTTCAAATAAAAAATGTTTTCATACCTTCATTTCTTCAATTCTAACCTCTATTTTTCTTGCACTCAGGTATTATTCCATCTGTAGATTCCAGCAGTAGTGCAGTAGTGCGTCAGGAGGAGGTCTGGTATGGACTGAGGTGGAAGCAGGGTGCGGTGGTACAATGTAGGTCTTGTGGACGATGCCGTATGCCATACTGCCTTTGGTTGGCAGGGCTGGATTTAGGTGTATGCACTTATAATATTTTTATTTTTGAAATTGATCTATTTTTTTATATTTTATCACATGTAAACAAAGACTACTTAGCTGTCCACTCGCAATTTCAAATTGAAAATCCTATGTAACTTTTTATTGCTAATTTCAATTTCTGCTAAAAAAAGCTTTAAGGATCTTGATTTTTCTGAGATATAATGTCCATGCTCAAAATACTATGAGAATACTTATAGTACTATTCTATTAGAATAAACTTATTACCACTGCTAAACTAACTACCATCGTATCCCGGGGAACTTAAGTCAAACTTTCAACTTTGTACTTATTCAATTACAAGGGAATGGACAGAAATACGGAGTGCCGCAGAACTGTTCAGTCTGGCTAGAGTTTGCGAGAAATATGCGGAGCTGACTGCCAACCTTCACTAGTTGGAGAGGCACTGAGAGAAGAAGAAGAAGAATTACAATTGTCTTATAGTTACGAGTACGGGAGCTTTAAAATACCAGTAAGTGTAAGTCCTTACCAGTAAGTATAAGTACTTATCAGTAAGTATATGTCCTTACCAGTAAGTATAAGTAGTCTAGAAAAGCACTTACTTAGATTAGTAACTCTAAAGGTATTTTAAAGCTCCCTTACTCAGTACCTAGTAGGTAAGTGTTTTTATAGTTATTTATGGTACAAGCGAGGTAAGTTGGTGATTACTTCCGAGGCGCTATTGAGGCCCGAGCCGTCAGGCGAGGGTCAGAAGATAGCCGAGGATAGTAATCATCAATACACGCGTGTACCATACAACGTTTTTCAACACACTTGCGAAGAAATTATCATTTTTCGCTAATAAATAAACAGTTTTTCTATTCGCGCGCATCCAACACAACAATAGTGATCGGCCAAAGACTAAAAAAATATAATAATTAAAAAAAAATCGAATGAATGAATGAATGGAATCGACCATAGACCTACCGAAAGTAAGGCAACATAGTTGAAGTTTGTTTTTAAAATGTATGGACACAATTTTTTTGGTATTGAAACTTTTATAAAAACAAAGCAATTTAAAAAAACAATCTATAACTCACTAGTGAATCAAGCGTGTCATTATTCAACTGTTTTTGCACAAATAAAAGCCCCTTTATGAGCAAGTGTGTTGAAAAATATTTTTTTTTATAAGTAAGTAAGTATTTAATTTATTTGTAGTTTACCCAAATTAAAATTAATATAAATACTTAATAATTGTATATTTCCAGTAACTTCTGGTGTAGTACACCCCTGGTGCCGTGTGGTTTCATGTGTGTTCAAGTGTCGCTATTTGTTCTAATTCTTGCGTATGTGTAACTCTCTTTACATCATTTATTTCATTTGATATTATTTCAAAAACTTTGAATTGATAGATGGACAAGGATTTTGGAATAGTTTTACTAGAAAACTAAACATTATGACATAAGTAGATACTTAGTAAGTCACAGATCATGGATTCAGTTAAGGACATTCGTCTTCTCTGTTTTGTGTATTATGTATCTAGTCAACACCGTTTGTACTTCGGACGGCACAGTTAGGCCCAGGAGCCCATTATCGTCCCATTATCGCCATTTTCGTAAAGTTTGACATATGTCACAGAGATCATCCTAGATTTTAAAACTATACCCATCCATAGCGTAAGTAGATGATGTTAGTACCTACGACAGACGCCTTTGTATGCCTAAGGTCCATTATCGGCATCGGCACGGCCGAGGAATTTAGGTGATAAAAAGCTTGTAGTTTCCATGATATAGGTACTATTGTAGTAACAATACCGCTATGGTCAAATTTCTACTATATTGCCATAAAGTTAATGTATAAAGCTTTTTAATAAGTACCTAAAATCCTCAGCTGTGCCGATGCCTATAATGGGCCTTAGGCACACAAAGGCGTCTGTACGTACTAACATCATCTACTTACGCCATGGGTAGTAATTAAAACCCTCAAAAGATTGAAATTAACGTTGTATCGTCCACGGTTGTCATCTGACGGCAGTGGCTTCACTTCATCACTCCGAGCGACCCCTATCGTTAAACAGGACACAGCTTCGGAAGAAGAAAATTAAAAAGATCATCTGTAAACTCGAATAGAGATCGATGGATTTAGAAATACATAGAGAACTTACACCTACCTACCTATTAGACTTACGTGTCTACTGGTTACCCATATGGACTGTCAAATAAATACGGGTTCGATTCGAAATAAGCATCAAATGATGATCTTGGTCTGGGTGTCTCAATAGTTTCTGATACCCTAGATACAGGTAACGAATCTAGTTAGTCAGATTATTTAATTAAGGTAAGTAGGCCTACATAAAGTACAATAATGTAGTAATTATTGTAGTTTTTTTAAATAAGTAGGTAGGTACAGCAAGTATAATTCATATTTAAGGTAAGTATATACTTAGGTCTTGAAATAACAATACAAAAATGACTTACTGTCATTTTAAGTCTATAAGAATACTAAAATAATCGATTTATTTTAATGAAAAGTAAGTAAATAATATAATGTAGTGACGAACAATTGTGCAAACGTATTTATGGCGTGGCCCCGTTACAACTGGAATATTTGTTTTAATTAATTTCACTTCTTTTCAACAAAGTATTTCTCTTTTAATGAATTGAGGTTTTAATTTTATGTTCATCAAAGTTTTAAACGGATTTAGGTCGGGTTTGTTAATATTTGTTTAGATTTTTGAAAGTTGATTGTGAAATCTAACATGTGGGTAACTTTGGCAAAGATTACATAAAAAATAGGTATCATCCTAATTTAAGATGCCGCTGCGAGCAAAGTCTTCTTTCCCTATGACATTAGAACAGAAATATAAGTAATAATAATAATAATAACTTGGATGCATTTTATAGTGTTATACAGGGATAGTCGCCGGATTGTGCATCCTTTACACAAGATTAAATATGTCAAAGGGCTTCCGTGTGTTGGCTTTGGCCCCATACTAGCCTTCCAAAAGACCGGGACTCCTTAATAGTCCCGTGAATGGAAAAGACATAACAATAATAATAATAAATAATTTGGCCGCAGGGCACCATTGAGGCGGGGTGTCGGGGAGTAGCGACCCCGCGGACCTGACGCGCTCCCGGGGGAGGTCACCATTCCTCACCTCCGCTTGCCTTCACTGGCCGGCGGAGTGAACACTGACGAGGAACAGGTCCCCCACCTCCGTGCTTGCCTTCATTGGCCGGCCGGAGTGGAGCCCGCGAGAGCACTTTGGTGCTCGGAGAGTGAGAGGCGTTGCGTAAGTGGTGAGTTGGCTTACCATGAAGCTGGACCCTCGGGCTAAGTGGATCGCGGTTTAAAACCCAGGGCGTCTGCTCCACTCTCAAAGCCGCTCGTTTCATGTTGCCCCCTTGTTGCGATACGAGCGACTTGTTTGGGGGGCCCAGTTATAGAGCTGGCAAGTCTCCATCCGCCACTTCGTACATGTTTATAGCATTGTATCGGCGGGTGTCATAGTTCCCCAATATCCAGTCCATTAAACATCCCATTCCCATAACCCAGTCGTAGTTTTCCATGTATTTGCAATAGTCCCAGCAGAACCGGGGACTGTCCTTGGATGCATTTTATAGTGTTATACAGGGATAGTCGCCGGATTGTGCATCCTTTACACAAGATTAAATATGTCAAAGGGCTTCCGTGTGTTGGCTTCGGCCCCATACTAGCCTTCCAAAAGACCGGGACTCTTTAATAGTCCCGTGAATGGAAAAGACATAACAAATAATAATAATGTATTCCCAACCGATTCCGGTTACGGCGACCACTTCTGCTCCGTTAGCGTCGTGCGTGTGCTCTGAAATATAAGTAGGTAGGTACTGAAAGAATGGAAGGCAAAAGTATTCGTAGATCTTCTTCTTCTTCTTAGCGTGTCGACTTATATGTTTGAGGACCAGAACTCAGCCACAGATATGGCGCTATCAGAAGACTAGTTAAAATCCATGCGTGTGCAGGTGTATCTGGGGGTAACACCACATAGACTATAGGTAGGTAAGTAGGTAAGTACTTAAGTCATTCATCACCACACCATACTTGCCTAATGGTGCTAAAGGCGTGTTGGTGTCCTCAAACCCGTATGTACGAGTAGATACATATTTACTTAAATGTTTACGCTCTATTCAACAATAAAAATAAAATAACAATTGTGTTTATGACCATAGTTATCACAATTTTAATGGTAATCAAGGCTAGTAACATAAATTAGTTCAAACTTCTTGTGTTACGCGGTTATAACCGCAGCCCTAATGGATGAATTACCTACTTGTTAGTAGGTAACTATAACTACTTACTTAGTTATTGGACTTATTGGTATTATTAGCGGATATATGTACATTTTTAGTAATTTTATTTTAAACATTATTTAGAGAAAAACACATTTAGGACTTTTCAAATTAATGATGATCTACTTATTTAAAAAAACAGCCGTTAATAATTTGTTTGCTCATTTCTCTTAGAGTTTAGAGAAACCCATAAGATTAAGCTAGTTATAGGTACGTTCAAACTTTAACTTTTGTTTTGTATAACTTATGAAATTATTCTGAAAAGTTTTTGGAGCCAATCGTCTATCATTTATTGACGGACAGGCGCACCAGCGGCGTCACAGCGGACACTGAGCCTGCTACATTACATCTTAAAGTGTTTTATATTCTAACATTCTTTTGTAAATTTATATTTTGTATTAGATGTGGAAATAAATGGTTTAAATTTAATTTTATGTCTCCAAGGTACATAATGGTTCGAATCGCGGACTTAAAAGACCTATCGTCACTGTCATGTTAATGACAATAGCTCAGCTGACTGTCATGTCACAGGTCTGTCAGTAATGCCATTTAGTCATTCATGAATGGATTTCGCAAAAAACAAACTCGGGCGCAAGTTCGCAGAATAAATTGAAGAAAAATAGTTTTACAAAATTATGGCTGGTCCTGAAAGAAAAAAACCAACATATATTTACGAAATACGTTACGATATACATAATGAGTTATGTAGAGTGTTAGATATGGACGATTGTTGGAAGGAATTAGCTGGAGAATACATGGAATACAGACCTTTTGAAATAAATGTAAGTTTTTAGGGATTTCCCGATTGCGTTTATATATTTTTTACTTATATTTTGTGAATATTGGTATTACCTATTAACTAAGTAATTTCCGTAATACTATTTATGACGTAATCACGTAGAAATTTAGGAATTTTAATTTATGAATGAAAAGATATTTAGTTTTTAACGTCGTTTTCCTTATTCATTGCGTCTTTAGTATGACGAGCGGGTTTTATCTAATCGCGTAATTGTTGTTAGTTATGTATTATTAAATAATTTTGAGATTTTATTTTTGTTTTGTTTTGACTAAATAATACTTTAGTCAAAACTAAATAAGCAGTTGCAGATTTTTTATAATACTTGTATTATAGGACTCTGTAATTTTTTTTGATAAAGTTATGATGTTTGCAACTGTGAGTAAAATTGCTAGCACAGCTAGTTTTAAATAAATAATAATGTAAAATAAGGGTAAATTAGTGCCTAAGACTATGATGAAATCAAGGCATTATCACCTACTATTGATTTTAATGACAACTTTTATATCAAACACACACATTCACATGTGTAATCCTTCAATACTATAATTTTTACAGATCATGGATGTCTGTTTAGGACTTCCGATGATCATTTTACACACCAACAAAATAACTCAACAAATTAAATTCACAGGAAATAGAACAAAAATCAAAACGGCTATCAACATCACCCACACACCAGCTATTCATAGAATGGGGCAAACAGAACCACAGGGTGTCCGAGTTGTTCGTACTTCTATACAAAATGGAACATGTGACCGCCATGAACTGTCTCGCTCCGGAACTAGATAGCAAATACTTGAAATTACTGTATAAGTTGGAGAGAAAGATAAATGTCAATAGTAAGTGAAATATTCAAATTATTATGATTAATGGGATATTTACCAATTCAATTCAATTCAATTCAATTTATTTGTTCATAAACATGGGTTTACATAAGTAGGTGATACAATATGGTTACAAGTCCTCCATGATTCGCCATATTGGCATACAATGTATATATTTATTTCAATATATTTATAAAATATCCTGTTCACCATTAAATAACTATTATCATCATCAGCTCATACATGTCCCCACCAAGAGCACAAGCCTACCCTGAATTAGAATGATTAGGGCTCAGTCAACCACGGTGGCCAAGTACGGGTTGGTAATGGAGCACACAATCTTAGAATTTCTAATTTCTTTTAAAATAACCAGGATAACTATAAAAACTATATAGTAGTTATTTATAATTAAATGCAGTTAAATGGCACTTTCTCTCACTGATGATATTAGTACTTAAATACATCTTTTTGATATATTTGTTTGAAATACTTACTTAAATTATGTTTTTTGCTCAATTTCAGGTAGCAATAATGAAGATAAAATTAAGGTAAGATTATTAGCTTGTTATTAAATTCAAGATTTAAATGGATTTCCTAAAATAAACAAGCAATTTTAACTAAAAAAATATGAAAATATCAATAAATTATTTGTACACATATAATCAAGTTTGTATGTTTCACAGGACCAATTAAATAACAATGTACAAGAGGACCCCACTAAAGCTCAGCCCAACAGTGAATCAGGCGTAAGTTAACCCTACTTCCCTACTATATAATATTATAAATGCGAAAGTAACTCTGTCTGTCTCTCTGTCTGTTACCTTTTCATGGCTAAACTACTGAACCGATTGACTTGAAATTTGGTACAGGGGTAGCTTATGGTCCGGTAAAGAACATAGGCTACGTTTTATCCCGAAATTCCCACGGGATCGGGAACTATGCGGGTGAAACCGCGGGGCACAGCTAGTATTAAAATATGTTGAACAAGTTAAAACATATCTATACTTCCATACTAATATATGTATAAAGTTGATTTGTTTGTTTGGTTGAATGAGCTAATCTCAGGAACTACTGGTCAATTATAAAAATTCTTTCGGTGTTAGATAGCCCATTTATCGAGGAAGTCTATTGGCTATATTTTAACCCCGTTTTCCCACGGGAAAGGGAACTACGCGGGTAAAACCGCGGGGCATAGCTAAAAATAAAAATACAAAACATGTTGTATGAAACAAGTTTAAATTAATAAGAAATCAATAACCTACTCAATTAAGTCTAGATTGAATGGTACATATTTTCAAATATATTTTTGGCATCATACTTGACTAATGCATGTTAGTAATCTGAAATCCCAGCCATGTATGAACATGAAGCAGTCCTAGGAATTGAACCTGGGTTCTCAGGCTTGACAGGTTTACATGTTACTAGTCCATTGACTGATATATTTTTAAATTTTCCAGAGATTCTCGTTACCAATTAAATCGGAGGAGGTGAAGAGTGAATTAAATAAGGTAGCAGCGATACCTTTACTTAAATACGAGGACTTGAAGCGAGCCACTAACAATTGGAGCGAAGACAATTGGCTAGGAAAAGGCGGATTTGGTACTGTTTATAAAGGTAAACTATAATGTTAGTAATACAAAAAAATAATTAATTGCTCTTGCTGAATGCCGTTGTAATAAGAACCTGTCAAATTTCAACCGGGTTAGGGTAGTACCCAGGTGGGGGAATCAAAAGTATCTGGTTGGGGAAGTGGAAAGTACCCAGGTGGTGAAGTGGGAAATACCCGGGTGGGGAAGTGGGAAGTACCCGGGTGGGAAAGTAGGAAATATCCCGGTGGGGAAGTGGGAAATACCCGGGTGGGATAGCAGGAAGTATCCCGGTGGGGAAGTGGGAAATACCCGGGTGGGAAAGTAGGAAGTATCCCGGTGGGGAAATGGGAAATACCCGGGTGGGGAAGTAGGAAGTATCCCGGTGGGGAAGTGGGAAATACCCGGGTGGGAAAGTAGGAAGTATCCCGGTGGGGAAGTGGGAAATACCCGGGTGGGGAAGTAGGAAGTATCCAGGTGGGGAAGTGGGAAATACCCGGGTGGGGAAGTGGGAAGTACCCGGGAGGGAAGGGAAGTGGAAAATACCCGGTTGAGGAAGTGGGAACTACCCGGGTGGGGAAGTAGGAAGTATCCAGGTGGGGAAGTGGGAAATACCCGGGTGGGGAAGTGGGAAGTACCCGGGAGGGAAGGGAAGTGGAAAGTGGAAAATACCCGGTTGAGGAAGTGGGAACTACCCGGGTGGGGAAGTGGGAAGTACCCGGGTGGGTAAGTGGGAAGTACCCGGGTGGGGAAGTGGGAAGTACCTGGGTGGGGAAGTGGGAAGTAACCGGGTGGGGAAGTGGGAAGTACCCGGGTGGGTAAGTGGGATGTACCCGGGTGGGGAAGTGGGAAGTAACCGGGTGGGGAAGTGGGAAGTAACCGGGTGGGGAAGTGGGAAGTACCCGGGTGGGGAAGTGGGAAGTACCCGGGTGGGGAAGTGGGAAGTACCCGGGTAGGAAAATGGGATATACCTGGGTGGGGAAGTGGGAAGTACCCGGGTGGGTAAGTGGGAAGTACCCGGGTAGGAAAATGGGATATACCTG
Source organism: Timandra comae (assembly GCA_958496195.1). NCBI lineage: Eukaryota > Metazoa > Arthropoda > Insecta > Lepidoptera > Geometridae > Timandra > Timandra comae. Next base: position 8,274,589 of record OY292376.1, read on the forward strand.
GGTGGAGAAGTGGGAAGTACCTGGGTGGGGAAGTGAGAAGTACCCGGGTGGGGAAGTGGGAAGTACCTGGGTGGGGAAGTGGGAAGTACCCGGGTGGGGAAGTGGGAAGTACCCGGGTGGGGAAGTGGGAAGTACCCGGGTGGGGAAGTGGAAAGTACCCGGGTGGGGAAGTGGGAAGTACCCGGGTGGGGAAGTGGAAAGTACCCGGGTGGGGAAGTGGGAAGTACCCGGGTGGGGAAGTGGGAAGTATCCGGGTGGGGAAGTGGGAAGTACCCGGGTGGGGAAGTGGGAAGTACCCGGGTGGGGAAGTGGGAAGTACCCGGGTGGGGAAGTGGGAAGTACCCAGGTGGGGAAGTGGAAAGTACCCGGGTGGGGTTTCAATGGTTTAACCATACCTCTTACATTATTGTGACATATGCTCTTGTTTTAAATCATCATACAATGATATTATTTACAGGTGAATGGAACCTCTTGCCAGTAGCTGTGAAGAAGCTGGCCGGTGATGACGGACAGTACAAGGAGCTGATCAGAGAGATGTGTGTCAACCAGTACCGATATGATTTCATACTGCCATTGTATGGATACAGTATTGGAGGTAATACTTATAAAGTTTGTGTGGTGCTTAAATTATAATGCGTCCCGCTCGCACGGATTCAATTGCGAACGGGACGCATTATAATTTATGGTGTGACAGAGAGATAGCTACAGGTCAATGTACGATATATCATGTGAATTACGACCGGGCTTTAGCAACATACAGACGGCTGCATCTCGAGTCGCCCAGCACACTCCGGAAAAATCACCGGAAACCTGAGGGGATCGGTTTCTTGGATGAACTGAAATGGTACTAGACCCCCACCTCACGCAAAACGGACGCATCTGAGCCGACTAATTGAGAAAAGAACTTGTAGACTCATGTAACAAGGGGGTGTGCTGGCTGTGACTCTCAGATTTGCTCGCGTAATCCTAGTTTCATACCCATAGGGGATCTTCTCCCGAACCAGGGTCCCGTATCTAAAAGTGTTGTAACTTTTTTCTGCCGGGAATTCAGCTCTATGCCCATAGAATCATTGGTGCCTCTTAACGATACCTATCAAATGATGTATCACACAAAGTGCTACAACAAGTGGGACGTTTTGCAAATTATCCATATATGTAGTTTATTTATAAACTAGCTTTTGCCCGCGACTTCATCGGCCGGGAATAATGACTTCCGTCATACAAACTTTTATCCCATATTTTATCTCCTTGGGGGTAGAATTAATCAAAATTCTTATCTATTCTTATATTTTTCTATATCTATTCTTCGTCATAGCATCTACCTGCATGCCAAATTTCAGCCCGATCCGCCCAGTGGTTTGGGCTGTGCGTTGATAGATCACTATGTCAGTCAGTCAGTCACTTTCGAGTTATACACCCCTATATCGAAATTAGGATACTTATTAATTTGACGATATGAGTAGCATTAACTGAACCCATATATCGAAGAATAAAATAAAACAGGATGATCAATTTGGCAGCCATAGGAATACCAAAATAATGTATACCTAAGTACATTACTACATAGTTGCTAACTGCGCGCGGCTCGCGGCATCATCGTAGGTATAATACAGACTACAAAGTAATAGTTATTTATGGTACAAGCGAGGTAAGTTGGTGATTACTTCCGAGGCGCTATTGAGGCCCGAGCCGTCAGGCGAGGGTCTGAAGATAGCCGAGGATAGTAATCATCAATACACGCGTGTACCATACAACGTTTTTCAACACATTTGCGAAGAAATTATCATTTTTCGCTAATAAATAAACAGTTTTTCTATTCGCGCGCATCCAACACAACAATGGTGATCGGCCAAAGACTAAAAGAATAGAATATACTTATTAAAAAAAAATCGAATAAATGAATGAATGGAATCGACCATAGACCTACCAAAAGTAAGGCAACATAATTGAAGTTTGTTTTTAAAATGTATGGACGCAATTTTTTTGGTATCGAAACTTTTTTAAAAACAAAGCAATTTAAAAAAACAATCTATATCTCACTAGTGAATAAAACGTGTCATTATTCAACTGTTTTTGCACAAATAAGAGACCCTTTATGAGCAAGTGTGTTGAAAAATTATTTATTATTTAATTCCCGGTCGCTCGACCTCCCCGCCTCCCCCGCCCCCGCGCCCATCTTCGTCGCAAGCGCCGCGGCCGCTCAGCTCAGTTCACCAGTTCGTTCACGGCTCACGTGCCGCGAGGTTGTACGCAAACGTAACGCCATGTTTAATTAAAACTACTAGTTTTACCTATCAATTTACTTCTCGTGAGTACAAACATGGTATGGTACGTGCATTCATCAACGTTGGTGGTCTCATCTCATTAAAACTCAGGGATAGACGCGGAAATGTAGTGAGTGTTTGTGTGTTGTTAATGTGTGATTCGGAAAATGGAATGCGACTGTTCCCAGGGCTAGTCCTAGGCTAGGACTCCTAGCGACCTGGCTCTGGCCTGGGATCAATAACCATTTAGAACTTCGGTGAAAACTAAAGGTAAATAATAATACCTACCTAAGTATTAACTTACAGTATTTTTTACGTACTTAAAAAGTGAGGTTTTTATTTTTAATACGATTAATATTCTAGTACCTAATAAAAAATATTATTACGTGTACTTACCTCACTACGTAACAAATCGTAATAAAAATAGGCAATTACCTATTATTGAATAGGTATTACGATATGACAGAACAGGTCATGTTAGGTACGTAATATCAATCGTAGTAAAAATGAATACTAACTTCTTAATTAAACACACCCAAATTATTGTAAATAGTAAATACCTACCTAGCCAATACGGTGGTCCAGGAGGTGATTTTAGCATAAGTCCCTAATGTTATGTTACAAAGTGTTCGACCGCGGCCGATTACTTCGATAGTTATAGGTACCTACATCATTTAGCCGGTTCTAAGTAAGCCCGTAAAGAATGAAAAAAGTTAGAAATGTAGAATTGTACGTGAGTATTTACTTATTAATGAACCTATCTTTTATGTTTTATTTGTATTATTCCAACATAATCCTACTAATAAATAGCTAACTAGGTAGAATAGAAAACCAATTTTAAAAACAAAGGTAAAGCCGGTTCCATGTCTTGCTAGCATCAGTTGTTCATCGCTGAACTCGCGTGAACTTTGCGGTGTGTGTTGGTACAATGTAATGTGCGTCGCTAGTCGCTCGACTCGCTCGGGAACAAATCGCGCGGCGCGTTGCTGCTCTATGTAGGTTGTTTTAGTAGGAACGTGGTTGTAATAGTAACATAAGTAGTTGCGAAAGAAAGAAAGTATTTAGTTATTTATGGATTTGATGAAGTTGGTAGGTACATACAAAGTTTGTTTGTTCTACAAACCCATTTTCTAAATAAATACGATATTCCCAAATATTTTTTACGGAATCAGCAGAAATGTGAATTACGCGAGTAAAACATGATTTTTAAAATAAAGCAAAGCCGTAAATACCGGGGACTTGCTAGCACAGCTGTTCATCAACAAACTTGTGTAAATTTGCGGTGTTGCCGCCCCACTGTTGTACAATTCGCGAGGTGTTGCCGCTCCGCTATTGTAGGACGTGAATGGCTTTTGACGAAATTTACAAAAACTTTGATTTACCATAACTTTTGAAATAAAGGCAAAAAATAAACAATTCCTTGACTATTATATTGTTAACCCTAATTTACATCAACTGTGAGATAAGGTATCGCAATTTCAAAATAAGGATGTATATATTTGGTTTTTTTCTGCCGTAGGTAACGAGGCGTGCCTAGTGTACCAGCTGATGTCGGGCGGGTCGCTGGAGCGGCGAATAAGGGGAGGGGGCTACCCGCCGCTCACGTGGCCGCAGCGGTACCGGATAGCGCATGGCGTCGCACGGTACGTACTGCGGTATTGGGAACAAATAATGGATTAGGTTAAGACCTGTGACTTCTATACGAAAGCTCCTGGTTCGGTCCCCGCCACGTAGATACCAATGTATTTTCGATGTTGTTACGAAAAAGTTTCGTTCATCGTTCGGAAACCGACACCTGCGAAGAAATCCTGGTTGTGTGGTCCGTGACCACCGCGAACTCGGCCTGTGGTTTAATAATGACTGATCGCCCTTATCCAGGGTAGGCTCGAGTCCGACGTATGAACTGATTGACTTGAGAATGATCATTAATTCGAAACGCTATCGTACCTAAATATGGTCATTGAAAAAGTTGTCATGTAACAATATTATCATTTGATGTGAGATTGTTGTCTTGTCATTGCACTATGTTGTCATGAATGTATAACTTATACACCCCTATTTTGAATTCGAGATACTTAATCACACAGCTAATGTAAACGACGGGTGACAATATAATAGTGAAGTTAGTTTTTTTCTTTTGTCAAAGTTTTTCAAAATCCCGCCGAATTTTATTGTTATTCTACACCGAACAACCGGCGAACGCTGCGATACACAGCTGAGCGCGGTCATCGACCCGAGCCGTCACAGAATACTTGATAGCTAGTGTGCCGTCTGGTAATACGGCATTTATTTAGTATTTTTTAAAGATAAGTAATCGACTATCATTTTTGATATTTTATTGGATATATGGATTCAGTTACTGCTACAGATATTCTGATTTTAATAAGTCCCGTAATTTCAAAATAGGGGTGTATACTTACGAACTTGACTAATATGTAAGTTTTAACGTATCTCCAGAGGTCTACAATTCCTTCACAACGTAGAGAGTGTCCCGTTAATCCACGGCGACATCAAGCCAGCTAACATCCTGCTAGACCAGTACCTGATGCCGAAGATAGGGGACTTCGGCCTGGCAAGGAAGGTGCACTTCGATAAACTGAATTCACAGGTGTCTAAGTGAGTATATTGTTGAAATATTTTTAAAAGATAAAATAGGTATTTATTTTTTATATATTTAGTTATTTTTGTGGCCATTGACACGAAAGAAGAAGAAGAATATGTTCTTATTGGATTAATAGTAAAGAAGTATATGTATGTAATGCCTTACTTAAAGCTGTTTGTTGTTGGTGTTATGTATGTTGGTTTAAACAATATTTTAGTGTTCAGTCCAAAAAAATTAAAGGCACGTAGGTACAACCTTTTTGTTGTACATAAAAATGGAAATAACTAAAGATAAGGAGTATGGTGTATATTAGAGTGTGTGTTTCGTCACGCGTCACATTCTGAATTTTCTATAAAAAAACTTCGAGAATACTAAAATTACATTTGTGTGTGTTTGATGGTGCCAGCTCTAGTTAAACGGCCTATACTTACACATATCCATCTATCCCTACAAAGTATTGAAACCGAAGTTGTATTTTGTTGGCGCCAGCTTTAGTTAAACGCCCTATACTTACACATGTCTGTTCATCTTTATACAGAGTAGTAGGCACGTTGCGTTTCATTCTGAATTTCCTATTCAAAATCTTTTGAAGAACTAAAATTACCTTTGTGTATTTGATGGTGCCAGCTTTAGTTAAACATAACATAACATAATCATTCACTACATCATCCCATAGTAACTGACCCCTAACTAAGTTCGAAACTTGTATCTAGGGTATCAGAAACTACGCACAAACAACCTATACATGTCTATCCATCCCCATACAGAGTAGTAGGCACGCCAGCTTAGAATACGTGTCCAATTATATGTATGTGTGTATTTTGATGGCGCCAGCTTTAGTCAAACTACTTATACAAACTATACATATCTATGTGTGGATCAACAGTATCCGTTGACAAGCATGATGAAATGAATGAATGAAATGAAAAAAGTTTATTGTGACACACAGTATTATCTTATAAACTAAGTAATATTAATAACAATTGTCACAAAGGGTTCCAGCTCGGCATGTGGCCAGTTGAAACAACTGACGCTGGTCTTCCGTTGAAACCCATTGGTGAATTCACTAATGATCATAGATAGATCGTATATTGGGATCGGCCATTATAATACATGTCTATCCATCCCCATACAGAGTAGTAGGTACGCCCGCGTACCTGCCATTAGAATACGTGTCCAATTATATGTGTGTGTGTATTTTGATGGTGCCAGCTTTAGTCAAACTAACTATACAAACTATACATATCTATGCCTCGGTCTGGGTGTGTGTGTGAATGAGTGTGTGCGTAGTTTCTGATACCCTAGATACAAGTTTGGAATTTAGTTAGGGGTCAGTTACTGTAATGAGATGATGTAGTGAATGATTATGTTATGTTATGTTTTTATGTTATGTTATATGTTTGTTACTATAAACCGTGATTAATCGATTTGAAGTTGGGATAATATTGGGATCGGCCATTATAACACACGTCTATCCACCCCCCTACAGAGTAGTAGGCACGCCGGCGTACCTGCCGTCGGAGTACGTGTGGTCGCGCGTGGCGTCGCCGGCCGTGGACGTGTACTCGTTCGGCGTGCTCGCGCTCGAGCTCGCCACCGCGCTGCCCGCGCTCAGCGCCAAGCGGAAAGTACCCAGATTGGGGAACCTGGTACGCTCGTTGCGGGATAATCATTATAGTTTGGGTAAGTTATATTGTTTAATGTGGACAACAGGGGACTAATGCAGGCTGTTGATGATGATGATGATGTTGTTTAATCATTCACTTCTTTGTTTTTATTCTAAACTAGCTGTGCCCCGCGGTTTCACCCGCGTAGTTCCAGATCCCGTGGGAATTTCGGGATAAAACGTAGCCTATGTTCTTTTCCGGACCATAAGCTACCCCTGTACCAAATTTCAAGTCAATCGGTTCAGTAGTTTAGCCGTGAAAAGGTAACAGACAGAAATACAGAGTTACTTTCGCATTTATAATATTATTTCGGATGTTATGATTGACAAGTTAAAGTTTTTCAAACACTACTTATGCCTTACAGAAATACCAATCCCGGGGGAATTTTGGGATAAAATTTTGGTGTGCTATATTATTCCTAGTTATAAGGAACATCTGTGCCAAATATTATCCAATTTAGTAGCTTTTGTAAGAAAGCAAATATCTATCCATCGATTATAAAGCCAGAATTCATTTGTTTGTTAGTTAAACGCACGAATTTTAGGAATTACTGGTCTGAGTTAAATTCATTCATTAAGGAAACTACAGAGTATATAACATCACGTTATGACCAACAAGAGCTGAGCTAACGCCGGTTACACCCCGGGGCAAAAATAGTTCAAAAAACAAATTTTATATTAATTTATTTATTTTCCAGAACTACTAGAAGACCCAGCCTTAAGGGGCACGCCAGAATCGAACCCGTTCCTATGCAAGCAAATCATTCTGATTGGTCTCGATTGTACCGAAGAGAAAGGAGAAAACCGTCCCACTATGCTTGAAGTCTATAAGAGACTAGACGCTTTGCAATACAGTTGATTTTGAACCTAATGTGCGTTGTAATTAGACTCAAATTGGCTTGGTTAAATTTTGTATTTTATGCAACTACTTTTAAATAGATAAATTATGTTATAAATATATTGTATTTGTCATGTTTTTATCATCATCATACGCTCAGATTAGTTGCTTTGCAATACAGTTGATTTTGAACCTAATGTTCGTTGTAATTAAACTCAAATTGGCTTGATTACATTAGATAAAACCGTCCCACTATGCTTGAAGTTTACAAGAGACTAGACGCTTTGCAATACAGTTGGTTTTGAACCTAATGTGCGCTCCAATTAGGCTCAAATTGGCTTGATTAAAATTTGTATTTTATGCCACTAATTTAGTAAGTATTGATAATATTATATTGTAATTATAATAAGTTATATTTTTACATTATCAGCTCATAAAATGTTATTTATGTACCCTGAATTAGGGCGATCAGGCCGTAGTCAACCACGCTGGCCAAGTGCGGGTTGGTCGACTTCACACACAACCTTAGAATTTCTTCCCAGGTGTGTGCAGGTTTCCTCACGATGTTTTCCTTCACCGTAAGAGCGACGAGATTAACGTACTTATGAATTCGTAAATTGAAAACACGTGGCGGGACTGGTGGTTCGAACCAGGCACCTTCCGATCGGAAGTCAACGGCTTTAACCTCTGCGCCACTGACGCTCACTGTATTCTAAAATAATTGTTATATTAGTTGTTAATGTCTTCCGCATTTCTTTAAATATATTATTATGATAGGAATATTAAGCAATACTCATATTTATGTCACAAGAAAAAAGTTTTATATTTACTTACCGTCATTTTGTGATAACCTTGATTTTTCATATAATAGCGACTAAGGATCTATTTCACGACCTTCAAGTAAAGTTACTCACCAAGTAAAGTTAATTTTTCTCTTTCTTACTTTATATCAAGTGACAAAGACAAAACATGTGAGTAACTACTCGGAACGTTACTTGAAGATGGTGAAAGGCCCTTACGTGTCTTTATTTATAAGTGTAAGTGCCTTAAATGCTTAGTATTTTTCCGCATGTATTGTACAGTAAAATAATTAAAATATGAAGTAAGGTGTTCTGTCTGATTATATGAGAGTTAAATATAAGTATTTAAAACAAATACCTGGTTTTAAATGCTTTTCCACCATTATAATAACTGATAACGGAAAGAATATAGTTTTTGAAACAACTTTTATTGGCTCTACATATCAGAAACTACTGCAGATAATATTATTTATATTTTTTGTCACAGCCTTGAGTGGCTTGTTGTGCCTAAACCGTAACTTAATATTGAAGTTACAATATTTTAAAAGCATTAAATATATTGGTTTACGATTAGACTAGCATAATGGCAAACAAGATTAATTAAAAAATACCTTAAAAACAACCTTTTTTTTTAGCTTTTGTTGCATTGTCATGGGACTTACATAAGTATGCCAAACAGCTCAATCGTATGCCAGAAGTGGTCGAAAAATGACTTGCAAGATTTGATTACAGACAACGGGACAGGTGACACTAAATAAAAGCTTGTAAAAAAATATTTGTACTCATTCATTATTGGTCACTCATTCATCTTAATTTATTCTAATCTATATATAAGAGTATAAACGATACTGAGTGATGTACTGACTGACTGACTGACAGGCAACGCACAGCCGAAACTACTGGTCGTAGAGAGCTGAAATTTGGCACGTGTGTTTGTTGGGGGGAGTAGGCTACCACTAAGAGAGGATTTTTGGAAATTCCCTCCCAAGGCGGAGAAAAGGGGGGTAAATTGAAAACGCGCGGGTGAAAACGCGGGGTGCTGCTAGTTTGAAATAAAAAAAATATTTAAAAAGATAACTCCTGTATTTCCGGTTCGTAACTCATGTCCAAAGTGCGTGTTTCTATCAGACGTTTGTACCAGAAGGCGGAAGCACGCGCTGTGCGCTTACGCATCTCATCCTCGTAGTCTACTTCGAATAGACCGAATTTTATACTGAAAAAAAAGTAAGTATATTTAAGGCCATTCACTTACACTAGCTGTAAGCGCAGTAATTACGATTTACCTACCAACGTAAATCCCAATTCCGAGGGATTTTTGGGATAAAAGTATCCTGATCGCTAAATTCATGTTTATAAAAAACGTCTTTTCAATCCTAGGGAAGGTTCATATCTGACGGAACATGCGTCGCGTATTATCGGTCGCGTAACGCCAGAACAGACAAATGTATAGAAAAATACTTCTCAATGCACTAACGTATAATCGGTTGAGTGTGAACGGTCAAGTGTTTTTCTACACATTTGTCTGTTCTGGCGTTACGCGACCGACAATTCGCGACGCATGTTCCGTCAGATATGAACCTTTCCTTACATAGAGTCCAGCAGATTTTATGCGAAATACATTCATACATCCCCTTAAATACCCTACTTCTTATATCGTAGAAACTTCATTATCTGGACCTCATTTATACGGATGGCGATTTGTCCAGATATTCGAGTTTCTACTGTAATTACATATTTCAGGATTATAATATTAGTAGGTAGGATTTACGTAAGTGAGAATCTATACCTCAACCCAGAAGACCACTCAAAGTTATCCATGAGACTCCAGGCCGTATACGTGGTAACATTACACCCATCGTCCACAGCATCTAACACGTTACTGAGGTACTCCTTAAAGTACGTCACTCGGTCTTCATCAGGTATACCTCCGAAGGTCCCGTACCCATTCTCCGTGATCATTATCTGAGGGTTATTGCAGTTCTCTCGCACCCAGTTCAGAGCTTTTCTTATGCCGGGTGGAATTGACTGAAATGTAACATATTTAGCATAAATCATAGCAAATCATGGGGTCCAATGGAAGAGTGGGGTCTGCTGGGGTAGTGGGGTCTGCTGGGGGAGTGAGGTTCAATGGGGGTGTGGGGTCTGCTGGAGGAGCGGGGTCTGCTGGAGGAGTGGGGTCCAGCGGAGAAGTGGGGTCCAGTGGGGGAGTGGGGTCCAATAGTGTGTGGGGCCTGCCGGGGGAGTGGGGTCTAGTGGGGGAGTGGGGTCTACTGGGAGAGTGGGGTCCAATGGGGGAGTGGGGTCTGCTGGGAGAGTGGGGTCCAATGTGGGAGTGGGGTCCAGTTGGGGAGTGGGGTCAGCTGGGGTAGTGGGGTCCAGTGGAGAAGTGGGGTCTGCTAGGGGAGTGGGGTTCAATAGGGAATTGAGGTCCAATGCGGGTGTGGGGTCTGCTTGGTGAGTGGGGTCCAATGGGGGAGTGGGGCCTGCCGGGGGAGTGGGGTCTAGTGGGGGAGTGGGGTCTACTGGGAGAGTGGGGTCCAGTGGGGGAGTGGGGTCTGCTGCGGGAGTGGGGTCCAGTGGGGGAGTGGGGTCTAGTGGGGGAGTGAGGTCTGCTGGGGGAGTGGGGCCTGCCGGGGGAGGGGGGAGTGGAGTCAGCTGGGAGAGTGGAGTCCTCAGGGGGAGTGAATCTACTGGGGAAGAGGGGTCTAGTGAGACTTACCAAAATGTTCATGCTTATAAATGTTAGCCTTTTCCTAAAGGATATCCTCAAAAATCCCTATTATAGTTATCAATATAATGAAATTCCACTTACAGTACAATGTATAATAGCTTCAGCCGTTTTATAGTCCAGATAAGTCCAATTGCCTCCAATGTCATCTTCATAGGAAGGTGACGGGTACGTTCCCGGTTTGGACGGGTAATAAAATCTGGAAGAGTAGTGATTGAACCCGTAGAAGTCGCTTGTACCTGTTACAAATAGTGATTATTTGCCTGTTACGAGTTGAAGAAGTTTAATTTCTAGTTAGAAATATTAATCATCGAAAGATGGGTTTTAGTTTTCATCATCATCAGTTCATATTTGTCCCCACTGATGGGCTCGAGCCTACTCTGAATAAGAACTATCTGACTTTAGTCAATCTAGCTGGCGATGGAGAGTTGATTGATCAATTTATCACACACAACTTTAAAATTTCTTAGCAGGTGTATGCAGGTTTTCTTTCACCGTAAAAGCATCGAACAAACATAGAATGAATTCGAAATTCAATAATACTATGGGTTAAGTAATAATACTTTTTTTTTAATCATTCACTACATCATCTCATTTTAGTAACTGACCCCTAACTAAGTTCAAAACTTGTTTATCTAGGGTATCAGAAACTACGCACACACTCATTCACAACTACACCGAGACAAACATTTGTGGTTCACACAAATATTCACCCCGCACGGGAATCGAACCCGCAACCTTACAGATGGCAGCCCGGCATGTTGACCACTCTGCCATCGAGGTCGTCTTACCATTAATCAATTAAAAATCACTACTTTACCTTTTATAAACTCCCTCTCTTCATCACTGAGCTGAGGCAGACGACTTTTGCTAAACCCTTGTTGTGCACTTCTCTCTGCCACCCTCTGTACCACCCTTTTCGGAAACCCTCCCTCCGTGGAGAATATCGGGTGGGTGTACAGACTGACTTCGAAGTCCATGGCCATGAGACCTACTTCTATGTCTTCAGGGGAATCCGATGCGCCTTCCCTGAAGTCTGTTGCTATTGCTATTCCGCAGATACCTTAGAAAAGATAAGAAAATGACAGTTTTGTTACATAAGTTTCTTTCGGAATATTTGCCTAAGGTGAACATGAATATTTGTTAAGCATTTATTAACTTATTGGCTTAACAGTATGATCAAAATCTTGATAATTTCAATCAGAAACCTGAACATTTAAATATATACGTAGAATATCTGTTTATCAAAAAGGCATTAAAAAAAACTTGATCGGAGTACCTTTCTGCTTATCCCTAAATTCCTTATCATACAAATGCCAGGCCCTTGCATGGGCCACCAAAATATTCTTCACAGCGATATAATCCCCTATTCCCGCAGACTCCAGGCCTGGTGCCATTCTCTTCATTCCATAACCGAAAATACCGAACTGCTTCGGCTCATTTACAGTGATCCAAGTCTTTACACGGTCTCCAAAAAGAGTGTACAACATTCGCGCATAGTCTTCGAACCAGTCCGCTATTAACGGATTGGCCCATCCTCCTAAATCTTGCAGATTTTGAGGCAAGTCCCAATGGTACATAGTAACTACTGGTTCTACTTTATTCTCCAGCAATTCATTTATAAGATTATCGTAGTATGATCTCCCAGTTTCGCTAAGTACATTTGTGAAGCCGTTAGGAAATAATCTGGGCCATGATATAGAGAATCTGTAAACGTCTACTCCCAAGAATTTGATCATTTGTATATCTCGTTTGTAGAATTGGTATGATTTGCACGCGTCTTCGCCTGTTGTGCCATCTTTGATCAAGGAGTCCTGTTGGCAGTATACGTCCCATATGCTTGGGGATTTATCTGTAATTTTAAATGGCTTTAGCGAGTTTTTTCTTTGAGATATACTTATTTAATGGGGTAGTTCTAAGGGATTACGATATGAACTTTGAAGAACAAATTTTATATAATTTCGCAGAATTTTTGTTGCTAACTTTCGTAAAGTCTTGGGGAATCTACCATCCTTTCAGAAATTTTGTTTATTATATAGCTTTACTTATCAATTTGTGATATAATCGATGACCCTCCAAACTATAGGTATAATACCTATTTATTATTGATATGTATGTTTAATATATAGATACCTATTTACCTGAGGCGTTCCATCCCCCTTCAATCTGATAAGCGGCTGTTGCTACGCCAAACTTTAGACCTTTCGGTATTGTTTTCACATTATTTGTAGCACTATAAAATAAAAATTATGAAGTTAAAGCCCTACCTATCTATATTTGAACTTGTCGCTCCACACAGCTTTAAACATACATGGGTGGTAAATTTTCTAATAATATTGTTATAAGGTCATCGTTTATAACAATTGAATTAAAAAATTAAAACACCCCCAACACAATTACTTTGAAACCCCCATAACTTTTAAACGGTTCGACCAATTTCATCAAACATGTCTAAGAAAAATATTAAAAAAATGATGCCACAGACAGACCGATATACACACACACAGACACATAGTTGTTTGGCTTACCTTACATCAGCTGTTGTATCGTTACTTCCCAAAATATTGATCGGCAGTTGTAATAAACATATCCAGAGCAGTGTGCTGTCTCTGAAAAACAGTTTTCGCGTCATTATCTGTATGGTCTACGAACACATCTATGAGCAGAAATTGACTAAGTAGTAGATTATGTCGTTCGGCTTAGTATCCTACGAGGTATACAGCAGGTTTATCCCACTTAATTTATTAACAAAACTTGGTCTTAATTCGTCATAAGACCCCCCGTGACCACAGTCAGTGTAACCTGATTGTAACGTTGGTCGAAAATAATTTTATGTGTTTATTATTATTAAGAATTCGTTTACAAATACGGGGTCTTGGATCATAAGAAGATTATAAATACAATTTGCTATCTAAGATTAATAATTTTTTCAGCTCATATTATGCCCCTACTTCCTACTACTACTACTTGGGGGGCTGGAGCCTACCCTGAATTAGGGTCATCAGATCTAAAGAGCCAAGTTCGGGTTTGTCACATAATGTTAAGCACACTATCTTAGAATTTATTCGCAGTTCTGTGCAGGTTTCTGAACGATGTTTTCCTTCACCGTTTTCGTTTCGTTTCGAAACTGTTCAAAAGTTTTCTTGTGACCACGATCGGTGTAACCTGGTTGAAACGTCGAGGTAAATAATAATTATGTTATACGCGATTAAGACCTGTAGGGCGATCCTCATAAATGTCACGTTAGTGGACCGCTAGCGATTTGTTTGAACTGTCAAAATTTGGTATTCTCATAATTTATCACCGGATTTGAAATGGAACGAGTAACGTTTATAAAATGGAGAACTTGCGACCGACGATTGGAAGTTTCGTTTTCCAGTAATACAACGGATTACAATCGCAGATTGTCAAACTGACTGGTATGAATGACATTACTAAATATGTATATACAAAGCAAAGAGGTTGTTAACTCTTTTGATTTGATTAATAAATTGATAACAACAAATCTGGTGCAGTGTTTGTTTGTAATATCTAGAAAAATATTTTTTTATAAGGGTTTACGAAATCGCGCTGAAGATTATACATATAATCATTCACTACATCATCTCATTATAGTGACTGACCCCTAACTAAGCTCGAAGCTTGTATATAGGGTATCAGAAACTACCTACTCACTCATTTACACACACACCCAGATCGAGACAAACATTTATGATTCACACAAATATTCACGGGAATCGAACCCGCAACCTTACGGAAGGCAGTTCGGCTTGGTGACCACTCTGCCATCGAGGTCGTCAGAATAATAAGTATATTATGTATAATAAGTTTAATAATAATAAGTATAAAAAAGTATTTTTAATTTTTTATTGGTTCGGGTTTATTTCTGTGTCTTGATTAATTTAAAAACTGGACCTTTTTATATCTAAAATCCATAAATTGTTAACAGAATTGGATTTAAATACGAAGAAGGTATACAGCCAAAAAATTTTACCAGAAATTCTTATGGTATCAAGAATATCGCGAGCAAAACCGCGGGTCATAATTAGTTTTACATAATGTCACAATGACATTTTTTATTTTCAATATTTCTAGTGTCAAGTGCTCCGTGTTTTAATGCTATATTTCTAAATTGTAAAGATTAAATAATCCAAAAGCTTGTAAAAGTGATGCCCTACATATTATTCTAAAGGATGACATATGGATTATAGAAGAAACTAAGCAGCAGGCCACTTGCCGGCCGGTTTCCTTGAATACGCATAGGGATTTTGACCGTTACAGGTTAGTGTTGCAAGGTCTCATTTAAATACTCTGCATATTTTTTATTATCATATATATTTTTTATTAAGAAAAAGTAATGATAAATAATTAATGATACAATTTAATACCGTTTGGGATGATTTACACAACTAAACAAAGTTCATGAAAATATAATCAATAACAACCCGTATACTTATTATTGGGAAAACAACAATTTGTCAAATTTTACGTAAACTTTTTCTTTTTTCAGGTTATTTTTATAGGCAGAGGAGTAGAGACGTGGATGCTGGGTATTCGATTATTGTGACATGAAAATACTTAAATGAACTACGAGTTAGACGGTGCAGTGAGACGGGTTAGCAAAGGGTGTGCAGTCTGGATTGAAATAATACTGCGTGTGCGCTATGGAAATCTGTGCTTTACTTCCCTACATGTATTTATAAAAAAATATATAAACTTTCTTGTTTTTTTATTTTTACATAAGTATTGTACTGGGAGCATTATTATGTATCTATTAAATGGCTTTAAAAAATATAATTTTATCTCTAGTATATAGGTATATCGTCCTCCTTGACGTGTCCGTCTTGAAGGACCTATTGCACGGCGCACAGTACAACTGGCCTTGTAAGTGTAGGTATAGGAAGGCTTCGGACGAGTCTTTCTGTATAAGATGTACCTAATATATCAGTCATATAAAAACATCTTTCCCACATCAGTTTAAATGTCTGTTTCGTCATCCTTATTTCATAGATTTTGTTTGTGAAATTACACGATTATTTTTTGCCTTAATTTGAGCAACTTAAAATGTAATGGCAATACTGAAACGCCGGCCTTGTGCGTTGGTAATTCGTATAATGAACGTAAAATGAATGAAAAGCGTCTGGAAGAAATAATTATGAGAATACCAAAAAAACGTTCCAATCGCATTTCATCCGTTCAGTCATTTGACATGTGAAATGACAGTTCAACGAATGTTTGAACTGCGATTTGTTACGAGGATACCGCTGCTGTAAATTATGCAACAATTAATCTATTCAAAAGTGTTAAAGATTTTTTAAAGGCGTTTCACTTCTCTGATATTCTTTCTTATGATTGACAAATTATAGCGCATTCTATTTCGCCTCCACCTTTTACCTACTACAATCTACATACTAGTATCGTTTTTTTTTCGCTGTGAAAATGCATAGAACGGCATACCACCGTGAGCCGAGATTGGGAGGACTCCTGGTGGAATGTAGGGCTCTATTAGCTAATAAGTCTAAGGTGCAGTAATATTTATTAATTTTAATTTAGTACTTACATCCTCAAATTCATGATCCGTCCTGTCACAATTGTTTCAACACAAATAATATTAACCCAATTTAGATAAACTGACAATAAAATTAAGTTATTTATGTTAAGATTAGATAGTGATATTGTTGTTTTTATGGCCGTTTGTTATTTCACTGATAGCTAGTTGATTTGGTGTAAAACTAGATTGAAGAAATAGGCTATGCCAATATTAAGATTTGGCTCAACTTCTATTGGTCGAAGCTTGATGATAGCTATAGCCTTCTTCGATAAAATGGGCATCTAAAGACAAAATACTTTTTCAACACATTTGCTCATAAAGGGGCTCTTATTTGTGCAAAAACAGTTGAATAATGACTCGCTTGATTCACAAGTGAGTCATAGATTGTTTTTTTAAATTGCTTTCATATTAAAAAAGTTTCGATACCAAAAAAATTGTGTCCATACATTTTAAAAACAAACTTCAACTATGTTTCCTTACTTTTGGTAGGTCTATGGTCGATTCCATTCATTCATTCGTTATTTTTTTTTAATAAGTATATTCTTTTAGTCTTTGGCCGATCACCATTGTTGTGTTGGATGCGCGCGAATAGAAAAACTGTTTATTTATTAGCGAAAAATGATAATTTCTTCGCAAATTTGTTGAAAAACGTTGTATGGTACACGCGTGTATTGATGATTACTATCCTCGGCTATCTTCAGACCCTCGCCTGACGGCTCGGGCCTCAATAGCGCCTCGGGAGTAATTACCAACTTACCTCGCTTGTACCATAAATAACTATTACTTCAGAACACTAGTTCCAGAAAACAACCGTTCAACTAAACTCTTTAACTTATTAAAATTAAGTAGGTATAGCTAAAAATACCGCTCCGTAGGGATATTTAAAGATTTAAGGAAAGAGTTAAATTTTTAACTTACGTAACTTTATTGCATAAGTATAAGTACACAATCATTTAAGTACTTAAGTATTTATTTTGTCATAAAATAACTTCTAAATGACGAATGAAAGTTATTTTTTTATTTCTTCATATCTTAACAGGCTAAATACTTTTGCCGCGGTTTTGACGTCACTGATATTCCAAATAATAAACGCGAAAATTTAAATGTGTATGAATATTTGTTATTCTTTCACGTCAAAATTACTGAACCGAATTAGGTGAAAATTCTTTCTTTTGTAGAAGATAGTAGCTTCAATGCGAATGAATTCTACCCGCATAACAAATCTCGAGGGAATTTTTGGATCAAAAGTATCCCATATTTTATTCGGGAATTTAAGGAACATCTGTATCAAATATCTTAATCGGTTAGGTGCATATTTGTTACAAACATATTTTCATATTTTCTCTTACATAATACGAGTATTACCTACTTGCAGTACACTACCTATTTTCTTTACCTATAATATCTATTGGTGCAGCACTTATGTAGTCATTTTGTGGATATTCTTTATCTTTATTATGATATTTTGTGCGATAAAATATTAATAAATTAGTAACTAGCGCTTTTCATGCGGATTTACCGCTTCAATTTATGTATTTCTCATTTATGAAGGTTACCTAACATCTATAAAGTATTATGCAGATTGAAAAGGGATGTTGGTCATAAAAACGTGAATAAAAAACATGTTCAAAATGTATTTAATTGATACCCTTGTAATGGTGCAATTAAAATATCTCTTGACTATGGCGATCTCACAAAAGCATGATTCCGCCGCCATGTTGTATTTGGAATGACGTCACTTAGTAGCTAACCATGGGTTATCAGAAAACTTGTTAACTGCCGTAAAACTTAACTGGTAAAGTTAAAAATAAACTTTATGAATGTGAATAAATTATTTAATTATTAATTTTAGTACCTACTTAGGATTTTAGACACAAAACTCAAAACATAGGAGATAACATAATAAAGTAGACAGGGTACTGATAAGATAAATCTAATTGAATAATTTAAATAAATAATAATTACTAATTAGTCAAAACAATTTCACTCATATACAAGCTGTGTCTCGTGGTTTCACTTGCAGTAAAAATCAAACCAATTTATTGACTTAATTACTTAATACATTTAAACGTATTTACAAAAATGAATCTCTTTGTTAGATATTCAATAACTCAAAAACCGTTGAACGAATTTTGATATTATTTCGCACACCAATAGTTTAGTAACTGAACAAACCCAGGATACTACTTATTATTTCCAATGTTTGCAAGTAAAACCGAGAGACACAACCTCCATTTTTACAATTAAAGCCAATTTTCTCAACAATTAATTCCTTAATTCTACAATCAAATGTTGCCCCGCCGCTGGGCGTAACACGGGGTCCATTTTGAGCACCACTTTCGAGATGTCAGCTGTCACTCTATAGTGACGTAACACGTGCGCAAGAGTCGTCTTCATTGACATCATCGCGTATACTTTGCCTGCAAAGTTATTATTTTGTGATTAATTTAGCTGTTTCTGATTCATTATAAACTTGTAAGTAGACACACTTATTTTTGTGACGCGTTGCGGGAAAAAATAGAGTTCTCTTTTTTATTCTTTAGAAAATATTATGAAAGAAAAAACGCGGTGTATAGCCAGAGGAAAAATAAGATCCTTACCAACACACGACCGTTTACCCATGCTGAAGGGCGCAAAGGCGTGCGGCGGCGGCGCGCGCTCCCAGCGGGCAGGCCGCCAGGCGCGCGCGTCCGCGCCCCACGACGGGTGGCGCCCCACTGCGAACAGAGAGACGGCTACCTCGCTACCGGGGGGGACTACGCAGTTCTCTGTGGACAATAGGAACGTTCTTTATTTGAATCAAATTGAATTGAGAATAGAATAGAATTGAAATTTAAGAGCGATACTCTTCCTCTACTTGATTGAAATTGAAAATCGAATAGAATTAAAAAAAATCTTTTCTATTGTCACTGTGTCAGTGTAACAAGTGCAACTCCATCTATCTGCTTCTGTTCAAAAGTGCCTCTTTCACTTCCATATACGAAAGCTTGTGTTATCTTTTATTTGACTTGGCCGTCAAGAGCCGACCCTTCCTCTTGTTCCCTTTTTACTTATACCTCCATGTTCAGAGGAGACGTTATACAATTAACAATACTTAATCCTCGTTATCATAACAGCCGCAGTTTGCCGTCCACTGCTAAACATAGCCCCCTCCCATCGACTTCCACAACGACTGGTCACACAATCTGATCCACACTGGATTAATGGCATACGCAATGATGATATTCTCAAAAGATCTGATGTTTAATGATATAGCCCGGTCTCTGTCACACCTGCGTAAATTATAATGCATCTGTGCGAGTGGGACGCATTATAATTTATGCAGGTGCGGACAAAATTCTTTGTGAATTACTACCGGACTTTACAAGTGATGTTCCCAAAAGATCTAATAAACTCACTCAATTGCACCTCTTCCACCGTCCTCCTAACAACAATGGGTGTGACCGGGAACAGCCGCAGCGTCTCCTTGAGGACCGCCTCCGTGTACACCATGCGCCCGAGGTCCTCTCTCTCCACGTCCCGGTCTGACGAGCCGAAGATTTCTTGTAATCTGGAAAGAAACATTGAAAGAAATGATGATGGGTGATTTTGGAGGAAGAACGATCATAGAATTAAAATTGTTAAAACCGTTTCTTTTAAAAATGAATACGGTAGGAATCGTCTTGGGAATCTTCGCAACTGTCAAAGAATAGCTTTAAAAAGCGTGTTTTTTTTTTAAATAAAGACGTTAGGAGACTTCTTGTACGGCACCTTCGCAATAAAAAAGACAAGTGATTATGATTGTGATCTACAAATGTTTATTGGTCTGTGTGTATGAATAAGTGTTCGTAGTTTGATAATGATACTAGTTAGAGGTCAATTAGAAAAAGACAAATAATAATATGCTTCTCTCTAAAGTCTTATGATGTTAGTGTATGTGTGTGTAAATAAATAAATAAATAAATAAATAAATGATTACCACACTACTGCTCGGAGAATTCGAATTCGGTACTCTTAATTCTACGGAATATGTTCTAGAAAACTTTCTATTCTGAAACACAACTTACTCTTCATAAACCTTATCCTGTACATCCTGGTGTGTCCCCAACAACATCAGCGTGTACAACAGTTCATGTGCCGACGTGTCGTATCCCGTTGCCACTATGGTGTCCAGTTGGTCTCTCACTTCCTCGCGCGTCATGGAGTTGTCTCCTAACGCTTGGATGAGGTGGTCTATTAGTGTTTTGTATTCTGGGGTTTCGGCGTTTTGGAGGGATTTCGATTTGTGCTCGTTTTTTTCTATTATCTGTGAAAATCGAAGATATTGCTTATCAACCTAAACTCTAATAATTAAGTAATGTTCAACTTTGTCAATTCTTTTTAGACTGTAAGTGAATGCTAAGACTTTTTTTGGAAGTTAAGCACAGGTAAGGGTAAGGGGGTTTATAATATTCCCTGTTTTCTTTGAATACGATGCAAAGTAACATACCTACTGGATCAATATTGTGTTTTTAATTCTATGTTATTTTTTGGAATTGTCCTGACAATATCCCATCAAGAGACAATTTTGGAAATTGAATGAGCGAAGGGGCAGATACTGTAATGAATACTAAGTAAGTACATATAATTTCGAAGAACCCAATAAAAATCACCCCTTCACCTTGTGACCCTTACATACGTTCAATAAACGTATAAAAACCTCTTCCAAACAACGCCAATTACCTTCTCAGACATCCTATGCACTACACTAAGATGTTTGTCTACAGTTTTCTTCAACGCCGACCAGTTGTATAGCAGACTGCTGTGCATGAGGAGTGATTGGAACCTCTGCACGAATCCATCCATCACCCCGTCTATGGCGGTCGCGTACTCTTTGATTTCAGCCTCGTTTTGCTCACTTAAGTCTAGGCCTAGGGCTGTTTCTGAAAATAAAAGGTGAAGGTTTTATGTTTCGAATTTGGTTCAAAAATTTTTTGAATTTTTCGAAATTCAAATCGTGTTTTGTTTAGGTTAAAAACTATTCAAGTTTTGAATTCGAATTTTTCTATTTAAATACTTACTCGTCGGTTGATAAAAAAATATTCAACTATTTGAAATTCGAATTCGTTCTCAAAGAGGCAGTCTTGCGATATAAATAAGGCTGGCCAGTAACATTCTACTGGAAACCAAAGGCGTTCCTTTCTCTTACTAACAATATTATGTGCTCTCCTGATGCTCTCCAGGAATTGATTCTTGGACCTCAGGCTTGGAACACACGCAGACATATCATGCCACCATGCCTGATAGAATTTCGATGCCTGAGGCGTTATTTTTACGAACAAAAATTGCTAACTTCAAACTTTTTGATGCAAAATTAATAAAACTATTGACCTCGCAAGAGTCAAGGTGAAATAAACATAATATAATGAGGTATTTAGATGGGTATTTAGGTATAATATGTAAATATACTAATTAAGTATAAATAAACGAAAATAACCTTCCCAAATGTATCCGAATATTTATTTATTCTAATGTATGTGCGGAAGTGATATTAATTTCACGTCGAGAAGATTCTAACCTGCGAACTTACCTACCTATTTACTTTTAAAAACTGTTTGTATCTGCAAGTCCACTAGGTAGTTTTTCGCAATCAGACTCTCCAAGGGTATAGAAAGGAAACAATATTTTTGATCTAAGACTCTACCTAAAGATAGAGTCCACAAAATTCAAAACCTTCCGTTAAATTCATTTCAAAGAATTTTTGTTTTAAGTTTTTAAAGTGAAAAAGAGGATTAAAATTCGTATTTTTTTATATTCAAAGTATTTTTACTAAAATTATTATGTCATAGCTTATCCTACTAATATTATAAATGCGAAAGTTTATATGTTTGGATGTTTATTACTCTTTCACGAAAAAACTACTGTATCGATTTAGATTAAATTTGGTACAGATGTTCCTTATAACTAGGAATAACACATAGGATTCTTTTTATACCGAAATTCCCGTGGGATTGGGATTCACGTGGGTAAAACCGCGGGGCGCAGCTAGTATGTTATTATAGGCGAAAAAATTGATACTCACGACAAACAGATTCCAACCCAATCTGAACCAGATAAGGTCTATGATCGAATGGCCCCTTCCCGACCTGAGTCGCAAAGTTGTTCACCAATCGCTTGGCTTGGCGGTTGAATACGGAGATGTAGCCATTGAGGACTTGTTGGCTGAACATTGGGTACATAATCTTACGGTGGTGGTTCCATAACGCATCTGGAAGAAAATGTTAGCTATTTAAATATGCTGCGGAACTGAGGAATTGTTAGCTATTTTAATAAAGTATAATGTGTGATGATGATGATGAATGTGTATTAAAGTAGCAATAGAAAAATTTCTAGGCTAGGTTCAATCCAGCGGCGTTGGTGGATTATCCCTAAGGTAAACTAGGCATATGATAGGGGGGGGGCGAGGATACAAAAAGGGCGTGCATTGCAAACGTTTCTAGTTTTTAGAAGGAGCGGTAGATTTGGCCTTAAATTTCAAATGACAATAATTGAAAAGCCTACTCGTGGCAAAGTTAATCCACCACTGGCTCCATATTGGGCTGTATCATCGCTTTTCATCAAGTTACAACAAGTCACGTAGGTACCTATTAACGTGATGAGACTACTCCAGATACCTGCCTGGCACCTTCCGAAGTCAAGGCCCTAACCACGAAGTAGGCCCGTAGGCCGCTCTTTTTATAATTAAGAAAACTATAATGAGAATAATATAGGTAACTTACTGGGTGACGTGACCAATCCGTTTCCAATCCATGGTTTAGCGAAGTCATAAATTGTACTCTTTTCAGCGTTTGAGTTCAATAGCTTAGCGCTATCTTCAGGGTCAGACAATACTGAAAATATAAAATATACTAAAGTATTAGGTCTATTACATGTCCCACATTGGTGTAGCATAGCAGTTCCGTTTAGTTTAACCAAAAATGTCTGTTGTAAAAGTCTGATGGGTGTCGCTTCACGTAAACTACTGACATTCCGCCCAATCTGGTTTAAAGACCATTCCACCAGACTAAATTCAGAGTCTAAATCGCTTTCTAATTAGGATTAGTTTGTCAGAAGCCAAAAACTTCTTTATTTAAAATGCTATTAATTTAGGATCCTAACTTCCAAAATGTTACTTCACTTGACTGTATTTAGTTACTGAATGATTTAGAACGTCTGAATTTAGCCAGGTGGAATAAGACCTTAAACTGAAAACGGGTCCTAATTAGATACGGGTCAGGTACTTAGTTTCTTTTAGTGATGTTCGCGTAAATCAAATCAAATCAAATAATTTATTTGTGAATAATGGGTTACATAGATGTTGGGTGGTTGAATTGTATCAGCCATATTCCGCTGTTACAGCATACAAATAATAAAAAAGTTATTACATCCTACTATTAATAAAATAACAATAAAATTTAAAATAATAGAATAAAAACATAAATGATGAAACACAAAATTAAACTTATACATAAAGAAACAATAATAATTAACAATTAATTTAACAATAAATCAGAGAAATCTGTCGATACTTACTAAGAACATCCCTTACACCCAATGTGATAACTATATTATCATTCTGTTTGAAGCTCTCGTGGCTTAGTTTGTCTATTATTTTTACTGCGTCTGAAAATCAAAATAAATGATACTTATTATAACCTATCATATAACCACATTATCAAAAACTAACGACGCCGAAGCGCTTCCTCTTCGTATTTTCCCGACAATTTTCCAAAATTTCTTTCAGCCATTCACGCGATGTTTTGACAAGGAAACAGGACCTCTTTATACGAGTCTACTGAGTAGACTATATTTATTAAATTAAAAATAAATAATTTCATTTAAAACAATAAATAGATTAAATATCTTAGACTAGATTCGCGCTTGATCATATTACATACTAGCAGCGCCCCGCGGTTTCACCAGCGTATTTCCCATTCCCGTAGGAATTTCGGGATAAAAAGTATCCTATGTTCTTTCCCGGACCATAAGCTACCCCTGTACCAAATTTCAAGTCAATCGGTTCAGTAGTTTAGCCGTGAAAAGGTAACAGACAGACAGAGTTACTTTCGCATTTATAATATTAGTTAGGACTAGTTAGGATTAGTATGTAAAAACATTATTGGACATACGGTAAAAGTTCGGAAGACTTAAAATTTCGCATTATTATTTTATTTGTCAGGATATTTTTATTTATAAAATAACTAGCTGTGCCCCGCGGTTTTACCCTCATAATTCCTGATACCATGGGAATTGCGGGATAAAACTCTTCTACGCACCATCCATTCCAAATTTCAAGTAAATGGGAACTGTACGCGTGATGCCGTGACCAAGGGAAATAGGGATTCATTTTTTTATAAGTATAGAGATTTTTATATTAATGAGATTAATAAGTAAGTAATACTCGTATTACTTACCTGTAGCATCCTTTGGTAACAAAGATACATGTCCCACTAAAGGTATACGTACACCAGGGTGTATTGGAGTCGGGTGGAAAACTGATTTTCTCTTAGAGAAAAACAACAACACATAACACAATATAAACAATAACGCTATTAGAAACATAATTTAAAATGTTCAAAATTAGAATGTCAAAATTAATTTTAAGAAAAGAGTTTTTATTTAACTTTAATTTAAAAAAGTTTTATAACGAAACTTTTTACTGGTTCCGAACACAAATTTCAAATTTAAATATCGAATTCTAAACGTGTTCTTCCGTTCTAGGACGCAAATATAAACAAAATGAGATTTTAAAATAATCTATCATTTATATAAACTGCTATTAATTAATTTCTGATACTTATTTATTCGATTTATTATTCTAACATCAATATAAAAGTTCGCAATCTATACAGATACTTATATAAATATGTCTGTCTGTTTTTATTAAACTTAATTTAAATATGTTTAAGTACTTACTTATACTTATAAGTACTTAATTTTGTTTCTTTTTATTTATCTTAAGCTATATACTTAATTGTGTTTTATAAAGCAATTAACCTAATTGATATCTTTGATTTACACGAACACTACACATTGAAATAAAACACTTAAACGGATTTTTGTCGTGGTTATATTTTGTTTTACATTTTCTGACGTTTCGGATTCTTTACAGAACCCGTGATCACAGAAGACTAGATGGAAGACGTCTGTACAAAGTAATGTAAAAAGATTACTACCTTCAATATTTTGAATATAATTTTAAATACATTGTGAATTTACCACAGATTCGGAAATACATCAGCCGAGAAGAATCTGCAAGAAACTCGGTCTGGAATTATTTTTTATATCATTTTTTAAATAAAATAAATTACAATGCACTTTAAAATCAATACAAAAAAATTTCTTCAATTTGAAACGTTCCTATTCACGCATACAGAACTGACAGTATCTTGCGGTCTTGCAGTTGTTGGACGTGCTTTGGGTTTTAATTTGTTGATGATAGGATCCCAAGCAGGTGGTAGCTTCCAACCCTCTTCCCTATTGAAATTAGGATGTTTTTTAATTTCAATGGCCTCGCGTATCATCCTGGGTAGATATCTGTTTTCCTTAGCAAGGATTTGGGGTTCATCAAACCTTAGGTAATGGTTGGGTTTGTCCAGAGTGTGCTCGCAGACAGCAGACTTGTAGTCCCGTCTATTCTTGACATCAGCTATGTGTTCCTTGATCCGCGTTCCGATACTTCTTTTAGTTTGACCTATATAGGAGAGCCCGCAGTCACAATCAAGTTTGTAAACACCTGCTTCTTGAAGGGGTATGTGGCACTTGACAGGTCTTAGAAATTGGTTTATCTTCCTTGGCGGTTTGAAGTAGGTCTTGATGGACGCTCGCCTCAGGATGTTCCCAATTTTGTCCGTGACTCCTTTCAGGTATGGTAAGACAGCAGGTTGTCGCTCGACCGTCGCTGGTTTGTTGCGGCATCTGTGACGGGGGCGTGGTACTGGTAGTTTATTGTCCCTCAGTACTCTCTTGACATGTTGAAGTTCGTCAGGCAGGTGTTCTTTGTCACAGATGCCGTGTGCTCTCTGAAACAGGGATTGGCCCACGGTAGCTAACTGTTTTGGATGGTGGTGAGAGTCACCGTTAAGGTATTTATCCGTATGAGTTACTTTACGATACACAGTATGGCTCAACGATTGATTGGGATTTCTTTTAATTAAAATATCTAAGAAAGAGAGTGTTTTATTAGCCTCCAACTCCATAGTAAAGTTAATTTTAGCCAGATGTTAGGCAATGTTCCTGGCTACCTACTCTGGAATGAGGAGTTCTATGTACAAGTTGATGGAGTGGCAATGGGCTCTCCTGTATCGCCTGTGGTCGCCGACATCTTTATGGAGGATTTTGAGGCCAGAGCGCTGAGCACAGCCCCAGTGAAACCACGGTTCTATAAACGGTACGTAGATGACACTTTCACCATTCTCCCTTCCAACTGTGTTTCTGCCTTTCTTGAACATCTTAACTCCATTCATCCTAAAATTATTTTATATTATACCTAAGGTTTGATGAACCCCAAATCCTTGCTAAGGAAAACAGATATCTACCCAGGATGATACGCGAGGCCATTGAAATTAAAAAACATCCTAATTTCAATAGGGAAGAGGGTTGGAAGCTACCACCTGCTTGGGATCCTATCATCAACAAATTAAAACCCAAAGCACGTCCAACAACTGCAAGACCGCAAGATACTGTCAGTTCTGTATGCGTGAATAGGAACGTTTCAAATTGAAGAAAATTTTTTGTATTGATTTTAAAGTGCATTGTAATTTATTTTATTTAAAAAATGATATAAAAAATAATTCCAGACCGAGTTTCTTGCAGATTCTTCTCGGCTGATGTATTTCCGAATCTGTGGTAAATTCACAATGTATTTAAAATTATTTTCAAAATATTGAAGGTAGTAATCTTTTTACATTACTTTGTACAGACGTCTTCCATCTTAGTCTTCTGTGATCACGGGTTCTGTAAAGAATCCGAAACGTCAGAAAATGTAAAACAAAATATAACCACGACAAAAATCCGTTTAAGTGTTTTATTTCAATTAACCTAATATACGAAAGGCCGACTACAATCGTCGGGCAGCTGCCCACCAGACATAACACCCATCTGGTCGTAGGATCCTCCCTTTTCAAATGGGGACTCCCACATCCCCATACAATTGTAGTTTTTATCAAAATCGACCTCGAGACTCAGCATTTTTCGCTATTCCTGATGTTTCGAATTTCATCTACGGTCTACCACGCCCGTTCATACACAAAAAACAAAAATTTACAAAATTATTCCAAAAATACTTACTAAAGCAAGTAAAACCGTATGTCACAACTAGTATTCGTAATATTAAAATTATAGATGCGTGTGTTTTGGTCGATTTGTCCTTCTGTCAGGCATTCGAGGAACTACTGGTCGAATTGATGTTTTGCATACATATTTGCATAAGTTTAGTAAAATAATAACGATGGCTAACTCATCAACTAATTCATCATAGCAATTAAACTATATGATAATTAGGGTCTTCACTCAGCTAGCTTTTTCCTAGGACAAATTTGATTAATGTTGCTGCTTATGACTGAAAAAATATGAGTACAAATATCATGCGGGTTATTTGAAGAGAACTGACTACAACATAGGTCCAAATCTATCTGAAAGTCTATCTTTTGTAACCTATACTAGGCCCCTTATGTAAAGGCATGTGATATGTAATCACAGTTCCCAATTAGTTCCCTACTTATCACAGGGTGACGGGTCACGACCGCCCTGCATTTTTTAATTTGGCAAACTGAATGTTCTGAATCCAATTTGCAGAGGCCTAAGGCTGCAATCCACCCGCAAATTTCAGTTGAGGTGCAGTTTCACAGCAGACTCAACGAACTGTCAACTGCATTCAAACTGCATCTGACCTGCAATTTGCATATTTGCAATTTTTGACCTATATATTTTATTATCTTACTTCTACCTATGTAATATTTATAGATTTTTATTTTATATCACCTTTAAAAAACAATCAACTTTAAAAAACATGTCAATGTTTTTTTATTGTTGACATTAGTTATAAGTGACATTTGTATTCTATTTTATTAAAAAAAAATACCAGCCCGAGTTTCTTGGCGATTCTTCTCGGCTGATGTAATTCCGAATCGGTGATAGAATCAGTGACCTTCATAAGTGCCTCATTGAGGCCTTAATTAAATAAATAAATTTTGAATTTTGAATTATCAGGGAGTCACCACAGTGCGATTGCGGAGCACTTGACCAGACCCTGTCCCATGTGGTAAACGAATGCCCGCTTCGCTGTTTCCCCGGCGGAATATCGGAGGTCCATAAGCTTAAACCTGCCGCTATAAGCTGGATTCATAACCTAGGCCCTGATTCTCTAAACTATTAAGCTGTGATAATGCTACTCAAATGTGTTTTAATATCAACATTATGGCCGTTTTTTTGGGATTTGTTGTCATTTTCGTATTCTCTTAGTGACAACTATTCCGCTGACTCAATAGCTCCATAAAACTTAGATGGTTGTCATGGAAACAGTATTCTGACGTTTATTTGTAAAAAAAAATATATGCAACAAAGACCACTGAGGCACCATAGCCATATGAATAAATTTTAGCGGAATACCAAATTTCTGACACTCTCGTTATGGTGCCACAATATCACCATATTGTCTGATCAATAATGTCAAATTGCAGACTTAGGCCCCTGGACATTCAAATCTGATCCTTGCAGGATTAATGCCATACGCAATGATGATGATCAGTCAACGGCCTCTTACTGAACATAAAATTAATTAATTATAGATGACATTAAGGTTCGGTTAACCTTCAAATTCGCACGCACTAATGTAGGTCAAAGTAATACCGGAACTTGAATAAAATTGACTAATTTACATTTATTATATAACTTAAGATTGATGAAACAAATATGGTAATAATAACTTTGTTTTAAATTTGAATTTATAATTAGTTTTGGTAAAATAAACTAAAAGTAAATAAATAATGATGTAACTAGAACGCGCCTCGCGTTTCTCCCGTTATTTCAATTCTGTCAGACAAATAGTTCGATTAGCTTAAAACTGTGCTATTCTTTCTTTGGAACAGTAAACGCATTTGCATTTGGGTCCAAAAAGTTCGATTACTCAGTCTAACAGTTTGGAATATTTTTGTCCAAACAGTTAGAGCACATGATCGAACTATCAGTGGGACAGAATGAAATAAACGATTTTCCCGCTCTTATTGGTCGTCGCTTGATGTAACAATTACAAGTAAATATATACCTAGATCTTATCCTCTAAGACCTAGATCGATAAACAAGCTATCAAACTGTTAAAATATTGTTTAAATCGGACCAGTAATGCCTGAGATAAGCACGTTCAACCAAACACACAAACAATATCATCCGCTTTATAATCTACTAGCAGCGCCCCGCGATTTCACCCGCGTAGGTCCCGTTCCCGTGGGAATTTCGGGATAAAATTGAAGTTTAAAATTGTTCTTTCCCGGACCATAAGCTACCCATGTACCAAATTTCAAGTCAATCGGTTCAGTAGCTTAGCCGTGAAAAAGGTAACAGACAGACAGAGTTACTTTCGCATTTATAATATTAGTTAGGATTCCGTTTTATAATATTAGTTTAAAATTAAAGGATTATTAAAACAATATTTAAGTAATTTATTTTTATATTTATTTTCCATGCACGTGAGTGTCAATATTTTATTGATTCGATCAATGTCAATCGTTTAGTTTATTAATTTATACAAGGTCTCGAAGTTAAATAGTCTACTTAGTTTAAACTTTAAATACATAGTTAGTCAGATCTAGATATGTTCCGTGGTTATACTCGCGTAAATATCTTGGTAAAATGTCTGGATAATATACACAGGATGTGACTATTTTTTCAAAATAAACTGGTTCAATGCCTTGTCATGAGTATTGATTTCAGTAAAATATAATGATGCATTTTTAGTTTTGATCATAATCGGCATTGAGACTCCTTTCAGCATTTTTCGACGGATTTGCATTTGCCATGCCCACTTAAAAATAAACCCTGTGTTTGAGCCATTTATCTATCCCTTTACTTAAACTTTTAAACAATTTTAGGTAGAGTAAACTTTAAGATCTCATGGAAGTGCCAGGCCTCTCCCTCAATGATGTATGATTGATTATTGATTACTAGGTACGTAAAGTTAGAAGGAATAGACGTAATCACCACGACTACCAAATGCATGTCGGTGATCTCAAACCCAAGCTATATTAAAAAAATAACAAACACATATTTTTACAAAGTATTTATTAACATTTTTTCTCAACAGAAATCCAATATCCAGATACAGGTCTCGTTACAAAGTCAATTTTCTGTTTCAATTTCAACACGTCACCATTTACTTTATATCGCCTCAGTATATGTATTAACGCTGTTTTGATAGACATCATCGCGTAGCTCATACCTATGGACAATCGATAATAAATATTAAACCTAACATAACATAATAATCATTCCCTCCATCATCTCATTATAATAACTGATCTCTAACTAGAAACTTGTATCTAGGGTATCAGAAACTACGCACACACTCATTCACACACACACCCAGACCGAGACAAACATTTGTTGGTTGACACAAATATTCACCCCGCACGGGATCGAACCCGCAACCTTAAGGATGGCACTCCGGCATGATGACAACTCTGCCATCGAGGTCGTCATGTGTGTATGCGTAGTTTCTGTTACCCTAGATACAAGTTTCGAACTTAGTTAGGGGTCAGTTAATGTAATGAGATGATTTATTTTATTTTTTTATTTTTATTTACTAGGAAAGCAAACAGTTGTCTTAACAAAATAAGTAGGTACAAATTAGTAACTATAAACCAATTACATGCTTTCACATATAGATACAGAATACACACGAACAAATACAAAGTTTTAACAAATAAAAGGGGGAGGGTTAACAGAAAAAGGGACATTTAAAAAAGAAAAAACAAGAAAAATATATTGTTAATTAGGTTTGAGATCGCGAGGAGAACCAGTGGTTAGTTAATATTTTTTTAGTTATGATGTAGTGAATGATTATTACTATTTATTACTTTCAACGTACGCATGACTCGTATACAATAATTTAAATAACCAATTAACACTGAATAGCAAAAATACATACTTACTTATTATAATTAAATGAATATTTAAAAGAATTAAATTAGTTCACAGAAATGACCAAATAAAATGACCAAGTGGTGTAGTTAGTAGTGACCCTGCCTGCTATGCGAAAGGTTGCGGGTTCGGTTCGCGTTCAAGGTAAACGTTTGAGTGCGTAAACATGTCTGTTTGTCTTAGTCTAGATGTTTTTTTATCTAATCTAAGTAGTTACAAGTAAAAGGAAATTTTGAATGTATACAGGATGTCCCAGTAATCAACGCTACGCGTGAAGCTATCGATAGCCAAGTTATATTTATTATTCTGAAAAAGAAATTAAAAAAAATGTTTTTGTTTTTTTTATAAAGCAAAAGCAATTGACTATTTTTGTTTAAATATTTTTTTGATTACTAGTATTTATGACTACGCTTTTCACCCTTGGCGTTAATTTCTAGGACATCCCATAAGTATATATAAATTAAGTATAAATTCAAATTTTACTTCAACTGGGACATGAACCTAGAAATCTTTGAGCTATTATCAAAACATAATTACCTATACAACTACGTTTACTCATTCCAAATATAGGATAAGCATTGGGATTCTTCGGTAGTCTGTTGCTATCGAGCCATCGGCCTGCGTCAAATACTTCGGCGTCAGGACCCCACAGGGAGCTTCGCAGGATTGTGGAGAACGCGATCAGACATCTACTGCCCGCTGGGATAGTGTAGGTCTCTGGAAACAAATTATGTTGATATCAAACTAGAACTACAAAAAAAAAAATGTGAATGAATGTGAGACATTTTACATTACTCAAAATATTTTGCGATTTTTGAAGAATATTACTATAAAGAGAAAGTTACGTAGGGTTAGGTAGATACGTCTTGTTAACGCAAACAACGTACTTACTTTTAATATAAATGTAGGCTGGGTTATACATATAAGTATACAGGGTGGCCCAAATAGAACGGTCAATGAGGGGAAGATCGAAACTAAGTACATTCAGTCATTTTCGCCGTACGTCACTCGCAAAGGACACCACGTTATAATTCACTCCGTAGTTTTTTTGTTCAAAACCCAGTAAAAAGTAATTGTTTTATTCAGTGTATAACTAAATTCATTAAAGAAACATCCATAGTATAAACTAGTGAAAACTAAATATTAATTCATCTGTGCGTTTAGAAGATATAACAAAAAGAAAACAAACAAAAACGTGCTAATTAACCTGACCTACGACAACACGCGCACCGACCGGCCCGCGCGAGCGCCCCACTCACTCCACTCGAGCGAGCAGCAATTCCTGGAATCGACTCGGCCGGCAACACATACCTACTGCGCTCCACAACATTTGGAAGCGATCGGAGGACAACTGGTAATTAATTTCATCGAGTACATAATGCCTACATCTTGTAAAGCTTGCGGTAAGAATATTAAAAACATTTTTTATATGGAATGTACTAAATGTAAAGGAAATTATGATATACAGTGCATTAACATAAGTCAGGAATCATTCCAAAAGTTTAATAACACCTATAAACAAAACTGGCTTTGTCCAAAATGTGTATGCTCGCTACCAAAAAGGGGAAACACAAACACACCTATTCGCACGTCATCGGCGAACAATGAAGATTTAACATCCTACGATAATGTAAACTCTGTCCGCGGGTCTCGCGTAAGGTCTTCAGCTAGCCAGGATGTTTCCTTGTCCGAACTACTTCATGAGATTTCTGAACTGAGGCAAGAAAACAAGGAATTGAGACAACAAAACGTTGAATTTGGCTTACTTCGGCAGGAATTATATGAAATGAAAGAACAGCTGTGTAGCCTGTCAACTCTGTCACAAAACTTATCCGACTTTACTAAAACTATTAATGAGAAGGACAGAGAAATAAATAATCTAAAACTATCTGTAACTCAGCTTCAAAGAACTGTGAGTGCACTTGAACAAAACCAACTTAAAAATGAAATCGAGTTGTGTGGCATACCAGAAATAAGTAATGAAAATCTGACACACGTAGTTTTAACTGTATCACAAAAGCTGAACCTAAACCTCAATGAAAATGATATCGACGATATCATCCGTGTCGGACCAAAACAAAACCAACCTGAATCTAATGTCCCGAAACCCCGTCCCATAGTTGTTAAACTCATAAGGAAGTCTATGAGAGACCAGTTCCTGAACGCGGCCAAGTCTAGAAGAAACATCACGACGGAGAATATTATACCTGCCCCAACCTCAAGAATCTACATAAACGAGCGTGTCACCAAAGACAAACGTCTGTTATTTCGCGACGCCAGAGCGCGAGCCCGGCAAAACGGCTTTCAATTTTGTTGGATGCGTAATGGCACCATATATATTAAAAAATGCGAATCCGGACCCCATGGAAGACTCCCAGCTACTCGTATTAACACAATTGAAGACCTGGACAAGTACCTTGGACCAATCGCGGCGTCACCACTCACCCAAAGTAATAATTAATGCTACTTACCGTATAATCTTTTTGTTATTTTGTATTACAACTATATTTTCTTTTATAAAAAAATACTATTTTTGCTTTAAGAATAATTTAATTTTTGTTACGGTCGCTTTGACATTTAAATTTGATTTCTATATGTATACACTATACTTTTCTCACACACACAAACACTCAACATGTTCACACATTACACACTTATATATTATTTACACTTATAGATTTTCTTGTGTTAAAAAGACCTCGTACTACGTAAAAGCTATCTCATTTAGTACTGGAGCGATCTCATATTTGTATATAATACTTTTTCTCCAGTGTTTTTATGTAGTACTTGTATATATAATTATAGATAAGAGCGAGTCTCGAACTCACTCTAATAAACCTATGTGTATGCTCGTATGTTATATATTACCGTCATATTTCACATACAACTACATTTTAACTACATTCATACACCCATTATTGCTTGTGTATAGCTCTATTTTATGTCTAACGATTAACACCTCACACACTGACATGAAACATTTAAATAAATTTTATTCATCCAACAAAATATATAGAATATTCACTCCATGTTACAAGGTTATGCGCGATACAAAACAATTAATTATAAAATATATGCTAAATATGATTGTAAATACTAACGAAGCACTAATTCTTAAACTTTTACATATAATGGTAATAAATAAATCAACTGTTCTATTAAATAATATTATATGCATAATAACATTTATTAGATATGGCTTCACTTGATATTATGGAATATATCGATAATTCGTTTAAAGTAAATTGCCATTATATTAATTTAGTAGAAGACTGTAAGAACGCAATACAAAAACACACTTTTAAAATTCTAACCTTAAATATTCGAAGTATACATCGTAATTTTAATAGTTTGATTATTGT
Source organism: Timandra comae (assembly GCA_958496195.1). NCBI lineage: Eukaryota > Metazoa > Arthropoda > Insecta > Lepidoptera > Geometridae > Timandra > Timandra comae. The sequence goes on from OY292376.1 coordinate 8,309,532, forward strand.
TTTAAAAAGATTAAATATTGATTTCGATATACTTATATTAACGGAGTGTTGGTTGAATGAGAATTCATGTCTGCCTCAAATTAACGGTTTCACAAATCATCAAACAACCAAATACAAGAACAAAGCTAGTGGAGTTGTTGCCTATGTCAAAGATATCTGGTCACCAATCGTTCATGAACCTGAAATAAAAGAGGCTGATTGTTTAGCCCTGCAGTTCCGTGACGTCATAACCATTTTAGGAATTTATCGATCCCCTTCTTATAAAAACACTGAAATTTTCAATGATTCGGTGTATGAAGTAGTAAGATCCCTTAATCGTAATACCTGCACTATACTTACCGGTGATATTAACATTAATATAACTAAGCCAGACAACACAGATGCCAACTCATACTTATGCTGCATGGCGGAACTCGGGCTTCTGCAAGCCGTCAACAAACCTACTAGACAAGACTCCTGTCTCGATCATGTATTTTTTTGTGGAAATGTTAATCTGGAAACGGTAGTATGTCCTTCAGCAGTAACCGACCATAATATAGTGATCACTGGAGTATCGAGTCCGACAATGAGACCAGCAATAAAACCTCCAAGATTTAGTACTCGTATTAAGTTAGATTCGATTGCTGAAGAAATTTGTAATGTTGACTGGAACAAGATAACAAAACTACCTAGTATTAACGAGCAAACCGACGTATTTGTCGGCATTATTAAAGGATTAATAGAAGGAAATTCGAAGTTGGTAAAAATTACTCGTTCTCAGACTATATTAAAACCCTGGATGACTCCAGCACTCCTCAAATGTTCTCAGGTTAGGGATAAATTACATCTTGATGCTAGAAATAAAAATAAAACTGATATTAAAGTAATTATATACACCAGATATAGAAATTTCTACATTACTCTGTTACGTAAAATCAGAATTGACTATGATACATCTATGCTTACTAAATACAAGAATCATCCACGTAAACTTTGGCAATCAATTAATACAATATCTCAGAGAAAATACAAAAAACCCCCGACCTGTCTGGACCTAACAACTTCATATAATACTCCACAAGATGCAGTAAATCAATGCAACGAATATTTTTCTTCTGTTGGGGAAAACTATGCCTTAAAAATATTAGACAAACTAGCAACAACCGAATCTAATCTTGCACATAGTGTTGATTTGTCTACATCTCCAAAAAACTCATTCTTCTTTGCCCCATCTGACCACAATGAAATAGAAAACATAATAACTAATCTCAAAACTGACACCGCTCCTGGGCTAGATGGAATAACCAACCAATTGATCAAAAAGGTTAAACAAACTCTCTTAGAACCTTTAACACACATCATAAATCTCAGCTTAACAACAGGTACAGTCCCCGAGGAATGGAAATCAGCACTAATAGTTCCAATACACAAGGGAGGCAAAACGAATACCCCAAATAACTACAGGCCCATATCACTGCTAAATATCTTTTCGAAAATTCTAGAACGAGTTGTAAATAAACGTCTAGTGAAGTACCTAAATGACAACCAAATACTATCTAACAACCAATTCGGATTCAGACAAGGCAAATCAACAGAACATGCAACTAGTCTCTTAACAAACAACATTATTAACCATCTGGACAATGGACGCCACTGTATTGGAGTCTTTCTAGACCTTGCTAAGGCATTCGATACTGTGGCTATCCCTATCTTATTAAAAAGGCTCGAAAGTATAGGAATAAGGGGCGTTGCTCTTAAATGGTTCCAAAGCTATCTTTATGAACGCAAACAACGCTTAAAAATAGATTCCTTGATAAGCACACAATCTAAAACGACTTTTGGTGTACCCCAAGGTAGCGTTCTCGGACCTACCCTATTCTTACTTTATATTAATGAATTGACTTCCCTACCACTCAAAGATGCCGAGATCATCTGCTATGCAGATGATACCGCAATCTTATTCCACGGACAAACTTGGACTGACTGTGTAACTAGCGCTGAACAAGGTATGGCAAAAATAGCTAAGTGGCTCAACTCCAACCTGCTCACACTCAATGCGGAAAAAACTATGTTTTTGTGCTTTCACAAAACCGTTGTAACCGCTCCGACTGACATACAAAAAATAAAAATACATACATGCCAACCAGTACACATCCACACTTACAACACCTGCACCTGTAATGAAATAAACAGATCTAAGACAATTAAATACCTTGGAGTAATATTAGATGACAAACTTACCTTTAAAGACCACATTATTAACCTATCCGCAAAAGCCAGAAAATTAGTTTACGTTATGAAACAGCTAAGAGATGTCGCTAACAGGGAACTGCTTAACACTATATATATCAGTCTATGTCAATCAATCTTAACTTACTGCATAAACATATGGGGAGGTGCAGCTAAAACCAATCTTATCATATTAGAAAGAGCACAACGCTCAATATTAAAAGTAATGCTAAAGAGACCTATTCGATATCCAACAAAAGAGTTATATAAAGAGGCGGGAGTTTACACCATTCGACAATTATATATTAACAAAGCTATTATTGATACACATAAATCAGTATTAAATTCTTCAAATTATAATAGTTTATTGAAACAAAGAGTTTTTAAAGTAAACATACCTTCATTCAAAACTTCTTTCGCACAACGATCGCAAATGTACATGTTCCCTTACTTGTATAATAAAACAGTTAATAAATTTAATTTTAAGGATAACTCGGTTCGTGATTTGCGTAAAAAATTAAAAGAAGAAATAAGTAGATTAGACTATGTACAAACGGAACAACTTTGCAACTCAGGACGATAAACCTGTAATAAATTGATTTGACAAAAATATTAACAAACCTCACCTCACACTGCACGCACAACATTCACATCACACTACACACTCACATCACACTACACACACGCCTCACACTACACACTCACCTCACACTACACACTCACCTATAAATTACTCTACTTTTTTTTTTTATAATTTGTACTTTCTTAATACTTACCTTAATTTAACTTTTATTTCTTAGAATTTAAGTCCTAACGATTAACGTGTACGAAATTGATATCCTCAATACAGGCTCTGCCTAGTGAGGAATCATTGCAAATGTTTAATGTAAACTTTGGGATGCAATAAATTTTTTTTTTTTTTTTAAGTACAAAACATACAAAGATCTATAAATATAGGGACCAATGTCATCGATTTTAATAAAAACAAAAACTGCATTCATAGATTTAAATAAAAGCTATTACTCGCTAAAGGTATCGAAACCGGAAATTTTACAAAAAATACGTCATTTCTATCTATGGAAGAGATATAAATAATACTTTTAAATATGATATCTAAAAGGAATAAAATGCATTGTTTATTCATATCATTCCAAGGTGAGAACTGCCTTTCTCTTGCAGTAGAATCTTATAGGTGTGCTTGCAAATACTTACTAAGTTTCATATCCTTATGGATGTACCTCATGCTGCCGACTGTCAGAGGGTACATTCGCATCGTCTCTTTAATGACAGCTTCCAAATACACAGTATTGTTTAAATCTTCTCTCTCTATATCTCGATCTGAGTCGCCAAATACTTTGTCTAGCCTGAAAAAAGATTTGGGCTGAATATATTTTATTTAATCAAAAACCTGTTTAGCCCTCTTCAATCTCAGCAATTTCGATATAAAAAATATCCAGAAAACTATGCGTTGATCACTGAAGTTGTAGCTGGAGTCAATGTGTGACAAATAAACACATAGGCAAGTACCTAAATATAACTGTGATCAGTATTTAAATTCATCATTATCATCATCAGCTCATGTAATGTCCCCACTGAGGAGCACGAGCCTACCCTGAATTAGGGTGATCTGGCCGGGTTGGTCGACTTCACACACAACCTTAGAATTTCATCCCAGGTGTGTGCAGGTTTCTGAAAGTTGTTTTCGAAGAGCTTCGAAAATTTAAAATACATTGGTACGTGACGGGACTGGTGGGGTTCGAACCAGACACCTTCAGATCGGATGTCAACGGCCTTAACACCTGCGCCACCGACGCTCTTATATCTTTCTATCTTTAAATAAATAAAATGAAATTTCCCATCCCCCTTTTCTGTTCCTAATATCCTATTATCCTTGTAAGCCTGGCAATGCACTCGTGACACTTCTGAGTTTCAGATGGCCATGGATGGCGGTAGTCACGTACATTTAAGTGACCCGTCTGCCCCCATAACATAAGAAACCCCTTACTCCAAAACCACTATTCAAAGCACTAAGTATGCAAACTTACTCTTCATGAACTCTCTTTTGTACATCAGGTTTGGACCCAATAACCAGTAAAGCGATAGTGATTCCAGCCGACGTCGTGTCTATGCCAGCAGTTAGGAACGTGCCCACTTCCTCCCTAATCTCCTGATCGTTCATCAGACCTTGTTCGGAAAGTTCTAGAAGATGGTCTAAAGAGGCCTTGTATTTCTTCTTTAGTTCTGCAAATTAAGTTTTAATGAGGAGAAAGGCGTTTCATAATCTTGACGACCTCGATGGCTGAGTGGTCGTCATGCCGGACTGCCATCCGTAAGTTTGCGGGTTCGGTTCCCGTGCGGGGTGTTTTTTTTTGTGTAAACCACAAATGTTTCAATCGGTCTGGGTGTGTGTGAATGAGTGTGTGCGTAGTTTCTGATACCCTAGATACAAGTTTCGAACTTAGTTAAGGGTCAGTTACTGTAATGAGATGATGGAGGAAATGATTATGTTGTTTACACCATTTTGGTAAGTCATAAAAACTAGTAAGTAAAGAAATGCTTACCATCTTCAGAGTAAATAACTGAATTGTTCTTTTCATTTCTCTTTTTTTGTATAATCTGAAAATAATAACAAAGTAAGTAGGTATATTATTTTTTGGCTTGACCTTTTAAACCCTCCATTTCCATATTGATTTTATTTGAATTCCATACATATTGATTTCTTTGATTTATGCAAAAATTACACATTGAAATAAAATTATGTAGAATTTTGTCGCGAACTAAGCAAAATACTTTATTTCTATAAGAATTTAGAAGATTCTTTAAAGAATCCGTTATAAAGTTCTAAGAAGACTGAGCTGTAAGATTCTTTACAATAGTAGGCCTGCACTTTTTGATAAGGACTTTATTCCCCCAATATTGCTGTTTTTTAATTAGATAGGTACGTTTCGTTTCACGCATCTAATAGAATCTGAAGGTCTTGCAGTTTTTTAACCCCCGACGCAAAAAGAGGGGTGTTATAAGTTTGACGTGTCTGTGTGTGTGTGTGTGTGTGTGTGTGTGTGTGTGTGTATCTGTCTGTCTGTGGCATCATAGCTCCCGAACGGATGAACCGATTTCAATTTAGTTTTTTTTTTTGTATTAAAGGGGATTTACGTGCGAGTGTTCTTAGACATGTTTAATGAAAATTGGTTGACCCGTTTAATAGTTATAGGGGTTTGAAAGTAATTGTGTTGGGGGTTTTTTAATTTTTTATAATTAAATACCTTATCAGCAATTTCATTCAATATCTTCGCCTTCCTCGCCTGTTCCCACTTCAGTCGTGTAAATTGGAATATGAAGTCGCTCACCAACCAGAACCTTCTAGTTCTTTCGATAATGCCATCAGTGAAAGTCTCTGATAACTCTATGAATGTTTCTTTGAGTTTCCTATCTTCTTCATCTACGCTGGCTCCCATTGTAGTTGCTAGCAGTATTACAAGAATTACGAGTAAGGGCCTATTTTACGATCTTTAAGTAACGTTCCGAGTAGTTATTCACATGTTTTGTCTTTGTCACTTGACGTAAAGTAAGAAAGAGACAGAACTAACTTTACTTGGTGAGTAAGTTTACTTTAAGTTCGTGAAATAGGCCCTAAGTATAAGATAAAAAGATATGAGATTCTTCTACTGGCAAATGCCTCTCTCTCACTGATGATATTAGTACAGTGAGAAGAAACAGGCGTATTCAACATCTTAGAAGTCAAGTCATTTTAAAAGCAGCATTGGTTTTGCGACAGCGAATAAATCTTCTCTTTTATTTCTAGTACTAGCTGCGCCCCGCGGTTTCACCTGCGTAGTTCCCGTTCCCGTGGAAATTTCGGGATAAAAAGTCTTTCCCGGACCATAAGCTACCCCTGTACCAAATTTCAAGTCAATCGGTTCAGTAGTTATGGTGAAAAGGTAACAGACACAGTTACTTTCGCATTTATAATATTAGTTAGGATATGCCAATGGTTATGGGTTCGACTTCCACTCCAGATAAATATTTGGGTCAGCTAGTCTCGAAATATCCCTGCTTAATAATTCTAAATAAGTAAATTTCAATAAATATTCTTCAAACTTACCAGCAAGAGTTTCAAAACTTCTCTTCTTTATAAGAACAAAGTGATCAAACGGATCCTTTTTATCATGTTTCGCAAAATCGTCGATTAATTTTCGATATTGAATGTTCATTTCCATCAGAAACCCGGTCAGGACCTTCTGGTTAAAGGTCGGGTTTAACAACTTACGGTGTTTCTTCCATACTGGCTCTAGAAAAAAACAATTTATGGTATGTTGATACATGCTGCTCTGTGTTGTTGAGATCTGAAGGCAGTCGCTTCGCATGAAATACTGATATTCCGCTAATAAAAGCTATATAAATTAAAGGTTTGAAAAAGAAAAAAAGCTTTAGTTTATACTCATAGCACTAAATGACGATTAAGTCCGCCATCTTAGGGAAGCCGCCATATTGAATTTAGAATGTGTTACTCATTGACATCTAAAGTTATAGTGCTAATGTGAGTTTCAGTTCAATTGGTGAAGAAAGAATAACTACTTAGTTTGAAATTCGGTTGCAAGATTTGTCCTATATTGATTAGTTTTATTTATTCATTTATTTATTGTTTACACATGTTACTTATACTCAGGCAGAATAGAAAAAAAAAACAAAATAATGAGAATAATATAAGAAAATACTGACCATCACAAGACAACAACCCGTAATCCGAGAACCATGGACTGAAGAATTTGAAAATTAAATCTTTGTTCAGGCACTCGCTTGACACTAGATAAGCATCGTCCACGTCACAAATAACTAAAAAAAATCATCAAAAATATTTTTTTTAAGGAAGAAAGGAACAACAAAGTACTTAAGTATATACTTACGATTAGTTAATTAATTTGAATCTATTTAAGCTAACTTTTAAAGCTCACTTTTTTACAAGCCTTGTTCTGAGGTTCAGTCTATAGCCATCGTTGAAAAATAGACTATCTAACACACTCGTAAGAGTCGTAAGTCTTCAAAACAAACCAGTAGTTCCTGAGATTAGCGCATTCAACCAAACAAACAAACTTTCAGCTTCATAATATTAGTACATACATAGACTTAGATTCATTTAAATAATTAAGGGCCTAATTCACGACGAACAAAAGTAGACAAGCAAAGTAACTCACCAGGTAAAGTTAGTTTTGTCTCTTTCTTACTTAATATCAAGTGACAAAGACAAAACTTGAGAGTCGCTACTCGGAACGTTACTTGAAGATGGTGAAATAGGCCCTAAATATAATAAGTACTTATATTTTCTTACCATACCAGTTGGCGATACAAAAGTCTATTGTAAATGCTTCCAAGCCTTTCTTTCTAGCATTTTGCAGAAAATCAATCATGAATAAGTCATATAAATCTGGAAAATTAATAAAATATAGCTATTTTCATTATATTATACGCTCGGGCTGATTTTGGTTAAATCCCTCGGGTAATTCTTACAATAGTACTTTTTCTCTAAAAATAATAGTTATTTATGGTACAAGCGAGGTAAGTTGGTGATTACTTCCGAGGCGCTATTGAGGCCCGAGCCGTCAGGCGAGGGTCTGAAGATAGCCGAGGATAGTAATCATCAATACACGCGTGTACCATACAACGTTTTTCAACACATTTGCGAAGAAATTATCATTTTTCGCTAATAAATAAACAGTTTTTCTATTCGCGCGCATCCAACACAACAATGGTGATCGGCCAAAGACTAAAAGAATATACTTATTAAAAAAAATCGAATGAATGAATGAATGGAATCGACCATAGACCTACCAAAAGTAAGGAAACATAGTTGAAGTTTGTTTTTAAAATGTATGGACACAATTTTTTTGGTATCGAAACTTTTTTAAAATGAAATCAATTTAAAAAAACAATTTATAACTCACTAGTGAATAAAACGTGTCATTATTCAACTGTTTTTGCACAAATAAGAGCCCCTTTATGAGCAAGTGTGTTGAAAAAAGTATTTTTTAATACCTGATGTATAAGAATCCTATTTCTTATACATCAGGTATTAAAAAATACTTTTTATTTTTAGAGAAGTAATTACTTAGGAACGTAAGGTTTCTTTTTTTATATAAATAAAAAAACCGAAAGTAATAAATTTCGTCAACCCGTATGACATATTTTAGCAAGTTTTGACCTCCTTTTTGAAGTCGGTCAAAGATACATTTTAATTATTTAAGTACGTAAGTACACACATCAAAAGTGTCTAGGGATCAACATATATTTTTGCAATAACTTTTCTCCTGATTGATATTAATTAAAATTTTCTTTAAGGATTCATCAAATAAAGTGTTTTCGTTTGTCACAGTAACGATAAACCAAGTCACCTTTGCATTAATAAAGAAATTTGCCATTTTCCTAATAAAGGGATTTTTGACATTTGAACCACTAACATTAAAGTTCGAAAAAAAGACTGAAATAACAGTTTTCTTTAAAATTTTATTGGGTAACTTAAACAATTAATAATCCGTGTTTCTACCGCGAACACTAACAACACAAGAACATCGGTTTGGCATACTCAAAATGAGTTCATCCAAATCACGCTGTGGAATGGCCGCCCATGTTCGTTGCAACAACAAAAAAAGGTCTTCTTGCGACTGGATACCCTCCATATTCGGCAGAGCTCTTCTCTGTAGCATATCCCATGCATGCTCAATCGGGTTCAAGTCTGGCGACTGAGCAGGCCAGGGCAGGACATTGATGTTAGCTGCGGCGAGAGTCTGTCTTACAACTCTTGCGGTGTGCGGTCGTGCATTATCATGCATTAACTGAAATAAGGGACCGATTTGCACTTGTAGAGGAACGATGACGTCTGATACAATCGTCTCAGCATAAATTTGAGCGTTGAGGTTGCCTCTGATCCAAATCAACTCAGTTCTTCCGCCGATCCAAATACCCGCCCATACCATGATGGTTCCACCACTATAAGGATGGACTTCCTGGCAGGATTTTAATCGCTGTTGGCGTCCAGGGGTTCTCCAGTGTCGTATACGTCTTGTATCCGGTCTCATACCAAAACGAGACTCATCAGAAAAGCACACGAAACGCCATTGTTCTTCTGCCCAATTTCTGTGTTCAAGAGCCCATTGATATCGAATCCTACGATTGTGCATTGCTATAGGTGGTACCCGTAGCGGTCTTCGGGAATGAAGGTTCACTTCATGCAAGCGGTTTCTGACTGTTTGGTCGCTAATTAAGTTCCCTGAAGAGTGATGAAGCCGCACGGCTAACATCATGGCGGTTATTGTTGGAGCTCTTCGAGTTAAGATTTGAATGTATCGGTCTTGTCTCCGTGTGGTGCAGCGATACCGTCCTCCATGGCGCTCAGCCACGGTACCAGTGCTTCGGTAACGTGTCCAAAGTCGACTGATAACACTCTGACTTGTATTCAGAGCTAAAGCCACAGTACGTTGCCGGGAACCAGCTTCTATCATTCCCACGGCTCTGAGCATTTCTTCCCTGCTTAAATGACGTCGCCGCTCCATAATAACGTTGGTTTTAATCAGTAGTAGGGAAACAGTAGCACTAATAATGTCTTCAATGCGTTGTATGTTTTTATAGGGAAAATATTGACAGCTGATTTTCATCTTTTACTCGAATTTGATTCACAGTTCCTGATTCAAATTATGAAATGCACCAAAAAGGATCCATATAAATTTATAAAATCATAAATTTATTACAAAGCCACATCTCAATCTCAAGAAATCCGCATAAAAATGCTTGATCCCTAGACACTTTTGATGTGTGTAATTATCCCTACTAATATAATATAATATTATAATATCCTAATCCTAACTTATTTAATATTATTAAATGCGAAAGTGACTCTGTCTGTCTGTCTGTTACCTTTTCACGGCTTAACTACTGAACCGATTGACTTGAAATTTTGTACAGGGGTAGCTTATGATCCGGGAAAGAACATAGGATTTTTTTATCCCAAAATTCCCACAAACGGGAACGGGAACTACGTGGGTGAAACCGCGGGGCGCTGCTAGTGCATTATAATTATTTAAGTACGTAAGTAATTATATGTAGTATAACTATTTAAAGGTATTATGTACTTACTTTTCTTAAACCCCAAAGCTGCAATAGCGTGTCCAAATATAGGGATAGCACCATCCATAATGGGCGGCAAATTTTGAATTTTCTTCTTTCTTACACCAATAAATAAAATAAATATACTAAATAATAAAATTACACATAATAATATGAACATGTTTTTAGTTTGACGTTCTCGTCGTATGTCCCAAATAAATATAAGTACCTATTTACTTTAAATTAATTATAAATAAGTAAATTAATTAATTAAATACGACATTAATGTGTAAGTACTTACATAATTCAATTTGCATAATTAAAATTATATTGTTGTCTGTCCTAGGGTTCCCATGAAAATCTTCTATAATATAAAAATGAATCGCAAAATGTGTTGGTAAGCGCATAACTCAACAACGCCTGGATCAATTTGGCCAATTCTTTTTTTGTTGTGTTTGTTATTGTCAGGAGAAGGTTCTTATGTAAAAAAAAAACTGGAAAATCAACGGGAAAATTGGACCCGTGCGAAGCCGGGGCGGACCGCTAGTTTAAAATAAAAATAAATTATTATTTGCTATTCTAATACCGCTTTATTTGAACTAATCTTGTTATGCGTATGTACCAATTTTGATAAGTACTAGCTGTGCCCCGCGGTTTTACCCGCTTAAATCCCAATCCCGTGAGTATTTTGGGATAAAAAGTATCCTATGTGTTATTCTTAGTTATAAGGAACATTTGTACCAAATTTCATATAAAGAGTAACAAACATAAAAACTACACTAAACATACAAAATTTCGTATTTATAATACTTATATATTTATTTATTTATTTATTTATACAAATGACACGTCAACAGTATTACATATTACACATTAACATAAAAATATTACAAAATTTGTTCTGATATATATATATATATAAATATATCAGCGCCCCGCGGTTTCACCCGCGTAATTCCCGATCCCGTGGGAATTTCGGGATAAAACATAGCCTATGTTCTTTCCCGGATCATAAGCTACCCCTGTACCAAATTTCAAGTCTATCGGTTCAGTAGTTTAGCCGTGAAAAGGTAACAGACAGACAGAGTTACTTTCGCATTTATAATATTAGTTAGGATAGTTAGAATTAGGATTATATTCCGTAGTATGTACCTTCACTGACGGTGTATGTACCTATGCCTTCCACCTCTGAGAGTTTTCTCTCGATGAGTTTTAGTTTTAACCACGCAGACAGTGGTTAATCAAAGTCACTATCATTTTCAGAAACACACAATTCGAGATAAACATTTTTGGAGCACAAATATTTAAAATAGGGAATAACCCATGTATAAAAATAAATCGATAAGTACATTGAATGTTTGTGATTGCGAAGAAATAATTTAAATAAGTATGTAAATCATACAAGTACCTACTTACATGTTTTTAATTGCTGAAAAGTTATACGGTATTTCAATATTTTAGTATGTACATATTTTTTATTTTGTATTAGACTAGCCTTTGCCCACGACTTCGTCCGCGTGGAATAAAAACTTCCGGCAGAATTGGGCTTTTCCATCTTTTCTCTCCCTAGGGGAAGGGGGGAATTTCTAAAAATCCTCTCTTAGTGGTAGCCTACTTCCCCAATATACACGCGTGCCAAATTTCAGTTCTCTACGACCAGCAGTTTTGGCTGTGCGTTGTGTGTCAGTCAGTCAGTACATCACTCAGTAGCGGAAGAGTTTTATATGTGGAAATAAAAGGTTTAAATAAAAAGAATAACTTAGAAAAGAATAACTTTATTTGCACAGAAGATGTACAATTTACAAAAAATAGAGTTTATGCATATTTTGCCTCAGCATGCATAGAAATATTATTAAAAACTTAAAATTATATTAATAAAAGCTTATTTAATTCCTTCGTTCGACACTAATATAATGTCCTCCCGCGGGTTTCACTACGATATCCATTGCGTTCACCATTTTGGTGACGTCACCGGTGATGGAATAGTGACGTAGTAGGTGACATAGTGACGTTTTTAACGTCATTATTGCGTAGTTGTTACCTGGAAACAAAACAAAAAGTTAAAATGTAAATAAGTAGCTGATTTGGCATTTGTTATGCCTTATAGGATCAGCAGTCGGACTACTTGGAATAAAATATGTGTCCAAACAGTTCGAATCCTACTATAAATAAGTATGATGAACGTACCTATACAAGCCCGTTTCCCAACAGAGAAGGTAGCAAACGCATTAACATTGCGCGGCACCCTGTCAGCGTCCAGCCAGCGGTCCGGGTCAAACTGCTCCGCGTCAGGACCCCACAGCGGGTCGCGGTTGATGGAGTAGAGGGATGTGAAGCAACGACTGCCCGCCGGGAGGGTGTGGTTTTCTGGGAGGAATTACGAGAAAATGGGTAAGTATGTGAATTTTTGAACCATTTTATGACTATTTAAAAGCTAAATCGAGTCTACGTTAAAATAAGATGTTACTAATAATTTGCTAACACACTCACCAGTCACTTATGATTTTCTAATACCGAATTAACTAGATGCTATAGATCGATTGTTGAAGATGTGCGCAGTAAAACAAGATGGATGATCGATGTCAAGTGGTCGGTTTACGGAAGAAGAGATGTTTCCACCGCAAATGCAGCAAGTAATCTATACTAATACTATATTTTCGTAGTTATAGTGAGTATTGTTCTAAACCTATTTGAAAATTATTTTTTAATTAAAAAGCCACTCTATTTTTAGTGCTATAGGCTATTGTTACCAATGTGTTTTCAATTTTCGAATTCATAAGTACGTTAAGAGGGTTGATCTGGCGCGCGACAACTCAAATTTTCACTCACACAGACGCGCACGCGTGTCCGCATGCACACTGTCTATGTAGTGACGGCGCGCTCGCTCTGAATACTCCGGCCGAATGGTTTTGATCCATTGGAAATTATAAATTGTGTAAAAGTTATTGACAAAAGTAAAAATACGAGTATATTTTTTTTTACGATTCGTAGAGGGTAGTATATGATTAGATATAATTTACGTAATAACTTTCGATTCGATATTCCATTATTCACAACAAGGAATAATGAATAAAACAAATAAATGCCTACATTAGTAATGTGGGTAAATGCCTACATTAGTAATGTGGGTAAATGCCTACATTAGTAATGTGGGTAAATGCCTACATTACTAATGTGGGTAAATGCCTACATTACTAATGTGGGTAAATGCCTACATTACTAATGTGGGTAAATGCCTACATTACTAATGTGGGTAAATGCCTACATTACTAATGTGGGTAAATGCCTACATTACTAATGTGGATAAATGCCTACATTAGTAATGTAGGTAAATGCCTACATTACTAATGTGGGTAAATGCCTACATTACTAATGTGGGTAAATGCCTACATTACTTATGTGGGTAAATGCCTACATTACTAATGTGGGTAAATGCCTACATTACTAATGTGGGTAAATGCCTACATTAGTAATGTGGGTAAATGCCTTCATTAGTAATGTGGGTAAATGCCTACATTAGTAATCTGGGTAAATGCCTACATTAGTAATGTGGGTAAATGCCTACATTACTAATGTGGGTAAATGCCTACATTACTAATGTGGGTAAATGCCTACATTACTAATGTGGGTAAATGCCTACATTACTAATGTGGGTAAATGCCTACATTACTAATGTGGGTAAATGCCTACATTACTAATGTGGGTAAATGCCTACATTAGTAAAGTGGGTAAATGCCTACATTACTAATGTGGGTAAATGCCTACATTAGTAATGTGGGTAAATGCCTACATTAGTAAAGTGGGTAAATGCCTACATTAGTAATGTGGGTAAATGCCTACATTACTAATGTGGGTAAATGCCTACATTACTAATGTGGGTAAATGCCTACATTACTAATGTGGGTAAATGCCTACATTACTAATGTGGGTAAATGCCTGCATTCTAAAACATTATTTGTTATCATAAATGTTAATATTTTTTTTTTAATAAATAATTCAAATTATAAAACAAAAATTATTATCGAGTATCAAAACATGTTGATGAGTTGTCGTATAAAATTCGTACGCGCCGCAAAGGTCAAACGCTCGGTAGGAGCGATACGTCCTCTCTCTAAAAAGCCTCGCGGCAGACTGATTTGAATTGTTTCGTGCGTCCGATTTTATAGTAGTTATATGATGATTTTAAAATATTTGTAGAAAAAAAGACAATTTGTTTTAGAGATTTTTTTTAGTATAATTGTTGTAGAAAATATTCTTTTATTATTTGAGGTAATTTTAATAACGTTTTGAGCATCATTTATCAACGTAAATTACGATTTTCTTGAGTGTGATTTTTACAAATTCTAACTTTATATTTTTTTCGATTTCAATAATAATTATAATGACAATTAAATTTTCCTATGAATATTTCCTTAATAAGGATCTGGACTTTAAGTTTGTTTAATTTTTAGTGCTAAATTGGTCGAATTACTAGAATCCGAAGGCATGGAAGTTAATGCTAAAAGTGAAATTCAGAAAACATATGTTCAGTTTTCTTGATATATTTTTTAAGTTTTCTGTATAATATTGTTTTTCTCTGAGTATTTTTTAGATGACAATATTTCCTTTAATTATTACCTAAAAGCATGTTTATAAAATACGCTTTTCATATAATATGACTAGATCAAAAAGTACAAAAACCGTCAATTATCGAGTTTAGGGTCTTAATTTCGACGCTCTTACGGTGAAGGAAAACATCGTGAAGAAACCTGCACATTCCTGGGAAGAAATTCTAGGGTTGTGTGTGAAGTCAACCAACCCGCACTCGACCAGTGTGGTTGACTTAGGACTAATCTCCCTAGGCTCGTGCTCCTCGGTGGGAACATTATAATGAGCTGATGATGATGATGATTAGGCTATTTTATCCCCGTATTCTCACTGGAATGGGAACTATGCGGGGTAGATAGAAATAGAAATGCTGCCAGCAGAAAAAAATAAAACTTACTCAAAACGATATCTTTGTCGATTCTTCGTCCCACCGCAGGAATCAATGGGTATAACCGCAGAGTTTCTTTGATAACAGCTTCCAGATAGACAAGTTTATTCAAATCACCTTTTTCAACGTCTCTCTTTGGGTCTCCAAATACTTCTTTTAACCTAGTTAATAAATTTAAATCATCATAACATAATTTATTGACTGTGAGAGCCATATTATGCGACAGTAGCTGTGCCCCGCGGTTTTACCAGCACAGTGGGAATTTCGGGATAGAACATAGAATATGTTGTTCCCCGGACCATAAGCTACCCCTGTACCAAATTTCAAGTCAATCGGTTCAGTAGTTTAGCATGAAAAGGTAACAGACAGAGTTACTTTCGCATTTATAATATTAGTAAGGATAGTTTTTTTTGATGGACTAAGTTTTTTTTACTAAGTTGAGCAAATAGTGCGATTGACGAAACAAATATAAGTACCTATTTTTAATATAACATAGGTAAATGCTTACTCGTCCAATATCCGTCGCTGCACGTCAGGGTACGTCCCAATTACAGGCAGGATGTAACTGAGGGCTGCTGACGTGGTGTCCGATCCAGCAGCTATGAACGTACTCACTTCTTCTCTTAGTTCTGAATCTGTGAAGGTGCCTTCACTCTGCAGGGTTAGGAGCAGGTCTAGGAAGGCTTTTGGTCTGGGAGAACCTAGTGAACAGGTTGAGGTATACGAATGTTAGGCAGAAATATTTCCTACGTAGGTTCCCTATTTGATATCAAGTAAAGCGTTGATCGAACAGTATTTTTTAACCCTTGTCTGTGTAACATAAAAACTGAACTCTAAAAATCATACCTTATGTTAAGTACTACGACTTACCATCTTCCAGATTAGGTTGTGTTTCCAAAATCTTTTTACGGTTAATTATAGTCTGAAAAACATACTTAAATCAATCACTCATTAATCTTATAGCAACTAACATCTATTTTTTTGTTAGATTTGTGTTCACTTATCCGTTGTCTAGCACCCATGACCCATATTATGATCCCACCAAAGGGCTCGAGCCTACCCTGAATTAGGGCGATCAGTCTCAACCACGCTGGGCGATTGGTCAATTCTTCGGAATAGGAGTCAAAGGCCTTAACCTATTATCAACTCTCTATAATGTGTTATGTATCGAGATATAGGTATTTTATGAAGAACAGATAAATACCATAGGTACCTTGTCAGTAATAACTCTCATAGCATCAGCGAGGCGTTGCTGCCTCTTCTTCAACTTGCTAAATCTGAATATCAGATCGCTGTGAAGCCAGAACCTCTTCATCCTTTCCACCATGCCACTGGTGTACTGTACTATACATTTCAAGTAGACCTCCTTCATTGATTTGTCTGCCTCGTCTAGACTTGAGCCCATTGCTGTGGCTAAAAAAATTCAAGGGTTTTGTCGTGCTTTTTTAAATGGTAAAATAGCTTTTCATCATTATCAGCTCATATATGTCCCCAGTCCCTACCAAGGAGCTCGAGCCTACCCTGAAGTAAGGTGATTAGGCCTTAGTCCACCACGCTGGCCAAGTGCGGGTTGGTCGACTTTACACACAACCTTAGAATTCCTTCAGGTATGTGCAGGTTTTCTCACAATGTTTTCCTTCACCGTAAGGGCGTCGAATAAACATATGTACGTACATATGGATTCGAAAATTGAAAACACTTTGGTATGTGGCTGGGTTCGAACCAGGCACCTTCCGATCGAAAGTCAAAGGCTTTAATCCCTACCTACGCCATCGACGTATATCAAGTGCAAGTAAATCGCTTATTCTTACCACAAATAGATAACACAGTAAATCTCTGTGCTAGATGGAGATGATCTATTTTCCCTTGGCCAACGTATGGGGCGAACTCTTCGACCAACAGTCGCGAATATTTGTTCATCTCGATGAGGAAGCCGTCCAATATTCTCTGGCTGAATGTTGGCCCCAATATTCGGCGATGTCGCTTCCAAATAGTTTCTGAAAGTATTTAGTTGAAATCAAAAGTAGCAATAGTTCATTGGCTAAGGCGTTGGTTTGGTTGGAAAGGTCTTGAGTTCGGAACCCCAATCATTGCACTGTTTGACGTGAACCCATTGCAGAAACAAGAGCAAGACCTTAAAAATTCGTCGTACCTAAGTACATTATTAGAAATAACATAACATAATCATTCTATACATCATCTCATTATAGTAACTGACCCCTAACTAAGTTCGAAGCTTGTATCTAGGATATCAGAAATTACGCACAGATTCATTCACACACACACCCAGACCGAGACACATATTTGTGGTTCACACAAATCTTCACCCCGCACGGGAATCGAACCCGCAACCTTACGGATGGCAGTCCGGCATGGTGATTATCGAAATCTTCACAAAGGTTCGAAACAAATACAGTTTTACGATTTTCAGATTGTAATAAAAAATATTAGGTACTTACTTAAATAACTAAAACCCCTAGAAATGCTAAAAGACATGCTTAGTGACTTAATGGGCAGAGGTACATGATGTTCATAAAGTGCTTCTTTAAAGTCCAAAACTCGTCCATAATATAGAAATACTAGCGGCGCGCCCCGCGGTTTCACCCGCGAAGTTCCCGTTCCCGTAGGAATATGGGGATAAAATTATACTAAAAACCTTCCCACTGAATCACTCTATCTATTAGGTAAACAAACCGCATCAAAATCCGTTGCGTAGTTTTAAAGATCTAAGCATACATAGGGACTTAAGGACATAGGACAGAGAAAGCGACTTTGTTTTATACTATGTAGTGATTTATCATTCCCAAATTTCCCAAGATATTAAAATAATACTCATCGAGTTTATTTATTTCCGTGTAAACATTTTTTTATAATAATCGTTCTAATGACTTATTATAAGTGACAATAATATAATTAAATTACGTAAAATTGAGATTAACTATGAGATCAACGTAAATAATTCTATTGTTTTAGATTAAATAACTGTGTTTTATTATATTTATCTTTATAAAGGAAGGGTTTTATTTATTTACATGCTTTTGTTTACGTTCAGTCTTATTTGAATTAAAAACAAAGTTGCGTAGTTTAAGATTTACTTAATTAATTAATTAACTACTTAATTTGCTTCATCTTAAGAGCCTTGATCTACCGCGCGACATCTCAAATTTTCACTCACACAGACGCGCACGCGTGTCCGCAATTCCGCATGCACACTGTCTATGTGGTGACGACGCGCTCGCTCTGAATACTCCGGCCGAACGGTTTTGATCCATTGCAAATTATAAATTGTGTAAAAGTGATTGACAAAATTATGAGTATATATAAAATCAAGTACTTATAAAGTATAAAATACATACGTAAAATTATTATGTAAAAAAATCGTTGCGTAAGATATGATTAGATATAATTTACATTATACGTTTCGTTTCGGTATTTCATTATTGTATACAGGGTGTCCGGACTTCGATGTCGAATACTTTAGGAGAGTAAAATATGATGCTTTTTTTATGGACTAGGGTTCAGAACCGGGAAATCCCGGAACCGAAAATCCCGGGATTTCCCGGTTCTTTAACAGTAGTCAAAGAACCGGTTCTCAATGAATAAGAACCGGGATTTTCGGTATTTTCGGGAAATAACGAATCATGTTAACTATATAATCATTTGTTTGATTTTAATCTTCTATTAACAGCATTTATTCTTTTTATACAAAATATTCAAGCTAAAACCATATTCTCATTAAAATGTTGTATCTGTAGGTACGTGGTAGATCATTATTCCATCATAAGACAAAATGTGGTACTTAAAAAGCTTACGAACACCTTCTCACAATTCCAACTACTAGTGTGGAGCCAGAAAGAATTTTCTCCTCAGCTGGCCTTTTTTGTAACAAAATTAGATCTCGATTAGGTGATGCAACTTTAGATGCAATGATCTTTTTGAAGACACATTACCAAGAGAACAAGAAAGTTTAATTATAAGGACCAAAATGGAGATACTATTTAGGAGAATCGGCCTACGATATACGTTGATGTATTATGTGTACAACTTTATCAAAAGTGAATTTATAACTGTATTTTAATAATCATCAGCCTGGTTGCGTCCACTACGTCGACGTCAAAACTACTTTTGCTGAGTCGCGGTGTCCACTGGAGAACTCTTCTGCTCCAACAACCATCGGTTCTCCTACAGATGTGGCCAGCCCACTGCCACTTCAGAGAGCTAATTCCTTGAGCTATGTCGGTGACTTTAGTTCTCTGTCTGATCACTTCATTGCGAATTCGATATTTCAGAGAAACTTGATTGGCTCCAGCATAACAAGGCTATTAACCATGGCCTTGGTCTTGTCAAAGTTCACGCCGAGGCCGACCCAACGAGAGGCATCTGCTAGGTCATTCAGCATCCAGTGTGGCTCTTGCGCCGTTTTCACCATTAGTACGATATCGTCTGCAAACCGGAGGTGTGAGATGTACTCGCCATTTAGGTTTATGCCCCATCCAGCATAAGGCAGTCTTCCAGCGCGTTGGTGAAGAGTTTCGGGGATATAACGTCACCCTTTCTTACACCTCTGCACAGTTGGATAGACTTTAACTGTCGGCACTGAACTTGAACGGTCATTTCTGCGGCATCATACAGACATCTCAACACCTCTACATAACGAGTATCGACCTAGCATCGCTGCAAAGATTCCAGAATAGCCCAGCCCTTTTCATAGTCCACAAATGCAAGACACAGAGACTGATTATACTCTTAGATCATCTGTATAATTTGCCTCAATGTGTGGATGTGGTCTGTGATGCCATAACCGCTTCGAAACCCGGCCTGTTCGAGGGGCTGAAATTCGTCGAGTCTTCTTGATAGACGAATTGAGACAACCCTCGAGAACAGCTTGTAAACATGGCTCAAAAGCGAGATGGGTCTATAGTTCTTCAGCAGGGTTTCATCCCTTTTTTTAAGTAGAGCACCATCACGCTTCTGTTCCATGCTTTTGGAGTTCTCCCGGAGAGATGACATCGTAAAACAGCTTTTGCAGTTTCCGCAGCACTGGCCTGCCTCAGGCTTTAAGAGGCTCAGTCGTGATGCTATTTTTACGTGTTAAAGCAATCAATGCTTATTTTGTCATGCCAGAATGCGCAATATGTGTTATTTAATATAAATAATATTTTTAGACTATATTTACCTCCAAAACTAAAAAGAAGAAAAAAATCTCGAAAGTACCGAAAATCCCGGGAAATCCCGGTTCCGATTAGTACTGGTACCGAAAATCCCGGTTCTGTTATTTATACCGGTTCTCGATACCCTATTATCGACAAATCACGATTCCAAACTTCTCTAGTCACTTCTACAAAATGGTAGCCATTTTGTTTTTCAACTCGACGTGCGGGTGCTTATACTGATTTAATCATTGCTATCCATGTAAACATAACAGAAGACGAAAGATATCTCATTTGGAAGTTAATAATGTACTTATATAATTATACAATGTCAGATTTTACGTGCGTGTTTTACCCACGCGCGGAGCACCGCTAGTTTAAGAATAAAACCAATAGTTTATGTAAATTAAAATTTATTTATGTACAAAAAAAAATAACCTTACAAACTAGTTAATAAGTTGTTTCCCTTAATGGCATCGACCTAGCCTAATGCGTCTGTCTAAATTAGACGCATTTTCCCCAAATTTAACCGTTTAATTAAAGCTAAACGGAAGGAAATAAAACTACTATGTTTTCCTCACGAAGTTTAATAGTAAAGTATTTATTTAAGAAAGATACATTTGCCCCAAAACGGGGTAAATGCGTCAAAAAAGACAATTAAAAAGAAACAGTGAATTTAATATATTTTTAAAACTCCGGCAAAAAAAACATCCCTGGTACTTTATACAAAAAAAGCCATAGTATTGGACCACAGTTTCAAAAAGTGCATAATGTCATAATTTTGCTCATAATATGATGTTAACTTAGAGTGATCGAGAAATGGTACGCAACAGTTGACCTTACCTTTTTTTTTAACGCGATTAAAATGCATAAAACTGCATACTAGGTAGTCATTAATTAAAATTATCTACAATGCCTCGTTACATTACACGGCTTCTCGGAGTACGTAACTGTTTGTAAGTTGCCGCGCGGCCGAATCGGGGCGCCCGCGCCGCTACCCGCGCGCCGACAAAGGACCTATATAGTTACCTAATCTCCATTCACGTCAGTTACAATATTTCAGCACACGCGCGCCGTTGCCGCTTTTGTTTCAGGACCATATTATGATACAGTTTATTGAACTGATATTTGCAAATGGTGTTCTGATTTGTTATAATTTTCGTGCTATTTAGTTAGATTTTTTTAAAATATTTTTAAGAAAATATTTTAAAAAAATTACACGCATACAATAAAAAATTAAAACAGTAATAATATTAGTCCATATATGTAGGACTAATAAGTTACTCCTACATATTATATAGACTAATATTATATTAAAACACTATAACTTTTTATTGTATTTTTATCTCCACGTTGTATAATATTAGTAGAACTAGTAGGATAATAATAACAGAACCATAATAATTTCCCCAGCAGAACCGGGGACTGTCCTTGGATGCATTTTATAGTGTTATACAGGGATAGTCGCCGGATTGTGCATCCTTTACACAAGATTAAATATGTCAAAGGGCTTCCGTGTGTTGGCTTTGGCCCCATACTAGCCTTCCAAAAGACCGGGACTCCTTAATAGTCCCGTGAATGGAAAAGACATAACAATAATAATATATATTGTAAAAACTTAAAAATTAAGATAATTAATGATATGAGAATTATTAGTTACAAGATTAATAAAATGAAGAATATTTGTTACGTATGAGTATAATATAAATTTTCGGTACCAACCTTTTAGCTCTTGCTAAAGCCAGACTTTCTAAATTACATACTTTCCTTTTTTTGTTTATAAATATTTTTGTATTTTTACCCATTCTGTCTGAAACATTTACAATCATCAATGTTAATATTTAAAAAAAAAAAAATATATAACAACAAAAATACGTACCAAGTATCAAAATGTGTTTATGAGTTAATCGCATCAAATTCGTACGCGCCGCGAAGGTGAAACGCTGAGTACAAGCGATACGTCCTCTCTCTAAAAAGCCTCGCGGCAGACTGATTTGAATTGTTTCGTGCGTCCGATTTTATAGTAGTTTTATGATGATTTTAAAATATTTGTAGAAAAAAAGACAAATTGATTTAGAGATTTTTTTTAGTATAATTGTTGTAGAAAATGTTCTTTTATTATATGAGGTAATTTTAATAACGTTTTGAGCATCATTTATCAACGTAAATTACGATTTTCTTGAGTGTGATTTTTACAAATTCTAACTTAATATTTTTTTCGATTTCAATAATAATTATAATAACAAATAAATTTTCCTCTGAGTATTTGTTTAATAAGGATCTGGACTTTAAGTTTGTTTAATTTTTAGTGCTAAATTGGTCGAATTACTAGAATTGGAAGGCATGGAAGTTAATGCTAAACGTGAAATTCAGAAAACATAGGTATGTTCAGTTTTCTTGATATATTTTTTAAGTTTTCTGTATAATATTGTTTTTCTCTGAATATTTTTTAGATGACAATATTTCCTTTAATTATTACCTAAAAGCATGTTTATAAAATACGTTTTTCATATAATATGACTAGATCAAAAAGTACAAAAACCGTCAATTATCGAGTGTAAGGAAAAGTAGGTACGTACTGGCATAGTATAATAATGACTACTCAACTCAACTCAAAAAAAAATATTGCTTTCATGTGTATACAGAGGTGTTAGGTACAAAGTATTGAATCAACATGAAGCCCGGTTTGGGCACTGCAACAATAATCTTAAAATCTAGTTAGATGTTGTTCACATATAGGTACAAACACAATAGGTAGTACTTATAAAATCTACAATAAAATTAGGTTCTACTTATAATTATAAGACATACTTAACTTGTTAATTACAAAACAAAATAAAATATGAAACAAAACAATTAATAAAATTTACACAAAACAAAAAATTATAACAAGAAATTTATAAAACAAGAAATTTATTTGAATCGTGAAGTGGACTCAAAGAACTCTATACCTACTTGCTACTAGCTAGCTGGCTATTAACATTTTGTGGATTGAGGTTCGGAATTAAAAAGAATATAACATATACTTACTTAGGTACTTGTAAATACCCTTTTAAACTACCTTATGTTAAGTTCCTAGGTATCCTTGGTATTTAGTTTGGTTTAGAGTGCCTATTTATTTTTACGACCTCGATGGCAGAGTGGTCACCATGCCGGACTGCCATCCGTAAGGTTGCGGGTTCGATTCCCGTGCGGGTTGAATATTTGTGTGAACCACAAATGTTTGTCTCGGTCTGAGTGTGTGTGTGTGAATGAGTGTGTGCGTAGTTTCTGATAGAAGTTTCGAACTTAGTTAAGGGACAGTTACTATAATGAGATGATGGAGTGAACGATTATGTTATTGTTTACCTTCAGCTGTGATAAGACCTTCCATTCCAAACCATGGCTCGAAGAACTTGTACGCGCTATCTTTGTTCAAGCACGAATTAAGGATCGTCAGTCCATCTTCTATGTTCAATACCACTGGAACATATTATCTTAAATCACCACTAAATTGTAGTAATGTATAAAATAAAACTGCTATAATGCGAACAAAGCTAAACTTAACTTTGTTCTTGGTCAGCAAATAGCATTATTTCTGGTTTTTAGTTAAATGTGTATCAATGTTGATTTGCTTACCGATAAGAAAATTAGTTCAATAGTTTTTACATTTACATATTTACTTACATACTTTTAAGAACACCAAGTAAGGTATGTCCACCCAATAAGGGCAGGTTCCAAATGACGGCCATCTTTTCAAAAATCCCGATCTTAATATAAAATTGAAAACAAAGCTCTCGCTGACGTTCTTTAATAACCAATCATTGAAGTGCATGGGCATTACTTAAGTTTTGAGCCGCTATTTTGTCAGTCTACCGGCTAAAGTGTTCACGTCATCACATGAACGTCAATATATATTTATGAGATTTTGCAAAAACGTGGTCCTTATTAGGCGAACATACCTTAGATAGGGTCAGCGTCAGATAAAAAGCACGGTATAGGTAGCGGCACGTAAGTTTAGCGCTGAGCGAAACGTAGAGGGGATAGCTGCGCATGTGTACAGTAGCGAACAAAATACAATTACTTATAACTCAATTACAATTACTATAACTACTTAAACAAATATTTTTAACAACTTACTATTTAAATAAATAGTAAGTCTATCATGCACGAAATGTGGATGATATTAGGTACTGTTGCGCGCGCTAACATTAATAATTACCTACAACTTAATATTAAAGTTAACTTAAACTTTAATATTAAGTTGTATAGTATTGACCATCTACTAAAAATACACTAATAAAAACCAAAAATTTAAAACAAACTTGAACTTAAAAAAAACTATCCATGAACGGCAATAATAATATAATTTAGAACGCGACTGTTCATTCAGATGTCCGCGGAATGTGCTATCGTGGCGGGGGACGGAGTGCAGACTAGCCAACCGGCGCTGCGCACACACTCCCCTCGTCCCTCTAGCCCCCCTGTGATACCTTATTTTTGACTTCTGCGCAATAACGGTCAGCGCTAGAGTTTCGTGCCGCTACTTATACCTTGGGTTGGCAATACCAAAGTGAGCATTACCAAGGGAGGGTACCTTTTGTCTGACGCTGACTGTACGTACATACGTACCTAGATACCATCATGGTAGATACCTACACTACTTTTGTGTTTAGAATATATTTTCCTCACCAAAAATATCCCAGGTTCCCACCCTTATCGTGACAGCGTCAAGTCCTGCCGCCATTGCTTTTCCAAGTGTGTCTTTAATCAGTAAGTCGTATAATTCTGAAATAAATAGGTAAGTACACCTTAAAAAATAAGCAGGTAGGTAGGTACTATACTTATGACTTTCTCTACTCATGTATGGACTAGGTATATTAATAATGACCGCGCGGTATCGTCCCGCGGGACGTCTGGAATTAATTTTACGCATCCGCAAACAACTTCATTGAATTGATTAAGGTAATAATAAATAATAGGTCGTAGATTGACAATTACGGAAAGATTTCCCACTGTTGGGCAACAGTCTCTCTTTTTTCCGAACCTTTATCCCATGTCAATTTGGGGTCGGTTTTCAGTTTAACCAGATTTGGCGGAATGTCATGCTGGGCAACAGTATATCCTAACTGAACTATCTCTATCGTTCGCAGCCTCCCTCCAACTACTGTCTCCAATCTTCGCGCCATCATCGCTTTAAAATAGTACCTACAAATAGTATTAAGTACTTACCTATATCTACTTTAACTTTACTTACTGTCAGGATCAGCTAAAACAGAAAACGTGTGTCCAACCACCGGCAGAGAGCCGGGCGCTAACGGGGGCAGCTTGTACTTCCTCACAAATAATAGCCTCTTTATCCACACACAAAAACCAATAATTACAACCAAGTCTAACCCAATAATATAGGACATTTTAAATTCAAAATTTAAGCAAATTTCAACTTTATTGTCTTGTTTTTACGAACACTTTTTGCTACGACAAAGGGTAACTAAATATTATGAAGCGTTGATCGCGATCAGTTGTTTAAATTGAACTAAAAATAAAAGCTGCAACATTAAGTTTTAAGTTTTTAAGTTTTTTTTTAAATATTCACAACACGATATTTTTGAGATAAGTACATGTTGGTAGTTACTTACTTTTTTATTTATAATAGTCTAGGATCCGGCTGTGCAGGTTTTCTGCGCTTATCTTTTTTGCTGGAAACCATTTTTTATGTAGGTATATTTAGGAGAATATGTACCTAGGTATGTTAACGTTGATTAAAAGACAGTTCTATTTTGTGAATTGTTTTATTTATAAAAGTAGGTACTAATAACCTAGAACCTACTCGACGAACTAGTGTTATTCTTAAAATTAATATTCAGTCATTAAGTCATAAGTAAGTTTTATATTTAACTATAAGGGTCTAGACAGACAGACTGCATCCCGACCGCAAATTGCAGTTTGAATGCAGTCGACACGATTGCAATAGAACTGCACACCAAACGCGCAGTCCGATTGCAGTTCTATTGCAGTCGTGTCATCTGAACTGCAATTTGCGGTCGGATTGCAGTTGGAATGCAGTCTGTCTGTCTAGACCCTAAAATAAAAGCTTATTGATATCTTTGATTTACGTGAACACTACACAAATGAAATTATACGTAACAGTAAGTTTAGAATAACTACACAGAATACTTTATACTTATCCCGAAATTCCTCCAGGAAATACGAGAAGTCGTGTAAAACTGCAGGGCACAGTTAGTTTTTAAAATAAAACTATAAGTCCTAGATTTTACTTTCTTTTTAAATTTTAATGAAAAACTTTTTTCGTTCTTAGTCCATTTTTTGTTAACTTTTATTTCAATGTTTTTTTTTACGTATACATAATCGTTATAACTTAACAATACTGCCTATACTCATATAGGTACAGATGTCTTGTTTATTTAGACTATACAGGGTGGTGGCTACAATATAGCAATAAATTAGACATGGTAGTTCATAGGAATACTTTGTGCTATCACAAAAATCATAATCGTCAAATTTGTCCTAAACTGAGTGAATTAGTATAAAATATAAGACGAAAACTATGAACTAACACTTCCAGCAGATTCATATACTGTTGTCACTACCCTAAATGAAACTTAACAAGTAACTTCAATTAATGACTTCCTGGTATAACTGAGATTAGCAATGAATATTATGTGATACATATCTAAACCATTTTTATGCCTTTACAAACACTAAATATGGGTTTAAAAAGTGTTTAAATATAATAAAGATTGAAAAAGAAAGTAAAAACAATTCCTCTATAACATTTTAGGTAAATATTATACAGGATGAACTTTTTATATAGGGGTTGTAGACCATACTACATTTTGTAATCTACTTTCATTAAGTTTGCAATATTTTGTAAAATTAGTTATCAGAAATTCTTTTTATTGGTCATATTATAAAGGGTTACATATAAAAAAATCAACAATTGTATTGATTTTTCGCATTTCATTTTGAGATTTGACCCATTACAACCCACTTGAAAAATTCACCCTGTATACATATATTTTCTATATCAGCATCTTTAAAGCTTGAAATTATATTTTAGTTTATTAAATCATTAATAGCAAAGCCAGCTTCATTATAAACTTAAAATAAATGTTTTAAAATTAAATCCATATGAGATTTGATCCAAAATTAAAGCTAAAATAAACTTGAATATAATAGCAATTATCACTACATAGTATAAAACAAAGTCGCTTTCTGTCCCTATGTATGCTTAGATCTTTAAAACTACGCAACGGATTTTGATGCGGTTTGTTTTAATAGATAGAGTGATTCAGAGGTTTTTAGCATCATTTTATCCCTATATTCTTACGGGAACGGGAACTACGCGGGTGAAACCACGAGGCGCCGCTAGAACATTATAAATGTAGGTTGATTCTGTTAGTATTTAATTTATTTATTATACAAAACTATTGAATGATTTTCCACTATTTTCCAAACATGTTTCAGGTTTCAGATCACAAACATTAGGTAAGCATGGTGATTACTGCTATAATTTATTTGCTCATAAGGTATTGGAAGGCCTAAGAATTTTACAAAGCAGTATTTTAGTTTTGATCTACATAGTTGGAAGGCAGCCATAGGAGATTAATTTGATTTGTTAGGTAATTTTATAAAAAAATCATAATACAAAAGATAAACAATTATTACCATGACGACTAAACATAGTATTCTTCATCAATTTATGAAGGGTCATCATCAGAATCTAATGCATCGGAAGAACTGCTTGAATCTGACGAATCACTTGACGAATCGGTCGACGACTCAGTCTCATATTCACTATCATCCATATACGACGCTATATTCTTCTTCAAATCCGGTAATAATGACATTGAAGCCATTTTAACTGCCATCTCATTCTCCATAATCTCTGTTTCTTCTTGCTGTACCATTTTCGCTGCTTCCTCTAACTCTACGAGTTCTAAACCAAGATCTTCTTTACAAATATCTATATTCATCACATTATTACACAGTTCATACAACTCTTCGTTCCTACACTTTTGTAAGAACACTAAATAGTCCTTTATGTATAGCTGGTTAAGTATGTACCGAGCGTCGTTACTTGAGTTAAACATTTGGTGGATTTCTATTAAAGATTTTATTGTTAATTTTTTTCCTTTACGCAGTAATGATACTAGATCGCTTTTGACTTTATTGCAAAGGTCGAAGTTTCTAAATATTGGGTAGATTAAGGCTCTCCGATAGCAGGTACATAATACTTGTTTCAAGTCTTTAAATGTGCTAAACCAACATAATGTCGCTGATAGTTTGTTGATAGTCCAACTTGATTCCACAGTGCTTTCATTCAACGTAGTTCTCTTATCATAACAATAGCTGTATAAAATATCAATTAAACCATACAAAACTTGTTTGTATTCAGTTTTATTCAATAAATAGTGTTTGTTTGGAAGTTCTTTCAATATACTGACTTCGTCATCTGTGAATTCAACCTCCTTGTTGCCTTCAGACTGTTCCCAAGAAGGTTTTAATGACAAATAAGGTTCTAACAACTCATGGTCGAAGTAGTCTGCTAAATAATGGTCAGAAGAAAACTTGTTGTCTTCATGTTTTATTCTTAATTCCGTTCGTTCTTCTATGGAGACACTTTCAGGTGTTCTTAATTCAAATATTTGAGGAAACTCACTGCCAATGTTGGTGAATTCTGTAGTTATTTTATTAGCGAAGCCGTACGCGTATTTGTTTTCGTTAGAACTATCGTCGTCGTTCTCTAACGTGATTCCATCTTCTTCTAGCATTTCAACCAGGTTTGGGTTTATGTCTGGTATATCTCTAGGAGCTAGCAAGCTGGTTATCATGTCCAAGTTCTCAAAGAACTCGCCAGGAGTTTCCTTTTTGAATGTGAGGTTAAATTCGCCTGAATCACAAATGTACGAACCTTTTGAACGTTCATCGTCCACGATTCTTCCCGGAAGTCGCAAACGGAGGAAGTATGGCGAGGACACGAATAAGAAATTC
Organism: Timandra comae; assembly: GCA_958496195.1. Lineage (NCBI taxonomy): Eukaryota > Metazoa > Arthropoda > Insecta > Lepidoptera > Geometridae > Timandra > Timandra comae. The sequence continues at coordinate 8,338,953 of OY292376.1, forward strand.
TCTCCATCTATATCAATTTCAGTGTCTCCAATGTTTGTGTACGGTGCGTGCACATTCACGTAAACGTGATTCTCATCTTGAGTCAACTTGAACCTCGGGGTCAACATGTTTATTTTATGAATATTCTTCAATAAATACTTGAATACTTTTGTTGTTTTCACTGATTTTAGTTAAAAGTGTACAACATCAATTAATCTTGATATTCTTTAACTCATAGTTCTCACAAAACAAATCTCACAGCAAGAACAATAAAATAAAAACACACACATTCATTCATGCACGCACGCAATGCACGCACGTCGCACGGCACGGCGTACGCACTGGCTGGCACTGGCAATACTGTGGCACTGTCACTAGAGTGACAGCACTGACATCACGAATGAGATTTGTCAAATGCCATGCCATGCCATGGAAGAACTACGTTACACTATAAATAAACTTTATAAGGGATTCTTGGACCCCATTCAATTTAAACGTATAATAACAACATCCACAAAAATCATCATAAGTTATAGCAGACGTTATTGATTTATGATTACAAATATTTAGTTTTTAAACAGCTACAACCAATTTAGATATTGTTATTATACCTCAGGTTTTCATAGCTGTGTCATTAAGCTTCAGTTTTCAAAAATCTAAATCCTGTAGGAATATACATACATCCTACATAAAAACAATCCTCTTGAATGACTCTCTCTACTGCTGAAACTGCATTAAACTAAAAAACATTATTTTAACATAAGTTTTAATATATAGCGTCAAACAATAAACATGTCTATTTTTGGCACATGTTTGGTTTGTATGTTCATAATTCCACTAGTCACATCACAACCCAGGAAACGTTGTAAAAAAGGATTCTATTTTAGGAAACTGACAGGCGACAGGATTTCCTTTCAATAATGGTTGAAAGTTGAAACCATTATCTGCCCGTTTATTAGTGTCTACTTTGCGTGGGTATGGACAATACGGCATAATTTTGTTGTGTGTGGGCGGGCTATGAGGTGGCAAGTGACTACTTATACACTTTCATTTTTGATCTTTTGAATCATTTGCTAAACTATTAAACGGGTTAAACGAATGTTAATGCGTAGGAGATGACCACGGTGGTAGTTTTTGCATTTGACAAATTGCAACATTTTGACATTGACAAACAGTTTTGAATTGAAATGCCGATCAAATCAATTGGCAAAGTTTTGCAAGTTGCAAATTAAATTCATGAAAACAATAAATTTTGAAAATTAATAATTCAATAATAAAATTAGGTAATTGTGAAATTTATGAACAGAAATGTCTATTGGTCGTAAACGATGGAATTTACATGGTAAGTTGTGTATTTATGTTTTTAAATTGCACTAATTTCCGATCGAATCAACGAAGACAAGTTTATTCTTTAATTAATTGATTTATAAGGATTCCTTGTTATCTTCAGTATTGTCCTAGTTTGACATTGTAAACGTTTGTTCTCCTGCTGAATTAATAATCTAATTACCATTAAATGTTTATTTTATGAATTTGTGGTGTGACCTTAACATTTATTTTGGTTTCTTTAGTTTTCAAGAATGCAGGTATCCTGCAGTGTTTATCCCATACCTACTTCTGAATAGTATTGTAATAATATTTTCCTTGTTTTTTTAATTTGGTTATTATACTTCCTTAAGATTCCAATTAAAAAGTACTTACTTTATAAGTTGTTTACTATATGAATTACAAGCGGCGCCCCGCGGTTTCACCCGCGTTGTTCCCGTTTCCGTAGGAGTATGGGGATAAAACTATGCTAAAAACCTTCCCACTGAATCACTCCATCTATTAAAACAAACGGCATCAAAATCCGTTGCGTAGTTTTAAAGATCTAAGCATACATAGGGACAGAGAAAGCGACTTTGTTTTATACTATGAAGTGATTAATGTTCACAATTCTTCAAAATTACAAACCACAATATACATCAGTAGTTTTGTAGATATCACACTAAACAAGTAGAATAGAGTGCAGTATACAGGTTCAATTACTCTAAGAGTATAAACAGGATCTCAATTTAAATATTATGTGGGTAGTTTATGACAATCAATTACTTTCTAATATCACAGTCAATGTATCTGGGGGCACGGTAGTGCCCCCCGCCAAGTCGAGCGCGAAGCAAACACTGCCGTACCATCCTTTACAGGAACCCTTTCGCCGCATTTTCAGGCCCCTATTTGAGAACCTCTGGATAAGCCCAGAACGCTGAAATTTTCGTCATCCAGTAAGCTATACAATCACATACTTAAAATAAAATTTCAAGTCTGTAGGTCATTTAGTTCCGAAGTTAAGCGAATGCAAAGTTTCGTATTTATGACAGACACTCACTCACTCACTCACTCACTCACTCACTCATGATCATCAAAATAGAACTAGTACTTCCCATAAACCTAGAGAGCTGAAATTTGGTACAGAGTTAGGGTTTAATGGCCACATAAAGGGAAAACTATAAAAACTAGGATAATCGAACGGGAACGGGAATTATACAGGAACGGGAACGGGAATTGTAACTCAAGAACGGCTGAACTGATTTGGCTGGAAATTGGTGGGGAGGTAACTTAGAACCAGGAAAAGGATAAAGGATACCTTTAATCCCGAAATTCCCACGGGATTGGGAACGGGAATTTAAAAATCAAGAACGGCTGAATTGATTTGGCTGAAAATTGGTGGGGTGGTAGCTTAGAACCAGGAAAAGGACGTAGGATACCTTTAATCCCGAAATTCCCACGGGATTGGGAACGGGAATTTATAACTCAAGAACGGCTCAACTGATTCAGCTGAAAATTGGTGGGGTGGTAGCTTAAAACCAGGAAAAGGCCGTAGGATACGTATAATCCCGAAATTCCCACGGGATTGGGAACGGGAATTTATAAATCAAGAACGGCTCAACTGATTTGGCTGAAAATTGGTAGGGAGGTAGCTTAAAACCTTGAGAAGAACATAGAATACTTTTAATCCCGAAATTCCCACGGGATTGGGAACGGGAATTTATAGCTCAAGGCTGAAAATTGGTGTGGAGGTAGCTTAGAACCAGGAGAAGCACATAGGATACTTTTTATCCCGAAATTCCCACGGAAACGTGAACGGGAACTACGCGGGTGAAATTGCAGGGCGCTTAGTAATAAAATACTACTCCTAAAAAGAAAAAAATGTGTCAAATAAGAAAATCTAATAAAAAAAATCAATATAAACGTTTCAACAAAAATAAATGAAATCCCACCAAAACATTCTGTAAAAAACTAGCCAAGTCTCGATGGAGCTGCTTGTTTATCTCTAAAAAGTAATGAAATCTAGACAAAGTCGTGCCAAGTGTAAGGTTCTTTACTGCGATTTCTTTATTATTATAGTTAATGTTGTGTGACTTGGCCGTTGAACATTGTTTAAAACGTTAGTAGTGGGTACAAGTCAATTTTGTTTACACGTAATGTTGTAACATTATTAAAATACGCAGCTTTATCAAGCCTACAATTGACTGGATATTGAATCAACGTTTTTCAAGTGGCAATTTTCTATCGTCAATGGGTAGTGGTTCTGGCGACAGATTGGTGCAATAGTGTCATGGAGCACCTAGTTTTGTACCCTTGTGTACAGTTGTGTACTTGTGCACAGTGTATCCTTCAACGGCTAAGTCACACAACATTAACTATAATAATAAAGAAATCGCAGTAAAGAACCTTACACTTGGCACGACTTTGTCTAGATTTCATTACTTTTTAGAGATAAACAAGCAGCTCCATCGAGACTTGGCTAGTTTTTTACAGAATGTTTTTGGTGGGATATTTATTACTCTCATTTTATTTTACTCTTATTTGGAATACAAACAGTTTAACAATGTTAAAGTTACAGCTATAACAGAAATGTCTATAAAACCATTAATATGCATTCGCATATGGTGTCATAATAGTAACTAACTAGATATATTACCTGTTTGTAGGGTCAAATCAAATTAAATCATTTATTAGGGTTTCACACAGACACTCACAATTTTTAAATCATTAAAGGCCTATTTCATCATCTTCAAGTAACATTCCGAGTACCTACTCACATGTTTTGTCTTTGTCACTTGATATAAAGTAAGAAAGAGACAAGACTCACTTTACTTGGTGCGTAACCTTACTTGAAGGTCGTGAAATAGGTCCTAAGTACAATTCATTTCAATCTCATTATTCACACAATAACATTGTTGCACATTGGTATAAGACTGTCGAGGATGCTTTTTAATTGTTCATTTGCTTCAGATGGTCCAAAAGGGTCGTTGAGGAGGCTCCGGAACCAACTTGCTGAAGATGGATGCGCTGAATCTCAGGTTGTACTTGCTAAACAACTGTTAGAAGAAAAATGTGGTGAGTCTGAAGCACAGTTCATATACATCCCTAATTTTCCAGGTGGATATTTTAAAATCCAATATGGTGGATTCTTAGAGATGGTGGACTACTTATATTATGGACCACTATTATGGACCTCCATCAGATACAAGCATTTGCTGAGAAACTATGAAAAAACATTAAATTAAAAATTTAAAAACCCCCAACACAGTTACTTTCAAACCCCCATACCTTTTAAACGGGTCAACCGATTTTCATCAAACATGTCTAAAAACACTCGCACGTAAGTCCCCTTTAATACAAAAAAAACTAAATTCAAATCGGTTCATCCGTTCGGGAGCTATGATGCCACAGACAGACAGATGCACACACACACAGACTCGTCAAACTTATAACACCCCTCTTTTTGCGTCGGGGGTTAAAAAACTTGATTGAAAAAAGTTAAATTTATCCCACTACTGGGCAATAGTCTCCCCTATTCTTTTCATATTCTATTATATATAGGTTGTTAATTAAGTACTGAAGTTTAGTTATATTACAAATCAGCTTTGCAAAGAATGACTAGCGCAGTCAGACATGCATGCCAAATTAATTTTTATTTGAACAGGTGACATAATATTGCAAACAAAAATTTGAATACAATGTATAAATTGAGAATATTATAGTTTTATGTCTAGATATAATATAGCTATAGATTATACAGTTCAAGGTTTTGGTTATTTTTTTACTATTAAATTCCTTAGCAGTCTAGCGCTATGTACACTTGCCTGCCAAGTCTGAGGTCCCAGGTTCAATTCTTCGACCGAGCAATGCATGTGTGGTATTTCCAAACAAGGCTTACGTTTGACAATACTCTATAGCTATACTATACTAACCACTGAGCCCTCTGAAAAATATTAAGATGATTCTTAATTTACTTTGAAGAATATTTGGACAGATTAAGTTTTAGAATAATTATCAAAACAAATTATTTATTTTAGAATTAGAAGCAGATAAAATATCAAACTTCAAACAAGCGTTGGATTGGTTGATCTGTGCCACGGAACAGGCTCACCCTGAAGCTAGGAGAATGTTGAAAAGGTAACAAAAGACTTTAATTATTTTAGGTTCCTAAGAAACACTTATATACTTACACAAATTAGAAAGAAAGAGATAGTCAGTTAGTAAAGCCCGGTCGTAATTCACAGATAATTTTGTAAAAACACAGTTGTATCGACTGCAGTAGAACTGCAAACCAAACGCGCTGTCCGATTGCCTTTCTATTGCAGTCGTGTTGACTGCATTTATACTGCAATTCGAACTGCAGTTTGCGGTCAGATTGCAGTTGGACATACAACAACGTCCTAAAAACCCTAACAAACGTGGAAAAGTAACTGGTTACTAAATTGAGATGGTGTCAATGATTTTGTTATATTATCTGACCTCATTACAATAAAAACCTTTTTCCAAAACAATAACATCAAAAACTATGACACTTCCGTTTTCCGTAATGTCAACAGGTTTTATTAGCTGAAGAAAGCATACCAACACATAATTACATAAACATAATAATACAGATTCATTCCTTGCATAATGAAATGAGGTAACATTCAATTGTCTCAGTTATATATTTTGTAAACATAAATATGTATTTACGGTATGTGATACGTTTAGTGGGTTAGTGTAACTTGAAATGTCGATACGTAACCGCGTCTCCGATGTTGATTGCGTTAAGGCAGAGCTCAGACCAAACTGACTGTCGACCATCGACTGAGCAGGCTCACTGTGAGCCCCAGTGTGAACGTGAAAATATACGGTAGTTTTAGTCGGCGACTCATCATCATCATTAGTGGCCTTTACGATTTTGAAAAATGCATTCAAAATTTTCGCCACAACCAGGACTTAACCCGGAACCATGCTGAACCGTAGCACCGCTCTTTCCATTTAAGCTACCGTGGCTTCAAGGCGACTGGTCGAAAATCTTGAACGCTTGAGTGGCCTTTACATTTGTAATACCCCATGTACACTCGGCTCCTGCCACAGCTCCTCGCGCTGCCGGAAATATTTCCTTAAATACTTCCTTGGCAGTATCCACGCGAGTGAGTGTTTAGCTACACTCCCGCTCGCGCTGCCTTCCTTTGAATTCCGCACGCTGCCCGCTAATCGCAGGACGTTGGGCATAAAGAGTGGCAACGCGAGACATTTATTTACATTTAGGCATTGCCCACTTCCCTGCCCTGTAGGAGTGAGTGTAAACGGGGGGTGACAGGTGATTTAAGCAATGTGTGGTGATATTGAGCGACACTTCCTATGCTGGCTAGTTAATACGCTATGTAGCGACTACGTAATAACGTATACTTAGCCGGTTAGGTGGGAACGAAAAAGTGAATATGTATTATATTATGGAAATACAATCAACTGCGTGCGTAACGCTCGCTCACATTCGGTGGCTGACACCCAGTTTGGTCTGAACGCGGCCTAAATACACAATATTGCGCTAAATTCAGTGTGGCTAAATGACTTCGATATACATACATTGCTGGTTGGATTATCCTCTAAACCTGGAATGGGAGTAACAGTGAAAATAACACCAAGCCACCAATGTATGTAGAACTAGCTGTGCCCCGTTTTTTTGTTTTACCCGAATAGTTCCCGATCCCGTGGGATTTTCGGGATAAGGCATAGCCTATGTCCTTCCTCGGACCATAAGCTACCCTCTGTACCAAATTTTAAGTCAATCGGTTCTGTAGTTTAGCCGTGAAAAGGTAACAGACAGAGTTACTTTCGCATTTATAATATTAGTAAGGATTGGTCATTTAGCCACGCCGAATTCGGCATTATGTAAAGTGTGTAAGTTTCCGTGTAGTGTTAATATTATCAAGTGTAATGACATGTACCCAAACACTGATTTTGTTGCTTGGAGAGTGAAATGGAACAGAGTTAGTGAAGAGTTTAAGTTTTTTACGTATGTATTAATTTTGTATTTGGATTTTAGACTGTGAGGAGTGGTGAGGGTTTGTTGGTAGCATGAAAAGGAGTTAATAAAATCCTTATTGTAGTTATTGCATATTAATTAGTAATTCCCGCGATTCTCTCTCAATGGCTAAAAGCGTCAGCTTGACGATCTAAAAGTCGTATGTTCATATCATCTATTGACTTAAACCTACTCCAGACACAAGACATAAATAACTTCTAGTAAGATTTTAAAAGACACTGGTGCATAAATGCTCCTTTATTTTTGACATTGTCTAATTAGACAGAGAGAGAGAGAGAGAGATCTTTCACTCAGACGTTCTGCCAAATTCTTCAAAATTACTTCAGTCTGGCTTTAAAGTGAGTATATTTCTCAGGTGCATACGCAGCGGTGTGATCGACGAGGATAGCGCGGCAATAGTTCGAGCCAAGTCTTGCCTTGCCGCCAGTAGGCAGGAAACTGTTGCCAGGAAAGCTGCAAGAGATCTGTTTGCCAGGTAATGTCTGAGTCTGGAAAACTTTTGGGCCTGGCCAAATTCATTTCAGGGTGAGGATTAGTGTACCAACTGTCTGGATATGTACGTTCAATGTCCGTATTTTATAAGGACTTCCCTACTCCTTCGCCCCACTGCTGGGCAAAGATCTTCCCTAAGTCTTTCCATTTGTCCCTGTTTTTGGCCTTATCCACCTCCCGCCAAATCTACTGAGTCCATTATGGACGTTCATATTACCTAGAATAGAACATAACTTTCGATGTTTGAGTTCAGTGTTGGTATACTGACTTGTTTTCATCCTAAATATATGCTCTGATTTGCCAAAGAGTGTTAGAGTGGAGTATTATGTTAAGGCGTTTTGGGCATACGCCTATATATAACGTACGCTTAACTTGGATAATATGTATGTAATGCAAATAATGTACAATAAGGAAACTAGCAAACAACTTGTAACTTAGCGGAGACACAGAGATGTAGTGACGGTCTTTTTACTTGCGTTCGAAAATCAATGTGGTGCCACAGATAATACAAAAGTAAGTCACGGCAACCACAGATAATATAAAAGTAGCTAATCGCCACAATGTCAAGTATTTTGTGATTTTGAGACGCTGCGCTGACTGACTGACGACGTTAATTGCAGTTTATCAAATGGCGAGCAATACATAACGACGGCACAGTTAGAGCGACGCATCAGGGAGATATGTAACACAACGCTTAGGAAACAGGAAGAAGACAGTGATGAACAGGACGATGATTCGCCAGGTAAGCCTTTTTTCGAAATCCTGGTTATACAGAACATCTGTACCAAAGGACGATGGGCAAAAATGTATGAAACGTGGAGCCACCTCCAATAAGAATGAGTGTGAGGCAAAATGGGTCCCATTTTGCCCAGTGTCCTTTCATCCGAATAGGTCCAGTAATTTCGGAGCAAGCAAACAGAAAATAAAATGTTTTTCTCTTTAGAACATTCGAACCTTTCATTCCTTGGCTCATTCATATGTAACTTCATTCCTTGATTCCATTCACTCACTCACTCACTCACTCACTCACGTATCCTTGGTGATTGAGTAGTCCCCTCATATACCCATGGTTGTGTGTCAGATTGTTCGCGCGCGCTGTCAGACGGCCCGTGCGAGCGCCCACAGCTGCAAGCCGGCGACCAGCCGCTCGGCAACGGGACGCTACGGGGCGCAGACCACGAGGAAGGTCTATACACTTTATGTTATGTAGATTTGTGGCCATTGATTGCATGCAAAATAAACTCTTCTTCAGCTTTTTTTTTTGGATGTATTAGCAGTTTCTAATCGTATTCTAATTTGAATTAGTTGAAGCTTTTGTAAGAAAATCAGATTCCACGATCGATGCATACCAAGTAAGTGATCTTTCAGATTATCCCGACCGTTGTGCGCCCAGCGGAGATATTCGAAACCTAACGGTAGATAACCTGGTGTCGGCGGCGGTGGACTACTGCCAGGGCGAGCTGCCGCTCGTGTCGTACCGGCTCACGCTCTCCGACCCCCCCCTCAACGCGCTCGACCACATACCGCTGCTGCACCAGGCCTTCCTCCACCCCATAGTGTTCCTACAAGTATTATATCTGAAGCTACTGTTGTACTTCGGGTCGTTCAACTTCCGCCTGTCGAACGTGGAGGTGTGCCTGGTGTTCGCGGCGTACCTCTCCGTGAACCGCGAGAGCGTGTCGCAGCTGGCGCCCGCGCTGCTCTACTACGCGAGCTTCGCCGCCATGGTGGTGACCACGTTCAAGATGCTCAAGGCGAAGCGGCAGTTCGTCGACTTCCGCAAGTGGTCGGGCCTGTTCCTGCAGTACAGCGACGGCGGGCTGCGGCCCGACGAGTCCGAGGAGCTGTTCGTGCGCAACAACCTCGGGCCCTTCGTGCAGTTCTTCGCGGCGCTGCTCGTCAACCTGTCGCTGGCGCCGTTCGTGCCGGCGGGGCTGGCGCCCGGCGCCGAGCTGGGCGTGGTGGCGCTGGCGCTCGCGCTGCTCACGCTGGCGGCGTTCGGCGCCGAGGACAACCCGTTCCCCGACGCGGTGGCGCTGCTCTCGTTCGCCGTGAACGCCATCGCCAAGTACCCCGCGGAGGAGGCGGGCTGGGCGGGCGCGGACGAGGAGGAGGCGCCGCTGGCGCTGGGCGGCGGCGTGGAGGTCCGGCTGGGCGCGCGCGGGCTGGCGGCGCTGGCGGGCGCGGCGCTGGTGCTGGGCGCGGCGGCGCGCGGCGGGCGGCGCGGGCGCGCGGGCGGCGCGCTGGCGCACGGCGTGTGCGTGGCGTGGCTGCAGCTGGGCGCGGCGCTGGCGGCGCGCGGGTCGGCGGCGGGCGCGGCGCGCGGCGCGCTGCTGGCGGCGCTGTGGCTGCTGGCGGCGCCGCTGGCGGGCGCGGCGAGCGTGTGCCTGCCGGTGGCGGCGCTGCTGCAGGGCGTGCCGCTGTCGCGCGGCGCGCTGGCGCTGTGCGCGGCGCTGTGCGTGGCGCTGGCGCTGGCGCTGTCGTGCGCGCTCGCCGCCACCGACGCCACCAAGAAGTTCGTCACGCCCCTCCAGGTCCGTTCACCGTTTCGATATCCTTCCGCTTACGGCGACTGATGCCTTTTCAAAGCAAACTAAAAGATTGTTTCCGTTCCAGCTCCTCATCGGCCTATCGACCCTAGTCTACTTCGGTAACCAGCTGGTAGTCTCGATCCGGGACGACGGCATCCCCTCCAGTTTCATAGATCTAGTCACCGACGAGAAGTCTTCGATTAAGAATTTACTCAAGAACGAATTTTTGACGGATTACGACGAGAACACCTACCATATAAGTTGGGAGGATTATTATAACCACTGCAACAACCCTACTTGGTCGGATTATAATGTTGCTGTCACACAAATCAAGTGTTCTGTACTAGATGGTGCAAATGTACATTGGGAGGGTTACGTTAAGGATGTCAATGTCATTGAAGTCAAAAATCTCTGGAATAGTATATCAGTCTGGATGCCAGCTTTTGTAAGAGAGTATTTCAAATGTTATTACGGCGAGGAATATTCGTCTTTATGCAGCGAGACAGAGGGACTACATTCGCTAAAAGAATGCGAATTCGTCAATAATGTTGCCAGACAGAGTGGCAAGACTTGCCATTTGAATAATTTGAATGAGTAAGTATATTTTTTAGGGAATATAGAATGGTTTGTGTCAAAAGTTTTTTGGGGTTCTGATTGAAAAAATGGCAGCCATTTTGATATTCAATATGGTGGATGTCATTTTTTTTCTATAAATTGTTATGGGTGTCAATTTCGAGGTTTATCGTGGTTCTGATTTCAAAAATGGCAGCCATTTTGAAATTCAATAATATGCTGGAAGTATTTTTTTTTAAATAAATTGATATTTTTGTTAATTTCGAAGTTCATCGGGGTTCTGATTTCGAAAATGGCATTTATTTTTCTAATAGCTCGTTAAAACCCATTTTTAACTCTATATTTTTTCTTTCAGATACACATACGAAGTGAAATTAACAATGGAAGCGGGCGGGGGCCTTCTAAAACGTCACGCCGTGCTATCTGTCATATTCGATCATTACTTCACAAACATCACCCGCCTCCTAAGAACAAATGACAAAGTGAAATTCAAAGGAATACTGCTGAACGAAAATGGGCATTATGTCATTGGCACTAAGGACTTAAGTATTAAAGCATATGAAATCAGCTGTTTGGAGTGCAAAGAGACGATTGGGACTTTGTCAGCTAAAGCGCCATCTAGTACAAAAATATCGGAACTAATTAGTACTCTCATCGACGATTGTGTGGTCTCTACGAAATACATTTTGAACTTCATATTAAATCCAGTGGTTGTTTTCAAATAAAATGATTATTTTAAATATATTTAAATGAATGTTTTGTTTGTGCGTTTATATTATAAATGGATATATTTTAATATTTAATAGTTTTTGTGAGGATGTAAAGAATTATATTTTTACATGTGGATTTTAACACTTTCACAGCGGAGCGTTTAGAGCGCCGCTTGATACGGTACGCGGGCGTATTTCTGCATAATTGTGAACATCATAGAAAAATAACGGATAGGGGTATATGGATAATTCTTTTTGTGTTTAAAAGATATACTTTTATATTTTATGGATAATAAATAAAAAAAAATTATAGTATATAAAATAATTTAATACGAGTAAAGTAAACATGGTCATTTTTTATAAAAAAAAAAAAGTCATACAGACAAAAACAGTCACACTCGCTCCGTACTCTCGCCGGCGGTCGACTGAGTGGGCGCGGGCGATCGCGAACTGTAGCTATCGCGTTCTTACTACATACAAACATTGTATATGTGTGTGTAGCTTATGAACTAAGCTACAAACGTGTACAAGGCGGATCACGACAAGACGTCGTGATTTTCTAATAAACATTTGAAAGGCGGTCACGAGTGCTACTCGTGATTCGCGCGTTAGAGAAAAATATGAATGCCGAGCTGAGGTCGTGATCCGCTGTGAAAGTGTTAATGGATTTAGTATTAATGTGTGTACGAAACTCTGGTAGTGAGAAGTTTGATTTTAGACTTTATTTTTTATGGAATAGGGCTGAATATAGCGTAGGCACATTTCCTAAACTGCTAAAATAACAAAAGTTTGAATATAAACGTGAGCCAAACAGATATTTTAAAATTCGAACCAGTAGTTCCTGATATTGGCACGTTACGTTCAACCAAACAAACTCTTCAGCTTTATAATATTAGTTTAGAAAAGACTTGAAACTATAAACTTAAGGTGCTCCTTCACCGGGAGCATTCGCGTGTAATGTAACGTTACAGATTTGAGCATTACATCAGTGAAGGAGGAGAACTGAGCATTACAATGCGCACCTTGTAATTTATTAATTGTAATTTGTAATTATTACACGCGAATGCTCGTTAGTCAGGGAGGTATTATTGTAATGTAATGCTCAAAGACGAATCTGTAACGTTACGCGCGAATGCTCCCGGTAAAGGAGCACTGTTACAAACGTTACCAGAGTTTCGTAACACGTTTTAATAAGTATGTTTGAGATGTTGATCAACAAATACCTATTAGTTTATTTATTGTTATATAAGATCTCCTTTAATTTTGTTGGTAACTTGACGATTGACGTTCTTGCATGTGTAATGTGAGAATGTGTTTATAATCTGAAAATATGTACATCATACTATACATATTGACCCATTTTTTCCTTCTGGGAGAGGTATTTTCTTTAATGTGTCCACAATTAAAAAACTGAGGAAAAAAGTAATGGGCTCTGAAGGAAAACGATCTTAAGTCAGAATAATCTATATTATGGACAGAAAAAAGAAAACTTACAATATTAAGTCGCCTCGAGAAAAGTTGCTGAGAACACCCTCCTTCTTATTAAATATTAGTTTCTGAATAATTGCTATAATATTTGTTTGTAATTATGTTTACAAAGAATTAAAATTATGTATGAAATATTGTTTATGTAATAATTTTGGACTGAGATGGATTGTAAATTGTAATTAGACGTTGATTGAATATAAAATGGATGAATTTTAACTTTTCATTTTTCTTATTAGACACCTTAGACTATTATTATGTCACAACTAAACTAAACTAAGCTTCTAATCCGATTTGAAAAAAGTCGAAAAAAGAACGACGTTCATACTCAAAGGCGTTTTATAGGGGTTCCCTACTTGAGATCTAAAACCGTTTGCTCTAACATTAAATGCTCGAAAACGTATACTCGACTATTCAGGACACCTATGAATCGTGAGCTTTATAGTTTGCTACCTCGATGCATCGAAATCTCTAAAACACATGTACTCTAACGGGAACCCGTTTTATAGATATGTTTTTCAGTGTACTTATGCGGTTGACTGCTTCATGATCTCCGAAAATAACAGGCTCTATTAACATGATTTTTCTACTAGAGTAATCGAAGCGACTAAACCCAATTTCCTCTAGTATTACGTAAAGTTTAACTTGCATTTCACATTGAAATTTCCAAACAAGTAGTTTTAAGTCTAACTTAATAATCCTTTCATTCATAGCGAGTCCGAGTAGTCCGACAAACTAATACGCCTGAATAAACTCGTATAGCAAACCGCTCGCGTGAAACTTGCTAACAAATAATAACAGGAGTTTGGGTATTATTTGAACATGGAGGGAATAAAAGCATTCTCGATCGATTGGATTTAGCACAAAGGCTTTTACGTTAATACCGTATTTTAGTAAGAATGTTTCTTACGGTATCGGAGACACTAAATCTATTTTTGTAAGTGGGAATTTTGGCATTTTAAAAGTTATTTACAATACTTTCTTGCTCTATTTCATTGTATGTTCGAGTCCTTTGGTAGAGTCATAATATTATGCCGATGATGATGATGCATGAACCTACGTACATAGTATTTGTGAAGACACCTCATTTAGTTACTATTTCCAAAGACTAATCACACGCAAATATAAAATCAATTGGCAGTACTAACGACTCACACATACAATGTATTCATAATTAGTGCTTACAAAATAATAGGTAATTACGTTATTTTCTGCCTAATTAATTTGAAAATAAAAAAATGGTATCGAATAATAGGTTTTGATAGAGATCCCTATTAAATGGAAAAACCAATCCTACTGTTTAATATCTTTCGTGTCAGTTTAGACGTTTTGTACCGTTAAAATTAATAAATATCTGGACCCATAAACACACCTTTAAAGCTGAACAGTTTGTTTCTTAGAACGCGATAATTTCAGGAACTATCAACTTTAACTTACATTGTTGCTTAACCTAAGCAGGTACAATATCTAAGATGTTAGGTATCAAATGAGTACTAAGTATATAGCGATGATAAAGTATGTTTAAAACAAAGAGTGATCCCGCCATCTTGACGTTTATTATTTAATGGTTCGAATTGAATTCAGAAAAGCTCATTTATCAAAGAAGGTTATACACAAAACATTTCGCTACGAACGATCAATAGGATTGGACCTAAGGGCACATCTAGTAAAATATTTATAAACTTACTAGTTTTATGTAAATTCATAGTGAAAATGTATAGATACATATAAGTACCTAGTATTATAATAATTCAATAACTACGGAACACTGCGCTACTATTCCGGTTCTTGCCACGCCTGGTTATTTCACTATTGGTTCCAATTGATCTTACTTTGTACACTCAAAAGTATTATAGAACAAACTATGTAGTACAGACAGTTCATTAGGTATTTAATTAATTACAAACTATAAAATATAGCTATTTTAAAGAAACTTTTTCCAAACATATGTTTTTTAATTATCTAATTTGGGTTGGCTTTTAGTTCAACCACATTTGGTTGAATTTCAATATTATAAGTACGTAGGGCAACTGCCTCGAAAGAAAAGGACAGTATTGATGTTCCCACTCCCAGATAATTTAAAACGTGAATTAGTAGATATCTACTTGGGATATCACATATTTTCGGAGGACTTTTGCTATGAGACGAGATGTTATTTTAAGCGGCAAGTTACAGCTAGATACAGTTAGATATTAAAGTACTATCAGACTAAAAACTAAATTTTGCTTTGTGTATGAACCATCGCTTCTGTTCAACTAATGGAGTATTACAATTGATCAATATCGAATTGTAAAATACTAATTAATGTCTAAACATTGTTTGAACACATGTAATTTCGTTTAATAGCTGAACACTAACGAGGTAGGTACAGTTTGGAAGTCCTTTCTTCATTTAAATATAGGAAGCAACTTGGTCATACAATACGTTGAATTTTGGTAAGAATTAAATTAAATAAGTACTTAGTAATTATTCCAAGCATTAAAGATCAATTAATTGTGGAATTAATTCGTTTAGTTTAATGAATGTGTGTAAATGAGTGTGTGCGTAGTTTTTGATACCCTAGATACAAGCTTCGAACTTAGTTAGGGGTCAGTTACTATAATGAGATGATTAGTGAATGATTATGTTATGTTAGTTAGATCAGCATCACTGTTCGGCACAGTCCTGGGTTCAAATGCTAGTGGAGATGACATTTTTAAAATTTGTGAAATGCTATCTGAAAATCCTGATGATTAAAAGTTCCCCCCGAGAACCGCTAATCTGATCGAAATGTTGTAATAACCGGGAATTTATTGTTGTTTAATTTAATGTCCTTTTTGTGTTAGACACATTTAATAAAATTTATGACACTTTCAGGACCAAATTCAAAATATTTATTTTACATTTTCTATACGTGACTAAGATCTCCTGATATTTATAACGACCGAATAGGTATAACTTTTAGAGAGGAGGCGATTTGGAATGTACCTAAGTAGATTATTTTCTAAACAACTATCAAAGCTTTAAAAATGATAAAATTCTGGAAAATTCTACAACTTATTCATTCCAGTTTTCCTGCATTAAACATAAACACTTCCACGATACTCATTTTCTTAATTTGACGATCTAATTTTCAACCCATTTCTTACAGATCACCACCCAACAATGTTAATGTTCCTCATATACCTAGTAGGCATCTTGTCTATACTATACTACATGATGGCGCGGAGGTTCCCGCCGCGGTCCAGCAACAACGACGAGCCGCCCATGATACCCGGCGCGGCGCCTATTATTGGACACGTTAGACTGTTGCTGGGGGATTCTTTTAGTAAGTACCAGGGATTTAAATAAGAGAGAACAAAGGCTAGGGTAAAGCGCAGTACGTAGGTACTAAAACCGGCCTTTTGACAGCTTTCTTTTTCTGAAACTTCATTCTATATCAACCATGCTACTAAAAACATCGGTAACATCTTTAAAAACTGTGTGTCATAAATAAATACACACATCAAAAGTGTCTAGGGATCAACATATATTTTTGCAATAACTTTTCTATGTATCGGTCTTGTCTCCGTGTGGTGCAGCGATACCGTCCTCCATGGCGCTCAGCCACGGTACCAGTGCTTCGGTAACGTGTCCAAAGTCGACTGATAACACTCTGACTTGTATTCAGAGCTAAAGCCACAGTACGTTGCCGGGAACCAGCTTCTATCATTCCCACGGCTCTGAGCATTTCTTCCCTGCTTAAATGACGTCGCCGCTCCATAATAACGTTGGTTTTAATCAGTAGTAGGGAAACAGTAGCACTAATAATGTCTTCAATGCGTTGTATGTTTTTATAGGGAAAATATTGACAGCTGATTTTCATCTTTTACTCGAATTTGATTCACAGTTCCTGATTCAAATTATGAAATGCACCAAAAAGGATCCATATAAATTTATAAAATCATAAATTTATTACAAAGCCACATCTCAATCTCAAGAAATCCGCATAAAAATGCTTGATCCCTAGACACTTTTGATGTGTGTATTTTTGAATTTTAATTTTGAACAGAAAAGACCTATAATTGGGTTGCTGCGTCAATTTTAGCCTTTAAGATTAATGTGTTGGTTTTCCAAATACTCAAAATAATACGTAATTGGGTCGGATTAGGTGAAGCGGCTGCTATGAAGGCTTCACAACCCAGAGATCATTTTCTTTTTGGTTGCAACAAATTTTACGGGCTATTTAAAAGTTACCGATATTGCCGTCGGCTTTGATGTGTATTGCGCTACAAAAACAATATTTGCCATTAACTAAAAGTAAGTTTAAATAATAAACAATTTTATAAGTAACTACTTAATCGAATAATAGTTCAATCATTTCTAGGTTTATGGCATAAAGTGCAGCACATTGCAACACAGATAAACTATCTTGGAGGAGTTTGTTCCGCGTACGTGGGACCGAGAGAATTTTATGGTAAGTATTGAAAATACGAGAAAGTGTTTAAAAAATTAACCAATATTGACGACCCATGTGACAGAGTGGTCAGTGGGTGGAACTGCCAAAGCAAAAGGTTGTGGGTTTGATGTCTGTGCGAGGTTTTTTGTGATTAGAGAGTTCACAAATGTTTATCTCGGTTTGGGTGTGTGTATGAAATAGGTTTCATATTATCATTCTTAACTAGACTTAGGGGTCAGTTGCTCTAAGAAGATGATAGTGTTGATATCTTTGATTTACACGAACACTACACATTGAAATAAAACACTTAAACGGATTTTTGTCGTATTTTTATCGTTGTATTTTGTTTTACATGTAAAACCGTTGAATCCGTTTAGGTAAGTGTTTTATTTCAAGATGATAGTGATTGATTATAAGTACATATTTTTTTCATCCCATAATATGACTTTTTAATTTACTTATCTTAGTTTTGAATTTGGTATTTGAGAGGCCTTGTTCCAATGCGATCATATAGACAGATAACTTTAATCTATTTTGCAGTGAACAAATAATAATATTTATGACTTTTCCAGTGGTAACAGACCCAGATGATATTCACACGATATCGAACGCGTGTCTGAAGAAGGATCAGTTCATGGACATGGGAAAGTGTTGGCTCGGCAACGGGTTGTTTACTGCCCCTTGTAAGTATATTATCATCATCATCATCACCTCAACATCAACCATAATCAGATATAGTAATTACTCATCCCCTGTGAACATAGGCCGCCACTATCGACCTTCACAGCGACCGATGACTTTTTACTTGTAGACGGGCTCTTCTCTATGCCGTCGTTGCTCTGTATGCACATACCTACAAAGAAATAGTAAGGTTGTGTGCTCCGTGACCATCACGCACTCGGCCTGTGGTTGATTAAGGCTTGAGTTGAGGCCTTGATAGGGAAGTCTATTAGCTGATGATTTCTAGTAATTTTGAAAATACTGTGACGATCTAAGTGGCAGAATATTCATGCTGAACTGCAAAACGATAGGTGGGTTCAATTCGCAGTCAAAATATATGTATAGAAGGATCATTAGTCACAGTGCTTTGTAAACATTCAGTCACAGGTTTCCAATTTTTAATTAACAAACAATATAATAACTAGCACAAATGTTTATGATTTATACCTCTTTAAAGCCTCTCTTTTTCCGCTGCTTTAATTTAATACAAACAAAAATAACAGTATCATCGTCGCCTGAAAAAGGACAAACAAACGAATGCAATTTCGCATACATAATGGGTATTAGTAGGGATTTATTCAGGTTTGGCCTTCCGGTCAATTTGGGAACAGAAATGGAAAAGAAAACGTTTCCCGTCCCCCATTTATTCCGTTCCTCATTCCCTAAAGGGTGGGGTTACGTAATGTGTCTTTGGAGTAAATGTCCTACATCCTGTACCTTCGTATATTTAATACGTGCCTCGCAGTTTACTCCACAGACAATTAGCTCATTAAAATCTTATAAAAAAGTCTTTGTCATATTAAAAATACCAATATTGATACCGTCATAAGTCTAGATAAGTTATCAATATTGTTATATGTATGAGCCCCTATAACCAGCAGACTACTGAAACTTTCATATAACGCAAGCTAAGTGTAGTTATGTCCATTTTTTATTAGGTGCCATAACCGCAGTGGATGATGTAGAAGAAGTTTTCCTTTTTCGCTGTTTAGCTACATAATTATCGCTCCAAAGCATAAATCATTTTGCTTCGACATACATAAAAACATCGATTACAACACCCTTATTTTATCTAATTCAGTGCAAATATGGAAGACCCATCGTAAGCAGTTGCAGCCAGCGTTCAGTCCAGTCGTGGTGGACAGTTTCTTGCCATTCTTCAACAGTCAGTCCCGGAAACTGGTGAAAACAATGGAAAAGGAAATTGGGAAACCCGAATTCGATCAGTGGGATTATTTGAAAACTAATTTGTTGGAAAGTATTTGTAGTAAGTACTTTTAGTTATTTTTACTAGTAGCTAGAGGGGTTCGACTTAAATCGTACGTGCATAGCCCATATAAAATGATTACTAAAAAATGAGTATGTTTTTAAAGTTACCTTGCCTAAAAATAATTATAGTAGCAATTTACTTTAAAATAATTCTTACCGACAACGCATAGCTTAGTAATGTAATTTTGTATAAGAGTTTATTTTTCCATAATAAGTTCATTATCTTATTTATTTCAAAAGCAGGTTTAAGAAAATATATTTCCTAAGTCCAGCATTTATTGTAAGGAGTGGTAAAAATATAGATTTCTAAAATCATTGTCAAGATTGACGAGTATTACTTATTGCCAGCGAAATTTCCAGAAAATCCGATAAAAAATGGCGGTAGTCACTAATAATAGTTTAATCTTTCATTTTTAGTGACAGCTCTCGGAGTGGACTTCAGAGATGAAACATTGCTGAACAAACAATACGTATGGGCAATCGAAAATATGCTCTATGTACTAGCGTATAGATTCCAAAATGTCTGGTTTCATAACGAGTTCCTCTTCAAGTTTAGTAAAGTAAAGAAAATACAAGACGAATGTTTGAAGATATTACACGGTATGTCTAATAAGGTAAGTTGTTTAAACTTTATTGAATTTCGTCGAATTTTGTACAGTAAATATTAACACTTCCGAATTTTGTCGAACTTTTTACCATCTTCTTGTAAACCTTTCCATGTATTGGGGTAGGTTTTCACAGTAACCAGATTTTAGCGAGATGTCGGTATTTTACTTGGCAGTGCCGTCACCTGACAACGCCTCGACTTCAAAACTGAAAGGGCGATACGACTATGTTAATTTTTAGAAAGCTTTTATACCCTTAATGACTCACGATGTTAGTACGTCAACCGGGACCGATGGTTTCACTCACACGAAACTTTTTACTAAAATATTTTCTAATTTGTTTATTTTTAAAGGTCCTAGAAATCCGGAAAGCTCAAATGCTATCAAATATGAGTAAAAATATAAAAGAAAATATCGCAACAACTAATAAAGGTAAGAACAGATAATGATGACTATAAACCTTACTTATATTTTACGAAAAAACCTTCAAAACATCCAATTTTGAAATAAAACTTCTTTAACGGATTTTTATTTACTTTTTTTAACCAATATTGTCCCATTGCTGGGCAAAGGTCTCCCCCAAACACCTCCAACCATCCCTATCCTTCGCAGTCTTCCACCAACTACTGTCGAAGGTAGCCAGATCCAGCCAACGCTTTCTCGGCCGGCCCCGACGCCCTCTTTCGGGAACCCATTGAGTCATTACTACATACTTTTACATCAAATTTTCCAGATAGAAAACTCAAACTAAAACCGTTCATGGACCTGATTCTGGAACTTTCCCTGAACCATGGCGTGTTTAACGACCAGGAGATCAGAGAGGAGGTGGACACAATAATCGTCGGAGGTCACGAGACGTCGGCAACGGTGATGACGTATATACTGATGTTGATGGGGGTGTACCCTGAGGTGCAGGAGAAGGTTTATGAGGAGTAAGTTCTAATAAACCACAGCATTTATTTTTTAAATATTAATAGGAACATCTATATGATGGTTTGTAATGGAAGGTTTATACCATAATAGCCACGATGGGAAGGCTATGTCCAGCAGTGGGCTGAGGTGGGCTGATGATATTGTATATGGTAATAGACATAGTTGTGATGCAAAATTAAGAAATAATAACTGACTTAGGTATGGAACCTTTAGGAAAGGGTATTTATTACACTTAAGTGTTTCTAAAATCATTAAAAAACCAAACTGGGATGGACGTTGATCATAGCTTGGTAATCAACCCGGCTTGGTTGCTTCTAAAAATACACACATCAAAAGTGTCTAGGGATCAAGCATTTTTATGCGGATTTCTTGAGATTGAGATGTGGCTTTGTAATAAATTTATGATTTTATAAATTTATATGGATCCTTTTTGGTGCATTTCATAATTTGAATCAGGAACTGTGAATCAAATTCGAGTAAAAGATGAAAATCAGCTGTCAATATTTTCCCTATAAAAACATACAACGCATTGAAGACATTATTAGTGCTACTGTTTCCCTACTACTGATTAAAACCAACGTTATTATGGAGCGGCGACGTCATTTAAGCAGGGAAGAAATGCTCAGAGCCGTGGGAATGATAGAAGCTGGTTCCCGGCAACGTACTGTGGCTTTAGCTCTGAATACAAGTCAGAGTGTTATCAGTCGACTTTGGACACGTTACCGAAGCACTGGTACCGTGGCTGAGCGCCATGGAGGACGGTATCGCTGCACCACACGGAGACAAGACCGATACATTCAAATCTTAACTCGAAGAGCTCCAACAATAACCGCCATGATGTTAGCCGTGCGGCTTCATCACTCTTCAGGGAACTTAATTAGCGACCAAACAGTCAGAAACCGCTTGCATGAAGTGAACCTTCATTCCCGAAGACCGCTACGGGTACCACCTATAGCAATGCACAATCGTAGGATTCGATATCAATGGGCTCTTGAACACAGAAATTGGGCAGAAGAACAATGGCGTTTCGTGTGCTTTTCTGATGAGTCTCGTTTTGGTATGAGACCGGATACAAGACGTATACGACACTGGAGAACCCCTGGACGCCAACAGCGATTAAAATCCTGCTAGGAAGTCCATCCTTATAGTGGTGGAACCATCATGGTATGGGCGGGTATTTGGATCGGCGGAAGAACTGAGTTGATTTGGATCAGAGGCAACCTCAACGCTCAAATTTATGCTGAGACGATTGTATCAGACGTCATCGTTCCTCTACAAGTGCAAATCGGTCCCTTATTTCAGTTAATGCATGATAATGCACGACCGCACACCGCAAGAGTTGTAAGACAGACTCTCGCCGCAGCTAACATCAATGTCCTGCCCTGGCCTGCTCAGTCGCCAGACTTGAACCCGATTGAGCATGCATGGGATATGCTACAGAGAAGAGCTCTGCCGAATATGGAGGGTATCCAGTCGCAAGAAGACCTTTTTTTGTTGTTGCAACGAACATGGGCGGCCATTCCACAGCGTGATTTGGATGAACTCATTTTGAGTATGCCAAACCGATGTTCTTGTGTTGTTAGTGTTCGCGGTAGAAACACGGATTATTAATTGTTTAAGTTACCCAATAAAATTTTAAAGAAAACTGTTATTTCAGTCTTTTTTTCGAACTTTAATGTTAGTGGTTCAAATGTCAAAAATCCGATTAGGAAAATGGCAAATTTCTTTATTAATGCAAAGGTGACTTGGTTTATCGTTACTGTGACAAACGAAAACACTTTATTTGATGAATCCTTAAAGAAAATTTTAATTAATATCAATCAGGAGAAAAGTTATTGCAAAAATATATGTTGATCCCTAGACACTTTTGATGTGTGTATTTTTAATCAACTACCTTCTCATGCCAATCAACCAAAAATATCCCCTTCCAGATTACTAGAAGTGTTCGAAGGCACAGACCGAGACGTGGATAAAGAAGACCTAAAGAAGCTGGTGTACCTGGAGGCGGTGATCAAGGAGAGCATGCGGTACTACCCCATCAGCCCAGTGCTGTTCCGCTGGCTGGATAAGGATGTTAAACTGAGTTGGGTTTTGAAAATATTTATTTACGACCTAGATGGCAGAATGGTCACTATGCCGGACTGTCATCTCTAAGGTTGCTGGTTTGATTCCCTTGTGTAACACAATTGTTTATCTCGGGGTGTGTGAATGATTTTGTGTGTAGTTTCTGATACCCTAGATACAAGTCATGAACTTAGGGGTCAGTTATAATAATGGGATGACGGAGTGAATTATTTTATTATTAAACGATTATTAATAAACGACGTTAAATAAAATAAATGTAACGGGATGTTCGTACATACCCGTTAAGTCTGTGAATTATGACTTTTCATACAGATGTGTGAAACACTACAAAATATAACATAAGTAATTCATTTAATGAATTGTACCATTAAAATACCTTAGCTTCAACCAAATTAAAAACACAACCCATATCTAATCTAACTAATTTATTTATTTTTTCCCAGAAAACTGCACCCTCTCAGCTCGGAGGACGTGCCTCCTGTTCATATACGGGACCAGTCGTCACCCCATTTGGGGCGAGGACCGGGAGGACTTCAAACCAGAGAGGTGGCTCAACCCCGCCACACTGCCTGATAGCCCGCATGCGTTCAATGGGTTCATGGTGGGCATGAGGGCTTGTATAGGTAGGGAGCCATTTTGAAAAATATTTTCGGACTTTCATCCAGCACTGTGCTGAACTTTAGCACTGAAGATTTAAACCTACTGAACTACCTAAATGTGTGAGACTTCGACACTTAAAAGTGGCCATGACGAGTTAGTTTAACTGGCGTCCATCCAAAAATGGTCATCAATCACCGGAGCGATTCCAGATTCCAGTGCGAAAATCTAGTTGGCCTAAAACTTTGGAGTGACGCCTCTGGACTGATCAGTTCAACTGACTTGTCAATGGCCATCTTAAGTTAGAGGGATCCATTTGTTTCTTGAAAAAGCATTTCCTATGTTGGTCAAGTGCAAAGTATACTCTAAAAAAAATTTTTGAAAATAGAAAATATTGTCAAGATATTGCTATATTAGAAAATTCAGAAACGGGGCCAGGTGTAGTGATTACGCCTATTCTTCCTTAGCGTACTAATACTATCAGTTAGAGAAAACTTATCTCCTTCTACAATAAGATCTCATAAACCAATCTCATACTTTATTTCTTTCCAGGCAAAACATACGTGATGAATTCAATGAAAACTACACTCTCTCACCTCCTGAGAAGTTTCAAATTCCACGCAGACGGATCAAAATTAAAACTAAAGTTTGAAATAATGCTGAAACCACACTCGGGATATTACGTTTCAATCGAACGACGAGAAAAGCCTGAATTCACGAAGACCGCTTAATTTGACAGCTAACAGTTGTTAACTGACAGTTAATTTAACGGAAAGTTTTATTAAAAGGTTTATTTTGGGTGTAATTTAATTATTGTATGAAAACCAGTTGTGAGGCTGCGGTTTTACCTGGGATTTAGTTAGCGCATGCCTACGATGTGAGGATGGTTAATATTAAAATATATAATACATATACCTTGTCTTTTGATTTACCCTTTGTAAAGTATAATACAAAAAAGTTAAAAGTATACGTAACGTAGAAATATCAAAAATCTGTCAAGCTGTTTGGAAGAAGTTTGATTACAAACACTGCAATGGTGCTAAAGGATGATTATGTATAAATAAGTTGAATTAAATAAGTTAAATAAAGTGTACTTTTTCATTAAAATACCTGCATTATAATATTATATTAAAAGGAGAAAAGATTAGTTTTGTTTGTTATGAATTAATTACTTAACTCAAAAACAACTAAACCGATTCACAAAATTCTTTCACTAACGGAAAACTGCATTGTATAAAAAAGCGATGCACATCTGGTGCATTTCATGTTTTTTTAGTTTTGGGTGAAGAGCGCATACTGAGTACATTTAGTTTAAATAATTTGAGGATTATCAAAACGTGTTTTAATAAGTCCCAAGCTTTGGTACCGACATCGCTATTTGAGCCCTCAAAAGTATAAAAAATAATTGTCGTAGCATGTGCATAGAAAGTGAAAATAGAGAGGTTTGAACGCGGAAACGCATAGATATGTGTGTCTACAAAAATCGTAAGTAACAAATAGATAAAGAATTATTTAAGCATTTTTGAATTTAAAGGATACGCAACGCGGTCGTTTTCATTCACGTTTTATGCCTTACGAAGAAAAATATAAATATTTTCCTTTTATTAAGTTAGTAGTAGAGAAGATTTTTTCGGTTAAACAACAGCACAGTCATTACACTGCTTGGTCGCAGTTTTTAAAGTAGCTTTTAATTTAAGCGTTTCCACGCTTTAGAGGGCATCATAATAACTTCATCGAAAGTCATTCATTACCAGTAGTTAAAACCCTCATATTTCTAACCAAAAAAACATCGTAGCACACACAGATGTCCGAAATTGGTACCTCAAAATCTCAATTCAAAAATATTTAAAAACACGCATATAGGACCCAAATTAGTCAGCGGAAAACTGCCCACAAGAATCAAAACAGATAAACCATAACGCGTATAATTATTGATCAGGATTACGAAATAATAAAGGAAATTTTATCACTTATGAAATTAATTTAGGAAACTGAAAAAATAGGGCGCCATTGAAATCGATTGGTGTTGAAACGAGTCGTTCTGTGCCAAAGAGTAACGGTGATTGAACACAGATACGCATCCGTGAACATTGCCGACCGAACGTATTTATATCACCTCATCAGATACTAAATAAAATATTGTAAAAGTATGATTTTTTTATATTTTTTTGGTGAATTTAATTTTTATCGGTTCAGTAGTTTTGGCGTGAAAGCGCGACAGAGTTACTTTTGCATTTGTAATATTAATAAAGATTTAAATATTTCGCGTTTATTAAGTAAGAATAGCTGCTCTACGATTTATCCCCCATAACCCTTATTTATCCTAACTACTCCTACCTAACATAAGGGAAGAATTTTGGAAAATAATTCAGCGTTTTGTACTTGGTATATGCCCAATGTCCAGCAGTGGACTGTGGAAGGCTGATGATGATGATATTATTATTAGTTAAAAAGTAATTTTACTGCAAAGTGAGAGAAAGCCATCAGCTTTTCTTTCACTGATATTATTTAAGAATATTTGAGAGTTGAGTATTCGATTTATTTATCGATTTATTGTTCAAATAAATTCTCCGATTATTCGTAATTTCATGTTGAATTATTCGAATCGCTTCTGTTCCTTTTTACTTGCTCATTGCCGTATATATAATGTACTTTTAGCAGTTATTGTTGTATGTATATAACAACATATTGACTAATGTCCTGTGCAGTATACTGTGTTCAGTCAGTCTTGTAACTTGTAAATAATTTTATTAACTTGATTGGTAAGGCTGTTTGGAAGATAAATTAAATTACCTTTACTTATAAGGATTATTATCTCGGAATATGTTATGCTTAATGAGGCTTCGTAATTACAAAAAAAAAAACTAAATTGGTTCAAAGAAAGTGTTGTTATTGTGGTTTTTAAGTATGTAAGAAGTTAGTAACTATTTAATATTAAAGCAGGCATATAGAGTAATATACCCAAGAGTTTAAATTGCGGAAAAGTTTAGTTACTAGGTTACTAGGCTAATACAATGATTTTAACGTACAACAAAATATGTATTGTACTTATAGCAGAATGTGAGATGTTAATTAGGATAGAAAATATTGTGCAATGTTTCATAATACCTACTATTTTGGTGGATTATGGCTCAACCTTCCCAAGTTCATTATGGTTCAATTTTCAAACGTGGACAAATGAATAATGAGTCTGTTCTTGTGTATATGGATCAATATCCCTAGGATTAATAAACTAATTATGATGTTGATCCCCTGTTGATCACAAACTGAGCCACAATCATATTTTTTGGCTCAATCTCCTCTCACAAATGTGTATCAGTACCCCAAAATTGAATTAATAAGACTGATAGGCAAATTTCAATTACAGTGATCGATTAAATGCAATTTTTTTTTACCTGGTGGCTCAATATCCTGTGAATAACTTGGATCAAAGCCTAAAAAATACAAAAAATATATTTTAATTGCAGTGAAATTTAAATGAAGAACAATGTTTGTGTTGGTGCTCCTGTGCGTGATACTGGGAGGGTATTGGTTGTGGAGACAGCGTCAGATGTCCACTGACGAGCCCCCCTCTATGCCAGGGGGGTGGCCCATAGTCGGGCACGCGCCTTTGTTGATGGGGGATAGTTGTCGTAAGTACATTTTTAATCTATTGAATTTAATATTTTTCCTTTATCCAATTTTAACATTAAGTATATTTATGTACGATCAGGGTGCCTTTCCACCAGACCTATGCTATGCTACATTGATTGATGCGTTCGATAACCACCAATCAAAGTTATTTGTTAGTGTTATGCTATTTGGACCAATGGACTTGATTGGTGGATATCAAACGCATCCACATCAACGTAGCATACCATAACTTTGGTGAAAATGCACACTAATTTTGACGACCTCGATGGCAGAGTGGTCACCATGCCGGACTGCCATCCCTGAGGTTGCGGGTTCGATTCCCGTGCGGGGTGAATATTTGTGTGAACCATAAATGTTTGTCTCGGTCTGGGTGTGTATAATGAGATGATGTAGTGAATGATTATGTTATGTTATGCTATTTAAGAATTAACAAGAGGTACTCCCTCTTGTTAATGCTCAATTGCTCACTTTGGTATACCAATCAATGGTACCTTTATTATACCATTGCTGGTATACCAACCAAGGGAAGTACTTTTACTCTGTCGTTGACTACATTTCGAACAAAAGTACTACTTGGGTCGTCTAAAATTTCTTCCGGGCTGATGTAATTTTAGAATCTGTGGTAAGTAAATCTTTTGACGAAACGGAGGCCGCTTTAAAGTTTGTCTTTTCAATATTGTTACATTATAAGTGTCTCTTCAAAGCAATTTTAAAAGGCCCAATTGATTTTCAATTGAAATTCAAATATCACTCTATTTTAATATTAAGATGCGGGACTGCCAAACTAAGAGTAACAGGTTCGACTACCGTGCAAGCAAATGGTTTGTCTTTTTGTTCATTATCCTTATAAACTATCAAACATTATTATTAGCATTATTCGCATATATTTTAGCAGTATATTACATAATAACACGTGCATTTTATGAGACACACATTGGATACAGGTATGTAGTGCAGCGTCAGGCACGCGTGCGTACAGTCGCGTGTTTGACTCCAATGGAAAATACCAATTTTGTTATGAATCATATTTTGTTCTACTTAGTTATTTGTAGGATACATTCTAATTGTTATGAATGAATTTGTTTATAACTCTATTTTTGATTTTCGTTTCCGAATAGGGCTCATGGCCCAGTGCTACCCGCGGATCACTTGTGATCCGTGCGGTTAAGCAACGTCTGGCACCGTCATGACTGTGATGGGTCATTACTAAAAATGACTTTCAATTTCATGAGCGTTTCCGTGCTTCGGAGGGCACGTAAAGCCGTCGGTCCCGGCTGTCGTACTAACATCATCGACAGTCGTTACGGGTAGTTAGAGCCCTCAAAAGTCTAACATTCAGTTTAACCAAGAATGTCGTATAGCCCTCTGGGTTGTGAAGGTCTGATGGCAGTCGCTTTACGTAAAATACTGACATTCCGCCAAATCTGGTTAAACTGAAAACCGACCCCAAATAGACATGGGATAAAGGTTCGGAAAAGATAGAATAGGAACATCCAACTAGCTTTTAATACTAATAATGATTTTCATGGTTAGAGTTACTTCTCGCAAGTTAGTCCCTCCTAAAAAAGTCCTTAAAAATATGAAAGCATGCAAAAACTATCCAAAATTATAGAGGCGTAGAACGGAAAACTGTTTAATTACGAATACTTATTGTACAATACAATGTTTTAATTATGTTACAATTGCACTAAATATTGATTCGAAGGCTGTTCGATTGCATCAATATTGTAATACATACACGTGACTTTAATGAGGCTTCGATATTAAAGAAACTAAGTATATTACTTATGTACAAACGCTACAATTTAGTATTATTAGGTAATAGGCGAAATAGCTAATGTTGACTGCAAATACCTCACCCCGTTGTAATTAAGTTGTTATAAATTAGAAGTCTCTGGTTGCAATGTTCTTGGGCCGAAATACAGTAATACCCCGATTTACGCGAATTCAGAGATACGCGGTTTTTCTTTTTGACAAATTCGAACGTGTTTCTTGTGGAAAAACTATTCTAATTCTGTAAAACATTATTTATGTAGTGCAAATTCGCTATATGACTACGTGGGCAGTACATTTTATTACATAAAAGACCAAAAGATGAATCGAGAGGTTGAATCCGACTTACGCGGTTATCTCGCGGTCCCACCTATCGCGTAAGTCCGGGGTATTACTATACTTTCTAACGACTAAAAAAGGAGAAGGTTCTCAATTGATTGAATTGTATTATTGTTTTCTCTCCTCGTCATTTGTTATCATAATATCTAGAAGCACGATCTTACCCGTAAACCTGCCGGGTTAACATGAGTTCGAAAACGCGATAAATAAAGCGATTTATTGACATCCGACTGTTAAAATATGATAAAAAATACCCGCCATATTGAATTTTATTATATCGTAGCACGCCATAATTCATTTGGTCATGCTCGCGAAATCGATATTATTTCGTGGTGTCGATATTTTATCACGCACACGCACAGTCATGCTAGGGGGGCTGACTGATACCACAAGAAAGAATATTACGCTGTGTGTATTTATATATACATTTTCTCTTCAGATCTGTGGCGATCCGTGACTGAATTGGCCAATCAAAGCTACAACATCGGAGGTGTAGTTTCTGCTACTATTGGCCCTAGAACTATATACGGTAAGTCATTACAAGCCTTTGTTTATTCACCTGTCCCGTTGTCTGTAATCAAGTCTTGCAAGCCATTTTTCGACCACTTCTGGTTATCCGATTGAGCTGAAATTTGGCTTACTTACGTAAGTCCCATGACAATGCAATATAAGCTAATAAAAACACGAGTTTTAAAAGGTTTTTCTTAATTTAATTCTTATTTAAATTTAGTATTTATTTAAATTATCATAGTTGACGGGATATTTACCAATAATTATTTCGAATTTCCAATATTTTGACGCTTATAAGAGCCATGGTCAGGTCACGGATGAGCTATTGTTATTAATTGTAGTATTTGGGTGTAATTTATTGCACTATTTTTTGTTTCTTAAATTACAATACAATAGGTAGTCTGAAAATAAATATGAATATACAAAATGTTCACCTCAGTTGCAATCTGATCCTAGACTCATGCCTACATTATGAAATACTAGCTGTGCCACGCGGTTTTACCCGCCCGGAACCTTATCTTCTGGGAATTACAGGATAAAACATAGCTTATGTCCTTCCCAGGCTACCCGTGTATCAAAATCAAGTCAATCGGTTCAGAAGTTTAGCCGTGAAATGGTAACAGACAGACAGAGTTACTTTCGCAATTATAATATTAGTATCGATTAGTAAGGATGTAATTTTTTTGCTTGATTGATTATTATTTTTTGTTAATTAATAATGTTCTTCGTTTCCAGTATACAATCACAACAAAAAAAAGACAACCCCACTGAGTTTCTTTATAGTTCTTCTCAGTAGTGGGCGCGGAGTGAACTAACAATCAAATCAATTTAGTTTAAGTTTTGACTATTATACGTGATTGTATCAATCCTTGATAATAAAGATATTTTGAGTTTTTTTTCCAGTGGTGACAGACCCTGACGACGCGTTGACAGTGTCGAACACCTGTCTGCAGAAGGACAAGTTTTATGACTTCGCGAAGCCATGGCTTGGGGAGGGACTTGTCACCGGAAAATGTATGTATTACAATTGTCTGTCAGTCTGTCTTTCAGCTAAGCTTAGCTCTAGAATATGAAAAAATATCAACAGAGGCAAAATCAGACACTATAATCGTAGTGTTAATATTTTGAAAAATAAAAAACTTGATGGTCTTCCAAACAGTTTTTTTAATTAAGTACGTAAAATATTATCCTCTAATACTGATTGCAGACCAAGAGCTAAAGTATACTTACTTAACATTTTCTGAAAACGTCGCAAAAAAGTGTCGCAGAGTCCATCTATAAGAGGTCCAAAAGTTGCACAAGACAGCTCACTTACAAAAGCACTACAACACTTTACCACAACCTCATCAAACTACATTCCAGTATCAATCTGGCGTTCGCACCGCAAGCTGCTCCAGCCAGCATTCAGCCCTATAGTCCTGGATGGGTTCCTGCAGGTGTTCAACAGCCAGGCGCGAAAGTTAGTCAAGGACCTGGAGGCCGAGGTCGGCAAGGGACTGTTTGACCACTGGACGTACACCAGGCATAATGCTTTGGAGACTATATGTTGTGAGTATAAGCCCTCGGTTTCATTCGCGTTAATCCCCAGTTAATAAAGAATACAAGTCTTGACCATCACTAACTGCTGTTAACGGTTGTAGGTCTAACTAACTGAAAAACTATCCCGTTATAAGAACCAAAACCTATCCTTAAAATAATATTAAATTAAAAAAGTAATTATCTCCGTTTTTGATGAATTTTGATTTAAAAATAAAACTATCTACATATTATCGGTTAAATCGGTGGTCAGTAAAATTCGTAAAAGGTCTGATAAAAGGACTTTATCGGGGTTATAACCACTCACAGAGCTCGCAGCGCAAGCTAATTTGTAAGTATAACTGAAAGGAACATAAATATTTACCTCTACAGTGAGCAGAAACCCACCCTTTTCAATAATATATTTCTCGTAGTGACGGCTCTCGGAGTAGACTTCAGCGACCACACGATATTAAACAGTCAGTACGTGGAAGCGACTGAGAAGATATTCTACACGATGGTGGACAGGTTCCAGAAGTTCTGGCTCCACAGCCCCTATACCTTCAAGTTTAGCCAAGTGAAGAGGACCCAGGATGCCTGCTTGAAGATCTTGCATAATATGTCTGATACGGTAAGACTTCACTACATCGTATAAAACAAAGTCGCTTTCTCTGTTCCTATGTGTGCTTAGATCTTTAAAACTACGCAACGGATTTTGATTCGGTTTTAATAGATAGAGTGATTCAGTGGAAAGGTTTTTAGCATAATTTTATCTCCATATTCCTACGGGAACGGGAACTATACGGGTGACATTGCGCGGCGCCGCTAGTTAAAAATATAAAACGTGGATGACATGGTTGACGTTGACTTCCATTCGAAAGGTGCCTGGTTCGATACTTGATGAATTTTATTTTGTCTTCTTTTTAGGTACTGAAATGGCGTAAATCGAAAATGAATGGTAGTGAAGGCAAAGAAGAAAATAATAATAATTATTGTGAAAAATTCCCAGGTAAGAAAATATTTGTTTTTAAAATAAGTTTTATATGGTATAATATGCATATTCACGAATAATTAGCTGACCCCACAAACGTTGTATTATCATTTTTTATGGACCACTGCAGGGCTATCCCAAAAACTTATCACTTTGGGTAATAAAAATAGTATCTCTAGAATATCATAAAATGTACTCTACTTCAAAAAAATACTATGGGCAGTACTTTATGATAAGTACATACGACAAATTCAGTAGTCCAATATTGCCTCGTAAAAGTCTGCCGTAATACCGTTGATGATTCATTTTGTAAGTAATACTACTGATGATTCTCTTACTGTTTCAGGAAGCAAAATAAAACTGAAGCCATTCATGGACCTACTTCTAGAGCTGGCTATGGAGAAGGGAGTGTTCAACGACCGTGAGATCAGAGAACACGTCGACACTATGATCGTGGGTGGACACGATACGTCGGCCAATGTGTTGATGTACACGTTACTGCTGCTCGGTTCGCACCCTGAGGCTCAGGAGAAGGTTTATGCTGAGTATGTATTATGAATAGTTTATGGAGTTGAGGGATTGTAAAAAATTTAAGAGTTCATTAAGTATTGATGTTTTAAAAGATTTTTGGGAAGTTAAGTTTTTTCGCATTTTAAAATAAATACTCACTGATGGACGTCGCACTCAACTGGTTTTGGATACATGGAGTCTTAAAACAGATGATGAAGTTTCTGGCATGAATCAAATTCCATGGGGAAAATATCCAGATTTTAGTTAGATAGTCAAAATAATATTATAAGGAATTTGATTTGGTCCACAAAAAAGGATAAATGTTTCAATAGACTACTACTAATTGCTAAGAAAGGTAATATTACGATGGCACACCAAAAAAATCCAGCCACTTAAACCAAAAATGACCTTGACCTGCCCTTCACCTACCATTACATTTTGACCTCCAACAGATTACAAGAGGTCTTCGAAGGTTCTGACCGGGACGTGGAGAAGGCAGACCTTCAGAAGCTGGTGTACTTGGAGGCTGTTCTGAAGGAGAGCATGAGGATACACACGATAGTCCCCGTGACTGCCAGATGGTTGGATAAGGATGTTAAGCTTAGTGAGTAGATGTTTTAGTTGGTTTTTACTTTGTTAAAGGAAGTATTGCGTTCGTAACTTATTTATTACTAGCTGTGCCCCGCGGTTTTACCCGCGTAGTTCCCGATCCAGTGGGAATGTGGGGATAAAATTATGCTAAAAACCTTTTTCTTGTATTACTCTATCTATTACTGAAAACTGCATCAAAATCTGTTGCGTAGTTTTAAAGATTTAAGAATACATAGGGGACATAGGGACAGAGAAAGCTACTTTGTTTTATACTATGTAGTGATTCTGTGGTACTGCTCTTAAATTAAAGATGATGATATAGTATTCATTTGTGAGGCTAGGTACAAATATTAAATTCTACAACTAAATATTGAATGTTTTCGACCAGTCGAGACAAGGCCTCAGTAGCTCTTTTGGATAGTGCAGTGCTATGATTCAGCAATTGAGCATATCCCGGGTTCAAGTCCCAGCTGAGGCAAACATTTTGAATGCATTTTTCAAAAATACTTAAAGTCAGTGAAAAATATTTCTAAAAATTCACATACTTAGTTAAGGGTCAGTTACTATAAAGAGATGATGTAGTGAATGATTATGATATGTTATACTTCACAACTAAACTGTAACTTTGTTCCCCAGAAAACCACACCCTCTCAGCGGGCAGGACGTGTTTCATATTCGTGTTCGGGATCCACCGGCACCCTGTGTGGGGTCCCGACGCTGACGAGTTCAGGCCCGAGCGGTGGCTCGACCCCAGCTCGCTGCCGGAGACACCCAACGCGTTCGCCGGGTTCATGATGGGCAGGAGGATGTGTATTGGTGAGTGGTTTGGAGAGGTTTATAGTTTGTAGTAGTGTTTTTAGGAAGCTAATTGGTTTCATTTGTATTTGGAGTAAATAATTATTATAAAAACGTCTTCTTTTGCAACTTTGTCTAAGAACTAATTTGGTTTTTAAAGGGTTTAGTTTTTAATTTAACCAGATGTGGCGGAATATCGGTATTAAGAGTTTTAATGGAAACTAATTAAATAAGTTTTTTTGTTTCATTTCTATGGTTAAAAAGGAATTTCACAAATATCTAAATTTATTTGTAACATTAATATTTAAAACACAAGGGTGGACTAAAAATCATAACTTGACGAGCGTAGCAAATAAGAGTTCCTTACAGTTTTGCTATGCTATAGGTATACGCTCATCACCAGATTTATGTTCGCAAATAATAAACTTTAAAGTTCTCACTCATTAACCTTGAAATAATGTCCCAATTTCTCCAGGTAAAAGCTACGCGTACATGTCAATGAAGACGACCCTCTCGCATCTCCTAAGAAAATACAAGTTCCACGGCGACGACTCCAATCTAGTGCTGAAGCTGGACGTGATGCTCAAACCGGCGTCGGGGTACTACGTCAGCATTGAGAAGAGAAAATAAGACTATATTATAAGAACACAGTTGATAACATTTTCAATATCATCGTCATTATTAGCCTATGCTAGACCATTGCCGGATAGGCCTCTCCAAATGATTTCCAGTGGGGACGGTTGATGGCTGCATCCAACGGTTTCCGGCAACCTTTAGACTAGGCGTATGCTGACACGCAGGCGACGCAGGCCGCGCAGGGCAGACGGCAAAAATGACGTGCACCAACGAAATCAAAGAAGTTAACGCTGTTCTAGAGACGACGTTCGTTTGTGGAGAAAAGGAATAGACTGGGAGCGTTTGCCACTTGTCTAGGGGGGCAGAGCAGATTTTGTGTTGCATGGAACGGCGCGAGAGAGAGCAGTACAAACACATCTCTGCGTAGCACGTGCCTGCTCTGCTCTGTGCGGTCTGCGTCGCCTGCGTGTCAGCATACGGCTAGGCTTGCTAAGTCGTCTGTCCATCGGGAGGCGGTCGACCCATACACTTATCTTTCTTTTATTACTTAAACGGTTAGATATATTGAAAATATATGCATTCATGAATAGGCCATTTTCTTATATCAACAATAAATTATGAAATTATATTACTTGGATAGTTTTCATCACGGAAAATGCAAATATAAAGTTATTTTCCCATGAAAACCTAAGGTTAATTTTATTTTTCAAAATTAAAATTGAGGTTTCATTATCTGTATGTCACGTGATTGAAAACGCCGACCGCCATGATGTGACGTCAATTTCACTAAAGCAATGATACCGAGCTATGTAGTAAAAATAACCTCAAAGTCTCGTTTACATAGTAAAAAAGAGAGTAATATCGTAATTTAAATAAAAATCAATAAAAAAAGCTTATGTACTTACGTCAAAGTGATCCTCACAAAGATATAAATGAGATTTCTTAGAATATTTTACAGGATCTCGTCCCGCGAGTTCCAACCAAACATTTCTCATAGAAACGTCGGTCGGCACATTAATAAATAACTTTTCTGGAGTCTTCAACGTAGAATTTTTACAATTCAACGCTACACACCAACGATATGGGCTATAAAAACTCATTTTTACTTGAAATTAAATTATATTAAATCACTACAAGAGTACAAGACAAACTGGCATTTTGACATTTCTTCATTTTAGTTTATATGACGTCAGTCGCCGCCACCATCATGGCGGTCGGTGTTTTGGCGCGTATATTTTAAGTCAAATTTTTGATATATTTTTTTTAACATTTAGCAGGTATATTTTGCAGAAATAAAAATAATCCTTGATTATCTGATATATATGAGCATTTTAAAAAATATTTGAAAAAATAGGAGAATAGCCTATTACTGGGCTAGCGAGGCCATATTCCAGTTGTTGTAAATGTTGAATGTACTTTCATATATTTTTATTACAGATACACAATTACAGTTTTTAATGTAAATAATATAATTTTCTTATTTTTTATTCTACCAGAAGGAAGTGTGAAATTGTTTAAGGATAGATTTAGAAGAAGAAATAAAATTATTTATTTACTACAATTGATTTTTCTTTCCGAATCTATACATAGGTTTAATCATCCCTACTTCCCTATTATTCCCTACTAATATTATAGATGCGAAAGTAGCTCTGTCTGTCTGTTACCTTTCACGGCTAAACTACTGAACCGATTGACTTGAAATTTGGTACAGGGGTAGCTTATGTTCCGGGGAAA
Source organism: Timandra comae (assembly GCA_958496195.1). Lineage (NCBI taxonomy): Eukaryota > Metazoa > Arthropoda > Insecta > Lepidoptera > Geometridae > Timandra > Timandra comae. Next base: position 8,375,652 of record OY292376.1, read on the forward strand.
AACAAAGGCTATGTTTTATCCCGAAATTCCTACAGGAACGGGAACTACGCGGATGAAATCGCGATCACAGCTATCTATAAATTAGGTACAATTCTTAGTTTAACCAGACTTCAGTCAGTGTGTACATTGTACAGGTTTCCTCACGATGTATTCCTTTACCGTGTTTCGAATAAATGCTTACATATTATGAATTTGAAAATAATTGTTACGTGACGGGGATCGAACCAGGTACCTTAGGAAGTCAAGGATCTTAACAAAGGGTCCTTATTTACTTATGTATGTCAACTGTCTTAGCTGTTCAGAATATTAAATACGAATTATACTTACTTATTATAGATCAATTACGTCATGTGTTTACAGAAGTGTAGCTCTTTATAATTATGTTTTGTATACCTACAATTAAGGAAAACATCGTGAGGAAACCTGCACACTTCTGGGAAGAAATTCTAAGGTTATGTGTGAAGTCGACCAACCCGCACTTGGCCAGCGTGGTTGACTAAGGCCTAATCACCCTAATTCAGGGTAGGCTCGTGCCCCTCGGTGGGGACAATGTAATGAGCTCATGATGATGATGATACCTACAATCTTTGACAGTGATTGGGCCATAAGCCTTAAATAACATCTTAAAAATCAGCACTTCTTCTTCACGTGTCGACTCATATTTTTGAGGACCAAAGCACTAATATATAAATATATGAATTTGAATATTATTAGTGTGAAGTCATCCAACCCGCACACCACAGGGTGGTCGACTAAGGCCATATCGCCCTCATTCAGGGTAGGCTCGAGCCCCTCGGTGGGAACTTATATGAGCTGATGATGATTATTCAAATATTATTAACGACCCACGTGGCATAGTGGTAATTATGCTAGACTGTAAAGGAAATGGTTGTTGATTCGATTCATTTGCATTATGCTGACTGTAAAGGAAATGGTGTGATACACAAATGTTTGTCTCGGGCTGAATGTGTGGATAGTGATATCCCATGTAGATTTTGATATGCTCTTTCCAAATTTCAACTTTGCCACCTCGTTTTGTTTTTTGTTTGCCGCTCGCGCCGCCATATTGAAAAAATGGCGCGAAAAGCAGTTTTTTGATAATAACTCCTTTCCGACGCATTTTACAGGAAAAATATATCTACATAAAATAAAAGTAGAGGAAATTTCCTACATTTTTTCAATATGGCGGTGTGAGCGGCAAACATACGAGGTGGCAAAGTTGAATTTGGAAAGAGCATATCAAAATCTATAAAATTGTCAATTTTCAAAACTCCCGGTAAACTTTCCAGGTAACCCCTATTTTTTCGACCAAATGACTGAACTGTATCTCAGTCAATAAATTAATTAATCGATGCCTTGTCCCATATAACGTAATAAATAAGTCTGTTTAATTACTGTTATCTTAAAATAGATAATTATTAATTACAGATAGATGAGTTATAATTTTGTTTACTTAATTTTTGGTTAGCAATAATTTATTTTCAATTGTGGTAAAATTACTTACAATTGATAAATTATGCCATTTTGAACATATTATTTTAAGTTGCCTATAATTTATGTACTTTTTTTGTTTCAATGTGTAGTATTTACGTAAAATAAAGAAAACAATTTCAATAATTACCTAAAGTAATTACACACATCAAAAGTGTCTAGGGATCAACATATATTTTTGCAATAACTTTTCTCCTGATTGATATTAATTAAAATTTTCTTTAAGGATTCATCAAATAAAGTGTTTTCGTTTGTCACAGTAACGATAAACCAAGTCACCTTTGCATTAATAAAGAAATTTGCCATTTTCCTAATAAAGGGATTTTTGACATTTGAACCACTAACATTAAAGTTCGAAAAAAAGACTGAAATAACAGTTTTCTTTAAAATTTTATTGGGTAACTTAAACAATTAATAATCCGTGTTTCTACCGCGAACACTAACAACACAAGAACATCGGTTTGGCATACTCAAAATGAGTTCATCCAAATCACGCTGTGGAATGGCCGCCCATGTTCGTTGCAACAACAAAAAAAGGTCTTCTTGCGACTGGATACCCTCCATATTCGGCAGAGCTCTTCTCTATAGCATATCCCATGCATGCTCAATCGGGTTCAAGTCTGGCGACTGAGCAGGCCAGGGCAGGACATTGATGTTAGCTGCGGCGAGAGTCTGTCTTACAACTCTTGCGGTGTGCGGTCGTGCATTATCATGCATTAACTGAAATAAGGGACCGATTTGCACTTGTAGAGGAACGATGACGTCTGATACAATCGTCTCAGCATAAATTTGAGCGTTGAGGTTGCCTCTGATCCAAATCAACTCAGTTCTTCCGCCGATCCAAATACCCGCCCATACCATGATGGTTCCACCACTATAAGGATGGACTTCCTAGCAGGATTTTAATCGCTGTTGGCGTCCAGGGGTTCTCCAGTGTCGTATACGTCTTGTATCCGGTCTCATACCAAAACGAGACTCATCAGAAAAGCACACGAAACGCCATTGTTCTTCTGCCCAATTTCTGTGTTCAAGAGCCCATTGATATCGAATCCTACGATTGTGCATTGCTATAGGTGGTACCCGTAGCGGTCTTCGGGAATGAAGGTTCACTTCATGCAAGCGGTTTCTGACTGTTTGGTCGCTAATTAAGTTCCCTGAAGAGTGATGAAGCCGCACGGCTAACATCATGGCGGTTATTGTTGGAGCTCTTCGAGTTAAGATTTGAATGTATCGGTCTTGTCTCCGTGTGGTGCAGCGATACCGTCCTCCATGGCGCTCAGCCACGGTACCAGTGCTTCGGTAACGTGTCCAAAGTCGACTGATAACACTCTGACTTGTATTCAGAGCTAAAGCCACAGTACGTTGCCGGGAACCAGCTTCTATCATTCCCACGGCTCTGAGCATTTCTTCCCTGCTTAAATGACGTCGCCGCTCCATAATAACGTTGGTTTTAATCAGTAGTAGGGAAACAGTAGCACTAATAATGTCTTCAATGCGTTGTATGTTTTTATAGGGAAAATATTGACAGCTGATTTTCATCTTTTACTCGAATTTGATTCACAGTTCCTGATTCAAATTATGAAATGCACCAAAAAGGATCCATATAAATTTATAAAATCATAAATTTATTACAAAGCCACATCTCAATCTCAAGAAATCCGCATAAAAATGCTTGATCCCTAGACACTTTTGATGTGTGTAAATAACTAGAAGTCCTGTGGACAGTTAGACCTCGCGGAGAACAATGGATGCCAAAGAACAATCACTACATAGTATAAAACAAAGTCGCTTTCCCTGTGCCTAAGTCCGTATGTCCCTATGTATGCTCAGATCTTTAAAACTACGCAACGGATTTTGATGGGGTTTATTTTGATAGATAGAGTGATTCAGTGAGAAGGTTTTTAGCATAATTTTATCCCAATATTCCTACAGGAACGGGAAAAACGCGGGTAAAACCGCGCCGCACAGTTAAGTATAAATAGGTAAGTAAGTTCAAAAGTTAATCTTCTGTATTCGCTGATCTAAGGCCGTACTTTAATCGTTTAAATATGTATATCTACTAGAGCAGTCATACGAGATATTTTCTCTAGTAAACACATATCAAACGATGTTTACGCTCAGTTTAATAATATTATTGGTGTGTGTTGCTATTTATTATTTAAATAAGTTTAAATTAGTGAAAAATGTTGCCGCATTTTCTGGAAGATTGCCCGTTATAGGACACGCTGTTCATTTGTTTCAAGTTAAAGGTACTGTTTTAAATCGTAGCTTTAAAGGCCATTGATGAGTCAGTTGAACTGATCAGTCCAGACATAAAACTGTGGCGTCATTCCAAAAGTTTTAGACAATCTGGAATCACTCCGGTGATTGTCGACTATTTTTGGAGGGACGCCAGTTCAACTGATCAGTTAAACTGACTCAATAATTATTTGTTGATTAAATATCTTTATTTATTATTCAAATGATATTATTTTAAAAGCAATTTAAAACATAAATTTAGTTATTTTTATAACTCAAAACTAGTTTTCGAAATACCTTTTTAAATGGAAGAATAATAATGCCTGTAATTGCACGTGCAATAATTGTGCACCTGCCAGCCAAGGTTGAGGTCGCAGGTTCAATTCTTGGTTCAAGCTATTTATGTTTACTGTGTTCTATAGTACCTATTGTTTAAATTTAAGATCATCAAACGCGTAAGTCTACCCTATTATTCTATATGTATTGTGTAAATATCATCAGTGAGAGAGAGAGACATTTAGTACTGTAGCAATACAACCTGTATCGCTAGTGATTGATTACAAACTTTTTGTAATCAAGAAGGAAAAATATTAAATAAATAATATTCAAATTTAAAATGGACGTAGAAATCGAATAAGTAAAAAAGTGAAGATTTCTGGGAGATAGATCGGGACTGTGATCTTGAATGTATATCTTTACTGTGAAAGTGAATTGAATTAAATATAAAGTGAAATATAAGTGCTCCTTGTTATTTGAATCCTCTCATAGGTTAAGGGTGTCCTTAATAGTTTGATCCCCAGGTTATATATCTCGGGCACGTCGTTCGACGTCATAGTACCGTGCTAATTTACTTTTATATAAAAACCCAGACAAATAAATAGAAATTGCCATATACTTTGTGTATAATATGGCAATATTTGCTTTGACCGAGAATCGAAACCACAATACAATGACATGTGTACGAGTAACTATGGAAATTCTTTAGAATTTTTTTGATGATTATTTTTATTTTTCAGATGATTGGTATTCACTTATAACTAGTATTGGACAACATTGTGCGCAAAATAGAGGAATTTCTGCATATTTTATTGGACCCATGCCTTTGTATTGTAAGTATGAATCCCACTGTGGCATATTCTATTATGGGCCTATTTCACGACCTTCAAGTACCGTTACTCACCAAGTAAAGTTAGTTTTGTCTCTTTCTTACTTTATATCAAGTGACAGACAAAACATGTGAGTACTTACTCGGAACATTACTTGAAGATGGTGTAATAGGCCCTTAATATTATAAACACGAATTTTTGTATGTACGTAAAAGCTACTAAGCCGATTGTGATGACATTTGGTACATACAGATGTTTCTGATAACCAAGAATATCATAAAGGATATTTTTCTTCCCAAAATGAACGTGGGATTGGGATATTTGCGGCTAAAACTGCGGAACACTGTAGTATTATTTTATTTATTACTAAGTACAAGCGAAAGTGTGCCATTATTTCTGTTTTTGTTTTCGTGTGGTTGACTAACAAACTGCTTAACATACTTTCACAGTTTTATATGGGATTTAGAAATACAAATAAATAATCATGATTGTGTACTCCTCAAGATCCACGGCTAGGCGTATGCTGAGACGCAGGCGACGTAGGCCGCGCAGGGCAGAGCAGAGCAGATTTGGTAAAGCATGGAACGTCGCGAGAGGGAGCAGGACAGACACATGTCTGCGTCGCACGTGCCTGCTCTGCTCTGTGCGGCCTGCGTCACCTGCGTGCCAGCATACGCCTAGCTTAAGGTTGTACCGTGATATTTTAGAGCGTTCAAGCAAACAAAGTAATAAACCCTTCTTGACTTCAGCTTTATAATATAGAAATGTTATGAGTATAAAGATACTCGTATAATTTAGTGAAATGAAACATTTTAATGGTCGTGGTTGTATTTTGTTTTACATTTTCTGACATTTCAAAACAAAATACAACCACCACAAATATCCGTTTAAGTCTTTCATTTCAATGTATACATACCTATAGTGTTCGTATAAATCAAAAGAAATAAATATATAATTTAGTGTAAATCTCTTAAACCACGAATACGTAAATAATACAGATGAAGTCAAACTATGTCATCACGTCAACAGATCCTGTCAGTTTCCACCACTTGTGACGTAATAACTTGTATTAGAAAGGCATCATGTTGTCACACACGTTTGCACTATGAAGGGATTTCACTTCACGCAAGGATTTGCGTGATTGTTTTGTCAATTAGTATGAGCGCTGGGTAGAAGTGCGTGAGGCAGGTCTTTCATCGTCGAGTTCCGCCACTATGAGGGAAGCCAGTTCGTCAAGCAGGGCCCTGATTCTCTAAACTATTAAGCGGTGATAATGCTACTCAGATGTATTTTAATATCAATATCAGGCCATTTTTTGCCATTTGTTGTCATTTTGGTATTCCCTTATTGAAAACTACTCCGCTGACTCAATGGCTCCATAAAACTTAGATGGTTGTCATGGAAACAGTATTCTGACGTTTATTTGACAAAATTTTGATATGCAACAAAGACCATTGAGACACCATAGCCATATGAATAAATTTTAGCAGAATACCAAATTTCTGACACTGTCTTTATGGTGCCTCAATATCAACATTTTGTGTGATCAATAATGTCAAATTGCAGACTTAGGCCCCGGTCTAACTTAGCAATTTATATAGCAATTTATCGACATCCAACTGTCAAAATATGATAAAAATAGCTGCCATATTTAATTTTACCATATCATAAAACGTGATATTGCTCTTTTGGTCATGCTCGCGAAATCGACATGATATCGTGGTGTTGATATATTTTATCATTTATGCTAGGGGGGCTGGACTATGAGACATAAAACTCACTCAGTTCTAATAACGTCATTCAACGTTGTACAAGCACCGCTTTCTTAGGAACTTAATCGCTTCCCGTTTATCTTCAGCGGTGAGTGAATTGCGGGTAAACGTAATATGTTTGATTGATTCCAGTTATCGGAAACCCAGAAGACGCAACGATAATCTTAAACAAATGTCTGGAGAAGGTGTTCTTCTACAAGTACATAGAACCACTGTTTGGTGATACTCTGGTTGCTGCAAAAGGTAAAGTTTCTATTCCTATTGAAATATCTAAGAATACTACCGCATAATAAATAATTAATTTAAACTATTTTTTCATACGCTTTACGGTTTTTCTGAAAATCACCTTCCATTTTCTTTGTATACGAACCTCGCCTGAACTCTTATAAGCCAAACTAAATATAACCAAATACATCTAATCATTCTGAAGTTTTGCATTGTAATCCATTCATTTCATTTCATTCAAATAATTTCCAGGATATGTATGGAAACGTAACAGAAAGATTCTAGACTTGGCTTTCAAACAAAAAGTAATGAACGGGTACATGGGAGTGTTTAACGACCAAGCTTCTCAATTAGTCAACAAGCTGATTAAGAAGACGGATTTAGGTGCAGTCGATATATCTGATGACGTTATCAGAAATGTATTGGAAACTACATGTCGTAAGTGTTTAGTTTTAAGGTATTTTGTAATTGTGGTACACTATCTTGATGTAGCAAATCTGTAAGAGGAAATAATTTTGGGGTATCCTGCAGTATTCACCATCAATTTTGATCCAGTGCATGATTTTTTAAAAGTAAAATTAAGAATAGGTGGGAATGATAGAAGGGAGATAAACTATGGTGAAGAAACCAACATGTCAGAAATGTCCGAACTGACAGCAATAGTGAAAAGTGCTCTTTTTTAACCCCTGACGCAAAAAGAGCGGTGTTATAAGTTTGACGTGTCTGTGTGTGTGTGTGTGTGTATATTTGTGTGTCTGTGGGATCATAGCTCCCGAACGGATGAAACGATTACAATTTAGTTTTTTTGTATTAAAGGGGACTTACGTGCGAGTGGTCTTAGACATGTTTGATGAAAATCGGTTGACCCGTTTAAAAGTTATGGGGGTTTTTTAAATTTTTAATTTTTTAAAACACATTTTTTTATTTGGGCTTTATGTCTATGAAAGCATAAAATACTCCTATGAATTAACACTTCCAATATCTGACCATAGATACAAGTTACGAAAATAGGAGTCAGTTACTATAATGAGATGATGTAGTGAATGATTATGTTATTATGTTACTTTCAGAAACAACAATGGGTATGAGACCGGATGGTGAAGAATTTGCCAACGACCAATATGTGAAGGCCCTTCACAAAGTGTTTCAAGTTGTGACGCGGAGAGTCCAGAAAGTCTGGTTACTGTCAGATACCATCTTTAATTATTCTAGTCTAAAAAAGGAATTGGATGATGCCTTAAGTGTTATAATTAAAGTTTCTGAAAAGGTATAGTTTGATAATAATAGAAACAGTAAATTAAAAGTTATAGTTGTGACAGTAATGGTTGAGTAGAACTTAGGTTCAGCTTAGACTAAGGATAACCAAATAATAAATCTTGTTATATTGGGTAAAATTAAAATCAGTATTAGTTCGAAAACAGCTCTACCAACATGACTGATTATTTTTTCATTCTATTTAAAATTATCATAAAAAAGTTTGAAAAATATCAATACGTTATATGCCTTGATGGAATTAATGGTATTCCAGATGGTAAATTTAAGAAAAACTGAACATTTGATGCGTCTGAAAAGCAATAAAACAGCTGATACAGGTAAGAACAATAAATGAGAAGAAGCAATTAACAATAATAATGAAAATCTTATGAATATTACTAAAATTTCAGAAGTCTTTCAAAGCTTTTTGGAAATTGTGATAGAAAACACTGTGACAGAAAGTGACAGTGTATTTACAGATACACAACTCAGATATCTGTCTGATAACATACTACTAGCAGGTTTTGATACAACTACTTATGAGTTACTCTTTACACTCATTTGCATCGGATCCTCTGAAGAAGTACAAGAGAAAATATTTGATGAGTGAGTTTTAGAACTATTATTCCTTAATCTTAGTGATGCTGATGATAAAAAACACAAATACCCTATTGTCTTTTCAATTATAGGTTCTCTAGATAATGTCTCTAGCGTGTCAAATATAGCTTTCTTTCCTATCCTTCTGCAAGGATGTATTGTATAACATCTCTGTCGACTATCATACTTTTATACAGTGAGGAAGAATAAGCGTAATCACCACGTTAGTATAATGCGTAGTAATCTTAAATCCGAGCCAATAAAAAAAAGTATCATTCGATAGGAAATAAAAGGATAAATTCAACCCAGGATTAGCATGCGAGAAGGTCAAGAATCCTTCATCTGATCCATCCTTTAAAACCTTGTTCAATTTGAGAACATTTTATATTTTTATTCGACTAACCTTTTTCTTTCAGAATTATGCAAGTAGTAGGTGAAGGAGAAGTTAAAATAGAACATCTACCGAAGCTGGTGTATTTGGAGGCAGCCATTAAAGAAGCATTAAGGCTTTATCCTATTGGGCCAGTCGCAGGGAGGGAGGCTTCGACTGACGTTGAACTAAGTATACTGATTTTTAATCTATTTAATACTATTGCTATAAAGCTGAAGAGTACCTTTGTTTATTAGGTTGAACGGGCTATTCTCAGGAACTATTGTTTCGTCTTGAAAACATATTTTAGTGTGGGATAGCCCATAATTTATAGAAAAGCTATAGAGAATAAGTGCAGATCAGGGGACAAACGAGAGAGAGAGAGAGAGAGAGACTGTAGGGCTCAGGCACACTACTACTACTACATTTTTAACATTAAGGATTGACATAATTCAAGTAATAAAACCTCTATGATAGAAGAAACCAATCACTTTATAATCGACTTATCGAACAACTTGTTCATTTCCACTTTCTACATTCTTTTACTACGTAACTATTTTTTTTAGGCAATCAAGTGACACTACCTGCTGGCAGCTCTATAATAGTCCACTTATGGGCTATTAATAGAAACAAGAAGTATTGGGGAGAAGACGCCGACGTTTACAAACCCGATCGATGGATAGACACCGAAACTTTACCGAGTCATCCTAATGCGTTCGCCAGTTTTTCGTTTGGAAGAAGAAATTGTATTGGTAAGTGTTTAAATTGTCCATTTATCGTCATTATTGTCATCATGAGCTTGAAGGGACCAGCTTACCTTGAATAAAGATGATTAGGTTTTTGTCTACCACACTGGTCAACGGCGGGTTAGTAGTCAGGTTAGCGGTAGTTACCCGTCTGACCAACTTCCCCGTCTGACCAAGTTCCCCAACTGACCGACTTCCCCAACTGATCAACTTCCCCAACTGAGCAACTTTCCCGTCTGACCGACTTCCCCGTCTGACCAACTTCCCCAACTGACCAACTTCCCCGTCGGACCAACTTCCCCAACTGACCAACTTCCCCGTCTGACCAACTTCCCCGACTGACCAACTTCCCCATCTGACCAACTTCCCCGTCTGACCAATTTCCCCAACTGACCAACTTCCCCAACTGACCGACTTCTCCAACTGACCAACTTCCCCAACTGACCAACTTCCCCGTCTGACCAACTTCCCCGTCTGACCAACTTCCCCAACTGACCGACTTCCCCAACTGACCGACTTCCCCGTCTGACCAACTTCCCCATCTGACCAACTTCCCCATCTGACCAACTTCCCCAACTGATCAACTTCCCCGTCTGACAAACTTCCCCATCTGACCAACTTCCCCGTCTGACCAACTTCCCCATCTGACCAACTTCCCCGTCTGACCAACTTCCCCAACTGACCAACTTCCCCGTCTGACCGACTTCCCCACTGACCAACTTCCCCAACTGATCAACTTCCCCGTCTGACCGACTTCCCCAACTGACCAACTTCCCCATCTGACCAACTTCCCCAACTGACCAACTTCCCCGTCTGACCGACTTCCCCGTCTGACCAAGTTCCCCAACTGACCGACTTCCCCATCTGACCAACTTCCCCAACTGACCAACTTCCCCGTCTGACCGACTTCCCCGTCTGACCAACTTCCCCAACTGACCAACTTCCCCGTCTGACCAACTTCCCCAACTGACCAACTTCCCCAACTGACCAACTTCCCCAACTGACCAACTTCCCCGTCTGACCAACTTCCCCGTCTGACCAACTTCCCCAACTGACCGACTTCCCCAACTGACCGACTTCCCCGTCTGACCAACTTCCCCATCTGACCAACTTCCCCATCTGACCAACTTCCCCAACTGATCAACTTCCCCGTCTGACAAACTTCCCCATCTGACCAACTTCCCCGTCTGACCAACTTCCCCATCTGACCAACTTCCCCGTCTGACCAACTTCCCCAACTGACCAACTTCCCCGTCTGACCGACTTCCCCACTGACCAACTTCCCCAACTGATCAACTTCCCCGTCTGACCGACTTCCCCAACTGACCAACTTCCCCATCTGACCAACTTCCCCAACTGACCAACTTCCCCGTCTGACCGACTTCCCCGTCTGACCAAGTTCCCCAACTGACCGACTTCCCCATCTGACCAACTTCCCCAACTGACCAACTTCCCCGTCTGACCGACTTCCCCGTCTGACCAACTTCCCCAACTGACCAACTTCCCCGTCTGACCAACTTCCCCAACTGACCAACTTCCCCAACTGACCAACTTCCCCGTCTGACCAACTTCCCCGACTGACCAACTTCCCCATCTGACCAACTTCCCCGTCTGACCAATTTCCCCAACTGACCAACTTCCCCAACTGACCGACTTCCCCGTCTGACCGACTTCCCCAACTGACCAACTTCCCCATCTGACCAACTTCCCCAACTGACCAACTTCCCCGTCTGACCGACTTCCCCGTCTGACCAAGTTCCCCAACTGACCGACTTCCCCATCTGACCAACTTCCCCGTCTGACCAACTTCCCCAACTGACCAACTTCCCCAACTGACCGACTTCCCCAACTGACCAACTTCCCCAACTGACCAACTTCCCCAACTGACCGACTTCCCCAACTGACCAACTTCCCCAACTGACCAACTTCCCCGTTTGACCGACTTCCCCATCTGACCAACTTCCCCATCTGACCAACTTCCCCAACTGACCAACTTCCCCAACTGACCGACTTCCCCGTCTGACCAACTTCCCCATCTGACCAACTTCCCCATCTGACCAACTTCCCCAACTGACCAACTTCCCCAACTGACCGACTTCCCCGTCTGATCAACTTCCCCATCTGACCAACTTCCCCAACTGATCAACTTCCCCGTCTGACAAACTTCCCTATCTGACGAACTTCCCCAACTGACCAACTTCCCCAACTGACCAACTTCCCCGTTTGACTGACTTCCCCATCTGACCAACTTCCCCATCTGACCAACTTCCCCAACTGACCAACTTCCCCAACTGACCGACTTCCCCAACTGACCAACTTCCCCAACTGACCGACTTCCCCGTCTGACCAACTTCCCCATCTGACCAACTTCCCCAACTGATCAACTTCCCCGTCTGACAAACTTCCCCATCTGACCAACTTCCCCATCTGACCAACTTCCCCAACTGATCAACTTCCCCGTCTGACAAACTTCCCCATCTGACCAACTTCCCCAACTGACCAACTTCCCCAACTGATCAACTTCCCCAACTGACCAACTTCCCCATCTGACCAACTTCCCCAACTGACCAACTTCCCCATCTGACCAACTTCCCCGTCTGACCAACTTCCCCATCTGACCAACTACCCCAACTGACCAACTTCCCCGTCCGACCGACTTTCCCAACTGACCAAGTTCCCCAACTGACCAACTTCCCCAACTGACCAAGTTCCCCAACTGACCGACTTCCCCAGCTGATCAACTTCCCCAACTGGCCAACTTCCCCAACTGACCGACTTCCCCGTCTGACCGACTTCCCCAACTGACCAACTTCCCCATCTGACCAACTTCCCCGTCTGACCAACTTCCCCAACTGACCAACTTCCCCGTCTGACCGACTTCCCCAACTGACCAACTTCCCCAACTGACCAACTTCCCCATCTGACCAACTTCCCCAACTGACCAACTTCCCCGTCCGACCGGTTTCCCCAACTGACTAACTTCCCCAACTGACCAACTTCCCCAACTGATCAACTTCCCCAACTGACCGACTTCCCCAACTGACCAACTTCCCCATCTGACAAACTTCCCCGTCTGACCAACTTACCCAACTGACCAACTTTCCCAACTGACCGACTTCCCCAACTGACCGACTTCCCCGTCTGACCAACTTCCCCATCTGACCGACTTCCCCGTCTGACCAACTTCCCCATCTGACCAACTTCCTCAACTGATCAACTTCCCCGTCTGAGAAACTTCCCCAACTGACCAACTTCCCCAACTGACCGACTTCCCCAACTGACCAACTTCCCCAACTGACCAACTTCCCCAACTGACCAACTTCCCCGTCTGACCAACTTCCCCAACTGACCGACTTCCCCAACTGACCAACTTCCCCAACTGACCAACTTCGCCATCTGACCAACTTCCCCGTCTGACCAACTTCCCCGTCTGACCAACTTCCCCAACTGATCAACTTCCCCAACTGACCGACTTCCCCAACTGACCGACTTCCCCGTCTGACCAACTTCCCCATCTGACCAACTTCCCCAACTGACCAACTTCCCCGTCTGACAAACTTCCCCATCTGACCAACTTCCCCGTCTGACCAACTTCCCCATCTGACCAACTTCCCCGTGTGACCAACTTCCCCAACTGACCAACTTCCCCGTCTGACCGACTTCCCCACTGACCAACTTCCCCAACTGATCAACTTCCCCGTCTGACCGACTTCCCCAACTGACCAACGTCCCCATCTGACCAACTTCCCCAACTGACCAACTTCCCCGTCTGACCGACTTCCCCGTCTGACCAAGTTCCCCAACTGACCGACTTCCCCATCTGACCAACTTCCCCAACTGACCAACTTCCCCGTCTGACCGACTTCCCCGTCTGACCAACTTCCCCAACTGACCAACTTCCCCGTCTGACCAACTTCCCCAACTGACCAACTTCCCCAACTGACCAACTTCCCCGTCTGACCAACTTCCCCGACTGACCAACTTCCCCATCTGACCAACTTCCCCGTCTGACCAACTTCCCCGTCTGACCAATTTCCCCATCTGACCAACTACCCCAACTGACCAACTTCCCCGTCCGACCGACTTTCCCAACTGACCAAGTTCCCCAACTGACCAACTTCCCCAACTGACCAAGTTCCCCAACTGACCGACTTCCCCAGCTGATCAACTTCCCCAACTGACCAACTTCCCCAACTGACCGACTTCCCCGTCTGACCGACTTCCCCAACTGACCAACTTCCCCATCTGACCAACTTCCCCGTCTGACCAACTTCCCCAACTGACCAACTTCCCCGTCTGACCGACTTCCCCAACTGACCAACTTCCCCATCTGACCAACTTCCCCAACTGACCAACTTCCCCGTCCGACCGGTTTCCCCAACTGACTAACTTCCCCAACTGACCAACTTCCCCAACTGATCAACTTCCCCAACTGACCGACTTCCCCAACTGACCAACTTCCCCATCTGACCAACTTCCCCGTCTGACCAACTTACCCAACTGACCAACTTTCCCAACTGACCGACTTCCCCAACTGACCGACTTCCCCGTCTGACCAACTTCCCCATCTGACCGACTTCCCCGTCTGACCAACTTCCCCAACTGACCAACTTCCCCAACTGACCGACTTCCCCAACTGACCAACTTCCCCATCTGACTATCTTCCCCGTCTGACCAACTTCCCCATCTGACCAACTTCCCCGTCTGACCAACTTCCCCGTCTGACCAACTTCCCCAACTGACCGACTTCCCCGTCTGAATCATAGAAATAAAACAACATTATAACAAAAAATCCGAAAAAAATCACAAATGAACTGACGTTCCTCTAATTTTTCCGGTGTGTACTTCAAACAGGGTTCCATCAAGTATATCGCTTTCCAAAAAGGTTTCGTTACCAAAAAGATTGAGAACCGCTGGGTTAGGCTATGGGCTGTGTAGTTTAATAGCCTAAGCATTAGCTTAGGGCCTTAGGTTATTAAACTACTCGACTTACCCACCATAATTCCTTTTTACTTCTTCTTTTTTTCTTTAAAATTATTTAAAGTGATTATTTTCCCTATTCTTTTTCAGGTAAATCCTACGCCATGATGCACTTGAAAGCAACAATAGTACCGATCATAAAGAGGTTCAAGATCACAGCGAATCACGAAGATATGGACTTGGATTGTTACATTATGATCAAACCAAAATCAGGGCATTTAGTTAAACTTTATTTAAGGAAATAATATATTCTTTCAAGAACAAGTAAAATTATTTAAGTATTCAATAAATTCACTTTTTAAACTTTCGCGATCGGAATTCATCGTTGCATAATTTACAGGTCTTAATCGCGTTAAACATAATTATTATTTACCTCGTCGATCTCGTGACCACGATCGGTGTAACCCGGTCGAAACGTCGAGGTAAATAATAATTATTTTTTACGAACGATGTATTCAATAAATGTCAGGAAAGTTTATGAGAATTCAACAAACTCTTCATTGAATTATTATTTTAGAGTGATGTTCTTGTCGGTATAACAGCAAACCCCTTTACTCCCCCTACCACGTTTGACTTCCATTCGGAAGGTGCCTGGTTCAAACCCCGCCACGTACCAACGTGTTTTCAATTTTCGAATTCATCATATACGTTTATTCGCTCTTACGGTGAAGGAAAACATCGCAAGGAAACCTGCACACACCTGCGAAGAAATTTTGAAGGTTGTGTTGGTTGTTAAAACTCCAATCTCTGACATCAGAACATCCAATCAGAAAATAATAATATGGTAGTGACAATTACAAATAATAAAATATTTTTAGTTTTAATCAAACTCAAGGGTGACAAAGCTACCAGCCATGTCAGAGAATTCTTCTAACTTCTTATAGGAGTCGGTGACGCCGGCTCGCTGCATGTCCTGTAAATATTCTACTGTTTTCTTTTCACTCAATACTTTTGTCCAATCTTCTGCAATATATTTAGAGTTAATTAGGTACAATATACTAATAAATATTAGCAACACCCTCAGTTTTACCAATTTCACCTAAATCGGTTTAGTAGTATTCACGTGAAAGAGTAACAAACATCTTTTCATTCACATGTCTTGTCTTCATATAATTAGGTTTATAAATTTTGCTCTTTACCTATTAAATTCAGGAAAACATTTAAAAAGAGGTCTCTTATTAGTAGTAGTCAGCTTTACGCTGATGATGATAATGATGATGACTTACTAAATTAATCATACCTTGTATCTCCTTGTATGATCTCTCAGTCCCCCCAAATTCAACCGGCAGCACATCTTTTGGCACAATCTGATGGACTTCTTCTAAATCCTTACAAACGACTATTCTGTTTGCTATTTTAGGACTAAGGAACGGCTTTATAAGCTTGACAACTGAATCAATGGCCTTCGACTCAGATAGGTATATTAAGTTTTTTATTTTCATTCCTTGGGTTTTCTGGAAATATAATGCAGTTTTCAGAAATTGTTTTGCGAGTTAAATAATTTCTAGAAACAAGTGATAGATAAGTAAAATAGAGCACGTAGCGATCGACGAAGAACGGTCTGCGTGGCGGAATTTCCTGCTATAGAATGTAGACGGAGTAATCGGAGAGAGAGTTAAAAAGTATGAGTTTCTAAGATTCCAGTGCAGTGCAAAGGTTTCTTTTTCACTGATGATATGATAATTAGTGAAGAGGAATACTCGTAATCGAAACTTTTGGAAGATGTTGGTGATGTTGAGATCAAATCCGAGCGATGATTGGAAAAAAGCAATCCTGCATGGACACAGTTTTTCAAATGAATTTTAAAATAACTGCTACGGATAAAATAGCTGTTGCGTTGTACACTAATTAGGGTCAAATTTATTCAGATTTGGCCGAATATTTTTCGTAAAATGATTGCCATAAAACTTTCGCAACTCAGAAGGGCGATACTATTTTTTATTAGTAAAATCAACATGTTAGACTTTTGAAAGATATTATTAGAATCATTTTGATAAATATTTCTGTTTCTCACCATCAAAATAGTAACAACGTTCTTGAATTCAACCAGATTGAGTCGAGACAATATACTGGATATGTTGATATCCCTGAAATCGTACACAAACACGTAGCCGGCACAGTAGTCGTGGACTTTCAGATATTCGTACGTCTGAAATTACAACATAGAAAAGTACAAAATATTTAAAAAAAGGTATCAGATATGCATTTATTTCATTTTAGATAAGTAAGTATCATGTTTTTTAGTAACATTTACTGCTTCAAACATACACAGTCGATTTCTAGTTAAAAATAACGAACATTTTTTTCAAAGTTTCCGGGTTCGATTCCCGCAGTGAGTAATAGTTTTTTTTCTAAATCTATGAATGAGTTTTTATTTTTACTAAAATCGATGACATGGTTCCTACGAACAGATCTTTGTATCTCTTATAGTTTCAGACTTTCGCCCACTGACCGTTCTATTTGGGACACCCTGTATAGAATTCAAAAGTGTTAAACGCGTTTCTTTCGAGTGCCTTTCTTCCAGCCATTTTCTAGGATGCGCATCCTGGTTACACTGCAGTTACGTCATAGTACTTATATACACCCCTATTTTGAAAATATGGGACTTATTAAAATCAGAATATCTGAAACAGTAACTGAATCCATATTATATCCAATAAAAATATCAAAAATGATAGTCGATTACTTATCTTTAAAAAATACAAAATAAATGTCGTATTACCAGACGGCACACTAGCTATCAAGTATTCTGTGACGGCTCGGGTTGATGACCGCGCTCAGCTGTGTATCGCAGCGTTCGCCTGTTGTTCGATGTAGAATAACAATAAAATTCGGCCGGATTTTGAAAATCTTTGACTTATCATAACTTTTTAAATAAAGCAAAAGAAAAAAAAAAACCTTCACTATTATATTGTCACCCGTCGTTTACATTAGCTGTGAGATAAGGTATCGCAATTTCAAAATAAGGGTGTATATTTATAGAAATTCTTACAATCAAAAAGTGTCTGTAAATGTCCAGAAAAGATGTGAGAGATTGAAAGTAGTCGTTGTTGTAAAACTTGTACAGTATCACCCTGTAGTGCTCTGCTGTTAGGTTCGGTGTGATCACTCCGGCGCATCTGAAATATATTATGCTTTTTATTGGTATTAATTATGACATAAAAGCTTTAAATTATTTACTTAATTAAAATTATGAATTTACAGTACATACATTTGGGTGCAAAATAGAACAAAGAAAAGTACATTGCAAACCAGGAGTATTTGAGACTTCCTGTGCCCAGCGGTTTTACCCGCGTGGAACCTTATCCCGTGGGAATTTTGGGATAAAAAGTCTTATGTGTTAATTCTAGGTATGAGGAACATATGTACCGAATTTCATTAAAATCTATTCAGTAGTTTTTGCGTGAAAGAGGAACAAAAATCCACACTTCCAAACATCCACACTCACAAACATTCGGTTTTATAATATTAAGTAGGATAGTAGGACTAGCGCATTTAACCAAAATAGAGATATCAGAAAATATCGAGAAAATAGAATAACTATTCTTTGTGAACCGATTCAGTTTGAAGCATTTAACATTCAGTAAGTAGGAACAAGTTAGCGCAAGTTTCCGAAATGAGACAAAATAAAGGGACAAAGGGACAGACAAGAAACCTTTTTTAAACAAACTTTTTGATATTATTCTCAGCGAATCCTTTCATTTAGCCCTTATCATGGAGGACTGTAAGTAAAAAATCTAGTCTGCCATGTTTAGCTGGCCGCCATATTGGATTTAAAATGACGTCATTTAATAAATCATGTAAAGTCATTACAACTAATCTTAATCTGCTATTTTTATTTGTTAGGGTAGATTCATATCAGACGGAACATGCGTCGCGTATTATCGGTCGCGTAACGCCAGAACAGACAAATGTATAGAAAACACTTGACCGTTCACATTCAACCGATTATACGTTAGTGCGTTAAGTGTGAACGGTCAAGTGTTTTCCCTAAGATGTTAGATTCATAAAATGGACTCTCTTTTTATTACATAATCGATCACTCTATCATCTTCATATTATAGAAAAGTGACCTTCTTTGCATGTCGATTCATATTTTTGAGTATCACCCAGCCGATATAGAATTAATCAATAACCCCTATAGATATTTTTACGCACACATTTTTTTCGATAAATAGTTATTTAAATTTAACAAGACACCCTCAATTTCTAAGCTGTGAAAATGTAAAAACACATAAACTTACTGATTTTGAAGTAAATTATTAAAATCATCCCTGAAGTTAGTCAGCGCAAAGTACTGAGGCAACAAAGTTTTTAATACACATAATTTCTCCATCTTTTCTTTCGCCATTTCGATCGAACCCTTTGTGTTGATTAGGGCCATTTCTAAATATATTTTATCTGGAAGAATATTATTAAAATTTTGTAGAACTTTTATGCATTTAGTGCAGAGCGAGACGATGTCGCGGGTGCATTTCACTCATCCTCCTGATGAACGTACTATGGGGATGAGCGATCCCCATTTGAAAAGGGAGGATCCTCCGACCAGACGGGTGTTACCCGACAGTTGTAGTCGGCCTCGTATACATAGTCAATTGCGCTGTAAATTTCGCTTGCGCGATTCAGGACTCTTCAGTTTATTTCCCTAAGTTGCAGAAAGATGGCGCTGTTAGTAATTAGTTCCTTATGTGGTGTGGTGAGCTTTACATAGAAAGGGGCAGCTTTTCATAAAAAATATTTGGTCCGGTTTTTCGGCTGTGCGTTGTCTGTCAGTCAGTCAGTACATCACTCAGTAACGGAAGAGTTATATATAGGTATAAGAAGAAAGATAGATTTATCTATTATTACTTCGTCACCCTTCAGCCTATCTAATGAAGACGATGACTAAACAAATCACTCACCGTAATCTTTCTTAACAAAATATGGTTGTTTCTTGATCCATTGTTCCAAAATATCAACTCCCTGGTCTATCCTGGATGTATCCAAGCCATACAACTTTCTAACGTATTCCTTGGTGTTAAAGTTCAATTTTAAAAGTTTATTTTCTTCCATAGTTGTTTAATTTTTTAATCCGTCTTGCTTCAATGGAAAATGAAGAAAAATGTCAATGAAATTTTCTAATTGATTTCTGTTAAAGGAATTTAAGGTTGCTTTCACACTTATTATAATAAAATAAATAGTTTTATTTTTCTTCTGGTTTTTCTTATCGTTTTGACTAACTTTAAATTTTTTTTTGTTTATTTATTTATATCCAGGGGACTTCGAAACTACTAGGGTGAATTAGGTGAAATTTGTTAAAGCTGTTTCTTATATAAAGGTGAATGTAACAAACAAATACAACTACTTAACGGTCAAATATGTAAAATAAATATTTAAATTATTTTATTGTTCATCGTTTACCTTAAATCTTAAATAACAATAAAAAATTAACACAACAGCAACATATTTATCAAATTACACTACCGTTTATAATTTACTTTATCGACCGTAAATGTACAAGACTCGACACAGATTAATTAATTTTATTAAATACCACATTAAAAAACAATTATAATTATGAAGGTAGCATCTAACTGTGATTATCACTAAGTGAAAATACATAATATAATTATACAAAAATATTACCTTACCTAGGCTTTGAACCCTGCCTGCCTAGCATGACTGCGTGATAAAATATATAGACACCACGAAATATTATCGATTTCGCGAGCATGACCAAATAAATATGGCGTGGTACGATTTGATAAAATTAAATATGGCAGCTATTTTTATTCTATTTTGACAGTTGGATGTCGATAAATAGCTATATCGATTTCGCGAGCATGACCAAATGTCATAAAATTTATTACGTGGTAAAATTAAATATGGCGGATATTTTCATCATATTTTGACAGTTGTATGTTGATAAATTGCTATATCTATCACGTTTTCGAAGTCATCAAGCAGCTCTAACCTGGACCGTGCTAAACCTTAGAGCTGCTCTAAACCAACTGAGCTTCCGAGGCCATATCCCAAACCTTGAATGATACATTGGGCTTTACAATGAACATTTTGAATACATTATATTGTTATTATAATACTAGCTTTGCCTAGTTTCGGTACCTACAATAAAAAACGTGTCTTATTTTAAAAACAAAGTATTTGTTTTATTTATTATTCCTTGTTGTCAATAATGGAATATCGAATCGAAAGGTACGTAAATATTTATATATATCTAATCACTTTCTACTTTCACTAACTTTTACACAATTTATAATTTCCAATCGATCAAAACCGTTCGGCCGGAGTATTCAGAGCGAGCGCGCAGTCACCACATAGACAGTGTGCATGCGGACACGCGTGCGCGTCTGTGTATGATTGAAATTTGAGTTGTCGCGCGTGGGATACATCCTCTTAACCCGCGTTAGCTCCTCTTCTATTGGTCTTAGCGAGATGATAATAGCCTATAGCATTCCTCGATAAATTGGCTATCTGACACTGAAAGAAACGCTATCCAATTTGTAAAAGAAAAAGTATAAGACACTATAAAATCCCAAAAACTAATTAGAAATAAATTGTCTAACGCCCAATACTAATAAAATCCATACGAATGATTTAATTTGAGTTTGAAGATCGATTTCATTCATATTTTTGACGTTTAGCTTTTTGCCACCCAACGTCAAAATCAAAATCAAAAATCATTTATTCAATTAAGGCCTCAATGAGGCACTTATGAAGGTCACTGAATCTACAACGTCAAAACTTATGAATGAAATCAATCTTCAAAATCAATCGAATGGCTTAGGATCAAATATTAATATTAGGCATACTAGTCCAAGACGCCCTCTACGATCAAAAACTGACAACACACTCTTTTATTTTTAAAGTCCGATAAAAAAAGGGTTTATCCCCTTTTCCGTTAAGTATATTTTCGTGTCGCCATGACAGATCGGATTGGAAACATTATAGAATGACCTTTGTCCGATGTCGGTTCATTTGCTTTTTTATGATACTTTTGTTTTTATTTTATTTTTAACTATATTTTCAAGCTTCTGCTCGTATGTGAGTTGCATATAACATTAAGTAGTTATTTTAACCCTTCCAACTTAGCTTATGTAACAACTATGGTTGTGTCTGGAGTCTGGAGTGGGTGGGGCCGAAATCGAATTCACGACCTCTCTATCGCCAAGCCGAAGACGCTTTTGGTTGTTACTGTTGTTTTTCAACTATGTGCGAAAATTTTCTCCTTTTTTATATACTGGTCAAATTCAAAACCATCCATTTACTTTGTAGTCTACTATTTAAAAATAAGTCGGGTTTTCCTTCCTGACGCTATAACTCCAGAACGCACGGTTTCCACGGTTTTGCATTCGTTGGAAAGGTCTCGGGCTCCGTGAGGTTTATAGCAAAGAAAATTCAGAAAAATTTCAACAGAAAAGCGGGAAAATATTTTTTCACATACATCAAAACCATCAGGTGGCGAAACGGAGTTCGCCGGGTTTGCTAGTTAGGTTATAAAATGACTTGTAAATATGAGTTAGTATGTCAGAAAGCCCCGAAACGCTTGCGGCATTCCCAGATCTATTAACATTGGATTTCACCCGAAAAAGATATACTTAAGTGAATCAAAACCTAACGAAATCAGATCCCTTTTCTCCAAATAAAACGTTATAAAGATACTTTGTCGGTAACAAATATTTATCGCGGAACGGAAATTGAATCGCAAACTCGTCAATATCGATGGCTGTAGCCACTGAGGACGGCTCTTTGTAAAATTGAATTAAACAAAAGTATAGACGGATACACAAACAATGGCAATACAATAAAATATTCTTATTTATAAAGTTGATTGTATTGTATACTGTCGTGTCGTATCGTATCATAATGTGACTTATTTTCGAATGCATTTATTACATCGACGACCTTGATGGCAGGTCACCATGCCGGACTGCCATCCGTTAGGTTACGAGTTCGATTCCCGTGCGGGGTGAATATTTGTGTGAACCACCACCAGTGTTTTTCTCGGTTTGGGTGTGTGTGAATGTGTGTGTGCGTAGTTTCTGATACCCTAGAACAAGTTGCGAACTTAGTTAGGGGTCAGTTACTATAATGAGATGATGTAGTGAATGATTATGTTATGTTATATATGTATCACGGAAGAAAGAACTATTTCTCTATCTTTTAATTGTAGCGGTGAACGAAAACATTGTTTGAAACCTGCACGTATTTTTTTATCCGTGTCTGCACACATTTGCGAAGAAATTCTATTTCTTACAATATGTGAAAATCAACCCTAAAAAAAATCAAATCAAGTTCCTTCTATCAACTTTGCCATAATCTGGCCCTCTCGGTTCAAAATATGATATTCTAAGAACACGTCCAAATTATAATTCGTTGAATTTTGTATCGCCGCGAGGTTTTTATTAAACATAGACTCCGTACTAAGGACGGAACCCTCAGGGTGTAATTCTAAAAAGATTTTTACTTAGAAGTACTGTAAGTACAATTTTAGTCGTATTCAAATCAATTAATTATGTTAATTTGTAGTTTTGTTTCCTTCCATTTTGTTGTTTGTGTCTGAATAAATGTTTTTAACCCCCGACGCAAAAAAGGGGTGTGTGTGTGTGTATCTGTCTGTCTGTGGCATCATAGCTCCCGAACGGATGAACCGATTTTAATTTAGTTTTTTTTTGTATTAAAGGGGACTTACGTGCGAGTGTTCTTAGACATGTTTGATGAAAATCGGTTGACCTGTTTCAAAGTTATGGGGTTTGAGAGTAATTGTGTTGGGGGTTTTTTAAATGTTTAATTTAATGTTATTTCTTTTCTTTCCAGTGGGTAAAAATAAAAACTTTTTTCACTGATGATATTTAAGTAAGAAGCGCTCATGGCCCAGTCCTATCCGCGGATCACTTGTGATCTGCGCGGTTAAGCAACGTCTGGCACTATGACTGTGATGTGAACTTATTGCTAATATTTAGTACAGAGATAATTGATAAAACCTTATTATCAGCTATGAAAATATAAAAAAAAAACATTCCTCAAGGGGACCAAATACGGTTTGTAAGTTGTTTGAAAAAAACATAACATAATCATTCACTCCATCATCTCATTATAGTAACTGACCCCTAACTAAGTTCAAAACTTGTATCTTAAGTATAAGAAACTACGCACACACTCATTCACACACATACCCAGACCGAGACAAACATTTGAAACGAACCCTGACGCGGGAAAATCTGCGGTTCCTAGGTAGTTTAATTCAATTGTCTTGTAATATACGTTATAAAGACCCAGAGATATTCAAAATAATTTCAACGTGAAATTTAATAATAACAGTTTTATGGGGAACCTTATTCATGTTTTTCTAACATTTTCCGCCCTCCTTAATTATTGAGAGCTTTTCCTTATTTTACCTACATACCAATAATTTCAATTATACCTAAGTAACATTTTTTTATAAGTATCTTTTAGCGAAAATCCTAAATTGAGAGTGTTGCATAGCGGTCGTACGATAGCGGTGATTCTGGCAGAATTATTTTCATTATGAAAACACACAAAAAGTACATCACTAGTGGTCCTAAAAGTAGTAGGATAATAATAGGACAGAAGATAAATAAATAAACGTTTATTTGAGATAAGGACTAATTTTGTCTGTTTACATAATTCCACCCGGGTACCGTGCTTCCCCACCTGGGTACTTCCCCATTCGGGTGCTTCCCCACCCGGGTACTTCCCCATACGGGTACTTCCCCACCCGGGTGCTTCCCCATCCAGGTACTTCCCTATTCGTGTACTCCCGAACATTTAAATCTTTCCTCATCTGGCAATAAAAGACAACCATTACTGACTGACTGATCTATCAACAAAGGCAAATAGTTAAGACATCAAACAGAAAAAGTGAGAGTAAAATCAAGGGGCACAGCTAGTATATAAGTAAGTAGGTTACTCATACAAACCCCTATAATTTATACTAGTAAGTTCATTTCGACCCACTTGCTAGCCGAGTGTTTGCCAACTCCAGATCAATCGAAACTTTGAAGTATCTCTTTCTGCCAACTCTAGGCACTGATATAAGTCGACTATAGATTTATAGCTAACTAATCTGTGTCCCGCGGTTTTATCCGCGTAGTTCCCGATCCCGTGGGAATTTCGGGATAAAACATAGCCCCCGATCTCCGTCGGGCTATAAGCTACCAAATTTCAAGTCAATTGGTTCAGTAGTTTTGCCGTGAACAGGTAACAGACAGACAGACAGAAAACAAGTCGCTTCTCTCTGTCTGTCTTTATGTATTCTTAGATCTTTAAAACTAAGCAACGGATTTTTATGCGGTTTTCTTTAATAGATAAAGTGATTAAAGAGGAAGGTTTTTAGTATAATTTTATCCCCACATTCTCATGGGAGCGGGCACTACGCGGGTGAATCCGCGAGGCGCTGCTAGCACCCATATAAATCACAATTCATTCGGCGCTCTTACGGTGAAGGAAAACATCGTGAGGAAACCTGCACACACCTGGGAAGAAATTCTAAGGTTGTGTGTGAAGTCGACCAACCCGCACTTGGCCAGCGTGGTTGACTAAGGTCTAATCACCCTAATTTAGGGTAGGCTCGAGCCCCTCGGTGGGGACGTATATGAGCTGATGATGATGATAATTAATTCATTATTTATACTAAAATGTAAAAAACTGCGGATCTACACTAATATTATAAAGAGGAAAGATTTGTTTGTTTGGAACGAATAGGCTCCGAAACTATTGAACCGATTTCAAAAATTCTTTCACCACTTTCACTTTCTTTCTTTCTTTCTTTCTAATCTTATATAGCAATTGAGTATTTTACGATTAGTTTCGATACAAAAATAACCATAACAAATAATGTTGTTTCT
Organism: Timandra comae; assembly: GCA_958496195.1. NCBI lineage: Eukaryota > Metazoa > Arthropoda > Insecta > Lepidoptera > Geometridae > Timandra > Timandra comae. The sequence goes on from OY292376.1 coordinate 8,401,296, forward strand.
CTTGTTGGTTTGTTAGTATAATTAGATAGTTAGTATGCAAATTGGAGGGCGGTATTGTGTTCCATGAATTTTAAAGTATTTCTTTGAAAGTAAGAACGAACATAATTAAACTGTAACAAGTTCGTTCATCACGAATTACTTTGTAAATTTGTATGGTTACCATGTTATTTAAGAACAGTATTAAAAATAACATACAGGATTATACCGGCTTTATAGTTATATTGACTAGCTGTACCCTGCGGTTTTACCCGCGGAAATCACAATCCCATGGAAATAGGGATGTCGACTGGGTAAACAAAATGAAATTCTAATTAGTCCGTCCCTATTGTGGGATAAATATTATTTTTATTCCTATTTATAAGGAACATACCCCAATTGCGAGAGAATTTTCTGATAAAAGTATCCTATGTTTTATTCCTAATTATAAGGAAAATCTGTACCCACCAAACATCGGTTCAAGTAGTTTTGGCGTGAAAGAGAGCTATAAAAACTTAGTGCTACAATACTCGTAGCCTAGTAACTATTTAGTAATCTGTGCTCGTAGTACGTACCTGTTACTACCACTAATACCCGAGACCCGCATTAAAGATTAGATGCGTTGCTGTCTCAATTAATCCGCTAATTCTGCCCCCATTTCGGATAAAAAGTAATCCCTAATCTCTTAAAAGGGCTTCCAGAAAAATCTGCGGAAGTTTCTGGATTATTTCCTAGTAAAAGTTAGAAAAGGTACAACATTTTATGGAAAAAAGGATATTTTTCTTCTAGCCGAAGAAAAAGACTAATAAAAACCATTTATAATAAAACATTACATAATATTATAGAGGGAAAAGATTTGATTATTTTTTTGTTTAAATTTAACTAAAAACTACTGAACCGATTTCAAACAAACTTTCAGTAAAAGAAAGCTATATTATCACCGAGAATAAATAAATAAATAAAAAAATGATTTATCACTATATTTACTTGGGAACGAGAACTACGCAGATGAAACCACGGGGCGCTGCTAGTGTACAGAAATGTAACGATTACAAAATCTGACGTCACCAGAAAGGTATCTTAGTTAACCAAAACGTATGAATGGAAACCTTTAATCAAGAGGATTAATTAACATAATTAAATGATGTCATTCGTAGGATTAGATATCAAGAATTTAGGCAAGTAACTACATCTTAAACCTTGCTTCCTTAATTAATTTAACGAAAACATACGGGGTAGTGAAATGCGTCTTAAAATTTACCCTTTGATAAAATGGATTGGATACATACATACATAGTAGGTATATACTGTACATACCTAGCTAGAAGCGCTCATGGCCCAACGTCTGGCACCGTCAGGACTGTGATGGGTCATTATTATATTAAAAGGAAGGAAAAAAACTAGGATGCAAACTAGGACGCCATCGCACCTATTTACTCCATATAGTTTTTATAGTTATTAGCACTCAAATTATTATGACTACCGGGATATTTACCATGTATATTATTTATTTCAAGATTCCGATATCGACGCTGTTGCAAGCGCCATGATCACGGATGAACTGGATATTTACTCCGTCTTGTTCAAACACACCTAGCTAGAAGCGCTCATGGCCCAACGTCTGGCACCGTCATGACTGTGATGGGTCATTACTAAATGACTTTCAATTTCATGAGCGTTTCCGTGCTTCGGAGGGCACGTAAAGCCGTCGGTCCCGGTTGTCGTACTAACATCATCGACAGTCGTTACGGGTAGTTAAAGCGCTCAAAAGCCTAACATTTGGTTTAACCAAAAAAAATATCGTATAGGTAGCCCTCTGGGTTGTGAAGGTCTGATGGCAGTCGCTTCTCGTAAAATATTGACATTCCGCCAAATCTGGTTAAACTGAAAACCGACCCCAAATAGACATGGGATAAAGGTTCGAAAAAGAAGAAGTTCAAACATACCTAACCTCTCTCATTGAGTACCCTAAACTGCTAAATCTAACAGAATCTGTCTGAATCAGGTTTCCGCTTTGCCGCGCTCCGTAACCCCTTTCAAAGCATCGGTTATACTTCAACCGTACGATAAGGGTTTCGGAGGGATCTTATCATTTAATAGTGAATATGGATAGACGGAACGAGAAATAGATTTCCTTTGGTTATATTTCTACTAAAAATATAATTATTTACTAATTAATGTACAAAGTTTATATTACGATTAGCAAGTGTTGGTGATCTCAAATCCGAGCCATTTCGACACTTTGACACCTCAACATTTCGACTTTTCATTTGTCACTTTTTATTTTGTTTACTAAACCAATCAAGGCAGATTTTTGAAGTTGCTTCTAAACTTTTTAATTATTCTACATCCCTTAGATTTATTTTTCCTTACTTACTTGTTACGTGATGTTCGAAGCGGGTCACGATAGATTTCTTTATTAAGGAAACAGGAGGCCGGTCCCGGTGTTATGATATAGAATAACAAGGTTATGTGCATTTTAGTGTAGGTACGTGTATTTTAGCAGAGCAAAACATACAGTGATCGAAACTGGAATCGATGTAGTTGACAGTTGCCATTGAATCGTTAAAGGTTATCAGTTCAATAATTTTTTTTTGCTTAAATATTTCCGTCAAAATACGGGGATAAAATATGCTTAATACCATCTAAAACGGTTCAGTATTTTTTACTTGAACAAAATAATAAACATACTCGTACATCCATTTTTTCATTCACCCGCACAAATTTTCTCATTTACAATATTAGTAGGATAGTATAATAGGATATTACAAAATTATATAGAATGGTACTTATAGATTTTAGGTAGACACACAGACTAAGTTAAAAACGCTTGCATTGGTATAACATTTAGCTACACCAGACAAGTCTAGAAAAGTAAGAAATAACTACACATCACCAGACATGTCTTGTTAAACTTGTTCAAGTATACAACTGTTGAAGAAATAAACAAGTTCCTTCTAGCTGAACTTTCTCAGATATATGTCGAATTCCAACGACTTATAATAGTATAGACTCGCTTTACAACATTTATTTATAAATAGACTGTCACCTTCGGAGCCGAGCGTTAATATACTTTAGTGCATGTAGTTTAATAACAAAACGTCATACCTTTTGTCAGAGAGGTATGAATAGAGATTTTTACACATGGACTTACAGTATAAGTTGGCGGTGGCGATTTGAGGAACTAAAACTTAAAAGTTCATTTTGACACTTTAGAATTCATTGTAAACATCATTATGCATATCTTGGAAAATACTTAGCCGTTATTATGCCTAAAGTGATAAAAAGTGAATAAATTTCATAGTATTTTCTGTACAATGGCAATAGTGGCATTGAACATAGTGGCGTTCAGCCGCGCCAAGTTGGACTCGTGGCAATGTACTTGTACGAAGCTTACCGTCGTGACAAGTCGCGACATGGTTGGGTTTTTCACTTAGCAGAATGTTGTTGGGAGTTACCTTCTTTTTATAAAATGCATAACTATAACCAATTATCATGACATACCTAAGCGTGTCGTAGCACTGGTTGGTGAGTTTCAAAATATAATGTTGGTAAAACCTTCTATTTGTAACGCATCTATAGTTGTTTATAAATCGTTGTCTAAAGCAAAGTAAAGACCAAACTTTGGGGGAAATAACCTAAATACTGGCAAAATTGGTTCTTTTACATGTACGCAAACTGTTATGTGTTTATATAAACATCTATTTACCTTGGTACATATTATTGTAGTTACAATTCGCATTAAACATGCGTTAGTGATAAGATAGAGCCTTTTTGCAGTAGGATATAGTACGGTTATCTACTAAGTTTTTACCGTAACATATTAAGGGCGATTTTTCCATCGCCAGAAAACTTTTATTCGACGAATAAAATTGACGTTTGACAAATTTTGAATGAAATAAGTGTCAAAATTTCAAAGTTATTCGTCGAATAAAGTTATCTGGCGATGGAAAAATTGGCCCTAAGTCATATTTTTTGTTCTCATATTCTGAAACCGGTCACATACTCAGTAAAATGCATGTGAAATGCTATCACAGTACAATATAAAGGATATTTCTGAAGTTTCTTCTATAAAAAATAAGGTCGTTTATGTAGGGTGTGGCCTGTGATAGGAGCAAATAATTGAAATGAAGATTCTTTAGGCCTTAGTATTCCCAGTTACTTCCACGTGCTTCTAATATTTTAAAGTCCTCAAAGAATCCATAGTCAAGTAAATTAACAACCCATTACAACTAAAATACAAGCCAAATTACTAACTACTACGCTCAAATCATTAGTCAAGCAAAGTATCCACTTAATAAAATCGCTTTTCCCAGTAACAAACAAATTAGTAACATTGTAAGATTACTCAATTTATGCTGCCCGAGTGCGCCTTTTAAAATCTTAATAGCAAAGAACGTTGCAATAAAATTATAAAAACTGCAGGCGCTTGAGTTTTAAGGCTAATGGTTGCCTTTTGTTGGGAAATGTTCTTTTGAAATACAAATAATTTATTGGTATTTTATTTGTTTGTTGTTATTTAATTGTTTTATTAGAAACTGTCGATTTCATACTAATATTATAAAAAGAGATTTGAGTTTTTATTTGTAAGTACCTACTTACCTATGTACTTCAATCATTTTCTATAATATATCTTTTCTTCATAATATAAATTCGTTTTTTTTATTTTTACGTTAAAAAATATATTCACTCCAGCCTTTATGAGACAGGCTCAGCCTAGTATGAAGATGTATGAATACTACTTTTTTGCACTTGACTTGTAACTCGCTTGATGAAAAGCGATAATACAGCCTAAGATGGAGTACCCTTGATAATATTTACCTGAGGAAGCTTTTTATACCTTTTTACCTAAATAAATAAATTCTTATTCTTGCTTTAATTATTAAAACCCACAGTTTATACATCTAAAAGCGTGAAAAGTCCTTGGTAAGGTGGTACCAGCTGAAAACTGTCCAAGAACATTTTCAGTTCGATTTGTCAACTTGATTTATTGAAGGGCGCGCCGCGAATGACTTTGAAATCAGGTGTATTAGAAAGAAAGAAAAGAAAAGAAAAGAAAAATGTTTTATTTGGACTTCACACAAAAACTTACAACTACATAACAATATTTAAAAAACACAGTAGGTTCATAAAAAGTTTTAAAGTGTGATGCCCAAAAGGACACAACTCAGCAAATAACTGTGATCAAGGGCAAGCCCAAGATTACAGCACTGATTTTCAGTTGTGCCCTAGGGGGCGTCGCGGAATACAAAAATAAGTATTGAAACAAAAAATAAAAATAGATAGGTATAAAACAGTAATATAAACATAAACGTAAAAAAAAAAAAAAAAAACTAAAAACTACTAAACATCACTAAAATACTAGTACTGTAGTACTAAGTAGTAGCCGACCGACAAGCGTCAAGCCAAGCGTCAAGCAAGCAATCAAGTGTGACATTCCATTTAAACTTTAATCAATCAGATCAAAAGACGCCGCTCGCGCCGATCGGCAATATCGGCATCCATCAAAGGAAAAAAGAAATATTTAAAATTTATATTAAATTCGGAGGATTTTACAATATTTTCATCAAGTAATGTATTTAGGTCAATTTAATGAAAAATTAAGACTAAAAAACGGCAGGCAAATGAGCGCATAACACAAAAATTTGCACGCGCCTCCAAGTGAGTAAGCTACAATACAATCCGTCCCCATGCTAGTTGGAAGCAAAAGTAGGGTAAGTTTGAAAAAGTTCAAGTATCTAATATTTGTGTAAGTGGTGGTACTATTTATGCTATTTGCTTTTCAATATAAAACAATTTTAAAAATCTACAAACACTTTTAACTGTTTTTAGATTCCGCACCGGGGGAGGCAGATTGTTCCAGCACTTGGAGGCCGCATACCTGAAACTACCGCGGAATGCTGCAGTCCTAAATTGTGGAGTAAGGATCAAGTATGAGGACGCTCGCGTACGGTACATATTACAATCATTTGCCCACTTGAGTTTGTCATAAAGATATTCTGGCTTTCGCGATGAAATGACCCCAAAAAGCAGGCCGGCTAGATGAACCTGCCTACGTGCGGACATTTTTAGCATTTTCGATTTATTGAGGTAAGGTGTTACGTGCGCCCGAGACGGTATGCTAAAGCAGAACCGAGCACAGGCATTTTGAACCCGTTGTATCAACCGCTCAGTGCGGGACAACAGACAGGGACCATACACAACATCGGTGTAGTTTAATTTGGACATTATTAGTGTCTCACAGAGTCGGATTCTAATCTCCTGAGAGAGATAGGGTTTGATATTGTACAGGATTTTTAGTTTATAAAAACAATTTCTCACTGCCTCAGATACATGCTGCTCAAACCTAAGAGCACCGTCCATAACCAAACCCAGATTACGGGCCTCAGTAACATATTCCAACCTTTCGCCCTGCATTTCAAGTTTCGGGTTTTTATCTAGAATTGCCTTTATTTGCTTTTTAGACCCTAAGACCATATATTTGGACTTTGCAGAATTTAACACTAAACAATTATTCCTAGACCACTTTGCAACACCATCTAGGTCATTATTCATTTTAGTAACTGCATAACCAGTTTCACTAGGGGTGCAATGTATGTAAAGCTGAACATCATCTGCATAAAGATGATATTTGCAGTGCTTCAGGCAAGATGTGAGGTCTGCACTATACATGATGAATAGTAAGGGACCCAAAATTGACCCCTGCGGTACTCCACGATTATTATACAATCTAGATGATTCCAGTGTGTTTCCACTTGCATCCTTAACTTGCACTATTTGCGTCCTGTCATTGAGATAGCTATGGAACCACCTAGTCGTTTCAGAACTAAAACCATAATATGAGAGCTTGGAAAGAAGAAGAGTCGTATTAATTGCGTCAAATGCGCGTGAAAAATCAAGTAACGTTAAAATGGTTCCCTTGCCTTCATCCTGAGCTGCGAGAGTGTTGTCTACTATGTCTAACAAAGCTGTACATGTTCCTCTATTTTTCCTGAAGCCAGACTGATAAATAGGTAGAATACCTTCTGTTTCAAGGTACTTAATAGTCTGCATGTACACAACTTTTTCCAACACTTTAGAAAGACAGGGTAAAATGCTTATTGGCCTCACATCTTTGACACCAGTGACATTAGGTTTTTTAGGAAGCGGTGTAATCAGAGAGACCTTCCAAAGGTCAGGAAAAGTAGAGGTTGCTATAGATTTATTAATTATGTCAGTAATTGAGGCAAGAGAATGAGGTAGTGTTCCTAAAATCATATCCAAGCTAATTTGGTCTATTCCTATGGCATTAGATTTCAGGGACTTAATAATGTTGAAAACAGTTTCTTCACTGACCATCTCGAGGTTGAAATGAGCTTGTTTAAATCTGTGATACTCGAAATAGGAAAGTGTTGAAATACTGACAAAATTATTTCCGGGTACATCCAAAAAATGAAGGTTTAAAATATCAGGATTAGCACAGGATGGTGGCAAATCGTTACTATACTTATTATTTGGCAATATGGTCTTTTTAAGCGTATTCCACAATAATTTGGGATTTTGAAGGTTGCAGTTAATTTTATTATTAAAAAATACTTTTTTTTCCTGGTGTATAGCAGCAATTACTAATGACTTTAAATTTTTATATAGTGTTTTAGTGGAATCACATTTATTCGCAAAAAATTTATTATGATAATAATCCCGAAGTTTCATCATGTCCTTAATTGTGTCAGTGTGCCAGGGAAGAGAACGTGTTTTAATTAAAACTTTTTTGTAGGGGGCATGTATGTCATATAGTGTTAATATGTAAGAATTCAAAGCAGCCACCTTATCATCAACTGTATTAAAGTTTTTTATATTTTGCCAATTTATTGAATCTAAATCATTATTAAAATATTCTTGCAAGATATCTTTTAGTGGTCTATAGGTTAAGTAAAATGGTTTGGGCTTTTCTTTTTTAATTAAAAACTCTGCTGATACTATGGCGTGATGCCCAAGGTCCGGTATGTATGAGACTTTTGCACTTTTAACATTAATGTCACTGAGGATTACGTCTATCAAAGTTTGGCTGTGGTCGGTGAAATGAGTTGGGGAAGTGATTAATTGTTGTAAGCTCATATAATTAATAAAATCATTTATCAATTTAGTTTTAGACTCCTTGGTGTTCAACATATTTATATTAAAATCACCAAGCAAGATTATTTTGTCAAAATTATTAAAAGATGATATGGAATCTGTTAGATTATCTAGAAAAATATTTATATCAATCCATGGAGGTCTATAGGCCGTTCCAATAAGAACACGATATGAGCATACTTTTGTAGTGAACCACATTTGTTCTATTTGAGAGTCTGATGGGAGTGGACACATTCTGATGTTAAAACCTTTTCTAATGTAAAACCCGACACCCCCACCACGACCTCCTTTCATTGTCGTCGGCCGCGGAATGTGACGCAGACGATAGCCAGGTACCGTGGGCGCACGACCTTCCTCACCATGCCTGAGCCAGGTTTCATTAATAGCCAGAATATCCAATGACAAATTTTCAACGGCTACAATAAATTCGTCATGTCTATTACCGAGAGAACCAGCATTGTACAAACCAACTGACAATAAGTGCTTAGAATTAATCATTGTTACAAGTTAAATAAATATTAATAGACAATATTGTACATAAAGCACTTAAATCAAAAATTGAATTAATTGGTTCTACATAATAATATAACAACATAAAATAAAGTTCTTGAATAGAATTAATCATAGAAATAATTATATTGATGAAAGTATGTAGAATTGACTGCTTATTAATGTTTTGGATATAAACTGTGTTTAAGTATTTCAATCTAAATAATAGTAGTAACAATACATGAAATGTGCATAAAAGTAAACATATTGATAAAAAAGTTAAAGATGTATATTTTATTAATCTAAACCTACTCTCAAACAGTGACAGCACCAAAAACACGCACAAAGTCCGCGTCAGATTTGAGCTGGTATGCGGATTTGCCATCGCCCTGACGCACGTACACCCGGCCGCGCCTCGTCCACGAATACCGCCACTGAAGTCGGCGGCACTCCTCCCGGGCACGGTGAAATAGCAGCCGGTTGTCGCGTGTGAGCCGCTCGTTGATGAAGATGCGGCCACCCGGCGCGTCCTCGGCGCGGCCGGCGTCGGCGGCGGTGAGCGTGCGGCGTACGCGCGCGGCGCGCAGCAATTCGTCACGCACCGCCCGGCGTGCCAGCCGCACCACCAGGCGCCGCGGCCGGGGCCGGGCGCCGGCGGCAGTTGTGGTGGTTGTTGGTGACGGCGACGGGCCCACGCGCTCAGCGAATACAACGTCGCGGTCATCCAACTTCACTCCTAGCCTAGCGGCGAGGACGGTGACCGCGTGGACTGCGTTCTCTCCCTTCTCCTCGGGGAGATGACCGATCTCCAAGTCCGCGAGTAGAGACTCCTGGTCCCGGTCGCGCAGTTCTTCCCTCAGCTGCTGCACCGTGCGCTCCAACTCGACGACCTCCGTGGTAGGGGCCGACGCCGCATGTCGTGTCTCCAGCTCCGCGAGTCTGACCTCTACACCGTCGATGCGCGTGATGACGCCGGCGACGGTGGCGCGGTACTCCGCCATCTCTCGCCGAAAGTCGCGCATCTCGGTCGCGTACTCTGCGAGTTCCCGTCGCAAGGCGCGCACCCCCTCGGCGGCGGCGGCGGCGTCCACAGCCACGGCGGCCAGCGGTGCGTCCGCCCGCGCCGGGCTCACGCCGACGGGGGACTCAAATGACTCCGTGACGCCCGCCTCATTCCCGCCAATGCCTCGGACAGGGGTACAGCTGTTGTCCCCTCTTCGTGACGTCTTCTTCCTGCAGTCCGGGCACATCCAGGTTTTGCTGACCGGCGTAGCGTCGGGAATTGAGACGCAGGCTTTGTGGTATATGGCCTGGCATATACTACAACTGGCGACACCTACCGACGATGCCGAGATAAACTTTCTACACCCTAAACACGACTTCACCATGTTGTATTGATTTTTACAAAGTAGTACAGGCGTAGAAGTGCAGATGGCGTTAGCAATGTCGCAGCCGTTCTGCGTAAGATGGCGCCACCAGTAGCAGTGCAGCACTTAAGTGTATGAGCGCTATCTACGTACCCTCACTATAAAAATGTTATAAACGGATTGGTGACCCTTCTAGATACTAAATATGGGTCTCCAAAAGCATCCGCACGTACACAAACACTCACACTCAAGTATTGACAGTTTATCTAAATGTTAGGAACAATACAACAAACACTGACTGACACTGGCCGAAATTATGATAAAAAATAAAAACAACACTAAAAAACACAAGTTATGTTTATGACGTCCGTCTACCCTCCTCTCTATTAAGGAAATGGTACTGAATATCTTACTGGTTAAAGTAAGGATTGTTTAAAATGGGATTTTAAAATGTTAACTAATTTGGTAACCGCAGTTTTAGCCGCGTTTTTAATCGAGGTATTCCTTGAAGCGCCAATATTTTGAGGCGCACCTAATGAGGTGTTCCTAAACTATTCCTCGAAGTGCACCCTTTTAGTAGCGCTCCAGATAGAAACTGAAAATATAGCGCTGACCTCGGAATATTAGTTTTCCGTTAGGGAAATAAAGTCATAGATACAGATATCACATATTAAGTTTAGAATCAAATTTATATTATGAAAAATACATTCAAAATTTTCGCTCAGTTAGGACTTGGATCGTGCTACCGAGTTTCACATGACCCAGGTTCAATTGAATGTCCGCCGGCGTAGTGGATATGTACCGTTGCGCCGGCACTCAGCGTCTAGGCGATGTCACCTCCGGGGGTTTTAGTGGGTAGGACCTCCACCGCTTGATCTTGGTGGAGGGCGAGTCCCACATACCCCGCTGCTTCGGCACGGGGATGCGTCAACGCATTTTCCACGGGACAAAAAAAAAGATTCCATTGAATGTATTGATATAAAAAAATCTAAGTATTGAGAATGCAGGGTTAAAATTATGCTAAAAACCTTCCTCTTGCTATTAAAAGATCCGTTGCGTAGTTTTAAGAGGGACAGACAGACAGTGACAGTGACTTTGTTTTCTACTGCGATAGTGAAAGGAAATGAGACACGTATAAGATAAACAATATAAGGCTACTGAATAAGTAAAGTCTTTTATACTATTCACAATTTATTGCAAGATTTTTCTTCTTTCAATCTTAATAAAATGACCAGCCATGGGCTTGAGTACGAAATCTATTTTAAATTCAATCTTTGTTGCGTCTGCTGTAATCCTGTATCTTCTTACGAGGTGTGAGAAGATAGTTTTAGTCGACAGTTCAAGTTAGTTTTAGTGGAATGAAATTTTGTGAGCATATTCAGTAGTTTATATTTAATATATTTTACGGGACATTTACACGTACCTATGTCGAAACCCTCGACTAGTGTCAGCTACGTCCGGTGGCCATCATCAGGAGGATGAGTGCGATACGCCCGCGCCGGCGGCGTCTCGCTCCTGCTGATAATGGACACCGGACGTGGCTGAAACTAGTCGAGGGTTTCGACATAGGTACGTGTAAATGTCCCGTAAAATATATTATATATAAACAATGACGTATGTTTCGTTTAATAATAAAACATATTCAGTAGGTCTGAGAATCGGCCAACATCTATTTTTCAACCCGAAATTCCCACGAGAACGGGAATGGGAACTACGCGTGTGAAACCGCGGGGCGCAGCTAAATTATAAGAATAACACTGTGTAGTGTGTAATGATAAAATAGGTGTGTCTATCTATCTATTTGACAGATTTTTTTTTTAATAATCAAGTTTGTTTAATAATAACGGGGGGGTGTCGGGGAGTAGCGACCCCGCGGACCTGACGCGCTCCCGGGGGAGGTCACCATTCCTCACCTCCGCTCGCCTTCACTGGCCGGCGGAGTGAACACTGACGGGGAACAGGTCCCCCACCTTCGTGCTTGCCTTCATTGGCCGGCCGGAGTGGAGCCCGCGAGAGCACTTTGGTGCTCGGAGAGTGAGGGGCGTTGCGTAAGTGGTGAGTTGGCTTAGCATGAAGCTGGACCCTCGGGCTCAGTGGATCGCGGTTTAAAACCCAGGGCGTCTACTCCACTGTCAAAGCCGCTCGTTTCATGTTGCCCCCTTGTTGCGATTCGAGCGACTTGTTTGGGGGGCCCAGTTATAGAGCTGGCAAGTCTCCATCCGCCACTTCGTACATGTTTATAGCATTGTATCGGCGGGTGTCATAGTCCCCATAGATCCCCAATATCCAGTCCATTAAACATCCCATTCCCATAACCCAGTCGTAGTTTTCCATATATTTGCAATAGTCCCAGCAGAACCGGGGACTGTCCTTGGATGCATTTTATAGTGCTATACAGGGATAGTCGCCGGATTGTGCATCCTTTACACAAGATTAAATATGTCAAAGGGCTTCCGTGTGTTGGCTTCGGCCCCATACTAGCCTTCCAAAAGACCGGGACTCTTTAATAGTCCCGTGAATGGAAAAGACATAACAAAGGTTTGATGTAAAAAATTCTGTCTTATATTTTTTAATTTGTTAATTTTAATTAAAGAATATATTAATAATATAGTTTCCTAGCAGCGCCCTGCGGTTTCACCCGCGTAGTTCCTGTTCCCGTGGGAATTTCGGGATAAAAAGTATCCTATGTGTTACTCTGATGTATTTATAAGGTAAATTATTGTAAAGTTTCATTAAAATCCATTCAGTAGTTTTTGCGTGAAAGAGAAGCAAATATCCACACATCCACACTCACAAACATTCGGCTTTATAATATTAGTAGGATAGTTTATATGATTATTAGCACTCAAATGTTCATCTGTGATCATGGCGCTTGCAACAGCGTCGATATCGGAAACTCGAAAAAAATATTACACATGATAAATATCCCGTTAATCATAATAATTTGAGAAAATATGTTAATTATGATAATTGTTCTAAGTATTATTATAAGAACTGTTTGTTTTCCCACGATATTGTGCCGTTATATTTTACTAGAGGCGTACCGTGGTTTCACGAAACGTCGTCGAGATTACTGAGAGATTAATTGTAGAAAGCCCAATTATAACTACAAAATAACAATAAAAATAATATACTTATGCAAATAACGAGGCTTCAAAAATTTCTAAATCATTTGTTTTTTAAATTATTTTAATATTAAATTTTATTCCTGTACTCCACTGTAACAAAATGCCCAGATATCGGTTTTAACAAAATATCAATTTTGAACTTTATGTCTTTAATGTTAGCGTCCACTTTATATCGCCGGAGGAGATGAACTAAAGACGTTTTCACAAACAGCATTGCGTAGTTTCGTCCTGAAAATGAAACAATATTTTGTAAGAATAGGGTAGTTGACTAAAAAATTGTATTCTTATAAATTTCCAAAAAATATTGGACACGTATTTTTTATTTTTCATGTAAAATAATTAAGGCGATACAGTGCGATACAGTGCACTTTAAAGTAACAGTTGACATTACAAGCCCCCACTCCTAAACATTGGCCTTGGCAAAACCTGGTTTAGTGCTAAGCCAGACTAAAAATGCAACAATAAAATAGGGCCATTGCCTCACATAGCTGTCGCATTTTCTCACACTACTCGCAGTCTGCAACCGGCAAAGCATGATGAAGAATAAACTATCACTTCAATTGCCACACCTGGACAACTCCGCTTCCCGACCCCGAACCCTGTGAACGCACTGGTCGGCACGTCCGGCTCCAGCCACCGCTCAGGTCTGAACTCCTCCGCGTCCGGACCCCAACAAGCGCTGCGGTGCATCCCGTAGGACGATATGATGCAGTGTCCACCTGCTCGGAGGGTGTATTTCTCTGTACAGGAAATAAAATCCATAAGACTCTAAACTCCAGTTGTAGTACTTGTACTATCTATATATTCATCTACATATAAAACTCTTCCGTTACTGAGTGATGTACTGACTGACTGTTTGTCTGTTGGGGAGAGTAGGTTACCACTAAGAGAGGATTTTCGAAAATTCTCCCCCTAGGGGGAGAAAAGGGGGGGGGGGGTAAATTGAAAACTACTGTAGGTAGACAAGACGAATTGTGGAATAAGCCAGTCATTATCAACTTGTTGTTTCATTTACTTCAGGACTCTTGCACGTTTCCGTATAATTGAGGGAGGAGGGAGGGAGGGAGGGAGGTCTACACTTTATTAGAAGTATTGCTGTCCAACAATAGCGCGAACAAATTTTTGTGTTCCAGTTTGTAAGTAGTGAAATTGCTGGGCACACGAGAGTCACAAAACACTAAAAAATAAATCTAAACCAGGAAAATATATATTTTGTGTGTATTATTATTATAACCATTTTCAGAGAAATACAATCGGATCGTTTGACCGTAGATGCCCGTTAGATTTGATAATATGTAGTTAAGTTACTCGTATTTTTTATAAAGTCATCATCAGGTACTAGACTACTAACTCAATTTAACATCTTTATCCAAAGTCCTGAGAGTGAATGGCCCAGTGGGATACAGCCTCAGCGCCTCCTTTATAACTGCCTCCAGGTACACCAACTTAGGGATGTCATATCTGTCGACATCTCTATCTGAGTCGCCCATCACTTCCATGATCCTGTAAAAACAAGATTTGTTAAACAACTGGTGTTTTGGACACACTGCAATCCTAACTAATATTATAAATGCGGAAGTAACTCTGTCTGTCTGTCTGTCTATCTGTTACCTTTTCACGGCTAAACTACTGAACCGATTGACTTGAAATTTGGTACAGGGGTAGCTTATGGTCCGGGAAAGGACATAGGCTATGTTTTAACCCGAAATTCCCACGGGATCGGAAACTACGCGGGGCACAGCTAGTAGCTTATATTTTCAAACTACGGCTTACAAAATGAGAGATCTGCTTTTCGAAAATAACGTGACAACCAAATTTAAAAAGTGTTTGCAATAAATCTAACGCCTGATCATTGTGAATGTGCAATTATAGATAAATATTGCTTGAACGAATTGAAATTCTAACATCATAATTATAAGGCTGCGTTTGATTTGGATTTAAGTAATCCACAAATGTTTATAATGGCCAGGATGTGTCTATGAATGAGTTTATATTTCTGATACTCTACTCTAGGTATAGGTAATAAACCTAGTTAGGGGCAAGTTGCTAAATAATGATTAGAGTGTAGAATGATTGATTATAATATTATGTTTGTCGCTCGATTTAAACTCTCTGTCTTATTTGCGTTGCATTTTTAGCCTGGTTTAGCACTAAACCAGGTTTTACAATCAATTTTGAATACTGTCAAAGTGACAGATTTGACTGATAAGATGTCAAATGCTAACCAGATTTTGTTAAACCAGACTAAAAATGCAACGCAAATGAGGCAGAATATAAAAATATAAATAATATCAAACACCTTACTCATTATAAGCTTTCTCCTGTTTATCAGGATGTGTTCCCAAGAAATTTAGAACGTATGTTATTGTCAAAGCTGTGGTGTCCAGTGCAGCTGTGATCACTGTGTCTATTTCCTCTCTAATCTCATTGTCAGTCAGTCTTTTGTCTCCTTCACTCTCTGATAGCTCCAGCATGTGATCTAGTAGTGGCATTTTCTTTAGACCTGAAATATATAAATGCATTTGTATCATTAAGACATTGTTATCATAATTCTATTATATCAGAATCTATCTTTAAATTATCAACAAACCTGACGTATATTCTATGGGTTTTAAATCTCCATTTTGTAATTCTTCTCTTTTCTTTTTTATCACCTGAAATCAAAAGCACCAAGGTAGTATTATTTATTTATTATTTATCATGGCGTAGTGGAGTCCATGTGTTTCCGATTTCCAAATTTGTTCATACATTTATGTTTATTCGACGCTTTTACGCGTGAAGGAAATATGATTAGGAAACCTGCACACTGCTATTGAGAAATTATAAGGTTATACGAGTATGCGCAATCGAACTTAAATTAAAACTTAAGTATATAATTATTTTTGAGAAATACCTTAGATGCCAACTCAGTAATATTTGCCAGCAGTTCATCTTCTTCCTTTTTCAATTTCGTAAATTGGTATATAAAATTCAAATGATATGGTATGTATTGAAACCTCATTATGAATATATTCATGAATTTGGCCGCTGCATCGCCGTAAACTTCGTAAAAATTCGTATCTGATTCAGGCGAAATGCCAAATGCTGCCACTGAAAAAAACATAACATAATAATCAATCAATCAATCAATCAATCGTCAAATAGCAACTGCCTCTGGTATTAGAAACTATGCAAACACTCATTCACACAAAAATCCAAATTCAAATGTATTTATTGCGAATAAAGGTTACAATAAAGGTTACAATAAAGGTTACACACACATCCAGATTAAAACAAGTATTTGTGGATCATACAAGTATTTACCTCGGACGGGAATCGAACTTATGGATTAGAAAAAGAAGTAGTTTTTTTGAAAGTCATTCACGCTGTTAAAGCCATTTTAGAAATAGAGAATATATATCAGGCACATATCATACATCAACCATCTAGTCCCAACCAATAAAGTTTGTACTATGATGGATACAAGTAAATCACTTACGGTGAAGGAAAACATCATGAGGAAACCTGCACACACCTGGGAAGAAATTCTAAGGTACTGTGTGAAGTCGACCAACCGGAACTTGGCAGGCGTGATTGAGTACAGCTTTGTCGCTCAATTCAGGGTAGGCTCGAGCCCCTCGGTGGGGACATATATGAGCTGATGATGATGATGATGATATATCAGGCATATATCACATATCGCCATCTAGTTCCAATCTAGGCAAAGCTTGTGCAGGCATCGTCAGAAAAAGGGTACCTCCCTTGGTAATGCCCACTTTGGTAATGCCAACCAAGGGAAGTACTTTTTACCTGACGCTGACCGTATTATAGATACTGGTAGGTAATGAACTTACAGAATACAGTTTCAAAAGCTAAAGCTCTGAAGATTTTAATCAAATCCACTGGCCCTTGACTGACTTTAGTGTCCAGTTTCTTGATTACTTTCCTGCTCTGACTGTTGAAGATGTCCATGAACCCCAACTGTACTTGCATGTTGAAAGCTGGAGATATCAGCTTCTTGTGTCTCCTAAACGTAGGTCCTTGGAAAAATATTGACATAATTTTGTTAAAGAGAAAAGGAAGTGGTATGTTTAGTTTTAATTAGGTAGATGAGATTAATAACAAAAAAAAAAGTTTCCGTGCTTCGGAGGGCTCGTAAAGCCATCGGTCGTACTAACATCATCGACAGTCGTTACGAGTAGTTAGAGCTCTCAAAAGTCTAACATTTGGTTTAAACAAAAAATGTCGTATAGCCCTCTGGGTTGTGAAGGTCTGATGGCAGTCGCTTCACGTAAAATACTGACATTCCGCCAAATCTGGTTAAAGTGAAAACCGACCCCAATCTGAACATGGGATAAAGGTTCGGAAGAATAAGATTAATAACAAAACTAAAATTGATCATAGTAGAAGTATTGGTCAGTTTTTCGTAAAATAAGGTCTCAATAATTTGGATTCCTTTGCGCTATTTGTAATTTTTTGTTTATACTTTTGAGGTTTCTAATCACTGTAAACGGATTAATAATGATGATAATGAGTAGTAGTCCCCATAGTTCCTCTACATCCAGTCCATTGAACATCCCATTCCCATAACCCAGTCGTAGTTTTCCATATATTTGCAAGTATCCCAGCAGAACCGGGGACTGTCCTTGGATGCATTTTATAGTGTTATTCAGGGATAGTCGCCGGATTGTGCACCCTTTACACAAGATTAAATATGTCAAAGGGCTTCCGTGTGTTGGCTTTGGCCCCATACTAGCCTTTCAAAAGACCGGGACTCCTTAGTCCCGTGAATGGAAGAGATATGATGATGATAAACAAAATATAAGAAACTTAACGATAAAGAGGAACTTTGCGATGAAGGAAAACGTCGTCCAAAAACCTGCTATGAAATTCTAAGATTGTGTTACCAACCCACACATGGCATGTGAATGACTAAGGCCTGATTACCCTCATTCAGGGTAGGTTCGAGCCCCTCGGTGAAGACGTAAATGAGCTGATGATGATGATAAAACTAAATACCTGATGCTGTAAACAGTCCGTTTCCGAGCCAGGGTTTACCGAAATTATATACGTAGTGTTTTTGGTCACATGCGTTACCCACTGTTAGGGAATCTTCGGGATCTGTTAATACTGAAAAAAAGAAAATAAAAGGAAAAAGTGCGTGCTTTCTCAAGTCAGTGGTTAGTTAGTTAGTTACTGAGTGATGTACTGACAGACTGACAGACACCGCACAGCCGAAACTATACTGGTCGTAGAGAGCTGAAATATGGCACGTGTGTTTGTTGGGGGGAGTAGGCTACCACTGAGAGAGGATTTTTGGAAATTCCTCCCCTAGGGGGAGAAAAGGGGGTAAATTGAAAACTACCCGAGTGAAGCAGGGCGCTGCTAGTTATAAAATATAAAATTTACTTACTGTAATAGGTTTGACACCCCATGTAGCTACGGAAAACACCGCCGTTTCCAATGCCACTTCTGATTAAACCTTCAATTGTCTCCCAAAATACTGGAAATGTTTAACAAGATTATTATAAATATGTTGTAAGGTAGGCTTCCTAGTTTTATTTGCGTATGGAAGAGTTAGTTTTAAAACATATATGATTCATCCAACTTCCTACTAATTATTACATAGTATAAAATAAAGTTGTATTCACTGTCTGTTCGCTTTCAAACTACTCTACGGGTGTAAATATTGTTTTCAGTAATAGGTAGAGTGATTCAAGAGGAAGGTTTTATATCTATAACTAGCAGCGCCCTGCAGTTTTACCCGCTCTCGCTCCCGTAAGACTGCGGGGATAAAATTATACCAAAAACCTTCCTCTTGAATCACTCTATCTATTAAAGAAAACCGCTTCAAAATCCACTGCGTAGTTTTAAAGATAACCATACATAGGGACAGCGACTTTCACTACTACACAAAATCTTTCCCTACATCATCTCATTATAGTAACTGATCCCTAACTAAGTTCGAAGCTTGTATCTAGGGTATCAGACATACACTCATCCACACACACCCAGACCGAGACAAACATTTGTGGTTCGCACAAATATTCACCCCGCACTTTTATACTATGTAGTGATAATTTAACCCGAGTTTATTCAGCTAGTTAAAAGTAAAAGATGCTTACCAGCACTGCTATTCCCCCCTCCTTTAAGTAAGTGAACGTGTCCCAAAAAGGGGATACAATTTTTGAAAAGGGGAGGCGCATTTTGTTCCCGGTTTATCCAATAAAACCACGCAGACAGACTCACGATACAAACCCCGAAAAAAACTATAAACAATTCTATCATTTTTAATTTAATAACTTCGCAAAACGTGTTTTTCGCAGTAAATTTGTTTTATGATTAAAAAATGTTAACCGTTTTTTTTATTATAAACACTATGAATAATAAAGATGGTCAAGCGAGAATCGGACACGCGTACGAAGGATTCTGTACCAAGTTGCACCTGTTCCGGTAAATCTTGTTTTGTGAGAAAAAGAACATACTAATCTTTTAATATTATTAGGGTAAATGTTTATTTTTTATTTATGTTTGTCATTATATGTTTTAGAAATTGTTCACTTAACACAAATAACTCTATGCAAAGTTTGCTTTGGACATCAATCTTGCAAGGTATTTATGTTTTTTAGGTACTAAAATCTAAAATAACTAATTAAAGCAGCTGCTCATATGACTCAAATATGGCATATGCATGCATTTTCGCCCAAGCTGATAAAGCTTGCACTAGCATGTGACGTCATTCTGAATCCAGTATGGCCGACTCACAAAGATGGCGGACTATTTATTTTGAATGTACCTCCTTAGTTACGAGTGAATTAGCAAGTTCTAAAATGACCACCATATAAGTAAGTAATTAAGTTTTTTGTAAGTCTCAGAATTAAGGAAAAACCAAAATAAAATTGAAGCGGTAATAGGTTGTAATAGATAAAAGTAGACAAAAACGGACATAATATTTTTATCGGACAATCAAAACAGGGAAAAAATTATTATAATTAACGGGATATTTACCATGTATATTATTTGTTTCGAGTTTCCTCACTCTTTCCTAACTTGGAGCCCAGTTCTGAGAGCATGTAATAAAAATCGGAAAAGAACTAAGGTTGTGTAAGTGTTGTGTGTCGTGATCGAGTTTATGATGTGAGTGACAACAGTGGTAGGGGTGTTCTGCGTAGTAAACGAACAAGAAAGAGGGTAGACAGATTTGTCTGCTCTTAACATTTTATAAAATCTACCCGCAGTACAGTCCAACAGTTCATCCGTGATTATGACGTTTGCAACAGCGTCCAAATATCGGAAACTCGAAACAAATAATATACATGGTAAATATCCCGTTAATTATAATAATTTGATTGCTAATAACCATGATAACTATAAAAACTATACAGGGAAAAAATAACTAGCCCCAGAAGCAGTTTGAAAAAATACACAAAAAACGTAAAAAAAACTTGAAATTTGCACGGTACTTTGTTTTGATTAGATTTTGAAAAACGAGTTTGATGTGGGAATAATTTAATAAGTTTGAGACATAAACAATGCGTCGAGTTAAAAAATGAATTGATTTCACCCCGCGATGTTATTCACGCTACATGCTTATTGAACTTGTTACTATGTTTATTCAGCTTATTCTTCTTCTATCATGTCAATGGCCACAAAACAGGTAAAAAAAAAATACTAAATTAGATTTTCCCGGACCAAAATTCAGCTACTTCCACACCAGCGCCATTTGCCTCCATCAGGTCTTCTAGTGTGCAGGTGGAAGGACACAACGGGCACGGTAGTAAGTGGGTCATATCCTGCTTTGGAGCACCACAGTCGCAGTTAGACTCACTGGAATAACCCCATTTCACCAGGTTAGACCTGCAACGACCCACACCGGTACGGAGACGGTTAAGGGTCCGCCAGATAGGCCATTGCAGTTCAGAACCTGGTGGCAGATGTTTATTAACTGAGGGCGTCGTCGGGCTAGGCCGTGAAAGCGTTGGCGGGACGATCTTACTTTTACCTTCGAGATTTAGTTGGTGGGAGACTGCGAAGGATAAGGATGGTTGGAGGTGTTTAGGGGAGACCTTTGCCCAGCAGTGGGACAATATAGGTTAACAAAAAAAAAACTGTGGTAAATTCACAATGTATTTAAAATTGTATTCAAAATATTGAAGGTAGTAAACTTTTTACATTACTTTGTACAGACGTCTTCCATCTTAGTCTTCTGTGATCTCGGGTTCTGTAAAGAATCCGAAACGTCAGAAAATGTAAAACAAAATACAATCATGACAAAAATCCGTTTAAGTGTTTTATTTAAAAAAAATAACTGTTTGTGCTACAAACATACAAATCTGTTCAGTTGCTTTTAGGTCCATTATTTTCTCTTATTTTAAAGAATACTTATATGCTTAAAGAGCAGTATGACGTAGGAAAAAGTCTATGTAATATCCGGGAATGGACAATAGTGCCGCAGAGTTAGCTTGTCACAAGGCCATATCGTTTAAATTAATAAGGTAAACACGAGATTTCTACAAAAGATTAGTATGGTCATAAAACGCATAAAATGTTAAGGAAATCATATACAAGAAACTATTTGTTTTGGTGTTATTTGTTAGGAACTTTCAAAATATAAAATTATATGTACAAAAGATTTGAATTTAGAATATTTCGGAATTGTTATGTCTTTTCCATTCACGGGACTATTAAGGAGTCCCGGTCTTTTGGAAGGCTAGTATGGGGCCAAAGCCAACACACGGAAGCCCTTTGACATATTAAATCTTGTGTAAAGGATGCACAGGAATTTGAAATTGTTATTGTTCTTTGCTATTATTGATTGCCCAGATTACTTGGTGCCGCCGATGCCAAATATTGAAACAAAAGTTTTCAGGTTCGATTCCCGTACGGAGGAAATATTTTTTTTTTAAAGGAAGGTCTTATCACAGCTGAAGGTAAACAATAACATAATCATTCACTACATCATCTCATTATAGTAACTGACCCCTAACTAAGCTTGGAGCTTGTATCTAGGGTATCAGAAACTACGCACGCACTCATTCACACACACATCCAGACCGAGACAAACATTTGTGGTTCACACAAATATTCACCCCGCACGGGAATCGAACCCGCAACCTTACGGATGGCAGTCCGGCACGGTGACCACTCTGCCATCGAGGTCGTCATTTGTGTAATCACCATTAATGTTGATCTCAGGTTGTGTGTGTCTGTTTGCGTGTGTGCGTAGTTTCTGGTACTCTAGATACAGGCCGTGGTACAGGTTATGAACATAAGGGACACTTGGCTTATGAAGATTGTTTATGATAGAAAGAAAATAATTAGCTTTTGTGTATTTATCATTATTATTTATTTTTAAAACAATAACATATATAAGTAATTATTACACTGTTATAATTACTACTTGTACTATGAAGTTTCAATAATGTTACATTATTTGTTTTAAGTCTGCAATTAAAATACTGAGGTACATACATGATTATTCAAACGCATCCTAACTAATATTATGCGAAAGTAACTCTGTCTGTCTGTCTGTTACCTTTTCACGGCTAAACTACTGAACCGATTGACTTGAATTTTGGAACAGGGGTAGCTTTTGATCCGGGAAAGAACATAGGCTATATTTTATCCCGAAATTCCCACGGGAACGGAAACTACGCGGGTGAAACCGCGGGGCACTGCTTGTTTTTTATAAGTACTAAAAATATTGACAAGGCAAAACGCATGTTACCTAAAAGTATATAGTCCTCTTGAAAAAAAAACAAAAATAATACAACACAATAACCTTATTCAAATAAAAAGAAATAAAGACTGAGGGCTCTTTATATCTTACGACAAAAATTACATAATATAATATCTAAACATTTATTTATATTTTTACTTAAACATACCTAAATTTTTTAATCTAATGTAATAACACATTCAATAAAGAATTACAGATTATCACCCATCGCCTAGTCACAAACTAAGGGCTCACACACAAAACCGCGAATTCACATCGCATCTCAAATATTTGCACAACATGCACAAAACATGCACTTAGAACTTTATATGCATCGCATAGCAGTTTTGTGTGGGAGCCCTAAGCTAGATGCTTGTACTATGGATACTACTTAGACAATAGATAAACATACTCGTAAACAATGTGTTTTATTTAAACTTAGAATAGAAAAAACCTAGAGCTATTCAAAAATACATTATTATCTTCCTTTCTTAAAAAAAATAGATATTTGATGAATTAACAAAACCATCTTTCTTAAAAAATAAATAAGTATTTGATGAATTTAAAGATATCCGGCAATTTATATACCTATATAAAAAAGAAACTCGTTTCCCGTTGTCACGCCATAACTTGAGAACGGCTAGACCGATTTGGCTAATTCTTTTTTGCTGTGTTTGTTATTGTCAGGAGAAGGTTTTTATGTCTTAAAAATCTGGAGACACAAACGGGAAACTTGGACCCGTGCTAAGCCGGGGCGGGCCACTCGTTAAAAAATATATTATAACTTTAATTTAAACCATTTTCTGTCTCTCTTCAATAGCGATCTGATGGCCTGACACTGGTTTGAGAAGGAAGTCTATCTTGAGCACCAGTTGGCTGATGTCAGAAGTGACTCTGTATCTCCGGAGTACGTGAGCGAGGGTCGTCTTCATCGATATTGTGGCGAAGGTTCTACCTGCAAGAGAAGAAGGAGATAAAAGATTATATTTAGAATCATACATTCAAAAAATCCCGGCTATTTTGTATATTGATTCGGTCAGAAACAAGACGATCAGACCTTAGCCAAGTTGAAATGTCAGTCTTAATATGAATGCTTTATCTTGTAAATAGGTATGTTTTAAATGGACGAATAAACCCAGTTTTTATACAGGGTGGCGATGAAATATGACAGCTGATGAATCCACTGGAGGTGTTAGTTTATATTTTTGTAATAGTACCTAGTATTACTCAACCAGCTTTTTATTAATATAACATAATATAATTATTAACTACATGATCTCATTATAGTAACTGACCCCTAATTACGCTCGAAGCTTGTATCTAGGGTATCAGAAACTACGCACACTTTCATTCACACACACTCCCAGACCGAGATAAACATTTGTGGTTCACAAATATTCACCCCGCCCAGGAATCGAACCCGCAACCTTACGGATGGCAGTCCGTCATGGTGACCACTCTGCCATCAATGTAGCTTTATCTGTTTTAGGTCTTTTCCGCGTTTTTTTTTCATCCTCTTGTTGGGGTTGATAAATCTTTTCTTGCCTACGTTTAAGAGGAATACGTGTGCATGATTTTAAGTTTCTAGTTCTCAGCTTGGACTGTGCGTTAAGTTTAAATCGTGGTCCTTGCAGCCGTAGTTTCTATTGTCCTAGATACTGGAAATTCATGTAATTAAAGGTCAGCTGGTCTGAAAGCGTGATTGGTCCGATTTTGCTTACCCATACAAGACCGTTTCCCGATACTGAACCCCGCGAATATATTGGGTCCCGATGGCAGAGTGTCTGGACTGAGCCACCGTTCTGGTTTGAACTGTTCCACGTCAGGACCCCACATCGGATGGCGGTGGATGCCGTATATCATCAGCGCGCAGTGACTGCCAGCTCGCATCGTGAAGTTCTCTGGAATTATGAAGAAGTACGAGTGATTATCATGGTATTATCTGAAGTTCATCTTTTATTCTTCTTCTTTGCCTGTCGATTCATTATTTTGGGAACCAGGATATCCACGGATATTATCATTAACAGTCAAAGATCCTCGCTTCTATTTGGGCGTGAATGACGCGGTTCAATTTCGACTGTCATTTGTCGAATATAACGCTACTAAAAGTATTGTTTTCAGTTTCTCTTGATATCATCTTATTCCACACCCACACAGATAACCAAACAGGATAGCTACAGTAGTATTAGTAGCATGTTCTTTATTTGAAGTGACGGTTGACAGACCATGAACTAGGCAAGCAGTTTTGACAGGAGCCAAATTTTGACCCCGCACCAGGAGAAAGGTGATTGATAAATAATCTACATTTGGATTTGTTTGAATACTCACTTAGTTTAACATCCTTGTCAACATATCGCAATCCGACAGGTCCTGTGGGATACAATCTCAATGTTTCCTTAATGACGGCGTCTGTGTACACCATTCTGGGAAGGTCATCCTTCGTCACATCTCGGTCTGTGTCGCCAAATATTTCTTGTAATCTGAACGTATTGGGAAGATTTTGAGTAATTAAAATTATTGGTTAATTTATACAGTATGATACATCAAATCAACAGTTGTGAACAACTAAATGCATTTTTATTTTTTTCTGTCTTTTTATTTTATTCAGCTAATCCCTAAAACGACTGGAACGATGTTGACAGGGCTTATACTCTCAGGATAATATTATTGGGTAATATTTTAAGGTACAAATTTGACTACATTCATTTCACAACTTTTTTAAAAACTAAAAAAAATTCTTTCCATTCTTTACTTACTCTTTCACCATCATATCTTGCTTCTCCGGGTAAGTGCCAAGCAGCATCAGTATATACGCTAGCAGACATGACGTGGTGTCATACGCCGCGACTATGGCTGTGTCCACCTCCTCTCTGATCTCCTTGTCGGTCATGGCATTCTCATCTGACAGCTCAAGTAGAAGGTCCATGAAGGCTTTGCATTTTATACCTGAACATAACATAACAAAATCATTCACTACATCATCTAATTACAGTAACTGACCCGTAAGTTCGAAACTTGTATCTAGGGTCTAAACTTGATATGTATAGTCCGTCTAAAAAGAGTAGAAATTAATGTTTGTGGAACTAACTGTATCTGTTGCTGGCAACACTTCATTAAAAGACAATTTTTGTCATTAGTAGTGCGGGTAAATGGTTTTGATAATTACTATTACCATTATTATTTTCAGGTAAATCCGAAAATATACATATTAAATATAAATTATTCCAGGAAATAATATATTCCTGTGCCAAGTTTCATACAAATCCATTTAGTAGTTTTTGGTGTGAAAGAGTAATAAACATTACGTTCATCCATCCTCACAATCTTCCGCATTTATAATAAAATTTATTATTAGGATTTAACCACAAGTTGTGATGTAAAGTGGTTATGTTAAACGTTAAGTATTAAGCTAGCTTAGAATCATCACAAAATATTAATGCCAATAATACAATAAATAATTAGCAAGTATCAAAACCAGTGATTATATAGTATGGGGGATACCAGTTAAACGACAGTGGCGTCCTCATTTTAGACTACTTTTTTTAGACGGACTATATTTGTGTGTAAGAGTGTGTGCGTAGTTTCTGATACCCTAGATACAAGTTACGGACTTAGTTAGGGATCAGTTACTATAATGAGATGATGGAGTGAATGATTTATGATTGTGAGTTATTGTCCATTTGAATTAGCTTGAAAGGGAAATTCTAGTAAAAATCGCTTAAAAAGTATTTAAATATAAAATACCTAAGTGTACAAAAAAGACGAAACAGTAAATTGTTTTTTAATTGCATCTGACAACGCGATCCTTTTGGTTGATATTAATGATTGCGTAATTAAAAATAGCCAAAAAGAAAGTCTTGTGTATAATGATTTGATTTATTACCTGATTTAGGAGGTTCATCGGACACAACTTTATTCTTCATCGCTTCTTTTTTTCTTTTTATTACCTGCACAAAACAACACTATGTTATTTTTGTTAAGTACCTACTTGCTAAACTAATACATATTTTCTTTAGTGATGGGTAAATTGATATTGATATTTGATTTATACGAACACTACACATTGAAATAAAACTTCTTTAATAACAGATTTTTTTGGGTGGCTATATTTTTGTTTTTTTTTTGTAGCAAATTTTATTTTTCTTTTTTATTTCATTTTTCGCAAAATATTAGAACCAGGCTTGAAACCGCAACAACAGATTTATAATAATTTTAAATAATTTATATTAATTTTAATTTAATTATTCAGTAATATGACACATAATATAATAACAACTAATAAATCTAAATAAACAATGCTGACAAGATTATAAAATCGCCAAATTAAATTAATCCATAATCCACAATTTATATGCCACATAAAAATTGCGTACGTACGAACTACCGGTATTTTTAAATATTAATAAATATGCATCATGTTTTTAATATTTTTACGAGTGATGCGTACGTACATACGCATGTATTGTAGTAACCAGGATGTCTGTCATTAAATTTCTGCACCCGCAACCTCAACATGCAATTTTTGATTATTTATAGTTTTATTTTTCTATATTTATAGATTTTATTATTTGTTTTTTCATCTTTGACATTGTACTATTTTGCGTTTTATTTTATTTAAAAAAAATATACCAGCCCGAGTTTCTTGCCGATTCTTCTCGGCTGATGTAATTTTTGAATCGATGGTAGAATCAATTTCGATAAGTGCCAAGATAGTTTGAGCCCAAAACTAAATACGTTTAAGTGTTTTATTTCAATCATTTAAATGATTGAAATAAAACATTTAAACGGATTTTTGTCGTGGTTGTATTTTGTCACAGAAGACTTCTGTGATCACGGGTTCTGTAAAGAATCCGAAACGTCAGAAAATGCAAAACAAAATACAACCACGGCAAAAATCTGTTTAAGTGTTTTATTTCAATGTGTAGTGTTCGTGTAAATCCAAGATATCAATCATAGAATAAGGATCACGTCCAGGATTCTCTCTGGTCTCTGATATCAATAATTAAATGATTTTTGACACAGACTTTGCACCGATTTAAGTCTATCACAGCAAGTCTATTAGCCACTTACGGTGGCCTTCATCAGGAGCTACTACTATTAATTATTCTGTGTCAGGAGGATGAGCGAGACGCTGTCAGTACGAACGCATTTCCTGTATGAAATAATTTAAAATATTTGCGTCATACAATAAAATTTGCATCATGTGATTGAATATATTAATATTTAAAATGTGATATGTAAATACAAGCAAGTAAGCGTAATATTTGTTTATTTGAATTATTTTAGAAACTTTAAAACAATATGAAGTATTTTGAAATAAAACACATAAACGGATTTTTGTCGTGGTTATATTTTGTTTTACATTTTCTGACGTTTCGGATTCTGTATGTAAAACAAAATATAACCACGACAAAAATCCGTTTAAGTGTTTTATTTCAATGTGTAGTGTTCGTGTAAATCAAAGATATCAATATGAAGTATTTTTCTAATAATCTTATTATTGTATAGCGAACGCCTGTACGTATGTTTGTAACTATTAAAAACTACTAAAAATATTAACTTCTAATATAAAATTTGGTACAAGTGCTCCTTATAACTAGGAATAACATAATAATATCAAAATTTCCACAGAATTGGAATTCACGCTGGTAAAGCCACGGGGCACAGTTAGTCTTTTGTACTTAATAATAACAATTTTTCTAACCTAGAAAATAACAACTAAACTTTATCACTGAAAAATGCAATCTTACCACATTAGACATAGTGTTCAAAACTGTGATCACACTGTCCTCTCTCTTCTTTAGCTCACTGAAGCTGTATATGAAGTCACTCTGAAGCCAGAAGTTTTGGAACCGAAGTGCTATGATGTTGAGGATCTGATCAACTGCCTTCATATAGGTGAGGTTGAAGTCGCGGTCTTCATCAGCTGTTATGCCAAACGCCGTCACTAGAATAAGAAAGAAAAATATAATAAATACCACTACATAGTATAAAACAAAGTCGCTTTCTATGTCCCTATGTAATTTATAAGTATATTTTAAAAGTATGCAACGGATTTTGATGCGGTTTGTTTAAATAGATAGAGTGATTCAAGAGGAAGGTTTTTAGCATAATATTATCTCTACATTATTACGGAAGCGGGAACTACGCAGGTCTTCTTCTTCTTCATCGTGTCGATTGACAAGACTTTTTGACAATTAATTTTAGATATTAGAGCACCAATGAGTGACCACCTCGATGGCGTTAGGTTGGCATGACATGAGGTCGTCCAGGGTACAGCTATTGCGACATGATGGCCACTCCAAAAGATGTAACATTGTTTGTGCTGCGCCGCATGAGCAATTTGTATCCGTCACATTTATCATGTTCCATTTGGCCAGGTTGCACCTACTACGCAGGTGAAAATTCTTAAAAACTTACAGCAAACAGTTTCCAAAGCGATGTCCTTCAAATGAGCGAGATGGTTGAACGATCCCTGTCCCACTTCAACAGACAGGCCGTCGACCAACTTCCTGGCTTGGTCGTTGAAGACCCCAAGGAAACTGTGAAGGACTTGCAAGCTGAACGCAGGGTTTAGAAGTTTTCGGTGACGTTTCCATACCGTGCCTAGAAGAAAGAGAATTTTATTGAGAATACTAGCGATTCAAAATCGTACGAAATAATTTTGCTGTGGTATTTCCAAAAACTTTTTCATCACTAGGCTAGGTTAATTAAGGGAACTCTAAAGAAAGAATTACTTATCCAATTTGGCAAAGTCATTCATAAGTTATTGTATGACTATTCATTCAAAAATCATGTAGGAAACACAACAAGACAGGAGTTGACCGAGAAATCGTTAGCGGAATTATAAGTGGTTGATGGCTGCAAAAGATAAGGAGAGTTGGAAATGTTTGGGAGACTTTTGCCCAGGAGTAGGACGAAATGGGATGAAAATAAAGACAATATAACATAACATAATCATTCACTACATCATCTCATTACAGTAATTGACCCCTTACTATGTATGTACGAAACTTGTATCTAGGGTATCAGAAACTACACACACACATCCAGACCGAGATAAAATAGGTGAACTCTTTTGTCGTACCTGATGATAATACTAATCCTTCTCCCATCCAGGGCTTCCCGAAATCATACGCGAAGTGCTTCGTCAAACACGTGTTGGCTGCCGTCAGACTGTCTTCTGGGTCCGCTATTACTGAAAACAATATTTAAATGTGCTTATACTTTATTACCACAGATCATGGAGTTAGTTAAGGACATCCAAATTTTTCTCAAAGTTGGGAAGAACTTGCTGCACAAAGGTCCTCTTGGCAACTTACAATTTACTACAACGTTAAAACTTTTGAGGAACATCGACTCAAAACGCTTGACTCAAAACGCCAAAAGCTTAAAGAGCGACCCAAGCCCTCCTACAATTACACCTACAACCCAGAGGGCCAACTCTATTGTAACGCTTGTGACAGGGTATTTAAGACGAAGTTCGGTCTAGCGAGCCATATAAGAGCTCATCAAAGGGACCACAATAATTAATTATAATAATAGTATAGTATATTTCAAATTTTCTATTTATCAATATAGCATAAGGGGTTCGCCGTCATCGAAATCGATGAGGAGGACTATATATATATAGGACATCCATCCTGTTTTGTGTTTAATACGCAAGCCTGCGGTTTTACTCGCTTAGTTACTTTCGCAAATAATGTGGTTTCAAATAATTTTCAAAATCGGTTCAATAGATATTGATATCACGATTTGATTTACACGAACACATTGAAATAAAACACTTATACGGATTTTTGTCGTGGTTATATTTTGTTTTACACTTTCTGACGTTACGGATTCTTTACAGAAAATATAACCACGACAAAAATCCGTTTAAGTGTTTTATTTCAACGGTTCAATAGATGTTAATCATTGAAGAGATTATTATGTTTATACTAGCTTCCCCAATGAGAATTGGTTGGTTTCTGTAAAATCTCTATCCCGCGGGAAAATATAGAAGTTGATTAAAAATATTCTTGAATAAAATATTTAATATGATTATTAACATTTAAATAAAATCTTTCTTTTCCGAACCATTGTCCCATGTCTATTTGGGGTCGGTTTTCAGTTTAACCAGATTTGGCGGAATGTCAGTATTTTACGTGAAGCGACTGCCATCAGACCTTCACAACCCAGAGGGCTATACGACATTTTTTGGTTAAACCAAATGTTAGACTTTTGAGGGCTCTAACTACCCGTAACGACTATCGATTATGTTAGTACGACAACCAGGACCGACAGATTTACGTGCCCTCCGAAGCACGGAATCGCTCATGAAATTTAACAACATTTAAATAAAATTATTATTTTTAAACGTTTGTTGTTATATAATACTCAGTAACAAGATGTTATAAAACTAAAAACTGGTATTAATGAATGAACTGTAGGCATTCTAGCGACACCTATCTATCAACATTTATCACCCAAAAGGCTATAAAATTCAAATTTAAAAAACGTGTATAGCCTAAAATTTACATAACCTGAACGAACTAGTTCGACCACTTTAGTGCCTGTGTGAATAAAATCTGTGTTTTTATTTAAATCTAGGCTATTAAAGAACATAAAATGATCAAAGTATTATGTCTATCGATATAATTATCACAGATTACTAAATAGTTACTACGTAATTTGAAGATGTAACGTAAAATTGGGATGTTCCTTTTTCATCCTATGACGTCACACCCTACTCGTTATTTTGACTTTGAACTTGTCATAGTAAATGTTTGTTTGGTTTTATTATATACATGTAATAAGTATTACTGTTAGTACTGTTAATGAATGAGTATTACTGTTTAAGATATTTTAATGAACACAAATAATAGAGTTGTTTTGGCATTAAATTTCTGCACACGCAACCTCAGTATGCTATTTTCAGTTTTTGACCTATGTAATTATTTTACTTCTATATTTATAGATTTTTTTTATATACCTTTTGACATGTTTTTATTGTTGACATTTGTTATAAGTGACATTTGCATTTCATTTTATTTAAAACAAAAATACCAGCCCGAGTTTCTTGCCGATTCTTCTCGGCTGATGTAATTCCGAATCGGTGGTAGATTCATTGATCTTCATAAGTGCCTCATTGAGGCCTTAATTGAATAAATATGTTTTGAATTTTTGAAAAGTTTCTTTGTGATTTTGTGATAGACGTCTTCTTAATAATTGACAATTCATTGTACGATGGCAATTAAGACGCTCTGAAGTCTATTTGAACTCATAGCGCGATGAAAACGCCAGTGCCATTGTACGATCAATTACGAATTAGAATAAAACAGTTTTTCAAAGTTTGAGAGATCCTGCCGGCAAAGCTTGAGGTACTGTACTCTAGACCTGGATCGTTTATGTATGCTATTTAAAATAAGACATTCGAGATCATCGAGAGACCTTATTAAAATCTGCACACGTACAAGAATCCATTAAAAATCTTTTAATTAGTAAGATATTTAAAATGTAATTTTAATTCAACCCAAAAATATTTCTCCTGAAACAAAAAATGTTGCAAATGTTCGATGTTTTTGAATTAATATGTGTTAAAAATAAACTTAACATAAAAACAATTTTAAATTTAAAGAATGTCAATGTTTGTATAGTTATTCTTTTAATTGTGTATCATTAGGTGTAATAACAATGGAAATTAAAGCAACTGTGTCAACTAAAAATACAATTATAAGTAATAAATTACCAAGCATGCGTAACTTCGTTAAATAGGAATTATTTCAAGTAAATTAAATAAAACAATGCTGAAAAAGACTTTAATTTGAATATATATTTTACTAGCGGCGCCCCGTAGTTTCCGTTCCCGTAGGAATATGGGGATAAAATTATGCTAAAAACCTTCCCACTGAATCACCCTATCTATTAAAACAAACCGCATCAAAATCCGTTGCGTAGTTTTAAAGATCTAAGCATACATATGGACATAGGGACAGAGAAAGCGACTTTGTTTTATACTATGTAGTGATTTCGTATTTGATTTGAAGTTTTATTGAGGTAAATATAATATAATTGTGTAAATAGAAGACTTTAAAAAAGGGACTTACAATTCTTACTAGAGTAATCTATATCTCTTCCGTTACTGAGTGATGTACGGACTGACAGACAACGCACAGCCGAAACTACTGGTCGTAGAGAGCTGGCACGTGTGTTTGTTGGGGGGAGTAGGCCACCACTAAGAGAGGATTTTTGGAAATTCCCCCCCTAGATGAAGAAAACGGGGAAAATCCCAAATTATGCCGAAAGTCATTATGCTAAAAGCTAGTATAAATGCGAAAGTAACTCTGTCTGTTACCTTTTCACTGCTAAACTACTGAACCGATTGACTTGAAATTGTACGGGGCTACACTTTTTTAGCACAGGCTATATTTTATCCCCGTATTCTCAGGGAATAGGGAACAACGCGGGTGAATATATCGAATCCGCGGGGCGCTACTATGCAATTATGATAAATTATTTATTACACATACATTAAAATATTGACTAAAAATACAAATATTTGTTCAAAAACCCATAAGGTCAAGCACGTTACACACCATGAATCTTCGCTAATGTAAACACAAATTGTTTGTTTGTTTATACGTCCTTTAACGCCTCGGTGGTCGAGAGGTATGCGCCACGCCTGGGGTCCCGGGTTTACTTCTTAGATCGAGCGATGTTTGATTATTTTACAAATTATAGAAGGAATCTTATACGATTTCGTCTGGGTACTTCCGCATTGTCAGATATTCTGCTGTCTGTCAGTTACCTTTTCATGCTAAACTACTGAACTATAGTATTTTAGTAACTGACCCGTAACTAAGTTCGTAACTTTTATCTAGGGTATCAGAAACTACGCACACACTCAAACACACCCAGACCGAGACAAACATTTGTGGTTCACACAAATATTTACCCCGCACGGGAATCGAACCCGCAACCTTACGGATGGCAGTCCGGCATGGTGACCACTCTGCCATCGAGGTCTTCAAATAATCAAATAAATAAGAAATAGGTATGTTACTTACTATAGTACACTTGTGTTCCAATGCAGCCACAAATGACTCCTCCTTGCTTCAAACTTTCTTCTGATAACTTCTTCACTTGGGTCCATAATCCTATACAAAGAACACGTTAATAATCAAAATGCCAAAATAAAGGGTGGAGGATTCGATTTCTGTGTGAGGAAAAAAATTATCCTTAATTTACAAATATAATAGATAAGTATATGGAAAGAAAAAACTTTTATCTTTTATAAATAAAAGTTTATAAAAGTTTTTTATTACTAGTCCCTTTAAAAAAAATTAGTTAATGATATTTTGTTGTTTATTTTGTATTGATATGAGTGCGTTACCCGCATAGTTCCCGATCCCGTGGGAATTTCGGTATAAACTTACCCCAAACCAAATTTCAAGTCAATCGGTTCAGTAGTTTAGCCGTGAAAAGGTAACAGACAGACAGAGTTACTTTCGCATTTATGGTAAGTATTTGTAAGGAAGTAAGGATTCATACATTATTAGTAAAATATCTGTAAGCCTCCCCAATAACTAAATAAAACTTGTTAATTGAAGAAAGGCAACTAAAGGCACGAAATCCCGTTGCAAAAATTTGCATCACAAATTCCTGTGTGGTCAGTTCGTCTGAGTAATTGGTCGACTCACACGAAAATGTCTCGTCATATAGAGCCAGACAATCAAAGTCAAAAATTTGTATTTTCTTTGAGCTGGTAAATTCAAATTTAAATTTTGTAAGATTTCTATTTAATTTTAGTAACATGATAACAATTAATAAAGACTTAAAAATAAGTTCAAGATTTTCGACGAGTTTTTAACCGAGTTGAAGCCTTGGTAGCTCAATTGGAAGAGCGGTACTAGTAATACAATAAAATATAGTTAAATAAATATATGTTGTATATAATAAAATAAATGTTTTCAATTACAATTTTAAAATTATATACTTAGTTAGTTTTTTAACATTAAAATTAAACCATGAAATCTGTTACTTTGATTTCAATGTACCTATATTTTGTATTAAACCAATTAAAAATTGCTAATAGTAAAGCAATTACTGACTAAATACACTAATTTACAAGCTCTTTTTATTTAGGTATACACTACTTAATTTAATCAATGCAATAAATAATTAAATATTTCATGCAGTTTAGTTTTAATTACAGTATTTTTAATTACCAAATGTTTTCCGCGTCTCATCCGGGTCTTTGGAAAATTATGAAGAGAGAACTTATTTTTACTGTTGCTAAGTTAAAACGTATCTAACATAACATAATCATTCACTACATCATCTCATTATAGTAATTGACCCCTAACTAAGCTCGAAGCTTGTATCTAGGGTATCAGAAACTACGCACACACTCATTCGCGTGAGTGATCAACAATAATACATTACAGACGGTTTCACCCGCGTAGTTTCCGTTCCCGTGGGAATACTGGGATAAAATATAGAGAAAAACATTTCTATTAAAACGAACCGTATCAAAATCCGTTGCGTAGTTTTAAAGATCTAAGCGTACATAGGGACATACTTAGGGACAGAGAAAGCGACTTTGTTTTATACTATGTAGTGATTACAATATTTTTGATACTTAAATTTAAAGAAGTAATCGATTCAGTGATGATTAATTCATTCTGCACGGAAATCGAATCCGTAACCCTTAAATTTGGCTAAGTTATCGATCAATTCAGTCACGATTAAATAAATAATTCTGCACAGGAATCGAACCCGCAACACTTTGTTTGGCAGTACGACATGACGATAAAGTTGGTAAAAACCAGTTGGGTAGTAAAAAAAAATATTATTATAAGCCCTTGCTGCCCCACAGTTGGGCAAAGGCCTCTCCCTCATTCTTCCACGACTCTCGAAAACAAGATTTAAAAAAAAATCCTTTTAAAATAGTTATTTATGGTACAAGCGAGGTAAGTTGGTGATTACTTCCGAGGCGCTATTGAGGCCCGAGCCGTCAGGCGAGGGTCTGAAGATAGCCGAGGATAGTAATCATCAATACACGTGTGTACCATACAACGTTTTTTAACACATTTGCGAAGAAATTATCAGTTTTCGCTAATAAATAAACAGTTTTTCTATTCGCGCGCATCCAACACACCAATGGTGATCGGCCAAAGACTAAAAGAATAATATACTTATTAAAAAAAAAAAAAACGAATGAATGAATGGAATCGACCATAGACCTACCAAAAGTAAGGAAACATAGTTGAAGTTTGTTTTTAAATTGTGTGGACACATTTTTTTTGGTATCGAAACTTTTTTAAAATGAAAGCAATTTAAAAAAACAATCTATAACTCACTAGTGAATAAAACGTGTCATTATTCAACTGCTTTTGCACAAATAAAAGCCCCTTTATGAGCAAGTGTGTTGAAAACAAGTTTTTTTTAGCTTTTATTGCATTGCCATGGGACTTACATAAGTATGCCAAATTTCAGCCCAATCGGATAACCAGAAGTGGTCGAAAAATGGTAAGATTTGATTACAGACAACGGGACAGGTGGAACTAAGTAAAAGCTTGTAAAATAGTTTTTAATTTGTAAACTTACTTTTAGTGTTCCCAATAAGTAAATGAGCGTGTCCAATAATTGGTAGCAGTCCGGGATACATAGGGGGTAGTTTCATAGTCTTATATCTATTCAAATTATTCTGCCAAGTATATAATAAATATATACAGCACACAGCACAAAATAATAATAAACTTATCATCTTTAAAGTTTTTTAAAAGTTACAACCACTCTTATTGCTGATCTATCTTTAAATGATCAAAAACGGTCTTGCAACTATTTATTTAATATTTACTAGTAGCACCCCGCGGTTTTGCCCACGTAGTTCCCGTTCTCGTGAGAATGCGGGGATAAAATTATGCTAAAAACATTCCTCTTGAATTACTCTATCTATTAAAAAATCCGTTTTATAATCCGTTGCATAGTTTTATAGATTTATGCATACATAGGGACAGACAGACAGCGACAGCGACTTTGTTTTATAGTATGTAGTGATGATATTATATGAATTGTGAGACAACCTGTTTAATTAGTACGTATGTACTAGTAGATAAACAAGCTGTGCCCCGCGGACTTTTACGCGTCAATATTTATTCCTTGGACTTACTGCGAAATCTTCTAATAAATAAAATTCCCGTGTCACAGTTTTCGTTGCCATACTCCTCTGAAACGGCTTGACCGTTTCTCATGAAATTTTGTGAGCATATTCAGTAGGTCTGAGAATCGGCCAATATCTATTTTTCATCCCGAAATTCCTACGGGAACGGGAACGGGAACTACGCGTGTGAAACCGCGGGGCGCAGCTAGTAACAATATAAAATTGAAAAAATACCTATATGTAAGTATATAAACGTTAAGATTACTTCAGCATAAAATTTTAGTGTTCAAAATATTAATACATATTGTGAAAATCTTTAATTATTGACGACCTAGATGGTAGAGCGCATGGTCACCATGCCGGACTGCCGTCGGTAAGGTTGCGGGTTCCATTCCCGTGCGGGGTGAATATTTCTGTGAACCACAAATGTTTGTCTCGGTCTGGGGTTACAGATGATGCAGTGAATGATTACGTATGTCATGTTGTGTTAATTTAATATTATACTTATTTGTGTATCGTACTGTAGAATCTCACTATAGAGTAAAATACGGGCGTATTTTCTTGGAAAATGTACGGGAAAGCCGATAGTCCTATCCTACTAACATCATTAATGTGAAATATTGTGAAGATATATAGATAAAGTAATGAGTGAATGTTTGTTACTTTTACATAAAAACTACTGAACCGATTTCGATAAAACTGTGATAATCTAATATATAAAATTCTCGTGTCACAATGTTCGTTCCCGTACTCCTCCGAAACTCTCATTCTCATGAAATTTTGTGAGCATATTTAGTAGGTCTGAGAATCGGCCAACATCTATTTTTCATCTCGAAATTCCCACGGGAACGGGAACTACGTATATAGGATACTTTTCATCCCAAAATCCCACGGTATTGGGATTTATGCGAGTAAAACTGCGGGGCACACTTATATTTTCTTTTTAGACTCTCTTAAGAACTAATTTAAAATAACAAACAGACGTTTCAAATGTATTTATTTGTACGTATATTCAATAAATTATATAATTATGTCAACATTTTTTTTGTGTTAACTCGTGTTATTAAGTAAAAAAACACGGGATGTTAGTGTCAACTGAATGTGATCTTGGTTTTAAAAGACGAATACTTACTTCATGAATATAAGATGAAATTAATTTACCTATTTAACAAGCAAAGGACTTTCGCCTACAGCGAGATCAAAGGCTTCGCGTATGCTGAGACGCACGTGACGCAGGCCGCGCAGGGCAGATCAGCTTTTGGAAAGCATGGAACATCGCGAGAGAGAGCAGGACAGACACATGTCTGCGTCGCACGTGCCTGCTCTGCCCTGTGCGGCCTGCGTCGCCTGCGTCTCAGCATACACCTAGCTTTACAGGCCGATGCATTACTATTTAATAAGAGTGGCTAAAAATACCAAACCTCAGTTTTTTTGGAAGACACTTAACATAATCACTACGTAGTATAAAACAAAGCCGCTGTGGTTGTCTGTCCGTCCCTATTTGGGCTTAAATCATTACAGCTACGCAACCGATTTTGATGCGGTTTTTAATAACTAGAGTGTAATTCAAGAAGGTTTTTAGCATAATTGTGTCCCCTCATTTTCACGGGAGCGAGAACTACGCGGGTAAAACCGCGAGACGGAGCTAGTGATTAAATAAACAAAAAAATATTTTAAGAATTTAATAATACAGTCAATACTAAAACCTTGCGTAAACACTAACAGATGCTGTCAACCATTAACATTGACTAACTAATACAAACTACATATTTACAAAAACATTATGTAATCCCAAATATGTAATACTAGGAGCACTCCGCGGCTTCACTCGTATTCACTTTCCCGTGGGCTTACTGGGATAATTTAAACGACGACCTCGATGGCAGAGTGGTCACCATGCCGGACTGCCATCCGTAAGGTTGCGGGTTCGATTACCGCGCGGGGTGAATATTTGTGTGAACCACAAATGTTTGTCTCGGTCTGGGTGTGTGTGAATGAGTGTGTGCGTTGTTTCTGATACCCTAGATACAAGTTTCGAACTTAGTTAGGGGTCAATTACGTAATGTTGTTTATACCCTTTATTACTCCTTGAAAAGCAAACTATCTAATGTTTTTAAATCGGTCTTGTAGTTTTGGAGCCTATTCGATTCACACAAATCTTTCCTCATAATAATATTAGTATAGACTAGCAATGCTCTCGTGGTTTCACTCGTAAAATCACAACCCTGTAGGAAAATACTACACATAAACCTTCCTTTTGAATCACTCTATCTATTGGTGAAAATTGCATTAAAATGCATTGAGTAGTTTAAAACATCTGATAACGAACAACACGTCACTATCACTACATAGTATAAAATAAAACAAAGTCGCTTTCTCTGTCCCTATGTATGCTTAGATCTTTAAAACTACGCAACGCATTTTGATGCGGTTTGTTTTAATAGATAGAGTGATTCAGTGGGAAGGTTTTTAGCATAATTTTATTCCCATATTCTTACGGGAACTGGAACTACGCGGGTGAAACCGCCAGGCGCCGCTAGTAATTTTATAAAAAACTTGCAGACACCGGCCTTAGATTGCGGGGATAAAATTATACCAAAAACCTTCCTCTTGAATCACTCTATCTATTACTAAAAATTCCAACAAAATCCGTTGCGTAGTTTTAAAGATTTAAGCATACATAGGGACATAAGGACATAGGGACAGAGAAAGCGACTTTGTTTTATACTTTGTAGCGATGTAGGAATGATACATTTTTCCTCAGGAGAAACTCAAAAGAATAAATGGCGATGAGTGATTTGTTTCAGAAATATTGTATTCACCTTTTTTCCGTCTGGAATATTTAATATTTTCCTAAAAATATTTCTTAGTGACAATTTAAAAGGAACATTATCTAGTTTTTGATTTGTTTGTTTTTAAGATTTATTTCTTGTTATGTAAATGTATTTTTTTATTATTATTACGTAGTTCTAGAGGGAAAATGATGCAGTGTCCAAACCGGTTACATTAAATTAGTAATTTTAAGCAATAAAACACATAATTTTTATATTAAAATATCATAGAACATAGTCCTAAACAAAGCAATGTTTGTATTATGGATACCAGACAACGGATGAAATCCTTACTAATATTATAAAATGCGAAAGTAACTCCGTCTGTTTGTCTCTCTGTTACCTTTTCACGGCTAAACTACTGAACCGATTGACTTGAAATTTGGTACAGGGGTAGCTTATGGTCCGGGGTAGGACATAGCTGTGCCCCGCGGTTTCACCCGCGTAATTCCCGTTCCCGTAGGAATATGGGGATAAAATTATACTAAAAACCTTCCCACTGAATTACTCTATCTATAGTATCTATTAAAACAAACGGCATCAAAATCCGTTGCGTAGTTTTAAAGATCTAAGCATACATAGGGACAGAGGGACATAGGGACAGAGAAAGCGACTTTGTTTTATACTATGTGGCGATACAGCCCTTATATCAGTGTGGGGTTTGAGCAATATTAATGAATGTATCAGTCAGTCAGTCAGTCAGGACAAGTCAATTATTATTCTATGTAGGTACGTATCAGTAGATTATTTAATATTCATGGCGCATTTGTTTATTTATTTTTTGAATTCTCGAATGGATTTCTAATTTAAAATCAGTACGAGTATAAGTGCATGCGATGATCTTACAAATATTTATTTGCTTAATAGCTAGTGGTATATGTCAGAGCTGTCCTTATTGTAATGATAATATTAATGAAAATTCATTTTAACGCCATCTAGTTTAGTTTATAGAACTAAAAAATACAATTGAATAATTTGTTTATAACAATATTTAATTTTAATATTATTTATAGTTTTAATTCACAAAATATGTTTGATTTTAATTTAAAGAATTATTTATATACATATTTCATAATTATTGTTTAATTTTATAATTACTTTGTATTTCAATAATTTGTTTAATATTTTTATTGATTTAATGTCAATTCAATATGGCGATTCGAGACGTGAAATAGCTGTTACTCTCTTCACGACGATATTTTTCATGGCCGACGCTTGTCATGTCATTTTATTGTATTTTCTGTATTTCGGCTGTAATTATTATTTAAAATCATTTAAATGTCCATGTAAAAGGTCAATCTGTTTGTTAAGAAGATATTTGTAAAATTGTAATTGTATTAAACATGTGTAAAGTCAAAGTATTTTCATTCAAATTATGAGTTTCCCGGCTTAGCGCCGACATATATAATATGGTTAAGCATAATCATCCAATCATCTTTGTTCATCATAAATTTATCTGCTTAAGATCTCTTTTGTTTAGTTTTATATATACCCATTTTTATTTTTCTATTTTTTTAATTGTATCAATTTCATATTTTTGTTTCATTATGTTTAACTTGTTAAGTTGTCTCTGAACCTTTGTTTGTAAATGCTATAAACATCTGTTATTGGCTTTATACATCAGAATTTTCATTTTGTTGTACATTTATGAAAAAAAATTTAATGTATGAAGATGTTTTTTCTGAATAAATAAATAAATGGTTGTGCAACGATGTACTCGTATGTATATTACTTTATATATGTAACGAATGTACGTGTCGAATGTCCTGCGATCGCTGGGCAAAGATCACTTCAACTTGGGCTCCAACTACTAAGCGACCACGAGGTCGCTCCAGACGAAGGTGGCGTGACGATCGCGATCTTGATTCGCATGACAAACCAAAGCCACCAAAGCCGAAGACCGAGCTGTCTGGAAGGAAGGAAGGGAGGCCTTTGCCCAAAGTGGGACATTACAGGCTGATAATAATAATATTTCGGATTGTGCATCCTTTATACAAGATTAAATATGTCAAAGGGCTTCCGTGTGTTGGCTTTGGCCCCATACTAGCCTTCCAAAAGACATGACAATAATAATAATATGTAACGAATAATACTTTGTTTGGGGCCACACAAAACATTATTGGGGCAGGCATGTGCAGGGTGTCAAGTCTGCTACTTGACATTATTGACCAGACAATATATTGATATTGTGACACCATAACTAAACGAGGTGTCAGAAATTTGGTATTCTGCTAAAATATATTCATATGGTTATGATGTCTCAGTGGTTTTTGTTGCATCTCAAAATTCAAATAAACTTTGTCAAATAAACGTCAGAATACTGTTTCCATGATAACCATCAAAGTTTGATGAGACATTGAGTCAGTGGTGTTAAATTTAAAAAAAAATGTGATTTGATTTGATTTCAGTAGCATTATCGCAGCATTACAATTAACAGATTTAGGGAAGGTTCAATCTGATGGAACATGCGTCTCGTAATATCGGTCGCGTAACGCCAGACCAGACAAATGTATAGAAAAACACTGTTCTGGCGTTAAGCCACGAACCCACCGCTGCGCTATGTCCACGGCTACGCCGCTCAGCTACGCGTAGCTCAGCTGCGTGTGTGTTGCCGTTTCCACCGAAGTACACGCGTGTATCACCACAGATCAGAGAGAAAGAAACAGATAGACAGCTTCGTAAGAACGAGCAAAATTGTTCTATTATATTATAAAAAAGTATTCTATGACAATCAGTCAAACCAATACAGGTTGTCATAGAGACCAGTAAACAAAAACGTAAAATTAATGAGTATATCTTGAAATTAAAATAAATAAATTATGTATTTACAAGAAAAACTATGACCCTGTTTGATTCTACGTAACATAATTGTAAATCTGTATATTTAAATGATAAATATAAAAAATAGTAGTAATAGTGCATTCGATTCACGCCTTTATAGAAAGCTGCCTCTCTGTTCCTATTTATTCTTTGTGCCATGGAGACGGACACGTACCTTCGTGGTCTATTTAATCAAAATGACTTTAAAGTTCTTATTAGGAAAGAGATTTTAATTGCTTTTTAAACCGACTTCCAAAAAATAGGAGGGGGTTATTTATTCGACTTGTATATTTTTTGTTTCTTTTTTATTTAACACAACTGTTTGTGCATATAAAATACAAATTATAACAACTATTTAAAATACAAATTATAAATATTTACTACATGCTTTCGCATATATGTTAGCGCGCACGAAATTCATTTGAAAACTTCAACGGCTGTCGATGACTCACTTGTTTGCGCACGCCTATAAAAGAGGGCGCCCCACCGCCGGACGATTCATTCCACTGCGAGCGCTCGAGCAGCGAACATCTCAGAGTAACCATTATTATAAATTCAATAATTTTATTTATTCAAGGTGTTATAATGTTAAATTGTAATTAAAAAGTAAAGTTGTGTCAATCTATGAAGTGATTAATAAATCAAGTACGAACCGAAACGGCAATTTCAACCAGCTAACAACCCCGACTCTAACATCAGAAGACGGGAACGACCAACGTCCACAAAAAGAAAAATTAAGTCCATCTTGATATTGACATAAGAGTCGGTTGTTACAGCTAAGTATAATTATTTTATTACTCTACTATATCTGAAGTGTTTTTCGATATACTTAATTGGAATCAGAATTCAAGCATTAGAACAGACACATTTTTTTTCTTTCTACAAATAATTTAAGACGATACAGTGCGTATATCGCATACGTATGCGTGCAATAAGTTTCTTAACATGGTACCAGATTTCGATTTCTTTGATTTACACGAGTAGTGTTGGTGTAAAGATATTTATTTTGAACACGTTAAAATAAAACTACCCACACGTTTTTTTTATCACGATTATAATTTTGTTTTCATTTTCTGACAGTTTTGGACCCTTTACGGAATCCGTAACTACAATCACAGTTGAAAGAAAACGTTTGGTTTTTAGTGCGTATACTGCTTTTAAGCGTTTCAATCATACTATGCCTGCTAGGCTAGCATGCTTCGAAAACGCGATAGATACAGCGATTTATTGACATCCAACTGTCAAAATTTGATAAAAATGCGACTTAAAATATTCGAATATACATCAGCCGAGAAGAATCTGCGAGAAACTATCTAGAATATTTTAATGTCTTTTTTTTGCAGTTATTTGACGTGCTTTGGGGCCCAAGCGGGTGGCAGCTCACAGCTATCCTCTGCATCTAATTGAAGTTAATAATGGTTTATTGTATTGTTTTGGTGGCCTCGTGTATCATACCGGGCAGCGTCGGCTATTTGATCCGTGTTCCTATACTTTTTTTGGTTTGGCCTGCATATGAGGGTCCACAGTCAAGGAAGCAAAGGCACTTAACTGGTCTTAGAAGTGGTTTATTTTCTTCGGCGGTTTGAGGTACGTCTTGAATATGGTAAGTCAGCACTTTGTCGCTCAGCCGTCGCTGGTTTGTTGCGGCATTTTTAACGGCACTGAGCCGAGTGATGAATATCAGAATATACGATATCAAGGTATAATTTAACAATTTATTTTATTTTTACACAGAGATTTAAATATAAAAGACAAAAAGGCGAGTAGTATAGATGTGAGCTTAACCGAAGAAAAAAAAAATTCATTTTCAGCAACAAATATAAGAGAAAAGGGAAATTCTTTTCAACTATATATCGAGTACTTGGAATGACCGATGTCGGATCAAAAAAAAGTAATATTTATTTCATTTTCAGCAACAAATATAAAAGAAAAGGAAAAGATTCTTTTCAACTTTATATCCAGTACTTGGGTATCCAATGTCAGGATTAAATATTTTATTTTCAGCAATAATTATGAAAAACTATTAGATAGTGTTTCTAGAGACGTAAAGATAAAAAAAAATACAGCAACAAATATAAAAAGAAAAAGAGAAATTACTTTCAACCGTTTATCCAGTACTTGGCTTGTCCAATGTCAGGATTATTTTATTTTCAGCAACAATTATGGAAAACTATTAGATGATATAAAAAAAAATACAG
The DNA here is from genome assembly GCA_958496195.1 of Timandra comae. Lineage (NCBI taxonomy): Eukaryota > Metazoa > Arthropoda > Insecta > Lepidoptera > Geometridae > Timandra > Timandra comae. The sequence continues at coordinate 8,446,063 of OY292376.1, forward strand.
CAACAAATATAAAAAGAAAAAGAGAAATTATTTTCAACCGTTTATCCAGTACTTGGCTTGTCCAATGTCAGGATTGAATATTTTATTTTCAGCAACAATTATGAAAAACTATTAGATGATATAAAAAAAAAATACAGCAACAAATATAAAAAGAAAAATAGAAATTATTTTCAACCGTATATCCAGTACTTGGCTTGTCCAATGTCGGATTGAATATTTTATTTTCAGCAACAATTACGAAAAACGATTGAATAGTCTTTCTAGACACATAAAGATATTAAAAAAATAAACAAAAAAAAATATAACCTTATTAAGATCACGCTCAAAGCACGAGCTTCTTTACAAAATGGCCGTGTTAGCAGCGATTACATTATCTTCGTACAAGAACGGAGCGGTGCGAACGGCGTGTCGGCGTGGCTGGCTACGCGGCGCAAACAAAGCAATGGATCGACTTGTGTGTTACACCACTCCAAACAGATTTCTTATGTGCAATGGTGAGCTGTATCTTTTCTATTTACCTATTTTGTGACATAAAATTATCGTTATTTGAATTTCTTACTTAGTTTGTATGGTGTAAGAGTAATAAGTAATGGCAACCCTCTCGAGCTTATTTTTATGAGATACCCACAAAATAAGATTAATACAAATGCAGTTGCTAACTCTGCCATCGCGTAAGGGCAGGAGTGGCCGAACGAGCGTAACTTTACAAAGGAGTCTTAGTCATATTACAAAGCAGTGTAAAAAAGTAATCGACATGGTTTATCATGAGCAACTCTGTAGTGCTCCTAAATTTAGATTATGTGCCCGTGTCGGTGATTAATAAAAAGATAATGTTGACTAGGAGGTTTAAATATGAGTTGCAGATACACCAGTTTTGTTACATTTCAGAATGCGAAGAAGTGCAGGCGCCGGGACGCGCCTACCTGCAGAATGGCCGTGTTAGCGCGCACGAAATTCATTTGAAAACTTCAACGGCTGTCGATGACTCACTTGTTTGCGCACGCCTATAAAAGAGGGCGCCCCACCGCCGGACGATTCATTCCACTGCGAGCGCTCGAGCAGCGAACATCTCAGAGTAACCATTATTATAAATTCAATAATTTTATTTATTCAAGGTGTTATAATGTTAAATTGTAATTAAAAAGTAAAGTTGTGTCAATCTATGAAGTGATTAATAAATCAAGTACGAACCGAAACGGCAATTTCAACCAGCTAACAACCCCGACTCTAACATATATGTAGTTAGCAAAATTAAAGCATTATAAACCTGCAACCTTATTGCGCGCTTATCGGTTACTCATCTTTGCAATAACAATTCTCGCAATTCAGTTGTATTTTTGTGTGTTTGTGCCATGGATATCCAAGCTGAAGGTTTATTTATTTATTTTATTTTGTGTTAAGGCGAGTGGACGTGAGGAACGGGGACCTCGGAAGCGCGTCAGCTCCGCGGGGGCGCTACTCCTCGACACCCCACCTCAAAGGTGCCCTACGGGCTTATTGATGTTATTATTATTGTTATTTTAACTTTGTCCACGCATAAATTTGTTAAATATCGGATGCTAACCAATTTGTGCCTTAGCTTTACGTAATGAGATAAACACGTAAAAAAAGCAAAAAAAAAACCAAAGCACGTCCAACAACTACAAGACCGCAAGATACTGTCAGCTCAAATTGAACATTTTTGTATTGATGTTATTAACACTTATACTGAACAAACGAAAATAGATCTTAAGGTGACGAACCATTTCTTACCATGACTTTACATTTTCGTTTGTATTACTTTACATATTCGTGACTTTACGTTCGTGTGTACATACACGGGGGATATAGCTCAACATAGCGTAGCCCCCACCCATTTCGTGCGTAGCGTGTGCGTGTACTTCGGTTGGTTTCTGCCTTTACGCGACCGATAATACGCGACGCATGTTCCGTCAGATATGAACCTTTCCTTAGGCCCCATGTTAATTTATTATTTTTTAGGAAATATTACGGATGTGGTTTCTATAAGACAATTTAATGTATAGTTTGACCTCTAAATGGAATCAAACCCGTTTCATTAAGAATGATTCTTTAATCCTTATCTAATCACAACAAATTATTGAAACGCACATTTTTTTAAATCATGTTTTTAAATATCATTTATTTAATAACTCTGAGTCACGGATAGAATTCATTATAAACTAGCTGTGACCCGCGGTATTACATGCGAACCTTGCCTATTTTCGGTAAAAGTAATTTTATTTTTCTTCTTTAGAGTTACTATCCCGTTATCGCGAAAAAATCTTTCGACAAAATAACTTTTTCATCCCACTAGCTCGGAAAGTGTGTTTTTAATCCCCGATATCTGGGGGTAAAAGTCGATTTTAATCTCAAGAGTGGAAAATATCGGGGTCGCTGTGACAGCCCGTGCAGGACCCAAGGCATTTTCGATAACTGGGAGTAAAAGTCGTTTTTGCGCTCTAGAGGTTAAAGTAAATTTGAATTTAGAACATCGTGTGCACTGAGTGTGATGATGTTTTGAAGTCACAAACTATCATACAACTTTTTTTTATTTAAAATTCAAACTCTGATCCTTCTTGGTGTACAAGACTTACTTATTTTTTAATTTGCTTTGCGCGTGATATTTTCTTTTCGTTTAATATTGTGATTGTTTTATGTTTCCATTTAGTAATTTCCTCGCTGAGGGGGGATGAAAAATAATGTGTTGCACTCGAGTGCAAACAATTTTTAACCTTGTGCTCCTTTGAGTCCCTCGCTAACGCTCAGGATTCTTATTTTGAATCCCTCGCTGCGCTCGTGATTCAATTTTAGAATCCTTCGCTGGCTCGGTCCTCAACTGGAGCCCCGGTTAAAAAGCAACTTTGCACTCTTGTTTAACAAATAACTATTAAATCAAGGAAATACGTGTGCCATATTTCGTCAGGATCGGTAAAAAATGTGCCTCAATCCTAGAGGATTGACAAACAGCCATACATGACGACCTCGACGGCAGAGTGGTCACCATGCCGGACTGCCATCTGTAAGATTGCGCGTTCGATTCCCGTGCGGGGTGAATATTTGTGTGAACCACAAATGTTTGTCTCGATCTGGGTGTGTGTGTAAATGAGTGTGTGCGTAGTTTCTGATACCCTAGATACAAGTTTCGAACTTAGTTAGGGGTCATTTACTTTAATGAGATGATGTAGTGAATGATTATGTTATGTTATACATACATATTCCACTCAGACGAAAACAATCGGTATATCGGCTATCTTGTCAAATGGTGACGCTTCGCTCGCTCGGCCCATTAAAAAAGTTTCAAATTTTTATAACTCATAACTTTTAAATAAAGTATAACAAATATATTTATGAATAGTTACAATCATTAACTGTAAAGGTGCTCCTTCACCGGGAGCATTCGCGTGTAGTGTAACGTTACAGATTCGTCTTTGAGCATTACATTACAATAATACCTCCCTGACTAACGAGCATTCGCGTGTAATAATTACAAATTACAATTAATAAATTACAAGGTGCTTATTGTAATGCTCGGTTCTCCTCATGAAGTTAAAGGTAAAAATGGAGTCCACACTTCGAATACCTACTTGAAGCATACCTATATGTATCACTATCGCGCTCTCTGTGGGCAGGCTCTCTCTTTCTAACTAAGGTAACCTCTAGAAACAGAGAGACTGACTAAAAAGAGAGATCGGCCCACAAAGACGTAGGTATTTGACTCAAGCTGTTGTTCCAAGTGTGGGCTCCATTTTTTACCTACAACTTCATGGTTCTCCTCCTTCACTGATGTAATGCTCAAATCTGTAACGTTATATTACACGCGAATGCTCCCGGTGAAGGAGCACCTTTACTCAAAAAAAACTGACTTGGAAATTAGGTGGTTTTCATTTGCCGATATTTTCACAAACCATTATGTTTACACACCATTAATTTTGGAATAGTTTAAAAACTGTAGTCAAAGCCACAGTAAATGTAGCATGCAGTATCACAATTACACATACAGTTTGGAAACAAACTCTTGTGAATGTGCGATTCGTTAACTGTCGATGGATTTTCAATTCTTTTTGACACAGCTTTTTGGTGTATAAATTTTGGTGCGAAACTCGTGAAAAAGAATATTTTTATGGTGTATTCTTTAACCCCCGACGCAAAAAGAGGGGTGTTATAAGTTTGACGTGTCTGTGTGTGTGTGTGTATCTGTCTGTCTGTGGCATCATAGCTTCCGAACGGATGAACCGATTTTAATTTTTTTTTAAGTTTTTTTTGTATTAAAGGGGACTTACGTGCGTGTGTTCTTAGACATGTTTGATGAAAATCGGTTGACCCGTTTAAAAGTTATGGGGGTTTGAAAGTAATTGTGTTGGGGGTTTTTTAAGTTTTTAATTTTTATTTATAAAATATAAAATATTTACTGTTTTTTCTTTCTGTTCTGTGTAAATGAATATTGATTAATGTTTTTGTTTCAGATAATGACAATAACAATTCTAATAGTAGCAGCGATTGCTGCAGTACTTATAGATAATACGGGAGAACCTATATCTGGAGTATTATTTAAGATCAGTTCATTCGAATAGTTGTGAATTCGATTCCACTGTAATGTACTCGTATAACATACCGTCTACTTAATAATGTTACTAATAATGATCTAACTGTGTGTAATAACGATATATGAGTACATGACAATATCTTACTGTTTCAGATTTGGTCTAACAAGCTTACTTGAAGAACTTAACCTGTATACTTCCTTATTTATCAAACTACTAGCAGCGCCCCGCGGTTACACCCGCGTAGTACCCGTTTCCGTGACAATGCGGAAATAAAATTATACTAAAAACCTTCCTCTTGAATCACTCTGTCTATTAAAAGAAACCGCATCAAAATCCGTGGCGTAGTTTTAAAGATTTAAGCACACATTGGGACGGACAGACAGCGACAGCGACCTTGTTTTATACTATGTAGTAATACTACTGATGAACATACACTGCAAGTTAAATAAATGCTTGTAAATATTGTTGATGAATGTGACTTGGTTTAAAAAATAATAGCATAACTTCTTAAGTAGCAAAAGAAACTTCCAGTAGGAATATTTGTTAGTAAATTCCTCCATAAATAGGGCTTGTTTCACAAACGCCAAACGTCACAGTGTGATATTAAAATTCCGTTGAAAAATGCAACTTTTTCCCTTAGTTCGGAATGTTTCAGAGTTTTAGTATTCGCACGAGTTTTCACAAATTCCGAATGTGAGATTTTTAAGGTAGCCATTGACGAGTCAGTTGAACTGATCAGTCCAGACATAACTGTGCGTCAATCCAAAAGTTTTAGGCCAACTAGATTTCCCAAATGGAATCTGAAATCGCTCCGGTGATTGACGACCATTTTTCGATGGACGCCAGTTCAACTGATCAGTTAAATTGACTCGGCAGTGGCCACCTTTATACAGAATACATATGTGAGATTTTTACAATATTCCTTTCAAAATATTTCCATGAGCTAATGTTGTGAAGTTTATAAATATTTTTTGGAGTAAATTTGTTTTTATTTGAAACTCTGTCTGAAATATTTGATCATTGCCTACGTTTATAAGCTGACTTAAAAAAAGGTTTGTCAACTCGACTTGTTTGTATGTTTTGTTGTTAATTTTGCACATTTTTCGTGTATGCTAGACCCCTAACTAGGTTCATTTCTTGTATCTATAGCACCCGTTTTACGTTCCAAAAGAAAAAAAAGTTAATATTCTGAAAATAAATTAATATTGTGAACTAAATAAACAGTTTTCTTTTCACGGAAATCCAACCCGTCATCCTATAATAATCCTTATACTAATATTAATACGAAAGTAACTCTGTCTGTCTGTATGTTACCTTTTTACAGCTAAACTACTGAACCGATTGACTTGAATTTGGTACAGGGGTAGTCTATGGTCCAGAAATCTTAAGGGAAAGATATAGTCTATGTTTTATGCCAGAACTATGCGAGTAAAACCGTGGGGTACAGCTAGTCAGTCATAATGGCCATGCATTGGGTAATTACTAAAAGTATTTTCATTTTATGCTCTACTAGTAAATGGTATGAATTTAAGTGCTCTTAGCTTTTAATAGAGTATTTATAAATATGGTGAACGTTTTAAATGCATTCAACTTATAGCTAGTTCGACTGAGCTTTTCAAGAGGTAAATAAACATCTACTTATAACTGAAGTTTTGTAGGTAATTATTTAATTAAGTTGTAATAAGTTTTTCGTATTTTTTTCCAGAAATAAGTTTTCATTCTCATCCTAACTAATATTATAATGCGAAAGTAACTCTGTCTGTCTGTTACCTTTTCACGGCTAAACTACTGAACCGATTGACTTGAAATTTGCTACAGAAGTAGCTTATGGTCTGGAAAAGGATATAGGCTATTTTATCGTAATTGAGAACTATACGGGTAAAACCATAGCTAGTAATAAATAAATTAAACCTTGTTCTTAAATAGTTCAACCTAATATAAATAAGTAGCTATATATGAGTGTGCAGAATCGCTAGTAGTTCAGTTAGTTAAACATTGTTAAGGTACCAATTTAAGTCGAATCCCTCGACTAGTTTCAGTCACTTACGGTGGCCTTCATCAGGATGAGTGAGGGATTCGATTTAAATTGGTACGTACGCAACAACCCATCATACTAATAAAACATTTATGTGTACATTGTACGTTTCGTTGATTTTTTTAAAGGTGTGTACAATATCTGTTTATCTCTAATATATAAAATTCTCGTGTCACAGTTTTTGTTTCCGTACTCCTCCGAAACGGCTTGACCGATTCTCATGAAATTTTGTGAGCATATTCTGAGAATCGGCCAACATCTATTTTTCATCCCAAAATTTCCACGGGAACGGGAACGGGAACTACGCGTGTGAAACCGCGGGGCGCAGCTAGTTTATCTATATATGAGTGTGCAGTATCCATATTACATCCAAAGACCTAGATCGCGCGGGTCATTGTGGCAGTACGCGCCGACACGCTGTATGCGCTGTAGTGCCGGCAATTTGGCGACCTGCCAGATACGTCAGGTGATGATACGTAACCCTTACATAGTGGGATTAAGGCAGTTGGAGCTCTCATTACATAGTTTTTTTATTAGGGAAAAGGCGTGTGTCACAATCTTTTCTGTGCCGGTGACAGCGTTCGCTGTAATCGCATTTTTTGGTTGCCAGGCGAAAATGTTTCCAAATGACATTAGAATTAAAATGACAATAGAAGCTTCCAATTTTGGCCACCGGCACAGAAAATTGTGACAATACTATTGTCATTTTGTCATTCTATACATTTTCATTACACTGACAATCATGTGACAACCAAAAGATGCGATTACAGCGACGCTGTCACCGGCACAGAAACGATTGTGGCCCTTGAATATGCATCACGAGATTCTCTCTGGTCTCTGATTGTGGCACTATAGACTTGCATTGTGTCTTGTCGAAATGTTGACGCTTCGCTCGACCAGTCAAATCCCAATACCACTAATTTAGTGAATTAAATAAACAAGTGACAAAAAACTCATTAGTCCGGTTAACTTAACTGAACAACAAATCGAATAGAAACATTTTATATTAGATATTTAGTTAAAAATGGGTAAATAACGTAGTGTACTTGTAGGTTAAATCATAAAGTTAATACTACTGATAATATTTTAATCGTAGTTATAGTACTGTTATTTATTACACTGTGACATGCTGGTATATTGCAGAACCCTCAATTGAGATATTATATTTCGGGGTTTTTCGCTTCTTTTATATAATTACTTATTAACTTACAGAGTTACCTACTTTTAAAGTATACCTATAGCTCTTGTTACATAGATTAATGCACTCCATTTTCTTTTTACTCTTTATTTTTTTTTTTTCAGTTACTCAGGCCTTAGCGGTCTAGAATTATGTAAACCTATCTACCAAGCTCGCGGTTCTGGCATCGATTATTCAATGGTCTGTTTTTAGTTTAACCAAATTTTGAAAAATCACTTCGGTTAAAATAAAATCTGGCCACGACCACCCTTCAGTTTTGTACGGTGGCAGACGTAGCTTAACCGAACAGTTATAGATCACAAGTTATCCATTTAACAATGGCCTTTATGCCAAATTATTCTTACTACCGCCGTGCGTAGGATGAAATGTAACGTTCTTTCTCAAGCTCTAGTCTATTTTGTTGCTAAATTTAATTTAAATCAGTTTAGTTAGTAGTTTTGGCGTGAAAATCCGACAGACACAGTTACTTTTCCGCATTTAAAACATACCCTAAAAATCATTCACTCCATCATCTCATTACAGCAACTAACCCGTAGGTAACTAAATTCGTAACTTGTATCTAGGGTATCAGAAACTACGCACACACACACCCCGGCACAGGAATCGAACCCGCAACCTTATGGATGGCATTCCGGCATAGAGACCACTCTGCCATCTAGGTCGTTTATCATCACTTATGGTATAAAATAAAGTCGCTTTCTCTGTCCCATGTCCCTATGTATGCTTAGATCTTTAAAACTACGCATCGGATTTTGATGCGGTTTGTTTTACTAGATAAAGTGATTCAGTAGAAAGGTTTTTAGCATAATTTTATCCCCATATTCCTACGAGAACGGAAACTAAGCGGGTAAAACCGCGGGGCGCCGCTAGTTAATGATATTAGAAGGGATTTGAAAAAAAATATCTCATTGCATTTTGGTATGCTTTTGAAATGTACCTCAATGGGTTAACCATTAAGCCCTAATGCCTTCCTAACGAGCTTGATTATACATTATAATATCACGAGCATCGGAAACTCCTAGACCCGTGTCTGTCTAATCTATGTTTAATTATAGTTTAAATCGAACAATTCGTAGGCCTTATAACGTTATCAATATAAAGTAAGTATATATATTCTAAAGAGAATTAGATTTTAAAGGTCGAACCATAGATCAGGGGCCTAAGTCTGCAATTTGACATTATTGATCAGACAATATGTTTATATTGAGGCACCATAACGAGAGTGTCAGAAATTTGGTATTCTGCTAAAATTTATTCATATGGCTATGGTGTCTCAGTGGCGTATATTTTTTGTCAAATAAACGTCAGAATACTGTTTCCATGACAACCATCTAAGTTTTATGGAGCCATTGAGTCAGTCTTGAGTCAGTTGAGTAGTTTTCAATAAGAGAATACCAAAATGGCAACAAATGACAAAAAAACCGCCATAATGGTGACATTAAAATACATTTGAGTAGCATTATCACAGCTTAATAGTTTAGAGAATCAGGGCCCTGTATGCATCTAGTATCACAAGTTTGACTAGAACTTTGAGCAATATCTGATACACACATTTTAGTTATAACTCAACTCGCTGTATAATATTAAGTATCACTACATTATTGTGCTACATGTGGAGTTTGTGGAGTCTTGTAAATGGCTTTTGATAATATATGTTAATTAGGTATTTAATTTTTAAGGATAGCTGTAAGCCACCCAAATAAAATAAAAAATAAAACTAGCAGCGCCCCGCGTAGTTCTCGATAAAATTATGCTAAAACCTTCGCCTTGAATTCACTCTATTAAACAAAACCGTTGCGTAGTTTTAAAGACTTGTTATATACATATATTTTCGCTGTCTGTCCGTCCTATTTATTAGATCTTTAAAACTACGCAACGGAACGGACTTTAGAGTGATTCATGAGGAACGTTTTTAGCATAATTTTATCCCCGCATTCTCACGGGAGCGGGAACTACGCGGGTGAAACTGCGAGGTGCCGCTTTTAAAATATAAATTGTGATATAGTAAAACCTGTCCGAATCTAATTGTGTAAACTCAAGGAAGATTAAACTTAAAATATATAACTTATTGCGCCGGGGTTGGCTTGAAGCCAGTTGGCATTCGAGTTCTTGCTTAAAGTTTGCTTTCGAAGGCACCTCTCGCTTTGTCTGTTTAAAAATGTATTAAAGACTTTATCGGTTAGGTGCTCCTCTAAAATATCGTTTTATATTTTTGGATATCTATACTAATACTTGCTGTGCTCCGCGGTTTCACACGCATAGTTCCCGTTCAGTCAGTGGGAATTTCGGGATGAAAAATGGATGTTGGCCGATTCTCAGACCTACCGCTAGCCGTTTCGGAGGTTTACGGGAACGAACATTGTGACACGAGAATTTTATATATAGGATTTAAGAGGAAAGATTTGGTTGTTTATTTTTAACGAATAGGCTCCGAAACTACTGAACCGATTTCAATAATACTTTCACCATTAGAAAGCAACATTCACCCTGAGTAACATAAAAGGCTATATTTTATCCCCACGGGAACGGGAACTACCCGGGTGAAACCGTGAGACTCCGCTAGTAGATTATAATAAGGCTCTTTATAAGATTACAAGTACCCGCAGTTTTACTTACATTGAAGTAAACCATAGATACAGTATTATAGATGATTGCGAGTATGTAGATTTTAAAATTGGAAGAATGTAAAATTTGAATTCCATTTCCAAAATGGTTTCAACATTTGAAAATCGAATTGAATTTCTATCTTTGGAACTCAAGACTCGACGAAAGCTACTTTTTTTTTTTGTCCTTGATGCACCACTTTGTGTACTTCAAAATATTGCAATCTAGCCATATTAAGGCTAATAAGCAATTTAACTTTAACTTAAACTAATAAAATGTTTCTGTTAAGAATGTGCCCATCGGCACTTTTCTTATTGTTTTTGTTAAGGCGAAGACACTTTGTTCATGTGTTCTTTACCATAGTACATACACTGCACTTTAACACTATTTACTATCACTACAATAATTCAAAAGGTTTTGTCCTTTTTAAACGTCTTATAATGTCCGTGTTGTCGAGGAGCTGGATAGCCTCAACGTTCACGTGATGATGAAGTCTTTTCTCATGAGCTTCGGCATGTTTTTTAACAATAATGGCAACAGGTTCCACACTGAGGTCCCGGTGGAGGTCGTCATTTCTAACGTACCAGGGAGCATTTACGATACCTCTAAGTACTTTATTCTGGAAACGTTGGATCATCTGTACGTTACTTGATTTGGTACAGCCCCACAGCTGTATACCATAAGTCCATACAGGCATTAGGACTTGTTTGTATAATAGTAATTTATTGTGTACTGATAACGGTGAGTGCTTACCAAGCAGCCAGTACATCTTCTTATAGCGAATTTCTAGCTCATCGCGTTTCTTTTTGACATGTGCTTTCCAGCGCAGCTTGGTGTCTAGTGTCATGCCTAAGTATTTGGCCGTGTTTTCATAGGGTATTGCATGGGTGTTAATGTATACCGGATGATAATTCGTCATTTTATTTGTAAAATCAATGTGAACCGATTTTGATTCATTAAGTTTAATGCGCCACTGTTCAGTCCAATCATATATTTTGGTTACGGCTCTTTGTACGTTTTCCACAGCGACTTCATGAGTGACACCAGTAGCCAGTATGGCTGTGTCGTCTGCAAAAGTTGCAATGGTGCAGTTTTCTATCTGTGGAATGTCACTAGTGTATAATAGGTACAGGACCGGGCCTAATACACTTCCTTGCGGCACTCCTGCTTTTATTTCTTTTAGTTCAGAGTAGGTGTCTTCTTGTTTTATTCTGAACATCCTGTTTGTTATGTATGACTCCAATATGTCAGTAAATTGCTTTGGTAGCATTTTTTTCAGTTTGTACATAAGGCCTTGATGCCACACTTTATCAAATGCCTGTGCTACATCCAGGAAAATTGTAGAGCAAACTTTTTTTTCTTCTAGAGTTGATTCAATAATATTGGTTATTCGATGGACCTGTTCTATTGTAGAGTGCTTTTCTCTAAAACCAAACTGATGCTCAGGGATAAGTCTATTTTCTTCTATAATAGTTTTTAACCGTTTCAAAAATAGTTTTTCAAACAATTTTGACATAACTGGAAGAAGAGAGATTGGCCTGTAAGATGTTACTTCATGAGGTGGTTTACCTGGTTTCGGTATCATAATAACTTCAGCCACTTTCCACACATCCGGTACATGTTTTAGTCTGAATGTAGCATTGATAAGGTTGGTAAGTTTGACCACTGCTTTTTTAGGTAAATGTTTAAGGACTTCTCCGGTAATGAGGTCATAGCCCGGAGCTTTATTTTTATTTATAAATTTAATTTCATAATAAACCTCTCTTGGAGTTACAAGTTTTATTTCTGACTCATCCTGTGGCGATACATGTTCTATAAGTTCAGTGTTATTTTCGTTTGGCTGAAATATTTTTTCTAGGTGGTGCGCAAATCGTACAGCTTTTTGCTCATTGTTGATGGCCCATGTACCATCAATTTCTTTAATAGGAGGTATTTGTCTGGTTGGGTGTTTAATACTTTTAGTGGCTTTCCATAGAGAATAGTCGGTTGTACGGTCACTAGTAAGTTGACTTAGCGATGAAGACATTGTATCCTCTTTGAATTTTTTAATCTCTCTACTAAGTCTCTTTGAAAGGTTATTTAATAAAGTTTTGTCGAGTGGGAATCTAGTTTCCTGCCATATTTTTCTTTGTTTTCTTTTTTTTGCTATAAGCTGTGGAATTTCTATTGGGTACATGGTTGTTATATTTTTTCTTTTTATATCCGGAGTATTATTCCAAGCACATTGTTGGATATCCGCTATAAACGTTTCAAGTTCCAAATTTAGATCTGCTGGAGTCTTCAGTGGTACTTTTAGATTTATTTTAGAGTCTAAGTCATGTTTAAAGCTATCCCAGTCCGTTTTTTTATTAACAAGCGAAGGGATTTCTTTTTTATTTAAGATTTCATCACTGAGAATCAAAATTATTGGGGAGTGGTCTGAACTCATATCAAAACCTTCCTCAATGTGAAGAAAGTTAGGAGAGAGATTTTTATATATAAAAAAGTCTATCAAATCAGGTATTTTGTGAGGATCTGTGGGCCAGTATGTTGGTTTACCTGTAGATAACACATCACATTTAGTTTCTTTAATTGCATTTAACAACTCTTTACCTTTAGTTGTTGTGAGTCTAGATCCCCAGTAGGTATTTTTGGAATTGAAGTCGCCGCCAAGGATAAACCTATTGCCAAGTTGTTTAAGGAAATTTACATATTGATCGGTCTTTAACGTATACCTCGGTGGACAGTATATTGCTGAAATAGTAACCGGGTAACGTTTGGTTTTAATGGATATCCCAACTGCTTGTATTTCAGGTTCTTCACATTTAAAGACCTCGCAATGTTGGATATTTTCTTTTATTATGACGGCACTGCCTCCTCTAGCTTTATTAGTTGGATGCAGTGCGTGATAGATTTTATATCCTTTAATATCTAGGTATGTTTCTCTGGTGAAATGTGTTTCTGATATGAGACATAAGTCAATATTTTCTATGTTTAGGACAGCTTGTAGTTCATTTTGGTGCCGGAGAAGTCCATTGGCATTCCATGCAAATATCTTTACTGACTTAGACATCATTTTTGATACCCAAACGTTTCTCAATATTTTTGAATCTTTCATCATAAGATGAAATGAAATTTAAAATGGTGTTAAGTTTGTCCTCCATGTTTAATGTAGGCTGTTTTTTTGGTTGGGTTTGCGGTTTGAAACCCTTTGTAATTTGTGCAAAAGACACATTCTTCGTCACTTGCTGACTGGGTATAGCTTTTTTTGTAATATCGGGCTTTTGTGCCTGGGTGGTCGAAATTTGATTTTTGTGGCTTATTTTATTTTTCAACTTTTGGAGTTCTTTAGCTACAGTGCAACCTCTGTAGCTAGCTGGATGCTGTTCACCACAGTGAACACATTTTGGTTTGGCTTCTGCGGGTTTCTTGCAGTCTTTCGTTAAGTGTTTTCCAGTGCATTTAACACACCTGGGTTCTTTGGAGCAGTATTTGTGGGTGTGACCATATGCCTGGCACCTTTTACATTGTGGGATTAATTTTGACGTTTTTAGGGGTTGAATGTCTACTTTACAACCCAAAATAGACTGGATTTTGTAGATTTTGTTGACATCTTCATTTTTGTTGAAAGATATCATGAACATGTTTAAAGGTTCCTTTGTCCTCCAACTTAGTTTGTTCACTGCATCTTCAACATTGTATCCTTTAGATACTAAATCCTCTATAATCCGAGCAGGCACACATGTAGAATGCAGATTTTTTGCCATAACTCGTATGGGCCGATCCTGCTTGTTTTCGTAAGAAAACCAGACACAATTATTTTGTAGTAGAAACTGAGTCACAGTCCTATATGAGTCGCCATCTCTACAATTGATTTTAACGACGTTGCCGCTCTTCATCTTAATTAGAAAAGAATCTTTTGCAACGGATGATGACAGAAGATCAAAAAAGCTCTGATAATCTGTCACATTTTCAACAATTATTGGTGGTGGCTGTGGGGCTTTTCTAGCTTTCGGCACTTTTGTAACGTCCTCTCTGGAGATTGATTCCTGTTGCGGGCTGAGTGACTGGTTCAGCTTCCTTTTCTTACGGCTTTGTTGCCGTACCCACTCGGTCTCTTTGGCAAGTTCCTCTTCATCAGTCTCATACTGAACTTGGTTAGAGTAACCTGCTGATGGTTGTTTAGCTGGAGGTGTATTTTTATCCTCCTGAATTTGCACTAACTGTTGTTGTAATTCTACAATTTTATCTTGTAGTTCTTTAACAAGGTTCTCATATTTCTTACGTTGCTCTTTTTCTTCGTTGAGGTACTTGTATAGCAAATGCTCAGTCTCAGTTTTAATTGTGATTGTTCCTGTTGCCATTTTTTCTAACTAAATATTAAATTTATAATAAAGGTGTAACGGAGCCTTAACAATGTTTTTTATTAATTCACTACATAGTCATGCATGATTCACACAATCTAGGTCATCGCGTTGATGACCGGCCGGGCGCACGCGTACCGTACCGAGGTCACTCGCGAGTGTTTGCCGCGTCAGCGCTTTACCCGAACGCGCACTAAAGCAACTGCAACGCAACTGTTCTTTGCGGACGCTGAACGAACACTCGACGAAAGCTACTGATTGAAATAAATACTTACTATGAATGGAAATTGAGGGTATAATCTAAACTAGTACGTTATGTTTAAAGGGTGTTTTGTTTTTTGTACAATTTATTAAAGCTTTTAATTGCAAAATATTGAATTAAGTAGAAAAAGCATTAAAAAAATTTTTTATTTTATATGAGCGTTGTTTTTTAAGATTTTTTCTATATTTTATGGCAGTCATTTTCATTCTTTCATTCATTCATTAATCTAATCTAATAGATCATCGTTTAGCTTTTTTGTAGTCGAATTTAGAAAAAAAAAACTTAATTAATAACTTTATCATCTTATAGTAACTGACTCCTAAGTTCGTAACTTGTATCTAGGGTATCAGAAACTATAATATGTATACACACATTCACACAACCAGACCGAAAAAATACATGAAAGTATACGGTAAATAAAAAGAAAAAAAAACAGTCAAGTGCGAGTCGACCTCGCGCACGAAGGGTTCCGTACCAAAACCGACAAAAACACGTTTGTTGTATGGGAGCCCCCTTAAATATTTAATTTATTTTTGTATTTGTTGTTACAGCGGCAATAGAAATACATCATCTGTGAAAATTTCAACTGTATAGCTATCACCTTTCTTGAGATACAGACTGGTGACGGACGGACGGACAGCGAAGTCTCAGTAATAGGGTCCCGTTTTTACCCTTTGGGTATGGAACCCTAAAAATAAATGTGAGCATATGATATTTCGTTACAAAAATTTCGATATCATCTCGCTTGGAAAATTGTCAAGTGTACAATTTTTATGATCACACATACTGTACAAGATTTTTATCTCTTGTTTCCTGTGTGCCAGGTGGAGAATATTGTAACGAAATATGTATTAAGAAATGAAATCTATGAAGACAATTTAATTATTTTTTACTGTGTGACATACCTTTTTAAACCCCGACGCAAAAAGAGGGGTGTTATAAGTTTGACGTGTCTGTGTGTATGTGTATCTGTCTGTCTGTGACATCATAGCTCCCGAACGGATGAACCGATTTCAATTTAGTTTTTTTTTTGTATTAAAGGGGACTTACGTGCGAGTGTTCTTAGACATGTTTGATTGAAATCGGTTGACCCTTTTAAAAGTTATGGGGGTTTGAAAGTAATTGTGTTGAGGGGTATTTTAAATTTTAAATTTAATGTTATTTAGTCAAATGGTTTGGTAGTTCGATGTCTTGATAATTGTAATCGGTCGATATTTTTATTCCGTAGTCCCCGCACTATGCTAATATTTAGGAGCGATGATGTGGCGACATCTACACAAATGGGGATCTCCCATCCCCAAAAAACTCCCTTTTCCAACATTTTTGGAAAACTTTTGGTGTGAAACTTTTGGGTGCGTAAAACTTAGGTGCGCGGTTTCGAAAGTTTAATTCATTTAACATATAATAAAAAACAGTTTATTTATTTATTTTTGTGCCTCAGCCGGATTGGAACTTATGACAAAACACGAACTCGAACCGAACCGGAATCCAACAGAAAATAAACGTTATTCATTCCCATTCACAGGAAATCCCAGGGACGGCCACTAGTGTTATGTATTACGCAATTCCCGGGATAACGAAGTCCCGGAAATCCCGGAGGGTCTCGCTTACCCGGTCTATTGAACATGAAGATCACGTAACGCACTCGCAGAGGTTGAATAACGCTCCTACACTCTTATAAACATAACATAATCATTCACTACATCATCTCATTATAGTAACTGAGTTTAAACCCCTAAGTTTAACATAATATTTTATTTATCTGCTATTGAGTAGCAGTGCCCCGCGGTTTGCTCCGCATAGATACCAATCCCGTGGGATTCACGCACTGATAAATTAGTTTTCCACTAGTGAAAGAATTTTTGAAATCGGTTTAGTAGTTTCGGAGCTTATTCGTTACAAACAAACAATCAAAAGAGATTGCCCGACCACGGTACTCCTCCAAAATGTGTTGTGCCTCAAAAAGTTAAACATAATAAAATGTCTAATTTAAATATATATTTTTTAAATAAGACATAATCATTTTTTACAATGGGGATTTATTTTTGAAAAATAATTAGTAATTTCATGTTTCCGGCGATATAGTACGCCATTTGTTGTATGCCTGTCAGTACTAGGGATTTCTATTTTCTTACGCCTACATAAAATATAATAATATTGATTGTATGATTTATTCGATATATTACTAAAACACGTTTCAAGTTAAATAAGTTTATTTAATAAAATAGGTGGACCTACATGATATTTTTAAAATATAGTTTCTATAATTCCACAGAACTTGATATTATTTAAGAGGTACGATACATTTATTATTTTCATTGATATAATAAAGTAAAATAACCATACTTATCAATATGGTTATTTTACTTTATTATATTTATTTTCGGCTGTCATATTTTTCAAATTAACGGCGTTTTATTTACCTGTGACCATAGAACCCGCACACAGTTACAGTAATAATCATTGTTTCATTTATTTTAATTTGTAATTGTTTCTCATCCTCCCTACTTGCCTGCATTACATGACCATATTTCATACATCTATATCACGATATGTACCACAATTTATACTGTGTACGGTATTAGGTAAGATTAGATATACTTACATTTAGCACTTGACTATCAAACAATAGCTCACATGCTTTGCATTTTGAAACGGAGATTTTGAAGTACCGTACGAAGATGTTCAAAATCTAAATAATTGTTTATTGATGCGGTTTAAATTCAATGACTGATTTTCGGTAATCGATTATTATAAATCGAATGTATCGGATAATTTTTTGATTACGGGTTCAACCCTATTTCTCATTTATTGCCCGCCTGTCATAACACAATATCAAATGACGGCCAGTATGTATTTTCCAAAGAGGTTGTAGGTTTTGAGTAAGTATGTATGTTAATGCGTAGAGTTTAGATTCTGAAGTACCGTAAGAAGATGCTCAAAATCTCAGTAATTTCTTGGTTTTATGGACCACCAGACAGATAAAATGCTACATTAATGTACGTCAAATGAAGTGAGCCCGTCCAGTCCCTTTCTAACTTATTTGTATTGATTTTGTGTTCAAACATAACCTCGTTAATAGTAATTACATTTTTGTAAATATCTCGGAAACCCCATTGTAGATTTTCCTGATTTTTAAAAATTAGTATTTAGACATGTTTCCGATTATTTTAAAGTTGATTCCATGACGGGGCAACAATGTTGAATTCAGTACATTTGTCCATAGCCGCGTGGGCATTGTCTTTTCTTCATTATAATAAAAAATAGTAACTGACCCCTAACTTAGTTCGAAACTTGTATTTAGGGTATCAGAAACTACGCACACACTCACATACATTTGTGGATCACACAAATATGCAACATGCGCGGGAATCGGTTTATTTAGTATAGTTGTAGATTAAGTAGATCTTTTAAGAGTTATTGCAAAAATAAACTCTATTACATAGTAACTTATGTACTAAAATGCTATCCACACTAAAGTAGATTGAAGTAAAGAGGATAATTTGTTTGAGCTTTTAAGCACAGTATTAAATAAGCTCGCCTACACTTACTCCGATGTTTTACGTGAGAGTATAAAAATAAATTGCCTACTTTATTTCTAAGAAACTATGGCCCGCGGTTTCTCCCGTAGTTCCCGTTCCCGTGGGAATGTGGGGATACAATTTTACTAAGTATTAATAAGCATCGTCATCAGTCTATCTTTTAAAAAACCGCTTCAAATTCGTTGTGTAGTTTTAAAGATTTATGCATAGGGACAGACAGACAGCGACTTTGTTTTATACTATGTAGTGATAGTGATTAACTACGAACAAATATATACACACAAACACTTTTTCATTACACTATAAGTTACTGTTACCTTCTATTTATTAGAAAATTATGTTTGTTTTTAAAATTTTGTTTTTTGGTAAGTAACGAAACTGTTTTAAAAACAAAGCAACTTAAAAAATAATCTATAACTCACTAGTGAATAAAACGTGTCATTATTCAACAGTTTTTGCAAAAATATGAGCCCCTTTGTGAGCAAGTGTGTTGTAAAGTAATAAATAGCCTATTTGTATAAATGTTTGGCCTAAATCGAAAATTGTTTAATATTTTACAAAAAATGTTTCGCTGTAGTTGAATGTACAGGTTTTCCGTAATATTTGCATAACGACCGAACCAGCTGCATCGAATGCTTTGTTTGAAATCGATGAAAAGGCAAAACTCGGAATTGATAATACTAATATTATATACGGATAAGTTGGATGGATTTTTATTAAGTACTCTTTCACGCAAAAACTGCAGAACCAATTTACAAACAATAAAAAACACACACAGAAAACTATACATTACTTATATTGTATAATTACTAGCTGTGCCCCGCGGTCTCACACGCGTTGTTCCCGTTCCCGTACCCGTGGGAATTTCGGGATGAAAAATAGATTTTGGCCGATTCTCAGACCTACTGAATATGCTCACAAAACTTCATAAGAATCGGTCAAGCCGTTTCGGAGGAGTACGGGAACGAACATACAATATGTAGAGTGATATAAGATGAAGGATTTTAGCATAATTTTATTCCCGCATTCTCACGGAACTACGCGGGTGAAACTGCGGGAAGCTGCTAGTAATATTATTTAAGTTAAATTATGTATTAAATTTACTCGTGTAATCATCATCACCAGCCTATTTACTTTCACTGCTGGACAATGGACATAGGCCTCTCCCAATTCGCGCCAATGTGCCCTGTCGGCGGCACGTCGCATCCACGTTCTCCCGTCTCTTTCACTCTCTCTCACACACCCTTGTAAAGTAAAATGTGAAGGTAAATGTATACTGGAGGTAAGGAAACTAAAAGCCTAGATACCCCTTCAAGTTATAAGCACAAAAAACCATAATTCAAACAGTACCTTTTCCCCTCAGAAACATTTTGCAGAAAAACTCGATCTTAACTTAAAATACTTATGTTAAAATATTTTTAGCATTAAAAATAAATGTGAGGATTTTTGCCAGAGCCAGGTCTCGAGTTAATAGACCTTCACCCTATTATTAGCGTCGCATTTTTAGTCTAGCTTAGCACTAAACCAGGTTTACAACAAGTCAATCTGAATGATTTGGAACGTTAGCACAGATTATATGGTTCATTGAATGAACAAAACCATAGACTAATACTTGTGGGTACTTATACTTGTAAGCGGGCTTTTTTCCGCGCCTAGACCTCTCAAGTTTGGTCCTTTGAGACCATAAACTAATGTAAGATGTTTTGATATTTTTGTTCCCTTTAGTTCTGGAACGCTAATTTCTATAACTAAGACTAACCTTAGAACCGGTTTTGTTAAACTAGGTTTGAGAAACTTAACGATAATAAGACAGAGGTTTTTAGACGAGGGACCCTAATTTACTCCAACTAAACCAGTTGCAGGGATAATCGGTCTTCCAAAATTAAGGTTTCATTTGAAAAGTTTAATTTTTTTTGTTACTATCACTTAAAACTTTATAAATAACTAACTTATATTAATAACTAGTTGTGCCCCACGGTTTTACCCCCATAGTTCCCATTCCCGTAAAAATGTGGGGATAAAATTATGCTAAAAACTTTCCCCTTGAATTCACTCTATCTATAAAAAGAAACCGCATCAAAATCCGTTGCGTAGTTTTAAAGATCTAAGCCTGCATAGGGACAGAGAAAGCGACTTTGTTTTATACTATGTAGTAAAAGTGATTGTTCAGTTAAAGTCTATAGCTTTTTTAGACTTGCAAAGATCGAACCCGCAACCTTACGGATGGCAGTCCGGCAGGTGACCACTCTGCCATCGAGGTCTTCAACGTAATAGTTCACCTTTTATAAACTTATTCTCGCCCTATATTTCCTATGCCTGAGTTATATTTTCGACAATAAACAGAAATATTTTGCAAGGTCAGAGGGTAGAGGGATGTAAATAGGTAGGTACAGTTATCATTCCTTAGGGGGTGTTTCTAACGGAAATTCTAAGGGATGACCGCCCCAACATTTACATAAATGATTTTAGCATTGTTTTCATAGATGTTTTATGCTCACAAGCTGTGCCCCTTGGTTTTACCCGCGTGAATCCCAATCCCCTGAGAATTTCGAGATAAAAAGTATCCTATGTGTTATTCCTAGTTATAAGGAACATCTGTACCAACTTTAATCTAAATCGATACAGTAGTTTTTTCGGGAAAGAGTGAAAGAGAGTTCACGTCGTTTATTGGTATAGTATAAGATTTTCAGGTAAAACAAATGTATGTTCCCAATTGACTTTGAAGCCGAAGCGGTCCAGGGCTCAAGTCCCGGTTGAGGCAAAAAGTTTGAATACATTTTTCAAAATCCTCAATAGCTCAAATGGTTAGAGCAGTTACCACCATTGACATTTTCACAATCACTTTTACTTTAATTATTTACTAAGTGCGCGATTGGACGTGAGATATTCCAGCCAAAATACCCAAAAATAAACCACGATATCACAGAAATATATCCGTACGATAAATTGGGTAACCTCGCGATAAATTCCCTTATTCCTGGGCTGTCAAAGTGACATGTTTCCCCCTCAAGGTTTCTCTGACGGCCTCTAGTGGGTCATTTTGTCAGTCGCTTGCTATTTGGGCAGTGACATGACATTTGTGGATTTATAAGCTCCATGCGTGGTTATTTTTGCTGTATCTTCACTACATAGTCTATACTAATATTATAAAGAAGTAAAGTTTGTGTACTTGTTAAATTGTAAGGGGTAATCTCGGGATCTACTGAACTGATTTCAAAAATTCTTTCACCCATGGAAAGCTTATTTAGTGCGTGACATAGGCTATGACATTGGCGTGACATAAGTGAAAGAATTTTTGAAATCGGTTCAGTAGATCCCGAGATTACCCCTTACAATTTAACAAACACACAAACTTTACTTCTTTATAATATTAATATAGATTTACTTCAATTTATACCACATCTACATTTTCACCTTTGCGTCCGTAAAATGTTATTTTGTGTACGTACAGTGTGTTGTTACTCTCAATGGTGTAAAAACAAGGAAAACATAGAATAAAGTCTTCTTTATACGTAACGACACGATTGCTTTACGATCAATTTATTAAAAATCGCGCCTCGCGATCTCAGCGGCGAAATACGGTGAAATATCGGAAACACTAAATAAATAATTACATGGTAAAGATCCCGTTTATCATTATAATTTGAGTGCTAATAACTATGATAACTATAATAACATCTGTACATTTCATTTCTATTTTTAACCCCCGACGCAAAAAGAGGGGTAATAAGTTTGACGTGTGTGTGTATCTGTCTGTCTGTGGCATCATAGCTCCCGAACGGATGAACCGATTTTAATTTAGTTTTTTTTTTTGTATTAAAGGGGACTTACGTGCGAGTGTTCTTAGACATGTTTGATGAAAATCGGTTGACCCGTTTAAAAGTTATGGGGGTTTGAAAGTATTTGTGTTGGGGGTTTTTTAAATTTTAAATAATCAAACTCTCGTGTACTGTAATAAATCTAGAACGCTGTTTATATAAGTACGCTGAATTATTAGGTGTGCAAGCTCCTTAGCGGCGCTTTCACGGTTGTAATTAAAACAAAAGAAAGAAATATTTCTCTTTAAGAAAACTGCTGTTTTTGTATTATAAACTGTTTTGGTTCAATGGGTTTTATAAAGCTCTGGTATTTTGTAAGATGTTGTCTATATGGGTGCACGAGAATGAGTGTGTGCGTAGTTTCTGATACCCTAGATACAAGTTACGAACTTAGTTGGGGGTCAGTTACTATAAAGAGATGATGTAGTGAATTATTATGTTATGTATATTGTAGAATTTGCCGCTCATAGCTCAGTTCTTAAAGCGGATTACAAGTGATTTGTGCGGTTAAGCAACGTCTGGCGTCGCCATGACAGTGATGGTGATCGTAACTAAAAATAGCTTCAAATTTCATGAGCGTTGCCGTGATTTGGAGGGCACGTTAGTCCCGTCTCGTTGGTCCCATTCGTTGTAATAACACCATCGACCGTCGTCTTGGGTTGTCAGAGCCCTCAAAAGGTTATAGCTTAACCTAAAATGTATCGCCCATTGAGTTGTGAAGGTCTAATAGCAGTCGCTCCACGTAAAATACTGACATTCCGACAAATCTGGTTAAACTGAAACCTGACCCCAATCAAATAACATAACATAATCATTCACTCCAACATCTCTTTATAGTAAAAATAAATCCCACCAAAAACATTCTGTAAAAAACTAGCCAAGTCTCGATGGATCTGCTTGTTTATCTCTAAAAAGTAATGAAATCTAGACAATTCGTGCCAAGTGTAAGGTTCCTTACTGCGATTTCTTTATTATTATAGTTAATGTTGTGTGACTTGGCCGTTGAAGGATACACTGTACACAAGGGTACAAAACTAGGTGCTCCATGACACTATTGCACCAATCTGTCGCCAGAACCGCTACCCATTGACGATAGAAAATTGCCACTTGAAAAACGTTGATTCAATACCCAGTCAATTGTAGGCTTGATAAAGCTGCGTATTTTAATAATGTTACAACATTACGTGTAAACAAAATTGACTTGTACCCACTACTAACGTTTTAAACAATGTTCAACGGCCAAGTCACACAACATTAACTATAATAATAAAGAAATCGCAGTAAGGAACCTTACACTTGGCACGAATTGTCTAGATTTCATTACTTTTTAGAGATAAACAAGCAGATCCATCGAGACTTGGCTAGTTTTTTACAGAATGTTTTTGGTGGGATTTCATTTATTTTTGTTGAAACGTGTTTATATTGTTTTTTTTTATTAGATTTTCTTATTTGACTCATTTTTTTCTTTTTAGGAGTAGTATTTTATTACTAAGCGCGCCGCAATTTCACCCGCGTAGTTTCCGTTCACGTTTCCGTGGGAATTTCGGGATAAAAAGTATCCTATGTGCTTCTCCTGGTTCTAAGCTGCCTCCCCACCAATTTTCAGCCAAATAAATTCAGCCGTTCTTGAGCTATAAATTCCCGTTTCCAATCCCGTGAGAATTTCGGGATTAAAAGTATTCTATGTTCTTCTCAAGGTTTTAAGCTACCTCCCCACCAATTTTCAGCCAAATCAGTTGGGCCGTTCTTGAGTTATAAATTCCCGTTCCCAATCCCGTAGGAATTTCGGGATTATACGTATCCTACGTTCTTTTCCTGGTTCTAAGCTACCACCTCACCAATTTTCAGCCAAATCAGTTGAGCCGTTCTTGAGTTATAAATTCCCGTTCCCAATCCTGTGGGAATTTCGGGATTAAAGGTATCCTACGTCCTTTTCCTGGTTCTAAGCTACCACCCCACCGATTTTCAGCCAAATCAATTCAGCCGTTCTTGATTTTTAAATTCCCGTTCCTAATCCCGTGGGAATTTCGGGATTAAAGGTATCCTATGTCCTTTTCCTGCTTCTAAGCTACCTCCCCACCAATTTCCAGCCAAATCAGTTCAGCCGTTCTTGAGTTACAATTCCTGTTCCCGTTCCTGTATAATTCCCGTTCCCGTTCGATTATCCTAGTTTTTATAGTTTTCCCTTTATGTGGCCATTAAACCCTAACTCTGTACCAAATTTCAGCTCTCTAGGTTTATGGGAAGTACTAGTTCTATTTTGATGATCATGAGTGAGTGAGTGTCTGTCATAAATACGAAACTTTGCATTCGCTTAACTTCGGAACTAAATGACCTACAGACTTGAAATTTTATTTTAAGTATGTGATTGTATAGCTTACTGGATGACGAAAATTTCAGCGTTCTGGGCTTATCCAGAGGTTGTCAAATAGGGGCCTGAAAATGCGGCGAAAGGGTTCCTGTAAAGGATGGTACGGCAGTGTTTGCTTCGCGCTCGACTTGGCGGGGGGCACTGCCGTGCCCCCAGATAAATAAGCCTTTTATTTCCAGTAAATTTACATGTTTAACCACTAGTTTATAACTTATAATAAAATGTGTGTTTTTTTAAGTATCTCTTTATAGTAACCGACCCCTAACTAAGTTCGAAACTTGTATCTTGGGTATCAGAAACTACGCACACAGTCACACAGAGATAAATATTTGTGGTTCACATAAATTTTCACCGAATCGATCTCGCAAACTTACGGACGGCAGTCCGGCATGGTGACCACTCTGCCATTTAGGTCGTCGAAAATGGATAAAAGAGTAAGAGCACTTCCCCGGTCCCGGTTCCCTGTCCACACTGTGATGGTGACAGTTTTGCTCCACCACTAAAAAGTCAATATGATCAGACAGTCCCTATAATGAAACATTTAAATGCATTCACTTGAAATTCAACGGTTCAACCGTACTACGAATGGTAGTAGTTGGTACTTGGTAATATGAAACATTTTTGTTGATATTTTAATATAATAAATCTTTTGGAGTGAATATTTTATATGGAGCTTTAGGCATTTTTTATGAGAGAAAAAAAAAATGCATTGAATTATTATACTTATATTACATTATATTGAAATTGCGGTACTGTTATTTCCGATTTGAAGAGCATATGAAAAAACGACTGTCGGCGTCTTTTTGAAAAGTTTTAACTTCTGTCGGCACTTTAATAACTGCATTTTTATTGACTTAGGATTTATACAATCACATAATAATGGTCAATTTCTTTTAACTATGTATAAATATTTTGTGAACTGGGCGTGGTAGACGGAACCTAAAAATATGAGGAATAGCGTAAAAAATTATATCGGCGTTAATACTCCTTTGAGCATTTTTCTTCCTCTCATAACAAAACATATTATATCATTATGCGAAAGAAAAAAAATGGCATACAAGGTATATTTTTTTTTTTGTTAACCTATATTGCCCCACTGCTGGGCAAAGGTCTCACCCAAACACCTCCAACTAACCCTATCCTTCGCAGTCTCCCACCAGCTACTGTCGAAGGTAGCCAGATCGTCCCGCCAACGCTTTCTCGGTCGACCCCGACGACGCCCTCCTTCGGGAACCCATTGAGTCGTTATGTGGGCCCACTTCTCGGTATATGTTTTTAAAATAATAATAATTAAAAAGTTAGTTTTAAAAATCGAAATAGTAACGGTTACCAAGTACTACCGCGATGGGAGAATTGAAAAAGAAAACCAATGAAATGTTTTAAATCGATCCGGGATTCGTTCCTCTCTGTGGATGGGCCGAATGTGGGACGTTTTGCAAAGTGTTCTGGAGTCCAGGAGCTTGGATACGTCGCCTCAATAGCAATGTAGAGTGACTACACTACTATTTAAGGATTTTGTAAAATGCATTGGGTGGTGTGTGTGTGAATGAGTGTGTGCGTACTTTCTTATACACAAGCTAGATACAAGTTTCGAACTTAGTTAGGGGTCAGTTACTGTAATGAGATGATGTAGTGAATGATTATGTTATGTTATTTTCGCCTCAGCCAGGACTTGAATTCGGAACCTAAAATAACTGTGTGAATCACTATAAAATAAATTCTTGTAGAAGACTATATTATTACTATTTAATTGAATTCGAGATACTTAGCTAAAAGCGTGGCTTTGTGATCGCTAGATTTTTAATCACTGCTTCTTGCCGGTGGCATATGAACTGCTGTTTTTTTTAGTTTTTATAGTTATCATGGTTATTAGCGCTCAAATTATTATGTTTGCAACAGCGTTGAAATATCGGAAACTCGAAATAAATAATAAACATGGCAAATATCCCGTTAATCATGACAATTTGAATTTTCTTTTATTACAAATAATATTAACGATTGCCTGAACATCTGGACATGAATTGACATAACTATGTCAGTACGAGTATAAAACAAAGCCACTTTCTCGGTCCCTATGTCCCTATGAGGGTATCGAGAACCGGTATAGATAACAGAACCGGGATTTTCGGTACAAGTACTAAACAGAACCGGGATTTTCGGTACCAGTACTAAACAGAACCGGGATTTTCGGTACCAGTACTAAACAGAACCGGGATTTTCGGTACCAGTACTAAACAGAACCGGGATTTTCGGTACCAGTACTAAACAGAACCGGGATTTTCGGTACCAGTACTAAACAGAACCGGGATTTTCGGTACCAGTACTAAACAGAACCGGGATTTTCGGTACAAGTACTAAACAGAACCGGGATTTTCGGTACCAGTACTAAACAGAACCGGGATTTTCGGTACCAGTACTAAACAGAACCGGGATTTTCGGTACCAGTACTAAACAGAACCGGGATTTTCGGTACCAGTACTAAACAGAACCGGGATTTTCGGTACAAGTACTAATCAGAACCGGGATTTTCGGTACCAGTACTAAACAGAACCGGGATTTTCGGTACCAGTACTAAACAGAACCGGGATTTTCGGTACAGGTACTAATCAGAACCGGGATTTCCCGGGATTTTCGGTACTTTCGGGATTTTATCTTCTTTTTAGTTTTGTAGGTAAATGTTGAATCACTCTATCTCATTAAAAACCGCATCAAAATCCATTGCGTAGTTTTAAAGATCTAAGCATACATAGGGACGGACAGCGGGAAGTGACTTTCAGTTATATTATGTAGTGAAGTAGGATTCAAGTCACACTGTCTGTAGGGCAAAACAAGTCAAAAAAGAAAACGCTCATTTCATTTTTTTGAAACAAAACAATTAAGTATATTCATCAATCATTTGAATTCAACAGCCAATCTAAAACGGACCTAACCGCTTACATAATAAGGGTAAATATTAGAAATGCAAATTCTCGTAATGAGGCTACCCTCCGAAATGGATTTTTTTTTGGTTCTTTGTTATGTAAATTACCCATTTTTGTTAGGCATGCAGAATTGTGACAATCGTTGACTTAAAAGTTATAAAAATATGTTATAAGTATTTACTAGCTGTGCCTAGCGGTTTTACCAGCGCGGAACCTTATCCGATGGAATTTTTGGATAAAAGTATCCTATGTGTTATTCCTATTTATAAGGAACATCTGTACCAATTTTCATATAAATCGGTCCAGTCGACTCGACACTCAAAAACTTTCGCATTTACACTAGCTGCGCCTTTACTCATTCCCGTGGGAAAATATCGGGATAAATATAGCCCGCCTTGCCCGCTCGTGAAACCGGTAGCTCGTAGTATCATACAATCTCGGCACAATTCACCATCGCGTGTTAAAAAAATATTAACAATTAACGCTATCTATTTGTACGATTTGCGACTGCAAAAAGTTAACAATAAAACATACGATTACTTACTTAGAAAGAAAATGTTTTTATTCAACACAACACACAAAGAACAAAACAAAAAAAAACAATAAAAAAGTACGTAAAGTCTTTACTTATACACAAAATAATTATGTTTAACATAACATAACATAACATAAAATAATCATTTACTACATCATCTCATTATAGTAACTGACCTCTAACTAAGCTCGAAGCTTGTGTCTAGGGTATCAGAAACTACGCACACACTCAGACCGAGATAAACATTCGTGGTTCACACATATATTCACCCCGCACGGGAATCGAACCCGCAACCTTACGGATGGCAATCCGGCATGGTGACCACTCTGCTATCGAGGTCGTCAAATAAATTAATGTATTAGTATGATTGATATACCTGCACACACCTAGGAAGAAATTCTAAGGTTGTGTGTGAAGTCGATCAACCCGCACTTGGCCAGCGTGGTTGACTAAGGCCTAATCACCCTAATTCAGGGTAGGCTCGTGCCCCTCGGTGGGGACATATATGAGCTGATGATGATGATTAGTATGATTCCGAATCATCTTCTATCTCTACTTCGTCCGGGTCGAACACGTAAACTGCATCTAGGAAACTATCGTTCCTAATGTATTGACCTGTAAATAGAAAAATCGGAGTTTTGGATGGGGCATCATGAGTGAACGAGACCGAACGCGCCGCGGCGTTAATATGAGAAATTTAAATGATCATTGACGAGTCACTTTTACTGGCGTCCATCCAAAAATGGACGTCAATTACCGAAGCGATTCCATTGAGGAAATCCAGTTGGCCTAAAACATTTGGATTGATGCACAGTTTTATGTCCTGACTCATCAGTTCGACTAACTCGTCGATGGCCACCTTAATATCATCCCACTAACTCGGAAAGTATGTTTTTAATCCTCGATATCTGGGGGTAAAAGTCGATTTTAATCTCAAGAGTGGAAAGTATCGGGGTCGCTGTAGGCAGTTCGTGCAGGACCCAAGGCATTGTCGATAACTGGGAGTAAAAGTCGTTTTTGCGCTCTAGAGGTTAAAGTAAATTTGAATTTAGAACATCGTGTGCACTAATGTGATGATGTTTTGAATTCACAAACTATCATACACCTTTTTTTTCATTTAAAATTCAAACTCGGAACCTTCTTGGTGTACAAGACTTACTTATTCTTTAAATTGCTTTGCGCGTGATATTTTCTTTTCATTTAATATTGTGATTGTTTTATGTTTTCACACAGCCATGAAGTTGTAGGTAAAAATGGAGGTTACACTTGGAACAACAGCTTGAGTCAAATACCTACGTATCTGTGGGCCGATCTCTCTTTTTAGTGTGGACTTTGCAGACTCTCTCTTTCTAGAGGTTACCTTAGTTAGAAAGAGACAGTCTGCCCACAGAGAGCGCGATAGGTTATGCTTCAAGTAGGTATTCGAAGTGTGAATCCCACTAGACACGTTTGCCACACCACTGGACGTATTCTAATCCCTTTTAGCGATTGCCAGAGACGGGAAAACTTGATTTGGGAGCAATATCTTCCTGTAATTGAGACAGACCATTTTACTTGTTCTAAGACTAATTATTTTCCCATAATGTCACTACAGAATCTCAGTATCTTCAGGAGACCTCAAATAAATAAAAAATATTCCTACTGTGGCGTATTTCAGTCAAACTTGGCATTTGGTTTTAACAAAACCTTATTATTTTTTCTTCTATTTCCACTTTGCTCTTAATTTTTCAATATTTTTTTTAGGTTTTGTAATACATGTAGTATATCGTTGCAATAAGGGATAAACAGAGAAGTTTTTAAAAGAGTTTTAAATTCTCGGTCGCAATTAGGTTTTTTTTTTTTAATTGAAAGATCCGGATTCTAAATAAGAATCCTGAGCGTTAGCGAAGGAGTCAAAAGAGCACAAGGTTGATAGTTATTTGTTATACAAGAGTGCAAAGTTGTTTTTTAACCGGGGCTCCAGTTGAGGACCGAGCCAGCGAAAGATTCTAAAATTGAATCACGAGCGCAGCGAGGGAGTCAAAAGAGTACAAGGTTATAGTTATTTATGGTTAAGTTGGTGATTACTTCCGAAGCGCTATTGAGGCCCGAGCCGTCAGGCGAGGGTCTGAAGATAGCCGAGGATAGTAATCATCAATACACGCATGTACCATACAACGTTTTTCAACACATTTGCGAAGAAATTATCATTTTTCGCTAATAAATAAACAGTTTTTCTATTCGCGCGCATCCAACACAACAATGGCGATCGACCAAAGACTAAAAGAATATACTTATTAAAAAAAAATCGAATGAATGAATGAATGGAATCGACCATAAACCTACCAAAAGTAAGGAAACATAGTTGAAGTTTGTTTTTAAAATGTATGGACACAATTTTTTGGTATCGAAACTTTATTAAAATGAAAGCAATTTAAAAAAACAATCTATAACTCACTAGTGAATAAAACGTGTCATTATTCAACTGTTTTTGCACAAATAAGGGCCCCTTTATGAGCAAGTTTGTTGAAAAAAATCCATTTAGTAATTTCCTCGCTGAGGGGGGATGAAAAATAATGTGTTGCACTCGAGTGCAAACAATTCTTTTCAACTCACTTGCTCATAAAGGGGCTCTTATATGTATATACCTACTTGAAGCATAACCTATCGCGCTCTCTGAGGGCAGACTCTCTCTTTCTAACTAAGGTAACCTCTAGAAAGAGAGAGTCTGCAAAGTCTACACTAAAAAGAGAGATCGGCCCACAGATACGTAGGTATTTGACTCAAGCTGTTGTTCCAAGTGTAACCTCCATTTTTACCTACAACTTCATGGCTGTGTGATTGTCAATAGTCATGTCGATGGCGGGAATATGAGAAATATTGAAAAAAAGACGTAACCCTCCGGCCACACTTATCGCGATAACGCGAACATTTGCGTTGTCGTGACACGTCTGGCCAAGAATTCGTCCTATCCCGAATCAGTTCCGCGAACTCGAATGCCCTTAGACCATTGACATAATGCCGATCAAAGGATTTTATCGCGACAGTTTCGCACGACAGTGTGGCCGCAGAGTAACAAGTGTGTGCTCTCTGCTTACAAACCCTGGCTCTGAACTGTAATTTGTCATAACATTTATTGTTTATCATAATAATCTAAGGTCTATTATTAGAGGACGCCCACTGCGAATACTTACGTGATATACATGTGTATATGTGTGTCGCAGATTCTAAAGGATTTCTCAAATCGGATCAGTAGTTCCTGAGATTAGCGCGTTCAAACAAACAAACTCAACTTTATGTTAATGTTATTGTAGATTGATTTGTATTGTAACTATTATGATACGACATATACCTTCCGGAATTAAATCCTCTAAATATTTGCACTCCGTCCAATATGAGACCTGCCACACTGAAAATAAAATGAAATGAAATTATAATTATCATTTTATTACATAAACTAGCTGATGCCAGCGACTTCGTCCGCGTGGAAATTGGTTTATTTATTTCACGTACCTAGTTGACTTTTTCAAAGTAAATACTCTATGTCATCAAACAAATTCTATACCGGATGTTGAAATTATTTTAATCATATGTAATCATTACTAAAAAACAATTATTTTTCTATAATAAAAAATATCATAAATATAGAATTCTCGTGTCACAATGTTCGTTCCCGTAATCCTCCGAAACGGCTTGACCGATTCTCATGAAATTTTGTGAGCATATTCAGTAGATCTGAGAATAGGACATGGAATAGTTTTCATCCCGAAATTCCCATGGGAACGGGAACGGGAACTACGCGTGTGAAACCGCGGGGTACAGCTAGTATGTCTATAAAATCATATACCTAACTATTTAACTAATATTTAACTAAATGCAATTAATAATGAAATACTGTCGCGTATTCAAGGAGGAAGTCGAGAGTATATCTCTATCAACAGAATGATGGATCAAGAAGAATCCACAAATTATCCGATAGAATTTCTGAATTCATTATTTATTATCTCACATACAATAAATTTAAAAATCGGTGTTTCTATAATTCTTATTCGTAATTTAAGTCCTAAACTGTGCAATGGTACTTGATTAAAGGTCATAAATCTACAACCTAACATAATTGAGGCAGAAATTTTAACCGGTTTTGGTGTCGAAGAAACCGTCTCGATACCAAGAATACCACTCATCCCTAACAATTTTGCATTCCATTTCAAGCGCACCCAATTCCCAGTCGTGGCGTGCTTTACTATGACGATAAATAAATCCCAGGGTTAGACACTAAAGGCCGCTGGTGTCGACCTAAGGTCTGATTGTTTTTAGCATGGCCAACTATATGTGGCCTGCTCACGGGGCAGTAATTTATTTATTTATGTTAGCCCCAGAAGGCAAAACTATTAATGTATGTAGTTTATAGAGAAATTCTTTAAAAATGAACTATCATATAACAAAGTTTTGTACATGATGCAAGCACACAAAGACAGTGAACAATAATTTAAAAGCATTTATTTTTTGTCCTAAAGTATTTATAGATGGATGTCACATTTTTTGCTTGATTTAACAAAAAGAAGGTTGAATGCACTATATTTAAAACTCAATACTGTCAACCTTTTTTAAAGAATATCATAAATTTTAGGACCTTTGCACACTGCCTATTTTTCACTCTCACGTAGATACCGTGAAGGATTATACCTACTCGATAAAAAAAATTAATGACCAATCTCTCTCGTGTTGTTTTATGTTTACCTACTTTGACATTAGCAGAATTGCGTAGTTATGGCAGCAGTAGCCAAAAACTATTTTGTTTATTAAATTGATACCTTGACGGCGCTGTAGATATTTTTTTGATGTCTGATGCACCATTCCAGAGAACTTCAGTATATTACGATCTAATCTCCTCGGTAGCTCAATTGGATAGAGCAGTGCTACGATTCAGCATGGTTCCAGGTTCAAGTCCTGGCTTAGGCGAAAATTTTGAATGCATTTTTCTTAAAGGCTAATAAGTTATTTTAATTTAACTTAAACTATTTAATAAAATATTTATGTTAATAATGTATCCATCAGCAGTTTTCTTATTGTTTTTTATTAAGGGAAATACACTCTGTTGATGTTTCTTTAACATAGTACGTACACTGCACTTCAATATTACGTCTATGCAATTTTTTTGCCTGTTCACAAAAGTTTCGATTGCGTGAAAATCCGCTATGTGCATATGCCCTTTAAGCGTTCGATATTGAAGTATTCTATATTATGTCAAATTTGATATCTATGAAATATTATTATACAAAATCCAAAATGTAGTATTTTTGTCAGCAATGTTTTCTCGTCAAAAGGAAGCGAAGTGTTGATAAATATATTTTTTGATTGAAATCAGAGGACCGATAAACAACAAAGACTACGATTCCTCCCAAATTTTAAAGAATATCTCAATAACTTAGAACTTACTAAGGTGGTAAGTTGCGCGATATAAACGGATATTACCCAAGCGATGTCGTGGGCGGAGTATTGTTTATTAAATTCAAAACAACAAAATAGTTTTTTATTGATAACTTTTCTTTTCGTTATCCAAATGAGATGAAACAAAGCCTATATATTGCGCCAGATTAAGCTTAATCCATATGTGGAAACGCCATGAAAATCCGTTCAGTACTTTCTGAGATTATCGCGAACAGACAGACAGACAGACAGATAGACAGACAGACAGGAAAGAAAGTCAAAAATTGTTTTTTTGTGTTCCTTTGACCTTCTTTTATCCCCCCCTATCAGTTTTAGGTAAATTTATTTAATGTACAGACACGGTGGTTCTACTGTTTTATTATTAGTATAGATTTACTTATTATTCATAATTTTCACCTATTTCTATGTAGTTATTCAGGAAATAAATATAAGTATCTATTCAGTACCTATATAATATAAAACTTCTACGGGATTTATGCGGGTAAAACCGCAGAACACACCTAGCATTTTCATAAAATACGTACCTTCATATTCCATTTTACAGTTAACGTAGTCCAATTGGCAGTAGTTCTCAAACGTTCTTTCACGATAATAATATGTATTTGCGCACAGCGTTCCAGTTCTAAAATAAATAAAAAATAAATTATTTTTATCATCATCAGCTTATATAATGTCGCCACCGAGAATTAGGACGATTATACCTTAGTCAACCACGTTGGCCAAGTGCGGGTTGGTCGACTTGACACACAACCATAGAATTTGTTCCTAGGTGTGTGCAGGTTTCTGAACGATGTTTTCCTTCACCGTAGGAGCGTCATAATTAAAGTACTTATGAATTCGTAAATTGAAAACACATTGGTACGTGGCGGGACTGGTGGGGTTCGAACCAGGCATCGGAAATCATCAGGCTTAGCCCCTACGTCACCGAGCGACGCTCTAAATCGCTCAAATCATTTTTATTATATTAATTAAAACCAGTATGGTTTATGATTTTATACTAAGAAAAGTTGTGATATTCTTAGTGGTCATCTCACCCAGTACTTAAGCCGATTGTGGGTGAGCCAACTTCTACAAATTTTACAACAAATTCTTATTTTATAATATTTAAAATAATACAAAATCAACAATTTGGTTTACCCCTTAGGGAACCATTAGTACTAATAAATTATTTTTACGTATTTGAACAAAATTGTATGTAAAACTCCTAATAACGCATGTTTGCCTGGTACTTTTGTCCAAAAATCGCGCGATATATCTAAACAATGTAACATTTGACAGTCTTAGTACGGTCTCTTAGGTTAAGTTTAATAAAGTGGATGAAAGGACGACGTCCAAAATTTGGAGTAGTTGGCTCACCCACAGTACTGGGTGAGATGACCACTAAGAATATCACAAAATGGCTGTTCACCCAGTGGGTGAGTAGCCACCTAAGCTATATGGATTGTGTAAAAGATGATGTGCAAAACAAAAGTGTGAATATTGAGATGATGTAGATACATACTTAAGCAGTCTCTGCATCACCTTCATAAGCCAACTGACTCCTGATCAACTGTAACTACTTAACTGTAACCGAGATAAACATGATGGCTCACACAAATGTTTACTCCGCACGGAAATCGAACACCCTTATTTAATTGAATTAATTTTTATAGTGTATTCTCACAATTTTTAGGATTTTTGAATTTTCGACTCAGCCTGGACTTGAACCCGGAACTAAGCGGAACCGTAGCATCAAGGCGGCTGGTCGAAAATCTTAAACGCTTGCAGACTTAGAGCAGCTGCTAGCGACATCTGTGAAGAACGAATCTTACCATCGTTATTATTTGAAAAGTCCTATCGTTATTGTTTGATTTCTCCGGTTTGCCTTACCTGTAAGCTCTCAAACAGTAGAAACCAATATAATCGCATTGATTTATTACTAGCGCTCTATAAGGCGTAGTTCTCCAAGAAAAGCTATGCGTTGTAGTACTTGTTCTGAAATATATAAATAACACGTATTAATAATAATTACACGAGTTAATAGATTAATAGGTTATTCTTGGAGGCAGTGCGCGTCGCATGGTGAGTGAGGTCCGGACTCTATGGGTCCGGAGACCCAACCCCTCTTCCTCCTTTTATCCATCCTCCACCTTCTATTATCCAATCCAGTTATTTCACACTTGTTGAGTAGCAGAAGCAGATTTCCATAATATCTTACCAGGTCTGGTTGTTTGCCCTCAATAACATTAACTTATTTATTACTAGCAGCGCCCCGCGGTTTCACCAGCGTAGTTCCCGTTCCCGTGGGAATTTCGAAATAAGAAGTATCCTATGTTCTTTCCTGGACCATAACTACCCCTTATACCAAATTTCAAGTCAATCAGTTCAGTAGTTTAGCCTTGAAAAGGTAAGAGACATACAGACAGACAGACTGAGTTACTTTCACATTTATAATATTAGTAAGGAACTTATCCACATGATGAAGGAAAAGTCGTTTTAAGTGATAGGTTATGTTGTACTGTTTCGTCCTTCCAGGAGCTAATAATTTCAGTGTACGGCGACCTTAGTAATATTACACACCAGAACAATACTTGGTTATGTACTTAAAAGGTCTGTTTTAACTCCTCGAAATGATCAAGCATGTGTAATAAATAATGAAATACTGTCGCGTATTCAAGGAGGAAGTCGAGAGTATATCTCTATCAACAGAATGATGGGTTAAGAAGAATCCACAAATTATCCGATAGAATTTCTGAATTCATTAAATGTTCCTGGACATCCCTCACATACAATAAATTTAAAAATCGGTGTTCCTGTAATTTCCTCCACGCATCACGGTCCTCAGCTTCGTTCTCCCAATTGCAGAAATTAATTTTGAACGTCGCGTTTCACGCTGTCTTTGAAACGCAACATTGGTCGGCCGACAGGTCTTTTGGCATCAGCTATTTCTGCTAGGAGGGTTTGTCTTGGCAGACGAGAAGAGCCCATGCGGTGAACATGCCCAAGCCAACGCAAGCGTCTCTGTTTTAGCAAGACCGTGATGCTTGGTTGTCTAGCAATCTCCAAAACTTTCTCGTTAGTGATTCTGTCTTGCCACGTAAAGCCCAATATTCTACGAAGGCAGCGCATATGAAAGTTATTGAGCCTTCGTTCCTGTTTGGCGTACGATGTCCAGGTCTCAGCTCCATACAAAAGTATGCTCAAAATGCATGTTTGATAAACTAGTATCTTTGTCCGATTTGTCAGGTTTTTACTATGCCATACTCTTGTAGTAGTTTTCCAAACATCGTAGAGGCTTTGTCAATGCGGGTACCGATCTCTGCATCTCTGCATCAATCGAGAGATTTGTTGACACTGTGGAACCGAGATAACAAAAGGTGTCCACGACCTCCAAAGGTGCACCGTCAAGCAGGATGATGGATTTTTTCGGTGACACCTTGCGCCTTTACGACAGTTTTTTCCCATTTATGGACATACAAAATAATTTACACGCAGCTGAAAATTTGGCCAGTTTATTTTGAAGTTCTATGGAGGTTGGTGTGACAAAAGCTGCATCATCGTCAAACAAGAGATTGCCAATAAATAAGTCGTTTCGGTGACGTTTGCATTTTAGTAGAGCAATGTTGTATAGTTTGCCATCAATTCTTGTAGCGGATGTCTTGTTGTGTATCACCAAATGCAGTTCTTATTATGTAGTGCGAAGAAATTCCAAAAAGTGTGGGCTCTAATACACAACCCTGACGCACTCCTCGTCTTATTTTAAATGGCTCGGATGTTTTGCCATTGAATGACACTTTGCCTTTCATATCATCATGGAATGATTTGATCAGAGTAAGTAATTTAGGAGGGCATCCTAAAATTGTGTAAATAATTATTTAAATACCATTTAAAATTAACCTAACATTTTTTTTGTATTTTTTGTTATAGCGGCAATAGAAATAGATCATCTATACAGGGTGTCCCGTAAGTAGTGGACCAACGGGATGTGGGGGATAGGGGAGACCGTTACCTACCAGAATCACTAAAATTTATTGTCCTAGGCCTCATAGTTTTGAAGTTATAACGTTTTTTAGTAAGTAGGTGAAATTATCGTACTATGTGCACATTTTTCTTAATTCTACAAAATCTGTTACTTATTTTGATGTTATTTTTATTCAAGGGCGTTAAGAATACATAGGTTTTTCTAATTTAAATCATTTTTTAGTGTAGTTATCATTAACATTAAAATTAATCAACAAAACAAGTGCAATTGTTAAATTTCAAAATACTCTAAGTGGTATTTGAGCTGAGCTGGTGTAAAAAAAATGTATTGTAGCCTTGTGGCTCTTTATTTTAAAAACATCTACATATCATAAGGATTACAAAAACGTATAACACTGTGGTTTCAAATGAGTAGTTTTTTATTTTAACTAATATCAACGTAAAAGGGGACTTTTGAGAGAAAACAAAAATTCATTGCTAATTATGGAAATTCGTTTATTACTCAATTTATTTTTACATTAAGGGTTCAAAATGCTTTTCTTTAGCTCTTGTGCATTAAAACATCTTCGTATAAAGTCTTTTTGTAAACTTTTTTGGGCTCTTTGATGTTTTTTTATCAATTCAGCAACATGATTGAAATTTTGTGATAACTCTCTTTTTATCAGAAATATTTGTCTCATTAACTGCTTCTTTGAGGAAACCCCATAGAAAATAATCCAAAGGATTCAGATCGTGGCCTATTTCATGGCCGATCGCTGGCCATGAAATAGTACCTTCGCGTCCAAACCATCGATTTGAGAACGTCTCATTCAAAAATTCAGTCACTTACTGTGAATAGGGGGCAGGTTCACCTTCGTACTGCAACCACATTCTCTCCCGCGCAGTTTCAGGCCTTATGTATAACCAACATCTTCGAATAAAGTTAAGAAGTACGCGAGAGTATGTGGTTCCGCGCAGTTTCAGGGCTTGTGTATAACCAACATCTTCGTTAAGTTAAGAAGCACGTACCAATGTTGCAGTACGAAGGTGAACCTGCCCACTATTCACGGTAAGTGACTGAATTTTTGAATGAGACGTTCCCAAATCGATGGTTTGGACGCGAAGGTACTATTTCATGGCCAGCGATCGGCCATGAAATAGGCCACGATCTCCCGACTTGAATCCTTTGGATTATTTTCTATGGGGTTTCCTCAAAGAAGCAGTTAATGTGACAAATATTACTGATAAAAAGAGAGTTATCACAAAATTTCAATCATGTTGCTGAATTGATAAAAAAACATCAAACAGCCCAAAAAAGTTTACAAAAAGACTTTATACGAAGATGTTTTAATGCACAAGAGCTAAAGAAAAGCATTTTGAACCCTTAATGTAAAAATAAATTGAGTAATAAACGAATTTCCATAATTAGCAATGAATTTTTGTTTTCTCTCAAAAGTCCCCTTTTACGTTGATATTAGTTAAAATAAAAAACTACTCATTTGAAACCACAGTGTTATACGTTTTTGTAATCCTTATGATATGTAGATGTTTTTAAAATAAAGAGCCACAAGGCTACAATACATTTTTTTTACACCAGCTCAGCTCAAATACCACTTAGAGTATTTTGGAATTTAACAATTGCACTTGTTTTGTTGATTAATTTTAATGTTAATGATAACTACACTAAAAAATGATTTAAATTAGAAAAACCTATGTATTCTTAACGCCCTTGAATAAAAATAACATCAAAATAAGTAACAGATTTTGTAGAATTAAGAAAAATGTGCACATAGTACGATAATTTCACCTACTTACTAAAAAACGTTATAACTTCAAAACTATGAGGCCTAGGACAATAAATTTTGGTGATTCTGGTAGGTAACGGTCTCCCCTATCCTCCACATCCCGTTGGTCCACTACTAACGGGACACCCTGTATATACATATATACAATAACGGGATGAACGTATACCTCGACTAGTTTCAGCCACGTCCGGTGGCCTTTATCAGGAGGATGAGTGCGATGCGCCCGCGAGCGACGTCGCGTCCCGCTCTGCACTGATTCGACTTAAATATGTATGTACGTACGTTTCGTTTAATAATAAAATAGATCATCTGTCAAAATTTTAACTGTCTAGCTATCGTTCTTGAGATACAGTCTGGTGACAGACTGCGAAGTCTCAGTAAAACGGTTCCGTTTTTAGCCTTTGGGTACGGATCCCTAAAAATGTAATATTGGAGAATATCAATATGGTTAAAACACCATCAAGTAGTCAGTTAGACATGGAACTCTAGGAGTCCCATCGAATGTATAACCTGTACCTCTTCGTCTTTGGAGCCCTCGTTTCATTACGCTCGTCTTTTGGAGGGGGACCTCCTGGTGTATTTTGTCCTTGTACCCTCATATCCGGCCAGCTCAGCAGCACCAACACTGTAACGGAAAGTTGTAGAAGTTGTACTGGGAGCTGTCTATTAAAGTGTCACACCGTGTTGCGCCATGCCATAATAAACAACGAAATGAACGGGTGCTTAATGCAACGCCTTGAATTTAAAATGTAGTACCTATGTTATGTTATGACCAACGCTATCCTATATAGATTTTTTGACATTATGGTGCACAAAGCAGCACACTTTCAGCCACTTGTCCGCGTGAAGAAAGCTAAAGAAACTGAATGGTACGTTATGTGATACCTGCAGTCAGAGAGAGATGCGTGATACACAAATTTGTTACTGCGAAGCCCAACATCGCGACTCTGGCTGGCGATGGCGCGACTCTACGGAGAATGTTGGTATTAACGTCTACCTATAGTTTGTTTCAAATCATTGGATTCGTCACGTTAATACGACTGCGGCTATTAACTTCAGGAATTAATTTGACGAAACACTCAATTTTTATGATATTGATTCATAAAATTATTCGAACACTTGCGTAAAATGCACTATAGGAATATGTAAATTTTTGGCTAAAATCTAGTTTCACCATAGTATGTTTTTATTTAGTGCCATAAACCTTCTCATGGTTTCAAAATCAAGTATTCTATGATCCTAACATGCACCAATGAATAATTATGTTCCTTGATGGCGTCACGCCTGCAATGCTATTTAAATCGAAGACGTCGTTATGCAAAAATTGTGTTGCGTTATACGTGCTTTAATAGTTTCACATTACATTATTCTGAAAGCCTAATATTATCCTTATCTAACTCCCCGTTTACATTCAGTCGTACAAGCAGAGAAGTGGGCAATGCCTGAATGTTAATAAATGTCTCGCGTTGCCACTCTTTATGCCCAACGTCCTGCAAGTGGCGGGCAGCGTGCGGAAGTCAAAGGAAAGCAGCGCGAGTGGGAGTGTAGTTAAACACTCACTCGCGTGGACACTGCCAAGGAAGTATTTAGAGAAACATTTCCAACAGCGCGAGGAACAGTGGCAGGAGCCGAGTGTACATGGGGTATGATGTATAAACTCGTACTAATGATGATGATAATGCTAGGGCTATGTATCAGGATTATTTTGATGATGATTGATGTCTATTCTATGAATGACAGTAAAGAAAACACCTTTAGTGATGCACATTTGTTATAATTAATATTTCCCACGTAACAAAGCTTAATACCAAACATATTCCTTATCCAGAAAATCATCGTGACTTGCCGACGTCTCTGAAACGCAAATTTGAAAATTAAATGAAAAGTAATATTCATATTATTATTTATATTAAAATACAGGTTATGAGACATCTCGCCCACACAAAAACTGGTGTACGGGTCAGATGTCTACTTCTAAAAATGTGCATTGGTAGATTCGGCCGAATCAGTATGGAAGATCGGGCTGGTGGATACTCTACACCTTGTCAAGAACCTCCACTAAATATAAAAAATCTATCATAGCATTTTTTTTTATAGTTCAAATGTTCATTAACCGAATTGTCAGATTTAAGTTTAGTACGTCCTGGAGATCTAGCTGAACCACACATACACACAATATACAGATCTTAATCGCGTATAACATAATTATTATTTACCTCGACGTTTCGACCGGGTTACACCGATCGTGGTCACGAGAAGACAATCTTCTAAAGAATTTCGAAAATATGTCCTTATCACATACTCTACAAAGTACAACACTTGAGTAAATCCCAATTTATCACCGAGAGCTCCTCTACTATAAAGGAAACGAGAAAACATTGACGAGTCAGTCGAACTGATCAGTCCACACATAAAACTGTGGCATCACTCAAGTTTTAGACCAACTAGATTTCCCCACTGACAGGCGTCACTCCGGCTCTTCAGTTAAAACCATAAATTAACTTATTATTATTGAAATAAAGTTCTTTTTCCGTGGGCGTGAGATCGGCGACGTTATTGGATTTCCATCAATTCGTCAGTTAGAACTCTGGAATCGCTCCGGTAATTGACGACCATTTTTGGACGGACGCCAGTTAAACTAACCTTTTGTCACCTCTAGTGACTACTGCGGTCAGTGTGTAACCTGATCGAAACGTCAACGTCATTCAGTATTTCGTCATTCGTACTAATTTAAAAAAAATGCAACAACAACCTGTTTGAAAAATCGAAGAGACTAAAAGTAGTTCATAACAAACCATGTTTATGTTCTCACCTATAACTGGAGGAGATAAATGAGCCAAATGCTTGCATGGGCCCATCATTATTACTTGCCAAACTAAAAAAGGTATAATAAGTAATTATTATACATAATCATCAAAATCTAATAAAACTATAACATGTGGGGTTCTGCAATGGGGCATTTCACGTGACCGGATAGCGTCATTAACCTATAGGAGTTATTTTATACTTCATTTTAATAAAGAAAATGAAAATAAATATAAACATTATTTTTCAAATCCTAAGTAGTAACCTACC
Organism: Timandra comae; assembly: GCA_958496195.1. Taxonomy (NCBI): domain Eukaryota; kingdom Metazoa; phylum Arthropoda; class Insecta; order Lepidoptera; family Geometridae; genus Timandra; species Timandra comae. The sequence continues at coordinate 8,488,485 of OY292376.1, forward strand.
CGGTGATGATCTACTTGCATAAGACCCTCAGTCCACGTCTTCAGTTCTAAGTCACCCTTGTAAAAATATACTAATTTCTTTTTTGATAATCAAAGGTGGATAGATTTATTTATTTATTTTCATTCGCCGCCAACTCGCGCGCACATCATCTCGCCCTCAGTTTCGATGTTATAATATGTCGTATAGCTGGCTGCAGTGCCATCTCCAACACATTTTTTATTTTTTACAACCTTATTCCCACTTCTACCTTAACTGGTGGTTCATTCGGTCAATCTATTATTAATATCAATCATTATGATAATATTTTTGTTATCATAACGATATTCATAAATGTGATTTTAATTAATTAAAAATCTTATTATTTCATTCATAATATTTTACGTTCAATCTCTAAAAGTCTAAAAGTTGCCTTATAATTCTAATCTTGAGGACGAAGCTTGAAATATAATTAGTGATTAAACGAACTAACCTGTAAGTGAAGTTCAATCATAATTATATGAAGGCTTCGTCCGAAGAGATTAGCAACCCGCCCTTCATTAATTGTTTCGGCTATTGTTTTTAAATTCTTCGTTTACGAGGCCTAACAAAACTGTTATCCCTGCCCAATAACGTAAAATATTATGGTGTTGCTCTAAACTAAATGAAGCATAATGGCGAGACTAGGCGACTAAGTTGCCTACCTACCCTCAAAAAAAAAAAGAAAAATACTCTCAAATATAGTGCAAGAATGGTGAACACTAAGCGTTACTACAAGTTACTTATACAATGTAAATGTAATTCTAATCTCCTTCATATAATTATGATCGAACTTCACTTACAGGTTAGTTCGTTTAATCACTAATTATCGTCGTTAATAGTCAGAAACATCGATAATTTCTATCGACATAGATTTAGATCTTGCCAACTCTATGAACGAAAGTTTGACATATGAGTTGTGAGTCGCGTAAAATGAGTCGCGAAATTTACGTTCAACTGAACACACGGACGGATGTATTTTCAGTTGTAATCCGAAACATTTGTACGGAAACTTGTATCGTGCAAGCTCCCCACCTCACCCCGACCGAAATTCAGTTGATATTATGCGTCGCCGTGTGAATCAAATAGGACTTTTCTATGAAACTGAATGCAGCAGAATTTCTGCAAACGAAATTCTGCGACTCACGACTCACAAAATTACGCTCGTTTGGCCTCACCCTAATGGTCAGCAAAATTACTGGTCACACGAGCGAGACTAACTAATTGATGTCTCGGTGTGACGAGCGCAGTACAGTGTTGTACACTGTGTCTGTAATGGGAGACTCACAAACTGATGTCTCGGGGTGATGAGCGCAGTACAGTGTTGTACAATGTGTCTGTAATGGGAGACTCACAAACTGATGTCTCGGGGTGATGAGCGCAGTACAGTGTTGTACACTGTGTCTGTAATGGGAGACTCACCAACTGATGTTTCGGTGTGATGAGCGCAGTACAGTGTTGTACAATGTGTCTGTAATGGGAGACTCACAAACTGATGTCTCGGGGTGATGAGCGCAGTACAGTGTTGTATAATGTGTCTGTAATGGGAGACTCACAAACTGATATCTCGCGGTGACGAGCGCAGTACAGTGTTGTACACTGTGTCTGTAATGGGAGACTCACCAACTGATGTCTCGCGGTGACGAGCGCAGTACAGTGTTGTACACTGTGTCTGTTATGGGATACTCACCAGCTGATGTCTCGGGGTGGTGGCCGTAGTACAATGGTGTCCACTGTGTCTGTAAATGGGAGACTCACCAACTGATGCCTCGGGGTGATGAGCGCAGTAAAGTGTTGTAGACTGTGTCTGTAATGGGCAGGCGAGTTGCGCTCCATCAGGTGACCACCTCGCTCGTCTCGTCACTTGATCATATAAAAAACCCTTTCTACCAGAACTTGGGTCGATTGCTCTTCCCGCATCTTCCAGCGCTCTTTCTGACCCCCCACATCAACTTTTAGCCCCCTATTAAAAAAAATATAAAATTGCCACTTACCCTCATACCTAGCTCGACAATTTGCAAAATCCACCTCACAATAGTTTTCGAACTCTTGATGTTGAAAATAAAGTGCACTTGCGCAAACTTTGCCCGTCCTGTAATTTGTGGATTCAAATAATAAAAGTTGTAAACGTATTCTAAGTAGAGATAGAAATAGATATTATAATAAAACAAATAAAATGCGTGAATGGCTAACTGTTTCAGAATGCCTAAATTTTAAACAATAATGATGTCATCATCATCAACAGCCTGTATTAGTCCACTGTTGGACATAGGCCTCTCCCAATTCGCACCAATGTGCCCTGTCGGCGTCACGTCGCATTCACTCTCTTCCGGCTACCCTGCGCAGATCATCGCTCCACCTAGCCACAGGACGTCCTACACTACGTTTGCCGAGCCGCGGTCTCCACTCAAGAACTCGTCTGCTCCAACGGCCATCGGTTCTCCTACAGATGTGGCCAGCCCACTGCCATTTCAGAGAGCTAATTCTTTGAGCTATGTCGGTAACTTTAGTTCTCTGTCTTATCACTTCATTGCGAATGCGATATTTCAGAGAAACTCCAAGCATAGCCCTCTCCATAGCTCTCTGAGCGACTTTAAGTTGGTGGACCAGCCTTACTGTGAGTGTCCACGTCTCGGCACCATAGGTCATCACTGGTAGGACGCACTGATTGAAAACTTTTGTTGTTAGGCACTGTGGAATTTGCGATGAGAAGACTCGACGAAGTTTACCAAACGCTGCCCAACCCAGCTGTATTCGCCTCTTAACCTCACTCTCCAGATTGTTTCTACTCAATTGCATTAATTGCCCGAGGTAGATATATTTTTGAACAATCTCGAGAGGGGTATCGTGTACTAGGATTGGCTCCGGCATAACAAGGCTATTAAACATGACACCATGACCTTGGTCTTGTCCAAGTTCATGCCAAGGTCAACCCGAAGAGAGGCGTCTGCTAGGTCATTCAGCATTCGGTGTAGCTCCTGCGGTGTTTCCGTCATTAGTACAATATCGTCTGCAAACCGGAGGTGTGAGATGTACTCGCCATTTATGTTTATGCCCCGTCCAGCCCAGGGTAAAGTCTTAAATATGTCTTCCAACGCGTTGGTGAAGAGTTTCGGGGATATGACGTCACCCTGTCTTACACCTCTGCACAATTGCATAGACTTTGACTGTCGGCCCTGAACTTGAACGGTCATTTCTGCGGCGTCATACAGACATTTCAGCACCTCTACATAACGAGTATCGACCTGGCATCGCTGCAGAGATTCCAGAACAGCCCAGGTCTCGATAGAGTCGAAGGCCTTCTCATAGTTCACAAATGCAAGACACAGAGGCTGATTATACTCTTGGGTCTTCTGTATAATCTGCCTCAATGTGTGAATGTGGTCTATGGTGCCATAACCGCTTCGAAACCCGGCCTGTTCGGGTGGCTGGAATTCGTCGAGTCTTCTCGATAGACGATTTGAGACAACCCTCGAGAACAGCTTGTAAACATGGCTCAGAAGCGAGATGGGTCTATAGTTCTTCATCAGGGTTTTATCCCCATTTTTGAAGAAAAGCACCACCACGCTTCTGTTCCATGCTTTTGGAGTTCTCCCGGAGTGAATGGCATCGTTGAACAGCTTTTGCAGTTTCCGCAGCACTGGCCTGCCTCCTGTTTTAAGAAGCTCAGTCGTGATGCCATCCTCACCCGGGGCTTTTCCATTTTTCAGCTGTCTGAGGGCCGCTTCAATCTCGTCTATGTCTACGTCAGGGAGATCATGGGTGTGGTGGCGTGTCAGGGTGGCTCTGGGATTCGGGGATATTCGTGAGGTCCGAGAGGCATGCGGAGCGTAGAGCCGGCCATAGAATGAATGATGTAAGCAAAACATTTTACCTATAAGCTTTCAAACAGTAGTAGGCAATATGTAAGCAGTAATCGTAACCAGGTTCAAAAACAGGTCTTTTAGGTGTCGTACGGCTTATTTTTAATGTCGTAGTCGGAGTAGTGCTTAAACAAATAATAGTAAATTATGGTACAGGTGTGATAAGTTGGTGCTCACCGTTGAGGCGCTATTGAGGCCCAAAGCGTCAGCCAAGGGTCTAAAGACAGTCGAGGACGGTAAACATCAATACATACGTGTATCATCGACGTTTTACAACAAACTTGCGACATACTTCTTTTATGTTTGCTTGTGATAATTATTTAATAAAGTAATGAAAATCTCTTTATCTCACTTGGGAATAAATGTATTACAAAAAGTGACAGTTTGGTAACAAGTGTGTTTTATGCCTAATTGTGGTAAAGTAAAGGTAAGAGCCAGTTTATAAGCAAGTGTGTTGCAATATAATTAAAATGAATCTAGTCCCGTTAGTTCAACAAACTCTCCCCGACGAGTGGCCCGAGCATGGCCCGCCCCGATAAAGGCGATTAGGCCTAAGCCTGGCCGTGCGCGTTCCTTCGTCTTACATATTCTAGATGCACCATACCATTTTACCTGGTCGTTGAAGTAGTTGCATTTCTAGGTAAAGGGTCTTCTCGTATTTGTCCACGAACCCTCATATCCGGCCAGCTCAGCAGCACCAACACTGTAACGGAAAGTTGCACTGGGAGCTGTCTATTAAAGTGTCACACCACCGTGCACCGTGTTGCGCCGTGCCATAATAAACAACGAAATGAACGAAATGGGTGCTTCAATCGGGTTCTTTAATCTGTTTTTTTTTTTCATTTTTTTTTCAAAACATTTTGTTACAATAAAATACACTTAGCGCAATTATCGAGACTTTGACTTCGCTTACAAAATGAGTATAACGTTTGAGTCCTTTAATGAAATTAAAATCATTTATTTACGCGGACCATGTTTCGGCGTATAAAAGCGTTGCGGCACCCGCGACGAAACGCGCCGATAAGCGTTGCGTTACTGCGCTTGAAACAAGGTGTTACCGGACCTATAGTCCAGTGATCATTCGATTCGCGTTTGCACCACCAACACGAGCAGTCGTGTCGCAACAGCTGCCTCGATGTCCGGCCGAATCGACGTTTCTGCAACTTCTATATAAAATGGAAAGTACAAAGCGAACGGACACTCTTCCCTGCGAGACCCTGCATGATGTCGAACTCAAGACCTTGCTGCAGGATTTTTCGTTGCTGAAGGCGGAAGTCTCTTTTTTACGAGCGAAACTGGAGGTTTTAAAACGTGTGGTTGCTGAATTGAGGACCGAGCTCACCGTATTGAGCAATAAATCAGTGACGTCGGTATCGCCGCAGTTAGCACAAAACGTGTGTATGCGACGCGGTGCGAGAAATGCGCTAACTTCGCAGCATTTCTACAAATGCATTCGTGACGAGCGACAACAAAAATGCACAAGTTAATGAACGCCCGGCTCCGATGACCTCGATCGCCGCGGCGTGTGCACCAACACCCGTGCCAGTTGCGCCCTCTTCTGCTACACGTGTCTCCAAGAAGAAGAGCTACGCGCGCAAGTCTCTCGCCAGCCACTACTTCATAATAACAATGTCGCGGCCCCGAAAAAACCCGGCAATGGAGCGAGGAAAGTCCACGTGGATGGCTTCACTCTGGGAGGGAAGCGTTCCTGAAGAAGGTCCCTAAACTCTAGCTCTATATAATTTGTTTGTATGTTAGTATTTAAGGTATTTATGTAAATTATTATATATAAGTATTTATGTGTTTGTTATAATATTTTATATGTTCACGTGATTTGAGAGGCCTTACCTAGCTGTAACACAGTTTCTTACTAGCACGGGAGGTAATGTCTCGGGCGACTGATCCGTAGTTCAACAGTTGGACTACGGGGAAGGAATTTTTCCCCGTGGTACAACCAGTTGGACTACGGGTAAATTAGTTTCCCCATTGTCCAACTGGTTGGACTTAGGGGAATATACGTTTACCCGTAGTCCAACAGTTTAGTTCAACTGTTGGACTACGGGTCAGTCGCCAAATGGACGACAGAGATGATACTGCATACATCTATTTACCTAAAATAAAGCCCTGAATCCTGATGTACTTTTCTCAAAAATATCTAAAGATATAAGAAATTTTATTTTTTCTACTTCTTAATGAGCGTATCATAATTTTAAGAGCTGCTAGGCATGTTATTAACGTTCTACAATAAAATTGAAATGGTCGTCTACAAGTGTGACGTCATAACGTTAGATTGTGCGGCGAGGTGCACACCGCGAAATTCTCTGTTGCGACAGGCGGTGTCGTCGATTTACGCGGTGCGGGGCGCCGCAACGAGTTAGCGTCAGCGCATATTATGGGATATCAGAGCATTTTTCATTGTCGAACTATAATAGTTACAATCAATGTCGATAATAATTATCAATACATTATAGAAATAAAATCGAATCGAAAAATATAAAAACTTACCCATTAAAATTATCATTCTTTGATATAATCTGTGGATAGAGCGAGATTTTATTATAAAAGCATATACATAGCTTATTAATTTAGCATCTACATGTAAGTAATACGCTTCACTACATAGTATAAAACAAAGTCGCTTTCTCTGTCCCCATGTCCCTATTTCGCTTAGATCTTTAAAACTACGCAACGGATTTTGATGCGGTTTGTTTTAAAAGATAGAGTGATTTAGTGAGAAGTTTTTATCCCCATATTCCTAACGGAACGGGAACTACGCGGGTGAAACCGCGGGGCGCCGCTAGTTTATGATAAAATTTAGCCTAAAACATTTCAAATTAATAATTAAGTAAGTAGATGTTAATACAGATTTACTCGTATTACAAGATCGCTAATTTACTGTAAATAAATGCCACCGTACGTGATAGTGCGTGAACTCTGTTAACTATGAAGATGATAGTCAAATATGTATTTTTATATCGACATTATGGCTGTTTGTTGACCTTTTAATGACAACAAAACCACAGACTCATAAAACTTAGCCTGTAGCTCGATGGTTGCCATGGAAACAGTATTCTGACGTTTATTAACCCCCAACGCAAAAGAGGGGTGTTCTTTTGCGTCGGGAGTTAACTATAAGTTAATACTTATGACAATAAGTTTGACGTGTGTGTGTATGTGTGTGTGTGTGTGTGTGTGTGTGTGTGTGTGTGTGTGTGTGTGTGTGTGTGTGTGTCTGTGTCATCATAGCTCCCGAACGGATGAACTGATTTCAATTTAGTTTTTTTTGTATTAAAATCAGTTCACCCGTTTAAAAGTTATGGGGGTTTGAAATTAATTGTATTGGGGGTTTTTTAAATTTTTAATCTAATGTCTGTTATTTGACAGTTTTTTTACATAAGAACCTTCTCCTGACAATAACAAATACAACAAAAAAAGAATTAGCCAAATCGGTCTAGCCGTTCTCAAGTTATGGCGTGAAACTGGTTTCATCCTACTAATATTATAAATGCGAAAGTTGGTATGTTTGGATGTTTGTTCCACTTTCACGCAAAAACTACTGCATCGATTTTGATTAAATTTGGTACAGATGTTCCTTATAACTAGGAATAACACATAGGATACTTTTTATCCCGAAATTCCCATGGGATTGATAATGTCAAATTGCAGACTTGACACGAAATTTCGGAATGTGTAGTTGCTTCGAAATCATTGCTAGCTAGGCAACAGTAAGCTGATAATAATGTATTGAGTCACCATAGTTTCTGTGCCGGTGCCAGCGTCGCTGTAATCGCATCTTTTAGTTGTCAGTTTATTGAAAATGTATCCAAATGACATAAGAGTCAAAATGACAATAGCAACTTCCAATTTTGGCCGCCGGCACAGAAAACATTGTGACTCAATGTTTGGTATAACTACTACCACAGCTCGGCCTATAGAGCGATCAAATGTATGAAACAAAGCCGTTGCTACGCACACAATCTAAGCTCGTGTAGGTAAACGCGTGCAAGCTTGTGTGAGTGAGATAAGAACACGCTAGGGTTGCTAAGCAGCGAGCTTAAACAACCGTACACAGAATAATTTAAATTTAAATTCTAATGTTTGCGTTCCGCGATTGTTGTCAGTTTATATGTCAATCAGTTCATTTCGTAAAAAAACATTAAATTAAAAATTTAAAAAACCCCCAACACGATTTCTTTCAAACCCCCATAACTTTAAAACGGGTCAACCGATTTTCATCAAACATGTCTAAGAACACTTGCACGTAAGTCCCCTTCAATACAAAACTAAATTAAAATCGGTTCATCCGTTCGGGAGCTATGATGCCACAGACAGACAGATACACACACACAGACACGTCAAACTTATAACACCCCTCTTTTTGCGTCGGGGGTTAAAAAAATTCGTTATGATTTATTATATTCTCTTTGCGTCAGCCTACAACTGTGTTCAACTACAACTGACGCCGCGAGGGGTGAGGGGCACATTCAGCGGGAGGCGGGGAGTGACCATACTGTACGCTATTCATTATTATACTGTGCTACTACTTACTATGTACTTCTACTCTACGTTGTTAATTAAATGTCAACCGGGCCGTATGTATATTTTATTTTCATCCCACCAGCTCGGAAAGTATGTTTGTAATCCTCGATATCTGGGGGTAAAAGTCGATTTTAATCTCAAGAGTGGAAAGTATCGGCGTCGCTGTGACAGCTCCTGCAGGACCCAAGGCATTTTCGATAACTGAGAGTAAAAGTCGTTTTTGCGCTCCAGAGGTTAAAGTAAATTTGAATTAAGAACATAGTGTGCACTAAGTGTGATGATGTTTTGAATTCACAAACCATCATACAACTTTTTTTTTATTTAAAATTCAAACTCGTAACCTTGTTGGTGTACTTACTTTTATTTTTAATTTGCTTTTCGCTTGATATTTTCTTTTCACTTAATATGTATTGTGATTGTTTTATGTTTCCATTTAGTAATTTCCTCGTTGAGGGGGGATGAAAAATAATGTGTTGCACTCGAGTGCAAACAATTTTTAACCTTGTGCTCCTTTGACTCCCTCGCTGACGCTCAGGATTCTTATATTGAATCCCTCGCTGCGCTCGTGATTCAATTTTAGAATCCTTCGTTGGCTCGGTCCTCAACTGGAGCCCCGGTTAAAAAGCAACTTTGCACTCTTGTATAACAAATAACTATTTCTATAATGGTTCGTTAAAGTCACGATCGTACGACTTGCGGCTGTACCGATAATAATTAATTCTTGAAGTTTAATAACTTGTGTTGTTATTAAACTTTAAGAATTAATTATTATCGAAACACTCGACTTCATTTTATTAAATTGATTCCATAGGAAGCTAAAATTGTGGCTTTGTGGCGGCTTGCAAGAATTTTGAACACTGTCCTACTTTCGCGACATAAATAAATAATACCAACCTCATCTTTTATTTTAATAACAAAATAAATTAAAGAGCAAATATTTGTCGCCAGTAGGGAGTCCAAGCGGTTGTTTTTACCGACATTCGCTTAGGAGAGATTATTATTATAACGTTTTTTCCGACTAACGGGACTATTAAGGAGTCCCGGTCTTTTGGAAGGCTAGTATGGGGCCAAAGCCAACACACGGAAGCCCTTTGACATATTTAATCTTGTGTAAAGGATGCACAATCCGGCGACTATCTCTGTATAACACTATAAAATGCATCCAAGGACAATCTCCGGTTCTGCTGGGACTATTGGAAATATAATGGAAAACTACGACTGGGTTATGGGAATGGGATGTTTAATGGACTGGATATTGGGGAACTATGGGGACTATGACACCCGCCGATGCAATGCTATAAACATGTACGAAGTGGCGGATGGAGACTTGCCAGCTCTATAACTGGGCCCCCCAAACAAGTCGCTCGAATCGCAACAAGGTGGCAACATGAAACGAGCGGCTTTGAAAGTGGAGCAACAATATTTTACCAATTGTCTGCACATCCAGATATGAATTGAAATAACTATGTTAAATATAAAATCTGTAGGTGTTCTCTTTTTTTGTTCAAGCCCCGCCACATTGCAGTGTGTTTTCGATTTTTAAATTTATTATGAGCGTTTATTCGATGCTCTTACAGTGAAGGAAAACGTCGTGAGGAAAGGCTGGCTGGCAGCGTGGTTGACTAAGGCCTAATCACTCTAATTCAGTGTAGGCTCGAGCCCCTCGGTGAGGACATATATGAGCTGATAATGATGAATAGGGAACCTGTTTTTGATGTTGTCCCTTAAACTCCGAGCATAAACTCAAACTCAAAATAATTTGAAACTCCGAGCATAGATCTCTCCTCCAACTTTAAGCATGTGAAGTGTGGACCACCTTCACGTTTCGGCACCGTAAGTCGGAACGCACTGGTTGAATAAAAAAAATAAAATAAGAAATAAAAAATGTATTTATTATGACACAAATCTGTGGCATTGACACTGTGCATCGCTTTAGTTCGCGCTCTTTAACCACTAAAACTCTTCATTTGAAAAATCACAACCTCTTAATCTTTCGACAGTAGCGGGCAATATTCATTAACTCGGTATAACGTAATAATTATCCATAAACAAATCGTCATAATACTCGTAATCTGAAAATAAACAAGTAAGTATATAATATTACTTGTGTATAACATAAAATATAAATGTAAGTATTCGGACGTTTATTTGACAGCTTTTTTATTTGAATTTTGACAAGCAACGGAGACCACTGAGACATCATAGCCATATTAATAATAGCAGAATACCAAACTGACGGTCTTGTTATGGTGTCTCTATGATTCAACACATTGTCAGATCAAATAATATCAAATAGCAGACTTGACACCAAACAGAGGTGATCCGTCTGCTAGTGTTCACCCTATACCAGCAAAATACTTCAGATTTTTATCAATACTTACAAAATGGTTGTTTTTTAGGACGACGAGGGAATTTATGGCATTCCCCCATGTGCAACATTACCCATACTGAAAAACACAAATATTTAATTAAAAGAGTCTGACGCTATCTAGCTATGGGTAGCCGTCATCAAAGTGACTTTAATAAATAAATATGCGGACAAATAATATTATGGCTCAAAGTATGTTGACACGCAGGCGACGCAGGCCGGGCAGGGCAGAGCAGATTTGTAAAAGCATGGAACGTCGCGAGAGAGCAGGACAGACACATATCTGCGTCGCACGTGCCTGCTCTGCCCTGCGCGGCCAGCGTCGCCTGCGTGTCAACATACGCTCGCGATGTACATCGGCATCTAGTCCCGAACTAAGTAAAGCTTGTACTATATCGATACTAGAGAACGGATTAACACTTTTATTCTTTTTTTGTAAATGCATACATACAATAGAGAGAAAACAGCCACGACAAACAGACAATTATTGTTCATGCGCACAAATGTATGTCTTGAGCGGGAATCAGATCCGTACACTTTGGCCTAGCAAACAACACCATTCATAATTTCAAAAGCTGATGTTGCTTTCTTTGATTGACGCGTAAAGCCATCGGTACACATTGTCGTACTATCTACATGCCCACATCAGATAATCGGTGACCGACTTTTGTACCGAAACTCGGGCTGCCTGTTTTATAAGTACTGATTTCATAACCGATTTTGTACTGATTTTATACAAGGACGTGTGCGTTGCACCATTTGCCATGTTTTTCTCTGACAAAAAGTCGGTCATCGATTATCGGTCGTGGGACTCGTGGGCGAGCAGCCTTAGTGTTAACTAGCTTATGCCCACGACGTCGGCCGCTTGGAGTAATGACTTCCGGCAGACTTTGGGTTTTTCTCCCTTTTCACCCCCTAGGGGGTGAATTTACAAAAATCCTCCTAACAAACACACGTGCCAAATTTCAGCTCTCTACGACCAGTAGTTTGGGCGGTGCGTTGTCTGTCTGTCAGCCAGTAATCACTCAGTAACGGAAGAGTTTTATATTAGTGTTAATCCCCGACCCCAATTAGACATGGGATGCACCAGGCCGCTCACCGAAGCAGCAAATGTTTCCAGGTAACAAATGTGGCGAGAAACAGATATTTTTTTCTATACAATTACCAACATAGTACGCACACATTTTCTTCTCGATAAATGTATGGGGAAATTTGTTTCTTGGACACATTTGCTGCCTGGGAGCATTTGCTGCTTCGGTGTGCGGACGGGTTAAGAGGGGTGTCGGGCTGGAGCTTTCCATACAAACGTAGTCCCGTGTTTCCTCCCTGGATAATGCAGAGAGAGAAAAAAAAATATTTCCATAAAGTGTAGTTCCGCTATGGCCATGTCCCTCTTTTTTTCAATATCTTAATAATAAAGAAGTTATGTCACATTTTCATTTTTAACCCCCGACTCAAAAAGAGGGGTGTTAAAAGTTTGACGTGTCTGTGTGTGTGTGTGTGTGTATCTTTCTGTCTGTGGCATCATAGCTCCCGAACGGATGAACCGATTTCTATTTAGTTTTTTTTTTTGTATTAAAGGGGACTTACGTGCGAGTGTTCTTAGACATGTTTGATGAAAATCGGTTGAAGTAATTGTGTTGGGGGTTTTTTAATTTTTAATTTAATGTTATATATATGGAGATACGTAATAATTATCTTCTTTATTATTAAGATATTGAAAAAAAGAGGGCCATGGACATTAGAAGATCCACACTTTATGAAAAAAAAATTTTGCTCTCTCTGCATTATCCAGGGAGGAAACACGGGAATACGTTTGTATGGAAAGTTCCAGCCCGACACCCCTATTAAGAGTCCACAAGAAAATTTGCACCTACCCTCATATCCTTCTTTGCAGTTTACAAATTGAAACTCGCAGTAATTAAGAAAAGTATGATAATTATCGTATATGGCTCTTCCACAAAATTTTCCGGTGCTAAAATATATAATAATGATTATTCATGGAAGTAAATGTTACTTTTAAACAAATAAAATTAATTGTTAAGTATTTTTTTTTTATTTATGTGGGAAACAAACAGTTATTCCATTAGTAGATCTTAATATAGGTAATTAGGTATATAAGGTTTAATTTTTGTTCAGTTTATAATGGTCAGCTTCCTCTGGCGTACCTAAATAATATATGTATGTATATTTGAAACTAGCTGTGCCTCGCGGTTTCAAGCGATGTGCTTTTTGACGAAAAATTCTAAAATAAATGTGGCCTGACTTATACATTAACTGCAGGTAAAAACTTGATAAAAATCGGTCGAAACCGGAACAAACGCACACATGTAATCGGAATGTACCAAAAGGCAAAAACACGTTGTTGTATGGGAGCCCCCTTAAATATGTATTTTATACTGATTTTATTATTATTAGGACAACATATATACATTATCTGTGATAATTTCAACTGTCTATGCTACGATGCTTCATGAGAGGCTTATTGCCAGTTGGTACACTTCCACTCCCAGTTCGTACACAATTTTTGAAGTGAAAACTTATTTAGCGGCGCTGAGCACTTTTTTTTGTATGGGTTAAAACTTTCAAACTCGCGTCAGAGTCACGTGATGCTGATCGAAAAAGCGTAAGATCGAGGGGAAGGGAGAGGAACTAGTATCTCCCACTCTTTCTACCGTGCCTGAGTGTGCTGCAGCGGTATCCTCGTAACAAATGTCATTGTGACATTGCGTAAAACTAATCGTGACCCGCGGTTTTGCTCGCGATATTCTTGATACCATAAGAATTTCTGGATGAAATTTTTTGTGTACGATAGCGCAATAAATAAACATTGTATTCTACCTCATAAATGATAGTACTTTTATACTTATAATTAAACACAACGTTAATATTGAAGTTTTCACTTCTGCCGGCACTCCCGGAGTGCTACCTTTTTTTTTATTCTTTCCATAGTTTAACTTCCAGTTTGTACACTGGTTCCATAAGGTTCTGGCTTATTGCCAGTTGTCTTACAGCTTGATGACAGACAGACAGACATACGATAAAGTCGTACATTTCAGGGTCCCTTACATATGGATTTAGTGAAAAGCTGTTTTTAGGGTTCCGTACCCAAAGGGTAAAAACGGGACCCTATTACTGAGACTGCGCTGTCCGTCCGTCCGTCCGTCTCTAGGCTGTATCTCAAGAACGGTGATAGCTAGACAGTTAAAAATTTTCACAGGTTACGTATTTCTATTGCCGCTTTAACAACATATACTAAAAATTAAATAAATATTTAAGGGGGCTCCCATACAACAAACGTGTTTTTATCGTTTTCCCTTCGTGCGCGAGTCCGACTCGCACTTAGCCGGTTTTTTTTTGCAGAAAGTCCTTTTTATTTTCTTTATTTGTATACTAGCGGCCCGACCCGGCTTCGCACGGGTCCAATTTTCCCGTTGATTTTCCAGATTTTTTAACATAAGAACCTTCTCCTAATAATAACAAATAAGTACAACAAAAAAAGAATTAGTGAAATCGGTCAAGCCATTCACGCGTGATGCCGTGACCAAGGAAAACGGCTTTCATTTTTATATATATAGATAAAGACTTAAATTACTCACATGGAACTTTTTAAACAGTAATACGCTATGTAGTCGCATTCATGTTTAAGCTCTAGATATTTTGGCGTAGACGGAGGCTTCAAAGTTTTTTTAACTGTTGGTCTACAACAAAAACAATATTAATATGCCATATTAAGGCGGGTCTACGCTAAACGAGCCAAGCACAAACCGAACACAAATCGTGTAGTATGTACCGACTCGAACTCGAACGGATGCACTTATATGAATTTGTGTTCGGCTCGAGCTTGGCTCATGCTCGGCTTATGCTCGTTACGTCTACACGCACCTTCAATGGTCCAATTTGAAAAATCTTCTATTTATTGAGGAACTGCGCCCCGCGGTTTTACCCACTTAGTTCCCGATCCCGTGGGAATTTCGGGATAATAAGTATCCTATGTGTTATTCCTAGTTATAAGGAACATCTGTACCAAATTTAATGTAAATCGATACAGTAGTCTTTGCGTGAAAGAGAAACAAACATCCACACATAAATACTTCTAAACATCCACACTCACAAACATTCGGCTTTATACTCGTAATATTAGTAGGATGCAAAAGGCTATGAAATATTACACTACGACCAATGAGAGCAAGTTTTAAAATCTGTCAAAAACTGTAGAGTTTAAGTTTTACCGATCTTCTTGATCGTGTGAATTCAACCTCATTTGGAGTGATTGTTGTGGCAAAACACAATGTAATAAATATTACTTGGTGTATCGTGACGGCAACGGTCCTGTAGATTTTGGTGTTGCGTCTTCTATCGTATTCTGCGACCCCGCACCCGGCCAACACAGCACCAGTAACACTGAAACAAACACTGTTTTCTATAGATACCAATCATCATCAACAGCTCATATAATGCCTTTCTCTTCCCTGAATTAGGGTGATTAGGCCTTAGTCAACCACGCTGGCCAAGTGCGGGTTGGTCGACTTCACACACAACCCTAGAATTTCTTCCCAGTTGTGTGCAGGTTTCCTCACGATGTTTTCTTTTACCGTAAGAGCGTTTTTAGCATAATTCTATCCTCCCATTCTTATGGGAGCGAGAACTAAGCGGGTGAAACCGCAGGACACTGCTAGTTCTTGTTCCTAATAATTCAAAAGAGAGATCTTTGATTGTTTGTAATGAATTGACCATTTTTGGATCGACGCCAGTTCAACTGACCAGTTAAACTACGCTAGTGCTCATTATAGTAGGGGAGCCCACGAGGCTAAATGGGGATTTACTCGAGCGTTGTGGGGACCTGTTATCATTCCCTATGTTAATCTGCCACGCTCGTGTAAATTAAAAAATCCCCTCTTCGGCTCCCCTACTATTATTACAAGTATACTGTGATTAAACTGACTCGTCAATGGCCCCTTTACCTAAAATCCTTGATATAAGCACAATATAGGCACAGTAAATCGTCAAGTACCATTGAAATCTCTGTGCTTGTTTATTGAGCTACCGCACAAACAAAAACAGCGCAAAATTACAAAACTACGCTGTAATTGTCATTGTATCAAATCGTCTTAAATTATATTTGGTCTTTAATATATTGTTTAAAACCTACCCAAAACTGGAAAGTTCATAATTGAGATATTTATTTATATTCTCCGTTACTGTAGTAATATCTTCAGGAGACGGAAGTCTTTGCCTTGAAATCTATAGGTTACTAGCTGCGCCCCGCGGTTTCACACGCGTAGTTCCCGTTCCCGTGGGAATTTCGGGATGAAAAATAGATGTTGGCCGATTCTCAGATCTACTGAATATGCTCACAAAATTTCATGAGAATCGGTCAAGCCGTTTCGGAGGAGTATGGCAACGAAAACTGTGACACGAGAATTTTATATATTAGATAAGTATAACTTTCTTTAACAAAGTATAATCGCTATCCAAAAATACACTGAATTGAATTATTTAATTTAAACACGTTACAGTCAACTTGTGAGCAAAATTAGCTTTTGTAATAATATTATTTTTATCGTCTGTAGCTATTGAACTGTATAACTAACTTTGAGAAAAGCGGCCAAGTGTGGGTTGGACTTTTTTATCCAATTTGTGTAACATGTTATAAAACTTATGTTATATAACACTTCTGTTATATAACATTTTTGTTACCATAATCTAGATTCACCTTTAGGAAATAATATAATTATAAAAATCGAAAAATATTAGTACGTTTCAAGTTATTTTAAGGTACTTATACTACTTTCAATGTTTGTTTTTTTATCTCCACAAAAAAAATATAAATCTGAAAAATACGTAAAGGTGGGCATTGAGGAGTCAGTCGAACTGATCAGTCCAGACATAAAACTGTGCGTCACTCCAAAAGTTTTAGGCCAACTATATTTCCACACTGGAATCTGGAATCGCTCCGGTGATTGACGACGATTTTTGGATGGACGCCAGTTCAATGTATGATCAGTTAAAATGAATCGTCAATGGCCTCCTTAACTGTGACACACTAGGTATAGAGTCACCAAATTTTCTGTACCGGTGACTGCGTCGCTGTAATCGCATCTTTTGGTTGTCAGTGTACTCAAAATGTATCCAAATGAAAATATACTCGTAGTCAACATGACTATAGGAGCTTCCAATTTTGACCGCCGGCACAGAAAACTTAGTGACTCTGTTGGAGATTTCTTGAAGGATTCCAATTGGTTCCGTTTAAAGGGTAAAGTAGTCAGTTAAATGACACGAGACTCACCAACTGATGTGTCAGGTTTTGGCCTATTTTGTCTAATCCTTTGTAATCTTGACAGTTGTCAGGCGGTGTAAGCTACCACAGACGAAAGAATCGGTTCGTTTTGTGAACTCACGCGCAAGTGACGACAAAGCGTACTGATTCTAATGTATGGGGCGCTATCTTGTTACATCTCCGTGCTTCTTTGGGTTAATCTGAAATGTTTTTTGATAAATACAAAATGAAACATTGACAAAGTAAGACAATGAAATATGTATGTTTAAGCTTCGATGCACGACTGGAGTTTACTAAATTATGTTCATCATTACTTTATAATCTTATAAAATACTAGTAGCTCCCCGCGGTTTCACCCGCGTAGTTCCCGTTCCCGTGGGATTACGGGGATAAAATATAGCCTATGTCACGAACTGATAAATTAGCTTTCCATTAGTAAAAGAATTTTTGAAATCGGTCCAGCAGTTTCGGAGCCTATTCATTACAAACAAACAAACAAATCTTTCCTCTTTATAATATTATTATAGTATAGAAAAATTAAATGTCCCCACCGATGGGCTTGAGCTTACCTTGAACTATGGTATCAAGCTTTAGTCAACTACAGGCCGAGTGCCGATTGGTTGACTTCCACAACTAAAACATAAATAATTTCTTTGCAGGTGTGTGCAGGTTTCCTCACGATGTTTGCCTTCACCGTAAGAGCATCGAATAAAATCGTACATATGAATTCGAAAACATTGGTACGTGGCCGGGTTTGCACCAGGCACCTTCCAAATTGAAGTCAGTCTTTAACTTCTATACCATCGACGCACGCTCTGATGAGTGAACATAGTTCCCAACATTACTCTATAAAACGAACTAATCTGTCACGTTTTATGATGAGATGGAGGGGTAAAAAAGCACCAAACCCCTTTAAGTAATTTTAATGGGGTAGTTATTTCGTACTCTAAAGGTGGCCCTTGACGAGTCAGTTAAACTGATCAGTCCCGATATAAAAATATGCCGTCACTACCAAAGCTTTAGGCCAACTATATTTGCCCACTGGAATCTGGAATCGCTCCGGTGATTGACGAACATTTTTGGATGGATGAACAGTTCAACTGCTCAGTAACACTCGTCAATGGCCACTTAATAAAAGGAGTTAAAAATAAAGGATGAAACACCAAAATGTTATGTTAATCTATATATATAAAAGAAAGTCGTGTTAGTTACGCCACTTATAACTCAAGAACGGCTGGACCGATTTGGCTGAAAATTGGTGGAGAGGTAGTTATGAACCAGGAAAAGGACATAGGATACTTTTTATCCCGAAATTCCCACGGGAACGGGAACGGGAACCACGCGAGAGAAACCGCGGGGCACAGCTAGTAATAAAATAAAAATAAGTGTTAAATAATTGGTCTTTATTAAGCTAGGAACAAAACAGCATTATCTTTAGAATTACAATATTATTAAATGTATAAAGATCGTTAATACAGGCTAGTTTTAGCGTTTTCGCGGTTTCGTTGTACATCTTTTAATGAACTGAAGATGTGTCTATATTATGTAATGTGTTATAAAACTTATGTTATACAAACGCAAACATTATTAAATATTATGTTAAATATGATACATCATAGACTCATCTTTAAACACAATACAAGATACTTAACTTATAATAGTGCGATCTCGATAATTCACGGTAGCGTAAAAACCGCGATAACGCGGCTAAAAGCCTGTAGGCACGACCGAGCAGTTAAAAATAGCGTGTGTACTAGCATTCTAAATACTTATATAATATAGCTTTTAAGTCCTATATAATTGCACAAAATGTGTTATTTAAAGTACGGGTAACATTAACAGAAGGAAACAGCAATAAAAAAACATTACTTTTTTTCTTAAAGTTAAATTTGACAAGAAATTAATACATTGTATTGAGTCACAATCTTTTCTGCGCCGGCGGCCAAAATTGGAAGCTCCAATTGTCATTAGAATCTAATGTCATTTCGATAAATTTTCATTCAACTGACAACCAAAATATGCGATTACAGCGATGCTGTCACCGGCACAGAAAAGATTGTGACTCAATACCTTTATTTTACCTCTGACACACGTAAATAATTGATGTATTTTTTTATATTAGGGCCTTATAAACTGCTATTTTTCGTGTTATAACTATACTGTTAATTAGTATAGAATTATAGACTCACCAAGTTTTCTGTGCAATAAACTGATAACCTTATCAAAGCTGATAACCAAAAAATGCGATTACAGCGACGCTGTCACTGAGTCAGATGTGTTTGTGGCACTAGTCAATAAAAGTTTATCTGTCATTCATTAAAATGTCACGGTTGGTGTGACAGTTGTGACGTCAGAAGTGTCTGTCCGCGCGTCCAAAGAGCCTCATTTCATGGTTGTTTGCGTAAAGTGTCTGCGCTGTTTACCATAATATTCCGAATAAAAGATATTGGCGGATAATTGGAGACATTTTGTGCGGTCCATATTTTTATTACACATTTGTAGCTTGCTAGGATTGTTATATTTAGAAAATTATGTATAGAAATGTACGTTAACAAGTTCTGCCTTGATAATATTAGTACAGAATAATATCCTGCTATTACTAAAGGTGGCCATTGACTGATCAGTGGAACTTGCGTCATCAAAAAATGGTTGTCAATCACCGAAACGATTCCAGATGGATAGATAGATTAAACTTTTGGACTGATGCCACAATTTTATGTCCGGACTGATCAGTTCGGCTGACTCGTCAATGGTCACCTTGGAGCAGAAACAAAACTAATTCTGAAAAAATAATTAAAAATAAACGAATTGATAGTAAATAGCAACAAACAGTTCCATTCAGCGTTTGTCTTTGATTTTGTATGGAGACGATTCACCTGTATGGATGCGTACGCGTCTCTCATCTCTCATTGATGCGTACGCGTACATGAAAAATCATTGTTTTGTATGGACAAACGCTAAATGGAGCTGAATAAATATGTCTAGTCCTTAAGGCCGCTTGTCCTGATTCAGATAAAAGAAATACCTATTTATGTAAATACAAGATTTTTTCTTGTTCGAAACAAACAAGACAATATTTCTGACCGTGGACACGCAGCCTTATACTTTGACAATATATTAAAGTAATAATAAAATATAATTTTGGGAAGACCGTTTTTGAAATTATTAGAAAAGGAAGCTTACATACTTATAACAGATAATTAAATAATTATTATATTATGGATATTTAAATAATCTTAAATTAATAAACACGCATTTGTGCGACATGTTATTCATATCTTATAATTAATGAAAAATTGTTTCATTATAATTATTATAGGTACTTCATAAGGATAAGTACACTTTATCTATAACTACTGTCATAGTATAATAATATTCTGCATTAAAGTAATCAATTGAATAACATTTAATTGAAACATAAATCTCTATCCTACTAATATTATAAAGCCGAATGTTTGCGAGTGTGGATGTTTGTTCCTCTTTCACGCAAAAACTACTGAATGGATTTTAATGATATTTGGTACAGATGTTCCTCAAACCTAGGAATAACATATAGGGTATTTCAATATTAGTAGGATGTAGTGATTCAGGTAACTTTAAGTCTTAACCAAATGATCTGAAGATAAACCCTTTAAGTTATTCAATTGACTACATTAATTCTCACCTTATATCCTATAATAACCTATAGAATCTAATATTAATTTAACGACAATTTAGAATATTTTTAGCTTCTTGACGTGATAAAGATCTATAAAGCGTTGTTTTAAAGTACAATTCCAAGACAGGCCGCAGACGGCAAACTGAAACCGCAAACTGCAAGCGACAGCACTTTTTTCTATCAACATCTATGAAATTGATTCCGTGCGCGTCGCGACTGCAGGCAGCAGTGTTGCCACGCTCGGAATCAATTTCATAGACGTTGATAGAAACAAGTATTGTCGCTTGCAGTTTGCGGTTGCAGTTTGTGGTTGCAGTTTGCGGTTGCAGTTTGCGGTCTGCGGCCCGTCTTGCAATTGTACCTTTATTATGAAAACTATTATAATATACTATATTATTTTATAATTTAGTAACTTGTAAATATCAATACGTCGTTTGCGTTATTGTGCTTGCAAACGATATTTTGAAGTAATTGAGAACTTTCGAAATAAAACTAAGTACTTACGTTAAGGGCCTATTTCACCATCTTCAAGTAACGTTCCGAGTAGCGACTCACATGTTTTGTCTTTGTCACTTGACATAAAGTAAGAAAGAGACAAAACTAACTTTACTTGGTGAGTAACTTTACTTGAAGGTCGTGAAATAGGCCTTAAGGGTCCGTGTACATAATGTAACAAAACATGTTACATAATATAGATGAGAAAACAAAAATGCGTTAATTAGGAAAATAATGTTACATATTTTTAATTTATGAAATAAAAATGTTTTAAATAGATAAAAAATTAGAATTTATTGAAACAAGAAAAAGCTTATTAAGACTTGAAAACCGACATGTTTTAAAAATAGCTTGACACAGGAATCGATCCCGGATCCTTTACCATAACAGGCAAGTTAATGATAAAAATATTGCTTAGGTATATTTTAGTTATTCTTTATTTGTTATAATTTAATTAAAGTATATTTTATTAAATCGAATTATTTATAAAAAAAGGTTTTAAAGCGTCAATTGTGAATTTATTAGTCTATTTAATTATGTTTAAATTACTAGTTCTTTTTCAATTATAATCTACATGTGTATCAGAACTTTCCCTACTATATCCTCTGTAACTTATCAATGCTCAATATACATGTTGTTGATGTTCCTAAAAAATAAATAAATAGTTCAATTTTCTGATTATTGTTGTGCTAAAAGTGTTGTATTGCAGTGTCTATTTTTAAACACCCTTATTTTGAAATGATGGGACTTATTAAAATCAGAATATCTGTAGCAGTAACTGAATCCATATATCGAATAAAAATATCAAAAATTATAGTCGATTACTTATCTTTAAAAAATACTAAATAAATGCCGTATTACCAGACGGCATACTAGCTATCAAGTATTCTGTGACGGCTCGGGTCGATGACCACGCTCAGCTGTGTATCGCAGCGTTCGCCTGTTGTTCGGTGTAGAATAACAATACAATTCGGCGGGATTTTGAAAAACTTTGACTTATCATAACTTTTTAAATAAAAGCAAAAGAAAAAAACTAACTTCACTATTATATTGTCACCCGTCGTTTACATTAGCTGTGTGATTAAGTATCTCGAATTCAAAATAGGGGTGTATAGTTAAGTCTTTTAAGAAATCTAAACTGTAAGCAGGATGTGTTTGATATAATCTCGTTATAATCAATTGATTTGTGTGTTAGTAAGTATACATATTTATATTTATCAATTTTGATTAATTTGCGATTTATTTTCACTGTCTGTTACTAAATGAAGACTTTGTTATCATAATATTGAAGAAGTTAGTAAATATCGGCTTGTATATGCCCACATACATACACACCCACACACACACAGCCACAAGCGCACGCAAACACACACACACACACACACACAGATGATGCACATATAAAAAAAACCATTTGCATACATAGTACACACAGATACACAGTCATGCACATACATACGTATACATACGTACATGTATGAACGAAGATTCACATACCCACAGACATACTCATACACTTTCATACATACACACAGATTCAAATAAATACATACAAACAAAAAATCACATTCGCACACATACAAACACAAACATAATTAAGAGGGTGATAAAACAGTAGATAAAAATTTATTAAATAAAGCTTTTAATATCCTTTCATTCATATATAGGTTCTTCCAAAAGATATTTTGTTATCAGCTCATATAATGTCCCCCCGAGGGGCTCGAGCCTCCCCTGAATTAGGGTGATCAGGCCTTAGTCAACCACAGGCCGAGTGCGGGTTGGTCGACTTCACACACAACCTTAGAATGTCTTCCAAGGTGTGTGCAGGTTTCCTCACGATGTTTTCCTTCACCGTAAGAGCGTCGGATAATCGTACATTATAATCATTCACTACATCATCTCATTATAGTAACTGACCCCTAACTAAGTTCGAATCTTGTATCTAGGGTATCAGAAACTACGCACTCATTCACACACACACCCAGACCGAGACAAACATTTGTGGTTCACACAAATATTCACGCACGGGAATCGAACACACAACCTTACGGATGGCAGTCTGGCATGGTGACCACTCTGCCATTGAGGTCGTCAAATACTTCAAATAGTCATTTGAATTCGAAAATCGGAAATATTAGTAGATGGCGGGAATTGAACCCGACACCTTCCCATTGGAAGCCATCTCAAAAGATATTTATTGAAATGCATTTAAACTGTTCAATCGAATGAGTTCGTTCCAATCGGTTTGGCTTCTAGGTTATTCCGTCTCACACATTGAATCGAAAAATAATATATCTTTTGTTAGAACGTTATCTTTATACAGCTGCTGAGCATTGAGGGTATTTATATATTTTATTTTAAATTTACTAGTAGCGTCCCGCGTTAGTTCCGCTTACTTAAAGGTGGCCATTGACGAGTCAGTGTAATTGATCAGTTGAACGTGCGTCCATCCAAAAATGGTCGTCAATCACCGCAGCGATTCCAGATTCCAGTGGAGATATCTAATTGGCCTTAAACTTCTGGAGTGACGTCACAGTTTTATATCCGGATCAGTTCAACTGGCTCGTCAATGGCTACCTTTAAGATTGATTTCACTGTATATTTTGCTCTTTTTGAAAATAAACAGTAGCTTAAAAATATGTTTATCTAACAGGAGTTCAAATATCTGTTTATACTTAAACGCGGATATAAAGCTTTCTATAATCATGTGATAAACGTGCATAAAACACATTATAAATAAACTGGCTTAACTTGATAACATTCAACGGTGAAAACAGCTGGATTTACGTGGGTAAAACCGCGGGGCACTACTAGTATCATTCGTATGTAAGTTCTTCGTATCACCATTATACTAAGTGACACCTAACTAGGTTTATTACCTGTATCTAGAGTATCAGAAACTATGAACACACACGCACACCCAGACTGAGATTAACATAATACGAGAGACCTTTACCAATAAAATTGGCTATGTGAGCCATGTCAGAGCACGCGTACGACGCAAACGGAGCAGAAGTGGTCGCCGTAACTGGAATCGGTTGGGTATACATTATTATTATAATACGAGAAATCAATATTAACATAACATAATCATTCACTCCATCATCTCATTACAGGTGACTTGTGTCTAGGGTATCAGAAACTACGCACACACTCATTCACACACACACACACACCCAGACCTTAAACTTAAACTTTGTGGATTTCAAACACGTATCTAGTTCCATATTTGAAAGTTTTATGCTTAAAATGTTATTTTTCTTAAAGTTTGACGTGCAAGGGTGGTTTTTTTTTAAATAATGAATTTAAAGAGATGTTTAAAGTATGATATAAAACGAAACGTAAGACGTAGATTTTTGGCAGGATATGAGTACGCACTGCACTGCATTTAATCGAAACTAGATTCGTCGAAAATCGGTAACATACGCATAATCTATACAAAAAATGAAAATGAAAACTATATTTTAACGTACCCTCAGCTTATCCGTGATCATGACTCTTGCAACAGCGTCAAAATATCGGAGACTCGAAATAAATAATATCATGGTAAATATCCCGTTAATTATAACAATTTGAGTGCTAATAACTATGATAACTATAAAAACTATAATGTTATAACATAAACGTACAGGCAACGTCAGATAAAAGTTACCTAATGCTCACTTTGTTATTGTCAACCAAGGAAGGAAACTTTTTATCTGACGCTGATTGTACTCACAGAAAAATACATTAGAAACAAATGATAAATACACTAAAATTACACAAAGATAACATTTACTGATAGGCTAAACTATTTTCGTCCTCCGCCGCTAGCTTCCACAGAGTGTAGCCAACTGGCCACCCAACTATCCTAAGAAGTAAAGGTGTGTTCCCATAGCGGTCAGCGCGCGAGTGCTATCGCGAGAAGTGTGGTGACGAGAGCGGCGCTTGCGGCGGTCTGCGGGCCGCTGTTACACTCGTCTGTGTCGCAGCAAAACGTGCGAGCTCCCCACCATTCTGAAAGAAATTTTATCATTAGTTATGAAAAAACACTAACTGGGCCCCGCTTTTAGGGACTAGACGCATTTATTCCGCTACACTCCTCCATTCAGCGTTTGTCCATACAAAATCTTTGTTTTGAAATCCATTCCACTGAATCGTCTCGTTGTTTTGTATGGACATACACTGAATGGAGCGGAATAAATGTGTCTAGTCTCTTACCCGCATAGTTCCCGATTCTGTGAGAGTTTCGGGATATAACATAGCCTATGTCCTTTTCCGGACCATAAGCTACCCCTGTGCCAAATTTCAAGTCAATCGGTTCAGTAGTTTAGCCGTAAAAAGTTAACAGACAGACAGAGTTACGTTAGCTTTTTTAATTATTATACCTATAGTAAGGATACAGATACAGTCCCTAGGCTCTTAGTTTTTGAACACAAGGAACAAATCAAATAAAATATCATATACCGAAAATAGCCTTATAGCATGCCCACTCATAGTCGACGTATTCCTACTGGACCATGAATAATTCTTTCACAGTCAGTGCAGTGCGCAACGCGGTCAGTGACGGACGCGTCCGCTGCACACACGAATTTGAATATTCGCGATTTTGCGGCGTCAGCCGCCGCCCGCTACAATGGCTATGAGTTCCCAACTTATAGCCAACGAAGTGTTGGCGTTCGTACAGCACGTAATTAACACGTTGGACGAGTTCGATATAACACAGATCGGCAAGTCCTTTTACAAGCCCGAGGATATTAGCTCTGCAAAAATCCTCCTATTTCGGTCGGTCGGCAAGATCGACCAGATGCCGTCCCGCAGGAGGGATGAAAAGGGAGAGCAAAGTCTCCAGGATATTATTTCCTTTTTAAAGGAGACCGACCCTGACGACGTGCCGACGTTCGTGACTAAGAACGTGCACAAGCTGCCGCCGGTCGCGTTTGACCTCGTCGACGTCACCAGGTTGATGATGGATGTCACAACCCTGAAGTCAACCCTGGCGGAGATGGTGTTGAAGCTGGAAACCTCACATAATGTCATCAGTGAGCTACGTGCTGAAGTTGCAAGTCTACGTAACAACACGTCGGTATGTAGGTCACCTGAGGTCGACAACATCAACACTCGTCGCGGGGCATGCAATGCTTCGACAGCGAGTTTCGAGTCAGCGAAACTGGACTCGTCGCCGTGTGCCGTCCCCGCACGTGATAGCGGCGCCCCGCGCGCCGCCTGCTCAGCGCCTCCCCCCGCGGAGGCCCCGCACCGCGTCATCACGTCGACACCTCGCCGTGATTACGCCACCGCTGCAGCCCGCCAGCCTCCCGCCGCGCGGACAAACAACAACAAGGAGAGAGGTAACGGGAAGTCTCGCGCTGAACCCTCTCGACGTGTGGAGTCACTGAGCTCTAAGAAGAGCTTACCCGACAAAGACGGCTTCATCAAAGTGGAGCGGAAGAAGAAAAAGCCTCTTTGTCGCAACCTATGTGGCACCGCACCGACTGGACACAACCACCTCCTGCGTCCCGCCATCCCGATGACGTACGTGTACGTGTCCCGCCTCCACTACACCACGAAGGCCGCTGACATCGTGGAGTACCTGGTGGCCAAGACGAAGCACCGTCTGACGGTCGAGCAATTGGAGTCGCGCAACAGTGTGAACTTCAATTCCTTTGTTGTGCGCGTGCCGACCGAGCTGCTATCGACCTTCCTGAGGGAGGAGCTGTGGCCGAAGGGAGTTCTGTTCCGGAAGTACCGGGGACGTCGACGACCTCCGGGCCACGCCAGACCTGCGCCTCACGTCGCCGTCACAACGTGAACACATTAGTTTTAAGTTTTATAATTTGTATCTATGTTAGTCTGTAAGGTATTTATGTAAAATATTATGTATGTGTATTTATTTATTTTGTTATGATATTTTATATGTGCGCGTAATTTGAGAGGCATTACCTTACCATGATACAGTTTTAAACTAGTATGGGAGGTAAGGTCTCGATAATTGCGCTAAATGTATTTGTATTGTAACAAAATGTTTATTAAATAAATTGAATTGAACTGAAAATCTTTTGGAATTTTATTCAGAAAAATGTTTGCATTCTATTATTTTAGGATTTGAAACGAATTTTCTAGATGTAACTAATGAGATTAGATATCTATCTCCGCTCTATATCTATTTTCTATCTTTATTTATAAAAATAAATCCCTGTTCTATTTCCCTTGATCACGGCATCACGCGTGAACGGATGGTTCGATTTTGCTAACTCTATTAGTTACTACAATCTTTTCTGTACCGATGACAGCGTCGCTGTAATCGCATTTTATGGTTGTCAGATGATTGTCAGTGTCATGAAAATGTATAGATATGACATTTTAGTCAAAATGACAATAGAAGCTTCCAATTTTGGCCATCGGCACATAAAAGATTATGGCACATTATCATACTTATTCAAATTAACGCACACACACATACCCAGACCGAAATAAACGTTCAATTATCACACAAATATTTACCTCGCCCGGGTATCAAACCAGTATCCCTTTGTGTTTGGGTGCTAATACTTTCAAACTAATTTAGAATTCAGTTAACAAAACACATTTATCAAAGTGTAAATGACATGAAATAAATGAACCTTTTTAGTGAAAGTAAATTAATTTTAGATAACGAGTGAGGTTCGTTCATATGAAACAAAAAGATGGAAGATAAAATTAGATATTTCCATCCGTTATATATTTTGAATTGTTCATTGAATACCTTCTTATTTTCAATTAAACTACTTATATTATAAACGTGAATAATTGTGAAAATGCATTTTACACTCGCAGATAAATGTGTCTTACTAACTATATATTTAACGCAAAAACTTTTGGACAAATTTTTGTGTTTGGTAAAAACTTTTCTGATAATCACTATTGGCACTCGGCGGCAATCACTATAACACAGACACATCGGCACATCTATATTATTAAGATACCTACCTATATGAAAATTAGAAAGAAAGAAAACATTTATTCGGACACCAATGCAGAGAATGTGTGGGTGACAGGCACCGACCAGATGTTCCGCCAGAAGTTAACCACTGACTGAACATCCGGAGGTTCGCCATCACTCACACATGAGTTGGGTTTCTCCCAGTTCCGGTACACCTTCCTTTGGTCACTTTGGAACATGCGATTCTGCCAGTATCTATCCACACGTTCTCTATAACGTCGAATACGGTTTGCCCATGCATAGACTTTCTGCTTCAGAAAGTCGATGCGTTCTGTGACACAAGCCATGTAGTTCGGTGGTGTAATACCAGTCCCCACAAAAGCTTGGTTCACAAAACGCATGACTCGAGGGCGGTGATTGCCCTCCCTGAAGCAGATTAGCTTCGCAATGAGGGTCCTGGCCGTGCAGATACGTCTCTCGATACGCACTTGCCATGCAGGAACACTACCAGCGGGTTGAGGGGCTCGGTCAGTGTCCGGGAATCTGACACGAGCCACACGACACGCCGCAATGGCCCCACAGTACAATATCGAGTGAGTATCCGCTAAATCCTCGCTGGTTTCCAAGTAGGAAGCCAGCGAGGCGTCCACAGCCCTCATCAGCGCTAAATTCTTCATATGCGTGGGAAAACGGGGTAAACGAGGTCTAGAATGTAATTATTATTATTATTTTTTGTCACCTTTTAAGTCTTTCCTGAACACAAGTAATTCAAGTCAAAATTGGACAAATCGGTCTAGCCATTTCGTGATTTAGCGAGACTAAACAGCAATTGATTTTTCATTTAAATAGACAGACATAATAACATTCACTACATTATCTCATTACAGTAACTGACCCCTAAGTTCGTAACTTGTATCTAGGGTATCAGAAACTACGCACACACTCATTGACACACACCCAGACCGAACTATACATAGATGAAAACATTATAAAAACTATGTTTCACCTGATGAGATGGGTGTAGGTGGGTGTTCCGCTGGCTCTTATACCACACAGCCCTTAAGTGTACTCGTGCTATCTAAATCGCTATTTTACTGCTAAAGTGAATCGACATACGTATTTTTATGACATCAGATTTATTTGCTTCGATAATAGAAATCCTCAGCCATGTAATTGGTGTTTAACGAGCATTTTATACAGTTCAATGCATTTTATATTCTCTGCCGAAGGGGTAAGGTATAAAATTGGTTTTATTGACTGACTGGGCGGTTTCAATGGGTCTGTTTGATGCGAAATTTCGTGAATCTCGTATTTTGTAGATTTATTGTGTTAGCTGTTTATTGTGGGTATAAAGTAAGGGGTTTTATAATTGTGCGTTTGATACTGCGGAATAAAAATGGTTAAACAATTTTTTTGTTCAATAAAAATGAATCTGTGTTTCTCTTGGTCACGGCATCACGCGTGAACGGCTGGATCAATTTTACTAATTAATTGTTTGTAGTGTGTGATGGTGGCCGGTTCTTACGAAAGTTTATTAAAAAATTGAATGAATTATGTCCATTTCAGTGTATAATTTTCGCAAAAAAGACATAAAAAGCGAAACATATTTGAAAATAAAAAATTAAAACGTAATGGCCGATTTTATCTTGCTAATTATACCCTAACGGTATTACCGTCGCGTGTTCCAAACGATAGAGGGTTTCATACGCGAATTGCATCGTTATCGATGAAATTGACATGAAAAACGATACATTTTAATTGCATGTATTTATGTGAGATACTTTGATAATGGGTGCGGGGAATACCATGGAAATAAATTAAATATATAGATACTAGAAATATAAATACACACTTAGAATACACAGAAAACACCAAACAATATTTTTTTAACTCATATCATCCCACTACTAGGCAAAACAGCCTCGTACCAACTACTGACAAAGGTGACGAGATCATCACGCCAAACGCTTTCTCGGCCGACCCCGAAAAACTATATCGACCCATTTTATTATTAACCCTTTTTTATAATATTTTTTCTTGTTTTAGGATTTTATTACTCGACTCTATATCTCTCAGTTATAGACCAATGTCTTGGTTTTATAAATCTACTGTATAATATGACTAGCTTTTGCCCGCCACTTCATTCGCGTGGAATAATTACTTGAGAATGACGCTAAATTGTCCCGCGTCTTCATTTACAAAATATAATTAATTAAAATGTTCCATAAAAACCTTTTTCGCTGCAAGTTGGCACGCAGTCTCGTACTATTGTCAACTCGCTCACGTATTTCTGAAACAATATTTATCGGTATTAATTTTCATTAAAAACTGCTTGAATTACAGAGTCACAGTCTTATTTGTAAGGCAAATTAACTTTGCCAGATACTCGTAGCAAAATGTCTCAGGTTGCTACGGATTTGTGTTTGTAAGACGCATTGCTACGTATGGCTACATTTGTAGCATTACTACAGGTTTTCCAGCAAATATAAAGTGCGCAATACATTATGCAGAATTCAGCGTAGCTAAATAACTTTAGAATACAATGCTGGTAGGATTAGGAAGTGAAATTGGAGTAACAGTAAAAGTAACACCAAGCCAGCCACGTAATGTCGCATTAGTCTTTAACCACACTGTATTCATCATTATATAATGCTCACTCAATTCAATTCCTATAATGCTACGGATTGGCCAGACACGCCTAGCACTGTCTGTAGCATTGCTACGATTTTACGCTACATTTGCCAGACTCATGAAATACACAATCGTAGAAAAATTAAGAACAACTTTGCGTACAATTAGTTCTCATCTCAGCTGAACTGTTTTTTTTTTAATACATCAAAAACACCATAGTGTGCAACATTATAGAAAATTAATTCAAAACTTTCAAAAATTTTCCTTAAACAATTTTAAACTCTGCTCACATTAAAATAGGATATATTTCGTTAACCCAATAATTATACTTACATATGAATAACAAACCCAGTGATCCCTTTTAAACATCCTTTGATCGTAATTCATGGAGATACGGAATAGCAGACGAGTGACGTACAAGTCGTGCCACTTTACACTCACCCACAATCGAGTAATAAGGTTACAGACCACTTTACACTTGTCATTCAGTACAAGGATCCCTTTATTTATATCTGAGGGTTTCGAGGGTGTAAGGTACACATTTAATTTACTTATACAAATTTTGTTTAGGACTTACTTTATGCCGCGGTTCAAGTATCCGTGTTTTCAAGGTGTTATACAAATTTCTTTATACGAAATAAATTTGAAATTGATTGAAAAGAAAAATAAATCCTTCTTGAAAAATATTTCCCTTGGTCACGGCATCACGCGTGAACTACAGGACCGATTGACGTGAAATTTGGTACAGGAGTAGCTTATGGTCCGGGGACGGACATTGGCTATGTTTTATCTTGAAATTCCCACTGGATCGGGAACTATGCGAGTAAAACCGCGGGGTAAAAACTTTTACATCTTGTTGATGTTGATGTTAGTAAATTGATTTAGATATTTAAAAAGCCAAAATAAAAATAAATATAAGTCTCTATATATAAAACTTAATTTAATCTAATTCTCCTACTTCCTTAAGAGATATTAACCTCCATCTTAAAAAACAGGGATAATTAATTTCCTCTTAATCAAAGAAATTGCTTCAAAATGAAGAGAAAATTTTTAAAGATTTTTACGTTTAATTTCAGGTTATGGCGTATAAAAACATCAAAAGAATTTAATTTACGACACAATTTCATGTAAATTGGGAGGAAATTAGAATAAAATCTTTCCTGGATTATAATTTGGTGTCACAGATTTGTTTTTAATATTTTTTTTTACATGATCAATCTCTCTATCTATTATAGTAACTGACCCCTGACCTTTACTCTACCTAGGGTAATACAAACTAAGGCACAAAAATTTATACGCACACTTAGCCCAAAAATAACATTTTTGGAACACACACACAAATATTGACCCCGCACGGAAATCGAACCCGCAATAAGTTATGAGCTAGTTAAATATAGACTTTCATCGATGTGTCAAACAGTTGTGTTGACAAACTTATTTTTTATATAGTTTTCGAGTAGATCGAAAGTTTGCGAGTGTGTGTGTGAGTGTGTATGTTTGTAACTTTCTCGCAAAAACTACTGAATTGGTTTAGATGAAATTTGGTACAGATATTCCTTATATCTAGAAATAACACAAAGTATAATTTTTATCCTAAAATTCCTACGGTATCTAGATTTATGAGGGTGAAACCGCGGGGCAAGTTTTACATAAGTATCGGTCAACCCGCGAATCACAGTTAGTAAGTCTAAACTAGAGCGCGGTGAGAACGAACCATTGAAAACCAAGTAATTAAGGTAACATTTGAACAAAATTAACGACAATTAAGATTGATTCAACCCTTACTGTGAGTGATTAGAGCGACGTGGGGTCCCGTGAGAAGTCTCCATGACTGATTTCTCTCGCGGGATTGTCTCAAAATATATTTTAGTGATTACAAGCCGCGGTTTCGTATCGTATGTGTTATTTCTAGTTATAAAGATATCTGTACCAAATTTAATCTGAATCGATACAGTAGTTAAAAATCATTTGACGACCTAGATGGCAGAGTGGTCACCATACCGGACTGTCATCCGTAAGGTTGCGGGTTCGATTCCCGTGCGGGGTGAATATTTGTGTGAACCATAAATGTTTGTCTCGGTCTGGGTGTGTGTGAATGATTGTGTGTGTAGTTTCTGATACCCTAGATACAAGTTTCGAACTTAGTTAGGGATCAGTTACTATAATGAGATGATGTAGTGAATGATTATTAGTGAAAGATTATTATTTATTCATAGTTGGACACAAATATAAAGAATGTTTTATGTATACAAAAGGAAGCGTTAGATGTTGCATAGTGATAATGTTAGTATATCCTACTAATATTATAAAGCCGAATGTTTGTGAGTGTGGATGTATGGATGTTTGTTCCTCTTTCACGCAAAAACTACTGAATAGATTTTAATGAAACTTTACAATAATTTATCTTATGCATCAGAATAACACATAGGATACTTTTTATCCCGAAATTCCCACAGGAACGGAAACTACGCAGGTGAAACCGCAAGGCGCTGCAAGTACTTACATATATCACAATTACAAATGAATATCTAACAACGTATTTCACAAGTAAATACGTCATCTTAATGAACCAATATTTGGGAACTATTCGCACATTTACCGTCCAATATTTGGACAAATGTTTTCGCATACATTTGTGTTAATATAAAGCCTTATTTGTTCGTTCATTACTAGCATCTGTCCGCGGTTTTGTATACAAGAAAACCGGCCAAGTGCGAGTCGGACTCGCGTACGAAGGGTTCCGTACCAAAAATGACAAAAAAATGTTTGTTGTGTGGGAGCCCCCCTTAAATATTAATTTTATTTTGTTTCTAGTATTTGTTGTTATAGCGGCTATAGAAATACATAATCTGTGAAAAGTTCAACTGTCTAGCTATCACCGTTCTTGAGATACAGCCTGGTGACACACGGACACACGGACAGCGAAGTCTCAGTAATAGGGTCCCGTTTTTATCCTTTGGGTACGGAACCCTAAAAATGAATTTTGATGACGTGCGAATCATAATAAAAAATAAACGCGAAAGTTTGAATCTATGTTTGTTACTCTTTCACGCAAAAACTACTGTATCGATTTCGATAAAATTTGGTACAGATGTTCCTTGTAACATGGAATACCACATATAATACTTTTTATCCCAAAATTCTCACGGGATTACGATTGAAGCGGGCTCAACTGTGGGGCACAGCTAGTCCACCTATAATACAAAAATAAATCGCAAAATGTGTTCAAAAAGCGCATAACCCAACAACGCCTGGACCAATTTGACCAATTCTTTTTTTCTTGTGTTTGATATTGTCAGGAGAAGGTTCTGGTATAAAAAAAACTGGAAAATCAACGAAAATCTGGAAAATTGGACCCGTACGAAGCCGGGCGGGCCGCTAGATTTAGAATAAAAGTATCCAATACGCTATATCTTTTTTTATAGAATATCTAATAGCTTCGAGTATATTCCCGTTTTCAATCCCCTTGTTTACCAATGGGTGGGTTAGGGTATATATGACATATCAATGATTAATGACAGAGCGATCTGGAATTGAATTTCTGCACGCACAACTCTGTATATTGTTTATAATTTGACTTTGTATTTATTTAAAAAAGCAATAATTCAGATTATCGATTTAATTGTTTTTTTTTTTGGACATTGCATTATAACCACGACAAAAATCCGGTTAAGTGTTTTATTTCAAATGTGTAGTGTTCGTGTAAATCAAAGAAATCATTAAATATGTAGTTTCTTCAAAAAAAAACTTTATAAGTACAGTCAGGGAATTAAAAGGTTCGTTACCTTAGAGTCGGTTTTCACTTGCACTGGTACTGCAAGAAACAATTATGCCAATATACCAGCGTAATAAAACAGTGATGCTAACATTTAAATAAATAATATGACGTTAGCTATCAAATAAGGTTTTCCTTAATTTTTCTATCCTTTTTATAAACATTGCCTTGTGCGCGCGGCATTTAAAACCTCTTTTATGTTTTGCAATGATGACATTGACCGATTGACAATATTTTTAACAGAAATAATAATGGCAGGTTGAACCAACAAGAAGGTTTTAGTTATTCAAAAATCTTGTTTATATTAAAAACACTGATCTGAATAATTTTGAACTTTATTAGCGAGCAATTAAACATTATTTTCCCTAACCAGAGTCTATTCTGTAACATAGTTTCAAAAGGTTATATGAGTTCGCGAGACATTAAACGAATCAACTTGAAAATTGTCGAACCTTTTCATTCCGAGAGTGTACATTATGTATATCTGTTGTACAGTATCCATAGTACACGCTTTGCTTAGTTTGGGACTAGATGCCGATGTGTGAATGTGTCCCGATATTATATATTTTTTTCGCATACAAACTAGGGTCCTTTTTGAATATTCCTGGGACCTCTATTTATATAATTACAGAGGTTTGTGTAATTAATTTCGACCATTTTGTGACGAGTAATTTAATAAGCGCACCTTTAGTTCTGATTTACGTTTGCACGTGTTTATATTATTTGATTTATTTATGTTTTACTATCGGCGCCCCGCGGTTTCACCCGCGTAGTTCCCGTTCCCGTAGGAATATGGGGATAAATTAATGCTAAAAACCTTCCCACTGAATCACTCTATATATTAAAACAAACCGCATCAAAATCCGTTGCGTTCTTTTAAAGATCTAAGCATACATAGGGACATAGGGACAGAGAAAGCGACTTTATACTATGTAGTGATGTAGTTTAACGAGAACAGAGATGTGATGAAAGCTATCTCCACTAAATATTATAAATGCAAAAGTAACTCTGCCTGTCTGTTACCTTTTCACGGCTAAACTATTGAATCGATTGACTTGAAATTTGGTACAGAGCAGAGGTAGCTTATGGTTCGGGGAAGGCTATGTTTTATCCCGAAGTTCCCACGGGATCGGGAACTATGCAGATAAAACCGCGGGCTAAGCTAGTACTATATCATTTTAAAACACTTAAAATTGGAATGGAATCCAAGAACTAAAATGTTAGACTTTTGAGGGCTCTAACTACCCGAAAATATATAGATACCAAAATCTAAATATATAGGTCTAATTATTCAATCCTTTCGAAAATAAACAATGTTGAAAACATCCCTTATGTCTTTTAATGAAACAAACAAATCCGCGTCCTATTTAAACATCGTATTAACATCAGAAAACCGTTGGACATAAAACAATTTGCATAAACAATAATAATAAAAGTTACTTTTTGTTTGTCACAGTTAATCGGGAAATGTAAGGAAAGTTAAAAAAATATTGTCACGGTTTTACCCACGTAAATCCCAATCCCGTGGGTTTTTTGGGATAAAAATATCCTATATATTATCCCAAGTCCTAATGATTCGGATTTGGTCTATCACGCACACTTTAAAAATTCACCTCGTAAAGTATCTGTCCGTCGGGTATATTAGTTTGCCTTCTGTGCCCCGCGGTTTCACATGCGTTCTAGTTCCCGTCCCTGTGACAGTAGGGAGATAGCCTTTATTTAAATGGGCTATCTAATTTTATTATTAAACGAAACGTACGTCATTGTTTATCATTATCTAGCGGCGCCCCGCGGTTTCTATAAGTAATACGGTTAATATAAGTATAGGAAGTATGGATACCGCTGTAATAAGTCAAAACATCCATCTTCATTCACAATGATCATTCTACCTCCAATTGGGTCAAGCATTTGTACAAACAGACACACTGTTAGTTTGTTGGTCTTATTGATTGACTGTTTGCGGGATTCGAACACGCTCCTGGTTTATTGTGAAAGTTTTAATCATACCTCG
This sequence comes from Timandra comae, assembly GCA_958496195.1. Classification (NCBI taxonomy): domain Eukaryota; kingdom Metazoa; phylum Arthropoda; class Insecta; order Lepidoptera; family Geometridae; genus Timandra; species Timandra comae. The sequence continues at coordinate 8,525,021 of OY292376.1, forward strand.
AAAGTAATTGATCATCACTACATAGTATAAAACAAAGTCTCTTCCCGCTCTCTGTCCCTAAGTATGCTTAGATCTTTGAAACTACGCAACAGATTTTGATGCGGTTTTGTTTAATAGATTGAATGATTCAAGAGGTTTTTGGTATAATTTTATCCCCGCAGTCTTACGGGAGCGGGAACTACGCGGGTAAAACTGCGGGGCGCCGATATATTCTAAAATGATCTCTTCGTAACAAGTAGTGATCAATCTCGTTAAGACGAGGAACTAATTAAACTTCTTCAGTAACTGTCCGTTTCATCTGATTGTTTGTAGAAAATGTGACTTTTCAATAGTTGGTTTGGACCTCATGTAATATTTTGATGTAGTTGACTCGTGTTTCGTACAAAAGTAGGTAAGTATTTGTAGGCTTTCTATGATTTAGAATTACTTTTTTACAGTGTTAAACCATCGAGGGTTGAGAGAGATTTGAGTGAACCATTTGCCTCAAACGTTCAGGGCCCTGATTCTCTAAACTATTAAGCTGTGATAATGCTACTCAAATGTGTTTTAATATCAACATTATGGCCGTTTTTTGGCATTTGTTGTCATTTTGGTATTCTCTTAGTGACAACTATTCCGCTGACTCTATAGCTCCATAAAACTTAGATGGTTGTCATGGAAACAGTATTCTGACGTTTATTTGTCAAAATTATTATATGCAATAAAGACCACTGAGGCACCATAGCCATATGAATAAATTTTAGCAGAATACCCTCGTTATGGTGCCACAATATCACCATATTGTCTGATCAATAATGTCAAATTGCAGACTTGGGCCCCAGTGCGAGTGTGGAGCCCCTGTACAAGATATGGCGCACCTGCTCTCCTGCCCCGCGTGTCCATCCTCCTCCACCATGGAGGAATTGATGGAGGCCTCTAGTAGTGCGGTGGGGGTGGCTACTTTTTGGAGAGTTTAAATATGAGATGTGAACGAACACGATGAATGAATGAATAACAGTGTTAAACACAATTAGGAACTATTTTGAAAAAAAAAATAGTACTTTTTTTGGAAATACTACGAATTTTATAATATTTTGAACCATTATATTTCAGTTTACCGGTAAAAGACACAAATTCGCGATAAAAAGACATTTACAGTATAAGTACTCTACGCTACTACTAAAAGCTAGTTATATAAGTGTATAATAAAACTTTATCATATATACTTAAGTTATATGATCGTGTGTATGTTCGTAAGTATATAGAGAGTGTGATAACGAGGTATTTACTGCGAGACATCGCGGTTATCACCATCAATAAAAGTATAATAAAATAACACGATTTCGGTGACACTGACTGCTGTGTAGTAGTTGGACATATTGTCGGGAAAGATATTGGTTTAAATTCGTAGCTTAAGTATTAAAATAATAACATGAAACGAGTGTGCAATAGTCCCAGCAGAACCGGGGACTGTCCTTGGATGCATTTTATAGTGTTATACAGGGATAGTCGCCGGATTGTGCACCCTTTACACAAGATTAAATATGTCAAAGGGCTTCCGTGTGTTGGCTTTGACCCCATACTAGCCTTCCAAAAGACCGGGACTCCTTAATAGTCCCGTGAATGGAAAAGACATAACAAATAATAATAAAAAAAACTTTATTTTTCATAAAAAATAAACAATGCAACTTAATTTTACAACTTGTTATAAAGTATGAAAAAAGTGGCAGTGTTCAGCAAACGTTACAACCTGCATAGCAGGCCGCAACACTGTTCTTCCACACTGTCCATGGGAGTGAACAAATTAAAATAACAATATTATCTGTGGTCCAACACGTCAACACTAAACTATAATAGTATTGATATCTTTGATTTACACGAAAACTTCACATTGAAATAAAACACTTAAACGGATTTTTGTCGTGGTTGTATTTTGTTTTACGTTTTCTGACGTTTCGGATTCTTTACAGAACCCGTGATACAACCACAACCAAGACAAAAATCCGTTTAAGTGTTTTATTTCAATTCGTAACTTAAGTGTTGAAATGTTCAAATTGAAATTATTAATGATTGTTGCATTTCTACGAGTATTTTGTGTGGTTAAAATGGATAATTTATTTTGACAGATTTTGACAACCGTCACAGACAGTCGCCATAGCGTCAGATAAAAGGCACCTTGGTTGGCAATATCAAAGTACATAAAGTTAAATTTAACTTACAGTTACAATAGCAAGATAAATTTTACTGAAATTTTCAAATTTTTCGAGACATTAACAAAACACAACAAAAAATAATTTCCAAAATTGGTTCATCCGTTCACCGTGATGCTGTGACCAAGGGACTCATGGGTAAAACGGATTCATTTTCATACATACTCGTAGAGAAGTCATGTGTCAACTAATACCGCGAGGAGTGCAATAAAAATATAATAAACATATTTTAGGCGGCAATAAACGTTTGGTCTATATTTGTCGGTTAATTAAATATAAAAATATTAACTATCTGTTTATTGTTATTGGATAAATATTAACTTATGTCTATAGATACTAATATTATAAAGAGAAATGATTTTTGGAACAAAGTTCCTTACAGTGTGTTTATTTAATTTAAATTAAACAATAATTTAATCCCCACAGGAATGGGAACTACGCGGGAAAAACCGCGGGGCACAGCCAGTGGTACATACCTAAGTATTTATCGAACAAAAGGAAGCATGCATTCCTATCATATAACATACAACCTACATAAACTTTAGAATAGTACAACCTAGTTTAAAACTATCGGCAGTTCACGAGATAAAGAACAGTTATTGTTACTTATTTCCTTTTAAATAATAACATATCTAGATGATAGTTTTTACAGTTATCCTATACTTTAAACGAGCAATTCTTGTATCTATGTATGTATGTATCTTCCGGCTATCTCGAAAACGGCTCTAACGATTTTGATGAAATTTTGCATACCGATGCAGTTTTGCATTTTAAATTCAACTGCATACTTGCAATTACACTAAAAATGCAATTTTTTCTCAAAAAAAATATTTTTCATAAAATTAGCGCCATCTGTAATTTTAGTAGTAAAAATCTACCGAGCAAAGCTCGGTACCACCCAGGTACTTATAATTGACGGGATATTTACCAGTTCATCCGTGATCATGGCAACCGCGTCGAAATATCGGAAACAGGAAACAAACACCTAATATGGTAAATATCCCGTTAATCATAATAATTTTATATCTAGATATTTGAATATGGAGTAAAATAATGGCTAGATAACAAAAGTATATAATTCTGTGCTCTGCGATTTTACCAGCATAGTTCCCGATCCCGTGGGAATTTCGGGACAAAACATAGCCTATGTTCTTTCCCGGACCATAAGCTACCCCTGTACCAATTTTCAAGTCAATCGGTTTAGTAGTTTAGCCGTGAAAAGGTAACAGACAGACAGAGTTACTTTATTTTGTCTATCCATAGCACAAGCTTTGCTTAGTTTAGATTTCAAAATAAATATAAGTATAACATTTATGTTTACATTTTTGTTTAACCAAAATGACGTATCGCCTTCTGGATCGCGAAGGTTTGATAGCTGTAGATCCACGTAAATATTGACATTCCACTTAATTTGGTTTAACTAATAATCAATCCCATTAGGTATGTGACAGAGTTTTGGTAATTATTTCTGAAGAAAAAATAGCTACTACCACGCTGGTCTGTTTTATCCACTTAAGTCCCAATCCCGCGAGAATTTCGGGATAAAAACGTTCTAACTTACAAAATTAGCTAGGTCATTTGCAAATAGAAAAGAGGATTACTAAAACAATATTAAAATGTTTATCTCCATCTGCTAATTGGTATTTTCCCAAAAGGTTTCCCTAGATTTTCCGTTTCAATAAATATAAGATTATAAGCCACATCTAGTTACTAATTAATTTTATAAAGGATCTATACATAGAGGATGATAAATTTTGGTATAGAGTGCATTATTGGAAGAAATACTTCATTAAAAGCGTTAGCAGGTGAAAATGCTAAAGATTTATACTACAGACTTTAGAAAGTTTTATTATTAAACGAAACGTAAGTCATTGTTTATCATTAGTATCTTTTTACGGGATATTTACACGTACCTATAAGTCGAATCCTCGACTAGTTTCAGCCACATTCGGTGGCCTTCATCAGGAGGATAAGTGTGATGTGGCTGAAACTAGTTGAGGGATTCAACTTGTAGGTACGTGTAAACAACCCGTAAATAGATACTAATGATAGACTTAGCTTTCTTAAGCTTTGAAATAAAACACTTAAACGAATTTTATCGTGGTTGTATTTTGTTTTACATTTTCTGACGTTTTGGATTCGGTGATCACAGAAGACTGAAGATAGTTAAGTAAGGTCCGTTTAAGTGTTTTATTTCAATGTGTAGTGTTCGTGTAAATCAAAGATATCAATATTTAGAATGTTTTAACTAGAGCACTAAAAATGTAACTAAAAGTTTTGTAGTACGCACAAAAAATATGGAAATAGAGGGATATAACTTAAAATTTGCGAAAACCTACTCATTTATGAGAATACTAACGTTCGCCCAGCGGTTTCATCCGCGAAGTTCCCGCTCCCGTGAGAATGTAGGAATAAAATAATGCTAATAACCTTCCTCTTGAATCACTCTATCTATTGAAAAACCGCTTCAAAACCCGTTGGGTAGTTTTAAAGATTAAAGCATACATAGGGATAGACAGCGGGAAGCGAGTTTGTTTTATACTTGTAGTGATGTACCATATGAACCGAAGTATGTGATTTTTAGATATGTTCACACTTATGCCCTCTGTTCACCTTTATATATTTACTCTATAGAATAATCTCTATGGATTAAATAATCCCTCAGATTATGGTAATTGATTCTAGTTGTTGGCCCTCATCATACGAAAACTAATTTAACTATAAAAGCGTGTACACACTATCCCGACCTTATTAAATTAAGGTGGGTACACATTATTAAAGTTAGTGTATTAGATTTTGTAAACAAATTTTAATTTAATTAGGTATTTTGTTATGAAAGGATATCAAGCTAAGTTGCCACTGTTTAAAATTATTCTTCATTATAGTTTTTATAGTTATCATAGTTATTAGCACTCAAATTATTATAATTAACGGGATATTTACCATGTATATTATTTGTTGCAAGCGCCATGATCATGGATGAACCAGTTCATCCGTCAGAGTAATTCTTCATTGTTGCTTACTGTAGCTGTAGTTATATTTTTGCTACCAGCTTTAATTATTGTCTAATCCCGTTAAAAGAATAATTTTGCACCGCGTATTTTTATTCTATGTTTATTAAAAACGTGAAAGTTTGTGACAATGGGTAGATGGATGTTTGTTAATTTTTACGTAAAAACTACTGAATTTAAATATTTGATACAGATGTTTATTGATGAATTATGGTAATAAATATTCCTGATTATTAGGTTCATCAGAACGAAATTTCATTAAAATCGGCTCAGAAGTTTTCACGTGAAAGAGTATCAATCATCAATCCATCCATACAAACTTTCGCATCAACATTATTTGGAGGATATTAATTTATAATTATAAACTATTAAATTAACATCTTACAACCCTTATCTAATAGTAAATAGAGCCATAGTTTGTCTGTTTTGACGTGAGGTGACGTCAGAGGATGACGTCTTTTATCACTGAATCACAAACTAATTGAGGAACTATCTCTAATCTTCTAAGGAAGTTTATTTTGTGTGTAGTTCAGAGATAATCTTAGGTTTACGTAGATTAATAATAATATGTTCCTGAAGAAATACTTCGGAATATTTTCTAATCCTACTAATATTATAAATGCGAAAGTTTGTATGTTCGTGAGTTTGGATGTTTGTTACTCTTTCCCGCAAAAACTACTGTATCGATTTAGATAAAATTTGGTACAGTTCCTTATAACTAGGAATAACACATAGGATACTTTTTATCTCAAATTTCCAAGCTTTTTACTTTAGGAACTTATTGCGATGTGTGATATTTATGTATTTATATTTAAAAAAAGTGTTATTTTGAAACCAATTAAAAAGATCAAACAACATCAACGCCTTTTACATTGAATGCACTTAAAAAGTCATTAACATTTAACGCTTGTACTGAAACCTGTTTTAACATAAATTAAAAATATCACGTCCGCAGAGTAAGCTCCATAAAATATATAATTTTGGGTGACTCGGCTATGTTTTGAGTGCTTCACCTGTCTGCCTGTACCGACAAAGTTTTAATAATTAATTATATTGAAATTTTTAATATTAATTACTTATGTATATTGAAAATGGCACAAAGGTCTTATTAAAATGCTCTAGTGGTAAATGCAGGGTTGCGAGTTCGATTGTACGTGTTTTATTTATTTTTTCTGTTGACTCTACCAGATTTTTTTTTGGGTACTAGTGGAATTGAAGTATGGAAATATTTGTTTATTTAATTTTGGTCCTTATGGTCACTTTGGGGTAATAGTGGAATGAGTGTATGGATAGAAATCGAATGCAATGGGCTTGGGGTTAAGTGGAATAAGCCTGATTCGCGTACGTACACAGAATAATTTAACAGTACTAGGTAGTACGTAGAACAATTCTTGCTAATATTATAAATGCGAAAGTAACTCTGTCTGTCTGTCGTGTCTGTCTGTTACCTTTTCACGGCTAAACTAGGTACTAAACCGATTGACTTGAAATTTGGTACAGGGGTAGCTTATGGTCCGGAGAAGGACGTAGGCTATGTTTTATCCCCTAAATTCCCACGGGATCGTGAACTATACGGGTAAAACCGAAGGCACAGCTAGTTAGGAGTCAGTTACTATAATGAGATGATGGAGTGAATGATTATCTTATGTTATAATTTAAAAAGAATATTCGTTTAAACTTCAAATTTGTTCGAACCTTTCAACCTTCAAGTAATCTGAGCTTAAGATCAAACAACCTTTATAGGGAGTCGATGAAGAAAAACTCTCGAGATAAAACGCGGACTTATCTCACCCGATAATGGATACGTATTAGACGGAATCGATCCTGGAAACTCGCAGGTGTCCCGCGGGAACGGGACTAAAGATAATTTAATCCCAAATTTTGTAGAATGTATTCTTTTCCTAATTTGAATGTTCCTTTTTGAGAAGTAGGTGTTTGAATGTTGATTTTAGCCGATGAAAATTATATGTAGAGTTGTCTCAAGTCGATGCATAAGTATAATATTTTATTTAAGTACTTACTTATAACTTTTTGATACGATTTTTATATGTTTTTCTACACAATTTACATACTTACCAAAAATATTTTACAGTTTAGGGGCCTATTTCACGATCTTCAAGTAAAGTTACTCACCAAGTAGTGAGTGTTTGTCTCTTTCTTAATTTATATCAAGTGACAAAGACAAAACTTGAGAGTAGCTACTAGGAATTTTACTTGAGGATCGTGAAATAGGCCCTTAGTAGTTTTAAGAATTTGACGATTATACAGCAACTATACAAAACGTAAGTAAGTCTTTACATTATGGTGATCGAATAAGATAATAGAATAACTGTTATAATTTATACATTAAACTCGTAGGAGAACTCAAGTCTTAAGTCACTGAAAAACACTTACATTTACAGTGTCTGACTTCTAATCTAACCCACCAAAATATAAATCGATACGCAAAAGTTTAAAAAAGAAAGCATGTTGTGGCACCTAAAGAAAGTGCATTTAATTTTTAATTTAGTTATTTATGTTTTTATTTATAAGATGTAATGTAATTTTCACTGGTCGTCCTAAAGGACGACCAGTGAAAATTACATTACTACTTTACTTAATTACATTATTTATAAATAAATAAATAAAGTCAAAAAGCACTTACAATACAATACTTGGCCTGCGCCGAGCACTCTTCCAGGCGAGTCGCCGTCCTGTTGTTACACGGGGTAATGGAGCCCACTCCGTCGCTGTACTGGCCACACTTCCAGCACTTGATGCCAGCGGCTGCTGTCACTAGGGTCACCAGGAGACCGATGCTTGCCAAGCGCACGTGGGACATTTTCTGGGGAAGAAGTTTGAATTTAGAACTTGGGTGTTTGAATTTAGAACTTTTTTGGTGAAAAGTTTCAATTTAGAATTTGGGTGTTTGAATTTAGAACTTGGGTGTTTGAATTTAGAACATTTATGGTGAAAAGTTTCAATTTAGAATTTGGGTGTTTGAATTTAGAACTTGGGTGTAAGCTTGGGATGTGGGATGATAAACTTCTTCCGAACCTTGAAAAGGATGTTTTTAGAGGTAGGTTTACAACGTTAAAGTGAAATAAAACAAATATATTTTTATGCCATTAGTGTTTAAATAATTTATGTCAGGCACATGGATGTCCCGACTAGCACGAATGAACTCTTATCTAAAAACCAATAGGTAACTTGCAATTCTCGACCAAGAACCTCGAACTTAGCAGGATAATACTGGCACTCAGACTGCTGAACTTGGCTATCTAAACTAATATTATAAAGAGGAAGGATTTCATTGTTTGTTTCAAATAGGCTCACAAACTACTGGACCGATTTCAAAAATTCTTTCACAAATGGAAAGCTAATTTATCAGTGCGTGACATAGGCTATATTTTATCCCCGTAATCCCACGGGAACGGGAACTACGCGGGTGAAACCGCGGGGAGCTACTAGTATAATATTATAAAGAGGAAGGATTTCATTGTTTGTTTCAAATAGGCTCACAAACTACTGAACCGATTTCTAAAATTCTTTCACTTATGGAAAGCTACATTATCAGGGAGTAACATAGGCTATATTTTATCCCTATATTCACACGGGAACGGGAACTACGCGGGTGAAACCGTGGGGCATTGCTAGTACATTATAATCACAGCACACACACATTCTCAGTAATAAACATAATATAGCGAAAATCGGAAATCGCTTAGAGATAAGGAATGGCTGACAGGAAGGCAATATGCTTAGTGCCTGTGTATGTCTAGCTAGATAATGTCATTCAATTGACCATACCGTGTCTAATATCTCAATTTACATGCAGATCGAGATTGATTAATTACGAGTATAGACATATTAATAATTATGTCTATGCTACATTGATTTTATTATTTATAATATGTCTATGATTAATAGTGGCGCCAATCCTATATAGCCTTTATTGTAAATAGGCTATCCGACGCTAAAAAAGCATCTTCTTACTTCTTGAAATTAGCGTCTTCAACCAAAAAAATATTTAAAAAACCCCCAACTTAATTACTTTCAAACCCCCATAACTTTTAAACGGGTCAACCGATTTTCTTCAAACATGTCTAAGAACACTCTCACGTAAGTCCCCTTTAATAAAAAAAAAACTAAATTCAAATCGGTTCATCCGTTCGGGAGCTATGATGCCACAGACAGACAGATACACACACACACACACACTTTTTGCGTCGGGGGTTAAAAATACTAAAACAAAAATTACACAACGTGGACACCTACTCATTTTCGGCATACGACACGACACGACTCAACACAACACTACACGACAAGACTAGTCTACAATATGTCTACAATAATATTATAAGTATAAAGAGGCAGGTATGTATTTTTATGTGTATGTTTGTGATGAATAAACTCAAAAACTACTATGTCGATTTTAAAAATTCTTTCACCATTAGAAAGCTACATTCACCCTGAGTAACATAGGTAATTATTCGAAAATCAGAAAATTCACTTAAATTTGAAAATCGGAAAATTCACTTAAATTTGAAAATCGGAAAATTTACTTAAATTTGAAAATCGGAAAATTCACTTAAAATTGAAAATCGAAAAATCCATTTTTTTTTTTAGTGCGCCCACGGGAAAGAGAAAACGCGGGTGATACCGCGAGGCGCTGGCGATATAAAACTTACCCTCAAGTCAAACTAAGTAAGTATAATATCGGGTGTATGGTCACACAAATCGGAGTCGATAAAAATGGCGCTATTGGTATAACAAACAATTGGATTCCGTTCACGCACACTACTTGTATATTTATCACTCAGTGAGCGGATTCGTTCGGAAATTGATGTTTTAGACCCGAAAAACGTACTTCTTGGTACAGTTTATTCTAATAAATTATTTGTATAGTGTCTGGTTTGGCCTTTAATAATTTATAAAAAAAATATAGAGGATAAATTAATTAAAAATTATGAATAGTAAAGCAATCTGTTCCTATTTTAAATAATAAATATTTCTTTGCATATTTTAAATAAGTATTTCGTTTAAATTCTTGATTGAATCTGGCTGAAATAATATGTAATTAGCTAGATTAAAATTCGATGATTACAATCTGTTGCAATTTTTGAATATTGAAAATGATACGGAGCATCATGGTTTGTTCTAGTTCGAAAATCGAACTCGGTTGACAATACTGGCTGGAACTTTCAATAAAGATTGAACTTCAATCTATTCCTTTTTCAAATTATAATCTACATTCCTTTTTCAAATCCGTCCAAAGAACATAAACTTTCTTTCAAACAGAGTGTGTACGTCACCCGTCTCTCTCTCACCCAGTTTTTATTTTTTAATTATTCCGTAGCGCAGTCTGAGTGGCGCCCTCAAGTGGCCACTAACAATGCGCCCGCAATCATATCCATACAATATGACGTATGACAACAAACGTTGGGTTTTAGCATTCCACGTTTGAATTTCTTTAAGATTTCTTTGGTAACTTTTTAAATTACTTTCGAAAAGGAGGTTCATTTTTTTTTATAACACGACACGAGGAGGTTTATATCAAAATATTCACATCGATTGGGTTTGAACCTGGGATCAGCGTTATGTCAGCGTAACGACCATACCTTGGGTTTTGAGTTCAAATAACAGCCAAGGCAAAAAAAATGTAGTATTTTTACCGCTTTATTCAAATTCCGCCCTCTTACAAGAAGCTAATCATATAAAAACTCGAATTTATGTTATATAATCTGTAATAACTGATACTTGATTAAATATACCAAAGTAACCATGACTTATGTAATACACTCCCCCATTAACTGATTCAGCACTTAACGTCATAAATAATTCAATATTATCTCGTGTTTGTGCACAATATAGATAACCTACATTGTAACTGGTACAGTCAGCGTCAAAAGCAAAATAATAAAAGAAATTAATAACATTAAATTTAAAATTTAAAAAACCCCCAACGCAATTACTTTCGAACCCCCATAACTTTTAAACGGGTCAACCGATTTTCATTAAACATGTCTAAGAACACTTGCGCGTAAGTCCCTTTTAATACAAAAACTAAATTGAAATCGGTTCATCCGTTCGGGAGCTATGATGCCCCAGACAGACAGACACACACACACACACACAGACACGTCAAACTTATAACACCCCTCTTTTTGCGTCCGGGGTTAAAAATAATCTTGAACGGTAGAATTGTATCTGACATCAGCAATTATCAACATCTATGTACTTCTTAGACCAAATTCGAAAATATTTTAGTAAAATTTGATGTTCCAAACTTCTGAAAATATATGAATTTGTTGAAATATGTAAAACACTTAAAACGGGTTTTTGTCGTGGTTATATTTTGTTTTACATTTTCTAACGTTTCGACAGTAAACTTTCGTGTAAATTAAAGAAATCAATATAAGTATATGAATTTGGTTTTTCCATTTAAGCTGCGATTTGGAAGGATTATAGTGATTCTTAGCACGGCTAAGAAACTGATCTTTTAAATTTTAATATACATATAATTGAACAATGAAGTAATCTAAGGATAGCCAATACATTGTATGTGTCCTAATACTACATACTTACTTAAATAACTTATATCATCAATGCAATCATATTACGTGGAAGAATAAAACATTAGTATAGTCATATAAAAGTTTGAATAATTGAACGTGTTAACATACTTTCGACGCTGACTGTACAAGTAACAATATAAATAACGTACATAGGTATATGAATATGTAAACGAGGCGATACTTCCGTTCGACTATCGGTTTGCAAATGTGTTTAGAAAATCATAATGTCGCTTTTATCTTTCATCTATACCAATAACAATATAGAGGCAAAGTTTGTTTGAATGCATTATTTTTCTACAATAAATAGTTTTGGATATAACGTACTAGCTGTGCCCCGCGGTTTCACCCGCATAGTTCCCGATCTCATGGGAATTTCGGGATAAAACGCCTATGTTCTTTCCCGGACCATAAGCTACCCCTGTACCAAATTTCAAGTCAATCGGTTCAATAGTTTAGCCGTGAAAAGGTAACAGACAGACATAGTTACTTTCGTATTTATAATATTAGTAAGTAAGGAAGTAAGGATGAGGATAAGGATGTAGTAATTGTATTCTCTTTGGACTTGCACTTGACTGTAACTCGCCTGATGGAAAGCGATGATACAGCCTAAGATGGAGTGTGCTCGCCTAGAAGGTACCGATTCAGGGTCAGGACGAATGTCCTTAACTGAATCCATGATCTGTGAATTCAGGCGTTCATTAGAGAGACCCAGATTGTATGTTTCAGTAAACAGAGAAGCTGGCAAGGAGTTCCACAATCTCGTTGTTCGTTTTTGCAGTTTTCAGGAAAAACTAGATAGTAGTACTTTTTTTTTGTCAACCCACTTCGTCCCTCTGCTCGGTAAATGTCTCCCCCAAACATCTCTAACTCTCCCAGATCTCGTCTTCGACAGTATATGATAGGATAGTAAGTACATAGTTTTGAAAAACATCTTCTTACGATACATCGCCCAGCACACACAAATAACTCATAAATTTCGTAATTGTAACCGAGCAAAACCAAATTGTATTGCTAGTCGATACAATCAAAGACCATAATGGATTGAAAAGAAAAATGAATGTAAGTAAGTAACAAAAGCTTTAGAACAACATGTCAGTACGTCAAATTGTGTTCATCAACCTCCCCCCTCTACCCCCCTTCCTTTTAAGACATCTCCATCAATACTCCATTGATAAACTCTCTTCGGGAAACCTTCAAGACAACCAAACCAATCACCATTTGAAACCTGAAAGGCATTTTGAAACTAATATCTTTCAGTTTAAGGTCGATTTCAGCGTGCCTCGTGTTTGGCACTCAGCCAGCTTTTCGTTATAAAAGGGCCAACTTCACAATTGGTGAAATTTTAATGCCTTTTGTACTGATTTTTGTTTTGTGATTTAAATTATTAATATTGGTTATTTTGGAGTTCGTTTTAGTGGCGGCGTGAGAACTGATTATTTATTTAAGCTGAATTAGTAGTATTATTAGCTCCCTGGGTTTGAACAGACGCAATTTCCATCAAATTCAAAATTCAAATTCAAAATTTATTTATTCAATTAAGGCCTCAATGAGGCACTTATGAACGTCACTGAATCCACCACTGATTCGGAATTACATCAGCCGAGAAGAATCGGCAAGAAACTCGGATTATCAGTTTTTCTTGACAACTACAAATAAATATACTTCGTAGGGCAAAACTGTGACTATCTCAGCTCGAACACGTCTCAGCTTGACTTGGGGAAGCCATACCTCTAATAAAGGACTAAAGAGGAAAGATTTTGAAATAACACACTTAAAACGGATTTTTGTCGTGGTTGTATTTTGTTTTACATTTTCTGACGTTTCTGCAAAGAATCCGAAACGTCAGAAAATGTACTCGACAACATTTTTTAAGTGTTTTATTTCAATGTGTAGTGTTCGTGTAAATCAAAAATATATCAAATCAAAGACATCAATATGAGGAAAGATTTGTTTGTTTGTAACAAATAGGCTCCGAAACTACTGAACCGATTTCAAAAATTCTTTCACTAATGGAAAGCTAATTTATCAGTGTGTGTCTTGGCTATATTATGGCTTACGGGAACGGGAACTTTGCGGGTGAAACCGCGGGGCACCACCAGTACAGGATATTAGCGTCAAATAGTAGTAAGAGATACTGCGCTTCCCTTTTAAAATTAAGTGCTAGCATCAGTTTACTTGCAAAAATCAGTCCAGTCCCACGGGAAATCTGAGATAAAGTGTTCCAAATGTTATAAATAAGTGCGTCGAACTTTTCAACGTAAAAGATACACAAAGGAGTGAACACCTTACAATTTATACTTGGGATATACACTCGGGGTTTATCTTTAATTTTACTTTGAATTAAACAAACACGTAAATGAAACTCGACATTCACATATCTTATATCACTGACGACATCCCATGATTTCGCATTTATAATATAGGATTATGTGATGATATTATAATGTACCTAATGAATCACTTGTAATCTATGCGGTTAAGCAACGCATCGCCACATTATTGATGGATGGCCGTTACAAATGTCTTTTAATTTCATGAGCGTTTCCGTGCTTTGGAATGAACGTTAAATAGTCTGTCCTGGTAGTTGTACTAACATCATCAACAGTCGTTACAGGTAGTTAGAGCTCTCAAAAGTCTATCCAAAAAATATTACAAAACACCCAATTTCTAAGTCTGATTACGGAAAGTTACTAAACGAATCCATCAATATTAATAATAATAATGAATACGTATACAAGATTTCGTGTATAAGTTATTAAAATTCAATTTGGGCCTCAAAGAACTAAAAGTTAAATCAAATACAGGTTAACGAGTTTACTTTCAGAGCTACATCTATATATATATATACGTACAATTAATTAAAAATGAAGAGTTTGTATTAAAAGTTATAATTTCACGACTTCGATGGCAGAGAGGCCACCATGCCGGACAGCCATCCGTTAAGTTTCGGGTTCGATCACCATGCGGGGTGAATATTTGTGTAAACCACAAATGTTTATCTCGGTCTAGGTGTAAGTGTGAATGAGTGTGTGCGTAGTTTCTGATACCCTAGATACAAGTGACGAACTTAGTTAGGGGTCAGTTACTGTAATGATATATTCACCCCGCACGGGAATCGATGACAATCCGGCATGGTGACCACTCTGCCATCTAGGACACTTGACAATCCGTAATCTCTGCAACGGCTTTAGAGGTTAGAGAGGTGGTGCTGTGGTTAGCATTGCCCTGGGTTCAAGTCCCATCTGAGATCAAATTTTAAATATATAATATATTTTTTTTTATTTATGTTATGTACGTATTCGTGACGTAAACACCGTAAAGTTTATTTATAGCGCGTACGTAATTTATTAATGCGTACACGATGATGTAAGCGTTTCCCAACAAAAGTTTGAACGAAACGATTGAACTCGAGTGACTTGGGACTTTTTTAATTGAACGTGGAAGAACAGCACTTTATTGTGTTTTTAACCTATATTTAGAAAGGAGATCCTTGTAATAAATACATACAGTAGAACATTGGATTATTATATTATTACAAACTAACGGCGCCCCGCGGTTTCACCCGCGTAGTTCCCGTTCCCGTAAGAATATGGGGATAACATTATGCTCAAAACCTTCCCATTAAATCACTCTATCTAGTTACTTAGTTTTAAATATCTAAGCATACATAGGGACATAGAAAGCGACTTTGTTTTATACTATGTAGTGATGATGATTTTGTGTGAACCACAAATGTTTGTCTCGGTCTGTGTGTGTGTGTGAATGAGTGTGTGCGTAGTTTCTGATACCCTAGATACAAGTTTCGAACTTAGTTATGGGTCAGTCACTATAATGAGATGATGTAGTGAATGATTATGTTATGCGTGTGATAGATAGGTATAATATCTCCGTTAGTTGCGAATCGATATTGAAAATTAATTTTATATATAAATTTATATATATAAAACTCTTTCGTTACTGAGTGATGTACTGACAGACAGACAACGCACAGCCGAAACTACTGGTCGCACAGAGCTGAAATTTGGCACGTGTTTGTTGGGGGGAGTAGGTGACCACTAAGAGAGGATTTTTGGAAATTCCCCCCCTAGAGGGAGAAAAGGGGGGTAAATTGAAAACTGCGCGAGTAAAACCGCGGGGCGCTGCTAGTTTTATATAAAATAATTGTCTTTTTTGGTATCATGTCATCTTCCCTCAGGGGTTTTCCTTTCTTTGTTTTGCATACAAATGGTTGTTTTGAACGGGAGCCGAACTCGTAACCTTTAGCATTAAAGGCAAGGTAACGTAAAACACGTCTTGGTCATAAAAACCGTTAAAAAAAGATATTCCATAATAATAATTATCTTTTACTACAAAGTTCTGAATGTCAACTTCAATATTCAACTCTATTTTGTAGTAGCTAAGGTCGGAAATTTACACCATTTAAACGCGACAAAACAAACATTTATTTTGAAGTCCACGAAAACAATTTTCTCTTTAAACGATGTTTACCCAACATGGTGGATTATGAAAATATCATTTTTTCTTACTAGGAGTCAAATACTGTTATTTTGATAACTTATATGTAGATAAGTAACTCAAAGTACGAACTTTCTGCTCTAATAAGTGCCTCTAAGAAGTTCAAGTTCCTTGTAATCATGTAAAAGTATTGAAATTTCGGTTTAAACGTAAGTATAATAAGAACTTACTCTCAAAAAATTCTCTATAACAATTGTTCTCTCAAATTATTATAATTAACGGGATATACCATGTATATTATTTATTTCGAGTTTCCGATAGTTCATCCGTGATCATGGCGCTTGCAACAGCGTCGAAATATCGGAAACTCGAAACAAATAATATACATGGTAAATATCCCGTTAATTATAATAATTTGAGTGCTAATAACCATGATAACTATAAAAACTAAATTGTTCTCCCTTTTCTATAATAAAAGACGTGTGGCACTCGGGGACAGCCGCGGTAAAGCATTACGTAGCAATTTTATCAACTAATTGTTTTTTTTATTTTTGTATTACAATCCTAACCTTAGAAATTTGATGTCGTACTTGGGACTTCATACAATAAAAACTTTGTCTACATTACTATAAAAACTTTTTGGAAAATATACAAAAAAAAAGTTTTCGATAAAAACGTGAGGTTTTTTTTCGTTACGGAATTTCTGGATTCGGTCCCCGCGCTCAAGGCCCTCGATAGAAGCTATGCAATAGCTTAACAACTCTTATAAAAATTGTTGACATCTTTTTCTTATGCAAAATTGTCTATAATGAGAAGCCTATAGATATAATAATAGTGCATTAGTAATACGTTTTGTATTTATATCCATTTACATAGAAACGCTCTCGCTGTTTGTACGCTATTTTTAAACCATCTAACGAATTTTGAAACAATAGATAGAGTGAGACATTCAAAAGGAAGTTTTGTACAAACAAAATTTCCTTATGAATCACCTCTCTCTCCATAATAAATTTTAACGAAGATGAAACCGGGTAGAATTAGTTTTCTTGTAAAAGTCTCACAAATTAACCTAATCATACAGCTTCCAAATTCATAAATAAGTTTTCGTAACATTTAGCAAAATATCTTAAAAACACAACCAAAAACTAAAGCAACATTAAACTAAACAAACGTCAGCGAAAAAAAAAATTGAAAACACGTCAACCATCTAAAACTACGAGGAAACATTTAAGTTTCGCTATTCCGTTTTCCCATCTCATTCCCATTTAGCTTCCCTAGAAGAGGCGAAAACATGGCGGAAACTCTGCAAAAAACCTAATATTTCTTGCACGAACCTCTATGATAACTAATTTATTTATACACTAAGATTACCTCAAGATTCGCTCCGTATATTAAGATGAAACCCCTCAGGAAAAATTGTAGGAACTTAAGTGGCTCGCCGGGCCACGAGTGGCCTGCGAATGTTAATTATTATTTTACGCCTACCCGTTTAATTTGTGGTCCTTTTAAAATATAAGAGGGTTGTTTTTCAATTTATTTTATGGGTACGAGGGAGTGCTTTATAAGACGTATGGCAAGGTTGGGTGTTTCGTATGCGGCCATTTTCATGGTATGTTATGGAAATTTCTTTTGTAAGGGCTTTATTTTTATGGGAGGTCTGTTTGATAGTCTATTTTGATGGTCTAGCTAGTTAATACTGTTTTCGTGGTTAAAAAATGTATTATTATATTGTTTTACATACTAAGATTTACTAAAATATTTTGCACGTATAAAGTACCCAGATTAATATGGTGTAATTGTAAAAAAAACTGTTCATTTTCAAAACACACACAACCCTTCATAATAGGTTTAAAACCTTCCCTTTGAGACAAACTACTTAAAAGAATTTTGCCGAGATTTTAATTTTTGTTTTACATTTCTTACGTAAAAATTCTGTAAAGAATCCGTTCTCACAAAAGACTGAGGTAAAGTAATGTGAAAAGTTTTAAATGTACCGTCAATATTTCAGAACTTTTAATTTTAAATTTGAAACGTTCCTATTCACGCATACAGAACTGACAGTATCTTGCGGTCTTGCAGTTGTTGGACATGCTTTGGGTTTAATTTTGTATAGGATCCCAAGCAGGTTTTAGCTTCCAACCATCTTCCCTATGAAAATTAGGATTTTTCCATTAAATAAAAACTTAAATTGAAATTGTTATGGTTTTATGTATTCAGACATTTCTGATTTTAGCCTGGTTTGCTGAGGAACTAAGTACTATACTCTCAAATAATATTGACGTGAAATATTCACTCAAGGTACTGTCTTCCAACTGTGAGAGGTTTGGAACCATATACCTTCTTCCCAATATCCTGTTTATAGGCTGGCAACGCACTTGGAACTTTTGAATTGCAGATGTCCATGACCTCGAATCACAGCCATAAGGCGACGGTACTCGATTTTTTTTTTACCCAGAATAGGCTTGGACTTGACTGTAACTCGCCTGTTAGAAAATGATGATACAGCCTATGGAGCGTGCTCGCCTAGAAGAAACTTCACTCGCGACTTTAAAATCCTAGATTGTATGTTTCAGGGAACAGAAAAGCTGGTAATGAGTTCCACACTCTCGCTGTTTGCATGACAAAAGTCGCGCTCGCGCTTCGTGTGAGTTCGTGCTCGATATAGAGAAGTGTAATCACCTCGCTTGTTCAGTATATGTTACCCAGGCTACACACCGACGCAGCAAATTGTTTCCAGGCAACAAATGTGGCGGGAAACAATTATTGCCCCCATTTACCGACATGTGCCGCACACCAAAGACACATTTGCTTCTCGACAAATGTATGGAAAAAGAATTTGCTTGGAAACATTTCCTACCTGGAAACATTTGTTGCTTGTGTGTGCGGCCGGGTTAAGTGATCTCAGCCAGGCTAGCATGACTTCGAAAACGTGATAGATATAGCAATTTATCACCATCCAACTGTCAAAATATGATGAAAATATCCGCCATATTTAATTTTACCACGTAATAAATTTTATGACATTTGGTCATGCTCGCGAAATCGATATTATTTCGTGGTGTCTATATATTTTATCACGCACAGTCATGCTAGGGGGGCAGAATCTGTATTGTTAAATAACAAAACATCAAAAACACCTTTTTTCTTGTTAATCGAGTAAAAATAATAGAATCACGATTTTGACAAATATGAACAAGAGATTACGTGCGTGTGAGTCCGCGGGGTGTCGTTACATCCCATTACAACGAGTTATTGTATTACCGACGTGACACTTTATTTATCTTTATGTACGTACGAATATTTTGACACGAAAAAATGTGAAAATGTAATCTTTGGACGAGTTTTTGTTGAATTTGTGGACAAGTTTCTTGTTTGAGATTTGACTGAAAGTGAGGTTGGAAAAAGGAAGGTTACTATTGATATTTTCTGATTTAGGGCCGATTTTTCCATCGCCAGATAACTTTATTCGACGAATAACTTTAAAATTTTGACAGTTATTTCATACAAAATCTGTCAAACGTCAATTTTATTCGTCGAATAAAAGTTTTCTGGCGATGGAAAAATTGGCCCTTAAGCGAAAAAATAAAATTCCTAAGAGGATTTTTGTCGCGTTTCTATTTTTGTTACCTATTTAATTTAAAAATAATAGAGCAACACAACATTTTTAGGCGGTTTTCGAGCTATGTTGGGCGCATTACGAGCCAATATGACCGAATTTGAGCGGAAATTATAATTTTATGTTTCCGCGCTGTTTTAACGGATTTAGCACCTTTATCCCATGTCTGATTAGAATCGTCTAATCACAACATAGTATAAAACAATGTCGCTTTTTCTGTCCCTATGTCCCTATGTATGCTTAGATCTTTAAAACTACGCAACGGATTTTGATGCGGTTTGTTTCAATAGAAAGAGTGATTTGGTGGGAAGGTTTTTAACATAATTTTATCCCCATATTCCTACGGGAACGGGAACTACGTGAGTGAAACCGCGGGGCGCCGCTTGTCAGACATAAAATAAAGGTTCGGAAGAAAAAAGTAGAGTCAGAACCACTAAACAAATATCCATAAAATTATTCAAATTCAATCAACTAATCACTGATAATATCAGATAATAGAAGATAATATCCGATACGCAAAACATCGTAACGTATCCATGTTAAAGGGAACAAGAAAACGTCGGATATAAATTTAATCTCATCAAAACGAAGTAAACCAAACTTTCCCAAACATTCTCCGATTATACCCACACAAATATAGCATTTAACATTCACAGAATTGCTAATGAACAATTATGGATCTTAATTTCAAATTAAAACCGTTCAAATTTGAATGTCACGTACCATCATAGGGATTGCGATAAGTAATGGCTTACAAATTATAATTTGTTTGAAAATAAGTTTGAGCAGAGTCCTTAAGAATTGTTGATATTTACAACCACATTTATCGCGAGTACAAGGAGTATTGTAATGAGGGTGATTTCTTTATTTTTATTAGTAGATCTCTCTAGAGATACGATTTGGAAAACTAGTTGGTATTGGTAAATCTACCTATTGAGCACTTATTCTGGCAACACGGTTTATATTTATAAATCTACCGATTTTTGAACTAACAAAATTCTAAATCAAATATTTCCTACGCAAATCTTTTAGTAAAATGTTAATGAATGATTTCTTTCATATAAGTACCTACACATAAATTAAAAATAAGTAGTACGATACACATTTATAGAATAACTAGCTGCGCCCCGCGGTTTCACACGCGTAGTTCCCGTTCCCGTTCCCGTAGGAATTTCGGGATGAAAAATAGGTGTTGGCCGATTCTCAGACCTACTGAATATGCTCTGAACATTTCATGAGAATCGGTCAAGCCGTTTCGGAGGAGTATGGCAACGAAAACTGTGACACGAGAATTTAATATATTAGATATATTTCTCGATAATCCAAAGAATCACAAAATTCAAGAATTACACGGGTAACACCAAAGGACACAGTTAGTAAGCTGTAATGAAATAGTAACAACGGAATTAAAACTATTCGCCCCTCGAGATCCATTCACTAGATTGGCTCGCTAACGTTAAATCCCACCGCGGCGCCACTATCGCCAAAACTTGAAATTGGAATCCATGGCCGGCCAATGAGTGATTCGTTTTTTGTCCGCGATCGAATGCCCAACGCTGATTGGTTTAATCGAATTTTCAATTTTTATAATTAGTTGGACGTTCGAACTCCAATTTGAATTTTGATTTTGTGCATATTATTTGCATTTGTTATTAATTGGTGATTACAAATTGATTTTGGGTATGTAAGTGAACGATTTGGGGTTATATGATTGATTGAAACATATAAAATTTTAATCGATTCAATAAATTTGACTATGTGAGTGGCGGGGAGTCGTTGAATGCAGAACGTGTTTGATCGATTGCAGTGGAAATATAGATTTAATATATATATTAATACAATTACAAGTAAGAATTCGTGACCACACCTCATCGATAACACTGTAGTGGAAGTCGATAAGAGAAGGCTTGGCTCAGCAGGACGCCATATGATGATGATATTGAATTTTATTAAGCTATTGCATAGCTTCTATCGAGGGCCTTGAGCGCGGTGACCGAATCCAGAAATTCCGTAACGAAAAAAAACCTCACGTTTTTATTGTTTTTTTAACGAAAACTTTTTTTTTTGTAAATTTTCCGAATAGTTTTTATAGTAATGTAGACAAAGTTTTTATTGTATGAAGTCCCAAGTACGACATCAAAATTTCTAAGGTTAGGATTGCAATACAAAAATAAAAAAAAACAATTAGTTGATAAAATTGCTTTACCGCGGCAGTCCCCGAGTGCCACACGTTTTTTTTTTTACCAAGCAATATGAAGGGGGGTAATGTGATTGAAAGCTAAGGTGTGTTTTATGGATATTGTAATATGGTACAAAAATGAATAAGTTGCTTTTAAAATGTCTTCTTTCACCATCAATACACAATTTAAACTGATTTCTTTACGTAATCTTGCTTCATATCTTCAAATTCAAATATTTTTTGGTAACAATAAACCAAAATTTAATGTTGTACAAAGGTGATAATATAATAAAAGTAACAATTGTGGACCCTGTTGGGTATTACAATATTTAAAATGATGATGAGTTTTAGGTAGAGAGGACACGTCCTTTTATACTTAAACTTACATTTACACTATAAACGTCTTATTTATCTTTAGACAATATAAAGTTATTATAATTTGTCCTCTAAATATCTTTTCAACACACTTGCTCATAGAGGGGCTCTTATTTGTGCAAAAACAGTTAAATAATGACACGTTTTATTCACTAGTGAGTTATAGATTATTTTTTTAAATTGCTTAGTTTTTAAAAAAGGTTCGATACCAAAAAAATTGTGTCCGTACATTTTAAAAACAAACTTCAACTATGTTGCCTTAATTTTGGTAGGTCGATTCCATTCATTCATTCATTCGAATTTTTTTTTAATAAGTATATTCTTTTAGTCTTTGCGCGATCACTATTGTTGTGTTGGATGCGCGCGAATAGAAAAACTGTTTATTTATTTGCGAAATTTTTTATTTTAGTATGAATTTCTTCGCAAATGTGTTGAAAAACGTTGTATGGTACACGCGTGTATTGATGATTACTATCCTCGGCTATCTTCAGACCCTCGCCTGACGGCTCGGGCCTTAATAGCGCCTCGGAAGTAATCACCAACTTACCGCGCTTGTACCATAAATAACTATTAATCCTTTATATATTTATGGATCATTGATTTGGCTATAAACAAAGCAATACATAGTATTATATTTAATCCCAATCCCAAGTCTTTGAAACACTCCAAAATTTTACAGAACGTACAATAGAAAGCTTAAAACAAGTTTAGCAACTCCACAAATGAAACAAAGACTGAAATATCTGAAAATTAAAAACTTTCAACTGCAGCGTACTTTCTTTGAGAGTTCTAACTTACTAGTTCTATTTTATAGTTTAACAATATAGAGTTAGAATAGAATTGACTAGAAATTTAAACTATATTTATAAACCAGCTGTGCCTCGCGGTTTCATTACAGTTTATCTTAATCCCGTGGGAATTTTGGGATAAAAAATATCCTATATGTAAATCTTTTTTATCAAAAACATTGGTGCCTAATTGCTTACGTCAAAATCGCTTCAGTAAGTTTTTACTTGAAAAAGTGACAAACATCTATAAATCCTTACAAACTTTCGCATCAATGTACTTACCTAATACTAGCTTTTGCCCGTGACTTCGTTCGCGTGCCAAATTTCAGCTCTCTACGAGTAGTTACGGCTGTGCGTTGTCTGTCAGTCAGTCAGTAAGTACATCACTCAGTAACGGAATAGTTTTATATATACATATATAGATTAGTGTACAAGTATGTACTTATGTATGCCATTTAGTTAACGGCCACCCATCACTATTATGTTGGGGGCAAACGTTGCTTAGCCGCCCAATTGCAAGTAACCTCCTTTTAGCACCTGGCTATGAGGTTTACAGTTTTAGTATTAAAAGTATTTTACCACTCATGGTCATTTACAAAAGTATATATGTTCTAATTTAGGTAATGGAGTTACCTACTCGGTACCTCTGAGAATATTCGTTTATTTAGTCTGCTTCACATTTTAAAGTTTTAAAAATATTATTCTTTTAGTTATGACTGTGGTGTAGTTGGTGGCCTTACCTGCTTTGCCAAAGGTTATGGGTTTGATTCCCGTTCAAGACAAACATTTTTAACCCCCGACGCAAAAATAGGGGTGTTATAAGTTTGACGTGTCTGAGTGTGTGTGTGTATGTGTGTGTGTGTGTGTGTCTGTCTGTCTGTGGCATCATAGCTCCCGAACGGATGAACCGTGTTCAATTTAGTTTTTTTTTTTGTATTAAAGGGTGACTTACGTGCGAGTGTTCTTAGACATGTTTCATGAAAATCGGTTAAGTCGTTTAAAATTTATCGGGGTTTGAAAGTAATTGTGTTAGGGGTTTTTTAAATTTTTAGGGATCAGTTACTTTAATGAGATGATATAGTTAATGAAAATAAATAGAGTTATGTTATTTTTGTGCATGTACATGTCTGGTTGTTTCGGTTTGGGTGTTTTCTATAATTAATTTTAATTATGTATTTACCAAAATAGTATGTATTTTGTATAACGATCGTCTAGAACCTATAGTATAAGCTTTGCTTAGTCTAGGACTAAGGTCGCGAGTGAATCGGTACCTTCTATACGAGCACGCTCCATCTTAGGCTGTATCATCGCTTTCCATCGGCCGTAATCATCATAAAAAATTAAGTAACAGCGCCATCTATTGGTAGGATGTGTGACCACAAAAAGTTACAATTAAACATACAGTTACTTATTCACAATCCCATGGGAATTTCGGGATAAAAAGTATCCTATGTGTTATTCCTAGTTATAAGGAACATCTGTACCAAATTTAATCAAAATCGATACAGTAGTTTTTGAGTGAAAGTGGAACAAACATCCACACTCACAAACATACAAACTTTCGCATTTATAATATTAGTAGGATGGACCAATTAATTTGATAGTTCTTGTGGAAAGTCATCCTAAATGACAATGTGTCCACATTATTACTCTTATTCTTCTTTAAGGTCCAAAAATGCGTCTAGAATATTTCAGTGCTTACTCAGCTACATAAAATGTAAACCTCATCTAGTTCTGTATGTCTCTCACGTCTGTCATTGTGTATGCTACTCGTAGTAGTCACCTGTGTTACAGATTTTTTTATTTCAAAAGAAATTTTGTGGAACGTTGAATAGTGTTTGCTGTTTCGAACATGGTTTGGGGTTGGGATCACCGACACGTAGAGCAGGCATAGTGGTCACAAATATTTCTTGTTATTGTACTAATTTACTTATGCCTCTTTATGATATTTGTGAAATTTTATGGTGTTTAAAAGATTTAACAGTAAAAAATTTCATCAGCTGAGATATAGCTTTGGTAGCTCTCCTAAATACTCGTAATAGTTCTTAATAAAACCCAGCTGAGCTGAAAATTTATAAAGTACCAATAAATAATTTTCAAAATACCCATTTGTGTAAAAGAAGCGCTCATGGCCCAAGGCTACCCGCGAATCACTTGTGATCTCGTCGGGCACCGTCATGACTGTGATGGGTCATTACTAAAAATGACTTTTTCAACACACTTGCTCATAAAGTGGCTCTTATTTGTGCAAAAACAGTTGAATAATGACACGTTTTATTCACTAGTGAGTTATAGATTGTTTTTTTAAATTGCTTTGTTTTTAAAAAAGTTTCGACACCAAAAAAATGGTGTCCATACATTTTAAAAACAAACTTCAACTATGTTGCCTTACTTTTGGTAGGTCTATGGTCGATTCCATTCATTCATTCATTCGATTTTTTTTTTAATAAATATATTCTTTGGCGATCACCATTGTTGTGTTGGATGCGCGCGAATAGAAAAACTGTTTATTTATTAGCGAAAAATGATAATTTCTTCGCAAATGTGTTGAAAAACGTTGTATGGTACACGCGTGTATTGATGATTACTACCTCGGCTATCTTCTGACCCTCGCCTGACGGCTCGGGCCTCAATAGCGCCTCGGAAGTAATCACCAACTTACCTCGCTTGTACCATAAATAACTATTAATTTCATGGGCGTTTCCGTGCGTCGGAGGGCACGTAAAGCCGTTGGTCCCGGCTGTCGTACTAACATCATCGACAGTCGTTACGGGTAGTTAGAGCCCTCAAAAGTCTAACATTTGGTTTAACAAAAAAATGACGTATAGCCCTCTGGGTTGTGAAGGTCTGATGGCAGTCGCTTCACGTAAAATACTGACATTCCGCCAAATCTGGTTAAACTGAAAACCGACCCCAAATAGACATGGGATAAAGGTTCGGAAAAGAAAAAAGAAATAAACTCATTTATGTGTGAAACAAAAATAGTTTTTTTTTTTTAAGTTAATATAAAAATATTTGCAGTAAACCACTATTTTTTCCACAGAAATACCTTTGCAGATAGGTATCCTATATGTTTACCTATACACAGCAACTGTACGCATATTTGTAAGTAATGAAAAACTCTCAGCCGAGATTACGGCCGTAGGAATGTAGGGATGGCGATAAATTAAAATACCTCCTTATAACACAGAACGATTCACAAAAGCATTCTATTATATTCTTTGTTATTTTTTTTGTTATACACCTATAAAATTGAATAAAAAATTAACGTTTAAGCACCTTTACGCAAATATTTTTGTGATATTTTGATTAAAGGAATAACTGGGTGTAGAAAGTAAAGTGCTGTTATCCTAAGGGCCAATTTGACGACCTTCAAGTAAATTTACTCACCAAGTTTGGTCTCAAACTATTATAATTAAAGGGATATTTACCATGTAAATTATTTGTTTCGAGTTACCGATATTTGATAGTTTTGTCTCATTCTTACTTTATATCAAATGACAAAGACAAAACATGTGAGTAGCTACTCGGAACGTTACTTGAAGATGGTGAAATAGGCCCTTAGACTTGCGATTTGTATGATTAAGCAACGGCAGGTGTCGTTAGGAAAGTGACGGATATTCAAATTGCATTTTATGCTTCAGAATGCTCATGAAACCGTCGTATCTGTGAAGAATCGTTTTAAAAACTTACTTAACTCCATAATAAATTATATGTATAAATCCTAATCCTAACTAATATTATAAATGCGAAAGTAAATCTGCCTGTCTGTCTGTTACCTTTTCACGGCTAAACTACTGAACCGATTGACTTGAAATTTGGTACAAGGGTAGCTTATGGTCCGAGGAAGAACATAGGCTATGCTTTATCCCGAAATTTTCACAGGAGCGGGAACTACGTGGGTGAAACCGCGGGGCACAGCTAGTATATTATGAGTTAAGTAACTCCGCTACACTTGTAATACGAACACTTACATCAGCGTAACCTTGTATTAAAATAATAAAACTATTATTACGAGTACTTATTTTGAAAATAAATACATATAAAATTCAGGGAACATTTCTAAATTATATACCTAAAACTAGGTCGCTAATTTTCTTTCATTTTCATACAAAATTTTGTTGTTCTATTATGCAACAATTTTCTCTTATTTCTATACAAAATTTTAGACATTTTAGCTTAGTAACTAGATTAGCTGTACAGGGCAGTTTGGAACTAAACTACAGGCTAGAAATACAGTGCCTTGCTCCAAATTGAAACCACGGTTGGTCGCGGTACTATAAACTTTGAGGTGCTGTGCAGTGTCCACATGTGCTAACAGTATGGCTTACTGCTAAACTAACTAAGCTGGTACTAGAATTAACTTAAATTAGTAGGCGATTTTTTGTTTTAGTTTATTTATTTATTTTAAAACAGGCACACCAACAGAAAGTACATAAAACATTCTTAAAAATATAGCGTCTATATGTAACAAAATTCTGATGTACAGACCAATTACAGGTGTACACAGCGTTCACAAGTAAAATTAATAATCGTAGGTGCAAGCAATTACTTAAAACTATTTAAAACAATAAGAAAAGATAATAGTTATTTATGGTACAAGTGAGGTAAGTTGGTGATTACTTCCGAGGCGCTATTGAGGCCCGAGCCGTCAGGCGAGGGTCTGAAGATAGCCGAGGATAGTAATTATCAATACTCGCGTGTACCATACAACGTTTTTTAACACATTTGCGAAGAAATAATAATTTTTCGCTAATAAATAAACAGGTTTTCTATTTGCGCGCATCAAACACAACAATGGTGATCGGCCATAGATTAAAAGAATACACTTATTAAAAAAAAATCGAATAAATGAATGAATGGAATCGACCATAGACCTACCAAAAGTAAGACAACATAGTTGAAGTTTGTTTTTAAAATGTATGGACACGATTTTTTTTTGGTATCGAAACTTTTTTAAAAACAAAGTAATTTAAAAAAACTATCTATAACTCACTAGTGAATCAAGGGTGTCATTATTCAACTGTTTTTGCACAAATAAGAGCCCCTTTATGAGCAAGTATGTTGAAAAATAAATTTAAACAAGTATTAATAAAACAGAATTAGGTAGTACTTAAAGTTATTAGTTTATAGTCGAATATTTCGGCATATTAATCGATTGGTCCGATATTTTAGTTTTTTGGCAAAAAAAATATTCTTAATAGGAAAGTAATGTGTAAAGGTAGGTATTTGTTTTACGAGAAAAGCCTTTCGCATCTCAAAAGGCAATATAAATGTTAAACTTTTGAGGGCTCTAACTACCCGTGACGACTGTCAATGTTATAAGTACGATAAACATCAGCTTAACGAGTCTTGTAACTCCTAAACGCTCATAAAGTTAAAAGCCACAGTACGGGCACCCATCATTAATATGACGGCGCCAGACGTTGCTTAACCACACACATCACAAGTAATCTTCGGATAGCACTGGGCTATGAAAGCTTCTTAATCCAAATAATTCAAAATTAATTATCTCCGGAAAAGCAGGAATTGAATTGAAACAAAGAAAGCAATCATGAATTCTTTGAGAATACAAATCGTATGGAACAAAGTTTTACGTAATAATAAGGTTCAGTAATACCCCGCCTTACGCGAATTCGGAGTTACGCGGTTTTTCTTTTTCACTACTTAAGACACATTCGAGCATGTTCCTTGTAAGAAAAACGACCTCAATTCCGTAAAACATTACGTGTGTAGTACAAATTCGGGTATATAACAAGTTTCGACATGTTCCTTGTGGAATTATGTTAACTAAAAGACCAAAAAATTTGTAGAAAAATTGAACCCCGACTTACGCGAATATCTTTCGGTCCTACTTACCGCGTAACTCCGGAGTATTACATTTAAAATATTCAGAGTTTGGAATTAGCGAGGGGCGATACAATGTTTAATTAAAACTTTTGTCATCCAGACCTCATGTTTATGTATTAATGAATAGTTCCCGGCGTGATTATGTTTATGTACATTTTCGGGTGAATTATTCTTGGGGTCCGGAAACTTATGTAAGTATGTACATTAATGTACAAGTACATAATAAGTATGAACTTTTTGGATCACAGTGTTTACAACATAACTTTTCCGAATTAGCGCGACCAAATTACTTATATGATTTTTTGGTATACATACATATAGGTATTTATAATGTATAGGTAGGGAAAGGAAAATCCGCGCGGGGTCCAGGTTATCCAGAGTCCAGGTTATAGGTACTTACTCATGATATAATATGACGACCTCGATGGCAGAGTGGTCACCATGCCGGACTGCCATCCGTAAGGTTGCGGGTTCGATTCCCGTGCGGGGTGAATATTTGTGTGAACCACAAATGTTTGTCTCGGTCTGGGTGTGTGTGTGAATGAGTGTGTGCGTAGTTTCTGATACCCTAGATACAAGTTTCGAACTTAGTTATGGGTCAGTTACTATAATGAGATGATGTAGTGATGATTATGTTATGATTATGTTATGTTATATAATTTGTTAAGAAAATAGAGAAAATAACAATAATCATTTCATTTGAAATGTTAACCAAAATCTTATCCGAAATGTTCCGCTCAAACTCGCTACACTTAATCTGCGGAGTTTTGGCAAGTTGCAGGCATAATATCGAAACGTATTCGAGTCAGCTCCCGAACTCAGACACAACAATACCACGGGGATTGCTTTGAAATATATTTTGTTGTTGAAAAAGAAAATTTAATTTAATAGCTAACAATACGACTATAAATAACAATTTAAAAGTTATAACTAAAGTAAAATAAGGCAAGATTTTTACACATAAAGATATATTGTATTTCGTGGGGTTTATAGTAATTAAGCTTCCTCAATAAATGAAGCATTCAAATACTAAAGATATTTTTCAATTCGATCTTGTAGTTACTTAGTATAAGTGCTTTGAAACAAACAAACGAACGCTTCAACTTTATAATACGCTATGTGTTATATGAAATAACTGCTTCTACGTTAAGCCCAATTTAATAAAATTCGATACGTACGTCCTATTAAATTTTATTCTTAATTCAAATTGGGTTTAACCTTTAACCATAAAACTATTGGCATTATAATGTTATAAAATGTACCTAATCTTAATCCACACGAAAAAAATCATCCACAGCTAACTACAAAATGTTAAACTAACTAAATTTTCGCAAAAACCACAACCTTAGTTTTCATTTATATTAATACGAATCCTGCGTTTATTCCTCTCAGCCATCAGACACACACTTCTAAAAGTGTTCAAACTCTGTAACAGTCGTTAGACATCAAACGGAACGTTTAATACTTATACCACACATTATCATTACAATTAAATGAGAAATAAAAATAATTGTAGATATTACACGCTGTGGGTCTGAGTTTTATTCGTCTTTTCTTTTGAGAATTAAAGTAAAATGTTTAAATTATATTGTTGGTTGGTTATGTAAATCAAAATCTAGTAAATGCATAGGGTAGTTAACTAAAAAAACGTGTGGCACTCAGGGACTGCCGCGGTAAAGCTATTGCATAGCAATTTTATCAACTAATTGTTTTTTTTATTTTTGTATTGCAATCCTAACCTTAGAAATTTTGATGTCGTACTTGGGACTTCATACAATAAAAACTTTGTCTACATTACTATAAAAACATTTTGGAAAATTTACAAAAAAAAAGTTTACGATAAAAAACAAATTAAAACGTGAGGTTTTTTTTCGTTACGGAATTTCTGGATTCGGTCCCCGCGCTCAACGCCCTCGACAGAAGCTATGCAATAGCTTAAAATTTTTATAAGTCCGCCGTCTTATAGATTTCCAAAAAATATTAGACACGTATTTTTTTCATGTAAACAAATAATTAACAACTTACAGTGCGTCGAAAACTCGTGCAACGTCACAGATTTCTGCAATTTTAAGCAACATTTGACGTCACAAGCCCCCACTCCTAAACATTAATGCGCTATAATTAAGTCAGTCTTATTAATTTGATGAAACTAAAAAAATTGGTGTCTGATATTTTTTTCAAATCTATCTGACGGGCTAATTAGAATTTCATTTTGTTTACCCAGGAAATTCCCTGATAGGAATGAGTGGAATTAAACAAGTTATGTCGATACGAGCTTTTAAATGATATAGGTCGTGTTGTGTTACAACGTATAGGGCGACTCCTCATGGAGTCGGTTAATCAGCCCTAGCAGTTTCCCTGCACGAGATACAGACTTCAGCCCGAACAAGAAGTTGTTCTACTCATCGAGAGCTTGCAAATGACGTGGGTCACGTAGTGTTACAACATATAATAGGACATTCCCCATACAAAAGGTCCCATTCTCCTCTTCTTTGCCATATTAGCCATTACTTTATTTGTCTTTTTACAATAACCATACTTTTCATATTCAAGCTGAAAAGTTTGTTCGGTTGAGCGCGCTAATCTCACGAACTATTGGTTCGAAATGAAAAATTCTTTCAGTGTTGGATAGCCCATTTATCGAGGAAAGCTATTGGTTATGCAATATTACGCTGCAACCAATAGGAGTGGAGTCATATTAAATGAATCCATAGCATAGGGCATAGCTAGAAAACACTTATTTTCAAACGTATCAACTTATATGATTCAAAATTTGTAAATCATAAATATTTTTACAATTAGAACTCAAAGTAGCACTTGTAAATATCAAAGAGCTTTTAAAAGGACTTAGAAATAATTTATTAACAAATAACACGAAATCCTAACTAATATTATAAATGCGTAAAGTAACTCTGTCTCTCTGTCTGCCTGTTACCTTTTCACGGCTAAACTACTATGGTCCGGGCAAGGACATAGGATATGTTTTATGACAAAATTCAAACAAGATCGAAACTACTTATTCGGATAAAACCGTGTTGGACAACTAGTGTTAAATAAGCAAGCTTTAGGTACATAGGCAGAAAAACTAATTAGTGTACCTACAAAACAAATATGATTAACGAAACTCCTATTAAAACTAGTACATTTTTCTGACCGTTATCTAGCCTAAAGAAACTAGAGCGGGCCTTAAAAATGTTGAATATTTAATACACGAGCCTCAAAAGATGTTTCACGGCCCGTTACGATGCAATTTTTAAACCCTAGGGCTTAGTTTTAGTTAGTTTTCTTTGCTAAGAAGTTTTTAGTTTACGTCAAAATATTGGATGGTTATCCTACTATCATACTAATATTATAAAGCAGAATATTTGTGAGTGTTTGGATGTTTGTTACTCTTTCACGCAAAAACTACTGTATCGATTTAGATTAAATTTGGTGCAGATGTTCCTTATAACTAGGAATAATACATTGGACTGTATGTTTGTGAGTTTGGATGTTTGTTACTCTTTCACACAAAAACTACTGTATCGATTTAGATTATATTTGGTACAGATTTTCCTTTAAATAGAAATAATACATAAGATACTTTTTATCCAGAAATTTCCATGGGATTGGGATTCACGCCGGTAAAGCCAAGGTACAGCTAGTAGTCAAACAAATCTTTATTTCTTAGTATTTATACAATAACGCAGGACTTTTTATGTAATATTTTAAAGCTCTATTTTTCGATAAACTTTTCTTGTATTTTTTAACATCAAAACATATTTTAACCCTGTTTTTCAACCCATGCCGGGGGTTGCCGACATTTAAAACTTTACACCGTTTTGAAATTATTAAAACACAATTATCAAAAATAATTTTGAAAAAAAAAAGGTGAAATATGATAAGTACTTTTGTCACAATTTTTACCTTGTGCTAACATAATTTGATTCTTATAATCCAACACATAAAACACAAAATCAAATATACGTACCCCAGACTGTTTACGAACAGAAAAATAAGGAAAAAATAATCCTTTTCGACCATTAATCTTAACTAATAAAATACACATTGTTTCTTTGCGTAACCCTTACACAAGTAACATTAATATTTAGCACGGTTATACAAACATAAATGGCGGACAAAATGGCTGCCGGTACACAAAAACAAGGATATAATTCAATATCCGAAAGCTTAATGCAATTGTTTTAGACCCATATCTTATATGTGACATTTTGAGTTCTCTTTTTGAGAAGATTTTACTAGTATCGCGTCATAGTTGCAGATAAATATTTTAAGATTACACAATACAGGATGAATTTTTCAAGTGGGCGTAATAGGCTCCGAAACTAAACTTCGAAAAAACATACCATCTAAGACATAACATAATCATTCACTACATCATCTGATTATAGTAACTGACCCCTTAGTTCGAAACTTGTATCTCGGGTATCAGAAACTACGCACACACTCATTCACACACACACACACACCTAGACCGAGACAAACATTTGTGGTTCACACAAATATTCACCCAGCACGGGAATCGAACACGTAACCTTACGGATGGCAGTTCTGCATGGTGACCACTCTGCCATCGAGGTCGTATAAAGTAGTGAGCTTTGACCGAAGGGTGTCAAGTACCGGAGGTTCATCGGCCGGCTGTCAACTGACACTTCTCAACGCAGCACGTCGCTGGTACAACGTGCGGAATAGACCAGACTATATTCCGTATTACAACCAAGGGATTACGGAGAAGGCTGAAAACCAGCGCAACTTGGAGTACACTATTCCGGGTAGCACAAGGTGAGCCATCACCTTATTGTATATCTTTCTTTTGTATTGTATGTTTAAGCAATAAATGTTTTTTTTAGTGTTGCTAAGGATCAAATCCTAGTAAATAATTAATGACATTATGAAGACTCTCCAAGTTTGCCACAGACGTCTTAAGGTGCTCCTTCACCGGGAGCATTCGCGTGTAATGTACCGTTACAGATTTGAGCATTACATCAGTGAAGGAGGAGAACCGAGCATTACAATGCGCACCTTGTAATTTATTAATTGTAATTCACGCGAATGCTAGTTAGTCAGGGAGGTATTATTGTAATGTAATGCTCAAAGACGAATCTGTAACTTTACATTACACGCGAATACTCCCGATGAAGGAGCACCTTTATAAGTAAGACTGGGAAATCGTTCATTTAAAAAATTAAATTAAATCCAAAATGTTAATAAAATCTGAACATCAATTCTAGTTCACCATTTTTCTCATTCATCAATCAAAATTATTTCATCGTAAATTGTTAATTTATGAAATGACAATTCTGGATGCTGACAGCTAAAACAGATTTTATTCCAATTTTATTCTTTATTACTAAATGATAAGGTTCAAATTACGTTAAATTTTTACGACTGAATTCACTTTCAATAACTGACTTGTCTTGACTTATTTTCGAAAAGACGTTTAATAAAAACTAAATAATGCTCATTGATTCACTTGCAAGTTTAGAAAATGCCTAGCTATTACTAATGGCTGCCATAAAGCTGAACTAGCATTCCATTTTTAAACAGTTTTAGGGCTTTAGGGCAGTTTTGAACCTCTATTAACTCTATTAAATTAACTTTCTTTATTAAAGTAATGATTTCTTGTATGTTTATGAAAATGTTTAATAAACCAACCAAAAAATGCGATTACAGGGACGGCACAGAAAAGATTGTGAGTCTATAAACACCTGCAATCTTTCGTGGTATTTGATTAATGACACACCATTAAGAGAATGTAGGGCTCTTCTCCTTGTCACAATATTCTTACAGAATAAGTAAAAAATAATAAAAAAGCGGGAAATATGCCTCAATAATACAACACACTTAAAACTGTTCAAAAATGGAACGTAAAAAAAACTTAAAAATTGCTTATAAACCAACAAACAGCAAACATTAGTACCAACATAATACGGCAAAAACGTCATCACCGGGGTTACCAGTTACCATTAATCATTTAACATAACGCTGTCATTTGGCGTTGATATTGATAAATAACTGGCAACACCTCTAAAGAAAATCCTTCTTCTGACACTTCGGGAACGTTCGAGTGGGTAAAGTTTGAGAAATATTGATTGCATTCGTTCAAAGGATGTCAAAGTTTGAAGTAGATTGTTGAGATAAACATACGTGAAGTGATTCTCTGTCTGTATATTATTTTGGGAGAACAAGAGATGTTTTACTGAAACTTATATGTGAAGTTGACACTTTGAGTTCCTTTTTAACAAACACAAAAGAATCGTGTTATATTGACATTCTAATACTAATATTATAAATGCGAAAGTAACTCCGTCTGTCTGTCTGTTACCTTTTCATGGCTAAACTACTGAACAAATTGACTTGAACTTTGTTACAAGGGTAGCTTATGGTCCGGAGAAGTTGATTAGAAGTGTTTTATCCCAAAATTCCCACGGGATCGGGAACAACATACATTTAAATGTAAGTAAGTACTGACTTTAACGGTTTTTTTCATGGTTTTAATTTTGACTCTACATGATGTGGGAGAAGGGCAGGCAACAGAAAAAAATTAAGAAGAAAAGACTATTAGTAAAGATTCGGATTCTTTTAAGAATCTGTATTCCAAAAATAAAATTGCAACAAAAATCCTAGTTTAAATAGTTTTGTTTCAGTAATGTTATAAGTTTAATCCCATGTCCTTATGTGGCTATATCTCAGGCACTGTCAGTCTTATACGGGTGGACCGATTTCGATACGGTTTTATAAAAAGGATATTTTTTTTAAATCAATCGTTTCATTATCTTTTTTTTTACTTTTTTCATGGGTTATTATGAAAAAAGGGGACTTTCCCCCTCTCTGGGGATTAAACCTTTTGATTCAGTGTTTTTAATTGTAATAAAGAATACTATTTTGATTCGGCGTTTTTAATTGTACTAAAGAATATTATTTCTCTTAGTTCTGGTGTCTAATATTAATAGTTTAGAGTGTAGTACATACTCAGATACTTTCTCAAAGAAGTAAGTATATTATCTACAAAGTGTAGGGTCTACCGCTACTAAAATTACAAAGTTAAATTTGACCCCTGTAAGGGACCAATGAGTCCACACTTTGAAAAAGTTTGAATTGTCCCCTCATCGCCAACAGATTAATCTTTTCATACCGATATATCTAGTTGACAAATGGTATTAATTGGTAGATTTAATTAAATCATTCGTTAATTTCGATACAAGTTTCGAACTTAGTTAGGGGTCGGTTACTATGATGAGATGATGTAGTGAATGATTAGGTTATGTTATTTCAAACTTTCTTTTGTAAAGGTAGCCGTTGACAAGTCAATTGAACTGATTAGTCCAGACATAAAACTGTGCGTCACTCAAAGTTTTAGACCAACTAGATTTCCCCACTGGAATCTGGAATCGCTACGGTGATGAGGAGACGACCATTTTTGCATGGATGCCAATTCAAGTGATCAGTTAAATTGACTCGTCAATAGTTAACAATTCGTAGATTTAATTAACTTGGTTGGTGGCTGAGTTCTGTCCTCAAAAATATGGGTCAATACGCTAAGAAGATGAATTAAATCATTTGTTAATTCAACAATTTTAAGCCTTCTTTTGTAAGTCTTATGATAATGCTTCTTTGAGGCGCAAACAGATTAATTAATTTTGTTTGAATATTCTAATACTTTAATAACTTAAAACATAGATAAAGGAATTTGGTTGTAGTTAAATTTAGGAATTATTAATATTTTCTTGCAAAATATCGACAATTGATTGCCGCGGTTTAATTAGAGTTATTTTATTTTTTATTGATTCTCCTAATTTCCTATGAACAAAAATTTTCTTCAAAATTTTGAAGTTTTTACAAGACTAACGAAAAGCAATTAATACATTGCTTGTTAAAAAAATATTGCAATCATGTTAAAAATCGTTAAAATTCAGACACATCACTAGCTTAAAACAACAAATAAATCGCAACGTTTTTTTCTGCGGATAAAAAGAAAACTCTTTTCTCAGCTAAAAAAAACAAAAACTTTTCAAAAAAAGAACTTACCGCAAACAATTATCAAACTTCACGGCAACAAATTCGAATAAATTCAAACACGGATTCGAAATTCAAAACAAACTTTTTTTCTCTATTTCGTACGCGATTCGAAGCAAAGGTATCGCAACGTGCGGCCTCGTTGAGGCAGATCGTGAAACTGAGACCTCATGCGACCAATATAATTAGACCTACGGCTTTCAGTATGCAGGTCTGCAGTGCCCTTTGACGTAAGAAATGGAGGGGATGGGAGAGGTCTATCTAAATTGGCTGGTCCTTTTTGGATAGTTGCGGGCTTTGGGTTCAATTAGCTAATTATTACGTTTGATTATTTCGGAAGTTGCGCGTGAAATAACATTGATTGTATTGTTAGTTTAGTTTGTGGTTGGTTGTTATTGTTTAGGTAACGAGCGTGCAGGATTAATTAGTGTTCATATCAAAATTAATTACTTACTATAGTATTAAATTGGCAGTAAGTCATAGTAAAACTTTTTTGCTTAAGAAATTACTTAGCTTTTTTTAAAGGCCCATTTCACGACCTTCAAGTAAAGTTACTCACCAAGTAAAGTTAGTCTTGTCTCTTTCTTACTTTATATCAACTGACAAAGATAAAACATGTGAGTAGCTACTCGGAACGTTACTTGAAGATAGTGAAACAGGACCTTAATCTAATATAACATAGCTGGTATAAATAACAAACACAAAATTTACTTATATTCTTAAATTTTTTTATAAAACTTTTCAAGCTGTCTCGTATCAAAAACCGACAATATACAAACAAACAAACACTAAAGACAAATTACAAGCCTTATAGCGTAACATCTGATAAATGAACTAGGTACCTAAATCTGGACTCGAACGTGTACTAATTGGAAGTCTTTAGGCAGTACCCACAATCAATTAGTTTCAATTTGACTGGCTAGCGTTGGTCGGTATTTCGGCCCGATTGTGATGTAGGCCTTGTGTTGATTGCTTAGGTAACTTTATCCGTGTTGATGTTTATACCGTAGGAAATATCGGATAAAGAATAGGTAGATAGATATTTTAACTTTTGAACACCTTATAAAAATGTTTTTATTGTGAGAGGACACAAATATAATAAATACAAGAAAAATAATAAATATAAAAAACAAATTACTACCTAGATAGTAGATTGGTCACCATGCCGGACTGCCATCCGTAAGGTTGCGGGTTCGATTCCCGTACGGGGTGAATATTTGTGTGAACCACAAATGTTTGTCTCGGTCTGGGTGTGTATGTGAATGAGTGTGTGCGTAGTTTCTGATACCCTAGATACAAGCTTCGAGCTTAGTTAGGGGTCAGTTACTATAATGAGATGATGTACTTAGTGAATGATTATGTTATGTTATGTTAAAATTAAATTGAGTCTATGTGACCGGCTACTTTGTAACCGGAATATTTATGTAACTACGCCCATCTACAGACTGACTGCATCTTTTTTATTTCGTGATTGCATTGTATTTTTATTTTTTGTTATTTTTTATTGTCAGAACAAAGTATGTATTTATGACGAAAATTATGAAAAAATAAACCGCTTTAGTAAATAATAATTCCTTGACAACTTTTATAACCCCTTTAACACTCACAAGTACTTCATTATTTCT
Organism: Timandra comae; assembly: GCA_958496195.1. NCBI lineage: Eukaryota > Metazoa > Arthropoda > Insecta > Lepidoptera > Geometridae > Timandra > Timandra comae. Next base: position 8,563,682 of record OY292376.1, read on the forward strand.
AAAACGGAATAAATTATTCTTGAATCCTCATCTGACAGTTGACAGCATGTTTCAACACAAACCAGGCTATTTCAGGCTGAATTTCAGCACACCTGTGATTTATAGCCAGGACCCCTGAAAGAATTTATTACGTACTACATCTATAAATATGTCGGGACTTGCAAAAAACTGATTTATAACATTTACTTTTTACCCTTTTCAGGAGTATTTGAATTTTTGATAATGTATGTAACAGTCAGTGGTTTAGTGGCTGCATGTCTTGAGGTCCCGGGTTCTATTTTTGGGTCGAGCGATGAATGCGAGCTTTTTTTAAATAGCTCAAATTTGAGTTTTTATTTATTAAAAGACAGGCATTATGCAAACCATTAGGCACTTTATCAGAGGTCCAGAAATTAATAAGTATAGGATACTTTTTACTAACCGATTTCAACAAGGAGGATGTTCTTAATACGTCAGAAGAACCTTTTTTCACATTTTTTTAGTTTAACATCTGCAATAATTAACCAAAATTGCAAGACGATCGTTTGTAGATTTTTTATTTACATCAACTTTAATGAAAAAAAAATCAGAGATTTTATAAAATGTATAATTTCATTACCAACCCCTACAGTTTATAACCTAACCTAACCTACATAATTTAATATATTTTCATCCCTTGTAAACACCAGTGTAAGTCATATGAAGCCATGTTACGGGTATTTTACGAGTCCCGCGGTACCCTACTTTACTGGCGGGCATCCTACTGATAAATATAACAAATACTAGCGGCGCCGCGCGGTTTAACGCGCATTAGTGCCTCTTCTATTGGTCGTAGCGTGATGTTATCCTATTAATATTATAAAGGCGAAAGTTTGTAAGTATGGATGTATGGATGTTTGTTACTCTTTCACGTAAAAACTACTGAATGGATTTGAATGAAACTTTACCACAATATAGCTTATACATCAGAATAACACATAGGCTATATTTTATACCCGTATTCCCACGGGAACGGGAACTACGCGGGTGAAACCGCGGGGCGCAGCTAGTATATTATATATAATTCATCATAATCACATCATTTCACTATAGTAACTGACCCCCTAACAAAGTTCGAAGCTTGTATCTAGGGTATCAGAAACTACGCACACACTCATTCACACAAATATTCACCCCGCACTGGAATCGTACCCGCATCCTTACGAATGGCAGTCCGGCATGGTGACCACTCTGTCATCGAGGTCGTCAATGTAGTATAGTGTAAGTATAGCCTTTTTCAATAAATGGGCTATCTAAAGGTATACCGACTGCAGACAGCAGCAGCAGACCACACGTCACCGCGCCACTACTAGTTTGTATACTACGTAGTGGGCGACATGAAGCTAGCTTCGCGTCACCGAACAATAGACGGTGAAGTGTCATTATGACGTTAGGCGGCGACGTGTGGTCTGCTACTGCCGTCTGCAGTCGGCTACCAACTTATACCTTAACACTGAAATATTTTTTCTAATCAGAACTGGTAGTTCCTGAGATTAGCGCATTCAAACAAAAAAACTCTTCAGCTTTATAATATTAGTATAGATACAGGTATACTTCAACTTGTTTATGGATAATCATGAAAATGGAACGAAATATGGTTTTGGTCAAGTTACCTAGATCAAGATGAAAAAAATATGGGTGGTAAGCTAAGTGATTTTATATTACCGAGTGGTGTAGTTTGTGGTGACCCTGCCAGCAATGAAAAAGGTTAAGGGTTCGATTCCCGCTCTAGACAAACATTTGTGTTCATAAATAATATGAACATGTTAAAAACAAATGTTTGTCTCGGTGTGTGAATGAGTGTGTGCGTATTTTCTGATACCCTAGATACAAGTTTCGAACTTAGGGGTCAGTTACCATAATGAGATGATGTAGTGAATGATTATGTTATGTTTATTTGTCTTGGTCTGGTAGTTTCTATGTTTATTTAGTACCAAAAAAGTATGTAAATACTTACTTATATAGTAAATACGTTTATCTATAGCTTAGCTTAGTTTGGGGCTAGATGGCGATGAGTGACAAAAAGTTCATTTATTTGCAAAAATACGAAACCACCATATCAAACATCATTTGAATTAGGGTGGTGTTTTTAAATAGCTATATCTCGTAATCCATAGATAGTTGTCACTGGAAACCCAAATGTAAGATTGTAAGAGACTCTTTTAATTCGAATTTTTCTGCAAAAGTAAAACCGATTAGCTCTACAAACCCTTTTTTCCTAAGCTCTCCAAAGTAACACTTACGATGTTACGACGTATTAGCGGTAAGCCGACATCGAGTCTCAAACATTCTTGAGCGAGACGTTGTAGCTCAGAGTTTATCTCACAAAAATAATATCGGACGTGTAGCGATGTCTTACAGGCGTAGGATATACGGAGATTAAAGTTTGACAACATCAGGTTACTATAATGTTTTAATTGGCAATATTTTTTGAAGTTATCTCAGAACAATTGACTGTTCAAAACTACTAGTGGTGCGTTGCGGTTTACCTTCCTAAATGTACTAAAGATTTTGGTATTCAAAGTCAAAGTCAAAGTCAAAAATCCTTTATTCAGTTAAGGCCTCAATGAGGCACTTCAGAATTGATTCTACCACCGATTCGTAAATTACATCAGCCGAGAAGAATCGGCAAGAAACTCGTGCTGGTATTTTTTTAAAATAAAATAAATTACAAACAGTACCTTAAAACTAGTACAATGTCATAGATAAAAAAAGAAAACAAATAATAAAATCTATGAATAAAGAAAAATACTTATATCCTAATCCTAACTAATATTATAAATGCGAAAGTAACTCTGTCTGTCTTTCTGTCTGTCTGTCTGTTACCTTTTCACGGCTAAACTTCTGAACCGATTGACTTGAAATTTGGTACAGGGGTAGCTTATGGTCCGGGAAAGGACATAGGTTATGTTTTATCCCGAAATTCCCACGGGATCGGGAACTACGCGGGTGAAACCGCGGGGCACAGCTAGTGTACCTATATAATCAAAAAGTAGCATGTTGAGGTTGCGTGTGCAAAAATTTAATTCCAGACATCCCGGTCATTGATATAGTAAGTAACCTTATAATATGCTTTGCTTATCAAAATGTTTTTAACGTGTGATCTAAACCTTCCATCAGTGAGCCCAGTCACTTCCCGGGGGATTTTATTATAACATTTAATATAAAAAAAAAAAAAAAAAAAAATTAATCTATGAATGAAGGACTTTTTAGTCCTAGCTAACCTACATCCTGAGATGGCGATATTATGCCTATTCCTAGTATTAAAATTATGAAGATCGCCTAATGGCGGAAACATCGTTTTAATTTTAAAGTTAATAAATGTTTCCGGGCATACAATATATTTTCAAAAATGTACAAAGAGGGAACAGTAAGAATCTGATATGTTTTAAAACGTTCCCTTAATGACTCTTTCGACCCCAAATTATAAATAGCCCGAATTGCTCGTTTTTGTAATATAAATACTGAATTTAAATCCGCGGCACACCCCCACAGTAAAATGCCATAAGACAAAATACTGTGAAAGTAAGCAAAATAAACAATTCTTGCCGTTCCCACATCTGTTAGTTCCCTAATTTTACGAACAGCATACGCAGCAGAACTCAGCCTCCCTGAAAGACCGTCAACGTGGGATCCCAATTGTAACGTAGAATCTAAAACTATACCTAGAAACTTGGTACTACTTTCTATTTTAAGTTTCGTTCCTTCCAATCGTATTAAAATATTAGGTATTGACTTGACATTTCTGGTCATAAAACATCAGTACCAAATTCCACCTAAATCTTCTGTAGTTTTTAAGAGAAAGAGTACCTAATAGACGTCCATACAAACATTTTGTTTAAAATATTTACTTACAGCTGTAGCTGCACCGTAGTTTGGTCGATGATTTTTCTTAGCCATAAAATAACAATCTACGCGCAAAATTTTTGCGCAATGCGTTGAGTGATTTGTTGTAATGTTAATCTTAGAGAAGGTAAATTCTTTTAATTATTAGTGTTGATCGACGATCAGTCAGTAACGACTGCCATTTTTATATTAATAAAGTGTAGTAGGATATTCAAAAATAAATAAAAGTCAACATCGCCCAATCTCAAAACCCGTATATCCCAAAAATCTGAAGCAGTCCACTAAACAAGTAATTTCCGGTACATTCCCATGCCACATATCTACGTATATATATATCCCACCAAAAACATTCTGTAAAAAACTAGCCAAGTCTCGATGGAGCTGCTTGTTTAACTCTAAAAAGTAATGAAATCTAGACAGACTCGTGCCAAGTCTAAGGTTCCTTACTGCGATTTCTTTATTATTATAGTTAATGTTGTGTGACTTGGCCGTTGAACATTGTTTAAAAGGTTAGTAGTGGGTACATGTCAATTTTGTTTACACGTAATGTTATAACATTATTAAAATACGCAGCTTTATCAAGCCTACAATTGACTGGATATTGAATCAACATTTTTCAAGTGGCTATAATTAAGTAAATTTTCTATCGTCAATGGATAGGTTCTGGATTTTTTAAGATTGGTGCAATAGCGTCATGGAGCACCTAGTTTTGTACCCTTGTGTACATACATGTGTATCCTTCAACGGCCAAGTCACACAACATTAACTATAATAATAAAGAAATCGCAGTAAGGAACCTTAGACTTGGCACGAGTCTGTCTAGATTTCATTACTTTTTAGAGTTAAACAAGCAGCTCCATCGAGACTTGGCTAGTTTTTTACAGAATGTTTTTGGTGGGATTTCATTTCTTTTTGTTAAAACTTGTTTATATTGATTTATTTTATTAGATTTTCTTATTTGACACACTTATTTTTTAGGAGTAGTATTATATTATTAAGCGCCCCGCGGTTTCACCCGCGTAGTTCCCGTTCGCGTTTCCGTGGGAATTTCGGGATAAAAAGTATCTATACATAAATAGTTTTAAGCTACCTCCCCACAAATTGTCAGCCAAATCAGTTCAGCTGTTCTAGAATTATAATTCCCGTTCCCATTCCCGTGGGATTTTCGGGATTAAAAGTATTCTATGTGCTTGTCCTGGTTCTAAGCTACCTCCCCACCAATTTTCAACCAAATCAATTCAGCCGTTCTTGAGTAATAAATTCCCGTTCCCAATCCCGTGGGAATTTCGGGATTAAAAGTATTCTATGTGCTTCTCCTGGTTCTAAGCTACCTCCCCACCAATTTTCAGCCAAATCAGTTCAGCCGTTCTTGAGTAATAAATTCCCGTTCCCATTCCCGTGGGATTTTCGGGATTAAAGTGTTCTATGTTCTTGTCCTGGTTCTAAGCTACCTCCCCACCAATTTTCAGCCAAATCAATTCAGCCGTTCTTGATTTTTAAATTCCCGTTCCCAATCCCGTGGGAATTTCGGGATTAAAAGTATCGTATGTCCTTTTCCTGGTTTTAAGCTACCCCTCCACCAATTTTCAGCCAAATCAGTTCAGCCGTTCTTGAGTTACAATTCCCGTTCCCATTCCCGTATAATTCCCGTTCCCGTTCGATTATCCTAGTTTTTATAGTTTTCCCTTTATGTGGCCATTAAACCCTAACTCTGTACCAAATTTCAGCTCTCTAGGTTTATGGGAAGTACTAGTTCTATTTTGATGATCATGAGTGAGTGAGTGAGTGAGTGAGTGAGTGAGTGAGTGAGTGAGTGTCTGTCATAAATACGAAACTTTGCTTTCGCTTAACTTGGGAACTAAATGACCTACAGACTTGAAATTTTATTTTAAGTATGTGATTGTATAGCTTACTGGATGACGAAAATTTCAGCGTTCTGGGCTTATCCGGAGATTGTCAAATAGGGGCCTGAAAATGCGGCGAAAGGGTTCCTGTAAAGGATGGTACGGCAGTGTTTGCTTCGCGCTCGACTTGGCGGGGGGCACTGCCGTGCCCCCAGATAACATATCACGTACAGACGGACGGAACCGACTCCACTTCGGCTAATAACCTTCAGACGAGGGAAACATTCTGAAGGATAACTACAAAACAACGGATTGGGTTATTTATATTCGTAGGTATGTAGATAGTTGGGTGGTTGTTCGCATTTGGAACGAAAACTAATGTTTTGAATATACCTATTGGAATCACTACATACCTAGTATAAAACAAAGTCGCTTTCTCTGTCCTGTCTGTATGCTTAGATCTTTAAAACTACGCAACGGATTTTGATGCGGTTTGTTTTAATAGATAGAGTGATTCAGTGGGAAGGTTTTGTTATTTTATCCCCATATTCTTACGGGAACGGGAACTACGCGGGTGAAACCGCAGGGCGCCCGCTAGTCAATAAATAAATGACAACCGAGTGGTAATAACTAATACCGAAGATTAAGAGTCGAAGATAAAGACAAATACATAGACTAACATTAGTGTATATAAACATTAAAGGAAATAACTACTTAGTTAGACCAGCCTTTGTGTACCAATGAACAATTTTGTTTGATTTTGAACATTAGGTATATATTTGATTCAATAATTTATTAATTACGACCGAGTGGTGATTTCCGCTCAAGACATTTGTGTGTACGATATGAACTAAACATGTCTTGGTGTTTTCTATATAGGTACCTTAAGTATGTATTTACTATAGGGATGTCGACTAGGTAAACAAAATGAAATTCTAATTAAGCCGTCACATAGATTTCGGAAAAATATTAGTCACGTATATTTTTGTTTTATCAAATTAATAAAACTGACTTAGTTATAACGCATTAAAGTTCACGAGTGGCGGCTTGTGACGATGATTCTTGGTCAAAAATGTATGTAGCTGTGACGTCACACGAGTTTTCTATGCACTATATCGGATTAATTTTTTGTTTGTATGAAACAAGAGAAAATACGTGTCCAATATTTTTGCGAAATCTATCTGACGGACTAATTAGATTTTTTTAGTCGACATCGCTTTTAATAACTAGCTGTGCCCCGCGGTTTCACCCGCGTAGTTCCCGATCCCGTGAGAATTTCGGGATAAAACGTAGCCTATGTTCTTTCCCGGACCATAAGCTACCCCTGTACCAAATTTCAAGTCAATCGGTTCAGTAGTTTGGCCGTGAAAAGGTAACAGACAGACAGAGTTACTTTCGAATTTATAATATTAACTAAGGATTAGTAAGGATAAGGATGATATGAGTATGTGTATCCGTTGTTTAGTATAGTACAAGTTTTGCTTCGGACTAGATGAAGATGTGATATATTATGTCATTTACATATGATTACGATGTGAATATTTACTAATTTAATCTCATTTTCGTACAATTACCATCTTCTTGAAGAAAACACATATCTTTCAATCACCGCCCAAACTTTCCCAAATGACTCCCGTAGTTTAGTAACTATCGCTGAACTAATTAGTTAATGACAACTGTTACTCAACATTTCGGTATAGTTCAACTTCTAAGGTTAAGTATTTAGTAATTAGTTTTAAGGAATTAGGGTTTAAATGTTTATCTCGGTCTGTGTGTGTAGTTTCTGATACAGGTGATGAACTTAGTTAGGTGTCAATTGGTGTATGAAGATGATACAGCGATCGTTTTATGTATCAATTTAATAGATTATATTGTCTCCTCACGAAGCCAAATACAAATTGATGTTAGAACGCATTCAAAATAAATTTGTAAGATTTATATATTTGAAGCAATATGGAGTGTATCCGGGATATCCATTGCTGTATCCTACTTTGTTTTTACTGGGTATGGTTGGGCATTATAAGCTGGAAGTCAGAAGGGAGGTGGCCTAGGCTACATATTTATTTAAACTGTTAAGAGGGAGGATTCACAATCCCAGTGTGTTGGCGTGTATATCGCTGTGTGTGCCTAATGAGTACGTGGGACGTAGGCGAAGGCCTAACTAGGTGAGTGTGGCGCGGGCACGACATGCCTACTGCAACAGGCGCCGCTGTCGCGGGCGCTGCGAGTGCTCAACGCTCTGTCTGAGAGGGTTGATTTGTGTTGTGTAGTTTCTGATACAGGTGATGAACTTAGTTAGGTGTCAATTGGTGTATGAAGATGATACAGCGATCGTTTTATGTATCAATTTAATAGATTATATTGTCTCCTCACGAAGCCAAATACAAATTGATGTTAGAACGCATTCAAAATAAATTTGTAAGATTTATATATTTGAAGCAATATGGAGTGTATCCGGGATATCCATTGCTGTATCCTACTTTGTTTTTACTGGGTATGGTTGGGCATTATAAGCTGGAAGTCAGAAGGGAGGTGGCCTAGGCTACATATTTATTTAAACTGTTAAGAGGGAGGATTCACAATCCCAGTGTGTTGGCGTGTATATCGCTGTGTGTGCCTAATGAGTACGTGGGACGTAGGCGAAGGCCTAACATGGTGAGTGTGGCGCGGGCACGCACATGCCTACTGCAACAGGCGCCGCTGTCGCGGGCGCTGCGAGTGCTCAACGCTCTGTCTGAGAGGGTTGATTTGTTCTCGTGCTCGCAGTCTCAGTTCACAAAGGAAGCGCATCAAGTAGTTAGCTATTTTAATTTGTAATAGGTATATAATGTAATTTTGTTTTTAATTTTAAGTATTTCTGCACTAACGCCTTAGGAAATAGCCTGTAATGTTAGTGTATGTGTGTGTTAATAAGTAAATAAATAAATAAATAGTTATTAATAATAAATAAAGCTTTTTTCATTTTGTTTCTTTGTGTTTTATTTATTAAGAACATTTTCTTGATATTACAAATATGAATTCTTGAAAGCACTATCAAAAAGTTGTGGATACCATACCCATATGAGGCACACACGGAAACACTTATAAAATTAAAAGTCAGTTCGGTAAGAACTCCCGTGGAAAAAGGAACTAGGTATCTCTTTCTCTTGATACCTCACATAACTACGCGTATAACATAATAACATAACATAATATTCACTACATCATCTCATTGTAGTATCTGACCCCTAACTAAGTTCGTAACTTGTATCTAGGGTATCAGAAACTACGCACATACTCATTCACACACACAGACCGAGACAAACATTTGTACTTCACACAAATATTCACCCCACACGGGAATCGAACCCGCAACCTTACAGACCCGGCATGGTGACCACTCTGCCATCGAGGCCGTGTAATAATGAAAATAATCATCAGTGTAATAATACCCAAAGGTGTACTGTTTCTTAACAAGTGAACCATAATGGCGTCATTCGATAACTTATTTGTTTTGCGGGTAGTTACCAACAACTTTAGCAATTTACTTAACTCCCATCAAAAATTGACATAGTAAAATCTACCTTGAACCTGATGAAATTAGAGACTAAAATCGCTTAAGAGTATCCGTAAAATTAAGAAGTCAATGTTGTAACTTTGTTTAGTTTTTGTTTCTTTTCCTGTTTTTAGTTTAGAATTCTGTTATTATTAACTTTTCGGAGTCATTTTGTGTTTTCTTCGATTAAAATAAAGATTTTTTTTTTTCAACAACAAAGAAAATATTTTTTGAATAAAATCTACAATTTTAATATGGTTTTTAGTCAAAACGTGTTAATTTACGCCTCTCCTACTCATTGTACTAATATCATCAGTGAGGAAGCGAGGTGTTTGGTCTGCAGAGGGATCTAACATACCGATACTCTACAGCAGCACTTTGTTAAAATTAGCTTACCGTACAAATTAAATAACATGATTTCTCGAATATTTAAACGATTTTGTCAAATTTTTGCTACGTTTTACTACGACTACCAATATCGCTACGACCGACTTAGGGGCGCGCTTAAGTTAAAATACTACGAACTTTATTATTTACTACAAAAATAAAAAGTTAGTTACTTTTACCAGGATTTTATTTTTAATGGGCTAATATTTTATTCTTGTGTAATGATATAATGAATGAAAAATCATTAAAATAGTAATTTATCTACCTCATGCTATTATGAAAGGTAATTTTCACTTAACGATGCGTGAAATTGTCTAACAACTGATAAGTTTGCAGTCGTTTTTTTTACTCATCATGGTATTTATATTTTTGTTACTTTTTACTGTGAGTTTTTTATCTTTATTAATAATCTTTTTTAAATTCAATTATTGTTTTATAAAATTATAAGTAAATTGTACGCTTAGATGTTTTTAATTACGTGACTAATTTTAACACAATTTTAAACAAATTGCAATTATAAAACGAAGAGTCTAGTCGTCCAACCTTATAAAAATAGAGTAATTTAAGAGGTAGGTTTAAAAGTATAATAAGTTATTTATATATAAGATATTTATATACATAATAGTTATTTATTAAAAAAAGTATACTCAAAACCAAATTCTTTAATCAGATTTCAATATTTGCTCAAGAGTATGACGACTTCGATGATATCTGTAAGTTAATTTACATATTTATTTGTAGTCATCAAGTTATTGTTATAAGCTATACCCCGGCTTATCCTAATCGAGTGACCATAATAACGATTAAACTATCCCTCTTTATTTCATTTCATCATCAGCTTTTATATATTACGTCCCCACCAAAGGGCTAGTGCCTTCTCTGTATTAGGGCAGTTTAGTCCTAATTCAGGGCTAAACTACCTTTTTTCCCCATCCCTTCTTACTCTAGTATTTATTTATCGGTAAAACAGACCTTTCTCGACGGTTGGATCTTACAGAATTATACTTTACTTTTATGTTGTATAAGCTATTGTGAATCTTATTATTAATAATCATTTAGTGAATATTTGTGTGAACCATAAATGTTTGTCACCGTCTGGGTGTGTGTGAATGCGTGTGTGCATGAGTGTGTGCGTAGTTTGTGATACCCTACTACAAGTCACGAACTTAGTTAGGGGTCAGTTACTATAATGAGATGATGTAGTAAATGATTAAGTATGTTATGTTATAATTTCCATTTTACAGTTGACAAGAAAGACGCTCTCCTTGGAAAAATGAAAGAATTTGGATATGTACTTGATGACGAATTAACTACAGGTACCATAATATTTTACTTGAAATCGAGTAATATGTGATCATCTATCTAATAAATCATCATCATTCTATCCAGGTCAATATTCTCCGACCTAGTAGATATCATCCCCGAACGAGCAGGGAAGCAGATAAGCGTCACTCATACATGGTAGATGTTCCACGAGCTCGCACGAAGCGTTTCGCGTCCACTTTCATCATGCGAACAGCGAGAGAGCGGAACTCCCTGCCAGCTTCTCTGTTCCCTGTAACATACAGTCTGGGTATCTTTAAGTCGCGAGTCAATAGGTACATTCTAGGCGAGAACGCTCCATCTTAGGCTGTATCATTGCTTTCCATCAGGCGAGTTACAGTCAAGTGCAAGCCTATTCTAGGTTTAATAATACCAGTAAAATAATTAGGTAATCTTATACATTATTTATCTATAAATCTTTATTAAAAACAGCTGGATCTACCGGGCCGCCAACCGAACCACCATGGGTTGGCGAACTACGAAACAAGTTGAAGATTGCTTACATGGATAAAACGGACGATACTCCTTCCAAAATACATGAACTATATAAAGGTCAGTTTATTTTTATAACTACGAGTATAATACGCGGGACTTATCATCAAAGAAACATTTAATGAGTCACAATGTTTTTTGTACCGGCGCGGCCAAAATTGGAAGCTACTATTGTCATTTTGATTCTAATGTCATTCGGATACATTTCCAATAACCTGACAACCAAAAGATGCGATTACAGCGACGCTGTCACCGGCACAGGAAAAATTGTGGCTCAATATTTACCTCTACGTTTCGACCGTGTCACAATTTAACGGTCGTGGTCGCGAGGAGACTGGCTGGCTTTTTGTGATCGAAGAAGCCAGGTCAGTTTATGGTTTTAAAATGTACTTAGTACATACATACATGTATTCACTCTTAGCTACTTAAGCATTAAAGGTAGTCTTTTGTATATGTACATTTTTAATGAGAGTACCACTGAGGCACTGACTAAAAATTCACTATTATTTTATATTACAGAAGCAGATGACCGCATTAATCGTGGTATAACAGAAGAAACTCTTGTTGAAGGTACAGAACATTATTCCATACTCGTAGTATTTTTAAGGGTCATTTCACCGTCACTCGTTTCGGGACGATAATTCCATATCTCAATATATTTACAGAATCAGATGAAGATGAAAATACCTATAACTCTTACTTAGCGCACAAAACCGTTAAAAGTAAGTGGATATCTCTTTCAAATGTTTAAAATTAGGTGGCTTAACGAGTTAGTTTAACTGATCAGTTGAAATGGCGTCCTTCCAAAAATGGTCGTCAATCACCGGAGGGATTCCAGATTCCAGTGGTGAAATCTAGTTACCCTAAAACTTTTGGAATGACGCCACAGTTTTATGTCTGGACTGATCAGTTCAACTGGTCAATGGCCAACTTTAGAGATGTATTCGGAGCAAATAGCGATGTATACAATATGTCCTGATATTAATTAATTTATATCTTTCTTCTAGAAATAAAATCAAACCCGAATGACCCTCAATGGATAAAAGAATTCAAAAACTACTTACATAATACAATGACAGTTTATGGGCGAAAATCTTTAGAGGAACAAGCCGCTCCTATGATCAAATGTAAGAATCATTCACTACAACATCTCATTATAGTAACTGACCCCTAAGTTCGAAACTCGTATCTAGGGTATCAGAAACTACGCACACACTCATTCACACACACACTCAGACCGAGACAAACATTTGTGGTTCACACAAATATTTACCCCGCATGGGAATCGAACCCGCAACTTTACGAATGGCAGTCCGGCATGGTGACCACTCTGCCATCGAGGTCGTCGAGTTGTGTAAACGATCATAATGGTTTGACTCAAACCAAAATGTACGTGTTTGACTCAAATCGTTTGACCGTCTCGGGGCCCCCTTAGAACAGTAGAAACTGCATTAAAATCCTTAGCCTTGTTTAAAAGACTTATGATGTGACCTAAGCTCACAAACAGCGGGAGCGACTTTGTGTTATGGTATCTGAAGATGTATGTACAGTCCCGGATTAACCTTTAAACAATTGCCTAGGGCACCACGTCTGGGGGGCACCAGAACACACCAGAAGGGGCACCAGAACACATAAGGATAGGGGGCCCAGGTCCGTAGCTATGCTTGAAATGACAAATGTCCTACCTTGTTGAACAAAGCGAGCTCAGTGTTAGCTGGCCTTTTTTTTCGTCGGTCAAATTCCACTCTAGCTACAGCCCTAGGGGCCCGGTCACTATGTATGTATTTTGAAAACAATTTGTTGATTATTTCAGTGGTACAAGAAAATAATAATGCGGTTATCAAAAAAATTGATGGTAAGAATTTATTTTTTACTTTCTATTTTATTTAAAAAGTGTTTTGAAAAATAAAATTTTTCGCTTCAGCCGGGACTTGAACCCGGAACCTAGCTGAACCTAAAATAATAACAAATCCTAAAATAATTGTGTGAATTAGTAAAAAAATAAAATTTTATAACAATTTCAAAATAAACCAAAGTAAGTATACTTATTACCTAATTGATATTCATTTAAATTGTTTCAGTTGATCCTTACGGTAAGAAATCTTAAAATGTATATATTTTGCAGCATGTAAATTAGTCAATTATAATGCGTCCCGCTCGCACGGATGCAATGGCAAGCGGGACGCATTATACTCGTAATTTAAGCAGGTGCGATAGAGATATATAGATACAGGTCAACGTACAATATTTTCTGTAAATTACGACCGTGCTTTATCAGAAACTACGCACACACTCATTTACACACCCAGACGGAGATAATGAAGTGTTCAGAACGAATAAATACTTAAATTTGTACTGTAATCATTATAATTACATTATAGGTAACATTGACGTCGACTACGTTACGCAAACTACAGAAAAGGTAGAAGAAGGTAAGGCTCTCAGAATATTGATAAATTTTATAACAATTGCATATTTTGTGATAATCCTTACCCCGCGGTTTTACCCGCGTAGTTCACGATCCCCTGGAAGTTTTGAGATAAAAATTATACAAAAAGTACATGTCCTTCCCCGGACCATAAGCTACCCCTGTACCAAATTTCAAGTCAGACGGTTTTGTAGTTTAGCATGAAAAGGTAACAGACAGAGTTACTTTCGCATTTATAACATTAGTAAGGATTTCACGTAAATCGGTTCAGTATTTTTTACGGAACAGAGTAAGAAACATATCAAACTTACAGATTTATAATATTAGTAGGATTGGCCAGAATCTAATTCTGTTTTTGTTCTCATTTCCAGATTTTCACGAGAAAATTAAGGGATACGGACCCACTGATCTCCCGAAAATGACATCTCAAGAAGATTCTTAATTTATACATACTTACATTATGTACCTTAAAACATATAAATTATTATGTACCTTAAAAATATTATACAATTAAATAAGCTAATTATTCTTAAAAATAAGTTGTTTTTATTTGAATATTAAATCAATAGCAATCCCATGAAAACATGGGAAAATTCAAGTTTTTCGAAAAATACTGATTGGGCAAATTATCTTTTTATAGAAATTTTTAAGTGTGGAATTTAATAAAACGATTTTCGGAAATTTCCGATTTAAGAATTTGATGTTTTTCTGGAAATTCCGGCCTTTATTAATAGTATAGGCGCGTCCCGTACTATCTTATAAGGAAAAAAAACTACTTATCCTTGGCTGGTACCGACTCCAAAAGTTACTAATTATAAATTTTAAATATGGTATTAAATTTCGTTTATTGTAAATTTATTTTCTTAGTGATTTCTATTTTTTTTTAAATTAACTTTATTTATAATATCAGTAGGATTATGTACAGAGATGTTCCCTATAAACAGTGAATAATATTTATAAAAAATTCTCGCGAAATTATTATTATCTATGGTAAAGCCGCTGGGCACTGCAGTATACATATACCCACTAAATCGTTATAAATACATCTGTCTTTAACAGATAACGTACTTCAAACAAACATACATACATAAGTCCAACATATATTACAAGCAATGCAATTTATAGTGCTGTCATGTGACCGATAGACAGCATTTGATGTCATAATGCATCCGACATACAACTCCGCAATACGTACAGTGACATGCAAAATAAATGGTCGGTGGAAAATTAAGTTAGCGGAAGTTTTTGCGTGAAAAGTATTACTTATCATATTCTTTAAATCTCGCATGTTTCGTCTAAGTCCAGGGATTAGTATGGATTTTTTATTATAACATAACATAACATAATATAATCATTCACTACATCATCTCATTATAGTAACTGACCCCTAAGTTCGAAACTTGTATCTAGGGTATCAGAAACTACGCACACACTCATTCCCACACACACACACACCCAAACCGAGATAAATATTTGTGGTTCACACAAATATTCACCCCGCACGGGAATCGAACCCGCAACCTTACGGATGGCAGTTCGGCATGGTGACCACTCTGCCATCGAGGTCGTCTTTTTTTTTATTTTATTTCTAGTTTTATTAAAAAAATCCTCTTAGTGGTTCTATCTATCAGTAACGACCGTCGATAATGATACCATTCCTCGCTAGAAGTATTGAAATTTCATTTTTTGAAATGGCTTTTTTCAAAAAGGTTTTCAAATCAAATCTAATTTATTCAAAAAAATCTTAATACTAATACAAAAGTTCGGGCCCCCACACTAGGCATTGCCTGTCCTGCGGGGGAGTAGGGTACAAAAAAAGGTTTAAACAATAAATGATAAGCAAAAGCAAAATTTTCCAATGACGGCATTTTACTATTTTCCAAAATCAGCCTCGAGACTCCATTCAACATGAGATTTAGTTTACACACACCCACTTGAAAAAACTATATAAAATACCTGTACAAATGTATCATAACATAATCATTCACTACATCATCTCATTACAGTAACTGACCCCTAAGTTCGAAACTTGTATCTAGGGTATCAGAAAGTATATCGTTTAAGTACTATTTATTTGTCCGGTCGTGTACCCCGAGTGTACATACATTAAAAGCAGATATTGAATGAGATCGCCGTCAAAAGACCTCCCTACAATGTGGATATTTACATTGAAATATCATTCCTTTTTAACATTTTATATATTTTCTGTGTACCAGTATGATATATTTTATTTTATTGAAATGTTACTGTGCCCCGAAGTTGGAAATCTTGCGATAAAAAGTAGGTTCCATTCTAGACAAACATTTGCATAAACATATCTGTATGTCTTGGTCTGGGTATTTTATAACTTTTTTAAGTGAATAGGCACACCTAAGTACATAGGCACTTATTTACTTACAAAAAAGTCCTCATATGACCTATCCGATGTCTAGTATCCATAGTACAAGCTATGCTTGGTTTAAGACGGTGGCGATGTGTGAATGTGTCCGGTCCTTAATAAGTACGTACTTATACTTTTCTATACTAATATTACTAGCAGCGCCCCGCGGTTTTACCCGCGTAGTTCCCGTTCCCGCGAGAATACGGGGATAAAATTATACCAAAAACCTTACTCGTGAATCACTTTATCTATTTAAAAAAACCCGTATAGGAGGTACCTAGTTTTAAAGATTTAAGCATACCTACATAGGGACAGCGACTTTGTTTCAAGGCAGAAACCAACCGAAGTACACGCACACGCTACGCACGAAATGGGTGGGGGCTACGCTATGTTGAGCTATATCCCCCGTGTATGTACCCACGAATATGTAAAGTCATGGTAAGAAATGGTTCGTCACCTTAAGATCTTGTTTCGTTTGCTCAGTATAAGTGTTAATAACATCAATACAAAAATGTTCAATTTGAAACGTTCCTATTCACGCATACAGAGCTGACAGTATCTTGCGGTCTTGTAGTTGTTGAACGTGCTTTGGGTTTTAATTTGTTAGTGATGGGGTCCCAAGGAGGTGGCATCTTCCTTATTGAAATTATGTATATTTTTAATTTCAATGGCCTCACGTATAATCCTGGTTAGATGTCTGTATTCTTTGGCGAGGATTTGGGGATTATCAAACCTTAGGTAATGGTTGAGTTTGTCCAGAGTGTGCTCAATTTTATAAACACTTGACAGGTCTTAGAAATTGGTTTATTTTCCTCGGCGGTTTGAAGTATGTCTTGATGGACGCTCGCCTCAGAATGTTTCCAATTTTGTTAGTGACTCCTTTTAGGTATGGTAAGACAGCAGGTTGTCGCTCGACCGTCGCGTCGCTGGCTTGATGCGGCATCTGTGACGGGACTGCGGTACTGGTAGTTTGATGTCCCTCAGTACTCTCTTGACATGTTGAAGTTTATCTCGCAAGTGTTATTTGTTACATTTTATAGTGTTATACAGGGATAGTCCCCGGATTGTGCATCCTTTACACAAGATTAAATACTTATGTCAAAGGGCTTCCGTGTGTTAGCTTTGGCCCCATACTAGCCTTCCAAAAGACCGAGACTCCTTAATAGTCCCGTGAAAGGAAAATACATTAATAACATTAATCTAATTAAGAAGGAAACATATTGTAACACGTATATTTAAGCAAGTGTAAATTTTGCTAACTATATGCGAAAGCATGTAGTAAATATTTATAATTTGTATTTTAAATAGTTGTTATAATTTGTATTTTATATGCACAAACAGTTGTGTTCCGAATAAAATTAAATAAAAAAGAAAACAAAATATACAAGTCTAATAAAGAACCTCTTCCTATTTTTTGGAAGTCGGTTTAAAAGGCAATTAAAATCTCTTTCCTAAAATGAACTTTAAAGTCATTGTGATTAAATAGACCACGAAGGTACGTGTCCGTCTCCATGGCACAAAGAATAAATAGGAACAGAGAGGCAGCTTTCTACAAGGGCGTGAATCGAATGCACTATTACTACTATTTTTTATATTTATCATTTAAATATACAGATTTACAATAATGTTACGTAGTATCAAACAGGGTCATAGTTTTTCTTGTAAATACATAATTTGTTTTATTTTATTTTCAAGATATACTCATTAATTTTAGGTTTTTGTTTACTGGTCTCTATGACAACCTGTATTGGTTTGACTGATTGTCATAGAATACTTTTTTATAATATAATAGAACAATTTTGCACGTTCTTACGAAGCTGTCTATCTGTTTCTTTCTCTCTGATCTGTGGTGATACACGCGTGTACTTCGGTGGAAACGGCAACAACCACGCAGCTGAGCTACGCGTAGCTGAGCGGCGTAGCCGTGGACATAGCGCAGCGGTGGGTTCGTGGCTTTATGCTTTGTAGTGAAGTAAAGCTGAAGAGTTTGTTTGTTATTCATATAAACATTGGTCGAAAGTAAAGCGGGCAATCACAAAAGTACCAAAAACTGTAAGATTAATGATATTTTTAAAACCACTTCGTGTTTAGGTAAGAAGTGGAAAATGTAAGAGACATCGTTTATCATAAATGTTGTGATATTTTGGGGTTCATTAAGAAAATGTTTAATCGAAACATATTTTTTATTAAAAGGCTACTTTTTTACTCCTCTCTATCTCGTCTCAAACTAAGGGAGCTGACTAAGCGAGCTAACTAAGCGAAGCTAACTAAGCGAAGCTGACTAAGCGAGCTGAATAAGCGAGCTGACTAAGCGAACTGAGCTTGTACGTTATCACAAATGTTTGTCTTGAAGAGGAATCGATCCCGTTACTCAAATTACCTCTTATTATTTTTAAAATATTGAACCCGAGATCATGGTTAATTGGTCAAATCCTAGATAACGTTAACATTATTAAATATATTTTCAGAATAAACAAATTGAGAATTTGAAGTCCCCTTTTTTATGGTCGGTTAAAAATAACTCACTTTGTCTATGCTTCCTCGATTCAAATTCTGTCACTTTTATGCATCCTATAATCTTAACGTGCTTTAAATACATACATATACAGACAAACATAGCAAATCAAATAAAACAATTACATAAGTAAAGTACTTGTAAAATTAATAAACGGCGGAACACTGTAACATTATAATTCATGTCTGCGACCACTTTACCCGCGCCAAACACTTGGATATTTGTGATCATTAGTTCCCGTAATGACCTCTAAGGATTTGTTAGAAACCGTCTGGGGACGACGTAAAGTGGACTCTTAATGTTGTGATACTTAAAGACTACGAATTTTCCGGGATTTTCTTTATTGCAATCGAGTGAGGTGGTCACCTGATGGTAAGCACCCCTATCCATAACAGACACAGTGTACAACACTGTACTGCGCTCACCACCCCGAGACATCAGCTGGTGAGTCTCGTGTGCCCAGTCACTTACACTGACTACATTGCCCTTCAAACAGGAACACCTTTATGTTTTTGCAGTAATTACTTATTGTTTAGCAGCAGAATATACTTATTTATTGCGAATTAGAAATTTAGCCACACTGAATTTAGCATACTTAATATAAGTAATGTAATGCATAAGCAAGTACCTAATTCGAGTTAGGGTTTCATCATCATCATCAGCTCATCTATGCCCCACCGAGGGGCTCGAGCCTACCCTGTATTAGGGTGATTAGGCCTTAGTCAACGCTGGCCAAGTGCGGGTTGGTCGACTTCACACACACCTTAGAGTTTCTGCGCAGATATGTCCAGATTTACACATGACGTTTTCCTTCACCGTAAGAGCGTCTAATAAGGGATTAATAAAACATTTAATATTTATTTAAAAGTATATTTATTAATGTTTTGTTTATAGTGGTGTTTCAAAAGACATCGGCAGCGTTATAACGCGCAATTATCTTCACGAGCGAGATCATCGACTCATCTTTTACTTTTCGGGTACCTGTCAAACAGTACGGTTGTATCTTAATCATGGAGGTAGTACACATAGAGCAGGGAAGGCATACGGCTGCCTGTAAGCGGAAATGTCCGATGGTTAGAAAGAGAGAGAAGATTGCGGTACCATAGAATTGTACAAACATTATAACCGCGATCGTCTCTCTCTTTCTAACCGAGGGTACAACTGGAGACCTGGCTCCCCTGCTCTATGTATAATACCTCTATGATCTTAATACCTATATTAGGTAGTCTAAGTTTATTACTCATTGTCCATCAAGTCATCGTCACCATCAATGTAAGAGCGGTGCTCTTGTGTGTGTAACAGGTGCAACTCCTTTGTGTGCCTTACGACAACCAACCGGACACAAAGGGAGCTTTTCATTAAAGTGACACTGTGTTACCCTGTGCCATACTAAAGAACGAAAGTACAGTTAGCGTCACATGATCACTTTGGTATGCCATCCAAAGGACGGAGTGACCAACTAAATTATGCGAAAGCGTATGCTGAGACGCAGGCGACGCAGGCATGTAAAACTTAGATGGTTGTCATGGAAACAGTATTCTGACGTTTATTTGTCAAAATTTTTATATGCAACAAAGACCACTGAGACATCATAGCCATATGAATAAATTTTAGGAGAATACCAAATTTCTGACACTCTCGTTATGGTGCCACAATATCAACATTTTGTCTGATCAATAATGTCAAATTGCAGTATTAGGCCCCTGCTCTCTCGCGACGTTCCAGGCAACACAAAATCGGCTCTGCTCTGCCCTGCGCGGCCTGCGTCGCCTGCGTGTCACCATACGCCTTCGCTAACTGTCAAATTCTTAAGTTACAGCAGACGAAGCGAAAACAACTGGTAAAACATAATTATTTTTAGAATATTATCTTTATTAATGTTTTATAATTTCAACATCATTTGTTGTAATTCTAAATTCAGAAAATATTGGGCGCTCCGTAACGTGCTATTATCCTTACAAGCTCGATCATAAACTCATCTACTGTTTTTCGGGTGCCGGGACCTGTCAAACAATAGGGAATATGCATAAACATGATTTTTTTTCGAATAAGTACTTTTTTCTATATTTTTAGGCCTCTCTCGGTACTCTTTAGATACGTTAAAGGCACTTTTTATTTATGGTTATTAATTAAATGTGAAAATGAGGGAGGGAAATTCAAATTTAGAAAACGCGTCACCATTGGTCAAACGAAATGTGACGTCATGGGTTCCATGATTCATATGAAACGCTATAGACAATCACGGAACACATCTTAAGGCGTTTTCATGACGTCATCACAATGGCGCGCTAATGAATGGTGGCGTTTGAACGGAATTTTGATTCAATAATTTTTCACTTTGAAAAAATATTTGTCCATTTGCAAGTCTATTTACATTTTTGTCTATGATTTAAAGATATAAATGATTAATATGACAAATAAAAAATCCATGCATAATCCCTATTGTTTTACACAAAAATTCGCGTAAGACACAAAAAGAGCATTTCATCAAAGTAACACTGTGTTGCACTGTGTCATAGGGATGTCAACTAATAACAAGAATAAATTAATAACAAAACCTTTTTAAAAAACAAGTTTTTTTAGCTTTTATTGCATGACTTACATTAAGTATATCAAATTCAGCTCAATCGGATAGCCAGAAGTGGTCGAAAAATGGCTTGAAAGATTTGATTACAGACAACGGGACAGGGGAAACTTAATAGAAGCTTGTAAAAATTTAAATGGTCCGTACTAGAATTTATCGTCACAAGCCTCCACTCCTAACTATAATTCGTAACAACTAAGTCAGTTTTTTCAAAAAATACGTATCTAATATTTTTTCGAATTCTATCTGACGCACTAATTAGAACTTCATTTTGTTTACCCAGGCGACATCCCTGGAGTGACGAGCTAAATTGTCAAATTCTTATAACTTAAAACATGCGAAGCTGTGTCAAAAAGCTAGTAAAACATAATTATTTTCAGAATAGTAACTTTATTAATAATTGTGTATTGTTTTGTGTGGAACGATTTTCTTTCTTTCTTTCTAATATTGTGGTTTATTTTTGTGTTGCAAGTTGTAAATCCAAGTTCAGATAATATGCGCGAAACGGGCAAGTTTCCTTATATCATTATATAGCTCGACTCCAAATTGATCTAATGTTCTCCGAGTGACAGGACCTGTCAAACAATAGGGAATATGCATTTAATATTTCTTTAATAAGTAAGTTAATCTTTTTTCTAGATTTTTACTGGGATTTCTTAGGTCTTTATATTATATTTAAAAGGTATTTTTTATTATTTATTATTACTATATTCATTATTTAAAAATGTTATGTAAAAAGTGAAAAATGAAGGATGGTAAAAACTTCCAAAACGGGTCACCATTGCATTGGTCGAACGAAATGAGACGTCTATGCAAATGTAATATCACAATTTTTCCGTGCCAGCGGCCGAAATTGGAAGCTCCTATTGTCATTTTAACTCTAATGTCATTCGGATACATTTTCAATAAACTGACAACCAAGAGATGCGATTACAGCGACGCTGTCACCGGCACAGAAAATTTTGGGACTGTATACGGAACACATCATAAGTATGACGTCATCATGGCGTCATCGCGCATCGCAATGGTGACGTATGAACGGAACTTTATTCAATGTTTTTTCACTTTGAAAACATATTTGACTATTTCCTAGCCCATTTTTTCTACATTACAAAGATGTAAGTAAATGATTAAACAAAAAAAAATCAATGCATAATCCCTATTGTTTACCACGAAAATCCTTTTTGAGTACCTAATATAGACAACGTCCCGCGGTTTCACCCACGTAGTTCCCGTTCCCGTAGGAATATGGGGATAAAATTGCTACAAACCTTCTGACTGAATCACTCTATCTATTAAAAGAAACCGCATCAAAATCCGTTGCGTAGTTTTAAAGATCTAAGCATACATAGGGACAGAGAAAGCGACTTTGTTTTATACTATGTAGTTATATTTTTTTAATGTACAAGTAAGAGCTACGTGGGTGAAACCGCGGAGCGCTGCGAGTAAATATTAACTGCCTTATTTGCGTTGCATTTTTAGTCTGGTTTAGCACTAAACTAGGTTTTACAATCAATTTTGAATACTGTCAAAGTGACAGATTTGACTGACAAGGTGTCAAATGCTTACCAGGTTTTGTTAAACCGGACTAAAAATGCAACGCAAATAAGGCAGTAAAGGTTTATATTTACCAGTCATTGGCCTTATTGCAATATCCATATCGACTTCTGTGTGAGTTAGTTTGTTTTTAATGATGAACTTCTCCAAACACTCTCGCAGGTCGGAGAGCCACGCGGGCGGGTTGGGATCCACGTGGTATCGGATTGGATGCTCGGCTTGACCACCTTTTTTGAGACGCTTTTCTGTAGAACAGTTATTATATTAAATCTTGAAATAAAACACTTCAACGGATATTTGTCGTGGTTGTATTTTAGTTTACATTTGACGTTGCGAATTATTTACAGAACCCGTGATCACAGAAGACTAAGATGGAAGACGTCTGTACAAAGAGATATTAAATCTTTATTTCTTGAACTGTGAAAACATAAACTAGAGATCATTATCAGTTCATACAACAGTTTTCTCACGATGTTTTCCTTCACCGTAAAAACGCCAAAAACTTAGGTACATTATGAATTCGAAAATTGAAAACACATTGGTACGTGGCGGGGTTCGAACCAAGCACCTTGTCAAAGGTCTTAACCCCTGCGCCACCGACGCTCTTAAGACTAACTACACACATGCCGGCGGCAATTCCGCCGAGTTCATGCCGAGCGGCTATGCCGCCGGCAATACAAGCCACACAAAGATATGCATCATTCCGGTTATGACAATCACATAGAAAACAAACCACTACCGCTCGAATGCCAAGCACGAACTGACGCCGACAAGTCGCGTTAGTCCGTCAGATGGATTTCGAAAAAATATTAGACACGTATTTTTTTGTTTTATGAAATTAATAAAACTGACTTAGTTATAACGCATTAAAGTTGAGAAGTGGGAGCTTGTGACAATAACTCTTAGAAAAAATGTACGTAGCTGTGACGTCACACGAGTTTTATTTATTTATATATTTATAGGCACAGCAACAGTACACAAATCAAAACAATAAAAAAACACAAAAATTCCTTACTTAAAATTTAAATTACTTAATTTTTTTCTATGCACTCTATCGTCTTAATTATTTGTTTGTATCAAAAAACAGAAAATACGTGTCCAATATTTTTGCGAAATCTATCTGACGGACTAATTAGATGTTTTTAGTCAACATCCCTATTATTCCACTTACTCAACTCGTGCATCAGACTGAGTTGGTCGACCTCGTGCACTTGCACGTGGCTCTCGCTGCTGTCCGCTATCTGGTAGTCCTCGGGCTCCGACGTGCGCAGGATCGGCTTGTTGCCGTACATTACACCTAGGAAACGGCAGATTAGGAAGAAATTATCATTATTTAATAGACTGTATAGTAAATAATATTTTTTTAGGGTTTTTTACACCTAGGTAGTGGCTTTTAAGCAAAATTATATTTCCTAGATAGTTCCATATATTATATCTCCACTACGTTGGACTAATCTATAGCAAACATATACTGCCTTACCAATAAAAAATACCCACTGTGTATATTCTTGATATAACGAGTGCGTTATATCAAGAATATACACAGTGGGTATTTTTTATTAGTAAGGCTGATAATATATATCAAAGGTCCTAAATAGTTTCACATAATATATGTCCACTACGTTTGACTAAACCTCTATAAAATATAATATCGAGGGTAGATAAAAACAACACGTTATCTTGTGAACTCCGCCATATTGGATTTAGAATGACGTCACAGTTTTTGTTCAAAAAGTTAAGGATAACTGTTTTGCAATTTAGTTGTACCATTCAACTAAAAAAGTTATATTATTGTGATAAAAAAAACTTACTAGATTGATAACTCATTCTTCCTCGGTGAATAAGAGTCTAAAAACAGGATATTAATAATACATTATTATTGTTACAAACAATCTGTGAACTCATTATCTCCAAAAATCCGTTTAGCCGTTTTTTGGAAGTGAAAATTCAGGATACTTATAAATTATCTTGTGTTATGAGTGGCAAATAACTTTGTACCTTTTATCATTTGATAATGTTTAAGATTTCCTAGGGATACCCTCTTATTACTCAATTTGAAAAACACTTATATTAATATATACTTACAGACAAAACAAACACTACAAAACATATCTGTATATATTTATCCATTATTCAAAATCAACAACTTATCTTACGCTTAGTTGTAACTAAGCTGTCTTAATTTAGTTGTTGAAAGAAAACAATAAAAATAATTGATTAAAATTCAATCAAAATCGTTACAGTAGTTTTTAATTAAGTTACATTCGATGCACTTAATAGATTTATCTTTTTCAGTTTTTTCTTATTACTTACTATTAATTTCTATTATCTTTTATACTTGCGCACCTTACAAGTTTACTACTGTGGAAAATAAATGAATTACTAATTCAAAATACGTATATCCTTAGTCTTGAAAATATAGATGAAATTCCTTAAAATATCTGTTTTTTTTTTGTTATGCCACAGATCATTATAATAATATCTACTAGTAATTTATAGAGATAAATCTATGAAAATTAGTATTCAGTTTAAGAAAATTTACAAATTTCATAATTTTAGAATTCAATACACTCCATGTGAATCATATAAGATTAAATAATCAAAAACCTAATAAAATAAAACACAATACATTTTCGTAAAACATTTTATACAACAAAAAAATGTACAAACATTCTTAATAATACATATTAACACATTAATAACAAATAGCAATATATTCTAGATAAAATAAAACATTTACTTTATACAAGATTGATGTTTACGTACAAAATTAACAAGTCCATCAGTGGGACTCATTAAAATAAAGTATCTCACTGTCATAAAGAATAAACTCTAGACATTGTAACATGTTACCGTATGTTATATAACGACTATTGAATGAAACATGTTAAATAACATTGTTATATTGCCAGTTTTGTTACATAATCTATACGCACCTTTAAACAATTTTATTATTTTGCTATTTATCTACTAAAAGGCAGTTTAGTATAAACTTCTATGCCACCTACTCGTAAACGTGTGAATAGGAACATTCTATTAGGAAGGGGAAGTTCAACAAAGTGACAGTAAGTGACAAAGTGAAAAGGTGGGAAAGTTGTGTCATAATAATAAAATTTAAAAGATCTATAATACGTGACTTTCATTTTTTCATTTGCAACATATGTCACACGAAAGGGAAGAAAGTTTGTCACATTGTAGCGAGAGAAAAGGTTGAGTCATCTTTATGAAACAGTTATCCATTTGCATAAAATATAAAGTGACATCAAGGGAAGGCTGTCACAAGTGTGACAAAGTGACAGATACCTGTCACAATTGTGACAGACTGGGAACAAGTTTTTGTGGCATAGATTATACATGAGTTGATGAAATTTAATGATTTTTTTTAAGTATGTTGTTTTAAAACATGTAACATAGCATCTGGGGAAGGCTGTCACTATTGTGGCAAACTGACAAAAAAAAAAATAATACATACTTCAATGTAATTCCGGAGTGACAGTCAAAGTGATCCTATTCCGTCCCCTGACTACGTCTATTTTGAGACTGCCTGTAGTACTCTCTAACAGCGTATAGATGTCGTTAGCTGTGTGCACTGGTTTTGAGTTAATAGGTTAGCTGTGACAAAGGACAATGGGCAAAATGGACCCACCTCCGATAAGAATAAGCTGTTGATATACAGCTCATACATTTTTCCCCATCATCCTTTGATAAGGTGAGTGAACTGTCACAAATATGACAGTCAATGACAAACTGGAAACAATTTTTTGTGACATATGACTTCATAATCGTTTTAATAACTTGATAGCTATTTAATTTCATTTATCAATGTAATTCCGGAGTGACAGTTAAAGTGATCCTATTCCGTCCCCTGACTACGTCTATTTTCAAACTACCTGTAGTACTCTCTAACAGCGTATAGATGTCGTTGGCTGTGTGAACCGGTTTCGAGTTGATTGTGGTCACTATGTCACCTGGCTGGAGGCCTCCGCTGAAATTAATAGGTTGGTGTTAACTAGCGATGTGGTGTGGCTTTGTATGGAACACCAACTGATCAGTTACTTAGGTATCTGTACTTAGGGAATTAAAAAGCTAATCGCGATTAACATTTGTGGATCACGATAAATATATTCGGAACGGGAATCGAATCCGCAATTTTTTGATAGCCTGGAATAGCGACCATTTTGGTATTTATTTAAGAAGTCAAATAATTTCATCGTGTAGTAGATTTTTTAAAGCATACATTTAATTTAAATTATGTACTTATTAGCTTTTTGAAAGATAATAACTTCTCCCTTGTTAACTCTTTGTCTTTCCTCTACTATAGCTCAGGTTAGGTAGATAAAACTACTTACTTGTACGCAGGCGAACCGATTATAACTTTCCACACGAGAATTCCATATTCAATATCTGTAGGCATCTGTAATAATCATAAATTTCTTTAATACCATCAACTGTTATTACAATAGTTAGAGAGCAGCCTTTAAAAATCCGAATGCAAAATGGCCACAAACTTGGTTGTGTGCAAGGGAGAGACGGACAGACTTGTCATGATAAGAATGTCATGCTGCGTGGCAGTCATTTGTAAGTTTACTTTTGATAATGTGCTAGTTATAATTCACCTCTGGATTCCTCATCCTGAGCTCCATTAGTATGTTGGGTGTGAGCGACAGCATCGTGATGCCGAGGTACCGCCGCGACACTTGGGGCGACTTCACTTTCCCTGGAAAACACATATTATTATTATTAGTACTATCAAAAGTAAAAAGTAATAGTAAAAAATATCGCAGAAAACTGGTGAGGTTTAGTTGAGAAACTCGTGGTAGTAATCCCCCGTGGTGATCCTACGCCTACGGCACCCCAATGTAACGCGGACAGAAGTCGCTGTGTTTTTAGTGGGTAGGCCCAGCCCTTCTGGCTGGGAGAGCCCCACATAACCACCGGGGGTCTTCCCAATCTCGAGTCACGGTGGTATGCAGTTCCATGCACTTTCACAGCATCAAAAATAGTTATTTATGGTACAAGCGAGGTAAGTTGGTGATTACTTCCGAGGCGCTATTGAGGCCCGAGTCGTAAGGCGAGGGTCTGAAGATAGCCGAGGTAGTAATCATCAATACACGCGTGTACCATACAACGTTTTTCAACACACTTGCGAAGAAATTAATAATAAAATATCATTTTTCGCTAATAATTAAACAGTTTTTCTATTCGCGCGCATCCAACAACAATGGTGATCGGCCAAAGACAAAAAAAAATACTTGTTAAAAAAAACGAATGAATGAATGAATGGAATCGACCATAGACCTACCAAAAGTAAGGCAACATAGTAGTAAAACAAAGCAATTTAAAAAAACAATCTATAACTCACTAGTGAATAAAACGTGTCATTATTCAACTGTTTTTGTAGTTCTGTTTCAGCTGCTTCAGCTTTCGTGCAATAATGGAAGTTGCTTAAAATGGTTAGTTCTATCGATATACAGTGAAAAAATACGTTGGCACTTTGGAAATAGGTCCAATTTATGGAGGCTGAACGTAATTTTTATGTGCTTTAGAGGGCGACATATTAAATTTCAAGTGACGTCACTCACGAACCAATAACCAGCGGACGCGCGGTCGGTCGAAACGTCAACAATACTCCTTTGTCAAATTATGTAAAAGTAGTTTAGAAGTTACAAAGGACAAAACCATACAAAAACATAAAAAACACTTACTCTTAGCCAAGAACTCCTTGACATAATCAATGGGAATAGCAAACGAGATCCCAGAGGTGACTTTCATACTGTTTATCCCGATCGCCTCTCCGTCCAGATTGACTAGTGGCCCTCCGCTGTTACCGAAAGTTATAGGGGCATCTGTTTGTATGTATACCATGTCTTTACCTGAAACATTAAAAATATTTGGTTAGGGAAATGTTATTAAACAAATGTCTTCTTAAAAATCACATTTTCATGGAAATTTTGAGATAAAAAATATCCTATGTGTTATTCCATCCTGGCAAACTTCCTGGAGGAACTAGGATTATTTTAATAACACAAGCAGCAAGCACAAGGGACTCAAACTGGAGAGGTCTAGTTACGGAAATTGCCCGCTTAAAAGTACAAGTTAGTCCTTTGTTAAAAGGAATATCTGTACTAAATTTCACCTAAATAACTTTAGGGGTTTGACATTTTATAATATTAGTAAAGTGGGAAAAAAATATTTACCTCTTAGCCCAAGTTCCTCGCTGCCTCTCTGTGTTGAGCTGACCACTCCAGCGGTCACTGTGTTGCTCAAAGATAATGGACTGCCCATTGCTACTACCTACAATATTTAAATTTAATAAATATATCTACCTAATTAACCTTAAATGAAGATACTTTCTAATGGGAAGAATACTTGTTGAAATTCCTAAACATCAACTAATCTGCATTTAGTTCTAGAATTGATCACAAATAGATAGAGAATACTTATAGACTTATTTATGGCCATTAATTTTAGGCATATAAAAATTTCAGGCAAGGCATATAAAATTACCTCTTAAGGCATATAAAAATTTCATCCAAATTAAAAATAGTTACTGTTCAAAATTGGTAGCAGAAAATTTGTAATGATCAAAGATTAGTCAAAAACTTTATTGGTAAATAAATAAATAATCTGTATAATAAATAATTAATAATAATATTTAAAAAATTAATAATATTTTATTGTTAATAAAAAATGAATAAATAAACTTTGTTTCATTACCCATTCCCCAGGTTTGATATCAGCAGAGGAGCCGAGCTTCATGGTGGGTAGACCCTTCACGGGTATCCTCAGGGTCGCCAGGTCGGATCTCATGTCTACATCCTCAACTAGTCCTGTGTGCGTGGAGCCATCCTGGAATGTGTGATGTTTTATTAATAAATGTTTATTTTGATGTTTTTATGTATTTTAGAGGTAGTAGAATCTCTATATATAAAAATGAATCCGTTTCCCTTGGTCACAGCATCACGCGTGAATGACTAGACCGATTGACTTGAAATTTGGCATAGGTGTAGCTTATGGGTCAGGAAAGGACAAAGGTTATGTTTTATCCCGAAATTCCCACGGGCTCGGGAACTATGCGGGTAAAACCGGGGTGCGCAGCTAGTATATTATAAAAATTGTGGTACTGTATGCTAATTCACACATAGAGATTAAGATTATTTTAAGATCCTTATCATTCATTGTTTGTATGGAAATTCACAACAACCTTTTGGTAATCTTAAGTCATCTGATAATGTTTATCTACACTAATATTGAAGGACAAAGTTTGTTTATTTGACTCATTTATCTCAGGATAAACCTTTGATAAAAAATTGTAGCCACTTAATTGAAGAAGACTATAGGACAGGCTATGTATACACAGAAGAGGAAAGGGAGAAAACAGCAAACAATTAAAATGTAATATGTTTATTACTACTAGAATATGTTAGAGACTTGTAACAAAGATTAATGTCAGCATGTTATAGTGAATTAATATGTTGTTATTATTATTTATGTTATATAGTTAAATTGTTTAATTGTGAGCCCTCTCATATTGGTATACCCTCGCAGGGCGTCACATGTATACCTACCCATTTTAATGTACCAACTTAATATTGTAATGTGACATGCAATAAATAAATGTATTATTTATGCTAAGTAAAAACTAATTGCACAACATTTGATACTGTTACCATCACTCACCTTAAGTTTAACAGTGACTATAGCGTTAGGTTTGTTCACGACAACGTGAGCATTCGTCAGTATAAGGCCGTCTTCTTTTACAATAAACCCAGAACCATTGGACAGAGTCAAAGGTTTTCCAGTAAACAAGTCCAATCTTCTTCCATCTTGAATTTCTATAAACACTACAGACGGCGAAGATACTGCTACAACGTCCGCAATAAAGTTATATTTGTCTCTCCTGCCTGTTAAATCATTAACTATGCTTGCAGCAAATATTTTCTCTTTACAACTAACGTAACCTAACACGCCGATTGCCGCCGCGAAAATACCCCCCAAATAACTTTTTCGCCGTCCATTGTATTTATTATGGTTATAAAATATAGGAATGAATCGCGAGACACATCTATAATTCACATTTCGTACGGGTTTTATTGTAAAAAAACGAGAAAATCTCGAAATTAACATTGTTGACGATTGTCGTGTATTGCACAGCAAAATGCATTTTGAAAAAATCATTTGGGTAATGTCAAATTATGTCACTTGTCATTGTCAAAACTGAATAGTAGTAGTGTTGGGAAAAAAATATTTGATAAAATATATAGTTAAAAATATCGTTAATTTAATTCAGTATCGATATCGAATTTTATTTTATTTTTTTAACTTTTCGTTTGATTTGTACTAAAGCTCTAAGATAAAAGATAACGTTTAGAATTGTAGTTCACTTTGAAATCTTTTTTTATTATCCATTGAAATTTATCGTTAATAAAACCATGAAATCCAGAAAATAATAAACTTATTTATTGTAAATAATTTTAAACACAGTACATTCAAGTAAAAAATATCAAAATATATGAAAACTTGTGACAATGGGATACAATATTTTTTACAATTAATTTATTAAAAGAATGAAAAAAATCACATGTAATTTTAAAATACGTTGACATTTGATAGCTTATTCTTATCTTATATACAAGTAGGAACTTATACTAACTTATTTACAATATTGGTCTTTATTTCTATAAAAATAGCGATTAATTTTATACTACAAGTAAATCCGTGATAACAGCCAATAGTCAGATCGATATGTTTTGGCACGTTCAGATCATACATAAATATTAATAATATAAAAATATTTTTATATAGACTTATAGGCATTATGCTGGCTCTATACAAAAAACTAATAACATATACATTTTATTAAAAAAAAAAACAATTTTAAAGGAATCACTATTTTTTTAAACGAATTAGCAAATAATTTCTTTATCTACTATTGTCAGTATTTTTATTGATAACCTGCAGCAGCCAGCATAACCTTGACTTACTTTGACATTTATAAGTGCCTCTTTGAGACCCAAACTGATTAAATAATTTTGAATTTGAGAACCCTGAACAGGTAAAAAATACACTAAGTAGATTTAATCATAATAATGTAACGATATTCTTAATTTTAAATGTCTGATTAATCATTAACTCCAATTCCTCCAGCCATTGCAACCACAACTAACAACCCCATCACCATTCATTTTCCCATTAACTTTAGTAACACATCCGTTACTTTCGGAACCGTTAACCGATACCTTAATATCGTTACTTGATTCAGTATCGGATATACCGTTAACAGTTACATTGGATATACCGTTGATTTCAGATGTTCCGTTTGTGTGGATTCCGTGTTCTGAAGGTTTGTATGTGTAGAATATTTTACAGAAAGCTGTGTCGTCTCGTGGTAGTTCATAGTTTACGTGTTTGGCTGCAAGCCACGCTGCACCCATAGCGCTGGATACTCTGAGCCTGACCAACTCCAGTGATGTGGTTAACTGTTAAAAATAATAGACTTGAATTAGTATGATAATGGTAGTATATGGTTTGAGGTTACGTTATTTCTCAACAATAGTGATAGGCTAAATTATGAAAATATTTCATCTCTGGCCATAAGGCTGCCCGCCCACGTGAGACTTTTGAAGGAAAGATACTCGGACCATTTTTTTATTTAATCCCTTGGACCCATTTTATGACCGACTATTTATGCGCTCTATTCTTCAAAAACTTGATCATTGTTCAACGAACGTAGGCGGGTCATACTATCACTAAAATCAGTCAAAAATTACCAACCTTTCTAGCAGCAAGTTCATCCAACAATCCAGGCTTCAACAGCTCCCAGCTGTTCCATACAGACCCTACACACACAACTCTCAAAGGCTGTGTCTGTTTGTTTGTGCGTGAACACAGGGCCACTATATGAGCGGCTAGAGCGGCCCCCGCCGCTGACAACACGTGACGGCTTAAGCTGTCACCGCTTGACGCTAGTGAAGACAGTTTAGATGTTAAGCCTGGAAAAATAACGATATAGATATTTATTAGTAACGATATTTATCAACGAAGTTAATATGAATTACAACCCTAAATAAAGTGGTACAGGACATAAAAACCAAGGGTTTCGGGTTTTATATCTGTGCGAGGTTTTATATTTATGAGATTCACAAATGATTATAATTTTTGTATTTACATATAAGTACTTATTTAACTAATTTTATCATACCGGTTGAAAATGTCTTAAGGCGCCAACAATATTTCTTAGGGCCCTAGTCATATTACCAAAAGCTCACAAAACATTCTTAAGGGCCCCAACATTTCCAAGGGCCCTTATCAACAACCTCAAAACTAAATTTAAAAAACGCAAAAATTACCACTCATCTAACACTTACCAGCAAAATGTGACTTATCAAAATGTTTATAAGCATGAGGCAATAGATCGTCTCTATTATCCACGTTGAAGTGTTCTTTGACAAGTCGCCATACATCTTCTGTGGGGTGCGGTGAGGGCCTCAGGCCATCCATATCGTCAAATACTGTCTTCACGGCTTTATGGGCTATCCAGTACGCTGGGGAAAACAAAAGAAGGATTTTTATACAACAAAAATAATTTTTTTAGGGGCCCTAATTATTTTTTTGTAATATTTTGGCTGTTTTGAAATTAGCGCTTTCATATAAACAAACTTTTTATTAAAACATTGTTTAAAGTAGTGTGCAATTATTTAGGTTACGGTAATTAGTAACGCATGGTTAATTTTACAAAAGAAATTACGTAAATACATAAGTGATGTTTGTTAACAATGAAGCAATCATAAGCGTTGAACAAAGTTTTGTGTACCGATATTTTGTACAAAAGAGTGTTTTAATCTTTAAATAGTAAAACAAAATTATTTTTGTTGGTTTCTGCAGTTCAGAATAGGTCCTACCCTATCGAATAAAAGTGATATAATAAGAGTTACTTTTGTGGATTTATGGTAGAAGGCTCTATGGTATTTTTTTCTATTAGGTATGTCTTTCTTTAAACACATATTAATATCCTTACTTATATTATTACAAATGCGAAAGTAAATTATCTGTCTTTCTGTCTGTTATCTTCTCACAGCTTAACTACCGAACCGATTTACTTCAAATTTAGTACAAGGGTAGCTTATGGTTCGGGGAAGAAATAGGCTATGTTTTATCTCGATATTTTCAATGGATCGGGAACTATGCGGGTACCGCGAGATGGGGCTACTTGATAATTAATAGCCCCATTCACGTATAATTAAAGTTACTTTCCTGTCAACTTACCTCCACCCTCGTCCCCCAGTAGATGTCCCCACCCGCCACATCCGTGCTGAGTCCCGTCAGGCATCAGTAACAGGGAGTTGGATCCCGTACCTGAAAAACAAATTGATACATAATCAATACATGGGATAAGTAAAAAATTTTATCAATGAATCATTTTACCACCTTTATTTTTCTTCCTGTAATTAGGCCCTGACTAGGGCCCTTACCTATAAATATTCTGTGGTGTTAGAAATTACGCATGCCCCAGCACATTGCACATATTCAGACACACACGCAGACCGCGATAAACATTTATGTTTATAATAATTGTTGTGGTAATAATAATTTAGTGTTGTTTATTATTCATATTTATTCTTTTTGTAAGCCCCTTAATATTCCATAAATGCGTCTTTGATAGCATAACTGAATATATTTTTTTCGAGTTGAAATATTACATTAAATCCTATAGAAATATTATTTCTAAATAATAACTTCATCGCCCTCAAATTACTCACAAACAAATTCAAACTTCAACCGAGATCACAATACAAAAAATACATACAAAACCCATGTTCCGATTAAGTACACTCATTGATAAAGTACTGAAACTAGGTCACTCATCTCTTGTGACACAACTAGGTCTCCAGATAACCTTACACCTTGAACTCAGCTTCGTTAAACAAACAATTACTTGCTGTTTAAACTGAGTTTACTTGTTGTAAACATTTACTAACTCATATTTTTTAAACTGAGATTTCACAATAAGCTTAGGGTATAACTTAAATATTACATTTGACAGTTTGTTACTTTATACAATATTAGCAGCGCCCCGCGGTTTCACCCGCGTAGTTCCCGTTCCCGTAGGAATTTCGGGATAAAACGTAGCCTATGCTCTTCCCCGGAACATAAGCTACCCCTGTACC
This sequence comes from Timandra comae, assembly GCA_958496195.1. Taxonomy (NCBI): domain Eukaryota; kingdom Metazoa; phylum Arthropoda; class Insecta; order Lepidoptera; family Geometridae; genus Timandra; species Timandra comae. The sequence continues at coordinate 8,598,758 of OY292376.1, forward strand.
AAATTTCAAGTCAATCGGTTTAGTAGTTTAGCCGTGAAAAGGTAACAGACAGACTAGACAGAGTTACTTTCGCATTTATAATATTAGTTTGGATTAGTTTGTTTAAAGTACTGGTCGATGTAAGATTAAGCTACGTTTATATTTTGTAGTCTATAGGCTAAGGATATACCCTTACAGCCTTACTAATAAAAAATACCCACTGTGTATATTCTTGATATAACGAGTGTGAAGCATATTAATAATTCGTTATATCAAGAATATACACAGTGGGTATTTTTTATTGGTAAGGCTGTAAGTCGATAAATGGGCTATCCAACACAGTTTTTTATTAGGACCAGTCTTTCCTGAGATTAACGCGTTAAAACAAACTAAAAACTCTTTATAATATTTAGTTTAAATTCTGAACTAACGGGACAAATATCAATAACCAAATATAGCATTTTATTTAATTAAAATATTAATGTTGTTCACATTTCCGTAATGCATAATACAAATGGCACTATGAAAAACTTAAAGTAGATTCTAATTTCATTGTATTAAAGTTCATAATAGAGTGATTGAAAAGCATGTCAGGGACAAATCTAGTATCATTTAAATATTTGTACACATATTTCCGTTTTGACTGATGATATAATAATTATTTATGAATAAAAATGTATTTAAATTATTTTTTACTTATTAAGTGAATCAGTTTGTTGGTGTCCAACAGTAAGTATCCGAATAGCAAAGTGGACTCAGGATGACGGAGTCCTAAAGGTTGCAGATTCAATTCCCATACGAGGTAAATTTTCATCATTTATTTTTCTCGATCTAAGTAAATTATATACATTTTTTTCAAATACAGAAATCATTAATTCAGTTTCGGCCTCAAAGTATGTAGTAGGTACTTTATAAATGTCACCGGGCTTACAAAAAGAACATTAAAATAACATAATATTATAAGTTAAAAAAAATCCCCTTATTTTTTCAGAGAGCAAAAAGCTCCGTCACAACAATTACTCCCCTATTTATAAAACAGCAGTAATAACTCTTCCTTTTATTACACAAAAATCTGCCACCCACCTGCAATAAGCACCATTCCTCCATTGGGGGCCCCCGCGTACAAGGACCCTGCCGTGTCTGTAGCCACGTAGATAGCTTTAGCACACGCTGGGTCCTTCTCTCGCACTTTGGCTGCCAGCTCTGCGTTACTGCTCTCTTGGCTACATCCTGAGAGGGTTAAACCCTGGAGAGATAGAAGTGTGGTGTTGTCAGATCTTAATGTTGTACGAAGTCTCTTTCTCTCATTGATGTAAAATGAAAACAATACAGCGAGGAGAAAGAGAGGAAGAATAAGCGTAATGATGCATATTAGTGACGTAAATTTCAGCTATCCTAGAAATGCCATGCGCATAGGTACACTACACTAAGTCATTCCAGGCACTCTTAAATCTCCATACAAAATCATAGTTGAAAAATAACAAATATGCGTCGCTGAAGCCAAGAATCGAAGACGGAATTTCCAGGAATTTAACCAGAAACATCAAAGCCTTGAGATTTCGCGGGCCACGCCCAATTATTTACAAATAAGTCTTATAATATCAAATTGTAATTACCAAAGAATCCAACGGCTTATCCAAACTTATCCCAGCCTCCTGTTTAGCGGCATGCACCATACCCAGTACTCTGTTAGCACACTCATCGATGCCGAGACTCCAATGGTTGGTCCCAGGGCCCTTCGAGCGGCCGACCACGGTACCTGTCTCGTCACATATGACGAGATTGGAGTGAGTTGCTCCACTGTGGAAGGAAGAAATGATAGTTTTGGTTAAAATATGTATAAGTACATGATATAGTCCTGCGTTCTAAAAAAATCCTCTTTTTATATGTTTAATGCAAATGAAGTATACAGGGTGTCTTTTTAAGTGGGTGTATATTCTTATAAATCCGACGAATGCTGAAAGAGTCCGATTTCAATAAAAAACTGAATTTTGATTATTTAAATATCAACCATTGTGGTATTATCACACCAGCTACACTGTAAAATTATCATACCAACTAACAGGACATGCACACAAATGTTTTGTGCGGGATTCGAACCTCGCACTACTGCGTAGCAGGCAAGGTCACTCACTGCCAACTACACATACATTAAAATTGACGTACATCTTAACAGTAAACGCTTCATAACGCCGTTAATAGAATCAAAAACAATTTCTCCTTTCAAATAGAAAGTATCATCAAATAAACTGCACCTTCTATGAATCGTCTTGCTAACACACGAGAGACTAATTTCGTTTGAAAGATTAATGTTATCTCTGCTAATATTAATAATATTGATGCTAAAGTGCGTTGACTTTTCCTGATGTCTCAAAAATGAATGGTTTTTCACCGGTTATTCTCTAGACTTGAGTATGGCATAAGCTTTAAAGGTTTGAAAAGGGGTTTTAGGACACTAAGAGCCTATTTCACGACCTCCAAGTAAAGTTACTCGCCAAGTAAACTTAGTTTTGTCTCTTTCTTATTTTATATCAAGTGACAAAGACAAAACATGTGAGTAAGTACTCGGGAGGTTACTTAAAGATGGTGAAATAGGCCCTAAGAATTTAAAAAAACTGATGTGCCATCGGTCCTCATTTTTGTTAGAACTATTAAAGGTCTTACCAAAAAATATAGCAACACGTACAAATAACTACTTGTTTAGAAATCGTCTGCGAAAAAAAAACTAAATTGATTTTCAATTCAGAACGCGTCTTCTGCAGTAAAGTACTTTTGGGGGTTTTTTTGTGAATCCTATGGGATAAGTTTTGTCCTCAAACAATCACGAGTCTTTTATAAGCACGTTGACCTAGCCGACCTATAAATGTACCTAGTTTTCATTTATTTTCAGAGGAAATAACAGCTGCCCCGTTATCAGGAAGACGTATAAGTTATAGATAACATTATCATGTTATTACATATGATTCTGTTTGCTGTTTATAATATTGGATATTAATAATAAAGGTTAATTACAAATTCTTTATTACGTTGCGTTGATGAATATTAATAACGAAAATTATAACTCAGTGTTGCCATCCCACACGTGTGTGTGTATGTATTTGTTGAGTGTTCAACAAATAAGTCTTGTGGGGATTCCCATTACCAACAGCCCTATTGATTTGCATTTGAGCTGTAGCGAATTTAAATTCTCAGTAACGCAATTGAGGATGTATAGTACGCATTACTCTTTGACATAACCCTTTGACAGTGCAGTTTATTAATTTATTGTTATTTATTGTCACCCTGTATACAGTCATAATGTTATTTATCCTAACTAATATTATAAATGCGGAAGTAACTCTGTCTGTCTGTCTGTTACCTTTTGACGGCTAAACTACTAAACCGATTGACTTGAAATTTGGTACAGGGGTAGCTTATAGTTCGGGAAAGAACATAGGATATTTTTTATCCCGAAATTCCCACGGGAACGGGAACTACGCGGGTGAAACCGCGGGGCGCTGCTAGTATTATAAATATAAATACACAAAAGTATATAAACACATTATTTATTATGTAAAAGCACGTCGAACTCCACACCAGTTCACCTTTTCTAGATATTTGCATACATTACAATTCTGTTATGGAATGGAATTTCTTGTAGCAGTATAAATGTATCAACAATAAACAAAACTTTGTAATAACTATGGTAGAAGACAATTTTCATGAGAATGAATAAAGGCAACACTTCATAGAATTATGCTATTAAAGTCATCAATTGCCGACTTCCTCAATTATAATTTCCTTGTTTTCGTAACAATATCGAAGCATATAAGAATATAACAAATAAAAAAAAACTATTTCTCTAACTTTAGAATAAACTTATTTTTTTCTCTTTTAAAGTGAAACTCCTAAACATATTTTCATGATATTTTTAATACTAAGTTTAGATAAAGAGGAGAGAAGATGCTTGGAATCGTAAAATTTTGTATTTAAATACGGTAAACCATAATACAGAACTCTATAAAATATTATTTTTGGAAATCTATACTCTTTTTGAACTGTAGTGAAACTGCAAAATACTAATATCCATGAAGTTGTAGGTAAAAAATGGAGCCCACACTTGGAACAGCTTGAGTCAAATACCTACGTCTCTGTGGGCCGATCTCTCTTTTTAGTCAGACCTCTTTCTAGAGGTTACCTTAGTTAGAAAGAGAGAGCCTGCCCACAGAGACGCGATAGTGATACATATTATGCTTCAAGTAGGTATTCGAAGTGTGGACTCCATTTTTACCTTTAACTTCATGACTAATATCGGACATATAGAGCCACAATCTTTTCTGTGCCGGCGGCCAAAATTGGAAGCTCCTATTGTCACTAAGACTCTAATGTCATTTGGATACTTTTTCAATAAACTGACAGCCAATAGATGCGATTAAAGCGACGCTGTCACCGGCACAGGAAAGATTGTGGCACTATACAGGTAATCTCAACAGTTAATTAGAAACAGTTTATCAGTTAATCGTCAAGTGTCAGTTGTAAAATTCTATTAATATTTCTGAGCAGTTATTGTGCCGGCATGTGTAATCGTTATCGGGCGATAAAGTTTACTATCGACAGATCTTGAACTTGACAAACGATGTGTACAGGAAAATTATATGAAAAATACATTGCACAGGTAGTAAAAAAGGTGATAGAAAATTGATACTTATTTTCAGATAGTGAGGGTCTATTTTTGTTTGCAGATTATTGGAAAAGCGACGCAGAATATACATTATGCAATGGTATGTAGGTACTGTTAGAATAGATATTACGTTCGATATATAATAGAAATTAAGGTAAATAAAGTTTTATTAATAAAAGCCTAACAGCATTGGCCCCGGGGCCCCTTTAATCAGGGCCCGTTCAAACTTACTAAGGGCCCCAAAATTCTAAATTCCCTTATACCATTAGCATAGCCTACATTTTAATGTTAAAATAATTGAAATATAACAAATTGACAAAACAGTAACAATAATACAAAAGTCCTTTAATTCAATACATAAACAAACATAAAGATAAAGGTTATTTCCCTGTAGATAGACAATTTGATAATACCCACATTCAATTTGATAAGTGGTGATAAATTTGATGGAACTATTTCAATAAACACTAAAATGTACTGGAATTGTATAGGTTCTAAGACAAGTCTAGTAAAAATGTACTGGAATTTAATTATTAGATCCCTGCTGCCTACAAGGTCTCTTTGGTGCGCTATGCATGTTGGTGATCCGAAACTAAGGAATGTTTATTCAAACACAAGTTTTGTTCGACCCAGGAATTAAAGACAGGACCCCTGGCAGTACTATGTACCAAGAAGGCAGGTATAAATGCTACTAGACCGCTAAGTAGCAATTTTATAAAAAAATAAATAAAAGAAAAATATATGAAAATCCGGCAGAGGTGTAAGTAACTTTTTTAAAACAAGAATCCAGTTACTATGATATTTAATACCAATTAAAAAAAAACCACAGAACAACAAACAGTTACTTCAACTAAATAGACCTTATAAAAATTCAAGGTTACAACGAGAAAATAATGAAATTGTATGCATTCCATTCTAAATTGTTTCTTTTCGACTTTATTGCCTTCAACTTAAGATTCATTTTACAATAACTCATACTGAGGTGTGGCTGACAAGCCGATACAATAGTGCACTGTGATTGGTTGAATTAAATTCATATTTCGAACATATGCACTGGCTGGTTATAAATTGTTATGCTTTTCAATTCTTGATTTTTTTTTATTAATTTCTACCTTCATGGTAAAGCAACTATTGTCACTGTTGCATGAGTTCTTGGTCTTTGGTAATGGATTTGATATCCAGGTTTTAAAAAAAAATATTGTATTTAAATTTTGGCTTAATGAACTATTGTTTTGGCCGAACCTATGTTAAATTGTGCTGCAATATTATATTATATTTATAAATTATGAAAGTGGATTTAGTTTATTTTATTTTATGTTAGTGCATAGTACATAAGTTAGTCTTTTAAAAGTTTTCTACCATTATGTTTACTGCGGTTTTCACAAAATAAACTTATTTACTATGAATGCCACAGGCAAACTTTGTTTTATTTTATTGATAAATATCTTTTAACCTTAGTCATATTTTATGTATATTTGTAATTTAAGTACTTAACAACTTTTATTTTTTTTAAGTCAACACTACTATAATTACTTTATTACATTGGATTACGCAGAAAGTACTTTCTTTATTACGTTAAGAGATCATTAATTAATTAAGTTTACCATTTATTAATTATTCTTTTAAAATCAAAGTTACATAAATCTAGACGGTTATTATAAAAATCGCGAAACATGTTACGTAGTGCAACATTTCTTCGTGTAAAGCGATCTAAAAGTTAAGTAATTTATTAAAAGTAAACCGTTCATTGTTCTACTATTTATTATGAAGCAAACTATAGAGGAATTTCTCAAGGTTTACCTTTCTATCAACTTTCAACTCGGTAATTAACAAAATTAATAATTAAAAAAATAAATCAAAAACAGTCAAAACTCACCCTTCAACGCCACCAAAATACATGATTAATAAATTAAAATATAGCACGAATAATTAGAACTTTACAGTTTTATAAACCGTTTGTTTATTTATTTATTTACGATAAATTGAGTAAAATATGTACACGCACAGTTTTTGCCAACGCGGCCACGAAACTGAATGAATTATTTTTTACTTTCCCCATTTGACAGATATGTCAACAGACAGAAATTAACATTGACAATGACAGCTTGTACATGTCCGTCAAACCGCTAAATTAGGGATGTGCTTATAGACTGATCGCTATATAGTTGGTTCGTAACGGTTAACTAAAATATCTAGTTAACCGATACTATCTATGTAGCTGAAATATCTAGTTATCAACACAGAGGAATATATAGTTATTGATATAATAGTTTTTTGATAGATTTTAAACATTTATTTAGTTTACTAGTGTCAATTTAAGGTTTAATATAACGAGGTTTTATTCTCATGGGTAAGTTTATTAAATAAAAAAACTTTTGTTATGTGTAACATTTCGTATAATTTTTATACACAATAGCATTTATTCCATTTATGACACTCGCCTATCAATAACACTGAGTACGTACACAATAAGATACACAGAGGAACGTTGAGATCTTTGTTTCTTGCTAAAATACATTTATATAATATAATAATATTCATTATATTTTTTTTAGTAATACATACACATATTATTTCATTCATAGATTTTATTTTAAAGTATCAAGTAAGTAAGTAATACAATAATTTTGACAAATCAATAGTTATTTTATGACATACCATGCTCGGATAACAAAATTGCAAAGTTATAAAAAATTATCTATTTTAAAATAAAACAGAATAAAATTTGGGAGTACCTTAGTAACAATATTATAAAATACAAGAACAATACATAAACAAGTAAATATTGTAAAATAATTTCAATACAAAATTATAATGATATTAATATATAAGTAATTTGACTAGTATTTGTTCTGAATTATTGTTTTATTTTTTAATTTAAGGAGTCTACTAAAATTTCACTAGTTATTGCGTTATTTTTTGGCTCTAAGGGATACCCCATCCAAGACATGAAGCATAAAAAATAATCTAAGTATAGAAAAGGCAATAGGAGTTTTAGTAAAATGTCTTGTGTATGGTGTGTCTGTGTGCGTGTGATTGAGTGTGTGCGTAGTTTTTGATACCCTTATCTTTTTTTAGGGTACTATACTATAATGAGATGATATTGTAATGAATGATTATGTTTTGTATGTATGTATTTACTATATAGCTAGGTCTTAACCAAAGCATAAATTATCTGCATCTAGGAATTTCATTTTATTTTTTTATCTATGAATGTGTGTTATTTGTAACTCGCCTGATCAAAATAAATGATAAAACTTAGAAAATCAAGATACTTCATCAAAAATGGGCGATCTCTTATGTCCAATAAAAACTGAACTTAAACAGTATTTACTTTTAAAATAATAACTGATATCGACATTTTAATATACATTATTAATTACAGCTCTATTTTAATGACAAGGTTACAATATAAACAACAACAATATTTATTAATACAATTATAACTTAAAGCACATGTGATTGTTTTTACAATAGTTTAAGTCTTAAATTATTCTTAGTAAGGTTTTTTAATACTTATATTGTAATAGAATTTGTAACATCAATTTCGCACGTAAATTCAAAACTTTGGACAGATCAGGAGATCCTAAATTTATCTAATATCACACTTTGGTAATGTGTTATTTTATAGTTTTATTGCAATATCTATTTTTATAAATATATTAATTAGGACAATAAACGATTTTAGGAAGTATAGGATTAATAATTATAGAAGGATTACTAGCTATCTACTTACAATATAATTATTAGGGACATAATGTATTATTAGGGACATTTAAATACTGAGGACTAAATTACGACATGAATCTACATCCAAAACATGGGGACCAATATCGAATATTAATATTAACACTAACAAATAATACAATGGGCAAATTCTTACACATCATTACATTACCTTACGCTATACAAAAAACTTTATATCAAAGATTTAATATCCAAATTTTAATTCTAATAATCTCATATAATCAGAACGCGGCTATAGGTACTTATTTTTAATTTACAATAAATAATTTATAATATAATTCATTTAGATAAATTTATACAGACAGTCTTTTCAATAAATAATTCAATAACATATTATTACAACTAACTATAGCTTATTTCAAAATTCTGTAATAGGTACGAAATAAAATCACTACTTACATAACCAAATATACGTTATTTTATATCTGAGTAACGGTTACAATTATTCACGATACTGTCACATCACTAAATAACTATATATTTTTTTAAGCTGGCATCAAGCGTAGCTAAAGTAAAGTTCATAATGCCAACTTGTTATTGCTTCGTTAAACACATGCGACGGTTGACTGGAATTGAGGATTTTGCCGTCGCATAGTTAGGCGTCACCTGGAAATTTAAAAAGAAATATTATAAGTGTTATTAAATAATGAAAAGAGTCGCTCTTTTAGGATTAAAGTGCCTTTTCACTAAAGCGCTATGTTGTTTTACGATAATATGAATGAGTTTGATATCTACCAATTATTAATATTTATTTAATCATACGCATTTTAGAATTTAATAATTTCGTAGGCATCCATTGCAACGTAGCATAGCATAGAGCTGGTGGAAGGAAAGGCACCGTAAAGTTAAAAGTGCCTAACTCTTACTTACGCCCTTACTTACAGCCTTTACTAATGTCCCAGATCCCTTACGTAAATAATCATCATTCATTCACTACATCATCTCATTACAAAGTAACTGACGCCTAACTAAGCTCGAAGCTTGTATCTAGGGTATCAGAAACTACACACACACTCATTCACACACACACACCCAGACCGAGACAAACATTTGTGGTTCACACAAATATTCACCCCGCACGGGAATCGAACCCGCAACCTTACGGATGGCAGTCCGGCATGGTGACCACTCTGCCATCGAGGTCGTCAAAAAGAGTCAAATAAGACAAACTTTGTAGAGACAAATATTAAAGGAATGTACCCTACCTCTCAGCAGCGCTCTGCCCATGCATGCTCCCATCCTGTTCCTCCAGCGAGTGTGAGTGCGTCGGCTTGTTGTTCGCCCGTCTAGCTGACCCGTCCTCAGACTCCCGTCGGTTCGTGCCCACGCCGCGCCCGCAGAAGCACTTGCAGATTATACGTTTGAATGCGAATCTGGGAAAAAAATAATGGGAATTAGGTTATAAGAAACGTTGAAATTAAATGTTTTGTGTTAAAAATATCTCGCAAAAGGTTATAGCGACAATAAGAATATTGACTAAAGATTAAAAACCACGTAAACGTAATCAACTCAGTTGGAACTTGAACTCAGGACCGTACCAAGCCATGGGCCTGTTTTATCCAACTGCTGCCGAAAAACTGTTATGAGAGAGCAGGAATCTAGTCCAACGAAAATGTTTCTCGCCCGCTCGGATTCTTACTCAGCTGATGTGGTTTTTATAGTTGTAAAAAGTTGTAAAATACTCACCTAAAATCTTTCGAGAACAGCGCATAAATTAGCGGATTAATAGCCGAGTTGCAGTAACCCAGCCAGAAAAGCACGGAGAACACGATGGGTGTGACGCATTTCTCACAAAACGCTCTGACGACGTACACGCTGAAGAAGGGCAGCCAGCAGAATACGAAGCCACCCACGATGATGCCGAGGGTCTTGGCTGCTTTCGTCTCCATGCGGAATCGTTTTACCTGGAAAATTATTATGGTTATCATAAACCTGCTGTTCATACTGAAAGCTTTCCTGAATGATTATATATTTATATATATTTTAATATTTTGGTAATAGCTGTTAGGTTTCAAAAAAAAATTAAATAAATAAATATCGAAATGGAATGGGTATTTTAGTTTAACTAGATTTGATGGAATGACGTTATTTACCATTAATTATCAAACATGTAAAACCCAGACAGTGATAGGTATGTCATTATTTTGGTTGAGCCTATTGTCGCCTGGGGTCCATCAATGCTTACACTTAAGATTCTTACATCATTATCATCAGCTCATATGTGTCCCCACCGAGGGGCTCGAGCCTACCCTGAATTAGGGTGATTAGGCCTTAGTCATTTTTTATCTTACGTAAGTTTTACAACGTCAATAATACCTGCGCCTTAATATTCCTCTTTCCCATCCTCCTAGTCCTAGGTTTATCATCGTATTCATCATACAAGGGTCCTGGAGCAAGATGGTGCGAAGGTCTGACCCTCAGCCTGCTTTCAGTCAGCTCTCGTCCATCCCTTTCGTAATGGACAGCATACAAGCTGGGACTTGGTGATCTGCTGGGAGATCTAGAGTTCTCATGATTGGTGCAGATCTGTTCAGTTGATGGATACGATACGGAGATTTTCACCTTTTCATGAGCTCTTCTTGCGCTTGAATGTCTGAAAGGGATTGATTTATTTGTATGTGATTCTCTTTGCTAGTTCTTTCTTTTATTAGAAATATGGTTTGAAATTTTGAAAAACATTTTTATCAAGTTCTTGTCACATACAAATTGAAAAGATTTCTCGATGATATTATAGTAAACTCTACATGCCAATCGATTCATTGCTTCTGCACTTATCGTAGTCATACAGATACGGGCAGAATCTGGAAAACTACTTTCTTCTACACTATGTACTGATATTCTGATTGAAACTTACGTCCACGTGCCATACCTCCTTAGTCTTTCCGGAGAGGCGCTCAGTGAGGTGCTAGTAGAGTGATTAGAAGCAGTAGAAAGAGGGGAGCCGTGGGGTCTAGCCGATCCTCGCCCTCTATGAATCCTCAAGGTCAGTCGGTGTTCGTCGAATCTATTGCCCATTCCTTTGCCTAGCGAAGAAAAAATATCAATAATTAGTCAAGTATAACTATGCGTACGACCTAAGTGGATAACTCTTCATAATTATTTCACTAGAGCACGTGAATAAAATGGAACACTTTTTGGAAAGCTTACTGGTGCATCAGCAATGATATAAAATTATAGTATTTTACTTTGCTGTTTCTTATGAATTTGAATAAAGTAATTTTCTTTTGTCCATTTATTTTGCCGTCTCAGAATATGGCAATGTTGGATTATGGATAACACGGAATAGGTAACAAACCTTTAGTAGTCCGAAATCCCTGATTGATCGCCTTAGTAGTCCTGACAGCTGCTTTGTATATCCTCCAGTAGAAGAAGAGCATCACAAACATGGGGATGTAGAAGGATCCGAGGGCCGAGTAGACGACGTAGCCGGCGTCGTTGGTGAGCTCGCAGGTCCACGGGCAGGGGGGGTTTGGAGACCAGCCGTCTTGGTCTGCTTCTTCGGGCTGAAAAATAAGAAGAGTTCTTAAGATTGGGAGTTGTTGTTTTGGTGCAGGAAGTTGAGATAAACCATAGCATGAATGTAAAACGTATTTGATATTCTTATGTGAATTTTTAACGCGGTACAATTTTTTCTACTTTGTAATATATAAAAAAAAAACATATAGTTGTGCCTAGTATAATCAGCTCATAATATTGTTATTTTGGTTGGCCGACGACATTATTCACAAATATAAAATTTCACTTCAACTAGAATTTGAACCCAGGAGTGCGACTAACTATGAAAATCTAAAACCTGACTTTTACATCAGTCAGTAGTGGTATCTACTGAGACAAACTCAATCTTTTAATACTTAGTAGTTATAACAAACACAAACCTTTTTGTCTTTCCACCCAACCAGCGGCGGGAAGCAGATTACAAACGACAGCACCCATAAGCCTGCTATAAGCGCTTTCGCTCGCCTTCTGCTCATAATGCTCGGGTAGCTGACAGGCCGAGTGACAGCTACGTAGCGGTCTAGGGAAATGGCGCACAGATTCAAGATGGACGCCGTGCACATCCAAACGTCTACTGCTAGCCATACTGAACACCACACGTCGCCGAATATCCATATCTGGAATTAAAGAGTTCCAGGTTAAAATTGGTATTAAAGGCCTTAGCGTTAATGTCTTATAGCCTGGGCGATGGGATGATCGTGAATTCAATACTCACACACTATTGACGTGGGGTCTTTACGTCAAGAGACAAAAATACTTATTAGCTTAGCTTAGATGGAGGGCTTAACAAGAATACTAGTAATATACACTCTAGATGGTTAGAAAGCTTTAAAAAAATGATCGAATCGCTTGCTCACTGATGATAAAAGTACAGTGTGGAGGGATTGACATCATCACCACGCTTGGTCTATGCGTATTTCCTATTATCTTTTCGATCCCAAAGGCAGTCCTTTCGCTGTATCCAAAGCCATTTCAGGAAGAGAAAATATCTCAAAAAAGCTAGAATTTATCCTGCAATTTTGAAGAATTAAAATATTGATTTCTTTGATTTACTGTCAACTGTAAACACGGGTTTTGTAAAGAATCCGAAACGTCAGAAAATGTAAAACAAAATAACCACGACAACAATCTGTTTAAGTGTTTTATTTCAATGAGTTCCCTAGTCTGCGAAGACACAATCTTCCTAGAATAAACAACGCTAGGTAAACGTAAGTAAACCGTTAGTTAGCTACTATTTGCACACTCTCGACTTACACTGTCGCTTTAATATGCGAATAACTTAACTTGTCTTAATTAAGGGATTTAAACAATGTTTTATTGAAGTACAAGTACGGAGTTGATCGTTAATTATGAGAGGGTGAATTTATAGATGGGCCTGACACGACTCCTTGGGATCTTTAGTTGCGGTTGTGGATACATGGCAGTGCCAAGTAGGTGTTTCTTGCTTAATTATAATGTAGATTTGATTAATTATGTAGCATTTTTTTTATTAACTCTCATGGATCTAAGTCACAGGCAACCAGCCATTCTGACGCACACCAACAAAAGTATGTTTTTGAAAGTTTTCTAAAGAAAACTAAGTATATTTTCTGACTGATAAAGATGGAAAGAGAATCAACTGATAGGATAATAGTCGAAATACTGTATTAACTCATTCAAAACTTTCGTCTATAATCTTTTTAACCCCCGACGCAAAAAGAGGAGTGTTATAAGTTTGACGTGTCTGTGTGTGTGTATGTATGTGTGTATCTGTCTGTCTCTCGAACGGAACTATTAAAGGGGACTTGTTGTAGGCGAGTGTTCTTAGACATGTTTGATAAAAATCGGTTAACCCGTTTAAAAGTTATGGGGGTTTGAATGTAATTGTGGGGAGTTTTTTAAATTTTTATTTTCATGTTTTATATTTTTATGAAAAGTTATTAGTATTATAGTTCTACTCATTAGGTCAAACAAATCTATATTTACTAGTGATCACCAAAAAGGTTTCAGAAAATAGGTTTAGGTTAATAACTAAATAGACGTGTATAAATGGGCTCACTCTTGCCCCAGTTTCTTTGTATCCCGTATCTGAGAGGCCTTAGCTTGCGAAGAAACCTATTTACTTGAGCTTTGAAAAAGTTTTTACTATAAATTATTAACATCCATCCTATATAGACGAACTAAGTGGCAGAGTATTTAACATGACTGCCAAGCAAAGGGTTCAATTCTCATGCGAGGCTGGTAAATAAATATTTGAGAATATTTGTGTGATCCAGAAATGTTTCTCTCAGCCTGGATTATATGTATAAAGTGGTATAAATGAGTGTGTGTCTAGTTTCTGATACCCTAGATACCTAGGTAGGTATCGTCATTATTGCTTATTATATGTCCCTACCGAGGGGCTGGAGCCTACCCTGCTAGGCTAGCATGACTTCGAAAACGCGATAGATACAGCGATTTATTGATATCCAACTGTCAAAATTTGATAAAAATACTTACCCACATTACCCACCATATTGAATTTTACCACGTGATTAATTTTATGACATTTGGTCATGCTCGCGAAATTGATATGCTATTTATTGACATCCAACTGTCAAAATATAATAAATATAGCCGTCATATTTAATTTTACATATCGTAGCACGCCATAATTCATTTGGTCATGCTCGCGAAATCGATATTATTTCGTGGTGTCTATTTATTTTATCACGCACAGTCATGCTATATATTGCACACAAACTTTCTGCACCACAAGAAGTACCTTTAATTAATTGAGACCAGTCAAATTGAATCAATACAACGCCCGTAAAACTCTTAACTAAAACATTGTCTCTCCGTATTAATTATTCATAATACTTCACTCCAGGGTTCTATTTAATAGTTTAATTTGACAAGTTAACCCTCCAACTCTGTATCAAATAAAGTGGCCTATGAAGGGTGGGGGGTAGGGAAATAAGGTGTCAACTTGATAAGGGTTAATATCCCTTACCTGGGCCTTTTGGACGGTATTTGACTCCCTAGATATAGGGATATATCTACTATCGAATATCTACGGGTGACACGGTACTAACGTTTTGGGATAGATTTAATATCAGTTTTGCAGCGAATCGCGGTCGCGTTGATGTTTATCTAGAATGGGAAATGGTAGATGGACGTCTTGGTTCAAGGCTTGATATATTACTGGATTTAATAACGAAAATAACTAATGTTTTACAGTAGAACAAGTAAATATACTGTCTAGCTGACGTAAATTTCAATGCGTATCAGTTTGGCGGGATTTTTATTATTGTATTATGCAGAGACCAGAGAGAATCTTAGTCGTGATCCTTATTCTATGATGTTGCTCATTTTTTATGAAAGGGCTAGTAAATATGTAGTTTTCTCCTAATACAAACTTAAATTAAACCTCCTAGTTAAATTAAATGACTCGGTTAAAAAAAGTTTTAATTTGGGTTACTAAAGATGACAATTTATTTGATTAGTGGTCTGTTTGTTCTTCAAAAAAGAAACAAAAATAAAGTCTTTAAACGTTTAACAATCCGACTGACATCAAATGAATAATAAAGGAGAAATAAACAAGAGAATTCTTTAAATTGATAAATAACAAAATTGTGCGCAAAGTGCTCAAATTAATTAAAGATATTATAATCAAATTGGTCCAAAGAAACATCTGACGCTTCCTACGGCGGGCGGCTGTTAGCACTACCATATGTTCTCGATAGTAACAGTTTTATATCGACTTTCTTTTAAAAAATCAGGTTATTTTTTCTGTATTGAAGAGTAAAACGCTAGATATTTTCATCGTAAATTTGTTTCGCTGACTTTTTATACCTATACTAGCTTTTGCCAGCGACTTTGTTCCCGTGAAATAATAACTACCGTCATACAAACTTTCATCTCCTATTTTATTCCCTTGGGGGCAGAATTAATAAAATCCTTTCTTAGCGGACGCCTACGTCATAAAATTTACTTGCATGCCTTTCAGCCCGATCCGTCGTGGTTTGGGCTGTGCGTTGATACATCACTATGTCAGTCAGTCACCTTTGAATTTTACATATTTAGATTGATGTGTGAATTATTCATTAAAATTAGTTTTGTACTTAATAGAATGATTTAGCAATTTAGAACCTGTTCATCGTAAATATTATACATACGTACACATAAAAATATTCAAACTTTTAATAACTTTTCAAAACCTAATTATGTTTTTCATTTTTTACACTTGAAATTTGTTTCAATCTTTTTTAAAAACACATTTTACTTTACGAAAGACATATTTCAAATGAGTACCCTAAAGTTTCGATCAGATTACGCTGACCGTGGTCCCGGGGGATGTTTTAATTAACTACGAATTTACTTCGCGAAAGTTTAAAAACTTATACTTGGTAATGTAAATGCAATACTGAAGGAAACTTGAATTTACTTGAAAACAGTTTTAACAAAAAATGTATGAGAATAATGTTTAGTAAACGTAGTGGTTAAGCACACCTTATTTTTACTTAGGTTTAATATCTTCAGTGAGATAAGCCTTACTTCACTTTTTGGGAAAACTATTTATTTCTAGATATTAAACTATATATTCTACTGCAGATCTAAAAGTCTTAAAGGTTTGACGGCAGCAGCTCCACTTAAAATACTGTCAATCTGCCAAAACTGTTTAAAAACTACAATTAAGGCTCAAACCCACCGAAGTACACGCACACGCTACGCACGAAAATGACGTCATTGATACATTCGTGGCTGACTCGGCTTTAGCTCAACGTAGCTGAGCTGCGTGGGCGTAGCGTGCGTGGGTTCGCGGCTGGGATAAATATTCGGAAGGAGAAATAATAACTCATACATCAAAACTACACTAACTCAATTCACTTTCGTAGCATAGCCTCTTGAAATTACAAATATCTCTCAAGTATTTTAATAGTCACATAAAACTAGAAACTATGTCCGAATGTGCGTTGTAACCGATAGTAGGGGCATAAACTTTCCCAATTATGCACATAATATATCACAAAGACCGAATGTCGGTAACGCGTAATTCACATTACGCGCGTGTAGAAAACAATAAATTTAATTTTGTTTTAATTACAATCATTTGTACCTTTTGTCACTACATTAAAAGTCGCTTCCCGCTGTCTGTCCCTATGTATGCTTAGATCTTTAAAACTACGCAACGGATTTTGAAGCGGTTTTCTTTAATAGATAGAGTGATTCAAGTGGAAGGTTTTTAGCATATTTTTTTACCGTATTTTCACGAGAGCGGGTGTTACGCGAGTGAAACCGCGGGGTGCTGCTAGTCCTACTAATAAATATTATAAAGCCGAATGTTTGTGAGTAAGAATGTTTGTTCCTCTTTCACGCAAAAACTACTGAATGGATTTTAATGAAATTTGGTACAGATGTTCCTCATACCTAACACATTTAACACATTTACTTTACTTTTTATACCAAATTATTTCATTTCCACGCGGGTAAAACCGCGGGGCACAGCTAGTTTGTATATAAATAGCTTTTATTAATAGCTCCTTTATTCGGCTTTTATTGGGACAAGACTTTCTTTGAACAATTAGCTCTCTCTTGTTTGGTAAAACACTTTGTTTGCGATGTTTAATTATGAGAATTTGATATCTTTTATGTTTGAGATGTTGTGTATATGTTAGGTTATTAGGAAAATAATTAAAGTTTATTAATATTTATTTTTAGATTATTTTACCTGTTTTTTTATAAAACTTAAACAAATATCTTGCATTAATAGTAAAACACGTAAGACGCCTTACGAAATGTTTTTAAAATCATAAACGTAACTTAGGTATAAGTTGGTAGCCGACTGCAGGCAGCAGCAGCAGACCACACGTCGCCGCGCCACTACTGGTTTTTATGTATTTCTATGAAATTACATTCGTAGTGGGCGACATGAAGCTAGCTTCGCGTCGCCGAGCAACAGACGGCGAAGTGCCATGATGACGTTAGGCGGCGACGTGTGGTCTGCTGCTGCTGTCTGCAGTCGGTACCCACTTATACCTTTATTCGTGTATAATCATATACTTACATGAAAAAAGTCAAACATTTTTTGACCAAATTAATTCCGATTAAACACCACAGAAATCGCGTGCTGGTAACATCATTTATAACTAAAATTAGTGGAAACTAGAGGTCTGATCGGAGTATTGTGGGACCTTCACGTTACACTAATTCTGTTTTGATTGCTTGACACAGTTCAACTAAACTGCAGTAGGTTTATACATGTGCACATAATATGTATATACATCTGATATACACATAAGTAAATTTGGAGTGTCTGTTTGTGATATTAAAATAACCGATCTTTACTAAATCTATCACCATACGTACATAATAACATTATTTTCAATATTTGTCTGTCTGTTTGTTTTGGCTTTTCTGAAGCGGCTGGACTGATTTTTATAGGACTTTATCTAGTAGATACTAAGCTAATGTTATAAAGAGTAACTTGAAAGAATAATGTAATAACATACCATAATCATTCACAACACCATCTCATAACAGTAACTGACCCCTAACTTAGTTCGAAACTTGTATCTAAGGTATCAGAAACTACGCACACACACACACCCAGACCGAGACAAACATTTGTGGTTCACACAAATATAAGGAATAACTTAGGCTAGTTTATATTTCAAAATATCACTAGCTTGGGATTATTTTAGATGAATCCGCAGGGCACAGCTACTGTCATAAATCATTATTCTGATTGCGTGTCACAGTTGAACCAAACTGCAGTAAGAAATAAACTTAATATTTTTGGCATCCGTTACCGTAAGGCTTGTGAATGTACGTTTTACGATTAATGCGCTGTTACGTGACTTATGCAGAGTTTATTTTAAGTATTTTCATTGCTACTTAATTCGGATTTGGTTTTATTTTTATATTTTTGCCGAACTTAAATAGAACAAGTGTGTTGTTTTGTATGTTTGCGTGTGTATATTTTGTCAATATATGTATGTCATGAGCAGTACATAGTATATACAGTTTGCGAATTCTTTTTTGGTTTATTTAGTACTTGCGTATAAAACCAGAGCGGCGTCGGTGGCGCAGGGGTTAAGGCTGTTGACTGCCGATCAGAAGGTGCTCGGTTCGAACCCCACCAGTCCCGCCACGTACCAATGTATTTTCAATGTTCAAATTAATAAGTACGTTAATTTTGACGCTCTTACGGTGAAGGAAAACACCGTGAGGAAACCTGTACACACCTGGGAAGAAATTCTAAGGTGGTGTGTGAAGTCGACCAACCCGCACTTGGCCAGCGTGGTTGACTAAGGCCTAATCATCCTAATTTAGGGTAGGCTTGAGCCCCTCGGTGGGGAAATTATAAATTACCTGATGATGATGTATAAAACCAATTCCATAGGCTTCAACATAATACAATAATGAACCTTTTTCCAGAATCATTCGACAGAGTTTTCAGTAATAAATAATTACTGAAAACTGAATTTAAAACCTGTCTAATATTATTAGTTGATCTAAACCTACAAAAAGCGGGAGTGACTTCATTTTATGCTTCATAACATAATCATTCACTACATCATCTTATTATAGTAACTGACCCCTAACTAAGTCCGTAACTTGTATCTAGGGTATCAGAAACTACGCACACACTCATTCACACACATGAAAAGATCATACAAATGGCTAATATTACACAATACGTTAAGATATCATAAGATAATATTTTTTACCTGTACAATTCAAGATTAAGCCTGCTGCGAGGCAGTTTCGAAATTGAAACGAGAAAAAGCATTCTAAATATTAATCGTCGCCGGAGGAACGATGACATTATTCTCTAGATAAAAATGTTACCGGTTGTTATAGTAGTTGGTTGTTTAGATGATTTGATTATACTGTAATTGTTGTTACGATTTCGATGCTTTTACGATTAACATAAGAAGTTTACATGCTTGGATAAATAAAGTAAAATTCAACTATTATAATTTAAACCTATTTGTTAGGAAAAATTTAGTAACATTAGTTAGGATTGGTAACTAGTTAGGATTGGTAAGACTTCGTGGTTGTAATCCCCCGTGGGATCCTACGGTACCTCAATGTAACGCGGACGGAAGTCGCTGTGTTTTTAGTGGGTAGACCCAGCCCTTCTGGCTAGGAGAGCCCCACATAACCACCGTGAGTCCACCCCCCCGTCTCGACTTTCGGTGGTATGCAGCTCTATGCATTTTCACAGCGATAAAAAAAAAGGATTGGTAACACTAAACTAATGTCAGTACACTACATTAATTTTACACAACAAAACTTAAAGCTCCGTAGCTTTAGTAGGTCATCCTAATGACTTTGAAGGTATTGCAATGTTTAACAGATGTTATCAAAACACATAATATTACGAGATTTCATACAAGCTATTGCCTTATAACGCCACCATAAACTATATCCCATATTTACACCACAATTTGTCCAATAAATCAACACTTTTCGACACTAAAATACACAACAAAATATCGATACATAAAAACAATATAAGACATAAAACAAAAAATACTAATACAATAAAATATGAAACGAGTTGTATCCAATCCGCTTCATTTTACGGCGTGTTGCTGTTCTTAATAAAAACACTATTACGGCAGTTGTATGACTGTATTAAATTTATTCTGTGTCATAAATTTGTGCCGCAGTCACGCAGCGGCGTGTGTCTTGTTCTTGTTAGATTTGCATTGATTGTTTGTAGTTTTAAATAAACTACATTTGATTTTGAGAAACGAATCCTTATATTCTATTGTAACAACTTGCTTCAACTAAATTCATCGTTTGATCAAACAAATTTTTCTCGCGTCGCGTATACAACATGGGACTGTCCTATCGTGACCACGATCAGTGTTAACAGATCGAAAAACCGACGTTAATACTTTTGAATGTTTTTTTCTAACAACATGACCATACATACCATAGTCATATTTTTTATTTTGAAATTGACGATTCAAATGACACATTGGTCGTTATCGTCATGCCAAAATAGGACTGAATGGTTGATTCCAGTGAGAGGTAAATATTTGTGTAAATACCTGTGTGCGTAGTTTCTGATACGCTAGATACTGATACCCCGAATACTATTTCCATTTGATCCAAATTATCTTAAATCAGATGTTTGCAAGTTTGATGTACCTATCTACAATCACATCTGACTACTCTAACGGCGAGAAAATCTAGTAAATATTTTTAAATATGAATTCATAACTTCTTACAGACCATTTTTCCAAAATCCCCCTAAAAAACATACTTACATTTTATAATGCTCCATCAATAAAATAAATGTATTTGATTAACAAGTTTTCCCTGTGTCTATATTTATTGGTCGAGTTGTCGGCGCGAGGGTAAGTGGTTATGACTGGTACTTGGCCCGTCTGTCTTCGTTATACCACTTAGTGAGGCTGTTGTTTTATAGAAATGTTTAGAAATTACTTACTTAAATGGCATTTCGAGGTATTTTTAACCCCGGACGCAAAAAGAGGGGTGTTATAAGTTTGACGTGTCTCTCTGTGTGTGTGTGTGTGTGTGTGTATCTGTCTGTTTGTGGCATCATAGCTCCCGAACGGATGAACCGATTTCAATTTATTTTGTATTAAAGGGTACTTACGTGCGAGTGTTCTTAGACATGTTTGATGAAAATCGGTTGACCCGTTTAAAAGTTATGGGGGTTTGAAAGTAATTGTGTTGGGGGTTTTTTAAATTTTTATGTAAGCGTCTGTTAAAATTTTGAAATGTGTTTGTTGTATGGATTGATTACAAACATCATGATTTCACGTTTTCTATCTCTGTTTTAAGGGATAGAACTTGTTGACAACATTTGAAATAATCAAAGCGTTTTACAATTAAAGTGATTCCTTATTTTTAATGTAACTCAACTTCAAAATCACTCTCCTCTACATGTTAATGAAATTTCGTAAAAATAGTGAAAGCCATTTCTAAGATAATTATGCATTCGAAATATATACAAAACGCCCTCTTTAGAACAGTACCCCAAAACACTAGCTACCTCATAAAACCTAAACCTAGTATTTGGTGTTGTACTCGTGTCTCAGTACATTGGGAACAAACAGTCGCGCGGACTGCCGAGCGGTTGGCAATGTATCGACTTTATTCACTACCCGCGCGCCATTTCAGTGAAACTTTTTTTCTTAGAAAATAGATCACTGATTTTGTGGTACAAGTGATAACAGTAAGCGATAATATTTTTCAATGGCATATGTGACTCTACAATACCGAATCTCATGGATACCGAAAACTTAAATTCCGAATCAAAAAGTTACAAGTCGCCAGACTGAAGGCTTCACTAGATACCTAGTATAAAACAAAATCGCTGTCGTTGTTTGGCCGTCCCTATGTATGGGTATGCTTAAATCTTTAAAACTACGCAACGGAATTTAAAGCTGTTTTTTAAGAGATAGAGTGTTTGAAGAGGAAGGTTTTTAGCATAATTTTATCCCGGCAATATTACGGGTATTATTATAAAAATTGCCGAAAAATGATAAGACTCTTGCTTTTAACATTTTTTTTAATTTATTTTTTTATTAGAAGAGTTCTAAGTGGCAAGTGCGTTGCCAGCAGGGTAAAGATTAACCTTTACCATATTAAAATGACGTTGTAGAAAGAGAAATGAGAAGGAAAACGATTCATTTACAGTGGGGTCTAGGAGTAAATGTCTATTTTTTATCGGTATTATAAATATAACCGTATGTCCTTCGCAGGGACATAAACTATAACGAAATGGAGACAGACAAAAGACAGAGTTAGCATTTATAATAGTTATGTTTTAGTATTAAAATAGGGAGCACACACAATAAAAGATCTAGTCGGTGACACAACTGATTTATTGTTTATGGCCTTGACATTTGACAGCAATGACAATAGACAAAATACACCACACGCCCCCCCCTTATAAAAAAAACAACACTTATCACTAAGTTTGTACTTAAACGCTACAAGTAAGTAAATTATTAAAAAAAAAAACTTATCACTAAGTTTGTACTTAAACGCTACAAGTGAGTAAATTATAAAAAAAAAAACACTTATCACTAAGTTTGTACTTAAACGCTACAAGTAAGTAGGTATTATTGCAAGACAAAATAGCATAACTTATAAAATATAAATCAAATCAATCAATCATTTGGGTGTACCAACGAAAATAAAAAATAACTCTTCTTAAATAAAAAAAATAAAAACAACGAAAATAAACAATAACTCTTCTTAAATAAAAAATAAAAACAACAAAATAAATCTTACTTAATCAAATTTGTTTACGTCTAGTTAACACACAAGTACGTATAGGGCGCTGTCTAGTTTGAGCGGATGTCGGGTCGACTACATTATCAGACACCGGTGGCAAGTTACCATTAGGTGGATCTGGTACGGGTTCCGGTGATGGCGGCGTTGCCGAGGTGACGGGTTCCTCGGAGGCGTCATCAAACACCTCAATTAAATCATTTTGGCTTTCCGTTTCGTTACCGTCGTTGACCGAATGACGTAATGCTGTTAAAGATTTGCGAATAGGTAACAGCTGATCTATGTGTCTCTTCCATTGTTTACCGTCCGAACAAACGACTCGGTATGAGAGGGGTCCGTCTCGTGCCGTCACGACCGCTGGCTCCCATTTCCGTGCGCGCGCGCCGGTATAGTTCCGCGCCAGTACCTGGTCCCCGAGTGCGACGCAGCGCTCGGCCCCGGGCCGGAGTTGTGCGGCCCGCTCGCCAGCTGCCTCACACCGCCGCTCTCGCTCTGCGCTCGGTCGTATCACGTCCAACCGAGTGCGCAGCCTACGACCTATCATTGCCTCGGCGGGGGCTACGCCCGTAGTGGCGTGTTCGCAATTACGATATTGGAGTAAAAATTTTAAAATGGCCGTGTCAATCTCGACGCCGTCGTATACTGCTTTTTTGATCGCCCGTTTGACTGTCTTTACGGCATTTTCGGCCGCCCCATTTCCCGCAGGTCGGTACGGACTAGTAATCGTATGCGTTACGAAGTTTTTTAACATAAAATTAGCAAATTCCGCTGAACTAAACGGCGGGCCTCCATCGCTCACTATCTGTGCTGGTAAACCAAACCGTGAAAATAACTCTCGTAACTTAAGAATAGTGGCAGCCGCGCTCGTTCCTGCCATCTTTTGCACTTCAATCCATTTACTATGAGCATCAACCGAAACTAAATAATGTTTACCTTGGAATTCGGCAAAGTCTATGTGAACGCGTTGCCAAGGTCGGGCGGGAAACGGCCATGGGTGCAGCAAGGACCGCGGCGGTGCGTCGCGCTGCTGCAGGCATGCCGAGCATTCCCGGGTTAACTGTTCGATCTCAACATCCAAGTTCGGCCAGTAAACGTAACTTCTCGCGACACTTTTCATTTTAACTACCCCTAAGTGACCTTCATGTAATTCGCTCAAAATTTGTTTTTGTAAATGACTGGGAATCACTACGCGATGGTTATATAAAATACACCCACTATCGATATTTAAATTGTCTTTCCGATTGAAATAGGGTTTCTCCGCATCGTTGGTAATCTTAGATGGCCAACCACTAATAATATAACTAAATATTTTGTTCAGTACGTCATCTTTTTGTGTACCCGAAGCTATATCCTTAGCGCTAACCGGAAACGATTCTTCGACATAATTTATATACGACACCGACTCCCGCTCAACACAGCGTTTGACACACGGCAGCGGCAGGCGTGACAGAGCGTCTACGTTACCATTATCTTTCGATTTAACAAATTCAATCTCGAAGTCATAAGACGCTAGCCTCGTGGCGTACCTTTGTAGCCTACTTGCAGCCGTCTGCGGTAAACCAAACTTCGGACCGAATATAAACGTTAACGGTTTGTGATCGGTTTTAATGATAAAATGTCGTCCGTACAAATATTGATGATGTTTCATCACTCCCGCTATAATAGCTAGGGCCTCTTTATCCAGCTGGCTGTACGCTCGCTCTGCGGCGGTCAATGATCGCGACGCGAAGCATATGGGTCGCTCATCCCCGTTCGCAAACTTATGAGATAACACACTGCCGATGCCGTATGAGCTGCTATCTACTGCCAACACTAACGGTAATTCCGGATTATAGTGAACTAGTACCTTATTACTTAATATAGCTTGTTTAACATTATTAAAAGCTTGGACACATTCGGTAGACCAAACCCAAGGAACATTTTTGCGCAACAATTGATGCAACGGATACAACATAGTACTCAGCCGGGATATAAACTTCGCATAATAATTAATAAGTCCTAAGAATGATCTGAGTTGTGTGACGTCACTAGGCGCCGGTGCATCAATTATCGCCTTTACTTTATCAGGGTCTGGATGTAATCCATTTTTATCAATAATAAAACCGACATATTTGATACTGTCTTGCATAAAACGACACTTTTCTAAATTGACTCTCAAACCGACCTCACACAAACGTTGAAAAACTGCCTTTAAATTAGTCAAATGATCTGAATATGATTTCCCGGTAACGGCCAAATCATCCAAATACACTACTACTGGAAGGCCTTTTATGGTCTCTTCCATGAATTTTTGGAACTTTTCCGGAACACAAGATAACCCGAATGGTGTGCGCTTATAAACAAAAGTGCCTACATGAGTAGTGATTGCCGTGCACGGTTGCGACTGCTCGTCTAACATTAATTGTGAGTAGGCTTGGGTGAGATCAATTTTCGAGTATTTTTCGCCCCCACTCAACTGGGCGAACATTTCTTCGATTCGAGGCATTGGGTAAGGTTCGCGTATTAACTTAGGATTTATAGTTACTTTATAGTCGCCACAGATTCTTATATCTCCCGACTTTTTAATAACTGGCACTATCGGTGTGCCATAATCGGAATAATCTACCTTCTGAATAGTTCCCTCCGCCTCGAGCCGTTCTAATTCTAGTTCAACGGGTCTACGTAATGCTAACGGCAACGGCCGTGCTTTGACATATACAGGGGTTGGATCACTCAGACGTAAAGACAATTTTTTTGTACAAGTACCTAGACCAGGGGCAACCACAGTGGGAAATTCGCGTTTCAGTTGTTCGACTAAATTAAGATCTGCAGATAAATTAAATAACATTTCGTTAATCTCAATGTTATTAATTTTTAGATTACGCAACCAAGACCTGCCCATAAGGGGTGGACCTCCATTTTTAATAACAAATAACTTTAAATTTCTCGCTGAGTGTGTCCCCATCACTACGTCCACTGTTACATAACCGACCGCCTCGATTAACGTGCCGGTATACGAATGTAAACTAACATTATTTTTCACTATCGGTAACTTAGAAAAATTTAATTTATAATAATCCATACTTATAGCCGACAACTTACTGCCAGTGTCCAATTCAAATGTTGTCATCTGTCCGTTTACCTTCGCTTGAACGTAATAAGGTTTGTCGTTGGAATTCGTCACTTTTAAATTAAACAAATCTGAATTTTCACTATCACTTTCCTTAAAATATTGACCTTTAGGAATCACTGCGCGCGGACGGTTTCCGTCCCGCTTACACATCACCTTGATATGGCCTTTTTGCCCGCATACGTCACAAGTATAACTTTTAAATCGACACTGGTGAGCGCGATGCGCCCGGCCGCACCGCCAGCAGGCGAGCGCGGCGGCGCCGGCGCGGCCGGTGTCGGACGGGTCGCGGCGCTCGCGGCCCCGCGGCGCGGCGCCCGCCACCCGGTGCAGCGGCTCCCTCGTGTCAGCGCCGCCGGCGGGCGCAATGGACGCGCGCGCCCCGCTCGCGCCGACGCTGCTGCTGCTCGCATGTGCATGCCGTTCCGCTGCCTCTAATGCGAACGCTAGCTCCACTGCCCTCTTGTACGTCAACGCCGGTTCCGCAAAAAGTCGTGATCTCATTTCGTCATTAGCGAGCCCCGAAACAAATTGATCACGCAGATTTTCTTCCAAATTCCTTCCAAAATTGCACGTACTAGCCAGATGTTTCAATGACTGTAAGTAATCACTCATACTTTCGCCGCCATCTTGCCGCCTTTGTCGAAAAACATGGCGTTCCGCGATTTCAGAACGTTTCGGTTCGAGATGGTCCCCGACTATCTTCACTAAATCCTCAAAGGTTTTATCTTCTGGATTTTCAGGTGCACATAAATCACACATCAAATCGTAAGTCGCCTCCCCCACTAAAGTTACTAAGGTAGCCACTCGTAATGCATTTTTGACTTCATTTAACGTGATGAATTGCTCCACGCGTCGAATGTAAGCCGACCATTTTTTACTTGTTAAATCAAATTGTTCAATTTTACCAATAGGCATTTTTACGCTAGCACTTTAAACACTCAAAATACACAATTTACTTAGTAATTACAGTCCAATTTACTCGTCGCCAGTTATGTTTTAGTATTAAAATAGGGAGCACACACAATAAAAGATCTAGTCGGTGACACAACTGATTTATTGTTTATGGCCTTGACATTTGACAGCAATGACAATAGACAAAATACACCACAATAATATTAGTATCGATTTAAAGCCTAAGTAGAATCACCAAATCGCTACACCCTACAACTCGCACCAAGTCAATCCGTCACATCCGATTGCCCCGGGCCGATTCGCAAGCTGGATGTAATGTAAATCCACAAGTATAGGAGAGAGGGACTGACGTCACTCGCCTTACTACACCTCACTTATTGTCTCACTACGCTTTACATATATATTGGAGTTTTTAAACTATTGGAAGTAAGGTTTTGTTCATAAAAAATACGGAGTTCGATTTTATTGGTAGTATTTGAAGTTTCAATTATAATTTTGGGATAGGCGGTTAGATATGAATTGGTATGACACTGGGATTATTCAAACTCATAAAAATCTACTATATAAAAATAAGTCGGGTTTTTCTTCCTGACGCTATAACTCCAGAACGCACGAACCGATTTATCTTATCTTGGTCTTGAAATGTTCGTGAAGGTCTAGGGAAGGTTTAAAGGGTGAGAAAAAAAAAACGAATTATTGCCGGGTGAAATACTACGCGGGTAAAACCGCGGGGCGCTGCTAGTTGTTTATAAAAAAGGTTTTTGTCTTTTTATTGGCCGTTCTTGTATTTTCAATAATAGTTAAGGAATAAACGCTTAGCTACTAATCAGGTAGATGTAAATAAGTACATAAAATCCTATATACATAAGCAAACTATTAGTCGAGTGTGTGTTCATTAGTTCAGAACGACTGCGGCTGGTGTTGTATTTGTCATTCTCAGGACAAAGTTTGTGTGTAAGAAAATTTCGAAAAGGTCAATCGTGATAGGCCGTGGGCCGACATCAATATGTAATTGTTTTTCTTTTAACTTCTTCTTCTTAGCGTGTCGACTCAAATTTTTGAGGCCAGAACTCGGCCACCGATATAGCGCTATCAGTGCCCTTGTAAAGGTCCTCGCGTGTGCAGGTGTAGGGACACGCACGGCAAGTCAAAAGATGGGCCATTGTTTGGGGAGAAATGCCACACAGACGTCTCCGAGCTGAATCCCCACCTGTGCATGTTCTCCTAGCTTCGGCCTACTTGTGTCCGCAGTATGTTTAAGGACTTCCAAGTTGCCCAAGGTAGATAATGTCCATGGGAGAGTTGCTCCGATTGCGCAATATATGAGTCTATGGGGTATTTCTCTTTTAACTTAAGTGACCTGAATCATCAGCCTAAGTTTACGGGGTTCAAAAATAAATCTATTTCATAATTGTTGGTTCCTATTTTATTACGAAAGCAGACAACTGATGACCTCGATGGCAGAGTGGTCACCATGCCGGTAATCATCCGTAAGGTTGCGGGTTCGATTCCCGTGCGGGGTGAATATTTGTGTGAGCCACAAATGTTAGTCTCGGTCTGGGTGTGTGTGTGAATGAGTGTGTGCGTAGTTTCTGATACAGATACAAGTTACGAACTTAGTTAGGGGTCTGTTACTATAATGAGATGATGGAGTGAATGAATGTTATGTTATTACGAAAGATACCTTTAGTTATAAAGGCGTTCATCATGGATTTCTTTGAGATACATTTCATTTAATACTAATGTCAACAAATTAAACCTCTTGTATTTATAATAAATTAAATAATATTCTGATATCTGACAATTAACTGGTATCCTTTGATCAATGTCTGAAACGCTTCTAACTAAATATCATGTCTAAGACTAAATTAGGTTTGTTCTATTTCATTTAACATCGTAACACAAAAGCCTAATGTTTATTTCATATTGGAGAATATTAGAAAACACTTTATGGATAACAAAACAGTTACAGATGTACACACAATTCAATCAGCGCTGATTTTCATTTATTCCTGCTATGCAAACAACATTAAATTAAAAAAAATTAAAAAACCCCCAACACACTTACTTTCAAACTCCATAACTATTAAACGGGTCAACCGATTTTCATCATACATGTCTAAGAACACTCGCACGTAAGTCCCCTTTAATACAAAAAAACTAAATTAAAATAGGTTCATCCGTTCGGGAGCTATGATGCCACAGACAGACAGATACACACACACACACAGACACGTCAAACTTATAACACCCCTCTTTTTGCGTCGGGGGTTAAAAATAAAATATTTAAGAGTTTTTAAGGGTCTAACTAATCGCAACTATCCATGATGTAATACGACAACCGGTCTTATTAAAATAAACGAATAAGAAATAACTGCAAGAGATGATGCCTAGTTCTTTTTCATGTCAATTCTTGATCTCTTTTAGTTGCTTAACGTGTTCTCCGAAGTACGGAAACGCTCATCAATCTGAAAATAATTATAGTAATGACCACACGCCACTATTATGATAAATAAATAAATAATCATGATGTTGCTAAACCATTAATTACTTAACCATTCATGGGTTGCGGGTTCGATTCCCGTACGGGCTGAATATTTGTGTGAACCAAAAATCTTAGTCTCTGTCTGGGCGTGTGTGTGAATGAGTGTGTGCGTAGTTTCTGATACCCTAGATACACGCTTCGAGCTTAGTTAGGGGTCAGTTACTATAGTGAGATGATGTAGTGAATGATTATTATTAGATCATAAGTAAATCTGGGGTGAGTACTCGGCTATAAGTGCTTAAAGCAATCCTACTAAATGACATAATTATTTACAGCAGATAAAAATAGCATCACTTCAGTACAACCGGCACCGTCATCCTAATTAAACCCGTTTGTTTAAATTTATTCAAACCATCAACCGCAAACTTTTCTCCTCATTACAATAACTAATTGGCTATTTCTTCTAAATCCCAAAAATTACGTCTTAAACCTCAACAACCACTGAATGTAAGCAACGATCATTTTCAGTAATTAGACACTTGGAAACACACCGCGGCAGATGTGACTCCAAATTGTTAATCCCCATTCTCTATTCTAAACCTTAAATCTTCCCCCATAAAGTTTCAATTACCACTCACGTTCTCGTGAAATAATTCACAGTTATTTTGAACGCTTTCGCTCGTGATATAGAATGTTTTTTGTTATGCAAACTTCAACGTTTCCTCGTTAACATTGCTGGGATATTTTAGACTTTATCTCTGGTGAAGAAGGCGTATTTTATTGTGTGTTTGAGGCGGAGATAGAGGTGGGTTTAGTATGAACATGTGAGGAATGTATAAAAGGCTTTGAATGACTATTTCTAGACAAGTTTTTGTCGCGATTGAGACTCAGAAAAGTAAATATTATGGAGCTGAGCCATAAAACGCCCGCGCAGTTAACTGTTATTAGACTTATGAGGCAAGTAAAAAATAATGGTTGTGCTTATAAGATAATAGGAAAGGAGATAAAGATTATTTGGGCTTGGTTTTATACGTTACGGAATCTATATAATATTTAAGTGAATCGACTTTTGTTAGTCTCACAATATTCATGAACAGTGGAACGTTTTGTGTAATTTTGGTTGGAAATATTTGTAGTGTAAGAAAGGTTTTAAAGGAGTGAGAAAATATATAAAAATCTCGCCTTATGGGAAATTAACAAACTACTAAGGGCCTATTTCACCATCTTCAAGTAACGTTCCGAGTAGTTACTCACTTGTTATAAAGTAAGAAAGAGACAAAACTTACTTTAATTGATGAGTAACTTTTTAAAACTTTAGAGGTACTTATAACTGTGATATTGATTTCTTTGATTAACAAAAAATCCAAGTTATTACAAGTGTAATTAATCCTACTAATATTATAAATGCGAAAGTTTGTATGTTTGGATGTTTGTGAGTTTGAATGTTTGTTCCACTTTCACGCAAAAACTAATGTATCGATTTTGATTAAATTTGGTACAGATGTTCCTTATAACTAGGAATAACACATAGAATACTTTTTATCCCGAAATTCCCATGGGATTGTGTATAAATAATCGTATGTTTTATTATAATTTTTTGTAGTCACTAATCCTACCAATAGATGGCGCTGTTACTTAATTTATTAACACACGTTGGTGAATTGTGCCGAGATTGTATGATACTACGAGCTACGCATTCTTACGGGAGCGGGTACTACGCGGGTAAAACCGCGGGGTGCTGCTAGTTACAAATAATTCACAATTTTAACTAATACATCCTTTCAAAAGTAATATAGGAAGTTATCGAGCTTGCTAACCTCATATCTCTAAGATTATTGAATAAAGCTTTTCAGCTTACACAGGTACTTTTGTTGATATTATATTACCTACTTGCTTGGGGATGAAACTCGCGCTGAGAAGGCAAATTTTAACTTTATTTTTATAAGCTCGTATGTTACTTGGACTGAATTGTTGGATTATTGGGTTGACTACAATTTATTTGATTCTCTTTTTTAAATTAAGTTTAAATATACCACCAAACCTGACATTGCGCAATAAGTGATTTGTGTACTTAGTGTTAGTTTTAGATTTAGGGAGGTGGCAGCTGACAACCAGCGCTGTCCAGTACCCCAGTACTGGTACAGGTACAGCTGAGCTGTTCACCTTTTGTCAAAAAATATTATTTTAAGCCACTGTATGTTGTTTTTTTATTTTGTGTTTCTGACAATAAAAGCATTTTTATTTATTTATTTATTTTTATCATTAAACAGTAAACAATTATGCTTGCCTAACTTCTTCTTCTTATTTTCGTATCAGTGTTCTTGTTCGGCCATCAATCTAACTTTTGCATGCCCAGAGTGCCCAGTATTTTGCCACGGCGATTGCAGTAACTTTGACCTAGCTTAGGTCATCCAGAATGCAGGTCAGGCACAGTGGACATTGGAGTAGATGGTCCATGGACTGTGTCGGGGCTCCACAGTCACAATGATCCTCTGAGGCCGCTATGTAACACCATTGCCCCATGTTCTGTTTGCAACAGCCTACTTGGGTATGGAGGCGAATAGAACATCTATTTCTAAGAAAAAAGGCGCAAACCGTGTTGCCTTTTCTTCTTTGCGTGTCGACTCATATTTTTGAGGACCAGAACTCGGCCACCGATATGGCACTATCACTATTTATATTTACCGTGTTGTACAGTTAGGATATATGTAATAAGATACTTAGTCAAATCATTTAACTTAAGTTGTCTCGTCAAATTACACCTTATGTTAGTCGAGTCACATATAACATCGAGTCTAGCCGAGTCAGTCAGTCAGTCAGTGAGCGAGTCACGTTATCGTGTTGAACCAGTGTTCACATTACGAGACTATGCAATGTGCACTGATGTGTGCCTGGGTCGACGGAGGCGACGCATGGTAGTTATAGCGTTATAGTTTTATTGAAATTGCTAAACGTATTAAGGCTTTTTTAATGATTAAGTTTTATTTTATGTTGATTTGATCCAGAACTGTGCCGTAAATATTTTCAACACCTTTTTTTTTACGCGATGAAAATGCATAGAACTGCATACCACCGTGAGCCGAGATAGCGAGGACTCCGGTGGCATGTAGGGCTCTCCCAGCCAGAAGGGCTGGGCCTACCCTCTAAAAACACAGCGACTTCCGTCCGCGTTACATCAGGGTGCAAATATTTCCAACACCTGAGATGTGGTCTCGGTAACTTAGTCACCCACAACACACAACCTTAGAATTTCATAGCAGGTGTGCAGATTCACAATTTTTTCCTTCTTCTTAAGAGTAACTTAAAAAAATCTAAATTGGAAATTCGTTGGTATGTAGGGATCGAACAAGCATCTTTCCAAATGGGATTTATAGGTTAACCACTAAGTCTCCTTTCTTTTTTTAACCCCCGACGCAAAAAGAGAAGCGTTATAAGTTTGACGTGTGAGTGTATCTGTCTGTCTGTGGCATCATAGCTCCCGAACGGATGGGCCGATTTCAATTTAGTTTTTTTTTGTATTAAACGGGATTTACGTGCGAGTGTTCTTAGACATGTTTGATGACAATCGGTTGACCCGTTTAAAAGTTATGGGGGTTTGAAAGTAGTTGTGTTGGGGGTTTTTTTTTTTTTTACCTCAAACACCTCCCTAGTGGCGGAGAAAGGCAGCACAGCGAGACCGACTAGCAGGTCCGCGACCGCCAGCGACACGATAAACAGGTTGGTCACGCTGCGTAGCTTGGAGGAACACAGTACTGCAGCTATCACTAGGCAGTTTCCTGGAAAGAGAAAGGGATTTTAAAATACAAAATGTAAAACGTTTGGATAGTCAACCAACATACAAATGCATGCTATGTTTAGATTATAAAATTAAATTAATATAAAATAATCATTATCATCATCATTATCGTCTTCAGTTTATATAAGTCTCCACCGAAGGACTCGAGCCTAAATTAGGGCGATCAGGCCATAGTTGAACCACGCTGGCTTCACACACAACCATAGTTTTCTTTGCTGGTGTATGCAGATTTCCTCACGATATTTTCCTTCAACTAGTCCTTTTACTCCGAACCTTTATGCTATGTCTAATTAGGGCCAGTTTTTTAGTTTAACCAGAATTTCAGTATTTCATATGGAGCAACTACCAGACCTTTACAACCCAAAAGGCAATACCAACTACAAAAACTTAACTTTAGAACTAGTACGAAACTTATATAAAATATCAGTTATATACTAACTTCTTTCCAGATGTTTATGACAAAGGCAGAATATATTGAAAAACTTGTGAATAAGTAATACAGTTTATATCGAAGGCTGCGAGGGAAAGTGCGTATCGTACTATGATTTATAACTCTTAGGGTGTGCGTTCAACAATGTTTTATCTTGTAAACGTTATATTTGGCGTAGGATATTATGCGTACAACTTGGCTCTTAAATCACTCTATCTATTAATGAAAATTACATTGAAATCTGTTGCGTAGCTTATAAGATTTAAGTGTATAAGAGTGGTGATTATGACTATTTTAAGCTTGTGATTTTAAGAATCATTCATTCAATACACCATTTCATTATAGTCACTGACCCCTAAGTTCGAAACTTATATCTAGGGTATCAGAAACTACGCACACACTCATTCACACATATTGATTTGATTGTTTGAATATATAATCTAAACTAATATTATAAAGAGGAAAGATTTGATTGTTTGTTTGTAACAAATAGGCTCCGAAACTACTGGTCCGATTTCAAAAATTCTTTCACTATTGGAAAGCCACATTATCCCGGAGTGTCATAGGCTATATTATATTTACTCGGGTGAAACCGCGGGGCGCTGCTAGTTAAGTATAAAAACAGTGAGAAAGAGGCTCTTAGCTTTGCAGTGAGATCTTCTAGGCCGATATTTTACTTTTGACATTTCGAACGTTCAGTTTTTGTTTCATTTCAATGTGTAGTGTTTACGTATGTCAAAGAAATCTAAAAAGATACATTTCACGTATTTGTATTAAGATAACATTAAATTAAAAATTTAAACA
The DNA here is from genome assembly GCA_958496195.1 of Timandra comae. NCBI lineage: Eukaryota > Metazoa > Arthropoda > Insecta > Lepidoptera > Geometridae > Timandra > Timandra comae. The sequence goes on from OY292376.1 coordinate 8,633,422, forward strand.
ACCCCCAACACAATTACTTTCAAATCTCCATAACTTAGACGTGTCAACTGATTTTCATCAAACATGTCTAACAGCACTCGCACGTAAGTCCCCTTTAATACAAAAAAAAACTAAATTAAAATCGGTCCATCCGTTCGGGAGCTATGATGCCACAGACAGACAGATACACACACACACACACACACAGACACGTCAAACTTATAACACCCCTCTTTTTGCGTCGGGGGTTAAAAATTATAAGTATTTAGAAAAGAAAAGAAAAGAAAAAAAAGTAGCAAACGGAAAAGACAGTTGCTTTGGAATTATAGAAAGAACCCCACTGAAATGAATAAAGCCAATTTCAAGTCATTATCATCCAGACTTACTCGCATTACCAAACTAACGCAAACATCTCTAAATGAGCATTACATATTTAATGCTAAAAACAAATGTAAAGCCACATGGAATGTAATAAATCAATCCAAGTACAATGGTCCAAAGGAACAAATAGTCGGAATAAATGTAGATGGTAATGTTATAAATAGTTCCCACGAAATTGCTCAAGCTTTTAATAAATATTTTACTACCCAAAAATCAGAGTCACCTAAATTTTTACATATGTTATCTAAGGTTGCAAATAAGAATACTCTTCTGACAGCGTATCACGGCTATGTAACATCGATACTCAGGTACGGAGTTTTGTTTTGGGGCAACTCCACAAACAAAGATATCGTTTTTAAAGCACAAAAGAAGTGTGTAAGGTCTATTTGTAAATTAAAATCCACCGATAGTTGTCTTCCACATTTCAAAGAACTTAACATCTTAACTTTACCATGTCTGTATATATATGATAGCAACGCCCCACGGTTTCACCCGTGTGGTTCCCGTTCCCGTAGGAATACGGGAATAAAATATAGCCCATGTTACTCAGGGTGAATGTAGCTTTCTAATGGTGAAAGAATTTTTTAAATCGGTCCAGTAGTTTCGGAGCCTATTCATTACATACAAACAAACAAACAAAAAAACAAATCTTTCCTCTTTATAATATTAGTATAGAAGTATCACTATTTGTAAAGACGAATCCCAATTTGTTTGATGTAGTACGAAGCAAGCGTCATTGCAACAAAATACGTTGTCCACAACATAATAGTGCGTGGTACAACAAAAGTTTATTCTGTATGATGTCACGCATTTATAACTAATTACCAGATGCTATTAGGAATTTAAGCAATATTGATGTATTTAAGATGCGGCTTAAAAAATTACTACACACAAAGTCGTATTATAATGTCTCATTATTTTTGGAGGATGTGTTAAATTAATTGTTAATTATTATTGTTTCTTTATATATAAGTTTAATTTTGTGTTTCATCATTTATGTTTTTATTCTATTATTTTAAATTTTATTGTAATTTTATTAATAGTAGGATGTAATGACTGTTTTATTATTTGTATGCTGTAACAGCGGAATATGGCTGATACAATTCAACCACCCAACATCTTTGTAACCCATTATTCACAAATAAATTATTTGATTTGATTTGAATTGAAAAAAAAAAAGAAAAGTCTAGATTGTTACAAAATTCCTACGAAAAATAAAGTTGTACATTCTAAATGTAAGTACAGAAAACGTTTCTCTCGTCAGTCTAGCCAACAAAGCATAACTCAAGAAACAAAACAAGACTCGACAATTTTAAGAAACGTTTTATGAAAAAAACTTTTATTTTGAAATTCTTTTCCCGTTGCGATCTAATGTATAATAACAATATCTGGGTACCAATAAAATCCTAATATCGATACTTAAGGAGGGACGGTTCCGAGACTTCCGAGGCACCGGAGCATATCGTTATAACTCCAATTCTGACTGAATTGCCTCATTCATTTTAAGGCTGTTCTTATTCACGGAATGTTGCAAAAAATATACACTTTATGTTTTAATTTCATTATGCTTTTCTGTTTTGTTTTAGGGTGTGGTTATCCTTGTTTTAGTGGTATTGTAGTATTAAATATTTACGTGGTACTTACGTAAGTGTAACTCTTTCCGAGTCTGAGAAAGGGCTAAGTAAAATGTCTTGGTTAGCAACGATGAGGTTTGTCGACCAAAAATAATCAAATTATGTTAAAAAAGCATTTTATTCTGCTTCTCATTTTTATAAAATTTATGCAACTATAGTCGGCTTAAGGCTTCCGTGATTAAGTGATATGTGCACCTACCTTCCAAGCTTAAGTTCCTAGCATCAATTATTGGTTCATGGTTATTTTCCTACATTTCCAGACAGATCACGACCACACAGTCAAACTTAGTAATTACGCCTCCACATTGTACTATGATTATTAATACATAATATGTTATTAAGATTTCTATTATATACCCTATCTGCTAATTTCCGTAGTTACACATAACCATTATAATAAAGAAAAAACAATGAGGATAGAATACGTAATGTTGCTTTTAATCCGAACTTTGATTACTAAAATATTTGTAGCATGTAACGCTTTATATTCACAGAGTAATTTTCTCGATATTCAAGAAAATCTGGCCAATTATTAGGTCTTCAGTTATAATCACAATACGAAATAAATTATTGTACTAGGAACGGATAACAAACAAAATCCTTTCTACCCATTGATCTACTAATACCCAAGATGTAATGATAGCCCAGGAAATCGTCTTGAACAAAGATTGATTGCCTCTCGAACATTAGTTCGAGAGGCAATCAAGGAGGAGATCATTTTATTCTGGATATATTGATATCCAGAATAAAATGATCTCCTTAGAATAAATATGAAATGTGTTCCATGGATCTCATTAAAACTGGTAGCAAACACTCATCACTAAATACATAAATATAAAATTATCGTTACAATATAAACATTATTTTATGGCAAATTCAACATTACGCAGATTGTTTAAAGTTGAAAAAGACTAAAAGAAACAACCGCGAAATCCTTTATGTAGAAGTAGTATTTTAATGTGTAGTGTTCGTGTGAATCAAAATTAGATTTGACAAAGACTGTTTAAAAAGAGCACACTGTGCGCTCATTTTATGGGTACAATTTTGAGACGCTGACTCTACTATCTTGTGTTTTAGTACATCAATGTTTCTACCTTACAATAGGGATGTAATCAGTCCGGGGGGGAGGGGTCCGCCCTTTTGTACATATTTTATGTTCTCCTAGTGTTCCCTTTGTGCGTATCCCAAGAATAATATATAATCCGGCCCATAAAAACTACTAATTGAGTAATAAGTATTTTCTTGTATTGACTCGTTCGTATAATAATATGTTGTCGGCCATTGTTGTTTGACGTTTTTGTTCGGGATTGAAAGAGAGAGACTTATGTTGATTGATTCCTTATTATTTAGCTTATTAGTATTTTTTACATGAAAACGCCTATGAAAAATCTGTACTACAGAAGTATCAAGTGCGTATAGGAGAAAGGAAAACGAAGGGTGAGGGTTAGGTTGGACTTAATTTACAGACGTTTTAGGTAACTATTTGACTTGAATGTTTAAAATATTGAATTAAATCAGTACAGTAAAGATTTTACTAGTACCTTTTGTTCTTTTTTATGTTATATTTCACGAGCTATATTAACGAGCAATGTCACCTGATGGTGACTATACCGACCCCCATGGACATCTGGAACTCAAGAGTTACAAGTGAGGATGGCCTTTGAGATGGGAGTTCCCTCGTTTCTTGTAGGTTTAGAGGTTGTATACGGTCCGGTTCTGAATATTCCATAATACCTATTTAGACCGTTTATAAATACAGATTTAATTCATTTGAATATTTTACTTGTAAAGCAACCGGCACCACGTCATCAAAATCAGGCAATATGTCAGATAGGATTACAAATTACGATTATAAATGTGAAATGGGTTTATTATCGAAACGGAGAGACTTGTTATCTATTTTTGTTTCTGAATACTACGAATATAAATTATTAAAATCTTGTAATCGTATCACACTGCCCGCATCACGCGTTACCCGATTTCAAAGTTTGGGCAGCAGTCGACCTTTGAGAGGCAAGGGCCACATAGTGGTATAAAGTAGAGGCAGGGTACACCTAATGTATAATTTTTTTAAAGGAATTTAAATACAGATGGTTATTAATTTGATACATTTGTTTAATGTTCATTTGAAAAACAGTCGTGGGCTGAAGCAAGGAGGGTCTCGACAGCTGTCGGTGGAAAGGTTAAATAGTTATTTAAAATGAAGGATACAACAGTAAATGTCAGAGAATTAAATTCAGATTGCAAGACATAGATGGCAGAGTGGTGACCATGCCTATTCGTGAGGTTGCGGGTTCGATTTTTATGCGGGGTGAATATTTGAGTGAACCACAAATGTTTATCTCTGTCTGCGTGTGTATGTGAGTGTGTGCGTAGTATCTGATACCCTAAACACAAGTTACGAACTTAGAGGTCAGTTACAATAATGAGATGATGTAGTGAATGATTATGTTAATAAAAATCTGTAACAACATAACTTCGCCCTTTTAAAACTACCCCCTTTCACCCCTTAAATACATCCCCAATCTGGATCTTGTCTAGCATTGTATGCGCCATTATTTATTGCGTTCCATTACACGCCTTTGAAAGAATACTTCTTTCTCATGAAGGGATTTCGGAGTAGAGTGATTTTTTATCAAGCCAGCGTGGCCATTGTGTTACATCGAGGTGTTATTTATAATGAATAGTTCTTAAGGTAGGTATTAGGATATTTTTCATTTGAATATACCAAAAGTGGGTTGAAATTTTCTACATTTTAAAGGGTTTCTAAATAAACGTAAAAGAAATTTTATTTTTTTAATGAAAAGGCTTCTAATAAAAAAAACGAATTACTTAAGAATTCTAAGAGCTAGTAGATGTTATTTCGTTACATAATATGTTTTTTATTTAACAAATATATTTTTAAGTTTTAACACCTTATATTTTTAAATAACTACGTTAAACGGAACAAAGAAACCTATTTCGAGGTCAATTGCTATATCGCTTCACGTAAAATACTGACATTCCGCCAAATCTAGTTAAACTGAAAACCGACCCCAAATAGACATGGGATAAAGGTTCGGAAAAGAGAGAGAGGTCTGTTGCAATAGGATGGAAAACTTTTGTAACTATAATAACTATATCAAAAAACAAAACTTAGTCTTATATAGCCTAGAAAAGCAAAAATCCCTCTCACAATAATCTAGTTAAGTAAATAAAACCTGTAAGCAGTAGGCAGTAGGCACGTGTCGCGTAGTTTTATCAGCGGCCATTATTCCATTGAGGTGTAGTGCAATCCGCAAATGGACTCCCACGCGAGCGCCGCGTATAAATGAATACTGGGTACTAGGTAATGTAGGTAATAGGTCCAGGGGTCCGTAAGGTGAATAGTTACTCGTATTATTAATTTGTTGCTTATGTTTAATTATGTAATTAAGTTATATTGTGAAATCAAATTTAATTTAGTTGAATTTATAACTAAGTACACATTTTTTTTAATCAACCCAAAATATTATTTAGTTGAAATGCAGGTAACTTATAACTATTATGTTTTTTTTTAATCAACGTGTATTGTCCCACTGCTGGGCAAAGGTCTCCCCCAAATCTCTCCATCTGTCCCTCGCCAGCTCATACCAATCTCTGTCGAACCTCTCAAGGTCTTGCCTTCATCGTGTCGGGGGGCGACCCGGGGGCCTACGCTCGTTGAGTTCCCAGTCCGTGGACAATATTACGTAATTAATTTTTTGGATTGATACCCCAACAGTATTATTATATCGATATGCGTGCAACGTGCATTAAAAAATCAATGAATAAAAATTATAATACAGAAAAAAAAAACAAATTATTTGTTGTCTTTTTCTATGTAGCAATAAGTCTTTTAAGCAATAAACTGATATTTATTTTTTAATAAATAAAATTCAGCGAACCCGGTAGGCCCAGCTAGTATGGTATGTAGAGGTTTTTATGGCGTTTAATGAATGGAAAGAGAGGACGGTGTATTATAATACAATTGTAGGGTTATATTACACTAAAGGCCTATTTCACGACCTTCAGGTAATATTACTCACCAAGTAAAGTTAGTGTTGTCTCTTTCTTACTCTATATCAAATGACAAAGACAAAACATGAGTACTACTCGGAACGTACTTGAAGATGGTGAAATAGGCCCTTAATTTATAGTAATATATCAGTTAACAAAATGCAATACAAAAATAAACTACCAAGCAATAACATATTTAATTTTCGCTACAAATCTCGCATGTAGCAATATTACTTGCTACGTACTACGTCGTAGCTCCTACTACGGCGTAGTGCATCTCAAAGGAAATTAGATTAGTCGATTGCCGACAAAATGTGAATCGTAAATCTATAAATAGTAGTAGTACTAAATTGAATCGTATATAGCAGCAATAAAGTCGAGTTTGCTGTTTATTTGGTTAAATGTGTTGGTAAATAAAATATTCGTTACTGACTGATTGACCAAAGTTACGAACAATCTACTTGGGCTATGAAAATATGCATACTTGTTCCTTTTAGACTAGATGGATTTTATCCAAGGATTTTAATTAAAGATTTATGGATAGTTGATCCCAAACTGTGGGATTTTGTATAAAACTTATTTATTTTTGGTACAAAATGTCATAAGCTGCACACATTTACGAAGAAATCTGGTTGTGTGTAAAGCATTCAGCCCAAACACAGCGTGGTTATTACAGATACAGCCCTATTTCGCCTTAATTCAGGGTGCCCTCGTATTATGTCTATCCTACTATCATCATAATCTAACGTCAGTCGAGACATAATATGAGCTGTTAGTCAATTGATTCATTAATTCACCATACCGGTTCATTCATCCACCATCATAACAACCGACCCAAAAAGTTACATCCAATAACGTACCTGCTATAACAAGCACATCAATGAGAGCGAGCACCGCCAGGCTGACGAGCGAGGAGGGCTCGTCCCAGCGCACCTGGTCGTGTAGTGCCGCGCACGCGGTCGCGTTCAGGGAGCGCATCACGCGGGCGAGCGGCCACGCGCGGCCCGGTGCGCGCGCCGCCCTCCCCACACACGCATTGCACGACTACCGACAACGCATTGGGAAGGTGGTGGGCTGCAACAACGGATATAATATGGTTAGTCGTCTGTGATCACGGGTTCTGTAAAGAATCCGAAACGTCAGAAAATGTAAAACAAAATACAAAACACATTGGGCAGGTGGTGGGCTGGAACAACTGGTGGGCTGGATATAATTTATTTATTAGGTTTTCCAACAATGGTGACACTGTACATACCGAGGTATAAAGGTCCACAATACCAAGCATAATATTATTTTCGTTTAAGTGGTTTACTTGAATAACATATGATAAATCACTAAAAGACAGATTTTTTTTCTAGGGATTTTACCTGTATTTGTATTATAAGAAATTAGTGGCCCGCCCCGGCTTCGCACGGGTCCGAGTTTCCCGTTCGCTTTTACAGATTTTTTTCCTTTGAACCTTCTCCTGACGATAACAAACCCAGCAAAAAAAGAATTAGCCAAATCGGTCTAGCCGATTTCAAGTTATGGCGTGACAACGGGAAACGGGTTTCATTTTTATAGACTACGCAGACAACAAAAAAAGATTGCAATATCTTGGTCGATTTTTGAACATTCTAATTATTTACTTATATAAAACATAAACACTATAAAGTAAAGTAAAATGTAACGCAACAAAAAGCGCAATAAAAACAACCATTCACCAACTTCTACACTTTAAACCATACAAAACTAACCTGTAATAAGTTTAAATTAAAGCTCATTATTGCAAAGCAAATTTATCAAAAGTGCTCACTCCATTTCCTTTTAAAGAGCCAAAGATATTCTTTGAATGAAGTTGCCTCTTGGCGTTGCACAAATTATATTCACAGATATTAAATTAATTTGTTTGTTTGTTTGAAGCAAAACTTGGGAGTTTGTATCTATTTTAAGATGTAAAGAGATCTAGGATAGGTCTAGTGTTTACTCAGAGCGGAGCTGTTAAATTAAATTTAGTTAAATTATTTGATTAGCCGCTGAAATTACTACTTTTTCTATGCAAGATATCATCACTACATAGTTTAAAACTAAGTCGCTTCCCGCCGTCTGTCCCTATGTATGCTTACCTCTTTAAAACTACGCATCGGATTTTGATGCGGTTTGTTTTAATAAATAGAGTGATTCAAGATAATTTTATCCCCGTATTCTCACTGGAGCGGAAACTATGCGAGTGAAACGGCGGGGCATTATTAATATAGCAGTGATGTAGATAATAGTTTAAGTACAACAGAGTTAAAAACTAACTTCATTTCGGCTAGGAACCTTGTTTATTTTAACTACTTTTGTAAACCTAATCTGATAATATAACTGTTGTATAATTGTACTGTGTGAAAGGTCAAAGTTTTTAAATTAAATTGAATTTACTTCATTAATGAAATTGTGGCGAGTCGCTTGTTAACTTTTTTAGTAACATTTAAGTTCAGACCGATACAAATTTTCCAGTTTACAAATTCAGTATTTAGTACAGATTTTTCTTTGGAAAATAATTTGCTTTAAGAGGCATTCACTATGCAGTGGCGTCTTACATCATCTACGTATATAAAAATTGCTGTTCGTTAGTCTCGCTAAAACTCGAGAACGGCTGAACGGATTTATTTTATCTTGGTCTTGAAACGTTCGTGGAGGTGTAGGGAAGGTTTAAAAGGTGAGAAAAATTCGAATAATTGCCGGGAACACGGGAACGGGTACTACGCGGGTGAAACCGCGGGGCACTGTTGTTTTGTTTATAAATCAGTCAGTCAGGCAGTGCAGTTAGTAAAGGTCTATTTTAATTACTGATTTTTATTTTTTTCTAATCTGAGAGGCCTTTTCGTCTACAGAAGGTTCTTAGAACAATTACTACTATAAGGACCTATTCTACGATCTTCAAGTAAATTTCTGAGTAACTACTCACAAGTTTTCTTTATCACTTGATACAAAGTAAGAAAGAGACAAAACTCACTTTACTTGTTGAGTAACTTTACTTGATGGTCATGTAATAGGCCCTAAGTGTTAGGTTCGACTCCCAGCACACTCCATTAGTCCAAACATTACCGCTAATTACTTGACCACAATACGCTTCGCGCTAATTGGGGTGTCCATTGTAGTTTGTACTTCTGTTTGTCTGTTGCTTGGCTTCCAATGTTTGATCAGCCTTGTGTGATGTGCGGGCTTGCTTTTGGTAGGGGAATTAAGACCTTAGTAGGTAGGGATAGAGGTTATTATAGTTTGTAGTAATGATGTGAAAATTGTCGTTTCTTAAAGTTGGTTTTGTGTTTTAAACTGTCTCTTATTGATTGATATGTAATGTTGTATTTGTTTAGCTTACATTGATAAATGTATAATTAACATCTAAAACTAAAAATATTTTAAGCTATTGCATAGCTTCTATCGAGGGCCTTGAGCGCGGGGTCCGAAACCAGAAATTCCGTAACGAAAAAAAAACTCACGTTTTTATTATTTTTTTATCGAAAACTTTTTTTTTGTAAATTTTCCAAATAGTTTTTATAGTAATGTAGACCAAGTTTTTATTGTATGAAGTCCCAAGTACGACATCAAAATTTCTAAGGTTAGGATTGCAATACAAAAATAAAAATAACAATTAGTTTATTTGAACTAGTAGTTTCTGAGTTTTGCGTGTTCAATGAAACAAAATCTTCAGCGTTATAAAACTACTTGAAGATACAAGAGCATTTTAGTTTTGATTTACATACAGAGTGGCCATGACAAATGTGTATGAAATATGAACTAGTAGTGCTAATTTATAAGTACTCAGTAGTATTTTATGGTATCACAAAGTTAATAAGATAATCTCTCTCTCTCTCTCGGCCTATCTATATTATCTTGTCGGTTCCCGTGCGAGGTGAATATTTGTGTGACCCACAAATGTTTGTCTCGGTCTGGGTGTGTGAGAATGAGTGTGTGCGTAGTTTCTGATACCCTAGATACAAGTTACGGACTTAGTTAGGGGTCAGTTACTATAATGAGATGATGTAGTGAATGATTATGTTATGTTATATAAATAAAAGATAAAATTTTATTTATGTATAGATAGGCAGAGTTCAAATACAAAAAATAATTACGAATAAGACTTACGACTCAAGCATAAAACAAATCATAAACGTCCATCCCCCACCCAATCCCCAATATGATTGACATCCCATACTATTCAATCAAATCCCAAACCGTCCGTCCCCAATACAGTTTCACGTAAAACATTTCTAACAAACAATAGTTTTTCACAACACATTTATTTCAATCGCTCCCGAGCCGAAGCGTTCGTTTACACAATTCTATTATTCTACGAATGGAGGAATGAAAACGTAGTGATTTATACTTTACGATATGGGAACGGGACGGGGCTGGGACGATACATGGGTTTAAGGAACATTTTAAAATTTTAAATGAGAGTTTGACACGTTGTTTTAGAAACTTTTTAAATGATTGGCTCTGGATTGAAGTTACTAACGCATTGGACAAGTTAATCACGTATATTCCTCTTCACTGTACTATTAGGTACCATCATTGAGAGACTGACTTTTTTTGAGTAACTTTTTATCATACTGAAAATTATCATGTTCATTACTATTTACGTTACGTGCGGCATTCGAGCGCCGGATAAGGTCTTTCATCATCTCATTATAGTAACTGACCCCTAACTAAGTTCGAACTTGTATCTAGGGTATCAGAAACTACGCACACGCTCATTCATACACACACACAGACCGAGACAAACATTTGTGGTTCACACAAATATTCATCCCGCACTGGAAACGAACCCGCAACCTTACGGATGGCAGTCCGGCATGGTGACCAGTCTGCCATCGAGGTCGTCAAATGCCAAAACTATGCCAGCTACACATAAATTTAGTCGGAATATGACCTCTCTTTCTGTAGCGCTCTTATCAAAACATAGTGTAATATGACCATGTATCACGTGCACAGCCCGGACGACTCACACACGACTCATACCCGACACAGCTTAGCATAAATCACGCCCAAGGCGGTTCTCATATTGCTCCACAATACGCGAGTACAAAGACACTCGCAGATGTAAACGTTCTTCAGATGTTTTTCGAGATATAGTGTTCTAGTGGTGAGGCTAAGTAGACCACTGCAGTAGTCTGAACATAACACAAGTATCTTCCAAAATGGCGTGTATTGAGAGAGGTTTTAATCTGTCTCTTTTAAATTAAAGAAAGGAAAGATAGAAATTAATTATTTTTGTTTTTAATATTTTAATTGTGCCCCCACGATTTTACCCTTGTTTTCTTAATTTCTTTCTTAGTAGATTTACATGTCATAATAATGAAAGTCCCGTTACCGTGAGAATACGGGGATAAAATATAGCCTATGTCACGCACTGATAAATTAGCTTCCCATTAGTGAAAGAATTTTTGAAATCAACCGATTTCGTTACAAACAAACAATCAAATCTTTCCTTTTATTATATTAGTGTAGATTTATTATAGTTCCACTATTTACAAACTATCATCTCAAGACATAATTGAACCTGGAACTACAATCAGATACCATCGCTTAATCGTTTACACACAAATGATCGATTCAAAAGGTAACAAGACTGGCCTAATTAATTAATAATTTAGGTACACAATACAATATAAATATGGATACAATATGAACAATTATTTGTAGTTTAGATATTATTTGATAATTGAATTTGTGGTTCGACGTATCATCTAATTGATTGGGTTTTAATTGAGGGCTGTTTGCGTATTCGGTACCGATAAACAATATATTCATATTTGGATTTTAGGTTATGTGGTAAACAGGTTCTAAACAACCCTATGATAATATTTTCTACAAGTTTTTTTCTTTTGAATAGATACGGATTTGTCTTAGCAATAGAATTATTGTTCAATCAAATAAGCTGAAATATAATTTAAAGAAGTGTCCTACCATGGACTGTATCAGACCCTAAGTCTAGATTCTAGAAGGAAAATGTTAAAGTTTTATTAACAACTTTAAATGTGATAACTGTATAAACGTTATGCACCTTAATTTCCCTGTTCATCTAACATTTTAAAACATTTATGACTCTTCTAAGTTGCAATTTTCCATGGACGACAGAAGTACCACATCAAAAACAACTAACACATTTGCGCATTGGCCCCTAGTCCTAAGAAATTGACACTTCTACGTATTGGCCCCAAAATAATTCAACCACATACATAACCTAGCAAAACAAAGTTAGCAAAGCCAACAAAACAATAAGAAAAGGAAATAACGCACCACATAGCAAATTGGCAACAAGAGAACTTTCAGTAGGTTATCTGGAGGAAATTGCCGCGGCCGTAAGTACCTACGTTCAATAGGAAAGTTCAGCGGATATCGATGAGAAGTTAACTTCAACTTGTTATGTGTAAGTACTACATTTGACTAAGCATCGGTAAATAATGTTGGAGATGGAATTTTGTTTGTGTCTAGAATCTTTTATCTATGTATATAAAACTGACAGACAACGCACAGCCGAAACTACTGGTCGTAGAGAGCTGTTTGGCGCGTGTGTTTGTTGGACGGAGTAGGCTACCACTAAGAGAGGATTTTTGGAAATTCTCCCACTAGGTGGAGAAAAGGGGGAAAATCCAAATTGTGCCGGAAGTCATTATTCCACGCGGACGATGTCGTGGGCAAAAGCTAGTATTAATATGAGTATTGGATATACATTAATAAATAGTATTTTTTCGTGAGTGAGGAATGGCTTTATGTAATGTATGTACTCGTATGTATTACGATCAAATTTAATAATTGTTTTTTGTTTTGTTTACACTTTAATAAAGCTAATGGCGTTTTGCCAAAAATGTGACGTGATAGTTAAAAAATAATGGACGTTTTCATTTAAAAACACAACTCAAAACAATTGAGTTTTAACTCGGAAACTTAAGTTTTATGGAAACTTTAACTTAAGTTAAACCAACTAACTAAATACTTTTTTGAAAAGATTTATTGTGGTTAATGAATTTGTTTCAATATAAAAAAAACTATACAAATATTTGAAGTAATAGTTATTTAAAAACTAAGTAATGATCGTGGGTCAGTTTATCGCGCGAGACCACCGGACCGGCGCGACCGCCACTGTTAATTGGAAACGAAACCCAGCACATTGATACACAATATTAAAAATGGACTTTTGTACCTTTACTGTGATGCAATTTTATATGAATGAACAAAGTATAAATAAGTTAATATAACATCTTGTAACTATTCTTAAGTTGCCGGAAATAAATATATTTTTCAACACACTTGCTCATAAAGGGGCTCTTATTTGTGCAAAAACAGTTGAATAATGACACGTTTTATTCACTAGTGAGTTATAGATTGTTTTTTTAAATTGCTTCCATTTAAAAAAAGTTTCGATACCAAAAAAATTGTGTCTATACATTTTAAAAACAAACTTCTACACAACATAGTGTTTCCTTACTTTTGGTAGGTCTATGGTCGATTCCATTCATTCATTCATTCGTTTTTTTTTAATAAGTATATTCTTTTAGTCTTTGGCCGATCACCATTGTTGTGTTGGATGCATGCGAATAGAAAAACTGTTAATTTATTAGCTAAAAATGATAATTTCTTCGCAAATGTGTTGAATAACGTTGTATGGTACACGCGTGTATTGATGATTACTATCCTCGGCTATCTTCAGACCCTCGCCTGACGGCTCGGGCCTCAATAGCGCCTCGAAAGTAATCACCAACTAACCTCGCTTGTACCATAAATAACTATTTCAACACACTTGCTCATAAAGGGGCTCTTATTTGTGCAAAAAAAGTTGAACAATGACACGTTTTATTCACTAGTGAGTTATAGATTGATTTTTTAAATTGCTTTGCAGTCAAAAAAGTTTTGATACCAAAAAAATTGTGTCCATACATTTTAAAAACAAAATTCAACTATGTGGCCTTACTTTTGGTAGGTCTATGGTCGATTCCATTCATTCATTCATTCGTTTTTTTTAATAAGTATATTATTTTAGTATTTGGCCGATCACCATTGTTGTGTTGGATGCGCGCGAATAGAAAAACTGTTTATTTATTAGCGAAAATGATATTTTATTATGCATTTCTTCGCAAGTGTGTTAAAAAACGTTGTATGGTACACGCGTGTATTGATGATTGCTATCCTCGGCTATCTTCAGACCCTCGCCTGACGGCTCGGGCCTCAATAACGCCTCGGAAGTATTCATCAACTTTACACGCTTGTACCATAAATAACTATTATTTTATTTTTATAAACCCTTACTAATATTATAAACTAGCAGCGCCCCGCAGTTTTATCTGCGTAGTACCCGCTCCTGTAATCCGCAAACCAAACGCGCAGTCTGATTGCAGTTCTATTGCAGTCCTGTCAACTGCATCGGAACTGCAATTTGCGGTCGGATTGCAGTTGGAATGCAGTCTATCTAGATATTTTTTCTGAATAACTTTATTAAGAACAGTCCCCATCCCCAATAACGTAATCAATTACTCTATTATTTTAATTTCGCAAATGAACCCTAATTAGGTTTACCTGTATTCAAGGCCTTCAGAAACGCCCACACATAATCATACGCACATCCAGACCCAGATAAATATTTGTGTAGGTATTACAAAAATATTTACCTCATACACGAATAAGCCCCTTTGATAGACTACTTTGTTGATTAATTAAGATGGTGTAGAGAATGATTATGATTAAAAATGATGCTGTTATTTGTAATGAACAAAAATTTTATGAGCTGGTTAAAGAACATTTTATTTTGTCTATTTATACCTTAAAGACCACCTTATATACAAAGTTAACTAAAATATAAATTATGTCTGTACAAAACAACTCCAATATCTAAGTCGTAGTGAGTCCCGAAACTTCCCAACCATCTCCCAACATATCATAACCAGTTTATCTCGACAAATGTCTTCAGAAACTTTGTTAACTAAATTAGGGAATAAATAAACTTTTATTTGGCATGTCACAACACAAAACAATATAATCAATGGACTTAGAAGTTGGTTCTTATTGATACTGACTTTGTGTTCTATTCTATGTAATATTATAAAGAATTTGTTTGTTTGAGTGAGCTTATTTGAGAAATTATTTGTCTTTTTCTTTTGCCAAAGGCACAACGTCATATGAACTTTTTTATGTAAGTACATATGACACCTAATATAATATGTTTATCTCGGTCTGGGTGTGTGTGTGAACGAGTGTGTGCGTAGTTTCTGATACCCTAGATACAAGTTACAGACAGGTCAGTTACTATAATGAGATGATGTAGTGAATGATTATGTTATGTTATGTAGGTACTTTTAACACTAAATTGAATTGGAATTCTTCCGAATTTTTATCTTTATCATATCGACCAATCGGGTCAGTAACAGCGTCGTGAGTTCAATGGGTTTTCCCACACTAAAATAGCTAATGGAGGTCTTATTATAAATAAATATTTTCATTTATTGTACTCATGCACTAAGATTATAAAATGACAATGCAAGTTACACTATAATTTTCCACAATTAAACCTCTATAATTTAGACCTTAACTGCCTTATTTGCGTTGCATTTTTAGTCTGGTTTAGCACTAAACCAGGTTTTTGGAACGAAGTTCCTTATCGCGTGTTGTGAAAGGGGGCTAGACGGAAAAAAAACTTACGAAAAGTTGTCACGACACTTTTTTCAAATTTCGAACAGCGCGGCGCGCGTTTATTTTTTAATTATTTAAAGGTAGGTAACCTATGTCTAACTCTTTTGAGTAGAAACTTTTTTGAAAATCATAATGATTTATTTTCTTCTTATTTTGACTATTGAAAATAATACTTTTTTAAGTAACTTCGTTCTTACCTTGTGTCCCACGACACCACACACGGTCTTTTTATAATCAATTTTGAGTACTGTCAAAGTGACAGATTCGATTGACAAGGTGTCAAATGCTTACCAGGTTTTGTTAACCAGACTAAAAATTTAACGCAAATAAGGCAGTAAGTGTCTGCAACGATAAATGTTAGCGCAACAAAACAGACACGCATCTTTTGTTTCAAAGCTAACAAAAATATTCGGCTAAACGTCCTCACCCGTATGAGGTTGTTATCAAAACATAAAAATGAAAAATAAATATAACAATATTTTCCAAAACACACAGCGCAGTTTACAGCACTTCAATTCGGAACATACACATTCGACATTATAATTATTTAACAAACGGGATGTTCGTACGTACTTATTAAAGTTGAAATCCTCGACTAGTTTCTTAAATTTCTTCTTAAATTTTGTTAAATAATTATATACGATGACGTACGTTTCGTTTAATAATAAAACATTCGACATTTCCATTTTCTCTCCTATTGAATGTAATTTGAAATTTCCATTGATATTAATGATGTAAAGTCAATCTAAAAACATACCAGCCGAATTGAGAACCACCTCCTTTTTGGAAGTCGGTTAGCAGTCAAGATTTTGAGTAGCTGGTATGCAATTGTCGGTTGCTCTAGGGTTTAGAGTAGCGCCACTACTTGCATAGTCCTGGGTTCAAAACCCAGCTAAGATGAAAACGAAAAACATTTCCCGAGTATTCATGAAATAGGTACTAAAATTTAGCAAAACTTGCAAGAACTTACACTTTAATTTATGTGAGATAGATAGAATAACACTTATTGCCTTTTACAAATTGAACACAGATATTCCATACAGGTAGTAGGAGTGTAAAGGTGCTCCTTCACCGGGAGCATTCGCGTGTAATGTAACGTTACAGATTTGAGCATTACATCAGTGAAGGAGGAGAACCGAGCATTACAATGCGCACCTTGTAATTTATTAATTGTAATTTGTAATTTATACACGCGAATGCTCGTTAGTCAGGAAGGTATTATTGTAATGTAATGCTCAAAGACGAATCTGTAACGTTACATTACACGCGAATGCTCGCGGTGAAGGAGCACCTTGATAGCACACTATAGCTTAAAGAAAGAAAGAAAAGGCGTTTATTTGCAGTTAGACAAAGTCCAAATCTAACCACAAATAGGTCCAAGTTCAGCGATGTGTTGGACAACAGATCGCTCCATTGTCCAATTCTTAACAATATACAATAACAAAAAAACATTAAACATAAAGCTTCTATACCCACTAAAGATTCAACACATTACCATAAACCCATACTATAACGTAAACACAAGATTATCGGCCACATGGTACAATCAGCCCACAAGGCCAATACAATCGATACAAAGGCAGGTGTCATTCTGAATTATACATTACCACTGTCTTGACTAGTTGACAATGATATGCGCCTTCAAATGGGTGGTTGGATTTAAGTTTGTTTAAATTAGTTTCTTTTTTGTGAAGTTAGTAGTTGTTTGTGTTTTATAAGTTTGAAGAGGGATTGATGAAAATTCGTCTGCTAATCCTTATCCTTACTAATATTATAAATACGAAAGTAACTCTGTCTGTCTGTTACTAAAACTGTAAACTACTTGAAATGGTACAGGTGTAGTTTATGGTCTGGAATAGGAGGCTATGTTTTATCCTGAAATTCCCACGGGATCGGGAACTATGCGGGTTAAACCGCGGGGCACCGCTAGTTATGAATATTAATGAGAGTAGTTTAATAGACGTACAAAGTAGCCAAATTAAAGATTTCTAATTGTATAAATTATCCACTTATGAACATATACTTAAATAAATATAATTTATGAACACATATTTTACACATCACATCTACATAGTCCTAAACTTTATTTGTTTAAATTCAGATTTTATTATAAATTTTATCTTAATTTTAATTATTATTATTCTATTAAACCTCCTCGTCTCTCTTAATTGCTGCGCCCTATTCACAGGACCGTGTATATATTATTGTGAAATATAATATTATGCGGATGCAATAAATTAATAAATAAATCTCACTAATTCATGTACCATAGACACTAGACAACGTACAATCATTTTCTCGACACATTTTTTTGTCTTGGGTGGGAATCGAATACGTAATCTTTGACAAAGCAAGCAGGGTTATAGAGTCACAATCTTTTCTGTGCCGGCGGCCAAAATTGGAAACTACTATTGTCATATTGACTCTAATGTCATTTGGTTACATTTTCAATAAACTGACAACCAAAAGATGCGATTACAGCGACGCTGTCACCGGCATAGAAACGATTGTGGCTCAATACTACCAACCACTTATGCCTGTTTTTTCCATTGCCAAAAATCGGCCCTTAGTCGTAGAAAAACACACTAAGAAAACATAATTAACGTAATCTTAAAGATTTTTTCAACACAGAAAAACAAAGAATTGTTCAAGGTGTCTAAAAATAAAACCAGGAAATATCTGAGACAAAGTTAAATCTTTCTCCAGCTATAAGATGATACGACTAGATTGCATTCGTCTTCAAAAGGAAAGAAAAGAAAATATTGTAATATTTTTGTTCAAGAAAATGTATTTCAGTTCCACCAATCTGTCTGTAGTTTACTGTAGATACACTTTAGGTTGAGTAAATGAGAATGGCGATTTGTTGCCAGTTCCTATTTTAAAATTATTTTCAATTCACAACTAGAATGATAATTTCATTATCAATAAGATAATTTCAAAGAAATTGTTGATGATTTCACTAGCTTTCATACTGCATGATATAATATAATGTTTTTTTATGTAGCACTTATGAAAAATGCCTAATTTAAGGGTTTTTATTAAGATTTTCCATAGTATCAGTGATCTATCCCATTGTTTGGCTAAGACCTACTTTCTTTCCTTCCTGCCTTCCATAGCCTCATACATACACTTGGAATCGACGTATTAAGTTACCACAAGGTCGCTCTAGCCGAAGGTCTCAATTCGTACGACAAAAATTAAACCACTAAACCCGAAGACTAAGCTATCTTAAAAACAAAGCCACGAAAATGTAATTTAAACACTACAAAAAATAAAATTCAAACAATCTACATTCAAATCTTAGAACACGAATACCAACTCCTAAATAGCTTAAAAACTCTCTAAAAACAATGTTCCAACGTTACGAAGCTGCCCCTAAGCTCAGGTATAAGAACTAATTGTATGTATGTCACGAAGTGTCACTTTGTGTCACCTAGTCCCTCCCTGGGCGCCCGCGGGCATTGCAAGCGCCCTACACCGGTTCACTTAATTACAGCCCATTGTTTAAACTCTATTCACACGTGAACCACACCACTGCAATAAATATTATAGGGTTTTGTTTTCTTTTTGTAGTTGGAGTTATTTAAATAAAAAGAAAAGTTTATTGTAACACTTGTGAGTAGTACTGAACAAGAATACATAATTAGGTGGAGACTAATATTATAAAGGCCTTATTACAGTAATACAGTGAAACTTGGTTAAGTGGGACCTGGATAAGTGAGAAACCTCCATAACTGCAACTCATGCTAAAGTCCCAACACTTTGGCACTAAATTACCTCTATTAGTGGGATGAGGTAACCTCTATATCTGGGATTTATTCTTTCGATTTATCATCATATTTACCTCTATAACTTAGACAGCGAGTGAATTTTATACGTATAAACTACTCTGTAACTAAGATAATATCGTTTTGTTTGTTTACTCATTCTTATCCTACCCACTATATCACTTATCGTATATCACTTCTATCAATGGAACCCCCTGTTAATGACACAGATATTAATTTATACCTGGATATCTGAAACACTGGGTAAGTGGAATACCTCTATAAGTGCAACGACATTGCAGGTCCCTTGGAGTCTCACTTAACCAGGTTTCACTGTATTATAAGTTAACATAGTTCACCGTCACACAGTTTATTTGTAACTACCACGGGAAGTAATGTCTCGATGACCATGTCAAATAATTTGTAACTACATTTGAAGATATAAATAAAAAAGGCGAATTTGTATGTACTTATGTTAAGTTTTTTCATCAAACAGTGTTTAGAATGTGCTTGTGCACATACCTTAGTCCGTGGTTTAATTCCAGCATATTGATCACCAAGCTTAACCGCTAAACAAAGGGTTACTGGTTCGATTCCCGTTCGATGCGAGGCAAATAGTTATGTGATTCTCATTAGGGATTTGTCCTATTTTGTAGTTTTATGTCCATCAGGTAGATTCTTAAACAATATGGTTTCTATTTTCGACTTTAACGTACCTTACGTATAAAAGATTTTCATAACTATTTAAAAACTTCTTTACAACTCCAAATAATCTTACACAAATCTTCCTCAATTCCTTGTTGGCAGTAGGAAT
This sequence comes from Timandra comae, assembly GCA_958496195.1. NCBI lineage: Eukaryota > Metazoa > Arthropoda > Insecta > Lepidoptera > Geometridae > Timandra > Timandra comae. Next base: position 8,653,668 of record OY292376.1, read on the forward strand.
CCAGCTAATTACCGAAGGCACGGGGAGCCGGGATGATCCATGTTAACTACGGATAATGACGGGATAAACGGGAATTTGCAAGATTCCCATGAAATATGCCACATTCTTTGTGGGGATTTAGAGGGGGAATTGTTTAAATGTTTCTAATTAATGGGTGGGTAAAATAATAAAAAAATATAGCAAATAACATAACATAATAAATCATTCCCTGCATCATCTCATTACAGTAACTGACCCCTAACTAAGTTCGAAACTTGTATCTAAGGTATAAGAAACTACGTACACACTCATTCACACACACACACCCAGACCGAGATAAACAATTTTGGTTCACACAAATATTCACCCCGCACGGGAATCGAAACCGCAACCTTACGGATAGTAGTCCGGCATGGTGACCACTCTGCCATCGAGGACGTCATCAAATAAGGAATAGAATAAAAAACATTTTGTAAATGATATTTCAGTATCATTTCACGTCTAAGTTTCAGTGGTCCCGTTATCCTAATGTTTGTGGATTCGATTCCCATACAAGGCAAATATTTGAGTATATTAAAATGAAAGGTTCGTTTTCTGGGTTTAACTTGTTTAGTTTGAGCTTAGATGTATGTGTTTCAAGTTAATACCAAAAAGTAATTAAGTTTTTAAATTGTTATTAATATCCCTGTAAACATATTACAGGTAATCCCTTATAACCACAGCTCATAACCAAACCAAATATTATTATTTCACCCACAAAATATAAACAACCACAAAACGGGTTACCCTACAAAAATATATATAAAAAAAGATATTTCAACAAAAAAATTCATCCCTCAATTTCATCAATCTTTCAATCTTCAACCCTTAATTACATTTCAAAGCTGGGGAAAACAAAAACAGAACACCTCTTCGCCGCAGTCGGGTAAGAAGCGGGAGATAAGAGTCAGCCTTTAAGGCCGGGACTCCACTAAACCGACAAGACGAGAGGAGCTATGTTTTTTAACAACAAATAGGAATTCTGCAACATACATTAAAATTTTCCTTCTGGAACATTAATTTGGACATTTTTTAAAGAGGAAAGATCTGATTGTTTGTAGCGAAGAGGCTCCGAAAGTACTGAACCTATTTCAAAAATACTTTCACTAATGGAAATCTAATTAATTTTATTATTCATATACTTATAAATCTAATTAATATTTTGTCTCCGGGAAAGGGAAATAAGTGGGTGAAACCGTGGGGCGCTGCTAGTTTAAAATACAGCTCCTCTCCGCTTGTCTTGTCTTCACTTTAGTGGAGTCCCAGCCTTAAGGCTTTCCAATAGCACCTGAATGGAAGTTCCTGTGAAATTCATTTATTATTCATGAAGACGCGAGTTACAATAAATTCGTTTTGGAGCCAATCAAACGTCTTGGTTTACGGCGACTTTGTTTTATTACATTTATTGTGTATCGCGTTGGGAGCGCATTTGTAATTACATCTGGTAGGTAGGTCAGTAGGTGGGTAGGTGAGTAGGTGAGTAGGTAAGTTGGTAGGTAGATGTGTAGTTTGTGTGTTAAAAACTACGTAAATATTAATCTGGTTAGTTAAACTGTTTTGTACGTATTAGATACATTTTTCTTGTAAAGAAATAAGATTATTTTTCCTTGAAAACCCTACCTACGCTACCAACAAATGATAGATTAGGTAAAGTACATAATATGTAGGTAGGTGGCTCCTTAGGGAAGTAAATGTATAAGATTGTTTGTTTGTTACTCTGGTTCCTATTGCCTTTCAAAGAAGTGTTCCAATTATTACAATATTATTAACTAGCTATGCCCTGCGGCTTAACCTGCATAGTTCCCGATCCCGTGGGAACTTCGGAATAAAACATAGCCTATGTCCTTCCTCTGACCATATCGTAACAGACAGAGTTACTTTCGCAAATAAATTATTAGTAAGGATTCCGACGACAATATACGAGTAAAACCACACAGCTAGTTAAGTTTAAATTTTATCCAAACTCATTTAACTTTATAATGTAACCTCACTTTGAAGGTGAAATAAGCAATTCCAATACATCGAACTTTACTCAACATACAAAAACATTTTGAAAAACTTTATAGAATTGCGAATCCATTGAAAACTAATACTTTACATGTGAATTCAAATATATTTTAAACTACGAGTATATATTTCAATGAATTTACACCAATAAATAAAGTTGAAATGTATGTTTGTGATTTTCAAATGAAAATGCAAAATCTAAGTTAAAATTGTTATTTATGCGATATCTAGTTATACATTTAACAATGTCAAGAATCATAACGGTTAGTTGGAGCCCTCAAAAGTCTGACCAAAAATTTTACAGCGCACAAAACTCAGAGTAGAGAGGTATAATTGCGGAAAGCTGCCCACATAGAAGTCCATGGTAATCAAACGATTGATAGTTTCGCTGGTAATATTTCTACAAATAAATAAATTCTATATTATTAACGGTGAAGGAAAACATCGTGAGGAAACTGCGCACATCTGCGAAGAAATTCTAAAGTTGTGTGTGAAGTCGACCAACCCGCACTTGGCCAGCGAGGTAAACTAAGGCCTAATCACCCTAATTCAGGGTAGCCGCTCGGTAGGGAAATCATATGAGCTGATGATGATGAATGATTAAAGAATTGAATAAATTAAACAAATTAAAAATCAATGTAAAATAAATAAATTAAACTCCAAATTCAATACTAAAAGGTAACTTTCACATTAAGTACCTACAGACGGACAATCGCTAAAGTATTTTGATCGGATCATTTCGAAATCTAATACTGATCTCATGTAAGTGCCCCTCGGATAGGACTTTAACCTGTAATTCAATACCCTTAGTGGTCAAAATCCAAGGACACGTACCAATATTTATTACGAGGATCAGAATTAACGATACCTTCTTAAATTTCAATTATATTAGCGAGTAAAAAAATGTATTTTAGTACGTTTAAAAAATAAGCGCCTCCTTGAAAAATCCTCTGATGATTTACTAAGTAAGTTATATGAAAAATAATATCATATCAACTTGTACAATCGTGTTGATGATGCCAAACCTGAACCATGTTTTAAGAAAAGCCAACACGCTAAGCCAAGCGCGAGGATCATGGTTCAATTTCTGGGTAGATTACACAGAAATTGAACCTGGTACCTCAAGTTTGGCAGGCAGATTTCATTAGATATCATCTATGTAAATAAATTGTATCCTGGACTCAATTGAGGTCAGAATTGTATAAATTTTAAATCTAATCGCTCCCAAAATCGTTTTAATATCGTACACTTGAAATCTATAACAATTCCCTTTAAATAAAGAGCCTACATTAATATAAAGTCCGTTTCAGTCCTCATTAAAATAATGAGGTCCCTAATATCGCTTTGGGCGTATAAAATAAAACTTAGCGGCGTTCATAAGGACCTTTTCACTGTAATTTGTTGTTATCTTTTTATGCTGAAATATTTTTCAGGTTTTAGGGAACCTGTTAACTAACTTGTGGGTGTAATTTGGACTCCAGGGGTGGGTAATGGTTTTTTAATTTGGGTAGTAGCGTAGTGGTACTTTTCATTAAGCTAGAGGTAGCGCATACTATTCTTATTCAAGGCTAAAGTATAGTGTGTTATTAATTAGAAAACTATACATAAGTGCATGTTATTTACCATGTTAAATAACAGGTAGCGCATACGATTCTTGCTCAAGGTAATAAACTTATTTTTTTAACTGTAAGTATTTCAGAATCTAGATACACAGTCAAGCACGCCCAGAAGAGCTAACCTTGAATTCGGGTGATAAGGGCGAGTTTCTGAAATATGTTTTTCTTCACCATAAGATTTTCTTCACATAATTTAATACACAAAAATTCAGAGAATTTTACAGGTAAAACGTAAACGTAGCAATCCTACTAATATTATAAAGGCGAAAGTTTGTATGTATGGATGTTTGTTACTCTTTCACGCAAAAACTACTGAATGGATTTTAATGAAACTTTACAATAATCTTGCTTATACATCAGAATAACACATAGGATACTTTTTATACCAAAATTCCCACGGGAACGGGAACTACGCGGGTGAAGCCGCGGGGCGCTGCTAGTAATATATAAAGCAATATTCTCAAAGCTATCAAGTAACTTAAATCAGCAGTAAAGTTAAATTCTTGAGAGCGTTTCACGTTAACGCGAAAATTGAAAATTTTACGCAAATTCGAGATATCTGTTCGAGATAGGAAATGTATCGGTAAAAGGTCATCTTTAAAGTTAAGGATCTCTCAGATGTTACGTCAGCACAGGTTGAGATCTACTTAACGATGTTATTGTATCGATTTCTTTGATTTTGGCGAACATTACACCTTATCGACGACCTCGATGGCAGAGTGGTCACCATGCCGGACTGCCATCCTTAAGGTTGCGGGTTCGATTCCCGCGCGGGGTGAATATTTGTGTGAACCACAAATGTTTGTCTCGGTCTGGACGTGTGTGTGTGAATGAGTGTGAGCGTAGTTTCTGATACCCTAGATACAAGCTTCTAGCTTAGTTAGTAGTCAGTTACTATAATGAGATGATGTAGTGAATGATTATGTCATGTTATGTTATGTTATTATTTACTTTTTTGAAGATTCTCTACAAAATTTATAACCTTATTATTATGCTGCAGATCAAAAGCCTTCCATTCTGATGGTGTTTTAGTATAAGAAGGAGGAATAGGTATAATTAATATAAAATATGTGGGTATACCGCAAATCCCCATTTAATAACTTATAACATAACATAACCTAATCATTCCCTACATCATCTCATTATAGTAACTGACCCCTAACTAAGTTCGAAACTTGTATCTGCATCTAATAGGTTGCATGGAAGAAATTTCAAATGAATCTGTAGGATACTTTTAATTCTAAAATGTTAGATTGATTGTTTCATTAGTTTTACATTTCAACAGATTAGAAGTTGAAGAAGAAACACAGGCTTTGTATAATTCCAAAACCAATATCAACTCAAGTGAAACCACACAAATACAACATAATACGAAATGATCATAAATACGACCTTAAACAAAATAAAATCCCAATTTCCAAAAGGGTACGGATCAAAGATTAATTTCCCTTGCAAAGTTCAATGGCCATAATATCCTTTAATATTTTTTATCCCCAATAACATTAAACAAGTGAACATCCAATAACCCTAAGGTGGCCATTGGCGAATCAGTCCAACTGATCAGTCTGACATAAAACTGTGCGTCACTCCAAAAGTTTTAGGCCAAATAGATTTCTCTACTGGATAACTTCACTCCGGCTCACTAAAGAGCCGGAGTAAAGTTTATTCAATAAATGAACATAAAGGAAAACATCGTGAGGAAACTTGCACACACCTGGGAAGAAATTCTAAGGTTGTGTGTGAAGTCGACCAACCCGCACTTGGCCAGCGTGGTTGACTAAGGCCTAATTCAGGGTAGGCTCGAACCCCTCGGTGGGGACATATATAAGCTGATGATGATGAACATATTATTTTTTCTGTAGGCGTGACGTCGACGACGCTTTGTTTTGGATTTCCGTGGCGCGTCGTCAGTTAAATATCTGGAATCGCTCTGCTGTGCGACGTCAATTTTTGGATGGACGGCAGTTCAACTGATCAGTTAAACTGACCCGTCAATGGCCAGCCTTACGGATCTAATCTAACTTTGATTTGGGATCATAAACATAATATGGCCGAGTGCGGTCGCAATGCATGAACGTTGCCTTTTTCAAAACCCCAATTTTAACCCGTGACTTGCCACAAGGTGGGGTCAATGTAAAGCTCTTAGCAGTGGTCTGGGGGGTAGGAGGGAGCGGTTTTTACATATTGCAGATGTTACTATTTTTCTACCAGATTATGGCGAAAATAGGAAGGAAATCCCTTATAATTATCTATTTAAATTTACTGTTATCAAACATTTCTGCACCAGCAGAACTCACTAACTACCTTCACGCGCTTAGGAGACTGGTAGATGTTGACTTTTAAATTGAATTAGATGGATGGTCCTCTGGATTACATCAAGTCAATGACTTTAATGCCATTGTCATACTCCTGGATTGAAAATGTTGATTTGAAAATATTCGCAGACTATTAAAAGGCATAAAACTGGAACTAGTGACACTAAAGGGGCCCCGAGACGATTTGAGTCAAACACGTAAATTCTGATTTGAGTTAAACCATTTTGATCGTTTACACAACTAGTTTGACCGGTGTCGATCAAAATGGTTTGACTCAAACCAAAATTTACGTGTTTGACTCAAACCGTTTGACCGTCTCCGGGCCCGTTAACTTCTAACATTGCTTAACCACCTTCAAACCCTCACAAACCCCCATTAGCCTGCACCTTGCACCAACCCCTCCACTCTTTGCATTAAGCCCGGTCGGAAATAAGGCCGGTTGTGTATCTTATATCCGGACTCGCGACCCGGTCCGCACCTGTGTGTACTGCCCTTAATGAATTAATATTACTGATAAGATTTCGCAAAACATGTGCCCTTTATGGCACAAGTGCTAAATAAAGTGGATTAAATGGTGTTATGATTTTTAACCAACTTTAATAATGATGTTATTAATTCGATTGGTATTTTTACTACTATTAAAAACGTGAAAGTTTGAATGATTTTTGTCACTCTTTCACAAAAAAACTACTAAATAGATTTAGATGAAATTTGGCACAGATATTCCTTATACTTAGAAATAACAATACGAATACTTTTTATCCCAAAATTCCCACGGGTTTGGGATTTTTGTGGGTAAAACTGCAGGACACAGCTGGTAAATTAATATTTGTAAAAAGATTTCGCAAAACGTGTGCCCTTTAAGGGATCAGTGCTCAACCGACTGGATTAAAAGGTGTTATGATTTTGATTGGCGAGGCGTGTGCTTTGGGAATTTGTTTTTTTTGTGGAAAATGTTACCTGTGTTTCGATATAAAACAAACAGTAAATTTATATTGAGATGGAGACGGTTTTGTAGCTTAATTTTAATATAATGTGTAAACTTCTCTATCTATTATACTGTTTAATATTATAATGTAATAATAGTTATTTATGGTACAAGCGAGGTAAGTTGGTGATTACTCCCGAGGCGCTATTGAGGCCCGAGCCGTCAGGCGAGGGTCAGAAGATAGCCGAGGATAGTAATCATCAATACACGCGTGTACCATACAACGTTTTTCAACACATTTGCGAAGAAATTATAATTTTTCGCTAATAAATAAACAGTTTTTCTATTCGCGCGCATCCAACACAACAATGGTGATCGGCCATAGATTAAAAGAATATACTTATTAAAAAAAAACGAATGAATGAATGAATGGAATCGACCATAGACCTACCAAAAGTAAGGCAACATAGTTGAAGTTTGTTTTTAAAATGTATGGACACGATTATTACTATCGAAACTTTTAAAACTAAACAATTAAAAAAAAACTATAACTCACTAGTGAATCAAGCGTGTCATTATTCAACTGTTTTTGCACAAATAAGAGCCCCTTTATGAGCAAGTGTGTTGAAAAAGATGTTTACATAACGTTGGTGGTGTAATACAGCTTTTTATATACCTACGGTTTATATGTCACTTTATCACTTAAACACTACCTTATTTTATTTTAAAATATTTAACACAAGAACAAAGATAAAATAGATTTGTGTAATTACAGTTTTGTTTACAAATAATAAACTGATTGATTAACTACTTGGACGATTTACATTCTGCCTTGAAAACAATATATTCTGAGACTACCACAATAATTTACCTCGGTTCATCAACTGGAACGTAGTAAAAACATCGCAACTAACAACTACTCGTAGTTACTACATAGTATAAGACAAACTCGCTTCCCGGTGTCCGTCCCCATGTAAAACTACGCAACGGAATTTGAAGAGGTTTTTTTTAATAGAGTGATTCAAAAGAAAAGGTTTTTGCTATAATTTTATTTCTGCATTCTCATGGGAGCGGTAACTATGCGGGTAAAACCGCGGAGCGCTGCTAATCCTAACTATCCTTACTAATATTATAAATGCGAAAGTAACTATGTCTGTCTTACCTTTTCACGGCTAAACTACTGAACCGATTGACTTGGAGTTTGGTACAGAGGGGTAGCTTATGGTCCGGGAAAGAACATAGGATACTTTTTATCCCGAAATTCCCACGGGAACGGGAACTATGCGGGTAAAACCGCGGAGCGCTGCTAATAGAACATAAACTGATTCTAAGTTTACGCGTTTTACACGCAATAAAATGACGTGAAACTGTTCTGTGGCATTTCCTTGAACAACACCGCGGCACAAATTGATGCAGTAAAACGATTCGTGTGAACACACCATAACATAAAACTATTAACCTAGTCCGCTAAAAGTCAATGAAAGGGCGATGTAATTGTTAAATGCCATATCGATGGCAGACGGTTTTTATTTTGTGACAACATAATTATTATTACCTGTCCCCTTGTCTGTAATCAAATCTTGCAAGCCATTTTTCGACCACTTCTGGTTATCCGATTGAGCTGAAATTTTGGCATACTTATGTAAGTCACATGACAATGCAATAAAAGATAAAAAAAAGCTTTTTAATTTATTCTTGTTTTATGGCAAAAAAAATGGCAGAGTGCATGGTCATGCTGTCCCTATGGTTGAGGGTTCGATTCCCATGCGGGGTGAATTTGTGTGAACCACAAATGTTTATCTCGGTCTGGGTGTGTGCGTAGTTTTTTATTATTACGAATGGCAGTCTGGCATGATGACCACTCTACTGTCTAGATCATCAATGATGAGTACTTATATTGTAAAGCAAATAAACTAGCTTATTTCGAAAACCAATTTATTTTCGTTTACACTATTAAAGCTATCACGTTTTGAACTCATTATAATAACTACTAAATACGGGACAAAGAAAAAAAAATAACATTTTTACCTCTACGTTTTGACCGTGTCGCAACGGTCGTGGTCGCGAGAAGACTCACTTTTTCACGTATTTAGTAAAATCAAAAAATCAAAATCAAAAATATCTTTATTATCTCGGATTGATACAACCACTTATAATCGTCAAAACTTAAACTAAATTGATTGTTAGTTCACTACGCGCCCACTACTGAGAAGAACTAACAAGAAACTCAGTGGGGTTGTCTTTTTTTGTTGTGATTGTATTCACAAAATAAAAATATGTGTACATAATGAAAGTAAGAGATATAAAGAGAGCAATTCATTTCCAAAAGATTTTATCATTTAAATAATCTACTAAATTGTAGTAAGCTTTTTCGCACAAATTACGTTTGACTACATTTTAAAAACCAATAGACAAATTAACTATTTCGTTTGGAAGTAGTTATAATAACAAGTTGTTTTTGATTATAAAACGTACTTATATACAGTCAAATTCCCCAGATTCCCTCGTTAAGATAATCCGAACTAGAATGCTGACTGCACAACTCTAAGTTAGAGACAGGGTTACCAAATCAAAGTTATAATGGCCACGACTTACGATAACGCCGGATTACTTCAAATAAGATACAACTTGTGATCTGCGAACTATTAGTTAGTTTAGTTTAATACAAATTTGAAATTATTTGATATTTGTTGTGTGTCAGGTTAACGGTGTTTTCGGTTTGATTAAGTTTTGATTAGTCTAGTCTTGATATAAGTCATTCATTTTATTGAAGTTTATCTGCATTTTTTTCTCTTGCAATAAAGAAACGATAATATCATGAAATATATTATAAACATCGCCATCTAATCCCAAAATAAGTAAAGCTTTTACTATGGATACAAGACAACAGTTACGCATGCCAACTTTTACATGTTTTTTTTTTTTTGGTAATACATAATTAAAATTGACATAATAATGTCCGACAATATTTTTAGTGTTTGTTTTACATTGTTTACTCCGTGACGACTCTGAGGGCCCAACTGAAAATCAGTGTTGTGATGCTTCATGCATCACAGCGTTATGCTGAGTTGGGTCCTTTCATTCATCACCCACTGTTTATAGTATGTGTGTGTTTCTATTGTATTTGTTTATTACGTCTTTTTATGTATTTCCTTAGTTTTTTTTTTGTATTTTTTGTCTAATTAGTGTGTGATGATTAAATAAACTGTTTCTTTCTTTCATAATAGATAGAAAACACTCAGACCGAAACAGATAGGTATGTTCACACATACTTTTAGTATTCACCTGAAATTGACACAATCGCAATAAATCAATTGGCATAGCAGGCAGGGACGCTAATAAAATGTCTTTATTCACAGTAAGATTTCTACAAACAGGTTTTAGGTGGATTACAATTTTTTATAACATTACTTAGAGTGAAAGTACAAATTCAGTATGTAAATCCTGAGTTCCAAACTAGGAGAACCTGTGCTTTGGAAGTCAGTGTTCGGCCGTATTTATAACTGATTAGTGATTACATAACAACCTTAAGAAGAGGCAAATAGTTAGAGACATTAGGAAACTAAAACTAAAAGGCTAGCGTAGTAAGAACTGCCATGAATAATCTGTGCAACTACATCCCTTGGTTGCCCTAATGTTGTACATAGGTTTCGAATTCTTTACAGACTTTAACATAGTTTAATTTTATCTCGTCAAATCAAAGACATTATATTTAAAATTGAATTTTTAACAAACAATTGTAACGGAACGTAGATAAAGTCCAATTTCTCTTTACAACTCAAAACTGTAACTGTATTTTATTTGTGCCAACATTTTGTTCAATTTTTTACATTTCTTGCTTGTAGCAGGGAAATATAACTACATCGAGTACAGTTATTTTTTTGCATAAAAATTCCAAATGAATTTTTCAGCAATTTTATAATTAGAGCATACTTTTTTACCGTCGATACAAAAAGGTTTGTTATAAGTTTAGCATGTGTATCTGTGTGTATGTGTATGTAGCACTGTAGTCTAACCTTTGGTTTTTATTATTTAACGAAACTTACGACATTATCTATAAGTATGTGAAACAACGGGATGTTAGCACGTACTTATTTAAGTCGATTTCCTCGACTAGTTTCAGCCACGTCCGGTGGCCATCATCAGGAGGATGAGTGCGATACGCCCGCGCCGACCGCGTCTCGCTCTGCACTGCCTTTAACCTTTGGTTTTATCAAAAATGTATCTCCCTGTGTGGTGTGAAAGTCTAACAGTAGTAACAGTCTGCCAAATAAATAAAATAAATCTTTATTGCTAATAAAACACATATTTAAAATTGTGTTTTAAATTAGGTAGAACTTCACTACATAGTATAAAACAAAGTCGCTTTCTCTGTCCCTATGTCCCTATCTATGCTTAGATCTTTAAAACAACGCAACGGACTTTGATGCGGTTTGTTTTAATAGATAGAGTGCTTCAGTGGGAAGGTTTTTAGCATAATTTTATCCCCATATTCTTACGGGAACGGGAACTACGCGGGTGAATCCGCGGAGTACCGCTAGTATATACTATTTTGAACTTACAAATGTTGTTGGTTAAGATAAAAACTGACCCCCAAATCGATATGCGACAGATTTGAGACAAGAAAATATAAGTTGTGAAACTAACAGATGATACATACCAGGGGCCTAAGTCTGCAATTTGTAATTATTGATCAGACAATATGTTGATATTGAGGTACCATAACGAGAGTGTCAGTTTGGTATTCTGCTAAAATTTATTCATATGGCTACGGTGTCTCAGTGGTCTTTGTTGCATATAAATTTTTTGTCGAATACTGTTTCCATGACAACCATCTAAGTTTTATGGAGCTATTGAGTCAGCGGAGTAGTTTTCACTAAGAGAATACCAAAATGACAACAAATGAGAAAAAAACGGCCATAATGTTGATATTAAAATACATTTGAGTAGCATTATCACAGCTTAATAGTTTAGAGAATCGGGGCCCTGTACTAATTCACCATCATACATCAAACCTTTGCCGTAGTCGAGTAAAATAAGTCCGCATAACATACATAGGCACTACAAGACGTAGACGATAGATACTATAAATTGCATTAAATTACAAACTTTTTAACATAACAATGAGCTAATGCCGTCAGCACTATCCATTAAAAACAGTTCATTCTACAAACTATCGTTAAGCAGTCCATTACTAGAGCTATCTTTGAAAACGTATGCAATGACGTCATTCGGCAATATGGCGTCGGGTGACGTTTGTGTACAATGGAGGGAAAGTAATCAACTGTCTACAGATATTTTTAAAGCAGGGCTGGTGCGAGGTGTTTGTGTTTCATTATTTTATTTTGTATAATTAATTAATTAAGGCTTCAATGTCTGTTTGTCTGTCTGTGTTAATAACCTCATGTAATAATGTCAACTTTGTGTATGAAATATGCAATTACAAAGCTGGCTTATTGTGTTTTGGTGATCTGAATGTGAATAGTATCAATTCAATATATACTTCATCATCTGCTCATAATATAATATCTCCACTGATGGGCTCGAACCTACCCTGAATTAGGGCGATCAGGTCTTAGTCGACCACGCTGGCCAAGTGCGGGTTGGTCGACTTTACACACAACCTTAGAATTTCTTCACACATTCTATACATTTTAATAAAATGTTCCGTGATATAATACCAGTAATAAATCTAGAAAGGCTCAAATTATAGTCAATAAAATGTGTTTTAATCGTCCACTAAGAGTATTAATATAAAAAATCCAATCTCGTCACATAAAACAGTTATTAAAGGGCTTAACAAGGCCTGGAAGTTCTTTGTATTTTATAACCCTCGCACTCCGATGGGTTGTTTCAGTGTATCATACTTATAGCCGGGTCGGCTGGCCCATACAATAATAATGATATTATATGACGCTTCGCTGCACGCCCTGGTTGTTGTCTATAAGGCTTACCTTTCTCAAGCCGTTTTCAGGCCTTTGAACCGGCTTGAAGTGAATTTTGTCTTGATTTGTATATGTACAAATGGTGTCTCTAATAATTATCCGTCTTATTTGCGTTAAGTTTTTAAACCTAGTTTATCAAAACCGGTTTTAAGGTTAGTATTGGTTTGAGAAATTAGCGTTCCAGAACTAAAGCTAGACCAAGAAATCCAAAAAACTTAAATTAGTCTATGGTTTTGTTCATTCAATGAACCAATCAAACCAATCTGTGCTATCGTTCCAAATCATTCAGATTATTTTCTATCTATTATTATTCAGGTTGAAAAACCTGGTTTAGTGCTAAACCCGATTAAATATGCAACGCTAATAATAGGGTATGTGTTTAGTTTGTTTTAATATGCTTTGTTGTAGATTTTTTTACATATACATTTTTTATCTGTAGTCTAGTATGAACAAATATGTATGTATAACAGTTTCTGCAACAGTTACGTCTTAATGTCCGACTGATTAATTCTATATAGCTCAACACGACTTCACATGTAATACTAAACGACTCAATAAAGTCTATATTTAAATAAACATATTTTTCTTTGACCTAGACGAAGTGAAATCACTTAATGACTATATTTACTAACTACATAAGTTAGTGGCTGGCCAGTACATTTTACGAGTCGCAAATAAGTATAACTAGCTTCCTTATTCCTTTGACTTCCTTAAACAGTAACGTAAAATACGATAAACAAATACTTTGTTGACCCATGTTTGACAATATTCAATAAACTGCAACGTTTGTGTTTGAAACCTTTTGTGGGTGTGAGCTAAAGACCGTTTATTGTCAGACACAAGGAACCCTAAATAAATACAGGACTGTGTCGGGACAGTCAGCAGAAACACCTTACAAATAGACAACTTTTAAAGATGGTTTTACACACGCGTGGGCTATAATAATATTTGTTATTTTAACCCTCAATTCAAAACACATGTTTGCACAAACTTTTTCACAAACAATTTAACAAATGACAGATAAATAGATATTTATTTGAAGAAGCGTGTTATTTTATTTTCAATTCTTAATATGGCACTAAAGCTTATTATTGCACTACTAATATTGGTTCTACAGCTTTGAAGCCATAGTAAAAAAAATGTTAAACCCGACGTGTTCTGTCAAAATCTAGCACATTTTTCTAATGGTCACTTTTGATTTTGGACCAAAATGGAGTCCTTTATGTATTGTATTTCTGTCCGCAGAGTTTTTTAAATTGAAAAATAATGGAAGTTGCTTAATTAGATAAGAAAATGATTTTGTGAACCAAAAACAGAAAAGTCTCATTGCAGAAAACTACCAATATATTATTTTATTTCAATTATGTCCTACTATTTTTATTATTATCAAGTTTTTCACACTTACTCGCCCTTAAAAATCTCAGACCACATTTCAATGTCACTGCTACATTATTTTCCTTCTAAACTTAAAAAGGCACACTGAAGTCTCGAAACACACCACAGAGTTGTCCAACGAGTGTAATAATCGCCTAATTGCTGTAAAATCGCATTAACCTCCGATGAACGAATGAATGACTACGCTCGGGTACTTAGTTATCTGTGGTACGTTTGTAATGAGACGTCACATTCAATGGTGATTTAGAACGCACGAATTCGAAATTTGGTTTTGGAATTTTAGAATTGTTTTTTTAATTATTTTTTTTTACATTATGAAGTCACCCCCGCTGACTGCGAACTTAGGTCTTTTGAACTACTCAACAGATTTTGATGCAGGATGAGATTTTACGCATAAAATGTATAGTAAAAACGCGGATGATTAAAAATCTACAAATACGTAAGGAAGTAAACTAATAAATGTTTGTGCAAAAGAAAATAGAGAAATGACCTACTTAATCGAATAAACATAACATACATACAGTAAGCAGTTGTTTGTCAAATAAACCCATCACACCACCAAATATCCGTTGCTCAAACACTTATATTTTTATAGTTTCCTCAATAGTGTGTATTGCCCTTATAAAAGTAAATATCGACCTCAGATAAAACTGTTTGTACGATATTTTACTGAGTAAGGAACTTGTTTATATCTACCAATGAGCTGACACGAGGATATTTTATTAACAAATCAGATGATAGTATGTTAATTACATTATTTTTATTAGTGCATGTGTTAGGTGGAAGAAAGTCTTGCTAGTCTAGCATGACTTTGAAAACGCGATAGATACAGCGATTCATTGACATCCAACTGTCAAAATTTGATAAAAATACCCGCCATATTGAATTTTACCACGTGATTAATTTTAGGACATTTGGTCATGCTCGCGAAATCGATATAGCTATTTATTGACATCCAAATGTCAAAATATAATAAATATAGCCGCCATATTTAATTTTTCATATCGTACTACGCCATAATTCATTTGGTCATGCTCGCGAAATCGATATTATTTCGTGGTGTATTTATATTTTATCACGCTGGGGGGGCTGATTTTCTAAGTTAAATGGTCTGACTTTCACGAATAAGCAACTCAACTGATTTAAATGAGTATAGTGATAACTTAGAGTTTGAGAAAGGACATAGGCAGTCTATGCCTATTTCGAAATTTTGCATTGTATCATTTTCAATTTTATTGTGTTTTAACTAGACCACTCGTAACGTAGTACAAGACTTATATAAATAATTGTCTTCTAATAACCAAATCTTCATTACCTATCTCTTTCCTTGTATCACGAAATAATTCCCATTTAATTAGATATTGACCAAGCCCTCTATCACGGAAGCAATTTCCACAAAACTAAATCTACATACCAATAAAAACTCCTTTACAATCCACATACGGCTCCTAAAAATACCTCCGCCCACATTCTCTAAGAGATCCGAAACACGTAAAACTTCATAATTAAACGAATACCTTACATAACTTTTTGATTAGGTAAGATAAACGTACGGAACCCGAAGTTAATGGAGTGTGTTCACGCTTGACCCACCTAATGCCGACTGTACCCTTTTGTATCACAGCGGATTTGCGCAATACTCTGATATAGGATGAGAGACAGTGTAACATCGAGCTTCATTGATTTGGTAAAGAGCATTTTTTAACATCATTATTGACCTACCCTTATCGTCGATCTTCTCTAGAAACATATAAATAGATTTACTTAAATATGCCTATAATAGATTGCCTATCAGAATCCTGGTCAGGTTATTTAAAATTATTTTTTCCAGTGTTCTGTTTACCAGCTGAATTTTATACGATAATAATTAATATAAAGAATACGCTAAGGTACACTTGTTTGCTAATTTCTTGACCGCACTACCTAACTAGCAAGCGTAAATTAATTTACATGTTTATATCTGTTTTCATTTAAGTACAACAAATACGTCTCAACTGGTAAACAGTACGAGGCGAGACGTCTGGTGCGAATCTCACTCATCCTCCAGACAAAGACTATCGTACATGGCTCAACCTAGTCAAAGGATACAACTAAAATCGTTACATACGCATAACCCGTATAAAATAATTGAAAAAATCGGTGTAGGTCGATGTAACGCCGGCTCTCGGACTAATATCTGACTGGCTTCATTGTTAGAAATGAACTCGCGAACGCTGCAAATAGCGGATAGCTTTTTATACTGTGTCAAATGATACTGTTGTTTTTGGATGAACAAATTCAACTACAAATATTTTAGCTTGGTTATGATGACTTTTTGGATACGAGTGAACTGAACTACATTTTTTTTGATAGCGGTGAACTAAACTACAAAATGTTTGAGCTTGTTTGAGTGTAGTTTTGATGAATATTGTGTTTTGAACTGCATAGTTTTAAAGTTATTTTAAGGTTTGAAAATGCGATGTTCGTAACGTATGTTATTGGGATTCTTTGTAGTGAATCAATAAATTTTAAGACACATAGATTTCAAACATCGGTATATAGACACAACAAACATACTTTTTTTAGTTATCGTAGTTTTAAGCACCCAAATTATTACGATTAACAAACAAAAAATAAATGATATTCATGATAAATATCTGAGTTAATTTTTTGTCAATACTTAATAGGAATGGAAAGAAAACACCAGACCAAGAGATATTCAAGTAGGAACACAAATATCTGTCTTGAGCGGGATGGCAGAAAGAGTCAGTGCCAACACAACTTTGTTTGATGTCAATTCCACTATATTACGTATGTTTGTGAACTTTAGTTTAACGTTTATAAAGAACCATTTAAATTAAATTGTACATTATTTATATATCATACCTACAATGTTGCAGTAATTTGATCAGCGGCCGTTCATTTCACGCGTCCCATCAAGTTTCAGTATTCTGGGAAATGGAAATTAAAACCATGTTACAACTGTTGTCTTAGTACAATTTATTCATGTTACTTTTAATGTTGAATTAATTATGGTTTCAATTTAAATTTTGTCATTTTAGAAATTTAAGGACATGTTTCACCCATATACTAGCTTTTGCCCGCGACATCCTCCGCGTGTAATAATTACTTCCGGCAGAATTTGGGTTTTTCCCCCTTTTATCCCCTAGGGGGTAGAGTTAATCAAAATCCTTTCTTAGCGGATGCCTACGTCATAACATCTACTTGCATGTGGTTTGGGCTGTGCGTTGATAGATCACTATGTCAGTCAGTCAGACCTTTGAGTTATTTTAGATTCATGATTACAAGGCTTTATTTTTTTGTAAAATCGACATAAACCAATACAGAAAGGTTTTGTTTGCGGGAAAACTGTTCACTTAACTATCTTTGTCCTCATAAGTGGGAAAATTTCCGCAAATATAAGTATACTAGCGGCGCCCCGCGTTTTCACCCGCGTAGTTCCCGTTCCCGTAGGAATATGGGGATAAAATTCAAAAACCTTCCCACTGAATTACTCTATCTATTAAAATAAACTGCATCAAAATCCGTATCGTAGTTTTAAAGATCTAAGCATAGATACATAGGAACAGAGAAAGCGACTTTGTTTTATACTATGTAGTGATATCTACATAAAAATAAATAAGTAAAAGCAATAAATAAAACCTATTTCGAGTTGACATTTCACTGCAATCGCCTGTAACAGACAGACAGACAGAATAAAGAGCAATTACCCAACATTGTATGAAAACATGCGACCGATTCCACTGCCTATTGTTCCCCTTAACGGCCGATAAATCTGTCACGCCGGGAATCGAACCCACTATTTTATTGACACTTTTTTCATTTGCCGTGTGATTAAGCAAAGGGTACGAGAACTTTTTGTATTCCTAAGAAAGTTATGGGATTTTTTTATTTGATTTTCGTGAATGAATGAGATGGGTGTATTTTGTAGGGAAAGAGAAAAGGATGGAGATATTGATTTGTGAACGGTTGGAATTTTGGTATTTGAATGTAATGTGATTTAAAAAAGATTAACTGTGTTTTTCGGTTTTACCCATGAAAATGTTTAATTTGTGTTTACTATTTTATGACTAACGCTAGCGTAGTGATCAAAGCTATGCCTCCACATTTTCTTAATTATATGAAAGGCAGTCTTCTGTGATCACGGGTTCTGTAAAGAATCCGAAACGTCAGAAAATGTAAAACAAAATACAACCACGACAAAAATCCGTTTAAGTGTTTCATTTCTAAGGTAGCTTTTTGTCACCCACACACATAAATTTCTTGCATAGAAGGAATACGAATACGAAATACGAAATTCGAAAAATGTTATTTTTTTCGAAATTATGTCTAAACGGATATACTTGCCAATTGCTCAAAAAGATACTTATTTAAAAACATTAAATTAAAAATTTAAAAAACCCCCAACACAGTTACTTTCAAACCCCCATAACTTTTAAACGAGTTAACCGACCAAACATGTCTAAGAACACTCGCACGTAAGTCCCCTTTAATACAAAAAAAAAACTAAAATAAATCGGTTCGTTAAAAATTGTAGTCTGTTTCTTCGTTATTTTTAATGTCTACCAATATTCGCAAAGTTGAAGAAATGCTCCTATCAAACAGTGATTACCTACCGTCAATATTTCTACCAACTTTCCTTGAACATCAGTTCTAGTTCTACAATATCTAGAATACCGCATCAATCATGTGTCATAACGTTGGCAACACGAACACACTGCGGGTATTTTGGCAAACAAATAAAATAACTACTTAGGTATTTTTATTTTTGCAACATACTAGGTTTTTCTTGTGGTTTTACTTTAAATATACTTGTGTGTTTTGTGTAGTTTTATCAACGTTAGTTACTACTGCTTTATTCGTAATTGATAGTAGCATCATGTTTATAGCCTTTTTCGATAAATAGGATATCTAACACATTAATATTTTTTCAATCCGAACTTTATAATATTAATTTAACATTTAATAACTTTATACCATTAGTTTTTCTTCAATATATTTGTCTGTATATTTGTGTTTTTAGGCAAGATGGAGCTGATATTGGACTAATCGAGGGATTTAACATAAATCGGTAAAACCCATAAAATATATCTAAGATATCACAAACTACATACACGCACACACTCACACACACATTCACAGAGATACATACAACACACAAAATTAGTTCAATTTATTGATCAAACTACATTACTACATACTTATAAAAAAAATACCTTAAAATACCTTATAAAAGAAAAGAAAATTACACAAAAAAACGCTGTTAAAATGTAATAATACCCAGATTACACCCGAGGACGTTTCACGGTAGATAAGACACGGCGGGATAAATTAACAGTTGAATTAATCATCGGAATCGTTCTGTCAGGGATTTATGAATTTGAATATTATTAAGATATCAATTGTTTTAATGACGAAATTTGATGTTGATAAGTTAATCATTATATGATTCAATCAAAACTTAAGTAAAAGGTATGTCAACATACATATTCCCGTGCGGGATGAATATTTGTGTGAACCACAATTGTTTGTCACGGTCTGGGTGTGTGTGTGAATGAGTGTGTGCGTAATTTCTGATACCCTAGATACAAGTTACGAGCTTAGTTAGAGGTCAGTTACTATAATGATATGATGTAGTGAATGTGTGAAGTTTAAGGTTTACATGTGCATGAATAAGGTCCAGAATGGAATAATTTTATTTGAATTCTTTCCTGGAAATGGCTGGAGATGATTTTTTGTCAGGTTGATTCTCATATTCATTACCTATCTGTGCTTTGAAGGATCACAAGTCTTTTTACAAGCTTTTATTTAGTTTCACCTGTCCCGTTGTCTGTAATCAAGTCTTGCAAGTAATTTTTCGAGCACTTCTGGTTATCCGATGGCATACTTATGTACTCGTAAGTCCCATGCAAAAAAGGTCGTTTTAAAAAAGCTTTCTTTTTCTTTTGCCATGTTTGCCTTTTAGCACAGTCCATTAAGTAGTGTCTAGATAAATCAGTCTTTTACGTAAAAAACGATATGGCACCAAACGAAACTTAAAATATTCGAGCAAAACCACTCACAGATCAAAATAACATTTCTCATAAATGTCAGTATGAAAATATAACAGAAAGTGGATACCGCCAAAAATGAAGATCACAAAAATAGTTATCATATTGTAGTACGAAAAAAGCCCGTATAAGAATACCTAGATATTTATACACTCCTTACTAACATTATAAATGCGAAAGTAACTCTGTCTGTTACCTTTTCACGGCTAGGACATAAGCTATGTTTTATCCCGAAATTCCCACGGGATCGGGAACGATGCGGGTAAAACCGCGGGGCACAGCTAGTATTATATATGCGGAAGTTACTCTGTTTGTCTGTAACCTTTTCACGGCTAAACTACTGAACCAATTGACTTGAAAACTTGGTACAGGAGTAGCTTATGGTCCGGGGAAGGATATAAGCTATGTTTTATCCCGAAATTCCCGTGGAATCAGCAATTATACGCGTAAAACCGCGGGGTACAGCTAGTACCTAGATATTTCTACAATGTCTAGGTATTTTCAGTGCGTCTTCTATTTCATACTCGGCTAGTTATAACTCGATGTCTCTTGGACCGTAATGATAGATCGCAATGGAATTTTCTTTGGTTTAAGTTATGGGAATTTATATTAACGCACATTTTTGCAACTTAATTAATATTGTATTAATTAATATTGTTTAAGTTGCCTACTTACTTATGTATATAAATATTTATATAAGTACCTAAAACATATTGCATGCCTCATGTAAGGTAGAATAAAGAGATTCTTAATTTAAGTATTAACTGTAACACCATATTGTAACCTTTATTCGCAATAAATACATTTGAATTTCAATTTGAACTTTGTAAGTTAATGTAAAAATATTATTATTTTACCTTAGCTGAGATTTGAACCCAAGACCATGTCGAACTAAATCCCAAGAGCTATTAAAGTTTAAACAAATTTTAGTCATTTTAATTTGTTTTCTATCTATGTAAAAAAAATAGCAAACACAAATTGAATTCTCAACACTCAACAACGTCATATATTTTATTTTTTTACTTAAAAAGTTCCTTATCAAACAAAGCCTACAGTCCTTATGCACTATAAATACCAACTAATTAAAGCTTATACAACTTTGATTTCGATACTAAACTTGTCACAAGTATCAAGACCGTGCGGCCGCGGTACACGTCTCAACTAGTACCAAGTTATGTTGCAACTTGCAAGTTTACGTTAGTTCTGTGTGCTTTAGGTTTCTCTAAATTCATTATCTGTTTACATGGCCAAGTTGTGCTGGTGGTTTGTTTTAAGTGGGTAGGTCAATTGCGAATAAGTATATATGTAGTTTTTTATTATTTATTCAGTGGAACTGGATTGGTACGTCTGTCGCATGCCAGGAGAGCTGTGGGGTAAGATAGCCACCGAGTGGCAGCCAGATCCAGCTAGAAGGCGACGCGGCAGACCGAGGCGGAGATGGGGGGACGAACTCGACAACTATCTCGTCAACTGGAGAGAAGTGGCCCAAGATCGAGAGTCATGGAAGGAGGAATGAGAGGCCTTTGCCCAACTGTGGGACAGCAATGGCTAATATAATAATTATTATTCGGTTTGGGCCTCAATGAAGGACTTTTAAAATTAAAAAAGTATTAAAGAAAAATGATTAAAACAGTCTTAAGACCTATTGGAAACTAAATCTGTAACTAACACGTTTTTTGGAAAATTCAAACCAGTTAGTCATCACTAACATTATAAAGAGGAAAAAATTGCTTGTTTGTTTGTAACGAATAGGATACGAAACTACTGAACCAATTTAAAAAAATCCTTTACTAATGGAAAGCTAATTTATCAGCGCGTGACATAGGCTATATTTTATCCCCGTATTCCCACGGGAACGGGAACTACGTGGGTGAAACCGCGGGGCGCTACTTTTTGAAATAAACCAGTATGTAATGTCAGATTTATAGAACTTGGTACCACCATTTTACTATGATAACACCAACATTTCATTTACAATATTGGTGTCCACATGTATTAACCATCTGGATAAGATAACACATAAACACATGTATGACGTAGACACTCCATTAATATCGCCACTTGAATCCAATTTCCGTACAAATATTGACATGTAAACAGACAGACAGAGCATTGAGGGATTTATATACATATATACCGTACTACATGTATTGAACTTGTTGTAATATTGTAAACAAGCGTTCTACATGTTCCATAATGTATATAATCTACATTTATTTATTGATATTTTTGATTTAAGCTAATATGTACTAGAAACTGATATAAAAAATATATGTATGTATATTGTAAAAATTATATACCATTACTATAAATTTATTGCCAATATAAATATTGTTACTGCTTTTACGACAAAATTACTATATATTTTTATTGTATACAATAGGAATCTGTTATTGGCAGTTAGTTTTTATTTATGTAAAGTGCTGTTGATTCCAAGATAAATAAATAAATAAAAAATATATGTAAAATATATTATATACCCGTGATAATAATGTTTTTGATTTTGATTTGTTCGCTGATATAGTATTTTTGCTGTGGAATCACACTTCTAAAAACAACAAAAATCTTTTTTTTT
Source organism: Timandra comae (assembly GCA_958496195.1). NCBI lineage: Eukaryota > Metazoa > Arthropoda > Insecta > Lepidoptera > Geometridae > Timandra > Timandra comae. The sequence continues at coordinate 8,676,517 of OY292376.1, forward strand.
ATCCTGAAATTATCTTATTTTCTAAAATCGCGAGGAATAGCGAAGTACATATAGGTAATATCCAAGCACAGTGATACATTTATTACGGCGAAGCTGTGACGTGATCATTACTTATCATAAGCTCTCTCACAGATAATAATAAATTACGAAAACAAAAAATATTCCTGAATCACCAAAAAAATATACTCTCAAATGTAATACCATTAAGACAGACAGACAGACAAAGAGTAATCGTTTTGTTTCTTCTAATCACTTTAAACTTAAATAAATAAACTTAAGACTTATGGATGTTCTTTTCAAGTATGCTGACGTAGAAATACGTAATGGATCGGAAAAAAGGTTTCTTTGATGGCAAAACTACTTTGGGAAGTAAAAACACGCTTTTCAACAGATTTACGTTTCCAAACGTAATCTATTTACTTTAAAAACATATGAACCGAACTAGTAGCCACTGAATAACTTGATTACTAGTACTCGTATTAGTAGTAGGATGTTTAGTGGTAACAACAAAATTTTATAAAGGAGTGTTACAAACCAAAAATAGCATATGTAGGATCAGGAGGCGTTATATTAAAACAAGACATACTAGATCATCTTAATTCACTCAGTTTATTAATTATTATCACAATAGACAATAACCACTGAATCACATTAGTTTCATAGAACAATTATTAAATGAGAAGGCGCGACCGCACCGGGCGACGGTCGGCCAACAACTGCCGTTCCGACTGGCGAGCTCTGCCTTTTATACCGTGGTGGTGGGGAGACTGGAGACGTAGCGCCCGTTGCACAAGTTGTTATGACAAGTGACGTTGACACGACGACAGTGGCGCCGCCACGCCAACACAGATTGTAGACGGTGGCGCCGTCACATACTTTTATCCCAAAATGTCTACAAGATTGGTATTTTTGCGGATAAAAGCGCAGGGCACGGCACGTGTCTCGTGTCACAATGTTCGTTCCTGTACTCCTCCGAAACGGCTTGACCGATTCTCATGAAATTTTGTGAGCATATTCAGTAGGTCTGAGAATCGGCCAACATCTATTTTTCATCCTAAAATTCCCACGGGAACGGGAACTATGCGTGTGAAACCGCAGGGCGCAGTTAGTTTTCATATGTAAATTACCTGTTTTAAAGAACTCAGTTCACAAAATTTTAAAATATGTTTCAACACCTAAAAATATCAAAAATCTTTGACAAAGACAAGCAAAAAATAGATACTGTGCAATATTATTCAAAATCTTAAGGGATTAGCGTGAGGATATCTTTTGTTGGTGAGATTAGAGTTGACGAACTGGCCAAGTTAAGCTGATTCCGTCTCGAGGTTTATCCGTTTTATATTTTAGAAATATATAAATTTTATATTTTGTAATATTTCAAACTTTTCCTGTAATCTTTACAATGGATATGCGATTTTAACATAACATAATCATTCACTACATCATCTCATTACAGTAAATTCCTAAATTCGAAACTTGTATCTAGGGTATCAGAAACACACACTCATTCACACACACACCATACCGAGACAAACATTTGTGGTTCATACAAATATTCGCCCCGCGCGGGAATGAACCCGCTACCTTACGGATGGCAGTCCGGCATGGTGACCACTCTGCCATCGAGATCGCAACGTATTTAGTTGTTGGAGTATTGTTGGATCGAACGGGAAGTATGCAAAAGAAAAGTATTTTTATAATTGGGTTTCGATTATCGGGAAACAAATAATTATAGGACCTTCTCATTCGTCGGTTATAATGACTAGAATGTACATCCAAGAAAATAGTACTTATCGTCATTTTAAATTCTGGTTCAGGGCAAAGAGTTATCTTATGATTTAAGTTTATGAAAAGTATAGACTTGGAAACTTAAGTCTCAGCGTCGCGGTTTGGCAAAAATTTTGATATATTTTCCTCCAGTGCAGTGTGCTAACTCTATTAAACACTATTACATACATCACTCGGCTCAGAAATCGAATCTAGAACTTCAAATACATTTTTACTATTCAACCAACGCGTACCACATATTCTACAATAAACAAATAAAATATAAACATATAACACAATAACCGGTAAATTACCTCAAGACCTCCGAGCACAAAACATTCACTCACTCACAAAATAACCTCGTTCATTCACTGACTGAACACTCACTACCATAATGCGAAACAAAATCAAATCATTCATATCACAAAATGCCGCAATCCCATTTATATTTTCATATTCTGAGAGAAATATAATAACAAATAAATAGGGGTGGGAAAAATGTGGTTTGAACTGAATACGAAATTCGGTCGAAATTCGGCTTAATTTCGTCTAGTCTGTTGATATATTAATGAAAATACTTGTAGCTGTCGTACAGCTTAAATGGTTTACTGCGTTGCTATGGTTCAGCAAGGGGTTTAAATCACAGCTAAGATAAAAATGTTGAATGCTTAGACGCTATGGAAACGAAGAAAGAGGTAAAAGTCTTCTGCCAGATAACTCCGATTATAATGACCATGATAGTCTACCGCTAATAAAATTTTAAATGGAAGTAAGTAGTATAGATTTTTGACTGAAATTACACGGTTCTGTATATTTGAAATCTGAATTAAAATTATTTCTATTAATATCGGTCTAAGCAGTGTCCAATGTCCGGCATCTAAATAAATCGGCCGAATGCCAAATTTCGGCTCAAGTTACCGAAATTCGGCCAAACACACCGACACCCATCCCTACAATAACCGAAAAATATTATTCTATAAATATACATATTTTCGGGAAACGGGAGAATATTCTTTGTAAATCATTTGAGTAGATTATACAATTGGTATTAGCTTTTACAGGGACGGCTACGTGACTCGATTGCCTATACTTATTATTGGAGAGATGTAAGATATTGTTTTTACCGACTTACAGAAATTAAGTAAGTATCAGATTATTCGGTTTCTTTTTCAGTTTTTTTTATTGATTTTTTTGTAGTACTAGCTGTACATCGTGACTTTACCCGTGTTATTTAGTTTTTTTCGTAGAAGCCAATGTCACAATAACTATGTAGGTATGTATATGCGTGCCAATTTTCAACGCAATTAGTTTGTTTTGTTTTGATCAGTCAGTAACTAACTATTGCTTTTTTAAATAAAAAAAAATGTTTTAGTGGTACATTATTAAAAAATGAAATAATTGGAATCGTTTTTAATTTTCTTTTTGATCTGATGCAGAAGTTAAATAGTTTTTTAAAGGTATGGAAGTTTCTATGTTTCAATATTTTGTTTACGAAACTCCTTATGTACTTATACATATATTTTCCCGTTGTTTTTCTTCATAAATGTTTACGATAATAACTTATTAGGGGAACTTAGACGATATAGTTATTATATTTTTCTACGAGATTTTCGCGTTTTCATTTTCCTTATAAGTTCTTTCCTAATTAAGTTAATGATTTTAATAAAGAAGTTGGCTTTTTATGATTTTATTTATAATTGAAATTGTTACTGAAAAGATTATAACGTAGATATAGAAACTAATTTCCATGGGGACTTTTTGTACAACTTTTATTTAAGTTGCGATGTTCATTTATAATCAAGTTTTTTTTTGTCGTGGGTTCAAATCCCAACTGAAGTACTTATAAATAATTTTGAATTAAATCTTTTTAAACAATTTTTATCTGGACTGTTTATTTAAAACTAGTGGTGCCCCGCGGTTTAACCCGCGTTAGCTTCTATCCTATTGATGATAGCCTTTAGCCTTATAGCCTTATAGCCTTCCTCAATAAATGGGCTATCTAACACTAAAAAAAAACTCGGACTAGTAGTTCCTGATTTTAGCGCGTTCAAACAAACAAACTCTTTAGCTTTATAATATTATTGACGACCTCGATGGCAGAGTGGTCACCATGCCGGACTGCCATCCGTAAGGTTGCGGGTTCGATTCCCGTGCGGGGTGAATATTTGTGTGAACTTTATCTCGGTCTGGGTGTGTGTGTGAATGACTGTATGCGTAGTTTCTGATACCCTAGATACAAGCTTCGAGCTTAGTTAGGGGTCAGTTACTATAATGAGATGATGATGTAGTGAATGATTATACTTATACTATTAGTATAGATTGGGTTTACGCCTTCTACAAAAAGATAGACTTATAATTATAAAACTAGTATTGCCCCGCGGTTTACCCACGTGGAACCTTATCCCCTAGGAATTTTGGGTTAAAAATATCCTATCTGTTATTCCTAGGTATGAGGAACATCTGTACCAAATTTCATTAAAATCCATTCTGTAGTTTTTGCGTGAAAGAGGAACAAACATCCACACATCTAAACATCCACACTCACAAACATTCGGCTTTATAATATTAGTAGTATTGAGTTACCTAAAAAGGACTAGAACCTAATACAATAATATCTTTTCATGAACCTAGACGACGCTGTGACCTAAAACGTTTAAGCTGGCTTTTCACAGTGCGATATAATGAAACATAGTATCTAAGTGACTGAGTTACTCGAGGGTTTGACAATTTATCTTTAAAATTATCAATTAATAAGTATTTAAAGTTCCTTATTTTTTTATTTCCATTAAATTAGCACACGCGAAAGAGTTTAATGTGTTGTTGTTGTTCGAGCTTAGTTAGGGGTCAGTTACTATAATGAGATCATGTAGTGAATGATTATGTTATGTTATGTTATGTTTGTAAGTCTTTAAGAGATAACAGGATATTAGAAAGAGAAGAACTGTTAAGAATTTTGAGATAGAAAGTATCGTTTGTATTGTTCCTGGTTATACGAAATATCTGTACCAAATCCCATCTACTTAAATGATTCAATAGTTTTTACGTAACAGAGTAACAAAAATCCATCCATCCATATAAACTACTAGTAGCGCCCCGCGGTTTCACCCGCGCAGATAACGTTCCCATGGGAATACGGTGATAAAATATAGCGTATAACACGCATTGATAAATTAGCTTTCCATTAGTGATTTTTTTAAATCGGTTCAGTAGTTTTGGTGCCTATTCGTTACAAACAAACAATCAAATCTTTCCTCCTTATAATATTAGTGTCGATCACATTTTATATCATAGTACTCGTATAGTATATAATAGTAAAGACAAAACTTTACTTAATAAAGTTCATTGATAACTTATAAAATTACATACATCAGTATATGCATATAATTACCATACTAGATACGTTTTCTTGCTAAGTACTTAAATTCGTTAGTGTACCTTTGACATTTTGCACGCGAATTTTGGAGGTACTTTACGTCTGCTGGAGCTAAAAGTTTATCATATTACTTAGTTTGAGCGAGCTCGCGATTTTAAAACTTGATTTTGGATAGGTTTTCTACTTTTTAAGTGACTTTTACTTTTGGGAATATGGGGGTAAAATGCAGGAGGAATTAGGCTCGAAGTAATGGAATGAAAGTAGAGTTTTTAAACAAAATATTATTTCTTATTGATAACATGACATAACATGACATAACATGTAACTGACCCCTAACTAAGTTCGAAACTTGTATCTAGGGTATCAGAAACTACGCACACACTCATTCACACACACACACACACACCCAGACCGAAACAAACATTCGGGGTTCACACAAATATTCACCCAGCACGGGCATCGAACCCGCAACCAAACAATCAAATCTTTACTCTTTATAATATAGAGATAGGTATTTCTCTATAAAAACTTTCATACCAAACCCTTCATCAAGCATACAACATTCTTAAACCAACCAGTATATACTTCACAAAATAAAGATATTAACTTACTACCATACTAAATCAAATTAAACACCTAATAAAGTATTAATACATGATAGATATTGTGAAATTGAAACGATTTCAGATGCCGTCGTGCGATTGTAGTCGAAGAGTTCGTGTCCGTAATAGTACGTTGAATAATTCATTGGCTAGCGGACCGCCGCCGCCCGCCGTCTGAGGGTGCGTATACACTGACGCGGATCGAAGCTGAGTCGAACGGAGCGGAGCGGAGCGGAGCGGAGCGGAGCTGGGTGGAGATAGTGAAGCGGACTCTCAAGCCTTTACTACTCATATTATTAAGCCAACTTACGGTGCGTTTACACTGACGCGGAACGAAGCTGAGTTGAAGGGAGCGGAGTAGAGTTAAGCGGACTTTCAAATCTATACTAATATTATAGATCTGAAGTGTTTATTAGTTTGATTGCACTAATCTAAAGAACGCTGGTCCGATTTGAAAAAGGCTTTCAGTGTTAAAAAGCCTATTTATCAAGAAAGGTTTAATATAAATCGTATTGCTAAGACCAATAGGAGCGGATAAAATACTGGTTAAGCCGCGGAGATTAGCTAGTTATGATATGAACAAACGGCCTCACGCGAGATAGAAAAAAGCCACAATACACTTAGCTTACTCCGCGTCGCTTCGCTTGCCCCGTTTCAGTGGAAACATTAGTCACTCTAAAGACAACTTCACTGGGTTTCTAGTTAGTTCTTCTCGGTTGAGGGTGCGTTGTGACCCCATTTAGTTATACGTTTGACAGCTTAAAAGTGAATATACATATTAAATCCGTTTTATTTTACTTTTCGCTACGTTCTTTGCTCCGCTCCGCGTTTACATGGTAAACGCACCCTAACTCTGGTACCCGCAGACAACTCACTACAACTGTTTTTGAATTTATTATTGTACTCATGAATGGTAAATTGAAATCGGTCTCCTCAAACTTCGTCTTGGTTATGTTACTTCGTTTGCATTGTAATGTGTTTAATGGTATAAGTAATATTATAAAAGAAATTGATTTGATTGATTCGATAGAGCTGTATGCGCGTTTCTTCTTGACGATGTTTTCCTTCACCATAAGCAGACGTGAAATACACGTACTAGTGAATTTGAAGATATTGTTGAAGTGTCTAAATAAATAAATAAATAAATAAATAAATAAATAAATAAATAAATAAATAAATAAATAAATAAATAAATAAATATATAAATAAATAAATAAATAAATAAATATATAAATAAATAAATAAATAAATAAATAAATAAATATTTGGTACACTTCTACTCCCAGATCGTACACATTTTTAATCCTTCAAATTTCCATACTTTAACTTCCAGTTTGTACACTGGTTCCATAAGGTTCATAACAGTAAAATGATACAAAAGTACTGCCGGGGAAACCTCATGCACAAGAAAATCAAACAGTAGAAGAAAAAGTGTGGTATCGATTTTGGAAATTTATTTAACTCATACGTATCAGCTTTATTTTTAGTTTTTACCTTTCAAATTGAAGTCAAAGGGCTTATCGCTACGCTATCGATTCATATAAATACTACGCCTATAAGGATTAATACGATATTATTTACTCTGAACCGTTTTGTTCTCATCAAAAACATCGAAATGGAGATCTTTTGAATGCAAACGATGACCTAAAAAGTTTGGATAACGGGAATCAATTAAAAACACAATAAAACAACGGTTTGAATTGATGAAATCCATCTTTTGTTAGATATAGGGAGACAATCAATATTCAATTATACACTTCAATATGTTGCAGGGAGATTATTAAACACGGAATTTGACGAATGTTCTAATTTACTCGTATTGTACTGAACCGATGACCGTAGGGTGACCGTTACTGAAATGGGCTTTAATTTTATGAGCTTTTCCGTGCTTTGGCAGGTACACAGAACTTGGAATACTAAGGTAAGTAAAGAAGTCTGACAGACACGTGATATTGTCGCCGCAAAGGTGTGTCCCATAGGACACCATTCACCAGTATTGTTCAATTTTTTGTTATAGTATGTCAATGTGTTGGTCACTGTCAACTGGCGACACGCGTTCTGATATAACCAGAGAGTAGATAACATTTCTATACTTACCATAGAGTATTCCGAGTTCTGTGGGTACGTTAAGTCGGTTTTAGTAGTCGTCAACGAAAGCCGTTTCATACACTATCGATAGTTATAAAAAACACAAGAAAATCTAGCCAAAAAATATCCTTAGGTAGAACAGCTTGGTAAATGAGGTATCCACCATCAAAATATTTTATTCAATTCGAAACAGTATGTTGTATTCAAACCTAAGATTAGCGAACGAAACAAACTCTTCAGCTTTATAAAATAAACTAGCGGCGGTTTCGCCCACGTAGTTCCCGTTCCCGTAGGAATATGGGGATAAAATTATGCTAAAAACCACTGAATCACTCTATTAAAACAAACCGCATCAAAATCCGTTGCGTAGTTTTAAAGATCTAAGCATACATAGGGACAGAGAAAGTGACTTTGTTTTATACTATGTTGTGAAGTATAGATAAGTTAAAATGTAACGCATCACTCACACGCTCCCTCAGCCTCTAACATAAACCAAGATATTCGACATAACCAGTTAATTCGAGAACCCCCGGATGTCATCATTTGACTGCGACATAAACATATAGATTTCCGTAATACAGTATTACCAATAGATATGTCGGACTGTCTATCTTTGCATTGTCAGCTTTCGACGTAGAACGGACCGATTTAACTTGAAACTAGTGATGTGGTCGTACGATGGATTGGTACAATATAAATACTTTTGATGTTCATGCATGTTTTCTATTTTCCAAACAATATTCGTGTTTAAAATCATATAACGCGCAATGGCCAAACGTCGTGATTATGTCAATTTCTTCTCATATTTGAGTACCTATCAAATGTGTTAATATCATAAATGAGAGAGAGAGAGAGAGAAGGTATTTTAGTTGGTCTTGGTTGTCGAAATAACATTATCAACCGACAAGGGTTGTTGTAACATTGTACAGTCAAACAGACGGCTTACCCAACAATATCGCATCACGCATTTAAAAGAAGGCTGTTGCTAGGCGTCCGCTAGAATGGGCGTTTAATATAATGTCATACGTACGCTAGTCGGATGAATAAGATTATATTAATGATTTTATTCGTTCGAATTACTGGACGACTAGACACTTCGTTAAAAGAAACCAAACTGAAGAGATAGTTACGGAAAATGGCCACTTGCAAGTACAAATTTATAATTAGAAATTGTTTATAAATTAGTGGAATTTGTAAATAATTTTAAGGGAATCACCTCGTCACATGTAAATAATTTTAAGGGAATCACCTTAATCACATCAAATATTTTATCGATAATACCAAATCTATCGACGTGTTCCACCCATACAAATCAGTGTTTGTATGTTATGCAGATGTGAGCAGAAGGGAGTTGGTCCCGGTCCCGCTGGATTTAACACGCGTTTAAGGGATATACTTATTGAATCAACAAGTTGGATTAATGGCGGTTTGTACCGCACATAGCTGTAAATCATCTCTATGCGAAATCTGTAAGTATGTTTTATCGGTGTTAATAGTTGTAATTTGTAGAAAACCCGAGATAGTAGTCTTGTATGAAAAAGGCAATAGTTACTGACTGACTGACTGACCTATTAACACACCATTCATTTATTGTAATACTAGCTGTAGTCGCGGTTTTACCCGCGTAGTTCCCGATCCGAATTTCCGGATAAAACAGCCTTTGTCCTTCCCCGGATCATAAGCTAGCCCTGTACCAAATTTCAAGTCAATCGGTTCTGTAGTTTAGCCGTGAAACGGTAGCAGACAGAGAGAGTCACTCACCGCATTGCAGTTTTTTTTACCCAGAATAGTTTCTTGCGCAAATCCCAAAACCGTTGAAATATCACACATATAAACCTTTCTGTTGAATTACACTAGTATTAATTGATGAAAACTACACTAAAATCCTTAAATAGGTGTAAAGTTTAAAAGGAAAGGACTAAGTATACAAACGCTGAGAGTGACTTCTTCTTCTTCTTTGCGTGTCGACTCATATTTTTGAGGACCAAGGAGTGACTTAGTTTAATACTATGAAAATAAAATTATTAAGTCAAGAAGATAATCTTTTTTATTGAATGAAACGTACGTCATTGTTTAACATTAGTTTTTCAGTGCAGAGCGAGATGCCGTCGCGACGCGATCGCACTCATCCTCCTGATGAAGGCCACCGAATGTGGCTGAAACTAGTCGAGGGATTCGACTATCGGTACGTAAAAATAACCCGTATCAAATTTAAAAAACGTGTGGCACTCGGGGACTGCCGCGGTAAAGCTATTGCATAGCAACTTTATCAACTAATTGATTTTTTAATTTTTGTATTGCAATCCTAACCTTAGAAATTTTGATGTCGTACTTGGGACTTCATACAATAAAAACTTTGTCTACATTACTATTAAAAACTTTTTAGAAAATTTACAAAAAACAAGATTTCGATAAAAAAATAATAAAAACGTGAGGTTTTTTTTCGTTACGGAATTTCTGGATTCGGTCCCCGCGCTCAAGGCCCTCGATAGAAGCTATGCAATAGCTTAAAAACTAATGTTAATGAAGATAGTCGTCGCTCTTTAATAAACTAGCTAGATTCAACATTAATTATTTATTAATAATTTGAATTATACTGTTGAAGAAGCTACATTTGTTAATTAAATAACTATTAATACATATTTGTACTTCAACAATTAAAGCAAAACGTTAAACCAAATAATGTTCCAATTATATAATTTTCTGCTTTTGATTAGTTTGAATTGAGAACACTGTTTACATTGAACGTTAAAATTGAAATCGCGTAATCACGACATATAGTTATACAACAAAGTCGCTGTCGCTGTCTGTCCGTCTCTATGTATGCTTAGATCTTTAAAACTACGCAACGGATTTTGATGCGGTTTTCTTTAATAGATAGAGTGATTCAAGAGGAAGGTTTTTGGTATAATTTTATCCCCGCATTCTCAAGGGAGCGGGAACTACGCAGGTGAAACTGCGGGGCGCTGCTAGTTGCTTAAAACTAGCAATTACATGTGTGTGGTTGTTTGATTACGATGGCTGGGTTTATTAAAGGGATACAGGGCCGTGTAATATACGAGACAGATGTTTGCATTGAGGTTTAAATACGTTTAATAGATTTCTGCGTTTAGTTATTAGGATTTTATTTTAAAATGTAGGAAGGAAATCTCATTTGACGTACAGCGTAAGTAACTACAGACGATGAGGTTATATTCAATTTTTGGTTTGGAACAATAAACGATTTTATTAATGTTGAAGACAATATTACATTTAATTTTAATTTGATTTAACATTGACGACCTCAATGGCAGAGTGGTCACCATACCGGACTGCCATCCGTAAGGTTGCGGGTTCGATTCCCATGCGGGGTAAATATTTGTGTGAACCACAAATGTTTGTCTCGGTCGGGGTGTGTGTGTGAATGAGTGTGTGCGTAGTTTCTGATACCTTAGATACAAGCTTCTAGCTTAGTTAGGGGTCAGTTACTGTAATGAGATGATGTAGTGAATGATTATGCTAGTTAAATTAGACACATATTCAGTGATTGTCTTTATTTATAAGGCTTTCTAATGTACTTAATTGACAAAACTATATAAATAAAAAACTCTATAACTAGAGTGCCACCTAGCCACAGCCGTTGAGCGAAAGCCTCTTTAAAGTTGTTGGTCGAGGCTTTTTGCTATCAAACCATTTAAACTAAAAACGGGTAAAATTATTGTTAAAACATAATTTGTATAGATAGTAATTAGTACTTTATTATTGTAGTAGTACTTTATTGTCAGTGTCCGACTCACGGGACTATATAAGAGTCCCGGCTTTTTGGAAGGCTAGTATGGGGCCAAAACCAACACACGGAAGCCCTTTGGACTTTTTAAATCTTTTGTAAAGGATGCATAAACTGGCGACTAGTGCTGTATAACACTATAAAATGCATCCAAGGGCAGGCCCCGGTTTCTGCTAGGACTATTTCAAATATATGTATAGAAAACTATGTGTTATTCCTGGGAGGACCCACGGGGCATGGGAGAGCCCTACATGCCCCGTGGTTCCTCCCAATATCGGCTCACGGTGGTATGCAGTTCTATGCATTTTCACTGCGTTAAAAAAATCTTAGGTATGTGGAACATCTGTACCAAATTTCATTAAAATCCATTCAGTAGTTTTTGCGTGAAAGAGGAACAAACATCCACACATACATACATCCACACTCACAAACATTCGGCTTTATAATATTAAGTAGGACTACGATAAACTACAAATTAAGGATTTATTATGTGTTAAAAAAAATTGAAATTAAATTACTACAAACAATACTATTAACGGATAAATTAAATACAAGTTAAATCATTGTCCAAACATACATTAGTAGCATACATTAAACGTTTGCCAGTATCCGGCGCCGTTAAGATAAATAAATCTATTTCTGAATTGCAATGATAACAATTTAATGCAGTTCACAGCGAGATAATGTTCAATTGACGTTCATTAATGGTTCACGTGTCTCTGCAGCTCTCGTCGATAGCTTGGGCATCGACCCGCTATAACATTACATAATCATTCACTACATCATCTCATTAGAGTAACTGACCCCTAACTAAGTTCGAAACTTGTATCTAGGGTATCAGAAACTACGCACACTCACACACACACACCCAGACCAAGACAAAACATTTGTGGGTCACACAAATATTCACCCCGCACGGGAATCGAATCTGAAAATGGAATCGGAAAAATTTAACAGTAGGATATTATTGGGCATTCTACCCCACCTGCCGTTCCTACGTCTCACTCCGTTCGCCTTCGTCACTTTCGGTGTGGTAAAATGCCCAATAATATCGTATGGAGTAGGAGCCGTTCAACATTTCCGTTTTATTGATTTACTTACTTTTTTATTACAATAACAACAATAACTGCGGCTCATGCTGACGATATGCTTCACTTTATAAATGCTGATGTAATTGATATATTACCTCATTATTAAACATACACATGCACAGTCGCCATGAAATTTGTAAAACAACCACAATCGTTACATGTAAACAAACTCTGTGTTCAGTCTCAGGAGACTGGTTTTCGTCATGGAAAATTATTACCTAATTCGGTACGATGCATTATATGTGGACCGTCAAATTGCGGAAAAACCAATTTATTGATTGGTCTTCTTATTCACCAGAATGGTTTAATATTTCAAAATGTATATGTTTATTCAAAAACCTTGCAACAACCCAAGTACGTCTTTTTAGAAAAAGTTTTGCATCGAGTACCAGGCATGTCATTTCAGAAATATCATGAAAATGAGCAAGTACTGAGTGTTCAGGACGCAAAACCGAATTCTGTGATTGTATTTGATGATGTTGCTTGTGAAAATCAAAGTAGCATGCGTGATTATTTTGCAATGGGAAGACACAAGTTCATCGATTGTTTTTATTTAAATCAGACTTATAGTAAAATTCCTAAGCAGTTAGTAAGAGACAACGCGAATCTAATCATACTTTTTAAACAAGATGAAAGAAATATGAGACATGTTTATGAAGAACACGTCAATACTGATATGACATGGTCTGAATTTCGTGAAATGTGTTCAAAAATATGGAGTGTACCTTTCAACTATGTTGTAATTAATAAAGATTGTTCCAAAAACAAAGGATGTTATAGAAGTAAATTTGATACGTTTGTAGTATTTGACTAAGACGTGTACATATATAAGACCATTGCATGCGAGACATTATTATTCTTCTTACGACACTAAACCGATTACGATCTATTTATCAATATGGAAAAATCATTGAAAAGACAAATTGTTGAGGCGGCAGAAGCTGTAAAGAAAAAAGTACGAAAAATGAAAGATGCTGAGATTGACAACAAACAAGCACTGGAATCTGTTTTCAAGCCTGTAACTGAACCTCTCAACCTAATTGCTAACACTAGGAAGCAATTTTCACCCCTGCGTGCTAGTGAAGATTTTGTTGAGGTTCCGTTTGTGGACGAAACTTCACAAGAAGAAAAAACTGGTAGTTGTAATAATAATAGCGATGAAGATGAATCCGATATCAGCAGTGACTCTTTTCAATCAATAGTTGACAGCAAACAAGGTTGTGATACATCATCCTGGTCAGTATCTTCAGAAGCGTTAGTAGACATTCCATTCGGTGTTAGAGCAGAACGTGGGAAACTGATGTTAGGTTCCGCTAGTATATCGATCAACGATCAATACATTACCGTGGCTGGAAGTAAATACCGAAGTACACCTGGTTTGAAACAATTGCTGCTTAAGAAAGTCGTAGACATAAGCTTGGTTACAGAAAGCGATATGAAACATTATAAGTCTATGCTACTTGATACAAATGCACATCGTCGAGACTACGATTCAAATAAGCCAATAAAAAGTAACAAAGGACAAAAATATTTGCAAGTTATTAAGCCTCTTTTTAAACTGAAGAATTCAGTTCAGGGAAGGGGTCTACCGTTAAGAAAAGAGTGGAAAGAAGATGTAGATTTTGTGTACTGGGATGATCCTAATGAATTGGTTGAAAGATTGAAATTATTAATTGCGTCTAGAGATGCTGGTAACACAGGATTGGACAGTGAAATTATATCTATTATTGAAGAATTGCGTGAAAGTAAAATTATAAATAAATAAAATTAAAATTTAAAGGTTTCATTTTATCATCAGACTTTCAATACAGTACACCTTCAATATGAATATAGATAAATTCGGTCATTATGTTCATAAAAGAATGCGATTATCAGACCTGTTTGATTTTAATGAAAATGCATTAATTAAATCAGAAAATGGCGATTTTGACTTAAAAACGTTGAGATTGAGAGGAATTAGAACTCCTATAGAAGCAGATGATGCTGTGAACAAGGACTATGTAGATCATTTGAATGCTAATACGATAAAAGAACTAAATAAACTCATTGGATCATTGCGTTCTCGAATCATAACAGATGCTCGAACTACTGTTCAATCAACTTTAAATGTAAAGGTACCTGAAGTTTTAACTCATTTGCAAGATAAGTTTTATACCAAAGCAGATGTCGATAAGTTACTTCAAAAAACAACATCTCCGTAATGGCAAAACAGCAAATCGTAAATGAAATACACAAAGCAGCTCGTAAAAATTTCCTTCGACGTCATGTCATTTTAAAAGGAATCCACGACTTATGGCAAGCAGATTTAATGGATATGCAAAACCTGAGAAAGTACAACAAGGGTTATAACTATATTTTAGCGGTGATTGACTGCTTTTCAAAATATGCCTGGGCTGAACCATTAAAATCAAAAAATAAAATTGATGTTGCTCGTGCATTTCAACATATACTGCTTAGCAGCCGTACTAATCCTGTTAACTTACAAACTGATATGGGGACAGAATTTTATAATAACACTTTTCAATCCCTAATGAAGAAGCACAACATTAATCATTACTCATCGTTCTCTACTAAAAAAGCATCTATTGTAGAGAGATTGATTAGAACTGTAAAAAATAAATTATATAAATATTTTAGTCTCAGTGGAAACTATAAGTGGTTAGGTCTACCATTGGATGATATAATGAAGAGTTATAACAACAGTAAACATCGCACTACCAAATTTAAACCGATTGATGTGAATAAATCGAATGAACCAGTAATAAAAGAAAATATAAAAAAAATAAAGAAACATGATTTATTTCAGTGGAAGCCTAAATTCAAAGTTGGTGATTGTGTTCGTATAAGTAAATACAAACATAATTTTGAGAAAGGTTACACTCCTAATTGGTCGACTGAGTTATTTAATGTAAAAAAGATTAATAAAACCTTACCAGTGACATATTACATAGAAGATCAACGAAAGCAGAACATATTAGGAGCTTTTTATGAGCAAGAACTTCAAAAGTCTAACTATCCTGACGTTTATTTGATAGAAAAAGTGTTGAAAAAGAAAGGAAATAAATTATTTGTCAAATGGTTAGGTTTAAGTAGTGCAGAAAACAGTTGGATTGACAAAGCGGCAATTATATGTTAAGATATTATATAATCATTATTTTTTTAAATTCTTTCATTATACTTTAAGTAATGCAAGGTGGAGGACTAGTTAATAACATTATTAATAATCTACCATTTGAAGTTCATTTGCCTGGATACAATTATTGCGGACCAGGAACCAAACTTCACGAACGGTTAGCGCGAGGCGATCGAGGTGTAAATAAGCTAGACGAAGCTTGTATGCAACACGACATTGCGTACGCAAACTACACAGATTTATCAAATCGTCACAAAGCTGATTTACAACTACTTAACATGGCCAAACAAAGACTTAAATCAAAAGATGCAGGGAAAGGTGAAAAACTAAGCTCATGGCTAGTGAGCAAAGTCATGAAAGCTAAACTTAAGTCAGGATCCGGCGTCAAAACATTTAAAAGCTTAGTTTCAAAAATAAAATCAAAAGTTAAGAAACTCAGACACAAAGATAATAAGTCTTTAATAAAAGCAGCTTACTTAGTTGCAAAAAAGTTATTGCCAAACATCCATCATCGAATTCGGGTACCACGAGTAATACCCGTACCAAAGACTGGAGGAGTTCTTCCTTTAATCCCAATTTTCGCTGGTTTATCAGCTTTAGGAGCTCTAGCTGGTGGTGCAGCTGGCATTGCGAAAACCGTTAATGATTACAAAGCAGGCAATCGAAATTTGCAAGAAACAGAACGACACAATAAAGCTATGGAAGCTTTAGTATTGGGCAAGGGTTTATACATTAAACCGTATAAAAATGGTAAAGGATTGTTTGTAACATCTCCAAAAAACTGAAAAATATGCTACCCAGCCGCCCTCTAACTAATGTAGACATCTTAAAATATTCAAGAAATATACCTCATTTTCGTGGGGTCTACATGAAGGATCGATTACCTAGGAAGCCGAAACAGATTGAATGTGCTATTGTTAACTTAGATGATTCTAAGAACGAAGGAACGCATTGGGTAGCCTATGTTAAAATATATGACTATTGTGAATATTTTGATAGCTATGGAAATTTAAAACCTCCATTGGAACTGTTGCAATATTTTAAGAACTGTAAAGTTTTTTATAACTATACTAGATATCAAAATTTCAACACAGTAAATTGTGGTCATTTATGTTTAAAATATTTGTGGACATTTTGGAATAAAACTATATAAAATATACACTTTTATTTTATTTCTATCATTTGCAAGATGTCCCTCACTTTGTCGATAACTGGGAACTCATCAACTTTATCTACGTACTATCCTAATACGTTGCAATTAAATGGAGAGTATGAGTGTGCTTTATTGCATTTTTCAACATATAACTCTATTCCAAACATTGACAAAGGTAATAACAAGTTCTATTATGGCTCCAACGATGTTATTGAAATACCGGAAGGTACTTATGAATTGCAGGATATAAGTGAGTATTTAAAATCTGAAATAAAAGATGCATCAATTAAACTACAGTGTAATAATAATACTTTAAAAGCTAGTATATACTGTTCAAAAGACGTTAATTTTGAGAAAGAAAACTCTTTCAGAGCACTGTTAGGGTTTAATAAGCAGGTCTTGAAAGCAAATAAATGGCATCTGTCACAGTCTCCAGTCAACATTTTACCTACGACCGTAGTCAGGATTGAATGTGATATTGTAAGCGGATCATATATAAACGGTGAACCAAGTCACATTATTCACGAATTTGCACTCAATGTACCACCTGGATACAGGATCATAGAAATCCCGAAGAACTCAATATACTTTCCAATTAATCAAAACAACATAAGCTGTATACATATCAGGCTATTAGATAAAAACAATCGATTAATCAATCTACGCGGTGAAGAAGTGCAGCTATATTTACATCTTAGAAGAAAAACATGATTGACTACAATAAAAATGTGTCTCAACAAATTAAGAATATCAGTTCTACTCGGACCACCTGTCAAATAAGACCACGCTCTAAGAAAAAAAATAAATTAACTGAAGACAATAAAGCGTTCCTTAGAGCGATCGGATTGGTAAAATGAATATCTTAGACGTTTTATCCGCTCCAACTTACGATAACACTATAGAAGGAATCGAATTTCATTCCTACAAGCCCTACGTAACAAGTTTCAACAGGAACGATGAAATCCGCATACCTATCAACCAACAAGACTTGTACGTACTACCATCAGCTAGCACGCTATATTTGGAAGGAACTGTTATCGTTAGTAAAAAAGACACGAAAGAAAAAGCTACTAGTGTTAATTTTACGAACAATGCGCTAATGTACTTATTCCAAGATATTAGATATGAGCTTAATGGAGTGGAGATTGATAAAATAAAAAATGCAGGTGTAACTACTACAATGAAATCACTAATATCAATGAATGAAAGTGAATCAAAAATATCTAATGCTTGGGGATGGAATATTGATGGTATAAAAAATATCAATGGAGGAAGATTTTCAGCTTCTATACCACTATGTCATATTCTCGGATTTGCTGAAGATTTTAAAAAAGTCGTGATAAACTGTAGACATGAACTGATATTGTTACGAAGTAACACCAATGTGAACGCTGTAAAACTGAGCACTGGTGAAACGGTGGATGATGTTCAGATTAACAAAATTATATGGCGCGTACCGCATGTTAAAGTATCAGATAAAGAAAAAATTGGATTGTTAAAACTATTAGAAAAAGATCGACCACTTCAAATGATATACAGGAATTGGGACCTGTACGAATATCCAGCTTTACCTAAAACTACAAAACATACCTGGTCTATCAAAACTTCATCTCAAATAGAAAAACCAAGATACATCATACTTGGGTTACAAACAAATAGAAAGAACAATGCAAGTTCAGACATGTCTCAATTCGATCACTGTCATGTTCGTGACGTAAGAGTGTATCTCAATTCTACGTATTTCCCGTATGAAAACCTAAATGTAAATTTTGCTGACAACAGAATTGCTTTATTATACGAGCAGTACACCAGATTTCAACAGTCATATTACGGACGTCGTCCAGAGCCCATATTAAGCGAGAAACAGTTTAGAGACTTAGCACCGCTGTTTGTTATTGATTGCTCTAGACAAGCGGATAACTTAAAGACAGGTCCAGTTGTGGATGTGAGAGTTGAAATAGAGAGTAATTCGGAAATACCAGATCAAACTTCAGCCTACTGTCTGATTCTCAACGATTGTGTAATAGAATACAAACCATTAAGCAGCATCGTGAAGAAGCTATCATGAATCCGGATACCATCATCGTAGAAATCCAAGGATTTAAAGATTCTATAAATAATTTTATTGTGAAAGAAGTGGCTATCGTAAGTCAGGAGCATGCACAAACGTTCCTGGTTAAACCACCATATTCGTTCCATTACCTAACACAAGAAGAAAAAAAGCAAGTGAGATGGTTGGAAAAAAATAGGGGAATTTACTGGAGTGAGGGCTACATAGACTACAAGGAGTTTAAACGTGCAATAGTGCCATATTTAGAAAATAAAAAAATTATTACCAAGGGTTTGGAAAAGATAAAGTGGATTAAAGACTTATGTGCGAACTGTGAAGTAATTGATATAGGTGAGAAGGGATGTCCTAATTTTTCAGTTTTAAAAACTAAATATTGTAAAAATAAAACTGAATTTAATTGTGTGAATCATAAATTGAATTGTGCACTTAATAATGCTGTGTGTATTAAAAAATGGTATTTTGATAATAATATGTCTGTATTCAAATTATTTTGTTGTTGTTAAGTTATATTTAATAAAAATATCTAAGTAACTATTTATGGTTTTTTATTTGATCCAATTAATTTAATTATAAATTTTAAATTAGCTGTACCTATGATTAAGTTATTTGAAGTTAACATACAATAATTGTACATGAATACTGTAATACTGTAAATAATAACAAACCTGCAAATCTAGTCTTATTTTACAGCTAATTTGAAATTTATTAATTTAAAATAAAACACAAAATTACATTAAAATATAGCATTTATTACTTCATATATTTATTTACAATTTAACTAGAGCTAATATTCTATTTATTTTACCATCTTAACTTACAAAGCAAAACTTATTTTTATTTAATATTTATAATCAGTACATTCATCATTAATCACATTTAAAAAATACATTATTAATTTTATATTATATAAACAAAGTTCAAACTACATTACTTACTAATAACAATTGTCCCCACAAAGTTTTTTGGAAATTTTATTTATTAATGTTAGTGTCTCTTCCATAACATAGTCCACAGGTTCACTCACTATGTATTGCGCACTCATAACTACCGAGTCTTCATTATCACTTGCAGTTGTAGATTCTTGTTGCTCACTTATGTCCAAAACTTGTATTTGGATCAGTCGCAGACCTTTTCTCTTCTCATTATTTATAACGTATGACTGGCAAAGAGGCAGCTTCCGCTTTTGACAATCCCTTTTCGATCTTGGTTTCTTATTGGATAGTCTTTGTTGTTCAGATAATTGTCGTTGCTCGGGTACATGCCAGCTCAAACTTGGAGTCGGGAAACCTTGACCGTATTGCGAAAAGATAAGGTCAGGGGAATCACACATTTTTGATGATCTGAAACAAACAAAATAACAGTTAATATAAGTAATGGGAATTAATATCAACCTAAGTATAATATAAAATGATTTAAAATAAACTACTTACTGTTTTCGATTCAATGATGAGAAACTGAGAAGTCCAACCAGTACGGTCAATATCAGCGAAATGAGACGGAGGACTAATATTATTATGTTTACGTAATGTAACAGTACTCCAGAAAGCATTGCGCACGTTTTTATAACAAGTTTGAACTTGATTCTTATGTGCGCACGGCACAGTACGTCACTTGGGAGCACCTGATCGGTGTTAATTTACACAAACCAGTCAGCGCAATGCGCTTTGTCATCAAGAACGGAAATGAAACAGATTTATGAACATAAAATATTATTTATTTAAGTATATATTTATAGTAGGTACAAAGTACACTTAAAAGCTAACTATATCAGAGGTCGTATAGTTACACCTCTGCTCTAAATAGTACAAGGACACCAAGAATACACATTGTAGAATTGTTTACATAATAAAGTTAGGTTCAAAAGAAACTTCAAAACATACAACTATTCGTTCCATACGGGAATCGAATCATGACACGCAGCGCAGCAATCGATTGACTGCTTAACCACTACGTCAACAGTGCTGTCAACATGTCACATTACTAGACAATAAGTACATTTCACATTATTAAAAGAGTAACAAACTACATATTCATAATAGTAAGGTTTTTAAAATAAAATACATGTTAAAAATGTAACTACTGTAATTACGTTTAAATCGTGGTAATGCATTACATAAATATAGTTGCGTTACCCCAGGCTAAAGTACAAACTTTATCAAACGATAGCAATCGTTTATCATCATTGCTTGAAAGTGCTATTTTATTTACGTCCTGAGTGAATATTTCATGTTTTATTGACCTAAACAATACATTTTTTTTGTGAATAACATTGCAATTGTATAAAACATTTTTATAATCTAACATATTTAAATTTTTGGTAATACATTTTTTTGTACCTTTTGCCTTTTTAATTGTTTTATTTAAAGTTTTAATACAATAAAGCTTTGAGCGCAGTCCCACGAATTCTTTGATAATGTTGCCACCCATTTCATCCTTAAACAGTCCTGGAACCTTTTTATTCATAA
Organism: Timandra comae; assembly: GCA_958496195.1. NCBI lineage: Eukaryota > Metazoa > Arthropoda > Insecta > Lepidoptera > Geometridae > Timandra > Timandra comae. The sequence continues at coordinate 8,698,026 of OY292376.1, forward strand.
TTGGTAAGTTAAAGTCGTTGTTACAGTCATAATTGCTGGTATCGAAATATTTTAGAAAATGGAGCTTGAAATCTCTATAAACGTCATTAGTCTGTACATCATATACTAGGCTATCTGTGTCAGTATAACACAATTCAATCCGGTTACCATAAAAAGGTTTTATGATGGAATAATGAAAATCATACATGTGACTCTTAGATAATTCTAATACAGTAAACCCTATGTATATTGGTTTATTAAGAAGTACGCGCGAAGGTTTCATTTGAATTGCTACTAGATCATCAGAAAATACAGAGGCGCTATGAAAATATGGGCTGGCTATCAATTTTTCAGCACAAGCAGTCTTTTTTGTTTTATTGTTCGAGTCACACCACTTGTTTACTAACTTAACGTCTATTCGATGTTCATTATTTTCCAGGGTTTTTCCAAAAATACTATTGTTCAATAATTTGAAAAAGTCTTGTTCAAACATAGACTCTGCTTTTTGACGTAACTGGGTGTTAATATCAATATATTGTTTTAAAAAACAACTTTGCTTAAATGTAATAGCGCGATGGACCCTTCTCAATATTAAACCGTGGTGTAAACACTTTTTTAAATGTATGTAATGAATAACATAGTGATATTTATCGTACAAATTAGGTATTAGCTTTTTATTCTTACCACCAGGTGGTAAACATTTTTCTGGACAAAAAGGAAAGTCATTGTGTTCCATGTGCAAATTCTCCGGATATATTAAATCAACTTCAAGAATGTAACCGTTTTCCGCAGTATCACTGATGCCTGCTAAGTTCAATTGTAAAAAATCAATTTCTTGTCTATTCATAAATCTAAAACCAGAATAGGGTAGGGATTGACACATGCTATAACCGTATAAATTATTACAATCTAAGTAAATGATAAATGAATCTGGACGGTTTGGATCGTATGTATCTAAATATTTATTATTGGCTTTGGCATGTCTTTTGGAACACATACAAACACCTCCCCGAATACCTTTTTGTATCATTCTAAAAATTTCAACATCACTAATCAATTCTAATTGAACCCCTGTTTGTAAAAGCATTGCATCAAAAGATAGACTTGGTGCTGTAAGATAAAACGCGGGATCGAGCTTGTAATGTAGTTTACAAGTTTTTCGAAAATTTTCAAATACATCTGTTAACAAAAGAACATCTGTTTTAAGATATAAATCTGTGTACATACCCATGTTTTGAATATTAAATACTGACCAAACAGACTGAGCGTGTTCATAGTCTTCATCGGTAATTGCTTCATTGGTTAAAGAGTTAAAAAAATGTTTTTTAGAGGGTAAACACGTATCCTCATAACGTTCCCATTGAGACATATAGTCATATGGATACACTCCTTTACGGGTGAGTAAGTTTAATTGTTTTTTATTGGGAAAATAAAATTTTAAATGTTTAAAGTCTTGTTTTTGTATTGTACTAACTAACTTTTCTAAGCTAGTTCCTAAAAACTTGAAAGAATCTACAAACCTAACCTGGATGCTTTCCCCGGTAGAAATGGGAATAAACTTAGTGAATGAAATATAGTTTTCTTTTGTTTTCGGTATCACTTTAATAGATCCAGGAGCTTCACCTAATTCTTTTATGAAAAGGTGGCAATCGTATCCGGATAAATTATGAAAAAATACTGGCAAAAATGTTGGCAGTTTGTATTGTATGTTACAGTAACTATGGGCTGCACCACGATATTTACCAGTCAAGTGACAATGATCGCGAACCCTATCACCCAACAAGAAGTGTTCACAAATATGACATGTCATCGCGTTTTCAAAGTCACGAGCATTATCATTTGAGTAAATCATAGGAACATTATTTTTTAAAATATCGTAAATTTTTTGTGCATCTTTATAGATAGACTTCACAAAATTTGACACACAATCCGCACCGCGATAAGAAACGTAACGATTGTGGGTATCGTCTAGCGTACATGTGATATGATAAGCGAAAGCTACAGGCACATGTCGCTGTCGCGTTACAGTACTCGCCTTAGTGGGGTCAGGGTCACAAGATTCATAGCGTTCTAGCATTGTTTCAAAATCGGCGTATACAACAAATGGTACAATTTGCTTTCTATTATAATTTTTAAACTGAATGAAAGAACCCCTTGGAGGTAGTTCAGTGGCGACACCTCCACAACTATGTGAACTAAGGTCATCGCATGAATTAAAAAACATTAAACAAGCGTCACAAAAGTACAGTTTACTGTGGTGTTTTGTTATTTGATTTTTAACAAGTCGCGGCAAGTCTTTAATGAGACAGTAATGTGATAAATCATCTCTTTCTAAATAAAGTAAATGAATCACCTTTCCGTTTAAGGCTTTTGGTTTGTAAAGCGGTCCTATGACAGTATTATTTTTTAAACCATAAATGTAAATGCAAATTTCAGGGTTATTCACTTCGAACCGCGCAATATCTGAGAAATTCACTGGAAATGACATGTCCTTTACCTTTAAAACGTTACGAAAATCAGGGTAAGAAGATACCCTTTCAGGATGAATCTTAGCTGGATATAAAGCAGCAACAACAGACCATAAAAAACAATACTCGTCATTATTGCGGATATTAACACATGCTTTTTTCGATTTTATTGCAGGAGGTAATTCGATAAAGCCTGAACCGCGCAACGGTTGATATTTGTTAATATTGACTTCCAAATGAGAACTACTCAAGAACGTCCATCCACTGTCTCGGTCCTGAAATTCTTCTATCTTTTTTGTTAAAGTATTTTTTATCTGAGACATTAATGAATCAAATTCATAATTCTGATGCAGAGTAACGTTTTTTGTGGCAAATGATTTCATATCCTGAGAATCATTTTTAAACATTAAAAACAAAGCAAAATATTCGAAATTAACTTTTAGGCAAGCATGTTCTTTAAGAGATATGTCAATTAAAGTTTTAATTTTGTCCCAATTATTATTAAGAAATGTTTCTAGAGAACAATTCTCAGACGGATCGATAACTCTATAAGAAGCTATACGATTACGAAATGCAGAATGTATTATTTCAACACCTTCGCAAAAATGCGAAATAGTTTTGTTTTTATGATTATTACTACGTAGGTGACCTGTCCAGTGACTGCGCTCAACAGATGTGTTACAAACAGTACAGAAAGGCATTTTAAATTAAATTAGTTTTAAACTTACTATTAGATGTTGCAATATAATTTATTATTATTGCAATTATAATGTACGGTCGCAAAATACAATAACAAGGTACCTGGTGCCTATTCTATCAACTTAAATATTTAGTTAAAATGTGTTATCGCTATAGAAGACGGGCTCCGAATCATTGAACATCTCATGTGTCCGTCTCATGAACACTTGAAGCCCGTCCCACTGCGGCGTGTCTCGGTCCAGCTGGACCTTAAGAGCGACCGAGGCTTTCTTCCACCGATGCTCTTTAGGGGTGGAGACAACCTCAGCCTTATTATACACCCTTACCTCCACATAAAAGTCCCCTTGGATGTCCGCCGTTCGCCGCACTTTGCCGTTGGCAACACGGCTCGTCAGGCTCGAACCGAAGTCGGTTGAGGTCGGTGATGATAATTTATTTATTTCCTCGAAACCAAAGAGGTCCGAGCCCGTAGTGTGTCTTTTACTGTAAACAATTTAACATATTCTTTATAATCATTTACACAACACATTACATAACATTAGTTTTTAATTAACGAATTGAGGGTGTATTATATAAGTACTTCTCTGTCAAACCCTACGAAGATAGAAAGCATGATGTTATGTTATATAATAACAAATAATATTTAATGGAAATTGATTTCAACGCTCTCTGCGTTACAGTTTTAAATCTACTAACCAACGTTTAACTGTGTATATCATTTTAATTGACATAACATACACACCAAGGACCTATAGGTACAAGCAGTAATACAAAATTACCTTGATTTAGATTCCGATGACCTTGTCGCGGATGCTTTGCGCTTCGACACCTTCTTTTTAGGCTGCACCTCGGCTACAGCTGTCGGTCGGGACTGATATACATCGGAGTCAGACCTGCAATGGAACACATAATGATTAACTTTGGAACTAATAACTATGTCTTAATTAAGACTACCGATACACCAGCCGGCAGGCAGAAACCAGGTCCGTAGCTGAGTAGCGATATACTACCGATACACCAGCCGGCAGGCAGAAACCAGGTCCGTAGCTGAGTAGCGATATACTACCGATACACCAGCCGGCAGGCAGAAACCAGGTCCGTAGCTGAGTAGCGATATACTACCGATACACCAGCCGGCAGGCAGAAACCAGGTCCGTAGCTGAGTAGCGATATACTAGCGATACACCAGCCGGCAGGCAGAAACCAGGTCCGTAGCTGGGTAGCGATTAAATGCAAATTCAATAAATTTAATAGTACTTACTTACATTTTATAAGTAGGAGGTTGCGGAAGTAACTGGTGTATAACACTGGAAGATACTGGAGCGAATGTTATATTCTGATCAAAATTGATTGGTTTTATTCATAAAAAATACCATTTCAGCAATATTTATTCCAAAAGAAAATTAAACCTTAATTGTATGGTCTTACAGTTGTATGGCTAATTTATGTTACTTACGTTCAATTAAATCGTAGTGATTGAATTCACACACAAGACAAAGATGAAGACGATACCTACATGACACTCTTGATTACATTATAAAATTGTAATAAAGTAAGTATGTTTGTTTAATAAACCTTGATGTAAAACTTTACCTGACATCACACATGTGAAATAAAGAATTAAAAAAACATTTTTTCATAGATGCAAATAAAAACGAACTGAAAGAAAAAATCGTGGAAACATTTTTTGTGCAGACTAATCCATGAAACGAACTCGCGTCAAAAAGTTAGTTCATATGTTGCAGTAAAACTTGTCATTAGTCGGAATTTATGATTGATTTGAACCTCCGATCAACACGTATAAACCTGTTTATACTTGTCGCATAGGGAATCTCTCAAATTTGACAATCGAACGTGAACCTTCCAGCTTTGTGGTAAAGTTGAAAATCTTTTGCAGAAATTTGACAGATTGCAATTACAATTACAATACATAATTATTTTATTAAAATAATGATTGATTTTATAACGCCTCGGTTGGCGTTCTATTGTTTGTATTTGAAATTAAAAAGACTGATTAGCAATGTAGGTATTATTTTATTTCATTAATTTAATCCTACTTTGTCACACATTCTCTTCTTCAGCATCCGATTCTGATTCCAGTTCCGATATCATCTACTTAACGACTTAAACGAACTTTCATAATCATTTCATCTAAAGGCTTAGTAGGTACTGTTATTATGATTCATCTTTCAAGTAATTCCTAGATTGATAGAACTAACAATTTATTATGAAACATTAAGTATAAAATAATATGCAAAGTTATCAAAACTGGTTTAGGAACATCTTCTATTTAAATTAATTGCATTGATTAGGAACTCCCCTAAAAAACAAATTTAATCAGAGACTGTAACATGCACAATTATCATCTTACATGCTGAGTAATTCTTGAATACATGGAAATAACTCATACATACAGGTGGTCGTATAATAAAGTTCGGATATCGCAAATTTACCTATAATGCAATTTTGCAGTCTTTGAGACTCTAAAGAATCATTTACACTATACATATTGATATTTTATTCAATTTTCTTATCATATTTATTTAGAGCAAGTAGTCAAATCTATTGATATAGATGTGTTTAATACTTCTTTGACTAAACTCAAGCGAATCTTAAATGATATGTTTTTAATTAAATTTATGTGTTATAGCTAGATAACAAAACATGTGTTTTTATATGTAAGTACTGTCTACGGGAAACATATTTGCAACTGTTCATAATTTAATATTTATTTGTGGAAACTAGTTAATTTCTGTTTGTAACCGCTTTTTCATTTTTATATACTTCCATGAATCTAGCCGTAAGTTTACCTAAGATTGTATAAGTGTGAAAGCATCTTAATAAAACGAAATCTCATACATACAGGTGGTCGTATAATAAAGTTCGGATATCGCAAATTTACCTATAATGCAATTTTGCAGTCTTTGAGACTCTAAAGATTCATTTACACTATACATATTGATATCTTATTTAATTTTCTTATCATATTTATTTAGAGCAAGTAGTTAAATCTATTGATATAGATGTGTTTAATACTTCTTTGACTAAACTCAAGCGAATCTTAAATGATATGTTTTTAATTAAATTTATGTGTTGTAGCTAGATAACAAAACATGTGTTTTTATTTGTGGAAACTAGTAAATTTCTGTTTGTAACCGCTTTTTCATTTTTATATACATGAATCTAGCCGTAAGTTTACCTAAGATTAATAAAATAAAATACTGCGCCACGTGCGAGCACGGGATGGTGGCGGCGCACGAACCGTTTCGAAGGCGATTGTATGAGTGTGAAAGTATCTTAATAAAACAACGCAACAAGTAAGTAACAGCAGAGCAACCAGTAGGTAGTTGTTTGTTCACGTCTAAGGTAGTGTTAGTTGAATGAATTAATTAAATTAATATTTGGATGTCATTGGTGTCCAATCTGGGACCATAGAAAGAGAATGTGTGTGTGCCTTTGGGTGTACCTATTTCTTGCTCTGTGAAGAGACATGAGACAATCTGTCCCAAATGTTAGTTTAATGTTTACGGTATCCTAAAGTTCAGATGTCCTTGGTGCGCAATCTGGCGTCATAGAAATAGAATGTGCATGTGTCTGTAGGTGCATGCTATTTCTTGCTCTGTGAAGAGACATGAGACAATCTGTCCTGAATTTTAGGTTAGCGGTTCAAGCAGCAAGCACCCTTATTTGTTAACATGTAAGCTAGTGTCGACTGTATGAGTTAATTACATTAAAATTTGGATGTCCTTGGTGCGCAATCTGGCGTCATAGAAATAGAATGTGCATGTGTCTGTAGGTGCATGCTATTTCTTGCTCTGTGAAGAGACATGAGACAATCTGTCCTGAATTTTAGTTTATTATGCTCGTATAGTTCCATTAGTAGAAGAAATATGTGCGATAAGTTATATGTGTTGTGTGATGTGTTGTTTTATATTATAAGAAGAAGGCGAGCGGAGTACAACAAGTAAGTAAATCAAGTTTTAAAACGGAAATATTGAACGGCTCCTACTCCATACGATATTATTGGGCATTTTACCACACCGAAAGTGACGAAGGCGAACGGAGTGAGACGTAGGAACGGCAGGTGGGGTAGAATGCCCAATAATATCCTACTCACTTAAAATTGAAAATCGGAAATTTCTCTTTAATTTGAAATTGCTCTAAAATTTGAAAATCGGCAAATTCACTTCAATTTGTAATTCGGAAAATTCTCTTTAATTTGAATAACGGAAAATACTCTGAAATTTGAAAATCGGAAAATTCACTTTAAATTGAAAATCGGAAAATTCTCTTAAATTTGAAAATCGGAAAATTCACTTAAATTTGAAAATCGGAAAATTCACTTAAATTTGAAAATCGGAAAATTTCTCTAAAATTTTAAAATCGGAAAATTCACTTATATTTGGAATTCGAAAAATTCTCTTTGATTTGAAAATCGGAAAAATCTCTTAAATATGAAAATCGGAAAATTCTCTTTAATTTGAATAACGGAAAATTCTCTGAAATTTGAAAATCGGAAAATTCACTTTAAAT